>OY728119.1:1053759098-1056404098 GCA_963277665.1 Viscum album | reverse complement strand
ATAAATAATAAATAATAAATAATAAATAATAAGTAATAAATAATAAATAATTACTACTAAATAATAAATAATAAATAATAAAAAATAAAAAATAAAAAATAAAAAATAAAAAATAAAAAATAAAAAATAAAAAATAAATAGTAAATAATAAATAATAAATAATAATAAATAATAACAAATAATAATAAATAATAATAAATAATAATAAATAATAAATACGAAATAAAAAAATATTTAATAATAAATATTAAATAATAAATAACACATAATAAATAAAATATTATTATTAATAAATAATAAATAATAAATAATAAATAATAAATAATAAATAATAAATAATAAATAAATAATAAATAATAAATAATAAATAATAAATAATAAATAAAAAATAAAAAATAAAAAATAAAAAATAAAAAATAAAAAATAAAAAATAAAAAATAAAAAATAAAAAATAAAAAATAAAAAATAAAAAATAAAAAATAAAAAATAAATAACCAGTAACAAATATTATTATTAATAATAATATTTTGTTATTAGTAATAATAAATAATAAATAATAAATACTAAATAATAAATAAATATAAATAATAAATAATAAATAACCAGTAACAAATAATAGATAATAAATAAATTAAAGTATATTATAAATAATAAATAATAAATAATAAATGAAACACATGAAAAAGTATGAAAAGATGTGATAAGGGATGAAAGATCATGAAAACGCATGAAAACGGATGGAGAGGCATGAAGAATGAGGCATTCGAAAGAATGAGAACGCATGAAAACTCATGAAAACTTTGAAAAACCCCTTTAGAATTCAACAGAATCATCATAATAACCCAAATAAACCATTGATAAAGATAACAAGTCATGGAAACCGAAATAAACAGTAATAAATGGTGAAACCGTTAAAACCCCTCAAAACGGTCATAAAGTGACAAAAATATTGGACTCACATTAATAGAGATAACTTATGATCCGAGAGTCCATTTTAGATCTGCGACTTTTCAAATCAAAGATCCTGAAATGATCTTCGACCTGATAGGTGAAAGAGTCCGAATGGATAGGCGGGTCAGAAGTTACGACTATTTAAAAAAAACCTGACGGGGAACGGGTGCTAGAAATGAGGCATCGAAAAACATAACAAACCCGATACCCACTAAAAAGGCCATAACATATAATCCAAGTGTGCATGTGGGCGGCACGACCAGTCAAATTGAAGCTCATGGAACGAGCTACGATCTGGAAGGGGGAGGAGTCCGAACTGACATGCGGATCGAATGTTAGGTCCATTTGAAGACAAGTTCGACGGGACACCGGTGACAGAATCAGGGTTTCTATGGCCTTCAGAGGGGTTTTTGGGGTCGAAAAACACGACATAAGCTTGCTTGTCTTGAACTGGTGCGTAGATCTTTTCGCTGGCTTCAATTTGATAAGTGGTAGAGCCCAAACGGACACCCGGAGCGAAAGTTATGGCCGTTTGAAGTTAGAGAACTTTTTTATAACTTTCTTATAACTCTCATATCATCCACACCATAGATCGTCTCACGGTTTTGATTATACGTGCCTCTAGACCTCTTCATGAGCTTCTATTTTACTGGTCGTGGAGCTCCAACGGATGCCCGAATCAAAAGTTATGAACGTTTAAGTGATTTCGGGGTTTCTCGTTTTTTTTATTTGTTTCCTTTCATTTCATGACGGTTTTACCCAAACCGCCGCTATTTCATGTCGGTTTTTAAAAAAACCGCCGCTAATCCTAGAAAAAATAATAATAATAAAAAAAAATTTAAGGCATTTCGTGGTGGGTTTTTCACAACGGTTTAAAAACCGCCGCGAAATGGTGGCCCGAAACACGTTTATCGGCGATTTTGAAAACCGTCGTGAAAAAACCACCGCTAAAGGGCCGTTTTCCTGTAGTGATAGATGTATTGGATTCATCTCAGGTATAAAACTATTCTTTGAGGGAGGAGAGGAAGGAGATTACTGCCCCTTATGATCAAACATTCTAGATTGGCTTGATCATATGAACACGCTTCTGTGCATATCTTTTTAACAGAGGAACATTGGATGATACTCAAGCAGTCCCACATAGAATTCTACAATGGAAGGATCACCGTTTAAAAATAAATCACTATTGAGAGTGGATTATAAATATCCAATCCCCCTCCCAGTACCACACCGCATTGGTTCAACTTCTGCTTTGACGCCCGGCATGGTAGTGCCACCTCTCCGATCCTTATACACGGGCACTACGGGTGTGCTCCGACATCCAAGCATTCCCCCCCTGGACTGGATATGGAACTCTCCTTTGGGTACAGTTGACCCCCGGGTTCTCTCATGGTCTCTTAGATGAAGGTGCGTTGTCTGCTAGGTTGTTAAACAACTTTTTAATAAGGGAACCATAAAAAATTCTTTAAAAAAATTATCAAACAAAATTTCCAAACTGCCACAACCATTACGCCTTCATTGTTTTGATTTAATATTTCAATTTTCATGGAAACTTCTCATAAATCATCAACTCTATTTCATAATGAAATATATATTCATATTTTTCAGGTCCATTTTAACGGCCTAACCCCAGTTACCCAGAGTCGGTGAATTATAACATAACATTGGCATGATCACAAAAGATGAAGTCTCGAAAGACCAATTAGTTTAGTAGCCTTGAAACACTAGATACCTTCATAAGGTTTACATTACATCATGAAATAAAAACAGCAACGACATCTTGTCCAATTTGAACACACTTATCCCTTAGACTATCCCTGCTGGTCAATCATAATATACTTCTTCACATCCTGGGAAAAATAAAACATAGAAATGGGCTAGCTCAGATGCTCAGTAAGGATAACAATATAGCGGAAAACATTCATAAATAAGCATAAACATTTAAGGCAATGTATAACCAAAACAAATGACTTTTAAACTTGAACTTCAACATAATATAGAAAAGATAAAATTAAATAATGACATTTATCTTTTCACATGGATATTCTATTAATCGAATAATCACATGCAATATCAATAACTGCTTTCATAATAAGGGAATGCATAATGCCAGACTATCATAACCACATAGTCAAGGCCTTGTGCCAAGACTACAAATACGATTTTGTCAAAGGCTTGTGACAAGACACTAGTTTGTCTCATGAGACCTGCCGATGCATCGAGGAGTTATAGCGGGCTCCACCCGTCACTTACTAAGTCTAATGAATTCCTTAAATGAAAAGGTTTAAACATATCATAAACAATTCCCAAGAACCATAACATAATCGTATCACATGAAACATACATAAAGGAAACATAACATTTCCACATTTCAATCACATGATATCAATACAACACATTGATATAATGAAAAAATTATCAAAACCATTTTCAATACCAAAATAAAATAAAAGTAAAACATGGTATTTATTTTTCATTTAAAAAATGTTATGGCTTGTAGAGGAAGCCGAAACTCAAATAATGGTCACGACGGCGGAGAAGTCGTTGCCGCCACATACGTAATACAAAACATTCCTTTTTATGTTTAGTAAAACGCTTCATATAAAAAGATTCCTTTTGAATAAAAGTAAAAGTCAAAGGGGTTTATACACTGTATAAAATAAAGTTCTGTATAAAACAAAATATGCCTCAATAAATGGAGATTGGGATGAAGTCCCATACCTCATGTCCGACTTGACTCGATCATTATTTAATCTCCTGAATAACAAACTATAGTTAATTTATATTTTCTTAAGAACCTTTTTCAAGTTTATTATTCCTCTTATATCACTTATTACCATGTTATAAACATTATATAGTCATTTATGTTAATAACGGTCGTTTTGTCGATATTTGGTACTTGAGTCAAAAATCAACTTCTTATAATTACAAGTAGTTAAAGTGGTAAAATATCCATTATCATCAAAATGATATTAATGATTTAGATATCATATATGTCATATATACCTTTTATATACATGTATTTATAATAGTACATAACATTTAGAGGTAAGAAATGAAATGCACCGTTCATGTAGACGGTAAGCCGTAGGTATGTATGAACACTACTTTCATTTCTATTTCATATTTAATGGAATTAAAACATAATGATCCATATTTATATCATAATTCCATTATAGTATCATATATAATATAATTAACTCCATCCTTTATACGTACCACATATGGTATTAATGAGTCACATCACTTTGAGGGGGCGGTAGTCCGCACTTCCTCTAATGAGATTATCGTGTTTACCCAAAATGGAAACCATAAAGGTATGATACAAAATAAAAATACAGAAGCATAAAGAAAACATGAACATAATATATATCATATATAAAAATTTTTTCATCATAATGGCCACCATGGGATGTGTTAAAAGAAGATTGAACAATCATCGTTTTGTGAGGCGGTAATTCACCATCCACGGAAACAGTATGTTCTTTAACCATTAGACGAAGGTGTTTGTAAGTGTAGGTAGAATCTTTATAATAACAAAATCATAGTATATTGAGGTTACTGGTGTTATTATGGGATCAAATAATAAGAATATAGTGGTTAGTGATGAAGGAAAATAAAAGAAAGGAACTCGAGAGAAGACATTACCTCTAAATCGGGTAACTCTTTTTGATTTGAGCCAAAGGCTTCCTTGGAAAGACTTCTACCCAAATTGAGGCTTCTAGGAGAAATATAGGAATCTGGGGAGATAATATGAGCATATTTTTGATGATACATTGGCTTGAGAGGTGTGGGTAAGGGGGTAGAGGTGAGAGCCTTTTATAAGAGGGAGGAGGGTCACTTTTGGAAAGTCTTGAAATGTTACTTTATTATGAAATGTTTTTCATATTTCAAAGGTCCCACAATGATATATTTCAAGGATAAGGTGATAAGGGTTCTAAATCAACCCATCAAATAGGTTTTATAAAAGTTTAAGTCTTATATTTTACCTTATCTTTTCATTTTATTTAAATCGTTCATTAATGAGGTAATCGATGCATAATCATGGTGTCATAAATAAATTTATTTACTTAATGTATAAAAATTCTAAATAAAATATCATGATGTAAGAAATATTTTTATATTTAAAATGACTATTTATAGTCTAAGAGATCATTTATGTAAATAAAATTAATTTTTTTTACTTAGGTGTTACATAGTTTGGTTATATTTTCCTTTCTTTAAAAACAATATGATAAAAGGTCACTATCACAAAAAAGTAATTCCATGGGATCCCTGAGTTGGAACAGGGAATCCCATGGTCGGCCATGGCACCAATAATAGAATTAGGACACATTTTGGGGTCATTTTGTATTTTTATGATATTATTTTATCACCCTTAACAACCCGATTACTAATTAATCATGTTAATTAAAGAAAATTGTCATCGTTACTATTCATAATGTAAAAAAAGGAGTATTAATTACATAATTTGGACCTTCTGATTAAAAATTTGGAATCTATTTTACCAAATTCCAAACACAAAAATTGCAGTAATTAATTTAAAAATAATTCCTATTGTCAAAACCAAAGACGGGTTTTTAAGAAGTAAAATCTATCAAAAGATTGACTTGTTTTTACATCCAATTGAAAAGTGAAATTACTTAAAATGAACAAAATTGTATTAAGTGATAAAAACATAATTAAATTATACTTTAAAAACAATTAAAATAAAATTATGAATATATAAATAAATTGGATGAAATGGCAGTTTGGAATTAAAATCAACATTTTTCACTATTCATTAAAAATGAAAATTATCAGAAAAATACCAAAACTTCACCCTATTCTATATTTTATATTCCAAATTAAAAAATTATTTCCATTTCACCAAATTCAAAACATATAAGTTTCATTAATAAATTATATAGTTAATTACCGCTGTCAAAACAAATAGCGTGTTTTTAAGAAACAATATCTATCAAAAGATTGACAATTGTTTATATCCAATTTCAAAGTGAAATTAATTATAATTACCATAATTGGATAAAATGGTAAAACTATATTCTAATTATACTTTTAAATCACTCAATATTATAATTTATCACTATAAATTATTTTGATTAAAAAAAGTTGTTTTTAATTAAAGATTAGTATTTTTCACTATAATCAAAAATTGGGAGTTCTCAGAAAAATACCAAAAATTAAACTTAGGAAAATTTTGATATTCCAAATCCAATGATGAAGTCCAATTTTAATAATAAAATTTATAAAATTTGAAAAAGTGGGTATTACTATTCATAATGGTTACTTTGATTGGTCGCGGTGTGTTAGAATCTCGAACTTGTGTACAATGCAAGCTATTGCATTATTGAAAGAGAAGTGTACCATGGATGTTTGGGGTGTTACGTCCATGACTTCACATAATAATGAATTAAAAACATAATTCAGGGGTAGTCTTCTTCATGCAATTACTTTTTACATGGTTAGAACACGTGGTAAAAAATTCAAACTTCTTTGCAGATGATGTCTTCACTTTTAAGATCACATTAGTAATCACCATATTTTAATAAGTAGAGTTTTCCAAGTTTTAAATCCGGTTCGGTTTCAATAATCCATATTAATTCTCGATACATCGCCACTGCCTCAACATTAACTTACCATAAACATATAGAAATGTAGTTGACAAAAAATGAAACATTAGGACCAACATAGAATCTGTGGGTAGATGGTTATTTGATCAACTTACACCACCACCACCCATGGAGTTCAATGTAAGGCACATAATGTGTAAGGATAGGTCTGAGGTTAGATGTATGTGAGAGAGGATTTCAATCAGGTAGTTCCTTACATGGTTCGGAGTGTGATCTGTGTCTTATATAATTTGGCACATATAATAATCGACACAAACATGAGCCATTATTTTCTTATTGCATCATTTGTTGTGAAGTTAAAAATTCTAATAGTACACTTGTCCCTACCACTGAGCCTAGAGACTACTATTGGTTGTGATCACCATCTCACCCATGTTTTCTATAAGTGTGAGCTTACTCTCATCAATGAGAGATTTTCTTAGGATCTAATCATGGTGGATATGAGACCCTATGATGTTATACTTAGTATAGACTTATTTTACATAGTTCAGAATTAGGTGGATCACTGTTGTTAATGGATGATTTTACATCATGTGTAGGGGTAAATATTCTTCATTAGTGGAAAGTGGGACCCTTCAGTCAGATGTACAAGACCAATCCTTAGAAGACTATAGCTGATTACCTTATAGTTAGTGATATTATCCTTATATTCTATAGATTCTGTGAATGATTTGTTACCTTCCATAGTGGATGAGTATAAGGAAATTTTTATAAGGGGTTTTTTTTGGGCTTACCTCCCACCGAGTGGTCAATTTCATTATTTAGTTTCACTCTGTGACTACATGAATTTTATCTGATTCATATCAGATGGCCTTATAAGAACTCATAGAGTTGAAGGTGTAGTTGGAGGACCATGTTAAGAATGTTTTCAGTATACCTACTATGTCCTCATAAAAATCTCATGTTTTATTCACTTTGAATAAAGATGAGATCCCATGTATTTTTATTGACTATCAAAATGTGAATCATGCGATACTCAAGAATAATTACCCTATTCTATGGATTTATGATCACTTTGACAAGATGAAAAGAGTAATTTTGTTTACAAGAATTGATTATATGTCGGGTTATCAATAGCTCTTGGTTTATGAGGTGTTTATTTTAAAGAAAACACTATAGGACTGCTACGATATTCATGAGTTTCAAGTGATTCCATTTGTAGTGTTCCACCCTGGGTTCCACTTACCTGGGACCCAAGATGGTGGCTATTGGACCACACACTCCATTCACTGCTATAAGTGGGCACCACATATGGTTACACACAATTTTTGAATAACCATAGGAAAACCATTCAAAATTTTTTTGTCAGAAAATTGCAGGTGGTCACACGATCATGCACCCTAGGTAGTATGGTTACAGATCAACTGTGCTTCCTCCAAGTTCAAATGGTTAGCTACCATAAGTTTAGGAAAACCATGCAGGCTGGGTTTCAAGATTTTCTCTAACTGCATGGCCCAGTCTGCCTCTTACCATTTCAGCGCCTCAGGCATTGAACGAGCCTTGAACACACCTAATACCTTCTTCAACCCCTTAAGAATAATTATTAGTGTTGTTTAAAAGAATTTTTTAAAAAATATATGGTCCTTACATTTGGATAAAGGTGAGATGTTACAACATCCCCAATTTAAAACAAATCATTCCAGAGTTTCCCTTCTGAGGGTTGTACAATGTCATATGGGAAGAGTTACGACCACTGTATACGTACATCGGCCTTCCGCTCCTCAGTTTCATCCTATACGTTCTCATTCTACCATAAAACTAGGAATAGAGTAAGTGAAATTTCATGGAGAACCTTCATGATACAATCAAAAATACATGTTGGATTCTCCACGAAGTGGGCATCTACTTCAATATCGATATCATTGGGGTAAAATGAATGAGAAGGGTCTGGATGAAACTTTAAAAGTTGAGATATGTGGAATACATTATTCATGGAAAAATATATATGAGGTAACTACAAACAATAGTCTATAACCCCATCCCTCTCCACTATCGTGAACGACCTGACATAATGAGGTCACAACTTCCCCTCTCTTCTGATTCTTCATTGACCCAATCTCAGAGATACATGTAGAGTGAATTGATGTCCCACCTAGAACTCTAGAGGTATGAAAAAGAAATTGGTATAGGAATTGTACATAGACTGAGCTACATTCATACACTTCTTAATTAGCTGAAGTTTCTCTAAAGTCTCATAAACAAGATAGGGACCCAGTAGATCTGCCTTACCTTCCTCTATAAAGAACAAAGGTGAATGGAACAGTCTACTATAGAGGGTCTATTATAGAGCCATCAAAATTTTTTGTTGAAAACTTTTTTTGTAGGAAGATCCAATGAGAGGAATATTCTTTACCACAAACCTTCAAAATCAAGGATACATGCCTGCAACATATCCTCTAACACCCGAATCGTCTACTTCACTACCTGTTGGTATGAGGGGGATATGTAGTACTCCGGAGCACCTATGAAATCTATGACTTTTTAAACCCTTTCCAGAACTACAATGTGAAGTGGGAATCTCATCCTGGCATGATAGTACCAGGTACCCCATATAGTTATACTATATCCCAAATGTATAACCATACCAACTCATCAACAAATAAATTTTCATGAATCTGTAGGAATTTCGTGACTCTGGTCAGCCAGTCAATGATCACCCTTACTGTATCATTACCTTATGAAGATCCTAGGAATCATATCATGAAAACCATGGCAACATCATTCCATTTACACTCACGAATGGAAAGATGATGTAGAAATCCAGCAGGTCACTGGTGCTCCGCCTTCACCTGTCGACTAGTGGAGTGCCAAGTAATGAAGCATGTTATCCACCCCTTTATTCCTGATCACAGGTAATAATGATGTATATCCCAATAAATCTTGTAAATACAAGGATGAAATTCCCAAACAGTGGCATTCTATTCCCTCAGCAACTCTTCCTGTATATCTAAAGTCACCTACACATGTCCATAGAAGAGTAGAGTTTCACTGTCATTAATAACCCAACTAGGAGGTAGGTTATATCTTGTGACGATCTCCATCAAGATGAGGCCCTCAGAATTAGAAAGTCATGGAATTTGGAATCACATGAGGAGAGAACACATCACTCTTAGATCTGCAAGAATTGGTTTCCCAAGCTATTCCTAAACCTTTAGGTGAATCTCAGAAATAGATCCATCATCCGCCACTCACTACTGTCCGCCTTTACATTTGAGTCTTGCGAATCAAGGCACCAAATACAAAATTTCCCTTTTTCGGGGTGTAATAAAGTTGAAAATCAGAGGACTAAAGGTATTCCACCCACCTGCGCTACATCAGATTCATGTCTCACTGGGTAGAGATCTATTTGAGAATTTTAGGATCCGCGTAAACAACGTACTAATCAACCAAGAGGTAGTGTCTCCAAAAATGAAGAACATGGACCACCAATTATAGCTTTAGGTTATGCGTTGGGTAGTTCCTACCATGTTTCCTCAGCTAAAAGGACCCATATTCCACAACTTAGTCACCATGCATCATAACATCACAAATACAAATTCCTAAAGCATCACAATAGACTGTGTAAATCCTACCCAACACTGACCGATATAGGAATGGAACTGAGGTGTATCTTCTCTTTAACTTATAAAAATATACTTCATAGCCTTTAGATAATATAAACTCCACAACCTTCTTAGTTAGGTCCATAATAGGCTCTTCTAAGAAGGATAAGTCCGGAATGAACTACATGTAATATCTTGATTTCTCTATGAAGTTGTGCATGTTGAAAAAATTATTTAGTTGTTCCTAGGAACCAAATTTATCACCATCTCTAGGTCAAATAATATTCCTACATCAGACATGATATTACAAAGGATGTGAAAATTACTAATCCGAAAGTGAAATTTACTGAGGATCACATATATATAGTGGTCTATTAGTATACTCTACATGATATCAAGAAGAATGGAATAGTTGTGTCTGGTGCATGAGTATACTAATATATCATCTATGAAGACTTCCGTAAAGGAATCAAGGTAGGGGTGGAAACCCAATTTATCTGAGACATAAAGACTGTCAACACTTCCATCAGACCAAATGACATAACCAAATACTCGTACCGACCATAGCTTCTCTGGAACGTGCTATGTGGTATATATGATGGCCTCACTTGAAGATGATGGTATAAAAAAATCAAATATTCCTTGTAGATAAATGTTTCTCCTCATATATGGTTGAATAAGTCATCTATATATGGTAGTGGATACAAATTATTTACTACAAGTTGATTCAATCGTCGGTAATCCATGAAACAACTGAGGGTACCATCCTCTTTCTTGAAAAAAGGACTGTTAAACCCCATGGAGATGTGCTGGGTCTTATAAAACCCTTCTTCTCAAGATATTCATGTCATTTTTTGAGTTCCTATAGCTCTTTAGGTTCCATCCTATATGGATGATTTTACACTATTGTCGCACTTGTCACTAGATCTATAGTAAACTCAACCTCTCTCTCTTGATAGGATTTTCTAGTAAAATCATCAAAGAGTCCATCCCTAAATCAATCCACTATAGGAGGGAACTCTACTAACTTGTTTCCCTGATCACTCATAAATATACACACCAATTGGGCTTTCAATATGCCAAGACTACTTTTCTTGGGTCTATCTCAATCCTACTAGATATCCCAATCACCCTTATAAATATATGCATTGACTTTTGGTGATGTAAAAGAGACTCAAAATCAATAGAAATTCACCAGGGAAAGATAAGGCACTATGCAGTCCATACCAAGAAAAAAGTAAAATCTGATCATCTAAAGCATGAAGAAACTCCATAGCAAACGATGCCCACCTATTTTAAGGGGCACTCTTGGAATTTTCATATAGCCTCTATTTTTACCCCTAATGGCATGTTGAGATACATGACACCACATAAGTACTCGATTGAAGGACTAAGGCTTTCCAAAACCATAAAATTTATGAAAGAGTGTGATGCACCTATATTGAAAGGAGAATAAACTAAAGTAGTGGTCACTAGGGTAGTACCTATAACTATAGATAGACCTGTAATTGTTTCCTCTGGTTCTGGATGCACTGTATACATATATCCTGAATGACGAATCTGAGATACTGCATGACTATCTTGAGTGGATCCACTCTGCGTATTCTGAATTTCGGAAGCCTAACTGCCTCAACCATGACCACTGCCACAACAGCCTGATCAGGAAGTAAAAGACTAAGTCCCATCCCAACATGAAGTCATAGATCCCTTGCATTATATAGGAGAATTTATGGATCCCTTCTCGCTGAATGATGGGGGAAAATAATGGAGAAAACAATAAAGGTGACCCATTCTTCCACAAGCTCAACACTCAATTGGGTTCACCACGCACTGTGGCTTCTTATGACCAGGCTTTCCGCACTAGTTAAATACTATACAGCTGTTAGTACATGTCACTTGGCTTGGACCAACCCATGTGCACCCTCAAAAAGAACACTTGACTAACAAACAATATCCTACCTCAGAACTGAACCTCTCTCACTCACAAAACTGGATTATATGATATTTCCTTTTGCAATAAGGGCATACTTCACTATCTCTATAATGATAGTCAAATGAAATATGTTCTTTTGTGAGAAGAAACATGCCCAAGACCATCCTCAAATTTCCTTGTAGTCGTCAACTCCTCACCACTCATAGATGGAGGAAGACACTGGATCTCGGTGAAGTAAGAAGAATAATCAAGTAATGTCATAGATCCCTACTAAAGAGGTATGAACTCTCTAGCTCAATCATCCCTAAGAGTATACAGAAAGAAGTGGTTAAATAAATATGTCTGGAATTATTCCAATACCATGCCTCAAGGTCACTAAGACTGAGATATGACATTCGACAAACATTTGGCAGAGTCACATAACATGTTGGTAACAAGCTTGAACCTCCACTCCAAAGTCCTCCCAAGATGGTCAATGATAGAAACCACGACCTCTAACCATGATTCTATTGCATGAGGTCTGGTATCCCCCCAAAAGGTGGGAGGATGCTTTTGCTGGACATCCCATGTTAGCTCTACCATAGTAAAGGAAGGATGGGGATCACCTTGAATAAACAACATAAACTAGAGAAAAATATCCTAAAACTGAGCCTGAATACATAGTGGAAGATCAGAAGAAGGTTCCTTTAGTGGAACTACAGGAGGTATAACAAGTGGGTCAGGGCCTACCACCTCCAGAGTGTTCTCATCACCACTTTCCTGGTGTAAAAAACGAGGTCTACATAGTGGCATAACTCTAAAAATGTAAAATGCATACCTCATACAAGATTTATTACAAGGGAAATTAGATAAGGAAAGAAGATAAGTAAGGATAGGTACAAATCCTTACTATAAGAATGTCAAAATACTTATCCATCTCCAAAATATAGGTCTATATAGGATCAAAAAGGGTCGTAGAAGAGAATCTAGAGACATGAACTACAAACCATTTCCAAGGTAGGTTATGGGTTATGGTCTCACATTTCTCATTTAGGGTGGAAATTTCATTTTAAAGTGTAAAATTAATTTTAATTTGTGTTTACATTTAATCCCCTTTTTAATTGGGGTGAATTAGGTGGATCACCATTCTAATTCATAAGGGCCCATACACCTTATGAGATAAAATTCACGTCCACTTAAACTGAACCATAACATATCCCTATAATTTAAATTGAAAAACTTCTATAATTTTAACAAAATATTCACTACAATGCTCAACAACCATGGAATAAATAGCAATCACATGAAAACAGGCAATGCATGTTGAATAGTAAATATGGTATGGCATAATGAATGAAATTTCTGCATTATTGTTCCTAGTATGATTCATGCCTTTAATGTTCCCTCATTTGACTAGGATTTAATTGAATATATCATCATTCCAATAATAAAAATACGAAAAAACCACAAAAAAAGTGTGTCACCCAATGGCGAGGTATTATCTACTATAAAATACATAATCAATAACTACAAATTCCCATCCCATGTAATTTGGGTTTCCTTTATAAATGGGGTTGATATGTCCAATAATGGGGCCAATTACTTATTCCATTTTCTTAATCTCCTCTTTAAACCCAAAAAAATGTTAAAAGGAAAATTTCCCTATGATGGCACTTTGTATCATCCTGCCCCAAGTTCCACTTACCGATGCCCCAAGACGGTGACTACATGACCTCAAGTGCATCTCCTTGAATGCTAGTGGATGCCAACTAGTAGTGATGGCCTCCAGTGTGTTTGTGGGGAGACTTTTACCTCACAAATTAGAGTAAGTACAATGGTAACCAATAGGTAATAAATACCAGAAACATAACAGATAAACAAACAAAATCGAAAGATAATGTAAAAAACCTTAATTTTTGGCGAAATATGAGTAATAATAATGTATAAAAAATGATGATCAAGATTTCATGTGTCTATATAAAAATTTATTATGGGGAGTTAGGGATACATTCATATACTACATGATGGAAAAATATACAAAAAGACAAAAAGTACTACTATAAGCATCTTGAGCATATGCTTGGTCCTCTTCCCCATGATCTATTTTAAATCTATAAATCAATCAAGCATTAGAAGATTCATTCTTCCCTTTATCCATACACATGATCATGAATTCCCCTTGAGTAACAAACAATTCTTGAGTAGGGTGTGATATATAATCTCCATATGTTGACACCCTTAGTGTCTAAGCCTATCCATTTCTTGAAACAATTTAATGACAATTTTTCATAATAAGTGAATATAGGGAAAGAAAATATAAATAATAACCACATCAGTTCGGGATCCTAAATAGACACTTGAACAATACCTCATTCCTCAAGTTAATCTGATTTTATGATAAGAGTACCTGTTCAAGTTATAATATGTATACAAGGTCCAATGAAAAATAATCTACCAAAGTATAAGAAGACCCCAAGCTTGTGCTTATCTTGGAGGTCACATTTCCATGTCATTATATAAACTTGCTCTAAATATAAATAAGGAACATTATAAATGAGAAAGACGTGCATTTCATTAATCTATAAAATTCATTGGTGGAGTCTCGAGCCCATCCAAGGTGATCTAAATATAATTTAATGGGAATTTAAGATTGTCTATGAATAACCCAATAACTCCATGTATGTCCATGGAAACCCATATGGGTTCCCTTATATCACATGAGGTATGGTGACTCATATTCCATGCTAATTATCATAGATAGGGTGTGAGTATCACTTGACTCCTGGAATAACCATCTTACTAATAGGTCCATCATTGGTTTATCTCCTAGAGAATCGACCTGACTCACGAGTACAATTAAACCACCCAGAGAGTCCGTACCTAGAAATCAAAATTATCGCTCCTAAAATATCAAGAATATCAAATGGAAAATGGTGAGTCCGTCTATGGGATCCTTAATTCAGACCCATGTTCTCTCCCAACCCATAACAAGTGATCCATAGTTACAAAGGCACATTTCAAGGAACGACATAAATATAATATAATTCCAAAAAATTAATATATCAAGACACATGCTAAATAAGCTATCAATATTGAAATATTTGAACCAAAAAACAGGATGATTCATTAAGCATATGGATAAGTTCAAAGTTAAAAGATATGATCACTAGGAAACATGGAATAAACTTAAGAAATGGATTACAAGAATAATCACATGGAATTAACATATATATTAACACATGTTACGAAGACATTTCAGTAGACCAATCTCTCATGCTTTTCCATATATAGAATTCAATTCTCTCAATTAAGGAATAAGGAATAAACACTAGGTATAAAGCACCTAGCTTGTCAAAATTATGAAATAATGATATAATATAATAACAATAAGAATCCAAACAATGTGTATAAACAATAAATCATAGATAAGGTAAATACTAGAGCATTAAAAATTCATTTATAATGTATTATGCATCAAACTCAATGGACTGCCTCATGGTTCACCTTTCATCTTAGTCCACTTCTTAACGTGAGGCATTACTAAGGCAACAGACACCAAAGGTGATTTTCAAATTTAATGTAGGGGAAATAGGCCACGGAATGCAGGAAAACCAAAAGGGGTGATTCATGATCAGGAGAAAAACCCAAAAATTTGTTTTTCCACATTTTATTGTCTCAAGGGTATTGGGAAACCAATTCAAATAATTTATTTAACAAAATGAAGCTTCATCGGAAGGGTGAAAAAAGCGCTAGAACATTGCATGAATTAAAATATGAAAAAACAAGATGAAAGGACCTATACCAGCTACCTCAATGTAGTAGTGCTCTACCCATTAGTTATCTTACATTAAATCAACCTAAAATATAAGAAATTGAATTATTTTTCAAACACTATGAAAATAAGGAAAATATGTCACACCAAAATATCACAAGAAATGGAATACGAAACTTGAAATTGAAGACTGTGGAAAAATGATCTTACCAAGGGATTTTTATTGTTTTATATGATGAAGGATTTGGACCTTTGATGAAGGATCTAGAATAAACACTATGAAGTGGGTTTGAGAAGCTCCACATGTGAGGGAAGGAGGAAAATACCACTAGAGGGAGGAGAAAAAGAAAGAGGGGGTTTAAAATAATTAAAGAGGAAAATTTTGGTGATTTCACCAAAAAACACACTACGTATGGTTTGGATACACCATTTTTCCAAATCATGAGGAACCTGTGCTCCATTCACTGCTATATAGGGGCACCTCGCACAGTTAGGGGAACATTTTGACTAACTGTTCACAGACTGTGTGGAACCGCTCTATCCAAAAAGTGAATGTGGTCACTCGATTATGAAAATGAGGTATCACAATTTTAGACTAGTCGTGAGGCCCCAAGGTTCCCACTATTAGGTACCTCAAAATTTAGAAAAACCATGTAGGCTGGTTAGCATGATTTTTTTCTAGCCTTGTGGCATAGTATTCTTCTTACTATTTCAAGGATTTGAGCTTTGAATGAGCCCCCGATGCAGCCGAGACCTCCTTCAACCCATTATGAATCATAATAAAGACAATTTAAAAAAATTTAAAGAAAAAATTAATGGTCTTTACCTTTGGATAAAGTCGGAACATTCCAGTTTTTACTATAGAAAATTAATATACTATATTCATGGGACTTATGAAAAATATCTTTCATCAATTCTAGGATTAGTTAGTGGAGATTTTCATTGATGACATCTTTTTCTAATCTCAGAAGAAGTTTTAGTATATTGAGAATTTAATGATTTTCCTGTAATTACTCTGTGAGAATTGACTATATGGTAAATTCTATAAGTTAAGTTTTGGGATTCAAGAAGTTAATTTTCTTAGGCATGTCATATTAGAGAGTGGAGTAACAGTTGATCCCTTGATGACTGAGGCTATGATAGATTATGAGCCACCCAAAATAAAATTTGTGTTGGATTGTTTCCATGGTGTAATAGGATATTATTATAGATCCACAAGAAACATAACAAGGATTGTAGCTCATATGGAATCCCTTACCCAAAGGGATTGATTTTCATCTGGTATGACTATTATTGGGATTATTTTTAGGAGAAGAAGTATAGGTTAATGAGTATAATTGTTTTTCAGTTTCTAGGGTAAGTCGTTGAGTATGTGGTATTCTACTATTCTTTAAGGGTTGGGTTGGTTTGTGAGTTAATAAAGAGATGGAGAAATAATTCCTCTGGGTTCAAAAAGTTGAGACCTCATAAGAAGAACTATGTGAACTATGAATAAGAGTATGCAACAATAGTGTTTTCCATGAAGATATGGAGACATTGTATTCCTGTCTATTGACATTGGCTATTCTTAGATTATAAGACTATTAGGTATATATTTTCCCATATATATCTTAACTTTATGTAGAAGTTTTAAATACAATACCTATAGGATTACAACATTGAGATAATATTTAATTCAAGGAAGGGTAATGTGATGATATATGTCTAGATCTAGAAGTCAGGTACTCAGTTGTTAGTGGATGTGTCTGAGTAGTTATCCTCAATGTGACTGGTTTTGATGGAAGAGAGAGATGATTATTATAACATCCCTGGCCTGGTTCATTCTTTCCATAACCAAAATACACTACTATATAGGTCAATAATTCCCCCAAATGTCATAGGATTTTGGCTAGCGGTGAGGGTTTATGTGTAAGAATGGTGAAACTATATGCTAGAGTATATATAACCATTAATATTAGTGAAATCAGTACTAACAATGACCATCACAATATAATTAATGTAAACATATATATCCTAGTGATATGGAAAAAATGTAGACACCATAACCCATGATAGAATAAAATGAACAACAATAAATGTCATACAATAAATATAGGCATAGTGAAGACCTCCCATGGGAAGGATATGTACAATATATTCGAAAATAAAACAAAAGTGAACAAAAAATTGAGATAATCACAAAACCCATCCTGAGTATACAATCATTCCCGTCTCTTAACCCTATATCAGCTACCTATCTCAATCTTCAAGAATAGGTCCCTTAACCTTATATCTCTCGGAACCATGAAGTCTGCAAAAATACCCATTTTTCCTTGACATGGTGCGAGTACAACTTAGTAGGCCATCACTAATGGTTTCCCAAAACATATATATTCTATAATTAGTTATGATGATATTCCATAGTATATAAAATAATATTGTAATAAAATAAAACATCAACAATTCTTGGGTTCCTTGGTTACACCTGTGACCAATTATACATGATTAGGATAGTGCTGGTGTCGAGTATTAACTTTTCACATATGATACCCGAGTATTGGCATGAATACCTCCCCTTATGTTATCCCACGAATCTAAAATACCCCACTTAATAATACTGCCATAATGTTCAATTATAATATACATCTTATTTTTCATGGAAAACAACATGTCCATCCATCAGGATATTGTTAGTAGGGAACCCAACTCATTTGATAAGAAAAACCATGGTTGACATGACTATTTAACCCATATCACATGAAACTTTCTATCACAATGCATGCATCCATGGTTGGAATGTACTTACAAAATATTTCCATATAACCCACTCTATAAAACACAAACATTTTGGGTTGGAATTATTTCGCAACCCATAACACATAACCCATTCATTACATCTTGTACGTTCATGGTTGACATGAATACCCAAACCAAATTTCCATAAGATATATAAACATGTTTGAAATGATCTTATAACACCATAAAATTATAATCCTTTCATAAAGATTAATTCCCATTGTTATCATGATCACCTAACTCATATCACATAACCTATATACAAGATAATCCTAAGTAAGTATGGTGCACAACTCACATTTCAAAATTTAACCAATAAACTTAAAACATGCTTTCAAAAGAAAAAAAAGTCTAAGGATTGGAAACTATTCCAACACTGATAAATTATATAATGAACTAGTATGGATATCTCCCACACATTTTTAATTTTCAATTTTATCAGTTCCTTAAGGATTCCTCTGAGCCGGACTCACCTAGTCACACTACCCCATCCAAGGTAATCATTATGCAACACTATTCCTAGTTCCACTAGGTCACATAAAAATCTAGGAAACCCACATATGTTTCCACCATCAATACCTAAATAATTTTCCTTGTATCACCCAATTTAGTAACTCAATATTTTAATAATAATTCTTAATTTACTACTTATGACCAAAAACTATTTACCTATTCTGTAAAAATACAAGAAAATGTTTGAAATTTAATAACATGACAAGTTCCAAGGTTATCACAACAACACTGTACATTCTATCAAAAATGATCTTAGACCTTAGGTAAATGATAGAGACTACCAAATTTGTAATAATGAAATCATTTATTACTAAAAACATTGGAGAAAATGACTTTGAATGTAAGAAATCACTCAACCTAAAAAAACCATAATTTTGTATTATCTAATACTATCCAAAAAAATAGAAAAGGAAATTGAAGAACATCAAGATAGGTGGCTATAAAAAACCAGTGGGGATCTTCCATGTTAGATTAAACATGAATATCCAAGGAATGGATGATCTCTCACCTGAAGAAGTGTGGGAGATGAAAGGGATGGGAAAAGGGTTGTGTATGCATGGGGTGAATAATGAACGAATCCCCCCAAGTTTAAGATTATAAAAAATAAATTAATTTAATTAAAAAATTTGTATAGAAAGGTGGCCTCTGAGTACCCACAAGAAAACCAATGAGTTCCAGGTGACCACCGACTACCCTCCCTATACCCACTAGTCATGTGATGGTCTAGACAGAGCTACACCCTCACATGGGGGTTTCATATGGTACCCAATACCCATGCACTAGGAACCTTGTTCCCTTTTTCATTTTATAAACAGGTTTACCTTACCCTCAAATTCCTAAAATTCCCTCCCATACCCCTCCAATGCCTCAATCACTCACAAACAACCAAAATTTTGTTGTTTAAGTGAATATTTCATCAGGTTTATACCTTTTAAATATATGTGGTGTTATAATATCCAATCCATTGGTTTCTCATCTATAAGATACATTCTTGAGCATTACCAAAGCCTTTGAGAAAAAATATTTTGCCATTGGGCTCATATATATGACTCTTACATCAAAGTATACTATTGAATATGACTGTACTACTGCACACTCATACCAAAGGAATAGTCTTCCTAAAGAGTCTTATCACTTTGATCCACCTTACAAATATGCCACTCGTGAAAATATGCATCAGCCTCCAACCGAATGTCATTAGTATATGTTACATGGGAAGGGTCAAGAGGATACCTTCAAATATTTAATACATGAAACTTTTAATGAATCACACAAAAGTTATGATAAAGCGATATCCATTATGAAAATTTAATCTTCCTCCCAAAAATCTCAAATGGATCCAAAAAACGTTGGTGTTAGCTTCCACTACATCTGAAAATTATTATGCCCCAATAAAGGAATTAATCAAAGGAATTAATGGTCACCCTCATTGAACTATAGAGGGTGATTCCATCAGTCATCATATTATTACCATCAACTATGATTTTTTGTCAATTAATTCTTAATGAACATGATATGACTTGATGTCTCCAACATGAGAATCAATCTAATAATAGAATACTCTTCTATATATAACCAATATAGATGTAATAATAACAACATATCATATAAATCTAAAAATGGCTCCATTGGAACTAATACATTTTTTTTTGTTTTTGATATCAATATTTGAAATAGGGATCCACCTTGAACTATAAAATTTGATGATGCATGTTGGAAGCAAATACTCTAACACTTTTATGATACACTTACACTATCCTTCTTTTGGAGGATGGGAGGTTGTGATCAAATGGAACATTATATAAAGAAATATTTATAAAACCTATAGAAGAATGTTTTAAAATAAGAATCATGACCTGAAATGATACTTTAAAGAACACCATACAAACATAACACCTTACAAAACTACATGTAGTCTAACTCCTAGATGGATCAGGCCACTCAAATTGGGATAAAATGTGTGAACATGGTTAACTAGTCCATAATAACTCACACACCATCAATACAATGTGGAGGCCTTAGTAAAACCATCACAATGTCCTTGGTCATATTATCCTACATTCACTCAAGAATGGGTAGTGACTCGAGAATATAGGGGGGTTTCTAGTTATGGACTTTTACCATCTAAAAAGCCATGTACTATGAGATGAAACCTATTATATCCATTTTTTTCTCAGTCCCTTGGTACAAATTGTGAATATCATGGTACATCTTTATATGAATTTTATGAATAACCCAACTCAAATAATTAATATGAAATATTAGCGCCTTTTATATTTTCATATAGTCTACCACATGACCATTGAAATTAGGTATCTCATCAGAATCATGGGAGAATTTAGGTGATTAGTTCCCTCTATATTTAATTTTTATCGTAACTATAAGATCAAAATGTAATATATGAATCTTATTATCCCTTTTGAAGAATGGGGATGTGATTACCATATTTTTATTATTTTCTCATCCCTAATATTCCTAAAACCAAGATGCATCTTAGTGATTAGACACATCATCCCCCAATCCATGCTACCCTCTTTCACCACCTATGCATGAGTCTTCATACTCAATGCATATTCTAAGACATTTCAATTACCAAGGGTATATTCCATGTCAATGTCAAAAAACTAGAGGTACACAACCCACCTCCTTCATTGAAGGTTCATGTATCTCTTAGAAAAGGTGCACACCAGAATCTTGTGGTCAGTATAAACCAGGAACCACTCTCCCAGATGGCCATGATAATAATATGTCAACACATACACTATATCGACCATATCAAAATCATGAGTCAGATAATTCTTATCATTTATCCTCAACTACATGGATCAATAGGAAACCAAATTTCCATATTGTATCAGAATTTATTAGAGTTTGAGTCCTGATACAGAATTATACAATATATACTCCATACCTAGCCCAGGGTAGGTCAGGATTTGAATATTTTTTAACATCCCTTTAATCCCGTAAAAGGACCTCTTGTAAGATTCTTACCACTCAAACATATCCCCATTTTTATCTAGGCCCAACATTGGGGATACTAATTAGGTTATGTCTTGAATGAAACTCTACTAATAACCTATCAATCCATAAAATATATGGATCATAAAAATTTTCATTCTTGTTTCACAAGAAACTACTTCCTTGACTTTGTTGGATTTTGCTGATACACTAGCCATCAATATCATTTGTCCCAAGAAGTTCTCGTTACTAATCTGGAACTGACTATTCAAGAGTTTGTAATAAATCCTATTCTCTTTATTTTTTTAAAAGAATCTCTAAATTATGATAATTTCACTACCATGATTGGGAGTATACTTGAATATCATAAAAAATTCAACAATTTAAAAATAAAAATAAAGATAGAAGGCACCATTGATTAGAGATTTAAACACTACTGGTGTATTAATCAACCTGAACGAAAGAAAAAGGTACTCATAGAAGATATACCTAATCCTAAAGGTAGTATATGTGATTTCATAAGGACTCTCCTATATTTGATGATAACCAGACCTCAATTTGATCTTAGAAAACACATTGGTGCCTCTACCTTTTTTGGAAAAAAGACTGAAGAAACTCTTGGGAACATACTAAGGTAAATAAAATCCTTCACTTCTAGGTCCTCAAAAAAATGATTTAGCTCTTAATAATATATATGATTAATCCTGTATGTTGGAATGTATTTGTCAAATGTTCCTAGAATAATTTTTATCATATGATTAATCTACCTCTTGGGTGGAAACATTAATAAATCCTCTAGAAACATATCAATAAACTATTAAATTAAAGGAAAAAATATATAATGAAACATCCCATAACTAATGTTATTTCCCTTGGATCTTGGCATTGAATTCTCCCCCACAACCCAAATGGCATGTATTTTTACATCTATATAATGGTACATCCCTTAAAACACACTTTAATTCACTATTTATAACATAATTTCTCAACAATAAAAGAAATAAAACTAGAGGTATAGTATCATTAGAAGATTGGATACTTAAATACATCATCTTAAATATAAAACCATCATCATTTTCTATGACTAAACAAAGTGATCCTATTTTACATAGATCATTTAAAACATTATAGGTTTATTGTTTTCCAATGCTTTTTCTGGTGCATGCATCACCGTGGTGATGCGATTATTATTTCCATGAAACCCTACCTTCCAAAGGTGGGCATATTTCATCATTTTATTGGTGATTTTTTCTCCTTGATCAAAATGGGATTATGGGATTTTGGTCCCTCCTTCCCTAGATTCATCCCCAAGATTACTTACATAGATTAGGTCTCCCTCATAGAATAATTCATTATCCATGAATCTGATTCCTAGTGACATATCTTTTTGCACGCTAGTTAATTATGCAGCTTCTATCTTGACATTCCAAGGAGTCTTGATAGGGCAACAACCTTCAGTCAAGGGAGTAGTCACATTGGGACTGAGTGGACTGTTTGTACACTGGAACATTGGAACATATGTATTCTTCCTCCTGAGAGGGCTTCTCAAGTGCATATAACCTGAGGCACTCTATAGAGATACCAAAGTATCTTATGCTAGAGGAATTACTTGCATGGTCTTCTTGAGGAATACTTTTTTAACACAGGGTAGGTTGTGAGTTTAACTTCTAGCGAAGATTAAGGGTGATGAGTTTAACATGTTGCAAAGATAGAGAGGACTTATTAGAACACTTTTGAAGGTTGATCAGATGGGTACATCTCTAGGAGGAAGTATTTGGAAGGTTTACCAAATGGATAGATCAAAACTCCCTATGAGGACATACAAGAGGGATGTTGTGTCTCATAAAGAGAAGATGCTGTGCCATGAAAGGGTACATCCCTAGGAGGGAGGAACCAAAGTATACCTTTATAATGATAAAAATCCCTTATGAGAGTAGACCTTGGGTGGTGTGTCCTATAAAGAGAGGGTTTCATGCTGTGAAGGGGTAAATCGCTAGGATGTAGGCACCAATATTTATCATCGACTAGGATTTATCCTTTTATAGGCTTCTTATGTACCCTGTTCAGAAGACAAGGATCGAAACCCATATAGTTTATTGGATGGAATTGGGCTTATGGACTGGGACTACCTGTCACAAGAGGATTTATCTTTGTTGGATTGTGTGGGGATTACACAATGATACTTCGCATGTGAATGATGTGATCACCCTAGGATAAGGGTGAGGGGATGAAGAAGATGACTCGAGATTACACATAGAAGCTTCCCAGATGAATGGAATAATCTCACCAATATATGGTGGCTGAGGTAAGAATTAGAATAAATATATATGAAGTGGGAGAAATGAAGTGTATGTATTGTTTGAGGTGGTTAGAAATGAACCTAGGGAAGGTTTCCTACATATATTGGTCGGTTAAGAATCAAATCCCATGTATTTTTTAGAGAGGCATTTGGGATTACACATAATGAGGAGGCCCATGATGAAGGCTGATCTGGACACCACTTAGGGTGGATCAAAGTGGTACACCTGTTGGAGGGGGGCACAAAAGTTTATCTTTGGATGGGATTGAACCTTGAGGGGGCATACTTAATACCCTGTTTAGAATACAGGGATCAAAACCCACGTAGTTCTAAAGGTACAATGCATGGCTTACGTGGGGAAGTAGCCCGCATGGAAACTCGGGCTTACTCCCCGAGGGATGAATGAAGGAAGATGGGTATCATGGTCACTAATATCCAATATGACCATGTGACTCATTCTTGGTGTGAGAAACAATAAGAATAAATAGGTCAAATGGTTGCATCATGAAAGATTCGTTAGCTAAGGATGGAATGGGGAAAATTCATGAAAGTATCCAATATCGACAAAGCTCAAAGGGAGAGTGATGGGGTGTTGAGAGTCCCATGTTCCCATATCCCCTATGGTCTCTATGTTTAGAGGAGGGAAGGAGGAGAAAGAGTGATACATCCTACAATAAAGGCTCAGGGATTACACTAGTATGGTTTCCCTTCCCCATGGGGTGAATGCCATTCCATATGTGGCATATCTCATTCCATGCAAAGATGATATCACTCTCATGGAGATGATTGGGAAAGTGAAATTGCCAAGGTGGGTCACCTCATGTGCACTTAATGAGGAGAGGCTATAGTTGAACATCATGTTTTAAGGATGACGTCACTTTGATGTTTAAAATCATGCAACATGGATGGGGAGGGTTCACTCCTCACCCCTTGGACAAACAGAACTGTTACCCACCCACACTTGGGGAAGGGATGGTACCAGAAATGCTGGATCGGTGTGGTGTGGATAAGAGGTTCATCATGGGGTCCATTTTATCTAATTTATGTGAAAAAGAAATATACATTAGTCTTCCCATGCAAAAAAGAAATTGGTTGGGAAACACAATAAGGGAGACCTCACGAGGGACCATGAAGTCACTAAGTTGAAGCTTGTTGGGATGCATGGAAGAGGGTCATGTGATGTCGGGGGAATCACTGAGAGGGGATTTGTGAATCTTGGGTGATTTATAGAGGGTAGTGGATTTTTGAATAATGGAGCTTCACATATAAGGGTGCCCCTGCATTGGCACAAAGTCCTAGCTTATGGGAAGAGTGCTTCGTGAAGGCTGTCTTCTTCGTGAATCCACGAGTGACCCAAAGGGGTAACTTACATTGTAAAAGGCATAGATCATCATGAAGGGAATCTATACCATGGAAAATGGTGTGGAAGAAGAAAGGAATGTGTGTATTTTGGTGCTCTAATACAGTGTGTAATCAAATTTTCTCAGGGGTTCACGGTGCTCGGGTGCTCCGAAAAATGGGTGACCAGAAGGTGAAAGGTTGGGGTAACAATGATTTTGAGGTGGGTGGTGACAGATATTTATAGGAAATCAGGTCTCATGATGCTTGTAGGTTCACTATGAAGAAAAATGTCACTATAAAGGGGTGGGGCTCTGTCGGACTTGTCGAGCCATCGGTTAAATATACTCACGTGGTCGTGGAGGGAATGAGACTCACTGGTGTACTTTCATCCATCTTCACGCACTCTTGGTGGTGGTGGGGGTATCTAAAAAGGATCATAATGAGATAGACTCCTTTAATGGATTTTTGGCCGTTTGAGTTCAGATTCAATTCAAAATGGTTGTGACTTTTATGAATCCACTCGAGGAATGTATTTTGGATCTAACAAGTTCCCCATCAAAATGGGAGCCAATGGGACAAAGTTGTTTGGATTATATGGGAAAATCACAAAAACATGGGTGATAATACAGGTGGATCTCAAGGATGACATTCACAATGCACTCAGGGGCAACATATGCCGCGAAGCTTGATCTCTCACCGTGAATCTTGATTAGTTGGATGTCTATAAATATTGCACAAGGGCCCCCATCCATAATGGATCTACATGAATAAAATTATCAAAACTCTCTTTTCGTGAAGCTTCCCCCCCCAAAAAAATAGCTTCGTGAACCAGGTTTTGTGGTACTTTAATATGGGAACACTATTCAGAGAACTTGTGCATCATGATCTGCTACTACTTCACGAGTTGTAATGAGTACCTTCTATTAATAAAACTAGTGCTCCACTAATGGTCTTTGTGATCGGTCTCCATGAACAAATCAAGAAAATTTCTTAATTCCTGGATCGATGGCTGCTCAGGAAGCTTCTCAGGAGGTTCATGATAACGATACCCAAATAGAAGACATAGAAAACAATATTATGACCAGGGAGTATGTTCAAAGTCATTTTGATCATGAATCACTACTAGAGCTACAATGATAAGCCAATAATGACTACCCTTTGTAAAAAAGGTTTCCGCTATATGTATTTGGTCTGATGGTTGATGCTCTTATCTCGCTATCTTGTAGGGACGAACTTACCTACTAGTTTAGAGGAACACCCTGGAGGTATCAATGGTAAATGGTTGATGACGGACACATATGAAAGGATCATTCTCGAATTACAATGTAATGGATTTACAATAATACCAATGATATTAATGGAAAAGTTCTGGAAACTGAGTCATCCTCACTATAGTGCATGTTTCTCATCATTACAGGTCTAAGAAAGCCCGAGAAGGGGTATACTGATGGTTTGGATTTGTTCTAGGGCAACAACATAAAAAATGACTATAAATGAGATTACTAGGTGTGCATTTCTTGTGCAGAGTTCAGAGAGGTAATGAAGCAATTAATCCTGTATGAAGTAGCATGGGCCTCCCATTTTCACATATACTAGTCCAAATCTATTACACTAGAGTTGCTGAGTTGGTGGTTGTCGGAGACCGACACTTTTCATCTACATCATGAGGAGGTCAACATCAGCCTTGGGGACCTTCATCATATATATTGGATTCCCATCATGGGGTCCAAGAATAATGAAATCCTCCTTGAGGAGAATTCATGGGAAGATCATGAAAAGATTCTATATCTGGAGAAGGCATTACATGATCTATTGATAGAAACTGTGATGGATAAACATGATACAAGGGACACCCATTTCAAAGAATGTTTTTCCACTTTCTGAACTACTTGGTAGAGGTTCCTGCTGAGGGGAAAGAGCACCCCTGATATTGATGATGATTCCCCACACATTTCTAAGGGGAGATTATCGAGAAAGGATAATTCACACTGGAAGATATTGTAGGATAACCAGTGGAAACTATTGGTAAAAATGTTAACATAGAGAAAAAACCGATAGTTAAGTTAGATAGATTCATTTCATCCAAAATTTCAGGATGGATACTAGCAGTAAGAGATATACACATATAGGCAAGGCCGAGAAAATTTATCATGGAGTCAATTCTAGAAATTGGAAAGAAAATCAACATGGGCATCCCTGTACTGGTGATGTTGTACACAGTGCTTCGACACATTAGTGAGTGGAAGAATCTGCTCCATGTGTGCGTCCTGATCGATTTCCTATATAAGAAAATAGTTTAACACATGGGGGATACGAGTATCAGAATCCCATCATCCCTCCTAGGAAAAAATTATGACTGTAATTTCTGAATATCATTGGGTTATTTTCGTTTAACGTGTGTCTGACTAATGTGCTAAGCTAGGTTGGACACTTAGAGAGATTCATATTTCACCTGTTTACTCTGATGATGGTAGTAGTAACCGATGATGGAATTGGAACTAAGGAGCAGAGGTCATATCTCCTGACCTTCCAAGGTAGAGTGCAAGTGGCACAAGTGGACTGTGAAGCAATCACAAACCCTACACCCCACACCAATTCATGAGGTAGTTCAAATTATTTCATAGGTTGAGTCTCAAGGAATACCTGGGAGCATGACATGAAAATCACATGTGTGTGATGAGGAAGATATGGCTCATGTTCACACAAAAATATGGGATGATCGTGAATGAACAACATCTATACACTATTGTGTAGGGGCTAGTTGAGGCTGATGCATAGATTCAAGATGTTTCTTAACCTAGATAAATGCTGAGGCGAAAAACCATTAGAGAAAATGAGTGAGTGTTCTCTCTACCTTGGGTATGAGGCTGAATGTAAACAAGGGAGGGTCGGAGGGGCATAGGTGATGCACAACATAGAGACAACGCTGCAGTGGAAGCGCCAGTGGTCCATAGGTGATTGTCGATACCAAAATCAATTAGAGTTGAAGGAAGAGGAGAAGAAGTCCCAGATCCAATAATCCCATTTTATTGGAAGTCTGAGGAAGTTTTTCCCTTAATGGGGTTCCTTAG
Organism: Viscum album; assembly: GCA_963277665.1. Classification (NCBI taxonomy): domain Eukaryota; kingdom Viridiplantae; phylum Streptophyta; class Magnoliopsida; order Santalales; family Viscaceae; genus Viscum; species Viscum album. The sequence goes on along the minus strand of OY728119.1, from coordinate 1,056,375,331 downwards.
GACACCTCCCCAAGCTCATAGGAATCAATTGCGTCATGCCTAGATTCTTGAAAATGCCATCTATCATGAGGCCTGGGAATCCTGGGATACCAAACGATAGTTCCTCTACACCTGCAGGCTATGGGATCATCTCAATTGATATGGCATGTACATGGCCTGGGTCAGTGTTTCTAAGGGATTATTCCTCATTTCTCTAGTAGGGGGAGTGATATTAATAGTTTAATTAGGGGGCCTAGTTTAGTTCTGAGGCACAATGCGTCCAATGAAACAATGAGTGAAGGTGCTACTAGACCCGACCTATCCTCTAAATATATCAGCAGTTGAGTTGGTGAAACACTAAACCTTTCCTAAAGAATTAGATAGATCCTAGTGGTAAGATTCCAATGAAGGAAGCACTAGTTGGATGCTGAGGTTGTAGCTTCTAAGTAAACCTCTCTAGATGAAGGTGAGGTGGAAACCTCCGGGGAAAATTCCTTGGAGGGAATCACTGAGGATATCAAAGTAAGATTTATCTCATTTTCAAGTGATACCAATTATCTCATGTTTTATCTAGATTCTCTGACTAGAATCTTTTCTGTACAGGAGAATATTGCGGAAGAGACCCCATCTCATGGAGATGGAGGTGTGGCAACAAACATGGAGGAGAAAGCACCATGACCCATGTCTATGGAAATAGTTTATATAGGGTCCAATAGTGCTGAGAAGGCTAGGGTGGTCTCTCTTGAACCTTCAGAGACTTCAATAATTTATGGGTGGCCATACCTTGGTATCCTAATTACAGCCTTCTAAGAGTATGATAAGCTATCACATGACCTTTATATGTTTACCACCTCATAGATTCATACATGTTTGCTTATTTGTCTAGATTAAATGATATGGTCCCCTTCTGAACAGTCCTATGAGTATATGATTTTCTTCTAGTGAGAATGGTCAGAGGATCTTGGGCTCCTTTCCCAATAAGGGTGCCAAACCCTATAGAGTCAGGTGTCCAATACGGCCAGGCCATGGCCTCTGGTAATTCTTCAATTGTGGATTCTAGAGATGTTACTGGTTGAACAATACATGGGGATGGTAGGGACAACATTGTTGAGATGGGGTCAAGTGATGACGACCAACCACATGACATGGAGCTCAGCCCATCTGAAATGATGCCAGAGGAAGATGCTGCAACTGAAGTACTGGACGCATTTCTAGAGTACGAACCTGTAGACCTAGAGGAGCTAGATGAATCGTATTTTTATATGGTCAAGGATAGCTATTCTACCCAACACTGGGTGTGGAGTTGACTAATCACTTCATCAAAAAAACTATTGAACAAATATGTATGAATCGAATAGGATCTCTTTAACACAGGTTTCACAGTTTATACACTATATGGTAGGAGGCACAAAGCCGACACATGCTCATTCATGACTACCTCACTAAGAAGGTGTGGGAAAGCAGTCACCATCTGGATGATACCTATCATCAAGAGAAGTCCCTCAGCCCTCAGAATCTTCAGGATGCTCAATAGTAGATCCAACCTCTTTTATGGAAAATGGATGAGAGCTCTTACTTAGCTATAACCCAATTGGAACTGGTATCACGATTAATGGTACTAGTGATAAAATCATACAAGAAAATGAGATAGTTATATCTTCAAGTGGATGACTACTAATTGAGTTATAACCAGCATAATCTAGGGTGGATGAGATTATTCTAGAAGTAATTGAAAATTAATGGGAGATCAGGTGTAAAAAATGGATCTCGGAGGCCACATGCCAAAAGGTGGTGTAGTTGAAGAACTCCATTGAAGGGGAAGATCCATAAGGGCTATTTTATTTCCAAACTGATGAAACAATCCATTGTTACTTTTGGTAGATTAGCGTGCATGAACAAAAATTTTCTTATATTAATTATTTCAACTCAATCATTTTTGTGAGACAAATAGCAATCTATATCTATGCTTACCTTGGTCACGTTAGGTGTGAGAAACAAGGGAAAAGACATATTCGATAAATTTGTATGATATTTCCATATAATCTTCAAATACATGGTGTCTTCTATTGTTAACTAAACATCGAAAGTGTTCAGGATGAGAGAAGATATGGCTTGATAACATGAATATTGGGACAACCAACATGCTTTTCCCAATGGCATATAATTCATGAATAGGATATCACTCCAGGAATTTTAATCCATCTGAAAAAAGGAAATGAGATGTCTGAATCACAATACCCAATATTTGGACTATAATGGGAGAGATATTATGATATTGTATAAGTGATTACCATGTTTTATGATATAATATCATATTTCTTAACATAAAATGGGGAAAAAATGAACAAAAATTCGTATCTGAAGTCCTCTGGGGCATTAACCCAGGATGGTAGGTGAGCCATGTGGCTAGGAACCATGTAGTTAGGGGGTCCCTTCAAACATGAAATAGGATGTGGATCCCAATAAGGGGAACAGAAAGTGTGGGTTGGAGTGATGGAATGTTCAAATAGCTTCCAAAACATTTGGATTTACCCCACCATGTCTTAGAGTATATTAATATAGGTAAATTGGTTTGAACATAGACCAAACCTATGTTCTAGTGGAGAATCATCTCAGATGATGATAGACTACCAAAGATGTGAATAATGTGGTAGTTGACCAACATAGAGGGAGAAGACCTCTCCGATGAGGCCTATGATACTTTGTAATTTAACTTCATGCAAGTAAGGATGATGAACATGTAATTTAACATCATACGATGAGGTTGATTCATGGTATTATTTAACATCATGTGACCAATATGTGTCTTTCAGTCAAACATCACATGGCTAGGATGTTTCACATAGTTTAAGTTCAAACTTTCTCAACCCTATTCAATAGTTTAAAGTCATGTTTTCTGGACAAAGATGTCTATTCCTAGAATGTTTTCAAGGAATAGAGGAGATGAAGTCGATGTAGATGTGACAAAGGAGGCTGGAACACCATAAATATACCAAGGAATATATGGGAATGAGGCATATGTGATGTAGTGATCGAAAAAACCTGACATGAATGAGGGATAAAGAGACCCACTTCCACACCACATATCCATGTGAGGATCTTAATTTATGGTCATAGTGTTCGGATTGAGACTTCCTCATGTGACTTGACCACATCAGTACCATACTAACTTGAACTACTATGCCCACATGATGAATGATTAGTTTGGGAAAAAGGAATGGTAGAGGGAGTTCACCAGATACGTGGGAGAGAATATTAGGAGCGACATTAAGGATTTAATCCCATCATGATACAAGGATGTGAGAAGGTGGGTTAGCTAATACTTTCAGGGCCTAGATGAAGGGGTGACTGGTAAGTAAAAGCCGAATTTCAACCATGTTTGAAATATAGGGACCATAACCACACCAAAAAATAATGATGCGAGAAAATTTGGGATCAAATGATGACCATATTAGAAAAATAGGATTCACTGCTTACTGCCAAATATCCATTTGGGTGTTAGGCCAGAATGGGAGGTGAGCCAAAATGTCATGAGATGATCATCATTTGGGGTAATCTGGATACAAAGGATGATGGATAACAAAAACCATGAAAGAATCAAAGTGTGGATTGAGCATACCAGAGAGATATATTCAATCCTAAGAGTGAAAAATTTAAGGTCGTATTGCATGGCCCATGGTGAAAAGTTTAAAGTCATGTTTTTTGGACTAAAGAGAACAGTTTAAAGTCATTATTCCTAGACTATATGGAAGATACTCAGTATTTGAGTCTTTATAAAAAACATGGGAGGTAAAACTAGATTTAATTAAATGAAAATAGGCTCATGTGTTACATACACACTTTAAGAGTAACATAAGTCAAAAGGAAAAAAGGGACAATGATCTTGTGGATGGTCCCAAATAAAAAATATCTGGGAAATAATATATATCTCATAAGGGTGGGAATTAATACACAAGTAGTTCTGAAATTTGTCATGGTAAAAGACCAGCGCTTGATGTAACTTCTTCTCTGGTGAGGACATCTCAGTGTTATTGTGTAGTTTAAAGTCATTATAGCTTGGAATATATAGTTACTAGATTAAGGTCCTAGAATTCAAACCATACATGGATACAATTTAAAGGCATGATTCTTGGAATATAGGGGTTGCATATAGTTTAAGTTTATAATTCTTGGACATGTTTGAGATAGTTTATGGTCATGTTACATGGACCAATGACTCTTTGTTTAAGTTCATAGAGTTTGGAACATATGGGAAGAGGATTCAAAAAGGATGGGTATAGTGATGTGTTATGAAAAGAACAATGTGAATGAGGACTAGGGAGGCACCACACCACCCCACACCACACTCAATCTAGGGGGATAAAAAGAAAGTTGAGTCTATAGCTAAACCCTAATATAAGATGTATGAGCATTTATATGTGTCCCATAAGGATGGGAATCAAGACATACATAGTTCTTGATTGAGGTAGAGTATCTTCTATGGAAATATTCAGTGTTGGGAAGTGAAAAATCCAACATGAATTTGGAATAAAGAGGGCCCGATTTCACAAAACATATTAATGGGGGTACCATGAAGTGTCTCTTAGTTTAAGGTAATAGAGTTTGGACCTAAAGGATTGTGTAGCTTCTCTATGTGGGTACAAACATGACAAAAAACCCTGGGCCCATGTGATCTATGATCAATGTGGGAAAAAAGGAGTAGAGAGGATTTTCACAACACATGTAAGTGAAGAGAAGGGGAACAGAGAAGGAAGACTGATGATGTCTCAAGTACACTTACTTTCGGACTCAATGTTCAAAGGTGCCTGGAGGGGTAACACTGAGGGTGTTGGAGTTCTACCAGAACATGAGGAGGAGGAAAATGTGAATAAAAAATCCTAAAATATGGAACACAATGATGGTGGAATAATGATGGAAGTCACCTTTTGACCTTTCTTTCAACACAAAAACCACATCTTATTAACTAGAAAGAAAAAAAACAATTGAGGGTCGATAATTGACCCTGTTCAAAATATGGGAACTGTGTCAAATTTTCATCTGAAGCCTTCCAGGGAATTGGCCTAGAATTATAGGAGAGCCATATAGCTTGAAACCCTTCCATTAGGGGGAACCTTTAGACATTCAAGGGGATGTGGACCCAAATAAAGGTACACATGAAGCATTTAGATTAAATGAAAGAATTTCCCTAAATAATACAACACACTAGTTTATACTCCATAGTGAATATGAGCAAATCAATGTGGAATATCAGATTGAGGGATTAAAACCCCTTATCAAGGACCGAGGCCTGAAGTTAGCTCATGGATATGGCATGGTAGTGGTCTAGCTCAAAATGGAGAGGATGAGGAGGAATGGTAAAAAGGTTAATGAACTTGTGGTTTATAGGGGATCTAGCAGTAGATACTCAAATTTGGAATGGATATAACATGTGTATAAACTCTCATAAATCTTGATACATTCATGGAACATGGTGGGCCAAAGGTAACCAGTCTTTGAATATGGTGGGAGAGCTTTGATCATTCCTGATGAGCTCCACAGAAGCTAGTATAAACTTCCTCCATAACTTGGGGAATATCATTTCATTGGATATAATAGAGTATATTTCCATCAGAACTATGTTTGTAGAGAATTTTTTCAAGACTAGGACCACTATGGATGGTGAACTATATGGTTCAATAATATATTCTCTCAAGTTTGTCTCCTTCTGATGGGAGATTTTCAGGCTAAAAATACTTGGAAATAAGATCTTTCCAATAGGGTATCTATTATACTATGGTGGGGGGATCTAGAGGTCTTAACAAGGGAGCCCCATTGGTAATATGACTTACTTATTAGTTTTCATCATCCTCCATTATAATTGGAGCGATGAGAATTCGATGGGCCATATGGATAAACATATCGTTCAGACTGGGCTCTGTGAGAGATGAAACTAGAATCACCTTGGAATCAACTGGATTATTCTATGACTGGGGAACATGAGTAACCTCTGGTTGAGAAGGTAACAGTTCCATCAACTAGAGAGTGAGTTATAACAAGGGCATGAGCTTTGGCTTCCAAACGATATATCCTCTATTGATCTTCTTGATGTCTAAAGTGTAATCTTCCATGACATACAAATGGGGAATGAAAATCTAGCAGGACAACTCACGAACAATGATAAGAGCCTGATAATCTTCCAAATTATTAGTGAAACCTTTTAATATCATGGACGATTAGGTAAATATAACCTACGCGGGAATGATTAAGACAACCCCCAAGCCTCCCTTGTCGAGTCTTGGATCATTGAGCCTTCTACTCATAGGACCCTGAGAGGCACCATAGAAATGAATATACCAGAATGAAAAAATCTAATCCACTAAGAGGATGGCCTCATCTAGAAAATCAAGATCCATAGATAGGTCTGTGAGAGTCGGATTGGTGTCCAAAAAATCTTCCATTGCCTGACACTTTATGTACTTATACAAAACAAACCCAATGTCGAATTGTATCAGAATCCCTGCCCAATGTGCTAGATGGCATGTCAACATGGGGTGATTTAGGATATACTATAGCGAATCCACTCAAGACACCACCTGTATCTTATGTTGATGCTGGTAGTGCGGCAACATCTGGGCTATAAAAACCAGTGCAATGTAGCTCTTCTTGATAGGAGTGTAACTGAATTCCATGTCAAGGATCATGTGACTGAGATAGTAAAAACTATTCTCTCTCCCTTCATTATTCTTCAGAAAAAGAAAGGTGATAAGGGATCATTCTAGGGTGGTCACATAGCGGACTAATGGATCCCCAAAAATTGGTGGCCTCATAACCAGATGTTGTAGCATATACTGCTTGATTTCTTAAAATGTAGTTTTATATTCTACAACCCATTGGTAGACGACACCATTATTAATGATCTTGGAAAAGGGATTAAAATTTCCATCTATATTCATGGTAAATCATTTTATATAGGACAAGTGGACTTGAAATCTTTAGAGCTCCTGAAGGTTTCTCGGAGGAGGCATTTGACTGAAGGATTTGATCTTTTTTGGATCAATCTCGATGCATCTCTATTTGATAATTAATTGAAGAAACTTATCAAAGGTAACACCAAAAATGAATTTAGAGGGTTCATCTTTAGATGGATGGAGCAGAGGAATTCAAAAAATTTATGAAGATATGTGAGATGATCCTGATTCTGGTGGGATTTGACAAACAAGTCATCAATGCAGTATTCCAACAATGTCCTGATGATCAGATTGAATATGTGGTGCATGGATTACTAATAGGTGGATCCTACATTACATATACTAAAGGGAATTACCTGATAGTAGAAGATCCCATGAAACACCCTAAATGTGGTTTACTCTTCATATCTTTGGGCCATTCAAATTTGATTATATCAGCAACCCCCATTCATGAATGAGAGAACCTGAAACCTGGTGGTGGATTCAATCAATAACTCTGTCATAGGAAGGGGAAAATAGTCCTTTGGGCAGTGATGATTGAGATCCAAAAACTTGATGCAGAGTCTTATCTATCTATTATTATTCCGTATGGGAATGATATTTTCTACCCATATGGTGAATTGGACTTCCATTATGAATTTGGAATTGATGAGATTATAAATCTCATCCATGACCATGGCACCATGAGAAAGGTGCATCTTCCCAGGAGGCTGGTTTAATTTGTGATGCATTACAGGTAGATCGAGATGGTTAACAGACACATGAGGATCTAGTCCTAGTATCTCATTATAAATCTAATAAAATAAATCATGATTCTAATTTAGGATATCCACATAATATTTTTATTCCTCTACATACATTTATGTACTGATCAATGTTGTCCTCAAATCTGTATCTGGGACAAGGTTCACCTAAACTGAATCATCAATGATGGTGGATATTACTTATTCAAATACGAGAGGATAATACTCTAAGTATTATTCCTCATTTGAGATTGGGGAATCAATGGGGGAGATAGTTCATTCGATATTTCTAATTCTGGGGGAACACTGGTGCCTGCTTGAGTGTATGTGGAATTTTAATTGGGAGAATCCGACACTTCTGAAACCTTGGAGACAAATTCTATTGACCTAATTCCACCAGGCCCTCGATATAGTGGACCATGATTGATAATTTCAGAGTAGTGATGATGGGTTGTCTTGTTTTGATTCAACCAGACTCGGTGGAATAGACAAGTGTGGCGTACAATTGTAGCCATAAGGAGAACATACCAGTACCCCAAAAGAGTAAGGGAATATGCTATCACTTGAGTCTGAACTGTAAAGGAGTATGATGTAATCTTCCAGTGTTCCTTGTACATAGTAATGAGTTTTAACCACTTCTCAGATACAATGACTTAGTGGCTCAAGTCTAGGATTGTGGCCTCCAACCAGTGAATCAGTAAGATGAAAGAATTATGAAAGTCCATATATGGGTCAACCATAGTGGTGGTATGATCTACCACATTGGTATGAACCTGCTTGTACTTGATATTGTAATAATTTTCATCTATATAGTAGGCTTCATAGGGGGAAAAGGTGGGTGGATCACCACAGAGCATGCCCACATGACCATGGAGGTAGTACTTGAGATATTGGTGATTCGAGGAGATAACCACTACATGAAGATAAAGCAAGGGTCTACCCATCAGTACATTATTGGTGGTGTCCTACAAGACAACCACACACTCAATGCTTATAATCAGGCCTCTAAACTATGTTTTCAAGTAGATTATGCCAAATTGTCTCTTCTCAGTCCTTTCATAACACTGTATCTTCTATTAAAAATGATTTAGATATTATTCACAGAGTAAAAGCTTGCATAAAATCTAGGTCGAGAAGAGATTGATCCTAGAAAATGTGTTGAATAGAGATTGAAAAACATCCACACCATTTAATTTACCAATTATGTATAGTAGATGGATGCTACCCTATATAAGAGACCCTTAATAATATCCTAATAATGATATGATGGATTTTCATTTTTCTCAATCAGCCTCCTCAACATGGAGGGCTTCTACATCCACAACCTTTATCTTGAACTTGAGGGGGATTCTAAAAGATTTTATGAGGTATTCATGAATATATTTTGACATGTATAGAGTCTTGAGGATTGAGTGCTTTACAGGAATACTGGAGAGATGCTTAAGCACACAATTCTTTGATGTTAGGTACACATTTCTACCTAGAAGAGGTTGTTCTTCTACGGAATGTATGACAGGTGTTTCTAGCCGAACCAAAATATTTTTTAGTATAGGGGATGTCCCATTTATCACTAACTGAACATTGAAAAATTATTACTAGATGACTATCAGATGAATGAATCCTAGATACAGTTGGGATTAATTGATCATGATGCAGTCAAAAAGGATATGCTTTGTCGATTGACATGAATGGTAGTGGTAATGAATATGTTGAGATATGATGGAAGGGTGGTGACTACTGAGCTCAACGCTGAACCTACTATCTTGTCTCAATAACATGTATGACTAGTATTGAATTACTAGACTAACCATTCTAACGATTCAAATGTACATGGCCCCATCGATGGTGGCATCGACCAAGGAAATTAGGAGGACCTTCCTGACACTCCTCACCATCAAGAATCGTGTTAGGGTCCACCATCTCATATTTATAGAGACATCTTGTTGGCCATCATTAGAGAAATATTCCAATGACGGAACGATTCTAGTGGTTAACCCTATCTCGGTAGGCATGAAATATCCAAGAGTGAGAGGCGATTTTAGTTATAGTAGAGGACTTTCATTTCTATTTCTCTATCAATATATGATCTTGTGAGAAGAAGATGGTTGTGACGTGGATGTATAATTTATATCCCGAGAAGGTTTGAGAGATTCATGAAACTTGAGCCGATTCAAAAAATCATGAATGATGCCAAAGGAACGAGAAACTACTTTCCTGGATAACCAATAATCATAATTCTGAGATATATGTCTAGATACATGCTAACATTCTCCTTTACTGTCAGTGTGAGGTAATGTAGAGACACACACAACCTATTCTAGGGAAGAGCCCAATTTGACTAAATGTTTATCAACATGGTTCTAAAGCCAATCCTATAACAGATAACTTATCATGAGGGTATGTTTAGAGATTATATGATAAGGGTAGTAGTTGGGGAGATATGTAAGATTAGACTCCTAGGGAATATTTAATTCTTGAAAATTTAGGATTCCTTAATCCAAGACATTTAAGAAATTAGAGGGAATTGAAGACTCATCAAATGAGTAGGTCCTATTTATCCTATCCAGGAAAGGATCCCTAGTATCCTGGCCTTGACGAGAGGTTAGAGCCTCTTAATTCTGTGTTAGGTGATACTGATCCTGGGATTTTACCTGAAGCCAATTAGCTTGGCAAGGCCATGGGTGAGCCTCTTCCGGTAACAACTATAGTAGCTTGGGGGCCTCTATCTGTGCAATGACAATAGTATCTACCTTAGAGCCTCTTCTTATCGGAGATGGAGGAGGCAATGGACATGTCTTCGTAGCATGTTTCAAGGATTATTATAAGCACCAATTCTTGTAAGATAAATCCATGAATTCACATGGAAAATTCTGAGTGCTGAGTGAGGGATCCAATTCAGTATTAACATTTCCATATACATCATTTTCAACTATTCTTGAGTCAAAAACACATCGAGTGAATACATGAGGCCCAGAAACATGGCGACAAAGTCACTAATTGATCATCTACCCCCTTTTTCACATGAACAGATCAACAATAATGGTCTTGCTGGTGGTGGAACTAAACTGATAGAGGAATTTTATGTGATGATCTTCCCAACCAAGGATAGACCCGATAGGTAACTGGATGTACCAAACTAAAATAGCCCCCTACAATGTATGTAAAAAATATACATTCTTAGTATTCTCTTACTATTTTGGAGTTCCCAGCATGGGTACGCACCTTGAGATAAAGTTGTCTAGATGCTATTGTGGGTCACCCATCCCATTGAATGGGGAGAAGGTAGGATTCCTGAAATCTGGGTGTGCTTTCATATCATCCATCCATTTTAGATATGGATTTCAATCAATTGGGATGGCCACATTCCATGCTTGAAGGGCCTCAAGGTGGGAAATGAGTTTTTCCATTTGATCATTCCAAAGTGGATTCGTTTATTGGACCTGATTCCTAACCACCAATGCATTTAAATACTTATGAACATGATATGTCGGATTGGAAGCTCCTAGAGCGGCTAGAGAAGCCTGTGGAGCTGCTGGAGGAATGGCCTGTGGAGCTTCTAGTGGAATGAATTGAGGAGATCCTAGGGGAATGGCCAGAGCTGGGTCATTAGGAGGGTTCTCACATAGATCAGGAAGATTTAGTGATAAATACCATGGTTTCATTCCATAGGATCTGACATCAACCGTATTAGGATGGAAGGGATTGTCAAGATAGATGTGAGAAAATTGGTAAATGAGAACCTTTTTCTACCCTTTCTACCCCATTGGATGAGGGAAGAAAGTGAATCGATGTTCACCATAGTATGGATTCCATTCTATAAAGTGTTCAGTAATGAGATCATCAATAAACCTTTTTTTTCTGAATGTTGTTAGAGAAAAGAGACCTTAGTGGGATTAACCTCTGTCTTCTGTGCTGAACCTCAAAGTTTAGGGGGGCATAGAGGTCCCAAACTATCATTTACCATTGTTGGGGTCTCGATCGAAGTAAAATGACACAGAGGGCTCTAGAAGGCCATGTATCATCCTTTACTAGAATTTTAAGATGCCCATATGAGCATCCGCAATGTATTGAAATAACACTAGAGGTTATTCCTCCTTATCAATCCTTTCCTTAGTTTCCTTCTCCTTTAGTAGATTAAGGTCATCCAATTCATCATGACTACACTAGTTGACATATCATTAATATCACCATTCATGTCTGGTTGGATCAAGATGGGACTGAAGTGAAGAGAAGAATACTTCCTCCAACCAGGTATTTAAACATATGGTGTCACCTCTTCAATAATTTTTTAATGCATGGTGAATCTATGAATGTATCATTTCTGATGGGTTCAGTGGTCTCCGGACGATACAAGGTGATGAGCCACTGGAAGTGCTTCTAACTCAGACATATGACACTGCTTACCGATATCATCACAATGCTTATTTCTCTTTAGAGAGGCTAATTGATAGACACAAAATAATAAATGCATCACACAAATAGTTCGACGGAAACAAGTGACCTCATATTGGGTGAGAAACTCTGGAATGTCAAATTTGGGAGTTGTGATGGGCCGGAACATCTCAGAAAATGGATCAACAACTAGTGTGTCCCACAAGATTCTCTTCCCAGATGCAGGATCTGACTCTCAATTCCCCACTCTTCAATCGGGGGTGGAAGAAGAACTCCCAGTTGGACTGATATGGAACATTGTGTTGGTGGACTAGTTGATAGAGAAATTTTTGTGCGTGTTTACTGACCATCAATTACTAGTTCATATATTAATGGTGGTACCAAACAAATTATCATGTTCCTATATGATGGGGTATTTACCATAGCCTCATGTGTGAGACTAGAAACTATTGATGGGGAATTTTGTGGGTAATCATCCTCTATCATTCTATATAATAACTCTTTGTCATCTCATGTTGAGGTAGATAATGAAACTTATGATGATATAGAGGGATGCACAAAAATAATCTATAAGGGAGACAAATATTCTTCCACTTGAATGTACCTGCAAATGGATTCATATATATAGTGCATCTCACCTTCTATGATGACAAAACTCACATGTCGGGTTCCTTACCAAGACTCTAATATAGAGGATCATGGTGAAGGCTTCATCATTGAATCACATTCTACTTCAATATCAGAAAAGTAGACTGAATTGATAACTAATTGGCACTTTTTAGTGTTCTTCCTTCGATGGAAACCATTTTCTATTCTACCATGGGAAAACTCATTAAGGTAGTGTCATTCTTCGGAATAGGGAGGACATCCATGAAAATTTGTGTGGGAGCAGGAAGGACCTCCGCTTGAGATTGATGTGATACGAGGAGGGCCTCTTAATTTGTTGTTGTTGGAGTAGGAAGGACCATCATTGGAGATGGTAAGAATATAGGTAGGACCTCCACTCTTGGTACTGATGAAGTGGGGAGGATCTTTAATTTAATCACTAATGACATGGGGAGGACCTCCATGTTGGGTATGAGAGTGGGGACGACTTTCGCTTTGATCAGATGAGGTGCGAGGATCACTTGGTTAATTTTCAAATGAGACGCAAGGATGACCTCCATGTTCGTGAGATTGAGTACAAAGAGGACCACCATGTTGGATACCAATAACATGAGGAGGACCTCTGTGTTGGTTATTAGTGTTAGCCTGAGGAGGACCATCATACTGATCGAACTGAACATTGAGAGGACTTCTATTTTGACTGTTAAGGAAGTAGAGAGGACCATAGATTTGATGGTTTCTATAGTGGGGAGAACCTATGCTTGATTTGGGAATGGTGCATGTAGGACCTTCATGTTACTGATTTGTGACATTGGGAGGACCTCTATAAAGGGGACCATTGGCTTTGGGATGACCTCCTTGTTAGATGTCAATATGGTGGGGAGGGTATCTACTTGGACTAATTCTAAATGCACAGGGAGGTCCTCTGCAATCATGATTGATGTCGAGGGGAGGAACATTATTAGAGCTTTAGATGGTATGGAGAGGGCCTCCATAATGGATCTCATTATCAGGGGTCGACATGTGATAACTAGTGGATGTGACGATGATCGAAAGAGTCAACCTATCCTGAACGTGGGGTGTATGTGGCCTCAATCTTGATAAAACATTGACGAGTATATATTCTAAAATAGTAGGGATATGATGGGATACACCAAAGTTGAATTGGAAACTGAATCCGTGGAATAGGATTCCTCCAGATAGGTGTCTTCCTGATCTTGAACCTCACGTTGACATTGGGATATCCAGATCAGGACTAAGGGAGCAAGGGTATATATGACTAGTTATTCATCCAGATAGATTGGTATTTGGTGGCATTGATATGGCTTCATTGGAACCGTCCTTCGTAGCTCCCGGGTAGTAGACATAGCCGTTAGGATTTAGATATCTCTTAGCTCATTAGTGTAGGGGGTGGTTTATAGGAATGTTCTGCGGGAGAGTATTATGACAAGTTGGATATAAGAGTGGGTAGTAGTGGCTCCCAGTGTGACCTTTAGGAGAGACAATGATGGTGAGGCATAAAAGCCTTTAGGTCCTAGAAGGCTGTGTCCCTCATGGGAATGACCACCTCTTATTCATACCATCATATGAGAGCTTTGATCACCGTTCACTACATGGTATTCGAGGGTGATAAGGGGTGAGGGTTTTCAGGAGTCATGGTAATAGATGAAGTCCTAGTGGAGGTGGAAATGTGACTGATTTTCACCTTATTGTTCATCCTGCCCCTATCTCTATGGGGAGAGGTTGATTGATTTCCTATGGCTTAGGTCCGAAAAAATAGGAAGAGTTATCCATTAGTACAGATAATAGGAATGCAATTCCCAATGATCCCGAATTGTTTAATCTTCCATGCTTAAAGAGAGATATCCACATAGATAATTTGATAGACTGGAATGCCTATTGATTAACTGCCCCAATTATGACAGGTTCCACACCTGTCCCACCAGATTATTTGTAGGACTTGGAGTGGAAGATCAAGATATGATGACACTCTTGTCTTATGATTTCTCAAGATCTTGTAATATCATAGTGTGAAGAAGAGTTCATGTTGGGTTCACCATTTGTATTTTATATGCTTCTACCAATTCATCTATCATCGTGGAGATGTGATACTTATTACTATGTATTGATACTTTCTAAAGGTGGGAAACTTTCATCACTTTATCGATGATGTATCATCATTGATCAAAATTGGAAGATGGGATGTTGGTCCCTCCTTTAGTGGATTCCTCCTCATAATTCTTCACCTAATTTGGGTCTCTTATATATTACGAAGTTGTTCATGAAACTCATTCATAGTACCATATCTTTGTGTATGCTATTTGATTAAGATGATTCTATCTATAAATTCCATGGTTTGTTGATAGGGTAGATACCTTCAGTCGGGGGAGTAGTCACGTTTTGCATATGTGGAATGTCTGGATGCTAGAACAATGGAACACCTGTATTCTCCCTCATGAGAGAGATTATCAGGGAAGGAGAACCTAAGGCATCTGTGGAGATCACAAGAAATCATATTCTATAGGAATTTATTCAAAGGTCTTCCCTAGATATCCCACGTTTAACACAGGGTAGACCTTGAGTTTAATATCTAGTGGAGATAGAGGGTCACAAGTTTAATGTCTGGTAGAGATGGAGTGGACTAATCATAAAACTTGTGATGGTGGATCAGATAGGTACCTCCCTTGGGGGACTACCTAGATGTTTTAACATATTGATGGATCAAAAAACCCTATGAGGAAGAACCCGAGGGATAATGTGTCTCATAAAGAGAAGATACCATATTATGAAGGGGTATGTCCCAAGGAGATAGGCACAATGTTTACATTTGGATGGATTAAATATCCCTATGAGAGTGGGCCCTAGGTGGTGTGCCTCATAAAGGGAAAGTCTCACACTGTGAAGGGATAATTCCCTAGGAGGAATGCACCATGGTTGACCGTTATCTTGGATTTAACCTCGTGGAGGCTTCCTACATACCTTCTTTAGAAGAAAGGGATCAAAAGAAACATAGTTTGTTGGTTGTGATGGGGATTACGCCCTAGGGATAACCATCAAAGGTGGATTTATTTAGGTTGGACTATGTGTGGATTACACATTGAGACTACCTATATGGATAATGTGACCCCACTAGGATAAGGGTGAGGTGTGGAAGTAGGTGACTAAGGCTTACACACAAGAGCTTCCCGAATGAATGGCATGATCTCACCAGGATGTGGCGGCCAAGGTAAGAATCAATATGGATATAGATGAAGAGGATGAAATGGAATCTATGTATTGGTTAAGGGTGTTGGGACAGAACCTAGGGGAGGTTTCTTATGTATCTCAGTTAGTTGGGAATCAAATTCCACAAATGTTTGAGAGGTAAATTGGGGATTACACCTAAGGAGGAGGCCCATGGTGAAGGTTGATTTGGAACTCACTAAGGGTAGACCAGAGAGGTAAACCCCTAGGAGGGGGATCGAAAATTTACCTTTGGTTGGCATTGAAACTCAAAGAGTTTCCCTACATACCCAATTTATAATACAAGGATAAAAACCCCTGTAATTCGAAAGGGATGATGCAGGTCTTAGGAAGAAGCAACCCGTAAAGAAATTGGGATTTCACTAAGAGGTATGCCCAGGGGAAGAATGGTTTCATGATCCCTACTAACCTTTAATCCCACGTGATTCATGATCAGTGTGTGAAACAAGTGTAACCAATAGACCATACAGTTGCATCATAAAATATTCATCCGTGAGGGATGGATTAGGGATTATCCAAGAAAGAAGCCCATGGTGATAAAGATCAAATGGACAGGGATGGGGAGTTAAGATCCCCACGTTACCATCTCCCCTATTGTATTTTTATATGGAGGAGGTAATGAGGATCAATAGTGATACTTCATTCAATAAAGGCTATGTGATTACACAGAGATTTCTTCCCTTACCCGCAGAATGAATATCGTTTCACATGAGGAGGATCTCATTCCATGTGAGAATGACATCAGTCCCATGGAGATGAGTGGTCATACAAAATGATGAAGGCATGTAACCCTATATGCACTGCACGAGGTGAGACTACAGTTTAATGTCATGTGTTGAGGACGATGGATCTTAGAATTTTAATAACCTGCAGCATGGATGAGGATGCCTCTCTCTATAACCCTTGTACTTACAAAACTACTACCCACCCACTCTTGGGAAAGGGAAGCCACTATCAATGCTCGAAGAAAGAAGCATAGATTAGTGTTCTATCAAGGGACCCATGTTAACATATCTATGCAAAAATGAAATATATATTATCTTACCTATGGGATAATGTAATAGGATGGGAAAAAAAATGGGGTACACCTCCCGAGGGACTAAGAAGTTACTGAATACAAGCCCATAGGGTCGCACAAAAGAGGGTCTTATGAAGAAGGGGGAATCACTGAGATGTGCTTCATGAATCTTGAGTGCTTAGAGAGGGAAAAGGATTCATGAAGAAAGGAGTTTCACGAAGCAGGGTTCACCTTCCTTAGAATGAAGTCCTGTCTTAAGGGAAGAGTGCTTTGTAATGGTTGAATTCCCTATGAAGCCTTAGGAAACCCACAAGGATTATTTCCTTCAAGAAAGGCATGGACCTTCAAGATGGGAATCCATACCATTGTAAGGGGTATGGAGGACCAAAGGGAAGGGTTTATCGTAATTCCGCAATACCTAGTGTAATCAATTTATCTCACTTGTTTATGGTACCTAGGTGTTTCCCAAAATGGGAGATTAGAATATGAAAGGTCGGGGTGACCATGCTTTTGAGGCAGGGGAGATGGATATTTATATGCAATCAGGTCTCATAATTCTTTGAGGTGCACCATGAAGGAAAAGGGAACTATGCTGAGAAGGGGTGGGGCTCTTCCTGACTCACAGGGCCATCCATTAAAGACGCTGGCATGACCATGGATGGAGTCAGACATGCTGGAGTTCCATCAACCACCTTTACATGCTCATTGTGTGTGTGTGTGGGGGGGGGGGGGGGGGGGTCTAGGAAGGAGATTCACGAGGAAGATTCCTTTGGTGTCATTTAAGCCGTTTGAGTTTGGATTTGATTCAAACTACACAAGAATTTATCAAATCATATTGGGGTGCATATTTTTACACCAAAAATAATCTAGGGAAAATAAATAAAGACATGGTGAGATAAACAAAGTATTAAGGGAATAAACATAGAATTAAAGAAAAAATGTGATTCGAGATTCATAAAATTATATCATAAAGAATGTATTCACTAACATGTAAACATGGTATAAGTTAATGAAATCAAAAGATCATGGAATCATGCAATATTTGAAAATAACATAAGACATGAAATCATAACCATAAGAAGAAGATCACTCCTAATACCCTCATCCTATAGGGGAAAATATACTATAGTGGATTAGGTTTATTCCCTAATTCCTTTAATAGCATCCCATGAGGTATAAATCATTACCCAATGTATTATAGGGATATATAGTTCTAAGACCACCCATCACAGAACATTGTGTGCTTAGGCTAGCAACCTATGCACCATACATAATGTACAAAGTCTCATGGTGGATTGAGTTTACATCCTAATACCATACATAACATCTCATGATAAATAAATCTTTACCCAATTAATTGGTGATACATATAATTATTGTCCCACTCGAAGCACAATGAACATCATAAATATTTATGCCACATAAGGAAAAGAATTCACACCCTATCCATAAGCATGATCAAACCCACATGAAGGAAATGAGTTTCATAATTTTGATTCAAGGAATAACTAAAGGCTAAATCATAAGGATTATCAAGAGAATAAGAAATTAAAATATTTTGAACTTTTATAATTGAAAAATAGACAAAGTAATTGAACATGAAGTTCTAATTTATAAAATTCCTGAGAAAGATTTAGGAGAAGAAAAAATAAAAATGAACCACCTCTGTGATGATTTATAAAATAAGTAAGGTTATTTTTAAAAAGGGAAAGAGCTTGTAATTTTCCAAAAATCCATAATTGAACTAAGGGGGTTTTCAATAAAATTATAATTATTTTCAATCTATTTAGGGTTTAATAACATTTGAGGAGGTAAATGATTTACGTGAGACAAGAAATTGGAAAGTTATATTAAATCAGGTCTACCTAAATGTGGGAATTTCAAAGGGAACTAAAAAAATGTATAACCCCAAAAATTAAAAGAATATTAAACAAGGTATATATTTAAAGGGAATATATAAAAAATAGGGGAATTATATGAGAATAATATGGAATCAAGAGTGGGAAATAAAATATTATGTGTATAATAAAATAAATGAGGGTGGTATGAATGATCCATTTTTGTGTTTTAAAACAAAATTATTTAGATATTACATTTCCAAAAAATAATAAGTAAATAATTTTGAAAATATGAGATGATAAATATGAATTTATCATTAGTTAATAACTAAATATGGTTCTGATAAAATAGGAGAACCTTAACAGGATCGGTAATAATAAAAACAAGGTGAAACCATCCTTTAAGAGGATGAGAAATATTGTTAAAAAAATTTCATTTTCAAGAAGGACCAGAGCACATAATTAAGGAATATTTTAGTCCAAAAAAATCTCTAAAGAGAGAAAATTCAGTATACCATATGAAATTGAATATAATTCTTTAGGAGAAGCATTATAACTTAGGAAAGGAGATTGAGTTATAAAAGATAGATATATTTTAGTAAAGACATCAATCACATGATACAAAATGAAATGACATCAACAGAAGTGAAGTTTCCATGTTTCGTAATATATTTCAAAATTATAAGTCATGTGGGTAGTAGTTGCACCATAAAAATGAGGATTAGTGTATAATATAAAATCATTCCTTAATAAAGGGTGATTAAGATGAAAATCCATACCTCATTTTCAAATGCACTCTTAATAGTCACTTAACATCTTAAATAATTACATTTAGTTAACATAATATATACATAAGAACCTTGTTAATTTATATTTAAATTTATAGGTTTCATTTTTTATCAATTGGTATTTATTTTTACTATAATTTTTACTCATATTGGTTACTAATGGTTATTCGGTTAATTTATTTGTAATACTTTCAGTTTGTTAACTAAGGTCATTGATATTATAATATAACTTTCTAATATATATAATTTTGTATGTATAAGTAAATTATTATTAAATTTGAATAAAACTTGTATAGTTTCAAATATTATCCCAAAATAGATCCAAATTAAGAACTGTTCCTTTAGAAGTCCATTTAAGTATGTTGAAGTTACTATAACTGTTTATTAAATTTATTACTTATAGATTGTAATTTATTTACATTTAACAGTATTAATTATTCCAAAAATATAATTTTTATATAATAGTTTCATTTTTAAAATAATTCATGTTTTAGGATTATGGATAAACAAAATACGTCATTCTGTGGAATAGGTTGTCCGCATGTACACAGACGATGCACTCATTTTTCATAGAATGGAAATGGGGATATATAACTAAAATAATGATGGTTTTATAATCTTTATTATGAAATATTTATTTTATTTATCCATAGAATAACTATTTTATATAATCCTTTTAAATAGTTTATGAAAATAAAATGTTTTCTTCATGGAGGTAGTAGTTCGTACAAACACATGAAGGTATTTTCAATTTTCTAAATTATTTTAGAGGAATGTATAAAATAGATATAAAATTATTTTAGTGACACTCTAGAATGTTATAAATTCTAGTGTTATCATACCATCATGAAGAATTTGGATTTTAGGGGTGTATTAGAAGAAAGGATCTAGAGATGTTAACTTGAGAGTATTTCCTCTCTTAAGGAAGTTCTCCACTAGTTTACTCTATATTTATCCCTAACTAGGTATTTTGGTGAGACATAAATTAATGTTCATGGGTAATGTGTTAAGGGGAGACCAAGTCATATCTTCTGGTGATCCATGGTTTTGGAATAGAGAGATAGATGAATAGGTGGTGAGTTCCTTTTTTATGTGAAGAGAGGGATTTTTTGAAATTATATTTAATTTTCAATAATGGAACTACATTATTCAAGTTTAAAGGCTATAAAAAATGGAAAATTATGATTTTTAGAGATATATAAGGTAGATACTCCCTCAACCATCCAATATAATACATTTTTTTGAACAAGCCTTAACCCCATGCACCATGTTAATCGACTTTCCCCCAAATTTAACATTATTGGGGTAAATCAACTTTCACCCATGGTAAGTAAATCTAATTGGTGAAATTAAAATTGAAATTAGTTATAACTTTAACATTATTATTTCAAATTTGGAAATAATTTTAAAAAATAAAATATCCTCAAGTTAGAGAAATTAGTTTTAGAATTAGTGCATACAATACATAAAAGCTGTTTCCTAGAAAATGAAAAATTTAGAAATAAAATTTAAGTGTGGAATAATATTTTTGAAATAAGATTATTTTCAAGAAAAAATTAACTTTATTATTGAGTATTTTTTATATGGATTTTAAATCAAGCTAAAATAGAATTTACCAAAATATTAAAAACTTTTTTTATTTGTATTAAAATACTAATTTCTTTATAATGTTAAACAAAGGTTTTATAAATTTAAAAATATATCAGGGAAATAGGTAAAATTATTTTTTAAATACATATTTTATTAATTAAATGGTTTTATTAAATTATCAATAACTCTTATATAATGATAAAGTAATAAAATTCACCGTTTTCGAAAGAACTATATTTTTCCACTATTCACTTAAAAATTATTTATATTAAAAAAACAAAAATTATTTCTTGTATTATTTTCCAATAAGTAAACCTAATATGGAATTAATTTTAATATGTTCAAATTTTATAAGTTATAAAAATAAATTTTAAAATAATAAATATATAATGTATTAAAAACATTGTTTTTTGAAAAATATAACTTATGTTCTAAAATATAATATATGGGTTTGTTAATAAAAAGAAAAATTTTCCCAATTATAAATTCACATATAAGATATATATTTTGGCATATAAAAAGGTTTCATTAATTTAAAATTCATACTCATATACTCATAATGTCATTATAGCCATGTTTTCTATATAAAATATATTTTTCCCAATTCCTATAAAAAATCATCCATTTTTTTAAAAGAACAAAGGTATTAATTTTAAACTAATATTTAAATTCTTAATAAGATTGATTTTTAAAATATTAATAAAAAATTTTATTTTTTCATATTCAGTTTCTATAATTTTTAATTTCATCATTTTATTAAATTTATGATATACAATAAGGAATTTTTTTATTGGAAAATAATTTTTAAAACTGTTATTATTATTTTTAATTTCTATATATCACTAATAATTCTTTAATTGTCCAATAAATGTTATATTTTATAACAATCATCATTTAACAATTATATACTATGTTTTCATTATAAAAAATTAGAGTGCATAAAAAGGTATATTTTTAAACACAATAATGTATTATGTAAATTTTGATAAAATATAATTTATATATATAAATATATGTATTAAAACATTTTAAACTTTGTTTAATTTTATTCACATCTAATAATTCATTTTCTAGGTTTTCGCAGTCAGAACATATCTCATTGTTGTTTTTTAGTGATTCTTGAAGAGTAAGATATTGAACATACTTGACATAATTAGAGGATGATATATATTTAAACATGAAGTTTTTAGATTATCCATACCATAAATAAATTTCATCCTCAAAATTTTAAAACTCATACAATGGGAGTAATTTATATTGGGATATAATAATTAACCTTACAATGGTAGATTATAGTGTGTTGATTTAGGATATAAATTAAGATTTTCCTAGTTGAAATTTAATATGTGACCTTTGTAAAAATAGATAATTTATTCTTAATAGAATCTAAATAAGTAATGAATATATAATTCTATAAGGTGTAACTATCCTTTATACATGAATAAGTTTCATATATCATGTATATAGTAATTATACCATGAATTTTATTTATTTATATCTCAATACCTAATTTGTGAAATATTACATAAAAAAATAGATCAAAAAATATATAATAAAAAATCACTATCAAACTCGAAAACAATAATTGAAAAGGATTTCCATTGTTCCTATGATCTAAGATATGGTTGATGTTAGTTGTCCAATTTAACCTTTCAAATGGAAGATTGGGTTACATGGCTCCCAAATTTGTCCCATATAAAAATTCAATTTTTAGTCGATCCTTAGAAAGAATATTTTATTCCTTCATTGTATTATTTTTTCCTTCAAAAACATCATCCTTGGTTCCCCAATTTACCACAAGTAAATCATTTTCTAGTCCACCTTAGGAAATAATCTATAATTTATTTGAAATAATAACTATATTCATTAGTCCATATCCAATTATAATGGGTTTATTGTTCATGCAATCATTTATTTTTTTAGGAACACACAGTTAACTTGGATTCCACAGGTTCTAGCCATCACTAAAACAAAAAGTGATTACACGCGTGATGAAAATTTAACATCATTACGAGATTTATATAATCGATAACCTAAATATGATTCAACCTTAAAAAATTTTAACCTTTTATAGCATTATACTCACATGTAATTCCATTCGATCATCATATATAATTTTTATCTTTTAACATAGGTTGTTTTAATTTGTGTTATCATAATCATCTTGACCTAGTCTTTCAATGTAACTAGAAAATAAATATTTCATAACTATCAGTAAATATAATATGATTAACTAAATAATATCCCCTAAGCACGATAAAACATGTGTGTAGTTAGGCCATTTTTTGTGCACTAGATGATAATTTAGTTAATAGAAAATCACTCTTTTCATAGTTATCATCCCTAGGTACTTCAGTGAAAAATACTGCATCCACTTTTAGTATCTAGATAGGTACTCTATTGCTAGCCAAACCATTCAATATATACTTTACCAAAATTTAAAGATATTATATTATAGTTATACATATCCCTTAAAAAATTTCCTTGGGGATTATATAATTTTCTCTAATCATAATATCAAAAAATAAATAGACCTTAATGTTATACAAAATATTGCAACCCACACCTTAAACAAACTTTAATTTATGATTTCTAATATAATTTACCAACAATACAAGATAAGGATAAATATGTCTCATGTATTTGGAAGTTCGATACAAAAATAAATAATACTAAATGTAAAAACAACATATGTATTTAATAATCCAATTAGTGCTTCTAATTTTTGAATATCTTCTTAAACTACATAGTATAACTTGGAGAAAATACATAAGGAAAAGGGTGGTATGGAAAGCCTATTATGGGAATAAACATGAAAATAAGAAATAACATAATATTCAAGAATAAAAACATGATATCATAAATATGGTGAACATAAGTATAGAAACATGGAATAAGGAAATTAAATCATAAGATCATGAAGTCAGGGAATATGTGAAAAAAATATAAGACATGATATCGTAAGCATAAGTCTAGGGTCACTCCCAAGACAATGATCATAAATTAGATATTTCCCATAGTGTATTAGGTTCACTCACTTTTCCATTAAATAGAATATCATGAGGAATAAAGCTTATCCAATTCATTGTAATGAAACATAATTACAATACAATCCCTCACATAACATTGTGTGCTTAGTATAATTGTTGATGCCCCATACATAGTGGAATATGTCCCATGGTAATTATGTTCACTCCCAAATCCTATAAATAACATCTCAAGAGATATATATTGTTATCAAATGAATTTGATAGATATATAATTCTGGTCCCACCCATCATATATTGAAAATCAGACTTACATATTCCACGTAGACTTATGCTTATGATATCATGTCTTATAGGACATGAAGTAATATTGGACTTTAAGAATTTAAAAATGGAAATAGGCGTTGAACATGTAGTTCTAAATTAGGAAATTCCTGACAATGATTCAAGGGAAGAAAGAATAAAAATGAATAACTTGGGTTTTGTTTTGTTAAATATGTATGTTTATTTTTAAAGATGAAATAAAAATATTGTTTTCCATAAAAATATAATTTATCAAGTAGGATTAACTATAAAATAATTATGGTTTTAGAATCTATTCATTGTTTAACAAAATATGATGGGGGTGATTTTTGACATGAGATAAGAAATAGGAACGTTCTCTTAAATCAGGTGTACTGAAAATTTGGAATTTCAACGTGAACTAAAACATGTGTAACCATAACAATGAAATGGATATTTAACTTTATATATATAGGTATGTACATATAAAAAGAATATAATATTTTTATGAAAATAAGGTAGTGTAAAAGGGTAAAAAATAAAGGGAACATGTACCTGATAAGTTACAGGAGTGGTACAGAGGATCTATTTTAGGGATTTAAAACACACATATTGAAATAAAACATCATAAATAAAAAATTTAAATTTGAAAATAGGATATGGTAATAATTATGTTCATGTGAGATAACACTTAATTAGGTTTCCAATTAAAATAGAGAACATTGGTGGGACGGGACATAATGGACAAGCAGGTGAAGCAATCATTTTAGAGGATGATAATTATTCTTAATATATTTTTATTTTCTAGAAATATTAAAACTCATACATAAGGAATATTTGAATCAAAATTTACCCCCCACAATTGAAACATGATATTCCATATTAAATTAAATTTGAAACTCAAGGAGAAATATTATAACTTAATAAAAAATATTGAATGATAAAAGACCCTTATATTTAGGGAAGAAATATATAATAGCCCATAGTAAGGAAGGAAATTAATAAAGGTTAAGTTTATAAAAAAAATAATTTATGGTATTATATTTCATACGGAAAGTACTTACACCATATAAATATAGTTTTGTGTATAATATCAATGTGTGTTTCAACGAAGGGTGTTTGAGATGGAAACCCATACCTCATGTCCAGATATTATATGTACTTGAACTTAACTACATGAATAATTTAATTATATTCATTAAATATGTATTCAAGAACGTTATTCATCTATATTTTATTTTCTATCGTCCATTTATTATCTTTTGATATTTATTTTTAATATAGTTGTCGCTTATGTCAGTTACTTGGGGATATTCTGATAATTTCTTGGTAACAATTTTGGTTTGTCGAATGTGGACAATGTGTATTTAATATAACTTCTTTATGTCTATATTTTTGGTGTTTTATGTCATTAATTATTAAATTATATCAATATTTATAAATTTTCAAAGCATTTCCAAAAATAGATCTAAATTATGAAATGCACCTTAATATGTCTATTTTAGGCTGTTGAAGTTTCTATAACTATTTATTATTTTTATTAATTATATATTTTCATACAAAATCATTCCAAAATATTAACAAAATTACAAATATCATTTTTACAAAATAGGTTCATTTTTAAAATAATTCTTGTTTGGTGGTTCTGGAAATATGAAATACATATTTTCGTAGAGGTGATAGTACACACGTACTAGGATGATTCTCTTTTTTTCATATAAGGGGAAGAGTGTATAAAAATGAAGTAATTATCATTAAATAATATTAATAAATCTATAAATGTTATATTTTTTCATAAAATAACTCTTTCGGGACATTTATATAAGGAGTTTATGAAAAACTAATTCTTCGTTCAAAGAGGTGGTATTCTGCACAAACGTATTTCAACATTTTAATTTTTCTCAATGATTTTGGAGTAAGGTATAAAATGGATAAAACATTTTTATAATGAAAACTCAACAGAGTTAGAATTCTAGGGTTATCATATCTTTATGAATATAGGGTATTTGAGGGGTTTAGAAGAAGAAAATATTTAAAGAAGTTAGGTTGGGAGTATTATTTCTCCCTTGGATATTCACCCATGAGTTACTACTTAAGGCTCCCCAGGTTGGTATTTTAGTGAGTAAATGGTTTCAATTTAATGGGGATGGGGTAGAGTAGAGACACAACCAGTGTTTTTTGAGCCATGGTTTTGGAATGGGTAGAAAAATGTTGAGTAGATGAGTCCCTTTTATAAGTAAAGAGAGTGACATATTTTTAAAATATCTTAACTTTTAAGTAATATCACATCATTATTCATGTAAAATGTATCCAAAAAGCACCAATAAGGGTTTAGGGAAAGCGTTTAGGTCACAAATCCCATTAATATAAAATATGAAACATGTTTTCCACATATTTTAACCACTTTCACTTTGTTAAACCATTTTTACTCTAATTTAACCTTATCGTGATAACTCTTCTTTCATCCCGATAACTGATTTTAATGGAAAAATTCAAATTCAAATTTATTTAATTATTTTAACATTATAATATTAAATATAGAAATCTTGTTATAAAATAAAATTTTCATGAGTTAGAGAAATTAGTATTAGTATTAGTGCATATAGCTCATAAACGGTATTTCTTAGTAGAATTTCATTTTAATGTTATAATTTAGGTGTAGTATAATATTTTCAGTTTTTATGATTTTTAAGAAATAATTTTTTTTATAATAAAATAAATAAATTTTATATGGCTTTGAATTCAATCAAAAATTTAAATTACCAAAATATTTAATATAATTTTTTTATTTGGATTAATTTTTTTAATAATTTTTGACATAGTTTTTTAAACTTACAAACATCTCTTGAAAATACATAGAATTATTCCTTAAATAAATATTTGATTAATAAAAAGGTTTTACAAAAATATAAGTCTAACTTGTATGCTGATCAATTAATAAAGTTACTATTCGGAAAAAACTGTATTTTTTGAAAATTCATCTAAAAAGAAATTATTTTAGAAAAATCCTCAAAATTAATACTATACTTTTTTTTCATGACTAATTAAAAAATAGAATTTGTTTTATTAATTTAAAATTATATAAATTTTAAAAGTAAATTTTAAAACAATAAATTTATTCTTTAGAATCATTTTTAAAAAAATAAAACTTATGTTCTAAAATGTCAAATATGAGATTACAAATTTACACCAACATTAAAGTCATGTTATTTAAAAAAATGGAATTTTTTTCTATTACTATAAAAATCATCATTTTTATAGAAAAACCCAAAATTTATTTTTTAAATACTATTAAAATTATAATTTTTTTTTGAGTTTATTTGTTTTAAAAAATTCAATGCCATGAATTTTATATTTTATCTTTTAATTTTAATTAAAAAATAATATGACTAAATTTTTTTATAGGAAAATAAAATATTGATATAAATGTTATTATTTTTAATTTATAGAAAAATAATGAGGATAAAATTAATCAATCAATTTATGTTTTATTAAAATAATCATTTAACAATAATATATATAGTTTTTTAATAATAATTACAACTCATAGAAAGATATATTCTTAAAAATAATAATTAATTAAGTAAATTTTTAAAAAATAACATTTATATATATAGATATATATATAATGTTATCTTTCATAATTATGTTTCTTGTATTCCTACTTACAAATTCAATGATTAGGTTTTCATGGTCTAAACATATCATAGTTTCATTTTGGATTGTTGATGTGTGTGGATCGTTGTTGCAAACATATTTGGATTAGTTAGAGTAAATAATATATTAAAATATCACATCATAACAAGACATTACTTTTCAATGACCCTCTTAAACCATCTTAGGAAAAATATGTTTGAATTGATCCTATAAAACTAGATGACTACTGGGAAGTCTTGCAATATGAAGGTTATAGACTCATCTTACCACATGATCTATACTCTATTGGTTTTTAGTTTCATTAAGATTGAACATGATGAGGAATATTTCACCGGTAACAATCCAAAGACCTAAATCTTTGATGAGAAAGAGATGAGCCGCTATTGAAGATGATCTATATACCATCACCCTAGAGGGAACAATGAAATCAATTCCTCATAATTCATGAAGAACTAATTGCACCCCTTTAGTAGAATCCAAATTCTTAGGGCCTCCACCCTCATTTAGGGTTTTCACATATATAAGGAACTACTGCACAATCTCTAAAGAAGTTGATAGACAAAAGAAATTTTCTTATACATAAATTACATACATCAAACCATCTGAAAAATTATGATATAAGACTAACTCATCCTTATTTAGCATTGGTAATATGTATTGATACTTTTTAAAACACCTTTCATAATTCATAATGAACATCCCCCACCAGGTGAAATGCATGAATTTCTAGGACCTATCTTTCATTAACATATATGGGAAGAAAAAAGAAATCATAAAACGATGTTTAAAGGTCCTTCCAAGATAACATAAATTTCTGGTACACTAAATTCATGAACTCCCACCGATATTCATATAGTCAATATAAAATATAGATCTCTATCTTTAACAACCTCTCATGGGGTATCTTGATATTGTCAAATATGATTTGTATAGCCTCCTCCAAGATCTTAGATGTATGGGGGATACAACAACCAATGAATTAGGGTGGATATTACCATTCTATATTCCACATAATATCAAATATATAAGCCTAAACCAGTGGTGTCTTCCCAACCACAGATAATACCAATCACAAAAGGCTCCCCGGAAGCTACTCAAGCAAAGTAATCACCCAAAAAACAAGGTGTTCTACCTTAAATACAAGTAGGTTATGTTCTTCCCCACCCTTATGGAGTGGTACTAGAATACATCGTGGCTAGATGACTCTAAAATTACATACACACACCTTAGAACCAAATCCAATCACATTTCTTGATATCATAATTTAAGGTAAGAAATAAAATAAAAATAATCTCTCTACTATATATAGATTTCATAGAAGAAAACATTTTTCAATCCAGGAACTCTCTTCAGCCTCATCCACCATCACCCAAGATAAAAAATATATACAGGATATATATAATCAATCAAAATTAAATATTGACAAAATTGATACAAATAATCCGTTAAATAATACTTCACCATCATGTTATATTGGAAAACACTATATATTCTACATTTGAATCTTTAAATAACTGACTGCTATATCATAATTAGTGTGATATATCATAGGAAAATACATATTTTCATGTGATTCTTGCATTTATGATATGATATATGAATATAAAACCTCTTTCCACATTATAAAAATTATAGAAATTCCCATAAATTACAGATCAAACATCATATCCCTTATATTCCAAATTTTATAAAACATAAAATCAAAAAATGAACTAAAATTGTCTCTGGTAAGTTGTAATTTTTCGATATAAGGGTTAGCTATTCTCACACATGAGGTCCATCTATGGTACTTATCATGCCCTATATCCTACCTAACGTATCTTAAATATTAATAAAATGGAAATAAATGAAGTCTATGATATGAAATTTTTGTGTGCCGCAAATTATTTACCTCTGTTGTGAGTAAAATAGGATTGTATACACCATAAAATCCCCCCAAACACCAAAGGCTGCTAACAAGTAGTGATGGTTTATATGTAAGCATGGATATACTATAAAATTTGGAATATATGAATAAAAATATCTATGAAAGATAAAATAATAATGATTTTCATAATATAATCAATGTAAATACAGACATAAAAATTATATTGAACCCAAAGTAAACACCCTGACCTATGTAATATAATAATATAATCAATAGAACATGTCATACTAGTATTAAAAACATAAAAAAACATCCCATAACAAGGTTATTTAAAAAATATCCAAATTAAATAGGATATGACTAGAGAAAAGGTTTTAGAGACCCCATTCATTCCCATATTCCAACTATAACTCAATTACCCATCTCTACAATAGCGAAAATGGCTCTTTCATCTTCTATACCTATAACCATGAAGTCTAGTTTGGTATGGTTAGTTCTTCTACTAGGTGTGAATGAAACTTAGTAGGCCACTGCAAATTATTCAACTAAAAATATTAATTTTATATGTGTTCATATTGATGTTACATGGTATATAAAATGAGAACACAATAAAATAGGTAACCATTGATCCTAGAGTTCCATGGTGACACTCTAGACTAACAATACATGATTCAACCAATTCTATTGTGAAGTATGAATATGTCCCATATAATACCCAAGTTTCCATGTGGTTACTATCTATGATACCATCTCATTGTGTTCAAATCTACCAATTTTAAACACTCATATTATGTTCCATATGAATCTACCACTATGTTGGAATGATACCCAATCCGACCTTCCCCTAGGTGACAGTTGGAATGACACCAAAATTTTACCTTAAGAACAACCATGGTTAACATGATTTCTCAACCCATATCATATAATACATACCACTACAATGCACGTATCCATGGTTGGAATGTTCCTCAAACACATTTCCACATAATTCATTGTATAACACTTAGACATTCTAAGTTTAGATATTCTCTCAACTCATAAAACCTAACACACTCATCACGTCCTTTATCTCCATGATTGGAATAAACATCCATCCCACAATTAAATATAATCTCTCATCATTTTTAGTGTGATTATTTAACCCATATCCATATAAACAATGTATAATATCAATATTACTACCTATAACATGATCTTCTATCACATATCACATAACCCATATAAAATCGACGTATAATCAAGAATAAGGTATAATTTATTTTTCCAAATTTACGTGATAAACTTTAAACATTCCAAGGACACAAACAAATGTCCATAGGTTCCCATGTATTAGAAACTCACCTAAAAATGGATTATTATAGATCCCACTAGGGTTTTCATCTCTTATATTGCCTTAATTTTCCATTCCCATGTCATGTTAGGGCTACCACCAATATAGGCTCACCGTGTCACACTCCCCCAACCAATGGAATCATAAAAAACACTCATCCTTGGTCTAATAAGTCACATCATAATCTTGGACACCACTACAGGTTTATTCTATCATTACCCATATATGTAGTTAAGGATCTCCAAGATTAGTGTCCCAAGATTTTAAATACCTATTTAAAAATGACCACCTATAACCTGAAGATGATTTTCCCACTACAAAGAAATAGAACATATTGTTTGAAATTTAATTATAGGTTAGCATCCCAAGGTATGTGCACCCACACATCACATATGATTAGTAAAGAACATTGACATCAATGAAATATTAGGGACCACGTAATTTGTAATGATAGATGCCTTTCCAAGTGAAACCATTGGATTTATCATTCCAAAATTAATGAAAATACTGAACCTATAATGAACACCCAATTCAGAGTTTCCCAGGGATAATAAGTGAAATAATTAAAAAAAGGAATAAGATCATGAAATGAAACTAATCCATACTAGTGGTAATCTCCCACAACATAACAAACTAGAAATGATCGATGAATAAAGTAGATATATATTTATAAAGAGAAATAGATATGATGAAAAAGCAATGGGGATATGCATGACTAGTGAGAATTGTGAAAAAATACCGCCATTCTTTGTTTAATAGTGAAATAAATAAATAAATAAATTATTTTTCTAAAATAAACAGGTTTCCATTTGGTACCATGTAATGACCTAAAATTTTTATACATAAATATTAGATTATTTTAGATGAATATTTATTATATAACATGAATATCTATGATACAACAACAATGGTTTAGTGTCTTTGGAGATAAGATACCAATTTCTCTTATTTATTGAATGGTCTTCAATATCTTCCAAAAAGAACATTGCATATAGTTTTCTTCGTAGACATACTATATATAAAACCATTATTCATAGCATGGGAAATGAAACATAATAAAGGGTTAGATCAGATGCTTAGTAAGGGAAAAAATGGGAGATATAAATGATCATTTCAAAATAACATGATCATAAGGGTTGTATACTATGAAGTTAACATTGTAAAAACATATCTTATATATCAAGGACCATAATACTGAGTCCTAGAATAAATATTGGAAATCCGTAAGATATAAATAAAAAATAAATCAATGAAAATGATCCATGAGAGTATAATATAGGCAAAAAAATGCAGGAATTTTTTTTTACTTTTACCACTGTGAACATATATAACTAGAAACATGTTCCATTGTTAAGTTAATGACATGAAATTAGACCAAAAAATAAACTTATGGAAATGAAAATAGGTCCACACGTAAATTAATGTATATATAAACGTGTTACACACATAATATTATATATATGAAAACATGGTTCATGCATAATCTTATGGAAATGAAAACTAGTTTCACACATAAAATTGTGAGTCTGAAATCTTGTTCATGTATGCCATATTTATCCTGTGAGTTATCCATATTTTCCCATTTCATTAAATGATATATAATTCCAAAGACACCCATCACATAATGAAAATCACCTATATGTGTTCCCCAAAATTATAAAATATTAAACATATCATAACCCATGAAAAAGAGATCGGTTTAATAAACACTTCATTATGGAATAACATATAGAAATGTAATGGGGTTCATAAAGAAATATTTATTTCAACCTTAAGGCCTTCGGGCCACCCACACCTTTGGGACAGTAGGGATTTTGGGCCATATTTAAGGCCTTCGGGCCAGATTTAAGCCCATCGGGCCACCTCAAAGCCTTTGAGCCACATTCAGTTCCCCAGACCAGATCTATAAAAAAGGAGCAACCCAAGTGGAGGATTTAGAGTAGGCACACTCACCAGAGTAGAACCAATGGATTTGGAAGAATTAGAGGGTACGACTATTCCATTGGGACAACCTTTGCTTTGACGATAAGGTTCACCAAACGGCCATGCGATGGTGGAGAGCTACTACCACGATGCAAATGGTGTGGAGGGGCAGTTCCTTGTTGTGTTAGTTTGGTTGAATTACCAAAGACCTTTGGGTCATTTAATGTATTTTAACCCTATGGTCTAGGTAATCACTAATCTTATGGCCCTTGAATGGGTTCCCCATCATCCCTTGAAAGGGGGTTATCAGAAATCAATAAAAATAAAGGCCTTCGGGCCATTCGGGAAAAAATCTCAAATATTAAAAAAATATTAAACAAAAACAATTATTTCAAAAATTACGTAGAAACTTATAAATTAATATTTAATGAATTTAGTGGTCATGGAAATGTGAAATTTCTTTAATTCCATATAAACAAAAAATAACTCTTTCATACTTTTTTAAAAAATCAACAAACAACTCATTTGGAAACCTAAAAGAATATTAATTTTAAACATTATTTTTAAAATTAAAACATGGGTAAAAATGAATTTAAACAATCATAGGAGAATATAAAAAGCATTATTGATTTTTTAGAAAACATGGATGTGGAAGAATAAGTATTTTTAAATAAATAGAGAAATAAAGTTACTTTTTATTAAAAACAGTATTATAGTCTCCTGACTCTATAAAAAGAGTAAGATGAAATAAAAACATTTAATATCCAGAAATAAATATATTATAATAAAATTCATGAGATTATTGATAGGTAGATTGTTAATTTTCATCTTCGGAAACTTAATCATAAAAATCCAAATAAAATTGATTTGTAACATAAAACCCTTATTGCTTTGAGAATTTTTTAATCATAAGGTCCATGAAAGAAAGAACCTTATATTAATATATATATCCCATAATTTTCGTGATTATAATCAAAATATACTTTAATGGGTAGTATATACCCCACATAATAGAAGCAAGTGGTGAATATGGAATGTGACTCATAGAAGTAAAAATGAGAAGACAACACCTTACCTCAATTTTTAATTTGATATAAAGTGTTCTATATTCTTGTATAATAAATTTAAATTAATTACAATTCTTTATAAAAATTATTTAAATACAAATAATATAATATGTTATGTCCTGATAATATTTCAATAACCATTCATTAACAATTCCTTGTTAAAATTATCATATCTGGGTGTTAACTATTTCATTTTTCACAGGATTTTTAGTATAGTGGTTTTCATCCTAGTCATTTGATCATGGATCCATAATATTATGAATTTTAATCATGATATAAATAATATATATATATATACATCCCTTATAAATTCATTTATAGTCATATATTAAATATTTATATTGAAAAATAAATCTCACAGTTCATAAAGACGGTAGGTTATATGCACACATGAACGCTGTTTTCAATTTTTGATGGATTGAATAAAAGAAAGGTAAATAATAATTAAACATCACATAATAATTTATATTTAATATATAAAATATATATCCATTAAATCTATCCTTATTACAATCCATCTAAATAGTGAATAAAAAAAATTGCTTCGCTTTATTGTGGTGGTAGTCCACATGTACACCCAAGAAGAGTTATCACTTTCAAATGGATTTGAAGAAAAGTTGGTAGATATGATATTTTAATTGAAGAAAAATATTCTTTCAATAACAATAATATTTAAACAATTAAACCATAATAATATCAATCCATTAATGATGGTGATTGAAAATTAATTTAATTTCTACATAGAGACTACAAGCCCAGGGTACTCACAAGTGATACTTTCACTTTCCATTTGATGGAAAAAATGGGTGAATAAATGTGGTTTCATAATAAAAATAATAATTTAAGAATATTTATTATAATAAAGTTATTATTTTATGAATTATATCATATAATTTCTGTTGATATAAGAGGAAACAAATTGAAATAATTTGTGTACATATTCTTTAGTTGGACCCCATTATATTGCTTCTTAAGTACTCTTGGAATGGAATTTTATGAATTAATAAAACCTATAAACCTTGTATATGTAAGTTTATAAGATAATTATGTTGTGTTTGGTTGGGTGATATGGGTCAATGTGGTGTAAAGAAGTGAAAATAGGGATAACCTTTTATAAGTGAGGAGAGTGGTACACTTGAAATTTCTTAAAAGATTAAAATATAATGAAGTCATTTTCTAGACAAGTGATTAAAGTTTTCTAGAGATTAAAATATAATATTGGAATTTTTTGAAATACCATCAACTAAAAAAAATATTAAAGGTTTATATGATATTTTAAACTTTATTTTTGGGATTAACCCCTTATTTAACAGATTTTAACCATAACCACAATAATGACCTTTTCACACCTAAAGGGTTATAATTTCACTTATAAGGTAAAAATTGGAATACAATTTCAAAGGCATGACATTTTAGACTATTTATTGTCATAAATTCCTCTTCTAGGTTTTTTATAACATCCAAATAATTAAATAAAATATTAATATTGATCATTTATCTTAATGTAATTTTGACACCATTCATTTAATTTGACTTTGAACACAACCTGATAGCAATGGAAGTCAAATAAAAACCTTTAAAAATTTATAATATGTGATATATATCTAAAAAATCCACATAACACAATAATTAATCCAAATTATATTACTTTTAATATTTTTAAAATCATTTATTTTAATTTTCTATTAATTGAATAAATATTGTGTGGGTGTTGCACACACATTTGTGTTAATTATTCAATCACTAAAAATTAAAACAAACTAATATGATAAATAAAAAATTTTATCTATAAAATAATCAATTATAACCAAACACAACCACTTTTTACCATAATCAATAATTATTGGATATATTAAAATCAATCATGTGGCATTTTTGACTTTATCTTTTTATTATGTTAATATAAAGGCCTTAATAAAAACCATGGCACCATGTGTCCATATATTTGATAATAAAATGTAAATATAATAAATAAAACCATAAAATATGATAAAGGAAAATGTGAGAGAAATTTTATCACCTTATTCCAAATTATTACCACATTTTACCCATTTTACACTTACCGAGATGATATGTATTTACCAAGGTCAATATTAAAAATGAAAAAGTAAAAGGGATTTATTTACATGATTTTTACCAATTGATAAAAAATGTGGAATTGATTTTATTATGTTCAATTTAGAGAATTATAGAAATTAATTTACGATAAAACAAAAAAATGCAACAATTGTTTTTATAGAAAATACGTTTTTATGTATGACAAATGTTTTAATACCAAATTCAACCATGAAAATGTTTATAATGAACTTAATAATATTATTCCTAATATAATATAATCATTGTGACTATAAAACTATTTTAAATTAAAATTTAATTTTAAAAATTCTTGAATAAAAAATAATATTTTCAATAAATCTTAGTATTTATTTTACTATTCATTGAAAAAATAAATTTTAGAAGAAAATTAATAAAATTCAATATATGGTAGTTTTGAATAATTGATTTTGAAATAAAATTTCAACTCATTGAAAATAATATATATAATTATCAAAAATTAATTTTAAAATTTTATTCATAAAATCAATAAAAATCATATTTGAAGGAACCATATTTTTGATGTGTAATATGAATTTACTAAAAAATTGAATGTATATTCTGTAAGTGTCCATAAACAAATTTTCATTGGGTAATAAATTTATATATATTTCATAATTTGGTTATTCATATTCACACCCAACAATTTAAGGATTATATTATAATCATCATAATTGGATAATAATAATTTATTTTTTGTTTAAGCTTGGTGTTCTATATTGTATAGACTTTCAAATATAATGTTATTATTTTTAGATATCAGGGTATTACATTCTACTCCTTTTAATAAACCATGTTCTCAAAATTTTAACTCTTGCTCAACAATCAATGTAATGAAATTTGAAAATTTGTGTGTGGAAAGACTACATCTTAACATAGGTTAATAAAACATCCTCTTAAAAAGATGAAAATGGAAACATGAAGTTAATATAGAATAAAAAGAAATTGGGTTTCATAATAGGATAAAATTAGTGGGAATAGAAAGTATAAAAATAGAGGAGAAAGCTGACACACAAGTACTAGTAGATAGTGATAAAAAACATGGTCATATGAATACTAATGACTGCAATCCATAAATCTATGATGGCTGAAAAGACCATCAATTCATAAAAAATACAGTTAAAAGTAAATTTTTTATTCAGTATACTTTCCAAATGTTATGGTATTATTTAACAATCATGATAGATAATAAGGGATAATACACTTGATATATTTCCCATTTCATAAACATAATTTTATCCTTCATTTGTGCTTCGATCAATTTTCACTTCATTTCTTACTCTATGTAATGAATTGCCAAGTTGAATTTTTTCTTGAAGCACTAAAATTGACATTTAATAGATCATAAGATGTATAAACTTTTGACAAGTAATTCCTTACTTCTCTAAATATTTTTAAAAACAAAAATGGTTAGAACATATTATCCAATATGAATAATTATAATACATAACACTCTATGACCTCATTAATAACAAGAAACTTTTGACGTAATCCATTCATTAAATAGTTAAAATTAAGAAACCTACCAAATATGTCTGACCAAGAATTAAACAAAAATATTATAGTTATTTGATCTCATATCCATCCATTATCAAGTTAAAAATAATTATTATCACTCATAAAGTCTCATACTAATATTTATATATCTTGATCATACATTCTACAAAATATAACAATAATTTCCCAAAATAAAGCCACAATAAAATAATATATTCTTCCGAAAGATCATTCACCTATTATTCTTTAAATAATATCTTATTTTATCTAAAAATATTTCCATTTTATGTTTAGGTTCATCCTTGGACCGATAGATGATAATAGGTTGATTTAGAATATCAAATATTATTTCCTGATGCCATATATTTATAAGGAATCTATGTAGATAGAGCTAAATATTACCCAAAATAACATGATATTTCACTGGGATAATATTCTCATAGTGCTTATTCATACAAACATCAATAAGGAATCTTGAACTTTTGAGTGTAGGATATGTGTTCCATAAATTCCATGATTTAGTTTAGTTTTTGTGATTGTATAAGATTTCCCATTGTCCTTTTACTTTAGAGGTTATTGTGGATTATTATCCACTTTAGGTCTTGGATTAGTGAAATGATTTTTAGAATTACCAAACACATTCTATCTATCACATTGATGTATTAGTGGTGTATTATGGGGAGAACTCACTCCATTCATTTCATTTATTGTCCTCTTCACATCACTTCGACAGTATTTTTCTTAATGGATAAGCATTCTATACATGAAATATCTTATTTATTTCCTTTTAAAAATTCAATTAAGTACTCCTTAATTTTTCTTGGTATGTAGGATGTTGAAATTTTTTCTTCCCTCAAGGTGACATACAATAGGAGTCTCTAATAAAAACTATATTTTTGTTTCATATCACCAAAAACATTAGAGTTTCAAGCTTCCATTTCAACTTTGAGTTCACATCAAAAAATTTACGTTTGGATTCCAATGTCACTGATGTATAATTCCATTAAAAAAATTTATTTCAAACCACAAAAAAATCAATCATTTTTTTTCAGGGATGATTATTAAACTAGAGTCATACTTTTCATGTCTTATAATATTTTCTTCATCTGTACCAATGGATTCCTCATCCTTTTGGTTAAGCACAAGGAATTAATTCCCTATTTATATATTTAGAATAAAATTGGAGTACTTATTAAAAAATATACTCTTAAAATCATCCCATTATTAGGATTTAATTTATTTATCATGGATTGTATTATTAATAAGATTCCACTATTGATATACTTTTCCTTCCAAATAATAAATAGCTAGGAGAACTTTTTCATAGCCCAATTACTGAAGAGTGGAAAACATTATTTCCATAACATTGATCCATTGATTAACAATTATTGGATTTGAAGACCAATAGAAGGAGGGTAGATATTGTTTCATAAGTGATTTAATTTTAAATCACTCCATAATTGGTATATTGAGTAGTTCAACATGATTTGTATTACCACTCATAGGTTGAGAGATTT
Source organism: Viscum album (assembly GCA_963277665.1). NCBI lineage: Eukaryota > Viridiplantae > Streptophyta > Magnoliopsida > Santalales > Viscaceae > Viscum > Viscum album. The sequence continues at coordinate 1,056,335,966 of OY728119.1, read as the reverse complement.
GAGTGGTCATGATAAATATAATTACATACCAGCTTTTAAAAAAATTGGATTCTCATGAGGAAATTAATTACAATGGGCATCATATTTTTTCGATCACCTGATTACTTTTGTTTAAAGTGATTCGAAAAATTATAAAAAGCATTGTGCGATAAAAAGTGATCATAGTCAGAAATCATAAAATCATGAAAAATCAAGCAAAGGGTGTCTAAATCATAACACCTTATCTTCAATATATGACATATTAGTATTATCCTAGGACATACTTTTATATCATTTTTTAGATTATTTATAATGGTTCATGATGAATATTTTAATTAACCCCAGAATATACCACAAGAGTGTCAAACTAGGTGTGCAGTAAGGGGACATTCATTGTGCACTAGAATGACAGGAAATATATACTCAACAAAATTTTTGAAGGTTATTAGACCTAGATAAATCTATTATAAAACCATATCAAATTGTAGAATTTATATAGATATGTGTCACCTTGAAAACTAATGAATCTATTCCTTCCAAAAACTTTTGGATGTTATCTACCTAGACTTATATATTGGGTTTTCATCAAATTTCTATAATACTAAAATCTGAAGATTAACTACACCTACAATGATATAAACTATAATGACCCATACTTTTCATAATAAATATGACATAATTTTAGATGAATATTTAAAACATAAAATTTTTATCCATTCTAGAACCACAAATTTTATTTATCATTGGAGAGTAGATACAAAATCCTCTTATTTATTATAAGATATTTAATATATCGCACAAAGATCATTCAACACATTACTCTTCATAGACATTATTACTTAGTTTTTTTTTCATAACCTGGAATTCAAATATAAAAAAAGTTAAGATGATATGATTATTCAGGGTAAATAAGGGATATATCAGTTATTGCATTAGTATAACCTTAGCATAAGGGTAGAAGAATATGAGATTAACATTTTAGAACCATATCCTATATATCATAGATTATAATCTTATGTCATGGAATAAAGATCGAAAATTAAAAATTCATAAATCAAGAATTCATTAAAGAACATGATCCAGGAGAGAATAATATCTACATACTAATAGGGTGAAAACATACACTTATAACAATATAAAAAATATAAGTAGAAATAGTTTCACTCATTAAGTTAAGGAAATTAAAACATGGCGTTATATAAACTTACAGACATGAATCCAGATCTATGAATATTTTGATGGAAAAGAAAATAAAGTCCATACATAAAATTGAGAACATGAAATCATGTTCAAAAATAATAGATTTCTCTCATAAGTTTTCCATATTTATACAATTCATTGAAGAGATATATTATTCTATCCCACCAATTACATAAGGAATATCATACATATGTGTGAAAAAATATTGTAAAACATTAATCATATCATAACACAAGAAAAATTAATTCCTTTGATAAAAATTTCATCATGTCATAACCTAGGGAAAATAAAAAATTTTTATAAACACTTCATCAATTCATATTAGCATATATCATGGAAGAAAGGAGTTTCATAAACATCTTATCAACTTAGTTATAAACTATCCATATAAATAATAAGGATGATATCATTTGATCATATTTGCATTAAATATTAGGTAAAATAAAATGATTTCATTTTATGTGAAAAATTATTTTCAAAGACCACTTTGAATATTCTTTTTTGAAAATACCCATTTTAGATTGAAATCACTTATGTAAAACATTAATATTACCAAAATTTTAAACAAAAACATTCTTTGAAATTTTTTTTGTAAAATTGTTAAGGATTATACAAAACATTGAGTGTTCATGAAATAATTAAATTTCATTAATGAAATATAAGTCAAAAGAAAACATTCATTTCATAATTTTACAAAAAAATTCAAAAAGTACATTGTTCAGAAAATTAAAATAAAATCCCATTTATGTTTTTCTAAACGTATACCATCGTTAAAAATATGTTTAAAAAAATATGAGGATAATATTAATAAGATTCTTGAAAACATTTTCAGAAAAAATTGATAATAAATAAAATGGATTTTTGACAGAATAGAGAAATAAATATAGGTTTTCTTAAAAACATATTCTCAGTGTATTGAGTACCTAAAAAGAGGAAACTGAATGAAAAATGAAACGACCCAACATTTCATTAATGGTAATCATTCTTGATCTAATTAAATGTCTCTTTATAAAAAATGTTTTGTCAACTTCTTTGGTTTTATGTTTTTGGATTTTAATGTAATGTTAAGAATTGTGACCGTTTGTAACATGGCAGTTGAATAGAGATCACATGATTAGTATAAATATAGGGCTTCAACGAATCCAATTTACTCAGACAAAGGAAGAAATGGCCTCATCCAGTAGCCATGCCCCATACGAAGCCCATTTTTCAGAGCTTTAAAAAGAGGTGGCATCATTCGACATCACTTTTGACCAATCCCAAGCCGAGCTTCAACAGGTTAGGCTCGAGCAGGACCGCCTACAAGAGAAGTGGAAGTTGATAGAGATTACCACCCGAGCAATGTTATCCGAGCCAGCCCAAGAGTCCGTCACCATCACACACCTTTATCTTTGGTATTATGTGGGTGTTATAATGGGTTATGTAGCAAGTCTATAGCACTATGTTTATGTTCATTATTTTGTATATTATAATGAATATAATTTCATTTTATTATCGTTACCTTGTAAATAGGTTTTTAATCACAAATTTTATTTTTTGTTAATATTCAACTAAAAAATCTATTTTGATGAATTAATGGATTTTTTGTATTAAATAAAATTTTAATAAAATAATAATAATAATATTATATTTTTATTAAATATAAATGATCGGGTAATTTTATGAATGCAATTGTAATTTTTATTAAGGTTCGAAAGCCATTTTTATCAAAACCCATTAATTTTCAATAAATGTCAATTTTTATTTTTAAAGTGAAAATTAAAATATTTATAAAATTATCAAGATAAAATAAATATTATTTTTGGAATCAGGATGTCGAAATTATCCAACAGTGAATTTTTCAGAAGTTTCTGAGACAGTCAAATTTTTTGGTAAAAATTAAATACCGTTTAAATATATAATGTGTTTTATGAAATCATAATGACCCAATAGTGATGTAATAAAATAATATAAGATTTATGTTTGGCCAATATATGTTTTTCCATTAAAATAATGTGATTTTGGGTTTGTTTGACTTATTTTACAAAGCATTAATGGACCGTTCAAGGCTTATTAAACATCTTGTCTATTTAAATTGATTTTTTGGGAGTGTGAGTCACCTCCACAGAAGAAAACCCATTATTTTAAGATGTTTGGACTTTGGATTCATAAAATATTTTTTCCACTTCCCTTTTCAAAAAAACATGCACAAAACCATGGGCTGGTTTGTGGTTTGGATTAGTTTAATGTGAGTTGTCCCAAACCTAAATGATAAAGAATTCCCTCACCTTTCCTATATAAACCCTTCCAAGATCCAACTTCTTCCTAACTCAAAGCCTTTTTAGTTTTTCCAAACTCTACCCTCCTATCTCTAGAATCCCCTCAAGGTTCCCCAAGCTCCCAATAATCCTCTCTCAAACCTCTTTCAAGCATTTGGAAGAACACTTCTAAGTAAGTGTTTTTTCTTCCTTTCTCATTTTTGTCCAATTTTTTTTAAGTTGTTATGACCTTTTAATTTAAATAATAAAATTTGTGGAATGGTTTCTCACCTCCCCCATACATCCCTATTTATGTTTGAATTATGGGAGATCCCTTTCTCTCTCATTAAATTCCTCCCATGTACACCCGTTACTATGCCGATATTCAGAAAGGAATTTCCCTCTCCTCATTTACCTTCCAGCAATTATTTTTTATCATGAATCTAAATTCCAGAACAATTATTGGGACATATATCTATATGTCCGCCTTACTGTCCATGTCATGTAAATATGATGAGACACCACTGTCTCCCTCATCAACCATTTTTTATGAATTCTTACGTCACGCCGTTACGCTGCCAAAATTGCACTGATCTCCCAAGCCAATGTCATTGTGTAGTGAATATCATTCCCATTTCTCTATCAAAGCTATTCACCTTTATGCATATTTACTTATTGATTATAAAGTTTCAAGTATGAATTCCACATTCCTTTATCGTGGAATAAATGATGATGTTTTATGAATTAATGTATTATGATCCATGTGGCACACTTATGCATGAAATGAAATGTTTAAGAATGGTGCACCCTTATAGCGTTCCAATGAATTGGGTTAAGTATTGTATCATGATACGTTTTGTGCAGTGGGTTCTTACTCATGCTAAGTCAAGTGCAACGATTTTTTACTCATGTTTCATGTGCAATGAGGATTACTCATGCTCCAGGTGCAATGAGCCTTGTCTCATGCTAATACCATGTTAATTGTTATTGCAACATTTCCATGTTATGATTATCATGATTTATCATGCCTTTATGTTTATGCTTTTATTTTTCTATAATTATATTCCTATTGTCTAACATGTATTGTATTCCTCATGTTACTCCATGTTTATTCCCTTAATTGGATTTATAGCTCACCCTTTTCTTATGCATGTCCTCAGGTTATCCCATGAAATGATAAGTATGAGGGAATGTAGTGGTCATGTAAAGGATGTTTTCCATAAAGATATTTTATTTCCTATTTCAAGTTGTTATGTAATGATCCTATGCCCAAAAGGTGTTAGACCTCTCCATCTTCTATGTTTTATCAAGTGAAGTTTATGTAATAAATCATGTTTAAGTTTGAAATAAAGATCAGGGTTTTCATAGTTGGTATCAGAGGATGGGTTTAGTTATTTTTGTGATTAGGATTAGAAAACCCTATTAAAGGCTTAGAGACAAGAATATGTATAATAAAAACATCCCTATGTTTTGGGGAATATTTAGGAAGTGGTTTATCAAGGAAATATATCCATGTCTGGATACGAGTAGGTAGAGGCAGCTCTGGCACAAATGTTTCTTAGGGGTAAAACCCAAAAACACTGCTTTGAGATAGACTCAAACGAGAACTGGTGCACGATAATGGGCCTTACTTTAATCTTTGTTAGGACACTCCTTGTAACACCCGAGACTTTTATGTTATATAAATCATCAAAGGAATCTTTTTCTACACAACACTTTCTTGGCTTGCTTTACACGCAATCGCGACCTTCCTCGATAGCTTGCGTCGTACGCAATACCGAGTTTCACTAAACAACAATATGCTATTAAAACTAGCCGTTATGAATAGTAATAACCACTTTTTGAAATTTTATAAAATTTATTTTTCAAAATGGACTTCATTTTTGGACTCAGAATATCGAAATTAGCCTAGGGTGAAATTTTGGTATTTTTCTGAAAACTTTCAATTTTTGATGAATAGTGAAACCACTAAGTGGTAGGTTAAAAACTGAATTTTGCATAAAACTTAATTTTACCGCTTCTGTGAATGGAATTTCAAAAATCCGAGAGACACGGTTAATATCAAGGACTAAAATGTGGTTCAATGAGATGAAAATAATTTTTTGGTGAATAGTAACTTTTTACTATTTTTACCGCGGTTAATAGTAAATAGGGTAACTAAGGGTAAATATGATATTAATATTACCCTAACACATGTCCTAATTCTATTGGACAAGTGTAATTCGACCAAAAACAAACTTAGGAATAAAATATGACCATTTAGGCCCATTTGGATTAGATTAGGACATTTATTATTAATTTATTTAAAGAAGGGTTAAAATAGTTAAAATCAAAGTTTAATAAGTAAATCATTTTTAATATAGGGTTATACATAAGATAAATTCGATTGTAAATATTCATTAGAAAGCTAAAAAGATTTCCTACATGATGGTATTTTATTTGTAATTTTTAGACATCAAATAATTTAATTTATTTATGACACAAAGATGATGCAGTAATTATCTTATTAATGAAATATTGACAAAATTGATAATATAAATACCAAAATAAATGTAATTTGAGACTTTTTATTAATTCCACTAATTTTATAGGTTACTATGATATATTAGTATTGATTTAATCAACTTGGTTCGAACATATAATTCTGTTATGACTTTGACAAAAATCATATATCAAATAGTGTCAAAATTGACACAAAATAGTTTTTTAATCAAATATTATATTATTAATTGTTATTTTATTCCTAAAAATCTAAGGTTCGGCCAAATGACTTAGATAAGGATATATATTTTAATAATAAACAATTTGGGGTTCGTTTGGCATGTTATAGTAAGTGTATTAACCATATAGTGAAAGAAAACAAAAAGTCATGGTAAAAGTTAAATTATTTAACTTAGAGTTAAATCTAATTGATAAGGTTAAAATAATACCCTAAACTTGTCTAAATTCTATTGGATGATAGTATTTCGACCCATACCCAATTTGGCTTCGAAATAAGACCCTTTGGAACCATTATAAACCGATTTTGACTTTAATATAAAATAATATTTTGAGATATTCCTAAGGTGCCCCTCTCCTCCCTTATAAAAGGGCACCTCCCCCCCCTCCTCCTCACACCAATTTGAGCACTCAAGCTCGGCCAACCCCTGCCATTTTCCCTTCTACACTTCCCTAGAATAATCCTAGAGGTCCTGGTCTTCTCAAAAGACCAATCTTAGTTCCTTAAGTGGAGGATTCAAAAAGGCGTTCCAAAGAAGAGGTAATATCCATTACCGATCTTTTCAATTTCTTTCTTCTTCAAATTCTTCTTATTTAGTTGTTTCATGATAAAGTAATAACATCAGTATTACTTACATACTGATATGTTATTATAAATATGAAACAACCCTAATTCACCTTCTATCCATCCTACGGAAAAATGAAATCACCGCGCGTGCGTACGTACGGAATACCGTCTCCACGCCGTGGTGTAATCTATTTTCCACCATCACCTTACAAGGATGGGTATAATGGTGTAATCAGTAACTATATATGATTATTATTAAGTAATACTGATACTGAAATAATATATATATATACTCCAATACAATTCCACGATCATAGGAACGATATCATCACTCGTGCGTACGTACGGAATACCGTCTCCACGATGTGATGCGACTCGTTCTACATGATCTTCATTTCATAATGATTATATAAATGAATTGAATGAATGAATATGGTATATAATACACTAATACCATTCTGGAAATGAATTATCTATAACCTAAAGATAAGAATAAGAATTTATTCGACAAAACACGCATAAGAACAAAAAGTTAGAAAGACCCGAGTAACAAGTAACAATGAAATATTACTAACAAGAAGCTAATAATATGACCATATATGATCTCATATCAATATGTATGATTCTGGAATAAGTCAATAACATTATTTAAACCATTATACAGGAGCTTCGGACACGTACAAAGCTAATCGGACCTAAGGTAAGGGAAATATCACAATCTCATTTTTATCCGAGATTGTTTATTCGTAAGTATTTACTAGGGTGTATTTTATCATCCACATCCATGTTCCCTCAATATGTAATATTGTTTCCATCCACTTGAAATAGTTTAAATCCAATTTTACCCTTAGGTGAGTTTTTAGTAAAGAATATGAAAGGAATCTTTTGTCGTTTTTCCGTACGAGGTACTTTTTGACTTTTCCGACAAAAGTACGAAGAATGTTTTTTTTAACTTATACGACATGAATGGATTTTTAAAACATTATTTCCAAGAAGCTTACTTTACAAGTTTTCAAGTTTATTTTTAATCAACTTCTTTTATTTTAAAGTCGTATGACATGTTATGAAAGGAAAAATGTTTTTGAAGAAGAAAGGATATTTTCCTCAAAAATGAAGTTCAAGTGTTTTATCAAAATTATTTTTCATCTAAGATAACAAAGGGTTCCGTTTCTATCCATATTTTTACATTGGTTTGACTATGTTGTGATGGAATTATGTTTATGAATTCCTTTATCTTATATGAATTGATTTATGATGTCATGATGTTTCAAGAATCCCATTTTTGTTACATGTGTTATGCGATGATGTATGTTTTATGAATATGTGGCACACATAAGAAAGGATTCATTATAAGATGGGTGGGACCTATATCTCCCTCCAATGCATTGGGTAAAGATTTTATATCTCATGAGATAGACATGGCTGGAACGGAAGGTTATTTCGGTTCAGTGATACAGGACTGAAACGAGGAGTGAACTCGGTTCAGAAAGGGACTTTGTCCACTAAGATAGTCTTGGCAATGAGTCATGACTAACAAGAAATGATTTTCCATGATTATGTGTGCATGCCACAAAGTTTCAAGTTTTATGTTATGATTTTGGGGATCTCATTTTCACTTCTATGATTTATTCCATGTTAAGATATTATGATCTCTTTTGCAGGTTTTGATTTTCAAAAAGATATGATATGATTTTTATTTCCTTTATTTGCCCTTGCTGAGCATTTGAGCTCACCCTTTTATGTTTTCTTTTCCCCAGGTCAGGAAGATGGATATTAAGTAGAATATGCTAAAAGGGACCCTAGATATGATGAAATAAATGGGAGACACTGTAGAAGATTTATGAACCAGTTGTTTATGTTTCCCAGTTTCTAAAGACACTATACCTATACGGTCCTTTGTGGTTTTGTCATATGTTGTAATAAGTGTGATTCAATTTTGAAGTGTTAACAATGTATGTAAAGTGTGGGTCGTTATAGTTGGTATCAGAGGAAAGGTATAGTCAACCTTTGGAAACTAGGATGTGAAATCCTTAGTAAGAACCCTAAGGATAAGTCTAAGCATAGAACACAATATTAGTGTTTTAGAAATGGCCATGAATAACCTAGGATACAACCTTAAGCATGAAAATTTTATTCTTGAATTATGTGGTTTCCTATTATAATTAGTGTTGCTCACACTATTCTTCTTGGTTTTAGTCAATGGCTGGAACCCGAAGGAACCGTGTTAATGCGGAATGCGATGGGCAATGCAATGATTGTCCCCCTGAGCAACCAAACGATATGGGAGCTGGAATGCAAAATCTTGTAGCCATGCTCACACAACTTTCTCAAGCTATGAATCATGCAGGATTTCCAAACGAACAAAGAAGGGAGCAACATTCTGTTGAATCCTTCATGAGGCAGCGTCCACCATCTTTCAGCGGGTCTACTGATCCATTAGTTGCTGAACAATGGATTAGTACTACTGAAAAGATATTTTCAGTTCTTCAATGTTCTGAGCATGATAAAGTCATCCTAGCAGTGTATCGTTTGGAAGGAGATGCGGATCAATGGTGGAATCTTGTTAAGAATACGAGGCAAAGGGATGAAATTGAGTCTATGGAATGGGACGAGTTCAAGAACTTATTTTTCAATAAGTACTTCCCTCGTATTCTCCGAACAAAGATGGAGAAAGAGTTCCTTGAACTGAAGCAAAGGGATGATGAATCTGTTAGTACCTATGAAGCAAATTTTACAAGACTTGCAAGGTACGCTTCTGGTATTATTATCCAACCTGAGAGTAAGATCGATCGATTCTTTAGTGGCTTAAAACCAAGTCTTCGAAGGGCGTTAGCCATAAGGGACTTCAATAGCTATGAAGAAATCGTTCGATGTGCTCTCAAAGTCGAGATGGAGATTGGAGTAACCCATCAGTCACATGGGTTTGATAAGAAGAGGAAGATGGAATTCAAAGAAAAATCTAAAGAGCACACGGAAAAGAAGATGAACTTTCCCTTATGCTCAAAGTGTGGAAAGAAACATGGAGGGAGTTGTCTTAAAGGGACAAGTAAACGTTTTAAATGTGGAAAGGAAGGTCATCGGGCATTTGAATGCCGTGATAATGGGAAGAAGATGTCTAATGATGCAAACAAAGGAAGGGATACACAGAATGAACCTGCTACACTTCAATGTTTCAAGTGCAAGGAGATGGGGCATTATGCCAATCAATGCCCAAATCCAAGGGTTGATGATGATGGTCGAAGTCAACAAACTCTTAAGGCTAAAGACAAAGGAAAGTCACATGCAATTTCTATCAGCGATGTGGAGTACGATAACGATGTGGTGAAAGGTACACTTACCATCCACTCTAAAGTAGCAAATGTTTTATTTGATTCTGGATCCACCCACTCTTTTATTTCTGAAGACTTTTCTAAGGGTATCACCGTACTACCTCAACAATTAGATGTTGAGTTAGCTGTGACAACACCTAATGGCACATCAATCGCATCAAAAGTTTATAATTCTTCTCCGATCGAAGTTTGTGGGAAAGTGCTTCCTGCAAATCTTGTGATCCTTCCTTTAGTAGAATTTGATGTGATTCTTGGCATGGATTGGCTTTCTCTACATGGAGCTCATATCAATTGCCAAAGAAGGGAAGTCACATTTCATATTCCAGATCAACCTACGATCGTCTATCAATGCAAGGATGAACATAACCTTCCAGTGGAAATTTCTTCCATCTTATGGGTATTGATTCCACTAAATGAAGGTTATTTATCTCAAATGGTTGGTGAGAAACTCACGATTAAGAATATGACCATTGTACGGGAGTTTGATGATGTCTTTCCGGAGGAATTGCCGGGTCTTCCACCAAATCGTGAAGTTGAGTTTTCAATAGAACTCGTACCGGGTGCTTTGCCTATTTCAAAGACACCTTATAGAATGGCCCCAATTGAGTTGCAGGAATTGAAGAAGCAAATCCAAGAGAATCTTGATAAGGGATTCATACGCCCTAGTGCGTCACCTTGGGGAGCACCTGTTCTATTTGTTAAGAAGAAAGATGGATCAATGAGACTCTGCATTGATTATCGAGAACTTAACAAGATCACTATCAAGAACAAATATCCTCTCCCACGCATTGATGACTTATTTGACCAACTACGCGGAGCTCAATACTTTTCCAAGATTGATCTTCGTTCAGGGTATCATCAATTAAGGGTCAAAAGGGAGGATATACCAAAGACGGCTTTCCGTACAAGGTATGGACACTATGAATTTATAGTGATGCCATTTGGTCTTACTAATGCCCCTGCTATCTTCATGGATCTAATGAATAGAGTCTTTAGAGACTATCTTGATCAATTTGTGGTAGTCTTTATAGACGATATTCTTGTCTATTCAAAGAGCAAGGAAGAGCATGAAGAACACTTGAGAATTATATTGAAGACCCTGAGAAAAGAGAAGCTTTACGCCAAATTTACCAAGTGTGAATTTTGGCTTCAAAAAGTTGCATTTTTGGGTCATATAATCTCAAAAGAGGGGATATCTGTGGATCCAGCAAAAACAGAGGTTATCGAAAGATGGTCAAGACCAACAACAGTAACTGAGATCCGAAGTTTTCTTGGTTTGGCTGGATATTATCGACGTTTTGTAAAAGATTTTTCACGATTATCTAATCCACTCACCAAGTTGACTCGGAAAGGAGTTAAGTTTGTCTGGACAGAGGAATGTGAAGAGAATTTCAAGGAGTTGAAAAGAAGGTTATCCAGTGCACCTGTGCTCACACTGCCTTGTAGTGGAGAAAGGTTTGTGATCTACAGTGATGCATCCAAGAAGGGATTGGGGTGTGTTCTTATGCAAAATGATATGGTGATAGCTTATGCCTCACGACAGTTGAAAATCCATGAACAAAATTACCCAACACATGATTTGGAGTTGGCTGCGGTAATCTTTGCATTAAAGATTTGGAGGCATTACCTTTATGGTGAAAGGTGTGATATTTATACTGATCATAAAAGTTTAAAGAATATTTTCACACAAAAGGAGCTGAATATGCGCCAAAGAAGATGGTTGGAGCTGATTAAGGATTATGACTGCTCAATCCATTACCACCCTGGGAAAGCAAACAAGGTGGCAGATGCATTAAGTCGACAACACCATGCTAGTTTATCCATGATGAGGATCACAAAAGATCCAATATTTATGGATTTACAAAGGATGGATCTTGGAATTATAATGGAAGGGGAAAAATCTTATCTTTCTCAAATGAATGTTCAACCATCTATACATGTGAAGATTAAAGAGGCACAGAAAGAAGATGTCGAGTTACAAAAGAAGGTGAGAAATGTTCCTGAATTCAACCTTGATTGTGATGGGATAATAAAGTTCAGGAATCGGGTTTGTGTTCCTCCCATCCCCGAATTAAAGAAAGAGCTGCTGGATGAGGCTCATAGTTCTTCATTCTCTATTCATCATGGAATCACGAAGATGTATAGGGACCTGAAAGAGTACTTCTGGTGGGATGGCATGAAAAGAGATGTTGCTGAATATGTCTCTCGATGCTTGGTTTGTCAACAAGTTAAAGCTGAGAGACAGAAGTCTAAGGGGATGTTACAACCATTACCCATACCCGAATGGAAATGGGAAAACATCACTATGGACTTTGTCACAGGACTTCCTAAAACATCCAAAGGCAATAATGCTATCTGGGTCATAGTTGATCGTCTTACAAAGTCTGCACACTTCATTGATATTAGAGAGGATTTCTCTCTAGATCAGCTTGCCAGGATATATGTAAAGGAAGTGGTAAGATTGCATGGAGTACCACTTTCTATTATATCTGATCGAGATCCGAGATTTACCTCGAAGTTCTGGCGAAGTCTTCAGCATACTCTGGATACAGAGTTGAGTTTTAGCACTGCTTATCATCCCCAGACAGACGGTCAGTCTGAGAGAACAATTCAAACCCTAGAAGATATGTTGAGAGCTTGCTCTATGGATTTCAAAGGAGGTTGGGATAAACACCTACCTTTGGTGGAATTTTCTTATAATAATAGCTTTCACTCCAGTATTCAGATGGCTCCTTATGAAGCTCTCTATGGAAAGAAATGCAGGACTCCAACTTGCTGGGATGAAGTTGGGGAAAGAAAGCTATTAGGACCTGATCTCGTTGATGAAATGGCAGAAAAGGTCAGATCTATTCAACAACACATAAGAGCAGCTCAGAGTCGACAGAAAAGTTATGCCGACAACCGAAGAAAAGACCTAGAGTTTGAAGTGGGTGATAAAGTGTTCTTACGAATATCTCCCTGGAAGAGGGTTATGAGATTTGGAAAGAAGGGGAAGTTGAGCCCTAGATATATCGGTCCTTTTGAAATACTGGATCGTGTTGGGAAGGTAGCTTACCGATTGGCGCTTCCACCGAATCTCTCTCAAGTTCACGATGTGTTCCATGTATCTCTCCTGAGAAAGTACATACCAGATCCTTCACATGTACTCAGCTCAGAAGTTGTACCGCTGGAGCAAGATCTTTCTTATGAAGAACAGCCGATAGAGATTCTGGATCGTAGCGAAAAAGTCCTACGAAACAAGACCACTCGCTTGGTGAAAGTTTTATGGAGAAACCACCAACTTGAAGAAGCTACATGGGAGCTTGAGGATATGATGAGGGAGAAGTATCCTCATTTGTTTGTTGCAAAGTGACGAATTTCGAGGGCGAAATTCTTTTTAAGGGGGGTAGAATGTAACACCCGAGACTTTTATGTTATATAAATCATCAAAGGAATCTTTTTCTACACAACACTTTCTTGGCTTGCTTTACACGCAATCGCGACCTTCCTCGATAGCTTGCGTCATACGCAATACCGAGTTTCACTAAACAACAATATGCTATTAAAACTAGCCGTTATGAATAGTAATAACCACTTTTTGAAATTTTATAAAATTTATTTTTCAAAATGGACTTCATTTTTGGACTCAGAATATCGAAATTAGCCTAGGGTGAAATTTTGGTATTTTTCTGAAAACTTTCAATTTTTGATGAATAGTGAAACCACTAAGTGGTAGGTTAAAAACTGAATTTTCCATAAAACTTAATTTTACCGCTTCTGTGAATGGAATTTCAAAAATCCGAGAGACACGGTTAATATCAAGGACTAAAATGTGGTTCAATGAGATGAAAATAATTTTTTGGTGAATAGTAACTTTTTACTATTTTTACCGCGGTTAATAGTAAATAGGGTAACTAAGGGTAAATATGATATTAATATTACCCTAACACATGTCCTAATTCTATTGGACAAGTGTAATTCGACCAAAAACAAACTTAGGAATAAAATATGACCATTTAGGCCCATTTGGATTAGATTAGGACATTTATTATTAATTTATTTAAAGAAGGGTTAAAATAGTTAAAATCAAAGTTTAATAAGTAAATCATTTTTAATATAGGGTTATACATAAGATAAATTCGATTGTAAATATTCATTAGAAAGCTAAAACGATTTCCTACATGATGGTATTTTATTTGTAATTTTTAGACATCAAATAATTTAATTTATTTATGACACAAAGATGATGCAGTAATTATCTTATTAATGAAATATTGACAAAATTGATAATATAAATACCAAAATAAATGTAATTTGAGACTTTTTATGAATTCCACTAATTTTATAGGTTACTATGATATATTAGTATTGATTTAATCAACTTGGTTCGAACATATAATTCTGTTATGACTTTGACAAAAATCATATATCAAATAGTGTCAAAATTGACACAAAATAGTTTTTTAATCAAATATTATATTATTAATTGTTATTTTATTCCTAAAAATCTAAGGTTCGGCCAAATGACTTAGATAAGGATATATATTTTAATAATAAACAATTTGGGGTTCGTTTGGCATGTTATAGTAAGTGTATTAACCATATAGTGAAAGAAAACAAAAAGTCATGGTAAAAGTTAAATTATTTAACTTAGAGTTAAATCTAATTGATAAGGTTAAAATAATACCCTAAACTTGTCTAAATTCTATTGGTTGATAGGATTTCGACCCATCCCCACTTTGGCTTCGAAATAAGACCCTTTGGAACCATTATAAACCGATTTTGACTTTAATATAAAATAATATTTTGAGATATTCCTAAGGTGCCCCTCTCCTCCCTTATAAAAGGGCACCTCCTCCCCCTCCTCCTCACACCAATTTGAGCACTCAAGCTCGGCCAACCCCTGCCATTTTCCCTTATACACTTCCCTAGAATAATCTTAGAGGTCCTGGTATTCTCCAAAGACCAATCTTAGTTCCTTAAGTGGAGGATTCAAAAAGGCGTTCCAAAGAAGAGGTAATATCCATTACCGATCTTTTCAATTTCTTTCTTCTTCAAATTCTTCTTCTTTAGTTGTTTCATGATAAAGTAATAACATCAGTATTACTTACATACTGATATGTTATTATAAATATGAAACAACCCTAATTCACCTTCTATCCATCCTACGGAAAAATGAAATCACCGCGCGTGCGTACGTACGGAATACCGTCTCCACGCCGTGGTGTAATCTATTTTCCACCATCACCTTACAAGGATGGGTATAATGGTGTAATCAGTAACTATATATGATTATTATTAAGTAATACTGATACTGAAATAATATATATATATACTCCAATACAATTCCACGATCATAGGAACGATATCATCACTCGTGCGTACGTACGGAATACCGTCTCCACGATGTGATGCGACTCGTTCTACATGATCTTCATTTCATAATGATTATATAAATGAATTGAATGAATGAATATGGTATATAATACACTAATACCATTCTGGAAATGAATTATCTATAACCTAAAGATAAGAATAAGAATTTATTCGACAAAACACGCATAAGAACAAAAAGTTATAAAGACCCGAGTAACAAGTAACAATGAAATATTACTAACAAGAAGCTAATAATATGACCATATATGATCTCATATCAATATGTATGATTCTGGAATAAGTCAATAACATTATTTAAACCATTATACAGGAGCTTCGGACACGTACAAAGCTAATCGGACCTAAGGTAAGGGAAATATCACAATCTCATTTTTATCCGAGATTGTTTATTCGTAAGTATTTACTAGGGTGTATTTTATCATCCACATCCATGTTCCCTCAATATGTAATATTGTTTCCATCCACTTGAAATAGTTTAAATCCAATTTTACCCTTAGGTGAGTTTTTAGTAAAGAATATGAAAGGAATCTTTTGTCGTTTTTCCGTACGAGGTACTTTTTGACTTTTCCGACAAAAGTACGAAGAATGTTTTTTTTAACTTATACGACATGAATGGATTTTTAAAACATTATTTCCAAGAAGCTTCCTTTACAAGTTTTCAAGTTTATTTTTAATCAACTTCTTTTATTTTAAAGTCGTATGACATGTTATGAAAGGAAAAATGTTTTTGAAGAAGAAAGGATATTTTCCTCAAAAATGAAGTTCAAGTGTTTTATCAAAATTATTTTCCATCTAAGATAATAAAGGGTTCTGTTTCTATCCATATTTTTACATTGGTTTGACTATGTTGTGATGGAATTATGTTTATGAATTCCTTTATCTTATATGAATTGATTTATGATGTCATGATGTTTCAAGAATCCCATTTTTGTTACATGTGTTATGCGATGATGTATGTTTTATGAATATGTGGCACACATAAGAAAGGATTCATTATAAGATGGGTGGGACCTATATCTCCCTCCAATGCATTGGGTAAAGATTTTATATCTCATGAGATAGACATGGCTGGAACGGAAGGTTATTTCGGTTCAGTGATACAGGACTGAAACGAGGAGTGAACTCGGTTCAGAAAGGGACTTTGTCCACTAAGATAGTCTTGGCAATGAGTCATGACTAACAAGAAATGATTTTCCATGATTATGTGTGCATGCCACAAAGTTTCAAGTTTTATGTTATGATTTTGGGGATCTCATTTTCACTTCTATGATTTATTCCATGTTAAGATATTATGATCTCTTTTGCAGGTTTTGATTTTCAAAAAGATATGATATGATTTTTATTTCCTTTATTTGCCCTTGCTGAGCATTTGAGCTCACCCTTTTATGTTTTCTTTTCCCCAGGTCAGGAAGATGGATATTAAGTAGAATATGCTAAAAGGGACCCTAGATATGATGAAATAAATGGGAGACACTGTAGAAGATTTATGAACCAGTTGTTTATGTTTCCCAGTTTCTAAAGACACTATACCTATACGGTCCTTTGTGGTTTTGTCATATGTTGTAATAAGTGTGATTCAATTTTGAAGTGTTAACAATGTATGTAAAGTGTGGGTCGTTATACTCCTGGGTGATATTCTTTGTTAAATTTACATGCTTAGTATGACCTATTATCAGGGGACAAAAAAATTCCATAAGAATATATGTTAGAAAGTAGATCATCGATAACATAGACTGAAGCCAATAGATTCATACGTCAAGGAAATAAAATTTATTTATAATTTGTTAGTTTGATCTTTGGATTACCCTTTATGCGTTACCCTAAACTTTACTTTTATTCCATCCAATAGATGGTAACAGGAGGACTCGGGCTAACAACCGATGTGAAGATCAATGTGATGACTATACTAATGAGATTCCCAATCCAATGGGAGCTGAAATCGTGAACTTTGTCATGCTTATCTCTCATCTAACTCAAGATTTGAATAGAAACATGGGTCAAGAGGAGCGTTTAACCCCCCCTAAGAATGAACAAGTCGCTATATAGAGCTTCATGAGACGAAGGTCTCTTACTTTTAATGGATCATCCTATCCCTCAATCGCTAAACAGTAGATCAACTCTATTGAAAAGATCTTTTCCATCCTTCAATGTTCTGAAAAAGAGAATGTTCTCCTAGATTCTTATTGTATATATGGTGAAGATTATAAATGATATATTTTGATCAAAAATACGAAGCCTGAGGAAAATATCGAGGCGTTGGAATGGATGGATTTCCGAAAAATGTTTTTCGATAAATATTTTCCACGCACTCTCTGGCATAAGATGGAAAGGGACTTTCTTTCCCTCATGAAAAAAGATGATGAATCTGTTGGAGAATATGAGCAAAACTTCACATGGCTTGCATGATAAACTTCAGTCTTTGTCGTTACCCCTGAATTCAAGGTTGACTGCTTCTTTGGTGGGCTGAAGCCTAGCCTGTGGAAATCAATGGCGATCCGTGACTTCGATAGCTATGAGAAAATTGTCCGATGTTCCCTCAAGGTTGAAATGAAGATTAGAGAATCTCAGAGGTATCATGGGGATAAGAAGTGTATGGTGGACTTAAAAGATGGTGGACCGATGGATAAATCCAACGACGCTAAGAAGACCCATCACCCCATATTCCAAAGGTGTGGAAATAAGCACCCCAAAAATTTCATAAAGGGGATGAGGAAATGCTTTAGGTGTGGAAGAGAAGGGCACCTAGCTGTAAACTACTGACAAGAAAAACCTGCAGCTTCCACAGAGGATAGCAACACTCCATTTGAACCTCAATGCATTTTTCATTGCTATAACAACAAAGAACCATGGAATCTTAAAAATTAGCGCCCTAAGACAAGGGTTTTCGGAGGCAACCAACAACCTCCAAGGCATCAAGGGTGAGATTTTTTCATCACTATTACCGAAGTGAAACCCAAAAGAGAAGTGGTGAAATGTATACTAGTTATTCATTCAAGAATAGTGAGCATAATTTTTGATTCAGGTTATACGTATTCTTTTATATCTCAAATGTTTAGTAGAACAATCAAAGAACCATAACAAATCATGGATGTGAAGATGTCGATGAGTTCGAAAAATGGGGAAATCATTGCATCCCATGAATATAACTTTTCCCCTGTCATAATCTACAGGTTGAAATTCACAGAGAACCTCTTCATACTCTCTCTAGTGGAATTCTATGCAATTCTTGGCATGGATTGACTTTCCTTATATAGAGCCAACATAAATTGTCGTGAGAGGGAAATAACCCTCCATGTGGAGAATCGACCTATGATTCTTTACAAGTGCAAGGAGGAAGATGAATCTCATTTAGCTCCATCATCTCAAGCATGGATATTATAAACCTATGAGAACGCATATCTGGCTCAGATGATTAAGTCCAAGGAAGCAACCATCCTTGAAGACATGCCTATTTTGAGGGAATTCGCTGAAGTGTTTCCCAAGGAATTTACCAGTCTTCCTCCTAGAGGAGATTTTTAATTATCAATTGAGCTTATACCAGGGGTATTTAAAATATCCAAAACTCCATATATAATGGCTGTTGTGGAGCTTGAATATCTTAAGAAACAACTACAGGAGAGTCTGGATAAAGGGTTTATATGTACAAGTTCTTCACCATGGGGTGCACAAGTCCTCTTTGTCCAGAAGAAAGATGGGTCAATAAACCTTTTCATCGATTATCATGAGTTTAAAAAATCACGATAAAGAACATATATCCCCTCCCACGAATAGATGACTTGTTCGATTAGTTGTGTGGAGCACAATACTTCTCAATGGTGGATTTGCGGTTGGGATATTATCAAGTAAGGGTAAATAAGGAAGATATCCCCAAGATAGATTTTTGTAAAAGATATATGAATTCATAGTAATGCATTTTGGACTCACTAATTCTCCAGAAATATTCATGGAATTGATGAATAGAGTCTTTAGAGATTACCTCTAAAAATTTGTGGTAGTCTCCATAGATGATATTCTGATATACTTCAAAAACAAGGAGGATCATGAGGAGCATCTGATAACTATACTAGAGACCTTGAGGAAGGAGAAGCTCTATGAAAAGTACAACAAGTGTGAGTTCTGGTTGAAGGAGGTATCATTCTTGGGCCATATCATCACAAAAAATGGGATATCTATGGATCCCTCAAAACCAGATGCAATTGAATGATGGCCGTGACCAACATCGGTAACAAATATCCATAGTTTCTTTGGGGTTAGATGGATATTATTTACGATTTGTGCAAAATTTCTCATGATTATCCAACCCACTAACCAAGCTAATTCAGATGGGATTTCTGTTTTCTTGGAGTGATGAATTCAAACAGAGCTTCAAGGGGTTGAAAAGGAGGCTTATCACTGCACCCCTGATCACTTTATCCACATGTGGAGAAATTTTTTGTGGTATTTAGTGATGATTTGAAGAAGGCCCTGAGATGTGTGTTGATGCAAAATGAAATAGTCATTGCCTATGCTTCAAGGCAATTGAAAGTTCATGAACAGAACTATCCAACGCATGACCTCGAGTTGGCTGCTGTGATCTTCGATTTGAAAATTTGGCCGCATTATCTATTTGGGGAGAAGTGTGAAATATATACGGACCACAAAAGAATCAAGTATATATTCACATAGAAATATTTGAACATGCACCAATGAAGATGGTTAGAGATGATAATATATTATGACTGCTCAATCCATTACCACCTAGGGAAAGCAAACAAGTTGGAAGATTCCCTATGTAGAAAGGACCCAATGATTCTATCATTGATTAGAATTGAAAAGTATCTAATCTTCTTAGATTTGATAAAGAAGGACATCAGAATCATAAAGAAGGGAACATCATCAATCCTTTCACAAATTATTACTCAACCGTCACCATTATAATGTTTAAAGGATGCTCAAAAGGATGATGTGGGAATTTAGAAAAAAGTGGAAGCTATCAGAAAAGGGAAATCCATGGAGTTTAATGTTAATGAAGAAGGAGTTGTGAGATTTGGGAAAAGAATATGTGTTCTATCAAGTCCAGAGCTAAATAAGGAACTTTTGGATGATGCACACAATTTAAATTTCTCTATTCACCCAGGAAACACAAAGATGTATCGAGATCTCTGAGAGCATTATTGGTGGGATAATATAATGAAGTAGATCATTGAATGTATATCAAAGTTCCTGGTGTGTCAGCAAGTGAAGGCATAGAGGTAGAAGTCTAAGGGGATGATGTAACCATTTCTCATACCATAATGGAAATGGGAGAACATCACCATGGACTTTGTCACCAGACTTCCAAAAACATCGAAAGGCAACAATGAAATCTGGGTTGTTGTGGATCGTCTTACAAAGGCTTCACACTTCATTTCTCTTGGGGAGAATTTCTCATTAGATCAATAGGCATATATATATATATTAGGGAAGTGGTAATGGTACAAGGAGTACCACTATCTATTATGTCCGATCGAAATCCAAGATTCACCTCTATGTTTTGGAAGAGTCTTCGACATGATCTGAATACTGAATTGAACTTCAGTACGACCTATCATCCTCAAACTGATGGCTAATCTGAGCAGACTATTCAAACACTTGAGTAAATGTTGAGAGAATGCTCAATGGACTTTAAAGGAGGATGAGATCAACATCTTCCCCTGGTTGAGTTATCTTATTATAACAGTTTCCACTTGATCATCCAAATGGCACCATATAAATCCCTTTATGTGAAAAGGTGCAGAACACTGGCATGTTGGGGTGAGGTCGGTGTGCGTAAGTTTCTTGGACGAGAATGGTCGAAGAAATGGTGGAGAAGGTGAAAACCATTCAACAACATATCAAGGCAGCCCAGAGTTGACAAAAGAGTTATGCAGATAACCATCGACGATACCTTGAGTTTAAAGTTGTAGACATGGTGTTTCTACACATATCTCTGTGGAATAAGGTCACGAGGCTTGGAAAGAAAGGGAAGTTAAGTTCAAGGTACATCGACCCCTTCGAGATTCTTGACAGTGTCAGGGATGTGGCCTATCTACTAGAACTTCCACCTACTATGTCCAAAGTACATGATGTCTTTCATGTATCCCACTTAAGGAAGTACATACTGGACCCTTCACATGTACTCTCATTAGAGGTGGTACAATTAGAGGATGATCTTTCTTATGAGGAGCAACTAGTGAATATCTTAGACCGTAGAGAAAAAGTTCTACAAAATAAGACAATTCCCCTTGTCAAGGTGTTGTGGTAAAAAAATAGTTTGAAGAAGAAACGTTGGAATTAGAGGAAATAATGAAGCAGAGTTGCCCACATCTGTTTTAGTGTGGGAAAAGAAAATTTTGAGGGTGAATTTTTTTAAGGGGGGAATATTGTAACGACTGAAACTTTCCTTAATAGAAATCCCAATTGATTTAATTAAATGTATCTTTTTGAAAAATGTTTTGTCATCTTCTTTGGTTTTATGTTTTTGGATTTTAAAATACTATAATGAATTGTTCCCATTTCTAATATGGACATTGAATAGTGATCACATGATTACTATAAATATAGGGATTTAACGAATCCAATTTACTCATACAAAGGAAGAGATGGGATCATCCAATAGATGTTACCCATACGAAGGCCATTTTTCGGAGCTTGGAAAAGAGGTGTCATAATTGGGCATTACTCTTGGCCAAACCCAATCCGAGCTTCAATAGGTTAAGCTCGAGTGGGACCACCTATGAGAGAAGTGGAAGTTGATAGAGATTACCACCCGAGCAATGTGATCCGAGCCACCCCAAGAGTCTATCACCATCACACACCTTACTCTTAGGTCTTATGTAGGTGTTATAAGGGGTTATGTAACACGACCTTAGAACTATGATTATGTGTATTATTTTTTATATAATAATGAATATACATTCATTTTATTATTGTTACCTTGTAAATAGTTTTTAAAGAACAAATAGTATTTTTAGTTAATATTAAACTAAGAAATCTATTTTGATGAATTAATGGATTTTTTGTATTAAATAATATTTTAATAAAATTTTATTAGTATTATTAAATTATTTTTTTATTAAATAAAAATGATCATATAATTTTATTAATGCAATTTTAATTTATATTAAGGTTTGAAATCCATTTTTGTCAAAACCCGTGATTTTTAGATAAATGTCTGTTTTTATTTTAAAGGTGAAAATTGATATATTTATAAAATTATTTAGATAAAATAAATAATATTTCTGGAATTAGGACGTCAAAATTATTCAACGGTAAATTTTTCATAATTTTTGAGACAGTCATTTTTTTGGTAAAAATTAAATACCGTTTAAATATATTATGTGTTTTATGACATCATAATAACCCTATAGTGATGTAATAAAATACTATAAGCTTTATGTTCAGCCAATATATGTTTCACCATTAAAACAATGTGATTTTGGGTTTGTTTTACATATTTTAAAAATCATTAATGGACCCCTCAAGACTTATTAAACATCCTGTCTTTTTAAATTGATTTCCTTGGGAGTGTGACTCACCTCCACAGAAACAACCCCATTATTTTAAGATGTTCGGACTTTGGTTTTATAAAATATTTTTTCCCACTTCTCTTTTCCAAAAATCATGCACAAAAACCATGGGTAAATTTGTAGTTTAGATTATTTTAATGTGAGGTGTCCCAAACCTAAATAATAAAGAATTCCCTCACCATTCCTATATAAAACCACCCAAGCTTCCAATTCCTCCTCACTCAAAGCCTTTAGAGTTCATCCAAGATCTTCCCTACTCTCTCTATAATCCTCCCAACGTGCCCCAAGCTCCCAAGAAGCCTCTCTGAAGCCTTTTTCAAACCTTTGGAAGCACACTACCATGTAAGGGTTGTTTCTTACTTTCTCCTTTTTGTCCAATTTTCTTTAAGTTGATATTCCCTTTTATTTTCAATTATAAATGTTGGGGTATGGGTAATAACCTCCATCATACTACCCTATTTATGTTTTAAACATGGGATATCCCTTTCTCTCTCATTAAATTCCTCCCATGTACACCCGTTACTATGCTGAAATTCCGAAATGAATTTCCATCTCCTCATTTACAATGAAGCAATTGTTTTGTATCATGAATCTAAATTACATTACAATTTTTGGGAAATGTATCTATATGTCCCCTATTACAGACCATGTCATTTAAATATGACGAGACACCCATCTGTCTCTCATCAACCATTTTTTGTGAATTCTTACGTGAAGTCGTTACGCTGCCAAAATTGCACCGATTTTACATGCCAATGTCATTGTGTAGTGAATACCATGTCCATTTCTATATCAAGGGTATTCAACTTTTTTCACATTTACTTATTGATTATAAAGTTTCAAGTATGAATTCCACATTCCTTTGTCGTGGAAGAAATGGAGATCTTTTATGAATTCATGTTTTATGATCCATGTGGCACACTTATGCATGAAATGAAATGTTTAAGAAGGGTGTGCCGTTATAGCGCTCCAATGCATTGGGTTAAGTATAGTATCATGATACGTCATGTGCAATGGGTGCTTACTCATGCTAATTCTATTGAAACTAGGTTTTACTCATGCTTCATGTGCAATGAGGATTTACTCATGCTCTAGGTGTAATGAGCCTTGGCTCATTATAATTCCATGTTAAGTGTTGTTACGACATTTCCATGTTATGATTATCATGATTTATCATGCCTTTATATTTATGATTCTGTTGTGATCTAATGATATTCTTATTGTCTAACATGTATTGGGTTCCACATGTTACTCCATGTTTATTCCCTTACTGGGCTTTATAGCTCACCCTTTTCTTATGCATGTCCTCAGGTTATCCCATGAAATGCTAAGTACGAGGGAATGTAGTGGTCATGTAAAGGATCTTTTCAATAAAGATGTTTTATTTCATGTTTTAAGTTGTTATGTAATTATCCTATTCCCCAAATACACTAGACCTCTCGATATTCTATGTTGAATCAAGTGCAGTTTATATAATTAGTCAAGTTTAAGTTTGAACTAAAGATTAGGGTAGTCAAAAAAACATGTAATTTACATAAAAATATATATGATAGTAAATTTAGTAAAATTATTGAGATTTATATCATGAAATTTATCATCATAAACTTAATTAGAAACATCCTTGATAAACAATAATATTATTACATAAAACACTTACTACATTGTTAAGTTTTTAATAATATTCCCCATAAAATAAAGAACCTTAGATAGATATGTAATTAACATAATTTTAATGATGATAATAATAATATACAATAATGTGTAGTATATAAACCAAATAAAATAAATAAGTGGTGAATGCTGCATGTTTCTCCGAGAAGTAAATGTGAGATAAAAATCATTTAACTCAAGATTTAAATTCATTGAAATAAATACAAATTACATTATAATAAATTTAAATTTATATTAATTATATAAACTAATCTTGTACAGAATTGTAATATCATATATTTTCCTCTTATGATATTTCAATACCTATTTTTTGAAAATTCCATGATACAATTATTGTTTTTGGTTGTTAACTGTTTCATTTTTCTGGAGGCTTTCAAATAATTAGTTCTGATCCTTGTAATTTGATCATTATTCTCTATTTTTAAAATTTTCATAATGATAAAAATAATATATAGTTCAACTAAATATTTATTTTGATTTATATATTAAATATAGATATTGAAAAATGAATTACACCGTTCAAGAAATTAGTAGGTCGTACATATGTATTCACGTTGTTTTCACTTTTTGGTGGATGAGATGAATAAAAGATAAATAACAATTCAACTCTCTAGAATAATTATTATATCATATAAAACATATATATTCATTAAATATATCTATATTAGAATAA
Source organism: Viscum album (assembly GCA_963277665.1). Taxonomy (NCBI): domain Eukaryota; kingdom Viridiplantae; phylum Streptophyta; class Magnoliopsida; order Santalales; family Viscaceae; genus Viscum; species Viscum album. The sequence goes on along the minus strand of OY728119.1, from coordinate 1,056,310,689 downwards.
ATTTAAATCTAAAACGAAAAACATATCACATTGCATCATGGAAGTGGTAGTCCACACGTATGCATTAGAAACATTATCATTTTTCTATGTATTAGAATGAAAGTAGGTAGATAAGATATTATAATCTATAACTAATAATTATTTTATAAATGTTTTATATAAACATTAAAACCTTACTAATAAATATCCTTGAAATATGGTGATTGAAAATGAATTGTATCACTATATGGAGAATATAAGATGTACATAGATACAATAAATACTTTCAAATATCATTTTATGAAAAGGAGGGCGAATAATGGTTGCATTATAGTAATAGTAAAATTTTATAATATTTATGATACTTAATTTATTATTTTATAATTTATCAATTTGAGACACAATAAGAAAAAATTTGAATGATGTTGGGTAAGGCAATTACATCTTCTTTAGTATGCCTCCTTAAGAACCCTTAATAAGGACCCTTGGAATGGTATTTCAAAAAGGAAAACACTTATAATTCTTGAATAATTAATTTTAGAAGATAATTATTCAAGGGTGTTTTGATATATATGGCTCAACGCGGTGTAAGGGAGGGAAAGGATGGTTTCTCTTTTACAAAAAATGAGAGAGGGAAATTTCAAATTTAATAAAATATTAAAATAAAATAAAGTCTTTCCTTAGATAATTTCTTCAAAATGTATATATATTATAAGATACATTGGCATAGTTTTTGAAATCACCTTAAGTAAAAAAATTTATACAGTTTTATGTTATTTCATAAACCTTATCTTCTTGTTAAACCCCTTAGTTAACCAATTTAACCCTAACAGTGTTTACAGATTTTCAACTCTTAAAGGGTTTTAATTTTACATATAAGGTAAAATTTGGCTCATAAATGGAAAATAGATCATATTTTTTTTACCATTTAACATCTTACTTTTCTTATTTTATTTTTTTATAATTTGTAAATAATTTAGTAATATATTATTTTTCACAAAATATCATTAATATCATTTTGGATATTATTGATTTAATTTGACATTAAACAAAACATGAAAAAATTAAATTTAAATACATACATTTCACATTATAATAATATGATATTTAAATCATAAAAATTCACAGAACATAATAATTAAACAAACTTGTACTACTTTTAATATTTCTAAATTCATGTTATTTATTTTATTTTAATTTAACAAATATCGTGTCGGCGTTGCATAATAATTTAGGGTTACAATTTTATATCTAAAAAATAAAATAAAAAAAGATAATAATTATAATTAATTAAAATTTTAAACGAACATTTAGAACCAAACATAACCACTTTTTCACCCTATTTATAAAAAATTAGGGATATTAAAGTCAAGAGTGTGGCACTTTTTACTTTATCTTTTATTAGAATTAATATAAATTCCATAATTAAAGAAATATAGCATTATGTGGCCATATATTCAAGGAATTAATGTAAATGTCTTAAATACACCCATCCATTATGATAAAAGAACGTTTCATTGAAATTTTGATGCCTTATTCTAGTTTTTTTACAATATTTTACCAGTTTTTCCCCTAATGTGATGACAAGTTTTTAACAAGAATACTATTCATAAAGAACCAAAATATAAAGGAACTATTTAAAAAATATAGCCTAGTTATTCTAAAAATTGAATTCATTTTTCAAGATTCAATTTATAGTAGTGGAAGATATCAATTTTTGAGAAAATTTCAAAATACAATGTTTTTTAGAAAAATAGATTATTAAGTATAAAAAATGATTTCATACAAAAGTAAAACATAAAATTGATTCTAATGAATATAATTATGTTATTAATAATATACAATAACTAATTTAGCATTGAAATCATTTTAAAATAAAACGAACTCTGGAAATTCTTAAAACAAAAATGCAGTTTTCATTAAAAATTAGTATTTTTTACTATACATTGAAGAATAAATCAGTTAAAAAAAATTAAATTGAAGATAATTATAATATTATTATTTCATAAATTAATTTAATTTTTTGAAATAATTTCTGTAATAGTTTAAAAATTAATTATAATATTTTATCCCAAAAATCAATAAAAAACACGTTCAAAGGAGACAAATTTTTGAATATTAATATAACTTTAATAAAATAATTAATTTATTATTTCATAATCGTTAATTTAAATTATTTTATTGAGTATAACTTTTATATATATATATATTTTATAATATGTTTATTACTATTCATACCTTCTAGTTCAATGTTTAAGTTGAAATGATCATATTTAAATAATAATATTTCCATGATCTTTTAAACTCAGTGTTACATGTCATAGAAAATATCAAACATAATGTTATTTTTTAAAATAATAGTGTATTAAAATTCTTCTTAACAACCATTTGCTAACCGATGATTTCTAAGTACCCACTTCTTACCCAATGACTAGTCAGTGGTTTGAATAAAGCTGCTCCCTCACTTGGGGGAACCACCGAGTACCTGGAACGTGCCCATGCGGTACTAGAGAAGGACTAAAAACTTTATAAAATATTCTCTTGGACCACAAAAAGAAACTAAATCACCTACAAAAAACAAAAAACACAAATTTTAGTAAATATGAAATCGAGATCATACACTAAAAATAAAAGGGATGTTACAAAAAATTATTTATGACTAATAGTGGTTGACCCTATACTTCTTCACCATGTAAGGGATGACTGGATTGGTGGAATTGATTAAGAGATCATTCAAGACTAGATATTACTGATTGATGCTGTTGATAGATTATTTCATGTTTCGAATCACATTATCCTCTCTTTATGGTGGATAGTGATTACACTGTATTTGAGTTAGGAGGTGTTGAAGGAGTTTCCCGACACCCATTTTTCTTATATCCTAGTGTGAAAAATATTAACCAAAATATCATGTGTCAATTCTAGTGTCAATTAATGAAGTGGAGTTTTTCTTGGTTCACATCATGGTTTCTAACCTATTATTAAGTGAAGTCTATAGAATGGGTTCTCACTAGTTTGAGCCAACACCTTGAGGTTCTATAGTAGAGGAGGGATTGTACATCGATTAATTTCATGACTCGACATCCACACTCAGTAAAAGAGACATGACATTATATGGGTGACCATTAACTGACTAACCCAGTCTATATAACTTTTCCTTATCAAAGAGTAGAGTATGATGGATAAATTGAAACAACAATGCATTTTAGAGATCATAAAATTTCATGTATTTTCCTTGACAATCATCTCTGATCATGTTCTTCAATTTATATTTTGGTTTTAGAGGCAATTTCAAGAAGCACATTGGACATAGTTTCAATTGAGTACAACATTCCATCCCCAAAATTTTGGCCACACTAAGAGTAAAATTCTTTTTCTGAAAGATATTTTTTTGGATTATGTGATATATTTTGGTAAGTGGTGGTCTAATCACCAACCTTCAGTAGCATTTGGTTATAAAAATTTATTCCACTCTACTGTTAACAAGAAACCATTTTAGGACCTATACATGAGACCATGTTGGTCACCTATTTATTAGTTGGATATTTGAAAATCATCTCTCATGGGTCTAGATTTGGTTTGGTTGATAATAGAGAAGGTTTAAATAACCTATTAACAAAATGAGGATAACCTAGATTAGTAAAAATTCAGATACATATTGAAGACCAAGACCCATTAATTTTAGGAGAAGGTCCATGTGTTCTTAATGGTACAACATCAATGTGGTTTGAGGAGATTAGATCGAGGATGATTTTTTCCATCAAGATTATGATAGTCATTCCATGTTCTACACAGGGTTGGTGAGCATTTTTATTACATGGAGTTTCCCTTATAGTTAGAAAAAGGGTCTATAACATATTTCATGTGTCCCAATTAAGGTTGTATGTTAATGATCCATGACACATTACATAATGGTGTGATATGAAAATTGTGGATAACACCATAATTGGTTAGTATCTAATGTCTATTGAGGTTCAGTAGAAGAAGATCCTATGAGGGAAAGTAATCCCATTAGTACTCATCTTGTGGTATCATGTGAATCTTTAGGAGGGAATGTGGAATTAGAAAGAATTGATGTGAGCTCAGTACCCTCACCTATATTAGTGGTTTTTTATTTTTAGGACAGAAATCCTTGAAGGTAGGGTGTATGCAGTGACTTTTATTTTTGATTTAATCCTTCAAAATATTTTATAAATATTTATTCCCTTGGTCACATGGATGGTGGATTTTTAAAATAAACATGGGTATAAAATTTGATTCATATTTTAAAACAATTTTTTTTCTATGTCTACGAAATTAAATAATATATCATAAATGGGACCCTTATTTTAAAATCTAACACTATGGGGGAATCCTAAACAAGAGTTTTTTACCTAGGGTTGGAACTAGTCGAAAATCACCACAAAACAATGGTTTTTTTGGATATGGAGGTGGTTTAAACCACCTAAATATGCTGTTATGACGTTTTCAAAAAACCGTTATTAAATTGTGTGATGGTGTACAATACATGGAAATTTATTCAATTTAGCGATGGTTTATGGTAAAATTCATTGTGAATGTGTTTTTCGGAGATTTTTGGTGGTTTTAGCGGTAGTTTCCCTAATGGTAAATGATTTTTTTTGTAGTGGTTTACACCGCCACTAAAATATAATTTCATTTTGTCCAGGAAAACAGCCTCTAAAACTGAGGCAATCACCTTGAAATGATAACGGAATATGAAAACTGTGTAGCAGTGGTTTTAACCACCGCTAAATTAATGTATGTAGTGGAAATTTTAACTACCACCGATAGTAAAATATAAAAATATAGAGGTGGTTTTAACCACTGCTAAATATGATCCATTTACTCAGGGGTTGTTTAAATTGCCGCTAAAGCTAGATTTATAAAAAAACATAGATAATTCTGTAGTCCCAGTACCCGTTCCCTAAAAAAACAAATCAAATTTTAAATGCACATACATTTTATATACAAAATAATAAAAGGAAACCAATATTCTCATAAGAAAAAGAACTTTCAATTCAACACACACTTGTTTGAGCATCACTCATTACAAAGTGTAATTATATTGCCACTAAGCCCATCCATGTGTTCCCCCTTGGGAACCTGTGTTACTCATATAAAGCTAAGTAACCCAAACAGTGTGATCATCCATGATATAACATGTATCACCCCTAACATACAAATTATCAACAACCTAAGATCCCATCCTTAGTATTCCATAAAGTGGAAAACAAGCGTCATTCAAGCTATAACTAATACATTGTTGTTTTTATTTTTTAAAATACTAATGATGCCATGTGTAGGGACATGCCATCTAATAAATCAAGTGGATTTAATGAGGTTCACACCCAAAATACATTTCAATTATAAAGTCACAAGGGAAATTTAATAATTAATCCATAACTCATACCGTTTCAGTTAATTAATAGGTATTCTATTCCATAATTAATGGTTTCTCAAAATTGAATAAAAGTAATAGGTCAATGTGGACTACCCATGGTAATTAACACCATACATGAAAATGTATGTAGTATCCCATGATATCATGCATTCCAAATGAGAAAATTTTGTTTGATCAATAATAATTAGGCCCTAACCACCTAAAATAGTGTTTGTTCACAAAGTCTTACATAGGGGGTTGTCACGTCCCCCCACAATTCATTTGAACTTCAGTTTGATAGGCAATACACTAAAAAGTAGGGATTTATTAAAAAACTAATGAAATTACGTCATTCAAGGATTACACAATTATGAGATGTTCAAATTTTTGGTTCAAGGTCTTTAACAGGGCCAATTTAATAAAAAAGAGATACTAAGACTAATGAACCATGTTCAACAAATTGAACAAAAAATTCCCATTTCGCCGTATGGAAGTCCTGCTAGAAATCATAGTGACACAATTTATAAAACATCAAGACTCTAAGTTAAATGATATAAACCACCTACCAAATACCATGGATGACAAACATGAAAAATATCGAGGCATGTTTCTATCCACATAGAAATAAATTTTAGAAATAGATGAATTTCTTGATAATATAGAGAATTTAATTGAACAAAAATAATGCATATAGAGTTGAGATAAATTTAGAAAGAAGGAAGGGATATTCCTAGGCTCAGTGAGTGATATACAACTCACTTGAAATAGGTTCAATTCAACACTAGATAATGCGGATCAGTCCATCCCTTTGAGAGGAGAGGATCGGAGGATCATAGGAGGGATCCACCTTGAGAACACGAAGGAGAGATAAAGACAGGTTGAAAAGAAGTAAGGACATATGGGTTTTTTGTAATTTATAGCCTGTTTAATGAGGCACACATTTGTTCTATATAGTTATCCATACTGTGTGCCAACCATTCTCATTACACTGATTATGGAGGGTGTTCACACAATTTATGAGAAAAAATTGGGAAACCATGCACACACTGTTCATTCGACCACTTTCCAATACCTGCATCTTGTTGTACTGGTGAAGGGATCTTTGTTTGTTTTATCTACAATTATGAAACTATTAGGATAACAATATAATGATCCAGTGGGATGATTTTGAGTGTGGTATTCACCATATATGGGTACATGTAATGTTTTTCCCTATTTTATTCATAGCATGAAACTGGTGGATCATATATTCTTGGTGAAATTCTAGATCATGCCAAGGACTATCCTATTATTTTGAAAATGAAACTTGTAAATATTTGTGTCTCTTGTGTGTGTGTATTGGGTTATGTTGATAAAAATAAAAAAGATAATGTGAGTGAGATAATAATAGAATCATTCACCTAAATGTGACAATGTAAAAGGTAATAGGGATTAAAAAATATTTATTAGAATCCTACAATGATTCAATCCGCCTCTCGGTATTTATTATATCCTTCATTGGATCCTATAAATTTGAATTATAGTGTAGTTTCATATCTGATTGGGTTACCTATTCAGATTTTATTATCTTTTTAATGTTTTTATTTTCTTTCATTATTTATGATGAATTTTAGTTTTAGATAAGTATGATTTGAATTTGATTAGAATTTAGTTTCATCTATAACATTGATAAATGTGAAAAATAAAGAGAAGAATAAAATTAGAAAGATGTCATTATTGAATAAGGAAGATGTTTATCCATGATATAGTGATAAATATGATAGACCTAGTTTATAAGGAGAACTGATAGTGGTTTATTCTTCTACTAATGATGTGGAAAATCCCTCTACCTTAACAGGATCAAAACACTCAAGTTTTCAATATATATTTGTAAATTCTTTTCAAAACTATTTTTTATAAGAGGAAAGAATAAGTGGGAGTAATCACATGCCCACTATAAAACATGAGAATAGAATACTATAAAATTTGATAAATGAAGATATATCCACTAAAAACAAGTTGAAGGGAGTTACAAAACATGATTTTCCCAAGAAAATAAACAAGAAGGTTGATCGTTCATCATTGGTTAACAAACCAAATAAATTTAGGAAAAATGAAACATGATAAAAAAGAAACATAGAATACTCCACACGGGAAGTCCAAGAATGCTGTAAATATACCTGAATACATTTTAATGATTTTATAAATTGCACCAAAAACCACCTCCTAAACCTCTATTCCATAGATATAAAAATCTTGAAATTTTTACACATTTTTATATGTTTCATTAATATAAATATCTACAGATACAACATAAGGATTGTAAATTCCTAGTGTCTTTGGATGACTGGGTTCATAATACATAAAATAAAACAAGATAAATCAAGAAAATATTATTTCATGAAAATGTTTAGTGGAAAATATGTGCCACACATGATAAATATACAAACCAACTATTACCATGTTTTTCAAACATATCAATAATAAAAATAATCACTCTCTAATGATGAACATAGCTCTTCCCCCTCTCCACCTCCATCTGTACTTCCTGATACCACTTATAAGAATATTATGATGAAATTATATACTGTTGTATATTTATATTTTAACATAAAAACAATAAATGTTTTTAAACTAAATGATTTTGTTTTTTTTGTGATTTAACTTCTCACCACTAGTCGATGCAATACCACTGGGGTCAGATCTGGTTGTCTTTTGATATAAACCATTAAATGCATTCTACAAAGAGGATATTTGAGACCTTTGTTCTTGAACTGTGTTTTGTAGAGAAACAATCTCTCTCTGAGTATCTTATGGTATATACTGGAAACAACCAGAATTAGATGAAACTAAAATCCCTAGTGGACTTCCAAAGACCTTAGATGGTATGGGTCCCAAACCCATCCCATACACTCTACCAGGATTCTCCTTCTCAAAGACTTTAACAACTGGGTCATCCTGGGATATTGAGTAGGAAAATGCAAGATTGACATCCCATTGTTTTTTAATTATTACCTATAAATACAATATTAGTCATATTAGAAGAAATACCTTTTAACAAAGTAACAACTAATAATAAGTTATTATAATTAAAAATGAGTTCATACCCAAACATCCTGGGTTGGATAATTAGCCAAACTTCCATCAGTTTTTTTGTGAACATTCATCCACACTTCTATTCACGATGCTTGGTGCCCTAAACACCGTGAATACATTAAAAAAAGATCAATCAAAATTTTTTTATATTAAACAGATAATATTTTCTTATAAATATTTTAACTAATGAAAATAATACCAGAGATGATAGCTTTCTAGAAAAAATCTTTGACCCCGAAGTGTGAGGGATGGATTACTTATCCTAGATTGATGCATTCTTCCTTGAATGATCCTGAAAAAAATAAAATGTAATTTAATTGTAATTTATTCAATGTCATCACCTCTTCATACACATTTATAAATGTAAAATGAGATTAATAAATTAATATTTATTTAAATACCATCTGCATCTCATCACGATGTCTTTCAACAAAAAAATTCCATTGCTCTTTGGGTACCCCATTGAGTATCTTTTCATACATTTATTGGGCAGTCAATGAAGTATCATTGACATCGCTCCACAATCTACTTTTGACGTCTTTCCATTTCTTGCCCAAATTTCTCAATGTCCACTTTCGTGCTAGCACATCAGCAACCGTAAAGTGAAAAAACATCTACATAAAAAAATTCATTTGAAAATATTATAATTTAATAACATGACATTCAATTAAACCATAATTTATTAAAATTGTATTTATTTGGGAATAAGAAACTTCATTTTTCTAAGTTTAAGACATATTACTCCAATCATCATACGAAATTGGAAGGGAAACCGACTCTGCGGCCATTTGGCCTATAATCTGCCAAGTAATCCTATGACGTCATATGTAGGGACCCTATATCAATCAAATGGGAAATAAATCATCTCTCCCGTCAGATTCAATACATATGATCTTTTTTTATATTTTTCTCCATACTTTCAATGTTTCCATATGTAATGAATAAATATTTATTATAAAAAAGTGCATCAAATTTATTCGTATTCATTTTTTACCTATAACAGTCACCCTCCAGTATACCTTTGAAGAACTAGAAGTGGCACACCACTCACTCACTGTTGAGGCTCTTGAAGGGGGAGGCAATGAATGAGCTGCTAAAGGGATGCTCACCGAGGGTGTAGTAGATGGTGCAAGGGGAAAACAGATGGTGGATCAAATTTTTTAGGGAGGGAGACAGATGGATCGTCATCTGTTGCAGTGTTTAATGAAACATTATAGAACTATCTTCTTGGAATTCCTATCATTTAATCAATTAAAGTTATATTTGGAACATTTATTTCAATATATTTATGCCGAAAAAATAAAAATTATAACATATGCACAATACTAACAAATTGAATATACATAACAATGATAATGAATGACTACACAAATGAAAAAATTGGTTGTTAAATGAATACATAACTGCACATACAATCATTTTACACTTCAATCATGTCAGTTTACTACTCCATTACTCCATCCATTTCATCCATCCTTGCAAGGCTAATATTTTAAATATCATGATGGACAAATAAGTCCACTTCTTCTTGTTGATGAGATTCAATGTCAGAGGTCAAATATTCCACTTCATCACCCATATCATACAAATCTATTTGTTTTACGTGAGCAAATACACTCCACCCTTTATCCACAAAATCATTCACATAATATTCCATTTTTTCTTGAGATGATAAGATATATAGATCATGCATTTCCTGATCACCAACATCCATCAAGCGATAGAAGTTCATAGAAGTAAATTGCAAGGAATCACTTTAAACACCTCTGATAATATCGAAAAAATGAATTTTAATAAAACAAATTAAAAATTACCTTGGTAGTTTAATTCCATAATATCAATCTTTTTTCCATAGTATCTCACTTCAGAATATTTAAATATATAACTATTCTATGTTTTCAAACCATATTCTCGATTGATTGTAAGAAATATAAATCCATTCACATTATAAGCATTGATATTTCTTACTTGGTTTATAGGACCTTGAGTAAGAAACCTAAAATCTTCTGACAACTCTACATGAGCATCAGTATTCATTATATAAAAAAATATACATTATTAGATTTACAAAATATATGTGTCAACCTAATATATGTATTTTTTTCTATATTTATGAACCTATACATCATGCAAACCATTCTAGAAGCTCTTTGTTAATAGTTTTCTTTATATATTTCTCATTTAATATTCATAATATCATTCATATCTTTGTTTGTGTCCTAAAATCTTCTATAAATGGATATGAAATTTTACTATTCAGCAGTACATATCTATGTGCCTGTAAAAATTCTATTTCTGTCAGTCCAAAATTTCAGGTCCTCCCAACTGATCGGCCAATTGTAGGAAATATTTTTGATTTCCCAGGTATTTTAGATTGAATCAATGTGCTGTTAACATGTCCAACTTGTTTAAATCATGTCTTAATATCATCCAAGTATCTAGGAAAAAAGGTAATGAAAACCTCTGCTAAATAGCCTTTAGGAATAGATTCTTCTGGTTGTGCTTTGTTTCTCACATATGATTTCAAATTCCCAAGATATTTGTGAAATAAAATAATCAAATATAATTATGTATTTAATTATATGACAAGAATTTTTTAATTAAATGAAAAACATATAAATAAAGTTCCTCTCAATTGGATACATCCATAAATAATGTACATGACCTCATAATTAAGCTTCCTCAACCAAATGCACAGTTAAATACTTCGTGATAGTAAAAGAAAAAAGAGGAAGGATCATCTCCACTGCACAAAGTGTCAATACAACCCTCTACAGAAGGATATCAAGCTCAAATGTATGTAGATATTTCTCACAAAGTTTTTTGAAAAATGAGCATAATTGGTGTAAAACAACAATAACTTTTTTAGGTAATAATGTACCCAAATCCAATGGTATTAATTTCTATAACAAAAAATGTGAATCATGAATTTTAAATCCTTGTAACCCATTATTCTTTAAGTCAACACACCTTGAGAAATATCTTGAATACCCATTAGATACCTGCACATGCTGTAATATTCAATGAAATGTATCTTTATCCATATTTTTCAATACAAAAATTTTCAGAGCGTACTTTTCATTCTCATTTGGCCGAAGATCACATTTTATGTTCATTACTTGTAAGTATTTTTGAACATTGAGATGATACATCGACTTTACATGCTCATTATGTAATGTGAAGATCATATTTTCACAAACATTCTTCTCAATATGTATCGCATCAAGATTATGTCGCGACAAATAAAATTTACAATGCAAATGTTTGAAGAATATACTTATCCCCACATTGTTTTATTCTGATTTCACTTGACAGTGCACTTAGAAAAAGTTTCCCACTATTATTCAAATAATGAACCCTCCCAAATTAACTTTCAACATTTCCAAGTTGTGACAATATTTTCCTACCAGTTAACAACCTTGGAGGTGGTCTACGATCAATTAAACTATTGATTTTTGATTTTTAAGCCAAAATCTTTGAGATGCATTGAAAAATATTCTATGGAACAAGAAGAACCATTTTGTACTGTGAGGTAGCCATTTGGGATCAAAATCAAAGTTACAAATAGGAAAACCCAAACTTATGTATTTGTTTCAACCAGATAAATTACAAATTCCAGGGAAGTCACTAATGGTCCACATTAATGCCGCATGCATTTTGAACATTGTTTTATATGAAGCATCATATTTTTTAACTTTGTTGCTCTATAACTCTTGTAATTCTTTAATTAGTGGCTGCAAGTGTAAATCAATATCATTTATAGGAATTTTTTTCTAGGAATAATTATTAAAATGATGAAATACCTTTGTTTTCGACACATCCACAGAGGAATATTGTAAAGGATCAAAACAACTAGCCAAATTCTATAACAAGTACTCATACTCCCAAATGTGTTGAATAAATTGACAAAACAATCCCAATCAAACATTCACAAGATTAGCTGAGAAATTTTGATGTAATTAATTAAATTTCTTCCATGATTTCAAATCTCATTAATGTCTCATTAAACTATCATTATTATTATCTACAGAATTCCACTTCATGCGTTAGGCAGTTTTTGATGAAATGAATAATATTAGCAATCAATGATTTAATGGAAAGTAATGCACAACCTTTTTAGGTGTGTTTCTATTCATCTTCTTCATGTTATTATGTTGATTCCAAATTCCAACATCACCCATTGACTGGCATCTAGAATAAGAACAATTTTTTTTTTCAATCCTATCTACTTGAATCCTTTCGTTAATAAAGCATGCAATCATTGGGACACACATGCATTTTGGTATAACCTAGACCAATCCTGTTAACAAAATTTTCATATCATAAAAAGAGTTGGGGATGTTTTCTTTAGGAAACATGTCACACAATAATTCAAATATAATGGAAATTTCCTTATTTCTAATTCCTCATAGAAATTTTATATGGTAGAACATCCATAGAAAAGAATGTTTTAAATATTTCAAACATCCACCACTCATGTCTTCATTTCCATCATCAAATAAACCATGAAACATATTTTCCTCAGTGAAGTTTTCTCTTACATTAGTATCCATATAATCAAGATTAGGATCTAATGATATGTTATAATCTAGATCTAGTAGTTCTAAAGTCTCAAAAACATCACTTGTGATGTTGCAATTTGTAGCACCCTAATATGGTTGTTATGATATGTTTTGATGTTGATTGTGGGGTCTTGCAATGATTAGTGCATCATTTATAATGTTTTTAATTACATTTTTTATTGTTGATGATGTTGGTAGAATATTATGTAGATTGACATCAATTCTCATCCTTTTGGTAATGTTCAATTCTCAAAGCCAAATCCAATAAAAATATTGAGTAGGGAATTTCTTCAATATTAAATTTTCATAAACTTTATATCTCCTCAACCATATTCTCAATTTTCATTTAGGACATGGAAAATTTATTCTCCCTTAAACACACTGATTATAAATCAAAAAATCAAAAAACTCCTGCAAACCTTTGCATACTAAAGTGTGTTCCTCAGCAATGCGATCTAACATTTATCCTTATATATCACAATGTCCATACATAATATTAAAAAAAAATTAAAATAAATAACTATTTCTAAATAGGTAAATATATTCATATATACTAGTTGAAAAACTATATAAATATGTTGAATATGGTTTTCCTATATAAATACATATGGTAAATAATGAACACACCCAGTAGAAAACCAAAGCATGCAAATTAAAATGAACCATAAAAGAATAGAGAGATAATAAAAAAACCATTGTATTACAAATGAACTATATACTACATGTTAGGAAATGAAAACATTAGTAGTAGATCATATACACTAGAAACCAAAATTCCAAATGGAAAAACTGGGAAAAACCTTGAAGATGGTCCCAAGTCCAATCCTAGTCCCAAAATCCCAGGATTTTTCTTAGTAATCCAATCATCAAGAATTTAGCCTTGCCCAATCCCAAGCCTATAATCATGTAGCATCAAATTGGGTATCGAGTTCCCTGGTATCCTGAGAAATGTGTGACTATAATTATACAGGACACCACCAATGAGATCCCTAAATATAACCAAACTATAATAATGTACATGTAGAAGTGGTACAAATAAAAAAATTAATAATTTAATTAAAAGGCAGTATATAATCACTAATGCTCAGGATCTGAGATAACTCCTGAGTCTTTCATCTACCACTATTGATCCTTACGTCTGTGACCCTGATCAAACATTCCTGATTCAGCCAATATTTTCATGGCCATGAGTACATCACATATATTTTACTAACCATGGTATCATATCCCCCTTTATGGCTATTTTCATTAGTATATCAAGACCTCCTTTGAGGGAATTTTCAAGTAGTTGCTAAACACTGACTAAAACCAATTTTCTTATAGTAACTCAACACCACCTATGAGGGTGTCTTCTTATAGTAAATCAATACCATCTCTGAGACCATTTTCTTATAACAACTTAACACTTCTTAGGAGTGTGTTTTCATTTTTAGAATCATGACTACTTGATGAGAATTTTATAAACCTATACATACAACAATATCATTTCATAAGATAAATTCCAATATACGCCTTTAACATCCCATTAAAATATTGATATTATTTCAAATTTTTTAACATTTAAAAATTCACTTTAAAATTTCATTTCAATTCACAATCTATCCATTAACGTCATGAGATATATCTACGAATTCATAACCCAAGGTTTACCAATTATATATGTCAACATAAAATCATAATTTCATCATTTAATTTCATAATACCATGTTAATAATAATTTATAATTTTATAGTTTAACACTTAGAAATTTATTATTCCCAACACAAGGGTCACATACTAATCTTAGGATTCTCCTTCGATTCACCTTTCATTTGATAAAGATTTATAATGATTTCAATTCCATTTATAATATCGATGATTGTTAAATTCCATTTCATAACCATTTATTGATATCAAAATTTATTTTTAAACCACATAAACATAGTGATTAATATAATGATACCAATCCTAAACCAGATCAAGGTTTCAACTTGAGTTATCCCTTTAATATTATCCACTTAATTTTTATAAAACACCGCTTACCATTTTATTGTCCAATTCCATGTTCAATTCATCATTATGTAATTCCATTAGAAATTTCATTTTTCTAAGGTTTAAGGTATGTGAAAGGGGGGGTTTTTAACTATGGAAAATGGAAATTATAACATAAAATTTAAACTATTTTGATAAATGGATAGGACAATATGAAAAAAATGCATCACTCAAAAAAGTGTAAAAAGGCTTGGAAATAGGAAATATTAGACATACATGGAAATTGATCACTTAACAGTGAGATAATCGAATAAGGGAAGGATAAATAGTTTTATATTTATGTTAGGCTCACTAACACCTCAGATGATATTCGATTCAGACAAGGGATGAGTAATATCTCACCACGGAAGAGAGGGAGGAGGGGAGGGTTACACATGATAGGATACTGGAAAAAAATGGGAGAAAATGAGAGTTATTGTATTATAAAATCATAAAGGAGAGTATTAATATTCCACATTTTAAGGGTTTTAGGGTTTGGATTCATAGTTCACCAAATCATGCATCAAACATGTGATAAGAACTTTATTAAACACCCCTCCTCACATGGTTTGTCTATATAATTTACCAACCGTGCGAAAAACTAACACTCTCTATTGTGACAGTAACTGTAGTTAACTAAATGTTTTAATGATTGAACTATGGATCAATCCATATTAAATACAAGATATGGAATATAAAATAGATATCAAGACTAATAACATAAACATATTATCCCTTCTAATGGGAAACATAACTATTTCATATCATATAATATGATTTTGAATGCATGTTAAATAAGTATACCATAAATTGTATCTATATAAATAATGTTGTAGGTTCATAATCAACATAGTTTTACACCCCATTAGAACATATAATTTTACTGATCTTTCATTTGAAAAAAAAACATCTCAAAAATTTTAAACACATTACATTATATTACATCACATATAAATTGTTTTGGAATAGTTTAGAAAATATAGGCGGTGATGGGCTGTGAGGCGTATTGAAGGGCATCGATGGGAGGCAAGGCATGGTGAGGTGCGGTGAGATGGGTCGAGGGATTTGGTAGGTCATTGGGGTCGTGGTCTCCGAGGTCTTCGGTGGGTCGCGGGGGTCACGATGGGCAGAAAGGCGTGGTGAGGGATGAAGAGGTGCGGTGAGGGATTCAGGGTGTCTCTGGGGTCGCGTGGGTAACCAGGGTCCTAGTGTTTTGGGGGGGTAGCGGGGGTGGGGGGGGGGGGGGGGTTGGGGATAGGGGGTGTTGGGGTAGTTAGAGGTTTCAGGGGGAGAAGTGTCGTGATTTAAAAAAACGTGTTTCATGGGGGATTATTAAGAACCGCCGCTAATTTATTTTAAAAAAATGATTAGTAGTTTATTAAACTACCACTAAAAAACCGCCACTAAAGGATAATAATGTTGTAGTGCGGTTTAATTTTATTGCTTAATATTTTAGTCTTGAACTAATACTTTTTTGGGTTTATGTTTTTAATAATAGCAATGTAATAATTTATTATTATAATTAGACCACCATTCCCCCATTTATAGGATTATCCTTATTCTCCAAACTCCACCCTAGAAGATTATTTTTGAGGATCAATCTTCCCAAATTCATTAACAATGACCATGGATAATATGTGGATATTTGAATCTTTTTTCCTATGCACCACAAGGTAGGGAATGTTTGTGTTCATCATCACCTTTTTCTTCACAAAAATAAAATCTACCATTATCATAATAAATTTATTTGACCTATTATGGAAATAAACTTAAATTAAACATTTTTATTATTTATTTAATTGATTTTTGATCCACATTATTGAAATCATATAAATTTTAAACTTGTAAAAAATGATTGTTGTGGAAAGAATGTTTGAAAATACGTTGTTGGGTTATTATTAATAAACATTGTTCATATCACCATGTAATTTACAAAATATAATTATTTATTTTAATTTAATACGATCACATTTTAAATGTTCCAAAAATTGAAAAATGGATGGCCTTTGATATTTGAGAACTATTTCTGTATCTTTTATCGCACTTGTTATTCTCACCTCACAATGAATACTTACTATTGGCCTCAGAAATGGATAATGATTTAACATAGAAAGCATAAAATGGTAATATGGATGATGATATGTGAATGTGGGTCTTGTTTAGTGTAGAACTATTGCATGGTGGAACAAAATTGAAACATATAGTGGATTGAATGGTGGGGATCCTTGGGAATGGATAAAGTGATCGTTTGATGGATAAGAATGGATATGGTGCAATGAATTCCCTTTAATTCAAAAAATAGATGGTGAAAACGTATATAGGGGCGCACTAGATATGATCAATAGTAGAAAACAAGGGGGATGTGGTGGTTAATACCTCAATAGGTCTATGTAGAGGTGGAAATTCATGTATTTTAGTTACATTAATCAGGTTCTTTTGGAATTTCATGACTATCTATCCCAGAGGTCCCATATATTATATACTATAGGTCATCATTCCATATATGTTTACTTCCCTTGATTGGACAATGGTGTTAGACTCCCAAATACTATTTAAGGTCCACACACCATGTCCATTTATGTATACACTATTTACTAGGAAGTCTGTTGTGTTTTCCACATTACCTTGATAGGGTGTTAGGATCGAACAAGTGAGTAGTCAAATTTGATATTTTTTTCATATAAAAATTAATAGTGAATACATCTTCATCATTTCAAGATAGTGTTGAGGTTATTTTATTTAGTTATCATTAATTAACTTTTTAAATATGATGATTGGGTGTGGGTGAGATATTGGAGAAGAAACAAAGTTTTTAACTCTATTGAAATATTGAAACAAGGGAACATGTCCTTTATCTATATATTAGAATTGGAAACCCCCATTAATTATGAGGAATGAGCCCCCTAATTATAGATACGGTTAGCCTGTCAGGCGATTCTAATTCCCCATGGTTCCTTTATAGGGATCTATTCCCCCTCAAATGACATTTACTATAACATCTCATGGATGTGACCATCTCATAATTACACGAATCAGAGAAAATATTTCACCATAATACATTACCATGATATTTTTACCTTTAAAATTTTATAAAATTAGAAACCAAAATTAACTAACAAAAACTATATATTTTTCAAACAATTGTCATTTTTTCTATTATACAACAATATAATTAATAACTTGAAAGTCTTAAAAATTTTATACAAATTCTCCACACACAATACCATTCTATATAGATAATAAGTATTAATTTTATTCTTTAATTTTGTTAATTTAAATATAAGAAAGGGGTTACCTCAGATACTCAGTAATGGTAAATATATGGGATAATAATCAAAGATCATAAGTGTCCATGAAATTAAAATATAGGTATAATTTGGATAAATAAGAATGTTATACCCCAAAAAATTATAACCCATAAGTCGAGGAATAGGTAATAGGATAACACAAGAACTTATCATGAAAATTCCACATATAAAAAAGTAAATATAATAAAAACAAGGCATAAAATTAAAAAAAATTAACTTCAAAACATGGGATCATAACATAGATGATTTTATTATCTTATAAAAGAGGCATGAACATATAATGAAACAATCTAGAAAATAAAAGAAACAAGGAAATGTAAAAAAACTATTATCATAAGAAAAATTGTGAGAAAACACATTATTCCAACATCTTTTTTGAAAAACTCAATATGTACACTTATTAAAATGTCTGGAAAATCGTTATGAAAATAAAATTTTGAACAAAATACTTATGTTAATGTCTTACTATCTTAAGAGAGATTAGACATTACTAATTAATTAGTGAGTACTATAGGACCCCACATGTTATCTTCTATACATATGAGTGCCATTTGAAATAAATCATGAATCATATCACAAGGAACCCATGGAATGAAAATTTGTTTATATCATTTTCAAATAGAATCCTGTGAGGAAAATATTTATACATACATAAATTATTATTAGATGATATACCCACGGAAAATAAATATGTATCCAAATACATTAATTAACATTGAAGGTTAATACCATTCAATAAAGGTAATATAACATATGATATTTAGAACATATTGAAAAATGATATGTAGTTATGTAAATAATTTACCAAATCCATCAATGCATGCAATCTTGGGGAACACACTTGGGAAGAAAAATATAGTAACAGATTTCCGCAGGTTTAATTTCAAAAAATAACATAAGAGAATTTAGAGAGTAATATGATTGTAAATTTCCATATAAATAATAAATTTTGAGATAAATAAGAAAATAAAATCAAAACACTAAATTAATTTTTGGAAAACATTTTAAACATTGTCTTAAGAGAAGATGTTGTGGGTTAGTTTTAAAAAATATTTATCTTTCTAAATTTGATGTGATTTTATTTGAAATTATTTATCTTAATCAATAATCCTCATGAATGGATCCATAAAAATAAATAATGTTTATTCCAAGAAGATTTTGATTGAAAAATAAATAAAAACTCATGAAAGGAAAACAATTTAAAATATCTTTATAGAATCCCATGATGTAAAAGGGATAATAAATATTTTTTTTTCAAAGAGGAAAATAAAAAAATGAAGGCCACATGATATAAAATACAATTGGGTTTAAGAATATTTAGGAAAATATTAAAAGGAAGGAAAATATGAATAAGTATAGGAATATGTCATTAAAGAGGATGATAGTTCTTCTTAATAATAAAATAATTTTTTAGAATGAAATTTCATCAAGGAAAAATATTTGAATTAAAATATTATTTCCACCAGATAAGATGATAAATTAAAATGAAATAAAATATTTGGTTGGAATAATCAAATCCTGGAATAATTATGTTCCATAATAAGCATTTTAACTCATTAAAGGTTGTTGAGTTAACAAAAACCCTTATATATTTGGAATATTTTGAAATACATTTAAATAAAGAACATGATATGTCTCATAAAACCCCATAAATAAGATAAATATTTCATAATACATTAAATATTTAATAATTACATCATATTAAAGATATCCAAATTCAGAATAAGAAATATTTCTCAATAAATTATATATTTGAAAAAGAACCCCTTACGTTATATCTCACTTTGTCGTACTTGCCCTAACTATAGCCACCGATATTTTTGATTTAATTTTTATTTAATTAATTAATGTGTTTCATAACTTATGACGCAAACACCTATTAGATTATGCGAATAATTATTATAAATTATAATATCGACCACATTATGTGGTACTTAATTGAAATATAATTATCCAAAATAAATTCTAATTCACATAGATAATACTATTGATACTATAGAACTATTTTGAAATATTTTGTTTATCAGAATTGTTTTTATCTTATATGTTTTATTTAAATTTTAACTTATAGTATTATAATAATTAAATAGAAATTTTTATAAATATATAAAATCAATTCATTTTTTATCAATTGATATGAAATTAATATTTTAGTATTTGAAGGAAAAATATTCTTTTAATAAAAAATTATATTTATGATTATAATGTGTTTTCATCTTAAAAACATAAATTAATCACTATTGATGAATTATTTTAAGGAAATTTGGATATTATATAATCAATAAAATGTTTTAAAAATATGAATATGGTTGTAATTAATTATATGTGAAATTAAATTTTTCTAACCCTACTTAGGACTAGTTTAGTGGTTAGTGGGGAAGGATCCATAAGGTATGACTCTTGAATTTGTGAGCGAGTGTGACCAAAGAAGATAAAAAAACAAGGAAATTACTGAAATACTTGGTCATGGAGCTGAAATTTTGGGAGTGTAAGTGTTAAATTGTGATAAAACAACTGATAAGAGAAAAATGTAAACAATTTATCATAGAGATGACAATGAAAATCCAATGATGAGGTAGGGTAAATCTATTGATTGGTTTTAGATAAATATTAATTCATTAATGTTATTCAATAAAAATACTAGAGTTAAATTTGACAGAATATTTTATAAAATTATTATCTTATAAGTGAATTTTTCCTACAGTTACTCACTATAATATCCATACAACCACACAATGGTAAATCACCTATACATTAAGGCCTACTTCTGAGTTGATCATGATGTACTACCTAGAATGAATAAATCAACATTTAAATGTATTTCCAAATGATTATAAAAAAGTTAATTACTTTAATCGATATAAAATCTCACTAATTCTTGATATTCACAGATGAAAACTAAAGAAGTAAAGAAGATGGGGGTAGATTCAATAAAGAGAATTTACATGGACATAGTAAAAATGATGACTAACAAAATTAATTTTCCTAGTGGAATTTATCTAAATAATTAATTCATTTCAAAAAAATTTCTCAATGATTCCATTATAATTAAAAACAAAATTATATTTAGTAGAAATGAATGGAGAAAGAGATTTAGGTCTTATCTTATATAGTTTTATCTCTTCTCCTTTCCTACTCTCATTCTCTCCATATCCCATCATTAGGTCCTTTACCTTTAGTACCACCTCTATAATATTAGATCCCCATACAACTCTATGATCATATATATGACCTCGATATGCCACTTCCACTATATATATTCCTTCCCATTGGTGAAACCAACTTATCCCTTATAAACGAAATCATTTCCCCTCAAAATTCCATACATAGAAATAAGAACAACTTTAGCTCCTGAGGACCACCCCATGGATGTGGATCTCTATATATCTTATTCTTCCTTGATTCAAAAAACCTTTTTAATGAGTGGAAGACTTAAATTTGAAATGATCACCTATTATTTTATAATGAATATCCCTATTTTTTTTAATTTTTAGGGCACCAACTCGCTTCTCCAGTTCCTAATGATTTTTTTGGACTATGAGACAAAAAAACTTTAATATATTATAGCCTAAATCAACAATTTTTTAATTTTACCATACATGGTTATTAGTAGGGTGATCTTCATATACATGGACCATCTGGTGCATTGAACACCCAACTTTACTTCATGTTTGGTTATGTGATCAACCCCCTTATTACAATATGTCAAAAATAATGTATTTGGAAATTTTAGCATAACCTATTTCTTATACATGTATTTGGTAATATTGAATCATTGGTTCCTTGAATTTATCTATGTATAAATTAAATCACATGGATGTTAGAGTACATTGAGCTTAGTTAATATCAGAATATTTCTTAAATATAAATTTTGTTATGCGGATGACCTCTTTATTGAAATTCACATAGGTTGGAACTTGAAAGAAGAAATTATACAATGTTTGAATTAAAAAAGGAAAATATATAGAATAAATTATTCCATGAAATAAATTTAAAATCACCAGAAAGTAATTGGGATAATGAAACACTAAGAACATTTTGTTTTTTTATATGGAATTTAGTGACACTAAAATTTTGTACCAAATGAAGGAACACAAATTAATTTAACCATTAATTAAAATTACATAATTCAGAAAAATTTATTGACCAAAATTACTTGTTGAAAAATATATCCAAATAGTGGGAACATAATATTCACATAATGGTTGTTACTAGGTATGGAATGAGGATAAATTCAGTTTTATGCTTAATAATCCATTTATCAAAAAATATTTTTTTTATTTTTCATTATTATTTGAAATGTTATTTATACCACTTATAAAAATTGAATTTGATAAAATGGTATTCCTATTTTTAACAATAATTTATAAATTTTATAATGAGGACACTTTCATTTTTTATCCTGATTAATTGCAATCGTGTTTAAAATTTGTTACCTTAGTGAAGGTTAATAAGAGTAAATTATTTGATTAATATAAAAGGTAAGTTATATAATATCACTTGAACCTATCTAAATTTTATTGCTTAAATATATTTCTACCATAAATTATCTTTTGTTTTATCCTATGTCCACTTGATTCTACTATCACTAGAATATAACTTTATTATATTTCAATTATTAATATTCACTTGTTCTCCACCCACCTCACTTATAAAATATCATGTCCACTCCTCTATTCTTTACACATTCATGAGAAATTAATCAAAAATAAATTATTCTTAAATATATACTTAATTTTATTATATATATTCTATAGGTTCTTTTATTTATGAAGACCAACCTAATGGTTCTTAAGAAGAGATCAGAAAGAGGATTCTCAAATGAGAGGAAATCATCTTTATTGAATAATTTTATGTTCATTTCCTTTTCTCCCCCTAAAAATAATATTTAACCATCTTAACATGATACCATCAATATCATTAATATATTAAAATGTTTTCATGGAAGTGTTACATCCATTTTCTACCTCATTTCCTTAATATGATAATAACTTTGTTCTTGCTTACTTGTGGACCAACACCTCTACAAAGTGATGCAACTCCTTTTTTTTTCATTCATGGATGGATAATATTAATGGATTTAATTAATATATATTATATTTATGATATTATTATTATTCTAAAAATATATATTAACATTTATATTTCTTTCTTTCCAATTTTTGGAAAATGAAAATATTACTTATGTGTACATAAGAACTACCTGCTCCAAGAAGTGATGTAATTCGTTTTCCATCACCACTGTATATGATGTGTAAAAATTATAATTATGAAATTAATAATATTCCAAAAAATATGAAACCTTGAACAAGGTGAATGGGATGGAATCATTGAAGAATAATAATAATGAGAAACAAAACTATTTACACCGAAAATTGATTTCAATGGAGAATTTTTTATAATTGTTTAGTGGGAAATTATAATGGAATGCTATATTTTATGATATTTATGAATATATTTATGATATATATGAATAATAAATCTAAATTTATTATACATGAAATTAATAATTATTATGAATATTTTTAGAATCAGAGGTAAGGGTTTATCTTGCAATCTGATTTTTAATCGAGACTATTTATGGTTGAATATAGTTTAGGGTAGTTATATGTAACTTATATACTAAACCACATCTATTTTTTTATAATATATTTATTATTTTGGGTTTTTATGATTTCTTTTCATCCTTCTTTATTTGTTACTCAAAACGATTGGGATTTTTTTTAAGAAAAGGTGACCTTATTGCCTCTTTGGTTGGGAACGTTTTTCCCATGCCTATGTTCTTTAAGCTTTTTTCAAAAATATTATTTTAATGACCCAAAACATTGTATCCCAGATCTAGTAAATTACTGTATTAAATTGGAATAGAAAAAAATAAATCACATCCCAAACGACCGAATATTTATTTAGATTCCGTAAACTAGAAAAATATTTTAAATTAAAATTACATTTTAATTTTAAAAAAAAATTATTTTCATTGAGAACACCATTATTCCCCCATAGAGTTACTCTGCATATCAATTATAATAAACTTCATGAAAACCTGGGGAAATAAAACATAAGATAGGGATTATCTCAAATAATTAGTAAGGGTTAAATATAGAGAAATCAATAATGAATCAATGACCACCTAACATGGAAAATATAATAACTAAAAACACATGCCAAGTATTAAATAAAATGAAAATCAAAATTATTCCATATAATTTTCCATAGTGAAAATCTCCTAGATAATAATAAATGAAATCAGAATGAAACCAATGGCGAATAATTCAGATTTCATGATCTGTTGCATCGTGGTACCACTACCGTCAAGACCATTCATAATATGGTTTAAACATTTTGGGTAAAAAACCATTTAATTAGGTCAATATTTTCATGTCACGAAACTACTGATGCATCACAGGGTTATCTATAACGGGTCCGAACTTATACATGGTTGTCAAAAGAATTCATTATATATTGAATAATAAATTCAAAAAGACATTTTTAAATATAAGTGTTCAATACCACTTTGAAACATATAAATACCATAAAGAAACGAGATTCTTGATATGATATATAAGAGGTCCTGAATATTCACCTCATAAAAGAAGGTGGGTATATAACCTCAAGATATACCTTAATGAAAGGAGATCAAGACAAAGCCTCTTACAAATGAATCGATTTGTTGTATTCAATGTAAGTCCACATAAAAAAGTGTATATAAACCATTATATAAAATAAATTCATTTCACACCTAATCATATCATGACATAATCAATGAAATAGAATATTAACCCTATGAATGATAATTGAGTTATGAAATATATTACAGCTTTTAATAAGTCAAATTGTATTCCCCATACAAGTAATAATTATAAGAAGAGACCTAGAATACCATTCAGATAATTATATTAATGATATTATATATCATAAGGAAGAATATATAAACAACACACAATAAATAAGTGGTGAAAGAGGTATATATCTCAAAGAAGTAAATGTGAGGCGAGAAAACCTACACCTCATGCTTCCCTCTCATGTAACATTATGTAACCTCCTGTATAATGGTTTAAATAATGTTATTAAGTCATTAAAAAAAATATTAATATTTTAAATACCTTATGGAATGATTTCATAACATATTTTGACCCATTCATTAATATTATTTCATTATTTTTATGGTTTTATGTGCGATCATTTAATGGTTTCATGATCGTTTCATTTGTAAATTTTTTTTGATGTTAATGTAAAATGGTATTAAAACTCTATACGTATAATATAATAGTATTAATGAACGTCCATAATTATTAATTTTCCCATATATCATTTTTATTTCTTACGTGATTATGATTCATTAGATAAAAAGTTAATGATATATGTTTAGCTTATTTTGGTGGGTTTTCCAAACACTAAGAACTAGTGTCATTTTATTTACTACAATGAGTTTATATTAGTTTAAAAAACATGAAATAGGATACAATATAATTTCTAAAATATTAATTATCCATAATAATTTTTCTATGACTGGCGATAATGGAAAACAAACAAAAACATTATTCATGAAGAAGAATAACCAACATGACATGGAAAATATTTTCATTTCATTGAATAAGTGGAGGTAATAAATGTTATGGATATAAGATATTTCGTTTTAAACAAAAATATATAGTACTTACATGATTGGGGAATTATTATGTCATTATGGACGATGGATCTGAGGAGAAAGTAGAAGAAGAAATGAAAATAATAGAGGTGTTTTGAGAGAATTTCCACTTGAATATCACCTCCTTAAGAGACCCTAAAGACCTTGGATTTCGAATTATGGTGAGACAATAATCAAATGTTAATGGGGAGAGTTAATAGGGGAGTTTTTTTAAGCTATTTTATATTCTTAAGGGATTGTGAGTCGAAATGGGTAGGTGAGGGGTGGTACGTATACTTGAGGTGAGGTTGGTTTATGTGATTAAATAATATATATTTTTTAATAAAATCCAACCACATTGAGGTGATATTAACTTCAATGAATTGGTTAGATAATTAATTTTTTATTTTTTATTTGATTAGGTTTTATAAATAGATAAAACACCAATTAAATTTTTTATATTTTAGGTGGTTTATGCTCCTAACTTTTAACATTAACCCATTTAATTATTTTACCATATGGTGGTAAATAATTTTTTTACCATGGTAAATGTTTTATGTATAAATAGGTAAATTATTAGAAAATATAATTTTTACCTTATTATTATATATAAGGATTCCATTTTAAAAATTTGAAATCACATAATTAGAAAAATCATATTTAAAATTAATCCCACAAACAACAACAAAAAATTACATTTTTAAAGTGAAAAGTTCAAAAGTTTGAAATATTTTTATATTCAATTTGAATGTGAAATTGATTAAAATGACCTAAATTTTATTTATGGATTTTTTATTTAACTAATTACACTTTAAAACTAATTTATAATATAATTTAACTATATAAATAAATTAGATGAAAATGTAGTTTTCAATTACAATTCAATATTTTTAACTATTTATCAAAAAATTAAGCTTCTCTCAAAAGTTCCAAAATTCACCCAATGAAAATTTTTATATTACTTTCTAAAAAACTAAATTTTTTTCAATAAAACTTATAAATTTTTCAAAATTTCGATTTAAAAGTTTCGTACCATTAAAAGGGGTAAAACTGCCATAGAAATATATAGGCGTTTTAGGCTTAAAATTGGATTTATTTTTATCTTAATCCTATTGAACTTGTTGAATGAATTTAAAAAAATTTTATTTATATATAAAGTATACATTTAATTATTATATTCAATAATAGTGATTAATTTAATTTATTATGATATAATTTCATTGTCGGAATAATTTTTTTTATAAAAACACATCCTTTATGTTCAATTGGTTTTTATTTTTATTTCTAATTAATTCATAACCATTGAATTAATTTTATAATAATGTGTAAACTATATTTTAATGAGTTATTTAGTCTTATTCTCACCCATCAATTTAATAACTATTTTAAAAAAATGTTTTAAAAGAATAATATTTAATAGTATATCGTGGTTTTTCTAAGCTCAGTGTTGCATACAACGTACACTATAAAAGAAATTAAATTTATTTAAGACTAGACATACCATAAAATAATGTGAATTTATAATTATTATCTATCATTAAATTATTATTTAATTTCATTTTAACAATATTTTAATTCATTTGAAATTATTTAAAATTAATTTTTATAATGCACTTTTAAACAGGATGTTTATGATTTTTTAAAAAAAGTTTGAAAGGAATATTTTTTTACCATTTACTAAAGGAATAAAATTTTCAGTTATCTTGAAAATTATTTTATTTAAGGATTCATTTTCAATTTTTCATATTTATTTAAAGGTAAAATTATTTTATAAGTATTCTAGGAGTTTTTATTTCCAATGATATCAAAATAAAAGAATATTTTTCTAATATTTAAAATAAAGGTTTGAATATTATTTTAAACGTATCTTTCGTCTATATCAATATGAATTTATGTTTTATCTAATAAAATGAGGTTATAATTTAGTTCTCCCATCCATTCCATTATCCTAGATTACATAAAATTACATGAAGTCGAAATATTTATGAAACCCAGTTCCTTTCCACAAGTATTGCTAGGATGAATCGATAAATATTTTTAGAATCTCATGAAAGATGTGTATATAGTTTTCGTTATGTGATGGGATTTTCTATTAGATTCCCCTAATGAATTATGTAAAGGCTTATATCTGTTGATATAAAATAAATAATTTGGGGAGTGAACCCATTATTAGGATAAAAATAGGATGGGAAGTAAGCCCAATCCATTGTGGGACATTGTCCACTATATGACTACGATATTGACGTTGACCCTTAACCAATCAAATTATATTTTATTCACATGATTGTAAAATAATTATTTTGAAAATTTATCATTATATTGATATTTTTAATCAATAATGACTGATTAATAATGATTCCTCACTCTTATGACTCGTGTCTTCTGAAATGATAAAGCTATATGCTATGAATCAAGATTTATACTATATGAATAATTATGTATGAACATTATATTTAATGATATTGATATCACACCATTAATATTTTATTATTCATGTACAAGATCATAAATTTATATCTACTATTTTTCTTTTTTATATGTATCTTAGATCATATGTTTTAATTTTCCCCAGGTTAAAAAGAAAGGTTTTATATTGGATACAACAATAAAGGGTACAATAAGAGTAAAGATTTTTGGTAAATATTTAATATCTTTAATGAAATAAATTAATTTTTTATGTATTATCCAAAAAATAAAATCCTTTATGTCTTTGGGGAATTAATTATTTCATATCATATTACGTTTTCACTTAATTTGATGAAATATATATATATGTTTATCTCATGGTCACCTGAGTTGGCATCAAATCTATGTTTAGTTATTTTTAGACATTATGTTTTGAAAAATTGGTGTATAGAACATAATAAAACCTATTATGAACTATAAGTGATATAAGATGAATATAATAGTGTCATAGATTGATAATAAATTGTTATTATTTAATAATTTTAATTAAGGATTTTCATGATTATATGATTTTTCACTCTGATTATTATAGATTTATGTTAGTGTTATGAATGTTTTATTCATTGAAAAAAACAAGGAGTAATTTTTTTAACAATGAATTTGGTGGAATGTGAAATGATTTTCCTCTTATGAAACATAAAAATATACTATCTAGAATGAAAAGTTTTATTAGTATTCTAATAGAACACTGTCATTCCATGAATCGCCTTATGATTCCAAAAGAGAAGGGGGGGGGGGGGGGGTTCAATTCCATATTGATTCATTCAAGGGAAAAAATATACCTTCTTTCTATAGCTCCCCTTATCAAATAGTGGTTGAGTAATGGACATTTACCAATTAAAATATATTTTTTATTCTCCAGTGCTCGAAGGAAGAAAAATATATGCTGATAGTGTATTAGTTGGAAATAGAAGTATATTAGTGGTGGAATCTTATTAGGAGTACGAGGAAAGAGGGATAAATTGACTCCATATAATGATATGGGTTTAGGATTATATTTGGTAATAATTAATTTATCCAAACTCTACACATATAAATGTAAAAGGAATTTATTGCACCTAAGAATCAAGATCATAATTTTGTTAGTACCTCTAAGAGAAAAACTACCAGACTTGTGAAGTACTCTTTTGGTTTTATTATCTACCATGAAAAAAAAATTTATCGGTACTTAAGTTTCATAAAACCAATCATATAAAAGGAACTATCCTTATGAGACTTTAATAGGTATGAATAAATTGTTTAATATAATCTCAAGGTAGAATTGTAGTGTGTATATTCCCATCATCCTCATGGTTCTGATTAGAAGTGAATGATAGAGTTTTTAGGAAATTATAACAATAAAATCAATGGGGGAAAGAAAAATAATATAACTTTTTTTACATATTTGTTTAAATAAGTGTGTGAAAAATTTCCTTAAGGGGACTAGTATACATTTCAAGTGTATAAGGGAAGGATATTGAATAATTGAGTACTAAAAATATGGAATTAGGAAATCCATTTAAATTATTATGGAGAGATCTCAACTTAATACACCACCCACACAACATTTATACAAATAAATCGAGTATTTTAATTATTCCAAAAAGTCCATGAATCCTGATGTAAATAATTATAATCATTACCAATTTTTTTTAACCAAGTTCCAAAGGGAAAGCTCATGAGATTATAACAATTGATGTGGGTTATAATCATGAAATGGTGAAAAGTGTACTTATCATTATCTATATCACTATAAATTCACTGTTTTTTTATCCTTTTAACCACTCTTTTATATCTAAATAAATTTATTAGGGTTATTATTTAACCACCTCAGTGATTAGATTTTTAATTACTAGTGAAAACACATAATGACATCAGGACTGAATCTGATGTCTATATATCATCCCATATAATATCTTGTGGGAATGTTCTTCCTGCTAAATATTATGATTCTACATTTAGTTTAATTTGATGTGATTTTGGTAATAGATTATATTTATTTATATAGATCCCAAATCAAATTTTGAGGAAGGGAGGATATATTTCATATTCTAAATAAACTAATGATTTCCTGTCATAGCGAGGATAAATTTGAACTTCCAATGGAAATTACATCAATTTTATGAGTGTTATTACTTTATAATGAGTTATATCTATATAAAATTATTTTAAATAAAATAAATATGGTAGATATACATATTTTTTTTGGAAATAAGATGATTTATTTCTAAAGAGTTTCTCAAAATACCCTTTAGAATAATGAAGTTGAGTTTTCAATATTAATCATACTTGGTGATACCCATATTCCAAATAATCATTATATAATATCACTGATTGATTTTCATGATTTAAATAAGAAAATACAAGAGAGTCTTATTATGGTTTTCATTTTCCATGTACATCACCATGGGGTGAACCTATTCTTTTAATTTAGAAGAATGATGGGACAACTAGACTTTGTACTGATTATATAAAAATTGACAGGATAAAAATCATGAATTAGTAACCTTTACCCCATATTTATGATTTTTTTGATCACCAACGAGGGACATAATAAATTTCCAAGAAAGAAAACTAATGTAGAAATCATTAATTTGTGGTTAAAATGAGCACATATTTAAAATATCCTTATGTTAATGTTATGGAAACTAAAATATTTTAGTGATCCTATTTCGACTTATGAGTACCCCAAGTATATGAATAGATCAAATTAATTGAGAAATTATAGATTACCTTTATTAGTTTGTGGTATTATTTATTGATGATACTATTATATATTCTCTGATAAAGGAATAGAATGAATAATATAGGAGGATTCTATTGAAGACCGTGAGAATGGAGAAGAAGTAATCCAAATTTAGTAAATGTGGATTTTGGATATTTAAAATCTCATTCATGGGTTATGTAATTATAATCGAGGTAATATAAATGGATCCATCAAATATATAATCAATTAAATATTATCCTAGACCAACCATGTTTACCAAAATGCATATTTTTTCTTAGGATACTTGGAAACTAGTGGTGTAATGCCAAATATTTATCATGCATATCAAATCCACTAATGAAGTTGATGTGGAATAGAGACAAGTTATTTTGGATGGATGAATTTGAAGAGAATTTCATTAAAATAAAGAGAAGTTTAGTTAATTAACTTATACTCACACTATATTATAGTGGATAAGGGTTTTGGGTCTATAGTGACACATCAATTTAGGGATTAATATGTACTATAATGGAGAATGAAACTGTAGAATCTTATAACCATATCCAATGAAAGGTTCCAGAGAAAAATTACAAAGCCCACAATTTTGAATCAGTAGTGGTAATATTTTCTTTGTTTATATTGATTAATTATCATTGTGGTGATAAGTTTAGGATATATACTTTCAATAAAATATTTAAGTATATATTTTCATATAAAGTGTTAAATATGAACCAAAGAATATGATACGAACTAGTTAATGATTATGACCGTCAATACATTACCACCCTAGGTAGGTGAACAAGCTGGCTGCTAATCCGAGTTAGAATAAGCATGGTAGTGTTTTCCATGATGAGGATTGAAATAGATCCAATACTTTTGTATTTTTAGTTTATTAACCATGATATCATAAGGAAAGTTAAAATATCCTATCTTTATCATATGAATGTTCAGCCATCTATTAATGTGAATAATAAAGAAGAAGAAATGGAAGATATTGAGGAAAAAAAGAAGGTAAGGAATTTTACATTGTTAAGTTGTGATTGTGATAGAATGATATGATTTATGAATGTAGTACGTGTCTCGTCAATACCAAAATTAGAGAAGGATATATGAGTTAAAACAAAAAGTTTATTATTATTCATGCATTGGTGAATTACGAATATGTATAGATATGTCATAAAGAATTTATAGTAGGAAAATATGATGTGAGATATTGTTGATTATTTATCCCAGTTCTGAGTCTTATCGTAAGATAGTGATGAGAGACAAATTTCTAAGGGGATGTTACTTCCATTCCCCATAACTTAGAGGGAATGAAAAAACATCACCCTGGATTTATTCACGGGAATCCCTAGGAAATATAAAGGGAACAATGTTATTTGTGTTATATTTGATCAACATATGAAATTAGTATATTTTATTACTATCAGAGAATATTTATCTCTCTATCTGCTTACCGGGTTATACATTAAAGAAGTGGTAAGATTTCTTGGGTTACCAATATCAGCTATATATCATTGATATATAAGTTTTACCTCTATGTTCTGGAGAAATCTTCCACATGATGTGAATATGGAGTTGATCTTTATGACTACATTTCATCCATATATAAATGGTCAGTATGAGAGGACCATTCAAACCCTAGAAGATATTCTATTATCCTTCTCCATGTGTTTCAAATAAGGTTAAGATCAATAATATCTCTTAGTGGAATTTTACTACAATAATAAATTTCACCCAAGAGTTTATATTTATCCTTATGAATCCCACAATTAAAACAAATGAATAACTCTAAAATACTTGGATGACGTTGTAGAATTAAAGCTGATGGGTCCTGATCTAGCTAAGAAAATGGGAGAGAAGGTTTGAGTCATTTAGAAAAATATCATGGGCGATAAAAGATTGAAAAAACTATGCTAAAAATATCTACCTAGAACTAGAGCTTTATGTTAGTGATAACATATTCCTTAAAATATATCCTTGTAATAATTTTATGATATTTCAAAATAAGGGATGGTTAAGCCCCATATACATCTGTCCCTATGAGATTATTGATTACATCACGATGATATATTATTACGTGTTACTATCTATGAACATGTGAAAATTTAATGGTGTGTTCCATTTATCTCTTTTGAGAAAGTACAAACCAGATCCTTCATATTTACTAAACTCATAGGTCCTGAAATTGGAGAACGATCAATCTTGTTAAGAGAAATGGGAATAAATCTGGGATTCTTGGGATAAAGTGATACAAAACATGAATAATCAACTAGTTAAGATTATCTAGAGGAAATAAAAATACAATATTTAAATAATGTATCCCAATAATATTATTATTTAGTGTTATCCCTAATTTTTATATGAGTGATATAATTTTTACAGTTAAATAATTATAAGGGAGGTAGAATGTAACATCACTAGATTTTAGAATATATTTCTATTTAAAAAATATTTTTTTTGATAGATTGTGAAGATCATGACCATGATATTACGTTAATAAGGTTAATATATAATAAAACTAATCATATTATATGGTATTTAAATTAAATATAATTTCCAAATTTTTTTATTTCACTTTGAAAATACATTCATCTTAATGAACTATTTTAATAAATTTTGACCATGTGCATTATTTTTTCATATATGTTTTATTTATAACTAATTCAGTTTATCCAAATTATTAAAAAATATTTATTATATATGTATTAAATGAATTAATTTGTTATAAAATTTTAATAAATGATAATAGAATCATTTTGAGGAAAAAAGAGATGTTTTTATGAAAAAAATCATTTTTATCACAATGAGTTTTTTCTTAATATATCAAATTAATTAATATATATTAAGTATTTTAATTAAATTATTATATTATAGTTTTTTATAAGAAATTTTAAGATTAATTTAATGGTTTTTCCATGGAAAGGAATGATAATAAATCCAATTTTATTTTTAAAAATGCATTTTCTGAAACCATTATTTATTTGGTTTTCTATACTTTGTAAAAAATTAATTATGGAAACATGTAAGATTTAAATTTAATGTAATTATTTCTATATTTGGAATTTAAATTTATAAATTTTTTAATGTTTCCACTTTTATTTTTATTCATATAAAAATTAAATATTATAAATATTTGTTACCACACTAAAGGTTAAAAAGGGTTAACGTGGGGGGGGGGGGGGTGTAAACTAAAGGATAAGATTTTAAATATCACTTAAAATTGTATAAATTTTATTTTTTAAAATTTATTTAGACCTTAAATTATCTTATATTTTAACCATTGACCACTTAATGAGACTTTCACTTGAATATGACTTTATTGTATTGTAATATTCTTATTATTTAAAAGTTTTCAACCC
The DNA here is from genome assembly GCA_963277665.1 of Viscum album. NCBI lineage: Eukaryota > Viridiplantae > Streptophyta > Magnoliopsida > Santalales > Viscaceae > Viscum > Viscum album. The sequence goes on along the minus strand of OY728119.1, from coordinate 1,056,276,234 downwards.
ACCTCACATAAAGATGGGAATCTCCTCTTCTATCATATACACTACTTATTGGGCCACATAGCTCAACCAAAATTCAATACATAATTTATTGTGGTGGTTTTGTTCTTAAAATACCAGTTTGTGGGTCATTTTCAAGAGATCTAAAGAAGGTTTCTCAAAGAAGAGGTAATCAACTTTACCGAATCATTTTCAGTTTATTTCTTCTTATACCTGATCCAAATATTCTAAAACCATATTAATAGGAATAAATAATTATAATTTAATTAATTAATTTTTCTTATGTTACTGGTATATCCATTTCTACCACCTTTTCATCCTTTAGGAAATGATTACTTCATTCATCCACACGTGTGGACTACCATTTTCATGAAGCAATACAATTCATATTTCATGTCAACCATAAATGGATGGTCTTATAGATGGATTTTATGAATATATATTATATTTATGATATTATTATATTTTTAAGGATACATTTTTATTTACTATTATTTCATTCTTTTCACTAAAAAATGAATACAATACTCGGGTGTACATACATGCTACCATATCTACAAAGTGAAGCAATTCATTTGTCGTCACAACATTATATGAATTGTTATAAAATTTAATATAATGAATAAATAATTTATTTATAAAATTATTAGGATTATGGAGATGATTAAAACATGAACATGGTGAATAGACTAAAACAGTTTAACTATAACATGTCAGGGAAAAATAAAAGTTAACACCAAAATATTGGTTTTAATGATGAATTATCAATAATTGAATAAATAGAAATAATATGGAAATATTATATAGTAATATCAGTTTTAATTTGGTTATTTTATAGATTTATAAAATATCTAAATTTGTTATAAATGATATTAATAATGTATATAAAGAAAGTCAGGAAATGAATTATGGGTCTCTATTGCAATCTCAATTTTTGTTAGGATTGTTTATAATTGAATATCATTTAAGGAAATTTTTGATATTTTTGATTTAAACCCACAAATGTTTTAATACCCTATGGTTATTTTTGTGATTTTAATTATTTCTTTTAATTATCCTCTCTTTGGCCTTAAAAATGACCTAGAAAATATTTTTATGAAAATTCGACCATATTTCCTCTTTGGTGGATGATATTTTTCTTCCGTGTCCACATTCAATAAATGGATTAAAAATTTAATTATATGTGATAAAATACTTATAAAAATTCATTTTAATTTATATATTAATTTATTCTCAAATGATTAAAAATAAATTTCTAAAATTTTTCTAAACTAGTTATTTATGGGTTTTTTCAAAAAATGTGAATAGAATATTTGTTTTAACATTTACTGAATGAACAGATTTTTAAACTGTCATAGTAAATATTATATTTAAATCTTCATTTAAAAGTTTCTATATTTATATTTTAATTAAATATTTTTCTCAATATTTTGGAAATTATAATTTAAAATGAAATCAAAAGAAAAGGACACGTTTCTCATGTTTTCAAGGAAAGGTTATAATTTTATTTTAAATATTATTTTTCATCTATTTCAACAGGATTTAATATTTATTATTCTTTACATATTATATTATTTAATGATACCATCCATGTTCTTTCTAAAGATAAATTATGATTTTTTTGATGTTGAAATATTTATGAAACTACGTTCTTTTCTGTAGATTATTCTATGCTAAATTTAGGTGTGTTCTTATGATCTTTTGTAACTCACATATATGGTTTTAATTTTATGATGAATTAGTCTTTAAAATACATCCAATGCATTTTTTAATGAATGATATCTCCAAGTATAATTTAAATAGGATGTGAGTGAAGCCATTTGTGGGGTGAAAATAGGTTGCTGAGTGAACCCAATCCATTATGGGACATTGTCCACTATATGATGATGGTATTGAAATTGAGCCTTGACTAATGAAATGAATTTATATAAAAATTAGTATACAAAAACTACTATAAAATATTATTCTTATTTTGATTTTCTATTTTAGATCATGATTGATTAATGAATATTTTTAACTCTTATGACTCTTGTCTCTTGAAATGAAAAATCCTTATGCCTTGACTCATGATTTATGATCTATGATTGATTGGGTATGAAATTTGAAAGTTATGATCATGATATCATAAAATTATGCTTATATTGTAATTTCATAAGATCATGTATTGATATCTAACATGTCTACCCATACTGGGAATCTGATCTTAACCCTTCATATGTTTCCATTTTTATATATTATAAAGAGAGGTTTAAAGTATGATATATTTAAGAAGGGTACAATGGGATAAGATATTTATCGGATATATTAAGTATAATTCATGAAATAAGTTTATTATATTTCAAATATATAAATAAATAAAACTTTTATGGTTTTGGGGTGTGAATTTTGTTTAATATATTAAGTTTTCATCATAAATGAACTGATATTTATGTATTTTTTCTACGGGTCACTTCACTAACATCCTGTACAATAAACATAACTATCTTAATCACTAATTTTAGAGCCATATTGATATATAATACATAATATAAACATAATTTATAACTATATACCACAAATATATACCCGATTAATGTTTATTTACATCCTCAGATGTTTTTGTTTTTCAATTGTTTTCCATGATTCTTATGTCCTATTTTATTAGGTGAATGATACAAATATTGTTCATAAAAACAAATTTTTGGTGAACTAGTTTCTAGGTGTTTAAAGATAAAAAGGTGGTATATTAATAAAACATTTATGTATTTTTAACTCCTTCCAAAAATACTTTTGAAAATTTAAATACATTATTAATACATGATATTACCATTATTTATCATTCCATAATCATTCCTGATATAAACATTATAAAATAATTCTTGTAGGTGGTAACATCAACCCAAAAAAGACTATGTTGTTATGATATAATGAGTAAATAAATTCTTTAAAATAATTTTAATATAACTTTTAGAAAAACATAAAATTCTATAATTATCAATTACATTCATTAAATTCATTCTTAAAACCATCCATATAGGGTGTTGGTGAAAAATAAAATTTGTTGATTAAAGAGGTGATTGCTCATATCCATACATGATTAAGGATTTAATTTCTCAATGATTTAGATGGAATTTAGGTATATGAAAAATTATAATTTAATAATTATAATTTTAAAATAGTTTACATATTCATTCATCAAATCCATCATGCGACCTTCCATGAAAGGCAATGATGCAAAACGAACCACATCACCTCTAGGATGTGGTAATCCCTACATATGCCAGGTCAATAATGATTTTATTATTATTTATTGATGGAATGGATTGAATAATAGTATGTAAATTAATACATTAACATTATATTATATTAATAGTGATGACGTAATTAAGAATAAAATACTAAAGAGTGGGAAATACTTCAGTTGAGAACTAGAGTTTGCTTTTGAAAATCCACTTAAAATTAGAGGCCTTATCTTTAATATTGGATAACAATATATAATGATATCAGGAATGGATTCTAGAAATAGGACGATGAGATAGTTTTTGGGTTAAATTTAGTGGTGTATGAGTAGAATAAATTTGTTGACATGATCCTGTTTTTTAAGGAAGAGAAGGTTAATTTTGGAATTACCAAGTACATTTCAATAACAGTTCATTTCTATTCAAGGGTAAAGGCTTTAAAAGTTTTAAATAACATAGTTTATGAGGTTTATAGTATCCACCTCTCATCCAATAAATCTAATTAATGTTTTTAATTTTTTTGATCTTTTAAACTTAGTAAAACTAATTTCTACCCTTTTTTTAATTTTCCCATTGTAACTAATGTTTTTCTCCAGAATAATTAATTTTAATGTGAAAATTATAACTATACTTATTACTAATCTTAACATGGAAATTTAAAATATGAATACAATTTTATATTATAAAATCTCTTTGCTTTAGAGTAGTATATTTCTTAAGTAATGCACATGACTAGTAAAAAGCATTCTTAAGAAAAGGGTGTTTTAGGATTAATGATTATGTGCTGTTAAAATTACTGATGCTATGAATATATAAAAAGTAAATTGTTTTTTTTGTGGATTTCAACGAAATCCAATTTTTTTTACTATAATATTTTTTTAATTAAATGAAAATATTGACATATATTTTTAAATTGGAATAAAATGTTAGATAGGTTCTAAAAATTAAATATTGGGTTTATAAGTTAGGAATAACATTTAATATACATAATTTTACACCTCAAATACATATTTTATTAATTAATTGTTTTAATAAATTTCTATTTATTATTTATATTTAGGTATATTTAAAAAATTTAGAATTACGGTAAAGACAAAATATTTTACGATATCATTAAAAATAAAATATTTTAGAAAAATATCAGAACATAGTAATAAGATAATATTAACATGATCAATACACAAATAAAGTTATTTTTTTCATTTTAAAATTTTAAAATTTTTTAATAAAAAAATCAAAATACAATAAAAGCAATTTTCATATTAAAATAAACTGTTTAAAAATATTTATTATTCTTACTTCTATTTTATATCAATTAAAAACCAGATTGGTGTTAATTTATAATTAAAATAAAAATATAACTTATAAATTATTTGTTTGGTTTATTTAAATAATGTGAATACAATTAAAATAGAAAAAAAACATTTTTATGAATAAAATGATATTGTCAATTTTTCTAATGGATTAGTAAATAATCGTACTTTTTCTATAAAATACAAGTGATAAATGATATAACAAATTTATAGTTTCATTATTATATCATACTAATTTTTAGTTACATAGATATTCAATGTCTTTATTTAGGATCTAATTATGAGGTAAAATTTGGTGGAAGTCATGGGTGGTGACTGTTCTAGAATGTATACTGTGGAAATTCCCATGCGTTCAAAATTTTCTCACATTTGATTTCACTGAAACTATAATTTTTGGATTTTAGCTTTGGATTAGAATAGGTAAAACCCTAGTGAAGGTAACTCCTTTACAATCTCATACAAATGTGATTTATATTTTTTACTTTCACCACCTGATTCCACATATTTACATTTTCTTCATAGTTTTCATAATATAGTCACATCCATTTATAACCAATAATTTATGGGGCATATTATAATTGTCATTTTTTTAACAAATCATAGTTTCTTTTTAGATTAATTTTGGGTATAAAATTGGATATTAACATATTATTTAGTTATAGAAATTTCATAGTGAAATTTTAGGTCATTATATTCTCCCCTTTAAATAAATTTAATCCTCATTATTTTATTTTTTTCCGGCTATTGAAATAGTTAGGGATGTCTATAATATATACAAGACTCTAGATTTAATTTATAATGAGGTTTTATCCAAACAATATTTATTATTTTTATTGAACTACTATCTTCCCTCATAACAGGAATATAACTAATATTGATTTTTCCTATTAAAATGTGTGCCAAACAACCAAATACGATTGGTGTATTTTTTATAGGGTGTTTATAGTTAGTATTGTATTAATATATGGTCATGGGTTTACTTTTAGATGTGATTTTTCTATATTGTAAATTATAATTGAATCATTGTCAAAAGTTCTAATCCAGTCATAACATCACCTCAAATTTGGTTAAAGGAAAAATAAATAGATTTTATAGGAAGAACATTCCAATTAACATCTATTAGGGATGAGTTACATATATTTGATATAATAATCGTACCACCAAATGTTTTTTTACTAATTTAAGATATAGTCATTGGGGTGGCAATTTATTCTTCTTTAGTATAAAGGATTTGGTTGAACATGATATAGATATAACACTCTTAGTTCTTTATTCTAAGAATTTTTTTTGTTTCTTTAGGTAGGTTTATCCAATATTAATTAATCTAATTGGTTAATAGAATAAATATTCATAATATACAATAAAGAAAATGTGATTAACCATAGAATATCTGTCAAGAGTTCCAAACCATGTGTTTAGTTTTAAGCCCACTTCTCCTGTACTTGGGTAAATATTGAGTTGATACTTAACTATATATTTTTATGGTGAATAAAACAAGGTGAATATATCCCAAATATTCATCTACTTTCCAATATCAAGATATATATATAATCTCTAGGAGAAACACACAATCTGTACTTTACTAAAGCATTAGGACATTATCCTATAATAATACACATCTCTTAGAATTACCCCTAAATTTTTTCCTAAATCTCTCTTATCCCAATCCAAAAAACATTCCACTAGATGTATTTACAAATGATTAGAAAAAAGTTAACAACTTTAATCGATATCAAATCTCACTAATTCTTGATATTCACAGATGAAAAGTACACAAGTTAAGAATATGGGGGTAGATTCAACAAAGAGAATTCACATGGACATAGTAAAAATGATGAATAACAAAATTGATTTTCCTAGTGGAATTTATCTAAATAATTTATTCATTTCAAAAAAATCTCTCAATCATTCCATTATAATTAAAAACAAAATTATATTTAGTAGAAATGAATGGAGAAAGAGATTTAGGTCCTATCTTATATAGTTTTATCTCTTCTCCTTTACTACTCTCATTTTATCCATATCCCATCATTAGGTCCTTTACCGTTAGTACCACCCCTATAATATTAGATCCCCATACAACTCTATGATCATATATATGGCCTCGACATGCCACTTCCACTATATATATTCCTTCCCATTGGTGAAACCAAATTATCCCTTATAAACGAAATTATTTCCCCTCAAAATTCCATACATAGAAATAAGAACAACTTTTGCTTCTGATGACCACCCCATAGATGTGGATATATATATATCTTATTCTTACTTGATTCAAAAAAACCTTTTGAATGAGTGGAAGAAAAAAATTTGAAATGATCACCTATTATTTTAAAATGAATATCCCTATTTTTTTTTAATTTTTTGGGCACCCACTAGATTCTCCAGTTCCTAATGATTTTGTTGGACTATGAGACAAAAAACCCTTAATAGATTATAGCCTAAATCAACAATTATTAAATATTACCATACATGGTTATTGGTAGGGTGATCTTCATATACATGTACCATCTGGTGCATTGAACACCCAACTTTACTTCATATTTGGTTATGTGATCAACCCCCTTATTAAAATATGTCAAAAATAAGGTATTTGGAAAATTTAGCATAACCTATTTCTTCTACATGTATTAGGTAATATTGAATCTTTGGTTCCTTGAATCTATCTATGTATAAATTCTATCACGTGGATGTTAGAGTACATTGAGATTAATTAATCTCAGAATATTTCTTAAATATAAATTTTGTTATGTGGATGACCTCTTTATTGAAATTCACATAGGTTGGAACTTGAAAGAAGAAATTATACAATGTTTTAATTGCAATCGTGTTTAAAATCTGTTACCTTAGTGAAGGTTAATAAGAGTAAATTATTTGATTCATATAAAAGGTAAGTTATATAATATCACTTGAACCTATCTAAATTTTATTTCTTAAAGATATTTCTACCATAAATTATCTTTTTTTATCTTATTTCCACTTGATTCTACTATCACTAGAATATGACTTTATTATTTTTCAATTATTAATATTTACTTGTTATCCACCCACATCACTTATAAAATATCATGTCCACTCCTTTATTCTTTACACATTCATGAAAAATTAATAAAAAATAAATTATTCTTAAATATATACTTAATTTTCTTATATATATTCTATAGGTTCTTTTATTTATGAAGACCAACCTAATGGTCCTTAAAAAGAGATTAGAAAGAGGATTCTCAAATAAGAGGAAATCATCTTTATTGAATAATTTTATGTTCATTTCTTTTTCTTACCCCTAAAAATAATATATAACCATGTTAACATGATACCATCAATATCATCAATATATTAAAATGTTTTCATGGAAGTGTTACATCCATTTTCTACCTCATTTCCTTAATATGATAATAACTTCGTTCTTGCTTACTTGTGGACCAACACCTCTAAGAAGTGATGCAACTCCTTTTTTTCATTTATGGATGGAAATATTAATGGATTTAATTGAAATATATTATATTTATGATATTATTATTATTCTAAAAATATATATTATCATTTATATTTCTTTTTTTCCAATTTTTGGAAAATGAAAATATTACTTGTGTGTACATAAGAACTACCTGCTCCAAGAAGTGATGTAATTCGTTTTCCATCACCAACATATATGATGTGTTATAAATGTTTATATGATGTGTAAAAATTATAATTATGAAATTAATAATATTCCAAAAAATATGAAACCTTGAACAACGTGAATGGGCTGGAATCATTGAAGAATAAGAACAATGAGAAACAAAACTAATTACACTGAAAATTGATTTCAATGGAGAATTTTTAATAAATGGGTAGTGGGAAATTATAATGGAATGATATATTTTATGATATGTATGAATATATTTCTGATATATATGAATAATAAATATAAATTTATTATACATGCAATTAATAATTCTTATGGATATTTTCAGGATCAGAGGTAAGGGTTTATATTGAAATCTGATTTTTAATCGGGACTATTTATGGTTGAATATATTTTAGGGGAGTTATATGTAACTTATATACTAAACCACATCTATTTTTTTATAATATATTTATTATTTTGGGTTTTTATGATTTCCTTTCATCCTTCTTTATTTGTTACTTAAAACGACTAAGAATTTTTTTTAAGAAAAGGTGACCTTATTGCCTCTTTGGTTGGGAACGTTTTTTCCATGCCTATGTTATTTAAGATTTTTTCAAGAATATTATTGTAATGACCCCAAACCTTGTATCCCAGATCTAATACATTACTATATTAAATTGGTATAGAAAAAAATTAATCACATCCCAAAGGACCGAATATTTTTTTAGATTCCGTAAACTAGAAACATATTTAAAATTCAAATTACGTTTTAATTTAAAAAAAATTATTTTCATTGAGAGCACCATTATTCCCCCATAGAGTTACTCTACATATCAATTATAATAAACTTCATGAAAACCTGGGGAAATAAAACTTAAGATAGGGATTATCTCAAATAATTAGTAAGGGTTAAATATAGAGAAATAAATAATGAATCAATGACCACCTAACATGGAAAATATAATAACTAAAAACACATACCAAGTATTAAATAAACTGAAAATTAAAATTCTTCCATATAATTTTCCATAGTAAAAATATCATAGATAATAATAAATGAAATCAGAATGAAACCAATGGAAAATAATTCAAATTTCATGATCTCTTGCATCATGGTACCACTACCGTCAGGACCTTTCATAATATGGTTTAAAAATTTTGGGTAAAAACCCATTTAATTAGGTCAATATTTTCATGTCACGAAACTACTGATGCATCACAGGGTTATCTATAATGGGTCCAAACCTATGCATGCTTGTCAAAAGTATTCATTATATATTGAATAATAAATTCAAAAAGATATTTTTAAATATAAGTGTTAAATACCAATTTGAAACATATAAATTCCTTAAAGAAATGAGATTCTTGATATGATATATAAGAGGTCCTGAATATTCACCTCATAAAAGATGGTGGGTATATAACCTCAAAATATACCTTAACGAAAGGAGATCGAGACAAAGCCCCTTACAAATGAATCGATTTGGTGTATTCAATGTAAGTCCACATAAAAAAGTTTATATAAACCATTATATAATAGAAATTAATTTCACACCTAATCATATCATGACATAATCAATTAAATAGAATATTTACCCTATGAATGATAATTGAGTTACGAAATATATTACATCTTTTAATAAGTCAAATCGTATTCCCCATACAAGTAATAATTATAAGAAGAGACCCATAATACCATTCAGATAATTATATTAATGATATGATATATCATAAGGAAGCATATATACACAACACACAATAAATAAGTGGTGAAAGAGGTATATATCTCAAAGAAGTAAATGTGAGGCAAGAAAACCTACACCTCATGCTTCCCTCTCATGTAACATTATTTAACCTCCTGTATAATGGTTAAATAATGTTATTAAGTCATTAAAAAACAATATTAATATTTTAAATACCTTATGGAGTGATTTTATAACATATTTTGGCCCATTCATTAATAATATTTCATTATTTTCATGGTTTCATGTGCGATCGTTTAATAGTTTCACGATCGTTTCATTTGTGATTTTTTTTGATGTTCATGTAAAATGGTATTAAAACTCTATACGTATAATAGAATAGTATTAATGAACGTCCATAATTATTAATTTTCCCATATATAAGTTTTATTTCTTACATGATTATGATTCATTTGATAAAAAGTTAATGATATATGTTTAGTTTATTTTGGGGGGTTTTCCAAACACCAAGAACTAGTGTCATTTTATTTACTATAATGAGTTTATATTAGTTTAAAAAACATGAAATAGGATACAATATAATTTTTAAAATAGTAACTATCCATAATAATTTTTCTATGACATCTATAATGGCGATAATGGAAAACAAACAAAAACATTATTCACGAAGAAGAATAACCAACATGACATGGAAAATATTTTCATTTCATTGAATAAGTGGAGGTAATAAATGTTATGGATATAAGATATTTCATTTTAAACAAAAATATATAGTACTTACATGATTTGGGAATTATTATGTCATTATGGACGATGGATCTGAGGAGAAATTAGAAGAAGAAATGAAAATAATATAGGTGTTTTAAGAGAATTACCACTTGAATATCACCTCCTTAGGAGACCCTAAAGACTTTGGATTTCTAATTATGGTGAGACCATAATCACATGTTAATGGGGAGAGTTAATATGGGAGTTTGTTTAAGAAATTTTATATTCTTAAGGGATTGTGAGTCGAAATGGGTAGGTGAGGGGTTTTACGTATACTTGAGGTGAGGTTGGTTTATGTGATTAAATAATATATATTTTGTAATAAAATCCAACCACATTGTGGTGATATTAACTTTAATGAATTGGTTAGATAATTAATTTTTTATTTTTTGTTTGATTAGGTTTTAGAAATATCTAAAACACCAATTAAATTTTTTATATTTTAGGTGGTTTATGCTCTTAACTTTTAACATTAACCCATTTAATTATTTTACCATATGGTGGTAAATAATTGTTTTACCATGGTAAATTTTTTATGTATAAATAGGGAAATTATCAGACAAAATAATTTTTACCATATTATTATATATAAGGATTCCATTTTAAAAATTTTAAATCACATAATTAGAAAAATTACATTTAAAATTAATCCCACAAAGAACAACAAAAAATTACATTTTTAAAGTGAAAATTTCAAAAGATTGAAATATTTTTATATTCAATTTGAATGTGAAATTGATTAAAATGACCTAAATTGTATTTATGGATTTATTATTTAACTAATTACACTTTAAAACTAATTTATAATATAATTTAACTATATAAATAAATTAGATGAAAATGATGTTTTCAATTACAATTCAATATTTTTAACTATTTACCAAAAAATTAAGCTTCTCTCAAAAGTTCCAAAAATTCACCCAATGGAAATTTTTATATTAATTTCTAAAAAATTAATTTTTTTTTCAATAAAAATAATAAAAGTTTCAAAATTTTTATTTAAAATTTCCGTGCCATTAAAAGGGGTAAAATTTCCATAGAAATATATAGGCGTTTCATGCTTAAAATTGGATTTATTTTTATCTTTATCCTATTGAACTTGTTAAATAATTTTAAAAACATTTTATTTATATATAAAGTATACATTTAATTATTATATTCAATAATAGTGATTAATTTAATTTATTATGATATATTTTCATTGTCGGAATAATTTTTTTATAAAAACACATCCCTTATGTTCAATTGGTTTTTATTTTTATTTATAATTAATTCATAACCATTGAATTAATTTTATAATAATGTGTAAACAATATTTTAATGAGTTATTTAGTCTCATTCTCACACATCAATTTAATAACTATTTAAAAAAATGTTTTAAAACAAATATATTTAATAGTATATCGTGGATTTTCTAAGCTTAGTGTTGCATACAACGTACACTATAAAAGAAATTGAATTTATTTAAGACTAGACATACCATAAAATAATGTGTATTTATAGTCATTATCTATCATTAAATTATTATTTAATTTCATTTTAACAATATTTTAATTCATTTTAAATTATTTAAAATTAATTTTTATGATGCACTTTTAAACAGGTTGTTTATGATTTTTTTAAAAAAGTGTGAAAGGAATATTTTTTTACCATTTACTAAAGGAAGAAAATTTTCAGTTATCTTAGAAATTATTTTATTTAAGGATTCATTTCCAATTTTTCATATTTATTTAAAGGTAAAAATATTTTATAAGTATTCTAGGAGATTTTATTTCCAATGATATCAAAATAAAAGAAATTTTTTTATAATATTTAAAATAAAGGTTTGAATATTATTTAAAACGTTTCTTTCGTCTATATCAATATGAATTTATGTTTTTTCTGATAAAATGAGGTTATAATTTAGTTCTCCCAACCATTACATTCCCCTAGATTACATAAACTTACGTGAAGTTGAAATATTTATGAAATACATTTCCTTTCCACAAGTATTGCTATGATGAATCGATAAATATTTTTAGAATCTCATAAAAGATGTGTATATAGTTTTCGTTATGTGATGGGATGTTCTGTTAGATCCCCCTAATGAATTATGTAAAGGCTTATATTTGTTGATATAAAATAAATAATTTGGGGAGTGAACCCATTCTTAGGAGAAAAATAGGATGGGAAGTAAGCCCAATCCATTGCGGGACATTGTCCACTATGTGACTACGATCTTGACGTTTATCCTTAACCAATAAAATTATATTTTATTCACATGATTGTTAAATAATTATTTTGAAAATTTATCATTATATTGATATTTGTTAATCAATAATGATTGATTAATAAAGATTCCTCACTCTTATGACTCGTGTCTCCTGAAATGATAAAGCTATATGTTATGAATCAAGATTTATACTCTATGACTAATTAGGTATGAACATTATATTTAATGATATTGATATCACACCATTAATATTTTATTATTCATGTAAAAGATCAAAAATTGATATCTACTATTTTTCTCTTTTATATATACCTTAGATCATATGTTTTAATTTTCCCCAGGTTAAAAAGAAAGGTTTTATATTGGATACAACAATAAAGGGTACAATAAGAGTAAATATTTTTGGTAAATATTTAATATCTTTAATGAAATAAATTAATTTTGTATGTATTATCCAAAAAATAAAATCCTTTATGTCTTTGGGGCATGAATTATTTCATATCATATTACGTTTTCACTTAATTTGATGAAATATATATATATATATGTTTATCTCATGGTCACCTGAGTTGGCATCGAAGCTATGTTTAGTTATTTTTAGACATTATGTTTTGAAAAATTGATTTATAGAACATAAGAAAACATATTATGAACGAGAAGTGATATAGGATAAATCTAATAATGTCATAGATTGATCATATCTTGTCATTATTTAATAATTTTAATTAAGGATTTTCATGATTATATGATTTTTCACTCTGATTATTATAGATTTATGTTAGTGTTATGAATTTTTTATTCATTGAAAAAAACAAGGAGTAATTTCTTTACCAATGAATTTGGTGGAAAGTGAAATGATTTTCCTCTTATGAAACATAAAAATATACTATCTAGAATGAAACGTTTTATTAGTATTCTAACAGAACACTCTCATTCCAAGAATCGAATTATGATTCCAAAAGAGAAGGGGGGGGGGATCAATATCAAGTTGATTCATTCACAAGAAAAAATATACCTTCTTTCTATAGATCCTCTCATCAAATAGTGGTTGAGTAATGGACATTTACCAATTAAAATATATTTTTTATTCTCCACTGCTCGAAGGGTGAGAAATATATGCTGAGAGTGTATTATTTGTAAATAGAAGTATATTAGTGGTGGAATCTTATTAAGAGTACGAGGCAAGAGGGATAAATTGACTCCATATAATGATATGGGTTTATGATTATATTTGGTAATAATTAATTTATCCAAACTCTACACATATAAATGTAAAATGAACTTATTGCACCTAAGAATCAGGATCGTAATTTTATTAGTACCTATAAGAGAAAAACTACCAAACTTTTTAAGTACTCTTTTGGTTTTATTATCTAGCATGAAATAAAAATTTATCAGTACTTAAGTTTCATAAAAACAATCATATAAAAGGAACTATCCTTATGAGAATTTAATAGGTATGAATAAATTGTTTAATATAATCTCAAGGTAGAATTGTAGTGTGTATATTCCCATCATCCTCACAGTTCTGATTAGAAGTTAAAGATAGAGTTTTTAGGAAATTATAACAATAAAATCAATGGGGGAAAGAAAAATAATCTTACTTTTTTTTAAATATTTGTTTAAAGAAGCGTGCGAGAAATTTCTTTAAGCGGACTAGTATACGTTTCAAGTGTATAAGGGAAGGATATTGAGGAATTGAGTACTAAAAAGATGTAATTAAGAAAGCCATTGAAATTATTATGGAGAGATATCAACTGAATACACCACCCACACACCATTTATACAAATAAATGGAGTATTTTAATTATTCCAAAAAGTCCATGAATCCCGAGGTAAATAATTATAATCATTACCAATTTTTTTTAACCAAGTTCCAAAGGGAAAGCTCATGAGATTTTAACAATTGATGTGGGTTATAATCATGAAATGGTGAAAAGTGTACTTATAATTATCTATATCACTATTAATTCATTGTTTTTTATCCTTTTAACCACTCTTTTATATCTAAATAAATTTATTAGGGTTATTATTTAACCACCTCGGTGATTAGATTTTGAATTACTAGTGAAAACACATAATGACATCAGTACTGAATCTGATGTCTATATATCATCCCATATAATAGCTTGTGGGAATGTTCTTCCTGCTAAATCTTATGATTCTACATCTAGTTTAATTTGATGTGATTTTGGTAATAGATTATATTTATTTATATAGATCCCAAATCAAATTCTGAGGAAGGGAGTATATATTTGATATTCTAAATAGACTAATGATTTCCTGTCGTAGCGAGGATAAATTTGAACTTCTAATGGAAATTATATCAATTGTATGAGTATTATTACTTTTTAATGGGTTATATCTATATAAAATTATTGGACATAAAATAAATATGGGAGATATACATATTTTTTTGGAAATAAGACGATTTATTTTCTAAAGAGTTTCTCAAAATACCCTTTAGAATAATGAAGTTGAGTTTTCAATATTAATCATACTTGGTGATACCCATATTCCATAGAATCATTATATAATATCACTGATTGATTTTCATGATTTAAATAAGAAAATACAAGAGTGTCTTATTATGGTTTTAATTTTCCAAATACATCACCATGGGGTGAACCTGTTCTTTTAATTTAGAAGAATGATGGGACAACTAGAATTTGTATTGATTATATAAAAATGGACAGGATAAAAATCATTAATTAGTAACCTTTACCCCATATTTATGATTTTTTTGATCAACAATGTGGGACATAATAAATTTCGAAGAAAGAACACTAATGTAGAAATAATTAATTTATGGTTAAAATGTGCACATAGTTAAAATATCCTTATGTTAATGTTATGGAAACTAAAATATTTTAGTGATCATACTTCGACTTATGAGTACCCCAAGTATATGAATAGATCAAATTAATTTAGAATTTACAGATTACATTTATTAGTTTGTGGTATTATTTATTGATGATACTATTCTATATTCCCTGATAAAGGAAGAGAATGAAAAATATATGAGTATTCTATTGAAGACTATGAGAATGGAGAAGAAGTAATCCAAATTTAGTAAATCTGGATTTTGTATATATAAAATCTCATTCATGGGTTATGTAATTATAATTTAGGTAATATAAATGGATCCATCAAATATATAAGCTATTAAATATTATCCTAGAACAACCATGTTTACCAAAATACATATTTTTCTTAGGATACTTGGATACTAGTGGTGTAATGTCAAATATTTATCATGGATATCAAATCCACTAATGAAGTTGATGTGGAATAGAGACAATTTATTTTGGATGGATGAATTTGAAGAGAATTTCATTAAAATAAAGAGAAGTTTAGTTAATTAACTTATACTCACACTATATTGTAGTGGATAAGGGTTTTGGGTCTATAGTGACGCATTAATTTAGGGATTAATATGTGCTATCCCGGAGAATGAAATTGTAGAATCTTATATCCATATCCAATGAAAGGTTCCAGAGAAAAATTACAAAGCCCATGATTTGGAATCAGTAGTGGTAATATTTTCTTTGCTGATATTGATTAATTATCTTTGTGGTGATAAGTTTAGGATATATACTTTCAATAAAATATTTAAGTATAGATTTTCATAGAAAGTGTTAAATATGAGCAAAAGCATATGATATGAACTAATTAATGATTATGACCGTCAATACATTACCACCCTAGGTAGGTGAACAAGATGGCTACTAATCCGAGTTAGAATAAGCATGGTAGTGTTTTCCATGATGAGGATTGAAATAGATCCAATACTTTTGTATTTTTAGTTTATTAACCATGATATCATAAGGAAAGTTAAAATATCCTATCTTTATCATCTGAATGTTCAGCCATCTATTAATGTGAATAATAAAGAAGAAGAAATGGAAGATATTGAGGAAAAAAGAAGGTAATGAATGTTATATTGTTAAGTTGTGATTGTGATAGAATGATATGATTTATGAATATAGTATGTGTCTCGTCATTACCAAAAATAGAGAAGGATATATGAGTTAAAAAAAGTTTATTATTATTTATTCATTGGTGAATTGCGAATATGTATAGATATGTCATAAATAATTTATAGTAGGAAAATATGATGTGATATATTGTTGATTATTTATCCCAGTTCTCAGTCTTATCGTAATATAATGATGAGAGACAAATTTTTAAGGGGATGTTACTTCCATTCCCCATAACTTAGAGGGAATGAAAAAACATCACCATGGATTTATTCACGGGAATCCCTAGGAAATATAAAGGGAACAAAGTTATTTGGGTTATATTTGATCAACTTATGAAATTAGTATATTTTATTACTATCAGAGAATATTTATCTCTCTATGTGCTTACCAGGTTATACATTAAAGAAGTGGTAAGATTTCTTGGGTTACTAATATCAGCTATATATCATTGATATATAAGTTTTACCTCTATGTTT
Organism: Viscum album; assembly: GCA_963277665.1. Lineage (NCBI taxonomy): Eukaryota > Viridiplantae > Streptophyta > Magnoliopsida > Santalales > Viscaceae > Viscum > Viscum album. The sequence goes on along the minus strand of OY728119.1, from coordinate 1,056,258,954 downwards.
TGGAGAAGTCTTCCAGAAGATGTGAATATGGAGTTGATCTTTAGGACTACATTTCATCCATATATAAATGGTCAGTATGAGAGGACCATTTAAACCCTAGAAGATATTCTATGATCCTTCTCTATGTGTTTCAAATAAGGTTAAGATCAATAATATCCCTTAGTGGAATTTTACTACAATAATAAATTTCACCCAAGAGTTTATATTTTTTCTTATCAATCCCACTATTGAAAGAAATGAAGAACTCTAAAATACTTGGATGGCGTTGTAGAGTTAAAGCTGATAGGTCCTGATCTATCTAAGAAAATGGGAGAGAAGGTTTGAGTCATTTAGCACAACATCATGGGAGATAAAATATGGAAAAAACTATGCTAAAAATATCTACCTAGCACTAGAGATTTATGTTAGTGATAACATATTCCTTAAAATATATCCTTGGAATAATTTTATGATATTTCCAAATAAGGGATGGTTAAGCCCCATATACATCTGTCCCTATGAGATTATTGATTGCATCACGATGATATATTATTATGTGGTACTACCTATGAACATATGAAAATTTAATGGTGTGTTCCATTTATCTCTTTTGAGGAAGTACATACTAGATCCTTCATATTTACTAAACTCATAGGTCATGAAATTGGAGCACGATCTATCTTGTTAAGAGAAATGGGAATAAATCTAAGATTCTTGGGATAACGTGAAACAAAACATGAACAATCAACTAGTTAAGATTATCTAGAGGAAATAAAAATACAAAATTTAAATAATGGATCCCAATAATATTATTATTTAGGGTTATTATTAATTTTTTTATATGAGTGATAAAATTTTTACAGTCAAATTATTATAAGGGAGGTAGAATGTAACATCACTAGAATTTAGAATATATTTCTATTTAAAAAAATACTTTTTTGATAGATTCTGAAGATCATGACCATGATATTTCGTAAATAAGGTTAATATATAATAAAACTAATCATATTATATGGTATTTAAATTAAATATAATTTCTAAAAATAATTTTTATTTCACTTTGAAAATACATCCATCTTAATGAACTATTTTAATATATTTTGATCATGTGCATTATTTTTTCTTATATGTTTTATTGAGAACTAATTCAGTTTATCCAAATTATTAAAAAATATTTCTTATACATGTATTAAATGAATTAATTTGTTATAAAATTTTAATAAATGAAAATAGAATCATTTTGAGGTAAAAAGAGATGTTTTTATGAAAAAAAATCATTTTTTATCACAATGTGTTTTTTTCTTAATATATTAAATTAATTAATATATATTAAGTATTTTAATTAAATTAGTATATTATAGTTTTTTATAAGAAATTTTAACATTAATTGAATGTTTTTTTCATGGAAAAGAATGATAATAAATCCAATTTTATTTTTAAAAATGCATTTTCTGAAACCATTATTTATTTGGTTTTCTATACTTTGTAAAAAATTAATTATGGAAACATGTAGGATTTAAATTTGATGTAATTATTTCTATATTTGGAATTTAAATTTATAAATTTTTTAATGTTTCCACTTTTATTTTTTTCATATAAAAATTAAATATTATAAATATTTGTGACCTCACTGAAGGTTAAAAAGGGTTAATTGGGGGGGGGGGGGTGGGGGTGTGAAATAAAGGATAAGATTTTAAATATCACTTAAAATTGTATAAATTTTATTTTTTAAATTTATTTAGACCTTAAATTATCTTATATTTTTACCATTGACCACTTAATGTGACTTTCACATGAATATGACTTTATTGTATTGTAATATTCTCATTATTTAAAAGTTTTCAACCCACATCACATAAAGATGAGAATCTCCTCTTCTATCATGTACACTATTTATTGGGCCACATAGCTCAACCAAAATTCAATACATAATTTCTTGTGGTGGTTTTGTTCTTAAAATAGCAGCTTGTGGGTCATTTTCAAGAGATCTAAAGAAGGTTTCTAAAAGAAGAGGTAATCAACTTTACAAAATCCTTTTCAGTTTATTTCTTCTTATACCTGATCCAAATATTCTAAAACCATATTAATAGGAATAAATAATTATAATTTCATTAATTAATTTTTCTTATGTTACTGGTATATCCATTTTCTACCAGCTTTTCATCCTATAGGAAATGATTACTTCATTCATCCATACGTGTGGACTACAATTTTCATGAAGAAATACACTTCATATTTCATGTCAACCATAAATGGATGGTCTTATAGATGGATTTCATGAATATATATTATATTTATGATATTATTATATTTTTTAGGATATATTTTTATTTACTATTATTTCATTCTTTTCACTAAAAAATGAAAACAATACTCGGGTGTACATACATGATACCATATCTACAAAGTGAAGCAATTCATTTTTCATCACCACATTATATTAATTGTTATAAAATTTAATATAATGAATAAATAATTTATTTATAAAATTATTAGGATTATGGAGATGATTAAAACATGAACATGGTGAATGGACTAAAATAGTTTAACCAGAACATGTCAGGGAAAAATAAATGTTAACACCAAAATATTGGTTTTAATGATGAATTATTAATAATTGAATAAATAGAAATAATATGGAAATATTATATAGTAATATCAGTTTTAATTTGGTTATTTTATATATTTATAAAAAATCTAAATTTTTTATAAATGATATTAATAATGCATATGAAGAATGTCAGGAAATGAATTATGTGTCTCTATTGCAATCTCAATTTTTCTTGGGATTTTTTATAATTGAATATCATTTAGTGAAATTTTTGATATTTTTGATTTAAACCCACAAATATTTTAATACTCTATGGTTATTTTTGTGATTTTAATTATTTCTTTTAATTATCCTCTCTTTGGCCTTAAAAATGACCTAGAAAATATTTTTATGAAAATTCGACCATATTTCCTCTGGTGGATGATATTTTTCTTCCATGTCCACATTCAACAAATGGATCAAAAATGTATTTATATGTGATAAAATACTTATTAAAATTCATTTTTATACATATATTAATTTATTCTCAAATTATTAAAAATAAATTTCTAAATTTTTTCTAAACTAGTTATTTATGGGTTTTTTCAAAAATCTGAATAGAATACTTGTTTTAACATTTACTGAATGAACATATTTTTAAACTGTAATGGTAAATATTTTATTTAAATCTTTATTTAAAAGTTTCTATATTTATATTTGAATTAAATATGTTTCTCAATATTTTGGAAATTTTAGTTTAAAATGAAATCAAAAGTAAAGGACATGTTTCTCATGTTTTCAAGGAAAGGTTATAATTTTATTTTAAATATTATTTTTCATCTATTTCAACAGGATTTAATATTTATTTTTCTTTAAATATTATATTATTTAATGATACCATCCATGTTCTTTCTAAGTATAAATTATGATTTTTTTGATGTTGAAATATTTATGAAACTACGTTCTTTTCTGTAGATTATTCTATGATAACTTTAGGTGTGTTCTTATTATCTTTTGTAACTCATATATATGGTTTTAATTTTATGATGAACGAGTCTTTAAAATACATCCAATGCATTTTTTAATGAATGATATCTCTTAATATAATTTAATTAGGATGTGAGTGAATCCATTTGTGGGGTGAAAATATGTTGCTGAGTGAACCCAATCCATTATGGGACATTATCCACTATATGATGATGGTATTGAAATTGATCCTTGACTAATGAAATGATTTTCTATAAAAATGATTATACAAAAATTACTATAAAATATTATTCTGATTTTGATATTCTATTTTGGATCATGATTGATTAATGAATATTTTTCACTCTTATGACTCTTATCTCTTGAAATGAAAAATCCTTATTCCCTGACTCATGATTTATGATCTATGATTGATTAGGTATGAAATTTTAAAGTTATGATCATGATATCATAAAATTATGCTTATATGGTAATTTCATAAGATCATGGATTGATATCTAACATGTCTACCCATACTGGGCATCTGATCTTAACCCTTCATATGTTTCCATATTTATATATTATAAAGAGAGGTTTAAAGTATGATATATTTAAGAAGGGTACAATGGGATAAGATATTTATAGGATATATTGAGTATAATTCATGAAATAAGTTCATTATATTTCAAATATATAAATAAATAAAACCTTTATGGTTTTGGAGTGTGAATTATTGTTTAATATATTAGGTTTTCATCAAAAATGAACTGACATTTTTGTATTTTTTCTACGGGTCACTTCACTAACATCCTATACAATAAACATAACTATCTTAATCACTCATTTTAGACCCATATTCATATATACTACATAATATAAACATAATTTATAACTATATACCACAAATATATACCTGATTAATGTTTATTTACATCCTCAGATGTTTGTATTTCTCAATTGTTTTCCATGATTCTTATGTCCCATTTTATTAGGTGAATGATGCGAATATTGTTCATAAAAATGAATTTTTGGTGAACTAGTTTCTAGGTGTTTAAAGATAAAAAGGTGGTATATTAATAAAATATTTATGTATTTTTAACTCCTTCCCAAAATCCTTTTGAAAATTTAAAAACATTATTATTACATGATATTTCCATTATTTATCATTCCATAATCATTCTTGATATAAACATTATAAAACAATTCTTGTAGGTGTTAACATCAACCCAAAAAATACTATGTTATTATGATATAATGAGTAAATAAATGCTTTAAAATAATTTTAATATAACTTTTAGAAAAACATAAAATTCTTTAATTATCAATTACATTTATTAAATTCATTCTTAAAACCATCCATATTGGGTGTTGGTGAAAAATAAAATTTATGGATTAAAGAGTTGATTGCTCACATCTATACACGATTAAGGATTTAATTTCTCAACTATTTAGATGACATTTTGGTATATAAAAAATTATAATTTAATAATTATAATTTTGAAATATTTTACATATTCATTCATCAAATCCATCATGTGACCTTCCATGAAAGGCAATTATGCAAAACAAACCACATCACCTCTAGGATGTGGTAATCCCCACATATGCAAGGTTGATGATGCTTTTATTATTATTAATTGATGGAATGGATTGAATAATAGTATATCAATTAATACATTAACATTATATTATATTAATAGTGATGACGTAATTAAGAATAAAATACTAAAGAGTGGGAAATACTTTAGTTGAGAACTAGAGTTTTATTTTGAAAATCCCCTTAAAATTGGAGGCCTTATATTTAATATTAAATAACAATATATAATGATATCAGGAATGGATTCTAGAAATAGGACGATGAGGTAGTTTTTGGATTAAATTTAGTGGTGTATGAGTAGAATAAATTTGTTGACATGATCCTGTTTTTTAAGTAAGAGAAGGTTAATTTTGGAATTACCAAGTACATTTCAATAACGGTTCATTTCTATTCAAGGGTAAAGGCTTTAAAAGTTTAAAATAACATAGTTTATGAGGTTTATAATATCCACCTCTCATCCAAACAATCTAATTAATGTTTTTAATTTTTTTTGATCCTTTAAACTTAGTAAAACTAATTTCTACCCTTTTTTTAATTTTCCCATTGTAACTAATGTTTTTCTCCAGAATAATTAATTTTAATGTGAAAATTATAACTATACTTATTACTAATTTTAACATGGAAATTTAAAATATGAATAAAATTTTATATAATAAAATCTCTATGCTTTAGAGTAGTATATTTTTTAAGTAATGCACATGAATAGTAAAAAGAATTCTTAAGAATAGTGTGTTTTAGGATTAAAGATTGTGTGCTGTTAAAATTACTGATGCTATGAATATATAAAACGTAAATTTTTTTATTTTTTTTTGTGGATTTCAATGAAATCCAATTTTTTTTACTATAATTTTTTTAATTAAATGAAAATATGTTCATCTATTTTTAAATTGGAATAAAATGTTAGATAGGTTCTAAAAATTAAATATTGGTTTTATAAGTTAGGAATAACATTTAATATACATAATTCTACACCTCAAATTCATATTTTATTAATTAATTTTTTTATTAAATTTCAATTTATTATTTATATTTAGGTATATTTAAAAAATTTAGAATTACGGTAATGACAAAATATTTTACTATATCATTAAAAATAAAATATTTTAGAAAAATATCAGAACATAGTAATAAGATAATATTAACATGATTAATACAAAAATAAAGTTATTTTTTTATATTAAAGTTTTAAAATTTGTTAATAAAAAAATTAAAATACAATGAAAGCAATTTTCATATTAAAATAAACTTTTTAAAAATATTTCTTATTCTAACTTTCATTTTATATCAATTAAAAACTTGATTGGTGTAAATTTGTAATTAAAAAAAAATATAACTTATCAATTACTTTTTTGGTTTATTTAAATAATGTGCATACAATTAAAATAGAAAAAAAAAATTTTTAAGAATAAAATGATATTGTCAATTTTTCTAATGGATTAGTAAATAATCATAATTTTTCTATAAAATACAAGTGATACATGATATAAAAAATTTATAGTTTCATTATTATATCGTACTAATTTTTAGTTACATAGATATTCAATGTCTTCATTTAGGGTCTAATTATGAGGTAATATTTGGTGGAAGTCATGGGTGGTTACTGTACTAGAATGTATATTGTGGAAATTCCCATGAGTTCAATATTTTCTCACATTTTATTTCACTGAAACTATAATTTTTGGATTTTAGCTTTGGATTAGAATATGTAAAACCCTAGTGAAGGTAACTTCTTTACCATATCATACAAATGTGATTTATATTTTTTACTTTCACCACCTAATTCCACATATTTCCATTTTCTTCATAGTTTTTATAATATAGTCACATCCATTTATAACCAATAATTTATGGGGAATATTATAATTGTCATTTTTTAACAAATCATAGTTTCGTTTTAGATTAATTTTGGGTGTAAAATTGGATATTAACATATTATTTAGTAATGGAAATTTCATAGTGAAATTTTAGGTCATTATATTCTCCCCTTTAAATAAATTTAATCCTCATTATTTTAATTTTTTCTGGCTATTGAAATAGTTAGGGATGTCTATAATATATACACGACTCTAGATTTAATTTCTAATGAGGTTTTATCCCAACAATATTTAGTATTATTATTGAACTACTATCTTCCCTCATAACAGGAATATAACTAATATTGATTTTTCTTATTAAAATTTGTGCCAAACAACCAATTACGATTGGTGTATTTTTTATAGGGTGTTTATAGTTAGTATTGTATTAATATGTGGTCATGGGTTTACTTTTAGATGTGATTTTTCTATATTGTAAATTATAATTGAATCAATGTCAAAAGTTATAATCCAGTCATAACATCACCTCAAATTTGGTTAAAGGAAAAATAAATAGATTTTATTGGAAGAACATTCCAATTAACATCTATTAGGGATGAGTTACATATATTTGATATAATAATCGTACCCCTAAATGTTTTTTTACTAATTTAAAATATAGTCATTAGGGTGGCAATTTCTTCTTGTTTAGTATAAAAGATTTGGTTGAACATGATACAGATATAACACTCTTAGTTCTTTATTCTAAGTAATTTTTTTGTTTCTTTAGGTAGGTTTATCCAATATTAATTAATCTAATTGGTTAATAGAATAAATCATCATAATATACTATAAAGAAATTGTGATTAACCATAGAATATCTGTCAAGAGTTCCAAACCATGAGTTTAGTTTTAAGCCCACTTATCCTGTACTTGGGTAAATGTTGAGTTGATACTTAACTATATATTTTTATGGTGAATAAAACAAGGTGAATATATCCCAAATATTCATCCACTTTCCAATATCAAGATATGGATATAATCTCCAGGAGAAACACACAATCTATACTTTACTAAAGCATTAGGACATTATCCTATAATAATACACATCTCTTAGACTTACCCCTAATTGTTTTCCTAAATCTCTCTTATCCCAATCCAAAAAACATTCCACTATATGTATTTCCAAATGATTAGAAAAAAGTTAATAACTTTAATCGATATCAAATCTCACTAATTATTGATATTCACAGATGAAAACTACACAAGTGAAGAAGATGGGGGTAGATTCAATAAAGAGAATTCACATGGACATAGTAAAAATGATGACTAACAAAATTGATTTTCCTAGTGGAATTTATCTAAATAATTTATTCATTTCAAAAAAATTTCTCAATGATTCCACTATAATTATAAACAAAATTATATTGAGTAGAAATGAATGGAGAAATAGATTTAGGTCCTATCTTATATAGTTTTATCTCTTTTCCTTTCCTACTCTCATTCTCTCTATATCCCATCATTAGGTCCTTTACCTTTAGTACCACCCCTATAATATTAGATCCCCATACAACTCTATGATCTTATATATGGCCTAGACATGCCACTTCCACTATATATATTCCTTCCCATTGGTGAAACCAACTTATCCCTTATAAACGAAAGCATTTCCCCTCAAAATTCCATACATAGAAATAAGAACAACTTTAGCTCATGATGACCACCCCATGGATGTGGATCTCTATATATCTTATTCTTCCTTGATTCAAAAAAACCTTTTGAATGATTGGAAGACATAAATTTGAAATGATCATCTATTATTTTGTAATAAATATCCCCATTTTTTTTAATTTTTAGGGCACCCACCAGCTTCTCTAGTTCCTAATGATTTTGTTGGACTATGAGACAAAAAACCCTTAATAGATTATAGCCTAAATCAACAATTTTTAAATATTACCACACATGGTTATTAGTAGGGTGATCTTCATATACATGGACCATATGGTGCATTGAACACCCAATATTAATTCATGTTTGGTTATGTGATCAACCCCCTTATTACAATATGTCAAAAATAAAGTATTTGGAAATTTTAGCATAACCTATTTCTTCTACATGTATCTGGTAATATTGAATCATTGGTTCCATGAATTTGTCTATGTATAAATTCAATCACATGGATGTTAGAGTATATTGAGCCTAATTAATCTCAGAATATTTCTTAAATATAAATTTTGTTATGTGTATGACCTATTTATTGAAATTCACATAGGTTGGAACTTGAAAAAAGAAATTATACAATGTTTGAATTCAAAAAGGAAAATACATAGAATAATTTATTCCATGAAATAAATGTAAAATAACCAGAAAGTAATTGGGATAATGAAACACTAAGAACATTTTGTTTTTTAATATGGAATTTAGTGACACTAAAATTTTGTGCCAAATGAAGGAACACTAATTAATTTAACCATTAATTAAAATTGTATAATTCAGAAAACATTATTGACCAAAATTACTTATTGAAAAATATATCCAAATAGTGGGAACATAATATTCACATAATGGTTGTTACTAGGTATGGAATGAGGATAAATTTAGTTTTATTCTTAATAATCCGTTTATCAAAAAATAATTTTCTTTTTATTTTTCATTATTATTTGAACAGTTATTTATACCACTTATAAAAATTGAATTTGATAAAATGGTTTTACTATTTGTAAAAATAATTTATAAATTTTATAATGTGGACACTTTCATTTTTTATCCTGATTAATTGCAATCATGTTTAAAATTTGTTACCTTAGTGAAGGTTAATAAGAGTAAATTATTTGATTAATATAAAAGGTAAGTTATATAATATCACTTGAACCTATATAAATTTTATTGCTTAAAGATATTTCTACCATAAATTATCTTTTGTTTTACCCTATGTCCACTTGATTCTACTATCACTAGAATATGACTTTATTATATTTCAATTATTAATATTCACTTGTTCTCCACCCACCTCACTTATAAAATATCATGTCCACTCCTCTATTCTTTACACATTCATGAGAAATTAATCAAAAAGAAATTATTCTTAAATATCAACTTAATTTTCTTATATATATTCTATAGATTCTTTTATTTATGAAGACCAACCTAATGGTCCTTAAGAAGAGATCAGAAAGAGGATTCTCAAATGAGAGGAAATCATCTTTATTGAATAATTTTATGTTAATTTCCTTTTCTTCCCCCTAAAAATAATATATAACCATGTTAACATGATACCATAAATATCATTAATATATTAATATGTTTTCATGGAAGTGTAACATCCATTTTCTACCTCATTTACTTAATATGATAATAACTTCGTTCTTGCTTACTTGTGGAACAACACCTCTACGAAGTGATGAAACTCTTTTTTTTCCATTCATGGATGGAAATATTAATGGATTTAATTAATATATATTATATTTATGATATTATTATTATTCTAAAAATATATATTAACATTTATATTTCTTTCTTTACAATTTTTGGAAATTCAAAAAATTACTTGTGTGTACATAAGAACTACCTTCTCTAAGAAGTAATGTAATTCGTTTTCCATCACCACCATATATGATGTGTTATAAATGTTTTTATGATGTGTAAAAATTATAATTATTAAATTAATAATATTCCAAAAAATATGAAACCTTGAACAAGGTGAATGGGCTGGAATCATTGAAGAATAAGAATAATGAGAAACAAAACTATTTACACCGAAAATTGATTTCAATGGACAATTTTTAATAAATGGGTAGTGGGAAATTATAATGGAATGGTATATTTTATGATACATATGAATATATTTCTGATATATGTGAATAATAAATCTAAATTTATTATACATGAAATTAATAATTCTTATGAATATTTTCAGGATCAGAGGTAAGGGTTTATATTGCAATCTGATTTTTAATCGGGACTATTTATGGTTGAATATAGTTTAGGGGAGTTATATGTAACTTATATACTAAACCAAATCTATTTTTTATAATATATTTATTATTTTGGTTTTTTATGATTTCCTTTCATCCTTCTTTATTTGTTACTTAAAACGACTGATAATTTTTTTGAAGAAAAGGTGACCTTATTGCCTCTTTGGTTGGGAACGTTTTTCCCATGCCTATGTTATTTAAGATTTTTTCAAGAGTATTATTGTAATGACCCCAAACCTTGTATCCCAGATCTAGTACATTACAGTATTAAATTGGCATAGAAAAAAATATATCACATCCCAAGGGACCGAATATTTTTTTAGATTCCGTAAACTAGAAACATATTTGAAATTCAAATTACATTTTAATTTTAAAAAAATTTATTTTCATTGAGAACACCATTATTCCCCCATATATTACTCTGCATATCAGTTATAATAATCTTTATGAAAACCTGGGGAAATAAAACTTAAGATAGAGATTATCTCAAATAATTAGTAAGGGTTAATTATAGAGAAATCAATAATGAATCAATGACCACCTAACATGGAAAATATAATAACTAAAAACACATGCCAAGTATTAAATAAACTGAAAATTAAAATTATTCCATATAATTTTCCATAGTGAAAATCTCCTAGATAATAATAAATAAAATCAGAATGAAACCAATGGAAAATAATTCAGATTTCATGATCTCTTGCATCATGGTACCACTACTGTCAAGACCTTTCATAATATGGTTTAAAAATTTTGGGTAAAAACCCATTTAATTAGGTGAATATTTTCATGTCACGAAACTACTGATGCATCACAGGGTTATCTATAACGGGCCTGAACCTATGCGTGCTTGTCAAAAGAATTCATTATAAATTGAATAATAAATTCAAAAAGATATTTTTAAATATAACTGTTCAATACCACTTTGAAAATTATAAATACCATAAAGAAACGAGATTCTTGATATGATATATAAGAGGTGCTGAATATTTACCTCATTAAAGAAGGTGGGTATATAACCTCAAAATATACCTTAACGAAAGGAGATCGAGACAAAGCCCCTTACAAATGAATCGATTTGGTGTATTCAATGCAAGTCCACATAAAAAAGTGTATATAAACCATTATATAATAGAAATTCATTTCACACCTAATCATATCATGACATAATCAATGAAATAGAATATTAACCCTATGAATGATAATTGAGTTATGAAATATATTACAGCTTTTAATAAGTCAAATCGTATTCCCCATACAAGTAATAATTATAAGAAGAGACCCAGAATACCATTCAGATAATTATATTAATGATATGATATATCATAAGGAAGCATATATACACAACACACAATAAATAAGTGGTGAAAGAGGTATATATCTCAAAGAAGTAAATGTGAGGCGAGAAAACCTACACCTCATGTTTCCCTCTCATGTAACATTATTTAACCTCCTGTATAATGGTTTAAATACTGTTATTAAGTCATTAAAAAAAAATTAATATTTTAAAAACCTTATGGAATGATTTTATAACATATTTTGAACCATTCATTAATAGTATTTCATTATTTTCATGGTTTCATGTGCGATCGTTTAATGGTTTCATGATCTTTTCATTTGTGAAATTTTTTTGATGTTCATTTAAAATGGTATTAAAACTCTATACGTATAATAGAATAGTATTAATGAACTTCCATAATTATTAATTTTCCCATATATAATTTTTATTTCTTACGTGATTATGATTCATTAGATAAAATGTTAATGATATATGTTTAATTTATTTTGGGGTGTTTTACAAACACCAAGAACTAGTGTCATTTTATTTACTATAATGAGTTTATATTAGTTTAAAAAACATGAAATAGGATACAATATAATTTTTAAAATAATAATTATCCATAATAATTTTTCTATGAAATATATAATGGTGATAATTGAAAACAAACAAAAACATTATTCACGAACAAGAATAACCAACATGACATGGAAAATATATTCTTTTCATTGAATAAGTGGAGGTAATAAATGTTATGGATATAAGATATTTCATTTTAAACAAACATATATAGTACTTACATGATTGGGGAATTATTATGTCATTATGGATGATGGATCTGAAGAGAAAGTAGAAGAAGAAATGAAAATAATAGAGGTGTTTTGAGAGAATTACCATTTGAATATCACCTCCTCAGGAGACCCTAAAGACCTTGGATTTCGAATTATGGTGAGACCATAATCACATGTTAATGGGGAGAGTTAATATGGGAGTTTTTTAAAGGTATTTTATATTCTTAAGGGATTGTGAGTCGAAATGGGTAGATGAGGGGTGGTACGTATACTTGAGGTGAGGTTGGTTTATGTGATTAAATAATATATATTTTGTAATAAAATCCAACCACATTGAGGTGATATTAACTTCAATGAATTGGTTAGATAATTAATTTTTTATTTCTTGTTTGATTAGGTTTTATAAATAGCTAAAACACCAATTAAATTTTTTATATTTTAGGTGGTTCATGCTCTTAACTTTTAACATTAACCCATTTAATTATTTTACCATATGGTGGTAAATAATTTTTTTACCATGGTAAATTTTTTATGTATAAATAGGGAAATTATCAGACAACATAATTTTTACCTTATTATTATATATAAGGATTCCATTTTAAAAATTTGAAATCACATAATTAGAAAAATTATATTTAAAATTAATCCCACAAACGACAACAAAAAATTACATTTTTAAAGTGAAAAGTTCAAAAGTTTGAAATATTTTTATATGCAATTTGAATGTAAAATTGATTAAAATGACCTAAATTGTATTTATGGATTTATTATTTAAGTAATTACACTTTAAAACTAATTTATAATATAATTTAACTATATAAATAAATTAGATGAAAATGATGTTTTCAATTAAAATTAAATATTTTTAACTATTTACCAAAAAATTAAGCTTCTCTCAAAAGTTCCAAAAATTCACCCAATGAAAATTTTTATATTACTTTCTAAAAAATTAAATTTTTTTTTCTATAAAACCAATAAAAGTTTAAAAATTTTTATTTATAATTTCCGTGCCATTAAAAGGGGTAAAACTGCCATAGAAATATATAGGCGTTTTATGCTTAAAATTGGATTTATTTTTTTCTTAAGCCTATTGAACTTGTTGAATGAATTTAAAAACATTTTATTTATATATAAAGTATACATTTAATTATTATATTCAATAATAGTGATTAATTTAATTTATTATGATATAATTTCATTGTCAGAATAATTTTTGTTTATAAAAACACATCCTTTATGTTCAATTGCTTTTTATTTTTATTTCTAATTAATTCATAACCATTGAATTAATTTTATAATATTGTGTAAAATATATTTTAATGAGTTATTTAGTCTTATTCTCACCCATCAATTTAATAACTATTTAAAAAAAATGTTTTAAAACAATAACATTTAATAGTATTTTGAGGTTTCTCTAAGCTCAGTGTTGCATACAACGTACACTATAAAAGAAATTGAATTTATTTAACACTAGACATACCATAAAATAATGTGTATTTATAGTTATTATCTATCTTAAAATTATTATTTAATTTCATTTTAATAATATTTTAATTCATTTTAAATTATTTTAAATTAATTTTTATAATGCACTTTTAAACAGGTTGTTTATGATTTTTAAAAAAAAGTGTGAAAGGAATATTTTTTTACCATTTACTAAATGAAGAAAATTTTCCGTTATGTTAAAAATTATTTTATTTAAGGATTCATTTTCAATTTTTCATATTTATTTAAAGGTAAAAATATTTTATAAGTATTATAGGAGATTTTATATCCAATGATATCAAAATAAAATAATATTTTTCTAATATTTAAAATAAAGGTTTGAATATTATTTTAAACGTATCTTTCGTCTATATCAATATGAATTTATGTTTTTTCTAATAAAATGAGGTTATATTTTAGTTCTCTCAACCATTCCATTCCTCACTCTTATGACTCGTGTCTTCTGAAATGATAAAGCTATATGCTATGAATCAAGATTTATACACTATGACTAATTAGGTATGAACATTATATTTAATGATATTGATATCACACCATTAATATTTTATTATTCATGTACAAGATCATAAATTGATATCTACTATTTTTCTCTTTCATATGTATCATAGATCATATGTTTTAATTTTCACCAGGTTAAAAAGAAATGTTTTATATTGGATACAACAATAAAGGGTACAATAAGAGTAATGATTTTTGGTAAATATTTAATATCTTTAATTAAATTTATTAATTTTGTATGTATTATCCAAAAACTAAAATCCTTTATGTCTTTGGGGCATGAATTATTTCATATCATATTAATTTTTCACTTAATTTGATGAAATATATATATATGTTTATCTCATGGTCACCTGAGTTGGCATCAAAGCTATGTTTAGTTATTTTTAGACATTATGTTTTAAAAAATTGGTGTATAGAACATAAGAAAACCTACTATGAACTAGAAGTTATATAGGATGAATCTAATAGGGTTATAGTTTGAAATAACTTGTCATTATTTAATAATTTTAATTAAGTATTTTTATGATTATATGATTTTTCACTCTGATTATTATTGATTTATGTTATTGTTATGAATTTTTTATTCATTGAAAAAAACAAGGAGTAATTTTTTTAACAATTAATTTGGTGGAAAGTGAAATTATTTTCCTCTTATGAAACATAAAAATATACTATCTAGAATGAAAAGTTTTATTAGTATTCTAAGAGAACACTCTCATTCCAAGAATCACCTTATGATTCAAAGAGGGGGGGGGGGGGGGGGTATGAATTCCAAGTTGATTCATTCACGGGAAAATATACCTTCTTTCTATATATCTTCTTATCAAATAGTGGTTGAGTAATGGAAATTTATCAATTAAAATATATTTTTTATTCTGCACTGCTCGAAGGAAGAAAAATATATGCTAATAATGTATTAGTTGGAAATAGAAGTATATTAGTGGTGGAATCTTATTAAGAGTACGAGGCAAGACAGATAAATTGACTCCATATAATGATATGGGTTTATGATTATATTTGGTAAAATTAATTTATCAAAACTCTACACATATAAATGTAAAAGGAATTTACTGCACCTAAGAATCAGGATCGTAATTTTATTAGTTCCTATATGAGAAAAACTACCAGACTTGTGAAGTAGTCTTTTGGTTTTATTATCTACCATGAAATAAAAGTTTATCGGTACTTAAGTTTCATAAAACCAATCATATAAAAGGAACTATCCTTATGAGACTTTAATAGGTATGAATAAATTGTTTAGTATATTCTCAAGGTAGAATTGTAGTGTGTATATTCCCATCATCCTCATGGTTCTGATTATAAGTGAATGATAGAGTTTTTAGGAAATTATAACAATAAAATCAATGGGGGAAAGAAAAATAATCTTAATTTTTTTTACATATTTGTTTAAAGAAGCGTGCGAGAAATTTCCTTAAGGGGACTAGTATTCGTTTCAAGTGTATAAGGGAAGGATATTGAGGAATTGAGTACTAAAAAGATGTAATTAAGAAATCCATTGAAATGATTATGGAGATATCTCAACTAAATACACCACCCACACACCATTTCTAAAAATAAAAGTAGTATTTTAATTATTCCAAAAATTGCATGAATCCTGAGGTAAATAATTATAATCATTACCAATTTTTTTAACCAAGTTCCAAAGGGAAAGCTCATGAGATTATAACAATTGACGTGGGTTATAATCATGAAATGGTGAAAAGTGTACTTATCATTATCTATATCACTATAAATTCATTGTTTTTTATCCTTTTAACCACTCTTTTATATCTAAATATATTTATTTGGGTTATTATTTAACCACCTCAGTGATTAAATTTTAAATTACTAGTGAAAACACATAATGACATCAGGACTGAATCTGATGTCTATATATCATCCCATATAATAGCTTGTGGGAATGTTCTTCCTGCTAAATCTTATGATTCTACATCTAGTTTAATTTGATGTGATTTTGGTAATAGATTATATTTATTTATATAGTTCCCATATCAAATTCTGAGGAAGGGAGGATATGTTTCATATTCTAAATAAACTAATGATTTCTTGTCGTAGCGAGGATAAATTTGAACTTCCAATGTAAATTACATCAATTGTATGAGTGTTATTACTTTTTAATGAGTTATATATATATAAAATTATTGGACATAAAATCAATATGGGAGATATACCTATTTTTTTGGAAATAAGATGATTTATTTTCTAAAGATTTTCTCAAAATACCCTTTAGAATAATGAAGTTGAGTTTTCAATATTAATCGTACTTGGTGATACCCATATTCCAAAGAATCATTATATAATATCACTGATTGATTTTCATGATTTAAATAAGAAAATACAAGAGGGTCTTGTTATGGTTTTCATTTTCCAAGTACATCACCATGGGATGAACCTGTTGTTTTAATTTAGAAGAATGATGGGACAATTAGAATTTGTACTAATTATATAAAAATTGATAGGATAAAAATCAAGAATTAGTAAACTTTACCCCATATTTATGATTTTTTTGATCAAAAACGAGGGACACAATAAATTTCCAAGAAATAAAACAAATGTAGAAATCATTAATTTATGGTTAAAATGAGGACATATTTAAAATATCCTTATGTTAATGTTATGGAAACTAAAATATTTTAGTGATCCTTTTTCGACTTATGAGTATCCCAAGTATATGAATAGATCAAATTAATTGAGAATTCATATATTACCTTTATTAGTTTGTTGTATTATTTATTGATGATACTAATCTATATTCCATAAAAAAGGAAGAGAATGAAAAATATATGGTGATTCTATTGAAGACCATGAGAATGGAGAAGAAGTAATCCAAATTTTGTAAATGTGGATTTTGGATATTTAAAATCTCATTCATGGGTTATGTAATTATAATTGAGGTAATATAAATGGATACATCAAATATATAAGCTATTAAATATTATCCTAGACCAACCATGTTTACCAAAATCCATATTTTTCTTAGGATACTTGGATACTAGTGGTGTATTGTCAAATATTTATCATGGATATCAAATCCACTAATTAAGTTGATGTGGAATAGAGACAAGTCATTTTGGATGGATGAATTTGAAGAGAATTTCATCAAAATAAATAGAAGTTTTGTTAATTAACTTATACTCACACTATATTATAGTGGATAAGGGTTTTGGGGATGTAGTGAGACATCAATTTAGGGATTAATCTGTGCTATCCTGGAGAATGAAATTGTAGAATCTTATAACCATATCCAATGAAAGGTTCCAGAGAAAAATTACAAAGCCCAGGATTTGAAATCAGTAGTGGTAATATTTTCTTTGTTGATATTGATTAATTATCTTTGTGGTGATAAGTTTCGGATATATACTTTTTATAAAATATTTAAGTATATATTTTCATAGAAAGTGTTAAATATGAACCAAAGAATATGATATGAACTAATTAATGATTATGACCGTCAATACATTATGACCCTAGGTAGGTGAACAAGATGGCTGCTAATCCGAGTTAGAATAAGCAAGGTAGTGTTTTACATGATGAGGATTGAAATAGATCCAATACTTTTGTATTTTTAGTTTATTAACCATGATATCATAAGGATACTTAAAATATCCTAACTTTATCATATTAATGTTCAGCCATCTATTAATGTGAATAATAAAGAAGAAGAAATGGAAGATATTGAGGAAACAATGATGGTAAGATGGTAAGGAATGTTACATTGTTAAGTTGTGATTGTGATAGAATGATATGATTTATGAATGTAGTACGTGTCTCGTCAATACCAAAATTAGAGAAGGATATATGAGTTAAAACAAAAAGTTTATTATTATTTATTCATTGGTGAATTACGAATACGTATAGATATGTCATAAATAATTTATAGTAGGAAAATATGATGTGAGATATTGTTGATTATTTATCCCAGTTCTTAGTCTTATCGTAAGATAATGATGAGAGACAAATTTCTAAGGGGATGTTACTTCCATTCCCCATAACTTAGAGGGAATGAAAAAACATCACCATGGATTTATTCACAAGAATCCCTGGGAAATATAATGGGAACAAAGTTATTTGGGTTATATTTGATCAACTTATGAAATTAGTATATTTTATTACTATCAGTGAATATTTATCTCTCTATCTGCTTACCGGGTTATACATTAAAGAAGTGGTAAGATTTCTTGGGTTACCAATATCATCTATATATCATTGATATATAAGTTTTACCTCTATGTTCTGGAGAAGTCTTCCACAAGGTGAATATGGAGTTGATCTTTAGGACTACATTTCATCCATATATAAATGGTCAGCATGAGAGGACCATTCAAACCCTAGAAGATATTCTATGATCCTTCTCTATGTGTTTCAAATAAGGATAAGATCAATAACATCCCTTAGTGGAATTTTACTACAATAATAAATTTCACCCAAGAGTTTATATTTCTCCTTATGAATCCCACTATTGAAAGAAATGAAGAACTCTAAAATACTTTGATGACGTAGTAGAATTAAAGATGATAGGTCCTAATCTGGCTAAGAAAATGGGAGAGAAGGTTTGAGTCATTTAGAAAAATATCATGGGAGATAAAAGATGAAAAAAACTTTGCTAAAAATATCTACCTAGAGCTAGAGCTTTAAGTTAGTGATAACATATTCCTTAAAATATATCCTTGGAATAATATTATGATATTTCAAAATAAGGTATGGTTAAGCCCCATATACATCTGTCCCTATGAGATTATTGATTGCATCACGATGATAGATTATTACGTGGTACTACCTATGAACATGTGAAAATTTAATGGTGTGTTCCATTTATCTCTTTTGAGGAAGTACATACCAGATCCTTCATATTTACAAAACTCATAGGTCATGAAATTGGAGCACGATCTATCTTGTTAAGAGAAATGGGAATAAATCTGGGATTCTTAGGATAAAGTGATACAAAACATGAATAATAAACTAGTTAAGATTATATAGAGGAAATAAAAATACAATATTTAAATAATGGATCCCAATAATATTATTATTTAGGGTTATCCCTAATTTTTTTATATGAGTGATAGAATTTTTACATTTAAATTATTATAAGGGAGGTAGAATGTAACATCACTATATTTTAGAATATATTTCTCTTTAAAACATATTTTTTTGATAGATTGTGAAGATCATGACCATGATATTACGTTAATAAGGTTAATATATAATAAAACTAATCATATTATATGGTATTTAAATTAAATATAATTTCCAAAAATAATTTTTAATTTACATTTAAAATAAATTCATATGAATGAACTATTTTAATATATTTTGATCATGTACATTATTTTTTATTATATGTTTTATTTAGAAATAATTCAGTTTATCCAAATTATTAAAAAATATTTCTTATATTTTTATTAAATGAATTAATTTGTTATAAAATTTTAATAAATGAAAATAGAATCATTTTGAGGTAAAAAGAGTTGTTTTTATGAAAAAATCATTTTTTATCACAATGTGTTTTTTCTTAATATATAAAATTAATTAATATATATTAAATATTTTAATTAAATTAGTATATTATAGTTTTTTATAAGAAATTTTAACAACAATTTAATGGTTTTTTCATGGAAAGGAATGATAATAAATCCAATTTTATTTTTAAAAATTCATTTTCTGAAACCATTATTTATTTGGTATTCTATACTCTGTAAAAAATTAATTATGGAAACATGTAGGATTTAAATTTTATGTAATTATTTCTATATTTGGAATTTAAATTTATAAATTTTTTAGTTTTTCAACTTTTATTTTTATTCATATAAAAATTAAATATTATAAATATTTGTTACCTAACTGATGGTTAAAAAGGGTAAACGTGGGGGGGGGGGGTTGAACTAAAGGATAAGATTTTAAATATCACTTAAAATTGTATAAATTTTAATTTTTAAAATTTATTTAGACCATAAATTATCTTATATTTTAACCATTGACCACTTAATGTGACTTTCACTTGAATATGACTTTATTGTATTGTAATATTCTTATTATTTAATTTTTTTCAACCCACCTCACATTAAGATGTGAATCTCCTCTTCTATCTTTTACACTACTTATTGGGCCACATAGCTCCACCAAAATTCAATACATAATTTCTTGTGGTGGGGTTTTTCTTAAAATACCAGTTTGTGGGTCATTTTCCAGAGATCTAAAGAAGGTTTCTCAAAGAAGAGGTAATCGACTTTACCGAATCCTTTTTAGTTTATTTATTCTTATACCTGATCCAAATATTCTAAAACCATATTAATATGAATAAATAACTATAATTTCATTAATTAATTTTTCTTATGTTACTGGTATATCCATTTTCTACCACCTTTTCATCCTATAGGAAATGATTACTTCATTCATCCATACGTGTGGACTACCATTTTCATGAAGCAATACATTTCATATTTCATGTCAAACATAAATGGACGGTCTTATAGATGGATTTTATGAATATATATTATATTTATGATATTATTATATTTTTAAGGATATATTTTTATTTACTATTATTTCATTCTTTTCACTAAAAAATGAATACAATACTCGGGTGTACATACATGCTACCATATCTATATAGTGAAGAAATTAATTTATCATCACCACATTATATTAATTATTATAAAATTTAATATAATGAATAAATAATTTATTTATAAAATTATTAGGATTATGGAGATGATTAAAACATGAACATGGTGAATGGACTAAAATAGTTTAACTAGAACATGTCAGGGAAAAATAAAAGTTAACACCAAAATATTGGTTTTAATGATGAATTATTAATAATTGAATAAATAGAAATAATATGGAAATATTATATAGTAATATCAGTTTTAATTGGGTTATTGTATAGATTTATAACAAATCTAAATTTGTTATAAATGATATTAATAATGCATATGAAGAAAGTTAGGAAATGAATTATGGGTCTCTGTTGCAATCTCAATTTTTATTGGGATTATTTATAATTGAATATCATTTAGGGAAATTTTTGATCTTTTTGATTTAAACCCACAAATGTTTTAATACCCTATGGTTATTTTTTTTATTTTAATTATTTCTTTTAATTATCCTCTCATTGGCCTTAAAAATGACCTAGAAAATATTTTTATGAAAATTCGACCATATTTCCTCTTTGGTGGATGATATTTTTCATCCATGTCCACATTCAATAAATGGATCAAAAATGTAATTATATGTGATAAAATACTTATAAAAATTCATTTTAATTCATATATTAATTTATTCTCAAATTATTAAAAATAAATTTCTAAAATTTTTCTAAACTAGTTATTTATGGGTTTTTTCAAAAAATCTGAATAGAATATTTGTTTTAACATTTCTTGAATGAACAGATTTTAAACTGTCATGGTATATATTTTATTTAAATATTCATTTAAAAGTTTCTATATTTATATTTGAATTAAATATTTTTCTCAATATTTTGGAAATTTTAATTTAAAATGAAATCAAAAGAAAAGGATATGTACCTCATGTTTTCAAGGAAAGGTTATAATTTTATTTTTAATATTATTTTTCATCTATTTCTACAGGATTTAATATTTTTTATTCTTTAAATATTATATTATTTAATGATACCATCCATGTTATTTATAAGGATAAATTATGAATTTTTTGATGTCGAAATATTTATGAAACTATGTTCTTTTCTGTAGATTATTCTATGCTAAATTTAGGATTTTTCTTATGATCTTTTGTAACTCATATATGTGGTTTTAATTTTATAATGAATGAGTCTTTAAAATACATCCAATTAATTTTTTAATGAATGATATCTCCTAATATAATTTCATTAGGATGTGAGTGAAGCCATTTGTGGGGTGAAAATAGGTTGCTGAGTGAACCCAATCCATTATGGGACATTGTCCACTATATGATGATGGTATTGAAATTCAGCCTTGACTAATGAAATGAATTTCTATAAAAATGATTATACAAAAATTACTATAAAATATTATTCTGATTTTGATATTCTATTTTGGATCATGATTGATTGATGAATATTTTTCACTCTTATGACTATTGTCTCTTGAAATGAAAAATCCTTATGCCCTGACTCATGATTTATGATCTATGATTGATTGGGTATGAAATTTTAGAGTTATGATCATGATATCATAAAATTATGCTTATATTGTAATTTCATAAGATCATGGACTGATATCTAACATGTCTACCCATACTGGGAATCTGATCTTAACCCTTCATATGTTTCCATTTTTATATATTATAAAGAGAGGTTTAAAGTATGATATATTTAAGAAGGGTACAATGGGATAAGATATTTATAGGATATATTAAGTATAATTCATGAAATAAGTTTATTATATTTCAAATATATAAATAAATAAAACCTTTATGGTTTTGGGGTGTGAATTATTGTTTAATATATTAAGTTTTCATAAAAAATGAACTGATATTTATGTATTTTTTCTACGGGTCACTTCACTAACATCCTGTACAATAAACATAACAATCTTAATCACTAATTTCAGAGCCATATTCATATATACTACATAATATAAACATAATTTATAACTATATACCAAAAATATATACCCGATTAATGTTTATTTACATCCTCAGATGTTTGTATTTTTCAATTGTTTTCCATGATTCTTAGGTCCCATTTTATTAGGTGAATGATACGAATATTGTTCATAAAAACGAATTTTTGGTGAACTAGTTTCTAGGTGTTTAAAGATAAAAAGGTGGTATATTAATAAAATATTTATGTATTTTTAACTCCTTCCCAAAATCCTTTTGAAATTTTAAATACATTATTATTACATGATATTACCATTATTTATCATTCCGTAATCATTCATGATATAAACATTATAAAATAATTCTTGTAGGTGGTAACATCAACCCAAAAAAGACTATGTTATTATGATATAATGAGTAAATAAATGCTTTAATATAATTTTAATATAACTTTTAGAAAAAAATAAAATTATATAATTATCAATTACACTCATTAAATTCATTATTAAAACCATCCATATAGGGTGTTGGTGAAAAATAAAATTTGTTGATTAAAGAGGTGATTTCTCATATCTATACACGATTAAGGATTTCATTTCTCAATGATTTAGATAGAATTTAGGTATATGAAAAATTATAATTTAATAATTATAATTTTTAAATAGTTTACATATTCATTCATCAAATCCATTATGTGACCTTCCATGAAAGGCAATGATGCAAAACGAACCACATCACCTCTAGGATGTGGTAATCCCCACATATGCAAGGTCGATGATGCTTTTATTATTGTTAATTGATGGAATGGATTGAATAATAGTATTTCAATTAATACATTAACATTATATTATATTAATAGAGATGACGTAATTAAGAATAAAATACTAAAGAGTGGAAAATACTTTAGTTGAGAACTAGAGTTTTCTTTTGAAAATCCCCTTAAAATTGGAGGCCTTATCTTTAATATTGGATAACAACATATAATGACATTAGGAATGGATTCTAGAAATAGGACAATGAGATAGTTTTTGGATTAAATTTAGTAGTGTATGAGTAGAATAAATTTGTTGACATGATCCTATTTTTTAAGGAAGAGAAGGTTAATTTTTGAATTACCAAGTACATTTCAATAACGGTTCATTTCTATTCAAGGGTAAAGGATTTAAAATTTTAATATAACATAGTTTATGAGGTTTATAGTATCCACCTTTCATCCAAACAATCTAATTAATGTTTTTAATTTTTTTTTGATCTTTTAAACCTTGTAAAACTAATTACTACCCTTTTTTTAATTTTCCCATTATAACTAATGTTTTTCTCTAGAATAATTAATTTTAATGTAAAAATTATAACTATACTTATTATTAATTTTAAAATGGCAATTTTAAATATGAATACAATTTTATACAATAAAATATCTATGCTTTAGTGTAGTATATTTCTTAAGTAACTGACATGATTAGTAAAAAGCATTCTTAAGAAAATTGTGTTTTAGGATTAAAGATTCTGTGCTATTAAAATTACTGATTCTATGAATATATAAAACGTAAATTGTATTATTTTTTTTGTGGATTTCAAAGAAATCCATTTTTTTACTATAATTTTTTTAATTAAATGAAAATATAGACATCTATTTTTAAATTGGAATAAAATGTTAGAAAGGTTTTAAAAATTAAATTTTGGTTTTATATGTTAGGAATAAAATTTAATATACATAATTTTACACCTCAAATACATATTTTATTAAATAATTTTATTAATAAATTTCAATTTATTATTTATATTTAGGTATATTTAAGAAATTTAGAATTACGGTAAAGACAAAATATTTTACTATATCATTAAAAATAAAATATTTTAGAAAAATATCAGAACATAGTAATAATATAATATTAACATGATTAATACAAAAAGAAATTTATTTTTTTCATATTAAAATTTTAAAATTTGTAAATAAAAAAATCAAAATACAATGAAAGTAATTTTCATATTAAAATAAACTTTTTAAAAATATATATTATTCTTACTTTAATTTTATATCAATTAAAAACATGATTGGTGTTAATTTATAATTAAAATAAAAATATAACTTATAAATTATTTGTTTGGTTTATTTAAATAATGTGGATACAATTAAAATAGAAAAAAAAAACATTTTTAAGAATAAAATGATATTGTCAATTTTAGAATGGATTAGTAAATAATCGTACTTTTTCTATAAAATACAAGTGATAGATGATATAACAAATTTATAGTTTCATTATTATATGATACTAATTTTTAGTTACGTAGATATTCAATTTCTTCATTTAGGATCTAATTATGAGGTAATATTTGGTGGAAGTCATGGGTGGTGACTGTACTAGAATGTATATTGTGTAAATTTCCATGAGTTCAATATTTTTTCACATTTCATTTCACTGAAACTATAATTTTTGGATTTTAGCTTTGGATTAGAATAGGTAAAACCCTAGTGAAGGTAACTCCTTTACCATCTCATACAAATGTGATTTATATTTTTTACTTTCACCACCTGATTCCATATATTTCTATTTTCTTCATAGTTTTCATAATATAGTCACATCCATTTATAACCAATAATTTATGGGGCATATTATAATTGTCATTTTTTAACAAATCATAGTTTCTTTTTAAATTAATTTTGGGTGTAAAATTTGATATTGACATATTATTTAGTTATGGAAATTTCATCGTGAAATTTTAGGTCATTATATTCTCCCCTTTAAATAAATTTAATCCTCATTATTTTAATTTTTTCTGGCTATTGAAATAGTTAGGGATGTCTATAATATATACAAGACTCTAGATTTAATATCTAATGAGGTTTTATCCCAACAATATTTAGTATTATTATTGAACTACTATCTTCCCTCATAACATGAATATAACTAATATTGATTTTTCCTATTAAAAATTGTGCCAAACAACCAAATACGATTAGTGTATTTTTTATAGGGTGTTTATAGTTAGTATTGTATTAATATGTGGTCATGGGTTTACTTTTAGATGTGATTTTTATATATTGTAAATTATAATTGAATTAATGTCAAAAGTTCTAATCCAGTCATAACATCACCTCAAATTTGGTTAAAGGACAAATAAATATATTTTATAGGAAGAACATTCCAATTAACATCTATTAGGGATGAGTTACATATATTTGATATAATAATCGTACCACCAAATGTTTTTTACTAATTTAACATATAGTCATTGGGGTGGCAATTTCTTCTTCTTTAGTATAAAGGATTTGGTTGAACATGATACAGATATAACACTGTTAGTTCTTTATTCTAAGTAAATTTTTTGTTTCTTTTGGTAGGTTTATCCAATATTAATTAATCTAATTGGTTAATAGAATAAATCTTCATAATATACTATAAAGAAAATGTGATTAACCATAGAATATCTATCGAGAGTTCCAAGCCATGTGTTTAGTTTTAAGCCCACTTATCCTGTACTTGGGTAAATATTGAGTTGATACTTAACTATATATTTTTATGGTGAATAAAACAAGGTGAATATATCCGAAATATTCATCCACTTTCCAATATCAAGATATGGATATAATCTCTAGGAGAAACACACAATCATTACTTTACTAAAGAATTAGAACATTATCCTATAATAATACACATCTCTTAGACTTACCCCTAAATGTTTTCCTAAATCTCTCTTATCCCAATCCAAAAAACATTCAATACTACATTAATTTTACAAAAAGGTTAAACATACCATTAAAATTATGATCATTTACAACTTATCACCCCTTTATGACATTTATATCCTTAACTAATAGCATCAAAATATACAAAGTTATATAAACCCACTTTGATACTAACTATGAAAACCTACATATTTTAATCTCTTATAATTACATAACATAAAGTAAATATTTCATTAAAATAAATTCTTATGATCTTTTAGATTTAGTGTTCTAGAGAATTGGGGCTAAAAATTAAATAATAAAACCCTTTTCTGTTTTAACTAATTGAAAATCTTCCAACAATATAGACCAATAATTATTAAAAAACATGTCTTAAACATCTCCAACTAACTCCCCACACATGATTGTCTTTTTGACACATCATATATATTAATTTTCTTAATAACCTTAGGAAATGTAAATTCAACAAAAATGTCAACGTAGATGATCATTAAGGGTAAATGTATGTGATAATAATTAATGATTAGATGAGATCATAAGACATGGATTTTGTTATAATAAAGATATATAAAAATGATATTCTTAATAAATCATATATTAGAATTCATGGAATAGGGAATAGAATAACATTAAAACATTTCATATGATTTCCAAAAATTAAATAGGATCTACAATAATAACATACATTAGATGCATAAAACAATGATCCCAGATCACAAGAGCAAAACATAAAAGTACAGAATATTATATAAAATCACTGTAAAGATGGAATATAACATAGAATGAAAATAAAATAAACTTATAAGGAAGTCACCATTATAATAATAGAAAACCTTATGAGATACTCATTCTACACACTCCTTTGCAAAATTTTTAATTTTAACAACATAATAAAATGTGATAATAATAATTATTTTTATTCCTTTGGGAATAAACTCATTAGGTACATTCCATATTTACCAATAATACTTCAATATTAATCAATTCATTAATTGGTGATCTAGGACCCCACCCATTATCATCCATACATTTTTGTGCCACCTGAAATCGATCACTTTTCCTATCATGAATAAACCACATATATAAAATTGATTTCATGTCTTTTTCATTGGAATCATATAGGTAAATCATTTATAAATCTGTAAATCATCATAACATGATATACGTAGGGAACATAAATAGGTTTCCAATGTAATTTAGTAAATTTGTTGCTAAATACCATTATAATAGATAACATGTTGTTAAAAATATATAGTGAAAGGGTATACAATTAAATTAACAATTTCCCCAATCAATTGATGCATTCCATATAACCAAACACATTTCTGTCAATTTATGAAAATACAGAGTGTTCACTGTGGAAATAATTCAAGAAAATTATAAAAATTCAATTGATAACCATGAAAAAGGTATTTATGGATTCCTATGTGGTTTATCCCCCCAAAATAGAAAAATAGAATTTAGAGAGTAATTCATGAAACTAAATTTCTTTTAAAATAAATATTTTGGATATTTATAGGAAATGTAATTGAACACATAATAGTTTAAAAAAATGTTTTTAACATTGTAATAAAGCTTATGTTATGTGTCAATTTTCATAGATATTTTTTGAAAACGTTTTGTGATTTTCTTTGAAAACATTAATCATTAGAAATAATCTTCAGTAATGAATCGTTGATAAGGTATGGAGGTCATTCAAGAAAATTATGACGTGGAAAATAATACAAACTATCCTGGGAGGGTAACCATTTAAAATATCTTTATTTAAGACCATATCATAGATAAAAATAATAATGATACCATTTAAACGAAATAAAACGTAAATTAAAGGGTCACATGATTTAGAAAATATATGGTTTGAAAAATATACAGCAAAATATTATCATGAAGGAAAATGTATCCCATGATTTAAAACCATTGTTAAAGAGGATGAGATTTTTTCTTAACAGTGATATTATTTTTGAAAAATAACTTTTTCATGGAATTTGTTTTACAATTAAATGTTTATTTTTCTCAATGGAGTAAAATAAAATACCTTGAATATAATTTTAGGGTGTAATTAACTAATATTGGCCTAAATATGTTCAAGAACAATCATTATAACACAATAATGGTTATAGAGTTTTCAAAATCCCAAAATACGTTGATATTTTTGAATCAAAATCAATTTAAAGAGAGAAATGGATATGGATATTTAAACCCCATAAATCACAATGAATATGGTAAAAAAATTTATTATTAAATAATTAATCTATTTAATGAAATTGAGGTTCATAGTAAGAAATTTACATTAATAAATTATACTTTGTTCAAAGAACCTCTTACTTTTAATCCATCTTAGTTTACTGTTATTTGACCTCTTATATAGTTAGAAAACATATAATTATCAATAATTTCATGTCGTTATTCAAATATATTTCTTTTATGCACTTAATTTATGACCATATATCATAAATATGTTTCTTGATTATAGTTTATTTCAATCATCAGATGTAAGAAATTTTTGGCTACTTGCTTCATAAATGTTTTTTATTAACGAGTTTGAATCTCATTTATTGTTTAAAATTTCATCATTATGGGATTATTTACGACAAAAAACAATTTTTTTCAATGATTACATAATCCAAAGTTCATTAAGTAAAATACATGAATATGGTTCGTTGAAAATGAAATTATAATGAATTAGTTTCAATATGTCTCAAACTTTGGAATATTAATAAATATATGAAATAATAATAAAATATTTAGAGAATCATTAAAATATATTAAACACAATATTATTAAATAATATTGTGATTATATAACATTAAATAATTATTCATGATATACACATTATAATATCGTTCAAGTAGGTTGTAAAACTGACACAAATGAGAGCATGTTGTAATAATATAATGATTAAGGAAATGTTTTAATATATAATGTTAATATAAATATAATATAATACTACACATGTTTTAAAATTCATTTACCATCCATAAATTATTTCTTAGAATCTTTCTTGTAGAGTGGTGACGACAAATGAAATGCATTATTCGTGGACGTGGTTATGTGCACGTACACAATATTAACAATTACATTTTAGAACTAATGGGATGGAATGTAAGAATATCATAAAAAATCAATTTATAACTATAATTTTTGAGTATTAAGCTTATTCCTTCATAAAATATCTAATTTTTACAATAAAAAAAATGAGGTAATGAAAAATGAACTACGTCGCTTCGTAGAGGTGGTAGTCCCCATGCATAGAAGATCAACATTATTTAGTTTTTGATACTATATTTAAATGATTTTATAATGTTCACTTAATTAATATAATAATATTACAATATATTTATAATAATAATGTTATTAAAAACTATTCTAATGATTAATTAATAATGTTGTTGAAAACATGGGGGTTCCCTTGGAAATCTCTTTGTAAATAGAGGCCTTAGGCCAACTAATCAAGATTATAGTCCTATGATCATGAGATATGATATGAGGGAAATAATATTAGATCATCAATATAAAATTAAAATAGATAGTTATAGTATGAAGTGTTTGATGTCATCCCCATTCATATATGAAGAGAGGGGTAATTTTGGAAGATCTAATTACATTTCAATAATTGTATGTCACTATTCAAGGGTAAAAGGCTCCAAATATTTAGAATAATGGTTGTGTGGAGGTAATACTGAGCCACCACTGATCCACACACTTGGAGGAATGTTATTTAAATATATTTGTTTCTTTTAATCTTAATATCTAATTTTTTAAAATTGATAATTAATTTTGAGGACCATTATTAAAATTAAAATTATATTATAATTTGAACATGGTTATTTTAGATATGGAAATAAATTTATAATATAAAACATAAAAGTTTTTAAAAATTTAATATTATAATTAATTCACATGACACGTAGAAAGTTTTTTAATTTTTTTGTCTTGAAATTTATATGTAGCCTAAAATTATTATTTTTTTATTAATTTTAATGACAATAATTAATTGATTATACAATATTTTTTTGTTGATTTGGAATTATGAACAAATAAAATTTTAGAAAAAACATTCTTACTTAAAACAAGAGATTAAAAATTGTTTTTAAATTGAGATATAATGTTTCCTAAGTAAATAAAATTAAAAATAAGGTTTTAATTTTCATAATAATATTTTAAATACATACATTTACATCTTAAATATTTATTTGGTTTTTTTAAATGTTTAAAAAATTCCTATATCATTATTATACAATGATATTGTTAAATATTTGAAATATTGGTAGAAATTATAGTGTTGACTATTCACTTAAATATCAACTATTTTGAAATAATCCCAAAAATCCATCTTATTATAATATTAACATTATTAATTCAAAAATAAAGGTAATTTTTTGAAATTTAAATTTTAAAATTTTAGAATAAAAATACAATTATATATTGAGATTGTTTTCCAAAAAATTACACTTTTTAATTGTGAACCATTCATTCTATTTTTTAAAATAAATTATAAATTATGTTAGTTTTAATATATTATTCATATAAAAGATATAATTTCTGAATAATATATTGAATTTCATTAAATAAATCGCATAAAAATATAGTTAATTTTTTTACCAAAATTGAAGGACCTTGAAATTTTATTAAAAAATTAGAGAAAAACTATATTCTTAAGTAAAATACATGTGATAAATAATGAAACAAATTAATAGTTATAGGATTATATAATACTAATTTCTATAAAAATGGTACCTCACAATCTTCTTGAAGATATACGAATATGGTATGCTTTAGAAGCTATCATGGGTTGTGACTCTTCTAGCCTAGATCTTGAGGAAAATTCCACGAGATTAAAATTTTATCACATTGAATTTCATTGATACTATAACTGGTGGAGATTGTATCGGGAATTTTCTATGACAAACTAATTTGAAGCTACATCCGTTTCAAGCTTAGAAAAACGTGCTGCAAAAGGGAGTCTTCCCCAACCCAATACCATTTTATTCATTTTTCTTCATAGATTTTTTCATATGGTTTATTTCATTTATACTCTCCATTTTAACACAATATTATAGTGATAATTTGTTTAAATTAGGAACATTATTTTTCATTACGGAGTTTTTTGTAAAAAAAAATTTACACAATATTTATTTAATGGGAATTCATATTGAAAATTTGCTTCATTACATGTACACTTCATAGTGTCATGAGTTCCCTAATATGATTTGAAAGAGGTAAAATAGAAATTTTGGGAGTCAGTTTATATGGTTAATTTGTGTTTTCCTGGACTTTTGGTGCTCAGGTGTTCTTGGTTCCCCTCAGTCTATGATCTGTATGAAGTTAAGATGTGTTTACTAAAGTCCTCCTTTATTGTTTCTAGTCTTGACCATTAAACCATATATGAGATTTATACTATTTTGAGTTAAAATTCTATTTTGTTTCTTGTTTATATTCTTGATAGGTGTTATTGTGTATGTTTATAATTATCCATACAAAGGATTTTCTCAAACAGGTATTATGTCAGTACCGATGACACATTATTTGGTGTGGCTCTAGTGGGAATGCAGTTGGTGAAGCTAGTGCTTTGAAGATCTGAAACTTTTTATATCTGATTGTAACTTATGGACAACAGAAATTATCCAACCTCCGTCACTGAATCACTATGATCTCTTATAGTCTTTCTATAATAATTAGAGAACTATAAGTACAAAATATGTAACAGACATGAACGGTCTCACTGTGGCCACACTCAGGAAAATGGTAATAAAAACATTACACTAAAATATCACCTCCATTTGAATAGGGTATGATGAATTTAACCAACTAGGTCACCACACAATATAGGAGGCCTTATAAAAATATGGACTTAAAATAGATACATATCTCAAATTCATAAAATAACTATAAACACTTATAATATATATATATATAACTGAAATGTATACAATGAATGAATGAGATATAAAATACTACCATAATGACACAAGGGTAAATACAAAATAAATTGTATAACAAAAAAGATTATGAATTTTAAAGGAATAAGAGACAATAAATCTCATCCTCACTATGTGTCCTTGTTAATCAATCTATGGCCTCAATGGTATCCTACTCTATCATAAACCACAGTGAATCACCATAAATTTCTAAGCGTTACTAAAAATTTGCTTCGATCAAGACACTCCTGATCCCCATCAATTAAGAGAAACTCTAAAATATGAATCATCTATACAGACATAGCAGATATGGGCATAATTCCCATGTTGGGGTGACTATAAACATTCTCAATAAGATTCCCGTAATCCAAAAAGTATAGGTAAGAAAAAATATGATAATACTCAGGTGTTGGAAAGTTACTAGGAAGAGGAAATTGAAGGATCTAGATTTGATCAACCATTATATGTCATTGGGAATCAAATAATTCTAAGTCACATTCTCTCCAATCATTAAAGTTTTTATATCTTGGTAAACTTGGGATGCCGTAAATATTCGAAATTCTTCAAATACTGAAGTTTATAACCTAGTAGTACTTGACATCTTGACGGAAACCAAGGTCTTCTTGATGATTAAAAACTCTCACAAAATTCTGTCAACTTATCTTTTCCTATAAACCACCACTAAAATATATAATGGGGAACTGACACCCCGCTTAGGTAAACACGTCATCTGAGGGATCACTACACCTTACGATATACCATTACCATGAAACTATTATCAAAACCTATAAGGGAATAAATTATACCTCCAATAATATGTCCTGGTCAATGGTGTAATAACCATTATAAATATATCCACCCAAGTGTAGAAACCCGTGAACCCTACATAATCTTAAACGAGAGGACAAAAATCTCATCAAATATCAACTAGATAATGAGCGAGGTTAAAACTCCATAGATAGAAGAGACAAACCATGTGTAGCAAACAATAGATGTGGTAGGTCCAAAACTCATATATAGAGGTCTAATTACACATGTATAAGAAAGATATGAGGGTGGTATCGAATTTAATAGTAATATGGGGGACCCATACCTTACATAGAAGTATAAAATAGACAAGGGAGAACCAGAACCTATGAATACACCTCTCGCGTTACATGTTCCTAATTATCATCCCTACATATATAAGGATTATAATCAACTCTTATTTACTTTTACCTCACGTCTTATGGATAATAGAAGCATAATATCATTCTCAACATGAAAAAAGCTCTGGATTGACTACTTACACACCCAAATCCGAGACCAGGGAAAAAATCTATGAAAAATATATAATCCTGGGAATGTAAGAGGAATTTAAAATTTGAATACTTGAAATGTATCCCCAATATATAATCCTTGTACTGTGTTTCTATTCACATGTAATTCATGTTTGACCTAAAAAATATTTTCTATTATGTACATAATGTTAGGGAAAAACATTGTTCTCAACTTGTATCCCAAATAAATTGGTCCATGTCATCTCATGGTACCTAGTTTTCCTAATATGTTATATGTTGTTTGATTCCTGTTTGGGTGCTAGACTTTTACCCTTATTCATTTGTGCCAGGTATCTTTTGAATACAATATGTAACACTATTTACAAAATGTGTGTGGTTTACTGATTGTACCTTGTCCTAAATTGTTACCTGAGTGATGACTTTTATGCCATTCATGGAATAGATTTTACTACTTTCCATGTGGAAAGGTGAAAATTTAACATATAATGTCGATAGATTATAATTTGAGTCCATTATATAAACCTTTTGAATTTTATTATCCTCTTAAATCTTAGGGATATAGCCATGTAGGCATGTGATGTGTGTTCCTTGGAACTACATGCTGTGTAGTCATGTTATTTACTAAAAAATATTGAATCTTCCATGTTTCACACCACAACCACCACCACCATATTTAACTTATATTCATTTCATGACACCACCGACTATCATCCATGATCATAGGGAGTACATTTCAATACTCTATTAGTTTCTATATTCATTCCTCTATAGAATCAGCTTGTTTCACCACACCCATATCACCATCATGCTACTCGAAATATATCCACTCACTACATCCATGAATAGAACACCACCTTCATCATTAAAAATTACTAACATTTTATTTAAATAAATCCATAGTCATACCACAATTAGAATTAAATCCTAGAAGTGATCATTCAACGCATGTGGGAAGTAGTGGGTTTGAAGAATGATGGATGATTCCAACTACCTAATAATTCCATCTCTATGCATTGCACAAGATAACTAAAACAAGAATGGATCCTAAAAGTGGAATCATGTTACAATTAATGTGTATTAAATCTATAGTAAATCATTGCATAAGGAAATTCAAATATTTTAAATAATTTAATTCTTTTAAAACAATCACCACACCATCATATGATAAACTGAAATGATCAAAATGAAAATTTCAATAAATAATGGGGGGGGGGGGGTGTTGGATTCAATATTTAATTTATCCTTAAGAATGCGTCTTGAATTTAATAATGATATCTGACCTCATTGAATAATTGTCATTGGTTTAATCCATCACTATAGTCACATGATCTATTCATCAATGTTGTGGTAGATATGGTCCCCCTCCTTTGCTGTACCATTAATTCCATGAGGGTCAAAGCTCTCTTCCATTTTTTGAATATAGGGTTTGCATAGATCAATATAGTTTTTAACCCTTGGATGGAATCAAAAAAAAAAATTTACCATGAAATTATAGGATTTCACTGTAGATAATATAATTAATTAGTTATCATGTAATTTCATTAATTAACCCACCCATGATGGGTTGTCTCAAGTACATGATATAAAAATATAGGTTAATTCTCCATTAGAGTAAACATATTATTTTCATAGTACCTTGAAAGAAATTTTTATATTCTAAACATAATTCAGTAGTGAAGGAAAAAAATTATGCAATATGCATGTGTAGGTAAAAAATATTTTTTTATTTTTTAATATATTGTTATCAATGCTCAATGGTGGTAAAGAATTATCTTTGACTCAAAGAATCACTCAGAAATATTTTGGACATATTTTAATGGTTCTAAATAAAAAATATCAAATCACTAAAATATCACAGACTATGATCTAGGGATTAATATTAATTTTGTAAATAATTATTTTAAAACATTTAAAATCCATGAGGATTAGAAAATAAACCAAACCTAACTAAGGGGGTAATATTTACATACAAGGATAAACAAAACCATCAATTTTTTTTCTAACGCTATGTTCTAAGGTAAGTTTACTATTCAATCCTTATATGTTTACTAGACATTCAAATATCAAAATTGAGTTAAGTCACTCTATAGAAAAACATTTTCACCACATCATTGTTGAGTCAATAAGGTTTTCCTTATGACTTTTCCATTCCTTCTTGTTTTGAAAATCACAAACACCTTATCATTAAGGAAAATCTCTTTTATAAGGAAAAATGCTTTCTTAAGGAAAATTGCTTTTATAAGGAAAAATGCTTTCTTAAGGAAAATCGCTTTTATAAGAAAAATTTATCCTTATCATATTTTCATTAATATTTTTCTTAAGTGAGAGATTCGGATTCACTTTCTCGGAGTCATAAAAACTTTGATATAAAAGCATTCTGTTTTTAGGATTCGGTTCTGGACAAGAACTATAAGGAAGTTTCATTTCGAATTCCGGATATGAATTCTGACTTAGTTCTATTCCAGATTCAGGATACGAATTCTGAAGAAGAATTCTCATTACGAATTCTAAGGAAGAAATCCCATTCCGAATTCTCATTACGAATTCTGAAGAAGAATTCTCATTACGAATTCTGAAGAAGAATTCTCATTACGAATTCCAATGAAGAATTCTAATTACGAATTCTAATGAAGAAATCTCATTCCGAAATCTCATTACGAATTCTGATGACGAATTCTCATTACGATTTCTGATGAAAAATTTCTATTCTGAATTCCTACTCCGAATTCTCATTCCGAATTCTCCTATTAAACAGAATCTGATTATCATTGTTTTATACACTCTGAATTTATTCACTCCGAACCTTCACTCCGAAATTTCTATTCCGAACTTTTGTGTTAGAATTTAAAACGATGTCGTACTTTCTGTTACACTTGTTTTGTTATAAAACGATGTCGTCCATTTTGTTATAAACTAACCGTTGTCTAAGTGACACGTGTACAGGTCCCTCCGAACTTTAAGGAAAATATGACCGTTGGAGAGGAGCCGACCTTACCTATAAATAGGAGCTCATTTGAAAGAGCTCGCTGCTGATGAATAGCTGATTGTTGATAAAGTGATTACATGCTGTTGAAGTGATTTCTAGAGAGAGAGTCTCTTATTAACTCTCAGAGCTTCGTGCGACTCCGAATGTTGGTGATTACATTCGAGGGCTTCCGGGGATAGGAAGACAGAGGTGCCGACTACCTTAAAGATCGAGGGCTTTCTTGCTGAGAAAGACAGAGGTGCCGACTACCTTAAAGATCGAGGGCTTTCTTGCTGAGAAAGACAGAGGTGCCGACTACCTTAAAGATCGAGGTCTTTCTTGCTGAGAAAGACAGAGGTTGCCAACTACCTTGAAGTTGAGGGCTTGTGGGGATAGCAAGACAGAGACACCGATCTTCGTATCGAGGGCTTACCCTGGTGTGGGTAAGACAGACTTGCTTGAAAGTATAAATCAAGGGACCTTTATCCAAGGTTGTTGGATACCCTTCTCTTTGGGTTAAAAGACTATTATCTTGTTACTAGTAGTTTTACTACTTGTCTTTATTCCGCTTCATTTTGTATCTTAAGGAAAGTATAACTTTCTTATACTTCCTTACTTACTCTGATTAGTTTAGATTCTATACGCTTTAAGGTAGAATCTCATATTGTAACTTTTGTTAAGTTTCAATCTCCAGAATCATATTTCCGGAACCTACTTTTAGAATCCCTTTCCAAGTTAAGTTTGGTGTTAGAGGTGTTGTGAATTTACTTAGTTTAACTTTGTTAAACTTAGTCCTTTCCTTTTCTTAAGGAAACTCTAGTTATTCATAACTAACTTTAAAGGTTCCAAAGGAATTTTTAAAGTATACAATTCACCCCCCCTCTTGTATATTGAGCATCTCATATTATATTTC
Source organism: Viscum album (assembly GCA_963277665.1). Taxonomy (NCBI): domain Eukaryota; kingdom Viridiplantae; phylum Streptophyta; class Magnoliopsida; order Santalales; family Viscaceae; genus Viscum; species Viscum album. The sequence continues at coordinate 1,056,220,712 of OY728119.1, read as the reverse complement.
GATCCTACAATTAGTATCAGAGGTTGGAAACCTCTTACTCTATACCATTCTTACAATTGGTATCAGATCCAAGGTTACTGAAATACTTGTACTCACATACAAGTTTTTCTTGCTCACTTTTCTATTCCGATCTTTGTCATTCCGATTTATCCATTCCGAATTTTTCTCATTCCGAAATTTTTGATTACAAATCTTTTACTATTAACAAGTTTGTTTCCAAAGTTATTTTGAAGTATGGCAGGAATGAATGTTGGATCTATTGACAATCTGAATCCTACAAGACCACCTATCTTTGATGGTAATGATTATGAATACTGGAGAGATCGTATGAAGACTTTTGTTATCAATACTGGAGTAGATAACTTTGTCATGCTTACTGGTGACTATAAAATTCCTGACAAGGAAGTCAGAACCTTTACTAACCAGGAAAAGCAAGAATATCAACTCAACTATAAGGTACGCAATAATTTACTGTGTTCAATGACCAGAAATATATATAGCCAAATTTCTTCTTGTGAAGCAGCTAACTGTATATGGAAGAAGTTAGAGGTTACACACTTTGGAACTTCTAAGGTGATTGAGACTAGAAGAGCTATGCTTAGAGCTGAATATCATGGCTTCAATTTTCCTTATGGAGAACCTATCTGTAAAGTTCAACAAAGATTTATGACAATTGTCAACAGTCTACAATCTATGGGAGAAAAAGGTTTAGATGATGAAGCTCTTGTGGACAAGATTATTGATATTATGCCCAATGAGTGGGAATCCAAGAGAACAGCTATAGATGAGAACAGGAAGGTCACTCAAATTACTCTTGATGAATTATTTGGAACTCTTCTACAACATGAGACTAGAATGAAGAGAGATGCTGACAACATCAAGAAGAAGAATGGAAATGGTACTGTTGCTTTTACTACAACTTCGAATCAGATGAAAGCTAAGACTCCTGAGAGAGTAACCAGATCTAAATCGAAGAAAGTCATTTTCCAATCCGAATCTAGTGAGAGTGAAGTTTCAGAAAATGAATTAGCCAATCTTGCTCGAAGGATGAACAATATAGCTGGACAGAGAAACTTTCAATCCAAGTATAAGAAGAAGGATAGGAAAGATAAGAAAGATGGAGAAGTTACTTGTTATGAATGTAAAAGAGCTGGACATATTAGACCTGATTGCCCTATGCTCAGAAAGAAAGAAAGGAAGGAAAGACATTCAGAAAAGAACAGGAAGAAGTATTACAAAGCCAAAGCTAAGAATGTTCTGAAAGCTAATGACACCTGGAGTGCCAGTGGTGGTGACTCTTCAGATGAATCTTCTGAATATGAATCTTCAGGACAGAAGAATCATAGTCATATAGCCAGATTACCTATTGATAATCATTGTCTCATGGCTAAGGTACGAAATGCTGAATCATTGACCAATGTTTCTTTAAATCCTAATGATAGTAAGTATTATAACTCTTCTGATGAAGAATCATCTTCTGATGAGGAAAATACTTTACCTACTTTTGAAGAAGTCTCTAGGTTTGCTGAACTTTTTGAGATTGAGAATTCCAAACTCAACAAGAAACTTGATAAGGCAAATTCTAGGAATTCTATTCTTACTAAAGAGATATCAGATCTTTCTAAAGATCTTGATAAGAAAAATGCTGATTTTGAAAATATTTCAAAAAATCTTGAGGAAGTAAGTTCTGAGAAGAACAAACTTGCTAAAGAATTAGAAAAAGTAATTTCTAATAAAAATGTTTTCGAGCCTAACTCTTGTTCAAAAACTAATGATTTTAAGGATAAAAACTTGGTTGTAAAACTCAAGTCCGAAATTTTTTCCTTAAAGAAGTGTTTATCAAACTTTACCCATGGTAAGGAAAATTTTGATAAGATGTATTCTCAAATACGACCTTTAAGAAATAAATCCGGATTTGGTTATACCCAAGCAAAACCTGTTTTCAGCAACAATTATTTTGTTCCTCAAAGTGCCCCATTTTGTACCAAGTGTCAATGTGGTGGTCACTGGGCAAGAAATTGTTCTTTAAACAAAACCCAATCCTTAGGTTTTTATAAAGCTTATTTTTCTAAGAAAATGTGGGTACCAAAAATTTTATTGTCTGGAAATCTCGGATCCAAACAAGTTTGGATTCCGAAAATATAACTTTGTTCTTAATTTCAGGAAAATAAAGAAAGTCCCATCAACAATATTTGGTACATGGATAGTGGATGTTCCCGGCATATGACTGGTAACAAAATCTTTTTTGAAAAGATTATCAAAACGAAAGGAGGAAAGGTAACTTTCGGAGACAATGCTAAGGGAGAGATTGTTGGTATTGGTAATATTGTTCTTTTAGGTAAAACTTTGATTTCAAATGTTCTTTTTGTTAAAGGTCTTAAGCACAACCTCATAAGCATAAGTCAGTTATGTGATGAAGGTTACCTTGTGAATTTTAGGAATGATAAATGCTTAGTTCACAATTCCAAGGAAGAATTTATTCTCTCATCCAATAGGCAAGAGAATGTTTACACCTTAAACTTAGAAGACCTAAGAAGCCAAGATTTACCTTGCCTAAGTGCAATGGAAGATCACTCTTGGTTATGGCATAGAAGATTAGGACACTGTAATCTTAGAAACCTATGTAAACTCTCTAGGAAGAAACTTGTTAAGGATCTACCGGAGCTTAGATTTGATTCTTCTAAAGTTTGTGATCCTTGTCAATATGGCAAGCAACATAAATCTAGTTTTAAGTCGATAGGTGAAGTCTCAACAACCGATGCATTACAGTTGGTGCATATGGATCTTTTTGGTCCAACACAAACTGGAAGCATTGGAGGCAAATACTATGTGTTTGTTCTTGTTGATGATTACACTAGATTAACATGGGTCTATTTTCTAGCAAGGAAATCTGAAGCTTTTTCTTATTTCAAAAGTTTTAGAGCCCAAGTTAAAAATGAGAAAAATCTTCCATTGAAAACTATTCATAGTGATCATGGAGGAGAATTTCAAAATTCTGATTTTGAAACTTTTTGTAGTAAGAAAGGTATTACTCACAACTTTTCAGCACCTAGAACTCCTCAACAGAATGGTGTAGTTGAAAGAAGAAATAGAATTCTTCAAGAGATAACTAGAACCAAGTTGAGTGAATATTCTATTGCTAGACATTTCTGGGCTGAAGCTGTAAGTACTGCTTGTTATACTATAAATCGAGTATTGATTAGACCTTTTCTTAATAAAACTCCTTATGAGTTATGGAATGGTAGAAAACCAAGACTTTCCTACTTCAAGGTTTTTGGTTGCAAAGTATTCATTTTGAATACTAAAGATAACTTACATAAATTCTCACCAAAATCAGATGAAGGAATTTTCTTAGGTTATTCCACAACCTGTAAGGCTTATAGAGTTTTTAATAAAAATACTTGTACTGTTGAGGAAACAGTACATGTAAAATTTGATGAATCAGATCCTTTTGTTTTTAAAACCTCCCAACCTACATCCTCGGATGTGTTTTCAAAAACTGATTATCAACCGTTGATAGAAGAACCTTCTGATAAGGAAATGGTTCTAGAAGATACTTCTGAAACATTTACCCCAGAAGACTTTCTACCCTATGTTGATGAACAGGTTTTACAAAACCCAAATCAGGTGTTTCTTAAGAATCATCCCAGTGATAGTATCATTGGTGATGTAAATCAACCTGTAAGGACCAGAAGTTCCTTAAGAAATGAAGTAGAACATCTAGCATTTCATTCCCAATTAGAGCCTAAAAGCACTGATGAAGCTTTAGGTGATGATGATTGGATCAAAGCAATGCAAGATGAACTAAATGAATTCGAGAGGAATAAAGTCTGGACCTTGGTTGAGAGACCTAAGGAAATTTCTGTTATTGGAGTAAAGTGGGTTTTCAGAAATAAATGCGATGAAAATGGAGTCATTGTTAGAAATAAAGCTAGACTTGTTGCTAAAGGCTATAATCAGCAAGATGGAATAGACTATGAAGAAACCTATGCTCAAGTAGCTAGACTTGAATCTATCCGTATTCTACTTGCCTTTGCAGCATTCTTTAATTTCAAACTATTTCAAATGGATGTGAAATGTGCTTTTCTTAACGGTTATGTTCAAGAGGATGTTTTTGTTGAACAACCTCCTGGCTTTGAAGATACAAAACATCCAGATCATGTTTTTAGACTTACCAAAGCTTTGTATGGCCTTAAACAAGCCCCACGAGCATGGTATGATAGACTTACTGGTTTTTTGCTTCAAAATAACTATGACATTATATTTGGTTCAACTCAGCAATCTTTGACTGATTCCTTTGCTAGTCTAATGAAATCTGAGTTTGAAATGAGTATGATGGGTGAGTTAACATTTTTCCTTGGTTTTCAAATTTCTCAAAAACCAGAAGGAACCTATATATCTCAACATAAGTATATTAAAGATCTTCTTAAAAAGTATGGTTATGACAACACTAAGAGTATAAGTACTCCCATTGGTACCTCAAACTCTTTATATCTTGATGAAGCTGGGAAACCAGTAGATAAAACATCTTTTAGAGGTATGATTGGAAGTTTACTTTACTTAACAGCTAGTCGACCAGACTTAATGTTTTCTGTATGCTTATGTGCAAGATATCAATCCAATCCTAAGGAATCTCACTTAAAGGCAGTAAAAAGAATTTTTTGCTACCTTAAGGTAACCATGGATCTAGGATTATTTTATACTTATGGAAATGATTTTGTTCTAAAAAGCTTTTCTGATGCTGACTTTGGTGGATGTAGAATGGATAGGAAAAGTACATCCAGAACTTGTCATTTCTTAGGAGACTCATTAGTTTCTTGGTCATGCAAGAAGCAACATTCTGTTGCACTCTACACTGCTGAAGCTGAATATGTAGCAGCTGGAAGTTGTTGTGCACAAGTGTTGTGGATGCAACACACACTCACAGACTATGGCTTGAGTTTTACTAAAACTCAAATTTTGTGTGATAACACAAGTGCCATTGCCCTAAGTAAAAACCCTGCACATCACTCTCGTGCAAAACACATAGATATTAGGCATCACTTTCTTAGGGATCACACACTCAAAGGAGATATTATTCTTCAGTTTATCGGAACACAAGATCAACTTGCTGACATTTTCACAAAATCCTTGCCTTCTGATAGATTTGAATATATTAAACAAAAGTTAGGAATGATAACCATAAGGTAATCTTCCTTAATTAACTTTCTGTTGAAAAAGTCTCCTTACAGTAATAAACTCCTTTTCATAGGGGGAGTACATTTGTTTGTTTGTTTAACAAAGTTTTTCAAAATTTGTTTTCAAATTTTTCGGAACGAAAATTTCCGGAATGGAATTTCCGGAACAACCATTTTCCAGAAAGGATATTTTCGCACAGAATACTTCTGGAATGGAAGTATTTGTATTGAAAATTTCCGGAATGGAAAACTTTCGTACTGGTATTTTCATAATGGAACTTTCGTACTGAATCTTCCATAACAAGTTTTCGTATTTACTTTTTCGTATTGAGTTTTTCGTATTGAGTTTTTCGTATTGACTTTTCGTATTTACTTTTTCGTATTGAGTTTTTCGTATTTACCTTTTCGTATTTACTTTTTCGTATTGAGCTTTTTGTAGTCATCTTTATATTACCCATTATGAATAACTTTCCTAAGCTAATCCGAAAGGTATGATTTCCTTACTGAAGTTTTCGTAATCATATTTTACTTGCTGGCAATTTCTTATAGTTTGTTTTTGGTTTTTTGATTTCTTAATTATTTACTTTAATAAAACCTCAAAAAGATCGGATTCAAGATTTCAACCGTCAGATCTAATCGCAGATCATTCTAAACCGTTAGATCAACCGAGGAAGTTGAACCGTCATCCCAATGCCTATATAAAGGGGACCCTATTTTATCGTCCCACATCGATTTCAAGCTTTTGCGTGCTGAAGCTCTGACTCTCTGATTTAAGGCCGTTCCGAACTACAGATTTCCAGTTCCGAACTTTAGTCTTCTCTGTTCCGAACTTCTCAGAGACTTCTAATCCGAATGTCTGCAGAGTTAGCTTCTCAAGAAATGTCTTCAACCAAGCCCATTTCACAGTGGTTAGTCTACAGAGAAAGGTTAGTTCATCCGAATTTCTTCAGCAACTATGATTCTATTATTTCAAAGAATATCAAGCTGAATGGCTGGGAAGGTGTTGCGATATCAAAAACCGGCAACCAAGATGAAGTCTACTCTGACTTGCTTGTCGAGTTTTATGAGTCAGTTGCTTTCTTCATGGAAGATAATAGAGAGAAGTTTTCCTTCAAATCGTATGGCAAGACATATAAGCTATCTTACACCAAGGCTGCAAGCTTGGTAGGGTTGAGTTATGAAGGTGAAGCTGAGTTTATCTCGCACGTTCTGCCAGACTCTTTGGGTAGTTTCAACAAGGAGAAAGCCTTAGAAATTCTCGGATTGGATGATGACAAGGCTCCGAAAATAGCAAGTCTTTCTACAAACTTCCGGATTCTGGAGTTATGGGTGCAAGGCCTTATCGTACCGAGAAAAGGAGACAAGGACAGCTTGAAGAAAAGTGAGATATATATCTTAGATTTCTTGATAAATCTAAGAAAGTTCAATCTGATGAAGCATATTCTTCTCAACATTGATAATTTGAAGAAGGGGAATCTGAGAGCTCAGATAGTGATGTACCCGGCAATATTGTCAAAGCTGATAGTTCGGTGCCTAGAATCCTTCAAGGTTTCTTGTAATTCTAAGCCGAAAGTTTGCAAGATCATGTTGCTCAGTGATGCAACTCTTAAAAGGATGAATATAGCTTTTAACAAGGAGTCAGGGAAGTTTATTGATCTACCTCCTCAAGTAGAAGTGACTCCGAAAGTGGCTGATCCGGAATCATCCAAGCCGGTAAGGAAAAGGAAGCAGAAGAAGTGGTAGTCGATGCTGAGGAACCTAAGTCTAAGGAAGTCCATTCCGCACCTCCTAAGCCTAAGAAGAAGAAGACATATACTGATGAGGTTGCAGCAAAGTGGAGAGCTGACAAGGAGAAGAGGAAGGAAGGAGATCCGCAGTTCGGATTGGATCCTGCAGAGGCTAAGGCTCTGAAAGAAAAGGCTGCTGATGAGCTTGAGAAGCAAACTAAGGAAAAGAAGCTGAAGAAGAAGTTGTCAGAAGCTGAGGCTGTGCAAGAGTTGTTGAAATTTAATGAAATGGTTTCAACAACCATTCCCGTTCCGAGATCTTTTTCTCTGGAATCTCTACCTGAGACTCCAGGAAGAAATCTTGTAACTCCGGAAAAGGCTGTTGCTACTGAGGAAGTAGAGCAAGTGGAAGAGGTTGAAGAAGCGGCTGAAGGAAGTGGTGAGACAGGAGATGTGCTCAAACAAGTAGATGAATATAAGGGAACTCCTTCGGATCACCTCTCGCTCCGAACATCTGAAGCTCAATCTTCAAAGCTTGCTACTCCTGCAATGGAAGAAGAAAAGGGAGAAGAAGAAGTTACTTGTCAAGAACATATTTTACTTGATACTGCTCAGTTGGGAAACGTAGAAGCAAATGTTCAAGAAGTTGCTGATGAGGAAGATAAAATTGTTCAAGTCTCTGATAGTGAGAACAGATTTCCGGAACAGGTTTCAATTCCGGAAAAAGATAAGGGAAAGCAAATTCTTGCTGATACCCCGAGTTCAGAAAAAAGTATGATGAAGGAAGCTGGTAGCTCTTCTAAGAGGAAGTTGGAGCTTATTGAGGAAGAAAATTCTCCTAGCAAGATTTCTGATTCGGAGTCATCATCGTTGGGGCACGATTTTGTTGTTCAGTCCTTGAAGAAGTTGGTGGGAACCATTCCGACCTTCTCCAGTATAGACTCTAGATGCCAGATGCTTCAACATACGATGAATCAGAAAACCGACTCCGTATCCATGGTTATGGATAAATGTGTTGTGATAGAAGCCCAGTTCAAAAATTTCTTTATTGGTTACGAAGCCCATAAAAGATCTTGCAAAAGGATGACTAGCTGGTCGAAGAAGAATGTGGAAGAGATGAGGTTGCTGGATGAGTTTCAAGAAAATGTTAAGGATGCATTTCAAACTGAGGACAAGAAGTTTCATGAGATGACTGCATCATTCGATGAGAAATTGACAGAGGAAAAGAATATTCGGAGTCAGGAAGTAAGAGATCTGAATGGAAAGCTCAATTCTGTTTCTCAGAATTGGAAATCTGGAAGAGATCATCGGATCAATTTTCTAGAAAGGATAAAGTCTCAGGAAGAGAAAATGGAAGCTCAGGAAGAAAAGTTGAAGGCTCAGGAAGAAATCATTGAAGCTCAGTCAGCAAGAATAGTTTCCTTAGAAAAGCAAGCAGAGGAAGATCATAAGGATCTCAAGAAGATCAAGACAATTCTCAAGGGGCTCATGTCGAAGGAGAAAGATCCGAAATGACCAATCCGATCTTTTTGTTGTAATCTGTTTTTGTTGCTGACATTTCAAATATAATGAAAATTGTGCTTGTTGTTTCTATTGCTGTCGTTACTAATCTTTTCAGGTACTTTGTTATTTTTTTCCATTCCCTCCAATTCTTTTTGAAAATCACAAAGGGGGAGAAGGAAAAGATCCTTAAGAAAAAGAGGAAATCTAATAAGAGTTTTTCAAAGGGGGAGAAAGGAAAATACCCAAGGAAAAAGAACTCTAATAAGAGTTTGTTTAAGGGGGAGTTTTTCTTAAAGAAACATCACTCCGGAAATATGAATACGATCCTTAGAGTTTCAAAGCCTAAGGGGGAGTTAGTCGTATTCATCTATATTCTTAAACCAAGGGAGATAAGTTTTAATATGTTTCTTTCTTCTTAGAATAGCTTTTTCGTAAGGATGTTTGTGCTTTCCAAAAAGGGGGAGATTGTTGAGTCAATAAGGTTTTCCTTATGACTTTTCCATTCCTTCTTGTTTTGAAAATCACAAACACCTTATCATTAAGGAAAATCGCTTTTATAAGGAAAAATGCTTTCTTAAGGAAAATTGCTTTTATAAGGAAAAATGCTTTCTTAAGGAAAATCGCTTTTATAAGAAAAATTTATCCTTATCATATTTTCATTAATATTTTTCTTAAGTGAGAGATTCAGATTCACTTTCTCGGAGTCATACAAACTTTGATATAAAAGCATTCTGTTTTTAGGATTCGGTTATGGACAAGAACTATAAGGAAGTTTCATTTCGAATTCCGGATATGAATTCTGACTTAGTTCTATTCCAGATTCAGGATACAAATTCTGAAGAAGAATTCTCATTACGAATTCTAATGAAGAAATCCCGTTCCGAATTCTCATTACGAATTCTGAAGAAGAATTCTCATTACGAATTCTGAAGAATAATTCTCATTACGAATTCCAATGAAGAATTCTCATTACGAATTCTAATGAAGAAATCTCATTCCGAATTCTCATTACGAATTCTGATGACGAATTCTCATTACGATTTCTGATGACGAATTTCTATTCCGAATTCCTACTCCGAATTCTCATTCCGAATTCTCCTATTAAACAGAATCTGATTATCATTGTTTTATACACTCTGAATTTATTCACTCTGAACCTTCACTCCGAAATTTCTATTCCGAACTTTTTTGTTAGAATTTAAAATGATGTCGTACTTTCTGTTACACTTGTTTTGTTATAAAACGATGTCGTCCATTTTGTTATAAACTAACCGTTGTCTAAGTGACACGTGTACAGGTCCCTCCGAACTTTAAGGAAAATATGACCGTTGGAGAGGAGCCGACCTTACCTATAAATAGGAGCTCATTTGAAAGAGCTCGCTGCTGATGAATAGCTGATTGTTCATAAAGTGCTTACATGCTGTTGAAGTGATTTCTAGAGAGAGAGTCTCTTATTAACTCTCAGAGCTTCGTGCAACTCCGAATGTTGGTGATTACATTTGAGGGCTTCCGGGGATAGGAAGACAGAGGTGCCGACTACCTTAAAGATCGAGGGCTTTCTTGCTGAGAAAGACAGAGGTGCCGACTACCTTAAAGATCGAGGGCTTTCTTGCTGAGAAAGACAGAGGTGCCGACTACCTTAAAGATCGAGGGCTTTCTTGCTGAGAAAGACAGAGGTTGCCAACTACCTTGAAGTTGAGGGCTTGCGGGGATAGCAAGACAGAGACACCGATCTTCGTATCGAGGGCTTAACCTGGTGTGGGTAAGACAGACTTGCTTGAAAGTATAAATCAAGGGACCTTTATCCAAGGTTGTTGGATACCCTTCTCTTTGGGTTAAAAGACTATTATCTTGTTACTAGTAGTTTTACTACTTGTCTTTATTCTGCTGCATTTTGTATCTTAAGGAAAGTATAACTTTCTTATACTTCCTTACTTACTCTGATTAGTTTAGATTCTATACGCTTTAAGGTAGAATCTCATATTGTAACTTTTGTTAAGTTTCAATCTCCGGAATCATATTTCCGGAACCTACTTTTAGAATCCCTTTCCAAGTTCAGTTTGGTGTTAGAGGTGTTGTGAATTTACTTAGTTTAACTTTGTTAAACTTAGTCCTTTCCTTTTCTTAAGGAAACTCTAGTTATTCATAACTAACTTTAAAGGTTCCAAAGGAATTTTTAAAGTATACAATTCACCCCCCCTCTTGTATATTGAGCATCTCATATTATATTTCGATCCTACAATCATCTAGAACATTAAAACTTTTAATCCCTACATAGGAAAAAGGGGCTCCTTAATAAGTATTCTCAAAAAACAAACTCATGTAGAAAATAACCCATATTTTCTTACACTTCCTTCATCTTTTATGGTATGAGATCTAAAAGAACCTGGTACACAACCACTCAAGTAGGGAGGATATTATTTCATCACCATGTTCATTGAATCTATCTCATATTGATGTAAGGCCTTAATGGAAACACACAACCTCTCTATGTAGGTCATTCTAGGCCTCTAAAATCGAATTCTTATATCAACATGAGCATTTTATATGTATATATTAAATTTTATTGGATTAAAATTAATTGAATACCATTATGGTCGACTCCAAAGCAGAAATGATTTAGTAAATTTGGATACTTGTATACATAATAAATAGACACATTGATGATCTACCTCATCTCCCAATTATTATTTCACAACTAGAACCCTTATTAGATATATCATAATTAAAACCGTTCTTCACATCTTAATGAAAAGGAAACATCATAAAGGTTGAGCTCAAATTCTTTGAAAGTTTGAACAAGCTAGATATAGATGATCATTTATTCTTAAAATGAACATAAGAGTTTTAGAAAATAAACATAGAATTTTAAAATAAAATTAATTAATTAGTATATCATATTCATGAATCATGTCAGAAAGCTTGAAAGTATATATAACATGAATCCTAATGGAATAAAAGAACATGACTTTTGAGAGTATAGCATTGGTATATGATAATTTTATAAAATAATGGAATAATGTGTGTCAGAATAATAATAAATAAAATATTATGTCATGGATACCCACAAAGAAATTCATCACAAGTTAGTCTTGGGATAACCACTAGTGAACTTGCTTAGGGTTTTAGATAACATCCAGTGTACCCTCATTTGGCTAGGGATAACCTCTTGGGTACACTATTATTGGATTGGGATAACCAATTGTGTACCCATTGAGATTATAAAATATTAATATTTACCCAATTTATTACAGTTCTATAATAGACCCACCCATCACATATTCATAATCCATTCCTATGTATCACATTAGATCAAGAAAAAATTTATCATTAAGTCACAACTTAACCCCAGGAAAATAAAACAGGTTTCATCAAAATTTCATAATCATAATCATATTCCATATAGATAAAGAATAAGGATGGTATCATAGAATTATATCCACATTTATGTTTAAGTAACATCAAATATTGATATAAAAGATTAAAAATACCATTAAAATGTTACTATAATATTTTATTAGGAAAACAACCTTTCCATTTTGAAATCAATAATTTAAAATATAAACATTCACAAAAATAGTGAGGGGGAAAAATTCTTTGAAAATATCCATTTACACATATAAACGAATATTCCAAACATTTAGTGGTTTTAAATGTGGTAAAATACATTTGTGTGGTATATGTTACAACAAATATTCCATTCAGATATTGAGTAAAAAATACCATGTTCAGAAAAAAAAATACTTTTTAAAATTTTATGGAATTTTAAACATGTGAAAAAATGATTTAAAAAAATTAAAATATAATGGTGAAACATTATTGAAAACATTTTGAATAAAATATGGACATTAAAGAAAAATAATCTCAAAGAATAGAAAAACCAATTCTTGTTTTCCTACAAAAGACACTTTCTATCTCTTGAGTACATTAGGAGAGAAAAATAAAATGAAAATATGTAATCTTTAGAGATGATCGTAGGAGGATAAAATTAATGATTTCTTTTATGTAAATATCATATAATTTCATTATTTTAAATCTATGCACAAACACAACCAATAAAAATGAGATTGTAAGATAAAACACTTACCAAATGTTTGACTTTCTTCATAATCTCTATAAACACCTATAGAGTAAATTTAAATTTATTTTAATTATTAAAAAACTATATGTATACATATTATATACTTTATTATCCGATTATAATATTATAACACCCATTTATTAATAATTTTTTTATTAAAAATGTAATATCTTAGTGTTAATTGTTAACTTTTTCATGAAATTTTCATTTCTGTAGATCTGGTCTGTGTACTTTTATCATGGTTTCATCAATTGAATAATATTAAATAATAATAAAAATATCATATATAACAATTCTATAAGTATTCATATTCACCCATAAAATTTTAATATTGAACAAATAATTACACCGTTGATGGAGATGATAGTCTATACGTACTCATGAACAATGTTTTACTTTTGTACGAAAATAAAATAAATAATAATAAATATTATTTTATTTTATTAAATAATTATTACATTATAAATATCATATATATTGGATAAATCCATTATTAAAAAAACCATGAATGACGGTGATGGAAAATGAATCATATCGTTATGTGGAGGTGGTGGTCCACATGTTTGCATGATTAATATTTTCATTTCACATTTGAAATGATGGAGGTGAAAAATAAATTTTAAATCGTTATAATAAAATCTGAGTATGTTCATTATATAATATTCACCATGTTATGATAGAAACAATAGGTTTAGAGAAGTTGGAATAAAAAATATATGAAATTACACTGTTAAGAGTTATACCCTTAAGTTCAAAAAGCTAATTTTCATACACCTTAAACCTTGAAAGGATGGTATTTTGATAAAACCTGAACCGATATAATATAGAGATAGATTTTAGGAAATTATTTTTAAGGTATTTTATAATTTAAGTGGTAATTATTTGTTAACTAGGGTGGAGAGGAAGTTCCCTTTTATAAATGAGGGATAGAACATACTTGGAATTAATTAAAATATTTAAGTATAATTAATGAATTTCTCAAGTAAAATTCTCAAAGGTGGACGTGTATATGAATTTAGGATAACATATTGATTAAATACAACCATAAATTAATATTTATATAATATTATGTGTCAATATTACCCAAATCTCTTAGTTTAACCCACCATGCAAACCCATTTTAACCTTAATCGCGATAAACATTTTTTACTATTTTTTTGTTTTCATTATTGAAAAAATGTAAGTTTTATCATTATAAAATATTAAAATTATGATTATAAATATTTAATAAATTTAATATAATTCAATTTATATATGTAAAGAAAATTAATTTTAAAATTAGTGTGAAAAACACAACAAATAACAGTTTTTAGGAAAATGCATTTTTAGCATAAAATTAAATTTAAATTAATTCCATATATAATAAAATATATCCAATGAATGTAAATATATTTGATTTAATATATTATACCTAAATTTTATTAAAATAATTAATAAAAAATTAATTATTTAATTTATTATGATAAAAACACTTTGCGCATATAGAAAAAATATTATTAAAAATTAATATTTTTTCCATTGAATTATTTAATCTCTATTACTAACCATTAAATAAATATTTTATGAATAATTATACATTTATTATAAATTTATTTCTCTATAATAATTTTTCAATATTGATTAGTATAATTTATATAAATAAGAGTTCAAAACAAGAAGAAAAATATATTTCATCAAAAAATAAACAATTTTATCAATAAATAACATCATTAAAAATGTAATTATTTTTTTTGGAATTAATAAATATATTTTAATTCAGAAAAAATCATATATGTATATTTTATAATGTTATTAATCCAATTCAGAACCATCAATCCAAATTCATGGTTATTAAGTTATAATATATTATTGGTCTATTTTGAAGCAGGGTTGCAGATAAAGAAAGCTATAAAATACTTCAAGATTATTTCAAAAGAATTTTTTTATAAAATCTATTGGTGTTACATTCTTCCTCTGGCAAACTTAATCTATCCATTAAAAAAACATCATTATAATACAATAAAATGAGGATATATATATTTTTTCACATCCTCAGGTTTCCATTTTTCTTATGTATTTATTTTCTATCGAGGACTTTAACCAGGTGAGTCGTATTGTTTATGAGAGCTTTATCTCTTGGATGTAAAGAATTATAATTTATATTATTAATAAGAAATATCATTCTCAATAGTTATAACCTATATTTTCATTACATGTAATGGATTAGTAAATACTTTCTGAAAAGTGATATGTGGAACAAATTATGAACTTCAGAGTGGTTTGGTGGAAGCGCCAAGAGATTAAAAACAGTGCCAACTCCATCATGAATTGAAAATTGTATAATATATCATAGTCTCAACTATAAGTTTTTTTCCTAATCTCATAAAACTTTTCTCTATATAAAATTTCTCAAATTCCTTGTCATCAACATTGAATTCAATATTTTACTGACGATTTTTAGTATAACTCATATGTGGACTCTTACCTACCTTTTGTGCTGCTGAATAGATCTAACCTTATTTTATATCTTGTAAAATATCTTTCGTCCCAATAAACATTACATATTGAAATTTATCCTTACACATTATATCTACACAAATCCTTCCAATATAGGGCTTCATAAGTATCAATTTTAATACTCAACTGAAAAAATATTACCATAAGAAAAAAATATCAAAGGAATGTGTTTATCTTGACCACATTTAAAATCCATAGAATAAGTTATCAAAATTACACTATGGTTTGACTGGTCCTCTGATATTGATGATCTTCTATAGAATGATAATTAGTTATAATGTTTAACTTTCTACTAAAATATTTTTTTGAAGACTTTTACAGAACATCTAGTAGACCTCATATCTTGATTAGATACAATAGAATGTGTAAATACATGAAACCTTAATTCTTTTATAATGAATATCCTAGCTATATGATCAATAGAAAATTGTTTTTTGATATTAACTAAATGTAATATCTTCAAAAGTTGATAATTTAAAAACCACATAACAATATTCCCTTTAAATGTACTTGAGAGTCCTATAACGAAATTACTAATGGTTGTAACATCCCCACATGCTTTAGTATACTAGCCTTAAATTTACAACATACTAGGAAAAATGTTAGATACTATTTAATATCAATTTTCATTTTTCCCACAAGAAATAATCATTCAAATATCTATACATATTAGTACTTACAGTTTAAATAACAAAAAATTAACTAAGAGCTCAATCCAATAGGTCATTTTTTAATTTTAATATTGATGGGACTCATACTATATTTTTATTTCTTATCATTTTATCAAAATTATGGTTGAAATAAGGAGAACATATCACCTTATTTTGTAGATCTACATCTTTCTAATGCACCTGTTTAATATTCATATATATAGATGGTTGAATAATAATTTGAGAATGGCAATATAAGCCCCTTACATAAATATTTTATGATTCATATTTTTGAAATCATGAAATATGGGATATCTTATGATCCTTATCAGAGATAAGCTATCATGATCCTTTTTACTCAAATCATCAACCACCTTGTTTGCATTCCCTGGAGAATAATGTATTAAGAGTTAATAATTTTAATCCACTCAAACAATATTCTATGGAACAAAATAAACTCTTTTTGATTGAGTATATACTTTAAAACTTTTTGATCACTATATATGTTACACCATTATCTATTAACATATTTCCTCTATATCTATAATTTAAATATTACCGATTCCTATTCCAAGTCACGAGTTGAGCAATGTTTCTAATGAACCTTGAAATGGTGTACGGAATCACCATATAAATATGTATAAGAAAAAATCCAAACTGCTTCTTTAATGCCTCACTATAAATCACAATATATTTTCTACTACAATGTAGCGTGAGTATAGCTGAACTGACTAACTTACTCTTCAGATCATTGAAATTTTCTTTACATTCACTAGTTAAATGAAACTTTAGCCCCTCTTAAGTTAGCTTTGTGAGTGGATTGAATATTTGTGAGAAATGTTTTATATGGAAACTATAATATAAAAAAATTTAAAGAGAAATATTGATCTATTAGTCATTGTTGGATATGTCTAATAGTTTGTAAATTTTATCATTTATGGATCCATTGATTTAACTTAAGATTATATTTCAAAAAATGAATCTTTTTATATCCAAAATTTATACTTTCTCAAATTTTCGTTCAACTAATCCTTTTATATGGTCTCCAGCACAATCCTCAATTAATATTCATTATCTTACATAATTTGGGAATGCATAATAATATCATATATAAATACATCCAGAAATTTATGAAGGAAATATATGAATACTATATTTATTAAATCCAATAATATAGAAGGTGTATTACTAACACTAAAAAGAATATATATAAATTCATAGAGTCCAGAAATAATACAAAAGGATTTCTATGGTATGTATTCACATTTAAAGATCAATTAACTCTATACAAATCAATTAAAAATCATTAAAAATATTTAGATCCTCCTAATTGATCGAAAAAATCATCAATTTAGGGTATAAGATACTTATTCTTGACATTGATCTTTGTAAGTTATTAATAATTATTATACAGTCATTTAAAACTTCATTATTCTTATTAAAAAAATGGGTGCACCCCATTGTGACATAGTTGGATGAAGTAATTCCTTACCATTATTCTCTAATAGTTTCTTTTTTTATTTCTTTCAATTCTCTCATGGCCTTTCAATATGGATTATTTAAAATAGATGTATCACCTGATATGAGTTCTATTGAAAACTAAAGTTTATTATTTTGAGTTATTTTAGGAAATTAATCTTGAAGGACATAAAAAAAACTTGTAAAATTTGAATATCTAAGATGATGAGTTTATCCCAGACCATTTAAGATAAAAACCCCATTTTAATAGGAATCAAAACCCAGAAATTGTTTTTAATTTCCATTAGAATTTGGTATCCTTCTTGTCGTAGATAAATAATCAAATTTTGGTTCAAGGATATAGAGTGTGACTTTCATTCCATTTAACTTGTTATAAGATATATATAAAGATATCTAATAAATTCTAGATATCACATTATATTCAACTATAGGGAGAATAAAAATATTTTATGGAAACACATTCCCACAGACTTCAATGCGAGAAGAATCATAGACAAGATATGTGATCATCCAACCATTACGAGTTTTTGTTTTTAATTTGAAATATAATCATTGAGGTGGTAATGGGATACCATTAGAAATATTCTTCATATATAAAAGAGTAGGTAGACCCAGAACAAAATAAGACATTAGGAGTTTTATTGTGGTTGGTAATTTTACCTATCCCCACTTCTTTACCATACCCACTACTAGCTATAGTGATCACATGACATTTTACTTTTTCACTAGATTTAATAGTTCATTGAAATCTATCTTCATTATTTAACCTTATATTTGAGTACTGGTTAGAATAATTCTCATATTCCATGCATTTGTAACACTAGTGTGTGGGTGGTGAATTCTATGGGTCATTCTCCCCATTCACATAATTATCTAACATCTTCTCATCACATCATCTTTAAATTTGATTAAGACCTTCATTTCCACTCATAAATCATTTAATGGTCCCATTAACACAATTTAGTCGATGTTTATTTCCACACACCTATCATAAAGGAAGACTCATATTCTTTTATTCCTCAGTTTTTATTAGAATATTCTCTGAATTCCCTAATTCTTATATTAAAGAAACCATGATCGATAACCAATTATACCTTGATATAACATTAAAAAATTAATTCATATATAATAAATAAATTTATGGTTAGTAACCATTAGATATAATGTTTAAAGAAACATTAAATTATTTAATATTCTTTTAAAGTTGGATGGAAATACCAGAAGCATACCACACAATATTCTAAACCTTTCCCCATTGGTACTAATGGATTCACCAACCTTAAACTTTAACTCATGCAATTTATTATCCATTTTCAAAAAATTAATATAAAGAATATTATTTTTCAAAATTAATTTTATAATACAATCCCACTATAGAGAATCAATTTATTCATTTTTCCTAGTGTTCTTGAAAAGTTTAAATGATGGTATGATTTGTCTTCCACATAATAAATAACTAAAATTAATTTTAAAATCTCTAACCACTAGATAATGAAGAATACACTTTCAGTGTTATAGATCCATTTATTAGAAACTTGCGGAACAAGAAACCCACTATAAAATTTGGTTGTTTCCACATGAATGACTGAGTAAAACATTATTACCTCTTTTGATCCATTGGAAGCTCAACATAATTCATGTCTTGGGAATGTTTCTTAATAATAAAAACTATATTTAATATTTTCTTTCTCAAGAGGACAATCATTTCATTGTATATAAAATTCAATGTTAACACGGTTCCCTAATGTTACAACCACTAATTAAAATAAAAATCATAGTTTTAGTAATAATGATCATAGTGATAAACCATATAACCATGGAGAATAATTTTGAGGATATATAAATCAAGTCACATTCATTTCAGTATATGAAACCTTAGGTTTAAGATAAGTAATAATTGGTCATCATTTATGAAAATCCTTCATAATTATTTATAAATAAAATGTGAATTATCCCAAGAATATCTGATAAGATTATCTCGATAATTGTGTATTGGTAGGACCAATCATCATTCACCAGTTATGCTCATGTTATTAACCTATCTTATATATTCTTAGTTATTACCCCTAGGAATATCTTTTCCAAAACTATGTCCAATTTCTAGTACTAAAACATGGATGCTTTTTATAATAAGACAATTGTCCTTTATTTACTATAAAAACACATTTTATCATATACTTAGTCTTATCCCTAGGGTTATCAATTTTTTTCCACATCCTAGTTTCCAAAAATTAAAAAACCGTTCTGTTTTACTAATTGAGGTTTCCAAATCATTTCATAGATCAATATTACATATTATTAGATGAATATTCACGACATATCATTATTATCAACACCATAATAAATTTTTTTAGTGTATTTAGAAATTTTTATATATTAAAAAATGGTATATAAAAGATATTTTTCATATTTTACATAGTTTTTCACTACTAGAATGCTTATTATAAATTTAATATATGAAACATTTATTCATATCTTGGGGGAAAGGGAAAAAATAATAAAGGGTGAGATTAAATACTCAGTAAGGGTAAACAAGGGAGATATCAATGATCATTTATTAATAACACAAGAATAATGGTTTTATAATTTTTATTAACATTTGAAAATTACACCATTCAATTTTTATATCTTATTCAGGAGTCATGAAATAATTCAAGGTAGTTCATAAGATATGAATCATTAAGGAATAATAGAACATGATTCAAGAGAGATTAAAATTTTCAAAGGATCCAATAATAAAATGTTGTAATAAAGTTTTAAATAATCACAATCATAGAAATACTCTATCATGGCCACCTACTAAGACATTCACCAGATGTTAGGATCGGGATAACAACTTGTGTACCAGATTTGGTCATGGGGTAAACTCCCATGTACTCTATTTTGGTATTAACATAAATTCTTATGTACTATCTTTTGGGCTTAGTACAACCTCTTGTTTACCCTTTAAATTCACAAACCAATAATATTTTCTTATTGATTTGGAGGTATAAAAAATACATACCCATCACATAATCAAAATCCATTCATATGTATGAAACAATATCATGAAAAATTAGCATTTCATCAAATCTTAACCAACGAAAAAGAAATTTATTTTTATAAAATTTTTATCTCCATAATGATAAACCATCTAGTAAAATAATTAGTATGTAATCATAGAATCATATATCAAAGTATTTTATCATTTTTGAAAAATGTATTAAAAATTTCACTAAAATATTTCTTGAGGAAAATACCCTTTTCACTTAAAAATCAATGATTTAAAATTTAAAAAACTTCCAAAATATTTAAAAAATTTATGAAAATAACCATAAAATATTATAAATTATGGTTCAAAACATTGATCACTAATAATGGAGGGAAAATCTATTCATGCGGTATACATTAAAACAAAAAAAATTCACACCTTTGGTAAAAAGTACATTGTTCGAAAAATGAAAATAAATTTCTTTTAAATAATTTTACATATAGTAAAACATGGTTAAAAATTACTTTAAACAATAATAGTATAATAATGAATTTTTTGATGGAATTATAATGAATATATGACCATGAAAGAAAATGATTCATAGGGAAATAGAAGAACAAAGTTTATTTTCCATAAAAAACATTCATTTGGTCTCCTGAGTACTTAAAGAGAGGCCAATGAAAGGGAAAAAATCTAATATCCAAAAATTACCATAGGAGAAAGAAATTCTTGATATTTCTATTTATATATCTTATAATTTCATCTGTGAAAATTTGAGCATATAAAATCCTGATAAAAATGAGATTATAATTTTTTTCCATTACCTTAAGTTTGATTAACTTCAGAGGCACTGTAACCTCCAACATGACAAATTTAAATTTTTTATATAGATATACCATGACCATATCCATACATATAGTATCATATATGATCCACTTTTAAAAGTTAAATACAAATTTATTAAAAAATATTCATTGAAAACAACATTTCTAGATTTCCAATGTTTTGTTTTTAATATAAGTTTTAATTTGGTCGGAATAGTCATAGTAAATTAAAAATTTTTCCATCATAAATAGAATGTTAATAATAATATAAAAAACATTTAAATTAATTATATACACCTTTATAATCATCCATATGAGGTATAATATTTATGGAGGGGGTAGTCCATACATATGCAAGAGTGATACTTTCATTTCCCATTCAATTAAAAGGAATTAGAAAATGGATTTGAAATCAGCATAAAGAATATAAATATATATTGATTATTGTATTAATCATTTTATTGTTTTATAAAAATGGTTTAGATAACATGAAATAAGAAATAAAATAGAAATTACTCAGTAATGAGTAATACTTGTTTGTCGAGAAACCTCATCAGGGTTACATTTTAAATTTTGAAAGCATGATATTATAATAAAATTAGTACCTCTAGTGTATCACCCATTGTTTGAGTTAAAATATCATTTTACACTGTTTTTCTTGTATTAGGATTTTATGGGTTAGTTACGGGATTTGTAAAAGTGGAGAAGAACCAGAGTTTGGTAGATGTAAAATCAATATGATTAATTTACTTCTCAATTATAGGTTTACAATGAAAATTGATCAGGCCATATACTGTGTGAAGTGTTCAAGGTATAATACTATTTTCAAAATAAAATTTACTTTTATTCCACAAAAGGAATTTTTTCATCCTTAAAAGAAGGGAGGAAATGGGTTTCTTAGTTTGAGTGACCCATAATTTATTTATTTTATAAATTATTAATTTATGATGAAATATTTTTAGGCCCGGTGAATATTACATCATATAGTGATTTTATTTTAAGACTTGCTACTAGTTTTTTCCACTAGACTCCAAAAAATAACCTAAAATATTTTGGGTGATATTTAATGTTCCAAATCATTGGTAAATGAATCATTGAGTAGTAGTTTATGGAATCCAAGGGAAATAGAAGAAGTTATTTGATCAACAAAATCGTATTGGATTCTTTTCACTAATAATAAGTGAGTTATGAATCTTCTCTCTAAATATACTATTATAAACCCTTTTGGAATGAAATTATATAATTTTTTGTTATCAGATGACGATAATACTTATTAAATATATTTGTAAAGTATGATTTTGATTTCATTGTAAAATGTTATGTTTTGAAAGATGAAGTTTATATGTAACTAATTTATTGTATATAGTCTTGTAATACATAGTGTAATGTGTTCATATTTAATTTTATGAGGCTAAGATAAAAAAATAGTTATCGATTAGAACCTGTAAGGGAACAAGGGGATACCACCAATGATGACTTGGTGGGGGAAAAATCCCCTCCCAAGTGGGCATTTAGATTCTAATTAAAGAAATGTGTGTGCTTGAATTCAGAACAAATGAATGGATTCACCTAGAGGTTGGAAGTAAAATTATTATTGATTTATTTCAGTTTTATTTAATAAATTACTTTCATATGGTAAACTATTTCTTTATTCTCACTCTCAATTTTATATAAATTATTCTAACCTATGTTTTCCTAGGTAAATGTATTAGGATGTATTTGTGTAAATCTTAATGAGTGATATACTCACTCCCTTCTTGGTAACTTTTTTATATTTGAAGATTATTTTTACTGAGATACAAGGAAGGGTCATGTTTCCTAATTATCTAGTGGTAATGCTTAATTTAATGGTTTGGTTATTGGAGTTAGATCTAGGGAATTTCTCTATATTGATCTAGGATTGTGTCACTTATTGTTGATTTCGTTTTATTTGTAGTCTTATCCTTGAACCCTTATTTCTTTTTCCTATGTTACTCTAATACTGTTCTGTTATGAATTTTTCCTTTAGTTTTGTGATTAATCAATCATGTATCATGTATTTAGATCTTATAAAATTATTTAATTTGTACAGCTTAAGTTTTCTTTAGTTATAATCATTGTCTAACTATTTACTAAGACCTAACTATTTAATTCCAATTTTTTTTGTCTGGAGGGAATCACCTATGGTTTGTTGAATTTTTCCTATTATCAAGTTGATGAGGAGGGGGTGAGGTGTTACAAAGGGTATAAGTGCTGTTTGGTCCATCAAAAGTTTTGGGATAAATGGTATCAGTTTTGTTCGGTTCTTGAGTTTGGTTAGAAAAATGATAAAAGATTTCAAGAAGTTGAAATGTATTCATAAAAAGATGTAGCTAACCAATTTAAGATGAACATCAAGTTACAAGGAAATCCTGGTAAAAAGTGTTCTATGACACTTCTTGGAGTGTTGTTATCTCATCATCATGTGTTTAGATGATGAGTGACACATATCATCCACTATCATTATGACTTCTCATTAGGGTTTCATTATACCTATTTTGTTTTATTATTTTTGAAAAATGATTAAAAATATTTAGATAGTTATTATTGAAAAGATATTTTCACTGGTTTTCTATCATAGTGACGAAATTTTTTCAAAATGTTTGGGAATTTATTCAAGTAATCAATTCCTAGAGTAAAATAGCCTAAATGTTGTATTGTTTTTCTTATAGAAAATTTCATTGAGACGACAGAGTAGAAACTAGATGGAAGAAATACAAAAAACGTGGATTCACTTTAGCCACAGGTGAACCTAAAACTTATAAAAAGTATTGTGCAAGTGTTTCAAGCCATTGATAGAGGGAATAAAAAAAATCAGTTGAGGAAATTTGATCAATCAGTCTAATGTGATAAGAAAAATCCACTAGTTTTTTCAAGGGGATTATAAACATGAAAAATCATAGGTGTAAAAAAACCAAATATATAGAATCTTTGATTTTTTTGGTACACCGTTCAAGCTAAAGATTAAGTTAGAAACCAAAAGGTGGGAATATATTCCATGAAAATGATGGGATTTATCTATCCAAGATTAAACTTACCAATCACTTATGTGGGATTATTTTGAGGATTTTTTTAACAAACAATTATATATCTACACATTTAAAATTGTAAGAACAACATATTTATTTATATTGAATCAAGAAAAAGTCTCTATGATGGGGTAAAAAAATATGTTTATAAACTTAGATCATTTCAACCTAAAATTAGCTACTAGTATTTTTGTAAAGGTGTGAATATTTGAGTTGGGATTGAAAACAAATATTTGATCCAAAATATTTGTTCTATATATTATGGATTATATTGAGGTGGTAAATAAAGATATACTGGTAGAGATGGATATTTTTTGAATTCATACGGGTGGTATTATATTTTTCTCCTTGGGGAAAGGGTTCAAATCTAGTGCATGTAATAAAAGGAAGAGGGATATATACTCTTATAGTGGTAGAACAACTCATATCCAAACTATAGAATTAGTTAATTTTCATCCAAGATCTGATGAAAAACTATGTTTGTTTTTTCTATATGTTTCATTAATCCACAAGAAGATAGAATATACTGAACCCCAAAATAATTTCCTCCACTATATAATGTAAGGACCTGGTCTTAAATATTACTTATTATGATAATTTTAAAACTATAACTCACATTATTTTTTCAATAATCTTTTAGATTTAGCGTTTTATAGATTAAGGAAAAACTCTTACATAGTAAACCCATATATTAAATGTGGACAATTATACACATTTTCCATTTTTCTATACATCAAAGTTTTTTAAAAAACATAATTGATTAAGTTGATATATCTCCACAATTAACCCTTGATCTCATCCTTGAACCAAATATTCCTTAAACTCTATTAAAAACATTTTAAATATTTGAATGAGCTCAAAATATTTTTAAGGGATTCAAAAAGAAATGAAACCATTAGTTTTATAAAAAAAATAAAGCGCCTTTAATGTTTACCTTTACCTTTAATTTTATTTGATAATAAAAAATAAAAAATTTTCAAATGAAAAACAAACACACATCTTTCTTAATAAAAAACATTAAAACCCATAACAAGAAATCAAAACTCACTTAGGTGACATAGAGAATTATAAAAATAAAACCCTTTCAAAAAAATTTCACTTAGAACAACCATATGGTCAAATTATAATTAAGATATTATGGTCTTATCTGGTACTATCTAGGTCACCCCATGTTAACCTATATTTGGCTAACTTGACATTGTCTAGGCACCCCATGTTAAGATGTAACAGGCTTCCCCAATGCTATATAGGACAATCCATGTTATGTTTTCATGTGATTACCCAATTATATCAAGGTGACCCCATGTATATGATATATTGGACAAAAACATTTACTATAGTACTCATATACCATTTCATAAATGAAACACTTTCATGAAAAACCCTTTGAAAAACTATTTGTAACCCCATTTGAAACACACTTTCCTATAAAAATACCCTTATAAAATCCATGTTAAACACAAAAAAATACAAAAATAAGGGACAAGAATTTTTTATTTAAGAAAATATTTAACCTTGGAAGATAAGATTGAAATTAAATAAAAGAAATGTTGGTGGAAAATCCATTATTATCATGTATGTTAGGAATAAAACATTCCTTTTACCATTTTGAAAACATTCTGTACAAAACACGTTAAAATGATACTTTTGAAAACCTTTGAATGAAATTAACAATATAAATAAAATTTAATTTATAATATTTTTAGATCCATATAAATAAATATGTAAAATAATATCAATAATATTGTCATTGTTAAAAATATTTGATAATTAAATATTTAAACATTCAAGTTATTTCATTTGAATTTGTACATTTAAATAAAAAGACCCATGGAAACATAACATTAAAAAAACATTAAATTACATTATAATAAATTAATTAATTACATGATAATTAAATGGGTTTGTATATACAACTCATGGAAGAAGGTGGGTTTAAAACATCAAAATATGCCACAATGAAAGGAGATTGAGATGAAGTCATTTACCTTGAGTCTTATTCACATGTATCTTATTTATATTTCGTAAATATAGACTTATGTTAACTATTTACATTTTTTAGAGATTTTTTTCAAGTTTATAATTCCTTTTATATAACCTATTACGATTTTATAAAAATTACTTAATTATTTATGTTCATGTTGGATGTTTTGATGATATATGGTAGAAGAGTCAAAAAATGAATTGGGTATGATATCAATTTTCAATGTGTTCATTAGTACATCATATCCAAAATATTAATCCTGAAATAATAATTACTTTTATACATCTATTATAATTTTAAATATATATATTACATATGGATATAAAAAAGAAACTAGGTTGCAATTATGGAGGCAGTAATCCATATGTACGTATGAGTAACATTTTCATTTTTCAGAAATCTTTATGGAAAGAAGATAAGTATTATTTCACCTCTAACGAATTATCATAATATAATTAATATAATAATAATAATAATTTAAATATAATTATACATATTATTCATGTGATATGATGCTGAAAAACGAATCACATCGCTTCTTGGAGGTGATAGTTCACACGTACGCACGAACGATATTACCATTTTTCTTTCCATGGAATGTTAAGAACATAAATTATATATTATAATTTAATAATGATAAATATTTAATTAATATTATATATAAACATTAATTCCATCATTATAAACTGTCTTGAGATACAGTGTTGGAAAATAAATTTTATCAGTTTGCGAGGTGGTATTTCAAAACCCACATGAAGGGCTAATTCTTTTCCCATTTGATGGTAGTGTAAATGGATTTAGGTGATTATATTTACATAATAACATATTAATATATTTAGAATAAATTATTTTTTATCTAATAATGATTTAATAAGATATGATTTAAGTGTCAGAATAAATAAGTTAGAAACACTTAATTAATAACTATTCATCTTCTTTAGATGATCTCCTTTGATTAACATCATGAAACCTTTATGGAGGGTGTTATGACTAGAATAAAGCCACTATAATGTGGTTAGGGGTTATATGAATGCATTTTTGTTGATATTAACTGACCCCAATATGTTTTTATGTGTAAATAAAAGAAAATATGGGGAGTCCGTTAATGAGAGAGGGTATGGGAACACTTAGGGCATCGGGAAAATGGCCCCTTATCATCAAGGTTTTATGATCTCTCCCAAAACCCCATCCCATTTTATAGGGTATAAACTCTTATATTTTTATTATTCTACCTCCTCCATTACTGGAGTGTTGTTCCAACAGATTTTGATGGGGTTAATGATGGGGATCGATGATGATATTTCACTGATTCAGAAGGTTTCAGTTGTTTCTGACGACTTTGGTTGTCTTTTTTAGGGAGATTTGGATTTTATTTTATTTTAGTTCCTAGAATACTTTATATTTCATGGTGCTTGGTCCAGATCTATTCCATATCTTATTCACTTTATTTATTTAAGGTGAATATGCAGTTTCCATTGGCGAACATTTGTGTTTGGATTTCATTCAGTTATTTGGTGATGTATGAGTGGAAATGGATGAAAGATTTCTAGTGGTGATGAAGTATAGTTTGTATTATCTCTAAATTTTTTTTATTAGGATGGTGATCAGGAACATAGACGTTCAAGGATTGAGGCACGAGTCACCTCGTGGTTGGAGGCCCGAGGCAGTGGCATGCTTTTGATTGAAATTTGAATTCAGTGGTGTTTAGACGTGGTATTTTTTTTTCATTTCACACTCCATTTAATCCTATGTTTTTATGATGTTTTAATTTTTGTATCTAGAAATTTTAATTTTTTGGTTCCACAAACCCTAAAGTGGGTTTTTGAACATATAAAAAACGGTTTGGATAGGGGAAATCATAGAATTCTTCCCAATTTAAATTAAATAAATTAATTTTATATTATAAATGGATAAAATCTGATTTATTTATTATATATAATGATTATGGGTCTAAATTACTTTATCCAATGAAAATATGAAGGGTTTTAATTTTTTTTAATCCTTTACTTTTAGCTTTAAACCTTATTTATCCTTTTTAATTCTTATTTAGATATAATGTAAATTACACTTTGATGTTCAATATAATTACTATAAAATTATGAAAGTCCAATAAATGAATAATTTATGAAATTTTGAGACTTATCCCAATTAGTTGGATGAATTTTAGAACTTTATGAATTTTATATCATTTAATAAAATATAATTTATTTTAAAATATCATTAACATCAATTTTGACACTTTTCCTTTGTGTAATTTTTTAAAACATAATTACAACATGATATTTTCTAATTAACTATATTAACTCATCAATTAAAGGTGAACTTAATCTAGAAAATTCAGGGATGAAATTAATTATATCAATATGTATTTATTTTAATGTTTTAAGATCATTTTTTTTTGATATTTCAATTAATTAATCAATCACCACATCATTATTGTGAAAATATTATATTTAAATATTTCCCACAAAAAAATAATAAATAAATTATCAGGATGAAGATCATAATTTTAAATTTTAAAATAGTATTTTTAGTACAAAATATGCCTTATATTATCCCATTTTAAAAATGTTTGACTTTTAAAAAAACAAAAGTATTAGAGGTTTGACTTTTCTTTGAATAAAATATTATAAAGGCTGTATTCTCATCCAAATGGCTTGAAAAGAAATTTTAATGGATACATTAATTATTAACGACCAAAAAACACATCCAATCAAATTAGTATGAGTTTTAGGATAATATTATTATATTTATAATATTATTTTTACACTGAATTACCCTATTTTCTCTTAACCATAGTATTGAAAATGTTAATGAAGTTACTATCATGGTGTCTAAAAATAAAAGGAACCTATTTTAAAAATCTTTACCATATAATTCCAACTATAGAGTCCATTTTTCAAAATAAAAAACATAGAATTGGTTTAAATTAATTGAAAATTAATATCATTTATTGGTCAAGAAAACAATTTTTTATTGTAAAAAATATCAAAATATAGAAATTTTTTTATGTCCAAATTCAATGTGAAATTGATTCAAATGATCCAAATTAGATAAAATGTTAAAAAATTGATCTAATTATACTTTAATACTATTTAAATATATAATTTAACTCTCTAAATAAATTTAATGAAAAATTATTTGTAAATTAAAATGCTATATTCTTTCAATATTCATCCAAACATGAAACTTATCATAAAAATATCAAAAATTCATCCAAAGAAAATTTTTATATAACTATTTATAATAATTAGTTTATTTGTTTTTCAAATATTATTTGTAACTGTATCAAAATATAGATTTTGAAGAAGTACACCATCAAAAGGAGGCAAAACTGCATTTTTTGAAAGATACTTCTTTCCTGCAAAAAATCAACTTTTTCTTATATCATTTATAGGAACCACATAAGTTAAATTTTAAAAATTATATTAAATAAATTATATATTTATATATATCATTAATATAATAAAAAAGTGTTATTTTTTATTTATTGGTATAAAACAGACTTTTGAACATTTAAATATTTTTTTGATAAACATTTCCTTTGATTTAAAAAAGGTTTTTATTTTGATTGATAATTAATTAGGGAATGAAATATATATACACATGTAAAATATATATCCATAATTTGGTTAACCATATTCATACCCACCATTCTAATGGTTAGGTTATAATGATAACATGTAAATAATAATATTTAGTTGTTCGTTTATGTTCGATGTGGCATATCATGTATTATAATTAGAAAAGTATTTAATTTTTAGAAACTAGGTATGTTATAAAGAAATAAAGGAAATATCAAGAAGTTGTTTCATAAAATTCATAGATCAGCTAGTAGAACAGGTTCAACTCAGCCCCAACATTCATATACTCGGACAGAATAGTCCCATCATACTAGTTCATGTCCATAGACAGAGGTTAACCACGATTTTTTTAGGAACAATTTTTTTATTCATTCAAAACATCAACCGATAAGAGAGGGATATCACATTATAACTGAGTGATAGTTACATGGAGTAAATAATTATATTTTGAGTGTGTAACTAGGTCCAACTATGATTCATGGTACTACTATTTTAAAATCTACTATTATGCTTGTATTGTTTGATACTGGTGAATGTCATTACATACTTACATATTATGTTATTAAACAATTAGTACTATACATGGAAATGTGCCTATTGTCAAGAGAATCAAGAAAAACCTTGGACAATAGGAGTGTATAGGTTTTAAATTCCACGAATGATTCATTACCATTTATCAAGTGTAGTTTCTATTGGAGTATACAGTCTTGGAGATGATTTTTTTTGATATAATAATTTCTATGGACAATTAGATGGGATTTAAGGCCCATATAAACTACTAAATTTGGAAGGTAAAGTTCAAATCCCTTGAAGTATTTCTACAACATTTAAAGGGGGATTGATATATAAATTTCGATAGAGAAGTACATTTAGTAACAGTTGATAAAACCTTCTCTATATAGTTAGAATTAATAAACTTGCGCATATCTATTGAAATAGAGTTTGTGGTTCTTCTTGAAATATTTGATCGATACAAGGATGTATTTAGGAATGAATCCTCCATGTTACCACCAAAAAGGTAAACTAATCCTACTATCGACCAACTCTTAAGAATAATCCCTATTTCATTAACATATTATATAATAGTTCAGATTAAGTTGTGAGAATAATGGTTTATCATAATGAGTTTAAATTAAATGTTTTATTAGACAGAGTATATCACCTTGGGCTACACCGATTTTATTTTTAAAAAATGAATATGGTACACTCAGGGTATATGTATATTATTATAAGTTAAATCAAATAATGATTAAAAATCAATATCATCTTCCTTTAATAGACGATCTGATTGATTAATTGAAGGTATATAAGTGGTTCTCTAAAATTGATCTATATTCAGGATATCATCTTCTTAGAGTTACGAGAGATGATATCCTAAATTTTTTAATTATGAGTCATTATTCATTTCTCCATCACGATAACCCTCTCTCCATTTGATAATAAATTTGGAAATTACTGAGTTTTTCAATGTTCTACTTTTTTGAGTTTTCCTATTCACAGTCATAAATATTCGAATTAAAATTATATGATAAAACTATTCTAAATTTTCATATCAAAAGTTGTATCCTAATCAATTTAATTGTACCTTTGAATTGACCTTAAATTTTATTCACCTAATTGACACATTAGTCCACCAAGGAATCATCATCCAAGAGAATATGCTATAATTGAGGATAGAATATTTACAAATTTGATTCCTTCACCCTCTCGTCTCCCACTTTGATCTCATGAAGTTTATTTCAAATTACATTTATTGTCCTTAATCTCATAACATGTGTTACATAATTATCCAAAAGGGAATAAGTTAACAAATTTTATACCATCCAAGTAGATTCATTATTCATATTTTAAAAGAAAATACAAGTTAACTAACTTTAAGAATATATATTAAATTCATGTAGATTTTAAGAATGTCTAAATCAACAGAATGATGATATGGTAGCATCCTCTAGTTCTAAAAATAGAATCCCTTTGCCTAGAACCCAATAAATATTTTTTTTTAAATGCGATTCAAACTTTCCATATATCTCATAGGTCTAATTATTTTATTAATAATGTAAAAACATATATTAAATGGGAAAAAACCAAGCCCCCCCTACAAGAAATATTCATTACCAAGTGTTAGGGCTAGGTGGAAGTATTTTATAACTAGAGGTTGAATCCGTAGTTACTAGAACACAAAATCTCAAAATCATTTTTCATTCAATAGTAATTATTCCTGGGTGTCAAATGAAATTATTAAATTATAAGTTTTAAAGTAATAATGAACTCACACATGAAACATATGTTTTTATTGGTTTTATGACTCTTTTTATCAAGCGGCCAAGCCCGGGTGAACAACTGTCATCATATCCATTAACACAAACTTATGAAATTATGAATAAAAAATAAATATAGATCAAGAATAAGGTATTAAATTTAATATATATAAATGATGTTAATCAACAAAAAATTCAGAAATCCTCTCTACCAAGACACACGTGCCTCGTAAATTTAAATCACATGTGCACCGCTGCACTTCTCTTAAGTCCTAGCTGAAATGTCCCAATAATTCACCCTGAAATGGGAAGTTGTTTAGAACATATTTCTGTCAGACTTTTTTAGGGATATAATAACTTATATTTATAGACATCTCAGTCATATATACATACCATGGTTATATATGTCATAGGGTATTGGTTAGAAAAATACAAATCCTATCTATTTCCAAATTTTCAAATAGTTCTGAAAAATGTAATTTTGAAAACACTTATAATAATAAACTAATATCATGCATTATTAATATTAATTAATTATACTTTATGTATTTATATTCCTTACAATAACTTCATATATTATTTCAATCAGAAATTAAATAAATATTTTCTTACTATATTCATTTTCATGTACTAGATGGTTTTTTTAAATGATAAATTTGTAAATTATTGAATTTAAATTTAAAAAAATGATCAAATTTGTTACATAAGACATTTTAAATGAGAATATAATTAATTTTTTTGATTGACATGAAAATAATTATTTTTAGTGAATAATGAATGTTACCATTTTTTTACACTTCCATTAAATAAAGTAATTTGAAAGTGACATTGCATTATTAATTTTATCATAAGGAAAAATAAGTTTCATTTAATTATAAATTATATAATTTATTTCAAATGAATCCTTTTTATTAATATATTTTCATATAATTTTATTTATGGGATTAAAAACAAATTTTTTTTTAAAAAAATGTTTCATTGCTTTCTATGCATTTATGTTTACCTAATTTCTATCACTTATAAACATTTAATCATGAAATAATTTGTTTATATTTAGTATAAATATGTCCAAATTTGGTAAATAGGTCCATTTTATTTTTTTGTAATTTTGAATAGTAATAACAGAAACTATTTTTCACTTTAGTATGGGTAAAACCGAGACAAAAGTAAGAGATAAGAGCTAAATATCTCCTTAAAAAATCTTTATATTTTATTGATTATATTTTTTAACCCTTATAGAGCCATGCTTTCAAATGTGTCAATTTCTATCCACTTTCCATTTACAATGACCTAATTATAATTTTATATAAAGAATAAAAAAATTTCACTATCTTTATTTTACTAACTCTAATTATTATCACAGAGATGAAAATATTTTTTCTTTAGATATAATTGCTTCTATTATGTATTAATTTTTTTTATAATGTCAATTTATTTTTTATTTTTAGTGATGGAGTAATTTTCTTAAGTGCGTATGAAATAACATTACAATTCTTGTTCACATAATAAAATAATCATGTTAAAAATTATCATAAATAATAAATGTAATAAAATTTTGATTAATTATTTTGTTTGATGAGTTTTTCAGATAAATAAAAGATATTAGTCATGTGTTGATTGTTTATATGTAAATTCCATTTCAATATTGATGTCATTAACCTCATACCATGTGAGTAGTCATACAATTGAATTTAGTTGTATATTTTATTAAATAATATTTTATCATTTGAATTAAAATTCATAAAAAACATACAATTTTTCTATTTAACATATAATTGTTGATAATATTACCCATTTCCCCCTTATGGGTCACTTTTCCTTTTATAATAACATTTCTGACCCCTATAAATTATGATAAATTAATATCAGAGTAATCTTCAAAAGAATTAACCCAGAGTTAAATCAATGAGATAAGGGTTAAAACATCACCAAAACAGGTCAACATTTTATTGGATGAGAGGTTTTATATTCATGTTCATCATATATTTGAAATAGGAAAATTTTGTTCCACTTTATCATGCATCTTAATTAATATTATTTTAACACATTAAGTAATTCCAAGGGATCCCTTTCAATGAAACACAACTGGAGACCTCCTCCCTTCTCCACCTCACATATTTTGTTAACTATTTATTATCCAACACCCACCCAAATATATCCCCAAAATCCCCCTATATCCGAATGGTCTAGGTCTCAAAAAAGACTAAATGTATAAGGATTAGTGTTTAAGTCAAAGAGGATATATTATGAGATGTTATAAGTCCTAGTCAACCTATTTTAAATATTTTTATTATTTAATATTCCAAAAAATATTCTTTTATCATACATAAAATGTAACATCAGTTTATTTTTTATACTAAAATATTCTTATTAATATAGAACAACCCTTATTTCATCTATTTTTTCATCTTATATGAAATTAGATCATCTCTCATTCATATATATGGATTACCAGCCCCACGAGTCAATGTGTTTCATTTTTCATAACCATATATCTTAGATGATTATTAAGATGAATTTAATTAATAAATAAGAAATTATTAAATAAATATCCTTATTTAATGATAAAATTTCATCTATTTTCATAAATTTATATCCCTTGAAAAATAATAACACTGTTCATTTATACATGTAGATTACCACCTCCATGTAGTGATTTGATTCATTTTTTATGATAACCATTCATGGATTGTTATAAAATTTTATTTAATATATAAAAATAATATTCATTTAATTATTAATATTCTTCAAATTATTTAATAATAATAACTTTTACCAGGACAACCTCACCGATGCTCTTTTGGGATTATGAGAAAATGTTCTCAAAACTTCTAACATAAACGTAACTATTTATGTAACTAAATAAAAAATGGTCATTAATTACATAAAATGGGTAATGTTAATGAAATGAACATAAAGAAATTTTTTAGTAAGGTATATAACTAATATAATTTTATTATTTTGGAGTTATTTAATGTATGATTGTATATGGTGTTTAAGGTATGATATTTCTTGTTCCAATTAAAATTTTTGAGACTTATGCTATTTTGACCACACGATTTATATTTTATCATAAAGAAGCTACCCTGTGATTGTATTATATAATTAGTTTCTTAAATTAGAACGTTTACAAGTCTATTTGTGGTAATTTAGTTCAATGTACCATTGGTTACAACGTTATGAAGTTGTAAGAGTTCTTTCTACATAACCTTATTATAATTTATTCATTTAAAATAATTTTATTCCATATCCATGTTATTTAAAATGTTTTATATAATGATATAATTTTATCTTTTGAAGATATTAAATTTTATCCTCAATAACCATTTAATTTTCTTACAATGTTTATTAGGGAATCAACATTTTTATTTCTACACAAGGTACTTTTACAGGAGGTGTAAAAGGAATCCTGATTTTAATTTTTTTTGAAAGATTGGATTTTCTATTTGTCAGTATTTTTAATTACACTAAAGATTACTTGACACTTTCCCATGAATATTTTCAAATTAAATAATTTATTTTTTATAGATTTTTTCATTAATTGTTTTTAAAAAGAAATTGGGGTTTTTATATTTTTTGTGAAAATGATTTTTTTTGTGATTATGGATGCAAAAAATATTTCAAGGTGATTTATTTTGGAATGTAGAATGTATAAAATGTTTTATTCATGATAAAGTACTTAATAATTATATATGATTATGGGTGTGTCTGATAAATCTTATATGATAGGTGAGCCTGTATAGATTATATGACTGGTGATCCACATATACCAATCTAATACAGTAGGAAACATTCCTTGTCTTCAAATGTATGAATAAGAGAGTTATCCTAAGAGGTTTCTCCTATATATTTAACCATTTTTTTGTTTCTAATATGAGTGAACATGAGTTCTGAAAGTAATTCTCTAAGATTCCCGAAATGGTTTACATTTTATTTCTATAAAGTATTATGGTTTTCTTTGAATAAGATATAGATTTTATATAGATATAACTTATTTTTAACTCTTAATGAATAATTGGTAAAAAGTAAACATTTATTTTGGTTTTTTGGGGTTTTTATGGACTATCATATTTCTTTCATTTATAAACATTACTAATCTATTTCAGATCAATTTTTTTTTGAAATTATATTTATAGGATGAGTAGGAACAAAGTAAGTTTCAATTTGAATGTCATGAATATGTTTATTGAAATGGAAACCCCTTTCTTTATAATATTTTAATATATTGTAAAAAGTAATACTATTTCAAATTTTATACTCTTTACTGTATGAGTTTTTATGAACGATCTATGAACCAATTATATAAAAATATAATCCTAAATTTTTTTGGTATTGAAATAAAGTAATATATTATGAAAAGACTCATGATTATGTGATTTTTTAATGTGGGGTCCTAATACATACAATATTATCATTCCATTAGATAAAATATACTGTAATGGAATCTATTTTCTCAATTATTCTAGTGTATCATATATTTTTCATGGCCTACATCATTCTGACATGGGAAAAAAATATTTTTTCAGAGGAATCTAACTTCCATTGTGATGTATTTCTTCTTCTCAAGATAAAAAAACCTAGAAATTTTATGTGGTCTCATAATTAGCTATATATATCCCAATACTTAATTATCTATGTCATAAAAAACAAAACTTGCTCTTGGGACATGGGTTTCTACCACATTTTATATACTATATATATCTATAATAGATTACAACATGGCACAAAACCTTTTATTTTATTGATTTCTATATTTAAACAATATTACATTCATATACATAAGACCACATTTGAAATTTTATCCCACTCATCCATGATAATTTTTTTATTAAACATGATAATGTCTTTCAAGACTCATTGATACATTCTCCCATTGATATAGTCATGAAATTCCTCAAATTTTATTGTTTTCTTGAAAAAAATCTATATAATTAAATTATGTTTGTGAGAGTATTGTAACCATTGGTATAAGACCAAAAAAAATTTATCTTATATTTTTTGATAAAATCATAGTTAATCGTTTCTAAATTAAATTCCTGAATGATCTATGGATCTATGATTTTACAAAATCCTCAATAATCAATGGATATGTAGTTATTTTTTTAATTCATGTTATAGATTATTTATTCAAATTTTTTTGATGGATTTTATATGATGATGTTTAAGACTTTGAAATGTGATCGGATTATATTTTCTTAGGAATATCACATAAGGTGTTTATGTTTGATAATATAATTTTAGTGAGACCTTGTATCTAAAACCTCTATATTCAATCCATCAGGATATGATACCTTTCAAATTTCATGTATGTTGAGAAAAAATCAGGATTACAGGGGTTGTTAAGTGACACTCACAATCATTTTTGTATTCCATGTATGGATAGATAATCACACATTAATATATATAAAGATGATTATATTTATGAAGTATTGAATAGAGGAATAGTTTAACAAGTTTATGTTTAGGGAAATATGGATTTTCAATTACACTTGGTAAATAATAGACATTTTCATTCAGAATTTTCAATATGATGATGTTTACTGAGTTTTTAAACACATGATATGTTATTGGATTTGGAAATAATGGAGTAGTTCTAGATATTTATTTTCTTGAGAGAAATCAACATTCTGTATTATTTCAAATTTTTAATTAATAATTCATATAAAAAAATGTGTAATATAAAACATTTACTAAAGATGGGTACCTTTCCAGACATGTGTCATCTTATCCTTCCACCACATCACACCTTCACTTTAATACACTCTCCTTCCCTCCATTCTCACCCCTACAACCCATGATTTTCCACAACTCATATTTGGGTTTCTGATCGATTCCTCATCTCTATCCCTGACTCCCCTCTCAAGCTAGCACTACCCCTCTACCTTCACCTCCGATCACCTCCCCAATATCTCCATCCACCTGGGTATCGAAGTCATCCTCAGAAGCTCCTCCAAATCTCGTCCCCAATTTACCACCATTATTAGTGTCAGGATACCCAACTATCTTGATTCCTGGATTAATACCTCAGACTCTGAAACTCAACCACTCTTTTATCCCCAATCTTCTTTGGACTTCAGGTATGCGAGTATTTCTTCTTGGCTTACAACATGAAACACTATATCACATTCTTGATTCCATCCCTCATTATTTTTTCATTTCAGATCTGTGATTATTTCTTCTCATCTCGTTAACTTTGGTTATACGTTGCAACCCATATTCACTATCATATCCACTTCATACATAAGGTATGTGATTAATTACCTATTCATTAACCAAAATCCTTTATTCTTCATTGATTATATCTTTTAACATCAATTTTATATTACTTTAGGTTAAATTTTTATTTCTTGATTTGGATTGATATGTATGAAAATAGGAAACCTTTACTATAGTTTGTTTTAGGTTATGCCTTGAAACATATTTTGATCACCTATTTGTTATCAACATTGATATCTATTAAAATATGACCATTTGGAATGATTTTTTTCCGAATTATTCCATGTCTCTGTGATGAATATTAAATCTTATTTTGGGGTTGGATTGACTGTAATCATTTGAATCATTTTCTTCCATTTTTATTGGGGTTTTTTTCAAATTTATTTTACAACAACCATCTAATGGGGATGATTAGAGGTAATTTATTTGTTAATATATTTATAATATTGATATTCACAATAGTTGTATATTTGATATTAATTTTTCATTATCACTTTGAGATTTTATGGCATAGAAAAAATTAAATTGACCATTATTGATTATTGTTATTGACAATTTTTTACAACAGAATAATGATACATCATATTCATATTCATGATAAATGATTTTCAATGTGATTCTAAAAATCACTTACAATTATACATTATATTAAATTAATGTTTACTCCTCTTTATATATTTTTATATATTCATATTTAATTTTATATTCAATATGTACCACTTCATGGAACCAGGCTATATTACTTGTCTAATTATAATATTCAAAAAAATTTCCATTCACTTAAATTATATATTACTTCTATTTCAATTTTTATTTCTTGATTTTGTATGATCTATTTGAAAATTAAATTTGCTAATGTAGTTTGTTTTTGTTTATATGTTGAAATTTTTTATTTCTTTTTGTTTCTATAAATTTATATATATTTAAATATTTTTATTTGGAATGAATTTTTTTCCGATTATTATTAGTCTTCATGATGAATATGTGCTCAAGTTTCGGTGTTGGCTTGATTGTGTCCATTTGATGGTTTTATGTTCAGTTTTTATTCGTTTGGTTCTAATTTTTTTATAGTCATCATGTAATGGCGATGATCAGATGTAATTAATTTTAAAGTGAATTTTTCTTATTGATATTCATTTTTCTTTTTCTCTTAAAAATGTTAAAAAATACAGAAAATTAAAATAACCACGATTACCTTTGTTAATTTAACTTTGTTTTCAATAAAATAATGATACATAAGCTTCATATTCTTAATAAATTATATTCCTTTTATTCTAAAAAACACTTACACATATATATTAAATATATTTATTATTTTCACCACTAACTATAATTTTATTTCTTCATATTTAATTTTATATTTTGCGTGTACCACTTCTTGGAACATGGCTATAATATTAATATAATTTCAATATTCAAACATTTATTCTTTTCAATACATCATCTCCAAGTGGAACCAAAGGTACTTGCGTATTCTGTTTACTATATTTTTCTCATTCAATGATCTTATGATAATATTTATGTATAAAATTTGTGTATATAAACTTTATTAACTTTTCATTAAAACTACTGACTATAATATTTATGTATAAAAATATTTTTTAAAATTTGTATAAAATTATCATTTTGACTGTATATTATAACTACTTATTATACGATTTTGTTCACACTATCTTTACTATTTATGCAATCAATTTATTTATTTAGAATATCGGTTATATTATTATTTACATTCACACTACTACTAATAACTTCTTATTAAGTTAATTATACTATTATTTGTACAATGGTGTCCAATCGTTCTTTTGGTTTTTAGATCTCTGATCATATGCATTTTTTACCTACACTGGAAACTTCCTCCCACACCACATGAGATCATGATCAACTTTAGGTAATATTATATTTTTTATTTAACACAATATTTTTCATGTTTATATCCTGTATACTTTATGTACTGGTCATTACTATTTTTATAATCTTTTTCATATATAATCCTAATTAACCTTTTGTTTGACTTTTTTGGATATATTACATTCACTATTCTCACAATTATTCATAGTATGATTTTATTGAACACCTATAAAATTCAATAAAAATAAAAAAAATTTTAACATTCAATTACCCTAAACATCAACAGAAAGAAGGTTTCATGGGAAACTACTAAGGAAACAATGACAAGAGGGTTTTCAAACCAATTATGGATTTACATAAAATACATATGTTATATTTATTTATGGTTTTACTTCCATTTTTTTATTTGTTTATTCATATTTTTATAATTAAAATAATTACTAAATAAAAATTTATTGTTTTGATATTATGTTACCACATTTGTTTCTTATACATTACCTTCATTTTTTCACCCATTTACAAAACATATAACATCATATTGGTATAAAATATCAAATGGTCATTTTCATTTTTTCTCAGAATATGAAGGTATAGAATCATAAAAATTTCATTACAATACCCTAATATGAAAAACTATCACGCACACATAGAATATTTAATTTTTTTTAAAGATATATAATGTTATATTATTAATTTAAAATTTGTATTTTAATTCATCCAACAACTATTATGTTTTTCACTGCTACACATACATCTACTTATTTTCCAGATACATCTTATGACTCCAATATTGATTAGTTTTTGGCATCAAATAAATGTATAATAATTATATAATTTTAGATATGTTAAAATGCATCTTTATCTTATTTTTTAAATACATAAATTTCACCTTGTACATCATTTATTTTCTATAACTCTTTTAAGTATTTTAACACTAATGTTTACTTTATTGAATATTATTCCAACGTCCATTCCGAAATCCACTTATGAAAGATTCATTGGTGTTATTCATTCCTCTATCAGTAAATAGTAAATTATTCATTATGCCTTCTCTAATTTATCTTTCTTCTTAACTTATTTATATATTTTTTACTTTATAAATCTTGTTTTGTAATTACAATATATATAAAACTTTAAATTATCAATTAAAACATATATTATATTCGTTCTACGAGTAATGATGTTTCTTGATTTCATTTGAATATGTTATTTTTTAAATTAAAATAATTAGATTTATTTTATTCTCAGATACATGTTTTGACTCAAACGTTGAATATTTTTTAGTTTCCAATGAATATATAGGTATTGTATCATTTTAATACGCTAAGAATGTGTCCTATTTTCCTTAAATGTGCATGACTCTCCAATGCATCATTTCATTTCCCTCCCCTATTTAAATATTTTCAAGCTAAAATTTTCTTTTTTATTGAAATGCGTATTGATTCACTATAGAAATACATTGTATGTATATACCATATGTGTAATGTACAATATGTTAACTTTTCAATACAAGACATGTTACATTCCATATAATTTATATGGTATTCTTTATTTAAATATATTATTATAAGAAACAGTAATCCCCAATTACTACACAAAAATCACTAATATTTCATTTAGTATTTATAAGCTTGTATTATATACACTAATTTTATGAAGCTATTCTATACACTGCAAATGAAAACATTATATATGAACAATAATTTAGTATATTATGTAAAAAATATATAAACTATATATAGTGTATAAACAATATAAATTTTGTAAAAACTCTATGTGGTTTGCAATACACATTATTAACTGGCACCACATACTCTATTACGATATACACTATAAAATAGTG
This sequence comes from Viscum album, assembly GCA_963277665.1. Taxonomy (NCBI): domain Eukaryota; kingdom Viridiplantae; phylum Streptophyta; class Magnoliopsida; order Santalales; family Viscaceae; genus Viscum; species Viscum album. The sequence goes on along the minus strand of OY728119.1, from coordinate 1,056,179,021 downwards.
ATATATAATGATTTTTTGTAATATCCAATGACTATGTGTTATATTTATATATCATACATAGCTATATAAAATAGTAATTAAAAATATAATCTGTCTTAAAATATATAGTACACTATATATGAAAATGTTTAATCTATACTAAAAAAAATTTTATACGTATGAAATTATTTATTTTTCCAACAGGTAAATCTATTCCACCACATTCTGGATGAATAGTCACATCAATATGTTGTTCATTTGGATTTTCCTACTTAAAATAGGTGATGTTTACAAATAATTTTTTTAAATAAGATCTATTAATTTCTGAGTTTCTATCAAATAGAATTTTTATAAAATACTTTCTATTAATGATTTATAACTTAGTTTTCAAATGTTTTATCAGTGTCTACATGCCATTTTTTGACATTATCTAATGTGTTAGTTGTAGAATTGAACATAAGTATTTATAATTGTTTTCAGTTTCTCCATTATTATTTTTTAATAAATAAAAACCACCTTATTGTAATATTCCTTTTATCCACACAAGATCAGAGCATCAGAGTGGTGGATCTCTTTAAATAATTTGAGACAATGATGATGGATTTATTACATCAACCTTATCTATTTCAACAAATTAGGAAAATATCTCTTATCTTGATTGATTTTTATTTCCCTAAATTATTGAAAATAAAAAACATCATTTTATATAGGATGTAGGCATATTTTATATGTTTAAAATGTACATTTTATTTCATCTTCTCAATTGTCCTTTGTTATCATTTTGATTTTTCATTCTATGATTTTAGTTGTCACTATTATTATCTACTTATTCATTTAACTATATTCATTATGTTGAAGAACCAGTCGCGTGATAATGATGGTGAGGATGAAGTATAACACAATAATCGAATGTATTGACACTCCAAGACTAAAAAAAGACATTCCACTGAACTGTTCCCCCTTTGAAGGGAATCATAAACAAGAAGGAAAAAAATATGAAAGAATTTTTCTTATGCAATAACAAGGTAATACTGAATTTTGATTCCTTCTTTTGTTTTGAAATTTATTTTTTGAATTTTTATTTATGGTATAAACATTATTAGACATTCCAATTTTCCTAAAATTTATATGAACATTTTTTCATATAATTTTATTTTGGCCAATATATCATATATCCACTGTACACATTCTAGCTTTTGTAGTTTTAAACACTATTCAATGGTCTGAGTATTGATAACCTCATCCTGTATAAATATAGAATATTTTTGATAGGGACATTATATTGCTGACCAATAGTCTCTAATATTCCACAATATTTTTTTTAAAATCATCACAAGTGGTATATTTTGTTATCTTTTTTTTGTTCTAAAATATCTATTTTCTCCAACATATGCTACTATTAGCAATCACAAACAAATTTGAAAAAAAGCTTCTTTAAACAAAAACACATTATGTACCACATAGTATTATTATTACATATATTTTTGTATCTTTTATTAGTATATAAATATCTCTTATGTATAATTAACAATTTCATTTTTTGTATTTCAATATTAATTAATAGTTATTCTTTTTTTAAAAATTAACATGTCTGCACAAAAACATGTTGAATGATTTTTTAGTTGAATATTAAGTATTGTAATATTTGAAAACTAAGTATAATGTGACAATGTGATTGGTTTATACCATAACTTCATCTACCTATCTATGAATTATAAATTTTTGCAAATAAAAACATCGATATTTATGTTGAAAATATTGATCAACTTTGTATCATTATCTATAAAAATTTATCATTTTCTCTTTTCTAATAATGATTATTAAAACAAATATCATCTATTTTAGTTGTATATAACTTTTTATTTTACTGTAAATACTACGTCTTTGTGAATGTTACTTCAAATATTGTTTATCCATGTAATTGAATTCTCCATCCTTAAAAAATTGTATTCCTTTAAATTTATCCTTAATGTTTTCTACTATAATTATGATGTCTCTATATTTTATCCAATAGTATTCTATTATTCTGTACCACAAAAATGTTATTTAAATATATTCAACACAAATGTTAATTTTTAACTTTAAAAATAGAAATCTATTATTGAAAACAAGAATTGACCTATATCATGATGCAATCACACGGACGAGTACTAGTTCATTATGAACAAGGGGTTTAAATAGTTTTAGGTAAACCATATGTTTTATTTTTAAGTATTTAATATTATTAAATGTTAATAAAAATCAAATATTGAAATTACCCTTGGGAGGAAGTTTACATTAGTCATATGGGAACTCAATTTATTTTATATAACCCAACATGTATACTTTTTTTTTGAAATTTATACCTGACTATCCATGATACCTGTATCAAAGGGATTATTTTCTCTAACAATGTTGAGTTTTAGTTCAGTGTTAGAGTTATTTCAAAACATATGGTGGATCATGGTTTGAGTGGTTTATTCTGATTTTTTATGTGTCTCATGTGGATTTCTTTTAATTTGTTTATTAAAAGTATTATTTTCACTAGAAATGATTATTTTAAATGGTTTTAGATGAATTATTAAATAATATACATGAACTATTTCAGTTTATGATCAATGGAAATCATTATTTTTGGTTTATTTTTTCCTTTGATTCTTCTCAACAACCTCAAGTGATCGTTGGAAGCACCTAAGGCCAATTTTTCCCCGAAATCAAGATTCTGGATTATTGGTTGGGTGTTATAATATGGTATCACATTATGGTTTTTTGAGTCAGGTCTTAGGATGTCTACTCAGTATGGGGAATAAGATGAGAGGGACTCAATATTTACCTATAAAAATGAATATATAAAATTTCTATAAAGAAATATTAAATATTAGGTTTTTAAAAATAATGATAGAGTTTTGTTATAACCTCATATAATTATTTTTTGTTTCTTTTCAAACAAAATAGGGTAAAATACGAAAGAGTTCAGGTATCATTGTACGAATCATAATGGTTATATCACATGGAATCTACTATATTTACTAATGTTGGGTACTTTTCCATCCATGTGTCATATTCTCCTTACACCACATCATTCCTACCCTTCAATCCACTTTTCTTCCCTCCATTCTCACCCCTCCCACTCGGGATTTTCTACAACTCCTATTAGTGTTCCCAGTTGATTTCCTTTGCTCCCTCTGTGAATCCCCCCTCTATCCAGACCTCTTAATCTACATCCACCTATACCTCTGATATTCTTTCCAACATCACTACCCACACTAGTATCGAAATCATCATTGTCACCTCCTCCAAATCCCAATCATATTCTACCGTCATCCTTGGCCTTAGGTTACCCAGCTACCATGATTCTCAGATCGCCACCTCAGACCCTATGTCACAACCTGTCTTAACTTCTGCATATTCTTGAGACTTCATTTGTGTGATTGTTTCATCATTTATATTCACCAATGAATCTACTTGATGACCCCTTTTCTATCCCTAAATATTTATACATTTTATGTCTGTGATTATTTCTTCTCTGCTTGCCACTTCCCACTATGCATCACAACCGTTATTCCCTCCCGCATCTTCTCTCTACTTCAGGTCTGCCATTTAATACCTAATCCAAAACCAAAATCCTAGATTATATATTTCTTAAATCTTTTCAATTAAATTTTATATGACTTTTGTTTCAATTTCTAGAGCCTAATTTTTCAAGGTATATTTGGAAAAAATATCTACATTGGTTAGTTTTATGTTATGCCTTGAAACTTAGTCTAATTTTTTTTGGTTATTTACATTGATATCCATCACAATATGTTCATTTGGAATTATTTTCTATGAATTATTCTATGTCTCTATAAGGAATATATTCTCAAATTTTTTTGGTTAGATTTTATTCATTTCTTTGTTTTATCATCCATTTTTATTGGTTTGTTTTTGAAATTGATATTACAACGATCATGTAATGGGGTTGATCATATTTAATTCATTTGAATGTTTAGTTTTGTTATTCATATTCATTTATTATCACTTTGAAATGTTTTTAACGAAATAAAATTTAAATAACTATGATTTTTGATGGATATCGACAATTGTTTTCAACATGAAAATGATACAGCATTGTCATATTATTGACAAATACTGTTAATTTTTATTTTGAAACACACACACATATACATTAATCTTATTTAATGTTTACTACACTGTCTATAATTTTAAATATTCATATTTAATGTTATAATTTTTATATACCACATCCAATATTGATCATAATACTATTCTAATTTCAATATTCAGACAAATTTTCTATTAAATAAATTTTTTTCACATGGCACCAAAGGTAATTTCAAACTCTCTTCACTATATTTTTTACTTTCAAAGTGATTATTATACTATTTATGTATAAATGTTTTGTACAATTTTTTTAAATTTTTTATACAAACTACTAATTTTAATATTTATCTATACAATTTATGTATACAATTGGTATGTAATTTTAATTCTAAGTACTTATTATGACTGTTTATTATACTATTTTCTCTTACTATATTCAGTATTTGTTTATAAAATTTGACAATAAAAAATAATTATTATACTATTATTTTCATTCAAGAAGATAATAATTATTTTTTATTAAAAAAATTATAATATTTTTCGTACTATGGTATATGTTTTTTATTTCAGCTGATGAATCTATAAACATCTTCATTTTCTTCCAGCGTAGACAGTTTCCTCCTACACCGCATCGAACCATGAACCACTTTAGGTAGACATAACCTTTTTTTGAATAAAAACATTTTCATGTTTATATCATGAATATTTACGGTAATGGTCATTTCTATTTTTATAATCATCTTTGATAACATGCTTTGTCAATTTGGTATTTGATTTTCTGAGATATATTACATTTACTATACTCACAATTTTTCAAATCACGATTTTCATGAACACCTTGACAATTAAATTAGATGGATACCAATATAAACATGCAATCCTCATCATGATCTAGAGAAGCATGATTTCAATGGTGACTACTAAAGAAACAACGACAACATGTTTGTAAAAAAAATAGTGATATACTTCAAATTCATTTGGTTTTTCTTTATGGTTTTACTTCAATTTTCTATTTATTCATTTATTCTTATTTATTATTGTTAAAATAAAAACCATATAAAAATTTCTGATACTGTTCTCATATTACTAAATTTGTTTCATACATCTTACCTTTAATCATTCACCCATCTACTGAAAAAAAACAAGATAGGTATAATATATAAAATGGAAATTTCCATGACTTCTTAGATTGTGAAGGAATAAATTCTCAGGAATTTCATTACAAAACCATAATATGTGAAATTATCTCATACACAAAATATATTAAATTTGATTTTCAATACATAATGTCATTTTATTATTTTAATATTCTTATTTTAATTCAACTTATTACTATTATGTTTCTCAAAACTATACTTAAAATGTTTTTTCCAGATCCATCTTATGACTCAAATATTGATTATTGTTTTGTCCACTTAATCTACAAGTATTACATCATTTTTAATAAATTACAAACATGTCCTCAATTTATTTTTTAAATTTATAAGTTTATCCTTATACTCAATTTATTTTCTATCACTATTTTAAATATTTTTACTCTAATATTAACTTTTTTAAATATTTTTCCAAAACCACGTTCCCAGATCTGTGTATGAAAGATTCATTGATTTTATTCACCCCCTTAACAATGCATGGTAAATTATTATTTATACCTTTTCCGCTTTATCTCATTTTATAAATTATTAGTATTTCTCATTGTTTTAGTGATTTTATTCATCAATTACAATACATATAAAATTTCAAATTATTAATTACAACATCCATTCTAATAATTATGTCATAAATTATGTTTATTTATTTCATTTGAGGATATTATTTTTGTCAATGTACTACTTAGATATATTTTCTTACAGATACATGTTATGACTCAAGTATTGAATATTTTTTAGACTCCACTGAATTCATAACTATTAGATCATTTTTTATACATTAAAAATATGTACAACTATTTATAAAAACACATGACTCTCCTTGTGCTCCATTTATATTCTATCACTTATATAAATATTTTTAGACTAATATTTAAATTATTATTGTAATGCATATTAATTCACTATGGACATACATTGTATGTATATATAATGTATATAATGTGAAATATGTTAGTATTTAAATGAAAAACATTATACATTCCATAAAATTAATATGGTCTTGTCAATTATAATACATTTTTTATTATAACTGAAATACCTGATTAGTATGTGGAAATCACTACTATTGCATACAGTCTGGTTAAGCTACTATTGCATACACTATTTATACACTCCTAGTGAATACACTAAAAATTCATACACTATGTATTTATTATTATTTAATATTTTTTCAATCAATATATAGTTTATAAACAACAAACATTATGTATAAACTGCATTCGGTATGGAGTACACTTTTTTAATAGGAACCACATAAATAATTTATACCCTATTACTTTATATGATATTAAATTGTGATCTCTAATGATTATCTATAATCTAAAATGACTATATGTTATATTGATATTTCATACAAAACTATATATGATAGTAATTAAAAATGTAATTTGTTTTAAAATAAATAGTACACTATGTATGAAAATGTTTAATCTAAATTAATGAATTGTCTACTTATGAATATATTTATTTTTTAAATTGGAAATCTATTCCATCACTTTCCAGAAGGAGATTCAAATCAATGTGTTTTTGATTTGAGAAATCCTACTTTAAACAGGTGACGTTTACGAAAAAAAATTTAACAACTTTTTATTCATTTTTAAGTTTTGATCAAACTAAATTTTCATAAACAACTATTATATTTCATTGATTTAGAAATCAATTTTCAAATGTCTCATGAGTGTGTACATTCCATTTTTTGACATTAGATTATGAACTAGTAGTAGTATTAAAAATATCTTGGTACAATTGTTTTCAATTTCATTAATATTATTTATAAACAAATAAACCCCACCTAATTTTAATATTTCTTTTATTTTTACATAATAAGAGCATCAATGTGGTGGTTATTTTTTGATTATATTCACACAGGGTTATATATTTTTTCCATAAACCATTGATATTTAATCAACTCAGGTATATATATATTATCTTGACTGTTTTTTTATTTTAATGAAATCATCGAAACTAAAAAAACTTCCATTTTTAGGTCTTTTACATATTTTATATATTCAAAATGTATAGTTAATTTTATCTTCTCAATTAGATATTATTAAGATTTTGATTTCCAATTCTATGATTTTAGGGGGCACCAATAGTTGCTACTAATTCTTTTAACTCCATTCTCTATGTAGAAAAACTTGTTTCATGATGTTGGTGGTGAGGATTCAATATGAAGAGATATAATAATGTCTTGGGACTCTATGGCTATAAAAATCCATGCCACTAAACATGACCCCTAATAGGGGAAATATAAATAATAAAACTAATAAATATAACTGGATCTTTCTAGTGCCATAGCAAGGTAACATTGAACTAAGATTCTTTATTTTATTTTCAACTTTTTTAATTTTTATTTAGTTTTTTAACTTTATTAGACATTATAGTTTACCTAATAATTATTTGAACATGTTTTTTAAATAGATTTATTGTTTGGAATAAGTATTACATATCCACTAAAAACATTTTGGTAAACCTATTTTTTTCAACAATAATCAATGGTATGAGGATTGACCACCTCATCCTACATAAATACTGAATTATTTGTGACATGGACCTGATGTCGATAACCTATTGTCTATGATCTTCCCCAATAAAGTACAAAATACATCACAAGATGCATATTTGGTTGTTTTTCTTGGTTATGTGATATCTACTATGTCTAACATTGGATACTGTTAATAATCCCTAACTTATGTTAAAAACATATCCTTTTTTGACAAACAGTGATTTATGTTTAACATAGTATTATCTTACAATATTTTTTTTATATTTTCAGGGTATTGAAATATATCTTATGTGTCATTAAAAATTTCTAATATTGGATTTTAATATTCCTTAATATTTATTCTTATTTTTAAATATTTATGTGTTATCAAATAAACATGTTGGAATCTTTAGATGTTGAATATTCAATATCTTTATATTTTGAACTTTCAGTACAAGGTTACAATGTCTTTGGTTGGTTTTACAACTTCAACTTCCTATCAATGAATGATAAACTTATAAAAATAAAAACATCATTATTAATGATGAAATTATTGAAATAATATTTATCATTATCTATAAAACTTTATCATTTTATATTTTCTCTTATTGATTATTAAAACCACCATATTTCATTTTAGTTTTCAATTAGTTTTTATTTCACTCTACAGAACTATTTTTTGGTGAATGTTATTTTAAATATATTTCATTCATGTAAATGAAATCTACATAAAAAAAATCAATTCCATTAAATTTATCCATAATATTTTCACTATATTGTTGATATATCCATATTTTCTCCACTTGTGTTTGTAATATAAATATATTCAATATTAATGTTCATTATTAACTTTTAAAATAGTAATCTCTTATTGAAAATAATCATTGACCCATATCACCTTGTGAATGATGTGGTGTGTACTATTTATATATAAATAAGGGGTTTTTTAATGTTCTTAGGTAAAGCATATTTTTTTTTATTTTTTATAAATAAATTTTAATTGAAATTGTATATTGAGATTACTCACAGATGAAAGTTTACTTTAGTCAAAGGGGAAATTCAACTAATTTTATACTCCCCCAATATGTAAACTTTTGTTGAAATTTAGACATTATTGGCCAAGATACATGCAAGGGAATGAATATATTTCTTCAATAGTGGTATGGTTTAGTTAAATGTTGTATTTATTGCATAAGACATGGTGGATGATGATTTGAGTATTGTATTTTTATTTTAGTATGTGTCTCTTGTTGGTTTCTTTGAATTCATTTTTTAAAATTATTATTTTCACTAGATACGATTTATTTAAATGGTTTAAGCGGAATTAATTAATCACATACATAAAATTTTTTTAATGATAAAAGGAAATCATTCTTGGTGGATTATTTTTATCCTTTCTTTCTTTTTATAAAACTCTAGTGATCATGGAAAGAACCTGATGTCATTTATTTCCATAGTCTATATATTTTGGACTCTAGTTTGGAAGTTACAATATATTATCACATCATTTTTTTGAGTCATGTATTAGGATGTCTACTAAGTATGAGGAATAAGATGGAAGTGACTCAATATTTACCTATAAATAGACATATATTACATTTTTAATGAAACATTAATTATCATGTAGTCTAAACAATTAGAGAGGTTTGATATAACCTCATAGAATTTTTTTTATTTTCAAACAAAAAGGGATAAAACATGAAAGAGTTCATGAGTCATTGTATGAAATATAATTTTTATATATCATGTAATCTATAATATTAACTAAATTTGGGTACCTTTCCAGACACTTTTCATCTTCTCCGTACACCACATCGCTCCTTCCCTTCAATCCACTCTCCATCCCTCAATTCTCACCCCTCTCGCTCATGATTTTCCTCGACTCCTATGAGGGTTCCTGGTCAATTTACTCATATCCCTCCCCAACTACCCTATCTATTTATGGATCCACCTCTATGTATTACTCTGATCCCATCCGCAAAATATCCTTCCACCTATGTGTTGTCATCATCCTCAACACATCCTTCAAATCTTGTTCCCATTATACAATCATCCTCAGCCTTAGGTTTCCCATTTAACAAGATTCTCAGCTCACTACCACATACACAACATAAAACCCATCATCCCTCCACATATGATTCACAGTTATTACCTATGATTATTTCTTCTTAGCTCACCACCTATAACTCAGCATTAGAACCCCTATTACATCTCACAGTTTCTTCACAGTTCACGTATGTGATTTTTTCTTCTCATGTCACCACATCGAACACTGTGTCTCAAACACTATTTTATCCCATATGTTCACTACACTTTAGGTCAACAATTAATTATTTATTTGAAAAAATAAATCCTTGCTTCTTTACTTATTATATTTACAAATTCAATTTTATATTACTCTTGGTTGAATTTTTTTTGCATGATTTTCTTGATATTTTTGAAAATAAAAAACTTATACTACGGATTGTTTTAGGTTATGTATTACATGTTATTTTGGTTTATATTTAGTTCTACACAATGATATATATTTTAATAATTTCATTTGGAATGTTTTGTTTTGAATTCTTAGATGCCTTCATGATGAACATGCACTCAAATTTTGGTGTTGGTTTGACTGTATTCATTTGATGGTTTTATCTTCCACTTTTATTGGCTTTTCTCTCAAAGTAATTATACAATCATCATGTATTGGGGATGATCAGAGGTAATTCATTTATAGGTTCTGTTTTCTTATTGGTATTCATTTTTCATTGCCTATTTGAAATATTATAACATATATTATGTTAAAATAAACATTGATTACTTGCATTTATCAAAATTTTTTTACAACATAATAATGATACATCATATTTATGTTTATGATAAATGTTGTTCATTTATATTTTGAAAAACACTTACACATATACATTAAATTTAATTAATCTTTAATACTATATATATAATTTTATATTTTAATATTTAATTTTATATTCTGTATGTACGACATATTAGAACCTAGATATACTACTTCTCTAATTTAAATATTATAAATCAATTCTTTTAATTTCAATTATTTATTACGTCCAATTAAATTTTTATTTCCTAATTTTGTATGAATATTTTTTTTTCTCTGGTTAAATTTATGTAATAACTTTCATCATTTTTTACTTCTTTTTGACTCTACACATTGATATCTATTGTAATAAGATCATTTGGAATGACTTTATTCAAATTCTTGTAAGTATCCATGATAAATATGTACTCATATTTTGGTGTTGGATTAACTATATTCATTTGATGGTTTTATCTTCCATTATTTTTTTTTCTCAAATTGATTTTATAGTGAACAAGTAATTGGGATAAGAAGTGGTAATTCATTTTAAATTTCTACTATATTATTGATATTCAATTTTATTTGTCACTATGAAATGTTATAACAATCATAAAATTAAAATAACCACGACTTCCTACAGTTATTGAAAAATATTTAAAACATAATAATGAAACAAAATTTTCATATTTTTGATAAATACTGTTAAATTTTGTTATGAAAAACACTTACCAATATTCATTACATTTATTTAAGGTTCTCTACACTGTCTATAATGTTATATCTTTATATTTAGTTTTTTATTCTGTATATACCGCATCCTGAATACTGGATATACAACTACATTAATTACAATTTTCAAAAAAAAAATTCTATTCAATAAATCCTCTCTAAGTGGAACCAGAGGTACATTCATACTCTCTTCACAATATTTTTTGAAATCAATGTTCTTATTATACTATTTATGAATTCAATTTGGGTACAAAAATTGTATACAATTTTTATTTAAACTTATCATTATACTATTTATGAATACAATTTTTGTATATAATATTTATAGAATTTTCATTCTAAATAAATATTATAAAAGCTTATTATACTTTCTTTTCTACCATGTTCACTATTTAAATATACAAATTTTTCTAACATATTATTATACTATTATTCACATTAAAACTGCAAATATTAATTGCTCCCTATTGTAATTTTACAATTATTTTTCCATGGTATTTGGTCTCTCTTATGGTCTCTGAATCTCTCAACTTATGCATTTTCTATGAGAACAGAAAACTTCCCCATACACCACATGAATTTGTGAACCACTTTAAGTAAGCCAAAAAAAATTATTCCATAATTTTTTTTTCATATTTCTATCACGCATATTTCACGTATTATCATTTATATTTTTATAATCATATTTTGTTACATGCTTAGTTAGCATATAGTTTGAATTTCCAAGATATATTACATTCACTATACTCACAATTATGCATAGCACGATTTTCCTGGACACACTTATAATTTAATAAAAAGAAACAAATATAAACATTCCATCCCCATGATGATATAGAGAAAGAGGGTTCCAAAGGAAGCCACTAGGGTAACAACGACAAGAGGTTTTTCAAAAAAATTTAGTGATATACTTCAAATATATATGGGGTTTTCATAATTTTTTTACTTCAATTTTTTATTTATTCATTTATTAATATTTTTTATAGTTAAAATAATACATAATTAAAATTTATCTTTTTGATATTTTGTTACTTTAATTTTTCCAATATCTCAACTTCAATAGTTTTTCCATTTACCAAACATATAACATCAGATAGGTATGAAATATAAAATGGTTATCTCTCTAGGTTATCAAAGTTTGGAGGTACAGACTCTCATAAATCTCTAAAATACCCAAATATGTGAAATTATCACATTGACAAAATATAATTAATTTGATTTTCAAGATATAAATTTATTTTATTATTTTAATTGACAAATTTTAATTCAGCTAACAATTATTAAGTTTTTCACTACTATAATCATATCTATTTTTTTCAAGATACATATTATGACTCAAATATTGATTAATTTTTGGAATCTTATGAATATAAAAGTATTACATAACTTTATATTATAAAAAGTTTTCCCCCTTTTGTTTTTTAGATAAATAAGTTAAACGTATTAATATATTTTTTTTCTATAACTTTTTTTTAATATTTTTACACTAATATTTTATTTGTTGATTATAATCAGTAGACATTAATTTGGATTTGGAAGATTTTATAGGTGGTTAGGTTTTCTATAACATCAATATTATGACCATGTTCATAATTATGGTATAAGAAGTGGTGCTAACATACGAAGAACATTAGGTTATGTACAATCCCATAAATAATGGGTAAACTATTTAGGTATGGTTTGTTATGATTAATATGATCATATGTTTTATCAGATGAGTATTGGTTTATGGAGAGATAATGACTGATTTTCTAAAATCATTTCAGTAATCAAGAGGGGTAGTAAAACCAAGAGATACCAAGATGTATAAATAATATTTATTCGAGATCTAGTAGTTGGGCACAACAAACAACAAGACTTAATTTTGTTTACCATTGTTTTGTTGCTAAAACAATAAAGGAGGAGAACTAATGATTGGAGGGGTTATTAATACATCTACCTGTTTTTGAGTAATTTTTTTATATAAATAGTTAAAAATCAATTATTTATATGGAGAAATTTTAGGTATTATATCAATTTCTATTTTTACCACCATTGTGTTGGGATGTGATTGGTGAAAAGTCATCTATGAGATGTAGTTTTGTATATTAAATTATCGAATGAGTTAATTTGATTAATAAGAATATAAATATGGATGAGAGGTTTCAAAAATATTAATTTGGTTATAAAAAATTACCATTGAGATTTTATGTTAGAGACTATATGTTTTTGAAATTGAATCTTTGATTTGGGAATAAATGGATGGTGAATAATAGAATGCTATTTCCATTATTTGTGGGGACATTTGAAATCAGTAAATATATTAGTAAATTGTATTATATATTGGGTATTCAATTAAATGTGTAGAATAATTTACTATTTTTTTGATTCTTTGTTTAATAAAAAATCAACATGACCAAACATATATGTTTATGTGGGAGGGGGCTGAGTTGGATCCTAATAAATCATCAGTAGTGGTTCATTTTGGATGTTTATTTCAGAGGGAATATCCTTTAGGATTGCTGTCTTCCTTTGGTCCATGTTTGATGGTAATATAGAATGATCAAAAAATAATATTATGAGAATGATGCCGAGATACAGTAGAATTAGATAGTGTTATTTGATGGTGAGTTTGCTCAATGACTTTTCAAGGATGAAATGACCTGTAATGGGCAATACCTATGTTTTGGATCATTATTTGGACCATTTTTAATTTTATTTATTTACTATGATGAAAAGTAACATTGATAAAAATAGATATATATATATTTTCAAATTTTTTTTGATTGAACCATTGGGGGTGTAATGGGTTATATTAATTTGGTGTTATTTTTTGTTTATAAATATATATTTTAAATAGATGTTTAGAGTTTTATACCAAGATTCATAGTATCTTTCTCGGTCTAAGATGCTGTTCTAGAAAATCAGGTTATATTGGATTCTAATTCAGTTGGTTCATTGTGATGAAGTAAAAAATACCAAATTAATTATATAGATTCCATTAATTGATGAAATTTTAGGATAGTGATCTTGTTATAATAACTTGAACAGTCTATAAGGATATTCATGATGACTATGAAATCATGTCAAATGTTGCAATTTCTTCATTTAAACCCATTAAAACAATAATTTTTCTATACTATGTCACCCTAAAATTCTCAGTGAATTATTTTTGTCATTTAGGTTTATTTTGTTAAAATCTTTCCCTCCCTCCAATGAATCATCAATGAGGATCGCCGAGTTAACATTTTACTTCACGGTATGACCTAAATATTATTATATAAATTTATTTATATTGTTATATTATTATTATATAAATATTTATTTATGTCGGATCTATTTGTATTTAGGAATATATTAATTTATTTTTATCATCCGCTTTTGGTATTTAAGGATACATTCCATTGCTGTTATTTTAGACTATAAAATCGGGTAATTCTAAGAGGGATTAAAGCCGATATGTTTAGATGTTTCTGCATCAAATGGGATAATTTATTTTTCATTCTTGAGTATTTATTTATTAATAGGATTTAAAATTTCATGAATTATGTGAAAATAAAAATTTCTATATAAATTAGGATTTTTAATATAAATGAATATAAATGAAAATTCATGGTTTTCTAGAAATTATTATTATTTTAATTAAAAAATATATTTTTTTAATTTTGGGATTTAATATAATTTATATTTTAAAATAAATATTTTCAGTGACATTTATTTGTTTTTCAGTTGAAATTTATGTTTTATATGGGGAGTTCAATTATGAGAGAACTAATTTCATTTTACAAAAAACTAAGGATGTTTTCATTATGTTTTTTTCTTTAAATTTCCTTAAGAATAGGTTTTATTGTGATATGTGATTTGATTATCGATTTGGATATATTTTATACAAGGTTTTTTGGATTTATTAAAGGTATTTTAGTGCAACCATACATTTGAAACCTAATTGTTTTATCCACAAGGCTGTGAGGCAATAAATAGTGTGTATTAAAGAGGAAACCATTGAGACAACTGGAGATGAATGGTGATAATCCCCATATTGTGAGTGTGAAATGTATGAATAATATTACAAGGTGTTTTAAATATATATTTTAATATATTTAAAAATTATACCACAGATTGTTTGTTATATAGAATTAATTTTTTTCCGAAATAAGGCATTTCTAATGAATTTTATGAAAAATTGTTATTTTCCATTGAAATTTTTCAAAAAGGGATTTTATCATAAATTTTTGAAGATAATGCATTTTATTAAATTTGACTAAAAATCGATGCTTCCAAGATATGTTTTCGGGATACAATATAATTTTATAGATTATTAAAAATATTTGTTTGTTGTCATATTTTATTAAAATGATGGGATTAATATTGAATAATGAATTTATTTTTTGATTATCTAGGGTAAATCAATTTATTTTGTTTTATAATAGTTTTTTATTTATTATTATCAATTGGAAATGAATAATAAAATTTTTCATATATATGGAAGTGTATTAGATCTATTTGGAATATCCTAGCAATCTTTTGGTTTCCTCTATAAGGGAATTGTGGAGGATAGCTACATGTGAATGGCCTTTATATGTGTAATGTGAAGAATTTGTTCATCATTATAGGGTTCCTTAGTAATTTTTTTTTCATTGACAAGGATATAATGTCAAATGGTTTAAAAATTTTATTTTTATGTCACTATATATATCATGTATTTTTCTTTAACTAAATTATTTTTATAAAAAACTATATTACACATAAATTTTACTTAAAATAGTTTTACATAATTTGATTTCACATTATCATAAACTGTTTTAATTTTTAATTAAGGTAAAATAATTCGAAATGGTTTATTTTTATCCCTCTCCCCTATTTAGAAACCTATTAAAATATTCATATGTTATAAGGTAATGTGACATCCCAACTCGTGTCTTGGGATTTATTATAATAGTACTAGGGGATACATATGTCAGAAATAAAATATTTTAGTGTTATAGTGCAACATGTATGTTCAAAGTTAGTTATATATTATACCCAAATCACCTAAAATCATTCACAAAAACATTATTAATAATGGAAGAAAACACCCATTGATGGAATAGAATGGTAGAAAAATTATTTATTACAATGAAAATTTAAATGATTAATATATTTTAACCTTTATAGTCATTATCAAATATATGTTTTTTATTTTCACTTTTGATTAATTTTTAATTTATTCTATTAAAATGTTTTGGATTTCATCTAGTTTGTTTGTCTTTATATTCAAATAAATATTTTTTTATAAAATGTTATGGTTTTATAGTGTCTCTTATTTTGTCGTAAAGAAACATTTAGTTGGTACAATGAAATTATTTTTATCATATATTTTTCATCACAAACCCTTAGTGGCACATCATCATTTGTTTTATGTAAATTTTCAGTTTACCTTATTCAAGATCATCAGATATAAAATATTTCAAAGTCAAGGTGAATTTTTTATTGATAATACCAAGAGGGGTAACCATTTGTAAGACATTCTATAATAGTGGAGTGTCACTATAGATATCCAGTGGTACGTTTTGGAATAGATGTGTAGGTAATTGACACAGTCAATGGTTCATGTGGATAGAGCCCATATGGATTCATGAAGGTTCATGAATATATTTTAATAATGGGATCATATATTAGTGAATCAAGGTCATCATTGGGAGGGATGATAAAGAGACCCAATCCTTTTACACATATTATTACATTATTTTAAAATCAATATCAAATAAATACAAAATAATAATTAAAGGGTCCTAGTGGTTTAAATGAAACGTCTATGATGTAATGGGGATATCAAAACAACATAATTTTTTAGGGATAATATAGGAATATAGAAACAAAAATGAATATTACATAATCTTAAGGCATGGCTAACCGCCATGGCTATATCACATGGTGGAAATAGTGCCATCATGGATTAGTTTTACTCCCAAATCCCAAACATAACATCTCAAGAGACATAACAAATTACCCAACTATTTATAGAACTATATGCATGAACCCATCAATAAATTTACATGATTATTGGTGCTTATAATGAAAATAAAATATATGTAATAAGCTTTATAATTACACATGGAATGAAATGGTCTTTATAATCTTTCCTCACATCAACATAAAAACATATTTAATTAAAATTTCAAATAATAGAAGTAATTACAGATTTTGGATGTTTAAATCTGAATAACTAAGCCTATGCATCAAATTTTATATTCATTAAAAACAATTAGGAGAATGTCAAGAGAATTGGGTATATAAAAAAACTTTCTTAATAATGTTTGAAGGAATTTGTTAAATAAATTTGATGAAAACACGAACATGGAATTTCCCATGAAAACTAATAGTAAATCAAAATGGTTATCTCTAAAATATTTAATTACCTATAATATAAAATATATGAACAAATAATCTAAAATAGTTGTAAATAAAATACTTAAGGGATTTAAATTTTCTCCTTAATCAGTCTTGGTTTTAAAGATGAAATTTGAAAAATAATGATAAGGATTATATAACCCCATAGAAAATGAAACTCCCAAAATTATAAAAGAAGGGTTATATATTTGATAGAATATATGACGCAAAATAAAAATATTAGATGAAAACATTAAACCCTTGGATTTACAATATTTTATTTAACTAAATTTTATATCTTCAATAGTTTTTTAAACACACAACCCTGTGTCTAAAAAGATATTATTATGGTATAAAATTATAACCTATCCAATAAATTTGTATCAATTCATTGTAATAAATTAATTATCAAAATTATGGTTATTTATTTATTAGATATAAAATAAGAATAATTTAAAAGAAAAATAAATGTTTTCTGAAAACATTATTTTATCTAAAAGGCATTTTAGTTTCACTTTTCACACATAATTTACTGTTATTTTTTTTACCAAATATGGATTTTTTTTTGAAAGAATAAACTTATTTTTAGAAATTGGAATAAGAAAATTATAGTGATTTTAAAATTTGGGAGTTTCTTAAAAAGATTAATTTTTTATGAATGTTAAAAAATACTAAATTTTCATTGCAAATAGACTTTTTTTTAAATAATTTATAATAATAAATTATAGATTTAAATTTTTTTAATGTTAAATTAGTTAAATTTTACATAAATTAATCTAATTTAATTAAATGAAATACGTTTCATTTTGAATTTATATATTAACACTTTTTTAGCTTCTCAACACTTTCTATTTAAAAAGCATATTTCTCATAACACATATTGGATAAATTTTATATAAAATTTTCTAATTCTATAAATATAATATAGAAAAATTGATTCAACATTTTAATAAACATAATAACTTATAATATCTAATAATGTTAACTTAATTTTTTTTATGAAAATGAATAACAAAACAATTAAAATTAATTACCATGGTTAAGGTAAAAATTGTTTTATAAAGGGTGTTAAATTAATAATATAAGGGTCTAAATAACATAATATATTGTATAAAAGATATTATATTGAAATAAATATAACTCTTCCCTTATAGGATCAATAATATTCTTTTATGGGATCCTTTTTATAGGAAGATATCATGGGTATAATTCATTTTTTTTAAAAACATAAAGGTTTTCCACTGACCTGGCCAATAAAAGGCCTCCCACACTCCTATATTGGTTAATTGTTTTAGATAATTAGTCCATATCTATTACATAACAACTCAAATATGACAATATGGATACATATTTTCAGTAACCATTTTTTTAGAAGATAAAAAAATTTAAAACACGAATTCTTTTTTTCTTGATAGAAATCTTCATAACTTTCATATTGGCTTCTTCTATTCTCTTACCCATCCTTATATCCTGGGTAAAAAATTTCAAAAAACATGGTCAGAGCAAAAAAACCTGAGTAAGGGATATAAAATAAGGAATGAAACCACTAGTCCAATAATATTTTAATCTCATGAATATATTTTATCAAAATCATACATTTAACCCATAAGAAACAAGTTCATTAACATACCTCCTAAAATCATATGATTCCTAGAAGAACATTTTAGCAATTATAAATAATAAAGGTAACTTGGGTATCCATATCATAAGTACATTTTGTTATGCACAACTCTATAGGGAGTAACCTTCATGGTTACATTTTGAATACCCATTATAATATATTCCCTTAATATCTTTAGAGAAAATTATTGTTTAACTCCATCTCATAAACCAATGAATTAGGGATATTTTTCATGATGGTACTCTATCTTCTGTATCATGAGAGTTTCATTTTCATTACCAAGGTGGCAGATAGGGTTTCCTCTTTTTACGGTAAACTCTTCCTCTCCACCGGCTTTACCACGAGACACGACATCATCCCCACCTTTGGTTCTCGAAGCGGTGCATCGTCAGCTCAGGAGTCCCACTTTGGTGGTTGTGCCTTCAACTTCAGCTGTTCTGGTTCTCATTGTCCCAATAGTGGAATGATGTTTCTAGCTCTGACGTCAGCAATAGCCTCTAGCATCTAGCATTCAGGGGCAAAGATGGCTCGAGAATGGAGAGCCGATGCTAGCCTCAACATCTGGAGGCTTCACTGACTACATATGTTCTGGATCTCAGGTGTCCCCTAGGTGAAATGCTGGTGTGGGTCTCATCTTTATATCGGCTATCCTGGGGGTGGAGCGTCGGCTTCAGGATGGATTTTGGTGGCATCTCTAGATACAGTTTTCCTAGTTCTTGGATGGATTGAGGGTAGAGCGACTCTACAACTACCTTGTCATCCTTTGGAGTGGTTCATCGTCACTTTTGGAATGGCTCGGATGGGGGATGTATCCTGGTTTAGGTTTTTTTGTTGATATTTAGATTGCACGGTTTGTTCTCATTGGATTCTAGTTCGGAGTTGTGTTGCTTTATTGTCAGTTGCCTATGGTTTGTCTCTTGGCATCCACATCATCCTCACTACCATGCCCTCTATTCTTTCTAGTTCTCCTCACTCCTGATCTCATGAGTTCATTTTATTTGGTATTCAATGTGGTCTCTACCTCTATCCAAATCTACCTGGTTTCTACCCAGCGCGGTGCTTCTAGGGGAGGTCGTTGTGATTTTTTTCTTTTGTGGAACTCCTATGGTGTGTTTTCAGGGTCTTCTAGATCGAGGTGGGGTAGGACTGACATCTCACAACATGGAGTTCCTCCATATTCACATTTCATGCTAATGTGGAGACGAAGGGTGGCGAATGGGATCGTTGAGGCGTGATTTTTTCTGCAATTGTCTTGCATCCAAGTATGATCATTAGTGTTTATTTTTAATGGTGATCATGGGATAATAGTGAATGGTTTTATGGTGATTCATTTTGTTTGTACTTGACCACATGGAACTAGTCCCAGAAGAGGATTTAGAGCTGGTGACTCATCTTGGTATAGCTTGATATATATGGATGTTTGAGAGGGTATGACGCTAGCCATCAGATCGGGCCGGTTCTTTAACAGATGACACATGCTTGCCGAATAACATTGCAACGGTGGAGAGCGTCATAAAGATCAAATTCATGGGAGGGGATGTTTCATGTTTTCTATCTGATTTTTCTATCTTTGACCATCGAGTTGTGGTTAGTCTAATGTCCATGAAGTCTTATGGGTTTTCCCCTTCTTTACATAAAAGGGGGTTTATTTATATAAAAAAATTGAAGGCTTTTTGGCCGTTGGATGTGAAGAGTTAACGGGCTCACCCAACCTCAGTTTATGAATGAACCACTTGTACACATAAACAATTCCCAAGAACCACAACTTAATCTTTACACATAAATTATGCATAAAATAATAATAAATTTCCCACTTTTAAATCACTTTTCATTTTTACAAAGCCGCACTCAAAAAAATGAGAACACATTATTTGAAAACAAAATAGTAAAATTATAAAGGATGTTTCAAAAAATTAAATTCATATAAAAGGGGGAAAATACATTTGATTATATTAAAAAAAATTCTTTTTTATTCAAATAATCTATCCTTTTTTAAAATATAATTAAAACATTTGTAAAGAAGATTTTTGATTGAAATTGTCCCCTACAAATTCGAGATTTTTTATAGGAATAAACATTTTAAAACATTCATGTACAAATAAATAAATAAATAAAACCATTTTAAAAACATGGAAATTAATTATAAATAATTATAAAAATAAATATATATGACATTTAAAATGATGATTTAGATAAAGAGTAACCATTGAAGTGGTTTTAAAAAGAATGTCCCTAAACACGTGAGAAGCATATGAATAAGAATAATTAAAGAAAAACTATTTATAAAAACATTAAATTTCATGAGAATATAGTAATTCATGATATAAAATGCAAAAGAGTTGTATATACTCCTTTTATGATAACAAAGTTTCATAACATAAAGATATGCCTTAATGAAAAAAGATTGAGACAAAATCCCTTACCTTGAGGCTCACTCATCTCATACATTATTTACATTTGGGAATAATAAACTTAAAATAATTTATAATTTCTTGAGAACATTTTTTATGTTTATTATTCCTTTTATATGACTTATTTACAGGTCATCATAATTACGTAATTATTTAATTTCATATCAGATGTTTTGTTGATATTCGGTAATTTAGTAAAAAATGAGCTTGGTAGGATGCCAATTGTCCATGTAGTCTTAATTTAATCATCTCCAAAATAATATCAATTATTTAATGATAAATTTATCACATTAATTATACTTTTTAATCAATCCAATAATCACGATTATGAAAAATGAACATTGTTATAATCGCTAAGATGATAGGTCGTACAGATGCATGAGTAACATTTTAATTTTCCAATAATCATTTTGGAAATAATGTAATTATTATTTAATCTTTATATAATTGTAATAAAAGAATTAATATAATATTAAAATTTTTAATATACTTATATGTATCATAAAAGTTACTTCGTGAATTAAAACTAATCACATCGCTTCATGGAGATCATAGTTCACATATATGCATGAATGATATTATAATTTTTATGTACATACAAATTTAGAACGTAGCTGATATATTATTAAATTAAATGATCAAGATTTCATTAACATCACATATCTACATTAATATCATTGTTTTAACAAGTCATGAGAGATGGTCATGAAAAATGAACAATATCAGTTTGTGGAGGTGATAATTCACACGTATGTATGAATGATTAATTACTTTCCCATTTGATGGAAGTGGAGATTGATTTATGTTATTATATTAACATTATAATATATTATTATATTTTGGGATGATATTTTCTGAACCAATTTTTTCCAGTTTAAGGAATGGAGAATAAGTGTGCCTTTTATAAAAGAGGGGATGATCACTCTTGGAATTATTAAAAGTATTAAATTAATATATATCCATTTTCTATTCCATATTCACCCAAGTTGAGTAATCTTGAATATAGGATGATTATGGGTCTAAATCCATCAGTCCAATACAAACTAGACATGGTTTGGGATATTTGTTTATCCTTATGTTTACATTTTAATCCTTTTAACTCTCATCTGTTTATTAAACAATTTACAATTTGAGAGTTAAAACAAATAGCATAACATGTTTAAAGAACAATTAATGAGTCATTAATGGAATTTTGAGACTTAATAAAAACAATTTGGCCAAATATTATATTTTTATAATTTTTATTTCATTTAATTAAGAATTTCATATTTTATAATATGAATTTAGTTAATTTTGACAGTATTTATTACTTGAGTTTTTGAAAAATCATAAACACTTGATTGCATTGACCAAAATATTTTAACTACTCAATTAAATGTTTAAGGAATCTATTAAATTATGTCATTTCTTCAAATACTTCAATATATATTTGTTTTAATATTATTAATATCTTTTATTTGATTCTTCCTTTAATCAATTTATTACTACATCACCATTGTGTCATAATTAAATTTAATTATTTATTTTCTAAAAATTAAAAATAAATTTTCATGATGTAGGTAATATTTTTATAATTATATTTTCTATTTATATCAATGAAATCAATGATATGACCTAATATTAATAAAATTTTAGTAATAAGAGACATGTTTATGACATCTATGTTTTTACTTTAAATAAAAAGTTATTAATGTGATAATCACCCCCATGTTGATTTTAAAGGACACAATTTTGAAAATTTTATATTATTGGTCTAAAATATATCTTCCAACAATATTATTACATGTTTTAGGGTAGTTTTATATTGTTATAATATTATTTTTATCTATAATTACCTGATTTACATTTAATAGTGGTAAATAGAATACTAAAGTTACAATTCACCAAAAATTATTTTGATCATATTAGATCACATTTTCCGTACTGATTAAGAAACACGTAAGTCCATTTTTTAAAATTCAAAATAAAAAATAGTTAAAATTAATTTCAAATTAATTCCGTTGATGAAACAAAAATAAGGTTTTAAAAGTAACACCGTTCAAAAGTTCAGAATATTTTTTTATATAAAATATAAATATAAAATTGATTCTAATGTCCACAATTGGATTTAATGATAAAAAATTAATTTCATTATAATTTTAAACTGATTATGAGGATAATCCAACGAAACAAATAAATTATATGAAAAGGCTATTATTGAATTAAAACACAATCCGTTTCACTATTCATTAAAATATGAATTTTATTTGAAAAATACACAAAAACAAACCAATATAAATTTTGATGTACATATTCCAAATAAGAAGTTTATTTTGTCAAATAAAACTTATTAATGTGACAAAAACTAGATTTAAAGTGGGGTTTCCCTCAAAAGGTGAAAAAATAACATTTTTTTTGAAAAAATACCCCCTTTATCCATTGAATAAAATTTACTCAAATTTTATTTTTAGAAAACATAAAAGTTGAATATTTAATTTATATTCCATTAATATAATCCAAAAGGTTGACTTTAATTCTTTATAAACAAAATTATTCATAGTTAAAAAAATAAATGGAAAGTAATCATTGAAAAAATAACACGATATTGATATCAATACACATATGATATTATGCCCCCAAGAATAATAGGTTTTCATGAATACTATAGAAATTAGTATCCTGAGACCCTCACATTGCCATGTGGATAAATATGATTTTCGTTGGTCCCATCATGATATTACTATGAGTGGGGATAAATTTGGGATGCGAAAATTTATCAAACGACCCGACACAGACGATATATCCCCATTATGATCATAAAGAGTACTCTCCCTTATATAATCGATATGCTGATATAGTTTTAAAATAGTGAAACAAAAATATTTTATGTTGTTTATCCAAACTAGGCAATCTAATTAGAAATTAAAAATAATGCCTACAGACCAAAATACAACTTGAACTTCGTAGAAATTATAATTTATAGAAACTAAACCAAACCTAAAGATTTATGAACCACATATAAATATAGACCTGACTTCCCTCATACAATCATATATATATTTATTCTCTGATAGCTAGTTTTACCTTGATCTTCATTAGTTACCTAGTGTAATTAAACCAGTATGGTGTCTAGTTTTTTATTTAGTTTCATCAATTGATCAATTCTATGATCCTTTAGTTAAAATATAAATTGGATATAATTACCACATTTTAATATATATCCTTGAATTGTTCCACTCAATTCTATTAATTCATCACTATTGAGTCTCTTATTCTCTTCATGATCATAATTTTTTCCTTTGATAGTTAAACATATCACAAAATTCTTTATAGGATCACATTGCGTCCCTTTATATAGATCATTTATCAAAAAATTATAATGGTGGAAAATTTAACAAAATACCTCATCTAATTCAAAATCAAGATCCCATTTCCCCCCGAAATTCCCCCAAAACTGTAAGATAATCAATTCTACAAGCATATTGGCTCAGTGTCATCATGGTATAATGAAAGATATCATGATGCAATTTTTGATAAAAATTATCAATTTAAATTAATCTATATTTCATAAATTTCCCTCCACAAAACATGTTTTGATCTTCCATTAAATTTTGACCATTGAACTTGAAAGGTGGTGAGCCTCTACTTCATTATTCTATCCTGACATAGAGATACCACTGATATATACTTATATTTAGTCATGGATGTGACTTTATCCCATGACTTGGTCTCTTAGACACGAGAACTACAAAATACCTCACATTTGAATACAATGGTGGAGATATTCCTTCAATATTGCAGTTTTCAGATGAAAATTTATAGAGAAATTCATAGAATCAAATTTATGACATTGGTAAAATCATTACAGTGTAGAAAACTATAATAGTTGAAAATAAAAATTCTTAAAAAACTTAATTAGATCCCAAATTTTTTCAAATTTCACATTGAACATATCATGTTTAAGAATATACTATTATAAAAGGAAATGAATGTCTATAGTGTTACCTAGAAAAACCATTAAACATATTGGTCATAATGTAATTTCAGGATATATTCTTCCCCATGAATCCATCCACTAGAATTAACCTCCATAGTCATAGGTTGGTCATGACATGACAAATGTTTTCACATTATGACAAAGTGTAATAAATCTTATGAAAAGAATCTTGAATAATTAATATTATGGAATGAATGTTATTTTAATTAGAGTAGTCTGTTAGTTTTTCATTTTTTTGGAATCACACCTTCACTGAATGAAAAAGGTCATTAAAAAATATATTCTCTCATTTAGGAAGAGCTGTAATATCTATTTTCAAAGTTCCCTAATGAACTTCCATCACCAAGTAATATCATTTAGAATTCACTCCACATGAACCATTTTAAAAGTGAAAACCCAAAAATTTCATAAAAGTATCTTTTCCTAACAGTTTCCCACATTTGGATTTTTATAAACCTTTTAATAATTAATCCTATTTTAGAACTAAAGTAGATTCACTATATATACATCTGAGAACTAAAAAAAATCCTTATATATTTTCAAAAATATTTCACCATTAGATAGTTCGTATACGCTGTTCTGTATTTTTTGTAAGTTATAAAAATAATGGATCATCTACAAGAACCTTCATACTGTATATTACACTGAATAAAATGGACAATTGACAACACTATATTAATTTTAATGAAGAATGATTAATAAATGGGTAAAAAATTATTAAATTTTATCATGTAAAAAAAATATTAATATAAAAATTATAAAGGTTAAAGATATACATAAATTGAATATATTTTATGTTAGAATTTATTTGACTATGAATGAATCCATTTAAGGGGATTTCATTAATATTTTCCTTTTTTATAAAATATTTAATATTATACACATATTTTCATTTTTATAGTGTACATAATACCACTTTAAATATTATATCGTGATTAACTTATTAATTATTATATTAACATTCCCATAAAATGTTTTATCAATCTAGAAAATTTAATTCCAAAGTTACCAATGTTGTGTGGATTTTTTTTCCGAGTTATCATTTCATTATATCATAATATTTTTCTTAAATAGGTTCTTATAATAATGTTATATTAATAAATATCAAGAATTTATAATATTTTTCCATTTTTATCTTAGAAAATTACTTGTTCATTTCTTAATGATCTAATTTGATGGATTTAATTATTAAAAAAACATTGCACTATTATGAATAAGTATCATCAACATTATTTGTTCTTTCTCCTACATGCCCCCTATATTTGTCCATAATTTTATTTTATTTTATTATTTTTATTTTCTATATATTTTTTTGTGAAATTAATATTTATCTGTATGTTTTTTCAAAAGTAAATTTTATAATTGAGGCACCCTTGACTAGGATTCCAAGTATTCATGCTAAAAACCCTTTCTAGACACAATATATTCAACACAAAGAGAGATTACCAAAGCTAAACATTCATATATTACACATTAATAATATATCATACCATAATGTATCATAATCTGAATAAAATTGTGGTTTATTTTTTTGTATTAGTTAAAAAGATATTATTTTACAATACTTTTGAACAATTATCTATAATGACGCTATAACAGACTTCTTTCTAGACACCTCACAAGTTATAATCATCCTCATAACCTAGGTATGTGAAAACATAACAATTGGGTTAGATCAAATACTCCAGAAATTAGAGAACATCAATGACTCATAGAAAGTTTTAGATCAAGGAAATATATGATGCATCAATGAATTATTTTTTTAATAAATAAAATATCCCTGTCTCATTTTGAAAAATAACAAAATGTCTGAACTTCATGTTGTGAAGAAAAAAATTGTCAATGCATAAGATCATTATCTCATTAGATATTAATCATTTACCAACACATTAGATGGATATATAGAACCACACTTATCTAATTATGATAACCCATATATATTTATCCATAAAAAATAATCATATATCATTCTATGATGAACCCATATAATGAAAATGGGGTTTATAACATTTAAAAAATAATACCATTAAGTGATATTAAGAGTTGGATCACTTGATACCCAAAATTCCATCAGACAATAGGTCTATTTCATAGGGAAATTTATAATTTTATTCATAAAAATTTACTATAATAGAGATATATTTTTAAGATAATGTTTAAAATGGTTACAAAATCATAAAATATATTTACTAAATAAATTTAAACTTGATTTCAAATGATGAAGTTACAAGTTGAATTAAGGAAATAATTTCTATCAATGATAATCTTTTTAAAATAAAAAATTAATAAAAATAAAAATAATGGAGCCTTTAACAAAGGTATTGTTTTTTCTAATAGAAACAAGGAGTGAAAAGTAAAATACATGATCAAGAAAGGTACATAAATTTCAATATTAAAAATAACAAAATTTAAACCGAAATTAAAAAATGGTGAATCCTTTATTTTCAAATAAGAATAAAGAAACATATAGATCATTAAAAACAATAGATACTGTTTTTTTAAAATATTAATGGATAAATTTATAGGAAGGATGTATGTGGAAATGGAAGAGAAAGAGATTATCAAAGATGTTGATAATTATTATTTACAACGTTATACTTTAGTGAGAAGGGAATTGATGAAGGAAGAATATTATAATTAAAGTTTCTTTTTCCCTTTTGTGAATGAGATTTTTAATATAATAAACTGTCTTCATGGAATTGAAGAACGATGTTAAAGAAGATGAATTATAACTCGAAGAGATATGACACATGAGCTTTAGCCTGGTTGTTAAGGACTCCATAAGTGCATCCAGGAGACCCAGAGTCAAATCTAGGCAGAGACATTATTTCTGGGTTACTGTAGCATTAATGTAGCAGATACTATAGCAGTACTGTTATGGGAACTATGCAGTACTGTAGTAGGTACTACTTAGCACTGTAGCAGCCGGGAATATGCACCCATTTGGTCTTTTGGGCCACCAATTTGGTTCCTGAGTCCTTTAAGGCCTTCGGGAGACCCATGCCTTCAGGTTAGTAAGGCCTTCGGGCCACCTCCAGGCCTTCGGGGCACCTTAAGTGCAGATATAAACCAGACAACCTACGAGGAACAATATCTACAAGGAGGATGAGCTAAGATCTCTCACCACAACAGAAGATAAACAGATTTCAAGAATAAGAGGTTATGACACATGCTATCTGGATAAACCTATGCATGCTTGGGAATGCCTAGCCTAACTACCATGTGAAGGTGTAGAGATTATTTCACGATGAAGATGCTGGGGAGGAGCAGTTCTAAGTAGTTAGTCTGGGTTGTATGTAATTTTTGAAGCCCATGGACAAATTAATTCCTCTAAGGCCTACGGTCCATGTACTACATAAGACTATGGGCCTTTTAAGGGTTCCACCTCACCCCATGAAAGGTGGATAATCAAAAATCAATAAAAAATGAAGGCCTTCAGGCCATTGGATGGTACAAAAAGAGATATGACTTGAATTAATAAAATCTCCAAAATTATTTTTATCTCTATAGTCGATATCCCATGGAAGAGGTAATGTGATATGTATTTCTCTTTTCCATTAATTTCATTAGAGTATCATGAATAAATCCATAGGGATGTATATACACCCCACAATATAAAACATGTGGTTAATATGGAATATATATCAAAGTATAAAAATTAAGATGATAAATACCAAACCATAACTCTTTAATTCAATTAATAAAAACTTTTAAAACCTTATTACAATATATTACACTATATAATCATCAATTATAATAAAAATAATTCTAATTTAGTCATTAGTTAAATTTTTTTCATCAAATGTTAGTGATTTTGATTGTCTCATTATTT
The DNA here is from genome assembly GCA_963277665.1 of Viscum album. Classification (NCBI taxonomy): domain Eukaryota; kingdom Viridiplantae; phylum Streptophyta; class Magnoliopsida; order Santalales; family Viscaceae; genus Viscum; species Viscum album. Next base: position 1,056,149,594 of record OY728119.1, on the reverse strand, counting down.
ATTTATAATGATGATATTGATCCTCATTCATTTATAAATTGTTCATTATTATTAGATTTTCTATGTTACTAGATTGATTTTTTTTAAATATTTATAATTTTCCAATTTCATCCATTGAGATTTTGATTTTTGATTCTTGAAGAAGGAATAAATGATGAGTATATCTTGATTAATTTTTTGAAGTCAATGGATTTATTTATAATGATCATTCATTTTTTTCATTAATAAATAATGTTAAATAAGTTACAATATAATTATTATCCGCATATTTTACTATAAAATTATTTCTATAACCATCCATGATGTTGGTGATGAAAAATTAATCACATTACCCATAAAGGTGGTAGTCTATACATAATACTGGTGATGATTTCATTTTACAATTTATTGGATTAATATGGTAAATACTCTGATATATTTCTGGACCTTAATCAATTAATTAATATCATATTTTTTTTCAATTATAACACTCTTTGAACCATCATAGTATATTGGTGACGAAAAAATGAAAACTTTTTTCATTGAAGTCATAGTCTCCAAATACACATACAAAATTATATAGTATTCTATAGAATGAGGGAATGGATGAAAATATTTTTTGAATATATAACCTTATTCATGATATGAATATCGTAGTTATTCCCAAAATAACAATATATAAATAGGTTACCCAAGAATAAAATACTTGGATATAATTTATTTTAGATTATTATTCATTATATTTCTTAGACCATTCATATTTAATACCTTCCTTCATAACCTGGGGAGATTGAAACTAACAAAGGGAAAACATAGATTCTCATTAGTGGTAAACATGAGAGGTATTAATCAATTATCATAATTGGTAATAAGTTGATAATAAATTTATTAAAACATGATCATAAATTATTAAAACATAAACAATGAGCCATAGATCATAAATCACAAGTCATGGAGTACGGATTTGGCATAACCAAGGAAAAAAATAATCATAATAAAGAATCATCAATAATAAATCAGGAGGCATGACATAATATCATCAGCATGATATATAAGACTATAAAATACGAAAAATACTATGAAATAATTTACATATTCATGGATGACTATCATGACCATCATGACATAGTGTAAAGAGTCCCTAAGATGGTTGGGTTCTCTTTCTATTCTTGTAATCACAATGGACATTTTACCATAGTATATTGGGTTCAATTCCCATTCAAATTAAGATTATATAATGTGATATCATAAATTACATAATTAATTAGAGTAATATATAATTTATATGACACCTTTCACATAAAGAAAAAATGTATATATGTAATCCACCCGAACCTGAAGAAATTCATTTTCCAACATCACTTAATTATCTAATGAAAAATATATGTGTCTTTTGGAAATATATATAAATTATTTTATAACACATCCCAATAAGTATGGTGGAATAATTCATAATAATATATCTGAAGTATAACATAGAACACAAAAGGACGCTGACGTAGATAAAAATTACCATTTCAATATTGTTTGATAAATCAACATGAAAAATAATAACAAAAATACTACTTTATTTTATAATCCATTAATAATTAAAATAATTTGTAAACATATTTAAAACCTATAAAATAATATTTATAAATATCAATTATCATAATAAAAATAAATATTTTCACATGGAAATTATTAAAAAGTAATAATTTTTTCAAAATGACTCATAAAGAAAGTATCAAAATATTCATTTAAAATTTTTGTATACCAAAATAACTTTACTATTTAATTACGCTAATAAATTATTTTTTCAAATTAATGGTCATCCATTAAAATAATTGGAGCAAGATTAAGAAGTTTTCTATCTGAAATGAAGAGTTGTAATCAGTTTCAATTACATGCTTCGAATCAATTAAAATATTGAAAAAATGAAATTTAATTGATTTATGGTATGTAAAATGAAAAAAATACATGTATTATAAAAAAGTTTATTGGGTTTTAAAGATCAATTTCACATAATTTTTCCTAAAATGGTACTATATTCAAAAAAATTCTCAATTTGAATATGACATTTTAACGAAACCCCTACATTTTCACAGTATTTTAAAAAACTATCTTTAAAATCCAATATAATAAACATAAAAAAATAAATTAGAATGTCCAAAACCTTACCAATGTAGATTATCTTTTATATTATTTAATTATAATCATTCACTACTCATGTATTTGTCAGTTTATGTTAATTTTCATCATATGATGTTAGTATTTTCTTTTATTTCATGCATGTTTTTTAATAATTATTTCAATAATCATTCTATGATACCAATTTCAGAATTAATGGATTATAAATTTTATTTAAATCATTTTTCAAGAATTTTTTAATATTCATATTCACTTGATGGAAACAAAGGCAATGGTTCCTAAGATTCAGAAACACTATGAACTTGTTTTGAATAATTTACTAACATTGACATATTAATTTATTATGATCATTAATTATCATTTCATCCTTTCTGAATGATATTCAAACCATAAATTACTCTTAATATCATATTATTTAATCAAATATATTTTATAATCATCCATGTATATTATTGATGAGATCTAAACACATCATTCTTGAATGTGATAGTATGCACATATTTATGGATGAAACATTCATTTTACATAGAATTGAAATAATAATCGATTTTAATTATATATTTAGATCCTAATAATGTTATAAATATAATATTTGGTCATTAAATACCCATTTTGATCCAGACATGTAATTTAGTTTATGTAAATTAGGAAATGTCTCCCATGGAGGTGGTAGTCCACTTGTAACACAAGCGACGTTTTCATTTTTTGAATAGTTTGGATGGGAACTAAAATGGTTATTTAAAATATATAATTACATTTAACTATATTAATTATAAAAACCCATCCTTAAAACATTACATAATCTTGAATTAAATGAATAAATCACATTGGGGATATTTTCAGGTTTAGAGTTTTAGAGAGTTAGTCCATAACTATTACATTACATCTCAAAAATTACAAAGTAGACAATTATAATCAGATTCCATTATTTTCATAAAATAAATACTCTTTAAAGAGAGTCATGTAAAATTCCATGTTTTAGACTACATGACCTTCCCTTGATCCCATCCCTGACCCTTTAAGTCCTATGAAAAACATTTCTAAACTTGGGATGCGCATAAAAATATCATTAAGGGTTAGAAAACAAAGAAAGAATACAATAGTTCATCAATACATATATAATATAAGCACTTTAACATACCTCCTGAAATCATAAGATTTATGAATAACATATAGAAATCAGAAATGAAAAAGGTAACTTCTGGCATCCAAATCATACTTACATTGTAGCTATCACAGCTACAAAGGGAGTTATGTTGGAATACCCATCACTGTATATTCATTAAATATATTAGGAGAAACATTCACGTTTACCTCTATTACATTACCCATTTCATTGGATATCATTATCGAGATCACCCGCCCTAGGTTTATCACGGACCCACCCGTATGTGTAAACAATGCCCAAGAACCATAACATATTCATAACATATAAAACATACATAAAGAAAAGATAAAATTTCTATTTTTAAATAAAAATATATCATTTAAATATATTGACATAAAAAATAAATTATCTATACCATTTCAATTAAAAATACGTAAAATAGTATATGGTATTTATTTTCCATTTAAAACATTACGGCTTGTTAAGGAATCCATAGATCAAATAATACTCACGGTGGCAGAAAAGGTTGTTGTCACCGCTTACGTTAAAAGAAACATTTCTTTTTTTTAGTAAAACAAATCATAGAAAAAGATTCCGTTTGAATGAAATGAAAATTCAAAGGTGTTTATACTCTGTATAAAAGAAAGTTGTGTATTAGAACAAAATATGCCTCAATGAAAGGAGATTGAGATGAAGTCCCCTACATGATGTCCAAGTTGAATCGTTCGTTCTTTAATATTATGAATAATAAAGTAAAGTTAAATTCTACTTGTTTAATTAACATTTTCAAGTTTACATATTACCATGTTATGAACATTATGAAATCATTTAAGTTAATAATGGCGGTATTGTTGATATTTGGTACTTGAGTAAAAAAATGAACTTCTTATATTTACAAGTTGTCTATGTGGTCAAAGGTCCATTATCTACTGAATTAAATTAATGATTTAGATATCATATATGTATATATATATTATATACAATATATATATATGTATTTATAATAGTATATAACATTTGGTGCTAAGAAATGAAATGCACCGTTCATGGAGACTGTAAGCCGTATGTACGCATGAACTCTAATTTCATTTAAATTTCTTATTTTAATGGAAATAAAACATAATGATATGTAGGTATATTATAATTACTATATAATATCTGATATAATATCATTAACTCTATCCTTTATACATCCCACATGTGGCATTAATGAGTCATATCCCTTTGAGTGGGCAGTAGTCCACAATTACTCATATGAGATTATTGTATTTACCCACTATGGAAACCATAGTGGTATTTTATAAATGAAAAATACAGAAGCATATAATCAATAGAAATATAATATATATCACATATAAATACAGTTCCTTCGTAATGGACACCATAAGAGGTGGTAGGAGATAATTTAACAATCATCATATCGTGAGGCGTTAGTTCGCCGTCCACAGAAACATTATGTTTTTTACCCATTAGATGGAGGTGTGTGTAATTGTAGTTTTAATACTTCTCATAAAAACAACATAGTATATTGACGATACTCATGTTGTTATAAAATAAAGGAATAAAAAGAGTTTAGGTGGTTGGAGAAGGAAAATAAAATAAAAAAACTTAAGAGAAGACATTACCTTTAAATCAGGTATCTCCTTTTTGTTTGAACGAAATGGTTTACATGAATTACCTTCTACATAGGGGTAGGAATATAAGAGGAATATAGGGATGTATGTAGCTTAATTGGGAAGTGTTTGGACGATTCAAGGGGCTTGAGAGGTGTGAGTAATGATTTAGATTTGAGGAATTTTTATATGTGGGAGGAGGGGCTCTTTAGGAAAGTATGAAAATATTATTTTATTATATAATGGTTTTAGGTTTCTAAATGTCAAAAAATTATTAAACTTGTAGATAAGATGACTTATGGTAGAAATAAAATCATCCAATAATAATTGGACTGGTTTGGATATTATTTTAATCTTTAAAATCATATTTATTTAAATCATTAATTAATGAGGTAAACTGTGCATCATTATTGTTCATAAATAATTTATTTTATTTGATGTATAAAAATTATAAAAAAATAGCTTGATATAAGAAATATTTTTAGATTCCAAATGCATATTTATAGTCTAAGTGATAACCTATATAACCCCATGTGAAAATTTATTTATTAAAAGATATTTGTTTATGTCATTTTTGCCTTTACTTTATGTAAATTAAGATTAATTATCATTATCACTCCCAGGTGCCCCCATGTGGTCTTAAAATCGACCCACAGATGCCCATGGTTGTATAGGTATCAAAAAATAGGAATAGAATACATGTTACATTAATTTTAATATTATTATAATATTATTTTTTATCCTTAATTACCAGATTTACCTTTTAACCAAGGTAAATAAAATATTTACTGAAGTAAACATTCATGATGTTTAAATATACAAGTTAACTATTTACACAATTTAGACCTCCTAATTCCAAATATAGAATCAATTTTTCTAAATGAAAAACAAAGAAGAGGTACAAATTAATTTTAAAATTCATTCCCACTGTCAAACTAAAAATCATGTTTTTAAGAAATAACTGTCAAAAGATTGACACTTGTTTATGTCCAATTTGAATGTGATATTACTTCAAATGACCAAAATTGGATAAAAGGTAAAAATATATTCTAATTAAAATTTAAAACCAATTAATAATATAATCTAACCATATAAAATAATTAGATTAAAATGTAGTTTTGAATTAAAATACAATATTTTTCACTATATTAAAAATTGAACTTTATCAGCAAAATTCCAAAATTTCATCCAAATTATATTTTGATGTCTCTATTTTTAAGAATAAGATTTTTTTATCAAATAAAACATATAAAATAGACAAAAACTAGATTTAAAAAGGGTTCTCCATCAAAATACGGTAAATCGACCTTTTAAATAATGTTAGAGTATTTGTGCTTAAAATTGGATTCATTCACATTTTTTGCCTCTAACTTTTATTGGATAAATGAAAAAACATTTCACAAACATGTATAAACATATTATAGTTAGTTCTTCTCATTCATACCAATACAACAGCTAGGAGTTATCTACCTTTTAAAATAATAATATTATATTATTATTGTGCAACATAAGATTTCAAAGAAAACCATTGTTGCGTATCAGGTATGCCATAAAACATAGAAACCCCTTTAAAGTAAAATTAATATTTAATTCATAAATATTAATAATTATGAAAATTTATTATTCTTTATTTACTTGGGATGTTAAATCCTTCCCCCTTTTTTGTAATTGCGTCCTCACAATTTTTATTCACAAATCAAATAAGTGGGGGTATTTATCCATCATAGCATTTTCAAATTCCCACGTTGCCTCTTAAACCATATTGTTTTTTCAAAAAACCTTTACCTGGTGAATTACCTTATTCCACAACACTTTCTCTCTTCGGTCAAGAATCTGGATTGGATATCCTTACAAGAGATATTCTCTTCCAATTTAACTAACACTATGCTCAAAACATGGGATGGATCCAGCTTATACTTTCTCAACATTGAATCTTGAAAAACATTATGTACCTGATATAAAAATGGAGTTAAAGACACTCTATATGAAACCGATCCATCTTTATCTAGGATTTAATAATGTCCAATGAAACTCTGACTCAAATTTCCCTTCTTACCAAAACACATCTAACTTTTCCATGGAGAAAAATTGAGAAAGACACAATCACCTACCTTGAAAGAGAGATCCTTCCTCCAGTTATCCGCATAACTTTTCTGCCTGCTCTAAGCTATTCTCATGTAATTTTAAATCGACTGAACCTTTTCTTCAACATCTTCTACCAATTATGGTCTCATAAAGTTCCTTTCACATACTTCATCACGGAAATCTAGAGTTCGACACCGCTTCCCATATAATGCCTCAAACAGAGCCATCTCTTTACTGAAATGAAAACTGGTATTATAAGAAAATTCAACCATAAAAAGATGTTGGTCCCAACATCCTTGGTAATCCATCCTGCAATCACGTAACATATCCTCCAAGTTCTGAATTGTTCATTTTTACTACCCATCTGATTGAAGATGAAAATATGTGCTAAAATTTAATTCAGTACCCAGCCACTTCTAAAGGCCTTTCCAAAAGATGGAAGTAAAAATAGGATCACGATTAGATACAATGGAGTGGGAAACACTATGCAGCATGAATATATCTTAAACATACAACCGAGAATTTTGATCTATAGACAATGTATCTCGACTATGAAGGAAATGATCATATTTAGTAAATCGATCAACAATAACCCAGATTGCATTATTACCTTGAGATGTCTTCGGTAATCTCACAACAAATCCCATGGATATATTTTCCCTTTTCTACTCTGGTACTGGTAAAGTCTAAAGCATCCCTTTTGGTAACTGTCGCTCAACTTTAACCCATTGACAAGTCTATCAATTCATATTAAAATCAGCAATATCTCTTATTATTCTATCCCACCAGTAATACTCCCAAAGAGCTTTGTACAACTTTGTACTGACAAGATGAACTAAAAACAGGGAACTATGAGTTTCACATAACAACTCATTCTTCAAATTTGAATCACAATACACAAAAAATCGCTTTCAAAATATCAAAACCAAATTACTATCAACATTAAAATTAGGTAACATACCCTTCTGAACCAACTCTAGATTTTTCTACAAATCATGGTCTTATTTTTTCACAATCTTAATTTTTTATGATATAGATGATTTCAATGACACCTGAAACAAAACAGAAGAATTTCATACACTAAGAACTTCTAAGACAAATTTCATCAAATCAAAAACCAAATGATCTCATTCCAAATGTAGCATGGTTAATGAAGCATTAATTTTTAGACTCAATGCATCAACCACTTTATTTTCTTTTCCCGAATGGTAATAGATCGTGCAATAATAATACTTGATTAATTCCAACTATCTCCTCAGTCTCATGTTCAATTCTTCCTGAGTGAATATATAAATAAAAGTTTTATGGTCAGTATATATTTCACATTTTACTCCATACAACTGATTCCTCCAAATTTTTAAAGTAAAAACAACAAAAATTAATTCCAAATCATGTGTAGGGTAATTTACCTCATGAGGTTTCAACTAATGTAAAGCGTAAGCAATTACCTGATCATTTTTCATAAGGACACAACCAAGTCCTCTCAATGAAGGAGCATTGTAAATAACAAGATCACCATTTCGTGAAGGTAGTGCCAAAACTAGTGCATTTACCAATATTCTTTTCAATTCTGGAAAACAATCATCACATTATTTTGTCCCAACGAAGTGAACACCTTTTCGAGTTAACTTAGTTAGTGGGCTAGATAACCATGCAAAATTCTTAACCATCCCCTAGAAATAACATGCCAGACCAATAAAACTATGGATTTGGGTTATATTTTTGGGTCTTGGGCATTCTTCAAAACCATGGGTATAGCCCCCAAAACTGTGGGTATAGCCTATACCCACGGTTTTGGGAACCGTTGGCTAGAAAGGCGTCAGTATAGGGGTCTTAGCCTATACCCACGGTTTTGGACAACTACGAGTATAGGGGGTGTCAGAAGCGGAACACTGTGTTCCTGCATAGTACACAAAAATCCCTATGATTTTCAAACAGTGGGGTATTTAAATTCAAAAAATTTCTCACCCATGGGGTTTTGAAACCGCACCTCCCGAGGCGCATCACAGCAGCACCGAAACATCGGAACAACTGATCTGTGATATTTATATATTTTATATACATTTTTCTGCTGATATATATTAATATAATCCAAGACACATATTAAAAAAAGCGGCCTCCTGGTTTCGAACCCGCACCTCCGCTAGGGCCTCGCGCCGACACCCCAAGAAGGACCAACCGAGCTGTTATTTTAATCTATTATAGATATATATATCTGTATATATGTATTAATATAAATAGTATTTAAATTCAAAAATCTCGAACACCGGGATTCGAAGAGCCCTCTAACAATTATCCCTAACGCCACTTTTCACGTAGGTACCAACAAAGATAACATTTTTATATAATATAAATACATTCATCTGCTTATATATATTAATATGATCGGTGAAAAAATGTATTCCCACCAAATTGTTTTTGTTTCCCGCCTAATATTTTTCCCTGCCATAAGCTATACCCACAGTTCTGGTGAACCGTGGGTATAGGTCTTAAAAAAAAATCGCAATACCTACTGTTTTGAAGAACCGTAGGTATAGTTCTTCGGAAAATACCCTATACCCACGATTTTCTCCAAAACCGTGGGTATAGGTCTTATAAGAAAATAATACCCATGGTTTTTGGCACAACCATGGGTATAGGTGGCCTATACCCTCGGTTTTAGAAAACCGTGGGTATAAGATCACATATTATCCCTATACCCACGGTTTGTTTTCAAAACCGTGGGTATAGACCTATTCTCTAGTATGGTTAATATTTTCAAGTTAACCCATAAATGAATTTCATGCTCCTATTTACTTTTAGAATAAACCAAAATATCATCAATGAACACAACCACAACATTACCCAAAAATTCATAAAAAATTAAATTCATAAGAACCATCAATATATCAGGTGTATTGGTTAACCGAAAAGGCATAACTAAAAATTCATAATGGCCATATCTAGTATGAAATGTGATCTGCATAATGTTTTCTTCATTTACTTTCAACTGATGGTACCCTAACCTCATGTCAATATTCAAAAAATACTGAGCTCCCTGGAGCTGATCCTATACATCATTGATACGAGGAAAAGGATACTTGTTCTTAATAGTGATGTTATTCAATGATCTATAATCAACGCAAAGTCTCATTGAACCATATTTGTTTTTAGAAAACATGACAGGAGCACCCCATAGTGATGTGCTAGGTCAAATGAAACCTTTATCTAATAACTCCTATGATTTAATCTTTAACTCTAAAAGTTCAATTTGAGATATTCGATAAGGGGGTTTTGAAATTGGCTAAGCATCAGGAACTAAGTCAATTGTAAATTCAAAATCCCGATCTGGTATAACACTAAAAAAAATCATCAAGAAAATCATCAAGGTACTCAATTACCACTGGAATATCATGAATCTAACCTTTTCATTTGTTTTTTAACAATATGTTCAAGGTAACATTCATTTCCATCTTTTACTAGTTTCTCAACTTCCTAATATGTTATCAAAAATAATGGTTCATTATTGTACACAAACTAAAATTCTTTCTGAAAATAAACCTCTTTAGATCAGTAGCCAATCTTATCATGATTAACAGAATGCTAATCCATACTGAAGATACCATCAAACTACACTAGAGGAAAAACTATAAGGTTTGCAGGTAGGTTATTTCCACACACAGTGACTTGAAGGTCCTTATGATTTCTTTTTGTCTCAAAATTCCCCCTAGGTGTTTACCATAAGTTCAAGAATCATATCTTGAGATGAAATTCCCAATTTACTAGAAACCTTCTAAAAAATGAAAGAATGTGTAGACCCCAAATCAAAAAACACATTAGCATAATTGGAAAAAACAAATAGTGTACCAGTTACTACTTCATATGATGGCCCAATATCTACTGATGTAGTTGTAAAGGATTTCACCACCCTTTTTTTCTTGTAGTATGGTTTATTTTCCTAAATTGAGTTCTTATTTGGACACTCATTTTCATAATGACCCATTTCATTTAACATAAAAATTTTTACGGATTATAAATACGACTTCGTCTTATCACTACCCAGCTCTTTTTTAGTGAAATTACGAGCCTTATGTCCCATCTTACCACATCAGTAACACTTACCAGAATTCAAAAGACATTCCACAACATTCTTTTTACAACAATTTTCACAAAATATAAACTTAAGTTTCTTATCATCAGTCATTTTTAAAGAGTTCTTCCCTTTTGGTTGCCACCTCATCCTTTAATTCTGCTGTTTGTCAAAGAAGGCCTGATCATCGACAAACTCCATTTCCACATTCTCTACACATCGAACTAGTTTTCCATAACTATTAAACTAATGAAAAGTTAAATACCTTAGATAATTTGGTCTTAATCTTGGGTAAAAACGATTGATTTTACTATCAATTTCTCGTATAAAACATGGATCATAACTTTCCAGTTGAGTGAATTTTTCTTCATAAGTATCCACTGAGTCATCCTCCTGTGTCAATTCCCATAATTGTTTTTCCATACTAAGATGAACAACCTTAGGAAACTATTTCTCAAGAAACATACCTTTGAATTCATCCGATTCAAGAGCATCAATCTCATCATTATCCCTGATATTTTTCACCATGGACCCCCACTGATAAGCTTCAGCTTCAAAATGGTAAATCCTGAGACTAAACTTTTGATGTTTTGAACACCACATGACATAAATTTTTTGAGGGCCTTAATCCACCCTTTAGCTCAAATAGGGTCAGATGATCCTATGAATAATTGGGGATGTTGCATCATTAAATGATCCACTACTGACATGTTCCTCTATGGTTGATCTAGAAGATCTCGTGCATGGATACCACCACCATTTATAGCCTAAGTGAACTGTGCCATCACAGCAAAAAAAAATTCAGTTCCGATTCTGACCATCTCAGGTTGTTGATTTGGAAGGTTGTCATCCTCATGATGTCGTCCCAACATTGCTGCCCTATTTCATCTGCGGAAATCCATTCTGAACATAGAAATATTTTAGGCAAAGCAACATGGTAATCTATAAATGCAATATCATTATAGTATTAAAATAAATTAATTTAGGGATATTAATTTAACAATACCATAACTCTTAAAGTTTTCTAAACCGACCACTAATACCAACTATAAGGAACCAACCTTAAAACTTTACATAATCTTGAATTAAATATATAATTCACATTGAGGATCTTTTTAGGTTTATTGTTTTAGAAAGTTAGACCATAACTATTACATTACATCTCAAATATTACAAAGTAGACACTTCTTCCAAGTTTCCATTTTTTTCATAAAATAAAAACTCTTGAAAAAACGTTTCATGTCCAGTTCCAGGTTTTAGATAGCCTGACATTCCCTTGATCCTATCCTTGACCCTATTCATCTTTAAGTCCTATGACAATCCTTTTGAAACTTGTGAAGAGCATAAATAGCTCAGTAAGGGTTATAAAACAAAGAAAGAAGACATTAGTTCATCAATACAAAATTACCATAAGCACTTTAACATACCTATTGAAATAATAAGTTTTACGAATAACACATAAAAATAATATATAATAAATGTTACTTATGGAATCCATATCATACTTACATTGTAGCTATCACAACTACATAGGGAGTAACATTGGAATACCAATCATAGTATATTCCCTAAATATATTAGGAGAAACATTCACGTTTATCTCCCTCACATTACCCAATGCATTGGAGAGATATCTCGGGACCACCCACCCTAGGTTTATTACAAAACCACCCATATACATAAACAATGCCGAAGAACAATAACATATTTATAATATATAAAACAAACATAAAGGAAAGATAACATTTCCACATTTCAATCACTATATATCATTTAAATATATTGACATAAGAAATCCACTATCAAAACCATTTCAATACCAAAATACGTAATATTGGGTATGTTATTTGTTTTCCTTTTAAAAACATTACGACTTGTTAGGGTAGCCATAGATCAAATAATACTTGCGGCGGCGTAAAAGGTCGTTGTCACCACTTACATTAAAAGAAACATTTTTTCTTTTTCTTTTATTAAAATTATTTATAGAAACATAATCCCGTTAAATGAAATGATAAGTCAAATTTTTTTATACAACATATAAAATAAAGTCCTGTATTAAAACAAAACATGCCTTAATGAATAGAAATTGAGATGAAGTCCATTACCTTGTGTCCGACTTGACTCATTTGTTCTTTAGTCTCATGAATAATAAAATAAATATAATTTATAGTTTATTAAGAACCTTTTCAAGTTTTTTATTCCTTTTATATCACATATTACCATGTTATAAGAATTATGACATTTTTGAAGTTAATAATGGTGGTTTTGTCGATATTTGGTACTTGAGTCAAAAATGAACTTCTTATATTTACAAGTTGTCTATGTGGTCAAAAGTACATTATCTTCATAATGGTATTAATTATATATATATCATATATATATTATATATCAATTATATAGTTTTATTTATAACAGTTTATAACATTTGGAGGTAAGAAATGAAATGCACCGTTCAGGGACACGGTAAGTCGTACGTACACATGAACACTACTTTCATTTCTATTTCTTATTTTAAGGGAATTAAAACATAATGATAAATGGGTATATTATAATTCCAGTATAATATCACATATAATATCATTAAATCCTTCCTTTATATGTCCCACATGTGTCATTAATGACTCATATCACTTTGAGGGGCAGTAGTCTGCACTTACTCAAATGAGATTATTGTATTACCCACTATAGAAACCATAAAGGTATTCTATAAATGAAAAATAAATTAGCATATAAATAGTACAAATATAATATATATCATATATATATAGTTCCATCTTAATGGACACCATAAGAGGTGGAATGAGATTATTGAACAATCATCGTTTTATGAGGCGTTAGTTCGCCGTCCAAAGAAATAGTATGTTATTTACCCATTAGACAGAGGTTTGTGTCATTTTATTTTTAATAATTCTCATAAAAACAACATAGTATGTTTATTATACCAGTTTTTTTATAAAATAAATTAATAAAAAGAGTTTAGGGGTTTGATAAGGAAAATAAAAAAAACATAGGAGAAGATATTACCTTTAAATCGGGTATCTCCTTTTGGTTTGAACCAAAAGGATTACTTTAATTTCCTTATTCATAGGGTAATAATTCTATGAGAAATATAGGGATTTAAGGAGATTAATTGGGCAGAGTTTTGACAAGACAAGTGTCTTGATAGGTGTGAGTAATGGGTTAGAGGTGAGAGTTTTCTATATGGGCGAGGAGGGGCTCTTTTGGAAAGTGTGAAAATATTATTTTATAATATAATGGTGTTTGGTTTCCAAATGTCCAAAACATATTAAAGTCAAATATAATATTCCTCATGGTCGATATAAAATCATCCAATAAGAATTCGAAAAATTTTGGATGTTATGTTAATATCTATAATCTTACTTATTTAAATCAGTTATTAATGTGGTAAACACTGCATCATTTTTGTGTCATAAATAATTTAATTTATAAAACATCTAGAAATTATAAATAAAATACCATGAAGTAGAATATATTTTTATATTGAAATGCATAAATATATTTTGTGAGATAACTTATATAACCCCATGGAAAAATTGATTTACTAAAAGATATTTGTTCATTTCATTTTTTCCATTACATTAAGTTAATTAAAATAAAGTGTCATTATCACACACAAGTGGCCCCATGGGGTCCCAAAATCCACCCAAGGATACCCATGGTCGGATATGTATCAATTAATAGGATTATGACACTTTTAGGGTAATTTAATATTATTATAATATTATTGTTTTACCCTTAATCAACAGATTTACCTTTTAACCATGGTAAATAAAATATTTACTGAAATAAGTATTCATATTGTCTAAAAATAAAAGATACATATTTACAAAATTTGGACATCCTAATTCCAAATATAGAATCCATTTTTCTAAATTCAAAACATAGAAGTGGTAGAAATTAATTTTAAAATTAATTTCCGCTATCAAAACTAAAAGCGTGATTTTAAGAAATTACTATCAAAAGACTGAAACTTTTTTATGTCCAATTTCAATGTGAAGTTTCATCCGATGACAAATATTGGATTAAATAGTAAAAATTTATTCTAATTAAACTTTAAAACCAATTAAAAATATAAATCAACCATATAAATAAATTAGATTAAAATGTTGTTTTGAATTAATGTACAATATTTTTCACTATATTAAAAAAATGAACTTTATCAGAAAATAACTACTTTTCATCCAAATTATATCTTGATTTAGTGATTATAAAGAATAATATTTTCCTGTCAAATAGAACATATAAAAGTGACGAAAACTATATTTAAAATGGGTTCTCCATTAAAAGGTTTTAAATCGACCTTTTAATGAATATTAGAGTATTTGTGCTTAAAATTGGATTCATTCACATTTTAAGACTCTAAATTTTATTGGATAAATGTAAAAACATTTAAAAAACATGTATAATAATATTTTAGTTAGTTATATTCATTTCTTCCTATACAACTACTTGGAGTTAACTACCATTTAAAATATCAATATTTTATTATAATTCTGCAACATAAGATTTCAATGAAACTCATTGTAGGGTATTGGGTACACCACCAAACATAGAAACCCCTTTAATGTAAAATTAATTTTTCATTCACAAATATTAATAATTATGGAAAAGTATTATTTTTTATTTACATGTGATGTTACATTAATGATAATGAAATCTTTAAATTATATTATTTATTGTTTGTTTTTTAGTATAGTTGTTTAGAAAGATAGAGAAAAAAATGTTTGAATGCGGGTAATACTCAAGCAGTGAGTTTGAAACTTCTCTTAAAAGATACTTTTGAAATTAACGATGGATGGATTCTTCTTGTAACAAGGTTAGAATAAATATGGAACTAGAATCATAAAAGTTAAGTTGTGGATACTCTTAAGGTAATTTTATACTAAAATTATGGTTTAATGTCGGTAGATTATGCCTCCTTTTATAGGTGAGAAATAGTGGATTTTCCATATCAATGAGTGTTAGGCCAGGGGTAAGAATGAAATTATCTGAGATTTAGATGGTTTAGTGTGATTTTTTTTCCAAATGTGTGGGCATGACTTTAAAACCTAAAATAGGAATTCTATTAGGTCTATTTTTCATGTTCATGTTGAAAAGTTCTAGCATCTTAAAATTTACAACTTTTAAACTTATTGATTAAAATTTAACCATTGTAATTATTTTTTTAAAAAAATATAATATGACCAATGTTACAAAATTTTGATTTTATTGATCAAAATTTTGACTAAAATAAATTTTAATCAATTTCTAAATATGATAAAATTAATTTTTAAATAATATATTATGAACCAATAAAACTTTTTTTGTTGGGAAATGTAATTTAAGCGTTAAATATTTGTATTCTTATTTTATAGAAATTAATAATTAAATTATTATTAATAAATATTTCATATAACCTTTTAAACATAATATGTTTAATTATTGAAATAACAAAACAAGGCATAAAGAATTAAAATTTTAAAAAAGACCTAAAATGATCTTATTATTTATTTAACCATAGTAATTGAATTTTATCATTATATCAGTACTAAGAAAGATATATTTTTTTATGAAAAAACGTAAAAATTCGATTACCTTTATTTATAAGTTAGAAATAAATGAAATAATGATTATTTTTGTGTTATGGTGTTTTTTATTTCAGTGTTCTTGGTAAAACTAGTTATTGAACTCATAAAAAATTATTTAAGAGAAATATATTAAAAAATATTAGGTATTTAATTTCTACAGACTTATAATAATTTATAAATTAATGTATCATTATTATAATGTAAAATTGAAGGATAATTCTGCCTCATTACATCATTGATTTCCCATTTAGATTCCTCAATGTTATGGTTCATGCTAAGAAAATTGATCGTGTGAGTTGTCTTATTCCACAAAATTTTTTATTTTTGATAAAAAATATCCATTAATTATTTCCAATAAGATATATCATAATCTACCTTTACATCCTATTAATTTTTACAAGGGAAGAATTATGTATTTTCAACCACAAAATTTACAAACGAAACACCTGATTAACATCATAGATTATTGATAGAAGTTCCATGCGATAACTTACCACCCCAAAAAGATCAATAATATCAAAGGGATTGATATATATGGGTATAATAATCCTATTACTCCAAATATCATGACATTATTCTGTGGATATATTCTTATGGTTATTTTCTCATAAATATTTCAATTTAGAACACACCAACAATTTCCAACATAACACTTCTGTCGACATTGAGCTAATCAAATGTGTTGCTGAATGGATTTAACATTTTATGTAATTTCCATAGCTAGCATATGAACCAATATCTTATGTTCTAAAAAATCAAACCAATTTGTTGGAGGTCTTTAATTATTATTATATAGGTATTTATAGAGATATATTTGAATGTTCAAGTGAAATATACTATTGTACAAGATTTTTACTAAAGGAAGTTGTTCATCCCATCCACTATGAAATCCATAGGAAAATTTCAAAGAATATCTTGTTGGATTATAATATTACTCTTAGACTAATCCTCTAAAATATGACTATATGAAAAGGAAATTTATAAATATTTATTCAATTATTTCTAAAAAATCTGAAAAAATATTCAGATAAAACTTACATCTGAATATGATAAAATTGAGAGTGGTAATCCCAAAAACATATAAATTCCTCAACATATATCATGGAAATTAGGAAAAATAAGTTATATTCAAAGATAGAAATGAAATTTGATGACTTTTATTGGTAATTGGTTGTAAGAAAATGGTGTTATTTCCTTTAGTTATCTTAGGGAGTTATATGAATCAATCCTTGTTAATGATATCCAATTTCCATATTGGTTTGGGTAATGGTTATATCATCCCATTAGACTTTTGATGTTAAGACTTAAATTGGTGATTCCTTTTGCATCAAGATATTTAACATCCCAAACAATTATATATATTGAATTTTCCTTATGAATTAACAATACTTTTCATACATTGATATTTAATATAGTTTAACCACATGAAATAAATATTTATTTTTTAAATGAGAACATTATTTTAAAAAATAAATATATCAATGAGAGTGTAAAATGAGAAAATAGGTAAATAAATGTGAAAAATTTACAAGAATATAACAATTTTGAATATTCTAATTCCTAATAATCATCACACCAAGAAACATCAATTTAAAAAATATAGAACGTAAGTAATACGAAGAAAAATTAGAAAAGGAAAATTTAAAAATTTGAGAAGAATGTTGGTGATTGTTAAATATAGGATTTCATTAGTTTTTACAGTATATAAAATTTAAATTATAATAATATTGAGACCATTATAATAGAAATATAACCCTTAGGAATTGTAACAAGAATATAGGAATTGAAAATTGACCATTAGAAATATTAACATGATCATTAGAATAGTAATTTATTAAATAAAATAGTTATGTTTCTGGAAAATATTATTTACCTTAAATAAATAATTTAAATATTATAATTGGATTGCATCAATATAAATATAATGAATCAATGTATGCATTGGGATATTTCTTTTATGTAAATTTTATTAAAACCATAATTATATATTAAAAATTAAAATAAACTTTGACTGAATATTAAGTTGATAAAATGAAGTTAATTTTTTCATCATGATATTGAAATTGACTATGGGTGTCTTTATTTTGATATTTCCTTCAATAAATGAATTTTTATTTGAATATAAAAATATAGTTTTAAGTAATTGGTAGATTTTAATTACATAATCCAAGAGGTAATAATGATATAATAAATTATATAGTCTCATTCTTGACTAAAATATCCATAAATCAAATAAATTAGTCACTAAAAATTTTAAACATGAATTCCAAACCACAGAAGTATTTTCTATTGTTTAAAAATGTAAATTATTTAATTAAAATAATAGTTAGTATTTTTAAAAGTTTCCATTATAATAAAAATAATATTTTTTTCCGGAAAGAATTAAAAATCAAAAAATCATTTTTTTTCAAATAAAACTTAATATATAATAAATATCACTCTTAAAACTTTTTAAAACAAAATTTTATTTTACTCAATATTTAAACTCAAAAATATCTATCTCCTCAAGTATAAATACCCCCTCTCACTCGCCTTGGAAAACACTTCCCTCTAACATACCAAAATAAATAATTTCCCATATTACCTCTTTTAATCTCATTAGAATCGATTAGGATCATTTGAAGTCCCAGATATGAAATCATATAAAGAGTTCAGTAGTGTAGTAAGTAAGAAACAAAAACAGTAGGGCATAGTTTCATTAACTACGTCTTTATTTTCCTTTTATAATACAAATGTTATATCTTTCAATAATTTTTTTTTATAAAATTATTAATTATTTAGTTTGGTAACATTATAATAAGGTTTATAACTAACAATCATGATTTTATTCATGAAATATTATATTTCATACTTGGCTTCCTATTCTTGTTGCAATGTCCTATTAGTTTTTATTTAACTACATAGAAAGAAATTTCTAACACTCTACTTATATCCACATTCATTTATGGTGAGTATTAATTACATATAATATAAAAATAAGTAATTTCACATTTTTTTAGTTTAATTAATTAATTTCAGTTATAAATAATTGACCCTGAATAAAAATAATAAAATCAAAACAATACATAACAATTGAATGAAAAGATAAAATCAAAAAAATACATGTCTAACAATGATTAATATAAAATTAAATAAATTAATTATAATGGAACCATATACAAATAAATGAATATAATTCACTTCATGTTTTATGTGTTAAAAAACCCAAAATTATTCTATAGTAGTTATTAGGAAGATGAAACAAACTGAAACTAAATGTAAATTGATTCTTGATCCCAATATTTTCTTTTTGTGTAATCTCCTCTTATTTTTAATATAGATATTTATAAAACATCCTTAAAATTCACATTCACTACACTTTCCCTTTTCTTTTCAGGTATATACATGTTTTTACATTATCAAAATAATTTTTAATCCAATTACTATGTTTTTTTAAAAAATTGTATATTTTTTTTCCAAACATCCACTTGATACCCCTTAAGCTGTTTCTTCTCCAATGAAAAATTATATTCCATGAGAAAGTATGATCTCCATTATTTATTTTGGATCCAAAATGGTTTATATAATAATTTATGATATATTTAATCCTTATAGAGCTCTTTTTTTCTATTTGTTAATCATTAATACAATAGTTATATGTTCTCATTATATATATAATCCATGATGATAATGATTTTATATGTGACATAAGAGATCCAAAATAAATCTCTCTCTAATGATTTGGGAATTGTGATATATCTCTTAATATTATTTATATTCTGCATGAACATTTTTCAATGTTTGTTAATAATTATAATCCTAGAATTCATTCACATATGTTATGCATTAAAAAGATTCTAGATTTGTTCACAACTTTTTGTGATATTTCAACATTATGTTAGGAGTTTTCATTATTAAGAACATGAAACTTTCCATGCCTTTTTAAATTTTTCCCTCATTTATATGATGATTATCATATTATTATGTTATGACGATGAATATTATTATCACCCAAGAATTATTTCATCATATCTCTTATTCATCCCCTAAAATTCCTCTATTTAATCAGATTTTAGATCATCCTTTTCTTTATTTAATATACTTATGTATTTAAATGTACTAAGGAAAATGTGATAGAGTTAGGAGAACTTTGATGAAGGAATCAAATAAATTTACATTTTAATATGCATAAGTGATGTGTGAACATAATTTTCCAAAGATTTCAAAACATTTGATCATTGAATGTGTTACTATTATGTCATATATATTCAAAACAGTGAAACCATCACATATGTAAAAGTTAATTTACAATAGTTGAAATCAGAAAATGTTTTATCAAATTTGTGAATTAGAATTTTAAATTTTTTATTGAAAACATTAAAGGTATCTCTATGTTTTTTAAAAAAAATATCATTATATTTTTCTAATTTATAAGAACATGTAGTTTATGAGATATTAAAGCCCTATCTAGATACAATATGTAGTTGTTATTTTATCATGGATGTACCTAGTGTTAATAACGTCAAACTATATCATTGGGTATTAAATCAATATAATCCTTGTGAAATAAAATGAATCCTTTATTCACACATGGTCTTCCACTCCCATGTGATATGATCATATTATTCAAAATCTTATCAAAAACAATTATGAAAAATATATAGTTTACAGAAATATTATTTAAATAATCAAAAAATAAAAAATCACTATCATAGAATAATATTTTGTGAATATGGCTAAGATAAACATATAGATGCAATATGACATGACTCCATAAAGGTTTTTTTCATGAAAATAAATTGTATATTCATTAATTATTGACTTATGTTTTTTTTAATTTTTTTATATTATGAAATGGTGGGAACCAAGAATAACCAGTACAAAAATCAATGTGAGGTATAATTCATGGATTTTTAGAAAAATATTCCAAACATAATGGGCAGTTGGGTTCAAAATTTCTTTGTGTTTCTTTCCAAACTATCTCAAGCTATGAACAATAAATTGACCAACATAAAATGTATTCTATCACCCAAGAAAATAAATTTCAAATTATGTCATTTATAGGGAAACAAACACAGTTTTTTTGATGGTAGTAGGATATAATTTTTATAGAACATGGGGTTAACACAATGGAATAGATATTTTATTTCATCATCTATTCAAATAAGGTGAAAGATACTATGTCCATGTAACATTTATATATAGAGGATTATATGTGGTGGGAATTGATAATGAATATGAAATAAATGTATTAAATAGGAAATATTGTTTGGGAAGACTATAAGAATGTATTTACTAACATGTATTTCCACAGTACACTTTGGAAAAACATTGAGAGACAATTTATTGAGAAAATTAAAAAGGTGAGTGAATCATCCATAGTTTATAAGAAAAATATCCCAAGGAATTCAAGATATTACTATGGTTTTGTTATCAATTATGATGGAAATTATGAAAAATTCATTTGTTTTTAGAACGATGTATTTGGAATTCTCTATCATTCAGTGGCTCTAAGAGTTTCCAAGAAGTAGTTCAATATTATCTCAATGTAGATATGGTGTCTAGAAAAGGATACAGTGGATATGGATATAAAAAGATAATAAAGGTGTAGTAATTATATGGAACTATTGATAAAGTATGAATAATTATCCTACCAACCACATTTCAATGATGTGGCAACAATAATCACTTAAATTTCCTCAAATTGATAATAAAATAAAAGAAGTTTTATAAAGAATGCTATCGAGCTCATTATTACTGAAGATACCTAAAGAAATAAACCAACAAGATGGACTAAAGGAAGACACCTCCTAATAAACCACTCATTATTTAGTTCTTCAATAATAATTAGAAAGGTAACTATGCAAGCGAGTTCATGAAACGATGGGTCTTTGAGGGTAATCAACATTGATAACTAAAAATGTTGAGGAAGTAAGTTAAAGATTATGACATCATTATTATTGTGGTGAAAAATTAATATGATGTTGAATGTTGTAAAATTACTATTCCTTAATGATAGGGAACACATTTTTTTATTTTGTATCTACACATTCAATTTTATCCTTTATGTTTTCTAGAATTGTGGAATCTCATATTCGATACCTTGGAGTAGATATATTTGTAAATACACCAAGTGGTCTGACAATTGAAACCCACATGTTAGACTCTTATCCTATTTTCATACAAGGTATGATTATTCCTTAAAATATTGTGATCATTACCTAGGTTTAATTAGATTCAATACTATGAATTTATTATATCTTTTTATATAGATATCACATAAACTATCAAGAAAATATAATCTATTTCCAAATTTTGAACCTTCCCCTGACCCTGTATAAATGAATGTAATGCCATCAATATCTATAGGGAAATCCCTCAACAGTGGGAGAGTTTATACCCATTGAAAAATAATACCTTTCAGAAATGGTCATGTAAATGTAAAAAATCAAACCTAAGGAAATTCCAATTGCAAGGGAATATATTGATGTATTTCTGGAAGAGTGAACATGCCTTCCCAAATATTATGAGGTAGAATTATCAATTGGACACATACATATATAAACTTATATACTTTAATTACCCTATAACATATACCCAACAAAACTAAAGGATTTTAAGAATCAAAAAATGATATTTTTTAGAAAAGGGGTTTATTTGACATAGTTTATCACCTTGGGAAAACTAGTGATATTTAAGAATAAGTATGGATCTACATGTTTGTGAATTGATTTCTGTTTTCTCAAAAAAATCACCATATATAAAACTTTTATACTTACATGGATTGGAAAATTGTTATATAAAAATCTAAAATTTTAGTAATTATAAATTGTTTATATTCATTGTGGTTATCACAAGATAAAGGTGAAAAGAGAATATATTCAGAAGATATCCTTTTGTAAGTGATATGTACACTCAAGGATCAGAGTGATTCTAAAATCAATTACTAATTCCCTTTAAATATTAATAGATTTTATGAATTAAATATTTATACACAACCTTGAATCAATTATGGTAGTATTTCATTATGGTATTTTCTTTTGCATCAAGAGAACATAAGAAAATGCATTAAAAATATAATTTTATTAGATCCATTATTAATGGATAAGATTTATGATATGGTATGAAAATATGAACTTTTTTAGGTAAAAAATCATACTCCTTGAGAATATGATCACAAGTGATAGAATTTATGCATACCCTTCAATGATAGTAGAAATTAAGAAATTTTACAAACCCTAATGTGTTATAATGATCTATTTTTTTATTGGATTAACTAGGTATATCTAATTATTTTTAGAAATTAATAATGATGTTATATCCCACTAACTATGTTAACTCTGATAGGGTAACAAATTTATGGACATTGAATTTTATGGAAAGCATTAAGGAGCTCAGGAATAGGTTAATCACAACAGCTATACACACACAACCCACAAATTGAGAATAATTTTTCATATAAAATTCTACTTCAATCAAATTATTTGGATTGATACTCTTGAATAATGATAAATTAATAGCCTATATATCATGTTTATTGAATATCACAAGGAAAAACTACCCAATGCATGAGCTAGAGTTGGATAAAATAATATTTGGAATGATGATTTTGCAACACAGATTCTATGGTGAGATGTGTGACATATATATTGATCAAAATAATATAATATATATATTAAAAAATAAAGATATAAACATGAATAAAAAAATTATTATAGTTAATCAAGTACTATTATTTCCTTGTTTATTACCATCTAGGAAGGTAAAACAAGTCAGCTGATAATCATAGAAAAAATAACTTGATACAATATATATTATTCTTATTTAAAAAGACCCTATATAAATGGATATACATGGTTTGGATCAATAAATAATAGAAATAATGAATAAATATTACCTTTCTTAAATAGTTTACAAATAATACATGTATGATTTTTGAAGGAGGTAATAAAGGATGATTTAGAGATTCAAAAATTGTTTTATGCCATATTAGAATGAAATCATTTTAATTTTAATTTTTTAAAGAATATATCATTATATTTTAGACTATAATTCATGTTTCTTCATCACATAAGACAAATAAATATATATTGGGTAATTATTATACCCAATCTTTCTCCATCCATTCTATATGTACTAAGATTTATTAGGATATTTAAGAGAACTTTTGTTACGAAAATATGACATAGCATATTACAAATGAAACTTAAAGGTTTTTGTTATATCATCAAGTTAAGGTATAGAGAAAGAGGTCTAATTGGACTAGGGCTCCATTTCCTACACCTATATTAATATGTGAGAACCTAAACATAGAATTCATCACTTGTATCTTCAACTCATCCTAAGAAACGATTGAAATATTTTTTATGGTGAATAGAATCACAATGACTACCAACTTAATCACTATTTTAAAGGGTTTATCTATTGAAAAAATTTCCAAGATTCACATAAAGGATGTGTTAAGGATGATTAAGGTACCATATTCAATCACCATTGGTCATTATCCATGGTTCACCCCTAAATTATTGAGAAGTCTCTAATATGATCTGATAACTAAATAATACATCATTATAACCTATCACTGCTAAATCAATGTCAAATTTAATTTATTCCCAATAAAAATATTAAATAATAATATCATACTCAAAAGAATTTATAGGATGATAAGGTTAACATATCCTATTGTTTTTGTTTTCATACAATGATAGGTTCCACTCAAGTACTCAAATGGCACTATTTGAAGCTCTAGTTGGGATGTGACGTTAAACTAATATATGTTGGAATGAATACGGTGAATGAAATTTAATAGGAATTTATATTATATAGAAAATTATAGATAAGGTTCAATACATAAAAAAACATATAGATGTTGGGTCATTAAGATAGCTATATTGAACAATGTTGAGTCGTCATGAATGATTATGTTGGAGAAATAGTTTTCCTTTGATTATCACTACTGAAGAGATTTATATAGTTAAAAAATAATTGGAATGTAAATACTACTTATAATGGATCATTATATATCACTGATCCTATAGGATCTTTTGCCTTTCGATTAGAACATCCACCTTAGTTTTATTTTATGACATGTTCCATGTATCGCCCTTATAGAGGTATATACCTGATCCCTTACATGTAATGACCTATGAGGAAGTATTAATAGTGTCTTGTATCACCTATGTGGATGAACCACTGAATATCTTGGAATATAGATATAATGTTCTATGCAATAATACAACTCACCATATAATTGTTTTATGGAAAATTGAAAGTATAAATGTGAAAATGGTAAACTAAGGAAAAAATAAAGAATATGTACAATAATATAAGTTAAGATAAGGATATGATTTGAAATATATATGAATAAAATTAAAATGGGGGAAATAATATAGTATCCCAAATATTTATGTATACTGAATTTTTCTTCTCAATAAATAATTCTTTTCAGAATTAGGTATATAATATAGATTAAACACATAAAACACATAATGATTTATTAAATGATAAAATAATTTTGATGAATAAATATAGGAATGAAAATTTAAAATATTAAAATAGGTAAATAAAAAAATAAAATTATAGGAATATATTGATTTAGATCATCTGTATCCCCTATAATTAATAACGTAATACCAAAACTCACAATGATATAGAACATTAGTAATTCAATCAACATTCTATAAATACAAAATATATAAATTTGAGAGGAATTGAGGTAAAATATTAATGAATGAATTTATAGGTATTTTTAAGAAGCAATATGACCCTAGGAATAGTTACCTAACCATTATAATTGTAACTAGACCATTAAAAATAGTAACCCATCAATTGGAATCATAACCTTGCCATTAGAAATAGTATACTAATAATTGGAATAGTAATTAAACGAATAAAATTATATAGTTCAATGTAAATAATTTTTAACATTAATAATATATGTAAATATTAAAATTATTGTTCCTTAAATTAAATATTATAAATTAATGTACATTTCATGGTATTTTTCTAATATATGATTTATTGACACCACAATTATATATTAAAAATTTAAACTACCAATATTATTTAATTATTTTTATAAAATATTCATATTTTTTGAAATCATAATTTTGAAATAATATAAGTCCATTTTGTTTTGTTTTTTTTAAATTAATTTGATTTTTTTAGTTATTAGTAAAAACATTGT
This sequence comes from Viscum album, assembly GCA_963277665.1. Taxonomy (NCBI): domain Eukaryota; kingdom Viridiplantae; phylum Streptophyta; class Magnoliopsida; order Santalales; family Viscaceae; genus Viscum; species Viscum album. The sequence continues at coordinate 1,056,122,857 of OY728119.1, read as the reverse complement.
TTTATAAACAAGATTGTTCTCATTACATTTTATATGATGTAATAATGGAATTATAAATTCGATAACTTTTGTCTCAACCAAAAATATATTTTATATAATTAATGAATCATTTAAAAATATTAAACACAAATTCTAGACTTAAAATGTGTTTCACAATGTCTAAAATGAAAATTTATTCAATTAGAATAAAAAATTTCCTTTTCTCAACATTCCTCAAAAATAAAATTTTGAAATCGATTTTACGAATCCTAAAAAGTACCAAAATAATTTGTTTTATTCAAATATGACATAAAATTTCAACAATATACCTATCAAAATATTTACCATGAATTTTATGATTTTTATTATTTTGATTAAAAAATACCCCATTCCTGAAGTATAAATACTCCCACTCACTGAACAAGGGAAACCACCTAACTATATCTTACTAAAGACTAACATGATAACAAATTTAATCTATTACTCCCATAAGAATCAATAGCGATGTTCTTGAGTCTCATAACTATATCCATTGAAATATTTTGGTAATTTATAAAGGAAGGAACATTGAGAAGTAGGTATATTTTCATCAAATTTTCTCTCACTTGAATCCACTCTTCCTCATATATTGTATTAATTTTAAAACCAAACCATTCAATATGAATTATTTATTTTGTTAAAATTATATTAATGATGTAAAAATCCAATAATTATTGAATTAATTAAATTTTTTCTATCATACTTTTCTTCCTCTTATTTTGATAGTGTCTCTTTAGTGGTTGGTTATCTGCTTATAAGGACTATGCCAACTCTCTGCTTATGACTAACTTTAAATATAATCAGTATGAATTATATGTAATATATAAATATGAAATTAAATTTATTTTTTGATTTTGGAATTTTTTTTACTTATTTATAAATTAAATTGATTAAGAATAATGAAATAAAAAAACAAAATAAATTAATGAAAACATGACATAAAAGTAGTTAACTTTTATGAAATATTGTTATAAAATAGAATCCTATTATTATAATGGAAATTTTTTCACATTACTTAATATGAATAAATTATCATTTCAGGTGTCAAAAAATATAGGTTTATTATATAGTATGTCTAAATAAGTTTAAATATTATAGGATATAAGGTATGAGGATTCTAGAACACAACTCTTTCATTTAAGGGAATTTCGTCTTATTTTCAATTTGGATATTTGTCTAAGAAAAATAATGTAAATTAAACTATTTTTATCCACTTCTTTACAGGTATATAAAACTCTCTACATTTTCAAAATGATTTCTAAAAAATTAAAAATATTATTTAATAAATCCTTATTTTTTTCCAAAATATATCTTTAACTCCTATTTAGTTATTACTTATATAAAATACAATTTTTTATTCCAAAATATTATTTAACATTTTCATTTGGGAACCCAAATGTTATTATATAAATAATGATATATGAAATATTTATGAAAACCATTATTTTGTTTCATGGGTTTATTTCGTGGCTACAACTATTATATATTATCTTTCTATGTGAAATATATGATCATGTTGATTTTATGATGAAATGGGTGTGATTAGAAATACATAGTCCACTAATACTTTGGGTAATGAAATAAAACTGATGATATTATTTGTATTATACCTGAACATGGTGGTTGATATTTTAACAATTACCATGTTAGTATTAATTATCATATATTACATGTTAAAATGATTCTAGCATTGTTTTTAACTAAGTGTGGAATTTGACCACTTTTTTATAAGGTTTTTTACGGAGCATTTTCCATATTCCATGCCTTTTAAATATTCTTCCCTAATGATTATAGTGATGATTATATTCTTATAAAAAATGATGATGGTAATTATCACCCATGTAATATTGATTCAAAAAAATTATTCCACCCATATTGTCCCTCCCCTTAGTAAGGGGTTTTCTCACACTATTCTTTAGTGTATATCTTTAAGGGATTTCATGTACTAAAGAATAAATTATAGATTTAGGGGAACTGTGATGAAATAATTAAATAACGTTTAGTTTTATTTACATAATTTTTGTATGAACCCAATTTAAACAAGATATTAATCCATTTTATCATAAAAGTATTAGCAATATATCATTTATCCTAAAATGAAGTAATATTCATGTATAAAAACATTATGTCTCTATATGATACATAAAATGAAAGATAAATTATTATATTGGCCCACTAGAATTTATTTTTGAGATCTCAATACATCATTGTATATCCAAAATGGAGAGAGAATTTTGATATATATACTTAATCTAATAGTTCATTCTTCAATTACTGTATTATAGCGAAACATATAGATTTCGAGAATATTATCATTCCATCATGGTTATTCATAAACTCTAAAACATTCAATTTTATCTTCTTCAATTATATATCATCCTTTTCTACCTATTTAATATTCAAATGGAAGTATAGTTAAATATTATGTTGGGTAAGCTAATATTTCTCCCATTACAAAAAAATCAAGGTCTATATTCTGTAAAAAATAATTATTTTAACTTTATAAATCCCTATCAAGGATAATCTAGAAATTTCCTTTAGAAATAGATAATTAACAACCTTTTTGACATTCCCATGGTGTTAATGTTCTATATAGTCATAATATTTAGTAAACTAAAACCCTATTTTTTCCAATCATGAATTGGGAATTTTTTTTCATAAACCATAAACATTTGTGAGGAATATACTACAACCACACATTTCTATATTAGAAGATGTCACATTCAATTAATTTGATGCATCAATAAATATTATAATTCAATCACTAATATAGGTTAATTTTTTCATAGTTTCATTAACCATCCTTCTCTTCAATTCATTTAAAATTTCCTCACATTCATCTACCTAATTGGATTCAGTTCCCTTCCGAGCCAACATAGTTAGTAGATTTGATATCCCTGATAATTATTTATAAAATCATTGGTATTATATATAAAATGTATGAAAATAATAGATATTTTTCATTATTGTTCATATGACCAATAATAAATAACCTATATCTTAAAATGATCCATATATATATCCTCACTAGTGTCTATATGTTTTAAATGTGAAATTATGTATCAAGAATTTACAACATCATATTTTGTCGTTTAGTTCCTCCATACTCAAGGTATTTACCACAATCCTTATATGAATTTCATAATATTTCTTTCTCATTGAATATATGATAATATCATCTATATGGAGTATTAAAAATAGATCAAGGTAATCTTTAATGACACATTCGTCATACCCATGATGATAGTGATGGTTTTGGTAAGTAAAAATGTCTTTATAATAATTTAAAACTATTAATAACTCATATACAAGGCTATCTTGGGAATATCCTAATTTTAATAATTCAATTTATGATATCTAATTTGAAATTAAATCACTAAAAATTTCTAATATCTACATAGTTAATCAAATAATTAATCGAAAATGGGTAGATGCCACCTTTTCATGATATTGATCTTATTAAGTTCCTGATAATCCTTGAAAAGGCACATTAACCCATATTTATTAATAAAAAGAACAAGAAAACACTATGGTAACACAATAGGGCATATGAATCCATTTTCTATATTCTTATAGATTTACTTCATCAATCATAATAACTTAATTTAGACGATTCTATAAAGATTATTTGGAATTTCTATACCAATAGTTTTGATTTTTATTAAAAACTAAAATTTATGATTCAGGGAATGACTTTTAACTCTTTGAGAAATAAATGTTCATATTCTTATACAACATGAATGAATATAATTTTAATAATATCAAAACATATTTTTGTTAAATACCTCTCATGTGTTGGTATAATGACCTATTAAATTAATGTATTCTATGATAGACGATTATATTCATCACTTAATTTATAGAACAATATAGGTTTATTCATAATTGTAAATGTGACATCACTTACTCATCAATTTATAGAGCATTTATATATAATCCAAGGTAAAAAACACATAAAATATACTAGTAGGGGAAATAATAAGACTTTTAGGTGGACTATTCACAAAATAATTAATCCGAGAGGAGCTATAGACTTCAAATGAAATCATTAAAAATTTATTATTTTCACTAAGAAATCAATATCTAAGAATTAATGTGTTGTATGGAGACAAATATTAATATTACTATATATAAAATAGTGGGTATAAATTTATAAATATATTACATTTAATGTTTATGAATTAATAAAAATAATATGATTCCCTTTTATATTCATGATCTTATCATTTTATTTCACAAAAAGGATAGTTTTAGTACTAATAAAATATAACATTATAAATTATTCATATGACAAGGAATTTTTTTAGATATCTTAAATGTTTAAACTTTCTTCCAAACTATTGTGATATCAGTTTAACCATGTTAATCTTTTGTTATTTCTAAAATTGAGTTCCAACCAAAATATTTTCTAGTATATAAAAAAGGTCCCTAATGAGAATAGGAATACCAAACGAATAACCCATGTTATTGTCAAAATATGAATTCTGTTAGGTCTTTTTATTATTCATAGTGTAAAGATCAAGTTAATACACAACAATCCTTCTAGGGTTATTTGCTTTTAGTGTATGTGTACTAGAGGCAAAATCTATAGGTTTAAATCCAAACAAGGATTTCATTTTTATTAAACCACACATTATATAATTTAATAGAATTATAGGATATTAAATATATTTTGACATACCCAGAGGGTTCTCACTAGGGATTTCTAATCATAATCACCAAATATAACTAAGCTAATATTCATAATAACTAAAACATTATTTGATACCAACGGAGGCCATCCAAGTATAACATACATGCATATACCATCATTTTAGATAATTATTCTTTACGTATCTTAATAATACACACCTCAGAACAAGAAATTATTAATTTATTTCGAGATCTCATATATATAATAAAATTATTAAAGAATAATATTTAATGTCTCTTACATCTTCTTCGGACTTAGTAACTTTCTTAGACATATCCTACATAGCTCATTCTTTAATAATCTTGGGAAATTGAAACATAAAAAGAATGAGCTCATATGACCATTATGTGTTAAAATGGATGATATCAATAAATGAGCATAAGTGATCATATGAGAAACATAAGTTTTTAGGGACATGATTATAACTTATGAAAACATATTAAACATTTCGTAGATAACAAATCATGAGTGAATGTATAAATGTTTTTAATAGTAATATACATGAGTCAAAAGAGTGTATAAGAATTATTAATTAATCAAGATCAATGATATTATATAATAGGAATAAGATATAATCTTATGGAAGACATAAATGCACAAAAACTAATTTTATTAAACACAAATAACTATATTAACTTTCATAAAATAGAGGATAGATTCCCTTAGTTTATTGGGTTATCTCCCCATTACCTTTCATATTATCTAACAAGATATTGTACAATAATCAATTAATTAGAGAGTTATATAATTCCATTTACACCTATCACATAATGAAATCCATACATATGTGTTCCATGAGAACCTTGAAATTTTTATTTTTCAACATTACATATTTATCTTAGGGAATGTTGACAGGTCTGATAAAAATATCCATAGAACATTTTTGAATACATCCAAATAAAGATGATGGATTGTGTGATAAATACATTTACCTAGTGTAACATAAGTAAAACCAAAGTGTTTTATATAAATGAAAACATCATTTTTTGATTATTAAATATATCAATTTAAAAAATAAGAAGTAATATCACTTTTGTAATAATGATTAATAATTAAAATCAATTGAGAATGAATTTAAATAATGTAAATAAATCCCATTAAAGAAGAATTATTAAAATAGTAAAATAAAGAGTTTACATAAAAAATGATTTAAAGGGATACATTGTTCCAAATGAACCATATAAAAAACTAAAATAATGTTTTGTAATTTTTGTAATGAATTTAAAATTAAGTGAAATTGAACAGAATCAATTATTTAATAATCGAAAAGAAAATACACAAAATGAATATTTTTATAGAGGTGAATTATTATGGACTGATAAGAAGTGGTGGGGTCAGTTTCACATATATGCATCACATCAAAGAAAATTACTTGAAAAATGTTTATAAAATTTAGAGAGGATAAGTAAAATACTAAAAATAAGTATAGGGGAATAAACTGGATTGTGTTTTAGAGATAAATTTTATATACAATTTTTGTAAATGTATATGGAATCATAAAAAAATAAATTATAAAATGATACTATAATGAATCCCATAAATTCATATAGATAATTTCACAACATAAGTTTAAACTATTTTATAATAAAAATAACCATATTAATCACTTATTTGAAAACAATTATTCATATATACCATATTTTATATTCATTGTCCATAATCATTCAATACACATGTGGTAGTTATTTAATTTTTATTTTTATCATCAAATGTGAGTAATTTAATTTTATTTAATTTTTTTTAAATAATGATTTTGAAACTCATTAATTGATTCCAATTTCATAATTCTCAAATTATAGAAGATATAAAAATATTTCTTTAAATTATTTTTGCATCCCCATTATCACTTTAGGAATATTATGGGAGTTCTTAGTGAGAATAATACGTGAGATGAAAATGTTTTAGGTAATTTAATGACATAAATAGATTAATTTATGTTGATCTTAAATTTTAATGTCATTATTTTTAAATTTTATTAATTATATAAAAAATTACATAATATTATTTATATTCAAAAAAGAATTTTTATCATACCATGTGAGGCAATGATGAAAATAAAACATGTATTTAATTAGGGGGGGGGGGGTACTCTACACTTGCATATTATCAATGTTCTCATTTTTACAAGAATGAAAAATAGTAACAAATTTTTGTATTTTCAAAATCCTACTAATATTATATGAATTATATATATTCATTAAATATCACTTTTTTCTATCCATATCAGTTGGTTTATGTACATTGGAGCACATATCTAATAGAGGAGGTAGCCCGTACACTACATACGCGTTGTTTTAATTTTTCAAAAGTTTATATGGGGATAGAAAATGGTTATTATAATATTATTATATAATTTTACCATAATAATTAAAATATGTTCACTATATTATAATTTGTATAATAGGATTGGAGAAGTGTTGATGTTAATGATAGAGAATATAATCTTATAGAGTAGGTAATACTGTCACTGAGAGTTTTAATCTTCTATTAAAGGATCCATGGAAAATAGAGAACAAAGATATTCTTCATTGAATATGTGTATAATAAAATTATCATAGGATAATAGGAGAGTTATATTTTTTAGATGTTTAAGGTATTTTTTGACTTGTGGTGTGACTTGATTTTGGTTGAAGTGACCTCCTTTATAGGTGAAAAAGAGGGTCTTTTGCATTGAGATAGATATTAGGTAAGGAATAAGAATGAAATTTCATTGGATATAAGTGATTTTGTTGGGAACTTTTTTTGGGAATGTGGATATGACTATCTATCCTAATAATTGGCTCCTAAAATATCTATGTTTCATGTTAATATAGTATATTTCTAGCCACCTGAAATGACCAAATTTTTTTTGTTGATTTAAAACCAATCAGAGTAATTATTAAATTAAATTATATAAACCCTCTTATAAAAGTTCAATTTGATAATCTAGAATTTGTAATCAATTAAATATTATTAAATTTATTAATATGATAATATTTTTGAAATTAAATAATTAGATATAAAAAATTTTTGTTCGTTAATTTGTTTATTTACATTAAATATTATAGGTATTATTTGAAACAAATTATGAATTAAACAAGTGTTAATATATTAACCATATCTTCATTTAAAGATAATATATTTCATTCATTGAATGAAAAATTAATAGATCATAAATATTATTTTTTTAATATATATATAAAATGATCATATTGGTCATTTTGCAACACCAACTAAATTTTATCATTGAATTTTTATTAGAAAATTTCTTTATTTTTTATCCATATAAACATTTCACAATGTTATTATTATTTTTTTACTCTCCAAATGAAAATCATTATTATATGAGTAGTATCGAGATTCTATAAGTTTGAAATTACATGTGAAATAAGTTATTGAACATATCATGTTTATTTAAGTAAAACATATTCTAAAATCATGAGGTGTTACATAGAATCATCTATATATGTTGATTATAAATATTGAAACACATCACTTTTAGGAGGAGGTAATCAACATATACAAAAGAACAACATTATAATTGTTTATATAAAAGGGGAAAGAGTACATTATTATTATTATAACATGAAAATAATAATATTTAAATACATTAATAATAATTATAAAAATATATTAGAATGGCTAAAATATATTTTATTAAGAAATATATAGAGGGTAAAAGTGTTTTGGAATGAATTAGTTCTCACATTGTTAATTTGAAATTTCTTTTTTTTGGACATATGAGAAATGGGGGAGTTAATGATATTATTTGTGTCATGGGGCTACCAAATTAATGAGAGTGATCTTATAAAATAAAAAAGTGTATATTTTTAAAATGTGTTTGAATTCTGATAGATTATATAAGGGTTGATGGAAGTCACCATTTACATGTTAGTGGAGTGACATTTTTTTGTAATATAAAAGGAAAAGTCACTATTAATTAATTGTGTGTCTAAAATAATCCAATAATGGAGGTGGTATGAGGCTTGGATCGAGAATAAACATCACAACACATTCGATGAAAAGGATTTATGAATTTTATGTGTTTTTTCCATAGTTTTACCTTATAACACAAATTAGTTTTCTAAGTCAACATAATTTTTTACTTATTAACATATCTTATTCACCATAATTAATATTAGTCATATTATATATTGTGGAAATTATTTTCTAAAATATGAAAATTATTTTTATAAATATAATTTTTGATAATGAAGAAAATTAATTTTAATACTAGTTGACATAAAGAGTAAAATTATTTTTTTATAAAAATTATATTTCTAAGGACAATGTTGTTAGGATTAAATATTGATTAATATATATATTTCTAAAAATATTTGGATTATTACTAAAAAATGAGAGTTATGTGGTCTTAAAATAAATAAAAAACAAAAATCCACAATATACGATTTTAATTGAAAGAGAACAAAAAAACTAGTTTTAATGGAATTAACTATTTTATGTATTCAACACTTTTAAATAAGGGTTTTATATATTCAATATAATATACCTAAATGAAGCATTTTAATATTTCAAATAACTTATTTAATGAGAATATTTTATTTTAATTTTTTCTGTCATATTTATATACCAATAAAACCATCAACTAGAATTTATTAGTGAAACTCTATTTTTCACTACTAACCAAAAATTAACCATTTCGAAAAAATATAAAAAATTCAACCCGAGGTTATATTTTAATGATGAATATAAAAAAAATTAATTTCATAAAATTAAAATCCCAAAATAAAGGAATTTAACTTTTAATTGGAGAGAGACAATATAATAAAAAATTTGTTTTATGGGAAAATGAATTTCTAAAATATTAGATGAAGTTATTCATATTTCTTATCTAGTAAAAATAAAAAAATGTTATAAAAAATATAATTTATCAAGATTAAAATTCAATATATTTATTTTATTAAACTAAAAAAAGCATGATATATAAAAAAAGTTTTTCATTGTAAGAATTTTTTATGTATAAAATTAATTTATGCATACTTTTTCATAGTAATAGCTGTATGAAGAATGTTTTGTTGTCCTTTATAAATACACATAATCAAATTAATTATTAAATATATAATTTTTTAATAGCATATAAATACATATTAGTTTCACATAACTTATTCTTGGAAAACAACCCCATTTATTTCAAATGATATCATATAAATACTATTAAAATTTACATTATATATTAAAAAAATTATCTTTACTAATAATATTATATTGAAATAATTTTTTGAATTATATAAATATATCATATAATTTTAAACTTTTACTCTTATATATATATATAATTAAATATATTTTTGGTTTTATTATTGAATTCTAATAATATATTATTATTTAGGTTTCATTTCAATATTTTATGTTAAAAAAATTTATCAAGGTATTTTTTAGTTTGAAATTTCCCAAGAAATATTGTACTATCATTAAGATTTATTTAAAAAGAAATTAATACTAAAATCCTATAGTGTTCACTATACCCCTTAAATAAATTATTTCATCGTAACTATAATTATCGTTAATTAATGAAAGGAACTAGTAGATCCATAAGAAACTCAAGATATATTTTTTACATAGATATCAACATCAAACTCATAGATTATAGGAGAATAATAATTTCCCTCATTATAGGCATGCGTTTATATTTTTCCTTATTTCATTAATATTTACCAAATATGATTACTTTTTTAGTAATAGGAGTTACTAGGGGAATACCTTTAAATACTACATTTTCAAGATCCTATTATGAATAAAATACTAAAATAAAATTGGTTACCATAGTGTCTTGTAGAATTAGATTAAATTATGTTATGAATATGTGATCAAAATCTTAAGGTGTCTTCTTCGTTGACACCTTTAATCCATTATATGATACTTTCATTTCAAGTATGACGTAATATGATTAATTTATAACTCTTTCAGTTTAACCTAGGTTTTCCAGGGTAATGTTCTTATTTAGATATCTAAACTAAATATATTCACATCCATGATAATGGTTTATAAAGAGCATGTGAATCACCTAATCATATCCCCTGATAGTGTCAAACAGGTGTGCTGGTTGGAATTTTTTATAGCCCTATTTTAATATTCAGTTAATACCCAGTCAAAAATTTCATGGATATCATCTATATTTTTATCTGTGATAGGGATTTCATATATTTTATTATATATTGATAGGTATTTAATTACAAAGAAACCATAATATATACAATTATCCAAAATATCACGGTGTTAATATTTTCTTAATCTTATCCCTTTGGGTTTAACTAACGTTCCCTCAACCGAATTCCCAAAACATATAATCCACTAAAATAACCAAAGACTACATTATATCATATGTGTAAAACCATAACCATACACCATAGTTGCATACTAAAAAATATTTTCTTTATTCATGGATTAAATACCATGTGGGCTAAAGCAAGAAAAACCTTCATATATTCCACTTTAATATAAATTATCACAATAATATTTTCTTAAATCACCTAAGATAACCACAGTAAGTGGTACCTAAATATATACTTCCATGAGAGAAAAAACATTCCTAAACTGATTTCCTCCTGATTATATTCCGGGCAGTACATTCAATCAAGAGGAAATTATTTGACCATAAGAATAAATCATCAAGGAAAATCTGCAGATACGAGTCAATAAAAAGATGGTATGACAGAAATTACACTATAGAAAATTACCATAACATTCCAATAAAATTTCAAATAATGGTATGTTAACTAAATTCATTACATCAAAAAATAAAAGGCAACATCTCATGATATCTATGAAACATGTGTGCCACATTCTCCACTGGTCTCCACAAACTACCATAGTCTAACTCATCATGAACATCCATAACCTCTATAAAATTTCTTTCAATTACCTTGATATGAAACATGAATGTAAAAAAATTATTCAATCCAAATGTATGGTGTGACTAACGATGGCCAGTATGATCTTATCATGTATTCAATAATCATTCTATATCATGTAAAACAAATATTCTAAATTATAAATAAAACATTTCATGGAAAGGATAGCACAATTCAAATAAAAATACTCTTTTTAAATCATACATGTGGACACTAAAAAAATAAAAAATGATCAATTCAATCAAAACTAGAAGATATTTTAATATTTTTTTAGATAGGCATCAGATAACACTTCCATAAAAACAAGAGTGAATAATAATTTCAATGAATCATTAGAGTGAATAATAATTTTCAATCATAGAACCATGGTAATAAAAAATGTTGTCATTTAGTTCTAGTCACAAAGTTTCAAATAATCTTAGTGGAACACAAATCTAGCTGTGACACAGTCCCTATATCTCAAACCTTGGTAGAATTGAATAGAATCCAAAAGAATAAACTCCCCACCATATAGATTGTTTAGTATCATTTGAATAATCAATCTACATTAATATAACAATTTACCTAGCTTTAATGTACCTCTACATAACTTCATATGATCCCCCATTATTCACTGTAATCAATAATGGTTTGAACCATTATTTATTTCAATCAATATAAAATCACACCATTCAATAATTTCATTTGGGCTCATATTCATGTTTTGAAAACATGTCTTTTTGTTTCTAAAATAGAAATATCTTATTTTCTATAATATTTTCATTACTTTAAAATGAATGAATTTTATTTAAAATCTTAAAATATTTTATGCATTTTCATCTCAATATTAAGCATCAAAATCATGTTTAAGTCACTCACTTCCAATCAATATCATTTTTAAATCGATAGATTATTTTTAAAATTCCATTTGGAATGGAATTTCATCACCGACACCATTCACTTTCAAAATAATTAATCAATTAATCAAATTAAAATTTTATAATAAATCAAAAATATATTTCAAAATAAGAAAGAAATAATAATTTAAAATGATATGAATTTCTTTATGAAACTTCTAAGATGAATTCATATCCTTGATAAAAATCTAAAAAGGTATCCACAAATGGAGTTTAGATGGAAATATTCTATCATTAAAGGATTCGAGAAATATAGTTCTTACAAAATAATATTCAATTAGAAATTTCATAAATAATAGGAGATAGAGAGACAACATAATTCAATGATTTTTGAAGAACATAATATTATTAATGAATATTTTGCAATAAATTCCAATTTATTGAAAAATATTTAAAAATAAAAATATATTAAATCAAAAACCAATGATATCGTATAAACATCATTATTATAAGGTTACTTTAAAAAATATCATGGTGGATCTATAAGAAAAATGAAAAATGATAAGAGATAGTACCATACCCTCAAAATTTGGATCTAACAATAATATATCCATAAAAACATCCACTGTGGGGAATGGAATCCCTGAAATATATGAGTGAAGTTTCTTTGGACTAGATTATATACCAATATGGGAATAACAAGGAATATCCGATAAGTACCAATTAATAAAATGCAAATTCATAATAAATAAATCACAACACATGGTTTGTTAATACAGTTTAAAAAACAAGCTCCAAACATGTGATCCATTTTTGGATAATTGAAGAACATCATAGTTTGTTTTATGGTTTGATAAACTGTACACCAAAGGTGTATTACCCCATTATCTCCATGTTTAATGTTTTAGGTATATGTTTTATAGCTATAACTACTTGTGCACCTAACCATGTTCCCACTTCTAAGGCTCACACATATGGTGCACATTTTCCTATGTTGACTCATATGTATTTGTAAAACCATGACCCGACCATATACATTTTTAGAAATCCTTTTTATTAAATTTTTTCAAAACAAACTGAAGATATGATCTAAATAATTTTGGTAAAAATTAAGGAATATATATACATGAAAAAAGATGTCTTAATGCTACAATCTCTCACCATAAACTATTTCTTCCCTAAAAAGTCTTCTAAATGAGGATCAAAATTAAATATGTGAGGACATTTCCCAATCAATAATTCCACACATTCCAATTTTTCAAAACAATTTAAACTATTTATCCATAGAATCTGATAAAATGTTTATATTTCCCAGAAAAAAATTATCTAATAATTGACAATCCAAAATTTGTACTTAGTCATAGGATTATTTTTCTCACCATCATGTTCCCCATAACTCAAAAAAATGATATGAACCTGCATGATACTTCTTGAGTATTGAAAAATGAAAAAAAACATTGATCAATTTCGTCTTTGGTGGAAAATCCAAATGACATGCTACCATTCCAATCTTCTCAATAACATCAAATGGTCCTAATATTTTTGACGCCAAATTCCCATATATTTCAAGTCTTCAGTAAATAAACCGAGTCGAGACTCTCAAAATAATATGTATATAGTACATATATCCAAATATCATTGAAGAAAATTATCATAAGACTTATATCATCCATATGTTGTTACCATTCTCTAAAAAATAATTTGAATTTTCACCATTGTTTCCAAGAAAAAACCTAGTCCCACATGGGAAGATTTAGCAATATACAACAAAAAAGAGGATATTTACATGGTCAAACATACAAGGTGTTAATGTTTGTCATCTTAATAGAGGAATGGGAACACTTGTTATAGGAAAAAAAACTAGGCATAAATAGATGTCCCGTGCTCTTTCCAAGTCAAGGATATAAGCACAAATTATATCTTATAAAGTATGTATAGCCCATTCCATATAGACATCTATTTTTTGATGGTATGTCATGATAAAATATAATTTGGATCCCTTAACCTCTTTGAGGAATCCATAAAATCATTTATGTAAACTAGGGATCCTTATAAAAATCATTCTAGATGGAACCCCATGCAATCTAATGATCTCAAATGCAAATATATTTCACATTTCCTTCTCATTGGTCATATCATTAATGTGAATAAAGTGTGATTATTTTGTCAATTGTTCCATCAATACCCAAATCCCATTATTTTTTAATGTTTTATATGGAATTACAACCAATTATTCCATTAACATAACTTTCCCATTCTATGTTTTAATTTGAAAAAACCTAAATGTTTTTGATGATTCATTTTAATCTATTGAAAGGTATAAAAATGAAAAAAATATATGGAAAGTCTCATTCCATACCTAACCACAAGAAAAAAAAAATCATATCATAAAATAGTTTCTTTATACATTGGTGTACCACCCACGTGTAATGAAAAAAATTCTTCCATCAAAACCTTCCTCATAGGTAACGAGGAAAAAATATTTTTAGTAGAAAATTATTCCCTTAAAATAAAGTGACCATTCGCCAATTGACTCCCCACTATAAAATGAATCTCTACAAGCTCAGAAATCCTCATAAAGAATCTATTATGGGATAATAAAATTGAGTAGAGAGGATTAGTCATGTACCATCCTAGTGGGGCATGTGTCGCGACTCCCCTATCCAACCTATAATAGGTTAGGGGATGTCGAATAACACTGGGAAGGAATATCATTGACATGGAAGTACTTAGCCTAAGTACATGAAAAAACAAACACATTTTCATGTCCATATATTTTTGAAATTAAAAAAAAACTAAACAGCCATGCATTCGTACTTCTAATCATGTAACTAGAGTACGGGAAGAAGTAAAATGAAAGTAAACGATGGAAAATAAAATCCAACAACAGATTTTGGAAGACAAGTCCGACCTGAGTGTAATGTTATCAGACTTCTATGAGAAATCCAAAGGAACAAACCTTGGTCTATCTAGTATCACTAAGAATTATATGGTCCTAGTCCTCCTATGACTCTTTAAAATGGATGATATTCTTCACAAGACACAACACATATGCGAAAGGCCCAAGCATGGGTGACTATAACAATAATCACTAGAAAACCCTGAAAAAAAAATCATACAATAAAGGAAATACAATCATCTATATATATATACATACATAAAATAAAACATCAATATATAGACATAATGAAAAAATACACCCATTTTAGCTACAAAACACAACTATAGTATGCCCAACATATGATTCCATCTTGAATATTCTACAATGCACTCATCTGGGAGAACACACTCCTATGTCTGATAGCACTGATGATATTCATCTGAGAGGTACTGCTCATCAGGTCTCATCATGAGAAGGAACACATTTATTGTACTAAGTGATATGAAACACAAATAGTGATCTCTCACTAGGAAATGGGGATACACCAACAAACTGAATATGGATTAACCCTAGTGTTGGTCATGCCGATTCAATGAACTCCACATAAGGAATGTTGATGAATAAAGGATCCTACTCCAGGCCTCTCGATGTGATTACAATGACTCTATCCAGTAAGCCTTGTGGAAAGGATCATAGTCCTAGGAGTAAGAGATAATTCCACACCGACCTTCAGGGAAAGGATAAGGGTAATGAACCACATTTAAACATGTCAAAGATATGGAGGAGAAGTGATCCAATATTTGTATAAATGAGTAAAAGATGTGTACCAGGGGATACATGCCGCGTCCCTTTACCCAGTGTCCTAACCATTGAAACATCCCATCTCCGCATCCCTTATATGTGTAGTACTACACATCATCTAGGATTCATGTGTCATCTACCCATGTGCCAGTATGTGGATCCATATTGTGTAAGGTTTCCTATGTTTGTGTGGGGGTGTACATAGTTTGGTCCAACCCCTGTAGTCTAACCCATGCCCATGTACTTCCTAATTACAAACCAAGCCATCTGGGAGATACCACATTCCATGTAGATCAGGCCACACACCATTTGATGCTTTTATCCTACCTCAAACCCTATTAGATGCTCAAGGGTTCCCACACATGGGTTTATCCCGGATTACACACCAAGTGGATTAGGATTTACCAAAATTCTAGATCATCTATATGTGTTCTTCTTGACACCTTTGGAATCCTATCTGGTGATAGTTTCACCACAAAAATTCTATCTAAACTCTTCTATGACTTGTTGTTGATGAATAATGTGTTCCACCATTAGATCTTCCAAGAAAATGGATCCAATCATCATTATTTTATGAGCAGTGAAGAACATCGAGGTGTGTGAAATATAGAATCCATCATCATCAAAATTTCTCTATCTATATTGTTACACCTCCATAGGTTCAAGTCAATCCTAGATCTAAAATATCAAATATTTGCACCAATAAATGGGTGTGCAATGATGGATAGATCAGGATTTGTCAAGAAGCCTGAAAAAAAGAATGCCCATGAGGAATAATTAATGGGGTTAGAAAATCACATGAAAATTTTAGAGGAACAAACCTGGATCAATGTTCATGTCGATCTAAATCCATCATCATTAGAATAAAAATAAAAATAATCATATCAGAAAGAAAATATCACAGAAAAACACTACAAATTATCCTATCCCACATGACAATCATACCACGAATCAATATTATTGATGATTGGTTCATATTCATCATAGAAATAAATAATGGAGAAGAATCAAACAAAAAAATACTGACTACATAGATTCTGATTAATCATTAATGAATAATGATGTTGTATCATTATCATTGGAAAGATTCTTCAAATCTCATGTGTGTCATTCATCAACCCATGATCCATTTACCGAACACCTAAGATTATTCTCTAATGGTCTCTCTAAGGTCTCTCCAATGATTACATGGTTTTTTAGAGAACCCTTTAAATCTGACATAACAATCAAATTACAGATGCACTAATCACCACATCAATAAAATAAATTAAAGTAATTTTATTCATTTCTAGTCATGTGAATACATTTCCAAAAACAACCAGCGTCGACTAATGTTAAGTCATACCTATTATAAGACCTGCATTTTGAACGCAATAGTGCCATCAAAGTTCTGATCTGGGAACCTATTTAGAAGTTATGCAACTTTTTTAGGAAACCTACATGCTCGTGATGTTTAATATATATAACATTTTTTAAATTTTTATTTTAGGATCATCAGGCCTTAGAATACACGACATGTTAGAACCTGGTCTCAAAAATGAACAATAAAATATGAAAAAATAATACAAAAAAGATTAAATACATAACATTGTCCCCAACTTGGGGATATACATACTTGAAAAGGGAAAATAAGGGCTATTAAAAAATATGTGGTTATGGAGAAGGAATTTGAGCCTCCCACTCCCATGTTCTCCCATGGAGATTTGAGTGCTGCCATCAGATACACACTAAAGGAATTGATCTTCCACAAAGAATCCTCTACTACAAATGCTCGATCTCTTCCAGGTACTCAGAAAATATATCTACATCCTTGATATCTATCTCACCCCAGTCAATAACATGTCATGGGTCATGCATGTACATCCTCAGTTGCGAAACACAGAAGATTTTAATTATCCTATCTAATTATATTGATATAGCTAAGCAGTACACCACCTATCCAACTCTACATAGTGTATAGAAAGGTCAAATGAACCCTATAGATAACTTATCACCCAAACCAAATCTCCATAAGACACATTGAGGTGAAACAAGTAGGAACATATGGTCTCTTTACTAGAAATCCAAAGGCCTTCGTCTCTAGTTAGTGTGAGGCCTATGACAGCTCTGTGTTGTATTATTCTGCACCTAGATGATATTCACCTTCTCTTTTGTTGCTCTCCCCAACTACAAGCTCATAATATATGAATTTCCTATATTTGTCCAACAAAGTGGTGACCTACAGGGTTTCATGTATAAATCCTATAATGGTTCCATGTTGATGGTGTAACTATAGCTATTATTGTATAAAAACGCCACCCGTGGTTTGTGATCCTCCCAACTAAGGCCAAATTACAACATCAAAGATCACATAATTTCCTCTAGAGATTGAATGTCATGCTCACTTTAGTCGATAGTTTGGGGTTGAAACACTGTCCTCTGGCGTAGATAAGTCCCAAAAACCTCCAATTATCCCTTCTAAAACTGGGATGTGAAGTGATAATCATAGTAAAAAATGTTCGCTGATGAAACTCCATGGAGTCGGAATATGGCTTGAATGTATAGATATCCCAAGCTATTTACATATATTTTCCCTCATATAACTAGAATGTGGGATGAATTGGTGAGTCAATATATGATCACGTAGATGGATTCATTTTCCCTGGACATATGTGGTATACCCATAACAATGTGCATAAATATCACATACAAATTCTATTATGTGACACCTTAAGGGGTTCATCAAATCCCATTGAAATGTGGTGCTCAACCATCACTTTTTGACAAGTAAGGCAGTGAGATAAAAACACTACAACTCCTTTATAAATCCTTTTCCACCAAAACTTACACTAGAGGTCCCAATACAACTTTACAAAACCTATATCAATTTCCAAAGAAGATGTATGAAACCCTCTCAAAACCACGCCATGCAATGTCACTAGCACCATCATGCCTCCTCTAAAAATTTATTTACTCCCCAAACATAGATAATCCATTACAATCATTCCCTGTGGGTATCTAAGTATATAGGGTCCCCCGGTTGGTACCCCCTATCCGTTCCTCCCTCGCTTTCTACAAGAGTATTGGGGTTACAACCATCGACTGGAGGTAAGGTCCTCCATCCCCATCCCCAAAGGATATCTATAATGAGTTCACCTACTCTCACGCCTCATTCAAAAACTACAAAAAAGATCTCCTGCTAAGTGTATCTGATACCATGTTCCCCATTGCATAAGTTTAGAAAATTTCTAAGTCAAAATAAAATAGGAACTCCAGCCATCACCACTATCTCAACATGAGATCCTTTAGAAATTAGATATACTTGAGACTCCAGTGATTATAGTAGAAGATAAACCACTCACCCATCAGTTAGTGTCACCACATATACAAATTGAAGTATATTACTGCTATATCATGATCATGGGTCATGTTGTTTTTTTTCATGTGGTCTTAAATACTATGAACCACATGGAATCATTATTTTCCTCTACATGAGAACACATCCTATCTCAATTATTGATGTATTATAGAACACTACATACTCAACACCCTCTTATGGAAATCTCAAGATGTGAGTTATAGACAAGAATATCCTTAACTTCTGAATATCATACTTTCACTTCTCTATCCATGTGAAATGTGGTCCCTGTTATGTCAAAGCTATCACGTGTGATGATATCTTAGAAAAATCTGGTATGAATCTATGATAATATCCTTCCAACCAATGGTAGATCCAAAACCTCGTTATGCTCTTAGGTGCATGCCAAGATAACACTTCCTCAACCATGTCTAGGTTCACAATCTCTGCATCCACTATGAAAACATGTCCTAGAAAGTGAACCACATGTATCCAAAACTTTCACGTCAAGATCTTTCCTTTATGTTATTGCTCTCAGAGTATATCCAAAACAATCCTCAAGTCTCCTATGAGATCCTTTTCCGAAGAAGAGAAAACACAGATATAATTGATGGATTCTACTAGAAAAAAATCTATGTAAGGATGAAAGAACTAGTTCATGAGTCCCATTAAATCCACTAGGGAGTTCATCATGCCAAATGGAATCATTATTTACTCATAGTGATCGTAGTGACAACTGAATATTGTCTTAAATATATCGTCATCCTGTAATCGTAGCTAGTGAATTCCTAAACTAAGTTCTAACTTCTCTAAGAATCATACCCCTATCAACTAATCAAAGAGGTCATCATTGCTTGGTGGAGGATACTTTTTTTAACGTCACTTAGTTCAAGCACAGATAGTCTGCACCCAACCTCATACTCCTATATTCCGTCTTGTCCAAAAACATTGGATTAATAGGGGGAATCACTTGGTCTAATAAATCCCTACATATTGAAGTCCCCAAAGTTCACCCTTAAGTCAATATGTTCTAAGGAAACCATCCAATATGATGGAACATATTTCTTTTCCATCTGAAGGATTATAACAATGTAGAAGAATATCTCTCTACTGGGAGGAAAACCTATAACATCCTCATATACACAACCAATGTAGAAAACTAATAACACACAACATCCTATAAACAAAGGGATATGTTTTCTAATTGATGAGTAATCAGCTGCACCTTCCTATGCATGAGTCCATCCAATTCATCTTGAGATTCCTTTTCACCAAAAAAGGAGAACTTGCTTCCATCAATGCAGACACACCACACCCTTCACCTAAAACAACCAATATGGGTATGAACTATTGATAACCAATCTATACTAGGAATGAAACCTTCAGGTCTTGATGCTAAAACCAAGATATTCCAAATGGTACTCTAGCCTCTAAGAGTCACATCACAGAATCAGAAAAAGTGTGTGATCATTGAGTCTTCTCGAGTAGAGATCTCTATTTGTAAGGGTTAAGCCAAAGGTTTAATTATAATCTCTAAGTATCAAAAAAATATTTGTAGAGAAAGGAATGACTAGAACCGGTGACTATTAGTACTTAAAATAATGTATAAAAGACACATATTATACATCGAATCATTTCCAAAACCTATGGGTCATAAGGTATAATTGTCTGCACCTATCTCATTCCCCACCATCAAGCTCCCAGAGCCTGGCGTGGACCATCTGGGGGTGGTAGTGGTGACATGTCAAATAGTCAACCTCCTCCTACCATTCCCATATCCCCTCTTCCACATCCTTCACCCAACACAAATGTATACTCCTACCAATTCCTCTCCTTCAGTGGCTTATCCACTATCTCTCTATCAGCTGTACAATATGCCAGAAAATCATAGGAGAGATTTCCAATTCTATCGCATGAGTATCACCACCTTTCTTTTGGCTGAATTAACCCCCACCCCCACCCCCTATGATCCCTGAACTATAAATATTGTGTCATGGGACCTTTGACTGAAAATTATGATTCATACAAGTCAACGAGACTGACGCTTCCCCACAAATGTTGTGGTATCTTCTTCTTCTTACCAACTATTGAGAATCACTAGTAGTTTCTGCTCAACTAAGAAACTCTTCCAAAAAATCTTTATCTATCACCCCATCATAGGTAAGAATGAATAAAAGGATAAAAATAGCTCATGAGTCCCTATAGAGACAATTCTCAAAAATCAGATTCCTAAAGAACTGATCTTGAACCATATCCATGAAGTACATGGAAAGGATGGTAAAAATCGATGAATACTTAGATACTATCACTCTGTTCTACTAGAACTTCTTAATATCATTGATTTATACAGCCCTCATTATAGTTTTTGGTAAATACTGTAACAGCCCAAGATTTTATGAAAAATATTCTTTTTAATTTTATTAATGTCTTGTGTTGTACGCTACACCAAAAGGAGCTTGCACAACACGCATCCTTGACTTGCCTTGCATTACACGCAATCACAACCTTCCTCGATAGTGTGTGTAGTACGCAATAACGAGTTTCACTAAACAGCGATATGCTATTAAAACTAGCCGTTATGAATAGTAATAACCACTTTTTGAAATTTTGTAAATTTTATTTTTCAAAATGGATTTCATTTTTGGATTCGGAGTATCGAATTTAGCCTAAGGTGAAATTTTGGTACATTTCGAATAACTTTCATATTCTGATGAATAGTGAAAATTACTAAATTATAATTAAAAACAACTTTTTTAATCGAAATAATTAATAGTGATAAATTATTAATTTGAGTGGTTTTAAAGTATATTTAGAATATATTTTTACAATTTAATACAATTTTGGTCATTGGATGTAATTTCACATTTAAACTAGACATAAACAAGTGTCAATCTTTTGATAGATATTGTTTCTTAAAAACACGCTATTTGTTTTAACAGCGGGATTTAATTATAAAATTAATTAATTCAACTTTTATGTTATGAATTTGGTAAAATAGACTTCATTTTTGAATTCGGAATATGAAATATAGCTTAGGATGAAATTTTGGCATTGTTCTGAAAAACATCAATTTTTGATGAATAGTGAAACTACTAAGTGGTAGTTAAAAAAACTGAATTTTTCATAAAACATAATTTTGCCGCTTCTGTGAATGGAATTTCGAAAATCCGAGAGACACGGTTAATATCAAGGACTAAAATGTGGTTCAATGAGATGAAAATAATTTTTTGGTGAATAGTAACTTTTTACTTTTTACCGCGGTTAATAGTAAATAGGGTAACTAAGGGTAAATATGATATTAATATTACCCTAACACATGTCATAATCCTATTGGACAAGTGTATTTCGACCAAAAACAAACTTAGGAATAAAATATGACCATTTAGGCCCACTTGGATTAGATTAGGACATTTATTATTAATTTATTTAAAGAAAGGTTAAAATAGTTAAAATCAAAGTTTAATAAGTAAATCATTTTTAATATGGGGTTATACATAAGATAAATTCGATTGTAAATATTCATTAGAAAGCTAAAAAAATTTTCCTACATAATGGTATTTTATTTGTAATTTTTAAACATCAAATAAGTTAATTTATTTATGACACAAAGATGATACAGTAATTATCTTATTAATGAAATATTGACATAATTGATGTTATAAACACCAAACTAAATATAATTTGAGACTTTTTATGAATTCCACTAATTTTCTAGGTTACTATGACATATTAGTGTGGATTTAATCAACTTGGTTCGAACATATAATTCTGTTATGACTTTCACAAAAATCATGTATCAAATAGTGTCAAAATTGACACAAAATAGTTTTTAAATCAAATATTATATTATTAATTGTTATTTTATTCCTAAAAATCTAAGGTTCGGCCAAATGACTTAGATAAGGATATATGTATTAATAATAAACAATTTGGGGTTCGTTTGGCATGTTATAGTAAGTTTATTAACCATATAGTGAAAGAAAACAAAAAGACACGGTAAAAGTTAAATTATTTAACTTAGAGTTAAATCTAATTGATAAGGTTTAAAATAATATCCAAACATGTCTAAATTTGATTGGTTGATGAGATTACAACCCTATCTCATCTAATCTTCGAATATGAGTCATTTTTGGAGGTTTTTTAAGTGGGGTTAGATTTATTATAAATTAATATTTTTAAGAATTCCTAAGGTGCCCCTCTCCTCCCCTATAAAAGGACACCTCCTCCCCCTCCTCCTCACACCAATTTGAGCACTCAAGCTCGGCCAACCCCTGCCAAAATCTCTTCTCCACTTCCCTAGAAACATCCTAGAGGTTCTGGTCTTCCTCAAAGACCAATTCTAGTGCCCTAAGAGGAGGTCTCAAAGAGGCACTTCAAAGAAGAGGTAATTACCGTTACCAATTCTTTCATCTTTATTTCTTCTTCCACTTCTTCTTCTTAGGTTGTTTCATTATGAAGTAATAACATCAGTATCACTCATATACTGATATGTTATTATAAGTATGAAACAACCCTATTTCACCATCTATCCATCCTACGGAAAAAGAAATCACCGCGCGTGCGTACGTACGGAATACCGTCTCCACGCCGTGGTGTAATCTATTTTCCACCACCACCTTACATGGATGGGTATAATGGTGTAAAGAATAACTATACATAGTTATTACAACATCATATTGATTCTGATATATTGTATAATCCACTCCAATTCAATTCAATATTTATAGAAATGATATCATCGCTCGTGCGTACGTACGGAATACCGTCTCCACGACGCGATGAGATTCATTCTCCATGTTAACCATTTAAGAATGATTATAATGTATATACAAGAAATAATAATGAAATATATGAAATTATAAAGCTACTGGATTTATGTATATATATACATATGTATGTCATCTACTTACTTCCATTTCAAGACAATAAGGAAAGAAAAACAGCGTTCATGCGTACGTACGGACTACCGTCTCCATGAACGGTGTTTTTCATTTTATTTATCTATATATTATATATATATATATACTGAATATATATGATATATATAAATCATATTTTATATTCTGGAAGTAAGTAAATCATGATATAAGTAATAATGATGTCAAGAACAACAAGTCAAAACACCTACGATAAATGAAACGATTTTACCCAAAACGCTTCTTTAACATGGAATTTACAAAAGAACGGGTAATATAATGTCATAAGTGAACCATATATGATATCATAACAATGAATATGATTCTGTAATAAGTCAATGACATTATTTAAATCATTATACAGGAGGTTCGGACACATACGAAGCAAATTGGACCTAAGGTAAGGGAAATATCACAATCTCATTTTTATCCGAGATTGTTTATTCGTAAGTATTTACTGGGGTGTATTTTATCATCCACATCCATGTTCCCTCAATATTTAATATTGTTTCCATCCACTTGAAATAGTTTAAATCCAATTTTACCCTTAGGTGAGTTTTTATTAAAGAATATGAAAGGAATCTTTTGTCGTTTTTTCGTACGAGGTACTTTTTGACTTTTCCGACAAAAGTACGAAGAATGTTTTTTTAACTTATACGGCATGAATGGATTTTTAAAACATTGTTTCCAAGAAGCTTCCTTTACAAGTTTTCAAGTTTATTTTTAATCAACTTCTTTTATTTTAAAGTTGTATGACATGTTATGAAAGGAAAAATGTTTTTGAAGAAGAAAGGATATTTTCCTCAAGAATGGAGTTCAAGTGATTTTCAAAATTATTTTCCATCTAAGATAATAAAGGGTTCTGTTTTTATCCCTATTATTACATTGATTTGATCATGTTGTGATGGAATTATTTTTTATGAATTCCTTTATCTTATATGAATTGATTTATGATGTCATGATGTTTCAAGAATCCCATTTTTGTTTCATGTGTTATGTGATGATGTATGTTTTATGATTATGTGGCACACATAAGAAAGGATTCATTATAAGATGGGTGGGACCTATATCTCCCTCCAATGCATTGGGTAAAGATTTTATATCTCATGAGATAGACATGGCTGGAACGGAAGGTTATTTCGGTTCAGTGATACAGGACTGAAACGAGGAGTGAACTCGGTTCAGAAAGGGACTTTGTCCACTAAGATAGTCTTGGCAATGAGTCATGACTAACAAGAAATGATTTTCCATGATTATGTGTGCATGCCACAAAGTTTCAAGTTTCATGTTATGATTATGGTGATCTCATTTTCACTTCTATGATTTATCCCATGTTATGATATTATGAGCTCTTTTGCAGGTTAAGATTTCCAAAAGCTATGTTCTTATGTATATGATGTGATTGATATTTCTTTTGTTTACCCTTACTGAGCATTTGAGCTCACCCTTTTATGTTTTCTTTTCCCCAGGATATAAAGAAAGGTTCTTAGGTAAAAAAAGGGAAGATCTTTATGGGAGATATTGAAGATCTTTCACCACGATTAGAAGATTACGTTCCGAGTTTCCAAAGACACTAAACTATTACGATCCTTGTGTGTGTGTGTTTTTGTTATGAACTAAGTATTCCGCAAAAGTAATGTAAAGTCTATGTACGTCAGGATACGGGTCTCTACAAATACTGTCTAAAATTTCTCTTGAACAATTTCCCTGAAAGAGTCACCTCATCATAAGACTTACACACTAAACCCTACCATCTCCCTACTAATCCATGAAATAGGATCACTTACAGGGACATCATCAGATCTTCTTGAGTCATGAATAGATGGAAAAATTAGGTCACCACCTCAAGATAGTCCTCAGATTCATATGTGTTTGTCTCTCTTCAAAACCTTAGAGGTCTCTTCCAATAATTTCATAAATCATGATCTACTTGTGCACTTCTTCTGATCGTACTTTTTTTACCATGTGATTCTTTATAGGTGGTGTGGATTGTGCACTACTTAGAGGTAATATCTTGGTAACTGGTCCCCATATCGGCACCTCATAACTCAGGGGATCACCCTCATGATTATCATGATGAATCCTAGATTATATACATCATGGAGGAATCCTAAAACAATTATGATGTACCACTATTAATGATTATATATTGAGAGATGAATCAAAAATGTCATGGATACCACAACTTATTTAAATACTATGCAGGTACCATTGTTTTTCCCTGCAACAAATGTTCACATGTTGTATTTTTGTAGGAAGTCGATCGGTGTCCGGGTGTATAAATGCATTGGCCGCCACACCAACCCTAGATTTCGTAGTCTAAAATCAAATCTAGAAAAACCTAACATTGGTACCCAAAACCAATCTCATAGACTCCCAATATAAATGTAGAAGCCACCACCTTTGATAAAACTCTACCACAGCCGGTCCTAGTGGGGCTCTTGATGTGATTCCCCAATCCCACCACCAATTGGCTTGGGACTGGAGACTAACACTGAGAAGTATTATCAGTAACATGGGAGGCCTTAGCCTAAGTACCTATGCACAAACACAAAAATCTTAAAACCCATATAATTATGAAATATAAAAAACATTAACAACCATGCATTCATACATCTAATCTCATAACTATAGTGTGATAGGATATAAAAGAAAAGTAAACATAGCTAAATAAAAACCCACCAAAAAGTGCCTGGAACAAAAGGTGAAACTGAAATTAATGTAATGGGACTATTTTTAAAAATCCATAGGGACATACCTCAGTATGTCCAGTATCACTGAGAACCGTATCATCTTGCACTTTCTGGGTCTCTTTGAAAAGGTGGATCGTATTCACAAGACACGACACATGCAAGAAAATCCCATGATGGAGTGAGTATAATAATACTCCGTAGGAAACCCCGAAAAAAAAAATCCTAAAACAAAGGAAAAGTACTCAAATCCACACATATATATGTATACAACTCATATATAGATATAATCAAAAGTTATAGATGGTCTAGAGGAAATCCAAAACTGTAGTATACCCAACCTAGGATTCCATATCCAGGATTCCACAAATCACTCATCTGTGAAAACAAACTCCTAATATTAAAAAAACAGATGATCTGGAGTGATGGTTTGACCATGATAACAATGATTTAAACTCGTACAAGCCTTGTTTTTTATGAATAATGTATTCCTCCATCAAATCTTCCTAGAAAAAGGATCAAATTGTTTTTATTCGTTATGCACCGAAGAAAACTGATCAACATGAAATAAGGAATCCATCATCATCCAAATCACATAGTCTCCATCATCTCACCCCTTATGGTTTTTAATGATCATAGATCTACAAGATAAAATCATTTTTCCAAGAAATGGGTGAAAAATAATTGATTTATTAAGATTTTTTAAGCCAGGAGAAAAACAAAGAATGGCCAAAAAAATAATGAACTATGTGAGAAAATGACATGGAAAAATTAGAGTAATGAACCTTGATATATATTAATGTCTATCTAGATATTTTACCATTTGAACGAAAATAAAAATAATCAAATCACAAAGAAATTATCTCATGAAAACTCCACAAATAAACCCATCCCACATAACGATCGAATCATGAGTCAATATGTTTATTTAATGGTTCACGTTCATCGTAGAAGTGAAGAACATGGAGAATAAAAGAAAAACACACACTCTGCCACACTTCATATCAATCTATAAAAAAAACAAGCCTCTTTCATTATTATTTATGAGATCCTTCAAATATAGTGGGCATCTTTCATTGATCCAGGATCTAATCATCGACAAACTTATAGAATTATCCAATGGTCTCAACAATGGATCTCTTATGGTTCCATGGTTTTACGGATAACATTGGAAATTTAAAAAATGATCTTTTTAAAGAACCACTAAATATTACATCATTGAAAGGAATTAAAATAATGTAATTTAATAATTTAATTTATTCCCGCACCCTCAATAAATTTTACACAAATGCCCCGCACTGACTAATGTTATGTTTCCCATATGGTAAAACCCATAGTTTTAACTCAACGATGCCCTTATATTTCAAATTTGGGAACCCCTTTATATGTTATTAATTTTTTTCAGGAATAATACATGGGTATGATATTTAATATGTTTAATATATTTAAAACAATTATTTTCAATACACTTGGACTTGGAATCACACTCCATCTTAGTGCATGGTCTCGAAAATAATCTATATAATATCCAAAAAAATAATTCACAAAAAATCAAATATATTACATGTTGTTAGATGAAAATAATAAAAAATGATGTCTAATCCTCCCAAAATCCTAAATGCATATGACCAAATAAATCCATCATACTATATTCCTATGAATAGTCATTCATGACTTGAATAGAGGTTTCTTTATCAATGAATCAGAAATGACATGTCTCTAATAAGTGGTATACAAAATAAGAATTTTAAAATATTTTAGGTACTCCACTTATCACCTAAGATGAAGGATAAAATATCCTTCTATGATGATGTAACTCAATATTTATTACTATATTAGATAGTATACTCTTCTTTGAAATGATAATTCCACAAACTATTAAGAGTCTCCATCATAGAATTGAGTTTGAGTTCATGAGTGGGACATTTCTTCTCATTTTTCCAAATCTGATGATCACCACAAGACATCATATAATATCTCTATATAATAATACAAAGAAAAACAAAACCATATGTATCACAAAATACAAAATATCCATATTTATCTTCTATAAGAGTAAAAATATGATATGGAGTCAAAAGATTCATTAAATCATTATTGATATCCAATAATTTTGAATCCCCTAAAAAGATTAATTTATTATGAGTTAGGGAGGTCAATAAAAAATATAATATTAAGTAATCCTTCCAAAAATTGAGATAATACACTGTCCATCCCAAGAATCTCTGAATTTCAATGGAATTCCCTAGTTCCTACCTTTTTAAAATATATTTAACATTTTGAGGGTAAAATAAAATACTAAGTATTAAAACCATGTGATCCAATAAATATACCACAGGAATTTAGAGATTACTTTTAAAAATACTAGCATAATGTTAGTAATTCATTATGATGTCAAAATCATAAATAATTTGATGAACATGGTCATAGTTTATTTTAGAGTAATCTAAGATGTCATGCAAAAAGATCACAATGAACGAATCAAGGTATTAATGGAAATTAATGTTCATCAAATCCATAAATAAATAAAGATAATTGGTTAGACTAGAGAGAATATAAAAGTACTCATAATGGAAATACCATCTCATTAAATTGGTCCTAGTGATATCAAACTCATTTTTCCTAAACGAGTGATAACCATATTGATGAATGATCTTAGATAACAAGTTTTTACTTTTCAAATGATCAACAAAAATTGATTTGTTTTTTAATAGATACTTTTTATTAATCATAACATGATTATAATATATATACCTTACATATATTTATTATTTCAACATTGAATAATTTTTTTTATATATCATAACAAAAAACACACTAAGAATGTTTAGGTTTAGTGTCTATAGAAACTGGGAAACATAAACAACTAGTTCATAAAACATCCACATTGTTTCCCACTTTTTTCATTATAACTAGAATCATTTTTGACATGTCATAATTAATACCCTTCATCCAAACATAGGGAAAGGAAACATATGAATGTGTGATCTCAAATTATCATCAAGGGTAAACAAGTAAAATATCAATCATATCATAATCTTAAGAACATAACATTTGAAAATCTTATCTTGCATATAAAATATCATAATATAATGTCTTGGGATAAATCATAAAATTTAAATATAATCCCAATATGAATAACATAAGACAATAAATATTGTGGCATACACTAATAATCATACAAAAAAATTTCATATAAATCAATGCTCATTGAGAGACAATCATAGGGGACATGTTCCATTACTGAACCGAGTTTACTCCTCATTCCAGCCCTCTATTACTGAACCAGTCTTACATTTCATTCAATTAATGACTATAAAATGAGATATAAATCATTTCCCATTTCATTTTATGGATATATAGATCCCACCCATCTTAAAATGAAACCATTATTACGTGTTCCTCAAAAACATAAAAACATTCAATATATAATAACCCATAAAATAAATAGGGTTTCTTAAACAAAATTACATCATAATTGATATAAAACAAATGGATTTACTAAATAAAATTCCTTAAAGAAACAATCAAATAATAGTAATTATAGGGATTAAACTATTACCCTATTTAAATAGTGTCATCTTAGATTGAAATAATTTTGAGAAAACACTAGAATTTAATTCTTTAGGAAAATAAAATTTTTTCGTCAAAAAAGTTTGCCTTCCTAAAATGCCACAAAATTTTAGAAGATATCATTTTATTTGAAAATAACCTTTTAATCTTGTAGTGGAAGATTTAAGGAAATAAGACATTATGAATGTTTAAAAATCCATTCATTCCAGACATGTTTAAAAAACATTCTTCTCGTACTTTAAATGGAATAGTCAAAAAGTACCTCGTACTGAAAACCAAAAATGATTTCATTCATTACGTTTAAAAAAATTCACCAACGTGTAAAATCTGAATTTAAAAAATTTAATCTGTAGAAAAATAATATTACATATTTAGGAAATATTGACATGGATGATAAATATACCCAAATAAATATTTACGTTTAAAGAATATGGATAAAAATGAGATTGTGAGATTATCTCATAACATATGTTTGAGATTATTTGTATGTATCCAAAAGTTCTTAATAATTATTTAAATATAGTTACTTATTTATTACAAAATCATAATAATTTTTATGATATAATTTATTATCATATTTTCGTCCATTGGTTAGTAAAATTTCATTGTTACTCGTTATTAGGGTATTGACTGCTTTTATGTATGCATGTTTTGTCTGATACATTCTTTTTCAACCTTTTAGTTATACTTATATCATTTAAAAAATGGTATTAGTAATATATATATCATATTGATTAATTCAATTCATTTATATAATTATGCTTTAATGAAGATTATGTAGAATGAATCACATTACACCATGGAGATGGTAAGCCGTACGTACACACGTGCGATGACATCATTCCCATAATTGTTGAATGATATTGAAGTAGAAAATTTATAGTATTTCAGAATCAATATCATTTTATAATAATCGTATATATATTTATTAATTCCATCATTATACCCATCCTTGTAAGGTGGTGGTAAAAAAAGGATAACACCACGGCGTGGGGATGATAAGTCGTATGTACGCACATGTGATGATTTCATTTTTAATAAGACATGTAGAATGTTGAATATTTTTTTTTCATAATAATAATATCCTATCTATATATAAGTACTACTGGATTTATAACTTTATAATTAATCAAATCAGAAAGTTCAATTGGATGAAGGAAGAAGTTTGAAAGAATTGATAAAAGATAATACCTCTTCTTCGATGTGTGTCCCATAAATATCTATATAGAGGACTAGAGTTAGTAATTGGGAAAGACCAAGACCTATATAATATTAATAGGGATGTTTAGAAAGTAAATGGTTAGGGTATTGTTGATATTGAAGGCTCAAAATAATGTGAAGAGTTGAGGGAGGAAGTTCCTTTTGTAATTGAGGTGAGGGGCACTTTTGGAAACATCAAAAATATTAATTTATAATAAAATCATACTCCACATAAAAACCTAAAAAATGTCAAAATTTCAAATATGAGATGATATAGAGTTATAATATCATCAACCAATAAATTTTAGACAAGTTTGTACGTCAGTTTAAGCGTTTTCATTTTAATTAAAACGTAGTTAATCTATTAAATTTTTAACTAAGGTGACAAATATTTCAATATTAAAATTGAAAAATATTTACTTATTTGAAGTTAATTAGACCATACATGAATAATTTAGAACATATTTGACCATATAAAAATCATTCTATATTTTTAAAAATATTTTAGGATTTTTAAATAATTTAAGAAAGCTATATTTTGACAAAATATCAATAGTGTCAAGTTTAACACTATTTATTGAATGGATTTATAGAAATATCCGAATAAGAAGTAAAATTTGATCCAAATATTGTATTATATATATATAGGGGGTAAAGGATACGTAAAATATTCACTTGATGTAATAATTAGCCCAAATTATAGTTATTCAAATAATTTTAATAACATTTATTTGATCTCTTCATTAATAATATAATCACTACCTCAATATTGTGTAATTATTTAATATACTTATTTGTTGAATAAAAACAGAAAATAAAATAATATTATTCATATAAATCCATTATAATATATTATAATACTTATATTTGAATTTATCTTCTGAAAAAACCCAACATTAAAAATTATATACTCTTTTAAAACAAGAATGTGACAAATTCATCTTTATAATAAACAAAATAATAAGTGTCATAATCACTTCTATAAGCATATTAGTGGTAAATAATTGTACCTTTGGATGATTATTCTCTCTATATACTTGAATAATACGTTTTTGGAAAGTGTTTGGGCCGTTTTATGGTAATTAATATTTTAATAAAAACCATTTTACTGAGTACTCATCAATTAATTAATTTTTTTTATCATCTGAGTATAAGTC
This sequence comes from Viscum album, assembly GCA_963277665.1. Classification (NCBI taxonomy): domain Eukaryota; kingdom Viridiplantae; phylum Streptophyta; class Magnoliopsida; order Santalales; family Viscaceae; genus Viscum; species Viscum album. Next base: position 1,056,089,904 of record OY728119.1, on the reverse strand, counting down.
CTTAAGGGAATTATTTATTTCACAAAAAATAAAAAATAAAATAATATGATAAAGAAGAAAATTTATCTTTCAAATGAAAATTTATAATAATTTTTATATTTTGTGCAACCATATATTAAAAATAATTTAATTACTAATGTTTGAGCGACATATTTCATTTTTCCTTAAATAAATTAATTTAAATTTCATAATATCATGCAAGTGGGTTCCAATGGATACCATTTCGACCCAATTATGTTTTAGGGAAAATTATAGTCATCCAATTATATTATGACAAGTGTTATGGTAATTGTTTAATATTATTTTTATCCTTAATTACCCGAATTACCATTTTCCCTTGTTAATTTTTTTCCAAAGTTACTATTTATATTTCCCAAAAATGAAATAAATATATTTACATAATTTGTACCTAACAATTATAAATATGAAATAAATTTCCCTAAATTAAAAATATTCAATTTTTAGCAATTAATTTAAAATTCATCTCATTGCTAAAATGAGAAAACAAGATTTGAAAGTTAAAATATTGAAAAAGAGTGAAATATTTTTACAAATGCATTGAATGTAAAATTAATTGTAGTGAAATAAATTATATTAAATGGTAAAAATATATTGTTTTTATACTTTAAAAAAATTATTAATATAATTTATCCATATAAATTATTTCATTGGAAAGTGTTATTTTCAATTAAATTTCAGCATATTTCTACTAATCACCAAAACATGAATCTTATTAGAAAAAAATGGAAATTCATCCAAAGTAATTTCAAATATCCCGCTACAAAATAATATGTTAACTTTTTTCTATAATAATTAATAATGTCTCATCAATTTCATTACCAAAAGAAATTCACCCAGAAATACATATATCTAATTGATTTATATTATTCATGAAAAATTGATAAGCAGTGAATTCACAATGCACTTTCATAAGTTATTTTTAAATATTCATTCTAACCTAACAACTAGGATATAATTTTAATTCTATGTTAACAGCATCCCATTGTTTATTTAAACTCATTATTGTGTTCAAAGCATGATACATAAGCGTAAAAATTATTTAATGAAAACATTTCATACAAACATTAGGGTGTTACATTTTAACCCACTTAAACAAAATATCTCCCAAGAAATTGATCACATGGAAACAAATATATGAGGAAACCTCCCCATCATCATATCCTCAAGTTCATATGTAGCTTCTTCAAATTTTTGGTTCCTCCTTAAAACTTTTACTAGGCCAACTATCTTCTTTTGTAGAACATTTTTTCTACGATCCAAAATCTATATCAGTTATTATTCATTAGAATGAACTTGATCATGTGTTATAACTTCTAATAATTTTATATGTGAAGGATAAGGTATTTTCTTTCTTAGTAGATATACATGGAACACATCATGAACTTTTGAGTGATTTGGTGGAAGTTCTAGTCGGTAAGTTAGATTTCTTCACTTTTTTCCATAGAGGTCTTCATAAGTATCCATTTGAAAACTATAATGATAGATATTAATGTAAGAAAATTCCACCAAAGGTAGGTGTTGTTCCAAACCACCATTGTAATCCAAATATTATGCTCTCAACATGTCTTCTAGAGTTTGAATTGTCCTCACAGACTGGCCATCTATTTGGAGATGATAAATAGTGATGAAACATAACTCTATATTCATAGCATGGATAATACTTCTCCAGATATTTGAGGTAATCCTCAATCCCTAATCATATATAATGGAATTTGATACTCCATGTAATCATACGAATTTATTTACATATATCATGGAAATCCCATCAAGAGGTAAATCCTCTCTAAAAAAATGAATTATGCCGACTTTATAAGGCGATAAACTATAACTCATATATCATTATGGAAGTTAGATGTTTTTGTATGTTTGACAATAAAATCCACTGTGATGTTTTCCAATTTCCATTCTGGTATGGGTAGTGGTTGTAACACCCCCTTAGTCATTTGTCTCTCGGTCTTAAGTGGCTAAAAATCCATGAATTGAGAGACATAATTGGAAACATTTCTTTTCATGACATCCTACAAGAAATACTATTTCATGTCCCTATAAATATTTGTTCTAATAGGGTGAATAGATAATGAAGAACTATGAGCCTAATCCAATTGTTCCTTCTTCAATTTTAGTATGGGTAGAATACAATCCCTTTTCTAGAACCATATTATTTCATCACAATCAATGATGAATTTAGGAACATATTTTGTACTCTTTTGTAACTCCATATCTTTCTTCTTCACATCCTTAATCTTCAATTATATTGATATTTTAGCATTCATTTAAGAAAGATAACATTTATCTCCTTCCATTAAAATTTCATGATCCTGCCTTTGCAAATAGAACAGGTGATCCCCAAGGTGACACACTGATATGGCCTTAAAACACTTGTTTTTTCACAACTTTTTAATTAATTTTTAAGGATTCAATTGGTTGTTTTTTTACTTTATACTATATATTAAATTTTTTTTATTTTTCTAAATAAAATTAACAACTATTCAATTTTTTATAGTTAATCGTGTATTTAAATCTTTAAATTTGTTAATATATGTTTTACATAATTTTATAGTCTAAAATATTTTTTTAGTATGTTCTTTTTGTCGGAGAATTTCATAATTTAGAATTAATTAATTAACAAATTAATTCTGATTTTGTACATTAAATAATATTATTTTGATTTATCTTTTTATGTATTAAATATTTAATAATCTATAATAACATAATTTTTAGATGTCTATCAACAATTCATTAATTATAATATAAGATAATAAAATTACTTCATTTGTTAAATATATTATATTTAATTTCAATAATTTAGATAATTTCTTAATAATTTAATTATTATTTTTTTTACTTCAATTAATTTAATTTGAAACAATAACCATTTTAAATAAATTAACATTGTCATTAAATTTCAATCTCGTTTTTATTTTATAATTTAGTTGATTTTTAATTTTATGTTTTAGCTTAGTTTTATTTTATGATAAATTAATTAAAGTTAATAATAAATTAATTTATGTTTTATTTTTTTCATATATTTTATTTATGTTTATGAGTTACTTAATATCTCATTTTATTTTATTAATTCATACTTTGAATAAATTATTTTTTACTTTATATTTTAGTTTTAATTTGTTTTTATTAATGTTGTAGTTTGCCGTTTAATTCCAATGTTATGGTTCCACCGTAACTCCCTCAAACTGTTTCCCTTTCATAGTGGCACCACAACACCACACACCTCTTCCAGTTTCCACTCTTTCCCCAGCCACCGTAACCCTCCTCACGGTGCCACAAGTTCTCACTTTTTCTTTGTCACCATAAACCATTTGAGGAACCATTTTTCTACGATCACGACTCCCTTCATGGTTTCACTTTTTGTGGTGACACCGTCAGCCCATCTTACAGTTCCACAGAAACTCCACCTTTACACGGTATCACCATCGCTTGAATTGTCCATCACACACTGAAAACTCTGCCCATACTCACTCATTATTTAATACTTTTTCCCTTTCCTTTCACCACCATAAATTCAACAGAAAATTATCATATTAATAGAATCAAAACACCTTTGATTTCCAACATGCAGACCCGAACTAGAATTAGAATGAGTTTCAAATCCACAACCACCACCCATGAGTCATCCTAAAATATGTTTTGAAGCCGATGAGGAGGAGGAGTATGCTCATGCCACGATTGATTGAGTCGGTGAGGGTTTTCACATCACTTGATCTAAAAGAAAACACCTTCCATCATGTTTAACGACATAGTTGTAGAATTTTATCAATAAGTCTGCCATGGATGAGCCAAACCGGATAGCCACAAGCCATAAGATTAAATCACTAGCCTTTCTGATCTGGAGGAGCTCCAAATTCATGTCTCCACACTAAAAGAGGATACCTGACATGCTGTTGTGAAGATCTGGAGGAGCAGAAGCCATCTTGTGCCATCTGCTGGGGAACCAAGTGGGGTTGCACGCTGCCCAGATTAGGTCCGTAAGCACCACAAACCTAGGTCGATCAAGAGGTGGGGAACTGAAGTCATCACCTTGTACCAAAATCCCCGAGATAAGGTCAAACAGCATCTGAACGCTACCAAAAGGATGGTCTGATTCCGTGGAGGGAGCCGTAGATCTGCTTTCTGGAGAATGAACCAAGCACCCCCTGTAGCGCCAATTTTGTGTGTGTGGGGGAGAGAAGCATAATTTAAAAAAACAACAAACAAATAAACAAATAAACAATAAAATAATAAAAATGTTTATAATAAATTAATTATTACTAATTAATTAACTATGATAGTAAACTAATTAAATTAACTAATTAAACTAAGTTCTAATTTAATTTTTGTTTTTATGAATTAATTTTACTGTAATTGATCTTAGCCCAATTTTAGAATTTTATTAAGTTATGTTAACTAATTTTTAATAATAACCATATTAATAAAATAAATTAATGAATAATAATAAATTAAAAACATAAAAAAATTATTTAATTAAAGATTAAATAATAAATTAATAACTTTAATATTAATATTTAATCTAGTATATAATATTTATCAACATAAGTATTTATTAATTTACTTTAATTAACTTTTTAACTTAACATTAATTTAAAAAATAACTATAATATATTATTTATTTTCATTGAATTTTTTAGTACTTGTTTTGTTCTCTACTGTGTAGGTTTATGCAAGAGTTGGAAGCACGTCCAGATTCACTTGAACTAACTCACCAGAAGATAGTTACATGGGAAAAGCTAGCGTGACACGTCGGCCACGAAAAAACACACGTGTATGGTGCACATGCTAAGGACATTTATAGATAGTGCAAAATAGGGGGTGACATGGAACAAATTATATTGGATATTAAAGACAGATAAAGTATAAGAATTCAATTAGATTTTCATACGCATGCAACAATCACATCCATCCGAGAGGATATCGAGACTCAATCATTCTTACATTGAACGTACACACTTTTTCGAGAGCGGAGACTCTCAAAAGATGATAGAGAAGAAATGGAGTTGAATGAGCCCGCGAACATATCATAACTGAGGGTGTTCTTTTCCCCTCTTGGAATTAATTTCACATTACTCTGTAATCGATTGTTTTTCATTTCATTAATCAAGATGATCATAGGTTAATATTGCCTTGGCTAGGGAATTTAATTCTTCTGGTCTATCTTTAAAACTTCTTCAATTACTTTACATTTTTCAGAATCATAATCAATCAGCAATATTGAATTATGATTATGTATTCAGTTGGTTCACATCTCAATTGATTTAAAAATTCAAAATTTTAATATCTACTGGAGAGGTTGTTTTTTAGTGCATCTATTAGAACATTAATATTATTAACTTTTGAAATTAAGGGTGAGTTTATTTCCAAATATAATATTTTCAATATTCTTACGAGTTCAGTTAAGTTATTATGTGGTGAACTCCAAGACTTAATCCTATGTCTTTTGAATTTCACTACGAGGGAGATTAATCAGTTTTTCATTTCTGTGTGTTTCAACAAAACGTTTTGATGAAGAAATCAATTTCAACAAGTATATTAGATTTTCTGAGTGACTTTTGATGGCCTAATCTATTTTGCATTTTATTCTATGTATTAGTTTACTGTTTTCTTCAGTTTATTGGTACTGTAGTGTAGGTTTAGTACACGATTTAGTGTTAGATCTAGTTTCTTGGGAAAATTATTGTGTTCAGATTTATGTTAACTAAATAAAATTAATAGAATATAAAAAAATATATTGTTAAAAAATATCCCCTTCACTGTTGACAACAATGGAGTTAAATCAAAATAAAAACATAGAAAACTCACCTACCCTCCCTTGGGTTAATCCCTTCACTAATATATTAGTATAGGTTTATAAATAACATTTTGAGGGAAGTGATGTCCTCCAGCCACATAAACATTTAGGACTCCGGGGAGATTATAGTGAAGAAATGGAGGGGAAGGATCCTGAGAATAGATAATTACTGAGGGAGTTCTTTCCCCTCTTGTAAATAATTTCAAAGTACTCTATTATCGATTATTTTTCATTACATTAATCAAGATGGTCAAAGGTTAATATTTTCTTAGCTCGAAAATTTAATTCAGCTGGCCTATCTTTAAAACATCATCAGTTACTTTTCATTTTATAGAATCATAATAAATGCACGAGATTGAATTATGATTCTTTGTTCTTTTGGTTCACCTCTAAATTGATTTTAAAATTCACAATTTCAATATCGACTAGTGAGTTTTTTTATGAATGCATCTATCAGAACATTAATGTCATTAACTATGGATTTTCACAGTGAGTTTATTTCCAATTATAGTCTTTTCAAACTTCTTAACAGTGCAATTATGTTTTGGTGTGGCGAACTCCAAGACTTAATCCACTATCTGTTGAATTTCTTTGTGAGGGAGATTCATCAGTTTTGAGTTGAGGTGTGTTTAAACCATAATTTTTTTGTAGAAAACTATTTCAACCAGTTTATTATATTTTCTGAGTGATTTTTTTTGTCTCATCATTTTTTCCATTGCTTCTTTGTATTAGTTTTCTATTATCTTTAGTTAATCCGTACTTTTGTTTAGGTTTAGTGAAAGATTTAGTGATTGATCTAGTTTCTTTCGAAAATTATTGTACTCAGATTTATGTTAACTAATGAAAATCATAAAGAATATAAAAAAATTATAAAGTTAATAAAGATTCCATTCACTTCTAACAACATTGGAGTTTAATCAAAATAAACCCTTAGAAAACTTACATACCATCCCTTGGGTTTGATCCATCACAACTATACTAGTGTTTGTTTATAAATAACATTTAAAGGGATGTCACGACCTCCGGTAACATCCTAAATTAACAATTTTATAGGGGAAGGAATGTTCTTAGTAATCTATGTGTTTAAAAAAAAACTATATTAAAAAAATCTGTAAAAAATAATGTGAACATTTGCTGCTTATGTTGACTGTTTAAGAAGTGTTAGAATATTTTATGTGTGTTTAATATGAAAATTTAAAAAATGGAATGTTTTGAAGGCTCAAACTATTCCCCAGACCTTACTGTGTTTCTTGTGGAGATTATGGACATACAGTCTGACAGTGTGTCAATAACCATCCACAATATTCTTTTTTACATTGAAGATGATGAAAAAATTGAATCTAACCGTGAATTCCTAGCTAAGCATGAATTGATTGAAACCAAATTGTGTTTTAGGGAGAATAATTTTTAATATTGAGTTAATCTAATACCATGAAATTCAAGCAAAATACACACAAGGTGATGTTCAAAAAATGAAAAGATTGGAAAAAATTCTCTTGGAATTACAACATAGGGTTAAAGATCTAGAATAATTTGAAGAAAATGAAAATAAATATGTTAATAATAGAATATAAAATCAAGATGACGAGGAATATGATAGTGAAAATAAGAAAGAAACCATTTACTTTGAAAAATATGATTATGGTGAACTAAATCCAGATATAACCAACTCATTAAAAAAAGAACACCATATTGAAAATCCAATAAATAACTTTAATGGAGTTGAGTTAGAAAATTTTAAAGATGAATTGAAATAGATTAAAAAGGAATTCCCAATTCATTTCATAATTCCTACCTTTGAGAAAAATCACTATTTTAGGAGTTTTGAAAAGGAAGTCACTTGGGAAGAATAGATTCTTGAAACTGAAAAATAGAATGAGAAAAAAAATTTACCCAATTTTTCTATCTTTGTGAACAATGAGGCTAAACATGATATTAGGTATAATGTGGATGGGAACCTTAAGAAGTTAATAACAGAATCTCACATATTTGAACCACAATTGAAAATTTCTCTTCCATGTTTTGAACTAGTAAACCCATTAATTTTTAAAATTTTGTTGGATAATTAGGATGAGGGAATTATATTAGAATAAAGATTAACTGATGAGTTTTCATTTCCATATTCTCATTTTAATCACTTTTCTGAAATCTTTTTCAATGAAATTGGAATTAGTGTTTGCCAACATTTTGATAAATTTCTTAATTTGAACATTCTAGAAACTGAAATTATTGAAACTAAATTGTACAATTATTTTACTAAGATTGAATTGCAATAGTCAAATGGCAAAGTTTTAGAAAGTGAGACTTTTGAACTTGATCCTGAAAGAGAGGTTGATTTCACACAATATGATGTCTTCAGAATTGATTTAATATAATAATTAAGTGTTCAATGTGAGTTAAAATATGAGGATCTTTTGGAATATATTTACATCATTGTTAGGCCTGAACCTGCTTATGATAAAATAAATTCTCTTATCTATTTTTCACCTCCATCCTCAACTGAGTCAGGTGAAAAAGATCATCATGATGCTGATATTAGTTTAGAATTGGATTTATACTGGACTTCTATTGTACATGATTCTTCTTAGAACGTTAATGAATCCCCTTTTGAACATGCTAATCAGGATTTTCCCATTTTCACCCTTGAATGTGAATCTGTTAGTGTTGAAGTTGAAGAGGATTGTTGTGAGTATGTTTTCATACCCTTTTTAGCACCAAATACATTTCTTCCACTTCCTTAAAATGTTAAAATTTTCAAATCTGAAACAATTAGTGAATTTAAGAGCACCATGTCCATAACTGCTAATGGGTGCTATTTAGTGATTTATGTAGATAATGATAAATTGGTTTTAGAATGCTTATGTTTTTGTGCTGACAAAATTCATCTTTCTGTTAAAAGAAATGGACCAAACACATGTGGGTGTTCCTATTAAGGATACCACATCCACCTAGTGATTACGGTTAGTTGATAGTTGAGTCAGTCTAGGGACTATAAATCTAGCGCTTCATGGGAGGAAACCCAAGTTTTTTATTGTGTTAATATATAATTGTTTTTGATCAAATTAAGTATAAATAAAGACTTTAAATTTATTGATTCATGGGATTTAACCAATGTTCTGTCCTTGTTTTACTTTTGATCTATTTTGTGTTGAATAAAGCACTTCTGTGCTGCTTCTTCTATTTCTCTATATCTACTATATATTTTTTCTTAGTTTACATGATCATTGTTTTTAGGATACTGCTGCATCAATAAAGGAGTGGAATTCCCATGTTGATGATTAATGAAAAACCTATTCCGGGAAGTATCTTAGAACCTATATTCATTATTATGATCCTTACCACTCTTTAAAAATTCTATTTCATGACTTAAAATGAAAAAAATCTTCATATGTTTAAAACATATACATGTTTTAGAAAATCTGCTTCATGCTGGCTTGAAAAATATTTTATATGTCTTGCATACTAAAATGTTTCTGGTGCATGTCACATGGTTTTTAAAAAATCTTGCATCTTCCTCTTGGTGAAAATTTTAATTTCATTATTATTTTTAAATCTCTCATTGTATGAAATTAAGTGTGGGTGGAAACATGAGGGTTGTTTTTTGGGTTTTTCATTGAAGCTGGCTAGTCTGTAGGATGTTTAACATGCATCTTCCTTATATACTGAACATTCACTTCAACAAAAAAATTTCAGATTGCTACACCCTATCCAGTTTGCATTTTCAAGTTTCATGCAACTGTTTTAACGTTAAATGAAAATATTTGTCACTGGACATAAAAATTAATGCATGTAATTTCTAATGAACCTGTTGATAAGTTATTTATTATGGTGAAAAATACTTTTTGAACATCAAAGAGACCCTTATACATGTCATTAATCTACTGGAATACCAAATCAATTTTGAGCTTTAAACTCTCAAATTGTTATTATCCACTTTAGAGGTCACCTTTGTGGACAAAGACGGGTATTAAGTGCGGGGGAATTAGAGAGTAAATTCTTGAATGTGCTTAAATATACTAAATTGAAATCCCAAAAATTCCCATTGAAATTTCAATCTATTTGTAAAAAATTTGGTAAAATGTTTACAAATGTTTTCATAATTTTAGGTTTTACATTGTACTCTAATGTGTCTTACCTAATGACCTACTTTGTTATTAATTAATAACTTCTTTTAATCTGAAGTTTATGAGGTTAGATGATTGATGAGTGGTAAATATTAGTGGTTTTTTGTAAAATTGGTTCATGGACTATTTTTTAGAGTTATATGTGTGCCCTATTAGTTGAGTTTTGATTATAACCCTTGGAATTTCATGTTTTATTTTGATCCTAGGAGATTCATTTTTCGTTTAATTATAAAAATTAGTCCCATTTGTGAGGAAAATAAATAGTTTTCATTAAAAAATTTTAAAATTTGAGTAGTCTATTCAATCCGGGATCCCGCGGTGAGTCTCTGAGACCCTAGATATTGGGTGGATTTCTATTTACAATAAGCCCTCTTTACACTTGGAATAAGTGAATATGAACTGTTATAGCACATGATACATAGCTTAGGAAAAATAAAATAAAGTGTATTGGTTCAAAAATGGGTTTATTTAGGTGATGGGGATGATGAACTTCAGAAGTATAAGGGGCCAATTGGTTTATATGGGATTCATTTAGGTTTTATCAATAAGGTGTTTCAAAAAAATATTTATTTTTGGAGCCTAGGTGAAAAGTCAATGTAATAAGTTCTTTTGTTTATATTTTTAATTCCACTAATAATTTACCTCTTATCACCCTCTAACTTTAGATTAATGCCTGGATTAATGTTATTCACTAAAGAGTATCACATATTAGGCATGTCATATTCATTGCTCAATGATTCTTTGTTATCTTGATTACCCTATTGGTATTTGTTATGGGGAGGACTAAATTTGAACAACTGAATTTATAAAACCTAATGATAGTCTCTATGTCCTCTATTGAATGATCAGGAAAAGCTACATTTTGAGAAATATAATGAAAACATATTGTTTATTTCTCAATGATAATAAAACATGGGGTTGTTTGAGGAAAAGCAATGATTATGTTTGGGGGAATTTGATGTGTCCTTTAAAACACATGTTTTCCCACATATTTTTAACCAGTTTTTAAAAATTTTATTGGTTATTTTTTTACATTATAAAATATATTAACACTTATTTATTTTGTAAAATGAAATTATCAAATTATCAATTTTTTATAGGTAATTGTGTATTTATAGCTTTAAATTAGTTAATTTATGTTTTACTTAATTTTATTGTCTAAAATCTTTTTATTTAGTTTGCTGTTTTTTTCATGAAATTTTATAATTTAACATTTATTAATTAACTAATAATTTATGATTTTGTACATTAAATAATATAGTTATGATTTATCTTTTCAGGTATTAAATATTTAATAATTTAGAATAACATAATTTTTAGATGTCTATAAAAAAATTCATTAATTATAATAATATATTATAAACTTATATCATTTATTAAATCTCTTTGATTTAATTTTATTAATAAACATAATTTCTTAATAATATAAAAATTATATTTTTTTATTACAATTAATTTAATTTGAAAGAGTAAATATTTTAAATACATTAACATTTTTATATACTTTAAATCTAGTTTTTATTTTATAATTAAGTTGATTTTTAATTTTATGTTTTATTTTGGTTCTAATTTAAGTTCAATTAATTTAAGTTAATAATAATTTAATTTATGTTTTTTTGTTTCATATATTTTATTTAATTTTATGAGTAACTTAATTTCTCAATTGATTTTATTAATTCTTAATTTTAATTAATTATTTTGTAAGTCTTAATTTTAGTTTTAATTTCTCTTTAATAACTTTTTTGTTTGTAGTTTAATTCCAATGTTATGGTGCCACGATAACTCCCTCACACCATTTCCATTTCATAGTGGCACCACAACACTACACACCACTTCTAGTTTCTACTCTTTCCCTTGTCACAGTAACCCTTCTAATGGTGCCACTAGTTCTCACAGTTTTTCCACCATAAACCATCTGATTCACTGTTTCTATACCATCACGACTCTATTCATAGTTTTACTTTTTGTGGTGACACCATCAACCAAAATTATGGTGCCACTGTAACTCCACCTTTACACGGTCTCACCATTTCTTGACCTGTCCATCATGCACTGTAAACTCCTCCCATCCTCACTCAATCTTTCCCACCACATCCCTTTGCTTTCACCACCAAAAACTGAAGAGAAAATTATCATATACACAGGATCGAAACAACTTTGATTTCCAACACTCCGAACTGATCCAGGATTAGAATGGGTTTCAGATCCACAACCACTGCCCATGAGTCATCCTCAAAAAAGTTCCCTAGCTGCAGAAGAGGAGGAGTATGCACATGCCACGATTGAAGGAGTCGACAAGGGTTTGTGCGTCACTATATCTAAAAGAAGACACCTTTCATCACATTTAAAGACATAGCTGGATAATTCTATCAACATGTCTACCATTGAGGATCCAATCCGGACAAACACAAGAAGTAAAATCGAATGGCCAGCCTAGATGATCTGGAGGAGATCCCACTTCATGGAGCCACACTAAAGGAGGATGCCCGACATGCTGCTGCGAAGATTTGGAGAATCTAAATCCATCTTGTTCCATCTTCTAGAGAACTAGGAGGGGTTTCGTGCTACCCGGATTTGGTCCTCAAGCACCGCAAACCTAGGCCAAGCTTGAGGTGGGGAGCTGATGTCGTCACCTAATACCAAAAGCCACTAGAGGAGGTCAGCCAATGTATGAACGCCACCACAAGGATGAGTCAATGCCTTGTAGGGAGACGCAAATTTACTTTCTGGAGAAGGAACTGAGAACCACCCTGTAGCACCGATTTTAGGGGGAGGGGAAGAGATAAGCTTAATTTAAATAAAATAAAATAACAAACAAATAAACAAATAAATTATATAATAATAAAAATGTTTATAACAAATTAATGATTAATAATTAATCAACTAAGATATTAATCTAATTAAATTAACTAATTAAACAAAGTTTTAATTTAATTTATCTTTTAATAAAATAATTTTTAAGTAATTGATATTAGTCTAATTTAAGAATTTTATTATGTTATGTTAACTAATAATTAATAATACTTATATTAATGAAGTAACTTAATGAATAATAATAAATCAAAAACATAATAATTTTATTTAAATAAATATTTAATAATAAATTAATAACTGTAATATTAATATTTAATCTGGTAAATAATATTTATCAACTTACATATTTATTAATTAACATTAAACTTTTAATTTTATTTTAATTTATGAAATAACTCTAATATATTATTTATTTTCTTAATATTTCTACTGTTTTTTTCTCTACTATGTAGGTTCAATTAAATAGTTGGAAACACATCCAGATTCACTTGAAATAACTTACTGCAATTTAGTTACATGTGAAAAGCTAGTGCGACATGTTAGTCTTGAAAAAACAAACATGTGCAGTGAACATGCTAAAGACACTTAAAGATGGGGGAAAAGAGCTGGTGACATTCATTGAATTACATCGGATATGAAAGACAAAGCAAGTAGAAGAATTTTGGGAGATGTTCATACTCAATCCAGGATCACATCCATCCGAGATCCAACCGAGGCTCTCTCATTCTGACATTGAATGCACACACTTTTTCGAGAGCGAAGACTCCAAAGAGATGATACAACATACATGGAGGTTAAGGAGTTAGAGAACATAGCATCACTAAGGGATTAATTTCCACCTCTTGTACTTTATTTTATAGTACTCTGTAATCAATTGTTTTTCATTACTTTAATCATGATGATCATAGGTTCATATTGTCTTTGCATGGGAATTTTTTTGATCTATATTTAAAACTTCTTCAATTACTTTACATTTTTCAGAATCAATATCAATCAGAAAGATTGAATTATGATTCTATGTTTAGTTGTTTAACCTCTAAATTCATTTCAAAATTCACAATTTCAATATGGACTGAGGAGGTTGTTTTGGAATGAATCTATCAGGACATTAATGTCATTAAATTTTTAAATTCATGATGAATTTATTTAAAAATATAATATTTTCAAACTTATTAGAAGTTCAGTTATGTTTTGGTGTGGTGAACATTAAGAAATAATCTCGTGTATATTGAATTTCTTGGTGAGGGAGATTCATCAGTTTTTCATTGAGGTGTGTTTCAACAAAAAGTTTTGATGGAGAGAACTATTTAAACTAGTATATTAGATTTTATGAGAAAATTTTGTTGGTATGATCTCATTTTCCATTCCTTCCTTGTATTAGTTTACTATTTTCTTTAGTTTTTCAGTGCGTTAGTGTAGGTTTAGAGCACGATTTTGTGTTAGATATTGTTTCTTTGGAAAATTCTTGTGTTCAAATTTATGTTAACTAAATAAAATAATAAAAAATTTAAAAAATTTAGAATGATAAAAAATATCCCCTTCACTGCTAACAATAGTGTAGTTTAATCAAAATAAACCCATAGAAAACTCACCATCCTTCCCTTAAGTTCAAAACATTAATACTATACTAGTGTAGGTATAAAAATAACATTTTGAGGGATTTGACTACCTCTGTCTACATTACTCACTAAGGTGTATGAATCCCTTATCAGGATTATTTGGGAGTTTCTTCTTCAATTCCTGAAACTCAATTGGTGCCAATCTCTAAGGTGTCTTCGAAATAGGTATAGCACATATTCTGAGTTTAATTGAAAAATCAAATTCATGATTTGGTGGAAGTCTAAGAAATCCCTCTAAAAAGCCATCATCACACTCCAGTACAATGGGTGTATTATTAATCTTGAGTTTCTCCCCAACCATTTGAGATAGGTAACCTTCACTTATAGTATTCAAGACCCATATGATGGATGAAATATTTAGTGGAAGGTTATATCATCCTTGCATTAATAGATTATCATAGATTGATTTGGAATAAAACATGTGACTTCCCTTCCTTGGAAATTGAAATATTCTCCATATAAAGAAATCTAATCCATTCCAAGAATCATATCAAATTCCACAATATAACGGATCATTATATTTGAAAGAATCAATATCCCCCAAACATCACCAGGATAAGAATTATAACCTTTTTATGAGACCATTGTGGAAAAAGGAGTTGTCAAAACTAACTCAAAATCTAATTGTTGAGGTAATATGTTGATACCATTAGAATGTTATTCAGAAATAAAATAGTGGGTGTATCTCGAATCAAGGAAAACATATACTACTTTAGAGTGTCTGGTAAGTGTACCTTTCACCAATTCATTATCTTACATCACGTATTCGATAATTATTTCATGTTACTTTCCTTGTTCTTTAGCCTTAATAGATTGTTGATGTCAATCATTTACAATAACCCTTGTATTAGGTCATTGATTGGAATAATGACCTATTTCCTTGGACTTGTAGCATTGAAGTATAAGAGGTTCATTCTGTATAATATTTTCTTTTTTCACATCGTTAGATATATTTTTTCCATAACATCGGCATTCAACTGCCTCATGACCTTATTTTTGACCCTAAAAACATTTACTAGTGCCTTTATGAAAATGACCTCTATGTTTCCTTCCACACTTTGAGCATAAGGGAAAACTATTCATCTTTTAAGTGTGATATTTATATTTTTCTTTGGATTGAAATTTTCACTTCTTATCATACCCATAAGATTTATGGGTTACTCCAATCTCCATATCAACCTGGAGATCACATAGAATAATTTCCGCATAGCTATTGAAGTACCATATGGATAATTCCCTTCAAAGAATTGGTTTTATTCCACTAAAGAATCAATCCATTTTACACTCAGATTGGATAATAATTCCTGATGTGTACCTTCCAAGTCTTGTAAAATTATCATCGTAGGTACCAAGAGATTCATCATCCTTTTTCACAAGTTTACGAATCTCCTTCTTCATCACTATTCAAAAAATTATTAGGAATGTACTAATTGAATAATAATTTCTTGAACTCATCCCATTCCATGGGCTCAATTTCATATAATTTCCTAGTATTCTTAATAAGATTCCACCATTGGTCAACTTCACCTTCAAAATGATATACTACTAAGATGACTCTACCTTGTTTAGAATATAGTAGAACTAAAAATATATTTTTAGTGTTACTGATCAATTTCCAAACAACTAATGGATTAGAAGACCTACTGAATGAAGGTGGATGCTACCTCACGAAAGATTCAACTGAATATTTCTCCCAACATTGCTGGTTTGGAATTACGACATGATTAATATCTTGAGAAATTTGGGTGACTTTGGAGACAAGATTTTTCATTCCATCTTTCATAAAACTTTTTTGGCTCAGGGGGACAACAACTACATTTACCATCACATTCAGCATTAATGTGATTCTTTCAAGTTCCAACAATTGACTAAAACCATGAAGCATAGTGTGAGAAAAACTAATCATAATTCGAAAACAAAAATATTCAAGAATAAAACGTCAATTTAGGAAAATGTAGGTTTTTTCCTATTTTATTAATGAACATATTTAAAACACTAGGATATGATTGTAACCTATACTAAGATATATCCTTAGGGTTCATATTAATGTTCTCTCAACCTTGTTTCCAAATGTTAACTATAACTTTTCAATTATACCAAATATGACCTACCATAATTTACATATAGATTTTACTTCTACATTGAAGAATATTTATTACATATCATAGTGAAAACCACTCGAAGACTATATAGGATTAGTCCCTTTAGAAAATGGGAAAAATTAACAACTGGTTCATAAAAAATCCAAATTGTCACCTGCTTATTTCTTCATATCTAGATTTATTTTCGACATATCTTACATAAACCACTTCTTAATTTACTATTGAAAACAAATATATGAAAATGTTAACTAAAATTTTAAATAAGGGTAAACAAGGGAAATATCAATAATATCATTATCATACGAACATAACATTTAAAAATCATATCCTCCATATAAAAGATTATAATATTATGTTATTGTATAAATCATTAAAGTGGAATGTAATCCCAATAGTCATAACCTAAGACATGAAACTTAGTGGCATAAACACATAATCATAGAAAAATTATTTCATATTATTCAAGGCTCACTACCAAAACCATCATAACAGACAACGTCCTTTAATGGACCGAGTTCACTCTTCATTCCTGCTCTATATTACTAAACGAGATTTACTTGACCTTCCAGTCATGTCTATCTCATGATATATAAATATTTACCCAACTCATTTGAAGGATATATAGGTCTTAGCTATATCATAATGAAACTTTTATTACATGTGGAAAAAAACATAAAAACATTCACCGTAGCATAACCCATGAAAGAAAATAGGTTTCTTAAACATCATTCCATCATAATGGATATCTAAAAATGAGCCTCCTAAATAAAATTTCATAATAAATAGAATAAAATAAAAATAATTATAGGGATATAAATATTTCCCATTTTTATGTGGGCCATATTAGAGGGAAAATAATTTTTAGAAAACACTTGAAATTTATTCTTCAGAAAAATACCATTTCTTCTTCAAATATGTTTTCCATCCAAAAATGCCACAAAATTATAGATGTAATACTTTTATGTGAAAATAACCTTTTAATATTATAGTGGAATATTCAAGGAAATATGGAATTATAAAAGCGTAAAAATACATTCATGTCATAAAAATTAAAAAAATATTCTTCTCATAGTTTTTCTAAAAATGTCAAAAAGTACCTCATACTGAAAACAATAGAAGATTCTGTTCAAATTTTTTTATAAAAATTAACCAGTGGGTAACATTTGTCTTTAAAAAATTGTAGAGGATAGAAATAATGTTACATATTTAGGTAACATTGACGTGGATGATTAATATACCCCTTTAAATACTGACGTATGAACAATGTCAGATAAAAATGAGAATGTAAGATTATCCCTTACCTTAGGTTGGACATGACTTGTATCTATACAAACCTCCTATATAATGATATAAATAATGTTACTAATTTATTCCAGAATCATAATAATCTTTATGATATCTTTTATGATAATATTTTCAAAAGTTTTTTAGTTTCATTTCATTGTTACTCATTATTCTAGTATTAACTACTTTTATGTATGCATGTTTTCTCGGGTTAGTTATTGTTCTTGTTTTGAGGTTATAGTTATATAATTTAGATAATGGTATTATTATAATATATATCATATTTTTTCATTAAATTCATTTATATAATCTTTCTATAATTAATATTTTGTATAATTAATCACATCGCACCATCGAGACGGTAAGCCGTACCAACGTACGAGCGACGATATCATTCCCATAATTGTTGAATGGTATTGAAGTGGATATTGTATATTATTTCAGAATCAATATGATTTGATAATATATATATATATATATCAATTCCATCATTATACCCATCCCTATATAATGGTGGTGAAAAAACGGTTTACCCCATAACGTGGAGACGGTAAGCCGTATGTATGCATGCATGATGATTTCATATTTCATAGGATGTGTAGAAGTTAGAATATGATTGTTTCATAAAAACAATAACCTCTCAATTTATAAGTACTACTATATTTATTAAATTATAATGAATCAACTCATTATGTTGATATAGAAGAATGAATAATTTTTAAAGAATCGATAAAAGATATTACCTCTTCTTCGACGTGCTTCCTCTAAATCGTTACTTTGAGCAGTAGAGTTGTTATCTAAATAATAAAATTAACCCTATAATTTTTATGAAATTTTAGAAGGGAAATATTTAGGGCATGGTCTATATTGAATTCTCAGATGTAGTTATGAGTTGAAGGAGGATGTTCCCTTTTATAATTTAGGTGAATGACACTTTTGGAAACGTCGACAATATTTATATATAATAAAATAAAACCCCACATAAAAACCTAAAAAATGTTACAATATAGAATATTTTATGAGATGGGGTTTCAATATCATGAACCAAAATTGTTTATAAAAGTGTTTATGTCTGTTTAAGAATTATCATTCTAACTAACACTTAGTTATTCAATTAATTGTTTACTAGGGTAACAAATACTCCAATATTAAAATGGTAAAATATTTACTTATTCTAAGTAAATTAAACCATAAATGAATAATATAAAACATATAAGAACATGTCATAAATATTATATATATTATATTAAAATATTTTAGGATTTTTAAATAATTTAATAAAACCTTATTTTGACAAAATATCAATAGTGTCAATTTTTACACTATTAATTTCATGGATTTTAAAAAATATCAAAATAATAATTAAACCTAGATACAAATATTTTTTATATTCATAAGGGATAAATTTAATATAGAAAATTTATTGAACATAATTTTTATTCCATTTTATATTTATTAAAATATTCTTACCGTCATTTATTTGATATCTTTATTAATAAAATAATTACTACCACAATATTGTGAAATTAATTAATATTATTATCTATTAAATAAAAATTCAAAAGAAAATAACATCCTGAAGATAAATATATTATATTTCATAAGAAAAGTTATAGTAAAATTTATCTTTTGAATAATCCAACATAAAAAATGATATACTCTTTTGAAACATTAATGTGACAAATTTATCTTTACTTTAAATAAAATAATATAGAGCTCTTAATTTCTTCTATAAGACTGCACGTAGTAAATAATTTCACCCATGGATGATTATGATGAACACATAGTCAACCAATAATATGTTTTCATGTTTTTGGGATTTTTTATTTATATTAATATTTTATCCAGAATTGTTTTATTAATTTCCCATCAATTAAATAATTATTTCATCATACAAGAATAATTTGTTAAAATAATTATTTATTTTGGAAAAGTTAGAAATAAATTTTCAGGATAAAGTTAAAAAAAATTATATTTAAAATGAGTATATATAATCAAATTTATCTTCTATATAAACTTATAGTAAAAGTAATTTAATTATTAAGGTTTGAGTGAGACACATTTCACTTTTCTTTAAATAAAATAAAAAAATGCCCCAATCTCTTCCAAGTGGGTCCTAATGGATACAATTTCAATCCACATATATTATAGGAAAAATTATAATCATCAAATTATATTTATACAAGGGTTAGGTTAATTTGATAATATTATTTTTTCCCTCAATTAACTAAAAACCCTTTTACTGTGTTAATAAAATTTACAAATGATACTATTCATTTTGGTAAAATATAAGATTAATTTATTTAAATAATTTGGGTCTACTGATTCAAAATATGAAATCAATTTTTTAAAATTCAAATCACATAAGTTTTCAAAATCAATTTAAAATAAATCCTATTGTTGAAATGAGAAAACAGGTTTTAAATGTTATAATATTGCAAAAGATTGGAAAGTTTTTACACCTGAATTTAATGTAAAATTAATTCCAATTACCTAAATTATATTTAATGGTGAAAATATATTCTATTTATACATTATAACCAATCAATAATATAATTTAACCATATAGTCTATATCAATGAAAAAAGTTTTTTCAATTAAAAACCATTGTATTTTTACTATTCATCAAAATACGAAAGTTATTAGAAAAATATCATAAATTAATTTGAAATAAATTTTTATATCCCTATTCAATATAATTTTTTATGTTGTTTTATAAAAATTATTAATGTGACAAATCATAATTTATAAGGAGTTCTCCAATCAAGGGTGTTAAATTAATATTAAAAAAAATAGGTTTTTATACATCAAATATGATTTAATTCAAACCCTATAAATAAAATATCCATTAGATAAATGTAAAAAAAATATTTTATTAAGTATATAAAACATATATATCTCTTTAATTTTGTTACAAAAACTAATTCACTCAAAAATACAAATATCTAACTGATTTATATTTATCCTAAATAATTGATAGCCAATGAATTCAAATTGCATTTTAATAAGTTATTTATAATTTTTCTAGCTAACCAAATGTCTAGGATATAATAGTAATTTTATAATTAGTGCATCTCACAGTTCATTTAAAATCTTGATTTCATGCAACACAAGATACTGGAGAATAAAAATTATTTAATGATAGTATTTTATAAAAATATCCGGGTGTAATAATTGTTGATATTTTGATAATCAACACATAGGTGAAGGGTTCTATATTATTTCATGGTAAAATTTACTAGAACTATACCATGAAACACACTAGGATATATAAAGACATTTGAAATAAAGTTATTCAATATAGTACTTAACTCCAACTATTCACCTAGTTCCGTCCAACAAGAGGAAATAAATATGAGATGGATTCCTTAGATCATGTCAGTAGAGAACTACACCTCTCTCAAAGGTGTAAAACTAGATATTCTGATAGGAAGACTTTGGGAAAAATATTTCCCTACTAGAGAAATATCACCAATAATGATTCATTACGTATTCAGATAAATATGTGAATATCATCCTACCCTACTCCAAAAAAGAGCTCTGGATCAAATTTACCTCAGGACCAACATTACCGGAAATGCATGAAATTCTCAATAAAGGGTAGTAAAGGTGGAAAAAAATTATATCAGTTGATACAACCATCAATAGAGATCCACCAATGCATTATTAAAACGAAATCCTATTGTTTTATATCATGAACTAAAATATCTCAATAGAGATTAATCTCTATTAAATAGAATGTTTATGTGGCGAATTAGAGACCCTTAAATTAATTCATCTCAAGAGTTATAATAATATACATTATAAAATTAATGATCAATGTATGAATATTGAACAATTCCAAATTATTAGTAGGTATGAAGGAATAATAGGGACAATTATTAAATTAAGCAGTCAATAAAGATGAAGAAATTATTATGTGACCTCTCACTATCTCATGAACTACATCAGCTTCCCATGGATTCTTGTCCACTATATGAAGAAGATTCATTCATAATAACAATTAGAGAAACAAAATTATTATGGATTAAACTAAATAAACCATATATCTTCTCTATAAATTCAATCATGAACAACTATGAAGAGTGTTAAAAATATGGAAAAACCTCTACAAGTGAACTGAGAATCTGTGAGAGATAATAAACCTTTAGTGAATTTCTTAAAGAATGCATTGAGTCCCAATATTTCCACATTAAAAACACGGTAGTAGTCATTTACTAGATACATTATAATATGTATAAGAATATTAATTCTATGATAAACCATTAACCTTTTAACCACAAGACCGATCTTGCTTCCCCTTCTATTTAACAATATAAATAAAGATACCACTAGGAGTAGGAGGAACTCCCATCAACCCTAACTTATATTCTAAGTCATGTTCTTTCATTAATGATCTATTATTAAAATTAATTAATGAGTTGATATTTATCATGAAAACATAAGATCAGATATTAGCTCAAAGTCTAATCTCAACCCACTGAGATTTCAGTTTCTCATTTGATATCACCGTAGTTATAAATAAACAAGGCTAGAAAGCTGGTAAGCTTAACGAGTTTGAAAAACCATATTTTAATATGTTGAAATTAATATTTTTTTATATTATTTTACAGATGATATTGTTCAATATGTAAATTAGGCCTTGTTTCATTTGAAAATTAGGAACATAACATAATAACAGGAAACGTGGGTAGAAAAAACATTATTTAGAAACTACATTACATGCCCTTTAAAATACATTTCACTTTTAAAATTACTTGAAATAACCATGGGATATACAAAATAAATGGGTGAGAAATAAAGGCAAGGAAGGTAATAATAAAATCATAGAATAATGTAAATCTATAGTTAAATCAAGGGAATATAAGAGGGGTGATATTAAGAAACATAAACATAGAATCATTATATAAGAAATGAACAGAATAGCAATATGAGAATGTTTTAATAACATAAAAAAATAAACCATTACAAAATTTCATGGTTATCCATTAAAAATTAATAACAAAGTCTGATGAGTATAACATCCTGTGGACCATACGTGATATCTCTTGAGATAAAATCCATGCCCCTTGCATTGGAGAGCTATATAATTTTGGGCCCACAAATCACATCCATATCATCTACATGAATTTTTTTCCCTCATAGATCAAACAACATAAGAAAATATTTCATCACATTTAATCACAAAATTTAAGAGTGTTCATTAAATACATATACATACCCAATAGATGAATTATATGTCCATCTAGGTGAATACCCTCGAGTAGAAATGAGTTTGATTTTTCAAAATACAAATGTTTTCATGGGGAATCATGTGATAATTTGTATAAAATAATAGTTGTACATAATGGTTTATGGATGGGATTTGTGTGTGTGAAATGTGATCTCACATTATGTGGAAATTAAATTTATTATTAATAGTATTTTCCAAAGCACTATATGATAAGAATTAATGAAAATCAAAGGGCTTCACATAAACAATCTACTCAAAATAGAAAGGAAGATGAGATTACCACTTACATTGAAAGGGTGATTCTAAAATAATTTGAGGACCCTCTTAAGGTCTTGGGAGAACATTTGGTGGTATATAAGGAGGAAAATTAACTGTAACATCAATATTAGAGGGTTTTAAAGAAGAATAATTTGAGGTTGGGTTGATTTTATAGCAAAAGATAGTGCAATAGTTTATTAGTTTCTAAACATTCATTTTGGACTCCATATGATAAAATAATGAAAACTATAAACATTCCTTTGGTTTTTGACTAAATAAGATTTTTTTAAAATATTTTATAACTATATCAACTGAAATCATTAAAATAATACCCTCGGTGATTTGAAAGTGAGTCATGTTCATAAAGAATTAATTTTAATTCCTTAAAATATAATATAGGTTTTGGAACATTATTTAAGTGGTTATAAAATAAACAGAATAAAATAAAAAATACATTAAATTAAATGTGATACATAATAGTTTTCATGGATACAATTTATAGTAATTATTATATCATTTTTAGTAATTTAGGATTTAATAACACGTACCAAATATTTATATCGAATTTAATTTTTACCCAACAATTGACTATCTCTTAAATTTATGAAAAATTCACCATTGGATAATTTTAATGTTGGGATTTAAATAAAAAAATAATTAATTTTATTAAAAATAATACACTAATTTTGATAAATTAATCTTTTAAGACCTAAGTATCATTTATAGAAAAATAGTTATTTTGACCTCTATAACAGTTTTTAACCTTATTGAAATTAAATTTTACATTAATAAATTTTATTATGAATTATATTTAAATAAATTTTATTTAATTATAATATTATATTAAAATAACATCTACAAAAAATTTACTTGAATTCTTTATAACTGTGTTTTGATAGAATTAATATATTTCTCAAAAATATAATTTGTGTTTCATCATATCAAAATGTAATTTTTTATGAAAAAAATTATTTAATAATTCATAAAGTAATAATAAATACGGAAAATTTTAATTATTATCTTATTAAAATGAAACGGTACCAATATATATTAGTATGTTCAAGATAAATAACCCATTTTTACACAAGGTTACTCCTAATGTGTAAGGTGTTAAATAGTTCTTATTTTTTAGGGTGGTTCGATGAACATGGTATAGGTCATAATCTAGATAATATTGATCTTCTGCCATAAATGGTTACATTATTTATGTATTTTGTTAAATATCTTATTTCTCTGAGTCAATTTAAATTCTCAGCGATTCTATTTCCCTTGAAATCTACAATAAATGGGCTTTATATGGTACAATCATACAAGACTTGGGCATCGCTTCATTAGTCTATGTTGATTAGATTTTATCATAACCCTTAATATATACTAATCATAATCATCACTGTACAATGAATATTTTAGAAATGTCTATGGTGCTTAATTTCATTATAAATATTATTTTTTATAACCTATCAAGGTTTAAAACTTCCAAAGTAATGCTTGTTTTTTATATAACTTTCTTAATCAATAAGAATTTTTTTTATTTTAAAATTGAGATTAATTTATAAATGATTGGGTCATTAAATTCTCCCAGAATCTGAAATTGCACCCACAAAATTTCATTTGGTTAAATAAAACATATATGGGTACTTCTGTTTTATACCCTCTTCTAGTTCCCATGTTACTTCATTAAACATGTTGTTCTTCCGCAATCCTTTTACCATGTGAGTTTCATTATGTCAAAAAACTGTTTATCTATGATATAAGATATTGATCAGATGTTACTCATATGAATGATCACTTTCTAATGGACCTCCTATAGATTTATTATATATAAGGGGTCTGGTATGAACTTCTTCAAGAGGTATACATGGAACACATAATATACTTGAGATAGGATAGGTGGGAGTTCTAGTCGATAGGCTGAAACGTAGATGGTATCAAGGATCTTAAAGGGGATGATGTATCTTGTAGTAAGATTTCCTTTCTTCCCAAATTTCCATAAATTAATCCATGATAAAATACAAAGGAATAATTTATCTCTGAACTCAAAATCTAGAAGAAATAAATTATTTTCAACATTTTTTATCATAGTTTAATGGATTTCTTAACATATTTAATATTTTGAAGCATTTATGTCATGTATTATACTAGATCAAGTTTCAGTAGATTTCCCAATCAAACTTTATACCATCATGATATATTCTTACACCACATATCTTACTTAACATTATAAGGGTATATTTTAATGCTATAATGGAAACAATATAAATATGAGGACTCAACTAGGGGAATGTGTTGATCAAAACAACATTGGAAATTAATTAATCATGATTACTAAATATCCTAAGAGTTTAAATGGTTATCTCATACTAACTTACCATATAGGGGTGATAATTATTATTGAAACACAACTATATATCTAATTTAGGAAAATGGATTCTCTAAATCCCCATGTTAAACCTCAAATATCAATTAGATACAATATAGTGTGGTACTCTATGTAGTCTTCCAACTTCCCTTATGGATATCCTGGTGATTTGGTCCAAAGTGAAATCCTATTTGATTAAAATGAGAATCTCTAGCATTGTAAGGCTGTCAACAACCACTCAAATGGTGTTATTCCCTTCAGATGTCTTGAAGAGTACTATGATGAAATCCATATAAATGTTTTCCTTTTTCCACACTCTTATTGTAATTGTTTCATAGTACCCTTTGAATTTTATCATTTATCTTTAAATTGGTGGAATACCAATAATCATGATAAAAATTATGAATTCTTCCTCTTAATGTAAACACAACATAATTTTTTCTTCAGATAACTATTCATCATAGTGATTACTAGGAAAATATAGAAGGACAAGATATGTGAACTATAAATAAGGTCACTTTTTAGATCTGGTTTTGATGGGAAACAAAGAAGAGTTTCAAACCTTATAACTCTATATTAAGAGATGTTGATATCTGGAATCTCCAATAGCTTCATATGTAGAAACTCATCATCTTATCCAGATTCCTTGATCTTATTCAGAATTTATGGTCAATAATTTTTTTTAGAAATGGAGGATGAATATACTTTTACTACTCCCATGTACATCTTATGCAGGACTAAGAATATTGGATCCCTTTCAATCCACATCATTGATAGGGTCTAAGGACCCATTCTACTCATATAATCTTCCACATTGTTTATCTTACTAGGATGGTAATGGATTTAACAACAATAATCATTGATAAGATATAACAAACATTACTAATAAATATTTATTTCATTCTTTGAAAATATATACATGAGGATTTTATGATTCAAATATATATACACTTTTACCTATAGAGATAATGTAACTAAATATTTAATACAAGGGTAAAAACTTCTAATTCCAGATAATGTGTTGTGTATTTATTCTCAAGGATCATTAATTAGTGAGAGTAATATCTAATCACATTTTAATCATTCAAGAGTATACAAGTCAATCCATTTTTGGATGCATTACTGTACACCAAAATTCCTTCCATATAAAAGGGTAATGTTAGAATAGGTATAATAACTGGCCTCTTATTGAAATCTTCAAAACACTCTTCAATTTCAATATACAAGATAAAATTGACTCCCTTTCATGTTAGGATGTCAATTTAGAATGAAAATTGTGAAAAGTTTCTCACAAAACATTGATAGTTCCAAACTAATCCACTGAATATATGAATTTCCACTACAATTGTAGGTTCGAACAATCCATTAATGTGCTTTATTTTTGAAGGATCCAAATATGTCACTTTGTTGGTGACTATATTCCCCATGAAAGTTATATTTTATATTTAAGACATATATATACTATATATCATGTATAAATTTTTCTTTCACAGGATCTTCAGTTCATCACTAAAAGGCTCCTCATGTTCCTCCTATTTTTTGGAGCAGATAAGAATGTCTCTTAGAATAAATACAAAAAAATTATAGAGTTAATCCCTAATGACATTGTTCATTATTTCCATGAATATATCTATAATTTTAGTGACTCCAAATGTAATAGGCTCCATGTTCCCGATCAAACAAGTCATCAATCAATAGAAGGGGACTATTGTTCTTAACCAGGTCATGTTGAGCTCACAATAATCCATGAATAAGAATATTGGGCCATCCTTCCTCTTGAAGAAGTGAACCAGTGCACCCCATGGTGAATAGCTTGTCCATATATATCCTTTTTATGAATTCTCTTATAGTTTCTTCTTTATATCGTCAGGTTAAATATTGGTTAATCTATATGGAGTATTGGATATGGGCAAATATATAGGGATTTTTCGATCTAGAATTTGACCAATTAGATAAGAGGAAGACCATCTCATTTATTGGAAAACACGTAATTGAATTTCCTTTCATTGAGAATGCCCTTAGAGATTAGATTTTCTATAATCTTAATCATTATATCTAGATATGATTTCTCATACGTCAATAATATCTATACTTGAGATGATGAAACTATAAGATATTCATTATCCTCCTTGCACTTTTATTCATTCTATTGGAAATTTGAGATATGGAGATTGAATTCAATATCTTTGAAATTTATATTTATTTATATAAGGAAAGTTAATACATAACTATTATTTTGGGTTATTGACATTAGTTGTTGTCAAAAACACTTTTCATAGTTCATTAATTTTCAAAATTTCATTGTTTCTT
Organism: Viscum album; assembly: GCA_963277665.1. NCBI lineage: Eukaryota > Viridiplantae > Streptophyta > Magnoliopsida > Santalales > Viscaceae > Viscum > Viscum album. The sequence continues at coordinate 1,056,061,980 of OY728119.1, read as the reverse complement.
ATAGTTTAAACATTTTTAAATAGGGTGAGGGTAGGATAGACAATTCATCTATTCAATCACATTGTTGGGTTACTCCCATCATTAATCACTAGATTGGTTCCCCTATTTCCCACACCTAAATCAATTCCTTACCCCCTTCAAGAAATTTCTTTCATGCCTCTTCCCACACTTTTGGAAATTTGGATGTTATATTTTCTTAACCGAATGACATTTATCCATATCGTGAGTAAAATTAAAATCCATCCTCCACTTCATAGCTCCATAACATAGATTACATTGACATTCTCTTATCATCATTTTGGAATTTATAGAAGATCAGACTATTTATTCATAGCTATTAAATTCACGAGTCACTAATGATTTTGATTGAAATTTTTTTATCCTACCATAGAATCAATCAACATTAATTTCCTTGTCAATGACAAAGTTGGAGGTGTACCATGAAATTATTTTGAAGTTCACCTGATATTCCCCATTGGATTCATCATCCCATTTCTTGATGCTGTGGAAATAACTTTCCATTTTATATCAAAGAGTGTGAGGAAAATATTTATCAAAAAACAATTTATCTTATTATTTCCACTGTATTTACTAAACCTCATTACTGAGATATATATTTTTGATCAATTTCCACCATTGTTAATATTTTACCTTCATTAAATAAGAAACTAGCATAATCTTATCGATTTCTGAAAATTAACGATCAAAGATACTCATTTCAAAGTAGTTGATCCATTTAATTTTGTTTAATGGAATTTAAGATCCAATAAATTTTATGTGGATTTTCCCATAAGGTTCCCAATCGAAGCTGTCTATTTCATAGGGGGGTGGTGGTATTCAACATGTTTCATGTTTCTACTAAAAAATTTAGTTAATTGAGGATGTATTATCTGAATGTTCTCAACTACTGCTCCCATGGGGTTGGGAATCTCATATATACATCCATCACATTTTCCACTCACATTAGTTGTTGAATTGGATCCTACAATTTTATTCCATTTATTAAAAATAGGCGAATTTGGGATGAAATTATTTTATCTATTTAACACATAACTGGGAGTGTTAAAATTGTTTCAAAATATATCCTCTTTTTTCCTTTAAAAATGATTCATACGGATCATGTGAATCTACTTAATTAAGGATATTAAGATTATAAAAATATTTTTGGAACATATTATCATTATTGTACACTAGGATTTGACTATGTCAAATCCGAATGTTCCCTTTTAGGATTTTTCATCTATGTACAAATATATTGGGGATTTTTCCAGTTATAGAATCTAGAATAAAATTATGTTTAGTGGAAACAAAATACTAAATACTCTTCCCAAAATTATGGATATTTTCCTATTTCTGTTATTACCTATAAGGATTTCAATGGGGTTTTAGTCAAAATAACAAAAAATATCTATACTTACCTCTACTACAAACTATGAAAAATCCATATTTTAAAACACCTAAATTAGTGATTTATTAATTAAATATACAAATGATACAATTCCATAAGATCATCAATCCTAGTGTATCTATGAAATTAGGTACATTGAACAGTAACCCAAACCCTCGGTACTACAATATTATTTAAAAGAACCATTACATACTCAAAAAATCCACTGCTATTATAATGCTACCTGGGATACCTCGGAGACACACATAAGTATACGTTGTGATATGAATCATAGTAATGTAAAATTAAAAGAATATCAAAATTCAATGTAATAAATGTGGTTTAAGAGGACTGTAATGGTAACATAAGAGGCATGGGAATCATAAAATTTATCATCGAAGAATGATATTAGATGATAACATAAAGCCAACATGGAAATATGGAAAAAACAATAAACATGGTAACACTATCATAATTCAAGGATAACCATTGATAAAACATAACTTATAATTCTTAGAAAAAGTTATGTGAAATATAAATGGTAAATCATGATATAAAATCATTACCCACTTCATTGTAGTGATATATAATTTTTGGACCACACATATTATAAATATCATATATATGCATTAATGTTCCAAATTGATCATACTACATAATAACATATTTAATCACTTTAAATCCCAAAATTAAAGGGTGTAGGTTATAAACATAAAATCCCCAAATTAACGAATTATAGTTCTATCTAGTTGAAAACATTTGAGTCAAAATGGGGATGCGTGTTCCAAATAAAAATGATTGGCATGGAAAATTAAAGGATAAGTTTTCTAACATAATTGGTGTACATAATGGTCCATGGAAGGGATTAGAGAGAGTGAATGGGTCTATATCATTACATTATAATCCTAAGGATGGTAACATAGATTTGTAAATATACATTAACACATGAATTATTTTAAATAAATTGGCTTAGTACAAATGAAGTACTTTAAATGAAAATGGAGAAGAGAATATCCTTTACCATTAAGATGGAGCTACAAAAATACTCAGAGGATTTTATTAAGATCATAGGAAAACCATGGGAGGGATATAGGGAGGAAAATAAATAAATATTCATACTCAATGGGATTTCAGTAAAGGGGAATTGGAGTTTGGGTTTGTGTTTATATCAAATTAGATGATAATGACTTAATAGTTTCTATACATAGGTTTTATACTCTATATGATAATATAATAAAAACCACAAGCCTTACAATGCTTTTACCATTATTTCTACCAGTGATGAGTTTCTTATAATATTTTAGAATCCTAATATGTGAACTCATTATAATAATAACTTGGGTTATGTAGAAGTGAGTTTTGTTTATAAAGAATAAATTTTAAAACCTTAAAATATAATGTAGGGCTTAATAGACTCATTAAGAGTTTATAAAATTTTCCAATTAACTTCAATCAAACATTACATAAAAGTGGAAAAATAATTTTTTTAGAAAATAATTTTACTTATAATTATTTTTTTTTATTTTATGATATCATAAAACATAACATATACTTAAACCATATTGAAATATTACTAAAAAATTTGGTTGTCTTAGAAAATTATAAAAAATTAATCCATTGCAAATTTTGACATTTCAATTTAAAAAATTATATTTACTTTATCAATTATATTATATAATTATGATATATATATATATAATTCAAAAAATCCCACTTATTGAAAAGAAAAATTTTATATTAAAAATAGTTTTCAAAATTATATTAAAACTACATTTCAAATCATAATATTATATTATAATTTATATTCAAATAAATATTATTTAATAAAAACATTTGGTTAAAATAAATCTTATTTGAAAAAAAATTAAATCATCAAAAAATGTTTTTTATGAGCCTATATGTTTCTAAAGGAAAATTTTTAGATTCATTAAACAAATATCTAATTTTCATCAAACATGTTGTGTAATAATTTTTAATGAATTATCAAAATGGGATAAATATAAATATTATTTTATTAAAAATAAATTGTAAAAGATCATATTACTAGGACCTCGATACAAAACCCCTTATAACAATGACCCCCATGTCTGAAGGGTAAGGTGTGTGATTGTGATCCTTTAATGGAGTGGTATGCTGACATAGGTTTCGTCATGACAATGATATGTTTGAATTTCTAGATCAAACAATATTTTTCATGATTTATTTTTGAATATTGTCTTGGTCTTGGTCTTGAAAAATCTTAATGATTACATTTGCGTTGGAAGATTTTATAAATGGGCTTCATAGTTCATCATCTTACATGTCGAGGCTATCACTTACATCTTTTGTGTCAATTTAATTTTATCATTATAGTCATGACCCATCCTCCAGGGCCCTTTCCAAGACATACCCCAAGCCCGCTTCCCAAAGGCTTGGAATTTTCGACTAGCACCGAAGGCATCAACATGTAAGTGGGAGGAATTTTCTTGAGTATATGTTTGCACGTACAGACAACCACGTCACAAATATAGAAAAGTAAACAAGAATTCCACTAAACAATCAATGAGTAAATGTACAAATTGTAGGTCAAATGAGCCAGAATACAAACCCAACAATAGATAAACTTAAAAGAGGAAAGTAAAATGAAAACTCTAAAATCCATACTATTGAATCGCCACATTATAGTTAAGTACATAGTAGCTACTCGAAGCTGTAGAAATATGCCCCTCCCACCTTGTCTCTGTGGGAAAAACCAATTCCTTGGCCAACAAATCCTCTATCATGGCAGCAGTCGTCTACACTAGAGACAACATGTGCGGGCGAAGCCCATGTAGGGGTGAGTAACGAAATAATAGCAGCAACCCAAAAACATAAAGGAATGATCACAAAGAAATCAAAAAACAAACCATGAAGCTTGATCACCAAGAATGATCATGAAGAAAGACAGCTCACAACAAGAATAATCTAGAGTAGGATGATCAGATAATTAGTTGAATCATTGAACAACATGGGTTTCTAGATAAATACTTCTCAATGAGTACAGTGGGCCTACCAGGACATAGAGGAAACGAATCCCACTAACAATAAGACTATTTTGGTACTCATCCCAGATAAGTACCGTGGGTATGCGGGGTCACAAAGAAGATTATCTCCACCGTTGGCATGTCAGGTAACATAGAATCCCCTTCCTACATATGTCCATACTGAGGTACTCCTCCTATCGAGTACCACAGGTATGCCGAGCCACATGGAAGTTGTTCCCTATCCTGGGACTTACGGGTCACACATAAGACACTTTTCCTTGGTTCATTGTATCCAATCCACATAGGTTCGCTCATCAGCACTCTTTAGGTCTTAGCCAAGTCTAGTGTTTCCTCAGGTTGCACGTTTGGTCTCGGGGGAACCACTCCACTAGTAATTTTTCAAATTTTAAAATTCATGAAATCCTCCATTGATTATGCCAAAAGATTCTCCTCATCTCTAGGGTTCAAATTTTTCAAACAACTCATCAATTAGACGCCTTGTTTGAAAGATAATGGCATTTTTCAAGAAAGGTCCAGTTGGGTCTGAGTCTGGTACAATCTGACCCAGGTCTACTAACCCGACATGGACCAGGACCGGCCTAGCATTAACCCAATGGCATGAACAGTAATCCAGAGGTGGATCGGTTATTTACCTAGCCAGGTTGCTGCTAGAGGTCGCGCTCGGCTCCCCTCACCCTACAGCTTGTCCGTGGTGGCAACGCCTCTTTCTATGGTCAGTTGACTGTAGCCTGCCACCACACAGATGTCCACGCTGGCCGGACGGATTCCCCTCATGAGGTCATTTGACTACCAGCTCCTATAAATTGTGGCGCGTTGCTGCGGGAAACTCCATTGACATGGCAGAGGGGACGAATCTTTGCTACCAGCTGATGGCCCAACCGACCACTCCTTTATGAAAGCCATCATAGCACACTAGAGGGCTCTTTAGTGGACCACTAGGTCTTCTCCAGTGGTCCATTATTTTCAGTGACTACGCCTCTGATCTGCATGGGGTATCACCTTCCCTCTGAAGGCCTTGAGTCTGACTTTCCCCCCCTTTCAAAATTATCTTCCATGAAGAATGAACAAGCACAGGGGCTCGAGCCTAGTTTGTGTCTACCTCTACCATTCGCATTAGAGTTTTATAAATGGGGGAGGTCTAGGGATGATGTTCTATCAATAATAAATTAAGCCCAAAAAGAAATCCCAGGAAACATGACCGTCCCACTAGAACGGACTATCCACGGATCAACCTGTTCATGTGTTGATCCATGTTTGTCCTTTAAAATGATTAACGGGGAAAAAATAAAACAAAACAAACCCCTATATCGACTGAAGTTCATTGTCGAATCGCTCCTCCTTTGAGGATTCATGCTTAGTTGGTGTTCATCACTTCCTGGTGCCATTCTTCGTAAAGTGCCGATGTTGCTAATGATTCTACCAGTGATCATCATCCATATTTAGAGGGGATCGTTGCCATAAGTTCATAAAATAATTTCCATAATTTAATTCTCAAATATTCAATGTGCTAATCCATTAAAATAAAGCACGTCACAACGTTCTAGTTATTCTGCGATGTCACGTCGTTACGCCTTTTCATTTATGGAATTATGTATCTGTTATGTCTTAATTAATGCATCTTTAGGTTGCACAAGAAGAATACATTAAGGGTATTCCTTTAATGTTCCTTGTCGCCGAACCACAGCGTCATAGTCCTCTGCTCAACGGTGAGAAAAATGAAATAAATAAACATTTTATGTTATTTTATTATTTTCTAAAATTCTAAAAACTAAATTTTCTTGTACGAACCATTACCGTCGAAGTTAGTATCTTTCTAGGAGAATCCATGTGTTCCGTGTTCAATGGTACCCCAATACATTCAATTCGAGCATCGGTTTAAAATTAAAAAAATTCTCCTTTATGTTTACTTAAATGAACATAAAAAAATTTCAAAATTCTGTTTCGAGCTCACTGGGCTCGGATTCACATGCCATCAAAGTGTGCAGTCTTTAAATAATTTCATATATTTTAAAAAATTTAAATCTAAATTTTGGAATATTAAATTCTCCAAACCTTAGGGATTTACTTCCTCAATAGACAAAAAATGGATAATCATTCAAATGGGGGTACAGAGCACAAGTATGAGCCACCCGATCCCATGTATTATCATGGATGTTCCTGTGTTTCCACCAAATGTGCACTAGAGGAATTTATCATCCACGATGTACTCGCTCCTATTGATCCTCTATCTCTACTAGGAACTCTGAAAACATCACCCCATCGTCAATGGCCCTCTCTCCCCAGTCGATTACATGCGATGGATTAAATACATACCTCCTCAACTGTGACATGTGAAAAACATCATGCACCCGGTGCATCTATGGGGGAAGAGCTATGTGGTACACCACCTCACAAAATCTGCTGAGTATCTGGAAAAGCCTGATGAACCACAAAGATAACTTGTCAACCCATCCAAATCTGCACAGTCCCCATCGGGTTGAGACCCGAAGGAAAACATGGTCTCCCTCCTCGAACTCCAAGGGTCTCCACCTTCTATCATCATATGATTTATTCCCAACCTAGGTAGTCCTCATCATCTCCTAGATGAGCATTACCTTCTCAGTGGTAGCCTGCAATAACTCTAGACCCATGCATGCTGACTCCCCTAGGTTTGTCCAGTATAGAGGTGATCTGTTTGGCCACCCATACAAGGCCTCAAACGGTGCCATGCCAATGGTGGAGTGATAACGATTATTGTTTGCAAACTCCACCTGTGGTTGGTGGTCTTCTAAAATACGACCTAAATCAAAGACATGAGCTCAAATCATGTCCTCCAAGGCCTGTATGGTCTGCACCATCTGACCATATGACTGGGGTTGAAAAGTTGTGATTAAGCGTAGGTGAGTCCCAAACCCCTCCGGCAATCACTTCCATAAACACGATGTAAAACATTCATCACGGTCAAAGACAATTATCGATGTCAACCCATGAAGCCGCACTATCATTTAGGTGTAGAGAAATTCCAATTCCTCTACCGATCCCTACTCTCAGATGGGTAAGAAGTGATCCGATTTGGGAAGTCGGTCAATGATAACCCAGAGAGAAAAGTGGACCCTGGACATGCATGGTAACCCCATCACGAAGTCCATAGAGATACCATCACACTTCCATTATGGCACCTCAAGTGGCTATGCTAAGCCTGCTGGGACATGATTCTTGACATTCACTTGCTGATATGTGAGGTGTCTTGAAACGAACTCTGCCACCAGTTTCTTAATCCATGTCCACCCGTACTAAGGTTAGAGGTCCTGGTACATCTTCACCACAACAAGATATACTGCCCAAGGGAATGTATGAAACACACTCAACAACTCATCCTTCAATGTCACTAGTACAATGGTGTGTCCTATGAAAAGGATGATGCACTCCCCACTTATTTAAAATCCATCAAGAACTTGTCCTGAAGATAAATAAGCATGCAGGGCCTCATATTCAACATCCACAAGCTGGGCCTCCCTAAATAACTGTAAGAGTGGGGGAATGGAAATAATTAACTAAAGTAAATCTAATCCATCATCACACATGAAGGATATCTGCATCGTAGCTAGCTGCTCTATCACCTCACTCAGCAGCTATAAACAAAATCTTTTACTAAGCGCATCTTCCACCATGTTCCCCTTCAAATGAGTATAGACTATCTCAAAGCCACAATCACAGTGGAAATTCAGACATTTCTGTGGTCTGAGGTTTAGTTCCTTTTATGAGAATATATACCCAAGACTCTTGTGGTCAGAGAAGACATTAACATGTTCAACCATCTAGTAGTGCTGCCACATCATCATGGAAAATACTACTATTTCTAAATCCACATCATAGTTTATGTAGTTCTCTTCATGATTCCTCAACTACCATGAACTATAGGTGATCACAGATCACTCCTGTGTTAGGTCACAACCCATTATGGTCCTTGATGCGTCACAGATTACTACATACCCAAAACCCTATTTTAGTAGTCTCAAGATGGGGGCACTCGTCAGTCTCCACCTCTGCTCATGGAAACTCAGCTGGTACTTCTCCATCCACACTATGAGACGTCTCTTCCGTGTCAGGGCATATAAAGGTGATTCTAATCTAGAAAAGTTGAACATGAACCTATGGTAGTATCCATCCACCCCCAAGAAACTCTGCACCTCATTCATGCTCTTAGGTGCCTCCCAATAAATAACTACCTCTATCTTCGCTGGATCAACTGCAAATCCAGCCTTTGATATGAAATTTCTCGGAAAGTGGACCTCCCTTATCCAAAAATAGAACTTCAAGAGATTACCATAATGTTAGTTCTCTTTAAGTGTATCCACAACTATCCGCATGTCTGTAACATGCTTCTCCTATTACACCGAGTACTCCAAGATGTCATTAATGATGTCCTCCTTAAAATGATCGATGTATGTCTAGAATATCATATTCATGTGTCCCATGAACACTTCAGGGGAATTGGTCATGCCGAATGGCATCACCAAAAACTCAAAGTGGTCATACCAACCACTAAAGAATTTCTTTAGTACGTCCTACTATCATACCTGAAGCAGATGATTGCCAGATCTGAGGTCAATCTTTGAGAACCACCTAACTCTTTTTAACTAATCGAATAGATAATAAATCCTTGGTTGTGGATAATTGTTCTTCTAGATCACCTAGTTAGGCACTAAAAGTCCACACATAGCCTTAATCCCCTGTCTTCCTCCAAGTTAAATTATACTAGGGATGCTCGTGGTGAAATGCTGGGTCCCACAAAGCCCATATCCTAAAAGTCCTCTAGGTGTACCCTCAATTTAGGATTCTTTATATGATCCATCTGATATGCTAGTATGAATATCGGTGACGTCCCTGGGTACATTTTGGTTCTAAAGTCTACCTTAGTTCAAGTAAGTATTCTTGAAACATACTCAGGAAAAATATCCTCATACTCATCCACAACTATAGGATTGCACATACTCCTCTTTTCCAATGCACCAAGGGTGAGGATAGATAACCAGTGAGTGATCATATATACCATCCTCTGAGAAAGTCAATTTTATGATGCAAAAGTTCCCTTCTCACCAGTGAAGGAAAAGTTAGTTCGATCCTCATGGACACACCACACTTTATGCCTAAAATAGATGATATAAGCCTAGACTATAGATAGCCAGTCTATCCCAAGATGAAATCATAAGGCCTCGACCATGCTACTAGAAGATCCCAGCCGATGTTCTCATGTCCTAGAGTAATCTCACACTACTGGTTTTCTCTAAATCTATTCATATTTTCTCTAAATATTATTAGAAAGGTTTAAAAAATAATTTTTTATTTCATATATTTTATGTCTTTTACAATATATTTTTAAATTTAGAAAATTTGGGAATCATTTAATATATAATTTTCCAACTTCGTTATTTCACTTTCTCAAAAAATATTTTTCAATTTCATATATAACATAATCTTTTTACAGCACCATAATTTGTTTTTTCAAAAACCCATTTATTTAATTCTTGATTTCAATTAAAATAACCCTATTTGATATTACAATTAAACAAATTTAATTTCAATTTGTTTCTCATAATGAAATATATGAAAGAAATCATATGGAAAAGGTACTGATTGTTCATCATTAATTGTTTTGTGGGTTGTTTATATCCCTTGAATTTATTGGTAATGCATTATCTCTCATGGTAGTATGATTTCATATGTTAACATAATTGATTTTTCATAAATCTGGGCATTTAACTAACTTTTTATACAAACTCTATGATTGGACCTAATTACATGTTCACAACACAACTCATAAAACTATTTTAATATTGATATGTTAATAATTATAAGAATGGGGCTCATTTTTTTTGTTAAAATATTTATCTGTGGAAGTTATTGTGGATATATTTTCTCACAATATCTGTATTTATAGTTCTTATGATTGAGCCATACTCCAATGTTATGATTCATAGCACATTAATAATATCTAATGACTATGCATTATATTTCCATGATATATTTATGAATTTTTATGTTTATATACCCTTTTATCATCCCATGTTGAATACTATTATGATTTCAAATTTTTAAAGCAAATATTCTCCTCAAGAATATGTTTTCCAAAAAGTGCAAGACCTAATCTATTATGATTCTTTGAAAAGTTTATTTACCTTTATAATCCTTCTATCTTACACTTTATTATGGTTCTCAATTCCTTAGGGAATATATTATTTAATACGTTTAGAAGGAACACATGTATAGAGTTGTTTATGAGATATGTTTAAAAAATAATGCAAAATAATTTATAATGTTAATCTATAAATACAATAAATCTTTCTATTATGTGATCATATGATGTATTGTTAAAATTATTAAAATTAAGTAAAATCAATGTCTATTATGATCAGGTCATATATGTTGGTATCAAATAGGATATTTTTTTTGTAGGGATATGTTTATGAAGTATATGAAAATGAAATTTAAAAAAATATAGGCTAAACAAAAAATCCTTGGATAAAATGAATGTGTAATATATTAAGAAATCATATGAGTTATTTTTTATATTCATATGATTATTTACTAATATTTTCATAAGGTTCTATTTTTGTTATGTATGATAACTATTCTTTCCCAAGTAAATGATATAAACATAGTCCTGATTTTAGGTGGTGGGGATTTTGATCATTAATAAAAATATATATTATTTTATTCTAATACAAGGTATTAATTACTATATTAAATTGTCTATAAGGTTACTAACGCACATCCTCAAACATTGAAAATTCAATTATCATTTAAAACACCTAGTTGTGCAATGATTTAATCCCCGACGTTTGACTCTTCTATACGTTGAGTAACTCCTTTTAATTTATTTTTTGGATTTATAATTACTTAAGTCCTTAATTAAATTACTATTTTATTTACATGGTGAGATTTTTATTACTATAAATTTTACACATCTTATTTTGGTATGAATATGAATATATTATATATTATTTATTTATTTATGTAAAAAATTCATTATTATTCATATTTTTTGAAAGATGTTTTTGATGGTTTAATGCTACACAATACATCCTACATTACAGTTTTCATTAGTTCTTCAATCTTTTTTGGATTTACAGATATTCTAATTTCACGAAACATTGTATAGTGGGCATCCAAGGTATTTAAAATAATTTTTTTAAGTTTCATTAATGTATAAATTGATCTTTTTAATTATCTAAAAATTCACCGATGCTCCTACCACATTATGCAGTTTATTGCATTTTTGTTATCTATAATGTTTCCAGTACATCAAAATATATAGATATAGGATTTAGTTCATAGTTTATTCCTTTAAAATCACATTTAATTAATTAAATATAATAAAAAAATTACTAAATAATTAATTGTTTGTTAATATGTTTTAAAAATTCAAAAAATAATGCGGTGTTAGTGTGATACGAATTTTCCAAAATGTGAGATAATAATGGGAATTTAAATCATAATAATATGTCAAGTATTTAATTTATTAAGGTTTTATTCAAATTCATATTCCAATATTGAAATTTTTAATAACCTCATTTATTAGCATTTTAATAGTATGTTTTTTATAAATCAAAATGATTTAAGGATTGTGTTATAAAAATCAAATAATTTTTTTTGAATTTTTCAACGAGAAGAAATTACATCATGACTATAGAAGATTAACATGGGGACAATCCTTGATATTTTTATTAACTTTATAACAGATTCAAATGTTATTATTATTGTTTTAAATTATTATTTTTAGAATTATTATATTTTAGGAGTGCTCCAATATCTATAATATAATCGTGTAGAAAATTAATGAAAGATGAAAAATTAAAATATAAAATTATTGAATAAGAAATAGAAGTATATACTGATAAGAAATATTCTATTATAAATATAATTTAAATGAATGTAGTGATTGCAATACAGCAATATTTTATAATATATATTTTTTATATAAATACTTATTTTAATAGTGTTCTCCACATATAACACTAGAATAAAACATGGAGAGGAAAAAAACTATGATGAAAATTTAAGATGAATAAAATCAAGAGTAAATAAAAATATTATAATCAATTTTAAATTCATTAAAATATTGTTATTAACACATATTTTTTGAAATTTATTTTTCCAATAAATCTATATTTTCTTCATATATTTTATTTATATCTCAGCACCAAATTTATTAATTTTAGAAATTTAATTTTTTTATTGAATTTTTTTATTGAATTTGTCATATAAAATGATTTTTTGGATTATTTTTTTGAATTTTTTTAGAATAGTTGGATTTTATTGAATGTTGAAAATTAAAATTTATAATAAACTTTTCATTTCAATGACTTTGTCAACATATTAGAAAGACATAGTTTTTTCAAAATAATGTACAAATTAAATAATTATTTAAAGTTTAAAAAATAAGTATTTTATAATAACATCTAAATATTAGATACCCTATGTTCAACATTTAAGGATATAAGAATAGATTCACTATAATTTAAAAACGATTTTTAGATGTTTTCATAATTAAATATTTTAATGGAAATATTCAGTCTTGGATTTCATGAAAGACCACATAACTCTTATTTTTTATAATAATCTAATTTATAACCAGAATTTCCAAATATCTAATCAATGTATACTATACATTAACTTTCAACATAAAAATACACATTTTATAAAAATGGATTTTATGTGTTATTTCTGGTAATATTAAAAATAACATTTTTATCCATTAGAAATTTTATTTCATAAAATTACATTCCTATTATAGACCAATATTATCGTATTATGTAATATGGTTTATTTTATTTGGGGAATAAATTTATTTTATCCAGGTAAATATTAATTACCATGATAAAATATTTATTTTGAAATTAAATATATCTTTTTAAATATTGTTTGTTAAAAAAACAATTATGTAAGATGTTATTTTTATAGAAATATAAAAATAAAGTAAAAATAATTTAATTAATAATTAATGTCAAACAATATTAATAAGAGTAAACAATTATTAATATATATTTATAAAAAATGGTTTTAGATGCATTAAATGTTTTAATTTAAACGTTGATTTCTGAATATTTTGAAATTTTATGTGTCTAAATAGATCGTAAATTCCGATTCATCAAATTCAAATTTGGTATGATGGGTCTCCTTATATTTATCTAAATAAAATAACCACTGTGATTAATTTTTAAACATGATTATAAGGGTAAAAATGGGTAAATAAAGCATCACAAATTTTTTAATAATTTAAAGACTAGTTACACATTCTAGAAAGACTTGTTAGGTATAAAATTCATACCCACATGTCTCACTTAAAATTTATCCATATGACTCACCTTACCCACCAATGAACAATGTTATTCATTTCTTACCCCTTACATAACCTTAGTTTCCTTGAAAAGCCCCCATTTTCACCAATAAAAAATCTCACTCCCACCCATTATATAATCCTGATCCCACAAAAAGTCATTTATCAATAAGATCCCTTCTCTCATCTTCTTTAAATCCATTCCAAGGAGTTCCTATGGTTTTATGGTGTCCTCACATTCTTTAGGAGTCAAAAAATAAATGATCTTAGAGTATATTTGACTATGTGGGGTAATAATATAGTGACTATGAGCTTTTATATATATATTTAGACATGACTTTCATGAAATTGTATCCATAAAATACAATCCACGGATGGAAAATACTACTGTATTTTGAGGGTTATGTACATAATTACAAAACATGATTCTAAAATAAGAAACTTTTTATTTTTCTAGGCAATGAGATCTTAACATTCTTTGAGCTTCTATATCTTAATTGGGTAATTTAGGGAATACATAGACAAAATGAATGAGGAAAAAATCCCACAAATAGAATAAACATGGGAATAAAACATGACACATTAGTTAAAAAGGCATAAAATGATAACATTATGGGAATTTATCTTGTATAAAAAATATGGAATAATGAATTATAGAATATGGAATCATATGATCATGAGAATTTTTGAATGTAGAAGAAACATACAACATGACATAAACATGTTTCAAGGATAACTACCAAGACCACATCACTTAGTGGACAAATTCCAATAATTTATTAGTTTTACTCCCTAATCCCAAACATGTTGTCTCATGAGACTAAACATTACCCAGTTCATTGGATCACTATCTCGGAAAACCTATCATAACATGTTCATGAAAATGTGTTCAACATAATTAATCAATCATAATGGATAAACATAAGGGTCGCCTATGGTACAAATCAGTATCATAATCTTATCATAATACATAACCAATTGGTATATCATAATGTTATCCATGGAAGAATGGATAAAATATTTTTTTTAAAATAATAAAAATAATAATAGAACATGAATAATTAATTCCAATTGAAGTGAATACCAGAAGAAGTGTGTTTAATAAACTATAAAAATGAGTTAATTTTTGTGCGAGTTATGGGAAAGCATTGATGTGGCTTTAAAGTGGAAATACACATAATTATTTCTATAATAAAATGAAACATAGATGATTTTCATGATACAAGGATTATTTTTAGAAAAATATTGATGTTTTAAAATTGATGATGGAGTTCACATGAAAATAGGTTATAAATAGAGAAGTTCTTGCTAATTAGGTTAGCTTATCGAGAGTAATCGAGAAGGGAAACATTTGAAAAAAAGTAATTATCCACCAAATGAATATGAATTGATATACATATATATGTTTGGAACATACAAATAGAATATTGGAAAATAATATAATAATAATTAATAAATGAATTTGGTAAATAAAGAGAATGCATAACCTAAAGGAAAAAATAGGTTTATAGAGATCCCTTTCCTTACATCTAAGAGCGTTCTGAACTTTTACCTAATTTTATAGATAATTATATTAGATTAATTAAACAATTATTAATATCTTTGAAATGTATTTTATATATTATAATTTTATCAAGTTCATTTATGAATATGTTGATGAGTTATAATGGTCAATTTTTTCATTCCAGGAGTGTTTGTTTCCTGATTTTGTGACTGGTTAACTTGTGTATAATTATGGATGTTATTGTTGAACGGAAATAAAAATCTAGGAGTTATATTAAATCGTATTAATTTACTTACATGTGTTAAAATAGTTATTTATATCATTTGAATATCTCACATGAAGAGGATTTATTTGTAACAAATATTATTGATCTATGTTTAGTATATTTTTGTAGTTTTTCAATAATCACAAACTTGTTTTGTTTTATTATTTTATATTATTACTATAAATTAGTTTAAAAACATGAAAAAGTTATAATATACATATTAAAATATTATTTAAAACAATTATAGTTTTATGTTTATCCTTGAAGGCTGTAATGAAACATAAAAACTCATCATCCACGAATATGGTTAATCGCCATAATTTAGAAAATGGTTATCTTTAATGGAATAATTGGAGGTGATAAAAATGGTGGGTAAAAGATATTAAATAATCAATATATAATTAAATTATATACACGGTGCTAGATTTATTATTCATTTATGGATAAATGTGGCGAGGAGAAGGTAAAAGAATAAAAAAAGAGAGAGGTGGTTTGAGAATGTTACCTCTTGAATATCAACTCATTCAAGAACACATGAGGATCTTGGAATTAATGTTTTGGTGAGAAAAACAACACATTTACATGGTGAGAGTGGGTAGGAGCGTATTTGGTGGAGATTTTTAAGGATTAATTTATTTTATGGTGTGATGGGGAGGAGTTGAAAGGGGTGGTGTTTATAAGAGAGGAGAAAAGAGTTTTTTTTTAAATTTCCCCAAATATTAAATAATAATAAATTCATTTTATATCGAAACACATCCTAATTTAAATGTAGTATAATATAAGATAATATGAGGTTTTAATTTAATAAAAAAGACAAAAGATATACATGTTGTGGTTTTCTTTTAGACCCTATCATTTTGATTAACCCTTAATTAACCAATTTTAATTTTAATTTTGAAAACAATGTTTTTAATATATATGGTCATATTTTTTCTTATATGATTTCATTAGACCATAAATATCTAATTTATAAAATTATAGATCAAATCATGACTATAAGGTATTTTTTTAAAATGGTTTTATAGTTTTTAAATAATTTAATAAAATATTAATCCATTATAATATAATTGTTGTCAAATTTGATATTATTCACCACATTGGCTTTAACAAAATATTACGAAAACACGATAACATCAAACACAAATCATTTAATAAAACTCTAATTTGTCACAGACACCTAAAAAATTCCTGGAGAACCTTAAATTAGACATTTCTAATTTCTTTTATAATTTTTTATATCATTTATTTTATATCAATATTAATAAAATAATAACAGCATTAATGTTGTGTCATAGTTAAAGATATGTATTCCATCCCAAAAAATTATAACTAAATTAACATGATTTATAAAAATATTCTATATTTCCAAATAATATTTATATTTGATCATACTTATGGGTATCCTTATATTAAGAATATTATATTTATTAAAAATTAGAATGTGACATTTTATCATCATTTATTTTAATGATATCTCTATCATTTTCATGGAAAGGTGTCCATCAAATTATTACATTTTGAACCTTAGGTGGTAAGGGTCTAATTGTATTCATAAAATATGATTTGGTAATGTCTGTGGGTAATTTTATATTCCTTATCATATTAATTTTTACCCGTAATCACTTGATTTACCCTTAAACGTGGTAACATAATTTGCCAATGTTACTATTCATATTGATGAAAAATAAAAGGGGTATATTTAATAAAATTTGACCTCTTAATTTCTAATATGGATTCCATTTTTCAAAATTCAAAACATATAATTTCAAATATTGATATTTATTTTAAATATAAATAATGCAATGAAAAATAAATTTCAGAAAAAAAGTCATTAAAAATATAAAATGTATTTATACCATATTAGGTCCATGTAGCGTTTTTTCCAAAACATCAACCCAAAATTTTGATTTCTAGATCACTTCCCATATAGAGAATCATATGGGGATATTTGAATACTTGATCAGAAGAAATTGTAATATGGAAACTCAACCAATAGGAATTGTGGACTTCATCCTCCTTTAGATTGTACTGAGCAGGCTCTGAACATGTTATCGAGCATCATAATAGACCTTTTAGACCGAGAATATATTTTTTAACGATAGGACGTGCTAAAAATCAATTCATTTGTCAAATAACGTTGGTGGATTCTAAAAATTTTAGATATTAACCATGGTTCTTTATCAGTGATGATTGCATGTGGAACCCCATGAAACCTCACCACATAATTAAAATATATCCAAGAATGTTTTTCAAGAATGAAATATTTCTGAATTAAAATTATGTGGGAAGTCTTGGTGAGTCGATCCACCATAACCCATATCAAATTATTTCATTTCTATGTCTTCAGGAGACCCGTGACAAATTCTTAATGGCTTTATCCCATTTCCACATGGGTATAGGTAATGGTTTCATCATCCCTTTATAATTTTACTAATCTTATTTAAATAGTTGACATATTGAACACTGTGATATATACTCCTCAATATCCATATTGCTGTTTTCCCACTAGAATTGATATTGAATATCACAATACTTCTTGTTACTTCTAGGATGGATTGAATAAGGTCATATATATCCTTTTTACAATATGTCATTATTTATCTTAGGTGATGAAGGAACCCAAATTCCCATTCAAAATCAAATCACACCATCATCATTGATGTTGAAATCATGTTGATTCCCTTACTTTATTGATTCCTCCTTCTTCTGTAGTTCCAAATCATCCATTTATTCTTCCTTGATATTCTATTGGATTGATGGTTGGGTAACAATTTAGGAAAGGTAGGATGTATTCCCTACTATATTATTTCCAAATCCATCCTTTGATTTTCCATGAAGATATGGTCTTTCTCATTCCCAATCATGGATAGAGAATAAGGTTTTTTTCTACTAATAACATCAACAACCTTATTCACCATTCTACGATAGTAGTGAATAGTGTAATCATAGTACCTGATTAGTTTTTAGTATCTCATTGGAAACATGTTAAGATCATTCTTATTCCCCTAAGGTTGTTTCAAGAGTGATTATTCCCACAATTATTAGAAGTGGTATATTGGGATTTCTTTCCTCTAGAAATTTTTCTATTTATATTCATCAATAGAATTATATCTGATATTTTAATCTCCAATTTTATTTGGCCAGTAATAATCATAGATCTCCTCCTCAAATTTCAAGTAAAAATTTAAATTCTCATTATAAATATCAAATTCATAAATCACCAATGCTTTTCATAGATTCATTTTCAACCCACTAAAGAGTCTATACACATTACTTTTAGTACTATAGAAATTTTTTGAAGAATATTGTGTAAGTATTTTGGATTACTCCTTAAATGATCTGATAGAATCATCTTCCTTTTTCACCAGAGTGTTGAAATCGTTCTCTATATTAGGATACATAGTTTAGGGAAAATTTTTATTGAAAAATATTTTATTGAAATTTTTTCAATCCATGGATTCAATTTCTTCTTTATTCTTCATGTTGTTTATTAGTGTCCACCACTAATCAGCTTCCTCAACAAAAGTATAGACCACTATCATGACTTTATCTTCTTATAAGAATAGGAAGACATAGAATTTTATCTCAATGGTGTAAATCCACATTTTCGCAATGATGGGATCATAAGATCCAATAAATATATGAGGTTGTTGTCCTGTAAAGGATTCTATCAAAACATGATCTTTCAATAGAGAATGAGGGTGTTTAATATGACTAATTTTATTATTCATTGATTGATCTAATTTATCTAGTACTATTAAGTTGTTCATAGGTCCCATTTTCATTAGGATTGACATATCGTTATGGAAATGATAACATCAATTATCACTCTGAATGTTGGCATGGGTTCTCCCACTTCTAGGAATTAACTATAAATGGAAAATAAAATCTGGGGTGTTGAATACATAGAAAAAAAACATATAAAAAAATGAATCTATGAACATGGATGGATAAAGTTAAATATGAATATTATATCCTAACTTGTGATTCACTATATTTTAATCAATATTATTCATGGTGATATAATTCTCCATAGGGTTCATATTAAATATTTTTTATCCTAATAACCCAAAATAACTAGACATCCCTCTGATACTAACTATAACGACCCTAATCATTTTTACATTTCAATAAATCATTTTTAAGAATATTTATCCATAAAAAACTGAATAAGGATTAAAAAGTTTAGTTTCTACAGAGGGTTAGGTACATAATTAGAAAACCTGAATAAGAATTAAATATGTTTTTATTTAACTTCATAATGATGTCCTAGTTTCTTTTGAACTCCTATAACTCTATAAGATAACCTGGGGAATATATACACAAATCGAATGATCTAAAATTATTGGTAAGGGAATAAACAAAGGAAAGAAACATAACACTTGAGTAATAAAGGAATATAATGATTACATAAAAGTTATAGATCATTTATAAAAAACATATAATAATAACATATAAATTTTTTTTAAGTAATCATGGTGATATTAGATTTTGGTAGAAACATAAACATGACATAAACATGTGTCAAGGCTAACTGCTAAGACAATATAACATACTCGAGAGAGTTCCATAATAGATTTGGTTTAATCACTAATCCCATCCATAACATCTATTGAGAATAAAACATACTTAATGAAATATATTTCTATATGGGAACAACCTTAAAAACATTTACACACATATGTGTTCCATATAAATAATCAGTGGGATAAACATAAGTGTGACCCATGGAATAAAATGGCTATCATAATCATGTCATAAATCATATCCAAAGGGTGTATCATTATTGTATCCATGAAATAAAGGATTAAATATTTTTTGTAAAATTGTAAAAATAATAATAGATCATGAAAAATGATTTAAATATGAGGTGAAGAGATGAAAAAGAGTGATTTGGAGACTTTTGAAATGAGTCACTTTAGTGCAATCTAAGGGAAAATATTATAGTGTTTTTAAAGAGGGAAAGTTATTATTGTTTCATTAAAAATATAAATGAACAATATTTGTTTTTCCTGATATAAGGATTTATTTTAGATAACTATTGTTGAATTAAAAAATTATATTGATTTCACATGAAAATGTGTAAGAAATAGAGAAGTTCCCTTTAATTGGGTTTTCTTATCAAGATGAATTAATAAGGAAAGTTTTTTAAAAACATGTAATTCCACACCAATGAAAAATGAATTGAGATACATAAATATGTTGGTTATATACTCATAGAATATAATTGATGTACATAATATGAATAAGTAAATATGTTGGTTAATGAGAGATAAAGCGTAACCCAAAGGAAATAATGGAGGTTAAGAGTGATCCTTAGTCTTACATATAAAAGCAAAATGAACATGTAAATAATGAACTATATAATATATTTATATTCATTAATTATTTAATTTATAACCCAAAACACATGTATTTGATTTTTTATTGAGTTCATTCATGAATATTTTAATGAGTTACAAGATCAATTCCATCATTACCGAAGAGCTCATTTCACAGTTTCGGGATTTGTTAAATTGTGTATAATTTTGGATATTCTTCTCGAATGGGAATACATCTACAAAATTAAAATGCAATGGTATTCAAGAACATACATTACTTTAAACGGTACCTTGTATCTTTTTATTTTCTCACATTATGATGACTCATTTGAAAAAAAATTAATGATTAATATTTAGTTTATTTTTTTGGGTTTTTGATCATTAGACACTAGTTTAGATTTATTATTTAATATTATGTCAATATATTAGTTATTGAACTTGAAAAAAATTCTAACATACCTACTAAATGTTTATTTAACCATAATTATAGTTTAATGACTAGCCTTGATTGCAGTAATGAAAAATGAAGTCTCGTTATCCATAGAGATGGTTAATCTCCATAATTGTAAAAATGATTTCCATTCATTGAATTAAATGATAATAAAAAATGTGTGGATACAATATATTATTTTAGAAATATAAAATTCCATTATATACATTGTACATTTGTTTTTATGATTTTATTAACAAATGGGGGGAGGATAATGTAGAAGAGGAAAATAAATTAAGAGAGGTGGTTTGAGAATGTTACCTCTTGAATGTCACCTCCCTAAAGGATCAATTGAGGAGAATGAAATTGGTCTTTTAATAAGACCAAAATCATATGGATGTATAAAGAGTGGGTAAGAGAGTGTTTTTTAAATACCTAGACACTAGTATCCTAGATTCAATTCCTAATATTAATTTATTGGCATAGATACATGACTAAAATCCCCAAGTACCGATTAGTTTATTTGTTTTTGAATCACGATTACATAAATGTAATTTACATTTCAAATTAAATGGAAAACAATATTTAAAATCCATTAGAAACACCAAAAAACACCTATATTTACTCTACTACTCATTCTTAATATTAATCTTAAATTTTTGGGAAAAAATAAAACATAATAAAGGGGTTAGCTCAAATAGTGAGTAAGTGTACGGAATATTATGAAAGGTAATATAAAAAATACAACATGGTGACTGATTAAAAAAACATACCATTAGAACAAAATCTTTAACATGATATAAAAAGGATAAAAGATTAATAAATAATTCCATATAAATAATAACATGAGAAATAATCTTGACCATGGATATTCTAATAGTAGAATAATCACATGGATAATCAATTATTAATATCATTATGAGGGAATTCATATACAGAAAATCAGAAACATATTCTCAAGACCTCGGCAAAGTGCATATTTGTTTTGTCTCTTGAGATCTACCGATTCCTCGAGGGGCTATGGATGGACCCACCCATCACTATATATAATGAATACATTCATCAATATAATGAGTTTAAACATAAACAACAGATACATATGGAATGTTAATAACTATCCGCAATATGTAATCCTAGTCAGTAACCATTCAAAGTAATATATTAAATGGTATCACGATTGAACATCCAAAGTCAAACGGATCATAAAACATATAATAAAAAATGGAAGATGATAATCATAAAAGATCAATCTCAAACAACATAAAATTCAAAAGTGGGGACAAAATAGAATAAAATAATCTAATTAAATAATTGAAGAATTATTGATAGAAATACCCTTTTTACTCTATGAGGAAGTGTGATTTTGTAAAAATCTTTTTTGTTGGTCATAATTGTTTCTATGAAACAAAAAATGAACATATATACTATTTTAAGAAAAATTATTGATTTTATAAAAATAATATTGTCTTATAACAGATTATGGATGGTACTTGATGATGGTTAGTAAATCGAGGCGTTCCCTTTAATTGGGCTCGCATATCGTGAAGAATTGTGAAGGGAACCTTGAGAAAAATAGGTATTTCTTATAAAAAATATTAAATGATCTTGAATAAGGATTTTTAAATTCATAAATTGAATTATGAATAATTATATAAAATTAATGGAGAATTATATTAGCGTATAGAGGGAGAAATCATAACTCAAATGAAAATAAACGTTCGAGAAGAAACTCTTACCTTATATACAAAAGTGTTATAAACATGACCATAATATACTGGATAATCAATTTAAATCCAATAATTAATTAATTAATAACCATTTCAACATGTTTTTTTAGTTATTATAATTTTTTGAATTTCATTTATGGTCTTTTTGATGAGTTATACGATATAATTTTTTTCATTAGGGGGTGTTCATTTCCTTGGTTTCCTTGATCAGTTAGCTTCTTTATAAGTAATGAAGTTCATATAAAATTGGTATAATTCTCTAGAATTGGAATTAAATGCAATTAATTAATATCCAATAGAATTATTAGTCTTAGATAATGTTTTTTTTCAAGATATTATGATGAATCAAGAGATTATAAGTTAACAATAAGTGCTTAGATTAATTTTTTCCATTTTATATCACAACGAACTCGTTTTGTTTTATCACTTATTATTATATAAATATGTTTTATACAGAACATAAAAAGGGTTTTAATATAAATTTTATATTATCTTTTAACCATATATTTTTTTTATGAATAGACTTGAATATGGTGATGGAAAATTAAAACTTGTCATCCTTGTAGGTGATGAAACAACACCTCAGAGAAATGATACCATTTTTAGAATATAAGGGAGAGGATATTGAGATTTATGATTGAATATTAAATTTTTAATTATAAAATTATAGTATATTTATAGTACTGGAGTTAGCATTCTATTTTTTGTGTGCTGTGAGGATAATATAAGAATAGAAAATAACATGGGGAGAAATTAAAAGAAAAAAGAAGGGGTGTTTACCACTCGATTTTCTCATCCTTAAGAGCATCTTAGGGAAAGGTTTTTAGTAATTATATGGGGCCAAGAGCTCTTGTATGTGTGGGAGGTTCTCAAGAAGATCATTTAGTAGAATTTAGGCAAGGATCAAGGCTTGGATAGTGCGAGGAAAAGAGGTGGTGGGGATGGTATTTATATTGGAACAGAGGGGCGTTTTTGAACCTTTCATTCATTTTTTTATTATTTTCTCTCAAGTCTATGAGTAGATTGATAATAATCACAAAATATATCAACATAAAAAAGGATATTTCACGATTATGGGCTCAAATCATCCATACATCACTTATAACTGAAATATTCTTGTATTTTACATTTATCATAAATTATAATATTTTACCATTGAACAAAATTCATGTATTTTACCAAAATATAAAAAAATCACCCTAACCATTTTTAAATGTGTATAACTAAAAAATGAACACCTTTTATGAAAATAATTTTAAATCTATGAGAAATTTCTTTTCGACATAAAATAACTATTTTTTGGAGAAAATTGAATTTTGAATAATAACTCTTGTTATAACACTTTAAAAAAATTAATTAAAGTCTCACAATGTTGTATGATAATAATAAGAAAAAAAAATTTAATTTTTTAATACATTTTATGAATACAAATTTTCTTTTAAATAATTATATTAATTATAAAATTGATTATAAATATTTATGGTTTCTAAAAATATCAACAGTTAATTAATATTTACCGAAACATTTATTTAATTATACTATGATATATTTATATCATATTACCAATTTTAAGTGCATAAGTTTTATTTATACTTTCACAGGTGTGAATATTATTATAATCGAACTATTAATATTCCTATGAATTACATTGTTATTCCAATGGCCACAATAATATTCATAGAAATGAATCATATTTGAAACATTCCAAAAATTTAACCAGAGTAAGTTTTGATATTAATCTTAATTTTCTTTATTTTTTCAAATATAATTTATATCAGTGTATAATTTTATATTTAAAACATGTTCTCCCTTAAAAGGCGGTGAAACTAAATTTATAGATGTATATATTTATGTATAAAATTTGATTTATTCTTATCGTATCCCTTTAAAAATATATTCTATTAATGTAAAAATATTTTATTAAATATATAAATTTCATTAATATATTTTACTAATAGAGTTTTATTTAATTTATAAATATAAAATTTCATTATGGGCATAAAAATATTTTTTTTAAAAAATTGAATCCTTTTTGTTCAATTTATTTCCCTTTCCAATAAATTGGTAACCATGGAATTAATTTTTTTAGCATGTGTAATATGTGTTTTTGTAATTTAATTAATATAATGCATTCCTGATGTGCCCAAAATGATGGATATAACTATCATTATTAATCAACAATATTTAATCATTTTTCAAGATCATAAACAATTGGAGATGTTAAATATAAAAAGAGGCATAACATAAAATCTCTGGGTGTTACATTATCCCCTCCTTTAAGAAATTTCTTCCTCACAATTTGAAAATTTACATTGAAAATAATTATTAATACTTTAATATTCCCTTGAGGAAAACCCACATAGGAAATAGTGTTAATAAAAATTCCTCTTCAATGGGGTAAAGAGAAATGTAAAGGTCACCACATAACCTGGGATTCGAATTGGATAACATTAGTGCAAAGTGAAAATGTGAATTTGGGTGAATAATAAAATCTATAAGTTCTGATAAATATTGATAAAGAACATGGTCATTCGAATGTTAACCATAAAAATCCATGAAGTTTTTATCGTTTAAATTACTATTTATTTCATAGAAAAAAGTATAAAGATAACATTTTTGTTCAAAAATCATTTTCCTAGAGTTGAGTGATTTTTTTAATATCCAGATAATCACTTGAGTAAGTGAACAAAATTTAATAATTTCTATGTCATAAAATTAATATCATAATTTTTTTTGTGATTCAATATATTTCCACTTCATTTATAAAAAAAATTATGGATATTAAAGAGAAATTTTTATGCATGAAATACTTTTATGAATCATAAGCCCCATAAGTCATTCATTCCTCAATAAAATGTTTACTGAAAGCAACATTATTAGAAAAAGTTATAAAATATGATAAATCATACTTTAATCTTAATCAATAATATCTTAATCCATTACATGTGTAGTTAAACTTAATACTCATCCAAAATATGTATTTTCCAAAATCAAATAAAAAACAATTTAGATGGAAGGTCACTATATTTCCAAAAAATCAACTTTAAAAAATGTTATAACAATAACGTAGCTCTTATTGTCACATAATAAGTATATGAATATATTAATTACCTTTAATCCATTATCAAAATATGCTTACTTAGAGGAGTGAAATCTCAAGTTGTCCTCAAATCCAAACATATAATAATTCTAACACAACATAAACCATCAGATCACCAACCAACATAATATTCACTAATAATATCCCATAAACATATATTTACTATTATAACAAACATATAACACATATTTAGGGTTATATTTTCCCAAGTAGTGTGTTTTCAAAATGATCTTCCAACAACATAATCACTTCACTTCATTACTAGTTCCACTCATCTCATGTTTCTAATATATTAAAGTAGAAGTACTACAATAACATCCTTATATATCTCATGAATACTAAAATAAAATAATTATTCAATCCAAAAACTATAATATTAACCACTCCTCACCATTTATGTTAGTATCATAGTCTTTACATTGACCCCTATGCTTGTTCTAAGCTATATTCCCTTGATGCGTTGGATATCCATTTGTATAGTGCCTCATTTCCTTATAGTTAAAGTAGGGAATATTAGAATATTCGTTCATTCTATTTCAATCATGAACACATTTACATTTTTCTTCAGGCCTGAAGCTAACACCTTTACCTCTTATGTATACATTAAGGTGTTTCCTTTATGAATTATCACGTGTGCTAAAATTCTTATTTCCCTTGTTATCTTTAACTATATTTTTTCAAGTTTTCCTATTATTATCTAGATTCCTTTTGAAGCCATAATACATAGAAAAAAATTTCCTGCTTATCCTGACAATATGATATTATCTCACCATTTGATGAGAATGTATGACAGACAAGTTCCCTTTGAAATACTGCCTTAAACCCTTTTAAGAAATGAGAATTCTTACTATTTGTATTAGGTGAACTGATGTGGTTCCCATTAATTCCTCTAGGCACCATTTCTAAACAATTAAATATACTAGATTATATCATAGCTTTATTAAAAATAATTTATAATCCCAAAACTATTCAAGTACTTTTCATAAATTAGAAATTTTATGTGTTGCTAATCTCATAATCATAAACATGGTTTATTTGGGGGTATATTTACTTTTAAATCCTTCATACTAGTTAGTAAATAAAATTTAAATTATACTAAGAATTTCCCATTTGAGGGTTAAAACTAGATCAATGTAAGGCCCATTTTCATGTATGAGGTTATATAAAGTATGTCCTAGGGCACCATGTCAAAGTTGTTACCCCTTTTTATAGTTGTTCCAGAACCATGTCCAGTTTTAATATCTTGATAAGGATGTATTTCTAGGAATAACCAAAGAATATCTACCTTAAAAAATCCTATTATTTTATTCTATTCTTATCCTTAATGTATTTCTTTGGGTTGTGTTTCCTTATCTATGTTTTCTAAATCTAGTTTATAGGGTTTATTTTAAACTTAATTTAATACTAACTATAAATACTATGACTGCAGTATCTAAGAGTTGGTTAATTATATTAATTAACTTCAATAGATTCAAAAAAATATTTAATTAAATCTGTAAGTCAATCGTAATATTCATCTTCATATCATGGTGAAAAATAAAACGTAATAAACGGTGGGATATCAGATGCATAATAATGGTATGTAATATTGTGAAATATAATATAAAAAATAATCCATGTTGAATAACTAAAAACACATTCCATTAGAACAAAATATTCAACATGATATGTAAATGATAAAATATGGAAAAATAATTCTTTATAAATATTCACATGAGAAATAACCTTAACAATGGATATTATACTAGTAGATTATTAACATGGATAATCAGTAACTAAAATCATTATGATATAATTCCTATAGTAATATTTTAAAACATAGCTTCAAGTCCTCAACCCATACATTAAAAAATGATTAAGGCCTCTGAATAATGTATCTGAAAATTTTAAAGGCCTTATCCAAGTACATACATGCTTTGTCTCATGAGATATAGTAATGCATGGATGGGATATTTCTTGACCCACCCAAACCTTTCTATGTCCAATTCATTCCTCATAGTAATGGGGTTAAACAAATGCAATATATATGTCATGAACCAACTCAGGTCAATCATGAACCGACATCCCAAGTCTACCTACATAAAGGCCCGAAGGTAATTATCGATCCCCATGGGTTTCAACTAGTGTCAAGCATCAATACAAAATAGTTGGGAAATATTTGGACTATAAGAAAAGACAGATAAATAAACATAAACTAAAAAAAATAGATAAATAAAATAATATAAACTAAATAAACTGGTAGTAGAAGAATTAATAAACTAGGTGACGAGGCATACCTAAAGTTACCTAATGGGTCACCATAGAAGATAAATTCCACTTTCTCTAAGAGTGATCCAAAACAAGGAGAACCAAAAATTGAAACTATATGATAGGAGTGAACATTGAGATGCCTATTGGGATCCCCAAAGAAAAAAATCACCCTATGCACTTTCCGTTATGAAGAAACCCAATCCTTCTAGTTTTAAAATAAGATATAATAAAATAAGGTCTTTTATTATATTCAATTTAATGTCACATGTTTACATTTTTAAGGAAGGTGTTTACATTCCACTAAATATTCAAAATATTTTACAAGCATAAATTAACATTCCAAAACAAATGGTAAAAAGTATAAATTAAGAAAACATGGATTTTAAAAAGAAGGAAACAAGTTTGAAGTAACTAAAATGGAAATAATTTGAGAAACAACATTTCATAATAGAGCACTATGGTAAATCCCTATAGGTAACTATAACAAATGGGACCCTAGAAACCATACATCTAAGTGAAATGTGGTATAAAAAAGACAATGAACTATGTTCTTATGCATAATCAACAAGTATGGAAGACTCCCATAACCTTGTTGTCTTTAATCAATAATCATTGTGTTTAGTTAGTGTTGTGAATGTCAACCCTACTTGACAAAACTAGGATGAACCAAGTTTGTATCATCTAGAGTACTAGTCCTAGTCCATCTTCCTTGATACCACATGCATCCCATGTGCACTATTTCATGTTGTGATGAGTTTCCACTAAAATAACACACAAAAAAATATCATTATTTTTATTGAAAAATGTTGAGACCCCAAACATGATGTACATAGACATTACATTACTTTTGCAGAACACTTAATATATAACAAAAACCAACACTCAATGATCGTAATAGTTTAGTGTCTTTGGAAACCCGGAAAATAATCTTCTAATATTTGTGAAAAATCTTCAACATCTCCCATTAAGATATTTCCCTTTTGTTTTCTTACCGAAAACCTTTCTTTATATCCTGGGGAAATGAAAACATATAAAGGGTGAGCTCAAATGCTCAGTAATGTTAAGCTTGGAGAAAATAAAACAAACCATATACATTTGAACTTAAATACATGAACATAATGTTTAAACATTAAAATCTTGAGCAGTGACATAAAAAATGGAAGTACAGAAGTCATAAATCATAATGTATCATCAATCATGATAAAATAGCATGGTAAGAAAATATGTAATTCTGGAAAACCATTAAGCACATGGTACGATTTCCATAGTAGCCAATGCATTACTGCCAAGACCATCTTAGTGGACAAAGTCCCTTACTGAATCGAGTTCAATCCTCATTCTAGTCCTATATCACTGAACCAGATTAACTTCCCATTACAGCCATGTCTATCTCATTAGATATAAATCCTTACCAAATTAATTGGAGGGAGATATAGGTCGTACCCATATCATAATGAAATTGTTCATAAATGTGCCACAAAATAAACATACATAATTCATAATAACCCAACAACTAAAATGGGTTTCACAAACATCATCCCATTATAACATAATCCATATAAAATAAATGGATATAATTTCATCATAGGAAAAATAAAACCATGTAAATAATAGAGACATTATACTGGAAACATACACATTTGAAATAATGTCATCTTAGATGGAAAAAGGTTTTCATAATACACTTGAAATGAATTCTATAGGAAAATTTCATTTCATATTCAAAATCATTTTCTTTTCACAAAATTCCATGTAATTTTAAAAGAAAAGTATTTTGTTGAAAATAGTCATGAAATCTGGTAGAGTATGCTTCATGAAAGTAAGGCATTATGAAAATAGTAAAAATCTGTTCATGCCGTATAAGTTAAAAAAACATTCTTCTCGTACTTTGGCCGGAAAAGTCCAAAAGTACCACGTATGGTAAATAAAACAAAGATCCCTTCCATAACACAAATAAAATGTCAAATAGGGTTAAAAATGACTTTAAACATACATGGAATAATACTAAACACTTAATGAAAAACATTTTACGGACATGGATGAAAAATATAACCCCAATAAATACTTACGAATAAACAATCTCGGATAAAAACAAGATTGGAAAAGTTATCCCTTACCTTATGTCCGATATGCTTCGTATATATCTAAACCTCCTGTATAATGATTTAAATAATGTCATTGACTTATTAAAGAATCATATTCATTTTTGTGGTATCATATATGGTTCACTTATGACTTTATATTACCCGTTCTTTCATAAATTCCTTGTTGAAGCAGCGTTTTGGGTAAAATCGTTTCATTTATCATACGTGTTTCGACTTGTAATTCTTGATATTATTTCCTATATCCTTCTTTACATAATTACAGAATTTAAAACATGATTTATATATAATATATATTAAGAATATAAATATATATGATAGATCAATAAATGGAATGAAATACACCGTTCATGGAGAAGATAGGCCGTACGTACGCATGAACGCTATTTCATTTCCTTATTGAATTAAATGGGATTATGTAAATGAAACATATATGTACATAAATCCAGTATCATTATTATGTAATATATTTAATTATTATTTATTATATATACTTTATAATCATACATTAATGGTTAATCATGGAAAATGAATCTCATCACTTTCATGGAGACGGTAGTCCGTACGTACGCACGAGCGATTATATCATTCCCATGATTATTGAACAGAATTGGAGTGGATGATATAATATCACTAAATAATTATGATTTCATAATAACCATATATATTTATTCTTTACAACATTATACCCATCCAAGTAAGGTGGTGGTGGAAAAACTGATTACACCACGGCGTGGAGATGGTATTCCGTACGTAAGCACGCACGATGATTTTGTTTTTCGTAGGATGGATAGAAGGTGAAATCGGGTTGCTTCATATTTATAATATCATATAAGTATATTAGTGATACTTATTTTATTACATTACAATGAAACAACTAAATAATAGGATGTTGAAGAAGAAATAAACTTTAAAGAATCAGTAGAAGAGATTACCTCTTCTTCGACGAACCACCTTTAAGCTTCCTCTTAAGGGACTAGAGTTGGTCTTTTGAGAAGACAAGAACCTCCAGAATGTTTCTAGGGAAGCGGAGAATATAAATGGGATGCTTTTTGCAGAGAATGAATGCTCAAAGTGTTGTGAAGAGAAGAGGGAGGAGGTTCCCTTTTATAAGGGAGGAGAGGGGTACTTTTGGAAACCTAAAAAATATTAATTTATAATAAATTCAAACCCCACATAAAAACTTCCAATATGACTCAAATCCAAATCTTAGATGACACAAGGTTGTAATATTATCAACCAATAGAATTTTTACATGTTGGTAATTTATTTTAAACATTATCAACTTTATTTATCCTTATTTAATATATTTAATTTTATTTGTGGTAATAAGATTCTAAATTTTAAATATTTATAAATAATTACTTATGTGTTGTGAATTTTCCATAATTGTATAATTTATGAAATTTTCGACCATATTAATTTTAATTTATAATTTTTTAATATTTTTGTGATTTTTAAAAAATATTATATTATGTAATTTTTATAAAATAACAATAGTGTCAATTTTGACACTATTCATTTATTTGAATTTTTATGAAATATACATAGAAGATATGTTCTAACTAAAAGATTTAATAGATTTATAACATGTCATATTTGTCAATAAAATTTGTGGATCACATTAAATATTTCATATAATATATATTTTAATATCATTAAACCATTTATTTGATATTTCAATCATTAAAATAATTTCAACATCACTATTGTGTCACCTTTAATGATGCATATTTAATCCCTAAAAATACTAAATAAATTCACATGATGTAGTTAAGATTTTTAGATATCTGTAGAATATTCATGTTTGAAGTTTCATGGAGCATATCACTAAATTAAAATTATTATACTTATACGATTTAGGAGAGTGACTAGTTGTCACTTTCTTTGATTTTAATAATAATTAAATTATTTTCACGGTCAAAAGTCCATTAAATTAATCTATTACAACAATTAGGTGATATAGTTCGACTTTTAGTCATCCAATAGAATTTTTTAAGGTGTTAGCGTAATTTTATAATCATATTTTTACACTTAATTACGCGATTTACCTTTAACTGCCCTAAATAAAAATTACCGTAGTTACTATTCATAATATCAAAAAAAATAAAAGTAACCTATTAACATAATTTGGACCCACTGAATTCTATTATGGAATCTATTTTTCAAAATTTAAAACATATAATTTTCATTAATTAATTTAAAATTAATCCCGTTGTTAAGAAAATGGGTTTTAAAAGATAAAACATTGCCAAAGATTGAAATGTTTTTAACTATGAATTAAATGTCAAATTAATGGTAATGAAATAAATTATATTAAATGGTAAAAATATATTCTATTTATACTTTAAAACAATTCAATATTATAATTTAAGCATACAAATTATTGCGATTAAAAAATTTGTTTTTAATTAAAATATAGCGTGTTTTTACTGTTCATTAAAATATGAAAGTTATCAGAATAATATGAAAAATTTAACCAAAGTAAATTTTTATATCCTGATTCCAAAGAAGAATTTTATTCTGTCAAATTGAACTTATGAACTTGTCAAAAACTATATTAAAAGTGGGTGCTCCATCAAAAGGCGACAAAGCTGTATTTTTTGAAAAATAATTATTTTACCCAAAAAATTTATTTTGATCACATACCATGTTTTAGAAAATGTGTAAGATGAATTATAATTTTATAAAATTCAAAATGTAGTTAATACTATTCATAACAGGTAGTCTTAAATAATATTATAACAATATATCATTGTTAAGTGAAATCTGGTATTTTTACTACAAACGCTATCGAGAAATGTCGTGATTGCGTGTAATGCAAGCCAAGTCAAGGATGCATGTAGTGAAAGATTCCTTTGGTGTTTCTTATAACATAATAAAAAACTTATTTCATATATATATTAAATAAAATCTATACTTAATGTTTTGTAGAATAATTTCTACAAAACAAACTTTAAATTGTGTGTAACACGAGCCAAGAATAGTGTTGAGTATACTGCAAGCTAATACAGTGTTGCGTATAATAAAAGCTAATTTTGGAATAGCGTACAACATAATATATGAAAGAAAATAAAAATGATATATCTTATAAAATCATGATGTGTTACATTATACCCCCCTTAAAATGAATTTCACCCTCTAAATTTGTCGGGGTTATAAATAGTTTATTACATGAGAGTTTCTTTCATAGAAACACACATTGTAAAAAGGAATCCTAAAAATTGATTTTAGAAACTAAAGTATGAAACGTAATGGTTAAAAAAATTAACTCATCATGAGGTTTCCACATATGAGAACATATGTGAAAATATGGATATGGAAGAGAAATCTAACAATCAAGTCCTGGTGGAGAGTGTTAGAGAACATGGCTATGAAAAAGCCATCAATAACAAAGGCATAAATTTTTGATGATCTAAGGTACCATCTGATTCATTAGATATGATGGCCGTAGGACAACTTTTTTGGTTTTCAAGATCATTTCCCAAATATTGACGAATTTTTTAATTAAAAGAAATACTTACTTGATTTTGGTACAATCTTACCGTTGCTCTTGCCTTGAACAATTTCCACTTCATCTCATAAAGAAATGAAGTTGAATTTCTCTTTTTCAAAGTGTTAGCAGATCATGCGATAGAATGATAGGTCATTCCATCTGTCTCAAACATAGGATTAGAAAATTTATATACATAAGTCCGTCTTATGGTGAGATTAATCATATATGGTTCCAAAAATGGACTTATACTTTATCTATCATACCACTTAATAAAATAAAACTAGTATCTACTAACCAGGGACTTCCTGTAAGCCAGTGGTAGGCGATAGAGGCCTATCACACTTTGGTTGTGGGTTTAATTCCCACAGCCTCGTCCGACGCGACGGGTTGTCACCCATTCTGCAGGTTGTCCATTTTCTTAAGCTACACTACTATAACATTCCATCAATAATATCAAAAAAAGTTCTATACTTACACAATATTAACTTATGTTCAACATAATCTATTCCAATCTTTTGGCGTATCCAAAATACTTCTTTCCAAACTCATAGTATAAAGATAATGATTACTAAAAAGTTTATATAACAAGAACGTGAATACCATCATTTATCCCTAATATATCACAAGATATATCTTTTTGATTGCATTCCAAACATGTGAATACCTTAATCTTGTATTCTCTTGAAAAATGAACACCCATTGAACCTCAGTGAAAACATGAATTCTATCAAAAGTTAACTCTTTCCACAGAAAAAATTCTATATACTCAAACCATGATATAACTTTGTCCTTATAGTATTCATGAGCTCATTAATACTATCAAACATTTCTTTTTCTCCTAATCCCTTCATTATGCGCATATCATCTTCATTACAAAAATATCTCAATCACTTTTCATGGTTACCAGTACCATATAATTATTGAAAACCAATACATAGATATTCCAAAATTCCACGATACCAGATATGAGATTCCATGATACTATTTTTAAATCCCATTACAAAAACACTTAATCATTCGACAACATTGTTTTCATTCTCAAAATAACAAATAGTGATCACAAGTGACTTCCCTTTACCGTTTTCCTTAAGTGGTTTCTCACGTCAATCATCATTAACACATGGATTAGTGAATTGATTAGCATAATTCCCCATTTCCTTGCACTTGAAGCATTGAAGTGTTGGTGGAGCATTCTCTATAGTCTTTTCTCTATTCACATCATTAGCTACCTTTTTTCCCATACTTTGACACTCAACTGCTTGATGACCTTATTTTCCACACTTTAAACATTTTCTAGTACCTTTTAGATAATCTCCACCATGCTTCTTTCCACACTTTGAGCATATAGAAACATTCATCTTCTTTTCACCATTGTTCTGAGATTTTTCCTTGAACACGATCTTTTGTTTCTTGTCAAAACCATGAGATGGATATGTAACACCAACTTCTAGTTCTTCCTTGATAGCACAAAACATAATTTCTTCATAGCTACTGAAGTCTCTTATAGCTAATTCAATTTGAAGACTTGATTTTAAGCCACTGAAGAATCGATCAACTTTACTTCCAGGTTGGATGATAAATCCAGATTCATTCTTTGAAAGCCTTGTAAAATTCACTTTGTATATACCAACAGATTCATCATCCTTTTTCATAAGCTCATGGAACTCCTTTTCCATATTTGTTCAAAGAATACGAGGGAAGTACTTATTGAAAAATAAGTTCTTGAACTCCTCCCATTCCATGTATTCATTTTCTTCTTGGGCCCTCATATTCTTAATTAGAGCCCACCATTGTTTTGCTTCTCCTTCTAAATGGTAAATAGCTAGAATGAATATTTCATGTTCCGAGCTGTGATGTATTGAAAATATATTTTCAATGGTACAGAACTATTGTATAGAAACAAGTGGATTAGAGGACCCACTGAAAGAAGGTGGATGTTGCCTCATGAAGGACTCAATAGAATATTGTTCCCTTCTATGCTCATTCAAAAGTCCAAGATGATTCATAGATTGTGTAATTATAGAAATAGGTTTTTTCAGTCCATATCCCATAATATTGGTTTGTTCCGGAGAAAAATCATTACATTGTCCATTACATTGATCAACACGATTCCTTTGGGTTCCAACAATTGTCTAAAACCCAAAATGAATAGTGTGAGAGGAAAAAAACATAATCATGGGGGAGTACCTTCAATATATAACATCTTAGGTTAAATTCTATGATAGTTCCTATAATTCCTAGAATATAAAATATACTTATAATTAACCTCAGAGACATCCCTATACATACCTTAGAAATATCTCTATAGATCTTACTAAAATTTTCGCATCCTAGTTTCCAAAAGTTAACTAATCCTTTCCTCTGATAATAACTGCAGAGACCCCAAACATGATGTACATGGACATTAAATTACATTTTCAGAATCCTTAATACATACCAAAAAACCAACACTCAAGGATCGTAATTGTTTAGTGTCTTTGGAAACTCGAAACATAATCTTCTAATCATGGTGAAAGTTCTTGAACATCTCCCATAAAGATATTCCCATTTTGTTTCCTTACCTAAAAACTTTTTTTATATCCTGGGGAAAAGAAAACATATAAATGGTGAGCTTAAATTCTCAGTAAATGTAATCGTGGAGAAAATAAAATAAACCATATACATTTGAACATAAAAACATGAACATAATGTTCAAACATCAAAATCTTGAGCAATGACATAAAACATGGATGTACATAAGGCATTGACCATGATGGAACATAAATCTTTGTAAAATAGAATTGGAATAAAACATGTTATTGTGGAAAACCATTAAGAACATGATATGATTTCCATAGTAGTCAAGGAATTTTATCCAAGACCATCTTAGTGGACGAAGTCCCTTGCTAAATTGAGTTCACTCCTCATTCCAGTCCTGTATCACTGAACCGGATTAACTTCTTATTCCATACATGTCTATCTCATGAGATATAAATATTTACCCAATGAATTGGAGGGAGATATAGGTCCCACCCATCTCATAATTAAATCACTCTAACGAGGGCCACAAAATAAACATACATCATTCATAATAACACAACAAGTAAAATGGGTTTCATAAACATCATCCCATCATAACAAAATCCATATAAAAGAAATGGATATCATTTCATCATAAGAAAAATTAAACCATGTAAATAATATAGAAATTATATTTGAAACATAAACGTATGAAATAATGTCATCTTATATGGAAAATTATTTTGATAAAACACTTGAAATGAATTCTTGAGGAAAATATCATTTCTTATTCAAAGTCATTTTCTTTTCACAAAATGATATGAAATTTTAAAAGAAAAGGATTTTGATGAAAGTAGTCATGAAATATGGTAGATAAAGATTCATGAAAATAAGGTGTTATGAAAACCATAAAAATCCGTTCATGCCGTATAAGTTAAAAAACATTTTTCTCATACTTTGGCTGGAAAAGTCAAAAAGTACCACGTATGGTATAAAAAAGAAATATCCCTTCCATAACACAAATTAAAAGTCAAAAAGGGGTAAGAATTACTTTAAACATACATGGAATAATATTAATCAGTTTATGAAAATCATTTTATGGATATGGATGAAAAATATAACCCTAGTAAATACTTACGAATAAACAATCTCGGATAAAAATGAGATTGGAAAAGTTATCCCTTACCTTATGTCCGATATGCTTCGTATATATCTGAACCTCCTGTATAATGATTTAAATAATGTCATTTTACTATTAAAGAATCATATTCATTGTTATTATATCATATATGGTTCACTTATGACTTTATATTACCCGTTCTTTCGTAAATTTCATGTTAAAGCAGCATTTTGGGTAAAATCGTTTCATTTATCGTACATGTTTTGACCTTTTGTTCTTGATATTATAACTTATATCCTGCTTTAAATAATTTCAGAATGTAAAACATGATTTATATATAATATATATCGGTCATATAAATATATATGATAGACCGATAAATGGAATGAAATACACTGTTCATGGAGACGGTAGGCCGTACGTAGGCATGAACGATGTTTTCGTTTATTTATTGAATTGAATAGAATTAAGTAAATGGAACATATATGTACATAAATATAGTATAATTATTATATAATATCTTTAATGATTATTTATTTTATAAACTTTATAATCATACTTGTATGGTTAATCATGGAAAATGAATCTCATCACATTTGTTGAGACGGTAGTCTGTACGTACGCACGAGCGATGATATCGTTGTCATAATTATTGAACATAATTAGAGTGGATGATATAATTTCTCAGAATTCGTATGATGTTATAATAACCATATATAGTTATTATTTACACCATTATACCCATCCAAGTAAGGTGGTGGTGGAAAAACTGATTACATCCCATCGTGGAGACGGTATTCTGTACGTACACATGTGCAGTGATTTCATTTTCCGTAGGATGGATAGAAGGTGAAATGGGGTTGTTTAATATTTATAATACCATATAATTATATTAGTGATACTGATTTTATTACATTATAGTGAAACAACTAAAGAATAGGACGTTGAAGAAGAAAGAAACATGAAAGAATCGGTAGAAGAGATTACCTCTTCTTCGACATACCTCCTTTAAGATTCCTCTTAAGGGACTAGAGTTGGTCTTTTGAGAATACCAGAACCTCCAGAATGTTTATAGGGATGTGAAGAATAGAAATTGTCAGGGGTTTTCCGAGCTTTAATTCTCAATGTTTTGTGAAGAGGAGAGGGAGGAGGTTCCCTTTTATAAGGGAGGAGAGGGGAACATTTTGAAACCTCAAATATATTAATTTATAATAAAATAAATCCCACATAAAAACTGGTAAAATGACTCAAATATGAATCTTAGATGATATAGGGTTTTAATCTCATAAACCAATATAATTTAGACATGTTGGAAATTTATTTTAAACATCATCAGCATGATTTATCCTTATTTAATCTATTTAATTTTATTTATGGTAATAAGATTCTAAATTTTAAATAGTTATAAATAATTAATTATATGTTGTGAATTATCCATAATTGGATAATTTATATAATTTTAGACCATATATATTTTAATTTATAATTTTTAAATATATTTGTGATTTTTAGACAATTTTATATTAAGTTATTTTTATAAAATAACAATAGTGTCAATTTTGACACTATTCATTTATTTGAATTTAAATAAACTCCACACAGAATATATGTTCTAAATAAAAGCTTTAATAGATTCATAAAATGTCATATTTATGTATAAAATTAGTGGAGAACATTAAATATTTCATCAAATATATATTTTAATATTTTAAAACCATTTATTTGATATTTTAATCAAGAAAATAATTTCAACATCACTATTGTGTCACCTTTAATGAAACTTTTTTAATCCCTAAAAATTGAAAATAAATTCACATGATGTAGATAATTTTATTAGTTTTCTGGAGTCTATTAATGTTCTAAGTTTATGGAAGTTTATCACTAAATTAAAAGTATTATACCTATAATATTTAAGAGAGTGACATGTTGTCACCTTCTTTGGTTTTAATAATAATTAAATTATTTTCATGGTCAAAATTCCATAACATTACTCTATTCTGACCATTAGGTTATATGGGTCAATGTTTAGTCATCCAATATAATTTTTTCAGGTGTCAGGGTAATTTTATAATCTTATTTTTACCCTTAATTACCCGATTTACCTTTAACTGCATTAAATAAAAATTACCATAGTTACTATTCATAATATCAAAAAAATAAAAGTAACCTATTAACATAATTTGGGCCCACTGAATGCAAATATGGAATCCATTATTCAAAATTCAAAACACAAAAGTTTCAGTAATTAATTTAAAATTAATCCTGTTGTTAAGAAAACATGTTTCAAAAGTTAAAACATTGCCAAAGATTGAAATGTTTTTACCTATGAATTCAATGTACAATTAATGGTAATGACATAAATTATATTAAATGGTAAAAATATATTATATTTATACTTTAAAACAATTCAATATTATAATTTTACCATATAAATTATTGCGATGAAAAAATATGTTTTTAATTAAAATATAGTGTGTTTTTAATATTCATTAAAATATGAAAGTTATCAGAATTATATGAAAAATTCATCCAAAGGAAAATTTTATATCCGGATTCCAAAGAATAATTTTATTTTTTAAAATTTAACTTATAAACCTATCAAAAACTTGATTTAATGTGGGTGCACCATCAAAAGGTGACAAAACTGCATTTTAAAAAAATACTCATTTTAGCCGAAAAATATATTTTGATCACATACCATGTTTTAGAAAATGTGTAAGATGAATAATAATGTTATAAAATTCAAAATGTAGGTAATACTATTCATAATGGCTGGTCCATAATAATATTATAACAATATATCGTTGTTTAGTGAAATCTGGTATTGTGTACCACACACCCAATCGAGGAAGGTCGTGATTGCATGTAATGCAAGTGAAGTAAAGGATACGAGTAGTGAAAACTACATTTGGTGTTGCATATAACATAATTCAAAATTTATTTCATTTATAGATTAAAAAAATCTATAATTAATGTTGCGTAGAATAATTTCTACAAAATGAACATGAAATTGTGTGTAACATGAGCCAAGAATACTGTTGCGTATACTTTAAGCTAATACGGTGTTGAGTAAAGGACAAGCTAATTTTGGTTTAGCGTACAACACAAGATATGAAATAAATTAAAAAGAATATATCTTATAAAATCTTGGGGTGTTACAAAAAATACTCCCACCCTCTCACCAGTGATCTCCCTTCTTGAGAGCATTCCCTTTTTACGAAACACAACCATACCCAATCTTTTAGCATGTGAACATATCAAAAATTACACATTAATTATTGATTCAAATTTATAAAATTAAGAAGAATTCCTCAAGTGTAATTTTTACACATTCTTGAACCTTTTTCAAGGGATAAACATGCCTCATTACTTTCCAAGGAATACTTTCATTTTTAGAAAATACAATTACCCAATAGTTTTAAATTCCAAATTCTTTAAAAGCTCAATTTTACTACCAAGGTACCACAAACATAAAAACAATAATTACATCATTTTTAAACAAAAAAATACAATTTAGAAATTATAACTTTAAATTAGTCTCAAATTCACACTAAACACCCATGTGATTTTAAAAACAGACCAAAAAAGAGATTTCATGCTTTTTTAAATCACCAAAAACCCATGTTCACTAAATTCAACTTTCATAACCAATATGAACAATAAACAATACCATGGGGACATCCAATAATACACCCAAAACCATTTTTTAGAAACCTTTAATCATTTTACGTGTAATTCATGGAAGAAAAATTAAAGGAAGACCATATTTCAAAACGTAAAAGTGAACAATGAAAAATAAAGCAAGTCCCACACCATGCATCACAATCCATTTTTATAGAATGTATATATACTATTTAATATTGAAAAAACTTTTTTAAACACTAAATAATTCAAGGAATTAAACTGAAATATATAGGCATAGGGGACCTACCTCAAACATGTCATTCTTTGTCGATGACCACTCAAACTGACACTTCACACATCCATGCACATGCATTTATACATACATACATACATACATATATATATATATAAACCCCTAGATGCGTTGGATATATTCACCACAAAATGAAGGAATAGGTACAATGAGGGAATATATATATCTATATATATATAACTTACCCTGTGGATGAACATGTAAGAATTACCGATACCTGCATCCCTAAACCATGACAACGAGGTCCAACACACACTATAAAATTTTTATGACAACTCAAACACAATTTCAAAGACCCACGCACCAAAAATAAATTTACAAAAACTAAAAAAATTAGAAATCCCCTACATTAAAATCAAGCATCAATGATGAAATTGAAGAACCATTACTCAGAAGATGTGGATAAACCCCTACCCTTGACACTAGTGACTAAAACCAGCATCAATAGAAACTAGAAAATCCTAAATAACAAGAATAAATAAAAATAAGAACCACAAAACACATTAGGGATAAGATAAGGTATGCACACCCCATTGATGAACTATTACTCAAAAGCCATTGAAAACCCACTACCCTTGATAGTGGTGACTAGAACTAGACTCAATAGAACCCAATGAAGTCTAAACAAGAAGAATTAATCAAAAGGAGAACCACCAACCACATTAGGGATTATAAAAGGTATGAACACCCCATGAAATTAGATAAAATACCAAAATAGAGTAAGGGTATGGGAGAAGAGGGTCACTGGAGGGATTCACACACCAAAATATGAAGTGATTCGGTCACTCGAGTGGGAGAGAGGCACGTTGGAGATTCTCCCAGCCAGTCATATCACGTGAATTGGAGAGAGGATATCCTAGTTGCTCCAGCATGGAATGTGGGAAGTCCACCGCACGAGGATAGAGGGTGGCTAACCGGAGTGTCTCTGCATTAGAGGAGAGATGACCAAGGGTGTTGCAAAATAAGTGGGTCGAGTGGTTGGAGCACAATAGGGAAGTGAAAGGGGTAGGGGTTGAGACACAATTAGGGTAAAAAAATAAAAAAAAGACGATAATAATAAAACTAAAACCAGTAATAATAATAATAATATTTAGAATAACTAAATATCAATAATAATAAACTAATTAATAATAATATAATTATTATTTTTATTAAATCATTTGAAATTTATTTTATTTTAATTCATTTCTATTTTAAGTTGATATATTTTTAAACATTAAGAAAAAAAATACAAAAATATAAATAAAATAACCATGACTGCAAGATTCCAGGTCAGGGTGTGACAATTCACCCCAAAAAAATCATTCTGCATTAAGAAAGTCACCCAGCCAAACAAGGAATGAAACTCGAGTGCGAAACTAAATGAGGCCAACGAAAACCAAAACACAGTGTGGCCTTTCACTCTACCAGTCACTCTCGACCATCATTAAGGGAAAATTAAAAAAGAACATCCTTGGTGAAATGAAGGGGGTCTTCCCACCAAAAGATACCAACTAGCATGGCCAACATTGAAACTCTCAACTCGAGGTTACTATAGAACAACCGACACGAATTAATGAGAAAACCCCCTACACCAACCAAAATCCCACATAGATTAACTCTCAAAGTATCCAAAACAAAATCCATTTTGGGTATCACCACCATCTAAAAACTGAAAAACTTAGGCCAACTATGACGAGATGATATGGGAAACCCACCACAAAACCACACATGAACACTCCACAAAAACCATACCCCCACCA
Source organism: Viscum album (assembly GCA_963277665.1). Taxonomy (NCBI): domain Eukaryota; kingdom Viridiplantae; phylum Streptophyta; class Magnoliopsida; order Santalales; family Viscaceae; genus Viscum; species Viscum album. The sequence continues at coordinate 1,056,018,758 of OY728119.1, read as the reverse complement.
CATGGGGTTCCAATCAATAGACCCCAAACCGAACGACAAACCAAAAACCTATTCATTATTTCCCAAGATGCATGAATCTCCAAAACGAGGACATCCTAAAACAAGAATGGGTCACAAAAGGAGTGAACCACACTAGAGAGACACTCATCTCAAGATTCACATCCACAAAGAGACAACCTGTAAGGCGCACATTTGAGGAGGAACTAATACGGGAATTACATGAAAACGAGATCACCATGAAATATTACAACCAAATGGGATATTCGAATAACAAATACCAAAAATAATAAATGAGACCTCTATGCCTCTTTCAGAAAAACATAACCTTCAAAGATGAGAAAGATAAAACATAGAAATTTAAATCGTCTATATTCAAGCACTTGAGAAAAAAGTCATACCATGGTCCTCCATAGCCAATTATATACTGGTTGTGTGAAAATATTCACTCTAATACCTTTGGATAGATCTCTTATGTCTTGAAGAATATACTCTCCCTTAGTCTAGAGTTTATTATTGCCAAACAAAACTTTATCTTTAATAAGAGAGACTTACAAAAACCCATCAGGTGACCCATGAAACCACAATAATTGAAATATGGTTTAATAAGACTCTATGAAGAATACATTTTCCAATTTTTCATCTAGTGTAGGTTGGAGAAAAACTAATAATATTAGATTATGGTCCGAAATAAATTAAGGCTTAGGATCCACAACCAAATTTATTGTTTGGGTGGAGTCTTCCATGAGAACATTCAAATAAACACTCATTAAAAATTTCCTCAAAAACCTTAACCACCATAGTTTATACAATTTCAAGCCACTAAATGACAATAAAAACTGACGAGAATCCTTCTAAGGATGACGACAAGGTGACTTGAAGTGTTAAAAATAACAAAACTAGAAGAAAAGATTATAGTGCCCAAATATTAAAAGGTGGAACTGACAAGAAGATAGTTATAAATTGGTTCCTGCAGTTCTCTATCTTCACCAGATAGAGAACCTTCCCAGAAAACATAAAGAACTGGTCCTTGAATGTTGGAATGAAACACCACACAAGTGAAACATTAGCTAATTCTGGGATGTTATATTCATAGAAAAAGGAACCAACTCTATAATATGACCAACATAGACCTTCACTATTTGTTGGTCATGATGGATACTCATTATCTCTACCAAATTCTTATGATTCTCCTCCTTATCAATAAACCGTTAGAAAAATGTGGTCTCAAACACCTTCCAAGACACCACATCATGCAATGCAATTGGGATTATATCTTTCCCCAATCCAAATTTGAACCTTAAAATGAACTCATACTAGCACATTCTCTCATAGATTTGGGAGTTTCCATTAACCTTAAAGAAAAAAATTATTTCACCATGCCACCCCACATCCTTCAATAGATCCTGATCATCACGGATGATAGATTACAACCGAAAAGAAGTCAATTTCACCACAATGCTAAGAGTGTGAGTTGAACCAACAAATAGAAGAGTCTCACTAGAACCCTTTGGGAAATTATGGTTGGTAAACTAAAAAAATGAGGTTCAAAGCTGAATCAAACCTCACCAAAAACTAAAATGACACACTTCAACCATAAAGAAAAACTCAAACTCAAGTCAACATTTCATCACAATATTTAGCAAACAAATCAAATTAAATATCCACCATTGTTATTCCATGATGCGTCACACACACACACACACACATTTATATGTCCTCTTATGATATCTCAAGAACCCATCCACACATAACGAAGATTACCCCTAGGCCACATGCGTACCTCCATATATGGGACCCCTCATAAGAATACCAAGGGTTAATTAAAACCACTTTTCATTATCAAAATAGATCATTCATCATAAATAATTGATTCTCAACCAATTTGAAAATATCACTTATCATTAAAGTAACTCATTTCCATATTTCAAAAAATTTTCCAATTAAAATTCGAAAAAGTATTTCCAAGACCCCAAAACATCTTCTATAACACCCCCCATTTTCCATTTGAAACCACACATTCCATTAAAAGAAAAAAAAATCTATTTCAAAACCACATTGCCACTCCAAAAAACTAATTACCTTTGGAAAAATAATTTTCTAGGAACTGTTTTAATTTTTTTGAAATCCACGCATGTCATTCAAAAATAAGCCCAAGAATAACTAACGTCCAAGCATCCAAATATAAGGGGGCAGTGGCTATGCCAACCTGACAAAATGGATTAGTAGACCATGCTCAAAATGAGAATCCACCATAAGAATTATCTTGGACAATGGTATTAGGATATATTTGGGTCTCTACTCTATACAAGATTGTCATACAATATAGGCTCACTTCCTTAACCCTCTTATATCCACACAAATTACAAAAAAGGAAAATTCAAATCAAAGACTCCCCCAGCAAATCGAGGCTCAGAACGAGTAAGGGTTCATGATTTCCATTCCCTAGAAACCTCTAGAGTCCTAACAGTCCTAATATCCATGCTACCTGAAACCTAAAATAATAAGGGCCTCCTATGATTCCATTTCTTGATTAACTAACTTAGGTCATCCATGAGCCAGTAAACCGATTAGGTCCACGACAAGGCCTTAAGGTAATTCTCGATCCCCCAGGGGCAAGAAACCATTGTTGATAATCAATATAAAATAGTTGGGAATGATTAGGCCCATAAAAAAAGACAGATAAAATAAGCATAAACTGAACAAAATAGACAGATAAATGAACAGAAAATGAAAAACTGGCATAAAAAATCAATAAACTATGCAATAAGACATACCTCAAGTGACCTTGTGGGTCACCACGAACCATAAATCACATTTTCTCAAAAATCAATCCCAAAATATGGGATCCTGAAACTGAAAAGATAAGATAGGTGTGAGAACCGATATGCTCAGTCAGAACACCAAATAACAATAACACCCTATTCTATTACCTTTACGAATAAACCCCACCATTCTAGTTTGAAAATAAGACATAATAAAATAATGTTTTTCTTTCTATTCAAATTCAAGTCACAAGTTTACGTTCTTAATGAAAGATTTTATATTCCATTATATTTTCAAAATATTTTCCAAGAATAAATTAACATTCCAAATGAATGAAAAATAGTTTAAATTAAAAAAACATGGATTTCAAAATGATGAATACTATTTTGAAGTAACCAAAATGGAATCCATTTCACAAAAAACCATGTCATAAACGAGCACCATTGTCAATCCCTATTGATAACTAGGACAAATGGGTCCCTAATAACCTTGTACCATAGTAGATCATGGTATATCGACCACAACATACTACATTCTCATTCCTGAGCCACTAGCCAATAAAACTAACAAAACAAAGTGATCTCTAATCAATTATTATTATTTTTAGTCAGTTTTGTGATCATCAATCCCACTAGATGAAACAGGGATGAACTACTTTCGTATCATCTTACATACTAGTCCAAGCATGACTATATAGATACCTCCGGATTCCCATGTTCTCTATTTTATGTTGTGGTGAGTTTTCATTAGAATAACATACATAGATATATAATTAAATTTATTTAAAAAAATACACCCACATTATCCCCACTGATATCACTCCTTCAACACACCCCCTTTTACGACACCCAACCACACTCAATCCTCTACAATAGTCAAATATCAAAAATTAAACATTAATACTTGCATTACATTTCTCAGATTAAGGGGAATGCCGAATGTTGGATTTTCCACTATGAAAAACCACTTTCATGTTCCAAATGATCCTTGTTACATTTTAAGGAATACATTCCTTTTTTAGAAAATATAATTACCCAATACTTATAATTTTAAAATTATTTAAAAGATCAATTTGATTCTCAAGGTACCACCCACATAAAAACATGAATGAAATCATTTCTAAACCAAAAAATACCATTTGAGAATATAAAACATCCAATTAATCTCTAATTCACACCCAAAACACTAATGCTTGTCTAAGCAGACCGAAACAATAGATTTTATTCTGTTTTAAAATCACACAAAACCCTTGTTCACTTAGTAAAAAATTCAAAACAAATATGCACAACAAAAATGATCATGGGGGCTACCAAACACAAATCCAAAATCATTTTTGAAAACACCCTTAAGCATTATAAGTTTCATACTTGGAATCACATTTAAAAAAAGACCAAATTTTAAAACATAAATACGAATCATGGAAAATAAAGAATGTCCAACACCAAGAATCACTAAAAAATTTAATATCACATATATATACTAATAAATATTGAATAATTTTTTTTAAACACTCAAGAAATCATGGAATTAAAATTAATGTTATAGACATAGGGGACCTAACTTAAACATGCCGCTATTTTTTGATGACCACACAGACTGACACTTCACACTTCTATGGACATACATTTATACATATACATACATACATGTATATTTATATATATAAATACCCCTTTATATATTGAACATATACCTCACTCTATGAGGGAAAATGTACAATTGGGGAATATATATATATACACACACATTAACATATGCATGTACATGTAAGAATTCTCGATTACCTGCAGCAAAAAACCATCACAGCAAGGTCCAACGAACACTATAAAAATTTTCCAATAACTCAAACACATCGGCAAAGACCCAAGCACCCAAAAATAAATTTCTGACAACTCTAAAATCATAGAACCCCTGAATTAAAATTAATCCAAAATGATTAAATTGATGAACAATGACATGAAAACTATGGAGAACCCATTACCCTTGATGGTAGTGACCAGAACCATCCTCGATTGAACTCAACAAACCCTAAATAATGAGAATTAATCAAAAGAAGAACCACACAAACACATTGTGGTTTGAAAATGGAATCAAAACCCCATGAAGGAAAATAAAATACCAAAATAGGGGGAATGGGAAGGGAGAAGAGGCTCTCCAGAGGGATTCACACACCAAAACAGGAGTAGATTCAGTCACTGGAGGGGGAGGTAGGCATGCAAGAACTTCTCCCAGTCGGTCGGATAACGCGAACATGAGAGGGGGAAGCTGGGATGCATGAGAAGGGGAGGAGGAAGGCCACTGCATGAAGAGAGAGGCTGGCCAGACAGAGGGTTGACACACTAGAGGAGTGCTATCCAAGGGCTTTACCTACCAGGCAGGTCAAGCAGGTGCAGCTTGATGGGGAAGGGGAATGGGAAGGGGTGAGGCACAAGTAGGGTAAAACAAATGAATAGAAAAAATGATAATAATAAAACTAAAACCACTAATAAAATTAATAATTTTATTAGTAACAATATTAAGAATAACATAATAATAAAAAAAAATAAACTAAAGAAAAATATCATCATCATCATTATTATTATATTGTTTTCCATTTATTTTATTTTATTTAATTTTTATTTTAATTTAATAAATTTTTAAACATTATGAAAACAAAATACTGAATTATATATATAAAAATAATAAACGAATGATTATGAGTTTTGGTGTGAAAATATACAAATGAAATGTAAATAGCATTCGCTAATCTTTAAACATAATCACTAACCATTCTGATTAACATAGTGAATGGTATCAAGATAGAACATACATTATAAAATAGATCAAGAAACAATTAATAATATATGGTAGACGATAATCATAATATATAAATATAAATAAAGTATAAAAATCAATAGTTGTGTTGAAATATATGGAAATACTCTAATTAAATAATCGAGGAATTTTTGAGAGAAATACCCATTTATACTTTTCAAAGAAGTGTTCTTTTGAAAAAAACCATTTTCATTTGTTATAATTGATTTTATAGAACCATAAATGAAAAAAATATAGTTTTTATGATAAAATTATAGATTTTATACAAATAATAGTGTCTTAAAATTTATTATGGATGGTACTTAATGATGAGTAAAAAATCGAGATGTTCCCTTTAATATGTCTTGAGTATTGTGAAGAATTAAGAAGGGAACCTTTGGAAAAACAAGTATTTATTATAAAATAAAGATGAAATGATATATAACCATGATTTTGTATTGTATAAACATAATTTAGAAGAATTATATAAAAATAAATAAGAATTAAATTTTCTTACTGAGGGAGAAAGCATAACCTGAATGAAAATGGAATATCAGGAAGAAATCCTCTCCTTATGTTTGAAAGTGTTCTGCACCTGACCATAACATCCTGGAAAATAATATTAAATAGATTAATTGATTAATTAAAAACATTTTAGTATGAATTTTAATTATTATAATTTTATTTAGTTCAATTATTGTGTTTTTTATGAGTTATAAAATAAAAGTGTATCATTCAAGAGTGTTCGTTTCTTAAGTTTTCATTATCAGTTGTCTTATTTATATATAATAAAGAACATGAAAAATGGGTATAATTCAACCTAATTGGAATGAAATTTTATTAATGAAAATACATATGTTTAATTGGTATTATATATTTTTTATTCATATATATTATTATGGATTTTTAGAAAACATGTCAATAATGATGGTTTATATTAATTTTAGCTGTTTTAGATCACAACTAATTGGTTTTGTTTTTTCATTTAGTATTATGCAAATATGTCTATTTTAGAACCTAAAAGGGTTGTAATATAAGGGTTTAAATATGTTTCATCCATTAAAATTGTTTTTCGATCATCCTTGAAGATGGTGAAGGAAAATGAAAACCTTTCATCCTTTAAGGTGTTAAAACAACACCTCATGGACGACGTTACCATATTTAGATTAAATGTTAGAGGAGAATTGGGATGATAATGGATTATTCCATTAGATGAGTAAAATTTAAGTATATATATATGGTAATTTATTTATCATGATATTTGAATGAGGGGAGTATAGGAGAGAATAATAACAAAAAAAGAACATACAGAGAAATTAAAAGAAAAAAGAAAGATGTTTTTACCTCATGCTTTTATGCTCATTGAGAACCTCCATTGGGAAATTGTTTTGGTTATTTGATGAGACCAAGAGGTCCTTAACATGGGGGAGGGGATTGGGAAGGGTATTGGGAAGAATTTAGACAAGGATCAAGGCATGTATTTTTTGAGGAGAATAGGTGGTGAGGGGTGGTATTTATAGAGGAGGAAATGTTTTTTTGAATATTTTATTCATCTGTTTTTTACTTTGGTTCAATATTATGAATAATTTGAGAATTATCTAAAAATATACTAATGTATTTAAAATATTTTGATATTACTACCATACATAATTCATACATCACCAATGACTCAATAATTCGTGTATTTAACATTTATTCTAAATTTTCATATTTTATAGTTAACAAAAAATTAATGTATTTTAGAAAAATACAAAAATATAACCCTATCCATTTTCTAAATATAGAATACAAAAATGAACTCCATTTTGGGAAATTTATTTTCTAAATATGATACATTTAATTACTATATAAATTCATCATTTATTCTAAAAACACTCATTTTAAAATAATAACTGATTTTATTATACTTTTAAAAAATTCATTAAGGTTTTAAAAAATTATCCTTTAATACCAAGATATTATTAACATTTTGAATATATTTTAATAATATAAATTTTCATCTAAATCATTATATTAAATATAAAATTGAAAATAAACATTTATGTTTTTTTAAAATACCAACACTTAATTCACAATTTCTAAAATCGTTGTTGCAAAATTTTTAAAACTGGGTGACCAAACCATGCACCCCATTAATAAGTGGAAATTTACCCTTTCCCCCTCATGATTATTGACTTATCACCCATTTTGATCACCCATTTCTTCTTCGTCAACCCCAGTGACAAACCAAAATGACCAAGTATCCCCATGGATTGATCTCCTTAATTTCTAAGTTGTTTCGTGTGCCGTTGGGTGCAGATCGTAGCTCTGGGTTATTATAACACTCCACTTCGTTATATTTTACGGAATATGGATTATTATTTCGTTATTATTATTTTAAATACCTAAAACCCTATTTTCTAGTGTATCATAGGTTGGGGCTTCAAGTAGTGTTTCAATATTAATTAAATGCTAGGGTTAAGCGAGTGTTTTCCTTTAGAATTGAGGTATGTGGTATACAAGTGACATCACATAGTCTTGATATTGATTTTAGCATGTGTGTTTGTGTTATTTCTACCCACTTGTTTTACTACTAATGACTTTAGTGAGATTTGGTAAAATGGTTTGATAAATGGTGAATTGAACCTCTCATAACCCCTATGGGATTCATTGATATTTATTATACAAGTTTAGGGCTACCCTTGGGGTGTACCAATATTCCAAAATATTGAGAATTAGAAAGCTAAGAACGTCATTGATAAATATTTAGATAGATCCCATGGTAAATATGTTGATATGTTGGTTGAGTTATTGAGGGGAAATAATGATAGATGTTTCTAGTCGTAGGATATGTCATAAGGGTTTTTTTATATATTGTGAATATTTTAAATTAAATGAAGTTAATGTTACAAATGGATTATGATTTTGTAATTGAAATGTGTTAATGGGTTAAATCATATGAATTTTTTATTTTGTAAAATTGGATAATGTCTGGGAATTTCTGAATATGATTAAGAGGTTAAGGAATAAGAAAATAAAATGGTTTAAATTGGATATGCAATGTAAATGTTTAATGGTCTAATTTGTTAAGGATTGATATTGATTTATATATTGAATAATCATGAAATTTTAATATTATGTGTATAGATTGTGTATGGTTTGTGATATGGTATATATGGATATATGATAAATAAGATTTTGAACTTGTATTGGAAGTTTTGTAAAATTGGACATGAGGTTTTATTTCCATGGGTTGGGTTATATTGAGTCTATAAAATCCACCCCTATAACACACGAGTTTGGGAAGGGGAATGATGCTCAATGCCCAAAACAGTTCCATTTTGCAAGACTATCTTGATCAAGGCTCTAATGTAATTGTGATGTATTTCTTTATGTAATATTTAGACCTAGTGAGAGAGGGAATTTCTATTACACCCTTATTCATAATAAATTTCCATCTTAGTCAGTTGTACAAATGATTTAACTGCTCATCCCATGGAACAAGGGATGTAAATGTAATAAATGATGAAAAATATTTAAGTGGACGTGTTGACTAATGGAACTCAGTTTACCATTACTTATCATGTAGCTTATTTTTTAGTTTTATACACTATCTAATTATTGTGGATATTTTTTAGACACTATTGGAGGTGGGATACTGTGTTTTACTCACACCCTTCTCAGGATGGCATTGGGCACCCAAACAGATTTCATTGTTTTGGATCATGACAAGGGTAATGGCCCTATACTTGGGAGTTGAGTTGGGAACGAGTTGTGGATTATTGAGGATCCAGAAATTGAGTTATCACCCATTTTGTGGAATTTAGTTTTTGATTTTACTTTTGGGGTTTTGTTCTCTTTTGGCACTATTAAAATAGAATGAGAAATATATTTTGTGGATGTGGTTGTACCCTATTTGGGAAATGGATAGAAATGAATGATTCTAGTTTATTTATTATTTCCATTTTATTTACTATTTTATCAGACATGAATTACTCTTGAAAAGAGGGTATAGTATCCCCACATTTTCTTCTAAGACATCACTACTAGTTTGAATCATCCGGCATTCGAGGAGGAACACTTTATATCATGTCACGACCCATCTTAGGGAACCAATTTTGTGGCCTATAGATCTGTGAAGTTACAAAATGGTATCCAAGCAGTTATTTTTTATGCCTTTCAATTTTATAATGATAGAAAAGTGATTAAGAATTGTCTATCCATATAAATGTGCTCATGTATGGGAGTAAATCACCCATGAATAAGGAAACAACCATGTACCCAGGGTGGAAATTATTGTTCTTGATTTGTTTTGTCATAGGTGAATGATATCAAACCATTGGGTGATTAAATTGTTGTATCATGTGACTATTTTATGATATTTTTCTTGCATATTGAAGAGAATGAGGTTGTACATTCATGCATTATTATAGGCACATAGATATATAGGTGGCATGCGTGATGTTAGGCACACATGATAAGGTTGGGTGGGACTTGAGTTGTAAAATTCGTTTCATATTCCTAGAAAATTATGAAGAATACAATGTCTAATAATGCTGATGAAAATGGTATAATGGAAGGAATGTGAGTGAATTATTAGAGAATTATTCTTAACAAAAGGTTTTAAATCAGTTAAATTTTGGTTATAACATGATTTAAAATAGAACGGTGTATAAGAGAGAAATATTTATATTTTGGTGGTAAAAATTCTTTAAAGAGGGTGTTTAATGAATGTCTTATGAATATATAAGTCAATTTTCACCATGTTGTCCATGTCCCACTATAGGGAAGGTTGCGGCTTGTGTTATAGTTGTGACGATATTCCATGGGATAGTGTTTATGAAATGATTTGTTTTATGGATTGTTGAGAGATTTATTTTACATAAATTGTTAATGATTTATGCTAGGTATTCTAGGACTCTTGATTTGAATTATAGAGTAATTCCAATACGATGACTTGCATCAGTTGGGCGATAAGATAATATCACCTAGAATTCCCCATCAGTAGTGGAAAAAGAAAGCATATCGGTCCATGATAACCGAGTAGAGGACAAGTTACATGGGAAATTTTCTAATTTTATGCAGATTATGGAAGGGATCCTAGGGTTTGTTGCACCTAGAATATTTGATCTGACCAGAGTGTTTCAATTACAAAACCCAATGATGTTTTCTAGAGAGGGTGGACCCATGGTAGCAGAGGTCTCAATAGAGTCCATCCAGATGATTTTGGATCTCATGGAGACACCTCTCGAGAAAAGATTCATATTAGTGAAATATATATTATGTGCACCAGTGATGTGCTGGTAGGATATTTTTGTTTCAGAATTAGTAGGCTGATGGTATGTTATGCGATGAATTCCTAGAAACATTTCTAGTGCATTTTTATCTAGATACATTGAGATAGAAGAGGGCTATAAAATTTATGAGGTTGAACCAGGGGACTATGTCCGTGATGGATTATGCAGGTCACTTTATGAGCTTCCATAGAATTGTTCCAACATTGGAAGGGAACAGGGACGCCTTGATAAAACATTTCCAAGATGGACATATACAGGAGATTAAGTCTTAGGTGACCATATTCTGTTTAAAGATTTTTTATGAAGTGGTGGATTAGACCATTTTTTTAGAATGGGACTTAAAGGAGGCTTTAGTTAGGGGGTTCCGGGTTTATATTGGATGGGCTAGTGGTGAGAATTTTGTATATAGGAAGCATCATTTCATAAATATTTATTAGGTAGTAGATGTAGAGAGTATTTTGAAAAAGGTATCATCCTCCCAATGAGGTTACCAGATGTTTTTATATCAGTGTGTAAGGCTAGAAAACAAGTTTGGTTAGTTCCCATAACCACCAGTTGAGTGCCGAGCATGCATCATAATGTGACATGTGCAGTGGCTCTGTATAAACCCTCAATAAATTGGCATAGATAGAGGACAAGGGCTGATGAGGAGAGTAGTAAGGGGGTTAGTTACACCATATTGGGTAGGTATTTGGAGCTCAATTAGTCATTGTAGTCAAGGTGGTGGGAATACTTGTCTAGGTAATGTGTTTCCATGTCACCAGGGTGGTATTGCAATGAGAATTATGATCAGAGTACATGGTATAGGGGTAGCTTTACTACATGCTTTTCAGCCAGCACCTGGGGGATGGAAAGATGAGGTCATCGACTATTTTAGGTATGATTTTTATATATTGTACACATGTTATTAATTTATTATATATATATGGCTCAAATTCATTTATTTCTTCTCAATTTGGGGTTTTGATGGGTCTATCTGTGCAAATATTTTATGGGGTTAGGTCGAATGATAAACAATTCAGGGTGTGAGTAGAGAATATCTATAAATGTAAGCGGTGTACACTTAAGGTTTGTTGGAAACATTTTTTAATGGAATTTTTTGTTCTTTAGATTTTAGTTTTGGATTAAATTTTAGTCATGTAATGGCTAATGTTTTACCATGACCATATTTATTATTATCAATGTAGGGTAATGCTCATGACCCTTTAGGGATACACTTATGAAAATCGTAGTGAATGGGATGTTCGGCAAGGATGTGCAGGTCCAATTTATCAGTAGTTGGGTGAGATCATAGCTGATGTGGCATATATTTTCTTATTGATAGAGGAGTAGATGAGATTTTCTTTCCCTCAATGGTGGATCCATTTTAGGATATGTTTCTTGAGGAAATCATGGGGTTCCGCCCGAGAGGGATGTTGATTTCACAATTGGTTTTCTAATTGGAGAGAAACTAGTTTATATTACTCCATATTGAATGGAACCGACAGAACTCTGAGAACATAAAACACAGTTAGATGGGTTTCAGATTAATGGGTATATTTATCCCACTATGTCATCATGGGGATCCCTAGTGTTTTTTCCAATAAGTATGATGGTTCATTGTGGTTATGTATCGATTATAAGAAGATGAATTAGATAAATTCCTATAATAGGTACCCTCTTCCTATAATTGATGATATTTTTTATCAGTTGATAGGTGCTTCAATGTTATTCAAGATTAGCCTAAGATCATGGTATCATCTGCTAATGGTGAGACCTTATGATGTTTCGTTGAATGACTGTATGAGAAGGTATGGATTATATTAGTTTCTTATGATTCTATTCTGGTTGACCAATGTGTTGGGAGTATTTATTGCCCTAATGTAACAAAATTTTGACCTATACCTCGATTATTTTTCTTGTCTTTGTTGATGACATCATTGTATACTCCAAGACTCATGAACACAATTCCAAACATTTTGACTTCATTTTGTGTACACTATGAGATCATATTCTATATTCCATGCTATCCATGTTTCATTTTTGGTTTGATATGGTGCATTTAATGGGTCTCATCATCTTAAAGGAAGGCGTGTCAATTTACCCATAGAAAGAGAAAGGAGATTAACCAGGGAGCCCCTCAATAATTATTTTGATATCCAATATTTTATGTGATTTGTGGGCTATTGCCGACGGTTCATCAATGAATTCTCCCATTTGGAGGCACCACTCTTAGGCTTGACCAAGAATAGAACCATGTCTGAATAGTAAAGGTATTTTAGAATTCTTTCCAAGAGTTGAAAAAGTGGTTGAAAAACACACCAATTACGATCTTACCCGAGTTAGGTAAGCAATATACCTTTTTTGTGATGTTTATGGTTTTGGGATTGGGGACATGTTGATGAAAGATAATCGTGTTTTAGTGTATGAGTCATAATATTTAAGGAATCATGAAATAATTTACCCACGTGATGAACTTGAGTTGGCATGGTGGTTTATTCTTTAATGTGTTGGTGGAATTACATTTTGGGAGAATACTTTACCCAGTATACCATTCATAAAAGTCTTAACTATATATTCTCCCATTTTGATCCAAATCTTCGGTAGTGAAGATTGTTGGAGTACATGTAGTCCTTTGATTTTGATATGGCTTACACAATTGGAAAGGGAAATAGTGTTGGATATTCTTTGTGTTGGAGGACTCAAAAATAGGTGATTCAGGATGCATTTTAGAGTACAAAATTATGGTGTTGTTTTATTAGATACATCAAGAGGTGGACGATAGGTAAGGATATATGACCCTTGCCTCCATGAGAGTTGATTCATTTCTTTTATGTCTGATCAAGGATAGAATGTATGTGGATCTAGAATGTTTTTCTTTTAGGTAAATTCATAAAGATGGAAATTCACCATCCTATTGGACTATTGGCGATGATGCTATCATTTATGTTTTTGGCAATGTTGTAGTGACAAATAGTATTCTAGATGAAATAATGCATGAGTTTCATTCCTTGAAGTGGTAAGTGCATCCGGGGTTGAAACAAAATGTATCATAATCTTCATATATAGTATTTGTGTCTAGGGATAAATAAATATGTTTTAGGGTTCATGGAATGATTCCTTACCTGCCAGTAGCTAAAGGGTGAGCATCTAGGACTAGTTGGTATGTTAAAACCATAACCAATTCTAAAATGGAAATGGGATGAAGTGATGATGTATTTTTTGGTGGGTCTTCCATGGAATCCATATAAGGATGATGTGGTTTGGATAGGTGTGAATCAGTTGACTATGGTGGCTAACTTCATGCCAATTTGAGGGATTTTCTCCATTAAAAAATGATGGAACCATTGTTGTTCATTCAAAATAATGGTGTTTGGTTTTTTTTCATTATGCACATGGATGACTAGGGAGTTTTCAAGGAAATATTTCATACGTTTGAAGTTGAATTCAGTATTAAATGTGGCATATTTTCCTAGTGTTTTCCAATTTTTATGGCCTCAAAATCTGGAGTTTGGTGTTGGAAAAGAAAGGATTTTCACATAGGAGTGAGTGGTATGAGAAACGCCAAAAAAATTTGGTAATTTAAAGGAACCAAATACCTCAAAACATGGACCATGTACCATGTTATGGGATTGGTTCATGACTGCATACATGGTGGAGGAAAAAACATGCAGAGCTATGTGAAAAACCCAAGATGGTTCGCATTGATGGAACATGGTGAAGGAATGTGGTACACAGAATTATGATAGTTTACATGATTGAAGTAGTTCACTAAACAAGAGATATATTCGGTAGAGTCTAATAGTACACAAATGGAGTTCAGTTTACAGTGAATATTGTTCCACAATGAAATTTTGGGTAAATTGGATTAGAAATATTTGTGGAGTTATGTTCCAATTTACGGAGTAGTAATACCCTTTGTTAACAGATTTGATTGAATATTAAAATACCGAGAAGAAATTTGGTGATGTAAAAAATTTTTCATAGAGGAGAAGATGATACTCATAGAGAATCATTAGTGCACAGAAAACAATCCCTGGAAGATAGTGTGATTCACGCCGGAAGCTCTGTCAGTATGTGGTGGAGCAAGGCAGTATGCAGAGCAGGATGGTATGTAGAGAAGCCGAGCAGTATGTGGAGGAAGGTAGTACGTGGAGCATGAATGTTGTATGAGGATTTGGATGGTATGCAGAAAGAACGGTGGTGCGTTAAGGAGGTGGTTCGTGCACCATACCCATAACAAAGTACGTGGAATATCCAAGGAAACTTGAAATTTGACCAAATCTGTTTGTGAAATAAATTTCAATAACATATCAGTATATGGAAAAATAAATTACATATATGGGTGATCAGAGTACAAGGAAAGATCATCTATTTATTATTGAGGATACATGATTTAATTATAAACTATTTATGCACCCTTTATGTAGATAAATTGAGTGAGTATTCTTCCAATGCATTGAGAAATGGGGATTTTGTGGAAGTGATCCGAATGACGCAGTGTCTTATCCCTAAAACCAGGTAAATGTAATGTTCTTATAACAAGGTGACTGTGCTAAACTCTTGTAATCCACAAATTTTGAAGATTTGTGGTTTTTGGTATGACCAAGAAACTGTTGGTGTATGATCCTTAGATGTAGCCCTTTTTGGTATACAAAATAAAATTGTTGTTACATTTCTTTTCATGTGATTGTTTATTTTTTTACTTCCTCTTCAGAGAAGTTTAACAGTTTCCTATCAAATTGGGAATAAGATGCATCTCTTTACAAGAAAATGTTTCCATGCTGATTCAAACCTCACCACTCAGGGTGTTCCAAGGCTCTTAACATTGTATCAGAGCATAAAGGATGCTAGTGTTAGAAATGTCATAATTTCTGGAGATAGAGAATACATTTAATATCAGGTGAGTTCCTTTAATTGAATTAATTAAAATTCAAATATGGAACAACATGATAAGTTTTCAACAAATATCTCTTAGGATTGTGGTACTTTTTCCACTACACAAGGAATAATGTGTCCCTAATACTACTAGTCTATATATGACAGATACAGATAGGAAAATACAGTATGTTGATTCTAAATCATATAATTCTCTAACTATAGATCTTTTTTCTAAAATATATCTAATGGTGATAAACTATATGTCACCAAACTCTACGTTGGAGAAACTATAGAATCTTTATGAAGGTGATAGTAATGTGAAGAAGGGGTAGATCCAAGTTTTACACAACATATTTGATGATATGAAGATACATCCTAATAAAAATTAAGATTATTTCTTAAATAAAATTACTAACGTTGTAGGATAAATTCTAGGTCTTGGAGAAGAGTTAAAATTCATTGATATTATAAAGAAAATCATGAGTAGAATTTATCCCATTTATAATGCAATGTTTTCACCTCTTGAAGAAATGGATCTTTTCAAACATTCTCTTGCTAATCTGCTATGGAGCCTGGTGGAATATGAGACAAGAGTCAACCCCGAAGATGCAATGACCTGTGTAAGAAAGGAAATGGAATTCAAATCCATAGAAAAACTGGAAATTTCAATAGATTATTTTTAAGAATTTGATGATGAAAAATATTTTGTTTATCTCATTGCCAAGAAACTCAAGAAGGGAATATGAAATTTTCAAAGAAAGGTATCTCAGACTTGTTTTAGATGTGGAAGAGTTGGGCACATTGCCTCTCATTTTCTAAGAAAGTTATATGATGAAGAAAGTGAACATGGAGACATTCAAATACCTCATAAAATGTTTTTTCAAAAAGAGATACTTCATATCTGGGAAAAAATTTCAATGAAAGAGTTTTGTTTGTGAAGATGAAGATGATGACATTGAACTCTTTGAGGAAGATGAATCAGAATTCAAATCTGGGAATTATGCTTCCATGATGGATATCGATGAAAATTCAGAACCATTGACAAATAAGTGGGAAGTAATGATGGTAGAATCTTCAGAATATACTAATCCATAGGAAGAGGAAACTGAATTATTTGAATAATTGGTGAATGTAAATTAATTTATCCATGAATTCACTGATGATGTTGTGGAACTAAAACTCATAATTGAAGAACATGCAATGGTCATCAAGGATCGTACCTTGAGACTCTAATAGAAGTCCAACACCGTTGAGGGGATCAAAGAAGAAGTTGTTACTCTGAGAAGTAAACTCGAATGTGAATCAATTTCAAAAGAAGAAAATAATAAAATAAAATTTGGAAGGTTCTTCGATGCTGAGCTTCTAGGGAAAGAAAAGGTTGTTCAGGTGGAGTTGAAGATATCCTAAGTGATCAAAGATCTTCATGCATGGTAAATAGTGGAATTTGTTGTTATGCTTAAACGTCAAATTCTATAAGGAAATTTGAAAGTTGATCATGTTGAATAGCCACCAAAAGTGCTGAAAAAAAAATTAAATCAAAATTATAGGAGAACATAAGATTATCCTTGATTTTCCCGAAATAATAAGGAGTTAAACTATTTTCTAGAGGAAGAAGGAATGAGGAGAAATAGAAGTGAGAAGATCTTTCCTTTCATGAAGTGTCATTTTTTTGGCTATCTGGGCCCTACCATGTCATAAATCAAAGTAGAAAGGAGCTATATAAATGGGAAGAGATAGGAGTTCAAATGTGGATAAAATATTCATATCCTACTTCTTATAGAAGAAATAATTTCTATGGATATTTTTTTCACTATTCTATCTTTGGCCATAAAACTATGTATTGCAGGCAGAGGTATGATAGGAGAAATACTTTTAATTCTCAAAGACAAGTTAATACTCCGCAACTAGATGGTGTTGATATTTCAATTAGGTTTTCTCCTCTAGAAGAAGAAGTTGAATACGAGGAACCTGTGTACACGGAATAGATAATTGAATGACCATCAGTGTCCTACGCTCAATCCTATATCTTATGGAATTAACAATGGAAAACCAAAAAATCCAATTTTATAGAAGTATCCCTCAAAGATACAGAGAACAAAATCACATTTATTATTGATAGAAAATGTTCATCACACATGATGGGTAATAAAAAACTATTAATGAATACCAAAAAAATATCGATGGAACAGTGTGGTTCGGTAATGATGGTCCCTTGAAAATAAAAGGTAGTGGAAGTTCAGAGCTGGCTAATATAAAGCTTAAGAAAATTGAAGTCGTTTATTTGGATGGTTTGTGTCATAATATTCTTTGTGTGATTCAACTCTGTGACTGAAGTCTTATTGTGACATTAAATCAAATTGGATATACTATAAGCGGAAAGTCTATGAATTCACTCATGAAAGGCAACAGAACAGATTGAAACTTATATCAGGTTGACAACGAAGAGATAATTTTCTACCTAATAGTTGAAGTGGAAAATAACTTATGGAATTAGATATTGGGGAATATCAATATGAATACATCAGAAGGATATCTGAACTGATGATAGTCATGGATATCCCTAATCTAATGTGTGAATGAGAAACGACATGTGATGCTTGCATGCGAGGAAATTGGTATGCAGTTCCTACAATCCAAAGAAGAAAATAACATCCAATCTTATTAACCTCATCCATACAAATGTATATGGACCTATAATTATTGTTCCAACACCTGAAGAAATGTAATTTGTTCTTTTTATAGATTATTACAATATAATGGCATCTGCGATTATTATACATAGGAAGTGACAAGTACTTGATTGAATGAAAACCTATCATCAAATCACATAGAATGATACTTGATAGAAGATCAAAGTATTGTGGTCTAATAATAGAGAGAAATTTACATTCATAGAATTTTAAAATTACCTAGAGAATCATCAGATACAACATGATGTGATAGCTGTTATAACTCCACATAAAAATGGTGTTTTTGAGCGATGTAATCGACTGGTAAACAACATGGCCAAAACTATGGTGATTGAGAGACCTATTTCTCTACATTACTGGTACAAGTTTTGGTGTATATTCAAAATCGAATAGGGCTATATATGGATTAGACAAAGACACCATATGAATTTTGGCATGGAAGGAAGACCTCTTGGAACTAATTTTTTGTTTTCAGGAACCAATGTTTTTTTCAAAACAACAAGGAAACCATGGTAATTATGGGGACAATGCACACGAATGAATATTTATTGGATACTCATTGAATAGTAAATACTACATGTGTTTCAATACATTCTTTGGATGAACTATGGATAGTAGTGGTGTAATGATCCTTAAAGTGAAAAACAAAAATCTTTCTAGGGATTTTTATAATGTTGTGATAGAATAAGAGGAAGAATGTGAAAATGAAAAAAATGATAATATAGAGGTAGAATAAGGTGTGAAAAACTCTCAAGAGTCACATTAAAATTTTGAATCTAAAGAATAATAAGATGAATAATCCATTGTTGGAGAGATTTTTTTTGAACCCCAACAGAGAAATAGAAGAGAAAGGATTGATTAGTCAAACATTATTGGGGATCGGAATGCACCAACACATACAAGGAGAATGAGGAATAATGCACAATCTGCATTTCTATCAGTTTTGGATCCATCCTCATTTGAAGAGTCTATAATGAATGAGTCATTGGTAAAATAAATGAATGAAGAGTTTGATATGATTGAAAAAAATCAGATGTGGGATCTTATCAAAAGGCTTGAAGGTCATAATTTGATTGGTAAAAGTGGATTTTCAAGAACAAATTTGCTGAACATGGAAGTGTGATCAGATATATGGCATGCTTGGTATGTAAAGGATATTCAAAAATAAAATTTATTAATGTTAAAGGGACATTTTATTGAGTAGCGAGACTATATTCAATCATACTATTTCTTACCATGGAAGTCCAAAGAGATTATAAAGTGTATCAAAGGGAAATCAAGACAACATTATTAAATGAAGTATAGGGAGACGAAGTCTACATTGAAGAACATGGGGGTTTTTGTGTGGGAGTGATGAAATGAATGTTTTAATATTTATTAAACCTCTTTATGGCCTAAAACAAGCACCACTAGTAAGGTATTATCAGTTGGACTCTTATCTAAGAAAGCATGAGTTTAAAAGAGGAGGAGTGGATCAAAATATCTATGTGAAGAATTATCAAAAGAAAAATTTCATGGTTTGGTATACATGGATGATATTATTTTTAGGGGATGCAGGAATGGATTAGAGGATGAATTTTCGAATCACATGAAATCATAATTTGAAATGTATATGATTGGTGAAATCACATAATTTCTAGGGTTATAGGTACATTAGAAGAATGATTAAACTTTAATTTCACATGAAAAGTATGCGAGAGAGCTTCTGATGATATTCAATATGCATGATACCAAATTGTTGGACCCGGGGACACCTTGAGAGGGGATGGGAGAATCATGGTGTCAACTTTTTCTTTTAATGTGATGCAACTTGTTCCCACATTGGTTGGAACTTGTTGAACCTATATGATGGATATTATTAGAAATGAAACATTCAAATGAAAAGAGATGACATAACACTTTTTACATGGTTCACCACTAAGGGCTACATCTGAGGAGAATACACCAATAGGTTTCTGTTTGTACCTAATTCCACTATTATTCACAAGTTGTGGATGACAAAGGTTTGTTAACAATCACTCTGTCCCAAGATCAGTGCCTTTATAAATGTTCTAGGATATCTCACTGCATCCATCGAGTCACTCCCATTGACTCCTCCTCTCTAACTACCTTGGGTGAAGTCCCAATCTGTTTATAGACATGAAGGTCATTTCAATATATAGGCATGGAAGTCTTTGTCTCCTATTCAGTCTGAGACATTGCATGCATCAGAGTCCTAAATTGATTCTCTCTTATTTTTAATCATCTACTTTAGTGCAATAACTAAATGCCCTGAATCTTATTCTTCACTTCCTTTAATTTCCAATACCAACAACTAAGTGTATCGGTATACTTCTTTCTGTGAAGATCTGATTTTATTTTGTCATATTGTCCTTCTTCTCTTCACAAAGAACAACGAGGGTGTTAAACACCTGTCGTATGTGTGCGGAACAACATATCTTCGTAAAACTGAATGGTTCAGAATACTCTTTTCTTCGCTAAGCCACTTCGAGAGTGCTAAACACCTATCAATGGCATTTGGGAGGCCTAAATTTTTTATGCACCCTTCTCGGTGTGTTCCATGTAAAATTTAAACCTTGCATGTAAAAATAACTTTTGGAAGGAAAATTCCTTTTCACGCAACTCAGATTTTTCATTTAGAACTTCTCTGTTTTGCGCATCACATCTTATTTTTGTGCACCAATCTATAATTAAAATTATCCATGCATCAGACCTTGAGATTTTTTAAATTTTCAAGCCTCTAAAAAATGGGAGGGGTCACCTCTTATTTATAGGAGTTTTTGACCCTACGCGTAAAACCCCTTCGTACTGGTAAAACTGTCTCTCAGTTCTTCATATTATGTGCACCTTCCTTTTATTCTCGTGCACCACTTAGATTTTTTGCGCACCTCATGTCTTTTCCATTTTCATCATTCTTAACATGAAGCCTCCATTGCGTGTAAAAAATCAAACCCACATTTTGCGCACTACCAACTTTTCGCACACATGTTTGATTTTACGTGCTAATGGTGAGAACATCTACGGTTTTTCACGTGCCTCTTGCCTTTTCCAATTTTCAGTCTTTATAATCTAAGACACTGCTTGTTCAAAAAACTCACCCAGATATTTCATGTACAACATTTTTCCAAGTGCATTCCGATTTTTCCGCGCACGGCTCCGGTTTTTTGCACACCTCATTCATTTGAGAAATATTGAAGTGCTGATATTAAAACCCCAATTGCATGAAAAAGTATAAATAGAGTTCCATATTGTGTGCAAAACTAATCTTATACGTTGCCTCATTTTTCGTACACATTGCCCAATTTTTCACGCACTTCATGCCTTTTCCAAATGTTGATGTTCTGATCCTAAAACTTGAATTGTGTGAAAAATCCCCCTTGAACTTATCATGAAACTTTATCTATCAAAAACATGTGGCTTTCATCTTCTAATTTTTAGGATCAAATGTTTTTCCAAACACTGGCGCACAGCTCCACCTTCAATATATGCTTCAGCGATAACCATTATGAATATTTTTTTATGATTTGGATTCTTCAGAAACTCTTATTCTTTCACTAAAAACTCCACTATCGTAATATATATCCTTTGATAAATCAACTTTAGCATCATCAATTTTTTATACAATGTGAAATGCATGGCCATCTCAGAATGCCAAACCATTTCTCACTCTCTTCTTCTTCAACCATCATTATCTACTTTATGAAAATAAAATGATTCAATTAGTCGAGCATGCTCTTGCATGGTTCTTAGGAAATTATGAAGAATTTTAGGGTCTTCGTCAAATCCCCATTCTTCTTCAATCATCCTCAGATGGATTATACCTCACTATTATTCACTGTAGTAAACAATGTGTCACCTTTAAAACAAGTTCATTGAATTTATGATCAGTAGAACAATCATATGAATTTCCATTCCTCCATTTCATTGGAGTAATTGTTGATCTCTTTAATTTGGATCTTCATTCACAACTATTGACAAAAAATTCAACCTTATACACAAAGTTATCCCAACACAAACCAATGTCAACTCTAATTTCAGTTGGATCAAAGCTCAAAAATTATGAGGAAAGGACTTCTGTGGATCACACTATGAATAGAATAATAATTAGAAGCCCACTGTACCAAATAGAGACATGACCAGATATTGTCCATGAAAAATTCCTTGTGGCCCTATTTCAGAGTAATCTGAAGGAATAACATATGAAGGTAGTGAAAAGAATAATGATATGCTTTCAAGGTGCACATAATTAGGGGATATAATTTGATGTAGGAAGTGATAGTGAACTATCTTCTTTTTCTGATACTAACTGGGCTGGATATGTAGTGGATATAAAGTATACCAGTAGTGGAGCATTCTATATTGGGATAAAATGCCTAGACTGGATGAGAAATAAATAGTAAATTACTTCTATCAGTACTACATAAGCTTAATATATATACGCTATCAAGGATAGAAATTTGTCACTTTGGATAAACCAGCAGCTGATTGACATAGGTGATGGGGTGAAACAACCAATGGTGATTTACTATGATAATAATAGAATAGTTGATCTTATGAATAATCTAGTTCAACATTTTTAATGAAACATATTGATATCAAATGTCCTTCCATCAATGAAAAATGTTGAACAAGGCGTGGTAAATATGGAACATGTGGGAACCAATGAGAATGTGCATGACATTATGACCCCTCCACTATCAACAACCATGTTTGAAAAATATCGATTGAATGTAGGTGTTCAGACACCTCCCAATGCATTAGGAGACTATGAGATTTCCCTCTCCCTAGTTGTTTTAACAGTTTTAATCTGTTTTTGGAGAAGATGTACGTTTATGGGGGAGATATGATTCAGGGGATCAAGTTTTTTACCCCACAAGTCATGATTTAGTTTATTGGGTTTATTACTAATGGGGTAGAATGGATAAATTCAATGGAGAGTGATTTGTTTTTCTATGGATACATAAAAGATGAACAATAGAAAAATCCAGAACAACAACTATTGGGGAGGAAGGAAAAGAATAAGAACTCAATTCATAACATATATCTTTTTTTATTCATTGAGAACTGCTCATGTAGGCATAGAGTAATGACTGGGTAGTTTTTAAAGGATTAGGTTTTGTTCATAGTTGGGGCAGTAATGAATTTATCTGGAGATTGCCGACAAACCCAAAGGAAGATATTGTTGGAACAAAGGATGATCATTGATAATAATGGATATTGGTTTGTATTTATTGTAAAAATATACATGGATAACTAGGGTGTTCACATGGAATGAATTTATACATTTGAGGATGAAAGTAGTATTGATGGTGGCATAGTTTTCCATGGTTTTCCATCATTTTGGGCCTCAAAATAGTGATTTCTGTGTTAGAAAACAATGGTTTTTCCGATAGGAGAGAGTGGTATGAAAAACGACAAATAAAATTTTAAAATTAAGGGAACAACATACCTAGGAACGTGGACCATGTACTATGTTTCATGAATGGTTTGCAGGTTCGTACCTGGAGGTGGGAACGGTATGCGGAGCGGTGCCCAGAACAGAAAATGGATCGCAGCGATGGAACATGGTGAAGGCGTGCATTGTGCAGAATGCTGAAGGATTTAAGGATTGCTATAATTCAATTAATAGGAATGGTACATGGTGGAGGATAATGGTAATAATATTTATTTCAGTATAGTGTGATGATTTTCCCAAATAGAAAAGTTGGGTAAATTCGATTAGATTTTTTTGGAGTTACATGCGTATTCAAGGAGGAGTAATACCCTTTTTATGAGATGATTATGAAGAGTAATCATTCAAGAAGAAATTCATTAAAGAATTAAGTGGTTCGTGGAGGAGAAGATGGTACGTGGAGAGAATCCACTGTATATTGAAAACAGTCTGCAAAAGAGATTGTGGTTCGTGCAGGAAGCTCTGGCAGTACGCGGTAGAGCAAGGTAGTACACAGAGAAAGATAGTACACATAGAAGTTGATCAGTACACATAGTAAGGAAGTCCGCGGTGTAGGGAAGTTCTCCATGGAGTTGGACGGTACCCTGAAATAATAGCGGTACATGGAGGAGGTGGTCTACACACCATACCCAGAACAATGTATGCAGAACACCCCAGGCTGCCTGAAAATTGACCAAATCAGTTTGTGAAATGAAAATCTATAACATATAAGTGTACACCAAAATAAATTAAATACTTGGGTTATTATGCGACTTATATAGAGAATATATTTACATTTGAGGAAGATTTATTTAATGATAAACCATTTAAATGACCTTCAAGTTGATTAACTAAGTGAATAATCTTCCAACAAAGTGAGTAAGGGGTAGTGAGCAGAAGTGATCCATGGGATGTAGTGTGCTATCACCAAAACCTTGTAAAGGAAGTACATCTGGCATAGAGTGGCTGTGCTAAACTCTTGTAATACACAAATTGTAAAGATTCATGAGTTCTGGAATGACTTCCAAACTACAAATGAATGCCTCATAGATGTATCCATTATTGGTGATCCATGTAAAATTTATGTTTCATTTCTTTGCATGTGATTGTTTATTTTTTGTACTTCCTATCCAGACAGGTTTAATAGGTTCCCAAAAACATTTGAACAAGTTCCACCAGTTTATAAAAAAATACTAACACCCTGATTCCCCACTCCCCTATCAGGGAGTTCTGGGGTCATCTACCCTATTGGGTGAGTTATATATTCCTGGGACAAAATAGTTTCATAGGGTTCCATGAACTATAGTTTCACATCGTGATTCATGATTCGCATCACGCTTATGGAAATGTTCATAGAAGGAGATTTTTTCCCAAGTGATTTTTTATATGGATTTCCTCCCAGAGATGGATGAGAAGTTAGAGCACACTATAATAGTACTATAGGACATGTTGAGGGATTATGTCATAGATTTTGGTGAATTCTGGGAATGTCATTTGTTCCTTCTTGAGTTTTCTTACGTCAATAGTTATTATCATAGGGACCATATGGAATCATATGAGGATCTAAATTTTAGACAATAACTACTAAAAACTGGCCTTTAAAAGTTCTAGAAATGGCCTTTATCAGCACTAGAAAAGAAACGACAACATGGGCAACGTTAAAATCCCAGAACATTTATCAATGCGAAAAATAGAGCTGATGAAGATGACATTTATCAGTGTAAAAAAAGTGATGATAAATGGGACCTTTATAATTTCATTTAAAAGTGGTGATAAATTTCCCATTTATTAGTGATTTTATTTAGCACTGCTAATGTAATCAGTTATTAGAACTTTTATTCGGACTGATAAAGGACATTTTATTGCTGTTGTAGAAGCATTAAAAAAGTATACCATTATCACCATTGATAAATGTGTCCTCTATCATTCCTTTTAGAAGCACTGATAAAGGGTCATACTACTGTATTTTGTAACATCACACTACAGTGTGATTTAATAGCACACCGTTGCACCAGAAACACACAAAAAATAAACAAAAAATACACAAAAAACACACAAGATATCAACAAAAACTAGCCCCAATGGAGAATGTAAAAAAATTAAAATTCACAAAACAAATAAAAAAGACTATATAATAATTATTCCAAAATATGTTTTACACAATTATATACATATAAATTATTAAATACATTCAAAAATTCCTAACAGTCAATGTCACGATGATTTACAATGACTTTTCTGAATTTCTAACACTGTATGAGCAACATCAAACAAACCAGATCAACTCAAAAAAAAAACGATCCACATGTATAAGAAAACAATTATTATGAATATTCATTAAAATAAATAAATAATACATAAATATGAAATAATACATTAATTATATGAATAATTATTTCACTATGAAAATATCAAGAGAAATATTATAATTGAGCAGAGGCAGCAATGTTGCTCTTCTTGTAAAGGAAATGGAAAAAACATGAAAGGATTTGAAAAATGTAGCATTACAGTGGATAAAAGGTTTCAATGGAGAAAAAGCATGTAAGTTGGATAGAGCACCCAAAATCGATCAAAATAATCCATTTGTATAAGAAAATAATGATTACATAAGTAAAACTGAAAAGAAATAAATTATACATAAATATGAAATAATTAATTAACACTATGGAAAATTATTTTACAATGAAAAAAATGACATTACCTCTAAAATTGAGTAGAGACAATTTTAGTGTTGTTTCTTCAAAGGCTTGACACATAGAAGGGAATATTCCCAAATAAATGAACTCTCCAAGGAATAATAGAAATTATATCAATGTTTATTTATATAATTTTTTAGAAAAATATAGAATGTATATCAAACCATCACCTTTAAATCTTTCCAAATGGTTTACGTGGTCCATATATTAGCTCATAAAAAAACTATGGATTCTATGTGAACTTCACTACTACTGGTTAACTACTTCTTATCATATAATATAACCTTAACTTCCGACATGGAGTCCCCATGATGCTTTTATACCAAACATGCTGGCCACCATCTATATCATATCCCCATTCAGCAAACACTTTTCTTTATTTTATTGAACCCATTTTATACTTGTAAATATGCATGATGCATGAAACTACATATATATAGTAAATGGGTGTGATAAGAGAAGGATAAGTGAATACAGAATGGTTATATTTTATATATGGTGGAGATAATGTGTTACATGAGAGAATCATGTGGACTTTGGGGATGATTTTTAGATCAGATGCAATTTTATGAGGTAGTTAACCAACAATAATAAAATTAACAGAGAATCCTTAGTCTTGTTATTAAATTTGTGAGTGATGAATAACCAATCCATGTTTTGGATTCATTGATCAATGGTGCCAAATATACATACATATTCATCAAACACACTAAATCAGTAGATAGAATAATATAAATGATCAAAATAAAAAATAGAAATGAACCCACACACAAGGAATAAAGAGAAATAACCAAAAAATATAAATCTCCAGAAAAGTATGATAGAAATAGGGGAATAAATTAATAAAATTATAAACATTTAAAGGTTCAAATTAAAAAACAATTTTTACTAAGAAAGGATAATTTCATCAGATCTTTATAATGAATAATGAAATTACCATAGGACAAAAAACCGAGGAAACTCTGAATGTCTACACCCCTACATGAGAGACTACAACTGAGGCAATGTGTTTATGATTCTTTCAAAACAACTCACCAATAATTTCTTACTCAAATAAACACTCAAAATGGGTATCATTAGAGAAGAGAAATATCTCATTGATCTTTGTATAATGACCCCAATGAAAAGAGAATATTTCAAAAGATCCTATGACCCCACCTCCGAACAATATGAAACATGCTCTTGGAAGTGTTCAACATAATCATTCACCATATGCTGACCTTTCCGGATGCTCATGAACTCTTCCCTTTTTTGTTTTATTCACCTTCTTGGTTATAAACTAATTAGAAATTAGGGACTTATAAATATCCCACTTTATCCCAACATGCAACACTTTTTGGGAAAAAAATCCCCGTCTTCAAATTCTAGACCCCTAAGCATGCCCGAAACAACAAAAAATCTAAAAACATTGGGAGTATAAACACTCTTAAGATATTCTCTACATCTAACAAACCTCAATTTTCATGTAAGATGGGAAACAAATAAAGAGAATGATAAATAGGGAGATACCCACTAGAAACATCAGGGACCTTTCTGGGAGGCATATTCAGAATTAAAAAAAATCATAAAATCAAGTTCAGAATCAATGTGAAACACAACTGAAAGAAACATCTTGGTCCAAAACAATTGGCTCACATGGATAATTTCATAATGAAACAATAATATTCTCTTTGAGAACAACTTTTTCATTTTCAAATTCAAAAAATATTCTTCTAATTCCACTTTTAACATAATAATATGCCTCATTTTTAATGCAATCCTAATTCTTGAAATTATTTTTCCCCTTTCCAAATACCATTTCAAATAACTAAGCCAAGATGATTCCAAAATTCAAGAAAAAATATTGGCCACAACGGATGAGTAACAATTCAAAGCCCACACTAATACAAAATATCTCATTAAATAGATTTCATAGTGGGCATCAATTATCTATTGTCATGCTTCCATGATGTTAAAATCCAAAAATTCATCCTAGAAGAAAGATTTTAAACTATATACTATCTCTCGTCCTATTTTGATGATGTTAAACTGCACAAATTGATCATGGAAGTAAGGTGTTAAACTAATAATTATATCTAATCGTTATGGTAGGATGTTAAACTACACAAATTCATTTCGGAAGAAATATTTTAAGCTTTAAAACATATGTTTTCTTAGATGCATGATATTAAAACGAACAAATTAATCAATGAAGTATGAAGTTAAATTTCATAGATTATCTCACCCTTGTTTCATGATGTTAAACTAAAAATATTCATCTGGTTTGTGATCCCTTAAAATGCACAGAGGAGTTGTGCCGGCATTGGCGATGAAATGAGATGTCAGGTTCATAAATGTGGAGAAAGGCACAAAAACACAAAATGAGAAACCCAAAAGTTCAAACAATGATATAGGAAATGTAGAAACTAACATACATTGAATTCTATATTTTATTCTCCTTATGGATCTTAGTGGGGTCACAACAGCTACATAGGAGTTCCATGAGAACATTAGATTCACGATGAGGGAGTACCGGTTTTGTTTTTCTAAATAGATTGGGAATTTATTAAACAAAGCATCTAGAAAAGAACTCATAAATCTCAAGATTTATCAGTGTTCAAAATGTGCTGATAAAAAAATCTTTATTTGCACTAATATTTTAGCGCTGATATATTTATTTCCACAGCGTGTTTTAGTGCTTATTAAAATTCATCATTGATATTTCAAAAATATTAGTGCTAATAAAGGACTTATTTAAATAAATTTATTATAAGTTAATAATTATTATAAATATATAAATATTTATTCATATTTATTATTCATTTATAAAAATTATAAAAGTTATAAATTTATAAATTTATTAAACATACTTTTATAAATATATTTATTTAAAAATATTTAATTAGAAATATTTATTTAGAAATATATTTTTAACATTATTAGTGGTGAAATAATCATAAATACATTCAATTTAAAAATTAGTGAAATTGAATAATTCAAAACTAGTGCACTTTAAAAATATTGAAAAAATGGATAAGTTGTATTCATTAAATAGAATGTTTTTAAAAAAATGTTTATATATATACTTATGAAATGATTAATACATATTTAAAATAGTAAAACATAATAAATATATAAATATATAAATCAATAGTATAAAATGATCAAATTAAATAATAAAATAAAAAATATTAGAATATTAAAAATGAATGCCAAACTATAATAGTATTCTAAATAAATAAATAATATTTACCGATTAAAAACATAAAATATTAAATGCATCATGTTAATAATGATATTTTAAAATATACTAATATTTGTATAAATTACAAAAATATTAGGGGTACATTTTTCTATGTATTTTTTAAATATATTTCTGTGTATGTTTGCATATAAACTACATTAATTACACACACACAGACACACGTATATATATTTGTATGTGAAATCAATGTAACACATGACTTTTGATATATATTATATTGAAAAATCAAGAAATATTAAAAATGAATAAGACATTAATATGTTTTAAATTAACATATTATTTATTTTATATATATTTATATTACATATTTATTATTTATTAATATTTATAATTAATACATAAATATTATACTTTTTCATTTTTGTTAAAAAAAATTTCATAAAAAAATTTTTATTTATTTTTTTATTTTATAAATTTTTAATATTTTTGTTTGATTATATATTCATTTACATTTATACATTTAATATATAATATTTTTCAATATTAATAGTATATATATATTTTATATTTATTTATTTTTATCAATTATTATTTAATAAATAATTTGAATAATATATTTCTTTATTTACTCATTTTAAAATTTTATATGCTTAATTATTTCATTTATTCATTTTACAAATCAATACATTTAGTATATACTATTTAATATTTTTAAAAATTTATATATATATTTATACATTTTTAACTATAATTATTTAATTAATGATTTTTTTATTTTTTTATTTTATTTTCTGATCCATTATCAGTTCAAATAAAGCAATGATAAAGGTTACCATTTTATTAGTGTTTTATTATAATCACTTGTAAAGGGTAACATTTATCACTGCTAAAAATGAAGCAATGACAATTGGTAACCTTTATAAGTGTTATTTTAGTGCTGATAATAGCCCCCCTTCATCATCGCTTATTTTAGCACTGATAAAGATATATTTTCTCAGTATATTTTTCAAGCACTGCTAAATGCCAACATTGTTCAAGGAAATTTATTTAGTTGTTCATTTAGATATCCGTTATGTTATTTAGAGGATTGGTAATATGAGTTGTTAGGACCGAGTCTCACACATGAGATGTAAAAACAAGTTCAGCGGATTCAGAAATGTGTGGACATGGTTTCGAGCAGGAAAACGTAATATAAGGGTCAGAATTATTGACCTCATGAGTTTATGGTGGGTGATAATGTGTTTATTTTATGGTATCCAAGGTTGCGACACCATCAGATTCACTAATTGTGTAGTATTTAACCTAAATATGTTGGGTTTTTTAAGATTATGTAGAGGATCAATTTAGTGGAGTATGGATTGGCACTTTCATAGTTGTATAGGGGTTTGTATGTTGTTTTCCATATTTCAAAGCTTCAATAGTATCACCCTGAACAATTTCACATGACTGATGTTGATGATGTTGAGATTGAGGTTGATTCATCCTTTGATGAGCATCTAATTCATATTTTGAATCATAGTTAGAATGAATTGTGGGGAATGACTGTTCCATTGATTCATATTTTGTGTAAGCATGGTAGTGTTCATGATGAAAAATTTGAGATAAAACAAGATATGAGGGTACATTGGCATAATTTATTTTCTTCAGGAGCTCTTGAGGAACGGGAGTGTGGCTTGAGTACTAGCTATTATAAGCTGAAGAGCTAGTAAGATCCAAGACTAAGTGGACGTACATTCTCATTTATTTTTTGAAATACCATAATTGTTGTTAATTAGTTTTTTATTGAGTGTATGAGGAGTCTTGGGGTGTACTAGAGGATTGGGACATGAAAAAGAGAAATTGGGCTATACAGTGCATGTTTCACGGTTAGTGATAATAGTGCACCCAAACTATGCTAGTCGAAAGGATGGGTGCACGGTTTAGTAAAACATCCATGGGGGGAATCAAAAAATATGATCATGGATAGAGTCATTGTACACAGTTGGTAATATGATATTCAAACCATGATAAATTACTAGGTAACTATGCGATATGGACCCCTCTTTGATAGAGGCTGACTCATGGCTGGTGCGTGGTTTAGGAAACTATGCGGCTAAACCATGTTCCACATTAAAAAGTGGGAATTTAACTCCCACTGAGTATTTATGATTTCACACCCAATTTTCCCTCATTTTTTCTCCAAAACCATAGGGATGAAATAAATGAACAAGTCTCCCCAAGGATCGTTCTCCAACATTTAGTGGTCATTTGGAGTGCTGTTTGGTGCATATGGATGCTCTGGGTATGTCTATTGCTCATATTTTTCACATTTCCGGATTAGGTAATGTGTTTTTTCAATTCTTATTATGGAAAACTATAAACCACTATTCTAGTAGATATTAGTTTCGGGATTCGAGTGGTGTAAGGATCTGACTCAATGGCTAGGGTTAAATGAGACTTCATCTTTAAAATTGAGGTAGTTGATCTATAAGTTATATTCTATAGTCTTAAAGTTGAGTTGTGCACATGTTATTTTGTTATTTATTTTCTCTAGTTTTTAAATTGATTCCGTTTGTGATATTTGGTGAAACAGTTTCCTTAATGATGAATTGAACCACTTGGGCTCCATATGAGATGTATTGAAATTGACTATGATAGTTTAGGGCCAACCTCAGGGTGTGCTAATATTCCTAAACATTGAAAAAATTTAATATTAATCATTTCATTTAATTATGTTGTGATAGATCCCATGATAAATATATTGATATTTTGGTTGAGTTATAGAGATGCACTAATTGTTTTTGTGTCTGGTTGTTGGAAATGGAATAAAGGATTTTTTGGTATAATGTGAAAGTGTATAATGAAATAAAGTGAATGTGAAAAATGGATTCTGATTATGTAATTGAAATGTGTAATGGGTAAAAGAATGTGAATGTATGATTATTTTAAATGGGATAATGTATATTAATTTTTTATTATACTTTTTAGGTTTCAGTGTGATAAAAAGAACTCGGTTAAATGGGATATTGAAGGTAAATTGTCAATGTACTAATGTTTTAAGTCTTTATGTTCATTTGTATGTTGAATAATCATGAAATGTTAATGTTATGTGTATTGATTCAGTATGGTTTGTGATATGGTTTATGTGGCAATAAGATAAATTTCATGATCACATGGCTTGGAAGTTTTTTTGTATTGGACTTTAGGTTATATATCCATGGGTTGACTTAGACCGAGGCTCTAAACCCCACCCCAATAATGCACGAGATATGGATTGGGATTGATTATCTATGCCCCTAATGTTTTCATTTTATTTGAGCAGCAATACCAAGGCTTCAAGGTAGGTGTGATATATTTTTTTGTGAAATGTTTGACCCTAGTGAGATAGGGAATTTGATATACCCCATTATTCATAGTAATTAACGAGCTATGGACATAGTATAAATGATGTAGATTCCTAACCCATGGAAGAAGGGATGAAAATAAAATAAATGATTAAAATAGTTTCACTGAACATATTGAATAATGTAAACAAATTTACCTTTACCTATCTTGTATCATTTTTTTTACTTTTATACACAATCTATTTATATTGGATATTTTATGGACACCATTGGAGGTGGCCTACTAGTTTGTACTCACACCCAGCTAGGTCCATCATTGGTTACCTTATCAGATTTCATGGTTAGAGTTAAAGAAAAGTGTAATGTCCATATTCTAGTTTGTTGATTTGTGCATGAGATGTGAATGATTGAGGATCTCGACATGGAGTCAGTACTTGTTTTGGGGAATTAAGTTGTTGGACTTTATTTTGGAGTTTTATTCTCTATTGACACCATTAGAAAGACATGGAATATTTATTGTTTGAATGTGGGTGTACATTTTTTTGGAAAAGGTTAGTAATTCATGTTATCAAATTATTTCGTAATATTATTTTATTTCAATTGTTATCTGTTGTGGCATACTCTGTTAAAGAGGGTATATTCTCCCCACATGTTCTTTTAGAACCACCCTGCTAGTCGAAAACCTCCAATTTATGGGGAGTCACGAATGAGGTCATGTGGTGACTTGGCTTCGGTTACAAGTTTAGTGGATTCAAGGTCGAGGATTTTATATATGGTTTGATAAGGAGTGGTTGTAAGTTGTTTTATTTATAAGGGATGATATGGGAGTTTTTTTAAGAAATGATTACCAGATATTAAATAATAATAATCCAATTTCCAAAAAAATATACTAAATTCCCACGAATTCGATGATAAGATAATATAGAGTTGTATTCCAATCTATCAATAAAATTGATACATGTTTTTGTTTTATTCTATACCCTACCATTTGATTGAACCTTAAGTAACCTATATTAATATTAATTTTGGGAAAAATTTTTTAATTAAAGAATTCTATAATATTTACTTATACAGTTCATTGGTCCATATATGTCTAATTTATGACATTTTAGATCATATAATAATTATGTTTTATTTATTTTTAAATTTTTATGATTTTATGTAATTTAATAAATTATTAATCCAATAAAAAATCATTATTGTCATATTTGATTTTACTCTCTAATTTTACATTATAAAATATCATGAAAACTTAATAACATCAATACAAATAATTGAATACACTACATAATACGACATATGTATCAATAAATTTCATATATGACCTTAATTAATTCATATAATATTTCTTCTATTATTTTTAATGTTGTATCTTTGATATATCCATTAATAAAATAATTACTTCACCAGTGTTGTGTTTTCCTTTTAGATATGTTTTCATCACTTAAAATTATAAATAAATTTCCATGATGTAGATACGTATTCTAGATTTAAAAATAATATTTATTGGCATGAATACCATCTTCTTATCATCATTTTAAAATACTATACTAATTAAAAATAAGAGTTTGACAT
Organism: Viscum album; assembly: GCA_963277665.1. NCBI lineage: Eukaryota > Viridiplantae > Streptophyta > Magnoliopsida > Santalales > Viscaceae > Viscum > Viscum album. The sequence goes on along the minus strand of OY728119.1, from coordinate 1,055,984,167 downwards.
TTTTTCACTTTCTTTGATTTTAATAATATCTATGTCATTTTCATTGAAAAGATTCTATTAAAAGAATACATTTTGAAAATTATTTTTTGAGTATTAAATTTTATTCATCCAACAATATTTGGTCAAGTGTTATGGTAGTTTCATTTTTCCTATCATATTATTTTTCCCCTTTTTTACCATATTGACCCTTCACTATCGTAAAAAAGTTTACCGTGGTTACTATTCATATTGAAAAAAAATAAAGGGATCCTATATAAAAAATTTGGAACTCCTAATCCAAAATATGGAATGTATTTTAAATAATTCAAATCATAGAAGTTTCCAAATTTAAATTAAATATAAATCAAAAAATGATACAAAACAAAATTGAATAAAAAATTCATAATAAAATATGAAATGTTTTTACAAAATATTAAAATGATAAATATATTTAAAAAAATATAATTGGATAATTTTAATTCAAATTAAACTAATTTCAAATTAAAGATAATAAAAAACTTATTTTTAAATTCTAAAAACATTTACAAATAATGAATAATTTTGAAAAAAAATTATATTTTTCACAATTTAAATTGAAACATATAAAAAAATTTCCAAAAATTAACCATAAGATAATTTTTTCATTACTCTTTAAAAAATATAATTTATTTTGCCAAATAAAATTTATAATTGTTTAAAAATTTAGTTTTAAAATATGTTTCCTATCAAAAGGTAAAAAAACCATATTTAAACTCATAGGATGAATGTGAAAACATATATTGATAATAATAGGTATATATTTCAATAATATAATGGAACATGATAAATTTGTTTATTTTATTTGTATAAAACAATCTTGGGAACATTTAAATAATTTTTTAATAAAAAAATTCTTTTTATTTTCAAATGATTTTATGTTCATTTAAAATTAATTATTCACTAAATAATTCATTATATATATACTTGTGTAAACTATATTTTCACAGATCGCTTAATCCTTCTCATTCCATAAAGTATAATGTCTAGGATATAATAGTAACCTCTAAACAATAATATTTACATCTTATATTAATATTTATATTACATGAAACATATGCTATCAAATAAATTAAATTATTTACATGTAAAAATTTCATAAAATATCATGGGGTTACAAGAAATGTAAGGGTGTCTGTCTTGATTACTATGAATTGATTCATGATTTGATATTATGCACCAATATTCATTGAAATAGTATAAATAAGAATCCTTGACATATGATATGAAAAAAACTATTCAAATTTTAAACACCACTTCCATTAAAGATCATCCTTATTATAAGAAATGATAAATATCTTCAGTGTTATGTAACCGTTTTTTGATAACTTATCCTGGTCCATGAGTAAAATGGATTCTCTTTGATATAGGAATTTAATTTCATATGGTATAACCTATTACACTTATGGAACAAAATTTCTCATAAAAATATTTCTTATTTAATTGTTTTATTACATTTTTAAAGGAAAATAGGTTATGAATAATTCCCATCCTCTATAATGGATATTTCCCTCCAGGAATATATTTTACATTACTTAATAATTTATCCAATATCGTTAGAAATAATGATATTCTTTTTTTCATTTTACAAACATTTTTTAGTCATATGATTTTAAAAATTATGTTTTGGTTACCCTTTTCGATATGGGTCTTTAGGAATGGAATTAAAAAATATTCAAATGGGTTTTCAATTCTTTCTAAGTTAGATATTTTATAGTACACCAAATATTAATTTTTGGTTAACCATTACTTAATTTTTAATGAACTATTCTTGAATTTTTTGTTAAAAGTAAGAGTTCCAAATTTTCCTCCCTTCACAATTTTTAAATGATTCTGTAATTTTCAAGGATGAATTATTGAAAAATATTTTAAAATGTAAAATTTTTCAATGTGCTTTCACTTCTCATTCATTAATCCTTAAAGTATTTTTTAGAGATCCACTATTGTTTGTTTTATTTTTGAATGTACTTATTTTTCAAAAACACACATCGCAATTATAATAAATAAATTTTCAAAGTTACTATATAATTCTATTTTACTCAAATATATTATGATTTTCTAAAAACTATATTCAAACATCACCATAATTTTCTTTATTATATATAAAGGATTTATTTACTTGAAAATGATATTTGATGAATCAAGTTCTAAATGTTCTAATGGATTACTCTATTGGGGTAGATTATTTTTTGGTATTAATAATTTAAATGTTGAATGTGAGTCTTGGTTACACCATCTTAAAATGTTATAAACCACATTTTTATTTCATTATATTTTTTATAAAATTATTATCATGTTTTTGTATGAAATAAAACATATATATGATGATTGGTGGGTTCATGTATTGAATTACAATCCATTGGATTATGATTATGTCTAATGTTCTAAAAAGATAAAGGGTTCATAAGTGGATTTATCCCAAGAATAGTGGGTATATTAAAGGATTTATCCTAAAACAAAGGGTTACACTAGAGGTTTTATCCCAATACCAATGGTAAATGGGAGGATTGTCCAAATAACCAAAAGGTAAAAATGTCGTTATCCTGAGCCTTATATGTTAGAACTATTTTTATAGGTATCATTAACATATGGTTTTTATTAATATGTTTATACCATACTCTTATGGGATAATATTATTCCCGTAATTATACTCCTCAACTAATGTATAATATCTCATGTTTAGGAATGAATTTTACATTCAATACATTTTATCACTTTATAATATATTTATATCTGTTGTGACTTATATAAAACTCTTATTATTACATGAAATTTTTAATAAGAAAATTTTCACCTTCCCATGTTTTATACAATTCTTATTATATAATCTTTTATGAAATGTTGATATATATTTCCTTAAAATTCATTTGATCTCACCAATTTCTTATGTTTTTCCTTTAACTAAGTTGTAATTATAATAATATGTTGGGGCTTGTCCACAATGGAATCTGGAGGAGTTCGATTTTGAAAAAATGATTATATTTTATGTTTTTTGTGCGGCTAATATCCCAGATAAAAAATATTTAGGTCCTCAAGATATTATACTATTGATGAGATTTTTTATTTAAACTATTATATTAGTGTATTATTTATGTCATGTTCATATTGGAAATCATTAGTAAGTATCATAGAAATTTTTACTAATTTTGGTATTTTTTATTTTTTTGGGAATTATATTAGAGAACAATCATGAAAACCCTATGGATAATTATAAGGGATAAATCTAAGCGTTGAATTATATATCATTGTTTTGTTAATGTATATATTATCTTGTCATCCTTGAAATTGAATCACTATCATGATACTAAATGTCGATGAAATATTTTCCACATATGTAATTATGGGTAATAACATTGAAAATAAAATATTCCGTGTTAACTCAATCTAGGCCTAGTTCATAGAAATGTGACGTACCTACACACCATGATTAACACTACTGAGGGATATTATTTTATTAATGTACATATTACTTATGAACCATTACAAATGATTTAAATTCATAACATGATCTGTTATATATATAAGTTATGTTGATGATCATCAATAACATTGATTCAAGACTACATATTCATATGATTTTGTACATATGATATCTAAGGGTTATTTCTAATAGGATCATAGTTTTCATTCTATTAATTTTATAAGATCACATTTCTAATATTACATTTTTAATATAATGGATTAATTTTATAGGAACCATGTTAATAATGGTTGTAATAGAAAATTAATATATTTCATAAATAAGAAACATAATGGGCAGTGAAACTGAGTGAAACCCTTCATGAAAACGTTATCCTAGTTTTTCAAAAATAACTAAATCTATGTAGAGCTCCCAAATACACTAAAAATATACATGTTATGATGTTTTTAATACCCCAATGACCATAGAACTATATTGGGTCTCTTGTTCCAGTAATTAGCAAGAAATAGATTTATAATATTATAAAATTTTATTCCATTATATAGTTCTCAGAGCATGAATAGGTTGTTTTAGCTGTAAAACATTTGGAAGGTGGAGAAGAACACTAGAAGACCCAACAAAGAACTTGTGGATAGTGGATGGAATTCATTCCATGAAATAGAAATATTTTAAAGAGGTATTCATGGGTATATATTTTCATTGAACAATTTCTACAAACATGCATAGATTATTCCTTACGATGAAGAAAATGGAATATGAATCCATTAATAATTATGAAGTACACATCCCAAGACTTGAACATAAAGTCACCTAGTTTATCATTTACCATGAAATAAAATTCAATCACTTCATTAGTTGTTTTAATTGGAGCCCAAAAATCATTTAATATATTGGAATTCAGAAGCTACGAATATAATTTTCTGTTTGAAGAAAAGGAAGAAATTGAAATGTAGACTCCATTATTCTCATGGTATAAGAGAAAAAAGAGAAAAAAGGGTTTCCATGGAATTAAATTTTTAGAAACCATGTACAAAATAAAATTCATTATTAGAAATCATTATATGCAGGGAGAATAATTGGGGGAATTGTCTCTACAGATTATCTAAGTAGATCATGTATAGAATAAAAATATATTGAGTACATGAATACCGAACATATATAAATTTACCGATTAGTGAAATGGATGGAGGGAATGCATGAATTTTCAAAAAATTATACGTCTGAAATATAAATTTTAAATTCCATAGGAATTATGATAATAAGTGTAGAAGATTTAGGATTGATGGAAAAAATGAATTTTAAAATAAACCTAGGGTTGGTGAACAAGGAAAATCCTATGAAATCACACTGAAAAATGTTGACTAAGATAAATATGTGTATAATGATAATGAATGTATAAATATATTCCACATATGATTTGTGGATGTGTTATTTAATTCTATTTTTAGTAACTCTATTATATCAAGGATGTTTTTTAAAATCATCAGATAAATATTATAATGATTTTATGTCATATAAGTAAAAATAATATAGGAATTAAATCCTATATCAAGTGTTTTTGAACTATACTTCATTAAAGTAATATTATCCCTCCATTATATGAATTCAATGGGATTTTATAAATTTATTTGTTACCCCTAAATTGAATCCATAAATATTGAAAAATAGGGAAATCAAATTTAATATTTAAAACTAACCAAGTACTATTTATTAAATAAGAGGATACTATGAGGCCTCTTAGAAATCAAATGCTATTATCGGATTTATAATATCAAATCATGTGGGACGTTTAGATAAAATTGTTAGGTAAAAAACAATATTATGATTGACATATTTTGATGAAAAATGATATATTTCTTCTGTTTATTGATGATAATATAGAAATTATATCACAATTCACGTTTATCTCATAGATACCCTTAGTTAGATTCATTGATATGTGATAATTAAAATTCCTTGGATATAATTTATTTAATAGTGTAGAATGAAACACCCTTTGATTTTGGAATATATTTCACTAAGTAAATATATTTTAAAATAGATTTCCCTAAAAAAATGGAACTAAAACAAGCCATGAGATATTTATTATTAATATAGGTTTATATTAATAAAAATATTTCAAATAAAAATTTTAATCAATTAGAAATTCATAGAAAATAGGATTCAGAACCCCAATAGATTTAAAAAGTAATTTTCCTATAAAATCATATTTTCATTATATATTGTATTTTCCTCTAAAATATTTTTTTATAAACATCTGAATATAAAATTTTAAAATAAATATCACTTTTTGATTTTATAATATCAAAATTTTATTTAAATTTTATTTTCTAAATAGCTGATTATTATATAAAGAGTGGAAACTATAGTTTCTACCAAATTTAATTTTTTTTGATATTATTTATATAAAAGAATGAAAATGAATTAGATAAAAAATTATAAATGATAAATTATTTATTTCATGTCTTTTAATAGGTATTTTATTATATAATTTTAAAAATAAAAAATCATCCTTCAACATTTCAAAACATAAAAAGCATTTTATTTTTAATTAAAAACAATTTTAAGTATATATTTTACTTTAATCATTTTAAGTGAAATATTCAGTTTTATATTTTATTGGGATCCATGTAACTCTTATTTATTTTACAATAAATAAATTAATATCACGAATGTCAACTTCAATTTTAATGTTATACTACATAAATTTTTACCTTAAAAATTAACATTTTCAAAAAACATTTTTTTCTATTATGTAAAATAATAATAACATTAACTTTTCTAAGTTATAGAATTACTATTTGATAAAATTATTTTCAACATTTCGATCAAAATTTTCATATTATGTAATATGTTAAATTTAATTTTTGTGCATATCATAAAGTTATTAAGGTAAATTTTAATTAATACAGTAAAACAACTATTTTTTCATGTATGTAATTTTTCTAAATATTAAGTATTTTTAAAATGAATATATTTTTTAAAATATATTTTTTATAAATAAATAAAAATAAGTTAACACTAATTTGATTGGTAATTAATGATAAATGTGATAAACAACACTTAATAATTAACACATCATTTTTCAATAAAACAATTTGTTCTACAAAATTTGTTCTTTAATTTAAAATATAATTCCTCACATTTAGATATTAAATTAGATTGAATGGAGAATAAATTGAGATTCATAACATAATCATTTGGATGGTATTTAAATTATATCTTTTTCATAGTAAAATAATTCTAATCATTAATTTTTAATAATGATTAATAGGTGTTAAAATGAGAAAATGATGTATCATGAATTTTTTAAAATTAAAAGGTTACATAAAACATATGTTAATCCTTTTTTGGTATAAATTTAATACCCACATGCATCACCTATAATTTATCTATCTAACTCAAATAACTCACCAAACCCACATATCACTCATGTGATTCATTTCTTTCCCATTATCTATCCATAGTTTCCATGGAAATCCACTCTTATTCACCAATAAATGAAAATCACTCCCATATATTTTATCATGCATATCTAACCCAAAGGTATTGATAATGAATTTCCCTCCCTCTCTATATATAAATACCTTAGACATAATTTATACAGATAAAAAAAGTCCATATAATTTTTAAGAAGTTTCTTATTAAGGAATTGTGATGGAATTTGACCAAAAGGGAAAAATGTAAGGTTATATCTAAATCACACTTTATTAAGTAATGATTTCATTTTATACAGCAATAATTATTTTAATGATGAAACTGTCATAATTACCTTATATGTAATAGAATTTTAATTTAAAGGAGAATATTAATTTTTACTTGGTTTAAGGATATATATTAAAATCGAGGGTTGATTTAAGAACATGAGGGTTATATCAATATAAAGGGGTGTTTTTGAATGTTTTCTAAGGCTTGAAATGTTCCTCGAGATCTCAAATAAACATTTAATGCCTCAAGGATTGAAATATTACTCTGTAAGATTATACTATGTTCACATCTAGCACATTGTTAGTGGTAACCATGAACCACAATTTGGTGTCATGATATGTATAGGTCCATGTGTTATTTATCCCTGATTAGAGCTCTAGGAAACCATTTCATTATATATATAACAGAGAAGAATTTTTACACTTAGAGCATTGTTTTTATACTATTTTAAATAATCATGTGTAATGGTATTCCCAAATCATAGTATATATAAATTTGGAACGTGGACTTTAAAATCTTGTTTTTAAACCATGATCCTCATTAAAAGTGATGAAATAAAAAAATTTCCTATTACCTTTTATATTTCTCACACTATTTTCATCCCCTTTAGCTTGGACCCTCTATAGCAACCCAAAACTTTCTTACATTAATATTAAATCATTTTAAAGATAGAAAATAATAGTTTTATACATAGAGGATCCAAAGGTTTAGTGTTTTGGGAAAACAAGGAACGTACATAACAACTACAACATCAAGCATAAACATTTGTTTAATTACTTCTTCTCTAGCTTGTTGTTGGCACTTGACCACTCCTTAGTATATGTATTCCCCTGAGGATATATAAAAAAAGGAGTGATATAAAATCCTCGTAAGAGTAAAGATAATAACTATATAACAATCGGTGAGGATAACTATAATATAGGCAAAAGATCAAGAATATGATAGGAATAATTAATAAGAGACTTGAAATGTGGCATTGCATAAAAATGAAAAATCATGTCTTAATGGTTAAGGACCACACATATTTGTGAAACAATATAGCATATTGTTTACACGTCATTTCACTTATACTTCCCAGATTCATCACATTAACCAATTCATTGGAATGCTGTATAATTCTGGGTGCACCAGTGACATTGAAACATTCATATTGTGCTATATAATCCCAGGTGCTCCCCTCACACCATAACATTATCATTATCATGCATTACACAATGAACATATATAAAAAATTAAAATAACTAAACTATGTAATGTAATGCTTTATATAATTATAACACATTAATAAAATTTGGGTTCCCAAAATTAAGTGGCAATAACATACTTGATTTGATAACCATCAACCTAGAGTGAGAAGTAAATGGGGTTTTTTCGAAAGTAGAGTTTATTTGGTAAACGTTTTTTGACATAAACATCAATAGAAAATATATATATCCCATAAAAGGTACGATTATTATGCCAAATGTTTTAAGGAGTGGCCATAGAAAAAAATTGAGTGAAATAGAGAGAAACTGAAGAAAGAAAGTTGGGTTCAAGATTTTTCTCCTTACCATGTATCTAAACGCTTTCTTCACATTAATGTCATGTATAACCAACTAATATTAAATAATTGGAAATTATAGAACCTTTTGAACATGAATATTTTTTAATTTGGTTTCATTATGTTATTTTATAGGCCTTTGGATGAGTTATAGAGTTTAAAAACACTATTCGGGAATGTTCGTTTTTATGGTTTTCTTGACCAGTTCACATGTATTCAGAAATGGACGTTCATGTAGAACATGGGTAATCATAAAGAACTGATATTTTATGTTATTAATGATATTAAAGTCATTTAAATGGTCTTATATTGAATTATATTATATATAATATGGATGGATCATTAGATAAGAATTAAATGATGATTGTTTGGGTTAATTTGGGTGATTTTCGACCACATTGAACTTGTTTTGTTTAATAATTTAGTAATATGTAATAAGTTAGTTCTAGAACATGAAATAAGAAATAATACTTATAATATAATCTGGTTCAACCACAAAAATTGTTTCATGACCAGATCTGAAAGTTGTAATGGAAATAGAAAAACGTTGTTCTTGAAGGTGATAAATGAAAACCCCACGAACAACGTTTTATTTTATAAAATAAAAAGATGGGGAGAAGTGGGTTAGATGATATAATATCTCAATAGTATCATAACATTACAGTATATTTATATTACAGTAGTAAAAATAACATGTGGATAAAGATATGTGTGGAAAGATTAACAAAATAAACATGAAATTGAAAGGATTTTAAAGGAAAAAGAGAGAGAGAGGGATTACCTCTTGAATCCTCCTCTTGAGATCCTCCTTAAGGAAGCTAGGTTTTTTCTTTTTATGAAAATATAAGCTTTTGGAATTAGGGGAGGGGATATGGATGATATTTGGGGAGCTTTTAGACAACTCTTTAAGCATGATAGGTGTGATTAAATGAGGGTGTGAAGGGTGAAATTAATAGTGGAGGGGAGAGGGGATTTCTAAATATAAAATTAATTTGTTTATAATTTCCCTACAAGATAAGGAATAGTGATTCTTCCATGACCAAGAGTAGCAGTTTTATCATGTGAACCCAAACCAATTGGTCTTACATCAATAGAACATCACACATGACTCTATAAAGAGCATATTTAGCTTATTTTGTAACTTATGGAATTTCACTATTCATAAAAAATTCATGTATTTCAGAAAAATCCCAAAAAATTCACCACAAACATTTCCTGATGCGAAAAATCCAAAAATTAATTCCATTTTTATAAAATAATTTTCTAAATTTTATTCATTTAACTTTTAAATAAAATTATAATTTACATGAGAAATATAGTTTTTTAATTAAATATAATTTGATAATGCATTCAAAAATCACATAAGGTATTATAAAATTATCTAAAAACTCGAAGACAAAGATTTTTTTAATTTATTAACACATTTTAAGAAGATAAAATTTCTTTTAAATTAATTTATTATAATTATTTATTTATGCCTTTTAAAGATACAAATACTTTTACAATAGTAACATTGTCACTTTTAAAATGCCAAAATTTTATATAATTATTCATGGGTATGGTGAATCTTATTTTGGATGATTTACTATTCATAAGGGTCATATTACTATTCATAAGGGTAGGTTACTATTCAAATTTTTTTTTTCTCTATCGGACTCCAAGCATCTTACTGATCAATACCGTATGGATTAGATTTCCAAAATTCAAAACATAGAGGTGGAAAAATGATGTTTATTGGTCACATAATATTTAGTATCATAATATGTCATTGTGATTCCAAATGAGATTATACTATATGTCATAATTATAATATTGTAATTTCATTGATAAAATTTGGGTCATTGCATTCTTCCCCCTTTTTAAATTTCACCCTTGAAATTTCGTTTTACAGAAACAGGTGAGGGTACTTATCCTTTTTCGCATCATCTGATTCCCAAGTTGTTTCTTCAAACCTATGGTTCCTCCATAACACTTTTACATGGTGGGTTGTCTTATTGCGTAGAACCTTATCTCTTTGATCTATAATCTCTAATGGGGGATCCTCAGAGTTGATATCATCTTCAATCTGAATCACCTTTGATTTTATTACTTGTGTGGGATCTGATATGTACTTCCTCAAAAGTGAAACGTGAAACACATCATGAACTTGTGCCATATTTGAAAGAAGTTAAAGACAATAGGCCATAACTCCTACGTGATCAAGCATCTCAAAAGGGCCAATATACCTTGGGCTTAGCTTCCCTTTCATTCCAACCATCTTGAATATCTTCCATAGGGATATTTTAAGGAATACTTTATCTCTAACGTCGATCTTCAAGTCCCTTCGATAGTTGTCAGCATAGTACTTTTTACGATTCTTAGATGATTTGATATGTTTCTGTATGACTTTAACCTTTTCTATCATCTCTTGCACAAGATTGGGTCCATGTATATTTCTTTCTCCAACATCATCCCAACAGGTTGGAGTTCTACATCGCTTTCAATAAAAATCTGCATACGGAGCCATATGAATAATCAAGTGGAAGCTATTATTGTATGGGAACTCAACTAATGGGATATGGTGATCCCATCCAACGTTGAATTCTAGAGATTAGCCTCTTTTCATATCATCATGAATCTGAATAGTTATTTCATATTGGCCATCACATTGGGGGTGATAGGCTAGGATGAAATTAAATTCACTACTCATTGCATGTTGAAGACACCTCCAGAATTTAGAACTGAACCTTGGATCACAAAAAGAGACAATCGAGAGTGGAACTGCGTGCAGTCTCATAAATTCCTTTACATATATCATTGAAATATGTTCAAGGGAGAGGTATTCTCGAATAGAGATAAAATGGATATGCATGGTGAGTCAGTCAACCACAACCCATATCGCATTATTTCCCTTTGGAATATTTCAGGAGACTCGTGGAAAAGTCCATAGTGACATTCTCCTATTTCAACATGGGTGTAGGCAATGGATATGTCATCCCTAAGTACTTTTATCGCTCTACTTTAACATGCTGACATACCAAATACCATGATATATATTCTGCAATCTCCTTCTACACATTATCCCACTAGAAGGGTTCCCTAAGATCTCGATACATCATGGTACTCCCTAAATCGATATAGAATGTTGATCTATGTTAATTGTCCAACAGCTCCTTATTTATTTGTGGTGATGAAGGCACACAAATCTGAATTCCAAACTGAATCACACCATTAATTTTGAAATGAAACTCTTGTAGATTCCCATCCATTACTAAATACACCATGTTTTTGTATTTCCACATCATCACTTTGTGCTTTCTTTAATCTTCTCTTGGATGGATTGTTTCACAATCATTTGGGTAAGGTATAAGATAAACCATACCCTTATGATTTCTAAATCTATCCATTGCATATCCATGAAGATATGGTATTTCTCAATCAATAACATGGATAGAGTAACAGATTTGTTTCTTCTTAGAGCATCAGCCACCTTGTTCGGCTTTCCAGGATGATAGTGAATAGAGAAGTTGTAATACTTGATTATATCTAACCATATCATTTGACACATGTTGAGATCATTTTGTGTGAATATATACATTAGGAAATTATGGTTGGTGAATATGTCACACTTCCCACCATAAAGGTAGTGATACAAGATTTTCAAGGCAACAATCATAGATTCCTGCTCTAGATCACATGTCGGGAAGTTCTGCTCGTGGATCTTCAACTGTTGTGAGGCGTAGGCTATCACATTAAAATTTTTAATGAGTACTCAACCCAATAATTTCTTTGAATCATCACTATATATCCCAAAAAATTCTCTACTTTACTGTAGTTTGAGTACAGGTACAATGATCAGCCTTCTCTTAAGCTCCATTAAGCTTCCCTCACATTATTCTATCTAGAAATAATTTACCCTTTTCCTTGATAACTTATTTATCAGGAAAGACACTCATGAGAAATTTCACACAAAATGTCAGTAGTACCAAGCTAATCGAAGAAAACTATGGATTTATGTGACATTAGTGGGCCTATGTTATTCATCATTTGCCATAGTTTTTTAAGGGTCCACATAAATTCCCCCACATGAGATCACATGTCCTAAGAATGTGACTTGCTTCATCCAAAAGTCAGACTTCCTAAACTGGGCATACAACTTCTTCATTCTCAATGTATCCAACATAAGTGTCATATGATCTTCATGTTCCTCCTTTCTCTGGGAGTAGATGAGAATATCATCAATAAACACTACCACAAATTTTTCTAGGTAATGTCTAAATACTCTATTCATCAAATCAAGAACGATTTTTGGGATATTAGGAAGCCTGTAGGGCATCAGCAGAAACACATAGTTCCCATACCTTGTACGGAAGACAGTCTTCTAATTAACTTCCTTCTTAAACTTTATCTGATGACATCCAGAACGAAGATCCTCCTTTGTGAAGTATTTATATCCTCTTAAATGATAAAACTAGTCATCAATCCTCGGAAGAGGATACTTTTTCTTTATAGTGATCTTGTTGAGTTCCATATAATCGATACACAATTGCAATGTTCAATCATTTTTCCTCACATAGAGCACTAGAGCACCCCAAGATGATGCACTAGGGACTATGAACCCTTTTTCTAGATGATCTTACATCGGCTTCTTTTAATCCTCCAGTTTGATAGGATCCATCATATTGGGACACTTAGAGATAAGAGTGGCTCAGGGTATGAGTTCTATTGAGAAAAATACCACACGATCTGGGGGAATTCCAGGTAACTCTTCCGGAAATACATCACAGTATTAAATCATGATGGGAATTCCAGCAATGTTGGTATGATTTATTTATCTTAACCATTTGGGTGAGGTATGTTTCTTTATAGGGAATAAACACACACACCATTGAAGGATTTTTCAGAGGAGATTCCTGATCATCCTTTCATTTTTAGAGGAGCATGGGATGGTCCATAATATTAAAATATATTTCATTTTCCCAAAAACTGATACATTCTTTATTTAAAGATAGCCAATCTATTTCCATTATAGCATCAATTTCTGCCAAGGTTGGTATTAAAATATTTTCTAGAAGAATATTCCTACATACCCCAATTGGAGAAGATTAAAACACATGGGTCGCAATGATTGCACCACTTGGTGTTTTTATAGATATATCTACATCAATGTTTCGAGGCTTGAATTCTATACTTCTAGTAATCTTGAATGATATAAAAAAAATTAGTAGACCAAGAATCAAATAAGAAATTTTACATTCTTGATTGAATAGGATGTTTACCTTGTATAACTTCGTTATCTTGATCCAATTCCATAGTAGTGATAGAATAAGCCTTCCCTGGAACCTTTGTATTTGGTGGCTGAAGATGCTAATTACCATCAAGAACTCATGGTTTAGTGCACTGGATTGCATAGATCCCTTGCTCCCTATAGTTTTAGCATTGATCCATGTGTGGTTATCTCCTTTATTCCACTACATTCTATTTCCTTTTCATGTCTTTTTGATACTCCGGATCATGGTGTCCTTCTTTCCCACACATGAAGAACTTCCCCGTCTCATTAAGGTAGTTCCCATGGTGCCACATCCCACATTTTTGGCATGTGGGTTGTTATGTTTTCTTCCCACCTTTGTCATTGGAACCTCTAGCTTGGAACACCATCTTTGATTTCATGTCAACATATCCTTGGGATCATTTTCCAAACTCCATCTCCACTTTGAGAGCACCTCAAAAAACTTATTCATAACTCCCAAAGTCTCTAATTTCAAGAGGCTTTAAAAGGACTGGTTATAATACACTAAAGAATCTAGATATTTTCTATCATTTTTGACAACAAAACCTAAAGCATATTATGAAAACCTTGTGAAATTCTCTATATAGGTTGTGACATATTCTCCTTATTTTTTCATGAACTCTATGAATTCTCTCTCATTATTCATGAGAATATTTATTTGGAAAAACTTGTTAATAATCATTGTCTTAATGTCCTCCAACTCCATCTCCTCAATTTCACTCATTTTCTTGGTGTTCTTAATCAAATACCACAATTGACCGGCCTATCCATCTAGATGATAAACAGATAGTGTCTCATTCTCCATCTCAGAATAGTGATGCAAAAAAATGATCTTCTCCATGGTGTTGACCCACTACTCCATTGCTTGTGGATCAGAAGATCCACTAAAATTCGGTGGTGATTGCCTCATAAAACACTCGATAGCCAGTTTCTACCTCATTTGTGAAGGAGGAAGTTCTCCATTTTTATGGATATTTGTCATAACCTGAGATATTTGGGTAAGCATTTCCCTGATTTTTTAATGTCCACATCCCAAATCATTGGGGATTTCTATAATGACCCATACTTTACATACATTGTTCATACTTCAAAATTAAAGCACACTTTTTACAACTTATAACAGAACCATGAAAGGACCTTATAGGTATAGTGTCTTTAGAAACTAGGAAATATAAACAACTTGTTCATAAAGAATCTACATTGTCTCCCATTTATTTCATCATATTTAGCGTCCCTTTTGGAATATCTTACTTAATAACCTTCTTCCTATCCTAGGGAAAGAAAACATACAAAAGGGCGAGCTCAAATGCCCAGTAAGGGTAAAAAAATGAAATATCATATTCATAAGAACATAGCATTTTGAAAATCATAACCTGCAAAAGAGATCATAATATCATAACATGGGATAAATCATAGTAGTGAAATGTAATCCCTATAATCATAACACAAAACATGAAACATTGTGTAATCCACACATAATCATAGATAATCATTTCTTAGTATTCAAGAATCATTTCCAAGACTATCTTAGCAGACAAAGTCCATTTCTGAACCGAGTTCACTCCTCATTTCAGTCCTTTTTCACTAAACTGGACTAACCCGCCGTTCCAGCCATGTCTATCTCATGAGATATAAATAATTACCCAATGCATTGGAGGGATATATAGGTCCCACCCATCTCATAATGAAACCATTCTTATGTGTGCCACAAAATCATAAATCATACATCATAGCATAACCCATGTTATAAAAATGGGATTCTTTAACATCCTTCCATCATAACATAATCCATAAAAGATAAAAGGACTTCATAAAAATAATTACATCATAAAATAATCAAATCAATGTAAAAATAGGGATAGAAACAGAACCCTATATTATCTTAGATGGAAAATAATTTTGATAAAACTCTTGAACTCCATTCTTGAGGAAAATATTCTTTCTACTTCAAAAACATTATCCTTTCTTAAAATGTCATATAATATTAAACTAAAATATGTTGATTATAAATAAACATGAAAACATGTAAAGGAATATTCATGGAAATAATGATCTAGAAATCCATTCATGTCGTATAAGTTAAAAAAAATTCTTCTCGTACTTTGGCTGGAAAAGTCAAAAAGTACCTCGTACGATAAAAAACAAAAGATTACTTTATTATCTTTTACTAAAAACTCACCGAAGGATAAAATTTGATTTAAAAAAATGTATGAGGATAGAAATAATATTACATATTGAGGAAACATGGATGTGTATGGTAAATATTCCCCAGTAAATTTTGAAGTATAAACAATCTCAGATAAAAATGAGATTGCGAGATTTTCCCTTACATTAGGTTTGATTTTCTTCGTACGTGTCTGAACCTCTTGTATAATGATTTAAATAATGTTATTGACTTATTAACAAAATTTACTGATTGTTATGGTATCATATATGGTCATATTGTTATCTTTTTATTAGTAATGTTTTATTTCTACTTGTTATTCGAGTGATTATTGCTTTTTGTTCTTATGCGTGTTTTGTGGAATAAATTCTTATTCATCTTTTTAGGTTATAGATACCTCATTTACAGAATTTTATTAGTGTAATATATATAATATTTATTCATTCAATTCATTTATATAATCATTAAGAATTGAATATCATGTAGAACGAGTCACATCACATCGTGGAGACAGTAGGTCGTGCGTACACACGAGCGATGATATCGTTCCCATGATAGTTAAATTGTATTTAAGTGTATGAATACTATTTCAGAATCAATATCACTTTACAATAATCATATATAGTTATTCTCTACACCATTATACCCATCTAAGTATGGTGGTGGTGGAAAACAGATTACACCACGACATGGAGACAGTATTCCGTACGTACGCATGCGCAATGATTTCATTTTCGGTAGGATGGATAGAAGGTGAAATAGGTTTGTTTCATATTTGTAATAACATATCATTATATGAGTGATACTGATGTTATTAATTTATAATGAAACAACTAAAGAAGAAGTAGTAGAAGAAGAAACAAAGTTGAAAGAATCGGTAACAGACATTTCCTCCTCTGTGAAGCGCCTCTTCTTAACCTCCTCTTAGGGAACTGAAGATGGTCTTTGAAGAATACCAGGACCTCTAGGATGTATATAGGGAAGTGGAGAAGATAAATTTTCAGGGGTTGACCAAGCTATAAGGCTCAAAGTGGTGTGGGGAAGAGTGGGAGGATGTTCCCTTTTATAAGGGAGGAGTGGGGCACTTTAGGAAAAACTTAAAATATTATTTTATTATAAAGTCATATTCAGTTTTTAATAGCTCCGAAATTATTTATTTCTAAGATAAGGTAGTTATGGATCTAAATCCTCTCAAAAAATATATTTTAGACCAGTTTAGGTTACTATTTTAACATTAACATTTTGATTTAACTCTAAGTTAAATAATTTAACTTTTATCGTGTCTTCTTGGTTTCCTACACTATAAGGCTAATAAACATACTATAACAAGACAAACGAACCCCATGTGGTTCATTATTAATATATATAACCTTATCTAAGTCATTTTCCGGAACCATAGATTTTTAGGAATAAAATAAAAATTAATAATATAATATTTGTTCTAAAAACTATTTTATGTCAATTTTGAAACTATTTGGTAAGTGATTTTTGTGAAAATCATAAAAACATTATTAGTTAGAAAACATTTAAATAAATCAATACTAATATATCATATTAAGCTATACAATTATGTTAATTCCTAAAAAGTCTCAAATTACATTTATTAGGGTATTTATAATATCAATTATGCTAATATTTCTTTAATAACGTAATTACTGCATCATCATTATGTCATAAATAAATTAAATTATTTAAAGTCTAAAAATTATAAATAAAATAAAATTATGTATGAAATCTTGTTTTATTCTTAATGAATATTTATAGTCTAATTTATCTTATGTATAACCCTATATTAAAAATGTTATAGTTATTAAACATTGATTTTAACTATTTTAACCATTCTTTAAATAAAATAACAATAATGGTCCAAATATATTCCAAGTGGACCTAAAGGGTAATATTTTATTCCTATGGATGTTTTTGGGCGAATTACACTTATCCAATAGAATTAGGGCATGTGTTAGAAAAATAATAATATCATTTTTCCCATAATTACCCTATTTACATTTAACCGTGGTAAATAAAAGTAAAAAGTTACTATTCACCAAAAATTATTTTTCTCTTATTGACACACATTTTACTCCTTGATATTAATCGTGTCTCTCATATTTTTAAAATTCCACACACAGAAGCGGTAAAATTATGTTTTATGTAAAATTTCAAATTCTCCTAGGAGGTGGGTAAAAGACGGTGAAAAGTTTTATAAAATTTTCATATATCTTATATTATTATAAAATGACTCAAATGAATTACATTGAACATATATAGGTATTAGATATCAATTTTGACCTAAAATAAATTTAAATAAAATAAATATTTATTTAAATAAAAATTCGGCTTTCAAATAGTAACCAAGTGTTTTCACTATTCATCAAAAAAATGAATATTTTCAGAAAAATACCAAAAATTAACCCTAGGTTAATTTTGATATTCCGAATCCAAAAATGAAGTCCATTTTCAATGATAAAATTTATAAAATTTTAAAAATTGGTTATTACTATTCATAACGGCTAGTTGTAATAATATTTTAATAGCATATCGTTGTTTAGTGAATCTCGGTATTGCGTACAACACAAGCTATCGAGGAAGGCCATGATTGCCTGTAAAGAAATCCAAGATAGTGTTGTGTGTAGTGAATGATCCCTTTGATGATGTATATAACATGAAAACAAAATATTTCTCTTAAAAATCTAGGGTGTTACATTCTACCCCCCCATAAAAGGAATTTCACCCTTGAAATTCATCACGTTGTAACAAACAGATGAGGATACCTCTCCCTCATCATATCCTAAAGGTCCCATGTATCTTCTTCTAATTGTTGGTTCCTCCATAAAAGTTTCACCAAGTGATTGGTCTTGTTTCGTAGGAATTTTTCGCTACAATCCAGAATCTCTATCGGCTCTTCTTCATAAGAAAGATCTTGCTCCTGCGGTATAACTTTTGAGCTGAGTACATGTGAAGGATTGGGTATGTACTTTCTCCGGAGAGATACGTGGAACACATCGTGAACTTGATAGAGATTCGGGGGAAGCACCAATGGGTAAGCTACATTCCCAACACGATCCGGTATTTCGAAAGGACCGATATACCTAGGGCTCAACTTTCCCTTCTTTCCAAATCTCATTACTCTCTTCCATGGAGATATTCTTAAGAACACTTTATCACCTACTTCAAACTCTAGGTCTTTTCTTTGGTTATCAGCATAACTTTTTTGTCGACTCTGAGCGTATCTTATGTGTTGTTGAATAGATCTGACCTTTTCTTCCAGCTCATCAACAATATATGGTCCTAATAGCATTCTTTCCCCAACATTATTCCAACAAGTTAGAGTCTGACATTTCATTCCATATAGTGTTTCATAAGGAGCCATCTGAATACTGGAGTGAAAGCTATTGTAATAAGAAAATTTCACCAAAGGTAAGTGTTGGTCCTAAACACCTTATAAATCCATAGAGCAAGCTCTTAACATATCTTCCAGAGTTTTTATTGTTCTCTCAGACTGACCATCAGTCTGAGGATGATAAATAGTGCTGAAACTCAACTCCGTATCAGGAGTATGTTGAAGACTTCACCAAAACATTGAGGAAAACCTGAGATCCCGATCAGATATAATGGAAAGTGGTACTCCATGAAATCTTACCACTTCCTTTACATATATCATGGCAAGCTGATCTAGAGAGAAATCTTCTCTAATAGCAATGAAGTGTGCTGACTTCGTAAGAAGATCAACTATGACCCAGATAACATTATTACCTTTAGACGTTTTAGGATGTTCGGTGATAAATTCTATAGTGATGTTTTCCTATTTCCATTTAGGTATTGGTAATGGTTGTAAAATCCCCTTAGACTTCTGTCTCTCATCTTTAACTTGATGACAAAACAAGCATCGATAGAAATATTCCGCGACATGTCTTTTCATGTCATCCCATAAGAAGTACTCTTTCAGGTCTCTATACAACTTCGTACATTCAAGATGAATGGAGAATGGAGAAATATGAGCCTCATCCAGTAGCTCCTTCTTTAATTATTGGATGGGAGGAACACAAACCCGATTCCTGAACCTTATTATCCCATCACAATCAAGGTTGAATTCAGGAACATTTCTCACCATATTTTGTAACTCTACATCTTGTTTCTGTTCCTATTTAATCTTCACATGTATATATGGTTGAACATTCATATGAGAAAGATATGATTATTCCCCTTCCATTATAATTCCATGATCTATCCTTTGTAAATCCATAAATATTTGATCTTTTATGATCCTCATCATGGATAAGCTAGCATGGTCTTGTCGTCTTAATGCATCTTCCACCTTGTTTTCTTTCCCAGGGTGGTAATGAATTGAGCAGTTGTAATCCTTAATCAGCTCCAACCATCATCTTTTGTGCATATTCCGCTCCTTTTGTGTGAAAATATACTTTAAACTTTTACGATCAGAATAAATATCACACCTTTCTCCATAAAGAGAACGCCTCCAAATCTTTAATGAAAATATTACCGCAGCTAACTCCAAATCATGAGTTGGGTAATTTTTCTCATTGATTTTAAACATTAGTGAGGCATAAGATATCACAATATCATTTTTCATGAGAACACACCCCAGTCCCTTCTTGGATGCATCACTATAAATCACAAACCTTTCTCCACTACAAGGTAGTGTGAGCATAGGTGCACTAGATAACCTTCTTTTTAACTCCTTAAAATTCTCTTCACACTCCTCCTTCCAAATGAACTTAACTCCTTTTCGAGTCATCATGGTGAGTGGATTAGATAATCGTGACAAAGCATTCAAAACACATCGAAAATATCCAGCCAAACCAAGAAAACTTCGGATCTCAGTTACTATTGTTGGTCTCGACCATCTTTCGATAACCACTGTCTTGGTTGGATCCACAGATATCCCATCTTTTGAGATTATGTGACCCAAAAATGCAAATTTTTTAAGCCAAAATTCACAATTGGTAAATTTTGCATAAAGATTCTCTTATCTCAGGGTCTTCAATATAATTCTTAATTGATCATCATGTTCTTCATTTCACTTTGATAAAAAAGAATATCATCTATAAATAATACCAAAAATGGATCAAGATAGTCTCTAAAGACTCTATTCATCAAATCCATGAAGATATCAGGGTCATTAGTATGACCAAATGGCATCACTATAAATTCATAGTCTCCATGCCCTGTACGGAAATCTGTCTTTGGTATATCCTCCCTTTTGACCCTTAATTGATGATACCCTGATTGAAGATCAATCTTGGAAAAGTATTGAGCTCCGCGTAGTTGGTCAAATAAGTCATCAATGTGTGGGAGAGGATATTTGTTCTTGATCGTGATCTTGTTACGTTCTTGATAATCAATGCAGAGTCTCATTGATCCATCTTTCTTCTTAACAAACAGAGCAGGTGCTCCCCAAGGTGATGCACTAGGGCATATGAATCCTTTATAATGATTCTCTTGTAGTTGCTTCTTCAATTTCTGCAACTCAATTGGGACCATTCTATAAGGTTTCTTTGAAATAGGTAAAGCACCTGGTACGAGTTCTATTGAAAACTCAACTTCACGATTTGGTGGAAGACTAGGCAATTCCTCTGGAAAGACATCATCAAACTCTCGTACAATGGGAATATTCTTAATCGTGAGTTTCTCTCAAACTATTTGAGATAAAGAAACATCATTTAGTGGAATCAAGACCCATTAGATGAATGAAATTTCCTCTGGAAGGTTGTGTTCATCCTTGCATCGATAGACGATCATAGATTGATCTGGAATATGAAATGTGACTTCCCTTATTTGGAAATTTATATGAGCTCCATATAAAGAAAGAAAATCCATGCTTAGAATCACATGAAATTCCACTATAGGAAGGATCACAATTTTTGCAGGAAGCACTTTTCCAAAAACTTCAATCATAGATGAATTGGAAACTTTTGATGCGACTTTTGTTCCATTTGGGGTTGTCACACCTAACTCAACATCTAATTGTTGAGGTAATATGGCGATACCCTTAGAAAATTATTCTGAAATAAAAGATTGGGTGGATCCAAAATCAAATAAAACATTTTCTACTTTAGAGTGGATGGTAAGTGTACGTTTCACCACATCGTTATCATACTCCACATAGCTGATAGAAATTGCATGTGACTTTCCATTGTCTTTAGCCTTAAGAGTTTGTTGACGTCGATCATCATCAACAACCCTTGGATTAGGGAATTGATTAGCATAATTCCCCATTTCCTTGAACTTGTAACATTGAATTGTAGAAGGTTAACTCTGTGTATCCTTTTCTTTGTTAGCATCACTAGACATCTTCTTCCCATTATTGCGGTATTCAAATACCTGATGAACTTCCTTTCCACATTTGAAACATTTACTTGTCCCTTTAAGACAACTCCCTCCATGTTTATTTATACACTTTCAGCATAAGGGAAAACTCATCTTCTTTTCAGTGTGCTCTTTAGATTTTCCTTTGAATTCCATTTTCCTCTTCTTATCAAATGCATATGACTGATGGGTTACTCCAATCTCCATCTCAATCTTGAGCACACATCAAATGATTTCCTCATAGCTATTGAAGCCCTTATTGCTAATTCCCTTCGAAGACTTGGTTTTAAGACACTAAAGAATCAATCGATCTTACTCTCGGGTTGGATAATAATACCAGAATCGTACCTTGCATGTCTTGTAAAAATTTTTTCGTAGGTACCAATAGATTCGTCATCCTTTTTCTTTAGTTCAAGAAACTACTTCTCCATCTTTGTTCGAAGAATACGAGGGAATTACTTATTGAAAAATATGTTCTTGAACTCGTCCCATTCCATGGACTCAATTTCATATCTTGGCCTCTTATTCTTGATAAGATTCCACCATTGATCAGGTTCACCTTCCAAACGATAAACTGCTAAGATGACTTTATCATGTTCAGAACATTGATGAACTGAAAATATCTTTTTAGTGGTACAGATCCATTATTCAGCCACTAATCGATCAGTATACCCACTGAATGAAGGTTGACGCTGCCTCATGAAGGATTCAACAGAATGTTGCTCCTTCATTTTCTCGTTTAGAAGTCCTACATGATTCACAGCTTCAGAAAGTTTTGTGAGCATGGCTACAAGATTTTTCATTATATCTCCCATAATTTTTGGTTTCTTAGGGCGACAATCATTGCATTACACGTCGCATTCCGCATTAACACGGTTCATTAAGGTTCCAGCCATTGACAAAAACCAAGAAGAATAGTGTGAGCAACACTAATTATAATAGGAAAACCACATAATCAAGAATAAAATTTCACACTTAAGGTATTTCCATAGGTTATTCATGGCCATTTCATAAACACTAAGATTGTGTTCTATGCTTATACATATCCTTAGGGTTTTTACTAAGTCTTTCAAATCCTACTTTACAAAGGTTAACTATACCTTTCCTCTGATACCAACTATAACGACCCATACATTTCATAAATTGTTCAAACGTCAAAATTGAAGCACAATTATTACAACATATAACAAAACCATGAAAGGACTGTATATGTATAGTGTCTTTAGAAACTGGGAAACATAAACAACTGGTTCATAAAGAATCTACATTGTCTCCCATTTACTTCCTCATATCTAGAGTCCCTCTTTGGAATATCCTACTTAATAACCTTCTTTCTATCCTGGGAAAATAAAACATACAAAATGGTGAGCTCAAATGCAAAGTAAGGGTAAACAAAGGAAATATCATATTCATAAGAACATAGCATTTCGAAAATCTTAACCTGCAAAAGAGATCATAATATCATACCATGGGATAAATCATAGTAGTGAAATGTAATCCCAATAATCATATCACAAAACATGAAACATTGTGGAATGCACACATAATAATATAGAATCGTTTGTTAGTAGTCAAGACTCATTGCCAAGACTATCTTAGCAGACAAAGTCCATTTCTGAACTGAGTTCACTCCTCGTTTCAGTCCTATTTCACTAAACTAGATTAACCTGTCATTCCAGCCATGTCTATATCATGAGATATAAATCATTACCCAATTCATTGGTGGGAGATATAGGTCCCACCCATCTCATAATGAAACCATTCTTATGTGTTCCACAAAATCATAAATTATACATCATAGCATAACCCATGTAATAAAAATGGGATTCTTAAACATCGTTTCATCATAACATAATCCATATACGATAAAAGGACTTCATAAAAATAATTACATCATAACATAATCAAAGCAATGTAAAAATATGGATATAAATAGAACCCTATATTATTTAGATGGAAAATAATTTGGATAAAATGCTTGAACTCCATTCTTGAGGAAAATATCCTTTCTACTTCAAAAACATTATCCTTTCTTACATTGTCATATAATATTAAACTAAAACAATTTGGTTACAAATAATCTTGAAAACTTGTAAAGGAAGCTTCATGGAAATAATGTTCTAGAAATCCATTCATGCCGTATAAGTTAAAAAAACATTCTTCTCGTTCTTTGGACGGAAAAGTAAAAAAAGTACCTCGTACGAAAAATGACAAAAGATTCCTTTCATATATTTTAATAAAAACTCACCGAAGGGTAAAATTTGATTTAAACGGTTGTAGGAGGATATAAATAATATTAAATATTGAAGAAACATGGATGTGGATGAAAAATATTCCTCAGTAAATTCTGAAGTATAAACAATCTTAGATAAAAATGAGATTGCAAGATTTTCCCTTAGCTTAGGTCCGATTTGCTTCGTATGTGTCCGAACCTCCAGTATAATGATTTAAATAATGATATTGACTTATTACAAAATCGTACTCTTTGTTATGATATCATATATGGTCATATTCTAAGCTTCTTATTAGTAACATTTCATTGATACTTGTTATTCGGATGTTTATTGCTTTTTGTTCTTATGCGTGTTTTGTCAAATAAATTCTTATTATTCTTTTTAGGATATAGATACCTCATTTACAGAATGGTATTAGTGTAATATATATCATATTTATTCATTCAATTCATTTATATAATCATTAATCATTGAAGATCATGTAGAACGAGTCACATCTCATCGTGGAGACGGTAGGCCGTACGTACGCACGAACAATGATATCATTACCATGGTCATGGAATTGTATTTAAGTGCATTTATACTATTTCAGAATCAATATCACATTATAATAATAATATATAGTAATTCTCTACACCATTATACCCATCCAATTATGGTGGTGGTGGAAAACAGATTACACCAGGGCGTGGAGACGATATTCCGTACGTACGCACGTGCGGTGATTTAGTTTTCCATAGGATGGTTAGAAGGATAAATATGATTGTTTCATATTTATAATAACATATCATTATATTAGTGAAACTTATTTTATTACTTAATAATTTAACAACTAATGAAGAAGAAGTAGAAGAAGAAATAAAGTTGAAAGAATTGGTAACAGACATTACCTCTTCTTTGAAGTGCCTCTTCTTAACCTCTTCTTAGGGCACTAAAGATGGTCTTTGAAGAATAACAGGACCTCTAGGGTGTTTATAGGGAAGAGGATAATAGAAATTCACAGGGATTGGCCAAGCATGAAGGCTCAATGTGGTGTGAGGAAGAGAGGAAGGAGGTGCCCATTTATAAGGGAGGAGAGGGGCACCTTAGGAAAAACCTAAAATATTATTTTATTATAAAGTAATATTAGATTTTTAATAGCTCCAAATTGATTTATTTCTAAGATAAGGTGGGGATGGGTCGAAATACTCTGAACCAATAGATTTTAGACAAGTTTAGGTAACTATTTTAACCTTATCATTTAGATTTAACTCTAAGTTAAATAATTTAACTTTTACTGCGTCTTCTTGTTTTCTTACACTATAAGGTTAATAAACATACTATAACAAGCCAAACGAACCCCAAGTGGTTCATTATTAATATATATAACCTTATATAATTCATGTTTTCGATCCTTATATTTTTATGAATAAAATAACAATTAATAATATAATATTTGTTTTAAAAACTATTTTATGTCAATTTTCACATTATTTGGAAATTGATTTTTGTGAAAATCATAATAGCATTATTAGTTCAAAAAAAGTTAATTAAATAAATACTAATATGTCATATTAACCTATAAAATTATTTTTATTCTTAAAAATTCTCAAATAACATTTATTTGGGTATTTATAATATCAATTATGTTAATATTTCCTTAATATGGTAATTACTGCATCATCATTGTGTCATAAATAAATTAAATTATTAGAAGTCTGAAAGTTAGAAATAAAATACCATTATGTAGGAAATATTTTTTTCTTTCTAATGATTATTTATAGTCTAATTTAACTTATGTATAACTATATATTAAAAATGTTTTAGTTATTAAACATTGATTTTAACTATTTTAATTCTTCATTAAAGAAAATAATAATAAGTATCCTAATCTAATCCAAGTGGACCTAAAGGGTAATATTTTATTCTTAAGGTTATTTTTGGTCTAATTACACTTATCCAATAGAATTAGGAAATGTTTTAGGGTAATAATAATATCATTTTTACCCATAATTACACTATTTACTTTTAACCGTGGTAAATGAAAGTAAAAAGTTACTATTCAAAGAAAATTATATTTATCTTATTGAACCACATTTTACACCTTGATATTAACCGTGTCTCTCGGATTTTAGAAATACCACTCATAGAAGTGGTAAAATTATGTTTTACGTAAATTTTCAAATTCTTCTAGGAGGTTGGTAAAAGACAGTGAAAAATTCTATAAAATTTTCATATATCTGAAACTTTTATAAAATGACTCAAATGAAATATATTGAACATATATAGGTATTATATATCAATTTTGACCTAAAATAAATTTAAATAATATAAATAATTATTTAAATAAAAATTCGGTTTTTAAATAGTAACCTAGTGTTTTCACTATTCATCAAAAATTGTTTTTTTTTCAGAAAAATACCAAAAATTCACCCTTGGCTAAATTCGATAATCCAATTCCAAAAAATGAATTTCATTTTGAAGGATAAAATTTATAAAATTTCCAAAAGTTTGTATTACTATTCATAACGACTAGTTTTAATAATATTTTAATAGCATATCGTTGTTTAGTGAAACTCGGTATTGCGTACAATGAAAGCTATCGAGGAAGGCCGCGATTGAGTGTAAAGCAAGTCAAACTAGTGTTGTTTGTAGTGAAATATTACTTTTATGATGTATATAACATGAAAACAATATATTTCTCATAAAAATCTTGGGTGTTACAATTTCATTCAGGAAATCATTCCACTGGCCCCCACACACGAGTTGTTGGCCTGGTTTCTCCTGGAACCCACCGTTATCTAAAATAGAAATGGTTAGAACAAAACATAAGTCCAAAATTCATCAATAAATTATTAATTTGTATGATTTATACTAAAATCAAAACATATGGTATCAGTATGTAATGATTCTTGTGTGTATATTTTTACATAGTATCATGCTAGAGGGATTTCTAGGGTTCACTAATCCATATTCCCAAATTAAATAATCCTTTCCTCTGATACCAACTATAGCGACCCAGCCTTTTCACAACTTACTATTAAATCATTTAAAATATAAAAAACATAATTGTATTATACATAGAGGATCCAATGTTTTAGTGTCTTGGGAAAACTAGGACACTACATAACAACTACAATATCAAGAATAAACATTAGTTTAATTCCTTCTTCTCTAGCTTCTTAATGGCACTCGTCCTCTCCTTAGTACATGTAGTCACCTAAGGATATGAATCAAAAGGGTTGAGATAAAATCCCAACAAGAGGACTGATAATAACAATATAACAATGTGTGAGGATCACCATTAGATAGGAAAAGGATCATGAGCATGAGAGGATGCATTAATAAAAGACATGAAATGTGACAATGCATAAAAATTATTCATCATGTCTTAGTGGTTAACTACCTAAAATATTTTTTAAAAAATATAGAATCTTGTTCACGCATAATTTCTCTTAAATTTATGAGAATGATCACATTAACTAATGAATTGGATTACTGTATAATTCTGGGCGCACTTGTCACATTGAAACATTCATATTGCGCTATATAATTCTAGGCGCACCCGTCACATAATAACATTATCATTATCATGCATGCCACAATGAGCATTTATAAAAAACTAACCAAACATACCCATGGAAAGGAATGATTTTTATCTCATAATAACATATTAATAAGCTTTTTCTTCCCAATATAATGTGGGAATAACATACTAGAAACGATTACCATCAACCTTGAGTGAGAATAAAAATAGGTGTTTTCGAAAGATGAGTTCTTTTAGAAAACATTTTTTGGTATAAACATCTGTATAAAATATTTATATCCTATAAAAGGAAATATAATTATGAAAAAAATGATTTTTAAGGAGTGAACATACAAAAAATGGAGTGAAATAGGGAGAAACTGAAGAAAGAATATTGGGTTCAAGAATTTTCCCTCAACTTGTATCTGAACGATTTCATCAATTTAATGTTCTATATAACCACATTAGATTCATTAATTTATAATTAAATAACCATTTTAACATTTAAATTGTTCATCATGGTTTTATTAAGTTAATTTACGGGCTTTGTATGAGTTATAGAGTTTTAAAACATTGTTCGATATTGATCATTTTTGTGGTTTTCTTGAGCGGTGCACATGTATTCATAAATGGAAGTTTGTGTTGAACATGGGTAAACATAAAAAACTGATATTTAATTTTATTTATGATATTATAGAATTTATAATGATCTTAAAATGAATTATATTATATACCATGTGGATGAATCAATTGATAAGAATTAAATGATGATTGTTTGGGATAATTTAGGCGGTTTTTGACCACAAAGAACTTGTTTCGTTTATTCATTTAGTAATATGTACATATGTTTGTTCTAGAACATTAAATGGGATATAAGACAGATAATATAATCATGTTATACCATAAAAATGGTTTAATGACCATATCGGAAAGCTGTAAAGGAAATTGAAAAAATGTTGTTCTTGAAGGTGATAAATTAACACCTCACAAACAACATTCTCTTTTATAAAATAAAAAGAAGAGGAGAAGGGGTTGGATGATATAATATCCCATTAATAACATAAAATACAATTATATGTATAATAATTTAGTTATAATACGATTTGGATGACTATAGGTGGAGATAGATTAAGAAATGAACTTGAAATTTAATGGAATTTAAACGAAAGAGAGAGAGTTGGAGGAATTACCTCTTGAGTCCTCCTCTTGAGATCCTCTTTAAGGAAGGTATGAATGGTATTATGATGAGACCATAAGATCTAGGACTTGAGTTAGGGGCTAGGGAAGACTTTTGGGTAGATTTTAGACAAGGATTGAAGTTTGAGAGGTGTGAGGAAATGAGGGTGTGAAGGGTGGTATTTATAGTAAAGGGGAGAGAGGATTTCTCAATATAAAATTCATTAATTTATTATTTCCACACAAGAAAAGTAGTAGTGAGTCTTCCATGAACAATAATATTAATTTTATAATTTTAACCCTAACCGATTGGGCTGACATCATAAAAAAATAAATCATGACTCTATAATTATCTTAATTAGTTTTTTTGTAAATTATTGTATTTCACTATTCATAAGAAATTCATGTATTTTAGAAAAATATCAAAAATTAACCCAAACCATTTTTCGACATATAGAATCAAAAAACAAAGGTAATTTTTCAAAACTAATTTTCTAAATATAATTGATTTAATTTTTAATTAAAACCATAATTTACTTGAAAAGTATAATTTTTAAATTTAAAACCGATTTATAATGCTTTAAAAAATTATGTAAGGTCTTATAAAATTAAATTAAAATTATAATACATATATTTTTTAATTTTTTAATACATTTTATAGAAATAATGTTTCTTTTAAATTAATTAATTATAACTAATTATTTACGACTTACAAAAATACAAATACTTTTACTATGGTCAAATTATGACTTATTATATGCCTACAGATTATTTAATTATTAATGTGTAAGTTTAGTCTTATTTTGGAAGGTATAATATTCATAAGGGTCATATTACTATTCATAAGTTTAGGTTACTATTCATAATTGTAGGTTACTATTCACCAAAAAATAAGTTTTCCTATCGGACTCCAAACATATTGCTGATCATAACAATGTATGCTAGATTTTCGATATTAAAAACATTGTGGTGGAAAAATTATGCTTAATGAGAACATGGTATTGAGGATAATAATATTTCATAGTTCTTCCTAATGGTATTATAATATAATTCATAATTATA
This sequence comes from Viscum album, assembly GCA_963277665.1. Classification (NCBI taxonomy): domain Eukaryota; kingdom Viridiplantae; phylum Streptophyta; class Magnoliopsida; order Santalales; family Viscaceae; genus Viscum; species Viscum album. The sequence goes on along the minus strand of OY728119.1, from coordinate 1,055,953,746 downwards.
ATAGGGGAATTCCATTGATGAAACATTATTTCGTTACATCCTTACACTTGGTAATCTCCTTGATCTTCCCTTCCCATGGGTGGAACTTCTCTATGTGATGTTCGAATCAAGTTTTTTTCCCTATGTTAGAGAGTCTTAGGTGATTCCCTGACTCCCCCTTCTATTTTTATTTTCTTCAACTATTAAGTGTTTCCATGATAGTCTTGGATAAAATGAATTCTTTCAATAGTGTTTATTTAGTTTCTCTTTATCATTCAAATAATATCTAATAAAAAGTTGATAATCGATGATTGGGCATCTATAAGATTAAGGTAGGTGTACTGTAACCCTAACCCATAGTCCTAAATTTTTTATTGTGATATAACTATGTGGCTATACCATTTTATTCATGTGTTTGATTAGTCTTTAGTATTAAGTTGTATTGAAAGATTCTTTAATTAAATGTTTCATTTAACATTCCTTGAATCATATAACTATATGTATTCCATGATATAGGCTCTTAGTAGGGAATTTAACCTGAATGGTCTTATGGCATGAATTGGTTTTCAAAGGTAATGGTTAAATGAGATTCTATAATTTTAATCTATAGTTATAAAATAAAATTTCACAATTATGAATATTTTTAGAATGGATTGGACAATGTAGTTATAATTATTGGATTATGAGAGTTGGATTGTGAAGGGGGTTTGACCATTGAGGTGGGTCTATGGTGATGAAAAAGGATGTTTTTAAAAATAGAGTTATATTGAAATATATTTTGTGAAATGAATATGAGATTACATAATGACCTCAATAAAGAAAAAAATAGTGTATCATGGGTATGCAATGGATTTCCAATGTTATAAAGAGATTTACTATAATGTGTAATGGAATGAATATGTTAAATGATGGTTTTGGTTAAATAGAGAGTTAGTAAGAAACCCATAAGGATTATCACTTTATTTTTTGTGAATAAAAATCATATATAGTAAATACTTGTGGAAATTTTAAGGATTTTATGTGATAAAATATCACCTGGATAAATTGCAAGGGATTTAATAATAATGTTTCTTGAATGAAAATGAATTTTTAGTGAATAATGAATTTTTAATTGTGGGTTTATTATGTAAATTATTTTTATGGGTCTAATTAGTTAGGTGTAATCTATTGGATTCAGTTTTTGATGTGATTTGTGTGGAACTCTTTGAGTGACCATTGATTAAATTAAGGGTCTCACTTGATTTTCATGGTTGAATGCCTCAATGGATTCAAGGTTATATAAATCTACAAAATACCTCAAACTAAATTAGATACCTCAATGATTCACCATATTTAATTCCTTTGTGTACCTCCCCATTAGATTTAAATTATTTTTTATTTATTGAATTCTATAGATTAATTCCATGGATTCCCATAGGGACCCTTATTAGTTTCACATGATGTCCTCTCTAGATTTAGCTTTATTATACTAGACAAAATTCCATGGGAGTATGCTTGGATTTCGTCCAAGAATAATACATTGGACATATTAAACACATCATTTTTAATATTTTGTTTAGGGAAGGTGATGGTATTATTCATTGGATTCTCCACATTTTAAAGAGAATAATTCCATAGATGAATCCCATAGATTTTGGATGGCTTTGTTTGAAAATAATTTCTATGGGAGCCCTTATAGATTCCCTTTTAATTTCATGATTGTGGATTCTTTATTTACACCCCTTGAAACCAATATGACAAATGAGATTCATCACATGATAAAAAAATATATGGAAATAGTAAAGAAAAATGTGGTTCCAACCTTGGGGTTAACCACCAGGCCTATGATTTTATGTGGTATTCTAATTTTTGAATTAATTAATTTGACCATGTGGTAAAAAATGGTTAGTAGAAGTTAATCATGAAATTATCATATGGAATAATTATTTTGTGGATGTCATTTGTGGTTTGCTACTAATTTCTACTCAGACTCTACTTAGACCATCATGGTACTTGGTTAAATTATTATAAGCATATATTTTTTGATGTTGTGGGTTTAAGAAAATGTCCAATAAGTTGATGTTTTTCATGGAATTTCACAGTTGTGTATTAGTGATCGGTATGGGTAAGACTCTGTTCCATTTTGGGGTGGTGGCTATTTTTATTTTATTTTATTCCTTTAAAATTTTTATATATGATCCACCCATGGTGGATCCATGAAATCTATATAATAGACATAATTATTAAATAAATTGATATTATACTCACTTATTAGAACACCACTGCTTTTTCTATGATTTTAATTTTTCATCATTTATATGTCTATTTTATTTATTATTCCTCGGATACTTTTACTAGAGTATATAATTGCCCTATGATTCTATAGAGACACCCACAACTAGTATACATATTTTAGTGTATTTGGAGGTGCACTTGAGGCCATGTAGTAGACCACATTAGGGATCTAGTTCAATATAATCCATGTCAAAGAAGGGAAAAGTTTTATTAGAGTTATCTTTTCATTTTATCATATCATTTTGTCTTGATTGACGGGAGAATATGAGTGTGTTAGATATTGGTTTTTGAGGTTATTATTTTGACCAATGAACCTTAAAACGTGAAAAACAATTGTTTCTAAGGATAAGATTTTGTGTTTCCTATAATAAATTTTCACCATGGTGTTTTATTTTCATAATGGGAGAGACAATTTATTTATGATGTTTTGATTTTTGTGATTCATTATCTTAGCTCGAAATAGAAATATATTATGTTTGTTCATGCATCATTATAGGAACACATGATTTGTATATAATTTTTATTTTTCCTTTAATTAATTTATATATTACTTCATATTTATGGTAACCGATGATTTTACATCTGTAGATTATAACTACTTTTGGATACATAAACTATTTACTAGAAAAATGGGGGTGTATATTTAAAATATCATGAGCATCATATATAGTGTTTTTATATAACATTATTGTAGAATATTACATATCCAATTCCTAAGATGATTTCATTATATATAGGTTGATATAAAATGATTAATTATGGTTTTGATTAAATAGGTTTCTAGTAAGAAACCTATATGTAATTATCCTTTAAAAATTAATAGTGGAACACTATATAAGAGAACCATAAGAATTTTTGGAAAATTTTATAAACATTAAAATTTATAAATGTATTACATTGAATATATATAATTTGAACTCAGTTTAAAAGTGTAACACTATGTCCCTGTGGAAGTTGAAATCCCTTGCATGTTAGAGTGATTTGGAAAATGATGATTGGGAAAAATTAGATGTTATTAATAAACATATAAGGTGTCTTGTGTCATTACATGTTAATGAAATTTAGTTGTACCTACCATGGGATGTAAAAAATTTGAAATGATAAAGTTTTAAAACTATATATTTATAATTGTATGAACATTAAATAGATTAGAAGAATTATAGGTCTAGTGTTGATATATTGATCATGTGTATAGTTATTAGGGGTATATGTGAGTGCCTAAGTCATTAGGATCATATGTTATGTGTTGAGATTATCTAAATGGGGGTGGTGAGACCTAGTATATTATATAATGACCCGTGTGATGGAAGTTGGTCTAGAGAGTGATATAGAGAGAGCATAGATCATGAAAAACATTTATCATTTTTGTTATTTGGTGAATTACATGTGATGTGTGTTGTGATTCCGTAATAGTGGGGTGTTTCCCATGGATAGATAATATGTGAGTATTAACCGTTAGGAAATGTTTTTGAGCTCGGTGCCCATGAGAGTGACTCAAGGATTGGGAGATGGTTTTTTGACATATGAAAGCCACTCATGATATGGGTTTATCAAGTGTGTGATAATCATCATTTTTGGAAGCGCATGGGTGAATGATTAAAATATGTTTTGAGAATAAAAATGTATTAGGATATATTGATTATGAATGGAGAAATTATTTCATAATTTTGATACAAGAGAGGTAAATCTCACGTTTTATTTATGTATGGTATGACATGGTCTACTTCTGTCAACACCCTCATGCAGATTTTAAACAAAGTCATAGTGAGATTTGTTATTATATGTGAGAGTGATAATATCTAATGAATTGAATCCATGCCAATTTCATATGGTATCACTAATCATATACCTAATAATATTTATTATGGACATGATTTTGATACATGATGTCCACATCATTATATTCATTGGGTTATGGAAATAATACTCAAGATGATGGGTGGTCAAGCGCTTGTACCTGATACATGTAATGTTTTATACCTATTATAAGATGGAATATAGGACACCTAATTTGATTAAAATTTCATTTCTAATAGTGTGTAATTTTTCTAATTTAGTTGTGATATCCTAGGATCATTGAGGATTTACTCATGGATGAGGAGTATAGTTCTGTAAATTAATCTAATTTTATTGTAAAATCTAGTAGGTTTGATTAATTCAGAATGTAAAAGGGAGTGTTCTTATTGTTTGAATGGTGTAAAGGTGATGGTTTCCTATAGGATCAATGAAAATAGGGTGAAACTTTCTATAAAATTTGCTGAGTTGTTTCCATGGATGATTTGAAAAATGAACAAAATAGTGGTTTTTGTGCTTCCTATCAAGATTGCGGGTTGATGGATGGAATAGTCTTATACTAGGCCCTTCCAATTTTAGATTATTTTTATGAAATCATAGTGAGATACTATTAGACACTTGTTTTTTTGAAAATTCTTGTTGGTGGGTGTTCATGTGTTGCACTATATAATAAGTTGAATTTTTCAATTATGAAGAGGATCACTGAGGGTACTATTAATTACGGATAAACCAATCATGATAATGGTTTGTGAATAGGTTGTGTGAGCCTAGTCTAGATGAAAATAGAAACATGGGTGTGGAATTCATGTTATGTAATTTGTGGGTGTGGGTTTGTGAACCTATCATGATTTTAGGGGATCGACATGTTTTTGAAAGTATTAATGGTGATGATCATGTTTGGGATTGAAAAATAGCATTGTGCGAGTTATATGCTGATGAAAATGAAGGCATTGTGGTCGTAAATACTAGTGGTTTGGATGGAAAATTGAAATATAATATTTCAAAAAATAATTATACATTTATGATGGTTATGTTACATAGTGGTTAAAAAATTCTAATTATAGTAATGTATTAACATAGTCGTGGGTGTGGCTCAGGGGGAGTGATAACCAAGTGTTTCTTACATAACCATTTATGTTAAGTTCTCTATGAGTAGTGTGTGAAAAGAAATATGGTGTGGATCCCACCGTAATCCACCCTCACCTATATCAGTTTTGGTTAATACCAATGATGTTGTTCCATGAGCCAGTAATGAAAATTGTTTGATATCAAAAATAGTGGTCAGATCTATGTGAGTTGGCTAGGACCAATAACTTTGTTTTGTGATAGGATGTATGCGGGCCATTAATTTGGAGTTTTAACCTAATTGGATGATTATTAGGATTATTACATGGTAGGTATCATCATGTTAGTTTTGTGAATATATCTCTTTTGTTGGAAGTTTTGTTGGTATGAAGAATGATTCCTTAGATGGTTGTGATGAAACTATATTATGGAATGCTTATGGTTTTCCTATGGTCACGATTCCATTGGGAATACCAATGTATATATTCATAAGAATGTTAGTGAGAATTTGATTTGTAACTTTGATTTGAAAAGAATGGTGAAATTTAGATATGGTTCAATGTTGTGGAACATTTTTTTTGGATTAAGAGCATAGTGAATAGTGTGGGTGGTCAATTATTTGACCATCGATATACATCAGTGCTTAGGTTAGAACTAAATGCTTCATTATGAACATGGGATGGCTCTAGTGACAATGGAAACCTAGTTTAATAGCTTAATGGTGTGTCAGCCTGAGATATTGTTCCTTTATTAGATATGTTGGTGATGGTTGGTCCGACAATATTATTTATGGGTAAATTGTGATGGTGAGTTGAGAACCTCACTGGGTATTTCAAATTGGATTTGATGGGGACATTTTTTGTGTTGGATGGGGATTTTTAGGAATATTTGGAATGTTTGGGTAGTGAATGGATATTAGAGGTGTTTTCGTGTAGTTCATTGTTTTGATATGAGTACAGGAAAAGTAATTAGAAAGGAATTTTTTCGTGTTTTATGGTTTTTATATATTGATATTGGAACTAATTGTGCTGTTAAAAACACATGAATGGTGTTTCTTAAGTAATTTCATTAGTGGGAGGCACTGCTGGTCAAAATTGAATTTTGTGAACTATGGTTGATGGTGGAGAGAAACATTAGAAGGATTATTGACAAAATTATATGTCCTTTATGTCTCAGGATATATGATCTTATGTAAGAATCAATTTTTTTGTAGAATAACAATTAAAGTGTTCTTTTTCTTAATAAACCAAGCACTTGATTTTAGGAGGTGAACTTCTTAATAACATTTGGCATTTGGGAATGGAAATAAAATATATTCATTTTAGAATATAGGGAATTTTTTCTGTGATGTGGTTGGATAATCCTTAAGAAGTCATGGGAATGATAATTGTTATAGTAGATATTTTTTAATTCTCTCCTTCATTTGGGAAGTTGAATTTTTATAAGAATTTGAATTTTGATTTAGCTGGAATGGCCATTCATAAAAATTTTCATTAGATCAAAATAATGTGTTTTGAAATGTATTTATAAGGATTTGAAATGTGAATTGAGTCTTAATATTTGAATCAGTTTGTTGGATATGTCTTTGGTTATTCTGGGTTCAAAATAAAATTTTTGGGATTATATTTCTATGTACAGTATTATTTCATGATTAATGATAACTTTTCACCCTGGTTAAGAGACCTAATTTTTATTGGTGCGTTGTTTATTTAACCATTCATGAATCCTGAGGAAAACATGTGATTCTATAATAATAATTGAAGGTGGATTCTCATGGGTTGTGCATGTATTTTAAACCCTATGCATCAACCATGACAAATTTTAGGTCTTAGATAGTAGGATATACATATTTGGCACAAATTTTGTTTAAATATATATACAAATAAGTTGCCTCTTTTAATGTGTGAAAATTATGAATTTTCATTCATCCCTTTTTACTATATTTCTCATCCCCTTTAGTCAAAACCCCTCATGCTAAACTCTACCTATCATCCTTTCTACCCAAGAGTGGATCTCCTCCATTCAGTGTCTATGTCATGTACTACCTCATGCATTAGAAATAATAAGGGGAATCTTACACTCATCTACCTATTATTTTTGGGGTTTTTATCCTCCATGTTTTTTCCTCATTTCTCATTTTTTTTAAATTATATCAAACTGGAATCCTATAATCGGTGATTGGGATTCCCTAAGAATATGTTCAGTGGCCTATAAACCTAAAACATAGTCCTTTTGTTTCCTCTTGTGTCATAATTGAGTATTCATTCTAGTATTTATTTTATTGGTTGAATCATTAAAATGAAGTTTTATTAGAGGGGAATTTTTTTTAATATCTCATTTAACATGATCGGAACAATATAAAAATGTAGTTTTATAAGATATGATGTTAGTTATTTTTTTACCATGACTAGTCTTGGGATTTGGAATGGTTGTACGTGTATATATGTTAAATGTGAACCTAAAATTGAAATCATTGTTTATGAAATATAATTTCCGAACCATAGAAAATTTGATAATGGTTTAGACATTTTAATTGGGCCTATTCGATACCGAGAGTTAGTTTTTAAACTAAATTAGAACATTTATATGGGTATAAGGGAATCAAAAAGTATTGTTTGTAGAAATGCATATTTTTTTAAGTGGATTCTGTGAAAATAATATGTTATTATGGGAGGACCTTGTTTTTGTGTAAAATGGGGAACCGTACAAATTATTTGGGTTTTTAATATTATAAGAAGATTAATTAACACGTGAATTGAAATAAATATGTGATATTATGGTGTTTGATAAATATATTTCTAGTAACTAACATATAATACATTTTTCTTCATATATTGGAAATTAAATCACAATTAATAAATCCCCATGAAATAGACAAGGCTTTTATGGGTTGGAAATTGAGATACCATAATATCATGGGATCTAATATTGATGTTTCATAAAATGAAATGCATGCTTGGTGAATAAGGTTTTTATAAATTCTGATTTTATTTTTAAAATTATTTTTGTGGCTGTAATAAATTTGGCCTCATCCAAAATATTTATTTTTGGATTGAAATTGTTCACTTTCCTTGATTGTTTCTGGATTCATTTTTCATACTCACTTGAATTCCATGTGGGGATGTATCATTTTATTAAAGGATTTAGAAACATATAGAATTCCAGGGGATTCCATCTATTCATCACTAATTCATGAACTCAAATTACATGAGGTGGATCCCCCTTTGATTTACAAGATGTTTTATATATTGAACTCAATAGATGAATTTCATATATTCCCTTGAGTTAACAATAGTAATATTAAAGGATGATATCTATCAATTAATTTTGATTATTCAAGTTAATATACTATCATTGTGGAAATAGATTTCACTCAACTCTAATACTCTAAAGTTTTTAGTCATATAGTTCATTTTATTTAATTTAAATAAAATCGAGGTTGGATTCCCTAGATTCACATTGAATCTGTTGAGAAGAATTCAAAGGTAAAATTACACGAATTATGGATAACATCGTTGTATTATATTTACCTATGGAACCCCCATGGATTGCATTTCATTTTCATTATTATAATCCCATTGGTTACACACTTATGAGCCAACATGAGTGAGGAGATCCATCATCTTTATCAGAGATATTCAACACTAGTCGAAGCGAGTATGTCTACACTCATGTTTCATAGAGATCCCTGGATATGTTACAATGTTCTTATTAAGGTATTAAATTATTTTTTTATGTGATGAAATATTATTAATAGAAATTTTTCATACATATTTATTATGGACATTTTATTTGAGGGACACCATTTGTGGTGAACTATTGAGTTATACTGAAACTTTTCTTAGCCAACCATGAAACTTGGGGACCTAAGAAAAAGGAATTCTATTTCAGGTTATTGTTTAGTGAAAGCACTAATAACATGATGATTTGTTTTTCCTGGTATTGTTTTGTTTGGGAAATACAACATTCTAAGGCTCATAACACTCTTAGAGTGAAGTTGTGTTTTTGTTTTTTTGAACATTTAATATCCTTATATTTTATCTAACCATGGGGAAACATTGAAATTTTCTGCATACACATGGTTGTTAAAGTATGTGATATTATAATCCATTATTATAATTTCTATGCATGGTTTGTGATGATATTTGGAAGAGATTATACATTATATAATTTTAATAACCTTGGAAACTATAGAAAAAGGGTATAATATCTCCATGATATTCTTGGTTTCCATTATAGTATGGGAAATTTAGATTGAGGCAATGGATTGAACTATCTCACAGAACCAATTTAGTGGAATATGGTTCCATGAATTAGGACAACTTCCCCCTTGATTTATAATATCATAAATTTTTATTAAACCTGAATATATCTCTTTCATTAATGTTATAATTTGTTTTTTTGTACATTGGATATCTACCCTAAAATTTAATGGGTTTCATAACACATTTTGATTCATTAGATATAATTATTCTAATTTTAATTCAATAGTTATTTTATAGGGTATATGATATTTCTACCATAGGAGATAAATTTCTATTTGAATCTTCCTTATCGACGATTTATATCCTTTATATTAAACTTCAATGTGTTAACTATATTCCCATCATCTTTAGTGAATGTTTTACCACCTTTTCGTTGTTTTCTTTCCCCACCATTGTTATACTCTATACATGAAAATAAAAGAAATATGTTTTCTAATGTGAACTTTATATTTATGTTACTCTCTATTGATAAGGATGTTTTTGTTATATTTTTTTGATATAGATTCTCAATAAATTTGTTTCAAAATGCTATAATGTGTTTTCCATCATTTAATGAAAATATATTTTATGTTCCACTCCAGATTATATTTTGATAAACCTTATCTCAGTTCAATGATATATTATAGAACATTACTTTTAAATTGTAAAATTTTAAATTATTTTCAATTCATATTTTTAAAACATTAGTGTAATTATCAAGGATCCATTTTTAATGATTTTTTTTAAATGTTAATGTCTTCAATGTGTTTTCAATTAGTTTTTTTCAAACCCTTATATAATTTTCCTGGATCCGCTGTTGGAAGTTATATTTTTATAAATAAAAACTTTTGAATACTTTTACCTTAACTTTTTAAAAAATAATTTTTTAATGTGATTGTGTCATATTCTTTTACACTTAATGATATTGGTTATTTTTAAAAATAGTTTTTTTTATTTCACTAACATTTTCTATTTCGTATATTTTGTATTTATTTAATTTGAAGTTATTTATGATTAATCACTTTCTAAATGATATTATGAAATAATCTATTGGGGTGATTGGTTTTTTTGTATCAACCATTCTCATGGTCAAGGTAAATTTATTTGACTACATATTAAAATAATATTAAAATTGATTTTCTTTCTATAGGATTGTTATGAAATGATGGTAATTTATTTTATTATAAACACATATTTAAAGATGAGGATGGTTGATTTCCTATATATCCCTCTAGTTCTTTGGATTATTTTTTTGTCTAGTGTGGTCAATAGGGTCCAAAAATTATTTATCCCAAGCCCAAGGTTATACAAGTCGATTTATCACAAGCATAAGTCTATAATGTAGGGTTTATCGCAAGCCTAAATTATACAAAAGATGTTTAATGCCATTAATAAGTCTATACGAGATAATTATAATATGCTAAAGATGATAATCTATTGGTTGCAACAAGTATAATATATGATAAATTTCATAGTAGGTAACATTCACCTATTGTTTTTATAATTATTTGTATTCAATACTACAAGGTTAAAATCTTGTTCCAATAAATCAACTACTAAACTAATGTTTTATTTCTCCTGATTATGCTTGAATTTCACATGGTATATGTTTGTTCATTTCATATAGCATGTTATTTAATCAGGACTCATGGACTATGTTTATAGGTCCACGTGCTTTTTAATAAGATATTTCCCCTATCCCGTGTTTTCATATATGCTTATGATCTAAACATTAATGAAATTTTGACTTGTTTTCACTGAATGATCATTTGAGGGAACCAATTTTTGTGTTTTTTGATTTCCATTGGTTATGAAGATAATAATTAATCATGGAATCTCTAAAAGGGATTCAATAGGAGTTCAATTATGAAGAAGTGAACATAGATTAAGATGTTTATATAGCTCAAATCCAAAAAAATAATTTTATTTATCCTCAGGTTATACGATAGTTTGAAAATGTATAATTTAAATTATTGGATTAAAATACTATTTAATTTAGGTTTATCTTTGGTTGTATTAGTGACACAAAGATGTAATTTCAATCATTCAATAGTGTGGACCCTGTTGGCCCATCTCAACGTCCAATGTCTCTATTAACCAACAAACAACTATAAGGAAATCATGAGACCACCATATCACTATAAATACATCTCAAGGGCGGATCATTAAGATATTTTTGAGAAAATCAATGAATAACATTATTCTTAGATAAATGTAATTGAACTATAGAGAACACCAAGGAGTATCGAAAAAATTGATTACTTTGTTCCTCTTATTTATATCCCATTGTATTTGTCTCATTAATCAAATTATTCTCAATTATTTATCTCTCGTTATATATTATAACATATCTATGTTCCTAGAGAATTTATTTCTTTTTTATTTATTTTACACCTATGAAAATATCACTTATTCAATCTATATGGGTTCTTGTGAACTGCTAAAACCAAGTGAAATGTTTGTTCAAGTTCTCATGAAATAATAAAAATGAGTTCCTTTTTCTAGGATTATTAGATACCACTAATATCAAGGATTTTTATTTTTGTATTTTTTAGATACTATTAAATTCAAATTTCTGTATATTAAAATTTTTTAAGCTATTGAGGAGGGTGACATAGGGGATCATAATTGAACTATTGTCAAAATTAAAAAATTGTCTACCATGACATTTTTTTGCATAAAAAAATATAATTTTATTCATAATGAATTAATTTTAATGAATTATTTAATAGGAAATTATATCAATCTCGTAATATCATAACTCTTATAAACCAATTTTGGAAAAATTATTTTTTTCCCACGGAATTTGTTTTTTATAATTCAAAATATAGTTACTATATTGAATATCTCAATACACCAACATTGATTATTTTTATTTATAACACTATTATTTATTTTATTCACCAAAAAATTGTCCCATTATAATTTTAAAAATTATTTTCACACCCCAAACTCTTACCATCATACTTCTACAAACAATTGGTATCAATAGAGTCCTTTCTTTTAAAAATTCCATTTTTAAAATCTTATTCAGACATAAAAAACGATCCTTAAAAAATTGATTCTACAACTCTTACCTAATGGAGTCATAAAATAAAATAAAATTTGTGGAACCCTTTTATTTATTAAAAAATCGGCTGTTATTGGTAAACTAAAACTTCTATATTTGGTTTAAATATTGGTTATCCCATTTCAAATATAGTAATTCATCATTATACAAAACTAGATAATCTGAGGAAAAATGAAATATTGATGATATTATATCTTTATAAATTAAAGTAAAATCCTTTATGGTTTTTATTATATTTTTAATAGAAATATATTTTATTTGTATACTCTTATAAAACAACTTGAAAAATTGGTAAATTACAAGAAGGTAACAATCACGGTACTAATAAAGTGAAATATACTAGACATGATATGTATAAAAATGATTTTGAATGTTTTAGTATGAATCCAAAATAATCTATATTTTAAATTAGTTAAACTACTTAGTGAAATTTTAAGCGGTCTAAAATCTATTAGTTATTTTCATTATGAAAATACTCATATAGATAATATAAATTGGTATTTTACAATTTTATGCACCCAATGTAATAAAAATTCATGTAGAAAATGATATTAATAAAATTTCATGCGAATAAATATTTTTTTCAATCTTAACCAATTAGATCATGTTAAAGAAAAAATAAGAATTAGAACCCAAAGAAGTAAAGGAAAAGTACAAAATTTTATTTAAAATAACGAATGATAACTCTATTATAAGTGATGTCGAGATGGAAAATATACCAAAGAAATTTAAAACAATTATTGTAAAAATAAACCCTTTTATCATTATAAAACAAATAATAAATGGAAATAATATGAGGTATCAAGTTATAATTATAAAACAATACACTTAAAGATATATTTCTCATTTCTAAAAATGTTAAATAAGAAAGCCCAGAAATACCTCAATGATTGTACTCAGACTGTAAGTGATGATTTCAACTCTTATTTCGAATCAAGTGGAGTGTGAGGATACTAAATCATGACCTTATTCATCTTTTGATTATTCAAAATCTTTTTATTCTCCAATCCAATTACTTTACAAAGAGTTATAATATGGTTTTTTAGAACATTAACAAACCTGGAAGGAACTAAAAAATAAATAAAATCATGTTATTTTTGAAAAGAATCAAAATTCAATTGAATATACTGATATATGTAAAAAATTGAAATAATAATTTTTTTTGGAGAAACATGAATCAACTAAAATGGTTCTCAATAATTATTTTGAAAAAATATCACTACATGAACAATTTATAAACAAAAATTTTGGTCTTCAATTACATGTAAATAAATATTATATGTCTCATTTTAGAAATAAATAAATCACTTAAATATATGCTACTAAATTTTTAAGACAATTATCTCATGACAAATAATTAAATTTTAATAGAAAAAATGGCCATCTAATTTATCAATGTGATTGTAAAAAATACATTTATAGTAGTACTTTTTAATTTCATTTCTATTATTAAAATTTATTTAACAATTTCATAGAGAAATATTATACTAAAAAATATATGTATTAAAAAATTTTCCCTAACTAACACAATATGTCCCAAAATCATATGGGTATCAAAAGGAAGATATATATTATATTTTATAAAAATAATACATAAGACATCAACGTTTAATTATTATTAGTAGTATATCAAAAAAATTGATAAATCTAAAAATGAAATTTCTCATATTATTGATAGGATTAATGAATATATTTTTCAGAGAGATAGTCCATGAATTTTAAACATATCAAATCGAGGTTGAATTTTTAATTTATAAATTTATTTACATGTTTTATATTGGGGAATAACGTTTCTTACCTTTTAATCTTCATATATCTAGGAATGTACTAATCAGATTTATCATTGTCAACTTGTTTATTGTTTTTTATTTATAAAATACATAATTTAGAACTCAAAAGATTGAATTTCAAGATAATTATTAATTTTAATATTTTTATACACTAGTATAAAGGTTTATATCACACTCAAAGAATGTTTTTATGCATTAAAATTTCGATTACATTCTTATATACAATAGAATTATTATTTCATTTACTATAATTTTATATTGTAATATTTGTAGTATTAATAATTTTTTCATTAAATAAAGATAAAATCCTTTAATATTTTTTGTGACCATTTAAAAAATTTCAAGTATTTTGGAATGAACCAAAGTTTTAATCACATACATATTTCATTATAAATAATTTACTCTTACCATTGAAAGTTATTTTAATTTTTTTTATGGATCTATGTGTGTTACATGTATTACATAGAGGGTGGTCACTATTTATAAATAATCATTTTTTATCTTTTCATTTGATTTGAAATGATGAATCATTTTCTAAGGGGGGAATTTATATCATTTTTTTTATTTTCATGTTTTAATGTAGTAAATGTTTTACTATTTTTTTAAAATATTTTAATATAATTTTGAATAATATTTAAATTTTTTGTAAAACATAAAATGAATTTTCTGGACTTTTAAAGCGTATTGTGTTAACTATTTAATATTATGAATTATTATTATTATATTACTTTAAAAACTATTAATCATTTTAGGGGTAAATCATATTAATATTCAAGAATTAATATGTAATTTTTTAACTAGTAAGAATTCACTAATGTTTTATAAATTTTTTAACTTTTATGTGGTTTTAATTTATGTGAAAAAATGTTAAATAATATTATTATTTTAAATTGTTATATTTTTTTAATATACATGGAATGTGAAAAATTTATTATATTTAAATTAGTTGAAAATATTTCAATTATTTATTCGATATATTTTAATATAATTTCATGAATTTATTTAGTATTAATTACCATTTAAAACAAGGTTTATATACATTTCATAAAATGCGTTTAGATATTTTTTATAGCCTGAATTTATTTATTTTCATCTTAATTTAGGTCATTTGAAATCAATTTATTATTTCATGAATATTATATTACATTTTTAATTGATCCTTGAAATTATTCACATTGTATTTTTAAAAGGAATATTATTATACTGGTTGGGTTATAGTAAGTATTTAAATTTTCTAGAAATTATTATCTTTTATTTCACATGTTATAAATTTATTATGTATACAAATACTAATCTAAAAAAAGGGAGAACATTTTTATGAAAGCATGATTTCATTATCCACGATAATTCATTAAATTATTGCTAGAAACAAAATATTTTTTCCCATAATATTTTTTCAATATTTTTAGATTATTTATTATTTTTAAACCAATTATTATATTTTTATTTCTTATCATTATAGAAAGGGGAAATTTTATTTGATATAATCAGTTTTAGTTATTATCGGAATTTGAGATAATATTGAGTGGATCAGTTCCTCTTAATTAATGTTATGATAATTACTTCCAAACATAAATTTAATTGATATTTAATTTACATACTGTAATATTTATTTATTATTGGTTTGATATTTATTTATATTTTATTCTTATGTAATTTTCTACCTCACATTTATATTAAATGAGTATCCAAATTTATTTGTAATGTATCATTACCTTTGTGGCTAGTATGTTTTAATTATTAATTTGGTTTTAATTTTTTTTTGAGTGATGTTGAGAAGAAATTTGGAGGATACCTGTAATGGTGAAGTTCGGCAATTTTTGGAATTTTCAGCATCAATCATGTAGATTTTGTAGTCCGTTGGGTATTTACATTATGTGTAGTGGGGTTACACAATGTGTAATTATATTCTAAGAGATGTCATGAATTGGGTAAAAATTCCTGTTAACAAGATGTGTACAATATACATTCTATATCGATATAAAAAATAAGGATTTAATAAGAGGCGTTGGGGTTTTTAGTGTACATGGGACTCAAAAATTCCATGGAGTGTAATTGGGTTACACATCATGTAAAATCCTATGTGTTTCTTTTAACCAAGAATTTCAGCTAAAATTTTCATTTCATTCCTATAGGATTACCTTCTCTCAACCTATATGTTATTTCTAGGCTATTTTAGAGATCTTTAATCCCTCTAGATCATCTATTCGATGTTTGGTCATTGGGTTGGTTATGGTGCATCACTCTTGTTATGTTGTCTTCCTATCACTTTTTCCTTTCTATTTTTCATCCACGGATTTTCATATATCTTATTGGTATTTATCAATCTAAACTCCATGTGATTTATTTTTGGATTCTAGGATGTGTTTCTATATTTTCCATGCATTAATTTTTTATTATAGAGTCCCTTTTCGGGTGACTCCTTCTATGATTAATGGTAGGTGGTTCCAGTTGAGTTTCTCTATATAATAAAATTTTAATTTTATTTATTTTACTTTAATTTTTTAAGGATTGATTTTTAGAAACCCAATATGATGCAAATTGGGATTATGATTGATATGGTGTGGATTCCTGGAAAATACACCAATTCTAATATAATTTGAATTTTGGGCATGTTTTGAAATTAGTGGAAATTGTTAAATGACTGGGGTTTGATTTTAGAAAATGTATTGAATTGAATTGATAAAATCTTATAATTGGTTTCATTTAAAAATGGCATGAATTTATAGAAAACCCATGTTTTTCATTTGAAATTTAATTGGAATTTGAAAAAGGAATGTGTGAAATTTAAATATAGCTGATAATTAATTTGAAATGATATCATTTAACTCTTTTAAATTGATTAATTTATTGAGGACATGTGTATATAGGTTATTAGTGGGTTATTTAGGGTAAGCATACTGGAATACCATTCCCAAATAAAGGATTGATGATTAATACTCTAATAAAAAACTAGTTGGGCATATCTTATCATCAATGGGATTTTAATGAGTTCTATTTGGCCTGAGACAAAGGGACATGTCCAAACATATTACAATTATTAGTAACATGATATATTTTAGGATACTATAACTAGAAACTATCATATCGTAGGGTAGATAACCATGGTTATTATTGTGATTGTTTTGAATATAAATTACATTGATTGTAAAAAAAATTCTCATGCCTATGGTTTTTTGTATACTATTTTATATAACGTTTTTATTTAAGAAATGATTAAAATGGTTACCATAATTATGAAATGAATCATGTTTTGTTTTAATCCTCAAATATATTTCCCATAAAATTTTGATTAAAATTAAAATCAATATTTTATTTGTTATTATTGAGTCCTATTATGGAACACTTGGTGAGGGCCTACTATGATTATTAGCACACACCCCAACTTTTCCACAAGATGATTGTATATCTTATCTTACCAGGAGTGAGTAAATGGAAAGAACCTCTTGGAGGAGGTGGATATTAACCATTTGGGATTAGATTTTTGTTAGCTTCGACATGATTGATTTTTTCTAGTCAAATTTTAATTACTTTGATGATGAACTATTTGGTTTTTTTATATCTGTTTGGTTTTTGGTACTATATTCTGTTTGAATTTTTTTCATAATGATATATATCTTTGTCTTCTTCTTTTTTCATAAAATATTTTCTCTATATTTTATTATATCATTCTATGAGCTTGTCTCCAACTCGTGGAGATTAGGAATTCTCCTCAGCCTATATTGTAATTAGCGTGTTATATTGGTAGAAGGGTATTCAAGAGGTTTTTTTTTGAAAAATTTGTATTAGATTTACATGTTTAGGTTCTTTCCATCAAGTTAGTATGTAGTTTTGAATATTTTTTGGGATATAGATGGTAGTTTTGTTTGAGTGTCCAGATATCTCTCGTCGTAATGAGACCTATTTCACCATGGGTGGTTTCGGAATGAAATCATAAGTATTAGTTCATCAGTTTCCCTATTTTTGATTTTCACAGGTTAAAATCACATTTTTTTAATCTATTTTATTTTATTATTTTTTAAATTTCACTTATTAGAGTTCTGTATATGGGTCATCATCTGAAGTCTTCAATGTTTTTTCCTAAAAATGTGTATCATTGTCCCTCTAAGAATATGTATTAGTAGGATTTTGGAGGAATATAATGATGAATCAAAAAATGAAAATCCACCCATAGATTAGAATCTAGTTGTGGTTATGGTGTGTGTAATCCATAATTTGTGATAATAAACTTCACCCATTTCCATCCATGCTCTAGCTATTTTACCTCTGAGGGATGAATTTCAGAGTCAGGATAGGGAGTTCCTTTTCTAAAAGCCACCGGTGTTCCAAGCTTCTAATTATCCTTAATGGTCTAAGGATTATATTGGATGGATGGATAATTTTTTGAGTTCTTTTAATGATCCAGCTAAATCATGTTGAAAAATTCCACCTTTAATGAAGATGTATATAGAAGTAGATGGTCTGAATTGATGGTGATGATGAAGAATCACAACGTTTTATAGTGGAGGAATTCATGGTTCTATTTATTAAAAAGTTTTTTCTAGAATCTACGGTGCCGTATTATTTTATGTAGTTTTTAAATCTCGAGAAGGTTGGAAGGACAATGAAGCAATATAAAAACCAATTCACCGAGGTTATCTAGCTTTCAACTAAGATTGTGTCGAATGATAAGATAAATACTCGACATTTTGATATGGGACATTGATATGATATTCATTCTCAAGTTTTCTGACTGAAGATCACTTATTATTATGATGTTCTAGATATGATGTTGATGGTCTAAGATGATATGGATGGTCAATCAGTTTTTATAAGAGTTTATTTATATCATAGTGGATGTTCTAGGGGTTCCCCTAACCGGAATTGGATGAGTGCAGATTCTCATAGTTCTTTACAAGAAAAATGTTACTCGAGACCTCATGTGGTGCCTCATAGAGGCAATTTGACATGCTTCTAGTGTGGAAATCCGCAGAATTCGAAACAAATTTTCAATAAGGAAACCAAGATATATATTTCCTCTTTTCGTTCTGAACACTTGATAAAATTTTCTAATATCTTTTTTCCTCTAGTTATTGGAACATGCTTTTCATCGACTAAAATTAGTTTGTTGAAATCAGATGCTTCATAACCTATGTGGTTCTGGAAACAAACATCAAGAACAAATATTTTACATGTAGTGGAAGGGTCTCTAGAGTAAACAAATATGGGTCTAATGACTATGATATGTACAATCACAATAGATACCTCTTAAGTGAATGAATTAATCAATACTAGTTTATCTCACTCATTTATATCAACTCATTTTGTAAATCTTATAAATCTTTATAATCGTATCTTTTGTTGTGTGATGGATATTATTAAACCCCTTGGAACAAAGAGAGAGTAGGATATTTTTTTCCAGGATTCTGTGTTCTCTTTATCTGAGATTAGCCTTTCTTGGGTGTTTCTAGTTCCCCACATGAAAAATCTTGATATCATTTTCTAGATGAATTGGATAATTGATAATAAAGTGTAACATTATTTTTAACTTTGACATGTCCCCTTTACTGTGACCAATGGGGATTGATATGTATTTCAGGGAGAATTGGAACCAAGGCCGAGTAGATCCGAAACATGTAATAAGATGTTGGGGAAAAGTATATCCATGTTTTCTTTTAATCTGATGAATTTTAGTGATGATATCCCTATAGTTTTTGTTCATTTTATAAACAATATTTCCTTCTGAAATCATAGGTTTTCTACTGGAAAGTGATCTATATTTTTCTATTGATTTAGTGCCTAATACTCCACCAATATTTATTAATTCTCACCAGCTATATATTGATGAAATGAAATACTCAAAAACTACATTGGATCATCTATTATAGAATGTATTTATACACCTTACTATTTCATCTTAGGTGGAGACTATTTCCTTTACTATGAAATCTAATTGAACACTTCAGCTAGGTGATGATTACAAAAAACACAACATATATTAGCTAAATAAAATTTATTTTTTTCCAAAAAGTCATGATATGTATGACAAGATAAAATGGAAACAGTGGTTCTTGAATATTGACCTCTGATCCAGTTATAACTAGTTGAGAATAAAGGGATATTTTTTTCACAAAACCACAATCTGGAAAATGTATGACTTTTATGTGTCCCATATCATTCCATTGTTCCTATCCACAGTTCCTACAATATTTATATATTTTAAGGCTATGATCTTCCATTATTATAATTATTCATTCATATTGTAATTTTTGGATTAAATATTCATGTTATCTAATTCCAAGGATGATCATGTGCTTCATTTTATAGTAGTACTCAAATTATTCATAAATCACCAACTTTATGTCAAGATATCAGAATTTTATTTTTGGATTTGGGACGTGATGTTCATGGGACACGTGGTCTCATAATATGGTATTTTAGTTGATCCCAAGATGTTAAAATCTATTATGAAATGAAGGAAGCCTCGTATTGTTTTCAGGATTTAGATCTTCTTGGGTTTAGATGGATATGATCACCAATTTTGAAAGGATTTCATGAAGATGGATTTTCTGATGACCTCTTTAACTCAAAAGGGGAATTGTTCATCTCGAATGAGAAACATTAGATTTATTTTGTTTATATAAAAATAATTCTGACTTTTGAGTCTGCTTTTGGTCTTTTAGAGGATGGGTATGGCTATGTCTTCTTCTCTAATGTATCAGTTTTAGGACTGGGATGTGTTCTTATGGAGTGTGATCACGTCTTTTCTATGAATCTCAATATATTAGGTCACAACAGACGAATTATCCAACACATGACCTATTAACATGAATCTATGATGCATGAACTTAAAAGTTTGTGGCATTACATTTTCTAATAATTTTTTACCATGTATTGTAACCATAAGATCTTTAGTTATATATTATCTCCAAAAATTTTAATCTCTACTAGTAGTTTTGGATGGTGTACCTATAATATTTTTATTTCATTATCACTTATGACCTAGGGAAATGAATGGTCTTTGTGGATGCATTGAGAAGGAAACTTTCAACCCAGGCTATGAAAGAATCATCAGAAGAGTGTAACATGAGGAGTATTTTTTGATAACTGCATATCAGAGTTCAGAAATTAAGGGCTATAGTTTTCTTGGACAGTGTTCAGTTGACCTCTACTACTCTTGAGATGTTTTCTTAGAAAAAATAACATGATGAATCTCTATAATTAGAGTCTCTCTTTATGGTTGGGAGACTGTTTTATAGTGTTAATTCTCCATGGTGGGTATTATTCTTTTTTTTGGAATCGGTTTGAGATTTGTTTACTTATGAGAAATGCTATGATAAATAAGGTATTAATTTTTAGTGATCTATGCACCGAAGAACCTTGAAGATGTTCTATGATAGTTTATGATGATTCTGGTGTCCAAGTATAATATAGGACATCATGGACATTATTTTACACTGCTATACTTTCCAACTATTGAAGGCCAAGCATCAGAGATCTTTTGGTTTTCTCCAGCCACTTCTAATGCCGTAATAGAAGATTGATGATATTTCTATGGATTTAGTGGTTGGGTTTTTGGGTAACCAATTAAATAAGAATCCAATATGGATTTTGACATATAAGATGACCAAATCAGATAAATTTATACCCATTCATGATATAACCAATATTTAGGATCTTGGAATTCCCTATGTGAGAATGATTGTTCGTTTACAAGATGTTCCATCTACTATAGTCTCAGAAAGAGATCCCCATTTTTCTTCATTTTGGAGATTACTCTTAGTGGCACTAGGATATCATGTTAGTTTGAGTATAGAATACCAATCATATAAGGATGGATAGATATAGAGGGATATATAGAATCTTGAGTACATGTTTTGTGCCTACATCACCATTTTTGTGGAGATTGGAAGGACCATTTGGGTCTAGTCAAGTTTATTTATAACAAGAGTTACATGTCTGTAATCAGAATGGATCCCATTAAGGCTTTCTATGGAAGACTGTGTAAATATATTTTATGTTGGTCCAAGATTTATGAATGTTCCTTGGTTGGACAGATCAAGGTTCGAGATATAAAAGCAATGATTTATTTGATTCATAAAAGGATGTTGGTGATATAAATTAGGTGTTAATCATATGATGATTTTTAGAATATACTATTTTATTTTTAGTTGGGGATCATTTTTCCTAGAATGATTCACATTGTTTATATCATCGACAACTTTGGAGGTAAGGGAATCTTGCTCTTCATTTGGTGGGACCTTTTGGGTTTGTTGAGATGTTGGGGAGACTGTCTTAAAGTTTAGTTCTTCTTCCATAGTTAGAGTTGATAAAATATGTATTCCATGTATTGGAGTACCAAATATATAATTATATCCTATATCATGTATTGACTTCGGAGGATCTTGATGTGAGCCTGATTTTTCCATTATTGATCATCTAGTATGGATTTGTTCTTCTAAGACCATGGTAATTCATGGACGTATCATACCTTTGGTTAAAGTGGTTGAGAAGAATAGTTATATTTTTTATGAGATGTGGAAGTGTGAGACACAAATGAGAGATTATTGACCATAAATATTTAATATAGAAGCTTCCTGATAGACTTTCTGGTGACAAAATGTTTTTATGGTGGTCTTATTATAACCCCATGTTACATTTTTGTTAGGTATGTTTTAACCATTATTTTGGATTTCCATATTCTTTGTTTGAGAATGTATGAGATGGAATTGGGAGGATATACGTAATAGTCAATTTAGTTATTTCATGGAAGTTTCATAAAAAATAGTTTTTATAGTTAGGTGGTGATTTACACACCATGTAATGGTGTTCCACAACATGTTATTATCACCAATACGATTCCATGAAATCTTTTCAAAATGATCATGGTTATACTCCAGGAATATCTTACTCCCTGAAAATATTTAAAACTGTATTTCAAAAAAGGGTGACGGGTTTTTTAGATTTTGTGGGACTCGACAATTATATGACGTGTAATTGGGATACATGTAATGTAATGTTGTGAGTGATGGTTTTTACCACGAGATAGGATGAAATTACCATATCATTCCAATAGACTTCCTTCCTCCTGACCAAGATACTATTTCTAGGTGATTTCAGAAATCTCCAATCCCTCTGAATCATCCATTTGGTGATTGACTATTGTGTTGGTTGTAATGCATCTCTCCAAGTATGTGGTATTCCTATCACTTCCATCCCTATGTTTTTTCTCCTTGTTTTTTTATAGATTATATTAGGGATTGATGAATAATAAATTGGTGTTTTTGAATATTAAAACTAGGTTGTGTTCCTAGATATTTCGTACCTTCTTTATCTATTGACGAGTCCTATTTTAGGTGTTACTTTCCAGGATTAACGGTATTTGGTTTCATTGGAGTTTTTCAATATAATCAAACATTAATTTTAAGAATTTAATTTAAATTTTTTTCAATTAATTTTTTGAAACCCAATTTTATGTGAATTAGTATTGAAATTGATACGGTATGGATTTTGGGAAAACCCCCAATTCCAATTGATTTATAATTTTGGGCGTGTTTTGAAATTGATTGTTATTTTGAAAGGATTGAGGTTTTATTTTAGGAAATGTGTTAAAATAATTGATAAAAACCAAGGATTTGAGTTATTTGAAAAAGGCATGAATTTATGAAAAACCAATGTTTTGGTTTTGAATGTGAAATAGAATTTGAAAGGGGAAATGTGGGAAATTAAACTATGATTGGTGATCGATTTGAAAGGAAATTATTCTATGGTTTTTTAATTTATCAGTTGATTGAGGACATGAAATGATGGCATAATAAGTGTTTTATTTAGGATAATCATAAAAGGATGGTATTTTCATAGTAATGGATTAATGATTAAAACTCTAATAAAAACTAGTTAGGTAGTTCTTACCCTTGATGGGATGTTGATGAGTCCTGTTTGGCCAAAGCTTGAGGGAAATGTTTACACATATTTCCATAACTGCTGATATGAGATGTGGGAGGATCATATAACTAGAAACTATCATACCACATGGTAGATGAAAATGGTGATTATTGTGACTATTTTTATTATAAATTATATTAATTTTGAAATATCTTTACACATGCCTAGTGATTTAATTAAACTATTTTATGTAATGTTTTTATTTAATCGATGTATTAAATGTTTTCTATAAATTTTAAATGAAGATTGTTTTTTAGATATGAAAAATTATTCTCATTCATATTTTGATTGAAATTTAAAACTGGATTTTGTTTATTATGTTGACATCCTATTATGGAACACTTTGTGAGAACCCCCTGGTCTACTTATATCAAACCCTGCATTTTTATTTGGGTGTCTATTTATTTTCCCTTCCATGTATGAGTAAAGAGAAAGAACCACTTGGGGGAGTTGGATGTTATTTCCCCTTTGGTCTTATAGTGCTATTAACTTCAAAATGTTTTGAGTATTTTCTTGTCATATTCTAGATATATTGATGTTGCATTGTTTTGGTTTTTGATATATCTATTTGGTTTATGGTACGACCACCCTTTTAATTTTTTGAGCATACTAATATAGATATTTATCTTCTGCTATTTTGTGAGACATTAATTCACACATTTTTATTTTATGATTTCAGCTACTAGTTGCCAACCTGTATGGATTGAGAATGCCAGTTGAGTTGTTCCATGATCTTTGTGGTAGTTTGGGTACCTGGGTATCTAGACCGGGTTTTCACATTATTATCACACTGTTAGTTTTATTATATATTGAGATATAGTATTAATCATTTACCACTGCCTATTTTAGTTTAAAGATATTAACATTAATTTTTTTTATTTACTTATCACATCATCCAATTATGTTATTTAATATTTTCATTTTGGATACAATTCACTGAATGTTTAAATTTATACAGCAATTTTCTTATTATAGATACAATTTTTTATTCAATTATTAAATGATATAAATATATATAAATTATTAAAAACATTATATGATGGATAGTGATTAAATTTATCTTAATTTTATTAATTTACATGGTAGCATAAAATGGTTACTTGGATACTCATAAAATTCACAGATTTTGCAAAATATTTCCATATTTATAAGAATTTGTTTGATATATGTCTTAAATGATATATTTAGAAACATGGGTATTATTGAGGTAATTTTTTATTTATTATAAAGGCCATAAATTTTTATAGGCATAAGCCAACTGGACAAAATGATGAATTTGATTTTTGAGGTCCAAAAAATTTCTCAAATATAGTGTTTTCTTAGTGTTAATTTTTTTAGAAATTTAGGACAACTATGGGAAGTAATTTATTGAATATTCATCTTAGATATAATATTGTAAGAGTTTTTTAAAATTAAAATTTCAATATATAAATTTTTAATGACTGTATTTATTGAAGAATTTTATGAATGATTATTTACAAAAAACAAATATTTATTGAAAGTGTTTTAAAATAAAAATAAAAAATTTTAATTTATCAAATTCCATTAATTTAATATCTCAGGTGATGTTGATATAAAACCTTTAACATTATTCGTTACGGAATTATTAAATATTCGACCACATTTCAGTTAAATGTAAAATGTTTTATTCTTAACTAATTTCCATTTTTGAATTTTATGGTTTAATTTAAAATATTTATGTATATATTTCGGAATTTAAATTTTAGAAAATTGAAATCACTTTGGAATTCATGGCCTCAAAATAATCTTAATATTATTTTTTGAAACTATTTATAAACGATTGATTTTACAATGAATAATGGAAAATACTAATTTTTCTTTTTTTTAAAAGTATTTATAAACTAAAT
The DNA here is from genome assembly GCA_963277665.1 of Viscum album. Classification (NCBI taxonomy): domain Eukaryota; kingdom Viridiplantae; phylum Streptophyta; class Magnoliopsida; order Santalales; family Viscaceae; genus Viscum; species Viscum album. Next base: position 1,055,927,738 of record OY728119.1, on the reverse strand, counting down.
TTTTATTTTAGTTTAGTACAAAAAAATATAATTATTTAATTATAATTTATAATAATTTAATGATGTTTTTTTAAATTAATTCCATTTCTGAATATTGTATAAAAACTATTTATACTAAAAAATGAATATTTCTAATATAACTGTTTCCATTGTGTTGTTCTAATTTAAATTTATATTAATTTTTTAGATTACTTTGTTTTAAATTTTAAATAATGAATTCCATATTTTTACTTAGTGGGTGAATTTTTTAATAGTTCCCTTTTATTATTATAGATGTATTGTAACCTTACAAATTTTCATTACCACAAAAAATGGTAATTTAGTTAATTCATGTAATAAATAAAACTAGAAGAACTAAAAAATGACCCTAAAACATTATATAATTTTATTGGATGATTACATCACTTAATAATAATCTAAAAGTCGAATATATGCCCTTTTTTCCATTTGGATGGGGATATAACCTTTATAATAATTTACGAAAAGAAAAGTAAAAAATTCCATACTCGTGTTTTTAAAAACTATTATATTTATAACATGGGGATAAACAGAGGATATTTTCAATTACAAAAATTCATTAGAAACTAATGTAATTTATCTTCATAATTTTAATTTATTTTTCAATTTATTTACAAAATAATTAGATTAAATTCTTAATGAATTCTGACATGGTAATTAGTAAATTACAAAAAATTAAAATAAATGACATTAAAAATATGATAATTAGTATAATTTGAAATTATTAATGTTACCCAAGAATGTTCTAGATGAAATGACATATTATAGTGTTGGAGATTTATTTTATTTGAATTCCATTATTCTCTTGATGTTATTAATGAGATCATAATGAATAGATATAAAATTGAAATTAAAAATATTGGCATGTGAGCTTCATCCTAGTTGTTGAGGTCATTGTAATTTAAACCACGAAACAAAGGTTTGAAACAAGGTGGGGGAATAATTCTGTGTCGTGTACCAGTACTATGTGGGTAATATAGTAGTTAATGTTCATAATTTTAGTATCTGAAACTATTCACATTGGCCCACCGATATGGGATTAGATTCCTCAAGGCCTTCAGGGCACTAATGCTGTCAATTCAGCAAGGATTTCTAGACACCCTTATGGCCATCGGGCCACCTCAACAAATTTTGGCCACCTCAAGGTCTTCGGGCTTCATGATCAGTGCTGTTGCCGCAGACAAACTCTATAAAAATGGAGCAGCCCTAGATGAGGATTTAGAGTAGGTGCACTCACCAGAGAAAAACGAAATGGAATTGGAAGAATGAGACGGTATGGATATTCCGACTGGAATAGCATGGGCTTGCATGGGAAGCTTACTCGGACTTCCATTCAATGGTGGAGATCTACCATTACAATGGAGATGCTTGGGAGGGGCTGTTACTTGTAGTTATAATATAGTTGAATGCCCTGAGACCATTGGGTTATGTAATGTCTCTTAAGCATGTGGTTCATGTAATCTCTATGCCTATAGGCCTGGTAAGGGTTCCCCCCTTATCCCTTGAAGGAAGGGTTATCAAGACTCAATAAAAATGAAGGCCTTCAAGCCATTCAGGAGGAGAAAATAATAATATTTTATAATAAATAATATATTAGTAAATATTTAAATATACATATAAATATTATATTCTATAAAATGAATAGAATATGACTAAATAACTAAAAAAGTAACATTAATGGTTTGTTTTACATTTTATTGTAACATTATTATCCATTAAATTGTAGAAACATTTAATATTACAGTACTTTTTAAAAGGGTTAACGAAGGGTTAAAAAATAGAAAGGGTACAAATGTGATATAAACATGTCCAAAAATTATTTTATGAGATTATTTTGAATCATCCTAATATAAAATTTTAATATTATATATTTTTATATACATGTAAATCAAAATTTATTTATATTAATATTTTATGAAATTCCAAGTTTCCCTTTCTCCTCTCTTATAAAAGGGAACCTTTTATTCACCTATCATCACACAAAAAACCAAATTTGGTTCAACCATGATCAACTCAAATCCACTCTAAAAATCCATCCCTAATTTTTAGAGGCTTTATATTTGAAATAATACAAATCTTTTAGGTATTAAGGTGTTATGAAAAGAAGATTTTCCAAATTTGTTGTATCATTCTCAAATGGTTTTTTTGTTTCTTCTTTAATTTCCTTAAAATAGTGTTGAAACAAGACGATATGTTAAAAATATATATCTCATATACTGATACATTATTAACTCATTTTAGTAACATAATTCCATTTATAACATCCATGAAATAGAAAAAACCCCATTTGTTGTGTGTACGGTGGTCTACCGCCTCCCAAACTAATGTAATTCCATTTCCATCACTATATCTCATGAATGGTTATAATGATTGAATTAATTTTTATATGTTATATTAGTGACAGATTTAACATTCTTAAAATATAAATATCATTGTTTTATCTTACCTTTCCATTCACCTAGAAAATATTACATCATTCGTGCACACATGTGTACTCTCCTCTCAATAATGATATGCGATTAATTTTTCATCAGTACATCACTTGGAAGATATATATAAGTACATTTTAAAAAGGTAATATTATATTCATTATATTATGATTATTATTTGAGGATAAAATAATACTAACCTACTTTCAATAATAAATGTTGAAAAAATGGGAATGTTAATCATTAGTACGCACAAACTACTATCTCCATTATTGTAACGTAGTTCATTTTTAATAACCATATTTAAATGAAGAATTTAAAATTATAATTTATGCATATAATTAAGAATTATTTGATTATTATTATTCTATAGACTATGAAATAAGGATTTCTTTTACCATATTCAAACTATTGATGCCAATTTAGAATTATGAAACAAATATTTTTTGAACAACCAATGTAAACATAGATGATTGCACAATTGTTATGAAATAGTAATAAGTGTGATAAAAAGATTCCTAAAAATTAAATATTTTCTCAAGAAATTAAATAATAATTATTAATTTATTATCTTTGAATATAAATATCAAATGTTATGAGTCAGACTCAAGGAAAGGATCAATATTTTGAGAAAACCTTTATTCAAGTTTCCCACAAAGAACAATTTTTCTTGAATGTCCTTATTTTTAAATAATTGGTTGAATTAATAAGTAAATATATGAATTTGAAGAAGAATTTTATTTCAATTTTAAATTTCTTACATGGTTTTGAAATGGAATCTCTTTACATAATATTTTTACATTCTTTACAAAATAAAAAAAGAAATGTTCAATTTTAGCATATATGTAGACAATGAATTTTATCACTTACATAAAAAATATTTTATTTTTTTATTACTTTATAATCTTTCTTTTTTTATTAAATAAAAACCATATTTCACTTTTTCCTATGAAATTTTTATTTGAAAATGGGTTAAAAAAATCATTCAAAAAATGTTTTCTTTGTTTTGAAAATAACATTTTAGGGTGAAAGATTTTATGTATTATATTATAGTTTGTTGGAATTTTTTAGAAGGTTGGGTGGTTCCATTATAATTAAAGGGTGGGTGATCTTGTTATTTCTGTTAAATGCCCTGGGTAAATGGATGGAGTTAACTAATAATGTTTCTCCAAATAGAACATGGAAATTTACAATGATGGTTACTCTAAAAATTTTGCACAATTAACTGATTATGATTATCCTAAGAGTTTATAGAAATATACTATTATTTTTATTCAATTTAGATAAATGATGGTTATTTAAAGTGTAACTATGATGATTACTCAATGTATAGTTGTGATTGTTATTCCAAGAAAAACTATGATGGTTACTCTATAAGAAAGGGTGATATGAATTTTATTTCCATGTTTCCTACAAGTCTTATTTGTGGTTTCTTTGGGTTAAATAAAATAATTTTAGAATAAAGTGTGTGTTTTTATATGGAAATTATTTATTTAATAAGTCCAATGAATATTTTGAAAATGTTAATAATTTACGAGGTTTTAGTTTTTTCATTTGAGTAAACGATTTCTTATTTTTAGGTCCCTTTGTGCTATTTTATTTCTCATCCCACATAGAATTTCTTTATATTTTTTAAGGATAGATAAGGGAAATTAATAAGTCATGTTTAATTAAATTAAACTTATTTCATGAAAATAAATCATATTTTATTTGAACAGTTTTATATTGTTAAAAAAATGGACACTGAATATTAGTTTCTACATTATGAAATATGATTTTGATGTGTCTCATTTATGACCTAAATATCAAAAATACTAAATCTAAAAAATCATTAGGAACATAAGAAAGTGAATAACTAGAACATGTAATACTACATGGAAGTCTCTATAGTTGGTATTCAAGTAATGGTTTAGATAATAGTAGGTGTTAGGATAATATTAATATAACACCCTTATAATGATTAGACTCTATAGTTAATTTTATATGTCACATAATTTAAATCATACCTTGTTTTATCAAGTAAAATATGTCTATAAATATAGGTTTTCAATGGAGGAAACATGTAGGATACTATATGAAGGTCCTTCTGGGACGATATCCTTTTAAATCAGGAACTAAGAATTTCAAGAATTATAACTGATTAAATTTCTGAGTTATAGATCAATTTAAATATTCTATAAACTTTGGTGGTATATATACAATATAGAATATAGATTTACCTTATAAGCATATAATGATATTGGAGTAATTACTGAGAAAACATACTCCAAAATTTAGTAGATCATCTTCGCTGGTGGTAGCTAAATGGTGGATTAAATCCTAGGAATAGATACTCAATGTCATGGGATGTTTAGATCACCAAAATTTAAGACCATATATGTACCATTTTTAAGGTCATGATCATATGTGATGGTCAATCGTTAATAATATCAGGGAAAATGGGGAAACTAATTTGTTATAATGGGTTGAATTTAAAAATATTTCCTTAAGAAATTTATTCTTAAGGTGGTTCAAATTAGGATAAAAAATTAGTTATATTAAATGTAAAAATATCAAGAATATTTACTGTCCATGTAGGAACCAAATCTCTACCAATTAAAAAGGTAAAAAACACTTTTTTCCCAGAATATTAATAGAAAAATGAACCATTTTATCTATGTATTGAATCAATGATATCAAAAGGAATTGGTATCATGTGAATTCAATACAGTGGATAAACTTTTAGAATGTGTTGATAAGGTATATAAAGGTTTTCCAATGATCATGTCAACATCAGAAAAAAGTAGAAAAGGAGGTCCAGTTTGAATGAATATGGGATTATGGGATCAAATTAATCTAATGGTAATAAAATTTAGGTTTCACTTTATGATGGTTGTCATAAAAAGAACATCAGTGAATGAAATATGATTTTTTAAGTGCTTCTCATGTGTTATGTTTAGGAATATGGCTAATAATTGAAATGAAAATTATTTTGGTAGGGGTAATGTAAATTTTATTAGGAATGAAATAATGTTTTTTTTGATTTAATGAGATGGGTCATTGTACACATGTGTACTAGAATCAAAAAATGAATGATGTGAAGAATCTATACTATAAGAATAAATGTATAGTGAGATCATTTTCAACTAATTTTTATGTTTTTGGGAGATCAAACAATGTGGTATATACTATATTGATTTTTTATTTGGATTATAAAATATCTCATTTTATTTTATTTCTACATAGTCTTTTATTTTATTGATATTTTCTAGTAAATGGGACATTCCACCTAAAACTTTAATCCATACCTTATGTTAAAAACACATTGGGGTGTATTAAGGGAAAAATAAAGTATAAGTATCTTCTAGTCATTTATTTTTGAAATATTTTACATTGAAACCTTATTGAATTACACCTAGTAGAATGTGACGATTTTCATGGTATGGGTAGGCTCTTTGTTTACTATGATAAGATCAATTATACAGATAAAGAAGTTGTTTTTTAGATAGACTTTTAGTTTTTTAAATTAATGAACCCATAATTTTGATAAAATATCAATAGGTTGGGAGAATATTAAAATATGGATATGAAATTTATCTTAGAAATTTTTTTGAAACTAATTGAACTATTTAGATTAATGATTTTTTGGTGGAAAAAGAACATCTTGATTAATTTCCTGAAAAGTTTCCCTATGTATTACCTAATAAAGAAGTTAAATTTAATTTTAACCAAGTTATTTATTAAATTCTAATTCAAAAAAAACTTGTTGGATGGATCAAGAAGAACTTATTGAATTGAAAAATAAGTTATAAGAGTTGATAGATAAAGGTTTCATTTTTAATAACAATTAACCATTGGGTTCTCAAGATTTATTTGTATAAAAATATAGTTCCATGAGTATTTTCATTGACCATAGATATTTTAACAACATTGCAATTAATAATATATACTCGTTGCCTAATATTGATGACTTGTTTGATGATCTCTTGAGAGATTGTGATTTTTTAACGGTTTTCCTAAGATCTGGGTAATATCAATTGAATGTAAATGAATGTTATATTTCTAAAACAAATTTTCAGGCTAGATAGAGTAATTATAAGTTTTCAGTTATTACTATTGGATTGACAAATTCCATTGATGTGTTTATGTGTCTTATTAATAGAGTCATCACTGAATTTTTGGATAATTTTTTGGTTGTTTATGTTAATGTTAACTTTATTTATTCAAAAAGTTACAAGGATCATAACAATTATATATGGACTAATTGAGAGACCATAAAATAAAATATCTTATTTGGAAAATTTACCAAATGTTATTTTTTGTTGGAGTTGATTCCATAACCTGGACACATCATAAATAAAAATGGCATAATAGTATAACATTATAAAACTAAAGAGGTTTAAGATTGGAATTTTTTTTAAAAAAAATTCTAATATTTATAGTTTTATTTTATTATTAGGATGTTTTCACAAGCCTATTTAAAAATTTGAATGATTATCTGTCCCACTAATAATCTTAAAATTTTACGGAGTTTGGTTCATCTTAATAAAAGAATGCGGTGAATGTTTTCAATAAATTGAATGATGATTGGTGAATTCTATAGTCCCCCCCCAAATGTTGACATTAAATATATAGTGATGCTTCATTAGAAGTATTTTGTTTTTTAATGATATACAATGATCAAGTAACTACTTGTGCTTCACATGAATTTGTACCACATGAGAAAAATTATCCTACACAAGTCCTCAAACAGGAAGATACATTGTTTTATTTAAAAACATTTGAGGGTTCATTTATATGGACCAATGCGTGGAGTATAAATTGATCATAAATGCGGGGTGTATATATTCACATAGAAATAGTTTTACATGATATTGATAAGATTCTTGGAATTGATCAAGTATAATAATTATTTGATTATTTATCATTCTTTAAAACTGGAAAAATTAGACGATAATTTTATTTATAGAATAAATTATATATTAACCATGTTTTATTCATAAAATTACCAATTAGTTAATGATTTGATGATTTTTTTCCTAGAATTTATAGATGCAAAAATTATACCTATTTTATTTCAGGATTCAGGGTAGTAGACATTGTTAGAGATTATTTTTCCATTATGATTCCTATTTGATGAAAAAATAGTTTCATAAATCACATAATTTCCCATTTTTCATTCATCCTAGATGTTATGTGATGCATTGAAACCTTTAGTAATATTATTGTTTGATGGAATATAAAGAGATATTATTGATATTTCCATGATATATTTTAATTTATAATACGTTAAAGAATAACGATAATTACAGAAGGGGATTATATAACCTTTTCCAATACCATAATGGAAATTGGAGAATATATCCATGGATTAGTTTTGGTAATTTCAAAAGAAATATCAATGTAATAATGCGATCTTTGTTATTCATAATCAATTGAAAAAATTGATTCTTTCAAATTTCCATTCTATATGAAATATATTTGGATCTTATTTATTAGTTTTATGTCAAGGAGATAATTAGTTTATAACGTATTCCTCTCTCCATTATATCTGATTGTCAAAACAGGTTCACTTATAAGTTTTGGAAAGGACATAAAAAGTCATTGGGAATCGAATTTAATTTCATTAAATCCTTTCATCCACATTATTGTGCATAGTTTGAATGAAAAAATTAAGAATACAGAAGTATTGTTTCACTCAAATTCAATGGATTACCATGGAATTTGGGATCAATATTTTTCAATATTTTTAATTTTTTATAATTACAATTATCAATATAGTATACAGAGAGAAAAAAATGAGGCAATATATTGAATGATGTCTCAAACATTTTATTTTTAGGATGAAGTTGGGGAAATTAAGTTGATTGGACAAACTATGGTAAATTAAAGGTGTAATATGATAAGGATGATTCAGAAAAATATAAGTATGGATTAGAGAATGCATAAATTTATGTTGATAACCGGAGAAAAGTGCACTCTTTCAAGGTAGGTGATCATGTCTTCCTTGAAGTATATCCCCAGAAATGTGTTATTTATTTTGGAAAAAATTGATATTAAGCCCATATTTCACTATACTATTTGAAATCCCATAGAATTTTGCATTAATTTTTTTTTCAAGTATCCTTTCATCCTAGTTTATCCACGGTGTATAATGTTTTTCATATTTTTTCATTAACAATGTATGTGATAGAATTATATCATTTTTTAATCCACGAGGGAGTTTAGTGGTAGGACAATACTTCTTAAAAAAATACATATTCATATTATTGACCATAAGTAGAATGTATTGTAGAATAAGGTAATTCACCATGTTATGGTTTTTTGGTAAAACATATGGTCGAAGAAGAAACATGGGAGTCTGAAAACAATATGAGGGAAAGGTTTCCCCACTTTTTTTTAATAAGTGAATAAAATTTCAAGAAATAATTTATAAAAGGGTAGAAGATTGTAATATACAAAGTAATATTCTTATAAAAAAATTCTCATATTCATTTCGTAATTACAAAAATATTTGGCTATTTTTGGTGAAAAGGAAAAATGTTTATTCATAAACAAGTTGATTTTATTTTATTATATGGTTTTATTTAAAATGTAAATTTATAAATTATATAATATTATTTTAAATACTAAATAAAATTTTAAATTCCATACCTCAAAATAATATTAATTTTATTTTTGGAGAATTTAATAAAAAATTAGATTTTGCAATGAATAGTGAAAAATATTAATTTGTATTAAAAGCAGTATTTCATTTTAAATTATAAGAAAATCGGAATTCAATTTAATATTATTTTTAAACATTTATTAATTAATTTAAATTTAAAATAATTCAAATATGGTTTTAAAATATTATATTTAAAATTTAATTTATAATAAAATTAGTTTATACATAATGAAGGCATGTTTCAGAACAAACAGTTTTCATTGAATTTATAAATTTTAATTTTAAATAAAATTACACCACTTATCTATTTTAATATTTTTAAATATATTAAAATTTGCAATCCATGGGTCCAAATTTAGTAAATAGGTCCCCTTTATTATTAGTCAATATGAATATTAACCACATTATTTTTTATTAAAACGATAAAGGATAAATCAGGTAATTTTGGTTAAAAATTATAAAAGAAGGACTAAATATTTTCCATTAAAAATCCCATGATTTTATTTCATGATTTTATTTCATTAATAATCAACTAATAGTAATATATATGTCAATTGTTTTGCATTTTTGTATTAGAAACATTATAATATTTTTTGTTAAGAAATGAAAAAAATGTCACAGCCTTGTTTTTAATAAATTTAATATTTTTATCGTGGGGATATTGAGAGACTATATTAGGTTATAAACCATAATTTCAAATATAAATTATTTATTTTCATTATGGTAATTTATTTTAAATTTTATTGAAGAAATAATTATCTTAAATACTTACAGAACACTTATGTAGTTGTTTTTTAATTAGTGGAAGATAAAAATAAATGATATGTAAAATATTACATATATTATAATTTGAATGGGTTAATGATAAATATGATTTTTAGAGATAAAAATTTTATATTTAATGGTTGGGATTCATTTTATTAAAATTTATTTGTTTTATTCATGTTATTAAAGTCAAATTAAATGAATAGTTCCAAAATTGACATTAATTATATTTTATAATTAATAAAATTTAATTAAATGATTTAAAATTCATAAAATTATTATATTACAAAAAATAAATTATATTTGGTCAATTAAATCATAAATGGTTAACTAATGGTTTTGTTTCATTTTTAGCAATATTATTTATCATTAAAGTGTAAAAACATATAAATTATGTTAATTTTCAAAAGTATTAAAGAAGGGTTTCAAAAAAATATAAGGGTAAAAACGTCATATATTATTATATAAAATTTATCCTATTTGATTATTTAAAGACCTTATCATCATAAATTTTAATCAAAACAATTTTAATCTTTATTGGACAAGAAAACAATTTTATAATTATATTTTCTAAAATTATAATATTCTCCCTCCCTTCTCTTATAAAATGGAACCAATTTTTAGATTATTTCATACTTCAAAAGCCATTTGACATGAAATATTTCGAGAAAAATACCTTTTTCAAATCCCTACCCACATTATAGAGTCAATATTATGTGAAGAATACTAATAATAGAGGGCTTAATGTGAAACGAAAATTGTTTTTAAAGAAGTGATAATTTTCATATCATAGTGTTTTTGTTTTATTTCTTCTAAAACCTTCAAAACATTTTCTGAAAATATGATGAGATAATATCGAATTATTTCCCATATACTAATATGTTATTATTATAATGGATTAACATATATCTATCTCAAACATCCATTTTATGTGAAATGAATCAATCGTTCATGTCTACGACGAACTACAACCTCGTTGATTGATGTACTTCATTTTTCATCGATGTCTCCCTTGACATATTATAATGATACAAATAATATGTATATATTATATTAAATAATGATTTATCATTATTAAAATATAATTTATCATTTACTTTCAAACTATTCAATTCCCTAAAAAATGATACTTCCATTCATGTGTATGTTTGGACTACCACCTCTACAAAGGGATGCTATTCATTTTTTATCACCAAATAATATGGATTATATATAAAAAATATTTAACTAATTAATATTATATTTATTATATTAATATACTTGTATAAAGATAATATAATACTCACCTTCTTTCTAAAATGATTACTGAAAAATTGAAATGTTACTCACATGTATGTTCGACATAACATCTCAATGATTATAATATAATAAATTTGTCCTAATATTATTTAATGGATGGATTTAAAGGTGTAATTGATTTATTTAAGTTTTAGTTATTAGATATTTATAATTCTGGTGATGATAGAATAATTATCTATTTTTCCATAGTGAACCTATAGAATTCATTTTCGATTTATGAACTGAAAATCAGAGAAAATTTTATGTGAACATAAATGGTTATGTAATTGTTATAAAATGGTGATAAGTGAGCTAAAAGGAATAATAAACATGAAAAATGTTCTCAATAATGTTAAAAATTAACATAAGTTTATTATTTTTTAATATAATGAACATGCATGATGATTCAAACTCAAGGTAAGGGAATTCATTTAAAATATCCTATGTTAATGTTTCAAATAAAACAATATTTTTCTTCTTGGATAATATTTTAAAAATTATTTGTATGTATTTTTATAGAAATAAAATAACTATGAAAGAAATTTTAATTCCCTTTTGAATTTATTTCATGTTTCTTATAGTTAATAATTTCACATAATTTTTTCAATTTATTTACAAATAAAAAAAATGAATGTTCTAAAAGGATGGGGCTGAAGCCTCATTTTTTATTAGTGCAAAGTGACGAACTCTTTTATTGGGGGTTGAGAGAGACGTATCACATAGCCTGATGGCCTAGGGGGAAATTGTCATGTTACATGGCCCGTAAGACCAAAGTTTTGGCTCAAGGCCCATTATGTGAATAGTACCACTACAGTACCCACCCCCTACAATATCACGCAGTACCCGCAGCTGCTATAGTGTCTGACACTACTGTAGTGCCTACCATTTCTAAAATGCCTCTGCTACTATAGTACTGCTATAGTACCTGTTCCCAATGGGTTTTGAATTCCCATTTCTCATGTAGTATTACGTGGTGTTTACCACTAATCCAAACCCCAAGTAAAAAAATGAATGTTCTATATTAAATTATAGAGTGAAATTATTTTTCCTTTCAAAACAATCATTATTTTATGTTTATATTTCTTTATAATATTTCATCTTTTATTAAAAAAATCATTATTTCCATTTTGAATAAAAATAATATCTTTATGAAATTGGTTTAAATTGATTGAAATCCAAAATGTTTACATATAGGTGCAAATAAACCTTTATAAAGAAATGTTTTATATATTGTGTTATATTTAATAGAATTTGATTATGAGGATGGGTGGAAAATTTTAAAATAAGTATGGGTGATCATATTAATCCTCTCTTTTTTATTTTATAAATGATCGGATTTAATAAAATATATTTCTTCTAAGACAATATGGGAATATACAAAAATAGTTATTCTAAATATTTTATGAATTTAATATATTTGGTTTATCCTAATAGATTACTGGAAGATAATGTTATTTATATTTAGAGTATAATTATGATTGTCCAATTATGTTTCAATAAGATTGTTTCCCTAATATAAATGTGATGGTTATTCCATGTGTAAGCATGAGGGTTACTCCTTATAAAAGGGTGATATTAAAATTACTCCTATGATTTATCCATTTTTAATCTATAAATTATATTGGCATTAAATTTTCATTTTGAGAATATTTTTTTGTTTTCTAATGTAAAGGATGTATTTAAAAACTGAAAATATTATGTGATAAAGGAATGTGTTTTATGGGTTAATTTTTTATTGGACAAACATATTTATTATTTTTATGTCTCTTTGTGAGTTTTTAATTCTCATCCCACATATTAAAAATATTTCACAAGGTTTAGGGAAGTTTTAGTGAATGGAATAAGTCAAGTTGACCTTTTAAATATTTTTCAAGAAAGGAAATTTTGTTTTATTTTTAAATTATTATATTGTGGTATTTTGGGATACTGAATAGAGGCATTCACTTTGTAAAAGACAGTTTTTTTGAATATGAGATACAAACTAAATATCTAATACCCTAAACATAAATGATTTTTTGAAATACAAGAAATTAAATTATAATTCAATGTAACTAGAATAGGAAATGTTTGAGAATGATTAATTGCAATAAATCATCTAATTAATGGCCAATATGTTAAAGGAGATTATCCTGTAGTTTTTTATTGATGTAGAAAAGAATTAATTTTTTTTTATTATTTTAAAATTTTATTTTCAGATTGATTTATTTTTTCGAAATGCTATAATGGCTATACTATAATCATATATAAAATAATAGGAATAAAAAAAATAAAAAAGAGTGATATTGAAGAATAAAATGATGTTTTAAATGACAAGGACTATTCTATTGTAAATTTATATTTATTGTCGACAATAACCTGATGATTGAATGTAAAAATTGCCATTAGCCCATTTCAATTTCTAATGGCGTTATTAATTAATTAACTCCTAACAAACCATTAATTGACCTAAGGAGAATATCAATACATTACATGGTTGTCTTGGAAACATACATCATTGAAAAAAATCATAAAATTGATATTCAGTGAACATCATTGATATATAGTGAGCAAAAACCAGAAACCCATAAAAAAATTCCACTTCTGTTATAACTCCTGAGATCCAATTTTTTTTTCTCTCTATATACACTTTTTTCTCTAATAATTCTCTATCTAATAATTTAAATTACGTACTCTCTATATTACAAGACAATTTATATGTTTCCTTCATATTACTTTCACCTATGAAAATATATATTTTATCTATTTTATTATTCCTATTAAACAACTCTAACAAGGTTGTCTTTCTCTATGGAATATATGAAAACCGCTAAAACCATGTATCATCTTACTGATTTATTGGATACCATTAAATTAAACTATTTTTTCATATTTATTTTCATGGATACATCGAAATTAATAGAATATATATTCAAAAATAAATAATCTATTATGGTTGGAGATGTAGGTGCTCAAGATTGTTACTTGATGGAACATACATAACAAATTGTGTCCCTCGTTAGTTATTTACTTTACACTTCTTTTCATTTTTTGTCTATATCATTTTTCCTTTAGTTAACTTGTCTTTAATCATATAAATCACTTAATATATTGACACATATAAATAAACCACTTACGTAAATATATTTTTTCATTACGATTATTGTTTTGAAATCCATGTATGCTTATTATTTTAAATATACCTCACTTTTTAATTTTTTTTCAAAATATTTTATTTTTTATTTATCATAAAATAATTTAATTTTATTTATTAGATGCCAAGTCACCCCACCAACATTCCATATTACTCCAACCAATGTTTTGATCAAGGATTGTGGGAAGATAATTTATAAAAATACAATTATAATTCCTTTAAAACATTTTTATACAATTTTTGGCATAGACTGAATCTGAGAACATAGAGATCAAATAATTTTTCTAGATAAGGGAATCTCATTTCATAACCAATATCTTCCTATGAAAAATGTAGATTTTTGTATGAATATAAGCTGTTAATTTAAACAAATTCATTAATATGTGTGTTCATACACAACAGTAATGGGTACATAAAATAAATAGTTAAGGAATAAATCGATATTCAATATTTTCTAATTGTTAAAGAATTTATTGATTTATTTTTTATAGAACTACATTTTTCCCCCAGAACATAAGGTTGTGTTTCCAATTAATTTTTTCCTAGTTATTTTCCTATATCAAAGAGTTATTATAAACTAACCCCTATAGAATTATATAAACAAAACAAGAAACATCAAGATAATTTTGATAAGGGTTTTATATGCCAAAATAGTTCACTCTGGGATACCCCTTTCCTCTATGATAGGAAGAAGGGTTGTATGGTGATGCTTTGTTTTCATTATCCTGAAATCAATAAAATATCAATCAACAAAAATTATTTTATAACATATATTGACTATTGGTTTGATAAATATACATGTCATAAGTATTTATCACATGTGGGTCTTTGATTTGGATACCATCAATTAAGGGTAAGGAGTGAATAAATACATAGGGAAACATTCTATACAAAATTTGGATACTATGAATTCATAGTGATTTTATTTATACATAAACATTTCATTGTTATCTTAAGGGATCTAATTAATTGTGAATTTAGAGGTTACCTAGGAATATGTTTTGTAGTTTTTACTGACTAAATTATAATTTATTCCACGATATATAATTAACATGAAGATCATTGTTTAATTTTTCAAAAAAAATAATAAAGTTTAATTTGTTTAATGAGGATAAAAAGATTAAAATTTTTAAATAAAAAGAAACTGTTTGGGTTTATGTTCATCTCAAAAGGGTATATCTTTGGTTCCATCATAGATAAATATGATTTATTAATTTACTAGACTAATATGTGAAATAGTGGACAATAATTTTCTTGCATTAGTTGTGAAATTTTGAAAAAGTTCCTGAAATTTATCCTAATATTAGTATCTAATAATAATATTAACTCATAAGGGGGTGATATTGCTCTGAATGGAGAAATTCCATGTTAGATTTGATCATCTTAAGAAGATATTTACCACAGAACCTATACCCACAGTACTTTATATTAAATTAGGTATTATGATACATAATGATGAATCAGAGAAGGGATTTGGATTTTACCCATGACATTGTGGTAGCTTATACCTCATTTCAATTAATGATCTATGTGGAAAATTAAATGGCACATGATTTAGATCCAACAATAGTTATATTATCATGAAACATATATATATATATATATATAGAAGAAACATTCTCAATGATGGTTGTGATAAATTATAATATAAAAATATCAATTTTAAGAGTTGGATTAAGTATTTCCTGGTAAGATTTATATCTAATTAGAAATTATATCTCGATTCATGAATATGTCATGAATGAACACATTTATTTTCACCAGTTAGAGAAATAAAAATTTAACTGGTCAAATTTAGTTGGGGGTGAGAATGTAACATCCCTGATTCAAGTGGAGATTTTATTTCTCTATGTTACTTGTATTATTATTTATAATTTATATAATGATGACTAAAAGTAAATCATGGATGAAAAAAATAAAAATCAAACAACTTTATCCTATTTTAATTAAATATTAAAACAAAAGTACAAGTAAACAAGTATTTTATCCCATATATTATGAAATAACACGGATGATTACAACCCTTAAAAGTGTTTAATTTAATTATTTTAAATAATTATAAATGAATAATATATTTAAAATTTGGGAATCCACTGTGTCATATTTACCCATGAGAATCACTTTTAGTAGAAATAAATGATCATTGAGAAAATATCAAGATAAAAGAAATTGTTTTATAATATGAATAATGTAGACTTTTGGGAAGATAATTAGGGTTTACGATGATATAATGTGAATAAAAAATTCTAAATTATTGTTTTTTTAGTAAGAATGGTCAACAAGGATAGAATTAGGAATCCAATAAGTTTTGAAGAGGGGAATTATATAGAAGAATTTGAGTTCCATCCATACTAACAATAGATAAATTTATGAGAATATAGATGTATTAAGATTTGGAAGATTATAATGTTTGTTGGGGGTCGAGTAAGGAATTTTATTTCTTGGAAAGGGTTCACATCTACCAATATGGGTACTGGAATTACTTACCATTAGAGCACACAGTAGTTAGTCAATATTTTCTTTTTTCCATCGAATGTAATTGGGCAATTACGTTATTCAGTCTCATTTGGAATATTGATATGGGATTACTTAACTATGTGAATTCATCAATTTAAATTTTATATATAAATTAAGGTGATACCATAAAATAGTGATGCATTTAGTACAATTGTTCCTCAATATTCTATGAGAACCCCATTCTTAATATAATTCCATGTCACTATAATATATATCATTCTCACCAAAACCAATCCACACAAAAATTAAAATTCCATCGCAATGGATTCTACGCTAAATTAAAGAACACCATAATGAGGGTAAAAATGAAATTAAAAGACATCCAATACAATGTTATAGAATAACTATGAGAAAACCATTAAGGTATGAGATAATATCAAATTCATTTAATGGAATATGATCCATTAGAAAAAATAATGGTCAATGATCAAGATAAAATCCAGGTATGTGTGATAAATTTTCAGAATATTTCAATATTCAAAATATATAATGAATAAAAATAAGATCATTGAATCCATTGGATGTTAGTGTGAAAAGTGCATACCCAGAAAGAACCAAATAATAACCATATTACTTTGTTATCAAATGACTATGATCGTATGACATTGATCGTACGTTTTTCACTATATGACTTTTCATATAAATATGTTTAATATGGATTACATGAAATTGACACATGACATCATTCCCAGATAAGACATTTTAATAAGTCATTAGATTTTATTAAATTAATTTTATTTCTTTTATTATATTTTTGTCTTCAAATGGACATAAATATGGGCTGCTTACTAGACATTCAGTGTCTTACGGTAATGAATTTCAGTCGATCTGAAGGTATTAAACTTCATGAAAATATCATTGTAACACAATTAATGATGAGGTTACATAGAAAGGATTAGAACCATGTTATAGAATAAAATATTTTCATTGTGTGGTGTTTTACATGATACAATTATATGATGAGGTGGAAAGAATTAAAAGAAGTGTTAATGTTAGCTGAATGATTTTGGATATTTCTAAATATTTAAATGAACATAATGTTATGAGTCTATGATAGGATAATTTGGAATGTGACAGCTGAATATTCAGTGTCTTGATGAATGAGATTATTATTAAATAAAATATGAAATTCAATGAAATTTGACGGTGGAAAATGGGATAAATACACACAAAAATATCAATAAATTTTAAATATATCTTTAATAATGTAGAAGAATTTTTTTGTTACTAGGTTATATATATATATAGATTTTACCAAGTTTTATATATGGGTGATTGTATAAGCTCTTATATGAATTATACATATACAAAGATTCAAATTGTGATGGTAAAAACAGATAAGACATTAGATGTTGAAACTAGGAAGATAAATAGTATCTTCTTAAGAATAAATAGATGATTATTAAGAAAATATCAACACTACACTTTATATGTATGTATTAGTATTGAAACACTTTTTAATTTATATCAACTATTATTTATTATAATAGTGATCCAGATTGAAAAAAATTTAAACCTACATAATTAATTTTTTATCATTTTTTGGAGAATCAACACTTATTTATTTTTTTTAGTAGGATCGTTGTAGAACTGGAGGCACTGGTGTAAAAAATTACACAAATGATTCAATGATTCATATTTAACTAATAAAAATATTCTAAGATGTTTATTATATTATTCTAAATTATTCTGTTAATATCTTCCCAAATATTGTTGAGGAAATATTACTACACATTTAATAAATTTAATTTATTATGATAATAAAATTTTTGAACTCAAAAATAGTTCAACACTATATGGAATGGGTTCTAAAATCGATGCATATTCTTATTGAAATGCTTATTTGAAAATTAATTGTTTATTATACATTAAATAGAGAGTTTAGAACTGAGTGAACATTATTTAATCAATTCCTATTAACCAGTGTAGTGGTTTTAGTAAGAAGTTCCCATAACTAAAAGAAACCAAAGTTAGAAAAATTTTGTG
The DNA here is from genome assembly GCA_963277665.1 of Viscum album. NCBI lineage: Eukaryota > Viridiplantae > Streptophyta > Magnoliopsida > Santalales > Viscaceae > Viscum > Viscum album. The sequence continues at coordinate 1,055,908,969 of OY728119.1, read as the reverse complement.
TACATTAATTCACCCCCACCACTGAGTTCCCACACATCACCCTCCTTAGATGTACAAACTATATCAAAGAGTATATATTACATTTACTAGATCTTTTCCAATCATTTGAATAATCATTATGTCAATTGTATAGTGGATGATTCTTCATAAGTTCCACGTGTTTAAGCAACTTTCTATACCCCTTTTGAAGAATACTTGATGATTTCATCCAAACTCTAAATAATAATATTAATATGGATGAAAATTAATTCAAAAACTATATTTATACCTAGAGTATCATTCACTAATTGGATAAAGTCAATGTGTATGATGAATATGTTTTAAATACTTTGAAAGTGACACTTCTAAATTAAGTGGCTCAATAAAATAACAATATAGAGATGAAAAGCCTATCAAAACCATGGAATAAATTTAATACTAAATTTATAGGTAGTGAATAATTTTCCACATGATATTATCACTAATATTCTATTAGATATCAAGGGAATAAATTAATAAAAATACAATTATAGGAATATTCAAAAAAATCGAAACTACATTTTCCCTGAAAGTACAACGAGTCAAATTCCTCAAAGAAGTTACGAACGAAAAAGAGGAATTTTATTAGTCCTTATAATGAATGATTTTCATTGACCAATGCATAAATTCAATGATATATTTTTTAGAATATATTAAAAAATCACATCGTAAACATTTAATCTATGCATTGAGAAAATTTAATAAAGCCCTTATGAATTTTAAAAATTGAATGAGTAAAGGTCAAAGAAAAAAAATTATATATCATTATAAATCATTACAAGAATCAAGTAAAATTCATGATTATAATATTGAATAACTGAATATGTAATGGGATGAAAAGATTAGATCCGTATTGTTTGATAAATATACACTCAACATGAAGTGTCGTGATCTTGGGATAAAATTGAGAAATGTATAAACTACTCAAACATATGCTTCCCAAACTCTTGTGAAAATGGAATATCTTATAAAATATTTAAGAGTATATTTTCCTATAAAAATAACTTAACTGTGAAAACAAATAACTTAAGATCATCTGATGAAGAATCCACTTCTAACGCATGGGGAATGGTTCCATGAATCTCTTAATCTGATAATCATGTTATATTTTTTTCTTTCTATTATACTAGTTTTAATGAAAAAACATGGAAAAAATTTATTAAAAGTTATCCCTATTATCAATTAAAGATATATGGGTGTGTGTAATTGGTGGTAATACAAAATAATCCCAAAATGATTTGATATGATCCTAAATGTATCATTCATTTATTTATGAAAATTCTATAAAACCTGAACTCTATAGAATAAAAACTATTTTTATAGTCCGTTGATCGTATTATTTATTGGGGACATAGAATGGTATTTTTTCATAATCTAATAAATATTTAAGATCAAATAATGACTAATTGATGTCGAGAAATTCTAAGATGATGGATTACCCACAAATAAATAATTTGTTTATTGTAAATTGGATAGATAATTCTTATGGAGTGTTCCTCTTTTTTTATTTTTATGGGGAATGTATATATGAATCAAATATTTATAGACATAAAATTCCCAATAAATAATACCATGAAAATTTAACATGTAAAAACATGAAATGTTGAAAAAACTCTAAATATTAAATATTTAATCAGTATTCCCATGATATTATTTAAATAAGATTGTTGATGTATCCTTTGGTAATAAACCAAGGAATTATAATATTAATTCGAGGATTACCTTCCTATATTTTTTTAAAAATTCCATACAATGAACAAAATAAAAAATCTAAATAATGATTTATTGGGGGAAGAAATAAATTGAAAAATTGGGAATATGTCCATGGAAATTACAATGTGAATAATTTTACAAAAATAACGCCCAATAATCAATGTTTAGATTCAAAATATAATAAGTTAGTGTTGAATATGAATTTCATAATTTTGTTAATAAATTTATAAAAGGCTCAAAAATGATGAGAATCACAATCATGTTGTAGTTAAAAGGATATGAATAAATTTCCCAGGGAGAATATATCATAAGGATGAATATATTACAATAAATTTCCTAATAAATTTATATTCCTATGAATATATAATAAATAATCTATATATATGGTACAAGTATATTAATTTTCCATAATGTGTTGTTAAAATTGGAAAATTAAACATAATGAATATAAATAAATTCATAATTATATGATTCCCAATGTTTGGATGGATTTCAAAACCAAATTTGAATGAAAAAATAATTTTTTGAAATGAGAAAATTGGTAGAGAGGAACTACTCATCATTATTGTTCACATTAAAGAATAAGGATAACAAAATTATTCCCTTATTTTTTTGTTTTAATTGAGTTATCTTAAATGGAAATAATTATAAGTGATACTAGTTTTTGAAAAGGATATTAAAATAAGATAATAATATACAACGAGGTTATATGATATTATTATTATATATTTATTGAAATTGTTAGAGTTAATTTTTATTGCACTATCAATATTATAAATCATCGATCCTTACTAGTAAAAAGATCAACCTTAATAATGCCGACTAAATGGATAAATTAAAGGGGAAATTATTGAGGATTTTATTGAGAATATTCTAATGATATTTCTTAAAATAAAATATAATTCATAGAAATAAGGTGAGAAAACATCAATAAAATGATATAGGTTTATATTCTCTTATATTTTGAAGAAGAATCAAAACCTAAAATCAAAGGTCAGAAAATTAATTTTTAATTAATGATATAATAATAATAATTTGAAAATAAATTCATTGGTGCTTTCCAAAATTAAATCCTAAAATTTGTAATTGACTACAATTACCAATGTGACGAGATATGAGTAGAAAATTAGGTTATATAATTCTTATTAAAATTTGTCTCAACAACTTTTTCCTTCCCTGTAATATTTGAAAAGACTCAAAAGAATATATTGTTTCATCCCTTGAGGATGTGGAATTCCTATCAAAATTTATAACATAATATTAGTTATATTAAATCTTTTCTAAATTATTTTTCTCATTGATGAGTTGCATGTATGAAACATGGACTTTAGTCCTTACCGTTGGAATGTTATGATTAATACACTAAGATTGGTGATGTTTAAAATATATTAATAAATCAAATCATTTGATCCCCTAAAGTGATGAATTATTGAAATATAACACTTCTATTATGGGTTATGTATTGTATAATATATCTTGGTTACTCAGTCATGTTTTCAATAATATTTTATCCCCTATAGAGGGACATAGATAATAAATGTTATGGAACCAATCCTTATATCATTTTTTAAAGATGAAATAAAAAAGTGTAAGTTACAGGAAAAACACATTAAAGAAATATGTGTTTCTTCCCCTATAATTTTCTTGAATTTCTTATCAATTATAGGGATATTAATAGTATATAATCATAAATATTATTTTATGTGTATTTTTGTGCGCTGAAAAATAATAAAAATGTGTAGATTATAGAACCCATGAATAATGTTTTTATTTATTTTTAATAACATTGGTTTCCTTAGAATAAATAAAGATGTATATATGAGTGGAAAAAAGGAAATGACTTGGAAGAATTTTAGATCCTTGAATTTAAATGATGTATAATTTTATGTGATAAAATATGGATTATATATAGAATATTAGAATTTATTCTTCTAGTTAAATAAGGTATTAGATGTTTTTTGTTTTTTAGAAACCATATTTCAAAATTTATTCTGAGAAGATTGGAATTTTAAATTTTTCTTTGGTAAAGATGTTTTAAAAAAATAAAACAATAAATGGGGCTAAAATATTGCATTATGTTACTCGTACTGCTCGATCGTGCAGTCAACCAAACATAAAGGTGGATCAATGGATGCAAGAGTGACAATTGTATAACAATTGTGGTTTTGTGTGTCGGAAAAACTAAGTAGATCATTATTTTGTATGAGTGGGTGAATGTTATTAGATTTTATATAGGGTTAGGTATTGCTTTTGGTAAGAGGCCACTAGATCCTATTGGATTTCAGTGGTAATTGGGTGAAGATTTGGGAAATTATATTGTGCACAACGAGATGAAATATTTATATTTGATCACTAAATTGTGTGTATTGTTTATCATTTTATAAAATGTAGACATGTCGTTGTGCTACCATAAAATAATGACACATTTGTTCATATTCTTCACTAGTCATGCATGATAATCTCAGCTAATTGTTAATTCCATGCCATTGTAATTTATATCATCAGCACTAAAACCACAAGAAATTCTAAAAAAATTACATGACGAATAAAGGTACACCACTCCCAATATAATTTTGAAAATAAGATATATTAAATAACATGGTGTAGATGTAGTATATGTTTTGAGAAAAAACATGTAATTCCATTAAAGTAGAAGTTGATCTCGAATTAATTTCATGCAATATCTTTCATGAAAAAAACTATAAAACTTAATTATCATTGGAAACCTTAGGTACTTATGGAAAATGAGATAGGATGTGATATAATATAAGTAAAAAAGGAACAATTTTAACATCAATGAATCCATTAAAGGATTATAAGCATAGTGAGTACACTAGAAGAAGAAACTTTTCATTGTATTAAAGTATGATTTTAGGAATTTGGTTTGTATAACATTGTGATTATTTGAAATTTCATAAAATAACATGATAATTATCCATCAGATCATTTAGATTTGATCAAATGAAATTGACCTTCAAAATTTCTTCATAGGATTTTTATGTGGGGTTTTTCAAATGACTACTTAAGTCTTTTGATATTGAATCCTAGGTAACAAGAAAGTGTTGGTCTTCATAAAAGATATCTTTGGGTTCTTATTTTCATTAACATTATGCTACAATGATTTTTCTCACACCATATATGTAAAAATATTACGTGAAAAGTAGATTAACAAATTTAAATTACATTATTATATAAATAGTGTTTATAGTAGCAAGAAATTGAATGCCGAGATTTTAATAAATTTGAAAGTGAATAATCGGGGAAATATATTCACTAGTCAATTTTAAAATTAAATATATTTATATTAATTGAGAATAATATCCCTAATGTATTTAAACTTGGAATATATACATTATATTCCAATGAATAATTTTATTAATGTGAAGGGATTAATGTTTCACCTACAATGTATATGTTAGTGTTGTGTCACTTGAAGAATTGGAATCATTATGACTTAATATCTTAGTGATTCAATGTGGAGAATAAGGCCATCTTACTTGGGTATTTTATTATAATTATCTATAGTTTTGTGACTATGTAATTTTTTTTGGAATAACTACTAATAAATTTGTGGTTCCAATATAAAAAACCATACATGGATAGGAAGAAGCCATATAGACGATTCCAATCATTTTTGAAGTTAATTATTCATTTCTTTTGGGATATGAATGATAACATCCAAACCATTGTGTGAAACTTAAGACTAAACATGAAATCACTAGAATTTATTGTGATAATATAATCTGTGTACTTTAGTGGTGTCAAAGAATATATAAATTAGTTCCTGTATGTGATTCCAATCCTTATTAAAGCCCTAATGCATCTATTTATTTTACATTATATAGTAATGTGAGGTATTGGTGAACAAAAATTCATCCATTAAAATTGATATGGGTAAAGGTTTGAATATTAATGGGGGATAAAAAAATGAAATTCGACTCCAAAAAAGATTGGTATACAAATTCACCCCCATCCCCTCCTTGTGTCTTTGTCTGATATATCTGATATCTATATAGTTGAATAGTTTAATGAGATACAATGAGGGTGAAATAGTTGTTATATAATAATTTTTGAATGGAATAAATATTTTAATTATAATAGAAGTAAACATTATACGACTTTTGAACAATAATTATATAGTTTTTTACCTATATATAATATATATAGTTAAAAAATAAATTATAAAAAATAAAATAGTCATTAATAAAATGAATTTATCACATCCTATAAATAATTAATTAGCCATAATAAATTTTATTTTAATTATTCATAGGTAAATTATAATATTTCTTAAACATTGTTTTTCTTATATATTATTTTTTTATTTGAATGTTTAATTTGTCCTATTTTATGTATAAAAAATGATGAACTATATTTTTATTAGTTAAAAAAATTAAATATAGTTAATTAATTGATTACTTGTTAGTTATAAATAATGATAAATTTATTTAATGTTAAAGACCTATTTTTCCAATGAATTGTTTTTCGTTATGTTCTGAAATTTTTTTATAAATAAATTAAATTTATATCAAATAAAGAATTATTTTCATTAAATGATGTATACATATTTATCAAGAATTTATAATCAAATAAATTTATTTACGTTATAAGGAATAATAATAAATTCTTTTTTGGGGAAAAATGTACATTTTTAAAAAAGTGTTTCTTTTATGTTTATATTTATAGTAATAATATTATTTTATTTCAATTTTATAAATTTAATAATATATATATTTTTCCATATTTGTAATTAATATATAAAATATAGGTAATATGATTAATTTAATTTTTAAATTTAACTATATGTTGTTGAGGTAAAAATTGAGTAACAACTGTTAAGGTAAACTGAGGTAAAGGGTATTAACTAAGGGGAAAGACCTATAATTTACCAAAAATATTATTATTAAAATAATGGATGACGTAATTATCAAAACATCCTTATATTACCTCAATTGTTTTTCAAATTTTTATTTATATTTCAGAATTATCACATTACATATTCAATAAGGAATATGTGTATGTGAAATTGATAGTCTTGATTACCTATAGAAGGAACAATCCTCTAGACCCTTTATTTCACACCAATACTTTCATTTAATGAGGAATTATATCCTAAATACTCTCTATAATAATCTTCATCCAAATTTTGTTACCAATATTCATAAGGATTCTAGAATCCTTCATTTTTATGAGGATCTTCAATTGATGTTGTAAGTCATCAACATAAGTGTTATACTATCACTAATCATGATTTTTATGTTTTATTTATTAAGGTAATAAAATATTATTTATATATTTAAAATATTTCTTTGAATCATTAATATTATGTAAAAGTTATATTATTAATATACAACAATTTTTATTACATAGTCGATAATTATAACACATTCTTATTTCTGTCTATTTTATCAAATACATGATTTATATTATAGTCTCTACAACATGAATGTATACAAATAATTTAAAACTACTGATAAGTTATTATTATGATAATTTTATTATGTTTTGTTTAATTGATACAAATATAGGTATATTCAATAATATTATAATTTTTTTAATTAAATTTAAAATCATAGAAAGGTGATTTTAATAGTTTGTTATCAACTATCACCACAACATATATAGAATGAGTATTATACATCAAAATTATATAAAAATCTATTTTACTAGAATGTTCATTAAGGAGTTTATGAATACATCCAAAGTGATCAAGGACATGATCCACCATAACAAAACCAGCTCAGAACATATAGGATATCTAACTCCTAAATATTAATTATTATAACGAATTGCTAAAAAAGAGAAAATATGATTTTTAATAGAATTGTATAAATAAAAAAATTTGTATGATATAGATGAATTATTGAATTAATATAATTATAAAATATGTTAGTTGTGTCTAAACATGTAGGAATCCGATGTATGTATTTTTGTTCTCAATATTTCATAATTCAAACATGTTTGAAATTATAGGAATATATTCATATATATATATAGTGTATATAATACCACTTTGTCATAATTTACAATTATTTTTTTACCATTGTATAAAAAATAATTTATTTCATGTAAAATTTTTCATAGTATTTCGATTCAATTGTTAATGAAGCAATAATGGGTTTTCACCAGGTTTTAATTTCAATCAATAATAATGATTATTCATTTAGTGTGTTTTATATGTTTTCAATTTATTAAATTTATTTATGTCAATTTATATTTTCTTTCCAAATACTGTATAGTTCCATTTTCATGGAATAAAATTTTTTTTATTAATTTTTTCCTAATAAAAATATGACGTTGTTCAGAATAATTCTCATACTCTTTATTAGGTATTTCCCTTTTATATTCATATTACATCATACAAGAAATATTTTATTTTATTAATTTTCAATACAAAATTATATATTTTATTTTATTATATTCATATTTATCTTTATCACTTTTTGACTAAAAATTATACTACCCCTTCATTGATGTGGGATTACTCAAAACTACATTAAAATCATTTAAAGTTGTTTTTTTCACATTCGTATATTTGTAATTTTATATCAAAAATTCATTACATAAGAATTATTTTGTTATTAATTTATTTATAATAAATCCAATAAAACAATGTTTTAAAATTTATTCTTATCACCATATCGATAATGATTCAGGAACATTACTAGTATCTTCCATTTTTATGATTCTATTAAAAAAAATTTGTGTGAATTTTTTTTGTATTTGATTTAATTTTTATTCTTATATTGAAAAGATATATATACTATAGAGTTATGTTTCATTTATGAGCATCTAAATTATCTTATTACATAATTCTCTTTTAGAATAAATTTTTTTATCCACTAATCTAATAATTGATGAAATATTTTATGATACAATTTGAAAATGTTAAATAACCCAATTTATTTCAACAAGAATCTTTATGATGAGATGTATGATTTAAATCATAGATAATAAATATTTTTTTTATAATTATGTAATAATTAGTTTCAATATATCCTTCTAATGTATTGGATTATTCATTATATCTCATGAGATAATGTTATTATGCATGAACCAAATTACATGTTAACATTTCAATCTATAGACCAGATTTCATGTTCAAAATTCTAGGGGTATTCATGATTCCATGTTTACAAGTATATTAAATTGATTATTTTTATTTAAACATGGTCATAATTGTTTATGTGTACCTGATAACATTTCATAACTTCATATGTGGAGATAATTGTGATTATCTTTATTCATAATGATATGATTTTATATTATTATTAACTTACTATATTTATATATTCTCCTACATGATTATATTTTTTTCCAGTATCATTATTAATTTTTCATTTCACCTCATTCATCATCCATAATATATATAAAATATTTTGAATTTATATGACTTTTTATCTATTGATTAGTCTTTTCCCTTACGGAGAAGTATATCTCACTCATTCTAATATTTTTACACTAGGAATTTAGTGATGTAAAATATTATGAAGGAATTAACATGTAGTGAATTTTGGGGGATATTTTTAATAAATTATTCACAATAAAAAATTTATATATCCAATCTACAAAAGACACCAAAACCATAGGATCTTGGATTTTGTGTTGTAAGGATTAAATTATGTAAATTATTTAAACCATTTGTGTGTTATGCCTAGGGTATCTTAATCAAGACCACTTTTAAAAAATCCTTACATAAATGTGATGAGTTTATATAATTGAAATTTATGTTGGGAAATACATATTAACAATAATGCCAGTGACCAAAAAATTGAGGGAAGAATTAAAGTATAGATGGAATAATTTGAGGATCCTGAAATGATTCTTCCATATTATTTTAGATTTTTTTCTACAATGTTTCTAATGTTTAAAATTATATATTTGTGCTTGTAAAATAAAGCATCAAAATTTATTTTTAAAATGAAAATTGATAATAATTATCTATAAAATAAATCTCAATAATTTATAATTAAGAAAAAGGGCTTTAGGATTCTTACCCTTGATAATCTTAACCAAAACCCTAGTTTATTTTGAGGTTTGAGTAATGGATATAACATTACATTCTATTAATAGTACCAATTAAATTGAATTTATATCCATGAAAAAAGTTATTATATAAGTTGTAAAATATAAAATTATTTATTTAATCAAATGTATTTGTTGAAATATAAAAAGATATAAAGTTATGTTCAAGGAAAATTATCATGTAGTTTGATTTTGACATTTTATAGTGGAATAACATAAAGAAATACATCTACATAGAATTTAAGTTCAATAAAAAAGAAAATAATATTCAATAAATGTAGTGAGAAGGTAAAATACTAAGAGGGTTAATAGTAGGAATGAAAAAAATTTAAATGGGGAATATTTTAAGCGAGGGTGATAATAATGATTTAAATTAATTTTAGCTAAAATAAATAGAATATTATATGTAATTGGTAAAATATTTATTAAAAATATAACTAAAAATGTTGGTATGAATGATTCTTATGTAGATCTATAATGTTCCCTAGATGATCTAGATAATAATAGGTATAATGATGTAATAAAATAATACAATATGGAATTATTAACAATAATATTATGGAATGAAACCCCTAAAAAGTACTATAGATAAAGAATGAGTAAAAAATAATATAGAATGAGTTTTTTTAAAGATATTAATGGGTAAAATTTTAGATTTATAAAGAAATTTGGGGAAGAAAAAAACCAATTACTTTAAATATATAGTTAAATTTTATTTTATAAAAGAATTTTTGGTCATATTTTATGTTTAGAACATTCATTGAAAATAATTTTCAAAATTTTAGCATTATATCACATCAATAATGCTAAAATTTTATAATCCCTAAATAAATTTTAATGATTATTATAGTAATTAGTGACCCCATATTATAGAATATTTTTGGGTTCTATTTTTAATAATTTTAAAAATAAAATAAATGTAGTTTTTATTAATAATGTATTATATTTACTAAAGGTGTATAAGTTTCTAACATTCATTATGAAAACAAAATGACAATTTACTATAATTTATGTAAATATATTTTATTATTTTGTTGTACATTGAAACAATATCAGTGATTTTAGAGAAATTTTATTTTATTTTAATCAAATGTAAACTATTCTATCAAATGTTTACCAACAACATACATTTAATGGATGCAAAAATATGTGTGATTAATATGGGAAAAATGTATTTTTCTATTTATGATATCATATAGTACATATAGGACCACAATTAATAGAGCTACAAAAAACTAATTATCTTGTAAAATATTACTCAAAATCTATGAATTAGATATATAATTTTGATTCTCATAAAGTATACATTGATTTATATTAATGTACATGATATATTATGATATAGGGACCTTTAGAAAATAAATAACACATCTTGAGAGAGTGGAAGAAAAAATACTGTCATAAACTGCTTAATAATGTTCATGTTTATTGAAAGTAAAATAATAAAAAATACATGTTGAATTTTTATATTAGGTTATCTTCCTATAGTACTATAAATATAAAAGAATTATTGTATTAGAAATGAAAATTTTATTGAAAATATATTTTCTAAAATGATGTATATTTCTAAATAAATGCTACTAGAAGATAAAAAATTAATGGAAATGATAAAATAAAATATTATATATGTTATATATATATAATCAAGTAAAAAATCATATATAGATTGAATTTTTGTGATTTAAAATATGTTTCAAACACTATTAAAAATTAATATATGATTAAAATAATACTTGGGACCATAGTCATAAAATTAAGAATAAATCATAGAAATATATACAAAAATTATTTATATGAATGTTCAGAAGAAAGAACTTTAAAATTTCCATAAATTATTTTATTGAGTTGTTACATTCTATAGGAGTAAGTGTAAAATTTATTTTTAGAATGAGTGTTAAGGAATTTTGTTCTTAAGGAAACTATGTCATCTATATATTCATGCATCATTTTGATTTATTTATTAATCATGGTTTTTAAGACCCTTATACTTGAATGATTTTGATTTTTAGATATGGGTGACGAGGGATAAATCTAATACTTTTAAAATACATAATTTTTAGGGTTTTTTCACCACAATTTATTTTTAATAGGATTAAATTTTTTTAATATAATGGTTATGGATAACACAATCAATGATTTCTTATGGTTCAAATAAAAAGTCGAAGTTCTATAAAATAATTTTGAATGTCTACAACCTGGTATGGTCAAAAATAAATTTTATTAAAGGGTTCAACATGAAGGTATTTCATTTTTTTACCTTTTATAAAACCATAGTTTTTATCATTATAGATCAGTATAAACCACATTGTGGTCCGGTATACCATGTCATGGTTTGGACCACACACATTGACATTAAAAATTTGATATCCAATCTTATTTCAACCATTTATTTCTTATTATTTGATGCTCTAGGTGGTGGAGAGTCTCCCACATGGTTTATTTAGATGATTTTAATGGATATTTATGCACCATTACATATCAAAAAAAATCACTCATGATCTAAGGTACACCCTTTCCTTCTTCATTCTACTGTACTTTATTATTAAATTACAATGAAACTCTAGTAGTGGAATATATCTATATATTACAAACAAATGATGAGATCTAGATGTATTATATGGTTTTACATGATCTCAACTTAAATAAGGGCGTTTGAAGGTGAATCTTTATCATTTTATCAATGTAAATGTTTATCATTTCATAAGGTTTGTGATATGGATTATATATTAATATATTTTATTTTCTAGGTGGTTTTATAATTATTTTGTAATTATTTTAGTATGTAGATGATATTTCTCCAATAAAGAATAAGAGTAAAATAAATTTTACTAGATCGTTTGTATTAAGTGACATTTGTGATCAATTTTTATTATTTATTAAATGAAAAATAAGAAATTAATATATATGTGTGTAAATTATATCAAGGTAATTATATTATAAATTAATGTTTTTTTAATTTTTTATGTTGTCATGGTGGAGTAGGTATTAATTTAGCTTCATAATTTGGAAACATAGTGATGTTTTTATAGATAATGTGTTGTATTTAAACAAGATATTGAGCCTAATTAAATGATTATATAAATTTAATAAGTGAAATGGGGTTGATGTTGTGTTCATAAAGATATGACTAATTTAAATGCTTAATTACGTTATTAAATAGTACCTTAATTATCAATAAAGAATTAACCAGAATAATGAATTTTTCCTAAGATGATTTATTGTTTATTTAAAATTAAATATGTTCATAATTTTTAAAAAAAAATAAAATTAATATGGTTAATAATTTATAATGAAGAATTTGTATTAAATATTAAATATGTGAATAGGTTTATTTTTTTTTGTGCTCATCAAATTGTTTTATTTTTTTTGAACATATGTGGTAATAATTAATATAATATGAAAATAATGGAGAAACTATAATCTATTTTAAGAGATTTTTTTTAGGTTAGGAACCATAAGATTGTGTTCTATGATATTATATATCATTTCATTTTTAGGGACTTTATGAATGAACAACCAAGTGGGGTGACCTTATAAGGACCTAGCCTTAGAACATTTTATAATACTGAATTTTAAATAAGATCATTCATTATTACACATTAATTATATTTGTTGGTTTAGAGTTTTGGAGAATTAGGCCTTTACTATTACATTACAACTCAAAGATTACATTGTATATACTTCCACTCGCTATCCATATTTTTCATATAAAAACCCTTTAAAATAATACATGACTTCTTTTTCTTAACATATATTTTCATAAAATTCATCTTCACTTATCATTTTTATTACCCTTCATTATAACTTGTTAAAAACATTTTTAAAACATGTTATGAGCACAAAAAGTTAATTAAGGGATATAATGAATGAAATTATTATTCATGTGATAAAATAAAATCTAATAAAACCAATTACCTAATTTTTTAACATTCATAGAATCGTCGTGAATTTTCATTGGTACATATTGAGAATATGTCTCTTATATTTACCCTTACACGTAGAATAACCATTCAGCCAACTTCCTTCTATTGACTACCTAATGCATTGAAGAGATTTAATGTGGCTCACCCGTCATATTTTGAGCTATATTGTGCTCAACCCTACATATATTGAGCTATAATGGGAATAATGCCATCATATCCTAATATATCATGTCCTAAAACAAACATAATATTTTTTCTAGTAGAATATCATTAATAAAACACTTGATAACTCATTTAGAATATAGAGAAAAACACATTTATGTTTTTTCAAAATAGCATTATTCGTAAAAAACACATTTAAATATTAAAAAACTGCTAATATAATAATGAAATAATATTAATAAAAAATATCTATGAAAACATATAATGGAAAAATCATAGTAATAAATATAAATTTAATCATGAGAAAGAACTAATTTCATATAACAAAATAATCCTTTTGAATTTCATAAAAACAACGTTAAAAGGTGTTTTTAAAAAGGAAGGTCCCTTACCTCAGGTTTGAATTCTTTAAAATTTGTTGAAACATCCTATATAATGGTTTTAATACTGTTATTAATATATTATATAATTAAACTTATATTATAATACTTTATATTATGTTCTTGTAACATTTTCCACCCATTTATCAACAATATTTTGTTATTTTCGTTGTTTCGGGTACATTCTATGCATGGATTACAAGGTTGTTTTATTAATGATATTACTTGTAAAAATAATGTAATTAAAAATAGTGATAAATAATTTATATTTAAGTTATTTTTTACATTTACAAGTGAATTTATCTTTTCTATGGTTTCAGGGAAAGGAAAACAAAAAATCAACATTCACGATGGTTGTGAATTGACACACCATAGACGAGGATTGTAAAGTCCAACGATTTAAACACATTAAAATTACATTTATATTTGTAGAATACTTAGTACCATACAAGAATATGAAACCCTAGATTGTATTAGTTTAGTTTCTTTAAAAACATGGAACATAATCTTCTAACATGGTGAAAGATCATCAACATCTCCCATAAAGATGTTCCTCTTGTTTTCCTACCTAAAACCTTTCTTTATTTCATGGGAAAAAGAAAACATAAAAAGTGTGAGATCAAATACATAGTAAGTTTAAACATGGATAACATAAAACAAACTGTAAATATATTAATGTAAAAACATGAACATAAAGACTAAATATCAAAATCGTGAGTCATGAACTAAATCATGGTATTTCGTAAGGCATAGATCACAATGGAACAATAACCCTAATAAAATAGCATAGGAATAAATGATGTAATTGTGATAGAAAAATAGTCACATAATATGTTTTCCATATTAGCCATGTAATTTTTTCCAATACAATCATAGTAAACAAATTACATTACTAAACTGGGTTTACATGTCATTCCAGCCATGTATTACTGAACCCGATTTAGTTGTCGTTCTAACCCTATATTGCTGAACTTGGTTAACAGGGCATTCTAGTCTTGTCTGTCTCATGAGATATAAATATTTAGCCAATGAATTTTAGTGATATATATGTACCACCCATCCCATATGCAATCATTATTACATGTTCCTCAAAAACATAAATCATTCATTCTAGCATAACAGATGAAATAAAATGGGTTTCTTAAACATCATTCTATCATAACATAATCCATATAAAATAAATGGATTGCATAAAAATAATTCCATCACCAAAAAAATAAAATAAATGTGATAATATGAATATAATCATAACCCTATATCATATAAGATTAAAATTAATTTTGAAAAAACACAGGAACTTAATTCTTTAGAAAAATGTCTTTTCTTCTTCAAAAATGTTTTCTTTTCTCAAAATGCCCCGCAATTTTAAAAGAAAATAATTTAGTTGAAAATAAAATTGAAACCATATTGGGTAGGATTAATTGAAAAAATTAATTATTTATATGTAAAAATCCATTCTTGTCGTATAAGTTAAAAAAACATTCTCCTCAAACATTTTCCAAAAAAGTAAAAAAGTGCCTCGTATTGAAAAAAAGCCAAAAGATACATTTCATATATTAAAAAAAATTACCAATGAGTAATATTTGAAATAAAAAATTGTATAATAATAAAAATAATATTACCTATTATATGAAATGTTGATGTGGATGATATACATACCCCAGTAAGTACTTACGTATAAACAATCTTAGAAAATAATGATATTGCGAAATTATCCGTTACCATAGATCCAATTTCTTACATATGTGTCTAAAAATATTTTATATTGGGTTTAAAAATAATATTAACTTGTAACAAAACTATAATAATATTTATTAAATAATATATGATTCAATTATGACTTTATATTACCCGTTAATTTTTCAATTCCATGACAAAGTAACGTTTTGGGTAATAATCGTTTTATTTATCATATGGGTGTTTAATTTTTATTCCTGATATTATTATATAGATCATGATTTAATAACTTAAATAATGTAAAAAATGATTTATATATCATATATATTCAGTATATAGATATATATAATAGGTAGATAAAATAATTGGAACACACCTTTCATTGAGACGACATGTCATACATATGCATGCATGTTTTTTCTGTTTCCTTATTGAATTTAATGGAAGAATGTAAATGACATATATTTATATAAATAAATGTAGTAGATTTATTATTTCATATATATATTTTATGGTTATTTATTATATATACCTTATAATCATATTTGAATGTTTAACTTGGACAATGAATCTCATCGCATTGTAGATACGGTAAGACGTACGTACGCACGAGCGATGATATCATTCCCTTGATGGTTAAATAGTATGGAATTGGATGGTATATTAATTGTACAGAATATTTATTATGTTATATTAATTATTTTCATTCATTATACCCATCAATATACCAATCCAAATTATGTATTGAGGAATAATAATTACACTATTGCATGGATATGGTAAGCCATACGTTCGCACGCATGGTGATATTGTTACTCATACGATGGATAAAAAGAGGTATAAGGTTATCTCATAATTATAATAAAACTTGAAAATGTATAAGATATTGGATTTTTTACTTTATTATGGAAACAACATTAAAATAGGAAGTAGAATAATAAAATAATAGTGAAATAGGAGATAAAACAAGTCCTTTTTTTCAATTATTTTCTATTTTGTATGCACAAAACGACCCCTTATGATGGATTTCATCCCAAAGGGTGGAATCTAACAAGAATTAAGATAGGTGGGAAGGAGATTTGGGCAAGTTGTGTCTAATCAAATGGACTTTAGAGGTGTTATTATAATAGAAGAAGAGATCCACTTTTATCAGAGAGGGGTGGGAGACCTTTGGAAAGTTTTGAATTATCAATTTATTATAAAATTATTTTAATTTTATAATTCTCCCAACCTCAATTATTTATAATAGAAGATGATTAGAGGTATAAATATTATCATTAAATAAAATTTATACATGTTTATTTTTATTTTAAACCTCATAATTTTGATATATCCTTATTTAAAATATTAAATTTTATTTTTGTTTATAATATTCTAACTATTAAATAGTTATAAATCTTTACTTATGTGTGTTCAATTGTCTATAATTGGATACATTCTGAATTTTCTGACCAAATAATTTTCACTTCTTAATTTTTAATTTTTTTTATATTTTTAGATAATTTAATAATATGTTATTTTCATAAAATATATATTGTGTCAATTTTGACAATATTAATATGTTTGACTTTAAATAAAATTCACACAGAAGATAAATTTGACCCAAAATATTTAATACACTCGTAACATATCTTAGTGACCTAAGATATTTGTGGATAACATTAATTAGTTCATATGATAATTATTATAATATTTTTAAAACAATTTTTTTGATATTTAAATCAATAAAATAAATTCTACATCAATATTGTGTCATCATTATTTGTAATTATTTAATCACTAAAAATTCTAAATAAATTAACATGATGTATATAATTTAATTATATTTAAATTTAATATTTATTTTTGATGATTTATCATGTTTATAGCTATATTAAAATCATAGACTTATAAGATATATGAGAGTGACATGTTGTCATTTTATTTTGTTTTAATTATAATTACATAACATCCATTGAAAAAAATCAATAAAATGAATCCATTAATACCCATAGGTGATATTGATAAAATTTAATTTAAATAATATGAATTTTTTAGGTGTTATGTTAATTTTATTATCTTTATAATATTGTTAGTTACCCTAATTTACCCGATTTACATTTAACTATAGTAAAAAGAATTATTGTAGTTACTAATAATAATATCCAAAAAAATGTTACCAATTTACATAATTTGGACCCAATAATTCTATATATGGAATACATTTTTAGTAATTAAAAACACATAATTGGAAGAAATTAATTTCAAATTAATTCCCATTGTCAAAACCCAAAAAGCAGGTTTTTGAGAAGTAAAAACTTATCAAAAGATTGTCATGTGTTTATGCCCAATTAAAATGTGAAATTTCATAAAATGACCAAAATTTGATTAAATTACCGAAAAATAATCCAATTACACAACAAAACCAATTTATAATATAATCTAACAATATAAATAAAATAGATGAAAATGTCATTTTGAATTAAAATGCAATATTTTTCACTATTTATTAATATTCAAATTTTATCTGAAAAATATAATAAAATCATAAAAAACTAATTTTTGATGTCCCTCATCCAAAAAGATGTTTATTTTGTAAAATAAAATACATGAACGTTTTTAAAACTAGAGTTAAAATTGGTTCTCAATCAAAAGGTGGAAAAACTAATTTTATTGAAAATTAATTCTTTTATCCAAAATATTGAATTTGTTTTTATATAATGTTTAGAAAAAACATTATATGAATTTTAATGTTGAATAAAATTAAAAATTTGGTTAATTTTATTCATAATGGATAGTTTATATCCCATTGAATAATAATATTTTGATAATATATCATTATTTAGTGAAACTCGGTATGTTGTATAACACAAAATATCGAGGAAGGTCTCTGTTTCATGTAACTCAAACCAATAATAGTGTTGTGTATATATTAAGATAATATTAGAGTATCATACAACACAATACATCAATGAAATTGAAAATAATCTACCTTATAAAATCTTCTGGAGTTACATTATACCCACCTTAAAATAAATTTATCCCTTGAAATTTGTCTGGGTTATAAAAGGATTATTAATTGAATGTTATCTTCATTGAAACCCACATCAAAAAAAGGAATACTAAAGCTTCATTTTAAAAAGAAAATTTAGGAACATAACGGTTACCCAATGTAACACATCATTGGGTTTCCATATAAGAGAATATTTGTGGGTAGTGAAAACATAGATATGGAAGTAAAATATAACCATCAAGTTATGATGGATATTGATATAGATTAATGTTTGGAGAATGTTATCTACTATATATCCATAAATCTATGATAATTTAAGGGACCATCTGATTCATCATATAAGAAGTTACTAGAATATCGTATTTGGTTTTCATGATCCTTTTTCTAAAGTTGAGGAATTTTTTATGAGAATAAATAAATAAATAATTTTAGGTCATTCCTTCGGTGGCAACAACATGGTTTGAACTGGTAATCAAATATGAATACGGCCGCCTACAGTGGTATAATACATTAATCATATAAACATCAACCAAAATATAACATACACCATCCTTAAATGGATTACATTAGAATCCTTCCAAAAATAAAAAATATAAAACTCCATAAAGAGGTGAACTAAATCGACATAACATTTATATCACATATCTTCTAATTTATTTCTTCATTTTCACATTTCAAACATGTTAATACATTTATCATATATTCTATTAAAACGTGTTAATAACATAAATTACATTAGAACCGTATTGAAAACTTGTGTTCTATCAAAATTAACTTTTTACACACACCAAATATTATATACACTAAAACCATGATATCAATTTGTCTTTATACTAGTCATGAGGTCATTAATAATATCAAACATCTCATTATCTCCTTGTTCACCCATTATGTGCATATCATGTCCATTAAAAAAATATTTTAATCAGTTTTCATGGTTTCCAGTACCATATACAAATCAAAACCCCAATGTACTAATACATAGATATTCCAATATCCCATAATACTATAAAATTAATTATACAACACGATTTTGGAATCCCATTAGATAAACACATAATAATTCCTCCACCTTTTTGTCATACTCAACATCACCAATAATGATTGAATGTGAATTTCATTTTTCTTTGGCCTTAAGTTGTTGTTTAATTGATAATTATATGTAACATTTGGATTATGGAACTGGATAGCATAATTCCCCATTTCCATGCAGGTGTAGCATTTAATTTTTGGTGGTGAATTATCTATTGTCTTTTCTCTATTCACATAATTAGCAATTGTTTTCCCATTACCTCAACACTCAACTACTTGATGAACATATTTTCCACACATAAAACAATTGACAGTCCCTTTGATTAAATATCCACCATTATTTTTTCCACACATTGAGCAAGAAATAAATATTCAAATTTTTTCATTATTGTTTTGAGATTTTCCCTAGAACTGCATCTTTAGTTTCTTGTCAAATTCTGAAGTTTGATTTGTAACACCATCTTCCATTTCTACTGTGATAGTACAATACCAAATTTCTTAATTTATATGAAAGTATCATATAGCTAATTACCTTCAAAACATGGTTTTTATCCACTTAATAATTAGTCAGCTTTACTTTTAGGGTGGATGATAACACGAGAAGCATACCTTTCAACTTGTGTAAAATTACCTCGAATGTATGAACGGATTCATCATCAATTTTCTTAAGATCCAAGAAATAATTTTCTATATTTTTTTGAATGATATGAGGATTTACTTATTGAAATTTTTTTTCTTGATCTCATTCCATTCTTTGGATTCTATTTCATCTTATTGTAATGTATTTTTGATTAGAGTCCACTACTCGGATGCTTCACCTTATAAACGAAAAACAACCAAAATGACATTTTCATGATTCAAATAATGAAGGATTGAAAATATCTTTTCAATTTTACTGATCCATTATTTAGAAATAAGTTCATATGATTACCCATTGAAAGAATGTGATCCTTGCCTCAAGAAGGATTAAACCGAATGGTGTTCCCTTCTCTTCTCATTTATAAGTCAAGAATGATTCATACCATCTGTAAGTGTAGAAATAATATTTTATATTGCATATCCCATAAAATTTATTTGATAATGAGGAAAATAATTTTACTTTGTAGTGCATTGCTCATTAACATGGATCCTTTGGCTTCCAGCCATTGTTGTAAACCAAAAAGATTAATGTGAGAAGAAAAATCCATACTAGGAAAACACGATAATCATGGGGAGTACATTCAATCTCTAACATATTAGGTTTGATCCTAGATTATTCATGATCATTACCATAATTATAGGACTGTAACTTATAGTTAGATGGACCCTTATGGGACATTCCTAGACATACCGTATAATTATCTATATGGATCTCACTAAATATTTTTCATCATAGTTTCCAAAGGATAACATAATCTTTTCTCTGATAATAATTGTAATGACCCAAGCTTTAAATACAAGTAAATTAATTTTTTTTCATGGAATACATTATTCATGATACAAACTGACACCCGAGATTGTATTTGTTTAATGATTATTGAATCTTGGAACATAATAGTTTTACATGGTGAAAGGTATTCAAAATCTCCCATAATGATCTTACCCTTTTTTTCCAACCTAAAACATTTCTATATATCTTGGGGAAAAGAAAATATAAAAATGGTGAGATCAAATGATTAGTAAGGGTAAAAATGGAGATCATAAAAAAACCATAAACATATGAATATAAAATCATGATCATAATGTTTACATATCAAAATCCCGAGTCATGAAATAAATCTTGGTTGTACGTAAGGAATAGATGATAAATGATCATTAACCATGATAAAATAGCATTAGAATAAAACATGGAATTATGGAAAACAAATAAGAACATAATATGATTTCTATAGTATCTAACACATTTCTACTAAGACCATAATTGTGGATAAAGTCCATTTTAGAACGAGGTTTACTTACCATTCGATCCATGTATTACTGAGGTGAATTTACTTTCCCTTACAACCCTGTATTACTGAACTGGTTTTACATGTCGTTCCATTCATGTCTATCTCATGAGATAAAACTATTTACACAATTAATTTGAGGGATATAGGGGTCTCACCCGTCTCCTAATGAAATCATTCTTATATGTGCCACAAAAACATAAACAATTCCTCACAACAAAACTTAATAAAAAATTGTTTTCAGTACCATCATTATGACAAAACATAATACATATCAAATAAATGCATTTCATAAAAATTATTCCATAAAAACAGAATAAAATAAAAGTAATAATAAGGATAGAAACATAACACAATCTCATCCTAGATGGAAAGTAATTTTTTTAAAACACTTGTACACAATTCTAGAGGAAAATATTCTTTCTACTTCAAAAGCGTTTTCTTTTCTCAAAATGTGGTGTAATTTAAAGAGAAAAGAATTTATTTTAATATAAAATTTATATTTTTTAGATTAAAATTCATGGTAATAATGTGTTATGAATATGTAAAAACACTTTCATGATGTATTTGTTAAAAACAATATCCACTTACTTTTACATCTAAAGTTAAAAAGTACCTCGAATGGAAAAAATGAAAAAAGATTCCCTTCACATAGTTTAAAAAAATTACCAATATATAAAATTGACATGAAAAATTTCATAAGAAAAAAAATATTATTAAATATTATAGTAAAAATGGAATTATATGATAAATATTCCACAGTAAATACATAGTTATAAACAATATCAGAAAATTATGAGATTACAACATTATCCCTTACCAAAGATCAGATTTCATACATATGTGTCCAAAACTCATGTATAGTGGACGTAAACATATTATTAATTTGTAAAAAACATATTAATATTTTTAACATCATATATGATTCACTTTTGAATTTATATTAGACATTCATTTATCAATTCCATGTTAAATAATCATTTTTAGGTAATAATCATTTTATTTATCGTACGTGTTAGGACTTGTTATTCTTGATATTGTTACATAGATGGCGATTTACATACTTCCATAATGTATAAAATGGTTCATATATCATATATATTTAGTATATAAATATATTTAATAGATAGATAAATTAAATGGAATACACCGTTCTTGGAGATAGTAGGCCGTTTATACGCATGTATCTCATTTTTGTTTCCTAATTTAATTGAATGGAAGAAAGTAAACGACATAAATATATATATACATAAATAAAGTAACATTATTATGTCATATATTTAATTTTTATTTTATTATATATACCTTATAATCATTCATTAATGTTTAACATAGAAAATTAATATCATCGCGTCGTGGAGACGGTAAACCGTACGTACATCCGGGTGACGATATCATTCCCTTGATGATCTAATAATATGTGATTCGATGGTATATGAATGGTAAAGAACAATTATTATGTTATATTAATTATTTAAATTCATTATAGTCATCAATATACCCATACAAATAAAGTAATGTTGAATAAAAATTACACCACAATGTGGATACGGTATGTAGTATGTACGCACACATGGTGATATTATTATTTGTAGGATGTATAAAAGTAGTTGTATAGTTTTCAAATAATTATAATTAAATCATGTCATGTAGAATATTTTGGAGTTATTAAATGAGTTTGTAAACAAAATAAGAAGTTAATGTAGAATAAGAAATTTTTTCTGAAGGAGATGATAACATAATAACATCTTTTTCGGGTATCTCCTTTTGGTATGCACAAAATTACTCCTTAAGATGGATTTCTGCCCAAACTGTGGAATATAGAATTCAAATACTGATGTGGAGAGGATATTTGGGTAGGTTTTGGCAAAGCCTAAGGGATTTGGTGTTGTTATTAAAAGACAAATAGAGGTACCCTTTTATAAAAGAGGAGAGGGGGACATTTTTAATGTCCGAAAATATTAATTTATTATTAATTTATTTTTGGTTTTTAATACTCCCAAACTCAATTATTTTGAAAATATGATGAGAATGGGTCGAAATACTTTCAAATACTAAAATTTTTACATGTTTTTAGTTTATTTTAAACCTTATCATTTTTATTTAACCTTATTTAACTATTTAATTTTATTTGTTGTAATAACATTATAAATAATAAATATTTATAAATATTTACTTCTATGTGGTCAATTATCCATAATTGGACACGTTATAATATTTTAGACCATATTATTTTCACTTTTTTTTAATTTTTAAATAATTAACTAATACTTTATTTTTATAAAATGTCAAGAGTTTCAATTTTGACACTATTCAATTATTTGACTTTAAATAAAATCTAAATAGAAGATAAAATCGTAAAGAATATATAATAAAATAAAAACATGTCATAGTAACCAAGAAAATCTATAGAGAAGATTAATTTTTTCATGTGAGATTTATTTTAATGTTTTCAAAACCATTTATTTGATATTTCTCTCAAAAAATATATTCTACATCACTATTATGTCATCATTAATGGTAATTATTAAATCTCTAAAAATTATAAATAAATTCATATTGTTTATAATATATCATTATATTTATGAATAATATTTATTTTTGATGTTTTATAATGTTTATCACTATTTTTAATTTAATAGGCTTATATGATGGATGAGAGTGACATGTTGTCACCTTCTATTATTTTAATTATGATTATATCACTTTCATGAAACAAAATCAATTAAATGATTCAATTATGAACCATATGTGATATTGGTTAACTTTAATTCATCCAATAGAATTGCAGTATGTCTTTTAATAATTTTATTATCTTTATCAAATTGTTAGTGACCCTAATTTATCTAATATACCATTAAATGAAGAATATAAAAAGTATCATAGTTACTATTCATAATATCCAAATAATAATCAAATCCTACTAAAATAATTTGGACCAACGGATTCCAAATATGGAATAATTGTTTTCATATTTAAAAACAAAAAATTACCAAAGATTAATTTTAAACTAATTCATGTTGTCAAAAACCTAAAAAGATGGTTTTTAAGAAGTAAAAACATACTGAAAGGGTGTCTTGTGTTTATGTCCAATGTAAATATTAAATTACTTATAATCACACAAATTATATAAAATGATAAATTAATAAAACAATTACACATTAAAACCAATTAAAAAGATATTATAACTATATAAATAAGTTATATGAAAAGGCATTTTTGAATTAAGTTGTTGTATTTTCACTATTCATAAAAATGAATTTTACCAAAAAATATAAAAAATTAATCAAAAGTAAATTTTTATTTCCTTATTCTAAATAAGATTTTTATTTTTTCAAATATAATATATAAAACTATTATAAATCAGATTTAAAATTTGTGCGCCCTCAAAAGGCGACAAACTTGCATTTCATGAAAAATACTTATTTTATCAAAAACATGAATTTTTTCTCATATCATATCTCTAAAATAAAAAATATGAATGTTAATGTTATATAAAATTCAAAATTCAGTGAATACTATTCATAATGGATCGTTTATATCCCATTAAATAATAATATTTTAATAACATATCATTGATTAGGGAAACTCGGTATGGCGTACACCGCATGAAATCGAGGAAGGTAAGTCATTTGTGTAATGAAACAAAAGAATATTTTTTTTATAGTGAAAGATAATATTTGTGTAGCATAAAACACATGGAATTAAAGATATTAAAAATAATGTATTTCATAAAATCTCGGGGTGTTATAGTGATTTCGTTATTTATAAAATAAATGAGTAGATGAGGGATTTTATGATTCATATACCTTAAAAAAGAGGAATCTAATTTATAAGTGATAGTGGAGTGCTCATGAAACATTGGATGAGATTTGGGGATATGGTACAAGTGAAAAAAAATAAAAAGTGAAGAAAAAGGAACCGTACTTCTTGAATATTACTCTTAGAGAACCTCATTACGGCTCCTAGAAGTGGTATTTTTGATAGACAAGGAGCCCAAGAATGTGTCATGGGATTAGAGTGAGGGAATTTGGTTGAGTTTATCAATGTAATAAGGATTAATTTCATGAAAAATTTGAATAAGGGAACCTCTTTTTATAATTTTGCGGAGGGGTAACATAAGAATTACACAAACTATTAAAATATAATAATTTTATTATAGGGTGTAAGACTTAAATAATGATAAAAAAGAATATTATATCACATTTGAAACCAAATCCTTTCATTTTTTGGCTTGTTCAATATATTTTCTATTTTTAAATATTTTAATTAATAATTATATTCATGAATAATTAATTTTTCGAATTAAACACTATTAATAACTTTTTTCTTTAAAAACATAAAAACAAGGTTAAAAATTAGAATATAATTTTTTATTATATCTTATACATATCATATTAATCTAGAAAATTCTTGAATAATCATAAAAATGTGAAATTATATATATATATATATATATATTAATATCATTTAGTGTATTTATTCATTAAAACAATAATTTATGCATCATAATTGTTCAATCCATTAAGGTAATTACTTTTTACCAAAAATTTACGAATAAAAATTCATGAAAAATAAAATACTATTATCTTTCAGAATAATGATCTTGTTCTAAACACACATCTAGAAAACATCATATAATAATATTATACAATTTTAAAATTTTAGTGTGAACAAGTTGTATTTCTTTTTATAAAAATAATATTAATTGACTAATGTGATCAGTGTGGGTCAAAAATGTCCCCAATTAGAATAAAAACCTGATAATGGTATTTATTTTCTTATATAATAGGATTTAGATAATATTTGTTTCATTTAATAATTATTATAATTTAAATAAAAACATTTTATCTATTATTTTTATTTGTGCACAAGCACTGAATCACTATTGAACATGCATTAATGTCAATTATTTTGTATATAAAAATGAAAAATAATTTACCATCACGAAAATAAAAAAATTAGGTTTAAAATAATCACTTATAGTCATTCAATATGTATATTTACTTATATCCATGATAAGTAAAATACATTAATATGTTAAATTAGGTTTTCATGGAATTAAATACAATAAATCCATTAAATTCATAAATGTGGTTCAATGTTGTCCTTAAACAGGCCCATGGATGCATTTGGTCGATAAATACTCATCCAATGAAATTACGACAAGTGTTATGGAAATTTTATAAACTTATAAGATTATTTTATCCCTTAATTACCGGATTTACAGTGAGCGGCAGTAAAAGAAGCTATTGTTCATAAAAAATTATGTTGTTTCTATTTGACCAAAAGTTTCATATGAATGAAAAACATAATGTCAATTTTTTAAAATTAAACAAACAAAATTATTTAAATTTAATTTAAAAATTTATCTTTTTGCTATATCGAGAAATTTTTTTTAATGTAAAACTGATCAAAAGTTCATAATGAATTTATATCCTTTTTAAATGTGAAAATGATTCCAATGAACTACTTTGGATTAAATAATAGAAAAATCACTAATTATAACATAAATCCAATTAAATGGATAACATAAATTTGTAAATAAATTAGATGAAAATTTTGTTTTGAAATAAAATGCTGTGTTTTTTTCTATTTATTAAAATGTAAAATTTTTCAGAAAATTCCTAAAAATTCATACAAATATAATTTCAACCTACCGAATTCAATATTTAAATTTTATTTTCTAAATTTACATTTTATAATTTTATAAGTAATGTTTTATATAAATAACCATATAAAATATTATTCATCTTAAGAATTACAATTTTAATAATAAATTATAATAATTATATAAAAATCTATATAAATACATGGGTTTTTACACTCTCCCACCCATTTTATATTGATTACTCAAAATTTATATTTATTAATAATCAAATGAGGATAATTTTACCTTATTAAATTTCCATTTTCCGATGTTGCATATTTCACCATGTGGCTTCTCCACAAAACCTTGTCTTGGTGAAATAAAATCTTCTTCAAAACATTCTACCTAAAATAAATAATATAAATAGGTTTCTCTTCGTATGAATGGTTCTCTTATTTCTGAAATACATATGGTCTTAAAACATGAGAAGAATATGAAATATACATTCATAACATCAACACCTGAAAAACATTGTGTACCAAAGATAAACTCAAATGTAAAGCTATTCACTAGGCAAATGGTCCATCATTATTCAATATTTCGAAAGATCCAATGTACTTTTGACATCAATTTCCATTTTTCCAAAATGAATAACACTTTTCTAAATTGATATTTTATGGAAAACATGATCAACTACCTAAAATAAACGATATTTCCAACTATTATATTTATATCGTTTCTACATATTCTAAGCTATCCTCATGTGTCAATGAATCCTATGAACTTTTTCTACCATTTCCTCTCCTAATTATGTTCCCATAAACTTCCTTTTAGTGACTTCATAACAAATTTCTAGAGTTATTCACCCTCAAAAGGTTCCATGTGTATACTATATTGTAAACAATTATTATAAGAAAACACAACTAAACATATATTTTGATCCCAACATCCTTTATAATCCATTGAATAAGCTCATAATGTGTCTCCAATTCCTGAAATGGTTGTTCTGACTGCACATCATATTGTGGATGAAAAGATGTAATAAATCTTAATTTTTTTCCAAAAAGAATTATTAAGTCCTTTCCAAAAGTTATAAGTGAAAATGGGATCATGATATGATACCATAGAGAGATTCACTCAATGTATCCAAGAAATCATTGTATGGTACAATCAATAAAGATTATATAAATACAGAATGTCTATAATATAATGAAAATGAACAGATTTAGTTAAGTGGACAACAATAACCTTGATATGACTTTGGTATTTGAACCATGAACTCCATGGATATATTTTATCATTTCCTCTCTAGTATTAGAAAAAGAATAACTATCATGTTTGGTAATTGTTGCTCTACTTTAACCTATTGACTTGTCAAACATTTTTGGGTAAAATATTTAACATCAATTATCATTAAATCCTACTAGTAATACTATTGTAGGTACTTGTTCATATAATTGCTTCTAGGATGAATTGAAAAAAGATAATAATGAGCTTCACATAACATCAGTTTCTTCAACTTTGAATCCCTAAGAACACATAATCTCATCCCAATCCTCGAAAAACAATCTTTCTCAATATTAAATTCAATCAAAATTACATTATTTACCATTTCTATCTATCTTTACAACTCACTGTAATGACTTGACACTTGTTTCCTTGATTTGGTGCATTATTTAATTACATTGGCAAAATAATAATAAATCAAATCCCAAAGGGACGATCGGTTTAGTTTCTTTGAAAAAACTAGATACAACATAAGTTTCAAATTACATCATGAAATGAAAATCACCATAGTGTCTCCTTCGAAAACACCCATATTACATAGACTATGCCTACAGGCCATTCATAATATACTTTTCAATTATTGGGATAAATGAAACCTAATAAAGGGGTGAGCTCAGATACTATAAACCGATAAACTATATAGGTGATGATAACATTAATAAGCACAAACATTTAAGGAAAGGTATAAAACTTCAACAAAAGATTTTTTAAAATAATCTTCAGCATGATTTGGAAGGAAAAAATCAAATAATTCCATTTATATATTCACAATGATATTCTACTAGTATAATAATCACATGTAATATAAATAAAGAATCACATAATGATACAATACATAATGTCAGACATCAGAACCATACCATCAAAGCCTCGTGAAAAGACCATAAATAACGATACTATCAAGGACTTATTTTATGACACTAGTTTGTCTCATGAGACGTACTAAAAAATCAAGGGGCTATAGTGGGAATCCCCCTTCACTTACTATGTCCAATGAGTCCTTCTTAGTAAGGGGTTGCACAAAATATACACGTTTTTTACATATATCATACAAAATGTTAAAATTTTAACCATAAACCATGAATGGTATCGAAAAAGAATATACAAAGTTACATATATCATGAACCCATAAATAAAATATGAACTATTTTATCCTAACAAATCAGCCACAGTTAAGAATAAAATAAAATAATGGATGTCGACATAGATGAAAATAAAATAATAAAATCATTAAAACTCTTTGAGATTATTATCTCTTTTTAAGATTAAATTCATTTAAAAGAAAACAAATTATAAAAGAAAACATTTATTTTGAAAATAATATTTTAAGATTGTAAGGAGAGATTCAAATTTTTATGTCATCATAATAGTAGAAAATAATAACTGACATTATATGAGTTAAAAAAATTCAATTTTTAATTTTCCAAAAAGTTCATAAAGTACCTTATTTGGAAAACGACCGAAATATTTCTTGAAAGACATTTTTAAAAAAGTAAAAAATGTGAAAAATGTATTTAAATTTTTTTTTATAATATTTTTAAATACATTTTATGAATCCTGTACATGGAGAATAAATACTTCCTAGTAGATATATACATATAAACAACCATAGATAGTAAGGAGGTTTTAAAATTAACCCTTACCTTATACATTACATTAATAGAGGGTGTTTTACCCTAATGTATAATGGAAAAAACATGTTATTAAATTATTCTATACCAATCTCCATATTTATGATATCATATATGATCCTCTTACATCATTTTTGAATAATATTTTTGTATTAATATTTTTTTAAGTGTTAATTGCTTCGTTTTCCTATGTATAGTTTGTCAAGTACGTATTGTTCATTGCGAATAAGACGTATTTTATTCATATAAATAATGACATTATTTTTCAATGTATTATTTGTATTCAAAATATTAATTTAATAATTATTCTTGAATGGTTAACGTGGATAATGAATCTCACGGCGTTGTGGAGATAGTAGGTTGTGCGTATGCATGGGCGACTATATCATTCCTTTGATGGTTAAATGGTATGTAATTGTATAGAATATTAATTAAATGAAAAATTATCATATTATATTAATTATTTACATCCATTAGACAATTCATTATCCCCATCCAAATAAATGTTTGTTTAATAACGAATTACACCACAATGTGGAGACGGTAAGTAGTATATACACACATATGGTGATATTGTTATTCGTAGGATGAATAAAATGAGGAATATGGTTTTAAAATAATTATAATAATATCTTACCCTATATATGATACTATATTAATTACTTTACTATGGAAAAACACAGGAGGAGGATGTAGAAGAATAAAAAAATTGAATGGAATTGGTAATAAAATTACCCATTCTATCATAGTCTTCTACCAATTTTCAAAATAGAGATTCCTATGATGGATTAATCCCCAAATTATTTCCTCTAAGATGAAGCTATGGAAGTTGGTTACAGAATATGAAATGGTTTTTCAGATCAAAAAGGCTTCAAACGTGTGACTAAAAGACAATAAAAGGTGCTCTTTTACCATAGAGGGGAGGGACACTTTTTGAATGTCCAATACAATTAAATTATTATCATTTTATTTTTTGATTAAAATTTCTCAAAATTGAGCTATAGTGAGTACAGGATGTGTATCAGTTAATATCGTCTCATCCAATTTATTTTATACAAGTTTAGGACACAAAAGTAACC
Source organism: Viscum album (assembly GCA_963277665.1). Lineage (NCBI taxonomy): Eukaryota > Viridiplantae > Streptophyta > Magnoliopsida > Santalales > Viscaceae > Viscum > Viscum album. The sequence goes on along the minus strand of OY728119.1, from coordinate 1,055,877,535 downwards.
TTATCTTTTGGATTTAACCCTTAGTTAAATTGTTTAACTCTAACCATCTTTACATTTTCTTTATAATATAGAGATAATATAGTCACTATAAAATTAAAAAAAGATCCCCAATTGGATAATTTAGGAAATCTTAGAGATTAACCTAGTTATTTTACAGAAATTATGATCCTTTTATATTTTATATCATTTAATAAAATATTATTTATTTTAATGTATAATTTATTTCAATTTTCATACTATTCAAAATTTTCATTGTTAAAATTTCAATCCATCATGATAACATCCAAAAAATAATTCCAATATTTTAATAAAATGTATATGTTATCTATTAAATTATTTGATTTCATTAATGTTGTTGATCTATATTTTTATGTATTTTTAATATCATTTAATTGATTCTTCTTTTAATAATTTAATTTCTGTATCTTTTTTGTGTCACCATTTAAATAAATTAGTTATCATCTAAAATTATTAATAAATTACCATTGTGTACATAAAAACTTGATATTTTAGATACTATTTTTATTCAAACATATCACTTATATAACATCATATTAAAATTGATATAGTTTTTCAAATTTTTATATGACATTTTTAGTTCTTCATAAAATAAATTATATTAAATGTCATAACCATACACAAGTGGATTAAAAAGTATTATATTATCTACCTATGCTTTATTTTGGTCTATATACATGTATCCAATGAAATTACGACATGTTTTAGGCTTAAATTATATTATTATAATTTTATTTTTACCTTTAATTACCCTATTTACCCCAACCATGGTAAATGAAGTTCAATTGTTTTTATGCATCCCAATTTATTTTGACCCCTATTATAATTTTTTTCATATTTATTAGAACCATCAATGTCCGTTTTTCAAAATTCAATTAATATAATTGGTAATATTATGTTTAATATAAATCTCATAGATGCGACTCGATGGATGGTAAAAGAGACGTTCAAAAGTTCAATAAATTTTTTATTACTATTTCTATTATAAAATGCTAACAATGAACTATATTAGATTATTATATCTATTATTTTTCTATTTTTACATAAAAATAAAATTATAGTAATTTAATTACTTATTTAAAAAAGTCATTTTGAACAACAATGTAGTATTTATCACTATCATTCAAAAATTAAAATATTTCAGAAAAATACCACAAATTAAGCCTCAGCTAATTTCAATTTTATATATATTCTAAAATGATGTTTATTTTGGAAAATTATATTTATAAATTTTATATATTGGTTCATACTATTCATAAATACTTTTTAAACATCTAGTTTAATAGGTCATAGTGTGCTCTAACTCGGTTTTTCATGCATCACAACCTATTGAATTATTTAAAAAGAAGTGTATCGTGGGAGCATGGGTTGTTACATTATGTCTTCATTAAAAAAATTTCATCCTTTAAATTTATAGAATATAACTTCATAAAATGGTCCATATGGTTCTTCATCATATTTCCATCAGTTTCCCACATCACCTAATCCTTTTTATGGTCTCTCAAATGAACTTTTACCAGACGAGTCATCCGATTTCTCAACACTTGTTCTCTTGTGTTAAGATTATTGATAAGAAATTTATAGTATGAAATATTAGGTTCCAGTTATATTTTGTTATAGGTGAGTATATGCGTTGGGTTTTTCATTTATTTCCTTAATAGTGATATGTAGAATAGATCATGAAATTTGGAGAGACTTGAAGGAGTTTCCAAACAGTAAGCTATAACTCCAATTTGTTCAAGAATTTAAAATGGTCCGATATACCAGGGGCTTAGTATACCCTTATTATTGAATTGTGTGATATCCTTCCATGGATATACCTTTAGAAAAAAAATGATGTCCAACATGAAATTAAAAATCCTTCCTTCGGTTATTGGGATTTCCCTTTTGTCTACTTTGAGATGTTTTGATATGGTTTTGAATATTATTTACCTTTTCCATCATTTCCTTAACAAGTTCTAGGACTGGAAGTTTTCTTTCACCAAAATCATATCAAAAAGATGTCGTATGACATCCATTTCCAAATAATGCTTCACATATATCCATATGAATACATGAATGTATGTTATTGACATGTGAAAATTATATTATAGGTCAATACAGATCTCACATACTGTGAAAGTAATGTTAGAAAGATTTTAACTTCTCTTCTACAAATTGAAAAGTCATTTCTTATTTTTCGTTAGTTTGAGGGTGGTACACCATGATGTCTTACAACATCATTAATACATAGTCTTATAAAATGTTCACATTGTAAATCTTCTATTATAGAAAGAAAATTTGATGATTTGGTAAGATGATAAACAATAACAGAAATCACATTATTTCTTTTGAGAGTCATTTGAATCCCCAATAAAAACATCATCATAATATCATCCCAGTTCAACATATGTATAGGAAGAGGTTGCATGACTCCTCTAGGAGGTTGTCTTCTCGCCTTTACCTATTGAAAATCCAAACAACTCGACACATAATCTTTAATCTCTCTCTTGGTGTTGTCCCACAAAAAATGTTCCTTCAGATATCTATATATATTAGTGCCATCAGAGTTTATAGAGAAATTGGATCATTGAGAATAATAAAATAATTCCATTTTGGCCCCAGGTATAGACAGAACACAAAGCATTTTCTCAAATATAATAATAGAACCTTAAAAAATGAAGTCAATCAGTCTCCCATCATTCACAACATTAATTTTCTATCAAAACTAGAGATCATCACTCAGATAACTTTTTATCCTATCAAATAAATTTGGTTTCGAAACCATTTGAAAAATTACTGATGTTTAGACTTCCATTATAATTACCAAATCAATATTTACTAGATCCTTGAAAATAGGATCCATTTCAACTATTAATTTTTTTATAACTCCGTGGTCTATTATACTTGAAGAATCCACCACATTATTTTTCTTACATGGGTGGTAGTGTATTGTGAAATCATAATCCTTGGGTATCTGTAGCTATTTACATTGCCTCATGTTGAGTTCATTCAATGATAAAATATATTTCAAACTATTGTGATCATTATATATCATAGATATTTTACCATATAGATATTGTTATTGTATATTTAGGGAAATTATTAGCTAATATATTTAAATATCCTATATTGGATAGTTTTTTATGAATATTTAATTATTTTGATTCATAAGAAATAACCATATCATTATACATAAGGAAACAACCATGTAATTTCCATGATCAGTCACTATAATTCAAAAACCCATCATTCCCAGATGGTATTTTTGGGAGAGGACCATTGGCTAATATTCTATTCAATTCTTTAAAAAATTCATCACAATCATTTTTTTAAAGGGATTTAACCACTTTACTTGTGAAAATGGTTAATGGGTCTTCCAATCATGAAAAAGAATGAATATATAAGGCCCCATCCTTAAAAATTACTTAATCTTGAGTTATTACAAGATTACACATTGAGGATCTTTTCAGGATTAGAGTTTTAGAGAATCAGATCATAAAACTTGCATTACATTCCACATTTAAACAAAGTGGTTATGTAAAAGATAGTATTCATTTTTCCTATCAACGGAAACATATTTAAAATAGAACATGGATTCTTTACTGACACTTCCTTGACACTATCATCATATCATGTACCCTTCCCTTGACCTGTGAAAAACATTTCAAAAACATGGGAAGAGCATAAAAAGCTCAGTAAGGGATATAAAAATATGGAAAGGAAACATGAGTACATGTATACACAAGAATCAATGAAATCATACTCTACTCATAAAACATAAGCACTTTAACATACCTCATAAAATCATGAATAAATCATAGTAATCATAAGACATAAGGGTAACTTGAGGCATTCATAACATTTATACGTAGGGAGTAACCCTCTTGGTTACATTTGGAATACCCATCACAGTATATTCCCTAAATCTCTTCAGAGAAACCATAATGTTTAACTCCTTCGTGTTACCCAATGCATTGGAGAGCTATATCGGGCTCACCCGCCCTTAGTTTATCATGGAACCACCCATCTTCATAATAATTCCCAAGAACCACAACATAATTGTATCACATAAAACATGCATAAAGGAAACATATCATTTCCACCTTTCAATCACAAGATATAAATACAACACATTGATATAATAAAATTATTAAAAACATTTTCAATACAGAAATAAAAGAAAATTAAAACATGGTATTTATTTTTCTTTTAAAAAGAAGGTATGGCTTGTAGGGGAAGCTGAAAGTCAAATAATGGTCACGGCGGCGAAGAAGTCGTTGTCGCCGCATACGTACGACAAAAACATTCCCTTTTGTTGTTTAGTAAAAAGCTTCGTATAAAAAAGATTCCTTTTGGTTAAATGTAAAAGTCAAAGGGGTTTATACACCATATAAAATAAGGTTGTGTATAAAACCAAATATGCCTCACTTATTACTATGTCATGAACACTATGTAATTATTTAAGTTAATAACGGTCGTTTTAACGATCATTGGTACTTTAGTCAAAAATAAACTCTTTATAATTACAAGTTGTTCATGTGGTAAAATATCCATTATATCCAGAATTTTTTTCATTATGTAGATATAATATATATCATATATATCCATTACATTAATGCATTTATAATATTACATAACATTTAGAGGTAAGAAATGAAATGCACCATTCATGGAGACGGTAAGCCGTACGTACGCATGAACGCTACTTCCATTTCTATTTCATATCTAATGGAATTAAAACATAATGATACAAAATATAATTTTAATTCCAGTATGGTATCATATATAATATCATTAAATATATCCTTTATACTTACCACATATGGTATTAACGAATCAAATCACTTTGAGGGGGCGGTAGTCTGCGTTTCCTAAAATGAAGATATAGCGTATACCCATAATGGAAGCCATAAAGGTATGACATAAATGAAAAATACAGAATCTTAAGGAAAACATAAACATATTATATATAATATATAAATATAGTGACATCTTAATGGCCACCTTTGAAGGTGTTAGAAAAAAATATTGGACAATCATCTTTTTGTGAGGCAGAAATTCGCCATCCACGGAAACAGTATGTTCTTTAACCATTAGATGTAGGTGTGTGTAAGTGTAGCTCGACTCCATCTTATAACAACATCCTAGTATATTTAAGATACTGGAGGTGTTACCAAATAAATGAATAAAAAGATTTTAGGGGGTTGGAAAAGCAAAATAAAACAAAAGGACTCAAGTGAAGACATTACCTTAAAATCGGGTAACTCACTTTGGTTTGAGCTCAAAGGCTTCCTTGGGAATACTTCTGCCCAATGTGAGGCTTCTAAGAGTTAGAGAGGGATTTGGAGAGACAAAATGGGCAGGGGTTGGACGAGCCAAAGGCTTTGGAAGTGTGGTTAAGGAGGTAGAGGTGGGGGCCTTTTATAAGAGGAGAGGAGAGGCACTCTTGGAAAGTAAAGAAATGTTACTTTATTTTAAAATGAGTTTCGGATTTAAACGGTCTCACATTGATATAATTCTAGGATAAGTTGATAAGGGTTAGAAATATACCCATAAAATAGGTCTTTGAAAAGTGTAAGTTATATTTTTAACATTATCTTTTCATTTTATTTAAATCCTTTATTAATGAGGTAATCACTGCATCATCATGGTGTCATAAATAATTTAATTTATTTAAAGTCTAAAAATTTAAAAAAACTACTACGATGTAAGAAATATTTTTATCTTTACAATGACTATTTATAGTCAAAAATATGACTTATAAAACCCCATGTAAAAATTGTTTTAGTAAAATAACCTATGTTTGTGACATTTTTACTTTAACATTAAATTAAAAGATATTAATGTAATTTTCCTACCAAAGTGGCTCCATTGGGTCCCCAAGTTGACCCATGAATTTTCTTGGTTGTCCATGGAACATCCAATAAGGGTAGGACATGTGTCTAGGTCATTTCATATTATTAAAACATTATTTTTACCTTAAACTACACTAATTACCTCTAATCACGATTAAAAACTTATAAGTTACTATTCACCAAAAAATTATTTTAATCCCATTGAACCACATTTTACTTCTTAATGACAACTATGTATGTCATATTTTTAAAATTCAAAACACAGAGGTGGTAAAGTTTCATTTAAACGAAAAATCAGTTTTTAAGTACCACTTAGTAGTTTCACTATTCATCAAAAATTGATGTTTTTTAGAAAAATACCAAAACTTCACCCTAAGATATATTTGATATTACGAATTCAAAAATGATATCTATTTTAAAAAATTCATAACATATAAGTTGCATTAATTAATTTAATAATTATTTCCCGTTGTCAGAGCAAATATCGTGTTTTTATGAAATAATAAGTATCAAAAGATTGACACTAGTTTAAGTCCAATTTCAAAGTGAAATTAATTCCAACGACCACTATTGGATTAAATGGTAAAAATATATTCAGATTAAACTTTAAGACCAATTAAAAAGATAATCTATCCATATAATTAAATTAGATGAAAAATCAGTTTTGATGTAAAATGCAGTATTTTACACTATTCATTAACAAATGAACATTGTCAGAAAAATACCAAAAATTTATCCAATGTAAATTTAAATGTCCCAATAATAAAGAATATGTTTATTTTGACAAATAGAGATTATAAAATTTTCAAAAGTTTTATTTATAAATGGTTTTTCATCAAAAGGAAGTAAAACAATCTTTTAAAAATATTAGTGTATTCCATGCTTAAGATTGGATTTATTCTCATTTTAAGCCTCTAAAACACTATCTAATTCATTAATAGAAATAGATAAAAATATCTATAATTCATTACTTACATGGGATCTTACAGAATTAAACAATGATAATAACCTGCTAAACCAATTAAACTATGGTCCTCGATTATACTCAATGGCACTCGTCATTCAAGGATTTTTTTTGTGATTGTAGGTCAAATAGAGATTCCATCTTTGGAGACAATATGACCATTAAAATAAATTTTCAGACGCAATAATTCACACTATCTAGAAATACCATATATTTCATTTATTCAATGATTCATTAGGAAAATATGAAAGTGGTTCTTATGGTTTTTGTAGGTTTTAGATTATACCGATATATCATCAATAAACACAACAAAAAAATTATCACGGTATTTCTTGAACACATTTTTCATTATATCCATGTAAAAAATGTGTGATATTCAATCCAAATGGCATTACTCTAAATTTGTAATGTCCATACCTCATTCAAAATGTTGTCATTGGAATATCCCCCATGTTTAAACACAATAGATTATATCCAAAATGAAGGTAAATCTTTTAAAAATATTGAACTTTATGTTTTTGATCAAAAAAATCATCAATGAGAGGCAGAAGATTATTTTTCATTATTATAATAGAACAAATTTCTCTGTAGTCAATGCACATCCCCATTGATCCATCTTTCTTTTTAATAAAATGAACTAGGACTCCCCATGGAGAAAAAATATGGAGAATAAATCCAATATTACTCAACTACACTAGTTGTTTCTTTGGATCTAGTAATTCTAAAGTGACCATTCTATAGGTAGTTTTTTTATATTTGACTTGGATTAGGGATTAAATAAATAGTAAATTTAACTTCCCACTCTAAATTATGTACAAGAAAACCCTTTGAAAATAAATCAATATATTCTCATACAATAGGTACATCGTCAATTTTAATATTTATTTCATCCTTCTTGGACATTATTTCCTCTTTATACCCAAGAATCTCGTTAATTAAAGTTACTATGGGTGGGTTTTGATAAGAATCAAGTGGTGATTTTTTTTGTCTTAAGATAATGGATTCTAAATTTTCCTCACAAATCACAAATTTCTTCTTCTTGAAAAATATTTTCACATTATATTTTCATATCTGAACCCTAACAAGGATTATATTAATGTCGACCATATGTATAATGATAAAATCAGTAGATAAAGAATTCTTATTCCCTAATGGGAACTATAAGAAACATCTTTGTTGCAATGTGATTTCCCTTAGGGTTTTTGATTTACAACTCCCATGTTAATTAGAATTGAATATATATATTTTTAAAGAAAAATACGATGATAAAAAGGAATTAGATGATCCATAATCAAATAAATATTTTGTAAAATTTTACGATATAATTAATGTACCTTCAACCACATAATTAGGAACTTCACCCTCAGCTCTTATGATCCCAAAATTTTTGCCTTTGTCCCTTTCTATTTTTAGGGGAAAGTTTCCTTGATGATTATGAAAATTATTTTCATAATGTCCCAACTCTGTAAAATTGTTGTATTTAAAATTGGTAGCTTATTTATTTCCATTGAAATCATGGGATTGGTGTCAATTTTCTTCACAATTGTAACAAACTCACATCCTCTTTAAGCAAGTTTTCAGGTGTATATTCAAACAATTACTACAGGGTGAAATGTAAGCTTTCCCCTTACTCCCCTAATTCATTTTCCATATTGTTCAGTGACCCTCTTATTCTCTTTATTTACTTAAATATCATAATTCATTGAGAATTAATTTTCTATCTTGATAACACATGTGAATATATCATCATATGATGGGAAACATTTCGAGACCAATTCCCATCATAGGAATGATTTTAACCCATAAAGGATTTGATCAATCTTACTTATTGGGTTACGTATTTAGTTTGTAGCATTCATTTGTAAACTTATTAAGTTGGCATCATACTTTGTAACATTCTCATCCTCCTTCTGCATCAGACTAAGAAATTTCCTCTTCATATCCACTCGTTGATCATGATAAAATTATTTTTTATTGGAATAGTGCTTTAAATTAACTCCATTCCAAATTTTCTACCACATCCTCTTCCTTTATGTATTGAATCGATGGAAACCATTGATATTCATATCCTAAATGATGGTAGAATATCATAACAACTTTTTCTTTTTTGTTACTCCCCAATGTAAGAATCGTTTTCTGTAAAAAAACTTATCAGTTTCTCAACTACCAATGGATATTGTTCCATTTGAATGTTAGAGGCTATTGTATCGTGAAGTGGCCTAACAATAATCCTCAACATTGTGGATTAATATTCTCCATATAGGTAAGTTAATTTTACATAACCTGAGTTAGTTGTCCCTCTATGGTTATAACCTCTCTAGAACAAGTTGTATCGCCAGCTCCACTATCATTATCCTGCATCGGAGGCAAATCCCTACATGGATTACATGTGTTGATATATTTTCCATTAGTTCTATTATGAAACATATTTAAAAAATGGAATACACTAGTTTAGGTTATGAATCATAATAAATAAGTCTAAAATAGTAAAATAAATAACATAAATGGAAAAGTTTATGCATATCAAATCGAAATTCATTAAATTTTTTCTTTTACTTTTAAATCCTTTTTAATGGTTTGCAAATAAAATGTGAATAAACATAAGAATATCCCTAAGGATTGTCAATCCTAGTGCACAATAAGGCTCATCTTCGTGTACCAGGTTAACCCAAGTCAAGTCTGGAACACCTTGTTGGAGTTACTACTCTTTGGTACATATGTTCCCGAACCACATTCACTTGTAGTATCCAAAAAGGGATGTATTTTCTAGGAATATAAATATTTTCTATACATTTCCAAAATTGTATGATGTTCTTATATATATATCATCGAATTCAATCATTGGGGTAAGTGGTAGGGAAAGGAGACCACGTGTGATGAAATATATCCGATGGATTCCACCAATCTCAGATTGGAAAAAGTTAAATGTTGATGGAGCAGCATCGGGTGCACCGGGTGCAGCCGGTTGTGGTGGAGTCTTCAGGACTACCTGGGGTTTTGTGAAAGGTTTCTACATTCACTACATTGGGATTTGGCATGCAATTGAGGCATAATTATGGGAGATCATAAAAGCAATCAGGTATGCTATTCGTTATAGATGGCGGAAAATTTGGCTCGAGTCGGATTCTTCTATTGCCGTGCAGATCCTAAAGGACCGTTCTAGGAATGTTCCAAGGCAGATGTTATCTCCTTGGATAAAATGTCTTCATCTTGCTGAGAAGATTTGTCTTGAGGTTTCTCATGTCTACAGAGAGGCTGTCCAGGTTTCTGATGCTCTCTCCAAAAGGGCGATTATGGAGGTTAGCTCTAGCTTCTCTTTTGTACTTCCAAGTTATTGTAATGCTTTGGTAAATGCTGATAGTGCTGGTACTAATTTTACAAGGCTTTGAAAGGCTCCACCTCTTTGATTTGTTTGTACTGTTTACATATTTATTTATATAATTTTGTTGGGAGCAGGTTTACCCTGTCTCTCGGACCTTTTGTCTATTTTCCATGGTTCATACTAAACATCCTATGATACAAACTGTAACACCGTCACCCCAATTTCTTAGAGTCAGAGCATTATTTTATTACATTGGAATGATAATAAGAAATCAAACCCCAAAGGATCGATTAGTTTTGTAGCCTTGAAAAAACAAGATACAAAACATGTTTTAAATTACTTCATGAAATAAAAAAACATAGAGACTCCATAAAAACACCCATATTCCCTAAAATATCTGTCAAAGATAGTAATAATATTCTTCTTCGCATCCTGGGGAAAAAAGAAACATATGAAAGGGGTGGATGTAGATTCAAAATAAGAATAAGAAATATAGACCAAGCTATTAAAAATAAGCATAAGCATTTAAGAAATGTATAAAACTAAAACAAATGACTTTTCACCATAATATTCAAAATAATATAGAAATAATAAATCAAATGATTCCTTTTAAATATTCACATTGATATTCAACTAGTCGAATAATCACATGTAATATCAACAACTAATCACATAACAAGGAAATTAATAATGTCGGACATCATGACCACACCTTCAAGTCCTCATGCCTATACCATTAAAAACCATAATGTGAAGACCTCATGCCAAGACACTAGTTTTTCTCATTAGACATATTGATTTACGAAGGGGATATAATGGGACCACCTATCCCTTACTATGTCCAATGCCTTCCTCTTATGTAAGCGGCAAAACATAACATAAGAATTCTTATTAAAACTGGAATACTAAAATTTTAATAGTACAACCATAGAACAAGAATGGTATTAAAATAGTACATCCACAATGAAATATTTCATGAACCCTTAAATACATTATGGAATATTGTATCATAATAAATCATCCCTAATTAACACTAAAATCAAACAATGGATATTAAAATAGATGAAAAAAATCTATTAATTTCATTAAAACTCTTTGGGAGAAATATACCATTTTTTTAAATTGAAATATTTAATAAGAGACAAAATTATAAAATAAAATTTTTATTTTGAAAATAACCTTGTAATATTTTAAAGAAATATTCAAAATATCGAGGCTTCAAAGGTGCCAAAAATATCCACTCGCACCATATGAGATAAAAACATTCTTTCTTTAATTTTTCAAGAAGGTCATAAGGTACCATGTCTGAAAATAGACAGAACAACTGTTTTCAAAAAATGTATAAAAAGGAAAACAAGGCTAAAAATGACATTAAAAATTGTCTATAATGTCATTAAATACATTTTAAGAAACATGGACATGAATGATAAATATTTACTAGTAAATACGTCCATATAAACAACCTCAGATAATAACGATGCTGTAAAAATAACCCTTACCTTATAATTTACTTTATTAGAGGGTGTGTTACCCTTTTTTATAATGGTTAAACATGTTATTTAATTATTCCATAACCATATCTATATTTATGATATCATATAAGATCATCATATATCATTTTGTTAACAATATTTAGGTATTATAATTGTTTCAAGTGTGAACTGGTTCGTTTTCCTATGCATGTTTTGTCACGTAAGTTTTGATTTTTTAAGCAAAGGATATATTCATATTCAGAATCACATTAGGTTCATAATTACTATTTTTACCCATAATATGAATTTTATAAATATTTTTTAATGGTTAAAATAATGAATAAATCTCACATCATCATGGAGACACTCGGTCATACATACACACGAGCGACGATATCATTCCCTTGATAGTTAAATGGTATATAATTGGATGGTATATTAACTATAAAGAATCATCAATAATGTTATATTCATTATTAATATCCATTATAATTATCATTATTCACATCCAAATAAATTACTTTTAAATTACATATTACACTACGACGTTGAGACAATATTCCATACATATGCACACAGGTTGATGTTTTAATTCATATGAAAAATAAAAGGAGGAATATGGTTTTCTGAAAATCATAATAAAAAATAATAATGTAAATGATAATAGATTTATGAATTTTTTATGGAAATAACATAGGTGGGGGATGTATAAGAAGAAAATAAATTGAATGGAATTGGTAAAACGATTACCTCTTCTTTGAGCATCTCCTTTTAATTATCACAAAAGGACTCCTTATGATGCATTTTTTCCCAATTTTTCAACTCTAGGATAAAAATATGGAATTTTTATGAATAATTGGTCATGTTTTGGAAGTAAAAAGGGACTTAATAGTGTGATTAATTGAGAAGGAGATGCAGTCTTTAAAAAGAGATGGGATGAGCACTTTTCGAACCTCCCAAACAATTAAATTATTTTAATTTCATTTCCTGTTCCAAATAAATAAAAAATGAGTTATTTAAGTTCTAAGAAGACTATGAGTTTAAATACAATAAGGAAATTATTTTTTACAAGTTTAGTTTACAAAAATAACCTTATATTTTTCATTTAATCTTTAGTTAAAGAGTTTAACTCTTTCTTTGTTTACTTTTCCTTTTATAATATAGGGTTAATATATATATTATAAAATTCAAAAATAACCCGAATTAGATAATTTATGGAATATATAACATTATCCTAGTAATCTAAGTAAACCTAATATTTATATAAATTGTATAACATTTAATAAAATACAATTTTTTTAAAGTATCATTTTTTCAACGTCGATACTATTCAAAATTATCATTTTTAAAATTATAAATCCATCATGATAACTACAAAAAAATACATCCAAGAATTAACTAACCTGCCTATGTTATTTATTAAATTCTTAGATGTCATTAATTAAGTCAATTTATAATTATGTTAACAATTTTATTTGTAGTAATTGATTCTTCCTATAATAATTCAATTACTGCATCATTATTGTGTCACCATTTAATTAAATTTTTTATTTTCAAAAAATTATAAATAAATTAAAATTATTTAGTTAATCCTTTTAATTTATAATGACTATTTATCGTTGACAATATTACTTATATAACCTCATATTTAAAATGATATTGTTATTAAAATTTGAATATGACATTTTTTATACTTCTTTAAATAAAATTTAATAAATGTCCAAATCTAACATAAGTGGGTTAAAAACAATTATATTTTTTGAACTAATTATGATTTTAGATGAAAAGACCTATCCAATAAAATTAAGAAAAGTTTTAGGGAAATATTATATTATTATATTATTATTTTTAACTGTAATTACACTTTTTACATTTATTCATGGTAAATAAATTCCAAAAGATACTATTCAACAAAAAATATTTTGATCTTATTAGAGAAAAAAATTTAGAATGATTACAACCATGTATGGAAATTTTTTAAAATTCAATTTACAAAAGCCATTAATTTATATTTAAAGAAAATATTATATCTGTCGCTAGAATGCGGGTAAAAGTGACGTTCAGAAGTTCAATAATTTTTTCTAACTAACTATATTATGAAATGATTTGAATGAACTATATTGGATTAATATATGTATTATTTATCTATTGTGACTTTAAAATAAATTTACAGTAAAATAAATATTTAAATGAAAATGTCGGGTTTTAAAAATAATGAAATGTTATTCAATATTCATCAAAAATTGAAACATTTTAAAAAAATTCCAAAAATTAACTCTAAGTTAATATTAATGTGTTGAAATAAAAATTAATGTCTATTTTGGAAATTATAAATTATAAATTTCAAAATTTGGTTAATAAAATTTATAACATATTTTTAATTTTCTTCTTTTATTTCTTAATTATTTCTAATAAAGAGGATTGCATTGACTCCTAAATCAAAATAGAGGTCTTTCCTGCACCATAAAACTCCAAGAAAAGATTCATCAAATCATTAAACAAGGGGTTATGCTTCAAATGTATCATGGTTAATGTAGCATTATTTTTCTAACTCATAGAATCAGCAACTATATTTTCTCATCCAAGATAGTAATGGACAATTCCAAAATAATCCTTTATTAGTTCTATCCATCTTATATGTATCATGTGAAATTTCTTCTAAGTCAGTATATACTTCAAAGTTTTATTGTCAGTATATGATTTACATTATTCTCAATAAAAATGATGGCTCCCAATATTTAATGAAAAAAAAGTAAGTAATTCCAAATCATGTGTAGGAAAATTTAACTCTTTAATTTTATATCAATGTGAATCATAAGAAATTACATGTTCATTTCTCAATAAAAAACAACCAATTCCGTTAAAAAAACTATCACTGTAGATGAAAAAATTTCCACTTCTATAAGGTAGGTTCAGAATAATAGCATTCACCAATCATCTTTACAATTCTTGAAAGCAACTTTCAAATTATTTTTTATATATTAATTTAAATCCTTTCAGAGTTAGCATAATTATTAAGCTGGATAACCGTGAAAAGTTTTCAACAAACCTTCTGTAATAGCCTTCCAAACTAAGAAAACTACTAATCTAAGTTATATTTTTGGGTATTTTCCATTCCTCAACGTCTTGTTTTAGCAAGATAAATAGTTATCCATCTATAGAAATAATGTGACTAATGAAACAATTTTGTTCCAATAAATATTCTCCATTTAGAAATGTTTAATACAGTTTCTTTTAGTTTATGGTTGGAAGAAACCCTTTTAATTTTCTCTTGATCCCATTTAGTTTTAGAATATTCCATAATTTCATCAATAAATTCATCAAAAAACATACCCAAGAACTCATGAAATATACTATTCATAAGATCCATGAATACACCAGATCCCTTTGTAAACAAAAATTACATTACCAAAATCTTTAATTCCCACATCTAGTTCAGAACATAGTCTTTGAGATGTATTATTCCTTCACATTCAACTGATGGTACACCGATATTAGGTTATCCTTCAAAAAATACTATGCTCCTTGGAGCTGATAAAAAATTCATCAATATGAGGAAAATGACATTTGTTCTTAATATTTATGCCATCAAGGCACTATATTCAATGAAAGGTCTCATTGAACTATATTTATTTTTAACATAAAAGATAAGAGAACCCCATAGCGAAGTATTGGGTTGGATGAAGACATTATCTAATAATTCTTGAAGTATCTTTTTAAACTCTAAAAGATCCAATTGAGTCATTTGATAAGAGGGTTTAGAAATTTTATTAGCATTATTAATCCATTAAATAGTAAATTTAGACTCTCGATCTAGAATAACACTAGGATAATCATCAGGAAATACATAAAGATAGTCATTTACCACTAGAACATCATTAATCTAAATGATTCCCTTGTTTTATGAAATGTGCGTAATATAACATTCAATTTCATATTTTTATAGTTTATTAGGATCATGATATGATATCAATGATATGGGTTCATTATTTTATAAAAACTAAAGCACTTTTTTAAAAAAACTTCTTTTTCTCCATAATATATCTCATCATGACAAAAAAGAATACCATTACGTACATAAACTAAAATAAAACTCTAATAAAAGAATCAAAATAAGGTTTTCATGTAAAATATTTCCCTAGATAAATATATTTAGGTTCTTATAATTTCATTTTCCACTATATTTTATCCAGATGTTTTTACCATGACTTTTGGATTCATTTCTTGTGGTGGAATTTCCAATTTAACTAAAAATGTGTGAGGAATGAAGGAATGTTTAAATCTTGAATCAAACAAAAAATAAGAAATTTAACTAACACAGTATCATTTTATAGATAAATATCTTCTAAAGTGGTATTAAAGGATTTTTCAAGATGATTCTGCTTCTAATCTTGCTGATTTCCTACCGCAGTGACTAGCATGGAACACACATTAGCAAAATGACTTAATTACTTATTATTGATGCATTTCACCATCTACATCTAATTATTTTCCAGATGATTCTATTTTATCTCATGAGACATATGCCAAGACATTCCACATCGATAGAGTTTCATAGAATTTAGAATAAATTATCCAATATTCTTTTTACCTCCACATCTATTTGATGATTCTTCCCCAATGCTCGTCAACCTAACTACTTCTTATTCTTTTCACTATAAACCAAATATTTTATAGAAAAATCCATCCCAATATTTTTATCATAATGAAAAAGTTTTTCATATCTTTTAAACTCTTGTGAATCCAAACCTCTTTTTAAAAATGGTTTCAAACCATAGTAAAATGTATTAATTTTACAATCAATGTACTGAGAAAAATATAGTACATACCAAGATAGTATTCTGAAATTTTCTCCATATTCTACCACAAAATAATCAAATGTTTTCTTCAATTAAATGAATTTATTCTCTATTCTATGTTGAATAGTTTTTGGACAATATTTTCCCAAAAAAAGACTCATAGAATCATCCTATACCATATCGTCAAGATCATTTATTTATCTCGTATTCTTAAATAAAGAACACAATTAATTAGCTTCACCATCCCTATAATAAATGGATTTTATTAACTTTTAGTGTTCCAAACATCCCATGGAATAGAATATCTTTCTTGGATCATTGGTCCATATTCTATCACTAGATATGTGGATCCTTTGAATACTAGAGGATGTTGCCTCTTAAATGGCTCCACAAAAGACATTTTTCCTTGTGGTATATCAAGTGAATTTCTTGTATGGATACCACCACCATTAATTTCCTGAGTCAACTGAGCCATTAATATCACTAACTTCTCGATTCTTATTCCCATCATTCCAAGCTATCGATTCAGAAGTATATCGTTCTGTGAGTTCCTTTTTTAGTTCAGTTTCCCTATTTCATCTCTCTATAACCATTCCTAATAGACATATCTTAGATAGACCAACATGGATTTTTTTTAATTTAATATCATTTTAATTCAACCATAAAGTAAAAAAAAATAATTTATCGTATTCTATTAACATCATCATGACCCCTAAATTTATCTAAAACATCATTTTATACCATCTATAAGGACCAAGTATTGAAAAATTTTATAATGATGAATTTTAATAAAAGACATGAATTCATACATATTGAATATCTTTTCAGGATAAGGGTTTTATTTACATTGTTCATAACTATTACATAATAACTCAAAAATTGGAAAGTAGAAATGTCAACTCACTATCCATTTTCCCAAAATAAAACAAGATTTCTTTTTACTAATAAAAATTTTCATCACATTCATCTTCACTTCCTTTTTTCTATTAAGCATCCTTATGAAATTTGAAAACCATTTTCAATACATGGGTTGAGCACAAAATGGTCAGTAAGGCATATAAAGAAATAAATCATTAGTCAGGTGATAACATAAAACCCAATATGATAAAATAGATATATTTAGTTAATTTTAATAAGGGACACATGGAATAACTATTCATTCAACTTCAATCTCTAGAGTACCCAACACATTAGAGGGATATAATGGGTCTCAGCCATCACATCTTGAGCCATAATGGGCTCAATCCAATATAAACTATGTCCAAGTAACATAACATGAGTAAAACACTTGATAAATCATTTCAACCCTTGAGAAAAACACATTCATATTTTCAAAATACTTCTTCTTTCAGAAAACAAAACACTTATAACATTATAAATAACATACACATAAGAATTAAATCATATTAACGAAAAATAACTATGAAAACATATAATAGAAAAATCATATAAAAAACGAAAAAATAAACCAGGATAAACCACACATTCCATATAAAAAATGATCTTTTTGAATTTTCTAAAAAAGACATTTAGAAAGGGTATTAAAAGTAAAGTCCCTTGCCTCATTTTAGACATCCATAAAATGTGTTCAAACCTCTTATATTATGGTTTGAATACTGTTAGTAATATATTATAGAACAAAACTCATGTTATAATAATTTACATTATCTTCTTATAACATTTCCACCAATTTATTAATAAGTGTTTTTATTTTCGTTTTTTGGGTGCGTTTTTTTCATGGTTTTTATGGTCGTTTTGTTAATGGTATTCAATATAAATATAAAATAATAAAAACCACATGATAAAATAGATATATTTAGTTAATTTTAATAATTTACATGTGAATTTAACCTTTCCATGCTTTTGGAAAAATGGAAATGAAAAATAATCATCCATGAAGGTGGTGAATTATCACACCATAGATGGGGATTCCATTATTTATGAAATAGAGGAGAATATGAGAGGTTTTATGATGAATATAACATAACTATGAAAACATTCTAGTATATATTAGACACTACAGTTGTCATAAAAGATTTTATGATAGGTGGGGATAAGGTATTTGTGAAAAATAATTACAAAAGAGATGAAAACATAACCTTACTTCTTGAAAACTCCTCCATAAAACCATCTTTAAGGAATATAGAAGTAGTCTACCTGTTAGAAAAGGATATAAATAATGTTTAGTGGGATGATTATCAGGTAAATTCGTAGAGGTTATCTAAGAAAGAAGGCTTAAGGTGATGAAAGTTTTTGAAGGAGGGAGTCTCCTTTTATAAATGTGGGGTGGGGTAATATAAGAATTACAAAAAATATTAAAATATAATAAATATACTATAGTGTTTAAGACTTAAAAATGGGTTAAAAAGAATATTTTATATCATTTTAGAAAATATGATTTCTTTTTGGGTCTTTCAAATAATATTTGGGTATTAAATATTTTAATGATATATTATATTCATGAACAATGTTTCTTCCCAATTAAACACTATTCAGAACTTTTGGCATTAAAAAATCATGAAATGTTTTAAATTTTGAATATAATTATTTGTTATAACTTATAATTATCATATTAATCCATGAACTTATTCAATTATCTAAAAATTATCTAAATATAATTATTGATTTATTTTTAATATTGTTAAATGGATTTATACAATAATCAAATAACTAGTGTGTCATAATTGTTGAATTCATTATGGTAAATATTTATTTCCTAAAAATTGAAAATAAAATTTCCTGATAATAAAATTTTATTATATTTCTGAATAATATTTTTTATAGATAATATTTTTAGGAAAACATTATATAAAAATAATATAGAAATGGTAAATTATTGTGTGTACAAGTTGCCTTTTTTTAATAAAATAATATAAATGGTCTAATCTGATCCATGAGGGTAAAAAGTGTCCCCAATTAGAATTAAAACATTATAAAAGTATTTATTTTAATATATAAAATGTTTCATCCAAAATAAGTGTGATTAATAATTCATATAATTCAAAAATACAATGTATTTGTTCTTCTTATGCTTGCACAATCACGGAATCACCAATTAATGTGGATTAATATCAATTATTTAATATATAAAATTTAAAATAAATTACCATCATGAAAATAAATGAATTTTGATAAAAATAATAACTTAGATTCATTAAATATGTGTACTTACTTATTTCCATAATAGGGAAAATTATTTAATATCTTAAATTAGATTTTCTTTGAATAAAATACTATAAAAGCATTAAAATCATCCAAGTGTATCAATGTTTTCCTAAAAGTGACTCACGTATGACTTTGAACGAAACATACTCATAAAATGAAAATGGGACAAGTGTCAGGGTAATTTTATAATACTTATTATATTATGTTATCCATTAATTAACATATTTACCCTTAACTATAGCAATAAAAATAAATTTAATATTCATCCAAAATTATGTTGTTCTTATTAGATTAAAAATTTCACATGAATTAAAACCATGTATTTCCATTTTAAAAATTCTATTAATTTTTTTTAAATTTAATTTAAAAATTAATCTCATTGAATGATTGGGAAATTGGGATTATATTGTAAAAACATTCACTATTTCATAATCTTTTTATATCCAATGTCATTGAGAAATTGATTCCAAAGACCTACATTAGATTAAATAATAATTTGTTTATTATACCATAAATCCCATTATTGTATATTCTGACTTTGTAAATAAATTAGATGAAAAATTAGTTTTGAAATGAAATACACTTTTCTTTACAACTCATTAAAAATTAGTTAATTTCAAAAAATTCTAAAAAATCATTCAAAGATAATTTCAACATTGTTAAATCAAAAATGAAATTATTTTTATAAAATTAAAATTAATAATTTTAAAATTAATCTTTGAAATAGATAACCATATAATAAATTATTTATTTTGAAAATTAATAATTAAATCAAATATACTAATAATTATAAAATATATATTCTATAAATAGCAGGGCTGTTACAGAAATGATCGATTCTCATTGAGTGTTTTATGTAATTAGTGAAATAGTAATATAAATTATGTGTGTCAAAAGAATATATAACTACATGGAACCTCTCTCACTCTCTCTTCAAGATGTGGTTTTATTTTTTATAGTGGTAGGAGATGTGTCATAGATTAGACTTGGTTGTTGATTATGTATGTGTGTTATAGTAGTTGTATGTATATGTGGATGGGATTATGGTATATAAATATAAAATACTATGGTAGGTCTATGATTCATGATGTTTTGAGGTAATGGTGAAGTGATTTTTGAAGAAGTGGGTACATGGAACATATTTATAAATTATTTCATGTTTTATGTAATATGTATATTTTTATGTGGATTTAGATAGTGATTATTTAGTGAGATATGTTAATAGTTGATCAAGAATATAGAATAATTAAATTTCCTTATTTATGAAATGAGACACTAGGATTCTTCATCCAAATTATCCTAAGATTTTTTAGTGATTAATTACTTCATATACTAATATGTTAACCATACATCTATATAATGAATATATATTTACAATATTAATGCAAGAGAATGTGTTAGAATTTACTTACTCATTATGGAGTGATTTTTTTCATTTTTTTCTACCCATTAGAGTTGTTTTATTTATTCTATTTTACACTATAAATGTTTTATTTTCATATTAAATAACAAGAATATTATTTATGGAATTGTGTGTAATTTAATTTCATGGATTGGTCTTGAATGGTGTTTTCTCATATATTTTTATGATTTATCAGAGTAATGAATCCAATATTGTGTATATTATACAATCGATTCTAGTCTCTAAACAATGTCATATTTGAGAGGGCATTCAAGGTCCATAGTAATATTTACTATTAAAACCATATGTTTTTATGTAGATATGAATTATTATAAAATATTTCTTATTTATAGATAAATAATATTAAATCAATTTATGGTATACGAGGATGGGATAAAAATAAGGGACATATTAAGGTAATGGAAATGAGTAAAGAATTTCATAATGCTGGAATCTAAAAAAAATATTAAAGAGGATTTTTTAAATTCATTCCATGTTGGAAAGATCCTTAAAAAAATTAAAAGTTAAAGGTAATGGGAGAAATAATGGTAAAATATTTGGTCCACACAAATATATGTTTCCCAAGAATCATAGAGACAATAAATTTTTACTTTATAATTTTATTTTATAAATGACTATTTCAAAATTGAGTAAATAATTATTTTGAGAGATAAAAATAATATTTTTATTATATAAATAGATATAAAAAAATAGTGTAGAATCATTTATGGTTGACTATTATGGCATTGAGATAAAAACATATGATATATTATCAATGTCACAAAATAGGGAAACACATAAAAAGCTAGGATCCTTCAGTATATATTTTTTAAAAGGAAATACAAAAAATTTAAGAGTATTTGAGAGAAGGAATATTTTAAAAATATTTATATACTATTATTTTTGTCTCCAATTTTATATGA
This sequence comes from Viscum album, assembly GCA_963277665.1. Classification (NCBI taxonomy): domain Eukaryota; kingdom Viridiplantae; phylum Streptophyta; class Magnoliopsida; order Santalales; family Viscaceae; genus Viscum; species Viscum album. The sequence continues at coordinate 1,055,855,633 of OY728119.1, read as the reverse complement.
ATTTCTTGGTATATGTGTTATATAATAAATTGTAATCATTAAAAAGAGTTTTTGACCTTATCTTGTTAAATAACTAATAAGAAATGCATTAAAATTTGGAAAACCTATTATGATGTACATTTGACTATTTAATAAGTTGGAGTTTTTTTCTAAATGTATAATGAAACTAAAAAACAATGTATGGAGACCAATGATGGGGATGAGTTATAAATTAAACATGACAACGATGATGAAATTATGGAGTCACCACTCTCTGTAACTCTTAAAAATATTTATATAATATTTATTGACGTATATTAAATTATGGAGGTAAATTGATATTATAGAAACCATTACAATGAATAACCTTAAAGAAAACAATCTTATCTTGCAAATATAACCCAATAGTTTCACTATTGTTTCCAACGTTCGCAATTGAGTCAAATAAATGAATGAGGATATTTAACAGATAGTGGACATCCAAACCATGGAATTTACCTGAATTTCAAATGGATGAAATCTCATTGGGATCAATTGGTTGTAGTGAAATAATAATAACAAATATGTATATATGATATGTATGAATGGTGCATAGATAGATATAATTATTGGGGACAATAATACTTCTTTTATCACAATGATGTATGATATAAAATGAAAGTATATTTTAATATCCTCCAAATGTATTTTTATAATACAAATTACTTATAAATATTTATATCAAAATTACGGATTCAAATTTGATTTTTACAGTAGTAAGGTCAATATTTTGATAAAATAACTTTATAGGTTTAAATATGTATTATAGGCAAGATTTTAAAGGGAAATATTTATTAAAGTACCTGAAATTTTTTAAAGTTAAAGTCTGTTAAAAAATTTAAATTATTAGGGATTATTAGAGATAATAATTTGTGTTGGTATTTATTTATGAAATAATATTTAGAGGATTGAGAAATATTTAGGAATATTGGAATGTAATTATAATGTAGAATTGTTTTGAAATGTATTTGATAGATTAATATATATTTTAATTGGGGTAATGTATTGTTTAAGGATAGTAGTTAATATTATTTACAAAAAGTAAATATTAAATACATTTTAAAAATATTTTTATATGAAGGATTTCAATACATTTAATACCATATTATTAAATGTGACACTCTATAATAATATTAAGTAAATTTTGGAATTAATTTTTAGTTAACCTAATGTTTTTTAGTTTGTAAATAGGTGGTGTTAGAAGGAGATAATGGTTTCATATATTGGACTTGGTCATATATTCTAGAAGAAATTATGTAGAAAGTGAATTTACAAAAAAAACATGACGGTTTTGGCCACTTGAGAGGTGTCTATTTTATGTTACAGGGTTTTTTATCATGATGGGGGATGCATGATAATTGTTATTGGGATGAAAATATTAAATTTTAAGTTTTCTGAGGATAACACTAAAATTGGCAGATAATTAACTAAGATGAAAGATGAATAAGAGTATATTAGGTACCATGAAATACTAAATCCCTTTTTAGGTATTTTTTGACCTATAAACCCCCATGATAACTCATGATGTATTATTTGAAGAAGGATATATCACACTATAAAATAGAGGTACACAACTATGAATCATCAATAATGAAGATGTGTTTTTTTGATAAGGAAGATGCTCAAACCACTGTGTGACCCTGGTATAGGTGGTTGGGCTATCAGTTTAGTTTTTCACAGGGTAATGGGCAATGGAATAATAGGGCATACCACCAAGGTGACCCTAGAAGAGGGTATATCATTATTTTCGAAATATTAATTCAATAAACAACTTACTATATAGTGTCGTAAGATTTAATTTTTAATAAACTTGGGTAGTTAATGTATTGATGAATGTTTTCATCCCCCAGTATCAATATAGATAAACTATTTTCTATGGGAACCTATATCCTCACATGGTTTCAATCTCTTTTATCATTTACTTGATTAACATTATGTCTCTTATAGATGTTTGTATGATGATTCCATCCCCCATCATGTGTCTCTATTTATCTACTTTGGTGGTTTCATCCCCCTATTGAGTCAAAAGTTCTATTTTGACTTTTATGTATTGTTTTGGAAGTCACAAATGTCTATGCTGATTGTACTGACTATGCATATCATACTAACATTGTCAATCATACTGACTCTATCAATCGTATTGACTCTATCAATCGTACTGACTCTGTCAATCGTACTGACTCTATGAATCATACTGACTCTATCACTCGTACTGACACTGTCAATCGTACTGACTCTGTCAATCATACTGATTCTGTCAATCGTATTGACTCTGTCCATCGTACAGACTTTTGTACATTATACTCACATTGTATCATATCAATACAGTACACTATGTAATACTTATAGTCCTCATACTTTACTTTTATGACATGCTTGTTTTTATTATTCATCAATACATGTCAATCTTACCCATGATTATCATCTTCATATATCTTTTGTTTTAACCAAAATGATGTCGTGGAGTTAGATATAAAATACTCAAAACGATGTTGTTTTTTCTATTTCAATATGACCATTATAATGCGAGGTGTCCAAGTCCCTCTGAGTTTTTCGGAGAAATGTGACCGTTAGAGGAAATGTGATCGTTGGAACTAGAGGCCTATAAATAGGAGGTCAATTGAAGCTGGTCAATATTTCTGAACAACAATGATACTTTTCTTATATCAAGTTATATAGAGAGACACTGTGACTTCTCTCTTGCTTTGTGTGAAAGCCTTAAAACTACAAAACGTGAACGACTCGTTCATAGTTTTTGTATTTTAATAAGTGCTTTTTTCTTTGTTCCTACGATCAGGTGATAACGTTCAAGGGCTGCCGAGGATAGGCAGACAGTGCTACCAATCAACATATCGAGGGCTCTCAAGTGTTTGAAAGATAGAGGTGTTGATTACCTGTAAAATCGAGGTCTTGCGGGGATAGCAAGATAGACGTACCAATCATCGTATCGAGGGATTGTAGGGATAGAAAAAAGGCTTACCGATAATCATATTGAGGGCTTACCAAGGTGGTCGTAAGACAGACCTCTTATCCTGGGTGAAAGGATAACCCTTCTCTTTGGGTCAAAATAATTGTAACACTTTTACATTTCTGATGTTATTTGTTTTAAGAAAGAGAATTGTATTGTTTTCTTTTCGTCATTTCATATTCATTTCTAATTATTTCAATTACAATCATACTGTTACATATTGTATCTATTGATTCTATACACTTTATGGTATAATCATTCACTATTGTATTACTATGATTATTGTATTCATCTTGAATACAATTGTTTTACAGTTCTTATAGTATTACATCATATAATATCTTTATATTAAATACAATTGTGGTTGTTTGTTTTTGTTGTGAATTGTATTAGTTTAAGATCATTTAAACTAATATCTTAAGTGTTAAAAAAAAGTTTTTCATAAACCTAAAATTCACCCCCTCTTGTATTTTTCTATCTAATATACATATACATCTACGTATTCGAACCAACAATTGGTATCAGAGCAGGTTTCCACTGATTTGTATTACTAGCTCAATTTCTTTCAAGTTTTTTTGCACTAACGTGTGGAGAGGAAAAGATTTTGTTTTGTAAGATGGAATGAATGAATATTGGATCAATTTACAATCCAAATATAACTAGACCACCAATCATTGATGGTAATGATTATGAGTACTGGATAGATCGAATGAAGAAATTCATTATCAATACTGGTGTAGACAATTTTATTATGCTTATTAGAGGTTACAAAATTCCTGACAAAGAATTCAGTACTTTCACAAATCAAGAAAAGCAAGAATATCAATTGAATTAAAAGGTACACAATACTTTACTATGTTCTATGAGAAGGAATATATACATCCATACATCATCTTGTGAAGCAGCCAACTTTATTTGGAAGAAATTAGAAGTCACACATTTTGGTAAATCGATGATTATAGAAACAATAAGGGAAATTCTTTGAGCAGAGTATCATGGATTTATTTTTCCTTATGGAGAGCCGGTATGTAAAGAGAAACAAAGATTCAGGACAATTTTCAACAGTTTACAATCCATGGGAGAAACATTTCTTGATGATTAAGCTCTTGTATATAATATTATTTATATAATGCCAAACGAATGGGAGTCAAAAAGGACAGTTATTGATGAAAAAAAAATGTTTCTCAGATTACTCTTGATGAACTCTATGTAACTCTTCTACAGCATGAGACAAGAATGAAGAAAGATGCTGATTTCAATAAGAATAAAAATGGGAATGGAAGTGTAGCTTTTACTACAACATCTAAAGCTAAAACCCCTGAAAGGATAACAAGATCCAAAGCCATGAACGTTGTTATGTCAGATTCATGTGATTGTGATCTTTCAGATAATGAGTTAGCCAATATTGATCGAAGGATGAACATGATTTTGGGAAAGAAAGACTTCTAATACAGATTCAAAAAGAATGATATGATGGATAAGAATGATTCGGTGGTAACATGTTCTGAATGCAAGAAAGTAGGTCATATAAGACTTGATTGTCCTTTACTAAAGAAAACAGACCGAAAAGAGAAACATTCTAAAAGAAATAAGAAAAAGTATTATAAGATAGAGACAAAGAATTTCTTGAAGGAAAATGATACTTGGAGTGAAAGTGGTAGCAATTCATCAGATAATAATTCAGAATTTGAATCCTCGGGATAATGGAATATTGGAATTATAGCCAGATTACCAATTGAAGATCATTGTCTCATGGCTCAGGTACACAATGCTGAAGCTATTAGAAATGTTTCTTTGAATACGAATTATACTGATAATATGTATTATGAATCTTCAGATGAATATTCATCATCAGAAGATAATACATTACATTCATTTGAAGAAGTATCTAGGTTTGATAAATTACTTGAGAATTAAAATTCTAAACTCAATAAAAATCTTGATAAAGAAAATTATTGAATTTCAATTTTAACTAAAGAAGTATCAAATCATTCTAGTGATCTTGACATGAAAACATCTAATTTTGATAGTATTTTGAAAACCCTTGATAAAGTCAATTCTGAAAAGGATAAACTTTCTAAGGATCTATGAAATGTAATTTCTAAGAAAAATGTTTTGGAGCCTAAATCTAGTTCAAAATTAAATGTTTTGGAGGATAAAAACATAGTTTTAAAACTAAAGAAAAAAAATTTTCCTTGAATTTTTTTTTGTCAAAACTTACTCATGGAAAGGAAAACTTTGACAAAATGTATTTTCAAATTTAACCTTTGAGAAATCATTCCGGTTTTTGTTATACTCATTCTAAACCTATTTTTTGTAATAACTATTTTGTTCCTCAAAGTACCATTTTTTTACTAAGTGTCAACATGGTGGACACTGGAAAGGAGATTGTTCTATTAACAGAACACAGTCTTTAATATTTCATAAATCTCATTTTGCAAAAAAATGTGGATTCCTAAAATTCTTTTATCTAACCCTTTTGGATCCAAACAAGTTTGGATTCTGAGAAACTAATTGTTTCTTTTTCAGGAAAGAAAGATGGGTAGAAACAATAATATTTGGTACATGGATAGAGGTCTCTATCATTACATGACCAGAAAAAAATATTTCTTTGAAAATATTGTCGAAACAAAACACATAGATATTAGGCATCACATTCTTAGGGATCACACACAAAAAGAAGATATTATTTTACAATTCATCAGAATGCAATAACAACTTGTAGACATTTTTACAAAAGAATTACCTTATGATAGATTTGAGTTTATAAAACAGAAGTTATGAATGATTACATTAAAGTAATCATTCATGTATACTTCATGTTTTTCACTTCTCCTTACACTAAGAAACTCCTCTTAAAAAGGAGAACATTTTACTTAATATTCTTTTTATTTATCTGTTTATTCTTTTGGTTTGTGTTTTTGTCTTTTTGTTTATTGTATTAACTATTTAGTTATCGTTGTTTACCTTTTTATTATATTCTTGAATGTATGTTTTCCATCGGCACATCAACCTATGGTAACGACATTGTTTTCCATCGGCAAGTAAACCTATGGTAACAAATTTGTTTTCCATCGGCACGTCAACCTATGGTAGCAACTTTTTTTTCCATCAACACGACAACCTATTGTAATTAATTTGTTTTCCATCAGCACATCAACCTATGGTAATGCCTTTTTTCCATCAGCATGAAAACCTATGGTAATGACTTTGTTTTCCATCGGCATGACAACCTATGGTAATGACTTTGTTTTCCATCAACATGGAAACCTATTGTAATGAATTTGTTTTCCATCATCAGGATAACCTATGGTAATGAATTTGATTTCCATCTGCATTACAACCCTTGGTAATGACTTTTTTCCCATCGGATTGACAACCTATGGTACTGACTTTGTCAACCATCGGCTTGAAAACCTATGGTAATGAATTTTTTTATCATCGATCTCACAACTGATCATATTATTTTTCCATGAACTCATATATCGTTTTATAATATGTTAATACTGTTAAACAAACAATTACCATAAATTCTTCAGAAGGTACATTATTTCCTTACCTTGTATTGTTTTTACATTTTATTGTATCTCATTTTTTTTAATCCTTTAAATAATATCTGTTGACGTTTTTGGTCTAATATCAATTGTAGAAGATCAACAGTCATCATTTTTTTCCTATAAATAGACACATCCCCTTCCAAAACCCACACCAGTTTTTCAGAATTGTTGACGAAGCTTTGCCCCTATTTTAAGACACCGTACGATCATTCATCGGCTTCACCTATATGTCTCAGTCCTCTGCCAACACTCCTGCCGAAATGTCTTCAAAGACCTTTTTAGAGAAAGGTTAGTTTCTCAGGAATTATTTGATTCGTATGATTCTACAATCAGAAGAATTATATTTTTTCAAGGCTGGGAACATCTGTGTGTTGAAAAACATATGTCTCAAGATCCGTTCCTTATTGAAGAAGTTAGTTAGTTCTACAAAACCATGGCTTTTGTCAAAAACATGACTATCAACTTTTCTGTGTATGATTTAAAATATTAATGTTTGTAAACAAGAAGCCCACATTATAAATGATCCAATAGTAGGTGATTATTTTTGTCCATCTCATAAACTACCATAGGAAGTTGGTTCGTTTAATAAAGAATGTGCTAAGAAGTATATGTTTCTTATACATGAAGAGAAGATGAATGTGACTCATCTATCTCTAGATAACAGATTTGTGGAACTCTGGATTCATAGTTTTATTATCCCAAGGAAAGGGGATAGAGAAACTCTGAATGTTTCTCATATCTTCATGCTAGACTACCTTGTCAATATGAGAATGGTAAATCTCATGGGATACATTTTTGAAAAAGTCAATAATGTCATCCCCGGAGTGATAAAATTTCATTTGATTATATATCATTCTATTCTTACAAATTTCATTCTCGAGAGAATGAAGTTTTGTAATATTCCTTTGAGAGGGAAATTTATAGACTTAAAACCTTCGTGGATAAGTAAGAGTACGTTGAAGAAGTTTTGTATAGATTTTGATCACATGTCAAAGCTTTTTTTCAGAGATATAGAAGTTAAATCAGCACCAAATCAATCAGCACCTTTTCCAGTCAAAGAGAATCCATGTACTGTCCAAATAGAGGAAAGAAAGAGAACAAAGAAAAGAAGGTGATCCGAATTTCTGTCTAGATCATTTGGAGCATTTGCTGAGAGGATAAGGGTTGAGGATACTCTAAATCCGAAATGAAAGAGAAGACTCATTTTAAAATAAAATATCAAGAAATTGATGTTTCTAAAGTCTTGAAAATGGTTGAGGAGGCGAGTGCTCAACTAACGGAATAGGTATATTAAGAACCTATTGTATAGAGTCTTCATGAGCCAGAGAAAGGGAAACAAATCTTGAAAGAAATATAGGAAGTTGGTGAAGAGGAATGATATTTCCTTTTGGAATTCCTTAAGAGTTCAAGGAAAAAAAGAGAAGAATCATTTCAAAAACAAAAGTGATAGTTTTCAACAAACTCCTCATGCCGATCAAGCTGAAGCTCAATCTTATGAAACTCTCGAAAGAATTATTTCCCACATAAAGCAAGGTACTCAAACTAATCATACTGAAAAAAATATCATTATCCATGAAGAAATAAATGAGAAAGAAAAAGAAAATGGAAAACAGACACTTGAGGACTCAAGCCGATCAGTTGAACTGGATTCGTAAGATGAGGATACTGATTCAGAATAGACATTTTCTCTCAAGAAGAGTGATTTCATAGTTCATGTCTTGATAAGAATTGAGAAGTCCATTCTTTATTTTCCCAGAGTAGAAGGTGAAATTGATTTCATTACTTGCAATCAAAGGAATAAGTTTGGTTCTTTAAGAGAACTGAGAAAGAGATTATTACCAGTTGAAGCCGATTTGAAAGTTCTGTCTAAAAGTTCAGCTGGTCATAAGAAGGCTTGCAACAAAATGACTAAGTGGCCATACAAAACAGAGATCTTGGTGAATGATCATGAAGTATCAATTAATGAATTAATGAGGCTTTCAAATGATCTTACAATTTCTTTCAATAAGCTTGACAAATAAACTATTGAAAGGCTGAATCAATTGTCAAATACCCTTGGAGATGATATTCCTTCAGTGAAAGAGTTTTAGGAGAGAATGAATTCTTTTAAGTCGTAGTTTTCAATGGTTTCAACATTCAAAGATAAAATAGTCTTGTTTAAGAATAAAAATTCTATGCTATCTAAAGCCGACAAGAATTTACAAGAAAGAATTGATACTCTTGAAGAAGTAATTAGAGTACAGGGGGAGACTATCAAAAATCAGGATCAGCTTTTTGCCGACCAAAAAGAAGTTCTTAGATCTTAGGGTGACTCTATATCTGAAGACAAGAAGGAAATAAAAAAGATTAAATTCGTTCTTCATGAGTTGATCAAGAAATAAAATCAAAGAGAAAACAAATGAGTGTTGTTTTATTTTTCTTTACTCATTTCATGACCTTTATAAACCTTTGTTATCATAATTAGATTTATATTACCCTTCCCATTTTCTTGCATTTATTTTCTCCAACTCTTTTAGGAAACTCAAGATTACCCCATTATTTTTGTAAATCACAATGGGGGAGTATGTTTTACAAATGTGGAGAATGTTTTTCAAAGGGGAGAATGTTTTCCAAAGGGAGAATGTTTTAATCAAATACTTATAACTCGATGAAAATCTATGAATACAATCTGTAGGAAAGTACATACCTAAAGAGGAGTTAGTTGTATTAAATTTCACATTCAGAAGAGTTTCCAATAACACAGGGAGAGATAAGTATTTTTTTTTACTTTGTGTTTTGTGCTTTCCAAAAAAGGGGAGATTGTTGAGTCAAAAGTTATCTTTTGACTTTTATGTCTTGTTTTGGAAATCACAAATGTCTATACTGATCGTACTGACTATTCTTATCGTACTGACTTTGTCAATCGTACTGACTCTGTCAATCGTACTGACTCTATCAATCCTACTGAATCTATCAATCATACTGACTCTATCCATCGTACTGACTCTGTCAATCGTACTGACTCTATCAATCCTACTGACTCTATCAATCGTACTGACTATGTTAATCTTATTGACTCTAACAATCATACATACTTTTGTGCATCATACAGACTTTGAATCATATCAATACATTAAACTAAGTAATACATACAGTACTCATACTTTACTTTTATGACATTCTTGTTTTTATTCTTTATCAACACATGTCAATCGTTCCCATGTTTATCATCTTCATATATATTTTGTTTCAACCAAAATGATGTCGTAGAGTTAGTTATAAAATAATCAAAACGATGTCGTGTTTTCTGTTTCAATACGATCATTATAATGCCAGGTGTCTAAGTCCCTCCGATTTTTCTGGAGAAATATGACCATTGGAGGAATTGTGATCGTTGGAACTGGAGGCTTAAAAATAGGAGGTCGTTTGAAGCTGATCGATATAGCTGAACAACTGTGAGACATTGCTTATATCAAGTTCTAGAGAGATATGATGTGTCTTCTCTCTTGCCTCATGAAAAATCCTTGAAACTACAAAATGTTAACGGTAGTTATTAGTTTTTGTATTTCAATAAGTTCTTTGTTTTGATTTGTGTGTCTGATCAAGTGGTAACGATCGAGGACTGCCAACGATAGGCAGAAAGTTCTACCAATCATCGTATCGAGGGCTTTCAAGTGTTTGAAAGACAGATGTGCCGATTACCTGCAAAATCGCGGGCTTGCGGATATAGAAAGACAGACGTACCGATCATCGTATCGAGGGCTTGCAAGGATAGCAAGACAGACGTACTGATCATCGTATCGAGGGCTTACCAAGGTGGTGGTAAGACAGACCTCTTATCATGGGTGAAAGTATAACACTTCTCTTTGGGTTAAAATAATTGTAATACTTTTACATTTCTGCTGTTGTTTGTTTTAAGAAAGAGAATTGTATTGTTTTCCATTCTTCATTTCATATTCAATTGTAATTATTTCAATTACAATCATACTGTTACTTATTGTATCAATTGATTCTATACGCTTAATGGTATAATCCTTCACTATTTTATTACTCTGATTATTGTATTCATCATGAATACTATTTATTTATAGTTCTTATAGTATTACATCATATCATACCATTATATTCAAAACAATTGTGGTTGTTTTTGTTGTGAATTGTTTTAGTTTAAGATCATTTAAACTAATTTCATAAATGTTGGAAAAAAAGTTTTTTTAAACCTACAATTCACCCCTCTTGTATTTTTCTATCTAATATACATATACATCTACATATTTGATCCAACACCCCCCCCCAAATGACTACATTCACGGTCTTTATCACATAATTTTATTTATGTAATTATTAGGTGAATTTTTGGAAAACAATTAAGGGGAACCCATCCCTAAATCCACGGTAGGTGATCTCAATAATTTCCTTACCTTATTTTATGTTTTAAATGTAATATATGATGTTCTTGAACTAGTAAGAATGTGTTTATAGATTATAATGTAACAAAATACGGTTTAATTTATACTATATTCTTGAATAAAATAGTGGTGATATTATTATGTTTCATTTGGTTTAATCATAGTCTCTATGTTACTAATTAAATTTCCTCTGATAAGGGGATGTTGGTGTTGAATTATAGGCATATTAAGCATCAAGAAATTCATAAGATAAGGATAACGGAATGAAATGGAAATTAGAGAATCATTTTGAGAAAATAAAAACATTTTTATCTATAAGGAATTTAGAGAACTCATCACTTATAGAACTACATAACGATAGTGTACAATATCCACCACATCCCACCTCAGTGTAGAAATTTATCGACGTTCACAAACCATGGGGATGGATTTTTCATGTTTTTTACTTCATTGAAATTAAATAGTTATATTCTAATAGGATACTTATGTGATATAGAAATATACCATGTGGTAATTTATTATAAATATTGTATCACAACAAACTATTCTGGTTGTACCTTTGGATGTTAAAGGGCCAACCCACCAGCTTACACAAATCCCTCTTTCATTAGTTAACATTTCAAAACACCCCCATAGATTACTCAGGGTGAGAAAATAGTGAAAAATATCCTTCATATTTCCTTAAATTGATTGTATTAATTTAGAGAATCTATTTTTCTCATTTCATCAATGAAGAACATAGTTAATGAAAGAGGGAAAAGTTTAAAAAAGTACAGGACTTCTGAAACACCCATCTTGTGTGGAACAACTACATTGCAAGTTTGTGCTCCACGCTTTTCTTAGATCCAATTTATTACAAAAATAAAAGTGTTTATACAACTCCCAATTAATGTAAACCTCACACGGTGATCCCCAATTTAATAACTTCTTTCAAAATACATAATTACATGAAAGGTTGGTTCTCATGGGACTGATATCCACTTAATCCAATATTACTCATAAAAAACACATGAAAAACTATTTCATGGGCCTTTATTAAAAATATATCTACACTAATCATATTCTAGGAAATCCACTTGAATTTTATCCTAAGAATATATACAATTATCCCTATTGAAATTACACCAGGAATGGTGTGTGAAAAATTCAATCTAGTTTCTTCCACAAACTAGTGAAGTGGAAATAATATAAGTAAAATCCCCACTCATTATCTCCCAAGTTTAGAAAAAAAATATTCAGAATACTTTTAAATTGTAATTCATAGTCATGAAAGAATCAAGGGAAACGACCCTGGACCACCTAAGAAGCCATCCACTCTCAAGGGAATCTTAATCTTTAACTGTCGCTCTATTTCCAATATTTATCATTTTTGAAAAACGTAACTCCTATATAATGGGATTAAAACAATTTCATACCCTGTATTTTGGTAATAAAATTCTATATAACATGAGCTCATGATTCCATGTGAGATATCTATGGGATTCCTCATCATATTTGCATGAGGTGACCCTATATTCTAGGATCCCAAAATTATATGGCCCACACCATCACATATTGTCCCTCCTTTCACAACACAAGAATAATTTTTGTATGATGTTAATATACATCATATGAACATGTCACACTACCATAAAATATTCACCTCAAAATAAATGGCTTTTGATTCCTTTTTTCATGTAGGATATATGGGCAACCTCTTTCAGATTCAATCCTAAAATCAAAATAATTCCATCAACCCCATTTGAGGTGGAACCTAAAAATATTAGTAATTTTCCCAGATTATTCCAAAAACCTTAAATAATCCACCCATGTCACCATTGTAAATTAAAATATGAGAATCACCACTATATATCTAACAAATACTAATTATACTGACTGTAAATTTAACTTATTCCCATACTTATATGAAAATACTAGGTGGATTCATCCCTAATGTTTGTTAACATATAAAGAACCTACATATGAAGATAATATATCCAATCATCCCCATAGATCATTATAATAGGTTCACCCCCTTATATCATTAAACAATGACCAACAATCCCAAAAGTATGTTAATATATAACCAACACATACAAGAAGATAGTATGTAGAAGCATCCACACTAGGTTTTGAACCACTGATACTTTATTGAGTGATGATCCCACTTGGTACTAGGTGATGATCCTTTGGTTCTTCATTTGATAAGAAATAGGTATTCTTGAGGTGATCAAATGAAACCTCTGTTATAAGCATATGCCTTCTTCATCATTCCTTTAGTTGATGAGAAAATATTATTTATGTAGTGTGAAGAAGACTAGATTCCTCAAGCATAAAAACCCATGTAATGTGAGAATAAATCCTTTTCATTTCATATTTATATTAATTAAATATATTTTATAATGTTATCTTCATTGATATATTATGTAGTTTTTTAGTCAAAATATAAAAATTATTTGTTTTAACCAAGTTTTATTTTGATAGTTGTATGAAATATATCAATTTAAAAACTATATCATATAATTAATAAAATTAATTTAGTTTTCTAAATCATCCTAAAAAATTTATCTTAGATTAATGTTTGGATAATTTCACGAGAAGTTTGATTTTAAAATGAATAGTGAAAAATAATGATTTCCATTGAATATAGTATTTTCATTTAGATTTTTACATACTAAAATTCTTGTTTTTATAATTTTAAATTTTAATTGTCTATTTTTTTAGTTCAAATAATTTATTTATGGTTTTTTAAATTTATTGTAAAAGTGAATTATTAATAAAAACATTTTTTATGAAAAAATTATTTTTCAGAAAAAATGTTTGCTTCAAATTTTTCTGAATTACAATAATATTAAATTCTACAACTTTTTCGTTTTTATTAATATAAAATGTATTCAAAATTTTTATCTTTAAAGACCAAATTCTTTATATAGTTATCGTTTAATTCTTTTTCATAGTGTTTAGTATACCTAGTACTTTTTGGTAGCACATTAAATGGAAATTTTAGTAATAAAAAATAATAACTAAAATGAAAAGGGATAAAAAATGACCACAAAACATAAAATTATTTTATTGGATGAGTGTATCTTGTCAATTATAACACAAAAAGTAGAATATATGATTTTTTTTGGAATTTGGAAATTTTTTACCATTATAATATTTAAGTGAATATAAACCAAAAACTGTCACAGTCATGATTTTATTGACTATAATATTTTTAATACATGGATTAATAGAGGATATGGTTAGTTATAAATTTAAATTTAAATGATAAATTATTCTTTCCATTTTAATTTATTTTTATTTTTTATTAGATAAATAATGAAATTAAAAGCTTATGCAACTCTCATGCAGTAATTATTCAACTAACAGAAAACTAAAATAAAAGATTTTAAAAATTAGGAAATAATATCGTATGAATCCATCATTGTGATCCATGTTTTTTTATAAAAAGAAAAAAATATACGAGTGGATTTTATTAATTGGGTTCAAATTATTTTGTATTCTTGTATTTTTAAAAGTCAAAATAAATGATTAGTTATAAAATAAACATTAATGTTATTTTATAAAAAATAATATATTATAAAATAATTTAAAAAGACTAAAAATAATATATTTATCCAATTGAATGGGATACGGTTTATTAAATCATTCATGGTCTATTTATGATCCATTTTCCTTGTATATTAAATATATTAATCCCATAAGAGTAAAAAACATTGAAATCCCCATATTTGTCAAAAGTGATAATGAAGGGTTTAAATAAAATTTAAGTGTATAAATTCAATCCAAACATATCCAAATATTATTATATGAGAGGATTTAGATGAATAATCATCTATGTGTCAAATATTATATATATGAAGCCTCTTGGACGTTAAAATTTATATATATTAATTTTATATTTTAATAAATATCAAGAGTGCCCCTTATATCTCTTATACGAATTGAAACTCTTGGTTTAATTTTTTCACACTTGAAAACCCCTTTTGGTTTTTCCTAATACCTGACCAAATCCATCCCTTAAATCCCACCCCTCATTATAGAGACATTATTTTTGGCTATATACCCATTTTAGAGGTCTTAAGTTGTAAGGAAATGGATATTGTCCAAAGAAAAGAAAGATAAGGAATAAATGTGATGAGTCAGATGCAAAGTAAGGGAAACTTTACATTTAAAAACTCATTTTAAATATCATGAAATATTATTTTCTAATTTCTTTTCTTGCATTTCCAAATACATACAATTATTTTATGAATGTATTAATATGGTAATATGTAAATAATAAAGTATATTTCATGTTTCTTTTAACAATCTATCAAATGTTTTTCAAAGATATATTATAATATAATATTTTTAATTTCTTCTCAAAAGTGAACAATAATGTTCAATTTTGACATATATGGTGACAATGGATTTTTCCTCACCGACAACTACTATTTAGTGTTTGTATTCCATTATAAACATTTACATTTTCTTCACAGATAAACCCATCAACCCTTTTCTAATGATATATTTTTTTAAATACGTTTTAATGAAAATGGATATAAAAATATCCCTTAATTATTTATTATCTTTGCAAATAATGTCTTTAAATAAAATATTTCATGTATTATTATTATGTTATGGTTTCGGGGAATTAATTTTAGTGGTAGGTGGTTCTGTAATAATTTTAAAGCATGTGATCCCATATTGTATCTGTAATAAATTTGTTAAATTGATTAAGATAAATTATTAGGTTTCACCAAAAAGGTTTATTGCAATTTACCATGAATGTCATTCCAAGCCTAACCGTAAAAGTTTTTTTATTCAGAACATTGAAGGTTATTCTATTTGTAATCGTTAATAACATCCAATTTATAGGAGTGAAATTAAAATTAATCCTCAAGTTACCAACATATTTTATCAATTAATTATATGTGTTTTTATAGAAATATTGTGATTGTAAATTGGTAAGAAATTAACATATTTTTAATGTATAATATGTAATACTTCATAATGGAAAAACTTTTAGCTTTTAGAAAAAGTATTTATGATATTTTTATTATTTAAAACAAGCCTTCATGAATTTTATTTTCCCATTAATATTTCTTATCAAATTATCCATGAAAATATTTGGGTTGAGATGTTGTATTTTTTAGTAAAAAATTGCTTAATTTGAACCCAATGTTTATTTTTTACAATGGAAAATTTAGAAAAGAATTCATGTATTAGGAGTATAATTTTTTTATGTCCCTTACTAATAATATTTGGCACAAATAATGTTTTAAAAGGTTTTTCATATGATATTTTTGGATGATTAGGGGAAAGGATGAGGTGTAGATGAAAATTTTAAAGAAGTGTCATGAATAAAAAACATTTACCTTTAAAAAAGATTTATATTTTAAAAACATGATACTGAATAAAATATTTCACTTTATAATTTATAGATTTGTTATTAATGAATTATGACTAGTTTATCAAAAATCTATAATCCTAAAGGAACTATTGTAAGGAAATTAAGTAAATTCTTTCCAAAAGTCTCTATAATATGTAATGTTTAGGATTGGGTCCTTATAGTTCTCATGAGTGGAATGTTTTCGATATCTGTAGTGTTTAGTATAATAAAAATAGAAATTCATTGAATTATTTTACATTATGGTTAAGTTAAATTGATATATAATTTTAATATTATCATGTTTCCTCATCCAAAATTTATTTTTCATGAATGGTTTTACAAAGAGAAAACATGAAAACTTTAGTTGGAAGGCTCTAGGTAGAAATTATATTTACAAATTAGCATCTTGGAATGGTTAGAATTGGAACAGGGAAAATTCTTAGAATTATGGATGTTTTGACACATGATATAAGTAGTGGGGTCATCCATTCAAGAGAACATATTATTTTACCACATAGGTATATGAAAATATTGAACAATTTTATGAGAAAACCCCTCTTGAATTCTTTTGATCATTTGACATAATTGTTATGAAGGATGCATTACATGCATATATAAAATAATTTATGCCATGGGATGTTTTCATTGTCAATATAGAAATATTTTCATTTTCAATTATCATGGTGATATATAGTTGCGGTCAAAAATTAGGAATATTAGTTAAAGAGAATAGATTGATTACATGGAATGGGATGAATTTAAGAATATATTTACTGAGAGAAATCCCAAATCCATTAGCCATGGAATGGAAAATAAATTCATTGAATTGAGGAAAGTTGATTTCGATTAACCACTCTATGTATCTCTAAAAAATATTTAAATAATATTTTTTTAAGAATATAATATTATGGAAGTAAATTGATTTTATAGAAACCATTATAATGAATAACCTTCATGAAAATTATCTTATATCGCAAATAAAACCGAATAGTTTTACTATTGTTTCCTAGGATCAATATTGGGTAAAATAAATGAATAAGGATTTTTAATAGAGAGTAAACAACCAAACCATTGAATTTATACCAACATCAAATGGAAGAAATTTCATTGGGATAAATTCGGTGTATGAAAAAATAATAACAAAGATGTACATATGATATGTAATAACAATGAATATATAGATATAATTATGGATTATAATAATATTTCTTTTATTACTATTATGAAAAATATAAATTGAAAGTTTATTTTTATCCACTCTAATTTTATTTTTACTAAAAAAGTTATATATATATATATATATATATTTATATCAAAATTATAGATTAGAAATTGATATTGACACTAGTAAGTTCAATAATTTTATGAAATAAATTTTTAGGATTAAATATTCATTAAAGGCTAGATGATCAAGGGAAAAATTCATTGAAGTACTAGAAATTTTATAAAGTAAAATTTCATTAAATAATTTAATTAAATAAAGATTATTAGAGATAAAGGATGGTGTTGGTATTTATTTATGAAATTATATTTTGAGGATTGAGAAATATTTACTGATATTATCTGGTTTTTTTAATGTAGATTTATTATGAAATGTAATTTAATGATTAATTAAAATATTAATTGGGGTTCAAGATTGTATAAGGGATAGTTGTTAATATTATTTCCAAAAAGTAAATATTATATTATATATATATATATTTATATTTACATAAATAATTTTAATACATTTAATACCCACATTATTAAATGTGACACTCTATAATCATATTAATTAAAATTTGGATTTATTTTTTAGTAAATCTAATTTTTTTGTTGTAGTTTAGAAATAGGTGGTGTTGGAATGAGATAATGGTTTCAGATATTAGACTTGGTTATATATTCTGGGATAAATTCTGTTCTATGTGTCTTTTCAAAAAAAATCTAATTATTTTTTCCCTTTTGAGGACCAATTAAAAGGTGTATATGACATGGTATATGGTATTTTATCATGATGAGGGATGCATTAGAATAGTTAATGAGATGAAAAGATTAAATTTTAAGTAGTTTGAGGATTGAACTAATATTGAGAGAATATTAACTATGATGAGGGACGAATAAGTCTTTCTTATGGACCATGATAGATTAAATCTCACTTTAGGTGTTATTTGACCTATAAACCCCCAGGATAAATCATGAAGTATTATTTGAAGGAGGGTATATCACCCTATAATATAGGGGTACACCACTATGAATCCATGACAATGATGACGTGTTTTATCAATAAGTAGGATGGTCAAACCATTGTGTGACCCTAGTATAGGTGGTCGGGTTATTAGTTTAGTTTTTTCACAAGGTAATGGGCCATGGAACTATATGACATACCACCAAGGTTACCCTAGAAGTGGTTGTTTCATTATCTCTCAAATTATAATTCTATAACAAATTTCTGTATAGTTTTATAAGATTCAATTTTTAATAAAATTGTGTAGTTAATGAATTATTGAATGTTTTCATCCATCATTATCAACATGGATAAACTATTTTTTATGGGAATATATCTCCTCACACTGTTGACATATCTTTTATCATTTATCTTATTTACATTTTTTCTCTTATAAAATTTTGTTTATGGTGAGTGTATCACTCCTCTTGTGTTTATAATTATCTAATTTGGTTGTTTCATCTTTTCTCCCCCAAAATGACTACATTCATTGTCATTATTTGGTAGTTTTATTTCTATAATTATTGGATAAATTTTTGGACAAATTTTAAGGGGAACACTTCTCTAAACCCACGGTTGGTGATCACAATAATTTCCTTAACTATGTTTATGTTTAACATATAAGATATGATTTCCAAGACATATCAAGCATGTGTGTATGGCTTATAATGGAACCAACTTAGGTTTCATGTATTCTATACTCATGAATAAAATATAAGTGAAATTTTTATGGTTTATGAGTTTTATTTTTAGTTCCTATGTAACTAATTTCATTTCCTCCAATAAGGGGTCGTTGGTGTGGAAAAATTGGCATTTGTGGCATCATTAAATTCAACAGATATGGATAAGGGAAGGAAATATCCATTAGAGAATATTTTTGAGAAAAGGAATCATTTTTTATCTATATGGAATTTTGAAAACACTTCACTTATGGAACTATATAATGATAGAGTGGAATGTCCACCACATCCCTCCTCAATATAGAAATGTATCGACATTCAAAGAACATGGGGATGTATTTCTCATGTTTCTTAGTTCATTGAAAGTAAATATTTATATTCTAAAAATATACTTGTGTGATGTAGAAATATAACATGTGGTGATATACTATAAATATTGTTTCAATACCTATTTTTTAGGATGTATGTATGGATGTTAAAGGGACAACCTCGTAGATTATAAAACTAGCACTTTCATGAATTAACATCTCAAAACACCCATTGGATTACTCTACGTGACAAACCAGTGAAAAAAGTTTTTTCATAGTTCCTTCAATTAATTGTATTATTTTAAATAATCTATTGTTCACATTTCATCAAGGAATAACACTGCTTGTGAAAGAGGTAAAAGTTTGACAAAATTACTGAATTTGAGAAACACCCATATTGTGTATAACCCCAACATGGCATGTCTGTGCTACACAATTTTTCTAGATCCCATTTCTCACTAAAATAAAAGTGTCCACACAACTCATAATTCATGTAAACCTCAAATGGTGATCCCCCATTTTATAACTTCATTCAAAATATATAGTTTCATGAACAATGGGTTCTCATGAGACTTATATCCACTCAATCTGAGATTACACATAAAAATACAGATGAAAAACTTTTATCATGGGAAGTCATTAAAAATATATATACACTAATAATAGGCTGGAAAATCCCCATGCCATTTATAATAAGAATATGAATAATAATCCCTATTGAAATTACATGAGGAATGATATGTGAAACATTAATTCTAGTTTCTTCCATGAACTAGTGAAGTGGGAAAATATAGGTGAAATACCACCTCATTATCAATCAAGTTCATAAAAATGGTTGGGGATACAATTAAGTGTAATCATAAGTCATAAAAGCATCTAGGGAATCCACCCTGGTCCACCTATGAATCCATCAACTCTTTCGGGAATCATAATATGTAATCACCGCTCCATTTCTAATTTTTATCCTTTTTGTAACATATGACTCCTCTATAATATGTGTTAAACAATTAATTAACATATGGTATGTGAATAATATTCTACATAACATGAGCTCATGATTCCATGTGAGATATGTGTGGGATTCATCATCAGATGAGCAAGATGGGATCCCATATTCTATGGTCCCAAAATTATATTTCCCAAACCATCCCATATTATCTCTCCATTCACAAAAGAATCATCCTTACTCTATGATGCCAATATAAATCATATGAACTTGTCACATTACCAAAAAATATTCACCTCAAATGAAGATGCTTTGGATTAATTTTTTAATGTAGGATTCATAGGTAACCTCATTCAGATGCAATCCTACCATCAGAAAAATTACATCTTCCCCAATTGAGGTGTTACCTAAAAATATTTGTAATTTACCTCGATTATTAGAAATGATTTACATAAACCACCCATTTCCCCATTGTAAATGAAACTGTGATCATCACCACTTGATATTTAACTATTAATAACTATACAGACAAGATTTAAAATTGTCCTCACGCTTACATGAAAATCCTAGGTGGATTAATCCCCAATGTATGTTAACCTATAATGAACCCATATATGAAGATAATATTTCCAAGCAACTCCATAAGTCATTAAACTATGTTTATCTCCACATATCATTAAACAATTACCAACAATCTCAAATTATGTTAATGTATAACCAACGGATTCATTAAAAGAATATGTTGAAGCATCAACACGAGGATTTGAACCATTGATACTTGATTAGGTGATGATCCCACATGGTACTAGGTGATGATCTTTGGGTTTCTCAAGTGACAAGCATGAGGTGATATATGTGGTGATAAAATGAAACCTATGTTATGTGCATATGGTCTCTTCGTCATTCCTTTAGGTGATGAGCCAATATTATTTGTGTAGTGTGGAGAACACTTGATTCCTCATGCATAAAAGCCTAGGTAATATGAGAATAAATCCATTTCATTACTTATTTATTTTCATTACTTATATTTTATAGACTACTCTTCATTAAAATATTATAAAGGTTCTCAGTCGAAATATAAAAAGAATTTTTTTTAACCAAATTTTATTTTGTTGGTTTTATTTATAATATAAATTTAAAAATTATATCAATTAAATAAAAAAATGAATTTAGTTTTTTAAATCATTCAGTATAATTTACCTTAGATTCATATTTGGATAATTTCATGAGAAGTTTTATTTTTCCATGAATAGTGAAAATAATGATTTTTATTGAATATATTATTATCTTTTAGATTATATATAATGTGAAATTCTAATTTTAATTCGTTTTAAATTTTAATTAGTTATTTTTTATTTCAAATAATCTAAGTATTGTTTTTTAAATGACTTTAAAATTGAATTTAGAATAAAAAATTTTTTGATGTAAAAATCATTTTTATGAAAACAATAGTTTTCTTTGAATTTTTATGAATTAATATAAAACTACCTTTTACAACTTTTTGTTTTCAACGATATAAAATGGATTCAATATTTTTTATTTTTATGTCCTGGATTTAGTAAATAGTTACCTTTTATTTCTTTCATTATGAGTAGTTTACCTATTAATTTTTTTTACCACATTAAATGGTAAATTGGGTAATTAAAGATAAAAAATAGAATTAAAAGTGATAAAAATGACCATAAAACATAACAAAATTATTGGTTGAGTATAAATTATTCATTATAACACAAAATCAGAATATATGACATTTTTTAGAATTTATACATTTTTTAACTTTATAATATTTATGTGAATATAATCCAAAAAATGTCACACTCTTGCTTTTAATGACTATAGTATTTTTAATATATGGATTTATAGAGGATATAGTAATTTATAAATATAAATTTAAAAGATAATTATTTGTTAATTTTTTTTAATTTTTATTAGATAAATAACGACATTAGAATCTTATGCAACTCTCATGCAATAATTATTCAATTAATAGAAAAATAAAAAATGATTTTAAAATTTTGAAAATAATATGGTATGATTCAATCATTTTGATCCATTCTTTTTAATAAAAACCAAAAATATTAGAGTGTATCTTATTAATTATGTTCTAATTATTTTTAATTCTTATATTTTTTAAAATTCCAATTAAATAATGTGTTACTAAATAAACATTAATGTTATTTTATAATAAATAATATTTTGTTAAATAATTTATAAATACAAAAAAATAATATATTTATCCAATTGAATGGATATGGTTTATTAAATCAATCATGGTCCATTTCTAAGGAATTTTTCCTTTTATATTAAATATATTAACCCTTAAGAGTAAAGAACATTCCTATCACCGTAATTTTCAAAGGGATAATGAAGGGTTAAAATAAAATGTTAGGGGTAAAAATTCAATCCAAATCTACACAAATATTATTATCTGATGATATTTACATAAATAATCATCTGAGTTTATAATATATTATAAATATGGATCCTGTTGGACATTAAAATTTATTTATACTAATTTAATATTTTAATAAATATCAAGAGTTCCCCTCTCATATATTATAAAAGGGAACCTGATTGTTTAATTTTTCACACTTTAAAAAACCTTTTTTTATCCCAATACCTGACCAAATCCATTGAAAAAATCCCACACCTCATTACAAAGACATTATTTTTTTTCTTAATACCCATGTTAGATGTCTTACGTTGTAAGTAAATGGATATTTTCCAATGAAGTGGAAGATAAGGAACGGATGTGTTGAGTCAGACAGAAGGTAAGGGATACATTACATTACAAAATGCATTTTAAATATTGAAGAAAATTATTTTCCAAACTTTTTCCTTTTATTTCCAAATATATAAAAATATTTTATGTATTTATTTATATATGAATATGTGAATTATAAATTATATTTCGTGTTTACTTTCACTTTCTTTCAAATGTTGTCAAATGATATCTTATAATCCAATATTATCAATTTCATTACAAAGGATAACAATAATGTTCAATTTTAACATATATGGTGACAATTAATTTTCCCTCATCTATAACTACTATTTGATATTGTCATTACATTATAAATATTAACGTTTTCTTCATATATAAACCCTCATCCCCATTTTTCGATAATTTATTCCTTTGAAAATCTTTTAAAAAAGTGGATATAAAAATATACTTAATTGAATTATTATTATTGAAAATAATTTAATTAAATAAAATACTTCATGTATTGTAATTATGTTATGGTTCCATGGAATTATTTTTAGTAATAGGTGGTTATGTAATAAACCAAGATATAGTGAGCCCATTTTGGGTCTGCAATTAATTGGCTAAAGGGATGAAGTTAATATATTAGGTTTCTACTAAAGGTTTATTGCAATTTACCAAGAATTTTTATCCATGCCTAGCCATGATGGTTATTTTATTCATAAATATAGAGGTTATTCTATCTAAAACCATGAATCTTATCCAATTTATAGAAGTGAAAAATATGAAGCCTCAATTTACCTATATAATTTAGAAATTAATTCCATGTGTTTTTATATAAATCTTATTATTTAAAAATGGTAATAAAAGATCTTATTTTAAATGTATAATATATACTACTTCTTAAGGATTAAAAGTTTAACTTCTTGAAAATTTATTTATGATATATTTATTATTTCAAATAAACCTTTATAAATTTTATTATTCCATTAATATTTCATATAAAATTATACATGAAAATATTTGGGATGAGAAGATGTATTTTTGAGTAATAAAGTACTGACTTTAAACCGAATTTTTTTATTGAAAAAAGGAATGTTTCTAAATGTATTCATGTATTAAAAATTTAATTTTAGGTTTTTGTGTCCCTTAAAAATATTTTTGTTCACAAATCATGTTTTAAAATGTTTTTCATATGGTTTTTGGATGACATTGGGAAATTATGGGGGGAATGTATAAATTTAAAATAAGTGTCAACCAAAAACTTTATCATTCTAAATGTTTTTTTTGAAAAAAACATATACTGAATAAATATTTTCTTTTTGTTATTTATGGAGTTTTTATTTACGAATTTTGACCAGATTATCAAAAACATATAAACCTAAAGGAAATATGGTAGTGAAATTAAGTTAATTCATGTCTAAAGTCTCTATAATATGTAATGTTCATGATTGGGTCCCTATATTTCGCATGAGAGAAAACTTTTAGATATATGTTGTGTTAAGGATAATGTTAATAGAAAAGATTGAATTATTTTACATTATGGTTAAGTTAAATTGATAAATAATGTGAATATTATCATTTTTCCTTATCAAAAATCCTTTTATTAAGAATGGTTTTCCATAGATAAAACATGAAAACTTTAGTAGGAAGGCTCTATGTGGAAATTATCTTTCCAAATTAGCATCCTAAAATGGTTGGAATTGGATCTGGGATCATTATTACAATTATGGATTTGATGGAACATGATATAAGTAGTGGGTTCATCAATTCAATAGATAATATTGATTTACCACATGAGTATATTTCAATGTTGAACAATTTTATGAAACCAAACCCTCTAGAATTCTATGGTTAATTTGACACAATAGTTATAAAAGATGGATTACATGCCAAGATAAAATATTTGATGTCATGGGATGTTTTCATTATCAATAGATAACTATTCTTATTTAATATTATGAAAGTGAAGATAACCAGTGGTGGTTGAAAATCAGTAATATTAGGTATATTTAGGAGACTGATGGCTTGGAATAGGATGAATTTAAGAACATATTCATTGTGAAAAATCTGGAAGCCATTAACAATGGAATGAAAAATAAATTCATTGAATAGAGGAAATTGGATATTGATTCAGTGGCCTTATATGAGTAATGGTTCAATTGTGTAGAATTTTTTACACCAAATTTAATATAAGATATTAATAGTAATATTAATTTGTTTCAATCAAATTGAAGAAAAAATATCAAGGGGGTGAGGTTCTTAAAAATTGAAATTTATGAATTTTTTTTGATATTAATATAAGGTAGAAATGTATTTTTTCAATGATCAGGTGTAATATGATTTAATATAGAATAATAGCTCCATGAGTCAGACAAATGGGAAGAATCAATCAAAGGAATTTGGAGGCAGGAAAATCCTGTTTTCAAATTTTCAAATATGTAGTAAAAATTTGCATTGGTGAGTAACTTATTATATCTAGGAAGTGATTCTCATGTGTTAGGTTAGGGTATTTTTAGTGTAATTAAAATGAAATATATATTTGTATTGGTAAGACAAATTTTAATAAATATGTAGTATTTTTTTAATAAACTGATATAGTTCGTTATGAAAATGTTGTTCTAAAAAATAACCAGAACGACATGACGAAATGTGCCTTTAACTAGAAGGGTGTGGTGAAATTATTCACAAAAACATAATTAGATGTTGGTATATGAAACAATGTAGTAACATGTATTTTTATTTTTTATTCACATTACACTAATGTATTTATTCATTATATGACAAAAAATCGTTCATTTTTAGATTATTTTTTTAAATTGTGAATTCCACCTCAAGAAATGATATCAGGGCTTATGGTAAAAACAACACATGTAAGAATCAATGTTAAATAAAATAAAATATTATTCTTGTCATTTTCAATAGAAAGACTCTTTGGGAAAACCTTGATGTATTTTTTCTAGTACATTATTATTTTATTGTACATATAGATTGGCTCATTTTTTACCTTGAAATGATAGATCGTAGAGAAAAATAAGTTGTTTTTTAAAAAGTGTTTCAATTTTTATAAAATAATGGACCCATAGATTTGTAACATATCTATAATATACAACACTATTAAAATATATAAATGAAATTTATCTTTCACAAATTTTCAAAAAATAATAATACGTATTAGATTAACGAGAATCCAATAGTAAAATTATACATGGATGATTTTTTTAATATTTCCTCTAATGTTTTACTTGATAAAAATGTTGAATTTACTATTGATTTTGTTCATAATTCTAATCTAGTTTCAAAACCACCTTATTCAATGGATCTAATAAAAAATATTGAATTGAGAAACCAGTTTCAAGAGTTACATGACTGAGGATTCATTCTTTCTAGAAAGTCACCATGGGTTTCTAAGATTTTCATATTAAAAATAATGATTCTTATATGAGTATTTTCAAGGATTATAGATATTTTAAAAATATTACTATTATGAATAAGTATTTGGTTCCTAATATCGATGAATGGTTTGATAAACCCTATATTGATCAATATTTTTTGAAGGTTATCCTATGGTCAGGGTACCCTCAGATGAAGGTGAAGGATGATGAAATTTCAAAAACAAATCGAACTAGGTATAGAAATTATGAGTTTGTTATCATTCTCTTTGGGTTCAAAATTTCATTAACTATATTTAATGATATTATATATAGATATTTCCACGAATTTACTGATAAGTTTTTTTTCTTTTATTGATGATATTTGTTATTCTAAATTTTATGAGGGACACAAAAATCATATATAGATTATTCTACAACCCCATCATGAAAATATGTTATAAGAAAAAATTATCAAATGGTATTTTTAGATATAAAAGATTTAATTTATTTGGGAAAATCATAAATAAATATGTTATTAAATTTTATCCATCCAAAAATATTATAATTCATTAGTGGACAAAACCTAAAATGGTTTATGAAATTTGAATTATTTTTATATTTGGTAGATTGGATAAATATTTGAAAACATTTCTTGGTTACCTAGCCCATTTACTATGTTAACCTGAAAATTAGTTAAATTCATCTTGAAAATATAATGTGAAAATTGATTCTAGGAACTAGAACGAAGAATATTGGATGACCCAGTTTTGGATCTACCATTAGAAAATGGTGACTTTTTTACCTAAAGTGACTCCTCCATCAAAGAAAATGGTTTCATCCTAATACAGAATGATCAGGTAATTGGTTATGCTTCATGATAATTAAAACCACTTGAATCAATTTATCCTACTTATAATAATGAACATAATGTTACAAATATTTTTAAATAATTTACTGGAATCATTTATATATATCCAAGTATGAAATATATACTTAATTTAAATTTTTTTATAATATATCCACTTGGAGAGAGTAATAAATGTGTCTAAGTAGACAGATGGAAATGATTATGGATTATAATTTTCTGATCTCTTACCATCATTTTATGGAAAAAAGTAGTAGATGTGTTGAGTATAAAAAATAATGCTACACTAACCTTGCTTCATTTACAACAAGACCCTTTAGTTAGTATTTTGATGAATTTGTTCCTATAAATTATGAAACCATGAAATTGTCATATATTATTTCATGTATCACTAAAATCACATCGATTAGAAAACAATTAAAGAATCTCAGAAGAAATATTGTGGGTTACAAGAATGTGTTGAATTTTTTCAAAAGAGAAATTTAATAGATCTTAATTTATTTGAATAATGTGTTATAAAATATATAAAAAGATTGTGTTTTCCTTGTGATCCCCAATTTAAGATAGAAGTTTTGAGTGATTTTCATAGTTATCCATTAATTATACCCTAGAAGAAAAACTATGTATAGAGTATATTGAGAGTATTATTGGTGGTATGAGATGCAAGAATATATTGCTAAATTTATCATGAAATGTTAGATATTCCAACATGTTGAATAATAATTAAAAATTCTATAAGTGATGAATCATACTTTTCTATCACCAGAGTGGAAATGAGGAGATATTTCCATAGATTTTCCTCGATTGGTGGGTGCTACATAAATGTTGATTATCCACAAGTGGAAGGATCCTTCCCCATTGAACCATTATTGAATTTTCAGCATGTATAACTTAGTGAATAAAATTATGGACACTTTCAATAACAAATAGAAGTCCTCGAATCTTCCTTACTGGATTTATGATGATCATCATGAATTCATCAAAAGAATAATTATAAAGGGAAATGTCAGTTTTACATAGGAAATGAATAGTTATATAAATAAAAAAGGATTACTGGATGAATAATATTGTGGATATTGATTTGTAAAAAGCATAATACTGTATGGTATATTCGTTTATCATCAAGGTAATCCCATTCATCTTTTTCTCTTCTCACTTTACTGATGTTTATTTTCACTGTTTTAGCTCAATCTGGATATCAATATCATTTATGAGAAAAAACAATGGCATCATCAAGTATGTTTGATGGAATTCCAAAGGATATCCTGTATCCCCCACAATCATTATCATGATGTAGAACTCTTTCATTATGTATATCAGCAAAAATCTCCATGATGGAATAATTCTACCAATTCAGTGTTCAACCCAATTTTAATGCCTCTCTCATCTTAAATATTTGGTTGATACTATTATATTTATCAATATGGGTAAGTTTTATATTGAAGGCCTCAATAGGGTAATTAATGTCCTTTTTTTGGAGTGGTCAACAGTTTATCAATGAGAAGAAAAACAACATTTTTCCTAATCACTTCATTACCGGGATAACTAGACACATGGAAGAAATATTTTTCATGAAAATTAGGAATATACTAAAAGGGTATTTTGGTTTTCCCATCACTTAATTTCAGCTCTGGGTGTGCCAATTTAACATAAAAGTGAACAATATCACGAGATGAATAACCAATTGGAAAATACACTTCTTGTACTTCAGATGATGGAAAACTTTGATGAACATTAAACTTTTTAACTCCCTCATGAATATTATTTGTGTTAGTTTAGTTCTGAACACTAATATTTCTAATGTTTATCGTATTATGTTTTCCATCTAATGGGATAATTGTCTTGAGGGGAAGTTCTATTAGGCCTCTTAAGGAACATTGGAAATTCTGGTTTGGGGGATGAATTAGTGTTCAAATCATATCAAAGACTTCACACAATATACATGTAAAGCATTCTTCGGAGGGAATGGAGGGTCAAACTCTTTTGGGACTGTTTTTTTTTTCAATGAAGAATGGGTTTATTGACCCTTTTAATGTAAGAGTCACTTATCTCTAGTGTTTAGTGGGAACATTTACTGAAAACATGGAGAAAAGTGTGACATTCATTATTGGATTGGGTGATATTGGATTTCGGTTCCATAACTAGAGCAGGAGGATCCTCGGGTTCCTAGGATATCCCACCCCAAGTATCTCCTTCAAAAAAGCCTAAAGACAGCATTTGGTTATTAATTCTATACTAGAATGCTTCAAAATTTGGTTTTTGATTTTCTTGACCTATTGAAAAAACCCTTATATTTTCATCTTCTTTGATTCGTTATCTGGTACATTTTCTACTAAAGATGACTGAATGATGGTTCTCCAGCTATTGGAATGAGACAGATGGTGTGAAGATTTTGGTGTAATAATTTCCCTTAAAAAATTAATTTCCAAGTGTGTCATATCATGAATAAATTCATTCCCATTGAAGGAAATGTCCATCATACAGGTATTAAACATGCATCCTGATGTCATTATTATAGTATGAATCTAAGGAAAACCGTGAAACATATCTTTTTATAATGTAAAAGGGTTTAATGGTTTTGTAAAATTTGTGGAGGATTTAATAGTGTGGTATCAAAATATTTCTCAAGTGACAACTTCCTTACTCTCTGGTTTCATGGTGTTTGGGATTATAGATTTTAGAAGAATGTGAGAGGTTCTATTCTCACTATTGGATGTTGGTGCTTATGCTCCATGAGGAAAAAGTACCTCCTTAATGGTACCACGATCTCTAATATACTAATTTTTTAGAAGAAAAAGAATCTAGGAATACCTAATCCAATAGATTACAAATTGGGATGCATCTCTGTATTTGAAATCCATCAATTTTTATAGTATACTTGACACCTATTTATAACCCCCAGCCCCATGATTCTATATTTGATGGAAAACACATGAAACGATGATAAAACTCAAATCTGATGGATTGTGTATTGGGGTGGGATGGGGCTGGGGTATTGTGCAGGATGGTAATGGATCGGTTTTTATTGCTTTAATATCCTCTTTTGGTGAAGGCCACTCACTTCAGGCTGATGAAGATATGATGCATGTTGGCCGTGTTATGTTCAAGGAGAAGAATATCATGCATGATTACATTGAAACTAATTCTTTTCAAAATTTCAACTCTATTCATGAATGTATATCTACTCCCTAGTCCAACAATTACTAAGTCCCAAGGTGTAAGAATCTGATTTCTGGAGGCACAAGCATCAATCACACATGTTGGGAGGGAAATAATATAGATGGTTACATTTGTTTAGGGGTTTTTTCCTATCACATTGTCTCTATATTCTATTTTATTGGATCCTCCCCACAAAATGGTGATATTTTTTTCATTATCGACTCTTTGGGTCTCCATTATTATAGTCCACCAAGATATTTTGGCCTCTTTGTATCCCTAATGCATGGGACTATGTTTTACTTCTTTAATTGAAAAATATTATTATTAAGTTATTATTGATTGATTAACTATGTCTATCCATTTAAATCCCATTTGAGATACTATGTCCTTATATCATATATAATCATTTTATAACAAAGAGATATGAAATATTCTTGTAATTACTCTCTCTATTCTATATTTCTATGATCTCGGGTTCACTTTTAATTTTTGGAAAGGACTTAGGAAGTCATTGGGTATTGAAATAATTTTTAGAATAGATTATCAACCTCAATCTGATGGACAATCCATGTGAACAATTTAGAACATGGAATGCACGATTCCTTCTTGTTTAATGGATTTGTTTGGATATAGGGATCATAATCCAAACTTGGTTGAGTTTTCTTATAATAATTGTTTTTATTCTCGTATGCAAATAAGACCATTTGTGGAATTACATAGAAAGAAATATCAAGCTCTCAATTTTTGTGAATAAGTTAGTGAAAGGAATTTTATTAAACAAAAATTTATATTGAAAATAGTTGTTAATGTGATTGTAATTTAGAAAAATATATGGATGTCTTAGAGGTGGCAGAGAAGTTTTTCATATAACTATAGGAAATATCATTCATTCAAATTAGGTGATCATTTTGGTCTTAATGTATATCCATGGAAAAGTGTTACGTGTTTTGGTAGAAAGTTGAAGTTAATTCACTAATTCATTAGACCAAATGTTCTCCTAGAGAAGGTTGTATTAGTGGCATTCTGGGTGACCATTCCTCTATGATTATCCATTGTAGAAAACATTTTTCATGTTTCTATTTCAAGAAAATATTTCCCAAATACACATCTTGATTTGATCCCTAAAGTAGTTCAGTTGGAAGTGATCCTTTATTATAAGGACTGGTCAATTCAAATTATTGATCAGAGAGATGAATTATTTTTGAAAACATTAATTTTATAGGTTTTGGATTTGGTGAAAACTATATGGTCAAATAATAAACATGGGAATCTGAAAATGATATGAGGGAAAGTTTTCCCCACTTTTTGGATAAGTGAATAAAATTGCAAGGACAAAATTTCTAAAATGACAGAAGATTGTAAAAACCTGTCTAATATTAGAATAAATAGATTTTATCTATTATTAATATTCATTAACTATATTTTAATTATTTATTTGCATTTTAATAATATTATGTAATTTTTTCGTCAAAAGGGAAAAATTCATTATTTTTAACGAAATTGGAATTTAAAAGTTTTCATTTAAAAATGATATTAGAATTATAGATTCTTAATTTGAAAATAACTAATTTCCCAGTTGAAATAATTATTTTAGGATGTATTTTTTATATTTTTCTAAAAATATTATTTTTTCAATGAATAAGGAAAAAATTGATTTTTATAAGAAAACATTATTTCTTTGATTACTGAAAAAAATATACTTTGGAATAGTTATAAATTTTAATTTGTTATTTATTATTTTAAATAATAAATTTTTTTATTTAATTAAATTGTATACCTTAATTTAATATAAAATAATTATACTGAAAATTTAATTTCTATGTAAAAAATTTTATCTCTACTTTCTCATGAAATTTTAAATTAAATGTAGCCACTTTTTTTAATATTGAAAATTTGATTTAATAATTAAAATGAGAACATAAAATTTGTTTAAATTGGTGTCTTTTATTTTTTCTAATATTAATAGTAACCTTAGAAATTTTCTTTATCACAATAAAGAGAAAATCTAGAAATTAAAGTTGAAAATAATATATTAAGGAATAAATAAATGACACTAAAACATAAATTAAATATTTATGATAATATCTCATCAATAAAAATCAAATAGTCTAATAATGATTATTTTTTCATTTGGGACATGATTTTATCCATTATATTATTTAAGTGAATAAAAAATAAGAAAATGACACACTTTTTCTTTAATTACTATAATTTTTTTAACATAACGATAAAATTGAGGATACATTTAGTTATAAATATACATTTAAAATATAAAATAATTCTCTATCGAGGAAGTTTAATTTTAATTTTTATTGAATAAATAATTAAAATATATGTTTATACAATGATGGTGGAGTAATTATTCAGTTAGAAGGAAAATTTTATAAATGACATTCAAAATGGTAAAATAATACGATATTATTGAATCATTCTATTCGATGATTTTTATGGATAAAAATGGAATGTTAGAGATATTTGGATTCATCATATTCTAATAATTTTTTTTAAAATTAAAATTAATTGAATAGTTCTAAAATTGATATTAAAGTTATTTTTATTAAAAATAATATATTATTAAATGATATAAAATTTCATTAAATATGATCACATACCAAGTGAATGCAAAATTTTTGATGAAATATTCCATGATCCATTTTTGGTCCATTTTAATCTAATAGAAAAATCAATATCCCCTTAATATTAAAGAACAGTTATACCACTTTAATTCTATAAATGGTCACATTAGGGTTAAAACAAAAATACATATCGGATAAAAGGTTATTTAATATATTATGATTTTTATTACATGAGAGGATTTAGATATATAAAATTAATATCTTTAAATATTATTATTTTAGTGACTTTTATTATACAAAATTATTTTATGAAAATTTAAAATTTTAAGATATTCCAATAGTTCCCCTCCCATCTCTTAAAAATGGCATGTCTTCTTCTCATTTCTCCAAATAATTAATATCCTTTTGGTTCGTCAATGGTCATCCCAAATCCCATATTATCATCACTATCCACTATATATATACCATATATTTTTAGTAATATAAATATTAGAGTTATTAATGTGTAATGAAATGAGATTTTATAAGGATGTAAAAGATAAAGAACATACATGATGAGTCTGACTCGAGGTATGTGAAAAATAACATTTAAAAGAAATTTTTAAATATTTTAATGATTTATTTTACAAATAATTTTCATCAATTTACATATTATAAAAATTATATTATGAATGTAATAATGTAGATACATGTGAATTAAAATTTATGTTTAATATTTATTTTGAATTTATTTGAAAGGTTTACAAATGGGTTATTTTTACAGAATGTTTTAACTTTATTTTAAAAGAAAAAAATAAATTTACCATTTTAATGTATATATAGATAAATAAAATTACTACAATTATAACTATTATGTTCCTTCTAGATACCTTTATAAGAATTCATGTTTTATTTAATTAAGACCCTAAATTCCCCTTGTTCATGGAATTTTTTTTATTTGAAAAATGGGTTTTATAGAAAATATATATATGAATATAAAAAAATATTTTAATGTGGGTGTAATGATTTTTTATAATGATATTATTCATGTTTTATGATTATTGTATACTTTTGGGATGTTTTTATGATTATGGGTGGTTCTGTTATAATCCTAGGGTGGGTAAGCCTGTTAAAGAAGTCTAATGCATTGGGTAAAGGTATGGAGTTAACTGATTTTGTTTATCGAAATTCATTATGGGAATTCACTATGAAGGTTTTTTATAGTGTTAACAATATGGATATTTATGTGTAACCATGAAGGTTATGCTATGTGTAACCATGGTGGTTATCCCATTTGTAATATTGATAAAAAACATGTTTCCTCGTGTTACCTATATGATTTATCTATTCATCCTATATGGTTTTATGGAAATATTATGATTTCAAAAAAAATTGAAATGATATTTTTTCTAAAGGAAAATATATGCGACTTCATATGGATGAGAAGTATGACATTGTTAAAAATTAGTCATGATTTTATGATTATTTCAAAGAAACCATTAGGATTTTCATTGTCTCCTTTAAGATTTATTAATAAATATTCTATGAAAACCGTTACGCAATGAATTTTATTTCATGGGTTAAAAAATGATTAGATTGAACTCAAAGATTAATTTACGAAATGAATATTTCTATAAGTATCCAAGGACTAACCATCTCTTTCCTTCTTTTTATGTACGTTACTTAGTATTTTTCTCATACGAAATTTTTAAATGTTTTTTAATGGAATTGAAATATTAGAATGAATAAGTATTATTTCAAGATGAATATTTTGATGATATTTCATGGAAAGAATACAGATTTATTTTTAAAAGTATTATTTTAGGAAAACTCAGATATTAAATAAAAGTGTCCACTTTGAAATTTTTGGGTTTTTTTGTATTAGTTATGTCATAATTTAGTAAAAATATAAAATTCTAGATATTTTTGAATAAAATAAGGATACATATATAATGAATTCACTATAAAATACAATTTTTCAATCCATGTGACAATATCAAGGGATATAGATGATATTTCTTACACGATAACCACAAAAATCATATGTGTCAAAGAAGTGACATGTTCGTTCTCTGTTTAGGGGATGATACTATGATTCATTAATAATGTGATGATAATAGGATACCTATAATGATGGGTTAGGGATTATTGAGGGTACAAATGTTTCCCCTTGTGTGATGAATATAGGAATCCTTATGTGGTGAGCATGTTTAGCCTCTGGTTATGAAGTAGTATTTCTCTATAAAACTAAAACATATTTATTATTTGGATGATAATAAGTTATCTTGCATGAAATTAATCATATGACTTATTTTTAAACATATTATTCAATATGTGATAAAAATATAATTCCCCCATGGCCCATCATTATGAAGATATTTTTAGACATCCATCATACAAAAACATGCCCGACGAGCTCCAAAAATACATTCTCTACAACATAATGTGTTCACTATGCTATAGAAACCATTGGTATAATTAACATGTACATACATTTGGGTGAATAAAATAATGGGATTTAATATAATGTTTTAAATCTTTGAGGGAGACCCAATCTAGGAAATATGTTGATGAAGGAGTCCATTAAAGGAAGGTCCAACATCCCATCATACTATTTTATTCATGAAGTTGAGATAATCACCACTAGAGGTAAAGTATTTCCATCGATGGATTAAAGGAATGTTAGAATAAAAAAAATAACATCCATGATGAATATATAATAATATAGGTTATGTTAGAAATATATAGAAAATTGGGGTGATGAAAATGGATAGGTTGGAACCCATGAGGGGTGTTACTAATTGTGACTTTTCTGTTAGACCTTGTGAAATACGGTAGTTTTTATTGAATTAATGGAAGAACTAAATTATTATAACAATAGTGGTTACTTTGAATGATTGAGAAATGGTTGGGTTGGTAGAAACTGCCCTATGGTTGAATATAACTGGACTTCAAAAGAATTCAACCATTTAGGACCTTGAGAATCTTTATATTTATTTTGATTACTCAATGATGAAATTCCATTAATTATTGAAAACTGATATATCTTTTGGATTTTACATACTTGTGAAACATATTTGATATATGTGTATGGTCTATTATAATTAAAACTTAAAATGACATGGATTTGTGGGTTAGGTGTTTTATTCACCAAGAGTACGAATATTGAGAATTTGTGATGAATTATATTATACAGGATTTTGTGGGATGTTTGGGTGTAATTCCAACCATAATAAATTAAAAATTAGGTTGGTTAAAATTTAAACAAGGGTAGTGTCTTCTGACATGGAATTTTGTGTAATACCAACTCAAATGTTTTGGATGGTTTAAAGGTTGGGTTTGGGTGTAATTTTAACCTAGTTGTGGATATTTTGTCCAGGTATGGTGTAATCTAATACTAGGTAGGGTCATGGGATTAGTATGGGTTTAACATGAACAAAAAAATTCATTGAAAGATTATATAGATATTTTGTGTTATGTATTGTGATGGAATTTTTAAGAAGGTAACAAGATAAACTTTGGTTATGTTTTTTGAATGATATCACTCGACATAATAAATAGTCAAAGAATGTATAGTCAATCCTATGTGAAATCATTGAACTCGAGGACTAACTGTGATATATTTATTATATGTTTATTTATATTTCATATCACATTAACATGGACATTTAAACTTGTTAGGTTGAGGGATTCTATTAGTATTGGTATAATGAGTTGTACTAGAACCACTTTCAAAAACCGTGGGTACAACAGAAAAAATTTTGGTTTTACAGATTGAAAAAGGAAATGAGACTATGTGTAATGTTTTATATAGGTGGATGGTTTGGAGTTGGGATATGGAACCATACTATGATTAATGAGAAATTTTATGGTTATCTTTAGGTCTGATTATTGTTTTGAAACTGATGTTTATATCCAATTGATATGAATCCTACTTTAATATTTTATGAAATTTATGAAATTATAATAATTCATTTTTTTTATTTCCAAGAAATGGTTATTTAATTTATGGAATATAAATATGATTTCTCTTTTTATTTCTGATTATGATTATGTTGACTATTATTGATGTTATATTCATTGTTATTTTAGGATACCTAACCCTAAGGGAATTTTTTACGCATATAGTATCTAGACCCCATATCTTATTTATTTCCTTTTTTATATAGAGAGGCATAACTAAATTATATAATGGCATAGTTAGGTCATGAAAAAATAAAACTAAATTAGATATTTCATATTATGTGTGGAAAACATAGGCCAAATAAAAATTCAAAATCATTGAATATTAATAAGTACATAAAATTTATTTGTATGCTATTATGATTTATTAACTAAAAAATAATCATTTTCTTTTTTATCTACAATGATAAAATAAGTCAAAGTGATTTTAATGGGAGTCATATTACCATACAAAACAAGAAGTCACAAATATATAAAAATTATTATGGACATTGGTTTTTTGACTCTTAAAATGATGAGTAAAATGTTATATGCCATATATATATATATATATTCTAATTTCTCTATGTAATTGGATGATATTAAATCTATATCAAGGGACAACCTTATACTTGGTTAGTATGTTTTATTCTTGGTAAATAAAAAAACATGTAATTGTTTACTTCATAAAAATTATGGAATACCTTAATATTATTATTAATTTATATATTAATATATTGTATATGATGTAAAAGTTCATGTAATTAAAAGAGAAGACGGATTTACCTATACCCAAGTAATATAAAAAAAAGTTCTTAAAGATTAAAAATAAACTTTTCAATAATTCAAAAGTATGTTACATTGATATTAAATATTAACATATCAATGTCATGTCCAAGAAGTATCTTATGAAACTATATTATGTGTCAAAAAATGATTTGATAAATGACATAATTCCCAAATCACTTCCTGAACTATTTTATACGATAAAGGTTACCTTCATGTTAATCCACTATATTTTCCTTAAAGATTATCAAATCCACACTAATTTCCCTTTAATTTTTTGATTATTTTGAAATTGTTTTTTTGCAGAGTTACAAGACCCAATGATTGTGTGATAAAGTATATATTTTTTAACATTTTTCAATTAATAACAAATTTATGCGATATGTTAATTGTTTTTTTAAATTTTAATTTACTACATAGATCAGAGATCATGCAATATTATATTTGGGTCATAAAATTTCATAGAAATGGATTTGGATTATTACATTTGTTTACAACAGGGGAGAGAAATTGTATATTTTATATTGGAGAATACATTCATGTAAATTAGTATATTCATGGTTACTTTTCTAGCACTGTTAACTTTTTATAATTGTCTTAAAGGATTCTATAAAATCCAAATGTGGGGAATATTAGGACCCTATTGATTTATGGACTTGTATTACATAAATCATATCTATTTATAAAGTTATAAAGAAATTTTAATTAATTAATTTCAATTATATGAGAATATTTTATATTTGGGAACAAAATATAGTGAATTAACGACATTTTATATTAATAATAGTTGAAAAAATATAGTATCTTATATATATATTAATTAATTTATAGATATAAATATTTATATATTTATATTAATATTGTGATTATTTAATAAATTCATTAAGGATGCTTAAAAAATCCATAAATATTAAACTAGGTGATTTTTATTTATTACAATGATTTCATTAGTAGGAAAACCAAAATAAGTTATAAAAAGTGATTTAATGATATTATTGTTATAATGAATTTTATAAAAGGGGTATATAATCAACTAATTTTATTTATCTAAAATTTCTTT
This sequence comes from Viscum album, assembly GCA_963277665.1. Classification (NCBI taxonomy): domain Eukaryota; kingdom Viridiplantae; phylum Streptophyta; class Magnoliopsida; order Santalales; family Viscaceae; genus Viscum; species Viscum album. Next base: position 1,055,816,764 of record OY728119.1, on the reverse strand, counting down.
TTTCAAACACCAAAAATATCTAAATTATATTCTAAAAATAATCATTTTTAATTTACATTATAATAAAACTAAAAAATTTAATACATGTTTATGTTTAAAATAAATTTTTTTAAGAAATAAATTATATATTTTAAAATAAAAATAAAACATATAAATAAATTTTTTAAATCTAAATTTTTTTTTGAAAACATTAATTTAAAAAATAACACAAAATTATTTTTGTAAAGGTTATTTTATTTCTATTATTCATTATAGTTTCTTAAATTAATATAAATTAGTCTAAAATTATTCTATGATAATTTATATTTCATCAAAATTATGAAAATATATTCGATAACCACATTATATAGCAACCACAATCACCATGTAATGTTCCATATTTTATGCCCTTATGAAAAGATGAATGGATTTTGATGAATATTAATTCTTTAATTTGTTAACTATTTTTGTTTTCTATGTATGATGGGGGGAATAATGTACCAATGAATAGGGATATTAATGAAACTATTGGTTTTAGAAATATAGTTTATCTTTTACTGCTGATAAATGACGTTTTGAATAAATTTTGAGATGTTTTAAATTATATATTTTTAGTCATGTATTCTTATTATTAGGATTATAAAAAATACTATAGTTATTATTCATATTAGAATCAATTGAGCAATGTCCTAGATCATGTTTTTATATACGGGTACTTATATAGATTGAATATTCATATAAAGTGTAATTCCCCATCCTAGATCAAGTTTTAGATGATGTAAATACTGGCCTAAGGGACCTCTCTCAGTATGAAAGATTCTAACTAGGTATTTTCCATTGATAAATATATTGGGGAGAAAATGAACATGAAATAAATAACTAACATATAATAAACTAAGGAAGTATAAATAGTAAAGAAATAATACTATGAAAACCCACAGTTTGTAAAACATAAGAACCATTATATGCTTTAAAACTATCTGGCGTTAATTTAATATATCAGTAATCAAGGGATCCCAACACATGGTTGATGAATACAAACTATAAAAATAATAAACTAATACAAACGGAAAAAACAAAATATGAATGAGTGGATCCTAATAATATTACTCTTTTAGGTTTATAAAATTAGGACAAATTAATTATTTACATTTTTTATTTAATTGGATAAAATATAAGTTTTCCAAATTAGATTATATCAAATTTTTTTTACCAAATTTTTTTTCCTGGAATAAGATTATTTACCAATGAAATGATTTTTTAAAATCTATTCAGTTTAAATTTTAAAAGATAATTTAATATTTAACTAATTAAGTATTAACTATTCCCAGATGATCAAATTGGGATATATTTTGAATGGAGATTATATTTTATATTCTTATTACTTTATTGATTTTATAGTTATGTTTCTTTTTAGGTGAGGTATAAATTCTCTATGGGAACTGGTTCCAAGAAAAAGTTGCCTTTATTCTGTTTTTTCTTTTCATTTTTTATCCTATCCCCCCAAATGGATTCTTTTGAACTCATAAGTGGATACTTTCCACTTAACTTCATCTTTATGAGAGATAAATATTGAAAATTATTTAAGTGGTTTAATTGGTTCTCTTTATATAAGTTTGATTATGGTTTAGTGGGTTTTCCTGGTGAAAATTCAGTGGGAAACATCAATATTTTACGCATAAGGGTAGTCACTTTCAATGTTTTGGATCTACCAATATATAGTTTAGTTTTATTAAGAATATTATAATTTTCATTTTTTAGAGTACCTAATGAAGATCAATATATTATTTATTTGGTAGAAATTTCAGTTCCATACCAATTTTGGACTTTTAGTTTATAAAAATATCAATCACATGAAGTATTTTATTTATGAACACAACCCATGTATTATTCTTTAGAATAAGGGGTTAAAGGTGTTAGTTAATTTTTTTTTGTGATTAATAATTCAGTTTACAATTACATGGGCTATGGTAGGGTAATAGGCATACACCTTGTTCTGGGGACACATGGTTATATATGATTCCATGATAGAGGTGATGTTTAGTTTATGGAAAGAGGTTGTGTGCATTGTATGAAATGAACCCATGTGAGGTACATGGAATGGTGCATGACAAGGAACCCATTTTGGGAAGCTTTCCATGTAGGGAAAGATAATTACATATATTGGGGAAAGTTACACACTGAGTGGGTAGTGGAGAAAGACTACATAAGGTTAAGGGGTTACACATCATTTACTCACAGTTTACACTATTTATCATCCCTCTATGGGGCAATTCTCTTGTTTTCCACCCTACCGTTAGAATTAGCCTCATGAGCAGTTCATATTTAGATGTTTTTATATACATCATAATGGCAGAATAATTTAGGTAAGAATAATCCTTTTGGTTGGTGTTTTAGTTTGGGAATGATTTTATGGGAGGATTTGACTGAGGTTTGAATTTAGAATAATCCTGATGGTTGGTTTTTGTGGTGAGGCCCGGGTGTGGTTCATGTTATAATTAGTCTCTAAAGATTGATGTTACTAAGGGGGGTTTTATGTTTGTTTTTATAGATATCAAAATTTTCGATAGAGTAGTATATTGGGTGGGATCATAGGGAACTCCTTTGTTGTTACTATCAATTTCATGCGGTCTGAAGAGATGAGGTTTTAGACTGCACACTTGATGTTTGGATTGGTTATATCCATCTAATTGGGTTATGTAGGATATCGAGTCTAGTTTGATGCCATCGTCTGAATTTTAATATAGTTTTAAGGGACCTCTTGATGATTCCCATACATGGGTTGTGATGATGATGGATTCTGAAAAATTTTGGTGTTACTAAAGGAAGAGTTTTGTTTTTGGATGGTTATTATGGTTTATTAAAGCAGGATTTAAAAGAGATTTTAGATATTATTGAGGGAGTTATGGGGTGTGTAGTATTCCTTAATGTATTTTACAAGGATACCTTTTCTTTTTTGACCCTAAGAAGTCCATTCCTAGATTTCAATAGTGATGATAAAAATTATTTACATTGGTCAACACATGGTTTTTTTCTAATAGATTATATAATATAAATTTTTCTTAGAACCAGATTTAGATGATGGGTGTGGTAATTAGATTATCGGGGTTTCAGTGTACTATTTCTAGGAAACATGATTCGATTAATTCCCTACATAGAATATAAGAGGATAAATATTGGATTTAGATGGGCTTTGAATTAGCCCTATGTTTGATTAATTTTCTGTTCTATGGTTGGTAGGTGTTAGGAAGGTATACAGATCTAATTGGAAACCTGGTTGAGCAAAACCCAGATACATGAATGGGACCCATGGGTATGTAGGTATAAATTTTTATGCCTAGTGGTATGAATAAGTTCCTCTTGTCATTGAATTCCTTATGCTGTATTTATTGATTTTCCTCCATATCATCCATATCTATTTTCCTCATTAAATTCATGAAAATGTAAATAACCCTTCACAATGAAGTATGTTATATACATCTAGGAAACCCACCAGTTATTTTTAATAAATCTAACAACCATTTTATTTTTTGAAACAATCCCTTCTAATATATTTTTTTAATAATAGTACCAAAAATCCATTCAACATCAACAAATTTAATTTCCTATTTAGTTTATTGATTTAAAATGTGTTCTCCTCCCCTCTAATTTTTAAATAAAAAACTAAATGATCATTTTCATCTATTATACATTATCAATATTATTTTAACTAAAATCTCACCCCATATTTTGAAAACACAATCTCCACCTATGGCATATATATATTCTTAGAATTTCATATTACTATACACATATAAACCACATCGACCAATTCTACATTTATCATTTAAGGTAAAAAACTATTTATTTATATATATATACTATTCATTATTTTAATTAAGTTTCTCGTCACTTATAAAAGAGTCATAAAAATATCTTCTACACTTACAGTGCCAATGGTTAGTATGGGAACATGATTTTAAGTTAATAACATGTTTGTTTTCCATTTTATTTAGAGACATACATAAATGAATTCAAATTGAGTAATAAAATGTTTCATGTATATATATGTGATATTAATCACACTCACACAATATTATAATCAATTAAAAAATAAAACATCGGTCATGTGATACTTTCCAAGTGATGAACTAATTGATAAACACCTTATATCAAACTCATTATAACACTAGATATCCAAGACCTTTCATCCATTAGGGGGTGTTTCTCCTTCTCTAAATTATTAAATACCCATTTATTTTTTAAATCTAGCCTCCCAAGAATACTTCAACACATTATACTAATTATTTGGTTTATGTTTATCAGGAAAATCTTCTTCCATTCGATTTTGGTGTCATTAAATCACTAACAGTACCAGATGGTTAACAAAAAAAACTAATCAATAACTTGTCTAGTAATATTGATGACTCAAAATATAGTTGACATATTTCATATTAAATGTTATATAACACTTTAAATTTTATGATTAAAATTATATAATTACATATAATTTTTCATAAAACTTCAAAATTTCAAAATTTTGGTTTTTAGTACTGAATTAAAATTTGATTTTTTATTAAAATAAGTGATCATATGCATGATGTAATAAATAGGTGTGACATGGGATTAACTAATGGAAGTATAGATGAATTACTGTATTCAATTTAAATATATTCATGTAGAATATATCAAATTATTATTTAGCACATTATGTTAATTTCAGAAAACCTACAGTCCATGATTTTTTTATTTCCAAAAACAATTCATGACTCTGGAACATAAACTATGTCATGATTTGGATGACTCATTATCCAAAATTTCTTTAAATACAAACATCCTATATATCATACAACCCTCTTAAAAATTCTATAATATTACAATATTTTTAGAAAATAAATATACAGGGAGATGGTCAAATTCTAGTTTTCTTTATGTAGAGGAATATTGGTGGTATTAGTTATCCAAAAATGTACTACCAAATCAATTTAAAGAATTATTTCTGGTTAATCTCTCAATACCACTTATTGAAAAACAATTTAAAATATTTTATATGTGATCACCTATCTTCTCCTGATTAGTTTCCATTTCCATTCTGAGAACGATCTAACTAATACATGCTTCCTTATTTGATTCTTGATCACTACATCATTCTCCATGTTTCATATTCCATAAGTGGGATCCTAAACTAGACTCATATTTTTAACGTGTGGTAATATTTTGGAATCATATTAGGCATGATTCATGGTTATTATTTTGGATATGCATTAGAAAAACCTTATACCTTTTTTCTTTTAGTGAGTCTTTCTTAATGATTTTATCCATTCTTTGTTATATAAGATGAGTTTACATTTATAACATCATTCGTATTTTCATTATTTTTTACATGAGAGATATTTAATAGACTTAAAAAAAATTATTATTCAACTATGATATTATTTTATCCATGTTTTACATTAGTATTATGATTATTATTTTTAAATGTAATAGATTTTTCTTTTTTCCATAGTTTCCTCCCAATAAAGATGGTAATTTTGTTCATCTCTTGGAATTTTATTCTTTATTTATCATTCCATAATTTCATTATATATATAAATTTCTAAAATAAAAAAAAATATCTCAATAATATCACAGCTCCATATGATTTCCTTGGTTGAGATGTTTTGGTGTTTTCCCATCCTCTATTAATCTGTCTATATTCTAGACACACACTCATGATCTATACCATAATCTGAAAAAAGTAACACATTGTATCTAAGTTTTAATGAGAGATATAATTAATATATTTATTAAGATCTTAATACTTACTCATCAATTCAAAATTTATACTATTGTGGTCTCTAGTAGCCATGGATACATTATGGTGGATTCCTAACATTCTAATTAATTTTTTTTACCTATCCTTAGGAACGTCAATCAAAATATTATTCTATTTTATTATATGGATCTATGTACTCTATCATCAAACAAACCTTTTACATGATTGTATCCTTTAAAATTTTTTTGTTTTGAGAAGGTTATGTTTTATTTTAATTCCATATTCATAAAAAAGTTCATTCTATATTTTGTGCATGTTCTCTAAGCAAGATGGTTTATTCATTCATTTTTTCACGAATCACCATATGGTACTCAATGAAGGGAACCAATAATTTAATTAATATTTTATTCTCTAACAAAAAATATTTTTTCAATGAATATTCAATCATATTTATGATTTTAAAATGATTAAAAATTGATAAATTTATTGGATATAATCATGTTTTTTTGATAACATCTTCTAAAATTGATGACTTCATGTTGTTTACACTTATTCAAAAAAATCAATATTCAATAAAAAAATATATTGGTATAGTTGAATTTACATATGCATACATATATTCAAAATAAATCACATAATATGATTTTAAAAATATATTTAAACACCTTTATTATGGAGTTTAACTTCTAAAGGGACTTATTGTTTTTAACTTTTTTATTCAATAATTTTTACATAAAGAAATTTTTCCCGTATTTTGTCCAAAATATCTCATCACCACCATATTTTCTTTCTTATATTTTTATAAACATCCAAAATTCATTTTCATATGTTTATTTCCTATAAATGATCTCTAGTGTCTTCTTTATTTGAAATTTTATATCAAAGTGAGTGTTTTTATATACCACAATATAATTTGACCTCAGAAAAAGATATAAATGTTTTTACAATAATTCATTATATTTATCATAGTCATTCTTGTATGTTACTATATATATTCCAAGATTTCTATAATATAAGACTATATAAAACCATGTTTATCCTTCTTCTTTCCATTATATATTCGATTCCAAAATACATGTGGTCTAAAAATATGAGGGGCATGGTCGGTTCTGAAAACATTCGAGCCAAAACTGCCCAAATATACATCTAAGGGTATGTTTTGTAAAGCTCCCCACCATCACAAACAATACTTGATTCCGAAGGCCCGAGCCATGTAGGGTACTGGTGCTAATTATTGAGCATCATTATCATCGAATCATGGAGCTCTTTGAGACCACATGGAGGGATAACTATCAATTTAAAAAGTTGTCAATTGAGTGTCATTGATCTCATCAAGATCACGCAATGTTTTGATAGTATCCTCTGTACACTATTGTTCATGCTCATGGATCCAAACACTCATAATGATAATAAAGATTCAGGAAGGGATCTATCTTTCATTTAAACCACACCATATAAATTCCCCCTTATGTCTAATATTTTAGGAGACGCTCGAACATTCAACAATTGATAAATCCCTTATGTTTTCAAACATCCTATTCTCCATGAGTGAGAGATAAAATTCATACATAAGGTATCCTATCTTTGAGAAACCCCCTCGATTGAGTTATTTAGAGTCTCCACCCATAAATATATGCCTTTTGTGAATAAAAATTTCTTTAATGGAAGATGAATTCCCTATGAGGAACATTAAGATTCACGTGGAATCTCTCCTTCATGATGCCAATCCCTTGGAAACCAAGACATCGTCCTAAGGCAGAGTCACGCTATTTCATGAAAACTACTACTTTTTGAAATTCCAATCCTATTTGAGACCCTAGGTTTTACGAGACACCCCTATATGAGGCCCAATGTATTTAAAAACACATATCATGGGCCTCTATGTGGTTCCACCCTTCAATTTATATCATTTCCCAATGGTCGAGTGTTAGGGACTCCCATACCAATCCAGGAACAGTTCAACTAAACCATGAGTCCCTATATGACTATTTCTATTTACCCTTGTGTCATCCCACATCACCTCAATTGTAGAATGGGCTCTCACTCTACCTATTTTCTCTAGGATTATGTACCCAATGGCCTATTGCATATAAGAGTGGGCACACCAATTTCAATCCTCATTATGGACACTCCTCTTTGGCAGTGCCAACCCCATGTCTAGCCCAGATGAGAATTATTAGTAGTCATGTAAGGCCAAATTTTTCCATAATTGAGGGAAATTATGAAAATGTATTGGTGGGGATTCATTATGATTAATCTATTCTTGCTTTATCATGGACCCCTTAGGGAGAGAGACCTATCAACATCCAGGTTTCATGACATAAATATTCTTAGATCCACATCGTCATCTTATGATGTTAGTCTTAAAGGCAATTTCATTTGAAAATAACATAAAACTATGGCCTAAACTTATAGAATGAACTTTGGATTCCCCATATATGATTGATTTAACACAACCCCACCCCATCTACTCGGTGTAATAAATACTGGATTCCCTATGTATTACTCGCATGGGATGCCATCTCCACCCCTATGATGGGATAGACTTTGACTTCGGGTTGCTTCCTTGTTTAATACCCACATCATACCCATAAGAGAAATCCATTTATGAAGGGTATATTCTCTGAATAATCCCCACAATATAAACTATTTATTCTTCTTCTGTGACATATACATCCTTATCACCTGACATTAAACTACATGGATCTGTCCTATGACACAACCTAAGACCAAGGAATTAAACAATATGGGTTTTGATTACAGTATCTTAAACTAGGTAAATCAGACACCTACCTGGTGTTCAATCCCAAAAACATTACACCTCATTGTGACATAATCTAATCTTGGTTTGCACCTCCAGATCCACCTTAATATGGAATTATGATCCACCCACCCAAGTGTGACATCTTCTATCATAGGGGTGCACCTCTAGATCAACCTCAATATAGAGTTTTGATCACTCCAACCAACTATGTTATATTACCTCATGTAGACACACCTACAGATTCACCTTAATAGGTATTCTCGATGGTTCAACCATGGTGTGATATCATCACATCTAGGGACACACCTCAGGATCTTCCTAAATATTGAATTTAGATCCATCAACCCAGGTGTGACATATTCAATCCTAAGGACCCACCTCTAGGTCCACTTTAATTGGGCATTATTATCCACCCACCCTGTTGTGACATATTCCCACCTAGGCATCTACCTTAAGATGTACCCCAATAGGGAATTTAGATGTATCCACCTAGGTGTGAAATTGTTCCTCCTAGGGACGAACTGATGGATCATCCTCAATGTGGATTAATAATCTATCGATCCATGTAGAAAATATTCCCTCCTAGGTACACACTTCCTTGATCCACTTCAAAAAGGAATTTTGATCTCCCATTATGTTGTAAAAAGACATTAAACCTGCACTTATTTCATCCCTACAAGTTGTTAAACCTACACCCATTTTGTCTCTGCAAGATGTAAATCCGACACCAATTATGTTCCCATAAAACATAAAATATGTGTCGGACCTTTACCCACAATATATTGACTATATCCCCATATCCAAAATAAGTTAACCTCACTCCTTGGCCCACATTACCTACCCATTGGTAAAATGGTATTCCATAGTTAAAAAACCTAGAAACTTACTCCCTTTTCATCAATTACATTGTTGTTTACATGAGATTCCTAGGGTTCTGTGCCTAACATGCCTCATATGAGATGCACTTAAAAAGTGGAAGATTCACAGGTTCCCAATATAACCAAAATCTAAACATTCCCATTGATTCTCAATATAACTACTCTTCTAATGAATATTTGTTTCCATATCAACAAAGAAATTGTGTAATTAATCACGGTCCACATGTAGGTGACTGCGGGAATGAGTTCTACAACCATGACATAATCTATGACGGAGACCAGGGCTTGGAAACGATCTCTGAGGAGGAATACGTGGAAGGAATTACAGACATCCCATCATCCCATTTTGATCAAGTAGAATACATAACTATTGAATGTGATGAAGTCTTCCCGCCTCTAGAAATTGGAAATGCGGGGCAACAAATCTGAGGGATGCGTGACTCTAGTGAGAGTGCCAAAAATAAAAATGGTGAAGCATATGTGAAACAATTCTCCTTGGAAATGAGGACTCATATCATTAGAAAAATAAATGGTTTTATATTCCATTGGATTGAAACATTCTGTTCCAAGTCCCACTAAGATATGAGCAGGCCAATATGGAACTCACCAGCGCATTGGGGCAGTTAGTTTTGCGAATAATCAGTTTGTGAAATCATCAGTCCTGATACATATCCCTTCTAGAATATTTTATGACATTGGTGAATTGGGATTCTATTTTAATATACCTATAATAACTGATGAATCAATATTCCTTATAGGTCTTAAGCTATATGAAACCAACAACCTAGTGATCGTAGGCACCGGGGAAAGAGAAATGTTGTTTTTGAAATACTATAAAACTGTGTCTTACCCCGAATTATTCTATGAGTTTAGAAAATAGGTGACTACGACCCATATCACCCTATAAATCAATCTAGGCTAGGGTGATATTTAGAATCATATGATGGTATGATAAATAATGGGTCATCCACAAAAGTGACTTGGGCCACCAGGACCGAGAGGCATCACTGCCTCATCGATACCACCACCATCGAGGGTCCTATAGGGTGAAACAATCGCCCCCACCCAACCAAAATTATTATACTGAACACTTTTGGATACATTTCCCATAGTTCTCTGAGGACTCACTCCCCTATGCTGAGGAGGTAAGGGATGTTTGTGTTGTGTTGTCCATAACTGCCAATCAAGAGCCACCTAGAAGGGTTCCCACCAAGCCTTGTCAACACAAGTAGCAAATGGTCTTTCATTCCATAGAGTAGGAAAATATTACCCATTGCTCCACTGACCCTGGTTCGGAGCACTCAGCACAGACTTCAAATAGAGACCCCAAAAAAAGTCCAAGATGGGAAATATTCTATTACTTCTATAACCCATAAACTGCCATTATTTCCTTCTAGATCTATTTAATAGTTGAAAATGGATCTATATTTGACTAATTGGGATCAATACCATATCCCATTTATAGGTAGTCCAGGTTGAATCTCTTAATGAAGGAACCATCGACAAATATTATTGGTCATCCCATACTAGCGAGAACCAGAGTGGGGGTTCTCCTCTCTCTTTCAACAATGAGTACATAAGTCCTCACTATACTTTTTCAATAGAACATGAAGTTTCTTCCCATGTTTTTACTAACAAAATCAGAGGTCCTCTCCACCTCATTGAAAATAATCTGAGAGTCCCTTCTTGTGCTCCTTCTAATTAGATCGTAGGTCCTCCCCTCTCAATCGAAATTTATTGTAGATGACCTTTATGTTATCCCACTTTCTAGATCGATGTCCTACCCATTTCAGTACCAACCAAAACAAACCCCCCCCCCCCATTTTCCAATGACATAAATTTCATTGAAAAACAACCTCACTTCATAATGATGAACACTCTTTTTAGGTGGTGAAATCCTAGAATGTACCACCTCATCAACAATATAATTGACCTATCGAATTCTATGGTGACAAATGATGTGATGGTGGATCCTTTACCCAATCATCTAGAGTCTGGGGAAGGTGTGTGATAGAGGTGATTCATGATTGTGAAAGGTGAGGTATACAGGATCCCCAAATCTCTATTCAGGTACTTTCTGGTGAAGGACATTCTAATCACCTTCCATGGGTTCAGTGCATCCCCCTTCATCTCCGCTAGTTTCTAACCTCTCCACCTAAACCTGATACATTGGAGATATGTCATGGAATTGGATGCTTCCATTAAATTGATATAACTCTACCAAGCCACAAATGGATACCTTTTCCCCAAATAATGATGCATTGGTGAACACACTATCCTAAAGGTATGGTATATGAAGTTTGGAACATCCCCCGAGGAATGTTCCCACATACAGTGGACATTTGTCTCAATAATTGACTCGTCTACTGTTAAACCAATAGCATAGCCAATATATATTGATGCTTTCACCCATATCTCTACATATTCTAATTACGGTATGGACTGATCTAGTGTATGACCCAATATATAAACAAGAGGTTTCGTGGGAGTCTCTAGTCACTAACCTGATGTCTGTGATTTTCTGACCACCTACAGTAACAAAAATTGACATCATGAGTCCCTCATAGAGGACCAGGGAGTGCATTTCTTCCAAATTATATGGGAAATGGTTCACTACCTTCGTGGTCATTAGTTTTTCTACCCAAGAAACCATGATCAACATAATTCCATCGACCAATAGTTCTTAAGGATTGATATCATAGTACTTCTAGAGGCTCAAACCCATGATTTATATGGTTTCCAATGAAAATTTAAGAAAAAAATTATTAATATCCTTACTGTTCTCCATTGATCTATAAAATAAGATTATTTGGATGTATATATCAGTATTTCGGGATAGTACACTCCTCTCAATTATATCCTTATCATACTACACTTTGACGTATCCTTTGATGATGAAAGTTCCCATTTAGTAACTACATTGATTGACATTATTTTTAAAAAATGTTTGAGGATAATAGGAATAGGGGAATGGATTCAAGGAATTGCATGTATAATCCACCTCAAGGGTTGAACTATACCAAGAATAAATATTTTTAGGTGTCCTCACATGTCATCATTGGAATGTGATGTGCCTCAGTCCCCCTAATGAGACGTTGCCTCCCCATAGACTTCTCCACAATCATAAGGGACACATTGATCCCTATAAAACATTTGATATTGAGATGAATTCACATTTAGAGCCTATAGAAGAAGAATTTCTCTTGTAGGATTAGGAGTACATATGTTTCATCATTGATCCCATTGCTGAGTGGCACATGGATTATGTTAATGTCCTATTTGACCCCATATCTGATCTTTTGGGGAATAGAGCCCTCCTCAGAAGAGAATCTCTACTCATGCTTAGTTTCCCCACATATCCATTTAATGTGGATTTGGGGGGATATGGAAAAATAACATGTTATGTGTCCCCAAAACAACCCAAGCAATGTGATTATCCTCCTCATCATCTAAGTTGTTCTTCTCTATGAGTTGATGAGACCTATCCTCAAGCTTATGACCCTTTCAAAACATTGGTGTCCAGAAACCCTCACCATGATTACATAATAATCACTTTCACCACTCACCTCGAAACGCAAAAAACCTGAATGGTGGAAATCATGTCAGATGGAAATCCATAAGTGGAAGGGGCGAAAAATGTGTGGGCATCATAGAAGATTATAAATCCATGTTTTAACTCTTAAATGGGATGAGGGACATGCTGGATCACTTGGATTAAATTATTTCTTGGTGTGGACCTCTATTGGTGACCCCCTGAATAGCATGAGGTCTCTATGATTCTGTGTTTTTTATACACATAAAGGTCAAACAGTCGTTTGGTATTTCTAGCTACCCATAAGGTCTATTTATAGTTGGGAATACCTGAAAATTCCTTTACTAGTTCATCTCCACCACACATAAGACATGAATTTATGACATCATCATAGGGAAAACAAAGTCTTGATGAGTGAGTCATATACATTGTCATATAGTGTAAATGCCTCACATATTCACTCTATATTTTTCAATATCAGAAAAAGATGCTAACGATGTGCATGCAGAGCATTAAGTTTGAGACATTCGATACCCATATCACTAATACCAACATAGGTGTATTATATTAATTCACTAAAAATGATTAGTGTCTAGAGGTATCCTTATATCAGAGTAGATACTAGTCTGACGTGCTACTTCCACCAGCTCTTGCGATAGGACTTATGAAAGTAATTCATGTCACTAGTATGAATGCATTGGATTTTAATATAGTACACCTATTAGGTCAATTTTTTAAGGATAACCAATGAGTATATCCCTACCAAGCATATCCTCTACAAACACAGAACCATCATGCACTACATGCTCAGTGCAGCCACCTAAATGATATAATTTGTCTCTTGACCCCCGTCATGTCCATGATCCTAGGGATCCATTTCCAGATAGAAATAACTGAACATATTCCATAAGTGATTCACAGGTCTTGTTCAATTTAATAAATTCACTATAGATGGGAACCCTAAATTTTCTAGATTGTTGAGGCTCCATGAAGCTAAATGTACTCGCTATCTTAACTATTTATCGTACCACAAGATTGTTGTAAACTTCATCAAGGAATGAAACCTGTTAAATAATAGGATCTAGTACTATGTGGATAATGTCCTGGTAATACATGGTGACATTCTTTCAATGGTGACACCTATCTCTTATATCCTTGAAAATGCTAGTTAAGGCTCTGGTAAATTTCACCAGGATTCTAGTTGAGGAACATAGAAATATGTTGAATAAATAAATGAAATAGAAGTCACCCATTCAGATTTTTTCATATGTCCAATTTGATAAATTTAAAACCTCCTATGGTCACCACACCACCATTATCTACTACTAACACATATTTTTTGTATCCTCCCAATTCATGAAAGAGGATGTGGTGAATTTTATAAGGAAATTGGATTCCCCCTATGGTGTTAAAGTCATCTTGCACTCTGGGTGACTTCATTCAGCCTGGGATAAGAGATTCACAATGAGTATTCTATGTTCTCAATTATTACTTTGATGAGGAATAGCAGTAATCCTTTCTGCATTCCATTGAGATGGTATAATGATTCATAATGATTGATAGTGAGGAACTCTATGAAAGCCCTCTGGGTGCCTCTAGTCAATAATTTTTAAGAAAAGGATGAATAAATTATATTCATCAGAATTTTTAGACTAACTATTACATTCCTACAACTGAGTCCATGAACTATGTTTTGTGTGCAGATTAGCAGGAAGAATCATCATAGACTTATCTATCAAGTACGACTCTACAAACGACTCTTCTAGATGATAGATAAGCTCATCCATGACTGTGTTGGGATTTTCCACATCTAGTTATAGCCCGAACTCAATTAGAAGATAATCAAAAATACTCTGTTCAAATAAAGTTCGGATCCCCATAACAGAGTATCTCCAGCACTAGAAAGACATCATTTGTTCAGTTAGAGAAATCTATTGCACCCCTGTAAATGATCAACCGTCGATGGGTAAAAATATTCCCTTATTGAATATGTTCAATCTATTTAAAAAAATAAATTAAATACCTAAAATGATTAGGACTATTTGTGTTTTCCACTTATTAAAAGGAATGAATAAGTCATTTGTATATGGATTGAAAGGTCACCTCTGATTTGAAATAGAAGTAGCCATCATGGGGGCCTACTATGTATAAGAGGTTGAGAAATAGGAATTCCAAGACAAAATCATGTTCTACAGGGAAGACAATGGAATCCTGATATAGGGGCACAAAAACCCTCTATAAATTACATGCATGTCCCTTGGCATTGAGGTCTACCACTAACTAGTTGACAGTGGTTCCAAGAATAACTTCATTTAGATCTAGGCTCTCAATAAGATGGGGCTGAACAAAGCAGTTCACACTCCATTTTACCTAAAAAATTATGTTTATAACAAGAATGAGTAGAAACTATGTGTCCTGGTTTGATTGGAGACCTTGTTTTGTGGCTTCATATCAGGAACCTAATTCATTGTAGTCTCATTGGACGGCAACTAGAATACACCGATGGGTAGGCCTAGAATTCATATTCATGTAGTGGTCCCCTCCTTACATCTCCAGTGCCTCATATACTCATTTAATGATCTTGAAGGGGGAATCTAAGGTGATTAATCCCCCATTGACACCTGTGAATCCTTCTATTTTCATTCCAATTACAACAAGAGATGGGGGTATTAAGTTCAGACCAATGAGCTTGAGAACATTAATTCTCCCAATTACATAAAATCCACAATAGTAAATCCATGGGAATAATTAAATGAGGCCTTCATTCCCCTGATTCTTCAGTTAGTGGCCAAAATGTCTGACCTGGTGTGGGGTTATTTTATTGCCTCTATGGAAAGGTACTATGCATCCCTATGAAAAAGGAACATCCACAGATTACTACATACTCTTAAACTAGACAATCCTAGGTGATACAAGAAGCCCCAACTATTGTGAGTTATCGAGAGGTCATCTCTATGATAAAAATATCCATTAATTTTAAATTCGTTTAATAAAGAGGGGATCAGTTAATAAAATATAACTTAATGCCATTAATTTTACATAAATATTGGACCGCATGGTCAAAGTTCATATTGAATTTCTTGATAGCTCATGTCTCATTAGTTTCTATAGAGTATAGACCTCTTAGAGAGGATTTCATATCCATTAGATAAGACAGTAGTTCTTCCCATGAGTTATCTATCATGGAAGAACTATCACCTCCCACTAGTTCTACTATCATGGAATAAGATGTTGATTTGGAAGAGACACATCCTGCATTTGAAGAGTATGTCTCCACCACCACAAATGAGATAATTCATGTGAACTTTCGTATTGAGGAAAAATCGAGGCCATCACTAATTAGTGAAATCATGAAACCAGAGGTACAGTAACAATATAGGAACTTCCTAAAGAAGCCTCATGATTTATTTTCATGGTGAAATGGTGAGATTCTAGGTATGGATGTTTAGGAATTCATTCAATATCTCGGCCTCCTAGAGGGTCATTGTGGGTTCATTTAGCCTCCCATAAAGATTCATCCCTCTAATGGTGTAGTGGTCGAGGCCAAATTTGATAAGAATATTAAATCCATCAATTTTAAGGAGTTATAGTACCCTATACTTATAGCCAACATCGTCCCATCTGGAATATGAATAGGCATATAAGAGACTATATTAGCTAATGTGACCTCAACGACCATTACCCAAAAGGTGATTTTCACCTTCTAGTGACAGAGCTATTTATCTGTTCCACCACATGGCTCTACTACATATCCTCTTTAGAAGAATACTATAGATTAAATAAAATCAAAATGGCCCCTAGTGATGAGGGATATAATACCTTTAGGGTTCCTCAAGGAATTTCGTATAGCAGGTGATGACCTATGGTTGAAATAATGTTGGGGAAAATAATAAGTTATCTTTGTAGAATATATTTAATCAAATCCTCTATATGTTGGTATAATTATATGTGGATTACTTTTATTTCAAATTGATCCAGAGTCTGGACCCTACTAAGGAACATTAGAAGGTCTTCCTCTTTCTTCACTCTCGAAATTTGCAAACGATCCCCTCGAACTGTGTATTCTTGGTTTCCTCTGGGATGTTTCTCAACATCATCACATGAGAAATATTCATCTATATCAACCCAAATATGACCAAAGTCAACTTCCAATTTCCTCTCCCAAGAAACCTCTGGGTGTTGTGGGTTCTGTAAAGTAACTTTTCCTACATATACTGAATTATCATGGATCTAGCTAGGAAATGTAGGAACTTTTGTTGGATTACTATGAACTAAATCATTTACCAGTGGGATGAGTAGCACCAGATAAAATTGTATTACATAATACAGTATCTCCTATAACCTCTGTATCTGATTCAACCTATTTCAGGAAATCCTTTGGTCATTTATGTGACCTTCCTATAATGGTCCCTTAGTTCCTTTATCACTATGAAAAAAATTAGGGAAAATAAAATAGTTTATACTATATCATTAGTATTCTATTAGAAATTGAGACCAGATACTCCCCAATCAATAAAATATTTCTGAAACTTTTGTTTGTAATGTAGAAGTTGCTTCATTATCTACAACATCATAAGATACAAGTGGTGTCTTGAGTGGACCAGTTGAATTATATCCTCAATCAACCCATGATGACAAGAAAATTTGCTCATTTGGAAGGGATCCTCTAGTAGTTAAACATAATGTTTGTCCCATAGAAGGCCATCAATGACTTGATACATGTAGATTTCCTATAAACCTATGTGTCCCCTAATAAAATTCCCATGGATATTGATTTCATGATGAGGCTATCCTCTTAGTGGATCAAGAAATTCCAGGTTTGAAGATTCATTTTGATCATGTCTCTCGAATCCTTATGGGTAGAGTGTTCAAAAATTGTTGTCTCAATGAAGATGTCTTGAAGATCGTCTTCATCACTCCTACACATTTCATTCTTCCATACTAATTCATATTGGTAAAAGGCTACAATAACAAGAAGGTAGAGTATGAGGCTCTCATTACTAGTCTTGAGATTGCTCACAGGATTGATCTCCCCCAGTTACATATGATGGGAGACTCCATGTTAGTCATCAAACAAATCAATTGTGAATACATCTTCTTAAAATATGAGATTATTCCCCTAAAGGAAAGTACCCATCAACTAATGGCCCAATTCCCTTCCCATCAGGTAGTGACTCATATACCTTGATCCTAGAATGATTGAGATAAAATCCTAGATAGTTTAGTCATATACCTAATAGAGCATAACCAATATAACCTAATCCACCTTGTGTCACAAACGAGGTTAATCTCTCCAAAAATTTTAAATGATTATGAGAGGAATTGGTTTTTCCAACTAGCTATCCATGGTTTTCTTCTAGGAGCATCAATTTCCCCCATAATAGAATAAATGGGTGATTGGAAAAAACATTGTTTATTATCTATAGTGGGGAATTGTCATTCCCAACCAAGATTATCTGATTATAATACATTGGCAGGCCACATAGTTCTCCCTTTAGATTGGGCATAAACATGAACGAAATATCTATAGATGTGTGTTTCATAGAATTCTTCTATATTTCATCAAAGGATGTAGGAGTCCCATGTTTATGCATAATGTATATGTCAGGTCATATCGAACCCATTTATTAGGATTGAAGCTATGAAACAAGATTCAATGTTAGGTTTACTTATAGCCTACCATAGTTCATTACTGCATTGAGTTTTCCAAGTGGTGTCATCCATGTCACGTCCATTTCAATTTTGGGAATTGACTACCAGAGAATCTCCACACAACCATGTGTTGATGAATATTTATAGTTCTAGTCCCCATGAAATGTGTTCTATGTACATCACCAAAAAAAAATCAATAACTATGCCAAAAATGTTCACGTTGTGATTGTGCATTTTCGTGGGGGGCTAGTGATGGAAGGGAAGCAACTGGCCTGAAGAGGTCAGACTCTCTCCTGACACTAAACCCAGGCAGGGGTCAAGGGGGTGACACCCCCATGGTGTGGGGCATCTATTTCAATTATGTTCATATTAACACTCTTTTACATAACATTAATGAGAAAGTGACCAACGGAAATTATTTATATAAAGGAGGAGAAAGTAGATGGAGAATATCATAATTTTCAAACTATCAAAATAATGTTCACCAAAGGTAGCCCATACCACCAGTGGTGCTCGATTACTTGTGTGTCAACAACTTTCATGCTGACCACTAAAATTCCATGTCTACTTCTCCCATGATATCATATTTTCCTATAAAAATATGGACGGGGTCTTCATATGTATGGATGAATTTCCATGAATCCCGATTGCTGATCTGGTCTCCCTAGTGCTTCACCCAAGTCCCTCAAAACATTCACAGTAGTTTCATAACATGTAAAAATAGGAAATTAATGTTGGATTGTGAGACTTAGGTTCTCCAAGTGTTAAAAATTAACAACACTTGCATGAATTAATCGCCCAACCCCCCTAATTTTTGAACACTTGATCAACCACCCTTCCTCAAGTAAGAAGTTGGGTGCCCCACTCCAAGGAATACCATTGAAAACTCTTAAATTATTTAGCCATGTTTCTCCCAAGTCTTGTAATCTAGGTTGTTCATTACATAAGGTGAAACCTATTCTTCCAAGTCTACTTGTATTCAAAATAACTTCACTCCACATACTTGACCTCCATTTTGTGGTTCAACTCACCCCTTCAGCCTACTCGAGCCTTTCATGAATCATTTTTCAAAGAATCAAATTCTAGGACCTTTACTTCATTGGATCCCTTACCTAAAATGGAATATTTTAAAACCTCCACAAAGGCATTTTTAATTTAAAAATCATAGGGAAGGGGACATCATAATTTCTCCCATTTGGATTTGATTATCTATGGTCGGAGGATTCCCACATTTATCCTACCATATGGTATGGGTCCTCTAGTTGTGTCTATATGTGGATATCTATGGTCACATAGAACCTTACCCTAGTGATAGTGTTGAGGAGTTTCCGATTGTGGATTCTATGGATAAAACTATATCCTCTCCTTATTGTATTGAAAACCCAGAGCCTTTGGTCCCTGATAGGGAGGGTATGTTTCACAACAGATTGTCATTTTGAAATATGAAAAGTCTCCCTCCCCATTATGGGTCCCATTTTGTGGCATCCATCCTTATGTAAGACCCTAGAAATTCATGTATGATGATGCAGTTTTTCTACTATCTTCACCCATCACTTTCACCCTTCCTTACATTGGACCCTCATCCAATGTAAAGAGAATAGGGTGAAGTGTCGTATCCATGACCTCATCCACCATTGGATGGGCCTCTTCCATCAATGGAGGTGAAAGTGTGTTGTTTGTTGTATCTATCATATCCTCTTTTTTTCTCACAATGAGCATGACACACATTGGATTTGAGTTTTGTAATGACCACAAAATCCACCTAAATGGAATGAACTATGAGAACTCTTATTCCCACCTTAACTAGGATACGTAGGAAGCCTTCTCATGACCCAATATCTATATCATCTCATCCATAAAATGGAAAATCACACCCCCTTCATTTGGATTCCTCATATGTGTAAGCCCCAAATTAAATAAACCACGAGAACACTGATTCATACAATAACTGGGATATGTAAGAAGCCTTTTCCTAGGGTCTGAACTCAATTGAAATATTCCTTAGGATTGTAAACCTAATTACCTTAATCCAGAAATCCTCATTATGAGTAATCCAGGAATTAAGCCCCATTAAATCATCATGTGTTACGAAATCTATCATGGACACTGATACAAAGGAAACCTCCGTAGCAGTAATCCCAATAATATTTCTATCAAAGGTCCATAATTCCGTAAGTGACTCGCCGAACTATGTGGGATTTGATTCCCATTAAAATGGGATACATAAGAAGCCTACCTGATGTTCAATCCCAACATTCCAAATAATCCTTATTCTCTTCGTGGAATATCCTTAGTACAATTTAATTAAACATCAGGGATTATATTACATCCAAGATCCTTTGGATTTTGGGACATAAGTCCCACATCAATCATTGACCAGGAACCTTCCACTATGATGTCTTTTCCACATGAGAATAAACTATATGGCTAGGTCCTTAAAACATGACCTTAAAATGTATGATATCAGGCTTCAAGGGTTCTTATTCCTTGCATGAGGATACACAGGTATCCCATCTATGGGTATGATCCTAACATCAAAACAACTTTTGTCTCTATAGATGACGACAAAGTCCAATGTATGCTCTGTCTACCTGGATGATAATAATCTCAAAAAAAGTATTGTCTCGCTATTTGACAATAAATTCCCGAGTGACAGTCATCTTCTAGGATTACCATAAATACTAGAGTACCCCATTTACTGGGTTAAAACCCATAATTTTCATAATGACGACTAAATAATTTCAATGTAGTATATGAGAGGATAACATTAATGACTATAGTCAAATACATACAAATATCTACATTGATGAAAACCCTAGAATATATACAGATGATTCTGAATTCCACATATTGTCCCGAACCGTCCTCAGGGCCCGTGCCGTGACTACCCCAAGCTCGCCTTCCATAGGCCAGGGGCTGATTACTAGCACCAAGGCGTAAATCCCAAAAAAGGGAAGGCATTGCCTTTGAAAAGTAAACAGGCATCACAGAGTAAGAAAGCGGAAAAGTAAAGACTGAGTAAAAACTGTACAAGCTGTGCTGAAAGTAAAAGGGGCCAGAAATATAATCCCAACAGTAAAGTACAACTGAAAGGAAAAACAGAAACTGAAAGGAAAAGCCGCAGCGTCGAGCCGTCCAGTGGAAGTCCCACCTGAAGGGTGGGTACAGATAGCCTCCACAGCTCCTCGGGTCCACCTGACCACTCCGAGTACGTCCCGCCCAGTGGTCCACCTCCAGGTACCATCCTGCTCCGAAAGCCTCCACCACGATCAGCGATGTCCGTCTTCTGCAACCAACACAACGTAGTGCGGGCATAGCCCGTGTAGGGGTGAGTATAAGCTACTCAGTAGGGACCCCTAGACCCCCGAAGGTCTCGCAAAATCCAAAAAGGATAATCCACAAAGGAAAGTTACAATCACGAAGTAACAACCGACACTGCTTAGGTATATGACCATAAATATACCTAAGTCATCAATTCTCGTTCGGCTCCAACGTCCGAGCCCAAGCACAACCCAGTCCACACAGGAATGCAAAACGTATACCCACACAGGATAGCACAACCCAATCCACAAAGGGGAGTAAACAGTAAATCCACACAGGATAGCTCAACACAATCCACAAAGGAGAGTAAATAGTAAATCCACACAGGATCGCTCAACACAATCCACAAAGGAGAGTAACACAATATTCAGCTCACACAAGATACTTCTTCGGATAACGATAAATATGATCATTGATTGATCTAAGTCGTCGGACCCACAAAGGACCGATAGGTAACTAACCCCCGCAATGACCCACACAGGATCGGGCCCACATAGGACCTGTAGGCGCTGGCTCACATAGAACCGCTGAGCGCTGACCCACAGAGGATCGGACCCACACAGGATCGGGCCCACACAGGACCTGTAGCACTGATCCACGTATGATCGCTGAGGGCTGTAGTCATCACTGTCCACTGAGGATCTCTGCACAGTCGTCATCGCAGTCCACTGAGGATCTCTGCACGGTCGTCGCCGCAGTCCACTGAGGATCTCTGCACGGTCGTCGCTGTCGAAGTAGCAGACACAGCCAGCTCTAGGGTTCCCGCACACAACAAGCTCGTTTGGGAGCGTCTGCTCCACGAGCCGAGAGGCCGATACATCAACTATCACAAAGTCCGAAGTTGATGTATCCAAAAGTTCTGTATCGTCAACAGGAACTCAACGTCGCAGACGGCGCGTCAATCGGGCGCCCGGTCTGAGAGGTTTGGCCTTTTCATCCCAGGGGCCCGGTTGGTTTTTAAGGCAAAACCAACCCGACCGTACTCCATCTGCGTCCAAGCCTCGGGCGGAGTGAGCCAAAAGATCCGTCTCACTTATTGGAATTCATCGAAGTTGACGGCACGTCAATCAGACGTCCGTAGCTCAAGATATGAGCGTTTTCGCTCCGAGGGCCCGGTTGGTTTCGTGTATGAACCAACCCGGCAGAACTCAAAGTATTCTGAAACCTTGAGTGCGATATACCGAAACGACCGTAGCGATCTGAGGATCGTGCTTCCGCTGACGGCGCGTCGTTTGGGGGCCCGTAGCTCAGGTTATGGGAATTTGAACGAAACGGTCTGAAGATGGGGGGTCCGGGCCCGGGCCGACCCGGCCCGACCCCCCTCGGTCTTCCAAACGGGTCGACCCGGTCCGGCCCGTCCGGTCGGACCGGCCCGGCTCGGCCGGCCCGGCCCGGCTCGGCCGCGCGGCCGCGCGATGCGGGGGGGGGGAGACACTGCCCCCGAGGGGCACCCCCGCGGCACCCGCGGGGTGTCGCCCTGGACAACCCGAGCGACGTGGGGGGGAGCCGCCGCCCCCGCGTGACAACCCTGCGGCACCCGCGGGGTGCCACCCCGAACAACCGGACGCGGCTTCAGCCGCGTCCCGTGCGCGCCGGACCCGTGTGGCCGCGGGTCCGCGAGTGCCGCCGCTGCGGCTTCTGCCGCAGCGGCCTTGCCCAGCGGCGCGCCGGGGCGCCGCCGGCGGCTTCCGCGGGCCACCAGAGTAGTTCCGGTGGTCCGATTCTGTTCCTGTCTACACCGCTGCTCCTCCTGAGACTCTTTCTTCACTGTGGAATCCTCAAAATTCAGTTGCGGCACGTTCCGTCGTCGCCCGTCAAATCCGCACAACAACGAAGAATGGCGGAGGGTTGTCGGGCCGTGTTGGTTTGGCCCGCACCCTCCGCGTTAGAGATAAACAATGGGAGAAATAAATTCAACACATGAATACATATCCTAATTTTATTTTAATTAAATAAAATTGTTTTATGAATCGGGTTCTTCATTCTTGAACAGAAACAACACAGGAAATAAGGGCATTCCCAAAAATAAAATCCCTACCTCGTAGTCGTCGTCGAACGCACGTTCTTTGCGGATTTGTTCGTCGCGGAAGGGGGGGATCGTCGCGTCGTCGCGGAAGTGCATCGCGTCGTCGCAGAATCTGGCGTTGATTCGACAAACTCAACGGACCAAGAAACAACAGATTTAATTTAATTATATAAAATTAAATCCGTGTTTTATTAAAAAAACACAAGGGAGATTTAAGAGAATCCAGAAGTCTCTTACCACAAATAGCTGATCGAAGACTCGTTGCGGAGGGAGAGACGTCGCAGAAGAACGTTGCAGGAAGGGAATGTCGGTGTCGCGGAACACGACGTCGTGTCGGCGACTTTCACGGGTTCGGCGTTCTTCGTCGGAGGCCGGCGTTCTTCGCGTTCTTTGCGTTCTTCGTGTTCTTCGCGAAGGAGGATGAAGGCTCAAGAACTCTGACAAACCTCCCAACGAGTAATCCTCCAAAAAGACATGTTGGTCTTATTTTATTATTACGCCAACAAATGAAAAAGGTAAGTAACAACCCATCAATTCGTTGAATTAATTCAACGAAAGAAACCGCCCATTTAATTCACGAAATAAACCGCCCAATTAAATGGTGCGTTAATAATTTATGAAAACGCGTCAGTTGACTTTCATAATGACGGGTTTTTGCGGGTGTGTTAGTTAGCAGAAAGAAACGGTGGGTCTCGTGCGGGCCCCACCTCACAAATATCCTACCAAGGTGGTAGGATATTTCTGGATAGCATCCTATCCGGATCAACTCATCTTAAGCCTCCTTTAAGTGGCTTCAAGTGGCATCCAAGTGGCTTAAGTGAAATAAAATAAAGTTGTTGTAAAATTATTTTATTTCTTAACTTTAAACCCGAAAATTAAAAACCACACCCGAGCAAACGCAACTCCAGAAGAGGCGTTTCTAAGCAAATACCGGCGCTGCGATTTCATCGGTGCCCTCAGAATTCGATTTCGGGCACCGGTTCAAAAGTTAGAAAAACCCGCTCGTCCGTTCACTGAACGTACCCGAGATAAACTTCAGAAAATGATTCCGGGCACACCGGGCCTCGAAATCAGGTGCCGTCAGAAACTGCACTCTTGAAAAATTCCAAAGAAAATTAAAAAAAAATCCTTTAAATTTAGAGGTCTTTACATTACTCCCACCTCAGGGCTTTACGTCCCCTTAAAGATACATCATAAGCTAGGGAAACAAATGTGGGTACTGAGCACGCATCTGAGCCTCCCGCTCCCATGTGCTCTCCTGGAGGTTCCGGTGCTGCCATATGATGCGAAAAAGAGGAATCGATCGCCCACATAGGACCCGCTCCTGTCGATCCTCTATCTCCAATGGGACCTCTCCAAAAGTCGCCCCATCATCCACGTCCAGCTCCCCATAGTCAATGATGTGTGTCGGGTCATGCACGTATCTCCTCAGCTGAGATACGTGGAAGACGTCGTGCACCCGGTGCAACTGAGGTTGTAGAGCCAGGCGATAAGCCACCTCGCCAATCCTGCTGAGGACCTGGAAAGGCCCTGATGAAGCGTGGAGACAACTTGCCGCCTCGGCCAAATCTCAGTAAACCACGTCGAGGTGAGACCCGCAAGAAGACGTGGTCGCCATCCTCGAACTCTAGTGGCCTCCGCCACCTGTCAACATATGACTTCTGCCGGCTCTGATCTATCCTCATCCACTCTTGGATGACCTGGACCTTCTCTGTCGTGGCCCAGACCATCTCTGGTCCCACAAGTGCTGACTCCCTAGGGTCTATCCAGCACGAAGGAGATCTGCAAGGCCTGCCGTACAACGCCTCGTATGGTGTTATCCCGATGGTGGAGTGGTAGATGTTGTTGTACGCGAACTCCACCAAGGGTAGGTGGTCCTCCCAGCTGCGACCAATGCCGAGGACACATGCGCGGAGCATGTCCTCGAGAGTCCAAATGGTCCTCTCCGTCTGACCATCCGTCTGAGGGTGAAAGGCGGTGCTCCGACGTAGCCGCGTCCCGAACGCCTCCTGCAACCCCTTCCAAATCCAGGAAGTAAAGCGAGCGTCCCGATCGGAGACGAAATTCAATGGCACACCGTGAAGCCATACAATCTCTTGAATGTAGAGACTTCCCAAGATCTCCACTGAGCCCTGCTCTCGGATGGGTAAGAAGTGTGCCGACTTGGTGAGTCGGTCAACAATCACCCAAATGGAGTCGTGACCTCTGGAAGTTTGTGGAAGTCCAGTCACGAAGTCCATAGATATGCCGTCCCACTTCCACTTCGGGACCTCAAAGGGATGTACCATGCCTGCTGGTACCTGATGCTCCGCCTTCACCTGCTGGCAGGTGAGGCACCGTGAAACGAACTCTGCCACAACCTTCTTCATGACCGAACACCAGTGCTATCTTCTGATATCCTGGTACATCTTCGCCACTCCAGGATGTACCACCAAAAGATAAGTGTGAAACTCTCTCAGCACCTCCTCTCGTAAAGCGACTGGTACCAGGGTACGTCCGTTAAAAAGGACGTCGTGATCTGCTCCAAGGGAGAAACCATCAGGTGCCTGTCCCGAGGATATCTGTGCACGCTGTGTCTCATAGTCGGCGTCCCCATGCTGAGCCTCTCTGACCCACTGTAGAAGTGGAGGAGAGACGGTGAGAGACTGAAGGAAGGCTACTCCTTCTCTATCCACGAAGGATATCTGCAAAGCAGCTAGCTTCTCTGTCGCCTCCTCAAGTAGCTGGATGCCCGTCCTCCATCTGAGGGAATCGACTACCACGTTCCCCTTTCCAGGAGTATAGACTATCTCAAAGTCATAGTCCTAGAGGAACTCGAGCCATCTCTGTTGTCTTAGGTTCAGGTCCTTATGAGAGAAGATGTACCTGAGACTCTGGTTGTCAGAAAAGACTGTAAAGATCTTGCCCATCAGATAGTGCTGCCATGTCTTATAGCGAAGACCACTGCTGCTAACTCCACGTCATGGGTAGCGTAGTTCTGCTCATGTGGCCTCAACTGACGTGATCCGTAGGCGATCACTGCCCGCTCCTACATCAGGACACATCCGAGTCCGGTCCCTGATGCATCATAGTAGACTACGTATCCAAATCCCTCCTCAGGAAACCTCAAGATAGGTGTGCTGGTCAATCTTTGTCTCAGCTCCTGGAAGCTCTGCTGACATCTGTCGGACCACACGAAGGGTTTCCCCTTCTTCATCAATGCTGAGAGTGGCTCCGAAACTATGGAGAAGTCCGGCACGAATCTCCGATAGTATCCGGCTAGGCCCAAGAAACTCCGCACCTCTGTCACGCTCCTGGGTGGCTCCCAAGCTAGCACTGCCTCGATCTTCGCGGGATCCACTGCATCTCCCACCTCAGAAATGACGTGCCCCAAGAAGTGGACCTCACGTAACCAGAACAGGCACTTCGAGAGATTTCCATAAATCTGGTGCTCTCAGAGTGTGTCTAGTACAACCCACAAGTGGTAGGCGTGCTCCTCCGCCGTGGTCGAGTAAACCAAAATGTCATCGATGAAGACCACGACAAATCGATTGATGTATGGCTGGAAGATCCTATTCATGAGGCTCGTGAACACGTTTGGAGCGTTGATAACGCCGAAAGGCATAACCAAGAACTCATAGTGGCCATAACGACACCTGAAGGCCGTCTTCTGCACATCCTCGTCTCAAACTCTGAGCTGATCATAGCCTGACCTGAGGTCTATCTTCGAGAACCACCGTGCTCCCTTGAGCTGATCGAAGAGGTCATCAATCCTCAATATCGGATACTTGTTCCTCACTGTCACCTGGTTCAGGCAACGATAATCGACACACAGTCGCATGCTCCCGCCCGCCTTCTTGGGGAAAAATATCGGTGAAGCCTAGGGTGAAACACCGGGTCGGATGAACCCCTTGCCATGCAAGTCCTCCAACTGTACCCGTAGCTCTCGAAGCTCGATGGGGGCCATCTGATATGCTGGAGTGGATATCGGGTCTGTCTCGTGGTACAGATCTATGTAAAAGTCTACCTCTCTGCGAGGAGGTAGCCCTGGAACATCATCGGGAAAGACGCCTGCATACTGATCCACCACTGCAGGAAAACTAGGACTCCGCACGTCAACTGCTCCAAGGATGAGGCTAGCCAACTGATGAGTTATGGGCTGCCCTCTCCTCTGCGTGAGTCCATCTTATGCTGCGAAGGCTCCCTTCTCGCCGGTGAAGGTGAACGTGCTCCCATCGGTGCGCACACATCGCACCTTGTGCCTAATGCAGTCAATCTAAGTTTGGACTGTAGATAACCAATCCATGCCCAAGATGACGTCGTAAGGCTTCGAAGCTGCTAAAAAAAGATCCCAGCCGAAGCTCTCCCCTCCTAGAGTAATCTCACACTGCCGGCACCAGTGCGTAATCGTCGAGTCTTCTCCCGTAGGGGTCTCTAGCCGTAAGGATCGAGCCAACGGCTCTGTCGGAATCTCCGAGCTCCGAACAAGGGCAGTGGCTATGAAAGAGTGACTCGCTCCTGTGTCTATAAGAACTGCAGAAAGGGTGGAATAGACACAGATCGTACCTCGAATCATCTCTGGTGCGCCATGGTCGTAGGCCTCCACTGCCTGGAGTTGTGCCTGTCTCTGCCCGCCAGCTCCCTGTGGTCGGGGCAGACCTCCTGGTGGTGGTGGTGGCGGAGCCTCAAAGCGTCGCCCACCACCCGCTGCTCGGCCAGCTCCTCTTCCACGTCCGCCTCCTCCCTGCGGACCGCCACGGTCAACCCTCTGCCTCTGCCTGGGTGGCCCATCCACCGTCTGCTGCTCCTCGGTACGGCGGGTCGGGCAGTCACGAGCCATGTGGCCCTACCCGCCGTAGGAGTAGCACTGCCTGCCTCTCGGAAGACTGGCCCCGCGCTGTGTGCCCCGCACTGCTGAGCCAGTGTCCTGAGATCGTCTGCCGGAAGGCCTGGTCTTCCTGGAACCTTGAGTCATCCGTCGGCTACCCGCTACCGAAGACTCCGCTACCTGCCGACCTGCGGTAGGTCTCGCTGTGGACTGAGCCATAAATCTCTCAATCAGAAGGGCTCGCTCTAGCACTCCTGCCTGGGTCGGGATGCTGAGAGGGATCAGTGATGCTCTGATCTTGTGTCTCAATCCCTGCTCGAAGGTCCAAGCCCGGAAGAAGGGGTCCCGTACCATGTTTGTTGAGTAGCGAGAAAGATCGGTGAACCTCGCCGCGTACTGGGCGACCATCAATCTGACCTGCCGCAGCTGAAGAAGATCCTGAATTCGAACCGCACGGAGGGTGGCTGGGACGAACTCTGAGCGGATGAGGCTCTCGAAGTCCGTCCAGATGAGGGAGGCCTCATCGTGTACCTAGAGCATCAAGGTCCACCATCTTCCTACTGCTGCCTGCAGTAGGCTCGCCGCGAGGATCACCATGAGGTCTGCTGGTGTCCTCACTAGCCTGAAAACACGGACGACTGCCTCCAGCTAGTCCTCGGCTGCCTGGGGGTCCGTCTCCCCACGGAACCTAGGTGGTCGCTGGCGCTGGAACTCGTGGAGAGCTCAGAGGCGACGTGCATCGTCAGCGATCGGTGCTGGATGCATCAGGGGCTCGGCGGGTAAAGGTACCGCCGGTGCCTCTGCTGTCAACGGGCCCTGTACCGAGGCCTCTTCGCTCGGCGGGCTGTCGTCGCGCTCTACTCTCGGAACCCTAGCTGGCTGCCGTGGTGGGGCCATCCTGAAAAGGAAACAAGTGCGCCATGGTCAGAACAGTATACCTGGTGAGCTGACACAAGTAATCACAAAGAAAACTTGAAACACACATGCAATCAATGTTTTCGTGCATTAAGACGGAAATCAGAAGTCAGGGTCCTAGTGTACGGATACGTCGGCCGCCACACCAACACTGGACTCCCTGGACTGATAACCACACCCAATATGCTAAACACTATTTCTTCACATAGAAGAAAGATCAGAGTCTGCGGTAGAACCGACCAGCTCTGATACCAATTTGTCATGACCCGTCCTCGGGGCCCGTGTCGTGACTACCCCAAGCCCGCCTTCCATAGGCCAGGGGTTGGGGACTAGCACCAAGGCGTCAATCCCAACAAAAGGGAAGGCATTGCCTTTGAAAAATAAATAAGCACCACAGAGTAAGAAATCGGAAAAGTAAACAATGAGTAAAAACTGTACAAGCTGTGTTGAAAGAAAAAGGGGCCGGAAATACAAGCCCAAATGTAAAGTACAACTGAAAGCAAAAGCTGCAGCGTCGAGCCATCCTCTGGAAGTCCCACCTGAAGGGTGGGTACAGATAGCCTCCACATCTCCTCGGGTCCACCTGACCGCTCCGAGTACGTCCCGCCCAGTGGTCCACCTCCAGGTACCGTCCTGCTCCGCAAGCCTCCACCACGATCAGCACTGTCCGTCGTCTGCAACCAACACAACGTAGTGCGGGCATAGCCCGTGCAGGGGTGAGTATAAGCTACTCAGTAGGGACCCCGAGACCCTCGAAGGCCTCCCGACATCCACAAAGGATAAACCACAAAGGAAAGATACAATCACGAAGTAACAACCGACACTGCTTAGGTATATGCCCATACATATACCTAAGTCATCAATTCCCGTTCGGCTCCAACGTCCGAGCCCAAGCACAACCCAGTCCACACAGGAAAGCAAAACATATACCCACACAGGATCGCACAACACAATCCACAAAGGATAGAAAACAGTAAATCCACACTGGATAGCTCAACACAATCCACAAAGGAGAGTAAACAGTAAATCCACACAGGATAGCTCAACACAATCCACAAAGGAGAGTAACTCAAGATTCAGCTCACACAAGATACTTTTTCGGAGGACGATAAAGATGATCACTGATCCATCTAAGTCGTCGGACCCAGAAAGGATCGATAGGTAACTAACCCCCGCAATGACCCACATAGGATCGGGCCCACACAGGACCTGTAGGCGCTGGATCACACAGAACCGCTGAGCGCTGACCCACACAGGATCAGACCCACACAGGATTAGGCCCACACAGGACCTGTATCACTGATCCACGTAGGATCGCTGAGTGCTGTAGTCGTCGAAGTCCACTAAGGATCTCTGCACAGTCATCGCAGTCCACTGAGGATCTCTGCATGGTCGTCACCGCAGTCCACTGAGGATCTCTGCACGGTCGTCGCTGTCGAAGTAGCAGTCGCAACCAGCTCTAGGGTTCCCGCACACAGCAAGCTCGTTCGGGAGGGTCCACTCCATGAGCTGAGAGGCCGATACATCAACTTTCAAAAAGTTTGAAGTTGATGTATCCAAACGTTCCGTATCGTCAACAGGAACTCAACGTCGCAGACGGTGCGTCAATCGGGCGCCCGGTCTTAGAGTTATTGGCTTTTTCGTCCCAGGGGCCCGGTTGGTTTTTAAGGAAAAACCAACCCGACCATACTCCACCTACGTCCAAACCTCGGGCGGAGTGAGCCAAAAGATCTGTCTCACTTAGAGGAATTCAACGAAGCTGACAGCACGTCAATCAGACGTCCGTAGCTCAAGATATGAGCATTTCCGCTCCGAGGGCCCAGTTGCTTTCGTGTACGAACCAACCCGGCCGAACACAAAGTATTCCGAAACCTTGGGTGCGATATACCGAAAAGACCGTCTCGATCCAAGGATTGCCCTGCCGCTGACGGCGCGTCGTTTGGAGGCCCGTATCTCAAGTTTTGGGAATTTGAACGAAACGGTCTGAAGACGGGGGGTCCGGGCCTGGGCCGACCCGGGCCGACCCCCCCGAGGTCGGCCGATCCGGGTCGCCCGGTCCGGCCCGGCCTGGGCGCGGCACGTCCGGTCGGACCGGCCCGGCTCGGCCAGCCCGGCCCGGCTCGGCCGAGCGGCCGAGCGACGCGGGGGGGATCCGCCACCCCTGCGGGACACCCCCGCGGCACCCGCGGGGTGTCGCCCTGGACAACCCGAGCGACGCGGGGGGAGGGGGGGAGCTGCCGCCCCCGCGTGAAAACTCCGCGGCACCCACGGGGTGTCGCCCTGGACAACCGGACGCGGCTTCAGCCGTGTCCCGCCCCCGCCAGCCCCGCGCGGCCGCGGGTCCTCGAGTGTCGCCGCCGCTCCCGGCTGCCGGCGCCGGCGGCGGCTTCCGCGGGCCACCGGAGTCGCTCCGGTGGTCCGATTCTGTTTCCGTCTGTGCCGCTGCTCCTCCCGGGACTCGTTCTTCACTGCGGAATCCTCAAAATTCAGTTGCAGCACGTTCCGTCGTCGCCCGTCAAATCCGCACAACAACGTAGAACGGCAGAGGGTTGTCGGGCCGTGTTCGTTTGGCCCGTACCCTCTGCGTTAGAGATAAACAATGGGAGAAATACATTCAACACATGAATACATATCCGAAAACAATTTTTAATTAAATAAAATTGTTTTATGAATCGGGTTCTTCATTCTTGAACGAAAACAACACGGGAAATAAGGGCATTTTCGAAAATAAAATCCCTACCTCGTAGTCGTCGTCGAACGCACGTTCTTTGCGGATTTGTTCGTCGTGGAAGGGGGGGATCGTCGTGTCGTCGCAGAAGGGCGTCGCGTCGTCGCGGAATCCGGCGTTGAGTCGGCGAACTCAACGGACCAAGAAACAACAGATTTAATTTAATTATATAAAATTAAATCCGTGTTTTATTAAAAAAACAGAAGGAAAATTTAAGAGAATCCAGAAGTCTCTTACCTCAATACGCTGATCGAAGACTCATTGCGGAGGGAGAGACGTCGCAGAAGAACTTTGCAAGAAGGGAAAGTCGGCATCGCGGAACACGGCGTCGCGTCGTCGACTTCCACGGGTTTGGCATTCTTCATCAGAGGCCGGCGTTCTTCGTGTTCTTCGCGTTCTTCGCGAAGGAGGATGAAGACTCAAGAACTCTAACAAACCTCCCAATGAGTAATCCTCCAAAAAGACATGTTGGTCTTATTTTATTATTACGCCAACAAACGAAAAAGGTAAGTAACGACCCATCAATTCGTTGAATTAATTCAACGAAAGAAACCGCACATTTAATTCACGAAATAAACTTCCCAATTAAATGGTGCGTTAAGAATTTAAGAAAACGCGTCAGTTTACATTCATAATGGCGGGTTTTCACGGTTGCGTTACTTAGCGGAAAGAAATGGCGGGGCTCGTGCGGGCCCACCTCACAAATATCCAACCAAGGGGGTAGGATATTTCTGGATAGCATCCTATCTGGATCAACTCAACTTAAGAATCCTTTAAGTAGTTTCAAGTGGCTTCCAAGTGGCTTAAGTGAAATAAAATAAAGATGTCGTAAAATTATTTTATTTCATAACTTTAAGCCCGAAAATTAAAAACCACACCCGAGAAAACGCAACTCCGAAAGAGGCGTTTCTAAGCAAATACCGGCCCTGCGATTTCATCAGTTCCCTCAGAATTCGATTCCGGGCACCGGTTCAAAAGTTAGAAAAACTTGGTCATCCGTTCACTAAACGTACCCGAGCCAATATTCAGAAAATGATTCTGGGCACACCGGGCCTCGGAATCAGGTGCCGTTAGAAACTACGGTCTTGTAAAATTCCAAAGAAAATTAAGAAAAAAAATTTCCTTGAAATTTACGGGTCTTTACACATATTCTACTAATTGATTGAAAATATCAAGGGTAAAAAACATTATGATTAGAAAATTAATATGTATTCATTAAGATATCTTAAATATATTTGAGAGTCTTAGAGTGTGAAATAATTCCACCCAAAATGTTTCAATGAGCCCGACCTCCCATCATCTCAACTTTTGTGAGTTCTTATGAATCATTGGTCTACAATAATAATGAATGCATCCCTTTGAAAATTAGGTCCATTTGGATATAGAAAATTTGTGTTTTCCTATTTCAATAATCAAATTGTTTGGATACTATTTTTAAATAGTGATTTCAAACTAGAACACACATTCCAGAGGAAACTATAGTATGATGAATCGATGTCTTGGGGTCATACCCTCTAGTGATAGATCACTATAGTAGGTTCATTCTGACTACAATAAATTATTTCTCAAGTATGGATGAAGTGATTCCATTCATGGAAGACCAAGACTGGTCTGTGGTTGAGTTTATGATCTCACAAATCATCCATCAATTTAGAGTTCCGTATTCTATTTTCATTGATAATGGAATCATCTTACATTTTGACGAATTCAAAAAGAACCTCTCTAAGATCCTATCAAAAATGGAGGTCCAGAAAAAAATTATAGTCAGAAAAGGTCCCCAATTTCCTTTCATCCTATTGGATGATGAGTCGAAATTACACCCTAGTGACCACATATTCCCATTTTTATGAATCAAATAAGCATATCCCATCGAGTTTTAGATTAAATTTATCTATATAACTATCTATAGAAAAAAAAGGAAAAAATGGAAAAATTATACTCAGCAATGTTCTTAGTCTGTATGATAATAGCATCGAGACCTTGCACAATCACAGGAGGCACTAGAATAAGGTTTTAATATAATTATGCTAGTGGGTATACCTATAATCCTTCATCAAGGGTGACATGATATTGTACCTCAAAATAGCGATGGTACATTAATAAATCAACCAATATTGGATCCCATGTATTAAGAAACATACATTATTCATAAGGTCTACCTCAATAGAGCATACTTGTTGATAAACATGGATGGTGAGTGTATCATACCTTCTACCAATGCCAAGTTTATCATGAAATAATTTTAGTAATAGGTCCATGGTCAAAAATTTATAACCATAAACTAAAATCCATGGTCTTTCTGACATGACGTGAAACGTTTTTCAAGTGGTCTTGGTAGCACGAGCTTAAAATTTTTTCAAGGTTCTGATCTTTATAAACATAAATTAATAGCGTCTCTATGGACCATGAAAAATGACTATAAATTAGTTACAAGGTTCAAATCATTATGAACTTAAACTATTCATGGCCCATATAGTCTAAAATTTAGGACTTCAAACAAATAAATATCATATTATGAGTTGTACAACATTTAACTAAAAAAACTAGAATTCTTTATTGCGTGATGTTAAACTATGATCTTTCCCATTATATGTTTTGGATACCTCTTAATGAGAGATGATCTTACCCCATATAAAATTGGGATGCCTCATATGATATGTATGAGACGATCCAAAAGATCATACACGTTATACAACTAGGATTTCTCATATAGTAAGTATGATGTAGTCAAAAAACCGTCCCAAATATTTTAAAAATGGCATTCCCCACAAAAACCATGGGATCATTAATTTACATCATCAGAGAGGATTGTACGTGTCCTAAAATTGGTCCTTAACCACGTCATCCTCTCACACTATTTCCTCTTTTTTACCATCCTAATGGGATATGTTATGACACCCAAACTCCATGTATTTCATCCCAACTATAGATTTCTTAAGTCCTTGGACACTTGGACCCCCTCACGATCTAATCATTATAACCTCATACTATATGAGGATTGTCTTAGGGATTGTATGTGGTTCGTGATTTTCCATGGCTCCTTTCACGTTTGGTTTTTCCTCCTCTATGTCGCACAGATACCATTGAGATAAACATATACATATTCTAAGAATTATGACTTTAAACTTTCTTCCACCTTCTTAATGGTCACATAATTAATACTTTAAGCTATGTGCCATTTTTTCATGGTATATGGGGTTGGCCTGTATACCATCCTTTCACATCGGGCTATACATTTGTTGTGCCATAAAAATACCCTAAACACTTCCCTATTACAAGGGTCGTGAATTTAAATTGTTTTCTGATGGTCCATTAAACACAACTTTAATTTTTTTCCCCAATATTATAAGTATCATGACATAAAACTATTTTCCATAGTATTGGTTATACAACCATAAACTATGTAAAACTAGCATTAGGATCACTTTGTGTGGTGTTGGACCCCCTTAAAACCTATCATGGTGTGTTTTATCTATTTATCTCCACACAAATAGCCCAAAATACCCCCTCCCATGGAAAGATCATTATAAGAACAAATTATTTATTTTTGTTCATAGCTTTATGTCCTCAAAATATGATCCTCGGTCTATGAACTATGATCCAAACCTATTTTCATTCACGCTTCATTCATAGGGATTTCATTATAAAGGGGTTTTCAGCAACCCTATGCCTCTTCCATCTTTCCAGAACTATGTGTGGATACACTTCCATCCACAGGGGATATGTTGTGATTCCTAGACATTCTGTATCTATCCCCATCTACTCGTCCACTACAAATCATCAAGGACGTGCAATACTATCACTCTATGATACCCTATTGGACCTCTTTGTCATGTATAATCCGCATTAATTTTCCTTAACCGCTCAATGGGATTCCATTCCCTCAAATTTAGTTATGAATATATAATGAATGGGAGGGTACATGAAAAATACCCACACACCACATTCATAGTGTGTGATGTTAAACATCAATCTTAGACCCTATAAATTTAGGATTACTCTTAATGCAATATGATTTATGGAATGTCCAAATGGTGTTACCCATAAGAAAAACATTGGATGAACAAACAGAAACATATTTAACACACAACAATAAAATGTATACATACCCCACATAGATTAAGGACTCATTATGTCTGTGTATGATTAGATTCCATAACATCATTCGAGAGGGTATACCCCTTTCTAAGTCGGTATCCAACCACTATATGTTCCTGAAATATGTTTGTACTTATTTATTTACTTACGGGATATGTAGTGAAACCTGGATATATCATCCATGGCCCAAACATCTCCATCAACTCAACACATGGTCCCCTCATTCCAAGTAGCACGAGCTAGAACCTAGAATGGGTTTTCAAATATTGTGGGACTGAGTATTCCAAAGACTCTATATTAAAAATGGGGAATCACTATTTCATGTCATTTAAACCTTATTATTACACTCGTCCACCCCTTTTCAAATAGATATTACCTTAAACCAACTATTGTCCCTATAGGTTGTGCAATATGACTATATACTGGTAGCATCACTATTCTGAGTTGTATGACATTATACTGAAAATCCTAATGTCCCTAGTTCCTGAAATTAAATGGAATTCGTACCCTATATGATATTGGGATGCCTCATATGATATGTTTGTGATTCTAATTGAAAATTCAACCCATCTAAAACCAGGATGCCTCATATCTTGAGTGTGGTATTTTAGAAAATACCCCATATACAATAGGGATTCATCATAAGATATGTTTGATAAGAACCACAAAATATTTTATAAACAATCGGGATTCCCCCTAATGTGATATGACAAGATATCCTCTCCAGAAATGATGTCACCTTATCAGTATCGGTCTGCTTCCCCACTATGTCTTCTAATAACATACGACTATATTCCCATCCTTATTTGATATACAATGACATCCATATATATCATCTCTAGCCCATTCCTACTATCAACTCATCTTTAAGTATTTCCCCACTAGGATAAGATCAACTGTTTCTAGCCTACACTTTTCATATAGTAAATTTGAACGCATCTCAGAATGCCTCCTAGGAATACTTATTGTCCCTTTGGGATATTCCACACTTCTTATTAGGGGATTCATGAAATATCTTATTTTGAAATCTATCATTCTTCTTATCTGGGTAGTCTCCCTAACTAAATGTTCCAATGACATAATGATTAACCTACTTACCTTGTCTCATTCCTTTATGGATCTTCTGTAGAAAACAAAATATCCAATATTTCTAAATTGTTCAATGGTCCATGTTGAATATGTTCTCCTCATATCGCATTGATGTTGGTGTATAACCTATGTTTTAAACAACATAAATAGTTGTTCCATGTCTATTAGATACTCCCCATTCAATGTCCAGGTCATGAATTTTATGATCTCACTTGTGGTATTTCTTACCCACTGTCTCCACTCACTGTGTTCTATTTTACAAGCCGAGGGAACTCCACAACACTCTTTATTTCTAACTCCGATCATTGATCTCATGGTTTTGGGAGCAAAGATGGGGTTTCCCCTAACCGAGGTTTAAAGACATGGGAACTATATGATTCAAACACTATGTCCTCAATCAAGCATTCCAAGTCCATGATTCATGAAATTAAACCATGGGTGGGTCCCCTAATGATTTCATGTGTGGAATAGCCTCCCAGGACCCTCTGTTGACATCAGGTTGTAACTCACACCATATATTCTATGATTAATATGTATGAACTAGAATCCCTGTTCCAAGAACCCGGACTCCAAATAGTTTTAATGTCATCCTTGGAATGTATCTTGTGGCGTGGGCCTCCTTTGGACTCAATTAATGTAGTAATTTTCGATTCACTAAACTACACATGTCCATTTATGATTCTCATCACATGGTATAAGAATAATTACCTTAAACTATTTACATGTTGTCTCGATGATGTTTTGGGCATCATCCAGTGGTCTCCTAGGACCCTCCTTTCACATCAAGTTACCATCATTCGATATCGTGCACGTTCCGTGAAGAGATTCCATTCTATGGTCCAAATTCTATTCCCGTATACTTGGAGGTAAATTACTTGAATAAAGACTCTAAAATATATGAAATCCACCATGGTGATGTGTTGGGAGGTGTGAGGGATCTTTGGCCATTAATTTAGATAGGGTTTGTCACTCCAATTCACTACACATACCCTTTTGGGTGCTCAACCCTACTATCCAAGAGTTATGACCATAAACTATTTGTAGTTGTTCCAAGATATGTGGCATATAAATATTATCCATCATCCATGAATTAAGACCATAAACAATTTTCATGTTTTCTAATGGCTTTTTACACAGTATTAGGTGGTCTCCTTGGACCCTCTCTTTACATCACGTTACCTTCCCTCTATTTTTCACATATTCCATTGATAAAAAAATCCCATTGATCTATGAGTTATGAAATTAAAATTATTTTACATTGGTTAAAACTCTTTGTTAATAAACTTGGTTCTCAGGTCCTAAAATGATGAACTTAAACTATTTGGAGCCTACCCCAAAGGCTTCACATGGCATGGGGCCTCCCTTACCCCTTCTATCACATCTGGTTACTACTCCTTTATTTCATGCCAAACAATTTAGGGTTCACATAGTTTTAACATTATAATATTAATCTAATATCCCATGGTTTTAACAATATGACTTTCAAGAAGGATTCCAAGTCCAAGAATCATGAATTTAATGTCATTACAGTCCTCTTGGAAATGTGTTGTGTGGTGTTGGGTCCTTATTAATTTATTTCACATTAGTTTCTTTTTTTCACAATGTACAAATAATTTTAGGACACTCATCCTATAGTCCACGCTCTATGAACATAAATGTATTCTTTGTCCAATAATCATGTCCATAAAGTGTGTGCATAATACATTTATCTAGGATATCTTGCCTATCAGGTGTCCTCATAGGCCCCCACATTCACGTGGGGTTACTTATTCCCTATTCCACACATATCCCTTGAGAGACCACCTTTTTATCTAATAATAATCGACTTTAACTATGTGAGACACACCTAAAATAAGTTTTTTTGTTTTGTGTTTTGTAGATTCTATTTCATTATTGGACACTCTCGGGGGGAAAACATTCATGATACCCCCCCCCCAAATCCCTATGCCCCATTGGTTGGTTGAGTGTTATTCATGTTGGTTAATACATCATAATAAAAAAATTCCAAAATATGTGATACATAATACTAACCATATGATGTTTAATATATTATTTATTTTACTCACTATAAGATGTTAAATTGTGTTCCCAAAATCCTAAACATAAGATGTGAAATTGTTTTCAATCATTCTTATTAAACGATTTAAAATTGAAGAGAAATTTATGCTATCTTTTAAGAGGACATTTTCACTATTGTCAATCACTTACTAAATAGTTCCTATTCTTCTACCACCGCTCGACCTCAAAGACAATGTTATTCCTGGAAGAAGAGTTTGGCATTTTTTACGACTCATATTCCCAGACAATGTTATGAATGTTGTGATGTCATAATTTTAGGAGGGTTAAAATAAATTCAAACATTACATCACTTAATTTCCACTCTATGTGAGTCCATTAATTTGGATCCTCATCCTTCCCACATCTAAAAGTGACCCCCTAATGATGATGATTACTAGATAAATTGGATCACCTATAATCTTGGGAACACACCCTAAAAGACTCTGGATGGAATTTTGGGATAGGTTATGATTTTTGAACATGGTTCGTTGTCAAACCAAATTTTTTCCCCATCATCAACAAAATGAAAATGGAATATATTTTTGAAACGTGTCCAAAAGTTATCCTCCATCATCACACCACCCCCATTGCGTTCTAAATATCGAGTTTCATGATTCATGCTCTTCCTTCGTATTTTTTGGGGGTATAATTCAATGCCCATAGAATTACCCCATTGGTGAACATGAACACGTTTAAAAAACAGTTAGATGTTAAGAGAGCCCCATTTACTAGACCTAGTGCCTCTCAGCACAAGAAATCCCTGTGGTAAGTCCACAATGTAGACACAGAGTGCTCCATGTTTGGATGACACTCTCATATAAATGAGAAATCATATATTCATCCATTTTCTCTCAAACCAAGCATTTCTCATGTGAGATTATGGATCGATCATTTTTTGGCTCAAAAGCGTAATTAATGTGTGATAATTAAATTTGGAAAAATAAATGTTTATAAAAAATTGTAATTTTAAAACAAATTTATTGAATTTATAGTAGGTCATTGAAAACTTAGCACATCTTATTTACTAAATTCCCAAAAAAATTACCCCACCAATCACGAATTAATGATCGAACAACATCTAATGAGTGGCCTATATAGTTCACTAATACTCCACTAGGTATTCTACCCCCATTAGATTTTTGGAAGACATCATTGACCTTAATCCACATATTATTCTAATCATTATTTAATTCATCCATGAGATATGTCATGTCCACCAAATTACCCTTACCTACTGAAAATTGGGACTTCATGTGGTTAATTATTTTTCCTTGTGAAGTGAATGTGATTGCGTTCTCTTGCACCTGCCCTTCCAAGTGGGTGATCTCTCCTTCAGCTATTTGAAATGACTTGGATATTTTAGCCTTGTTCTTATTCTAGTAAATTTCGAACACCATCCATTTGGAACATTACCACTCGACAAATAAGTCTTGAGACAATGTTTGAAGGTCACTAAATACACCCCATGAGTCCCTAGGTTGACCATCCATTGGTAGAGTGATCCCATTGGGATTGGCATGTCAATAAATGGGATATGAGTAATGAATTTATTTCATGTACATATACACCTTTAAATTAATGATATGGTTCTCATATTTTACATCTAAGAAAAAATCCTAAAATTCATTGGGTGGCATGGCCTCATATGGAGGGATGATCACCAAAACATTAGAGGCTGGATCATCCATGGGTATGAACTGAAAGGACCAGTTTGGGATATACCTAACACTGAGAGGGGGGGTGAATCAGTGTTGGGGACTTTTTAAACCAATTCCAACTTTTATCCCTGTACCTCTAGACCTGTTAGAATCTTGATTCTCTTATTCTCTTTTCCTTGTCGCATGCAATAATAGAAAGCAGTAAAAAATGTGCACACGATATTTTTACAAGGTTCACCACTCAATAAGAGTAGCTACGTCCTTGCCATGCATGGGTATGACCACTGCATGGATTCTCCACTATAAAGTAAAATGCTGTTACAATGGAGTGGCTAGGAATACAATCCTCTAGCCAGTGCGAGTCCCTACACTTTGGAGGGGGGTGGGAAACAATCCTCTTCCCTGGACTGGTGAAAGCCAAGTCCAACTTGCAGCCTCTAGCTGGTTCTTTATACTGCCTATTGAGACAGTCTTCTTCTTTCTTTAAAAGGTTGGTTCTGCTCTTGATCTATTGTAGTGCTCTTCACTTGATTACTTGCAAAGCAGTAGGCAAGCAATTCTCTTCTTTCTTTCTCTTCTTCTCTAGTGCAAAAACAAACTGCACTAGTTCTTCTTCCTTCTTTCTCTTAGTGCAACAACTGACTGCACTAGTCACCTTCTTTCTTTTGCTAGAATCACATACACCAATGTGATTATTCAAACACTGAAGATCTGCTCACAAAGCATCATCTGAATTAAACTACCCTGAATAATTGTCAGCCTTCAATTGGGCATACTCTGTTCTTCTTCTTCTCTTCCTTCTCTTCTCAATACCAACACCTGAGTGTATTGGTATACTGAATTCTTCCTGTGTGCAGATATGAGTTCAATTGCACATCAAGTTCTTCTTCACTTCGCAAAGCACAACGAGAGTGTTAAACACCAGTCGTGTGAGTGCGGTTCAACTTCTCTTTGTGTAACCGAATGGTTCACAGTTCTTTCTTCTTCACAAAGCTGCTTCGAGAGTGCAATGCACCTATCGAAGGCCTGCGGTACCCTCAAATTTTTCGCGCACCCTTCTAGGCGACTTGCGCATAAAATTCAAGCCTTGCGCGGAAAAACACCTTTTGGCGCGAAAAACCTTTTTCGCGCAACTCTTCCTTTTCGCGCAGAACTTCCTATTTCGCACAGCAGTTCCTTTTTCGCGCAGCACTTCTTCTTTTCGCGCAATACTCTATACTTCAATTTTTCCGCGCGTCAGAGCTCAGGATTTGTCTATGTGTTGAGCATTACCATCTAACAGGGATTATCCTCATATTTATAGGCATTTTTGAACCCACGCGAAAAACACTAATCCGCGCGTAAAACCTCCTCCATGCGCGTAAAAACTCTTTTATGCAACTTCATATTTCGCGCCATGCTTCATGTTTTCGTGCACCTCATGCCTTTGCCATTTTTCATCCTTCTAAGCATGAAGCAACAATTGCGCGCAAAATTCTGCACCGCGTTCTATATTGCGCGCAAACCCAATCTTTCCTGCGACATCAGATTTTGCGCACTGCTCCAATATTTCACGCATTTTATGCCTTTGCAAATTTTTGATCTTCTGATCTCGAATCATCATTTGCGCGAAAACTTCATTCCCCAATTTCGCGCACCATGCCAATCTTTCGCGCAACCCGCAGATTTTTCGCGCAACCCGCTACTATTTCGCGCATCCCGCAGATATTGCGCGCACCACTTTATTTTTGCGCGAAACGTGCCTAAATTTCCGCGCACTCCATTCCTTTGTCATGTTTCATAGTTCTGACCTTGAATAACTCTTTTGCACGTATAAACCATCTTCAGCGCAACATCCATTGCCAAGCAAATTTCTTCATCTCCCGATTTTCAGGCCCAAAAATTTGGCAAACACTGGAAAACGGCGCCACCTTAAACTGTGCTTTTCTGCCATCCCCAGATTGTCTATTGCTTTGCCATTTTATCTCTTTACTGCTTCCCATATCCATTCTTCTGCTCTTATCACGAATCCCACTATCGTGATATTTATCCTTTGATAGATCAGCTTAAGCATCGTCAGAGTTGCAATGGGAACTGAATCTTTCCTATCTTCCAGCAGCATCATTCCTTCCAATCAAAACATTATATGACTGGCATCATCATTTCTCCCCCTTTCCTTCATAAGGCTTGCATCACAAGTTCTCCTAACTCATGA
This sequence comes from Viscum album, assembly GCA_963277665.1. Taxonomy (NCBI): domain Eukaryota; kingdom Viridiplantae; phylum Streptophyta; class Magnoliopsida; order Santalales; family Viscaceae; genus Viscum; species Viscum album. The sequence goes on along the minus strand of OY728119.1, from coordinate 1,055,773,331 downwards.
TTTGTGTGAAATACATACCAGCAAAGCATCGTCTGATTTAGATACAATGTGAAATGCCTGTCTACCTCAGAATGTCAAGCCCTTCCACATTTTCTCTTCTTCATAACCATCATTCTGCAAATCATATGATTCTATTCTTCAAGAAATCTCTTGCATGGTTCACATGCAATCATAAATCATTTCATTGTCTTCTTCAAATCCTCATTCTTCTTCAACCATCCTTAGATAGATGATAATTCACCATTCTGCTCCAATCATCCTCAAATGGATGATACTTCTCCATTCTTCATTGTTGTAAACAATGTGTCACCATTGACACATGTTCTTTGAACATAGGATTAGCTCAACAATCATCTGAATTAATCGTCTAATAGAATTGCTCAATTATGAAATCCAATGCTATGATTCCATAACAATTCTCCAGGCAACTTCACTTCAACCGATCTCCATTAACTTTGGAGTTCTTCTTCATATCCTTCTTCATTTTGACCAGCATCGACAACTGTTGACAACAAATACAATCTTCATATACAAAGTGGTCCCAACATGAACTTGCGAATAAGGTGGATGAGATATGAGAAAAGATCCTTGGAATCCACCTCACCAAAAGTATAATCCTCTAAATCCCCTGATGGAACCTCTAATGTGAATTAAACCTTCCCAAGATCCTCATATACATCTTCTGGTGGTAGTATCTCAATCCTGGCCTCATCTCCTACAACCACCACTAAGGGACATTCTGGGCTAGGTGTATCCAATGTAGCACCCATAGCTAATCCAGCTACAATCATAATTTACACCTCTTCTATTAAGTTCTTACCTTCAACGGTCACCTTAGGTGGATCCTCTATGATAGGCTCCACCACCATGAATCCCAATGGAAGCCCCATTGTGGGAACCGTCTCAACCCCATAAATTTAGGAAAATGTATTGGAAATACCATCAGGTGTCACTACCATAGTTGGTCCAACTACAACAGTCTCCCTATCCATTTTCTCCAAGAAAATATCTCCCATTTGCACTACCTCATTCTCTCACGTTGCCAAATCATTTTTTGATGATGTAAGATCATCTCCATGAATGGTTTGAAATAAAATTTAAATATGATACAGTAAAACATAGAGGAGAACTTTGGAGAACAAAATTAAAATGTTATGTTAATTATGTATGTAATATATTCCATTGAGGAGCTCACAAATATAAACATGAAATCCCTCTGGTAAAGATAATCCCCCATTTACATTTCCTCTATCTCAAGTGTTTCTTCAATATATTTTTGGCTTTCTATGGAAACAGAATTAGGAAGGGAACTCACACTCACCCCATAAATGGTCTAGTCACCCCCACCCTCTTCTTGATGTCCATCGTCAACCTCCCCCTCATCCATTCTCACCAATTCCAGCACATGTACCAAAAGAGTTAAATAAAACGCTTAGTGTTTTGGTAATTTCTAAGGGACATTGGATATGAGTATTTAAATAGTCAATGGGTGGGACCTATTACTCATGATAGTCCTAATAAGAGTCACTTACCTATGAATCACTTGAATCTCCCTCATTTATAATGTGAGTAGCTAAGTCACATTCTGATATCTCTGAAGAGGAGGTCATCCGTAGAAGCACCTTCGCATGAGTAGTTAGTGAGTGAGTCATTCCCCAATAGTACACTATATCTGCCAACTCTATTATATATATCAAAAATTCATTATTGGGAACATGGAATATGAATCAAGAAATACCATGCCTAGTGAGGATTATCCCCTATCTATTGAGATGATTCCACTTTGCATGGAGAGTGTTGATTGGCAGGAAAATCCCCCCAGCTCTCCCAATCATCTAGAATGGATGTGTCCCTAGAATTTATTGATAGTGAAACCACTTACATGGTCTTGGAAAACATTCCCTGGGGACTTCCCATGTGGGTTCACATTCTTCTTTTGGCAAATTTATAAGGAGACCTGAGCCTGGTGTTTCTTCTCTCCCTTCAGCTTCTGCCTGTTTTGGGCCAGAGACCACCAGACCAAAAGCTTTTTCCCTATCCAATGGCCCAATACTACCTCTATATCACACTAAAACCACTAATATCCCTTATATTAATGACTTTGTGGACAATTTTCCCTCAAACCAGGTTATTTGGTGCCTCATAATCTCACCAGGATATGCGCTCTCCAAAATGAGAAAATATTCGTGTATGAGCCTATAGGCAGTTGTAAATGGATTTTGTTCATACCAACATTTTAATTTATTTCATACTGACATGAACAATATCAACCTTAGGACTAATCATTTTCACTCATGACAAAAATCTATATAAATCATCAGAGTCATCCAATGGAGGCATTATAATTTCTTTTTCAAACAAACTGGGTTGTACATCATGTAGATCGGATCACAGTCAACCCTCACATCATGTACCCCACCTCAGATGGATATAAGGTACAATAACTACTCAATGTTCACTATACCATCATCAGTCACTATTCTCATTGAGAGGTGGAATGAGTTAAACATGAAGAGTTCTGCAATCAAACCCTCGCCAGTGTGTCCACATGGCCCAACATGATCAGATGACTCCAAATGATGTTTAGGATTTATGGAATAATGTTTTTATTATGAGAATATAATGGGTATGGGTATTTATATCCCCCCATGAATGTGACAACCCATGTATACAAGAAATGGAGGGGTCCGCATAAAGGGAATACTCTTACATTGGGTGATGTGGAGGATCCCCTTATATAGCATCACCAATAAAGAGCTGTCCAGATTGATCTGATTCTACATTTACATCATTTATTCCAAGATGAAGGTTCTTGAACACACCCTCAAATTCAAATCCCCTACCAATAGAATCCAAATACATATCATTGTAGCGATAAACCCCTCCACTCTGACCATGAGAGCTTTAAGATTTATGTTGTAGCACTGCTTCTCCCACTATCTCGTCTCCATGATCTTTCAATAGAAGTGATCCTTACCCAACTGGAACTCCCCAGGGCACATACATGAACTTCCATGTGTCCAATACATCATATTTATGATGAAATATTTTAACAATTTCTTGAAGTATATTTCTTTCATGTATATCTTGTGCGGACTGTTCACTTTCACCAAATTCATCATTTCCCTCCGAAGAGCTGAAAGATTATACTTGTTATCCCACAAATTTTCTGTGGGGAGGAACTCATCCTAGAAGGATCCTTTAATTGGGATCCCAATGATCATTATTGATCCCACAAACTATTACCAACATCACCATGATGAAGATGGAAAGTGTTGGTCCATGGGGAGTATCTTCTAAACAATTCTCGTGAAATATTTAGGTATACGTAGACATAGAATTTATAGTCCCATGATGCCTAATAAGACACTACTTTCTAAATATTGATATATAATTCTAGGAATTATGTGAATTACAAATAATACTAGCCCCATTTTTTGGTAAAATTACTACCATGATGTATTTTTTTTCTATCTATCCATCTCTTTAATAGATCCCGCAAACCATACTTGAGAATCAACTCGTACTATGGGGTTGTCTCATCCACCATACTCTCCTTGTTGATGTTATTAATGTGGGTTTATTGTGTATCTTCCAGGAGTGACATGTTATCCTTCAGTATATGTCTTATGGAATCCCTACACCCCTAGTTCTGACTAGACATACATCTGAACCAGTATGCAGTTTCTTCTTTCCTCACCTCTTATAGGAATATATCATCCCCCAACCCAAATCAATAAATAGGCAATATATTGAAAAGAAATTATTCATTATATGCCACAATCAATAGTGTGGATATAAAATAATGGCCTAAGGTACCTTGAAATCTATCCCTGACCATTATTTTCCCAGACATTTCTTCCTGAAAAGATGTAGAAGTATTCGACACTTTATTGACCATTTCGTTAGATACGTGGGTGTTTTTCACTATCTAGTTTGAGAATATCTAATCGTGAATATCAGTTCATGATGGATGGTTTCACATATAATTTTTGTGTAGTTTTGATATTTGAAACATTGTTTAAGGGACAATATTTGTAGAGGAGACCTTACTGAGATGATGAGAATCAAAGAGATGGGGATTGGAATCACAATGCACTCACAAAGTATGTGAGCTTCATAGATTGAGAGCATTGAACTGTTTTATTCATGAATGTTTTCTGGTCCCCCTAATCCCCCATGCACTATTTATAGGTTCATATCCCATGGAATTATGATAGGAAATTCCAACTAGGGTTTGTGAATGGGCTTCATGACTGGGATTTGAGACAGATCCTTAGTAATGGGCTTCATCAACGATAGTCAAATACCAATTTTTGTGTGGTGTTCTCTCAGAATCTAACACTCCATTCCCTTATCACCTCTAATTAAACAGGGGATATTTTTTATGCTGAAATACCTATGTCAGTGAAAATAGAGGAGGAATTCATGACCATTTCAGTGAAAATTTTAGCAAAAATGACCCAAAAATCCATCTAAGGGCATAATTTTGTGAGGCTCTCCACTTCCATGATCGACGAACACTCATGAAGGATTAGGTTATATGGAATCCTAGAGACTGTATGTTCACAAAAACAACATTTATTCATGTATCTCTTCTTGAATTCATAGATTCCTAATAGTAACCTCCATGCATAATCATTCTTGAATCATGGAGGTCTTCGTGACCACACATAGTATTGATGATAACCTCCATGCATTATTATTTGGGCTCATTGATCCCTTTAATCATGAATATCATTTTACTTAATGATGGTATCCAACCTTCATGAAACCCACTCACTATAAAGGCCCCTTATATCTGACATTTTGAGGGATGCATGACATTTAATCTTCTAATAAACTCTTTTTGTTGGCGAACCTCCTACGCTCCATGAGTTAGATATAAAATAGACCCCAATGGTATCCATGATTCAAGAATCACATTCCATTGAGTTATTTAGAGACTCCACCCATAGTGGAGATGCAATCTATGAAGGACTATACAGTTCATGGAAGATGAATTCCCGCTATGTCACGAGGGATTCACGAGGCATCTATCCTTTAAGAAGACATCCCCTGGGAACCAATACAATAACTCTTGGTAGAGTCACTTTGTACCATGCATCTTATTCTTTTTCAAAACCACTAATCATATCAATGACCCTACGCATTGTAATACACTCTTCTAAGAGGACCTAATATTCTCGAAACATGTCTCTTAGGCCTCTCCATGATTCCTCCCATCAGTTGACACCCTTTCACAAAGGTTGATTTACCGTTCTCCCATACCAATCCCAGATGGGATTAATTATAGCTTGAGTCCCTATGTGACTATTTCCATCCAATAATGTGCCTTCCCACTTCACCTATGATTTTTCTTGGTCCACCACGCAACATCATTCTTCAAAAAATCGGTACCATAATGAATGTTTCTTATATGAATAGAAACCCTAAAGTTTGGCCTCTCGATTTCTACTCTTCTATATAAGTGAATTTTCCATGTCCTTCCCATAGCTTCATGAGTGGTTGTCACATAATCCATAAGGGTGGAAACTCCAAGGGAAACTATTCACCTATCTTGGAAGGTATTCCCTTTTTATGAATCTATTCCATCATTGGAATGGTCCCCCTTGAAGTGAGATCCATATCAATGTATGATGTTCATTCCATAAAACTACCAAGATCCATGACTGATTCATATGAAATCAAACTAAATGAAAATTTACTCATCAAATGGCACAATACTATGGCCGTATCCTTTGACATGGACATAAGATTTCCCAAGTATTATTGAAATGGTATTACCGCACACCTCCTACAATTTGTGGAAAACACATAATGCCATTTTTTTAACTCACATCAGATGAAATCTATTCCCCTATCATTCGATGAACATCGTCCTACGAAAACATCCATGTGTAAGAAGCACACCATTTTCCCCAGAACAATCCTCTTATGATGGATAGCTTCCTTTCATAAACCACACACTGTCTCTCATCAACACTCTATCCACAAAATGATAATCCTTCCCACATGATGTTAAACTAGATAGATCATTCCAGTCACAAAAACATAAACTATGGAATCAAACTACATGGGTTTTGACCCCATCTCTTAAACAGGTTAAGTAGGACACATACTGGAGGTTCAAACGATTAAATGGTAAAACTGGGTTTGACATATTCCCAATTAGGTATGCACATCTGAATCCACCTAAATAGGGAATTATAATCCATCAATCTAGGTTTTATATCTTTTCTCTAAGAGAAGAGCCTCTAGATCTACCTTGGTAGGGAGTTCTGAACCGTCCTCCTTTGCATGACATTTTCCCTCATAGGGATGATCCTCTGGATATGCCCCAGTAGGGTGTTTTAATCTGCCAAACCTGGTGTGATATATTCCCTCCGAAGGTATCCCCTTTGTATCTACCTTATGGGTTCTCTAATCCATCAACCCATGTACAATATCATCTCTCCTAGTGACACACCTACAGATCTACCTTAATAGGGTGTTCTTATCCATCCACCCATCTGAGAAATATCCTATCCTAGGGATCACCTTTGGATATTCCCTAATAGGTTGTTTAGATCCATGCACATAAGTGTGAAATAATCCTTCCTTGAGATGCACCTATATATCCCACTAAATAGGCCATTCTGATCCATCCATCTAGGTGTGACATATTTTATCCTAGGGATAAACCTCATTGATTTTCCTCAACAGGGAATTATGAACTCACATTCTTTTCTCACAATAGATTTATCGAATTCCTATTTAATTCCTACAAGATGTTAATCTAATTCCCATTATTTCCCCACATAACATTCCTCCTCTGCTCATTATGTCCCCAAAATATGTAATCCCTATCCTGATTATTTCCCCGTAAGATATCAAACATATGCCTAACATGTCCCCACAAGAGTTTCACCCTGTTCGAGTCTCCGTAAGATGATAAAATTTTAACTTGTTCTGTAATATTTACCCAATGATAAACAATGGATTCCTAGGGTAAAAATTGTTGGATAATTTATTCTTTTGGTATCAATTAACTCATGATCAACAATGGATACATTAGGTTCCACATATAAGATGCATCATATGATATGACCTCAAAAATGAGTATATTTATTTTTTACCAATATACCCAATTTCCAGACATTCACTATGATGCCTTATGTGATTAATCTTCTAACCAAATGTTTCTGCCCTGTTGAGACAAAAACAGTGTAATTAACTGACGTCCATGTGGAGATGGCACTAGGAATGAGTCCTGTGAATATGACCTAATCTATTAGGGAGACCAAGAATATGAAACAACTTATAAGGAAGAATCCAAGGAATGAAGAAATGATATCCCATCATCCCATTCTTATTGAAGATCTTATATCATTGATAAATGTTATAAAATATTCCCACCTTTTTAAAGTGGAATTTGGGGGAATAAATATGAATAATGTGTGAACCATGTATATGTGTCAGGAACACATATTTTTAACCAATTAAAACATGGGGATTCATAACTAAAGAATCATATAGAAACTCAAAAAAAAATATTTTTATATTAAACATCAAATACAAAAATTTAAGCTATAATATAATTTTTGGAAGAAGTTTGAATGAATAATCATTACTGTGTGATACTAGGTATTTCTCAATTTATGATATTATTTTTGAAACTAGTCACTATATTGATATTATTCCCTCAATAGGTGGAATAACATTATTTATATTTTCCACACATTAAATCATATAAATATGGAAATTAATGCACAATAGGATTTAGGTTCTTGACATAGTTCACACATTATGGGATAGGTTTAAAGATAAGGAAATGAATCTGAACTAATGCACCAAAATAATATAATATTTAAAAGTTATAATGATATAATATTTAATAATGGTTAACATATTACAAGGGCCAAATATTTCACAAATTTTTATACAAGCTACATTATATCCCAATGACATTCCAATTATCTTTCTTCACTCACTCTATCGGGGAAGTCCTTTAAAGTTTTATAGAATAGATGGTATCGTATTGATCACCTTTTATAATTGAATATATTATAATCAAAAATTTAATTTCGATTCTCTATATAATTACCCATGCATTTCACACTTAAAAATTAATTTAGTAAAATATAATCCTTAATGGTTGATTTATATTAATTCATTCTATAATATTTTCAAAATAGATAGAAAATCCAATTGATTAAAAATAACTATACACTATAATTGTTGTTGTTGATATTATTCATCAATAATATTATTTATATGTGTAATTCTATCATCTTCACCCAATTATAACTTTCAATATATATTAATTATCATTCTATAATATCCATTTCTCTCAATAAATCATATTTTAAAGTTATATACTAATTTGTATACTCTACCATATCTTTTTTTTCTCTCACGAACTAGAGTTTACCTTGATGATTACCCTCATTTTTTAATTCCATACATAAAATCCTATAATATAAATCATATCTCCCATCAAGAACTATTAGAAATTGAGAGTATTATTCTAAGTCATAATTCCACTTTTCATCTCTACAATTATTTAAATATGCTATAAATTCCTTGTCCTTTATAAAAAATATACCTTGGCCATATATTCTTATTTCCTTTAATGGATCTTGAAAAAATATCCTGTCAAATAATCAACCATAATAAGACCATGAAGATTCAATGTTCAGAAAAAAATGGAAACTTTTTTTCTCCTAAGTCAAATAAAACATCCATTTTAATTAATATATACGGATTTCCAAATATGAACTAATTAAATCCTTTTCATAGATGAATCCCTAAAATATGAAAATGTATTTTTTTTATTTCTTCTTATACTAAGTCAAACCTCTAAATTGGTCCATGAACCTTGATAATCAAAGGTCTGTAATGGATTAATATTCATTACATTCAAATTTTATAAAACATTACACATTATTGAGGAAAAATTATTTTGAAAATAAAAACTTTGAAATAATTTAACTAATTCCTACAAATATGTACACTATTTTCTCAAAAATTACTCACTAACTCTCTTATAATCTAATAACCCTAAATCACTATTAAATTTTTCTTTAACATCATTTAAATATTTCAAATAAAACTTTCCTTAAAAATATCTATACATTTAAATGAATTAGTCTCCATGTTCAGTATAGATTTCACTTAAAATCATTAATTAATTACGTTATTAACTGTCAAGTTAATGCGAAGTTTAATCAATGAGTTAATGATATGGGATCCCAAAATCTGGGAAATATCCCACATTAATGTAAAAATCAATGACCTGTTCTCATTATACTCCAATAACTATTAATCTCTTATTCGAATTCAATTTAATTTTAAAGAGATATATATTAACAAAATTATACAATTGTTTCATCTAATATATAATCAACATTCTTCTTATAAATCTTCTTTGCAAGAAATATTTCCTTTTATTTAATCTTATATACCATATTAAATTTTCATATTAATATTATATAACTCTATACTTCACCGGAAACGTTTTTGAGATTGTATGTCACTATTATGTATCGACTACATTAGTCTTTCATAATAACATAACCCATTATGTTATTATTTTTTATTACTCAGATTAATTTTATTTATTCTATTAATGTACTATTTCAATTATTTATATTTTTCTGAATTATTTTCATATTTCTAATTGCAAACTTCATGTTTAATTCGTATATAGTCTATTGAATCTATTGTTTAACATTACATAACATAGTACTTTTCTAAAAAATTGAAAAACTAATAAGAACCTTAAAATATATTCAAATATATCTAGATAATATTCAATAATTTAAGATTAAAAATGAATAAAAATGAATAATTTATTCCATATAAAAAACTCCATTTTAACAATAGAAATAGAATTAAAAAACCATATAAAACTGTTTTTTGAATCCAAATAAATTTTTTATTCTCACACATATTCCCAAGCCTCTTTATGATAAGAAAAACTTCTTTACCTAGATATAGTGTCTATGATTACTTCAATGCATCTAATCTAGATCATCCAAATATATTGTCAAACTTTCATGAATGATAATTTAAGAATTCTTCATTAACATATAAAGTCTCCTTGAATAGGTCGTAATATTATTAATTTCCAAATTCCCACTCACAAAATCATGTTTGTAATAATAATAATAATGATAGAATTCATAATCTCATGTATGATAAAATTATTTTCAAGGAACTATTCTAATAAATCATAGATAAATTTAATGTGCACTCCAATTAGCCATTGATAGTTGTCTTAGGGGACCTATTAATGCATATATGGGATATATAATATTAAGTAGCTTATATAACATAATTATTCAAATTAATTCATTGTTTTAATGGAATTATTAAACAATATAATACATAATATTACATTAATAATTTAGTAAATCAAAAGCAATAAGTAGTGAATAATTATATCTATAAAAATATCATATATATATATATATATATATATATATATATCTTGAACATTTAACCACATAAATAAATAGAATAATTTTCTAGGGAAATTCCTTACATTCTTGATTATAAAATATAGAGTTTTCATAATGTAATGAATAACGTTTAATTCATTATTATAAAAGGAACAAAAATTGTTTAAAAAATATTTAATATATGATAAAGAAAATATACCTTTAGTTTAAGGAAAAATAGAAAATATTGAGATATATAGTGATATAGGTTATAATTCCACGAATGAAAATAAGCGTGTGAAAAAACCCTTCATGAAATCAAAAAATATGAGTCATAAAAAAGAAAGGTAATAATAAAAGAATTACTAAGTGATAATGAGATAATATTAAGGTATCCATACTAATAAGAATTTTAATATGGACAGTGAAGTGGAGATAAACTATATAGAAAAAATACATAAAAATAAAGTTGTTTTAGAGGATAACCCTTTACTATGAGTTCTAGAATGTTTAAGATGATCTTTTAAACTCTTTCGTAATAAAATTATTATTCAAAATTACAAGATTAGTAAAATTATTTATCAATTTCATTTTTATTCCTTTTAGTTCAATTAACTTCATGTATTATTCATTTATTAAATCAATTATTATTTAATTAATCAATTTGTTGTTGTTTGGTTCATTATTGAAGAACCACACAATTGTAATTGAAATAGATGATTACAACTATATAATAGTTTCATAATATCACAAATATTAAATTTATAGTGTACATTTCATTCCATCAGTGAGGAAGTTCAATGGTTTTATAGATAGAAAAAATTTAATAAATATTTCTTACCAAGCATATTTTAGTTGGCTATAATAGTTATGACTGTTTACTATAAATATTAATATTATCATTGTTATCTAATCATTCCATAATCATCAATAATATATTATTTAAATTTTAATGTTATATTAATTTGGGAAATTTATTTTTATGTATATATAATAATGATGGTTTTTCAAATAATAAATAATAATTTACTTAAGAAGAATAAAAATCATAGACTAAATGTTATTTTCATTTAAATAGTTATAATAAATGTAAATATTAATAAAGGATTTAGTTTTATAAAAAACATTATACTATAATTAATCTAATAATTTTTGTTCAATTATTATTTTTACGTATAATATAAAATTGGTAGGATAAATGTTTTGATATTAAACGTCTTCAAAAAATGTAATTTGTTTCCCACTTTATTTTTCTCATAAATAAATCAGTATCATGATACTACTATATGATTTTAATTAATTTTACATATGAGAATTTTTTAGTAATATTTTTATTTTGTTAAAATTATAATGGTATAAACATTATTTCTGCAAATTTTATAAATATATTCTTATAGATGAGGTTTTCTAGTTGTCCATATATTTTATCTCCAAATATCATTTAAAACCCCTTTTTCATATTATTAGGATTCAGTTATCCACTCTAGTATTGATGGTTAAGAAATTATTTGAAAAAGGAATGGTTTTCCCCTTCCCTAATAATTTTGATATCCAAATTTAGTAAATATTTATATTTTTGATATCTGTACATTATTTTAATTTATCTATTATACTTATTATTAAATACATTATCCACTTTGTTTTCCTTCTAAGAGCAGTACTGTAGGCTATAACCATACTTTTTTAGTATTTCCAACTGTATCTATTACCTCATGTTCATATTTTTTATGTGAATATTTATTTTAAACACTTCTGTTATGTATATATGTCACATCATTCACAAATAAAATAATTTCATCTCACTATAAATAAAAATATTATTGTTTCCAACACTAGATAATTGGTTATAAAATTTTAAACAATGGACATTAATTTACATGTTTGGTAATCAATAACTTTATTATTTTTTCTTAAGAGTAATCTTAATATATTATTCCATGTTTCACAAAATAAAACAAATACTCTGTCCCACATTGATAATGTTAAAACTTTTTCATTAGTTAGTAACTGCTAAAATTTATCTAACTAATTCACACATTCCATAGACCATTTAAATTTTAGCCCTTTATATGACAACATGGTTAACCGGTTATATAATTGGGAATCATTTTCAATAAATAACTTATAGTTACAATCCAAGCCATGGAAAATTATTATTTCAGTAACATTCATTAATGTTTTACATTCATCAAACACTTTGATCTTTAAATGGTCACTAAAAATTCTATCATTAGGGAAAATATGTAAAATAAAAGAATCGTATTGAAGTATAAGTTTGCACTTTTTAAATTAACCAAAAGATTTATTTTATTTTAGGGACTGTATATTAATTGAAAGATAGTTTTTATGTACTAAATACCTCTTAATGTATAAAAAAGTATGAACAATAAAGAAAAAAATATTGGCAAGATAATCCATCAATAATGTTTTCATAATATTGATAACTATTGATGGTGAATTAGTTAATTCAAAAGGAATTTATGTGAAATAAAAATTCACATACATTGTGTGAGAGTTAAATATTGTTTTATCATCCTTTATATCATTTATTTTATGGAAACGAAAATTTATGAAAATATTTGAGAAATTTTTATCTCATTTAGTATGAAAAAGATATATCCTTAACATGTGTGAAATTATAATTATTCATATTGGTAACAAAATAAATCCATGAATAATACATAACAAACATTTAAATGCACTATTATTTTTTTCAAATAGAAATGACTCTCCTAAAGGAGAGACACTTGGTTTTATCAACCCCTTACCAGACAAACTTTTAATTCTTTTTTTAAATCCGAAAATTATAATTTTTTTATCATATATTTTTTATTTGAAATGGGTTTCACATAATAGATGAGATCAATAGAGAATTAAACATCCGGATTAAAAAAAATATGCAATTAATTACTTTTGAAATATGTCATTACAATCTTGTCAAATTAATTAATAATTAAATATTATAATGTACGTATATTTTATAAATTAAATTTTATCAAATTCTTCACTAAATATTTCAATAAGATGCTACATTGTAGTTCATTACATAAAGGGACTAAGAAATTTAGTCTCTCCTCCAAAAAAATATAATCTATTCCAACCTTGGATATTTTAATATATTTATTTTGGTTGTCAATTTTTGTATTATTATTTGATATCTATTCCACCCTAATCATTATATCAATGTCAATAATTTTTATAACATTTATGTTTCAATGTATCTTATATCTATGTATTATAAAATGAATAATTTATTATATATATTTTTCTATAATACTTCCATGATTTATTTTCAATGAAAATTCCTTCTTTTATGCAACTAGAGATGATTCGATATTATAATAATCCATAATAAAATAATGTATTTTCTAACTTTTATTTTTTGATCAAATAGTATTGTAATTTTTTTGGGCCAATAATTTCTATTGTAGAAATTTAATTTTCCTAAGATTTATTTTTAATTATCATATGAGGAAGATTACTCTAACACAGATTTAGCTGATTAAAATATTGTTCTATTTTATTACAAATGAATAATTGGATATTAATGACATTAATATTTCTTTTGAACTCATGTTCTTGATGATATTTTTCTACACACTATATGCAGTCTCCCAACATCTTAAAGTAGGATTTATGGTGTTTCTTCAAAAAATTATTCCATTTTTAAAATTCCACCATTCCCTTATTGTTCATTTTCAATGTTTTTTCTATATGGAACATAGCCTTAATATTATTCTAGTGTTTTCATTTAATAATTTATGACATGTAGAGAAACCCCTCCATCATGAAATCACATGTCATTATATTTTTTATGACTAAAATATATGAGAGACTAGTAGACCTCGTAGACGTGGATTTATTATTTTTTAAAGGTGTTTGGTATTAATTTTTTGATTATGTGTATAATTGGTAGATTGAATAAATAATCTTGTTCATATACCTACATTCTTAGTAATATTATCTTATACCCTTTTTATATGTTAAGAAATTACCTTTCCACGTAAGGTTGTTTATCAAGGAAAAAAATTTATTTTCTTCACCATTTATATGATATACATTCACAATATCGTTATCTCATTCACTATATAAAAATTTAATAAATATCATCTCAATATATTTAATTAATTTCTTTATCACCAATTGATTAGTGGTTCTACTGAATTGTGGAGACTGGTGCCTCATGAAATGATCCAATATTATAAAAAATCACATAGGGAAAACCACTTGGACCAAATAATAATTCATATTTATCATAACATTAACCAATTACCATAATATGTTAAAAATTTTATCATATCTAACTATATATTAATTGGTTTTCCTAGTATATCAATAGGTACACTTGTTATGGGTGTTGACATGTTTTCTAATACTTACCTTACCATCCACCACAAAATACTGATATTTATTTACTAATAACTACATTACACTATAAAATATAATATTTATAAATCTAATGATTTTTTAAAAAACAATGATACCAAATATTCTATGGAATTTAAAAAAATTTCATGAATTTCTATGGGGGTTATCATATTTCTTTTTTCCATTGATGTTAATTGAAATACACTTCTTACAGTTTCTAGAAGCATTACTTTGATACAAAATGCAACAGAATTGGATCTACATATATATGGTTATATTTCATTTATTATATTTCTAATTTCAGGAATATAAATTTTAGTTGTCATATGTGATTTTAAAAATATTTTATCATTACAATACATTAGAACAAAAATAAAATGAAATAAAAAATAGAAAACATAAATATTTGGCCACTAATTAATCATAAATCACATATATATTTATTTATTACTCTATGGGTAAGCAGTGAAATAATATAAGGGGTGAGATCAAATTCCCAATAAGAGGCTGAATACATTGGAAACTAATATTAAATAAGAATGACATATATAATTTGTAAGGAATAAGTAAACAAATAAATAAAATATAACAAAATATAAAACATACAAAATTCATAATAGATGCAATATATGATATCATGGAAAACAATATGGATATCAAAGAAATCAAATAAATAATTTCATATGATCATGACCTTCTTCCATGACATCATGAATAAATGGTATAGATTTCTAGTCTGTTAAATTCTAGTTTACCTGATGACGCAGAGTGACACATCAAGGGTGTTTTTTAATTTTTAGATGCAATCGTCACTTAATTATTCTAATTTAGTCATCATATAAAAGTAAAAAATAAAACATATCATGTCCCCAATGAAATATCCTACACAAATATTTATTTTCAATGGCTCATTATTTTTGGGAATTTATTTTTTCTACCATATTTGGAAGGTTTAAGAGAAATATTTAATGTTTTATAGAGGTGGAAAAATGATTTTTTTTGTTTTATAAGGTCCAAAAAAAAATTTGAATGTCTTTGTGGATATTATTTTAATGAAGAAATCATGTAGTGTTGGAAATTTCAATGTATAGAATGTATGTTTCCCAATTTGATATAGTTTGGAAAGATGGGTTGATTTGGGAATTAAAACAACTGTTCATGAATTGGGGTCACTTAAATTAAATGGATTGGTGATTGGGGATGTCTATTAGAGTCCCTATGTAAAATAGGGATACGTATATCACCCATTTTAGGGGGGGTGTAGGTGATACAACCTGGTGAGATGGTATTAATTTTAATGGGTTTTGTTTAACTTTATATTAACTAAAATTTAAAAATGTAATTGTTTAATTACATCAAATATAATCTAACACAAAATGATCATTATTTCATGGAACATAGGTTCCTATCATTTTCGGTTTCTTATAGGTATTCAGTTGTTTGGGGTGTTTTATTATCAATTTTAGTGAGCATATAACCGGTAGATTTATGTGGGAATCCTTATTTAAAAATATGAAGGGAAAACAATGTCTTCAAGATTAATGTTAGATGACCAAAAGGAGTTTGGGTTTAGGTAAATATAACCATTTTGGGTACCACCATATAGTTGTAGTGATCAATCCCATTTTAAAATAATTGGAATAGACATGATTTACTAGGGGATATTAACATTTCAAATTGATGTAATTTCATAACATGATTTGAATATGTATTTAATGTTTTCTTAGAATCCATTATGTTGTGCAGAGGGTATTGGTTTTATTTTATATATATGTTTTGGGTAATATTTTTCATCAAATCAACTTTTTTATCTGTCTTAAACTATAGTAATTCACAAGGATCATTTAAGAGTGTTCTAGACAAACCTTTAGGTATCACATACCACTTGATTTTTGAAATTCAATATTTTTTTCATACATTTTGTTTTTTTACTTCAATATCAATCCATTGTTTTTTTATTTTCATGTTATCATACATATTACGATGATATAAAAGTGGATAAATTTGGGCATTTGGAGTGACCTTCATGATGAGAGTTTCTAATGGTTAGGTTATATGGAGAATCCCTTCAGTTCTAGGGGATAATATTTCACAATTTATCCACCTTTATAGTGATACATCGTTGAAGCCTCCAAAGTGGTAGGATATTTGTACTCATTTTTTGTATCACATAGAATAATATTTTTTGTTTTCCTATTTTTTTTAAATCTAATTATGTTCCCATTTTTTTAATCTATGTTATTGGTAATATCCTTTTGAGTGTTCTTGGTTTGTTAAAAAGAAAATTATGAGAAATTCTATAAAATGAGAATGAATTAAATAGAGTTATCAAACCACATTTTTGGACATTAAAAGGGAAATATTTGGTATAATTGTTATTATGGTTTTTCAGGTTATTTTATGTGGGTTTCCTCTCATTGGCCGATATTTTCTATATTCATTTCTTATGGATCATTATAGCTGAATAAACTTATCACCCCCATAATTGGATAATTAATAAAGATTATGATTAAAATCAAAATGATGAAATATATAATTTTTAAATTAACTGATTTCAATAACTCTATTTAACAGGTTGTAGTTTAATTTATTATTTATCATAATTATAGACAATTTATCCTCAGCTGGACCAGTTTTTTATATATAATAAGGGGTGTTGTTAAGATTTAATGTCTTTGTGTTTCTATTTAATATTTATAAATTTATTATTGAGTTAATGATGATAATGATAATTTTATTGGAAGGTGAAAAGGTTTTAATGTATGAATAAACTTGTAATGTTAAATATATCATAAAAAATTGTTTTTTTAAATTTTTCTATATGATTTTATGCTTCAGTGGGGTTGTATGCATATTATAAAATATTTAGAGGGCACATACATGGAAGAGTTTCATTCATTAATAATTGGGATTCTATTTTTATTCATGGATTCCATTTGGGTGTGTGATATGAGGGATGTTAGGGGAACATTGTTTTAGTTTATGTTTTGGTGATGCAGTTTTATTGAAAGGAAGATGAAATGACCAAAACAGTTTTAGTGTAACATATAAGGGTTGAATTAATGGTTCATATTTTCAAAATTTTATTATAAATTTAAACTTTTTAATGAATTAATATCATGATCCAATTTATATAAACTGTATATCAAATTTTATGTAATGTAAATATAAGAAAGTAAAAAAAATAATTTTACAGGGTTCAACGTCAATGTGAGAGAATATTCTCTTCCGTGTTTAGGTTTCTCTTTAAGAAATGGATTATCACTAACTAAAACTAATTAAAAGAGAAGGGTTTAATTTATAATTTAATCATGAATGGATATTAATGGAATGTAATATGTATGTCCAAAGGACATTCCTGAAAACATAATTTGGAAATAATTTAACAAGTGATGTTTACACAAGAACCAAAGCATTTGATAAATTTCCTCACTCTTAGTTGGATATGATCTTTAGTGTATCTCTATATTCCTTAAATTTTAATATAAGATATTTCTCAACGTTAAAATAGGCTTCCTAATTATAATCCACTCAAGAAGATGTACATTGACCCTCCTCATACATATTCAAAATATTCTTCTATTGTATGAGATCATGCATGCATGAAACTACATTAATCCTCCATATTTACAAGTGAGTAGTCATTGGTAGCCCCAAATTTTCTTGATCTCTGAAATATTAAAGGGGATCACTAGCTGATAATATTTTCATTTTCACCTTTATACACCAATGTGTCAATATAATTTTAGTACTCTTAAAAGAACATAATTTTTCAATCTCCTTGAACAAACCATTATAATATTTTTGAAAACTTTATATAACATTATTATATATGTACATTTCTTTTTTTCAAAAAGATTTTTCTTCTAGTTTTAGAGGAGTTGGTGGATACTCTTTGGTGATTAATTAAGCATAAGCCTTCATTGGTGGTAATAGATTTCCAACGTCATGTTAGTGGAAAACACCATTCTGTCGATGACATGGTAGAAGAAATGGTTCTATTGAAACCCCATATTACAGTAGGAGAGAATCTAATAGATAGTCTATGGAGAGTCCCAGGATATAAGAAACTCTTCTTATATACACCAACCAATCATTAAACCTACACATTCCCACTGGTATCCCAATAAATATATATTTAAAGTATATATGAACCATAAGATATTCTATGCCCACTATAGGAAATATGGGGGCTCCGGATGGAACATGTAACTAAGGTTTTAAGTATAATTATATACCAAAAATACCCCAAATGGACCCATAATCCCTCATTCTCAATCCAAATCCAACTAGAAAACTTTTAGATTCTCCAATATGGAGTTATAATCCTATTCAATATTTTTTACTTGGGTTTTTAATCATGGTTTCATCAGTTATAGACAATTGGTTATGATTAATCATTTCTCTTATCATTATTCCATTCATCATGAAATTTATATTTATTCTATATTATAATTATAGGGTATTCCTATGTACTGATTATTTTTCATTCAATAATTGTAGATATATCATTCATTCATGTTCATGAGCCAAGATATCATGATGGTTGTTGTGTGAAAAAATTGATAAATGAAATATACATTGATGTACCATCTAGGATTTCCATTTTTTATAGAAAAAATACTATAATATTGGTAGAGTTTTTAGGGCCTTCTCTTGACATATATTATGGTTTATTTCCCTTTAGTGTGTGGATCCTGATCTGGTTTAAATGTGACAGATTTATGAGGTAATTTGTTCTTTCTCTAACATATTTATGATAAACTATGAATTCTGTTAGTTTCTTAAATAGTTTTCAAAATCATAATTTGAATTATCCTTGTAATTTTTTATATATCTTCATAAATTGTTTATTTATAAAATATGGGTTTCCTCTTGATTTGGTAAATTAAATATGATTTGAAATCATTTAGAAATGGGTTTTTAAATAGTATTCCAATGATTTTTTTGGGTGGAAAGGGTTTTTTATAATTAAAATTTAAATGTGATAAGACCTTTTAAAATTATTGACATATGAATCACTTTCCTTTGGTAACTAGGTGGAGGGTTTATCATTGGGATCTGACTATTAAGATCATAGAAGATTCAATTTATACAGTGTTCCTCTTTTTCCAGATCATAGATTAAATTACACTAGGAACATTATCTTGACACATTAGAGGGGTCAAATTCAAGTATGTTCCTCCATCAGTATATTGTAAATGATTTGAAATTAGGGACTTGAGTTCACATTAGTCATGATTATTATTGGGGTATAATTAACATAGCTATCTCGAAATATGATATCGTAAGGGTGATTTCCATTGTTCTTGGAATTGTAATAATTTTCATGAATTGATATATGATGAATTCCTTGATAAATGTAAACAAGATTATTTGAAATATTATTTTTAAAATTATTTTCTCTAATTATTTTATAACTATCAAAAAGGAGAATTATTTTACCATGATTTAAATATAAATGTGAAAACTATTTACCATGCACTGAATTCTCTTAAATTGGACACATTGGGACAGTTAGATTCTTATTTATTATAGAACACTGGGGTGGGATCCTTCTGATCCTATTTATTTCAACCCCTAAAAACCTCCTTTTATGTTTATAGACCTCGTTTAATCTAACATTGGAAAGGTAAAGGTGCTGTCATGACGTGGCGGTGGTTTTGATAGGTGGTTAATGATGTTTTGTGGTGATATTAAAGGATGTTTCCCTCATATCACATGGAGTATATATTGGTTATTTTGACCTTTTTTATATTTATAAACATATACTTTATGGTTCTGTCATTATAATTATTTAAGTATCACTACAACTATTTATTATTTCATATTTTATGTAATATTATTTTTCATATTATCTTACTATATATATTCAATGTATTTTAGTTCAAGTTGGGAAAATCAATCCCAACATTGTTTTTTCGATTTTGGGGTAATATTTACTATCAGTATGAGATCTGGAACACCCTTTTGGTATTTATGAAGTCTTGTAAAATGGCTAATTAGATGGGTTTTTTTGGCGTGGATTTTGTAATTTAGTATCAGAGCATGGTTATTCTAAATATTTTGATATTTATAGCTAGGGAATATGATTTTTGGGACATGATAGGTATGTTTTCTTGAGTTTCTATAGGAATATTTTCATGATGATCCTAATGAAATTGCATGATATTTATTTTGTCTTGTGTGTTGGTTTTGATCTAAATATAATTTTCCACATGCATTTTCATGAGTTTAGGAAGTAGTTGATTCATTACCTGATTGATTAATTTCAATACTGGTACATATAATCATTCTTATGATATTTCATCCAGGGGATCACTGGGAGGGAATAATTTTTAATACACATTAGGGGACTCCCCATATGGACCAGAATCTCATTGAGGATATCATGCTTATATTTCATATAATTGTCTAGAATGTATGACCTTCTCAGAACCTAGATAAAGAGGTGAAACCAGGGAATACGGGATACATGGAATGAACCTGTGATTTATTATAGTAAAATATATTACCTATTTAAGGATACTAATGAACCCTAATAGTTATAGGATTGGATAGTCAAGTTCGATCAAGTATTTTATTTCGGAGAGACACTTGAATCAATCAATGTGAATTGTGAAACTTTTAATCTGAGGGTCCTTGAAAAATGTTGCATAATTTTATGGTTCTGGTGAATCCTCATATGGGATAGGAGTGTAAGGGCTTAAAGAGACACTTCATTTGATAATTATGTCCATAATAAAGGACAAATAAACTGTCAATATACTTTATCTCTCTATAATAGGTAAATAATTTAGTGACATAATACACCATCAATTTTCTAGAGTTTGTTTGTTTTGATCCTGGGGTTGTAATGATGATCAAATTAAGGACCATAAACTACAAAGAATGAATTTTACTAACAATAAATCAAAATTATATACACAGATCATTCCACCTATCTTATGATGGTCAATAAGGATATGATCATGGAAATTTATATTTCAACTAAAACATTTTTTTGAACATTCTATTCAACCTAGTGGATGTTCTAGTGGTGCACATGGTAAAAAGAAGTAGTTTTATGATAAATGAATGTGTGGTGGAGGTTTCATTATAATTATACTTTTTCTATCAATAATTTGTGGCTAGCATTATAAGATGTGTTTTCTACCACCATGGCATTGTGAGGAAAACATGATGACATTTCCCTACAAATCCAAATAATTTTTTTTTCTATGGTCATTTAGTTAATCTATATAGATTGTTCAAGGATCATAATATTACACATTACTATTATATATAGTCATATAAAAAGGATAATAATGTGTATTATGAATCTTTAATGCAAATATGGTTTTATCAATATGCCTCATGAGTGAAAAACCTTCACATAGGGATTTATTTTTTGTGGATGTTAATGTGCACTTGGATAAAGTGGGATGCACAATTTTTGTTATATTGTATCTAGAAAATACTATATTTCATACAGGTTCCTTAAACTACCTTATATCTATACATTATTATATGTGATGAAACATTTAATGGAATTCATTTCCTTTATTATATAATAGGAAGGAGATCTTATTTAGAAAAATAACAAGGGATTTCAATTTCCTTCATTATAACTTCGATAGAAAATGTGGAGTTAGTCTAGGACATCCTTTATATTTTTCTATATCCTTTCTAGTTCATAATCATAAAAGAATGGTTGTTTTACCACTGATACAATATTTATTTTTATCATCGGGATGTTTCTTTCTCTACTAGTGATGGTGTCTCTTAGGTGTTCTAGGGAGTGTGTGACCTGAGATTTGGTCACATTGAGCCTATATTGCTAGACATTAGTAGTTTTTGATCCACCTTTTCATCTAATCCTAATTAAATATATTCACCTATTGATTTTACCGTGGTTATTTTAGATTTCTTGGAGGTATTACCATACAACTTCTCCTGGAATCCTCCTAAGAGGGATTTATAGTTCTCCATCAATTTTGTTCTTAGTACCTAGATGATCACAAAACCCACTTATCATATGATACATGTGGAGATGAAAAAACTTATAAAAAATTAGATGATCAAGGAAAAAGGGATTTTTTTTCCATCTTTCTAAAAATGGGAGGCACCCATAATCATTTCCAAGAATTTGGATTGTTCATTGACTATCAACATAGATTATAAAATTCTAAATCATGTACATATTAAGAAAATGTATCTATTACCTTGTATTGATGATTTTTATTAGAATTTAATGGGGGAAATGTTGGTTCTGATAACCGATATTTGTTTTCATATCATCTGGTAAGAGTTAAATATTTACATATGTTGAAGGACTGGTTTTAGAGAAGTTATTTCCACTATAAATACCTTGGGATTCCATTTCTCTATACTGACCCTCCAATAGTATTTATGGATTTAATGAACCATATATTCCCTAGTACCTAGAAACAATTATTGATCTATTCATGGATGACATCACAATTTATTAGAAATATTATAATTAATATATATGGCATAAGAATATAGTTTTAGCATCATTGTGGAGTCATAACCATTATAGGAAGATATTAATATAAAATTTCTATATTTTAGAGGTAAATTTAAGTGGGTGAGTGATTATAGAAAATGGAATCAAAATTATTCATGAAAATTTAAAGCCTCTCTAGACATGGGAAGAACCTTGTGACATCTTATAGATTGAATGATTCAACGTTCTAGTTGGGTATTACCCATAGCTTTTCATGGATTTCTCAAGTGTGGAATCATTATTGAGTAGTCTTACCAATAATGGGTGAAATCATCTTGGGATTCTAGGTGTCATACCTCTTTTTTTAGTTGAAATGACATCTAACAACATGTATTGTTTTGATCTTACTGAAACCAAGTAAGGTATATATATTATACTATTATTCTTAATGTGATAGTCTATAGGTCATTCATAATGATGACTACAATAATATGGCATATAATTCTAGTGATCTTTTTCCAAATTAGATTAATTACCCCACTCATGAATTTGATCTTCCATATTTCATGAATTCAAATACGTATTGGAAACCCTACTTTTTTAGGGAGATTTTTACCAACTTTTATAATCATTATATGATAATATTTATCTTTTACCATATGTTGTAATACCATTAATAGAGGTCATGGGTGGAATACCTATGAACATTTGACATTAACATCGAATATAACTAAGGGATAGAGAATGTATTAGCATATTCTCTTTGTGAGAAATTAAATTCTCATACTATATTGGAAACGAAAGAGGAGTAGAACGTTAAGGAAATCATTACACCGTTACATTTAAACTCATAAAAGGATGATTCAAGTATGGTTCTGACCAATATATTGTTTTCACTATATCTCTATGAGTTTTGTTTTCTATACCAATAATACGATTATAGGTTTAAAGTAGTATGTGAGTCCTTATACATTGGGATGTTATATTAGGTTTTTTTCTCCATAGTAATTGAATCCTTCACTTGGGTATTTTTTCTATCATCCCGTATCTATTAAGAATTATTTATTGGATGATTCCAATATTTCATCATAGTTAATTGTCCCTTGCATGAGGAATATTTATTATGAAATGTGATGGTATGTTTTTTATCTTGGAATGATTCATGAAATTTATGATTATGTTTCATAGAGTTACACTTTCTAGTAGAATAGTACAGAGAACCTCAATCCTTATTCTCTTCTCCATCCTCTTTTGATGTTGTTATATAAATATGATGATGCATCCAAGGATATCATCATTGAGTTACCAAGGGCACCCCATGTAAATTATTCTTTATTATTAATGATTTATTGGCTGATTGAATTTGGAAATTTTATTCTATTTAGGGAAAATAACATGGTTGAATTTCTGAGTTAAGATATATGATTTGATTATTATGTGGTTTCATGGGGTCCCATCTAGTATAGTCTTAAATAGAGATCCCAAATTTCTCTCTCTGTTTTAAAAAATTATCCCGGAGGTACTAGGGACTCAAATTATTTTTTCTACAGATTACTATCCACATAAAAATGGTATGATGGGGCATGTTATTCTGATCCTCGAGGACATGATGCATGGATGCATCATAGATTTCATGGGATCATGTGATAACCAACTATGACTGATTGAATTTTCTTATAATAAAAGTTACCAGCCATCGACCAGAATATTTTGCTTGAATGATTTTCATGGTCCTCTATGTTGGGCACCACATTATTGGTAATAGGAGAATGAAACCTCACATATGGGACAACGACGCATTTAGGAGATATCTAAGAGCACCCAAGATATACGTCGATTCTTCTTCATTCACAGATTCATCAAAAATCATATATGGATCGTTGAAGCCTTACCTTATATTTATTCATTAGTGAAATCGTATTTTTAAAAATTTATCCTTAGTTGGGTAATCATTGGATTGGAAAATAGGTGATTATGGATCTGAGATATGATAGACTATTTGTGTTCACTATGTGGGTTGGTAAGAATTACTATCTATTGGTATTAGAGGATAAATTTATATTTATTAATTTGCTTTCCATACATCTTAGCTCTTGATGTGACATCGTGGGACTACTCATGTTTTGATGTAGGAGGAGATTGAGTTGGATCCAGACATTTTAGATGTTGAATAAATAGTGAATATTATTGATACTCATAATAAATATCTATATATTATGTACATTCCCCTTTTCAAATTGTTTTTGGTGCATTTATTTGATTTTAAATAGTCATGGGGTGTGTATCATTGGTGATGGAGTAGTAGACTAACATATTTTTTGAGTAACCTTCTTCTGTAATACTTAATTTGGATATAAATTCATATATTTTGGATAATTATAACATCATTGTCCCAGTACATCTCCCATATATGTTTAATGGGTTTTCTTTTCATTTAAAGAGGCATTAGTAGTGACTCATTCATGTTTCATTGTGTTGTGTTCTTGTTTGGTTGTTCAAAAATTACACCAACCCCTAGGTGGAATACTTGAGGATATGGGTTCCTATAGAACCCCACCAATTAAAAAGTGTGAATCCACCATTTAATAGGTAGGTATCCATGGTCTAGAAGCATTTCTGCTATATCCACCAGTAGGATAATGACCACAGGCTAGGTTGTGTATGTATGGATGAAAACAAGATTATATTCTACTAAAACCACTTATTAACTATTTAATACCATATTATTTAATCTAATATTACCATGTATTGTAGAGAAGATTCTCTTTATCATTATAGGTTTCTTAAATCTTCTCTACTTGGTGTTTTGATCAATGTCCCACTGGTTGTTTATGATTTTTTATGTTATATTATTTTTTTCCAATTCATCCATTATTTTTGAAATTCATATTGTCTATTTTTTGTTGGTTTCTTCTATTGATGTTTTGGTGATTATTATTTCTATCTTATATTTTTACCATTTTTTCACCTCCATAAGCTTGGATCTCATGTTTATTATCATGTTGCATGTTAGATTCTTAATGTATGTATTGACCTATCTTCACCTACCAACACTTTTCTTATTGAATCAATACTCTATGTTGTGGGAATAATTCATTAATTACTTTCAGGGTTTTCATGTGTTCTTATTCCTTTTAGTGTATGGATTATATTATTTTTCGCATGCAACTTATGTTTGTTGTATGTGGTCCTTTTCCTTGTATAGTTTTTATGAACCATTAATTCTCTTATTTCAATAAATATTTCTCTAAATTATACATTTCAAGAAACATAAACTATATGATATTTGAATTAAAATGTTTTTATTTATTAAAATATAGTGTTTCCCCTTGTTTTTATAAATGAAAGATATTTTTTAATGATTTATTAAAAGGTTAGTGAAATGGGTTTTCCAAGAATTTTTTAGAGTGGAAATGGTTTATTTGGGATTGTATTATGAGATGTGATAATTCCGTTTTAAATTAATTTTCAAAACTAAAAAATGGTATACTTATGTATATAGGATGAGGGTTTAGTATGTCACCTTGTATATTCACACCATATGGGTTCTCTTTCTTATCGTCACTATGTTCTTAAATAATAGATTTATTATTTCTTGGAATTTGATCCTGACAACATAGGGGGTTTTCATCATATGATATTACTCCATCCCAATATAATTTATTTTTTTCTCAATGGGATTGAGTGTGAAATAGTTAGTATGTTTATTAGTGTGTGAGGGACATATATATCATGTCCGATGATATTTTAGCAATGAGTTGAATTGAGAATCTATTAGGTCTCTTTTTCATTATATGATAAATGACGTAGGACTAGATTAATTTGAAGAGATTAATTTTAAATATTCCATGAAACTATATTATTTGACCTTGATGTATGAATATGAAAAATGGGAAAATATTCACATTTATTTTTATAAAAATGTAAAAAAATTACCATTCCATGTGTCTCTATAAATTGATCACATTTGGATTATTTTACATAGAAAGGTTATGGAACACATGGGTGGGATATTATTGATTCTTTTTTGATTAAATTGTGTACACTCCTTCAAGGGTGTGGAAATTTTTTTTAAACTAATGTAGGAAAGTGAAATATGTTCTAGTGAGTAAGTGAGGTTTATTTCATATTGAATTGGGTTATTAGTGGTGAGATGGTGGGACATTCCCCACGTATCACGTAGAGTTTCATTTGGTTTTTTGGACACCCTTATTAATGATTCTTGAAATATATTTTGGTTTCTTTCTAAATATATTTGGATATATCAATATCAAATTTTTTACTTTTTGTTTATAGTATATTCCTTTTCTAAATTCATGTGTAAATTCCTTGTGTCTTTTTTCGGTTTTGTAACATCATTCCCTCCAATTGTTGTTCGATTCATGGGGGTTATTTTATAGATCATAGGGATAACGATGGCCATTTGGATCTATCCATAGTCCAGTTCATATCCATGTTAGATTGTATGCCTTGCTCAGGACATTATAGTTCCTCTATTAATTGTTAACCTATTAATTCTACTATATATCTGATCATTTTGAAAATATTTTAAAAATATTTATTTAAAATAATATAAAAAATTGACTCAAATTAATATCTCCACATGATATTTTTATAATCCCAACTAATACTACTATAATAATATTCATTTATATAACATGTAACATAAATTTTAACTCCTAACTAGGAAAATAAATATATGAAGTTTTTCTCATCTATACTTCTCACTCATTAAAATAATTTCACATGATCATGAAACATTAAATAACATGGGTTATCATAAATTTTGATATAATTTTCCATTAATAATTGGTCTAGATCTCAATAGAAATACCCAACTCTATAACATATTATTAAATTAAAATCCATTGCACTTCTCAATCAGTATACATGACTATCACTATGGAATGATCATCTTTCTTTCACCATTTATCATTTGTATATTATGCATTAGACACTATTTCATCTTCTCTGTAAATCATATGTGATGCCCAAAACACTCTGAAAAATTTCCCTGTGGAATAGTCTTTTTATCAATGAATAGAGACTAAAACATAGACTTTCAAATAGATTACATAATCATCTCATTTTGTTAATTTATCTAGTAGATTTGACTTACATTTGAAATTAATTAACTATATATGGATCAAAAGTATTTTTATTTCCACTAATAATTATAATCCATGAGGAAGAATTCACAAAGCATTGTTACATCAATTTCCCTCAGAATATATAATATTTCATAAAATTTAATATTCTTGTACCTATCATCCAATTTACCCATATGTAGTCTTTAGGATATTTGGTTTACATTTACTTATCATTTATCATTACTTTATAGTTTTTTGGTTTCATTGTGATTTCTCTATGCTTATTGAAATATAAAATTATAAATATGAAAAATTTTCAAATTCGCCATTTTGTAGATCTATTATAGCCTTTATTACCTCTACACATCTACTCATTACATAAATGTAGTTAATTTAAAATATATATAACCATACTATATGTCAGACTACCATTACATAGCAATTAAGTAACATTAGTTAAGCTCCTATGTCTTCAAGTAATTTGTACATAGCCTATGAAAATTATAAGAATTTTTTTTGTATTTAGTGAAATATTTTGAGGACCACCCTATAGGTCATTTAACCTAATTAATAATTAGTAAATCTATGGTTACCCATATATATGTACTACAACTATTTGATTACATTCATCAACCATTCCAAAATTATTTAAAACATTATAGAACTTTAGATATTTACTATTGGAAAACTCTACAAAACTTAAAAAAATCCATGAATAATTTTCATAATGGCCTAAAAACTAACACAATAGATTCAAAAATATGTAAGTTATTTCAATATGCTCATTAGTTTTGATGTAAACCCAAGAAATTGTTTTTCAAACTCGTAATGTAAAAAACTTCAATTTATTCAAGAGACATCAATTCAAAATTTCTGTCAAAATTATACCACCACTACACAACCACATAAGTAAGAGTAGTGTTTTTAGTGAAATTTTTCACTCCATGAGAAGATAAATATTAGATAAATGGAAATATATATTCCCCATTAAACCATGCATTGAAATTTTCAAAAAATAAACTCCACATTTTCACAATGAAAGTAGCTCATTAATTAAAATATGAAATCAAGTAAATCTATTATTTATGTGCAATTTTAGAATCCTATACCCATGAAAATAAAATACATGGCTCCAAGGGGTTATCCTAATGGATTATAATGAAGTCAAGGGGATGAGTAGTCATTTCAACCATAATGTCTTCAACCCATCATTTCAGA
The DNA here is from genome assembly GCA_963277665.1 of Viscum album. Classification (NCBI taxonomy): domain Eukaryota; kingdom Viridiplantae; phylum Streptophyta; class Magnoliopsida; order Santalales; family Viscaceae; genus Viscum; species Viscum album. Next base: position 1,055,743,782 of record OY728119.1, on the reverse strand, counting down.
TCAGTTTAGTAAAAGTATCATCTACTTGATTTTGTTATGAATTAATTATTTCTTGAAATATACACTTTCCATCTTTTATTTGATGAAAAAAATAATTTATCAATATTCTTAGAATATATTATATTTCAACATTTTTATATTTATCAATATAAAATTCGTCATTCCAATGAATTCCATGAGGTTTATAAACATTCAACCAAAAATCATTTGGTGGATCCTTCATCCAAATCACTTGAGTGCAAGAACTAGTGAAAATACATAATTCATCATATTTAGTACTAGATAAGAATATGTTCTGTTTTAGGCATGGAAATATCACACATAATTCTACTAGTAGTAAAATTCCCCATGAAATGGTACAACTATCATTATAATCTATTTATTAGTCATCATCTTCATAAATACATATATTCAAGATCTTTCATTTACTATGAATCAACCCATAACATTTCCCCTCCAAAAGATTTTAGATACCTTTTAATTTCCAGAAAATTTGCCTCTTTAAGAGTGCATTGCAATATAGAAAAATAACTCACAATATATAAAATTATAGTTCTTAATAATGTTAGATGAAAAAAACATCCAATAAACTTATTGAACTTCCCAAAATCTAATCTTTAACCATCCTCATCATTTTATAATTTTATCACCACATTGTTAGGTGTAAATACTATTTTTGAGTCCATATCAAATTTCATCAATAATTATTATTCATAACATTGTTAGGGTAACAAAATGAAATATTATTTTTTAACAACTTGTAACCAATAATGTTACATAGTCATCCACGTATAAACAAATAAAAATTATTCTTTAATTTCACATAAAAATATTCAATAGACGTGTTTTAATATCCTATGAAGTTGATGTCATCAACATAAACAATTACAATAATAGTAACTACATTAATTTCCATAATATATACTATGTTATCCAATCTTTTGAAAAATTTAAACTCTTTTAGGAATTTATCTACCAATAAATATTAATCCCTTTTTGGATACTTAAATCTATATATATCCTTATTTAACTTCTATAGACATTTTTATTAAGCACAAAACATTTATTTTTCTATATATACAATTTTTCCTCCAGATCACAATTTATGAAAAATAGATGACATAAATCTAATGAGTTTTATAGTATCTATTTGATTCCATAATAATAAAAATCCAAACAATATCTATCCATAACAAAGGAATCATAAAAAAACAATTTCTTTAAGATTATCCATTTAAAAAAAGTTAAAATTAGTTTATAACAATCATCCCTTAGATATTTAGTTTAATATTGAATACCAAATGATATTTGATAACATTCATATCATCAGGTCTCTTAATATGGTATCCTGATTAATTATTCTAAATGATATTGAGTTCCACATTCGAATCATCAATACACTGCCTATGTTTAAAGGATTCTATTAGTGATTTGTTTTTTCAGACTAAATGACCAAAGGGGTTTGAATTAAAAACCTCAAACTTTTTCATGTTGGTTTTCATATATGTTCATCATTTATCAGAATTATTATTTTCAATACAGGTGATGACTATACACCAATGATGTTATATGTCTTCACATGTTTAATTTACTTCTGGTACTTATAATTTCAATCTTTTGTATCATCATCTTTATTAATAATCATATACAACATAATATTATCAAATGTTTTTCAAGATTCTTCTTATATAGTACTATCTTATTCTAGAACCAACTTATTTTTTTCTATATTTCATATGGAAAATCTATATTTTGAATCAAAAACTCATTTTTTTCAATTGACCTCACATTTAAATAGTCTACAATTATATGTTGACTATTTTTATAGTATCTATATCCCTTTGTAGTTGAAAGATATCCCAACAAGATACATTCCATGGATTTAACCGCAAACATACCAAGTAATATATATTAAATATTTATAAAATATAATCCAACAAATACTTTTATGTTGTAGACTATTAGATTATTTTCATATCACTACTCAGAGTATATTTAATTATAATTTAGTCTCAGTGAAAATTTATTTTCAATTTGGGTAGTTTTCCACAAATATTTTCTGTAATAATGAGATTACATGTTCTTCATAACTAATCCATTATATTTATACAAATAATCCATAATATAATTTCTTATAAATATAATACCACTCACTTTTAAATAATGGAAATTCCCTCAACATACCTCCTTCTGATATTTTTATTAAAATCCTTTTACATAGAGGACCAAACATTTTCTCCATTATTTGATTTAATCATTAGGACTCATGTAGAATGAATCAAATGATTATCTAATTTAAAAGAGATCCCAATTATTCAATTAATCAATGATAAATTCATTCCATCCTTTATTATTTGGACAATACTAGTGTTTTAATTAAATTATATTCATTTGCATCGTTAAATAAATGAAAAAAACTAACAAAATTATGTTAGAATCTATTAAAAAAGAATAAGTCATTTTATTTCAATTTTTGGGACTTAATGTCATCTATTCATATTTATATGATCCTAAATTAAAATATATTACAAAAATACACTACACCACCATAATATTCCTGTATATTAGAAAGGATATTTTTATATATTGATGATTTTAAACATTTATGTATCCATGGATTTGTTCATTTACTAGAATAGAGAACCAAATCGATAATAAGTGATTACTCAGTTTTTTATCTATTTCAGGATCCATCATTATATATTTTTTGACCTAAAATTATTACCAAACTTTCCCAATAATAATGTCCTTGTTTTTCACACATTCCATAAATATCATCAAGATACTCAAATGAATTTTGAGTAGGCATACATACTAGTGATGAAAAGTCTTTTTACATCACACCAGATCTATTTCTCCTAATTATACAAAAGATTCCCCACAATTATGGATTTTTTAAATTAATTGACATTTTCTAAAAATATATATTAAATTTTCATATTCTATGTAACATAAGAAAATTCTTCTAAAACTAATACTCCCTTGAAAGTGTTGAGTGTGAATTTGAAAATACACTGGTTTCCTTAGTGAAATATTGATAATATTCATCCGGGTTTTAGAAAGTACATCAGTTTTTACCATTATCAACTACAATAGTTGTTATTTTAATTTTAAGGTGTTTTTTAATTAATGTTTTCCCAAAATGGTATATAGACTATATACTATTATATAAATTTTCTTATTTTTAGATAATGTAGTTCCATGTTTTACCATTGTTGACGAACTTGGTCTATCATCTCTCAGTGATGTATGGGATATCACTGAAATATAATTATTAATGTATATTTTCATATTCATTGGATTTTTTAATCCTTAAGTTGCATTTATTTAGACAGATTAGGCATTTTTAATTGACCAATCACCTTTTTTACAATGTACATAATGAATCATTCCTATATATATATATATTCCTGATTAGTTTTATATCTCATATATACTAATAATCTATACTTAGTAAACTCATATTTAACCCACACTAACCTATCGAATCCCTCCATTTTGGACATGAATTATTTTTCTATTTTAGTATTTCTATCAAGACACACTTCATGATCAATACTCAATATATCTATCACAAAGATCACACATTCTTCATAATCCTATTAAATACATACAATGTCCATTTTTCTTTTAACACAACCCAAGATATTAGCATATCTTCAATTAAATTCTCCCTATGATTCACTTCTTGAGGAATATATTTATTGTTCTTATTTAAACAGTATGGTTATGTTACTTTTCAAGGAAATTCATCTAAATTTATCATATATATTATATTCATTGAACGGTCTGAAAATTTACCTTTTCTATGGTCTTCCTTAATCCTCTCCCTCATTGGAATTGATTCACTTAAATCTACAAGGACCATTGGTAGAAAAATGATTTACTCCTCCACACTTCAATAATTTTAGTCGATGGTTTAATTTATAAATTACTTTAATATGTATAATATTCATTGGTAACAATTCTGTCATACTTTTATATTCTTCCCACTTCCATATTATTCATCATAATCACTATTGGATTCATCTTACTCTCCCTTAATAACCCACCTTTTCAATGCACTAAAACACATAATTTCAAAATCTTTGTTATTATGAATCATTATTTATTCATATTATCAATTAAAATATTATTATTAAATTAATTTAGAAATATAAATTTTATTTTGTATAAAGATGTGATATCTAGAATAAATTTATCTAAAATGTTCCTCGTTAAATTTTTGATAAATGAATAATCATTAAGTTTATCTCCAAATCATCTAATATAACTATCTTACTAACATTAGTGAAATAGTTATCACCATTATCATATTAAAAAATTTAATGTCATTAATTTTATCCCTCCAAATCTATAATTTTTCTTCCTTGAACTTGATGTTTCCCTCAATCATATTCTCAAACAAATCCAACATTTCATTATTAGTCAACACCCCCATTAAATTATTCTAAAAATATTCTGAAAAAGAAGATAATATAGAATTTCATTTTATCATATATTACACAAGATTGTTATTGTAAAATAATGTAATTCATCCACATTTTTCAACATGGTAATAGAAAATAATTAAACCTTGCAGGAAATATATAACATTTGATAATATATATGATATTGATTTTTCTTCAACCGATTAAAATTTTATCCATAAAATAATGGGACACCTATACATTTTTATGAACATTGAATATCTTTTACTATATTCAAATGAGTAAGGACATAGGGGAACATATAATTCTCTAATAAAACATGTAAATCATAGATAAATTCAATAAAAACTAATAGGGGGTGTAACACCCTTATAGTTTTAGAAATATTTCTCTTCAAATAATGATTTATTTAGTAGCTTTTGATACACACAACCCCATGTGTAAATGAATTTTAATATATTATAACATTATAACCAAACCATTATATTTGTGGTTATAATAAGTGTTACAAAATTCTGAGATATATATTTTTAAAATATTTCAAAAATAAATTCATTGGAAAGTAATCAATTAGAAATGAAAAAAGTCATTTTAATTAAAATTTTTGTTTGAATGAAAAAATATTTTTGCGCACAATGTGTTTTAGTAATAATATATTATATTAATCATTATTCATGAATTATTTAAATTAAACGTTTATATTATATATTTCATAACATTATTTAATATTCATAAAACATGTTTTCTTGACATGGTAGAGGAATAAATGCAGTTTTATTCTTAAAATTGATTTCCTTCCTAAAAAATGGTTTTCATCATATTTTACACAGATGTTATAAAATGAATTATTAAAATTAATAAAAATTAAATTGTGAAAAATGGATTTCATATTTTTTAAAAAAGTTATACGTTTTCAAATTAGGTACAATTTTTTAGTTTCTATGAATTTTAATGGTCGAAAAAAATTATTACCTTGATAAAACGTAAATTAGGGTTACCAATGTTAAATATAAATTTTAAGGTACCCATATTTTAGATATTTTTTTTCAGGTTATGTTACTTTTTAACTTATCACCTTATGCTCAAAATTGAATTATTTATTGGAAACTTTTCATACAAATGATAAATATAATATTTTTAGGAATGAAAAATATAAAAGTAACTCCCGTATTATTAAATATATGTTATGTTTTCACAATGATACAAATAATATTTTGATTTTTAAATAGTGTTTATTTTGAGAAAATTGAAATTATTTTCATAATGTTAAATAATTTATTATTTCTAATAGTTATATTGTTACCATAAATTCCTATGCAATGGAAAAACATTATTTCAGTAGTTAATTGAAAAATTAAATAAATTACTTTTAAAATATTATAAGTAAGATAATTTGAGAGGTTTGCAGTGTTTAATTAATTTTAGATTGTGATATAGAATATTTATGTTTTGTTAGAGGATTCTATTAGAATTGAATATCTATATTGGTGTCGTTAGTGTAAAATTAAATGAATAATATCAAAAATAAAATTAAAAATATTTTATAAAAAAAATAAATCAATTATTTAACGTCATAAAAATAAAAAATGTGAAAAAGGAAGATAATGTATTGTATTTAATTTCATTCATTGGAAATTGATGAGGTAATTGTAACGTCGTATGTAAAACTAAAACCCTTTAAGAATGAAAAAGTTCTTATCATGGTTATAGTTTAAATAAATTACCTATGTTGTTGAACAAAAAAATATGGTTTAAGACACCACATAAAAAAGAAAAAAATTAAATGGATAATGGGATGTAAGACAATTAATACCTGATCTAGAAATATATATCCACTTGTAATGATTTTTCTACAGAATGTATTTTTTTATTTTAATCTTTTTTGAAACTCCAGGAGTTCCCCTCCCCTCATTTATAAATAAGAACCCAAATTTCAATAATTCGTGCCACATGGATCATTTTAAATAAAAAAAGACATCCAAATTACCCTATAAAAATAATTTCCAATATTATAGACGTTTTTATATCCCCAAAATACCAGACCTCATGTCATTAATTGGATATCCAAATATGTTCTTTCAAGAAAGAGATAATATCCTTAACTAACCACTTTCATTAAACTTCTTCTTTTATATATTCTATATACATTGTATAGATAATAATAAAATATCATTATCTTGAATATACTAATTTTTTATAATTATGAAACAAACAGTGTCCACCATCATTTATATCTAATGGGATGTGAATATATCACTCATGCATATGTACAACTTACTGTCTTTACATAGTGATATATTCATTTTTCATAAAAATATTTTTTGTAGGGTTATTATGATTTTTTAATATTTATATATAATATTTATATATAATATTTATGAGATAATTATATTTTTGGGATGATAATATCATATATAAATTCTTACCATCTAATAATTTTGAAAATTATAACATCGCTTGTGTGTACATGTGGACAACCACCTCCACGAAGCAATGTTATTCATTTTTTCATTTCTACATTACATGGATGGTGATAGGTATGTATTTAATTAATATATATATATATTTATTTATTTATTTAATATTATTTAATAATTATTACGGAAAAGTGAATTTTAATTCTTATTTTGATTACATCCGTGGAAATTTGAAAACAGTATTCATGTGTACATATGACCTACCATCTTCATGAACAGTGGAATTCATTTTTAAATTATTAATTTTTATGGAAGATTTTTAATATTTATATAATGAAAATATATTATACTTTTATAATTAGGACGAATTTTATGATAGTGGTACCATAAGAAATGTTGTAGTACATCAACGTTAATGCTGAAACTTGCTTGGAAAATGCTGATTTTTTCTCGAATATCTACATTAAGAATGAATTGTTAATAAAATGATAGGTAAAATTTATTATAGGGATGTTATATAGTTTTCTATAAATTAATATAGTTCCATAATATAATTATAATAAATCTATATTTATTACAAATGATTTTTATATTTGAGTGAAAAATGATGAAACTTGACGTAAGGGTTTGTGTAACAATATCATTTTTTTTATGAGACTATCTATAATAAAGATTATTTTTATGATATATCATGATATACCTATAAATAAACATTTTTAATATTTCCACCTTTTTATATTTATTGGGATTAAATAATTCAAGTTCATTTTTATCACTTTTGGTACTTATCAGACTAAAGGAATTTTTTTAAGGAAAACTGACGTTATTTTTTTCGGTTGAACATACTTTTTCATCAATATCCATGTTTACTAAAAAAACTATGTAGGAATTTTATATTTATCTATAATATATTAATTATATATTTTTTTACAAAAAAAATTAATAATGAATAGTCCAATCATTTTATTAATGAGGTACTCTATATTTTTTTTTACCAAAATTATGAATGGAATGTTTCCTTTTTAACATATACTACATGAGTAGAATTTCCACCCATCATGATCGATAAATTTATTCAATTATGTTTGAAATGTTCCCAATGTTATTTCAAATGAAAGTGGTTTCTTTAATAATTGGGGAAATTTTAAAATTTTAGATATATTATTTCATTTTAAAGGAGTGTTTTCATAAAAATATCTTTTAAGGGATATTTTAGAATTTTTTTCATCTACGATAACATCCTTTTGTGTTACATAATCTTATAAGAAGTATACGATCCAATGATACCATATTTATTCTTCCTCTATATGTTTTATTATTATTATGAAAATATATTTATAAAACCAATTTATTTTCAAGCGTTATGCTAAGATGATATGTTTATGAAACCTATTTCATTTTCACAGGATATGTTATAATGAATGTTTTATTATATAATGGGATTTATTTTCCTGATTTTATTTATATGATGGGTGGTCCTAGATTAATATATCCCTCAAATTCATTGGGTAAAAATGGAAATCTCATGAGATAAATAGGACTAGAATATGGAGTGAACCAGGTTCAGTCTAGGAATTTTTCCACTATGATAGTCTTGGTAGTGAACCATGACTAATATGTTTGTTTTGTGAGTAAACCTAGTCTTATATGATAGTTTAGGAAGTGAAAATTAAATTCTAAGGAAATTACATTCAATTATTATATGTTTTTAAATAATATATTTCCTATGACTATGTAACTCTTTCATGATTTATGTTCATGGATTACATTATGAATCTTGTCTTATGAAATACTTTGTGTTATGACAAGACCCATGAATATGATTTGTAATATATAGGGTTTGGTTTTAAAATATTATTTCGTTGTTTACAAATCCTTATTCTCATGTTATATTCACGTGATCATTGATGTCTCCCTTATTTAACCTTACCAAGAATCAGAGTACACACTTTATTATGTTTCCTTCCCCTGGTTATAGATAAAGGTATTAAGTATGATATGTTTAATGAGGGTACAAGTTATGAAGAAAATATTAGTAGATGATGTAGTTTACTTATGAACCCATTTTTTATGTTTTCATGTTTCCTAATTTACTTGATATATTAGATTTTGGTGTGTATCATTTTGTTATGAAATGAAAAATCATTTTATAAGATACAATATCTATGTTTGAAGAGTAGAAGTTTTTGTTCTGTTGGTATAAGAGAAAGGATTAGATATATTTCTAAAATTGAATGAGAAAACATTAGTGATGAACTTAGGGATATGTCTATGTAATGGATAACACCCTTATGTTTTGGAAATAATCATGGGTGACCAAGGATTAAATATAAGATTTGTAAATTTAAAATATGTTGTCTTGATGTAGATATATAATTAATTATTTTTCATGATTAGGTGGTTTCCCAATATTCATATTATTTCTCACATGGTTATTTTTTAATAGTTAATATAAAGAACCCAAATGAACCTTTCTAATGCTAAATATGATATAAATTTCAGTGATTTTCTTCCTAATAAACCAAAATATTATGGGAGATATAATGTAAAAATTTTTGGTTATGCTTATGAAACATTCTCAATCTATGAATCAAGAAGAACATAAAATAGAGAAATGGAGGGGAAAAGATATATTAAGTCGTTCTATATGAAACACCATAATTTTATTAGTGGATATTTTAATACTTTAGTTTTTTAGCAATGGATCACAAACACTAATAACATATTTTCCATTATTGAGTTTTCAAAACATTAAACTCTTATTTTGGTTAGTTATTGTTTGGATATTGAAGAATATTGATGGTGGAATCATATAAAAAACATTAAAATATGCGAATTAGTAGACACCTTTGATCGGTATCAGTTTAAGTTATTATTTTTCTATGATCACTTCTCTCATATTCTATATACTAAAACAGAGAAGGAATTCTTTTACCTAAAAAAGGATGAGGACACCATCATGAGGTAAATTTTATAGGGACTGAAGGTATGCTTATAGAATTATCATGAAACCTAAAAGTCTAGTTTATCATATATTTAGTGTCTTAAAACAAAATCTCCACAGGGTTTTATCCATAAGAGATTTTAGTATATCAAAATAATTCATTTGATGTACTAATATGGTTTAAATAGATATTGAAATAACCTATATATATCATGGGATTGATAAGAAAATAAATATTTAATTAAAAATTAATTAAAAACATCATATAATTAATAATATGATCATTATATTATTCTTGAGCTATAGAAAGAAACAAGATGGATGTTTTCTAAAGGGGGATGCTAAATGTTTTACATGTTGAAAGGATGTTCGCCAGAAAATTGAATGTTGTAGTGATCGAAAAAAGATAGCCACTGATTGAGGAAGCACAACACATAATTCCCCAACCACACTATACTATTTTAAATGATATGAGTATAAGAATTATGCAAACCAGTGATCAAACCCAAATGTTAATGATAATGATCAAGGATAGTAGCTTTTTACACCTATATAAAAAGGAAAATATCATGCAATTTCTATTGCTGATGTGGTCTATGATAAGAAAGTGGAAAAAGTAAGACATACCCTAATCCATAGAAATATTAATATTTTATTTTATTATAAACCAACAAACTATTTTATATTTGATGACATTTATAAGGGTTCCAAAATACCACATCAATGACAAGATGATTAATTAGAAAAGAAAGGTCATAATGGTTTGATATTCACTTACCAATTATATGATTATTTTCCAATTGATGTTTATTCCTATAGTTCTCATTATTATCCCTCTAGTTGATTCAATGTTATTATAGGAATGGATTGAATTTCTGTAAATCATGTGTATATCAAATTTTAGGAAGGAATGTAACATTTGATATTCCGAACCAAACTATTTTAATATCTCACTGTGATGAAATATATGAACTTATAATGGAAATTGGATACGTTATATGGGGTAGGATTATGATTGAAAAGAGGTTTTTATCTTAGATGACTTGCTAGAAAATCAATATTGAATATATGTCTGTTATATGGGACTTTGTTTTATTTTTATTGAAAAATATGTTCATATTCTTCCAACGAATAGTGAAGTTGATTTCTTAATAGAACTCATAAAATGTGTTATACATATTTCAATAAATATATATTGCATGGATCTGATTGAGTCCCAAGAATTGAAGAGGAAAATACATGAGAATCATGAAATGGGATTTACTTTTCAAAGTGTGTTGCCTTAGGTTGAACCAGTTCTTTTTTATAAGATGAAATATGGAAAAATGTGACTCTACATTTATTTTTGACAACAGAATAGGATCATAATTAGGAATATGAATCATATTCCACATAATGAGAATTTATTTAACAAATGTATTGAGAAATATACTATTCCAAAATTTTGGTTCATTCTTGATATCCACAGTTAATGGTAAAAAAAGAGAATACAACCAAGACTACATTCCATACATTGTATATTCATTATGAATATTCAATGATACTATTTTTTTTATTTTAATGTCCTTCTATATTCATGAATATGATGAATAGGTTTTTTAGATATTTCATTACTAATATTATGGTAGCCTTTATAGATGGTTTTATTATGTAGTCAAAGATCAAGGAAGAGCATGCAGTTAACATAAGGATTGTACAGAAGTCCCTAATAAAGGAGAAGATGTATGAGAAATTAGAAAAGTACCAATATTGGATATAAAAGTATTCATTTTGTGATATATAACCTTAATATACGTTAAATTAGTGGATCAAAAAAATATAAATGTTAATAAAAATTGGACCATACCATCCACTATTATTCAAATCTATATTTTTTATGGTTTGGTATTATATTAACAAAACATAGTAGAGAATATATAATTACTATCTTATCGACACACTATGTTTACTCAGAAGGGATCCATATTTCATTGAATATATTAATTTCTGGTAAATTTATGATAATTAGAGACATTATATATCATTGCACCAATGATTGTATCACCCTATAGTGGAGAGGGGTTAGTAATATAAAGTGATAAATAAACAAATGGACGGGGATGGTTTATTATACAAAATGATATGGTTATATCATATACCTCCTAAAAATTTATGTTTCATGAGTAATATTACCCAACTCATGGTTTGGATATAGTTATGGTATTTTTTTTCAAATATTATATAGATCAATTATATTTTTAGAGAGTGATGTGATATATATTAATAATAAAATTTGAAGGTATATATTCACTCAAAATAATTTAATATACTCTAGGTATGATAATTGGAGTTGGTTAAGGATTTTGGATTGGGAATACATTACCACCCAGGGAATAAAATCTAGGTGGAATATTTATTAAGTCCATTGGTTTATGATATATTATCATCGATGTGGATCATAAATGATTTAATATTTCTTGATTTCTAAAATATGGATCATGAAATTATGAAGTTAGGGAAAATCATATCTTTTTAAAATGTGGGTTCAAACATAAATTCATGTGTGGATTAAAAAGGCATGCATGGTTGATGTGTAACAATAGAAGAAGATAAAAGATCTTTATTTTAACCATGATGGTCATGGAATAATAATGCTCATGGAACGTATATATGTTCCGTCCTTACATGTTTTGAATAAGGGTCTATTTCATGAGGCAAATGATTCATTATTCTAAATTCATAATGAATATTTGATTATTTATCGAGATATGAAGGTGTGTTTGTGGTGAGAAATCATGAGTACATATATTTCAATATTTTTATCTTTGATCTTTTTATGTTATCAAGTTATGGATGATGGAAACAATATATGGACATGTTAATGCCATTACTCATGCTATAATAAAAATTTGACAAATTCCACATGGATTTTTAATTGGACTCCCCAAAACAACAGGAAGAAATGATTTTTTGTGGGATGTAGTCAATTTACAAATAAAATTATCACACTTAAATAATAGCATTGAATATTTATCTCATGATCAACCCTATATGATATACATATAATAAGATGTATTTTTTTAATTGTTTTCTATATTTTATTATGAATAATCAGGATCTGAAAATTACCATGATGTTCTTGTGAATACTTCGACTAGATATGGATATTGTTTTGAGTTTCAATCTGTATTTTCATCCTCATACATATGGACACTTTGAGAGAACCAATCAAACCTTAGAGGATATAAGTATATCCCTCTATATGGATTTAAAATGTAGTTTTTATTTACACCTTCCACTCATCAAGTTTTCATACCATAATATCTTTCACTAGAGAATTTTGGTGTCACCTTTTTAATCCCTAAATGAAAAGATGTTTAGAACTATAATGTATTCGGTTGATGTTTGGTAATTAAAGATTTTGGAACCTCAGATAGCAGTGTAAATGGTATATAAATTAAAATCCATCAAATTAAAGATCATAGAATCCCATATTCGATGGAAAATTTATGCTAATGATAAATATAGAGATTTAGAGTATGAAGATGTTGAGAATGTGTTTATATGAATTTCCCTGTAGATGATGATATTTTTTAAATTATGGGAAATTTGATATGTAGGTACAATGTCCCCTTTAGATTCATTATTGAGTTGGGACAATGTCTTATCAATTATCCCTTTCATTGAACCTCTCTCATGTTCACGACATAATCTATGTATCTCTATAAAGGAAGTACAAACCTAATCTTTCACATCCAATTAAATAAATGTTTTTATAATCGGATCATGATATTTCCCAGGAATACAGATATGTGGAAATACTGAATTTTAGAGATAAAGTGATATTTTACAAGACTACTCACTTAGATAAACATTTATGGAGGAATTAGAACCTCAAAAAAGATACTTGGGATCCTAGGGATGTAATGAAACAAATATGTCCTCATTTTATTGTATCAGAGAGACTTGATTTGTAGGGATGCATTTTTTAAGGGAAATATGATGTAACACCCTCATATTTTCTGAAATATTTCTCTTAAAATAAAAATCTCCTAGAGAGTTTGAAATACAAGACACCAAAAATATACATGAACTCTAATATAGTATATCATTATAACCTAGATATTAAATTAGTGGTTAAGAATAATACAAACCAAATTATAAAACACATATGGTTTATACATGAAGAAAATAAATTCATTTTTTTAAATTGATTAGAAATTAAAATGAAAATCAATTATTGTTAAAAGAGTTGTTTTTCTTAAAAATTGTTTTTATGCCCACAAAGGATTTTTACCATAATAAATGAAATTAGTCACTAGTTTTGAATTATTATAATTATATTTATGTGTTAATTCAAAAAAAATTAACATTTATCAAATGTTTTTTCTTTTCATGTGACATGAAAAAAACTTGTTTTACGCTTAAAAACATATTTTTTCTAAAAAACAATTTTCATCACATTTTGTGAAAAAAATTTCAAATGAATCTATAAAACTTATAAAAATTAAATTTTTAAAAATGTATTCTTTATTTGGAATGAGGTGGTCCAAATTTGGTATATATGACAGTCTTATTTTTTGGCATTATGAATAGTAATAGTTGTTAAATTTATCACCTCAGTAGATGGTAAATCTAGTTAACCTAACATAAAACTAATCGTAAAGGTCACCATCATTCATCTTAATTATTATTGGATAAATGAAATTTTACCCTTATCATCTTTTTTTGAATAATAATTGTTTTAGGAAGGACTATCTTAGAAAATGACTAATAGAATTTCTATAGTAAGGAAAAATAATAATGTCACTAAGTTACTTTTAAACTTCTATTATGTGTTTACATAGGTACAATAGTAAGTTGTGAACAAATATTAATTGTTATTTTAACCATAATTATATTAAATTCCTGATTTTAATTTATCTTTAATGTATAGTAATTTTATTATTAACCTAAATTCTTAATCAAAAACCACAAAAGTTTTCTTCAATTAATAGATAAATAATATAAATTATATCAAAAATATTAAAAGTAATATTATTTGAGTGATTCAGTGCATTTCATGTTTTTTAGATTAATAAAACATATTAGTTTTATACTAAAGTATTATATTTTAATTATATATTGTATTAGTTTCATTATTTTCAAATTAAACTAATTGTGTCCTAAATGAAATGAATGATATTTGATATAAATAACATTTACATAAATTATGTTCAAATAATAAAAACATTAATGAGGAAATAATTGACAATATATTGTCTTAAATGTTTCAAGTTATCCATTTATGAGCTAATTTTCACCTTATAGGTAAAATAATAACCCATTGAGAGTGAAAATTCCTTTCAAATAATATTAAATAAAGTTGTTTTTATTTTTTATATGATATTATAAATATGTTGAGTCACCAAGTTTTTTAAAACATTCATTTGATAGAAATGGTAATACTTTGTTGAATTAATAGAAATAACATAACTTTTAATGATTTCATTTAAAGGTAATCATAGAGAGAGAAAATATAACAAATGTTTCTCAATAAAGTGAAAAAGATCAGAAGAACCTTCCTAAAAATTCATAAAAATTGGATGATAATTAATTAAAACTATAAACAATTATTGGAACAAAAACCATATGATAGTGTAGAAGAGCAGATTAAATTTTCATTATATTTTGAAAATGATCAGATGAACTATCCTAAATATAGTTAAATACATCAAACAAAAATTTCTTAAAATGTTAAGTAGAGAAGATCTCATATAGTTTCTTTATATAGAATCTTAGAAGAATGTATCTAGTCAAAGAAAAGGTGAAAATAAAATACGAATTTTTTTTATTTTTTTTTAATTTTTACTACCACATGAGTTAAAAAATAACATAATCTATATGTTTCCAAGAAAGAGGAATAAACATTTCTGGGTGTACAAAGTCAGATAGTTTTCGGAATGTAGAAATCTAATTATGATTTTTCCAAAGAATATAATGTTTATGATGTTTGCAAGCAATGGTAGTAAAATTTTTATGATGGATTTTAATTGATGTATAATTGATATAAGATTGTTTTTTAATAATTAAAAAAGTAATAACATCTTTGGATGAAGAATTTGGAAATCAAAAAAACATTTCTAATGAAAATTTTTGGATAAAAAGACTAAAAATCAGACAAGACTCACAAATGAAGATTGTTAGATGAACAAGTTGATATGTTCTAAAAAAATTAGATGAAATTTTTTATGAACATTTTCAGATGAAAAAAATTGGAAATAAAATAATCATTTTTAGATGAAAAAGTTTGAATTTGATATGAACATTTCAGAAAAAAAAAATTGAAATAAAATTCATTAAACATTTTCTGAAGTATTTTTTTTGAAGAAAATATTTTTCAAATATATTAATAATGATTATAAGTTTTTAATTATAAGACGACCTATAAAAGTCACAAGTATCATGTAATAATAATTTTTTATTCTCATTTAGTTTGAAGGGTGTATAGGAATATTTGTATTTTAGAAATTTACAATGAGGGATATTTGAATTTTATGCTTTCATTAAGTAGGAAAGTAAAATAATAATACCACATTTTCTCCTAGAAAATATTATATAAATATTATGCATGTAAATTTTTTTTGGGGGTACTATTCATATGTTCAGAAAAACTAAAGTGGAGCATATTTGTATTCATGTAGAGATATCAGATGAATGTATGACAACAGGAGTTTTGAGTAAGGATGTTTCCAATAAATTAATCTCTTAGTTGAAATTTATAAGAATGATTTGAACAATCATATATGTTTTAATTAGGGTCCACTATAAAAAAATTTATATTTTGTTTAATCTGTTGAATTGAGTGTAAGAAATTTATAGAGGATTTTAGTGGGCATGATATATTCTTTCAGATGGAAAGTCCAAAAAACATTCCGGATGGACAATTATATTATTGAATAAGATATTACATCATTCTATGTCAAAATTGTAGAATAAGTGTTTTCTAATAATAGAAAAAGTGATGTTTTCATAGGAATCGTGGTTATATAATTCTTAATTCATTGTTGAAGGTTTCTAAAATTCTTATGAAACCATTGTTACGTATTTATATATGTTAGTATCACATGCAATGATGTTTTGATCATAGTGAAATAAAATTGCATAGATATTACAAACTTTACATGATCATATAAAAATAATTTCATTTTTTTCAGGATTGTGTGGTATTATATTATTTTGAAACCATGATAATGACTAGATATTCTTTTCGAGTAGTGAACCTATTATATTAATTGAATCATGTGTTTGTTCATGGATACTTGTTTTTTTGAAAAGTTATAACTCTTTAATTAGGTGAAAAGATTATTTCATATAAAGGAAGAAACTGGAAAAATAAAGAGAACAATAATTCACCCCTACCCCTCCCACAAATGATATTTGGGATTTCAATTTGTATTATACCCCATAATCCCTTCATTGACTCTTTTCAAAAGTGAGAATAATAGAAATGTTTTATAGATGTACAGAATTTGGTGAATAGTAAGGTGATTTTAATTTTGGCTTGAAAGAACAATTATATCCAAAAATATTGAATCCTTTCAAATAACTTTTCACTTAGTTATGATTTTCATAATGATGTGGTATATTTTTTCCCATATCATGCTTTGAATATTCCTGTAACTCCAACATATAAGAAAAATCTGGAGAATGATGGTCAAGCCAGAAAATCTATTCTTTCCTCACTTTCTAAAATTCAATTTCTCACATTTAAATGATTTGAAACATATTTTATGATATTGGCCATTTCTGGAAAAATCTTCAGCATGTTTTCAGGTATTTTTTGTTTTTATTAAGTACCTTTTGTAACACCCCGAGCTTCCACGATACACCTCTCTTTCAATAATGCAATAGCTTGCATTGTACGCAAGTTCGAGTTCTAACACACCGCGACTAATCAAAGTAGCCATTATGAATAGTAATAACCACTTTTTAAAATTATATAAATTTTATATTTCAAAATGGACTTCATTTTTGTATTCGTAATATCGAAATTATCCTAAGTTGAATTTTTTGTAATTTTCTGAGGACTTTCAATTTTTTCCGAATAGTGAAAAATACATAAAAACAACTTTTTAAATCAAAATAATTTATAGTGATAAATTATAATATTTATTGATTTTAAAGTATAATTAGAATATATTGTTACCATTTTATCCAATTATGGTCATTAGAATTAATTTCACTTTGAAATTGGACATAAACAATTGTCAATCCTTTGAAATATATTATTTCTTAAAAACACGCTATTTGTTGCGACAGCGGGAATTAATTATAAAATTAATTAATGCAACTTATATGTTTTCAATTTTGTAAAATAGACATCATTTTTTAATTCAGAATATCAATTATAGCTTAGGGTGAAATTTTGGCACTATTCTGAAAAACATCAATTTTGATGAATAGTGAAACCACTAAGTGGTAGTTAAATAACTGATTTTTTCATTTAAATGAAATATTACCACTTCTGTGATATGATTTTTAAAAATCCGACATACATTGTTGTCATTATGAAGTAAAATGTTGTTCAATGAGATCAAAATAATTTTTGGTGAATAGTAACTTTTAAGTTTTATTAATCGCGATTAAAGGTAATTAGTGATATTTAAGGTAAAAATGATATTATAAAAATATGAAATGACCATTACACTTGTCCTAAACCTATTTTATGAGTGATGGCCGACCAATACAATACATGGGTCAACTTGGGGACCCCATGGAGCCACTTTGGTAGGAAAATGACATAAATAACTTTTATTTAAAGTTAAAATAAAAATGTCACAAACATAAGTTTTTTTACTAAACCAATTTTCAAATGGGGTTATACAAGGCTTATTTTTTACTATAAATATTCATTAGAAATATAAAAATATTTCCTACATCATGATAATTTTTTTATAATTTTTAGATGTTATATAAATTAAATTATTTATGAAACCATGATGATGCCGCGATTACCTCATTAATTAACAATTTAAATAAAATGAAAAGATAATGTAAAATCTAAGGCTTACACTTTTCAAAAACCTATTGGATGAGGGGATTTATAAACCTTATCACCTTACCCTTGAAATATATCATTGTGGGACCTTTAGAATCCGAAAATCATTTCTTAATAAAGTAACATTTCATGACATTCCAAGAGTGCCCCTCCTCTCCACTTATAAAAGGCCCCTACCACTACCACCTTATTCACACCTTCAAGCCATTTGGCTCGGCCAAACTCGACCCAAATACTCTTCCAACTTCCCTCTATTACTCCTAGAAGCCTCACTTTGGGCATAATTCTTCTCAAGGAAGCCTTTGGCTCAAATCAATATAGGTACCCTATTTTAAGGTAATGTCTTCTCTTATGTTATTTTGTTTTATTTTTCTTATCCAACCCCCTAAAATATTTTTATTAATTTCTTTTGTAACAAAAACAGTATCCTCAATATACTAGGATGTTGTTATAAGAAGTATTCGAGCTACACTTACACACACCTACATCTAATGGTTAAATAACATACTATTTCTGTGGATGGCGAATTTCTGCCTCATGAAACGATGATTGTTCAACAATCATATTACACCTTCAAAGGTGGCCATTAAGATGTCACTATATTTATATATATGATATATAATATGTTTATTTTTTACTTAAGTTTCTGTATTTTTCATTTATGGCATACCATTATTTTTTCCATTATGGCTAAACACGATATTTTCATTTTAGGAAGTGCGGACTACCGCCCCCTCAAAGTGATTTGAATCCTTAATTCCATATTTGGGATGTATAAATGATGGAGTAAATGGTATTATACATTATATTATACTGGAATTATATTATAACTTTATATAATTATAACTTCATTCCATTAAATGAGAAATAGAAATGAAAGTAGCATTCATGCGTACGTACGGCTTACCGTCTCCATGAACAGTGTATTTCCTTTCTTACCTCTAAATGTTATGTAATATTAAATATGCATGTATCTACTGGATATATATGATATATATTATATCTACATCATGAGTATAATTCTTGATATAATGGATATTTCACCACATGAACAACTTGTAATTATAAGAAGTTTATTTTTGACTCAAGTACCAAAGATCGACAAAACGACCGTTATTAACTTAAATAATTACATAATGTTCATAACATGGGAATAAGTGATATAAAAGGAATAATGAACATGAAAAAGGTTCTTTAGAAAGTAGAAATTAACTATAGTTTATTATTCAGGAGGTTAATGAATGGTCGAGTCATGACATGACGCAAGGTAATGGATATTCTTAACCCAATTTCCATTCTTTGGGTTAATCTCCTACTTTCAAATTATATCATGATATTATTATGTACTATCGTGTATTTGTACTTTCTTTATTTTTAATTATAGTGAATACACATAATAGATCTATTTTATTAAAAAAATGATCTTTGTATGGGACTTCGTCTCAATCTCCTTTCATTAAGGAATATTTAGTTTTATACAAAACCTTATTTTATATGGTGTATAAACCCCTTTGACTTTTACGTTTATTCAAAAGGAATATTTTTTATACGAAAAATTTACTAAATGACAAAAGGGAATTTTTTTTGTCGTACGTATGCGACGACAACGACTTATTTGCCGCCATGACCATTATTTGAGTTTCGGCTTCCTCTACAAGCCATACCTTTTTTTAAACGAATAATAAATTGTAACGCCCCGACCCCAGCTACCCAGAGTCGGTGCATTACTTACATAACATTGGCATGATCACAAGAAAGATCAAATCCCGAAAGACCGATTGGTTTAGTAGCCTTGGAAACACTAGATATAATCATAAAGTTTTACATTACATTTCAAAGTGAAAAACTACTACAACAACAAAGTCTTCATATCCACACTATTAACCCCTCATAATATCCCTGCAAGTCATTCATAATTTACTTCTTCACTACCTGAGAAAAATAAAACATAGAAAAGGGGTGAGCTCAAATGCCCAGTAAGGATAACAATATAGCGGAAACTTTCATCAATAAGAATAAACATTTAAGGCAATGTATAACTAAAACAAAAGCCTTTTAAACATGAACTTTCAACATGGTATGGCATAAATAAAATGAAATAATGCCATTTACTTATTCACATGGATATTCCACTAATCGAATAATCACATGAAAAAATAAATAACCACTTTCATAATGTTGGAATGCATAATGCCAGACTATCATAACCACATAGCCAAGGCCTCGTGCCAAGACTACAAATAAGATTTTGTCAAGGCCTTGTGCCAAGACACTAGTTTGTCTCATGAGACCTACCGATGCATCGAGGAGCTATAGCGGGCTCCACCCGTCACTTATTAAGTCCAATGAATTCCCATATGAAAAGGTTTAAACATAACATAAACATTCGTATTAAAACAAGCATACGAAATGTCAATACTTTCACAATAAACTATGAATGGTATAAAAATAGCACATCCACAGTCAAACATATCACAAAACCTTCAATAAAATATAGAAGTTTTGTATCATAATAAATCAACTTCAAATAATCTTAAAATCCATCAAAGGATGTTGACATAGATGAAATCAAAATTCTTTTTAAAGAAATATCTCCTTTTATTTTGAAATCATTTAAGATCCATATAAAATAAAACATTTTCTTTGAAAATATTCTTATAAGCTTGTAAGGAAAGCTTTGAAGATTTTATAACGGTGTAAAATAACCGCACCCGCCGTATAAGTTAAAAAAAACATTCTTACCTCAATTCTGTCGAAAAGGTTAAAAAGGACCTTGTTTTGAAAACGACGGAAAGATTCCTTTATAAACCTCTTATAAAAAGTCAAACAAGGGTATAAATGACTTTAACCCATATTCTTGTAAATAGAAAAAATGTTTTGAAATACATTTTGAAGAAACATGGATGTGGATGATAACGAGATCCCAGTAGATTATTACGTATAAACAACCTCGGATAAAGAAGAGATTGTGAAATAACCCTTACCTTGAACTTTCTCTTAGTCGATGGTATGTTAACCTCCTGTATAATAATTAAAACATTGTTATTAAATTATACAATAATCATATACATCAATATGATATCATATATGATCTTTTAATATTGATTTGATAATAATATCTTAGTATTATCGTTGTTTCGGGTGTGAACTTTCTTGTTTTCTTTTGTATGTTTTGTTACGTAAGACATGTTTGTAATGGATAGATTATATCTTATTCATAATCAGAATGATATTAACATTATTTTTAACCCCAAAATGAGAATAAGACTTGAATGGATATGATGGAGAATGAATCTTATCGCGTTCGTGGAGACGGTAGTCCGTACGTACGCACGAGCGACAATATCATTCTTTTGATATTAAAATAATATATAAATGGATGGTATATCATATATACAGAATCATTAACATGTTATATTTATTATTTACATGAGTTACACATCATTATTATACCCATCCAAATAATATTATATTGAATAACAATTACACCACGACGTGGAGACGGTAAGCCGTACGTACGCACGTATGGTGACATGTTATTCAAAGGGTGGATAGAATACTGAATATGATTGTACCATATTTATAATAACATCACAGTATATGTGAGATACTGGAGTTATTATTTCAGAATGGTAAGAACAAAGGAAGAAGAAGTGGAAGAAGAAATGAACTTAGAAAAGGGTGGTGAAATCATTACCTCTTCTTCGGGTTCTTCCTTTTGATTTGATCAAAAGGGCTCCTTAGGTTGGCTTTCTGATCAAACTAAGGCCTCTAGGTTGTATTGAGGGATGTTGGGAGAGTATTTGGGCAGAGTTTGGCCGAACCAAAAGGCTTTGAAGGTGTGAAGAAATGAGAAGGAGGAGTGCCCTTTTATAAGAGGGGTGAGGGGCACCTTTGGAAAAGTTAGAAATATTAATTTATAATAAATTCATATTCGGTTTACAAAGGCTCCAAAGTTGACTATTCAAAGGATGAGGTGTGGATAGGTCGAAAACAACTCATCCAATAGAATTTAGACAGGTTTGGGTACTTATATTAACCTTATCTTTAAGTATTAACTCTAAGTTAATTAGTTTCACTTTTACAATGTCTCTTTGTATTTTTATATAATATGATTAATAAACTTACTATATACATCCAAGAGACCCCCAAGTGGTCCATTAATGAGGAACCTATCATAATATAAGTCTCTTGGCCGAACCTTAGATTTTTAGGAATTTAATATCAATTAATAATATAATATTTGTTTTAAGAACTCTTTTATGTCAATTTTGACACTATTCAATAGTTGATTTTTGTGAAACTCCTAACAGATTGATTACTTCGAACAAAGTCAATTAAATCAATCCTAATATATCATATTATCATAGAAAATTAGTTTAATTCATTAAAAGTTTCATATTATAATTATTTGGGTATTTATAATATCAATTATTTTTATTTTTCACTATTTTAGTAATTACTGCATCATCATTGTGTCATAAATAAAATAAATTATATAATGTCTAAAAATTATAAATAAAATATCATTATGTAGGAAATCTTTTTAGCTTTCTAATGAATATTTATAATCGAAAATCCAACATGTATAACCCTATGTAAAAATTGTTCTTCTAAAAGATGTAAGCTTATGCCATTTTTATTTTTATTTTAACTTTATTAATATAAAGTATCCCTACCACATACAAGTGGCTCCAAGGGGTCCCCAAATTGACCAGAGGATGCCCATGGTCGGGTATGTGTCCACCAATAAGGTTAGGACACGTTTTAGGGTAATTTTTTATTATTATAATATTATTTTTTTAACCCTTATTTACCGGATTTACCCTTTAACCATGGTAAATAAAATATTTACCACAGTAACTATTCAAAATGTCTAAAAATAAAAGTTACCTATTTACACAATTTGAACATCCTGATTCCAAATATGGAATCCATTTTCCTAAATTCAAAACACAGAAGTGGCAGAAATTAATTTAAAATTAATTCCCGCTGTCAAAACAAAAAGCGTGTTTTTAAGAGATAATAACTATCAAAAGATTGACACTTGTTTATGTTCGGTTTAATTGTAAAATTATGTCCAATGATAAACATTAAATTGAATGGTAAAAATATATTCTAAATATACTTTAAAACCACTCAAATTCATAATTTATCACTATTAATTATTTTGATTAAAAAAGTTGTTTTTAATTAAAATTTAGAAATTTTCACTATTCATCAAAATATGAAAGTTATCCGAAATGTACCAAAATTTCACCCTAGGCTAATTTTGATATTCCGAATCCAAAAATGAAGTCCATTTTGAAATATAGAATATATATGATTTCAAAAAGTAGGTATTACTATTCACAACGGCTAGTTTAATTAGTTGTGGTGTGTGTTAGAACTCGAGGTTGCGTACAACACACGCTATCGCATTATTCGAAGGGAAACGTACCGTAGAAGCTTGGGGTGTTACATTCTCCCCTCCTTCAAATAATTGCGTCCTCGCAATTTCTAGGGTATTACTGCATAAAAAGACTCGGGTGGTTCTTCATCATAAGTTCCTCGGGTTCCCACGTTGCCTCTTGCATTTTATGATTTCTCCACAAAACTTTTACCAGACGCGTCGTCCGGTTTCTCAGTACTTGTTCTCTTGTATCAAGAATCCTGACGGGCTCTTCGCAATAAGACAGATCGGGTTCCAGTTCTAATTCCTCATAGGTGAGTACATGCGTTGGGTCAGGCATGTATTTTCTCAACAGAGATACGTGGAACACATCGTGAACTTTGGAGAGACTTGGCGGCATTGCCAATCGGTAAGCTACAGCCCCAATTCGTTCTAGAATTTCGAAAGGTCCGATGTACCTGGGACTCAATTTACCTTTCTTACCAAAACGTATGACCCCCTTCCACGGAGATACCTTTAGGAAAACATGATCACCGACTTGAAATTCCAAATCCTTCCTTCGATTATCGGCATAGCTCTTCTGCCTACTTTGAGCTGCTTTGATGTGATTTTGGATTACCTTTACCTTTTCCATCGTTTCCTCCACCAGTTCTAGACCTACAAGTTTTCTTTCACCGACGTCATCCCAACAGGTTGGTGTACGACATCTCTTTCCGTATAACGCTTCATATGGTGCCATCTGAATACTCGAATGGAAGCTATTGTTATAGGAAAATTCTACCAGAGGTAAATATTGATCCCACATACCCTGAAAGTCAAGTGAGCAAGATCTCAACATGTCTTCTAAGGTTTGAATAGTCCGTTCTGATTGTCCGTCTGTCTGAGGGTGGTAAGCAGTGCTCAAATGAAGTTCAGTATCCAGGGATTTCTGAAGACTTTTCCAAAACCTTGAAGTAAAACGGGGATCACGATCCGAAACAATTGATAGGGGTACTCCATGAAGTCTCACAACTTCATTAATGTATAGTCTTGCTAGACGTTCTAGGGGTAGATCTTCTCTTATAGCAAGAAAATGTGCTGACTTGGTAAGACGATCAACAATAACCCATATTGCATCGTTCCTTCTAGGAGTCTTTGGTAGCCCCATGACAAAGTCCATTGTAATATTGTCCCATTTCCACTCCGGTATGGGAAGCGGTTGCATGACTCCTCCAGGCTGTTGCCTTCCAGCTTTCACTTGTTGACAAACCATACATCTTGACACAAAATCAGCAATCTCCCTCTTCATGTTGTCCCACCAAAAATGTTCCTTCAAATCTCTATACATTTTGGTGCTCCCAGGGTGTATAGAGAAATTGGAACTATGAGCATCATCCAGCAATTCCCTTTTTAGATCAGGTATATTGGGAACACAAAGTCTCTTCCCGAATTTCAAAATTCCATCTTCATACACAAAGTCTCTCAATCTCCCATCATTCACAGCTTTAATCTTCTTTTGGAATTCGTCATCATCGGTCTGAGAACTCTTAATCCTTTCTAGTAAAGATGGTTTGGCAACCATTTGAAAAAGCATTGATGTTTCACCTTCCCTGGTTATTCCCATGTCCATTTTCACTAGATCCATGAAAATTGGATCCCTTTCAATTCTCATATTGTTCAAAACTCCATGGTCTTTTCTACTCAAAGCATCTGCCACCTTGTTTGCCTTCCCCGGGTGGTAGTGTATCGTACAATCATAATCCTTGAGTAATTCAAGCCATCTCCTTTGCCTCATGTTGAGTTCTTTTTGTGAGAAAATATACTTCAAACTCTTGTGATCAGTATAAATCTCACATTTTTCACCATAGAGGTAGTGCCTCCATATCTTCAAAGCAAAGATCACAGCTGCTAACTCAAGATCATGAGTAGGATAGTTTTGTTCATGAATTTTCAACTGTCGTGATGCATAGGCAATAACTCTATCATTCTGCATAAGGACACAGCCAAGTCCTTTCTTCGATGCATCACTATAAATAACGAACCCATCATTCCCCGATGGTAGAGTCAATATAGGAGCATTGACTAATCTTCTCTTCAGTTCTTCGAAACATTCTTCACACTCTTTTGTCCAAACAAATTTAACCCCTTTACGTGTGAGCTTCGTTAATGGGTTAGCCAATCGGGCAAAATTCTGGACGAAACGTCGATAATAACCTGCCAAGCCAATAAAACTACGTACCTCAGTTATACTCATAGGTGCTGGCCATTCTTGGATTGCCTTGGTCTTAGAAGGATCAACAGAGATTCCATCTTTAGAGACAATATGGCCAAGAAAAGAAATCTCCTGAAGCCAGAATTCACACTTGCTAAACTTTCCATATAATTCATGCCTCCTCAGAGTCTTCAAGATAATGCGCAAGTGATTTTCATGATCTTCGTAGGTTTTGGAGTATACCAAGATATCATCAATAAATACCACCACAAATTCATCGAGATACTCCTTGAAAACTCTATTCATCAGATCCATGAATACAGAGGGTGCATTAGTCAATCCAAACGGCATTACAGTAAACTCGTAATGCCCGTACCTGGTTCGAAATGCTGTCTTCGGAATGTCTTCCTTCTTTACACACAACTGATGGTATCCAGATCGAAGGTCAATCTTTGAAAAGTATTGATCTCCATGCAGTTGGTCAAATAAATCATCAATACGAGGTAGGGGATACTTGTTCTTTATCGTTATAGCATTGATCTCCCTGTAGTCAATACATAACCTCATAGATCCATCTTTCTTTTTAACAAAAAGAACAGGGGCTCCCCATGGAGAAACACTAGGGCGAATAAATCCCTTATTACTCAATTCCTCTAGTTGTTTCTTTAGTTCGACTAGCTCTACAGTGGCCATTCTATAAGGGGTCTTCGATATAGGCCTTGATCCAGGAATTAAATCAATGGAAAACTCTACTTCTCGTTCTGGAGGATGTCCAGGTAAATCTTCCGGAAATACATCTACAAACTCTTTCACAATAGGTACATCCTCTATTTGAACATTCCTTTCCTCACCGATAGTTATTTCATTCTCTTCCTCCCCAATAATTGAATTAAGTTGAGCTACTGGGGGTGGATCTAAATAAGAATTAGGTGGTGACGATTCTGCTCTAAAAATAAGGTGCTCCTTATCATTATCATCAAGAATCGTAACCTCTTTCTTCTTACAATAAATCTTCGCATCATAGTCTGAAAGCCAGTCCATACCGAGGATTATATCAAACTCAATCATAGGTATGACGATGAAATCAGCAGATAAAGAAAATTTATGTGCTCTAATGGGGACTGATTCACAAAACTTTGTTGCAACGATACTTCCCTTAGGAGTTTTAACTGACAACTCCCTTATTAAATCAAATTGGAAATATCTAATTTTCTTAGCAAACTGGGAAGATATGAAACAATGCGATGATCCAGAATCAAATAATGCATTTGCTAAACTTGAGGAAACCATTAAATTACCTGCCACCACGTCTTTCGGAGCTTCTACCTCAGCAGTAGTGATAGCATAAGCCTGGCCTTGATCCCTTGGCCTTTTCTGAGGTAAGTTCTCCTGACGCTTAGGACATGCATTTGCATAATGCCCCATCTCCCTGCAATTGTAGCACTGAACGTTGGTAGCTTCCTTCTTCCCCTTGCAATCATGAGCTTGGTGGCCTTTTTCACCACACTTGTAACAGACTCCCATTCCCTTCAAGCAAGTACCAGGATGTTTCTTCCCGCATTTACCACAAGATGGATATTCAACCTTTCCCTTCTTCCCCTTATTTCCATTCCCCGATTGATCAGTAGGTCTCTTCTTCTCTTGCTTTGCTTTAAAGTCATAAGACTTAGAGAATTCCTTTTCGGTCTTTATAGCACATGAGACAATGTCTTCGTACGATGAAAAGGATTGTGAGACTAATGCTCGACGGAGAAATGGTTTTAACCCATCAAAGAAACGATCAATCTTACTTCTTGGGTTGCGAATATAATCTCCAGCATACCTCGCTAACCTTGTAAAGTTAGCCTCATACTTTGTGACATTCTCATCCTCCTTTTGTCTCAGACTCAGAAATTGTCTTTCCATATCCGCTCGATGGTCGCGAGGGAAGTATTTTTCTAAAAACAGATCTTTGAATTCCCTCCATTCCATATTTGATACTTCATCATCTTCCTTCGTATTTTGAATCAATGACCACCATTGATCAGCATCTCCAGTGAGGCGGTAAACTGCCATGATAACTTTTTCCCTTTCACTGCTCCCCAAAGCCTGAAATATTTTCTCTAAGGAAAATATCCATTGCTCAGCTACTAAGGGATTTGTATTCCCATTGAACGTTGGTGGTTGTTGCCTCATGAATCGATCTAACATTGATCCTCCACGCTGCGGATCAGGGTGCTCCATACGGGTAAGGTTATTATTCATAACCTGAGTAAGTTGTCCCAGTATGGTGATTAGCTGATCGGCACCAGTTGCATCACCAGCCCCACTATAATTATCTTGAGCAGGAGGGCAATCCCTACATGGAGTGCGCGCATTGATACGGTTTCCATTTCTTCCACTAGGCGCCATTTCTAAACAATGGCATAAACTAGATCAGTTTATGAATCAAAATACATAATCCCATACTTATAAAACACTTAACATAAATTGATCTATTTATGGATATAATCCATAATAATAATAATGTTTTCTTTGAGTAAGTATATACTCATAAACCCTTCATAATGATTTGTAAAGATAGTGAGAGTTATCCTAAGCATATCCCCCGGGAGTGTCGTAACCAAGAGTGCAGCAAGGCCCGTTGTCGTGCACCAGTTCCCGTTCGAGTCTAGCTCAAAGCGGTGTTTTCGGGTTTTACCCCTAGGTACATCTGTGCCAGAGCCGCCTCTACCTGCTCGTATCCAGACAGGGATGTATTGCTTGGAAAACTCACAAAATCTCTACAATACCAAAATTCTAGGAAGTTCTTCTATACTAATCCTCAAAGTTCATCTTAGGTCTACGTGCTCTAATCAGAGTTTATCTAAATCTAGCTTCCAAGGTTTGTACTAAACCTCCTCTGATACCAACTGTAACGCCCCGACCCCAGCTACCCAGAGTCGGTGCATTACTTACATAACATTGGCATGATCACAAGAAAGATCAAATCCCGAAAGACCGATTGGTTTAGTAGCCTTGGAAACACTAGATATAATCATAAAGTTTTACATTACATTTCAAAGTGAAAAACTACTACAACAACAAAGTCTTCATATCCACACTATTAACCCCTCATAATATCCCTGCAAGTCATTCATAATTTACTTCTTCACTACCTGAGAAAAATAAAACATAGAAAAGGGGTGAGCTCAAATGCCCAGTAAGGATAACAATATAGCGGAAACTTTCATCAATAAGAATAAACATTTAAGGCAATGTATAACTAAAACAAAAGCCTTTTAAACATGAACTTTCAACATGGTATGGCATAAATAAAATGAAATAATGCCATTTACTTATTCACATGGATATTCCACTAATCGAATAATCACATGCAAAAATAAATAACCACTTTCATAATGTTGGAATGCATAATGCCAGACTATCATAACCACATAGCCAAGGCCTCGTGCCAAGACTACAAATAAGATTTTGTCAAGGCCTTGTGCCAAGACACTAGTTTGTCTCATGAGACCTACCGATGCATCGAGGAGCTATAGCGGGCTCCACCCGTCACTTATTAAGTCCAATGCATTCCCATATGAAAAGGTTTAAACATAACGTAAACATTCGTATTAAAACAAGCATACGAAATGTCAATACTTTCACAATAAACTATGAATGGTATAAAAATAGCACATCCACAGTCAAACATATCACAAAACCTTCAATACAATATAGAAGTTTTGTATCATAATAAATCAACTTCAAATAATCATAAAATCCATCAAAGGATGTTGACATAGATGAAATCAAAATTCTTTTTAAAGAAATATCTCCTTTTATTTTGAAATCATTTAAGATCCATATAAAATAAAACATTTTCTTTGAAAATATTCTTATAAGCTTGTAAGGAAAGCTTTGAAGATTTTATAACGGTGTAAAATAACCGCACCCGCCGTATAAGTTAAAAAAAACATTCTTACCTCAATTCTGTCGAAAAGGTTAAAAAGGACCTTGTTTTGAAAACGACGGAAAGATTCCTTTATAAACCTCTTATAAAAAGTCAAACAAGGGTATAAATGACTTTAACCCATATTCTTGTAAATAGTAAAAATGTTTTGAAATACATTTTGAAGAAACATGGATGTGGATGATAACGAGATCCCAGTAGATTATTACGTATAAACAACCTCGGATAAAGAAGAGATTGTGAAATAACCCTTACCTTGAACTTACTCTTAGTCGATGGTATGTTAACCTCCTGTATAAAAATTAAAACATTGTTATTAAATTATACAATAATCATATACATCAATATGATATCATATATGATCTTTTAATATTGATTTGATAATAATATCTTAGTATTATCGTTGTTTCGGGTGTGAACTTTCTTGTTTTCTTTTGTATGTTTTGTTACGTAAGACATGTTTGTAATGGATAGATTATATCTTATTCATAATTAGAATGATATTAACATTATTTTTAACCCCAAAATGAGAATAAGACTTGAATGGATATGATGGAGAATGAATCTTATCGCGTTCGTGGAGACGGTAGTCCGTACGTACGCACGAGCGACAATATCATTCTTTTGATATTAAAATAATATATAAATGGATGGTATATCATATATACAGAATCATTAACATGTTATATTTATTATTTACATGATTTACACATCATTATTATACCCATCCAAATAATATTATATTGAATAACAATTACACCACGACGTGGAGACGGTAAGCCGTACGTACGCACGTATGGTGACATGTTATTCAAAGGGTGGATAGAATACTGAATATGATTGTACCATATTTATAATAACATCACAGTATATGTGAGATACTGGAGTTATTACTTCAGAATGGTAAGAACAAAGGAAGAAGAAGTGGAAGAAGAAATGAACTTAGAAAAGGGTGGTGAAATCATTACCTCTTCTTCGGGTTCTTCCTTTTGATTTGATCAAAAGGGCTCCTTAGGTTGGCTTTCTGATCAAACTAAGGCCTCTAGGTTGTATTGAGGGATGTTGGGAGAGTATTTGGGCAGAGTTTGGCCGAACCAAAAGGCTTTGAAGGTGTGAAGAAATGAGAAGGAGGAGTGCCCTTTTATAAGAGGGGTGAGGGGCACCTTTGGAAAAGTTAGAAATATTAATTTATAATAAATTCATATTCGGTTTACAAAGGCTCCAAAGTTGACTATTCAAAGGATGAGGTGTGGATAGGTCGAAAACAACTCATCCAATAGAATTTAGACAGGTTTGGGTACTTATATTAACCTTATCTTTAAGTATTAACTCTAAGTTAATTAGTTTCACTTTTACAATGTCTCTTTGTATTTTTATATAATATGATTAATAAACTTACTATATACATCCAAGCGACCCCCAAGTGGTCCATTAATGAGGAACCTATCATAATATAAGTCTCTTGGCCGAACCTTAGATTTTTAGGAATTTAATATCAATTAATAATATAATATTTGTTTTAAGAACTCTTTTATGTCAATTTTGACACTATTCAATAGTTGATTTTTGTGAAACTCCTAACAGATTGATTACTTCGAACAAAGTCAATTAAATCAATCCTAATATATCATATTATCATAGAAAATTAGTTTAATTCATTAAAAGTTTCATATTATAATTATTTGGGTATTTATAATATCAATTATTTTTATTTTTCACTATTTTAGTAATTACTGCATCATCATTGTGTCATAAATAAAATAAATTATATAATGTCTAAAAATTATAAATAAAATATCATTATGTAGGAAATCTTTTTAGCTTTCTAATGAATATTTATAATCGAAAATCCAACATGTATAACCCTATGTAAAAAGTGTTCTTCTAAAAGATGTAAGCTTATGCCATTTTTATTTTTATTTTAACTTTATTAATATAAAGTATCCCTACCACATACAAGTGGCTCCAAGGGGTCCCCAAATTGACCAAAGGATGCCCATGGTCGGGTATGTGTCCACCAATAAGGTTAGGACACGTTTTAGGGTAATTTTTTATTATTATAATATTATTTGTTTAACCCTTATTTACCGGATTTACCCTTTAACCATGGTAAATAAAATATTTACCACAGTAACTATTCAAAATGTCTAAAAATAAAAGTTACCTATTTACACAATTTGAACATCCTGATTCCAAATATGGAATCCATTTTCCTAAATTCAAAACACAGAAGTGGCAGAAATTAATTTAAAATTAATTCCCGCTGTCAAAACAAAAAGCGTGTTTTTAAGAGATAATAACTATCAAAAGATTGACACTTGTTTATGTTCGGTTTAATTGTAAAATTATGTCCAATGATAAACATTAAATTGAATGGTAAAAATATATTCTAAATATACTTTAAAACCACTCAAATTCATAATTTATCACTATTAATTATTTTGATTAAAAAAGTTGTTTTTAATTAAAATTTAGAAATTTTCACTATTCATCAAAATATGAAAGTTATCCGAAATGTACCAAAATTTCACCCTAGGCTAATTTTGATATTCCGAATCCAAAAATGAAGTCCATTTTGAAATATAGAATATATATGATTTCAAAAAGTAGGTATTACTATTCACAACGGCTAGTTTAATTAGTTGTGGTGTGTGTTAGAACTCGAGGTTGCGTACAACACACGCTATCGCATTATTCGAAGGGAAACGTACCGTAGAAGCTTGGGGTGTTACATAAATACCATGTTTTACTTTTCTTTTATTTTGGTATTGAAAATGGTTTTGAAAGTGTTTTTATTATATCAATGTGTTGTTTTGATATCTTGTGATTGAAATGTGGAAATGTTATGTTTCCTTTATGCATGTTTTATGTGATACGATTATGTTATGGTTTATGATATGTTTAAACCTGTTCATATGAGGAATGCATTAGACTTAATAAGTGACTGGTGGAGCCCGCTATAGCTCCTCGATGAATCAGTAGGTCTCATGAGACAAACTAGTGTCTTGGAACGAGGCCTTGACAAAATCTTATTTGTAGTCTTGGCATGAGGCCTTGTCTACGTGGTTATGATAGTCTGGCATTATGCATTCCATAATTATGAAAGTGGTTATTGATGTTGCATGTGATTATTCGACCAGTAGAATATCCATGTGAGTAAGTAAATGGAATTATTTCATTCTACTTTTTCCATATTATGCACATGTTCATGTTTAAAAGGCTTTTGTTTTAGTTATACATTGCCTTAAATGTTTATGTTTATTTATGAAAGCTTCTGCTATATTGTTATCCTTACTGAGCATATGAGCTCACCCCTTTCAATGTTTTAATTTTTTCAGGATGTGAAGAAGTATTTTAGGAATGACCTGAAGGGATATTCTAAAGGGTATATGAGTGTGGAAAATGGAGACTATGTTATTGTAGTTTTTCACTCTGTGATATAATGTAACATTTATGAATGTATCTAGTGTTTCCCAGGATACTAAACTAATCGGTCTTTCGAGACTTGATCTTTTGTGATCATGACAATGTTACGCAATAATGCACCGACTCTGGGTAACTGGGGTTGGGGAGTTACACCTTTTGGTTGGGGTTTGACATGGGGTGTGTCTGGGTGATGTTTTAAAGAACATGGGAAGATAGTGGGTTGTGGAGGTTTTTCCCACGGGTTGGGAAAACTGTGCACATGATAACCATGTAGACAGTGGAGGTTAACATGGTTGGTTCATGGTTTTCCTAACCATGCACCATCGATCCGTGCAGGTAATAGAAGATGACACTTTTGTTGCACGGTTTGGCCAAAAAATGTGGACTCTTAGGTGAAACGTGAATACATAGCACTTTATTCAGAAAATTGATTTTAAAACCACATGAACTCCTAAAACCTTTATAGTTTGACCTAGGATCAATCTTGACATATTATAGGTGATCTCA
This sequence comes from Viscum album, assembly GCA_963277665.1. Taxonomy (NCBI): domain Eukaryota; kingdom Viridiplantae; phylum Streptophyta; class Magnoliopsida; order Santalales; family Viscaceae; genus Viscum; species Viscum album. Next base: position 1,055,709,522 of record OY728119.1, on the reverse strand, counting down.
GAGCATTACAGAGAGATTCAAAGTCAATATGAATGCCATTAATTGATATAAAAAGCCCGGATCGAAGATGTATTCTTGTTATGGTTTGTAGATTTCATCCTCATGTTTCTCCTATCATTTATCTTATATTTCTAGATTTTTTCATGGTTGACCTCCACCATTTCCATGGATCTAAACTTATGATTTGAGATCTATATCATGTAATGTGGAACAAGATCTAGAGTTCCATGATCTTGATGCCTTCGATCTTAATTTTTGTTTATAAATTTAGATTCAAAGCGTTATAGATGACATTGTGCCGCTTGGATTTTTTCGATATCCATTGGGTTATATTCCATCAATAAACTGATGTATTTGTTCTATATAAAAATCTCACAATCATGATTTTGATATTTTCATGCATGTTTATGATTTTCTAGATTCCCTTGATAATTTATTTCCTAAATTGGAGAAATTGTGAATGAGGAATTGAATTGATTTTCCTAAGATATTTATTGACAATGGAATCACGGAACAAACAATGAGGAATTTAAAAATAGATATTTTTAATATTTTTTATGGTTTGTGATATTTTAATTGATATATTGAATTTATTAGGATAAGAAAATTAATTGGGCTAAATTAATTATGAAATGACGTTTGGTTATGGAAGATAATGAAATTATTGAATTAATTATGTGCCATGATGTGGTCCAAAGATAGTTAATTAGGATAATTAATTATCTTCCATGTTATTGATAAAAGAAAATTAATTGTGATAATTAATTATGAAAGGCTGAGATTTGATATGGATAATTAATTATGAAGAATTAATTTTGGAATGATAATTGTGTTGATTGATTAATTAATTGATAAATTAATTAATGGATTGATGTGATTAGATAATTCAAAATTTAACTAATGGCCTTTGAAATGTTTAATTAACCATTGGATTAGTAATGGAATGATGTGGAAAATTCTTTTTAATTAATGAATGATTAAATGGATGCGATTTTGGTGGTTCAAGACATGGATATCTAAACCACTTAGAAGTTGGCACTTGTACAAGGAGTTCCTCCACAACAGTTATCCAAGCTTTAGATTATGGGTTGTTAGGAATTAATACCTATATCGAATGATACAAAGAGTGCTAGACAGGAAATCCTACAATCAATGAGATTTTAGGGGGCTAGGCATGACGACATACACTCATTGATATTGTAGTGTGTTTGGCACGAAGACCTACACCCAATGAATGATAATAATGAATGATGATTCTGATGGGAAACATTAATTGATACTGGGCCTAATGTGATGATTAATGTTTAAATGATAATGTGATAACTGTTTAAATATGAATTTTATTTATTGCTTCAAACAGTTGAATGAACTATATTTTGACTAGACTTGTATTAGAAACTGTCTGAGGTGGCCTACTGAGTTGTACTCCCACCCTAATCGAGGTGTGTTCGATGCCCAGGTAGACATTGCTGATATAGGACACGATAAGGGAAAAGACCTGGGATACGTTTCTATTTGGTATTAGAGCATGAGAGAGGGAAACTGAAGTATTTCGAGACCCATGTTGGAGTCGTTATGTCTTTACATTGAGTTTCATTGTAGCCACTTGACGCTTGCATTGTCATTTCTTGTATTACCTTTCAGTTGAGTATTGTATTTTCTGGTTTTTGACTATTATATAACATGGTATTATTATAGTTATTTATTTGATTTTTCAATTTGTTATTGTGTTTACTGCTTCCATTGGTATTTTATTATGATAAAAGAGCCTATAGTCTCCCCAATAATGATTTACCAAACCCTCACTGCTAGTTAGAACCCTCTGGCATACTGGAAGCAACTCTTGAGGGTATGTAACCAACCAGATCGAGGTACCATTCTGTGGGTGTGGTGATTTGGGGAATGAGTGCTCTTATTAGTAGAGTGGTACTACTTAGTGTAGTCAGACGACACTACATGAGAGAGGCGAATGGAAGATACATTTAGTGAAACGTACACTTGTTGAGAGTGAGGATGTTCCATTTACAGTGAGAGGTACTATTCTACTTTTTTATACTTTAACTACTTCCTTTTTTAATATTCTTACCCCTCATTCTTTTATATATTCAAATCGTGTTAATTACTTGAGCCTTGATATGGAGCCTGTAAGTAGGGTGATGAATATTGATTCACTGTTGGGAACACGGTCTAAGGATATCTATTTGCACAAGTTCTATTCTCTAGAGATCAGAGAGTATCATTTTCATTCAGATATCTATTTACTTGAAATAACGGGCTTCGACTTGATTATGGGTACGGACTGGCTGGTCGCATACCGAGACAACATAGATTGTTACTACAGGAGTGCGATATTTGTATCTTTTCAGGGTGACTAGTATGTTAATCGTAGATAATGGGATATACATGCAGGTTGATCTCAATCAATTATTCAGAAATTGGGGGGCTCACATCCCAATTTTCAAGTCATTCTCTGGATGATGGGATTGTTAGGCAAGATGTTGTTCAACGAGTAGTAGAACTATTTCAAGATGTCTTCCCTGAACACTTTTTATGGATGCCTCCTAAGAGAGATGTGGAATTTAACATTGATCTCATACTGGTCACTGATCCGATATCTATTACACCTTATAGAATGGAACCATGTGAGCTTCACGAGATCAAGACACAGTTGGAGGAGTTGGATGATAAAGGGTATATCTATCCAAGTACGTCACTTTGGGGATCATATGCCCTGTTTGAAAAGAGGGAGAATAGGAGTTTACATTTGTGTGTTTATTACCGAATATTGAATAAAATGATTTTAATGAACCAATATAATATTTCGTGTATATATGATCAATTTGACCAAGTGAAGGGAACTTGTGTGTTCTCAATGATCAATCTAAGATCAAGTTATCATCACGAGATTTTTCGGACATCTGATATACCCAGAACCAGTTTCAAGAATAGGTATGGCCTTTATGAGTTGGTCATAATTCCATTCGGGTTAGAAAATGATCTAGTACTGCTTATTGCATGATTAATATGATCATTCATCGATTCCTATAACATTTTGTGGTGGTGTTTGTGGACAACATCTTGGTGTACTCTAATACTCATGAGGAACTTTCCAAACATCTTAACATCATCCCGAGTACACTGAGATATCATCGACATAATTCCAAGCTATCTAAATGTCATTTTTTGATTGACATGGTACATTTTTTTGTGGAATATCATCTCGAAAGAAGTCATTTCAGTGAATCCATGAAACATATAGGTAGGGGTTCCTTGGGAGAAGCAGAAGAATTTTTTTGACATCTGAGGTGATTTGGGATTACATAGTTATTATAGAAGGTTCATCAAGGAATTTTCTTGTTTGGAAACGCCAATTTCCGGTTTGACAAAGAAAATGTATAATGTTTGATTATACTAAAGCATGTGAGAATGCCTTCTGGATGTTGAATAAGCACTTGAAATCAGTACCAATATTTATATTACTTGAGTCTGGTGAGGATTACATGTTGTATTGTGGCCCTTCATGGATCAGAATTTTAGTTGTGTTGATGCAAGGGGATAGAGTTGTTTCCCATGGGTCTTTGAAGCTGAGGCCACACGAACAGAATTACCATTCATATGACCTAGATATGGTAATAGTGTTCAATGTTCTTATGTGTTGTTGACACTATCTTTTGGGGGAAATATTATAGTTTTTAAGGATAAAAAAATATTGATGTATATATTTTCACAACACAGCATCAATCATCGAGAGTGAAGATGGGTAGCTTTTATAGAGTCTATTTATTTCAAACTAGAATATACACTCGGAAAAAGAAATATTATGGATGATTCCTTGATAAGGAAAAATCTCACTCAGTTGGTACATGAGTGAAGTGAAGAGTGGATGTTTATAACCTTACTGGTGGAAATGCATGTGGTAGTTTAGAAGAGTCAGGAGTGGATGACTTTGGTTTCTATATCATTGGAGTCTACACTCTTGAGACGGATCAGAGATAGACAGTATGAGGATTTGGAATATTTATCCTTAAGGGAACGGTTTAAATTTTGGTAAACACCTTATGAATAGAACATATATTAGGATGATATCATCTCTATGAAAAATTGGGTTGTTGTGCCTATAGTTATGCGAGAGGAACTCATGTGAGAATTTCATAATTAAAGGTGGACAATATCTCCTGGGGTGAAAAAAATTATCGTGACCTATAATGATTGTTTTTTTGGTGAGGCATGAAAAAGGAGATAGCGTGGTCCGTAACAAGATGTTTCACATGTCATTAGGTGAAGGCCGAGTATTAATGAGTTGGAGGCATATTGTATTCGTTGCCTATTCTGGAATGGAAGTGGGATGATGTGACTATGGATTTCATGGTAAGACTTCTAAATACTCTTAGGTATAAGGATTCTATTTGGGTCACTGTGGTTCGACTAAAAAAGGTAACACGTTTATTTCCTATTAGGGAGTCCTTTACAATAGAGAAGTTGGGAGAACTGTATGTGCAAGATAGTTCATTTTCCTAGGGTGCCACAGACTATACATTCATATCACGATTCACCATTTAGTTAATGCTTTTGGAAGGGGTTACAGAAGGTTCTTGGTACATATATTCTGTTATGTATGGACTTCCACCCACAAGTGGATGGGAAATCAGAGTGTATGATACATGTACTAGAGGATATGATTCGTGCATGTGTGTTATACTTTAGTGGTTCGTGGGAGAAAAACTTGTCTATAGTGGAGTTTTCCTATAATAATAGTTATCATGAAGCTATAACCATGGAACCATATGAGGAACTTTATGGAATACATTGTAAATCACCAATATATTGATTAGAGTCTAGTGAGTCAGAGATGTTGTGGTCGTATCTCATTTAGGATACTAGTGAATAGGTGTTGTTGATTTGAAAATAAATTTATATGTCTCAGAGTTAGAAGAATTCATATCCTGATATATAGTGTTAACCCCTATAGTTTATAGAGCGTGATCATGTATTCTTTTAGGTTTCACATCGACAGGGTCACCATAGGATATAAAGGCAGGACAAGTTAGCCACTAGGTTTGTAAGATAGTTTTAAGTGCTGAAAAGAATCAAAACAGTGGCATACCGACTACCACTTCCATAGAAATTCAATGATATGCATGATATTTTCCATGTGTCAAAACTATGGTGGTATCATCCAATCCCTTATCATGTGATTGATGTGGAAGGGGTTAAAATCGAGATAAATGCGTCCTTCATGGAGCATTTGATACATGTGTTGGGTCGTAGTGAGAAATTGAAATGAGGAAAGATCATGTCATTAGTTCAGGTGTTCTGGAAAAATGGAAGTGTTCAATAGGAATCTTCAGAATGAGAAGCAGACATGAGCGATCAATGGCCCTATCTTTTATGTTTGGAATCTTAGAGATTATTGGGAGTACGACTCGAGGATGATCTAATTGAAGGTTGGTATATTTTAATATCTTTAACTTTTTGGAGAAATATTACGCCTATTTGGGTACTTTTTGTTTTTATCAAGTTTTTATGGGTTGGGGTATGACCTAGGGTGTGTTCAGGGGATTTTTGAAGGAACATTAGAAGATAGGGGTTTTTCACAGTTTCTGCACGGCTTGGGCAAACCATGCACAAGCTAACCATGCAGACAGTGGATGTCAACACGGTTGGTGCATAGTTTTCCTAACTTTGCACCATCGATCCGTTCGTGAAGTGGAATACAATGTGATTGTTTCATGGACTGTGCTAACTATTAGGCCTCCTAGGTGAAACTATGTGCGTGAAGAAATTTAACCGAAAAATTGGTTTAAAACCACCCAAACCCTTAAAACATCTCCAGTTGACCTATTATTGGGCTTGACAATTTCTCGGTTACCACAGATCCTTCTAGAGGGATTACAAGGTAATCTGAATGATGTTCATCTAGATTGAATGCCCAAATCAAATGTTTTTTCTTATTCTGGTATGTAAATTTCATCCCAATGTTTCTCTATTCATATCAATTATCTATTCTAGATAATTTCATGGAAGATCTCCACCATTTCGATGAATCTAAACCTATGAGTTGAGATCTTGGTCTAGGATTGCTGATCTAGATCGATATTTCCAAGATCTCGATGCATTTGATCTTTATTTTAGTTCATGAATTTATATTTGAGGCTTGATCGGCAGCATTGTATGAGTTGGATTTTGGGGATTTATGTTGGGAAAACTTCTGGCAATAAAATTAGGCATGTGGTCTAAATCAAACTCTCATTGTTTTGATTGTGAAATGTGTATGTGAGTTTATGATTTTCTATATTACATTGATAATTTATTTCATAAATTGGTGTAATAGGGAATGTGGAATTCAATTGTGTTTTCCTTGGTGATTTTATAATAAATGAATCATGGAAAAAATGATGTGGGTATCCCAAATAGATATTTTGATGATTTTTTATGGGTTTCCATATTGTAATTGAGATATTGAATAGATTGGGATATGAAAATTAATCAAGGGGGATTAATTATGAAATGATGTTTTGATATGAATGAAAATTAATTGTGATAATTTATTATGTACCATGATATTGACCACATATAGTTAATTGTGAGAATTAATTATCTGTCATGACATTGATCAAAGATAATTTATTGTGAGACTTAATTGTGATAATTTGAGAATTAGTATGGATAATTAATTTTAAGGAATTTATTATGGAATGAGAATTGTGTTGACTGATAAATTAATTTATGAGTTAATTAATAGATTTATATTCTTAGTAAATTCCTGAGTTAACTAGTGTCCATGGAAATGTGTAACAAATTGTAGGATTAGTAATATAATGATGTGGAAAATTCTTTTTAATTGAATAATGATTAAATGGCATAAATTTTGTGTGTGCTAGATATGGAATTATAGAACAATTAGATGTTGGGATGGGGACATCGCGTTCCTCCCACATAGTTATCCAAGCTTGAGATTATGGGGTGCTAGGAATGACGACCTACATTTAATGAGATAAAGAGTGTTAGGCATGGAGACCTATACTCAATGAGAATTTAGGGTTCTAGGAATGATGACCTACACTCAATGAGATTTTTGAGTGTTATCCATGATGACCAACACCCATTGAATGATAATAATGAATGATGATTAAAATGGGAAACATGTGTTGAAACAGGTCCAAATGTGATGATTAATGTTTAAATGAAAATTGGAAAACAGTTTAGTAATGCAATGTGTTTTTTTATTTATAGAACAATGTGCACTATCTTTTGACTAGACTGATTTTTAACAACAATGGTGGTGGCCTACTGAGTTGTAATCACACCCTATCCAAGACACATAATCATCACCAAAATAGAATTTTTTATTGTAGTGCGGAATAAGGGAATGTCCCTAGGATCGGTTTCTATTTGGTATCGGATCGTGATAGAGGGAACCATAAGTGGTTTGGGACCTAAGTTGGAGTTGCTATTTCTTTACATTGAGTTTCATTTCCCACACAATACACTTTCATTATAAAATAATCTTTTACCTTCTAGTTGACTATTGTATTTTCTGGTTTATGGTTGTCATATGAAATGGTATAGTTCTAGTTATTTATATTTTTCTGCACATGGTTATTGTTTTTATTGTTTTTGTTAGTATTTTATTCAGATAAAAGAGCGTATAGTCTCCCCAACGTTGATTTACCAGACTCTTTTTTCTAGTCGTCACCCTCTAGCATACGAGAAGGTGAATTCTTAACAAGGGTGAATGTCATTATATGAACCATAATATAGAATTATATGAGAAGACAAAATTAAATGATAAGATATAATGTTAAGATAATAAGATTAAAATAATATCAATAAATTTCATTCAAATAATCAATAAAAATAATAAACTATGAATTTTATCAAAGATGAATAAGTAAGTTACTCCATCACTGATGATGAGGTTGTTACAAATTTATATTAATTTTCTTCCTTATTTTAAAAAAAATATGAAAATAAGAAAAACAAATTACAAGGGGAATTGACCAATAAATGTTTTTAGTTAAGGAGGTATTCAATATTTTTCTACCTATTTCCCTTGATGAAATGATGATAAAGAAAGTGATGAAGTTTATATAAAGAAAATAAGATCTGTTGAAAAAATAAATACATATCATAGTCTTATTCCAACATAAAATGTTAAAACTATTTTCTAGATCCAAATGGAAAATTATTTTTTCAAAAGATAACAATGATTATAATAGTGATTAAGAAGTTGAAAACATCAGTGATGATGCCACTAAAGATAATTATTGAAAAATTTAATGATAAAATTTTCACTAGTGATAAAATATATATATTAGAATATGATGAAACATTGTTGTAATTTTCACTGAAAAGATTGTTGAACTAATATCACAAAAATATTTTAATACTCGAAAGATAAATCAAAATGATTTAAATAAAAAATCATAAAGGAAATAATCCAAAATCTACTCTTTAAATAATTGAGTCTTAAAGAGAGATTGATATTATTAAGAGTTTGGATGATATAAAGAAAAATGAAAATTTTTATCCTGAATAAAAATAATAGGTAAAGTTGGAAGAGATAAATATTACTCAATAAAAACTTTCTCAAAATGAGAAAAGAATTTCATTTTTCCTAAAATCAGTTTTAGATGTCTGTAAATTTTAAAGATGAGAAAAACTAAGAAGAAATAATAAAATTCATCCACAATTGTTTATAAGAATAATGAAGATGCTCATAAGTATAATAATGTTTTTAAAAAAATGTATTCTTACAAAATCAACAAATCTGAAAAAATTGATGTTTATAACATTCCCATGTATACACCCAAAAATACCACTACTTGAGATTATATTGAGGTTGAAAATATGTTTTAGGTAAAAAGTAATACATCAAACTATAAAAAAACATTTTTGTATGAAACAATGTTCAATAGTGGAAGGTAATAAAATTGACAATGAGATGGAACAAATATTTCAATATACTGGTTGTTTTAGTTGAAATGATTCCTCCAATGGTTACTTGTAGAATTTTTGAGGATTTTGTACACAATGAAAACGTGTATGTTTAATCAACAATATTACAATAATCCCAATAAAAACAAGAAACATTGACAGGGAATCGACCCATTCAAAGAAGTCAAACTGGGAATGATGGTGTTGGGACAGAATATACATTATCATATCTGGAAACTATTTTTAAAAGATGTTAATAGCCTAGACAGCTTATATATGGGAGTATTTTTATGTTACGCTCAAAAAATGTTTATAAAATAAATCTCAAAAAAAATTGGGAAGAAAGAAAAAGTAAATTAAAAAGACCATGTTATTGAAACTGTTCTCAATGAAACAAAATAGAATGACCCTAGATTTTTTATATCAGATTTTCTTCAAACAATATTTCATATTTTAAGCTATATATAATGTTAATTATTTTAATGTAGGTACAGAAACTATTTTTAATGATGTCTCACTCATAATCAAAGGTGTTGGACCTATCATCATTGGTAAAGAATAGTTTAAATAAAAAACATCCTCAAAGGTCAATGAGATAAAACATAGTTTGTTAATTTTTTCACAACATTTTTATAAAGGTAATAATTTTTTCTTGGGAAATTTTTTTTATAGAGAGAGTATATGTGGAAAAATTTGTTACCAAAGATCAACAAACCATATAAATTATTTTTTATGTTGGTCATACAGAAATTTCATTTTATCTTAGCATGATAAGAGAAAATTGGATAGGGAATAAATGCTTAGGGCACATGTGTTACTGGAATATTATTAAGATAATAATGAGTGATATAATTGATGATATCCATGATCTGAATAGAATAAGATATTGGGATTTATCCATTGGTCAAAAATGGAATATTACAAACTCAATACATAATATAGTTGAGATTAATTCAATCCGACTCCTAGAGTTAACACAATTTGATAATTCTAAGCAGATGACTAAACAATTTACACATGGAGATAAGTATAATATTTCATCATTTATGAATTTAATTACATTTTTTGAATTATGATTCAAAAAAAATTATAGGATCTCACAGTGGATAAAAAGTAAGGGAGAACTACAAAAAAATGTTTGGATATTATATAAAGAATCAATAAACTAATAACTTAGTTTATTATGAAAATTAAGTATTAATATATTATCATAAAAAAATGGAATTTATAATGAGTTTAGAGAACCATACACACTAGAAAGAAATGGTTTTTCTAGAAGAATGATCCAAGGTCCTATGGAAATGGGATGAAAATTTTGGATTAGTAAAGTCACTTCTCATTATTTTTACAGGTAGGATGTAGTTAAAAAATTATATTAAGAATTATTATTTCATTATATAAAATTTAGGTTTTAATACTTACTATATTTTTTATAATGAAACCCCTTGTTGGAATGACCTATTGGTGTTCGTTTTTCACTACACTATAAAATCAAAATCTCTAAATATTAGGATGTTCAGTCAGAGGGGTGTTAATAGAATATTTTAAGGATATAATCCTAATGTATAGGATAAAAAAGTTTTAATAATAACCCATGAAATAAATATTTTTCTACAGAGGTAAAATGTAATTAATTTTTTTAAAATAATATTTCAAAAAAATACATATGTTAATCATAGATAAGATAAAGAGGTTGTAATTGAGTAACTCCAAAACATTTTTTTAAAATGTAGACTCCAGCTAAATAACATCTAGTGACCAAAAACAACATCTTATATATCATCCTAGACTGAGAAAGTAGGCGGAATTTCAAAACATCATTTTTGTTCAACAAAAATATGTTCAAAATAAGATAATATGATGATTAGTTTTAGGTACTTTCTTATACTCAAAGGTAAAGACGAAAAATGATAACTATGAAATTAAGCTTAAAAAGTGGATTGATTTTATGAATGAAGAAATTGATCAAATTGTGAAGAATGATAATTGTTAAATTTTACTGAATCCAAATATTGAAAAAATGATACAAAGTTAGGGTTTTATTAGAAGCTAAATAAAGAAGGTGACGTTGTAAGGAACCAAGAACAACTAGTTTTTATGAATAATTCCCAAATTAATGGTATTGATTTTAGTTATAATTTTTCTTCAGTTACAATATTAGGAACTATCAAAATATTTCATATTGTCACTATATAATGAGATCCATTTTTTAGGTGGATGTAAAGTAAGTTATTCATAATTTAAAATTTGATGAATATTTTTATGCTAAAATAATATTTTGGTTCTTAATGAAAAAAGGTGAAATTTATATCTCTATTTTGGAAAAGGATTTATAATTAATTAAGAAAGTGTAGAGAGATTTTTATTCCAAATTTGATACCTGCTTAACGAAGATGAACTTTATGACTGAGAGAGTTGATATCAATCCCTACATCAAATAATATCAAGTCTATTCCCTTGTTTTTATTATTTAGGTTGATTATATTATAATTGAGGGGAATGTTGAATCATATTGTGAAACTTCTAGTGTGGATATGAGTTTTTTTTAAAAAAATTTACATTCATGGATAATTGAAACAATTTATTGGGTTTTAAATTTCCCAAATTTCGAAATATTATTTTTATTTCATGAGGAAATTATGCTAATGAACATCCAGTTAAGTTTTAAATGGAATTTTCAGAACCATTTTTTATATAAATATAATGGGAACCATGTTATATGAAGATGGATAATGTAAGTAAGTTAATGATAAGGAATGTAGGAAATTGATTGGTTGTTTTCATTATATGATGGACTCAAGGCCAGATAAAGTATAAGTTGGGAATTTGAGTGAAACATTTCAAATATCTACAATATAATATCATATATTGGTAGGAAAATGGGATCACAGATATACCAAAGGTATAATGGAATTCTATATAAAATATAATACCCATATGAAATTTATTTAAAGGTTTATAAAAATAATAATTTAGAAGGAATTGTCGATGATAGAATATTAAAATTTGGTGGTTTTTTCTTATTGGTGGAATGTTTCCTATGTTGGTATAAAAATAAAAATATTATATAATAATTAGTATAGTTAAGGGTGAGTATATTTCTGATACTCAAGCCACAAAACACCTTATGTGGAAGAAGACATAGATTAATCATTTCATTGGTGTAGTGATTTTCCTATACTAATGTGTTTTTATAATCAAAGTTTCCAAATTATCACTGAAAATACAGTGTAACATTTTCATTTAATGAATATTGTTATCAACTATCACATCATTAATGATCTTGTGGAGAATAAAGAACAGATGTTATAGTATATTCTTATAATGGAAATATTTGTTCATATATTGAATAAATTGTTACTAGAGGTAAAATTTTATAAGCATAGGTTGTATATGGGTGTACAACATTTCTCTCTATAAGGAAATTCGTTATGACTCTGTCCCCTCTCCTTCTTCTATTTCTATAGTGTTGTAAAGACGGAGAAATTGTGTTAAAAATCTATCCTTTGGTACGATCTTATCCTTTTATGTAAATAATATATTTAAGTATAGTTCTTAAAAGGGGTACATTATGATTCTATCAGTGTATACTATATTAATTTTGTTTGATATTGATGATGGAAATATAGTTCTTCTAGGAAAAATTGAACATTTTTTAAAGTTTGAGGTTTGAAAAATTATGTAAATGAAATTTTTTAATCCATTGACCATGGAAAAAACAGGTTTTCAGATTAAGGATTCTTTTTCCCAGACAATTTCTCTCATATAGGATTGAAATTATTGTATTAGTAATTCATATTACATGTTGAAAAGTTTTAGTGCTATTTTTGAAAATAATAAAAGGTGTATATTTTACACCATATTGTATGATGGAGTTTTTTAGGTAATTGGATGTTTTTTGAAGAAGTATTGTCATTTTTTTTGAAAATGGGGTTTTAATGGAAATGAATTTCTTTTTTTTCTTATCATAAATCATATCACTCTATAATTATTCCAAATAATATAAAATGGATAGTGAATGAAATAAAATAAATGTTTCTTATGGATGTTAAATATATTTGAAGAACATTTCATATGAAAGTGAAAAGGATTGGTTGATCATTACTTCAGATAGTCAATAAAATCATAAAACCCTCCATGAGGAAGTAAAAAATATATAATGATGTTTTCTAAAAAAATTTAAAGTGGTCATAAAAACATTACTTATGATATTGAATAATTTTGGATGAAATTTTAATATGAATTTTAATGGAAATTGATCTGATAGATTTTCCCTAATAATATTTTAAGAAACAAATTCATACACATAATGCAGTGAATATAAAAACTGGTGACACTTTACTATTCTCAATGTATTAAACATTATGAGTTTCATAATTTAATACTCATTTCTTTTGATTGAAATGGGGAGAATTTTTTTTTGGTGAAAAAAATATGATGTATTTTTTGGATGTGGAATTTTTTTATTATTTTTATGATTTATAAGGATTTTATAATGTTTATAATGTTTATGAAGTTTAAAAGATGATGTTTTATTATGTTTGTGATGTATATAGGATATATTAATGTTTTTTGGTGAATATAAATATGATGAATATATTCATATTAATAATGTAGAAATTGGATATATATATATAGAGTTGGAAATTTTCAGATAAACAAAGTGGACATCAGATGATCATTTAAAAATAACACTTTCGAATGAACAAAGAGAAATGATCAGATGAAAATTATAGACAAACATATTACATGAAAATTTTTATACAAACAATGTGGAAATCAAACAAACATTTCAAATGGAAGTTTTTGGATGGTAAAAGTGAATATTTATTATGAATATTTCAGACAAACATTTGAGATGACAATTTCATATTAACATTACAGACCAAGATTTTATGAAGTAATTTTTTTTTGTAGTTTTGTTCATTATTATTGTTTTGTAAATATATCTAATGTGATAATTATAATTTAATTTTTAAATGTTAAAAGTATCATGGGATAAAGATAAATAAATCTTGATGAGTTTAAAGGATGGTTTTGAATATTTGAATTTGGGGAAAGTACTAAGTGGGATATTTGAATTTCACATTTTAATTAAGAGGAAATGTGAAAATAAATACTTTATTTTTTTCAAAAAATTAAAATTATAAATATGGTGATCTTTTAATTTTTTGGTGGGTACTTCTCACATGTTTGAAAAATATGAGGTTCTTTAGTTTTGGATTTTTACAAAGATAACAAATGGACTAATGAGGACTACAATTCTAATAAGGGGTGATTCCAACAAATAAAATAATTGGTTAAAGGGAATAATAATCTTTATAATTAATAGGTAATTTATTATTAGGGTTCCTCATATGACCTTTTATATTAGGGGAAAATAGATGAACTAGGTGTTTTGAAGTAATGGGGTTTATCATAGTGTACTAGATAATCATTCTTGATGGAATATTTGGAAAATATTTCTATACAAGTATACAAGTAATTTCCGATGTTCTTATTTATTAATTGGTAATATATTGATGAAGAAGTGTCATAACAGAATAAAAAGTGATTTTTGACAAGCAACACATTTACTAAACTCTGAGACTATTAGGGAAGGTTTCTTATCTTGATTTGATATATTTGTTACATCTATAAATATATAGAAAGAACATGAACATTTTTTCAAATAATTGTTTAATGGGAAGTGAATAGATATTATATAATTTCTATATCTACATCAAAAAGAAAATTTTCTTGTGTATTTTTTGTATTTGGTTATTTCTGAACCATGTTAAGGACTATCAAATATTGTTGAGTTATGAACCTCCTAAATTATTGTGTTCCAATAGTTTTGTTTGGATGCTTGTTTTTTCGAAAACATATCACTATTTGATAAGTGCTGAATCATTTTTCATAAAAAATGAATTGTATGTAGAAAAATGTCACTTATCCACCTCTATCCCCCTCAGTGACCACATTTTTTCTTTATAACATCATGATAAATATGGCTAAAATATGTTAAATAAGTATCCATACTAAAATATAGGGTGTAAAAATAACATGAACCTATTAAAATATTTTGGTTTTATATAATTATAAACACATCCTATCATATCCTTGAGTATCTATCAATTTTGAATCACTTTTCTATAGAATTAATTTTGTATATTTTAATCATTTAAAGATATATAAGGGTGACCCTACAATCACATATATAAGTACCCACCTCATTTCTTTTTTCCACACCACATTGACCAATGACACGTTATTGTAATAGGAAATGGAAAAGGAAAGTTTTAATTTATTAATGTAAAACAGAGTCAAATATGGGTCATCTCACTTGAGAAGCATCACAGTCATTTATATCACTAATTCTATTGCACCTAATAAAAATTTTTGTTGTTTTTATTATTTACTAAAAACCATGGACTTTTGTTTCACTGAAATAATACAGTATGAAAGTAAACTATCCTATATTAATTTTAAAAAGAATATTGAATGAAATTAGGGAAGAAATGTCTTGGTCCTAGTTTTGGCTACATAGATTCACTCTTTATTGAATTAAATTTCACAGTCATTTACTTTATATACATGGATTTATGTTCCGTTCATCGATCCATAATTTTAGCATGATTAGGAAACCTCTTCAATAATAAAATATCCCAACCCTTGATACAATTTAAAAATTAATTTGTGATTCAATACATTGTGTACTACCACCAAATCCTTTCATTTTTAAGGTATCCTAAAATTTTTATTAAAACATTTAAGAACAAATTAATAATAATTATAGAGACTATGAAACCTCACCCGATGCAATGATAGGGTTAGCCACTTTCAATTCGAATAATTAAAAGATACCAAGATAGAAAGATAAAATAGAGGAAAAATGAGATTTGTGTTTAAAGGTAAAGGGAGATGGAAGAGTAAAGTAAAATAATTGAATTAAAATATTAAAATTCATTAAAAACAATTTCAAAAGGAAATTAGAAATGGAAATTGGAGCCCTAAAGCAGCCGAATCCCTACAACGCAACACAACTAAAGATCCTCCTGAAATATTCCACTATTCTATGACTCGAGCTTGAATTTATATTCCTCAATCCACTATATATTCCATTAATGGCATAAAAAATTGTTGAAAAATTAACCATGGGGGTAATTGTGGTAATAAAAGATTCCTTTGACATTTGTTACATCTAATCTATGATCTCCTTGTCTCGTATTATGGGTTAACATCAAGAAATTAATCTAAATGATATGTAATGTATGGGGATGAAACTAATTTATAGTTTTCTTCATGTAATGACTACACAGATTTTATCTCTATTAGGATTCAAGTTGTTAATGTATTTCATAAAGTGTAATGATATATTTTACCTATTTTTATAATGAATCATCGTAATTATTCATTTATGATATTTAAAATTGGTCCTTGACATGCATATGACTCTATAGTATCTTCAGTTTATCTTCATAATCTATTGTCACACCATGCAAGTTTTTGAATCTATGAGAAGTGTTTGGGTATCACTATATTTAATCCATTTTTTTAAATTTTTATCCAAATTATTATCAACTGAAAAACCATAAAAATATTTAAATAACAGCAAGAATAATAAATTTAATTGTTAAAACATTGTGTTTTATATTGAAAATATATAGAAAATATGACTCTATCAAATTAACCCTAAAAGATTGTATTAAAACATATATTTTCCATATTCTTTATTTTTTTCATTCCAAAAGACCAACCATAAGTTCCTTAATAAGATATATAAATAGGTTCTTCCAATGAAGAGGCAATAGCATTAACTGGTTACTTTTTTTTTACGTTTTCTTTTACCTCTTCTAAATCAGTTTTATTTATTGTAAAATAATTTCACTATACTCAATATATAGAAATGTAATTGTTATTATGAAACCACAATTATCCATCATCTTTCCTATAAAATGGGATGTGAAATTATCTCTCATGTGTACATAGTACTTACACTCTCTACATAGAGATACAATTCATTCATAATGAGCATAATTTAGGGATGGTTATTATGATGGATTTAATGTTTATATATGATATATATTACATAGTTATGATTTTGGGAAGATAATAGGATTTCCAACTTTTATCTTTATAATCCACTGGAGAACGATAGCATCACTAGTGCATACTTGTGGACCACCGCCTCCTTGAAGTGATGTGATTTTTTTTTTATTTATGCTTTACATGGATGATAATGTGGATTTATTTGATTAATATATATATATATATGTATTATTCAGTAAATGTGAATCATTTGTTACCTTTCTTAAATTATATACATCTAAATGTGAAAACAATGTTAATGTGTTTGTATGACCAACCCTATCCTAGAATGTTGTGATTTATTTTTTCAACTTCAAAATTTTATGGATGGTTATAATGAAGTAAATAATAAATATATATATATATATATATATATTATTTTTATCATTAATAAATATTTTTAGATAAATTAACCATTATCAGTTTAGAAGGAAAAGGGCTATGGAATGAAAATATGCAATGGAAAATGGATCATTTTTCACCCAACTATCCCTTTTAAGGAAGAATTCTTAATAAAAATGTAATTTAAAATTATAAAAGGTATGGTATGTAGTAATTTATACATGAATTATATATTTTAATATATGTATAATAAATCCTTATGTATTATATAGTATTTTTGTATGCATAAAAAGAAATACGAGAGTTGAGGTATGGATTTTATATTATAATCTAATTTTTAAAAGGATTGTCTATGATCTAGTTTTTGTTAATGAAATGTAATAATATCCTTTGAAAAAAATCATTAAAATTATTATCACCATATTATTTCTTTATAAAACATGTTTCCATTTATTTAACTCAATTTATGTACTTGTGAGAATTAAATTTTATTAAGGAAAACCGACTTTGTTTCATTCATTGGTTGAAATTGTTTTCCATTGCATATCATTGATTTATAATAAAAGTTAAATTAATTTAAATATTCTATGATTAATTTTTGAAGTAATTTTTACCAAGGATTTAATATTCAATAAAATATATAAAAAAGGAATCACCTTTTTATTTTCTAAGTGATGTTTTCTTAAATTTCTTATAAATGTGTGAATGGAATGTTTTCTTTTAACTTATACAACATGAATGGAATTTCCCACCTTCATCATCACACTCTATTCTTAGTCATCTATTTCATTTTTATAATGGCCTTGTTATTGAAAATATTTTCATTAATGATTGAAATTTTTTATATTTTTAATATTTGATTGAAATGTTAAAATGGAATTTTTCTCAAGACAAGGTTCTAGTGACCTTTTAAATGAATTTTTCATCCAAGATGAAATCCTTTTATGTTACATAAATTTATACAGGGGATATGATCCAATGGAATCATAATTATTATTTATCCTGATATTTTATGATTATGAGGACAATATGTTTTTAAACTAGTTTCCTTTACATGGGTAAGGCTAAGATGAAATTTTTATGAAACCTATTTCCTTTTTAGGGGGTATGATATGATGATGATTTATTTTTTTATAGAAAGAATTTCTATGGTTTAAATTATGTGATTTGTGGGCCCTTTATTATATATATCTCTAATAAAATTGGTGTATATTGATATTTCATGAGATTAATATGACTGGAATGTGGAGTGAACGTAGTTCCATAAGGGACTCTTTCCACTATAATCGTATTTAGAGTAAACCTTGACTACTATAATCATTTGGGTATTGAGCCCAACCCACTATGATAGTCTTTGGAGTGATTCTTGACATCCAAGTCAAAGATTTTCTATACTTATGTGTATTTCATAAATCTATTTCTAATCCTAATGTTATTATTATATCACTTATGTTATATTATTTTATTATGATCCATGTCTTATGAACTTCCTTGACTTTTTCAATGAATCATGATTATAATATATGATATGTACAGTATAGTTTGTAAATATTATCATCATGTTATCATAGCCTTAATAGAATATAATATTTTTTTGATCCTTGATATTACCCTTATTTACCCTTAATGAGAATCTTAGATCACCCTTTCTTATGTTTCCTTTCCAAATGTTATAATGAATGGTTATATGTATGATATGTCTATGAAGGGTTGAGGTTATGAAGAAATTACTGGGATAATATTTAGTTCAGTTATAAACTTGTTTTTTTGTATCCTTGTTTCAAATAATATTGGAAACATATGATTCTGGAATGGATCAGAATGTTATGTAATGAATATTCATCTAATAAGATGAAATAATTTTATATAAAATGTATTTTTCACTGTATGGGGTTAGTCAATTATTTAATCATTATTAATTCATTGTAAATGTTACACCTATGAATGCCAAAAAATATTATACACATAATATAAACTATCAATAACCGTCTATGCAATTAAAATTTTGTAAATCACGAATATAATATTTTAACGAAGTTTCTATTCAATGTGAAATCCTAATCTTCTCTTTCTTTTAGATGATTTCTAGGGCCTGTATTATTTATAAATAGATGTGATTAAAATATAGTTGAATTTTATATCCTTTACACTATCATGGATTTTAATGAATAGTATCAAGTATAGGAAAATGACATCTTTGATCTTAAAATATAATTGAAATAATACATTAATTTTTTATCTTTGAAGAAAAACCTATTTGAAATATATTGACACATGGTTAAATCTTATCTTCAATGTATTTCTATATTCCATGACATAAAATGTATAATTTTTGAGAATAATGATGCATGTATTAAAATCCACTCATGAACATACTTTTAACATCAACATAATTATTTTAAATTAATATCTTCTAATTCATGAGAGCATGCATGCATGAAATGGCATCCTTCATCCTCAATAGAAAATTATTGACAATTAGTGTTTCCCCTAACTATCATTTATGTCTTCAAGATTCAGAATTATAACTAGTTTATTATGTTTTTATTTTGACCTATATATATGTGTGTGTCATATTTTCCTCATTATCAAACACACTTCATTTTTTTAATTCTATTTGAATACATCATCATAAAATTTGTAAATATATTCTCACTTATTTGTGAAACATTTATATTTTGTACATATTTGGTCAATTTTAAAACTATAAAACACAACCTATTTATAGTAAAATCTGTGATATATTTTGATGAATAACTCATCATGTTATTTGTACAATCACGTCATTATAATCTCAATTTATCATGATTCAATAATTTTAAATTAAGTCTCTTATAACTACTATTTGAATTAATCAAATGGTATATAAATAATAATGATATTATCAACTATATATTTCTCACTCATATATATAATTTCATATTAGTGTGAATCATGTAGTAACACAACCTATCCTAAAATGTGAAAAGATTAGCCATTTACTATAGGTATTCATCATACATGATACAATTACTGTTATACTATCATATCCAACATAAAAACACTTTTTTATCCAAATTCTAAAAGGCCGTTACTACAGTGTGGAATTATTTCTATTAATATTTTTCATCTCTCTTATGGTGAATAATTTATTCCCTTTTATTCATAACACATCTACAATGACCAATTCTCCCACAAATATTTCACTATAGTGTTTCATCACCACAAAAAAATGAGGACTAATAATATGGAATAACCAAATATATAATCCTTTTTTCATATATAACTTAATTTTTGGATTTTTTTTTATCTAAAATAACGAAACTTGAATGGTTAATAATTTTGATCACAATTTCCTTTAAAACAAATGAATAACCTCAGTCAAATAATCTTTTTATCTATAAAATTAAAAATATATAATATTTAGGACACACAATCTAACCATTATATAGCTTCATATTTCAAGACCTGTCCCCTGGGGCCCATATTGTAACCACCCCAAGCCCGCCTTCCCTAGGCCCGGGGTAGGGGACTAGCACCAGAAATGAATTTCTCAAAATAGAAAAGGAATTGCCTCAAAACCTGTATACACACATGTAGGGTAAAATACACAAATGTAAAACACAATGGAAGAGTAAGGTGCAACCACAACTAGTAACCATAACTATGTGTAATAGTATGTAATGGAAGTAAAGGGTCCAGAATACAAGCACAACTGAAAAGATACAACTACAATATAAAATAGAAAACAACTCTGAGATCATCAACCAAGGATCCTACCAGAAGGGTAGGTACATATCATCTCCATAGCTCCCCATGTCAACAGTCACCTCTATGTACCACCTGGTCCTGGCTCCTATAGTCTTACTCGAGCTGCTAGTCATTTTCCCAAGACACTATAAGGTGAAAGTGAATCCCATGCAGGGGAGAGTATAACAATACCCAGTAGGGAACCCATGACTCCCGAAGGACTCTCAGAAGTACAAAAAGGAAAATACCACAAAGCATGATCTCAGTCACAAAGCTCAAGAAAATGACCTAGCTCAAACATGTATAACAGAGTATCGTAGTACAAATGATTAGTCTAAAGGCTATATCATCTTACTCTTTTAAGAGGAACTACTGCTGAACCCCACAAGATCAATAGGTACCAACACCTTCAGGACCCAAATAGGATCTATAAGTGATGATTCACACAGAGTCACTGGGTTTTGATTCACAGATAATCGTTGGATGTTAAATCACACAAAATTATGGGGTGCTGATTCACACAGAGACGTTGGGTGATCATTCACACAGAATAGCTCGCTGCTGATTCGCACAAAATAGATGGGTGCTGATTCACACATAATCACTAGGTTCACATTCACACAAAATTTTTGGGTGCTGATTCACACAAAATTGTTGGGTGTTGATTCATACAGAATCGCTTGATGGTGATTCACACAGAATCACCCTTCATTCTTCACTTCTCATCCACACACAGGATTCCCACTAATAGCACACTTGTTAATGAGAGAAACCTCTCCATAATCCATCATTCATATTTCATCTGGCGTGAAGTCCAACTTATTAGTTACCCAACAAAATGTCATGCCACAGGGGTTCCAATACAACAGACAGCGCATCAATTGGACGCCTGGTCTCTAAGTTATTTTAATTATAGTGTTGAGGGACAGGATGGATTCGGCATTGATCCCAACCGGTCATACTACATCATTCTCCAAAAATCTCATGAAGTATATCAAAAGGTTCTTCCCTCTCCAAGTATCCCAGCGCAATAAACGATTCTTCAAACTGACATCTATTTCGCGAGATATGGAATTTTAAGCGCTTCTGGACCCACAAGGGGTCCGGGTCCGGGCTAACCCAGTCAGACCGACCCAGCCTAGCCTGAACCAGCCGTGGATGGCCCGGTTGGGTTGGGACATAGTGGGGTCGACCCGTTGGAATCCGGACCTGCCCAGATCGCCAATTGGTGTGACCCTCCGGGAGGTCCGGCCCACTGGCCGGCGCAACCCACGGGAGGGTCACGTGGTCTCCCTACCGAATGGCTCAGAGTAACCATTTGTCTCCCTCAATGGCAGCGCCAGGCAGTGCCACCTCGTCACCAATGGGACCTTTTCGGAGTGGGTCCCTTCTTTTTCATGGCTTCGTAGTCGCAGCCCCTTCACCGCGGCGCACGACGGTAGGCCGCCTCGCCGTCATCACAACTGGCCCATGTTGGCCACCCCATCGATCCATCGAACTGCCGAGCAGCACTGCCCTCCTCTCCAGCCAGTGAGCGTCAGCTTCTGCCTTCAGCACTGGAACCGGTTTCCAGGACCACACTGGTGAATCATCAGTGGGCCAATGAGTAAGCTCTGGTTGTCCATTTTTCCTAATGAATGCGCCTACGGTCCACATGGGATGCCACTATCGTTGCACGCCTCTCGGTTTCTATGTTTTTTTCATGTTGTAACAACATTCCTTGGAAGAACGCAATGGAAATCAAATGGAAGGGCATCCTGGTCTTCTTTGTTTGGCATGTGCTCTCTGCATTAGCATTATAACAAGGGGTAATTTATACATCACATAAAATAATGATAAACCCAATTCAAATCCCCTGCAATGACCACCAAAAAATTCAATAATGATGAGAATAATTCTGGGAATTTCTTGAATGAAAAGACAACCCCTACCTCGGGAATCATTGGAGTCCTCATGGTGATGGAATGAGAATCTGTGCTTTTATAAAGCCGCTGGTGTTCATCATTCTTGGTTCGTTGCCGCTTCAGCTTCTGTCCCCATCGGTGTAAGGTGTCATATAACATTTCTATATGTTCCTATATTGATGAATCCATGTCAAAAACTCTACCCTAAGCCTCATTTAAATAGAGGGGGAGAAGGGTGAGTAACTCACCCGAAGAATTAACGATATTTATTTATTAAAATAAATAATGTTCAAAATTAATTACACGAGGGGTAGTTACGCAACCCAAGTGTAACTATGAAATTAATATCCCATATTTAAAAGTACAACCACCTCTTTGGTCCCCACAAAATCCTATCAAGAGGTGGTAAGAAAAAAATTAAATAAAATAACAATTCCTATGTTATTTTATTATTTCATTAAAAAGTCGTAAAAACTAACTTCTCAACTGACCAACTGATGTTGAAGTTAAGAATAACTTATGCGAATCTTAGCGCTATAGATTCAATAGTTCTCTCAGATTTTAATTCTGGCCACCGGTTCAAATGTTATAAAATTGTGATCGTACGTTTACTGAATATACCTTAAAAAAGAAAAAAAAATAATTACAGTCACCCTCAACCTGTCTTGTTCAAGGTTAGGCTCTGCCTAATGGAAACACACCCTCACGAGCTCAATAGTACTCTCAGATTTCCAATCTAAGTTACCATTTTGGAGCTATATAATTTAACAATAAAATAATTGTTACTTAAATATTTTTTTCAACAAAAAACTAACATCCAATTCTGTCCAGTGTTGGCCAATATTAGTATCTACCTAACAAAAACATACCTTCACGAGTTCATTTGTGCTCTCTGATTTTCAATATAAGTCACCATTCA
Organism: Viscum album; assembly: GCA_963277665.1. Classification (NCBI taxonomy): domain Eukaryota; kingdom Viridiplantae; phylum Streptophyta; class Magnoliopsida; order Santalales; family Viscaceae; genus Viscum; species Viscum album. Next base: position 1,055,685,621 of record OY728119.1, on the reverse strand, counting down.
TGAGTTATAAGTATTTAAAAAATTAAATAATTTTATTTAATAATTTTATTGATAGTTTTTCCATTTTCGGGTTTTCTTATAGATGGTCTTCCCCAAATAAATTTAAATTGTCTCTAGGGTAAGCCCACCATTCGGAATGAATCATTGCCCCCAGATTGCAAATCTGGGCACCCATTTAAGAGTTATTTCTCTTTTTTAGGAAAAATACTCACACGTTATATTTTATTCTTACATCTTTTTCGACGGTTCATTCTGGGCACTTCGGGCCTCTAAATCACGTGCTGTTAGATTTTGTGGTCTCATAAATATCCCAAATAATTTAAAAAAACTACATGAGATTTCTAGGTCATTACATTCTCCAATGATACAACAATTATAGGAGAATAAATGGGGGTACTGAGCACATATCAGAGCCTCCAGCTCCCATGTTATCTCCGAGAGATTCCCATGCTCCCATCGAACTCGCACTAGATGAATACAACTCCCATGGAGGGAATACTCTTGTCGATCCTCTATCTCCACCGAAAACTCTAGAAATATCACCCAATCATCAATGTCTAGCTCACCCTAGTCGATAATGAGCAATGGATCATGAAAGTACCTCCATAGGTGGGACACATGGAATACATTATGAACCCAGTGCATCTGTGTGGGTAGATCTAGACAGTACTGATCCTCGCCTACTCTGCTGAGGATTTTAAATGGTTTGATGAACTTTAGAGATGGATTGAAGCCCTGGACAAACCATCGTAATCCTCGTCGGAGTGAGACACAAAAGAAGACATGGCATCCCTCCTCAAGCTTCAAGAGTATCTATCTTCTATCAGCATAAGATTGTTGCCAGCTCATTGGAGTATTTATCCACTCCTGGATGATCAGCACCTTCTCTGTAGTAGGCTGTAAAAAACATTGGTCCCTTGAATGCTGACTCCCCTAGGTCTATCCCCCAAAGGGTTTATTATCCTTGTTTCTCATACATGGCCTCAAACAGAGCCATGCTGATGGTGGAGTGGTAAATACTTTTGAATGTGAACTAAACTAGTGGTAGGTGGTCCTTCCAAATGTGGACAAAATCAAGGGTACAAGCAAAAAGCATATCCTCTAGTTTCTATATCGTCCGCACTATATGACATTCTATCTGAGGGTGGAAGGTGGTATTGATACATAGCTGAGTCCCAAACGTCACATGAAATACATTCCACAAGTGGGATGTAAAATGAGCATCGTGATATGAGACGATCTTCGATGGCACCCTGTGAAGTCCAAAATCTCTTGCACGTAGAGGTGTCCCAATTCCAATACTGATCCTTTCTCTCAGATGGGTAGGAAGTGGGATGACTGGATGAGTCAGTCAACAGTCGCCAAGAAGGAATCGTGGCCCTTGAATGTATGTTGTAGCCTCTTCACTAAGTCCAAGGATATACCATCCCATTTCCACTCTGCTACCTCAAGTGGCTAAGAAAATCCTACTGGTACTTGATTCTTGGCCTTCAGTTGTGGAAAAGTGAGGCATTAGGATGAAAACTCTTCTACTAATTTCTGTATCTCTGGCCATCAGTACTGATGCCGAATGTCCTTGTACATATTTTCCACTAAAGGATGTACCGCTAAAGGGGATGTATGAAACTCCCTCAACTCCTCCTCTCGTAGAATCACTAGTACCACAATGTAACCTCTTAAGAATATGAAATTCTCCCCACTATCATAAAATCCTTTAAAATAATTCCCTGAGGATATATGAGCATGTTGAGACTCGCAGTATCCATCACTATGTTTTGTCTCCTAAACTCGCTGAAGGATTGGGGGAGTGATAGTCATAGAATGGAGGTAAGCTACTCCATCACTATCCATGGAGGATAATTACTACATGACTAGATGTGATGTCACCTCACTTAGAAACTAAAACCCATACCTCCTACTGAGTGTATCTGCCACCACGATCCTTGTCTAGGAGTGTAGACTATCTCAAAGTCATATTCTTGGAGGAACTCTGGCCCTCATCGCTATATCATGTTCAGGTCTTTCTGAGAGAAGATATTCATGAGACTCTTGGGATCAGAGTAAATATTAAACTATTCTCCAAACTATAATATCAACTCTATGATATCCACGAGAGTATTCTGATTTGCGGTTGTAGATATTGGTGCCATCCTTGGGTACAAGCCAAAACAGAAGTCCCTTTCCCTACGGGGAGGTAATCTTGGAAAAATCTTTTGAAATGATGTTATCACACCCTACCACAAATATTTGGAACAAAAACTCAAAACACCTGATTCCATGAGGGTAAGATTGGATGAATCAAGGGTGATCAGTTGCACCCTCTTATGCATGAGTTTATCCCGTGCTGCCTGGGATTCCCTGTTCACTGACCAAGGAAAACCCCATTCTAATGCTTTAGATATTCCACTACCTTTTACCAAAAATAGTCAACCTGATCATGAACTTTGGATGGAAATTCCATACCCGGAATAACATCGTAAGACCTTAACACTGCAACCAAGAGGTTCCAACCGAAACTATCACCTCAATGGTCATATGACACCATCGACATAAGTATGATTATTGAGTCTAGTCCCATGGTAATATGAATATGTAAGTGTCAAGTCAATGGTTTAACCAGAAATTGTAGGCCTCGAACAAGATTCGTGTCAAGAAGGAATGATTAGTACCTATGTCTATTAATAAAGAAGAAAATAGTAGAGACAACCATACATTGGATGCTTCATAGAGCCCTTGGTTCACACTCCTTGCCACATGTAGCTGCTCCCTTCCCCTTTCCTCCAACTCCCTAATCCTCGTGGGGGCACATTAGGGTGGTAGTTTTCACACGTTGAAATGTATACCACAATATATTTCTCTCTTATCTCCTATTCTACATCAGATACCCCACAGATTCATCTTTCCCTATCACTTCCTCTTCCTAAAACACTTTACACGTCTATGTCTCTGAGACTAGCTTGAGTTTCTTGCTTTCGGATGGCTACCATTCATTGGCTTTATCTACTCATCCAATGAACATTCAACCACAAATTATCTCTATATAATCTTAACATAAGTAGGAATGAACCGAAGAAATAGTTTCAGCTCAGACATCCCTAAACACATCTCTCACAAAAGTCCAAGCCTCGAAGAATTGTTTTTGTCGTATTCATCGAGTACCTAGAATAGTTGGTAAGCCACAACGAATACATATCTATGGACATGTTCTCTAACTGAAGCTATAGGAGCTATTGGGAAGAAATACCCCATAGATATTTATGGAAAGCGACCCCTTATCTTAGTAAGTTTCTCAAGCTCTCTTCATAGAAAAGGCACCTCATCAAAAGATAGGGGTAATCTAAACCCTTCTATCAACCTACTGAGCCATGTAGAATACTCAGTGCCAGGACCACCATCAAATATAATGGTTCCCTGGAAAGATGGAAACTTGGTAACAACCTCAGGTCAGTCCTTAGCCACCCGTGATTCAGGTGCACATCATAACTTAAGGGGTAACTATCACTGGAACTCGTGTAAGGCACTATTCATATATGTGTCCTCTACTAGTAGCACCAGTATTAACTAAAGACCAATAGGCAGTGGTACCATTGGAACACAGCCCGAAGGTACCATCTCGGGCAATAATCCTTGTAATAAATCCTCATCACACTGTGGACCATCCTAATGTCATAGATTGGAATCCTGGCTGGCTGTCTGCATGGAGGAATTTTGAAAGAGAATCAAGATGAACCACGATCAATATGTTATACCTTCTGAGCTAATTCAAATAGATTAAAAAGTAAAAAACATTTTCAAAACACATGAAACAAGTTTTTTTTGTGTACCGAGAAGTAAATGAGAATTCAAGGTCTTAGTGTATAGATACATCGACCACCGAACCAACACTCAACTCCCTAAACTGAATACCAAACCCAAGACTGTTTAAACTATTGCACCATTGACAACATACACTTTATGTTACTCGGGTATAACCGACCAAATTTGATACCACCGTGTCATGAAACGTCCCCTAGGGCCCATGCCGTGACTACCCCAAGCCCACCTTCCATAGGCCAGGAGATTGCGACTTTCACTAGAAAGGTATTTCACAAAATTTTGAAGGAATTGCCTCAAATCCTATAACATCACGGGTCTGTAAGCCACCTAGAGGCACCCCGCACCTGGTTGGTCACGTGGCCTCAATCGCATTTCCCCGAATGTCAGAGGCTACTGACTACCAGCGAGGGACTTGGGTGTGACTGTGGGGAAACTATACCCTCATTGGCAGAGTACACAGTGGAAGAGAAACAATATACAATAGCAGAAGCAGTAATAACCCATAAAAAACCAATGAGCAGAAGACTATAATTAAGAAACAACTGGAGCATAAAAATATAAAAATGTTGCATTGTACATATATGTCTAGAAAAGCAGCCAAACAGGTCACAATTCTGAATACAGTACTAAACCCAAGTACAAAAGGAAAATATATAAACAACTCCTCAGCATCGCAAGCCTCAGCTTGGTCACATGCTCTCCAGCTCCAATGCAATCAAGTACCTGAAGTTGAAAGGTGATTTACCTTGTCTATACCTGCAAGAAAATAGTCTTTTTGGGCCTAAAAGCATGACCCAAATAGGGTGTGAGACTAAATACCATTAGGAAACCACCCGAAGAGCCATGCCTAATAGTTAGTGAGTATATGGCATGTAAATTCTAGTAACAATAAAAAGTAAACAGTAAACAAGAATGTACTCAGAAGTAAACAATCCACAGTTCAAACAATCATCAGTGAGGTAATCAGCTAATCACAAATAGGTAACCCTCTAGGAAGTACTCATAGCCATCCCCTATGGCCCAACCTAAGAAGTACAGACAACCCTCCGGGTAGCACACTTAGTCTAGCCCCTCTGGTTCTGCTACCACAAAACCAGGCAAGGCAGGTGACTGCCTTTATTAGCACTAATGGAAAAGCGCTGATAAATGGGTAGGCCTTTATTAGCGCTAGATAAAAGAGCTGATAAAGGTGTACCATTTATCGATGCTTTTTTAGCGCTGATAAATGCTACATTTATCAGCGCTTTAATTATTCCTTTATCAGTTCTTTTCATAGTGCTGTTAAAGCTTACATTTATCTGTGCTTTACTTCATATGAAATTATTATATTTATATTAAAAAATAACGTTTATTGTATACATTAAATAAAAAACACTTGTTATAACTATATATATATATATGTGTGTGTATAATTAAATTATTATAAGATTAATAATAAATATATTTATTAGATTTATATGATTTATTAGATTTATTAATTCATTATATTTTTTAGATTTATTAATTCATTATATTTAATATATATATTTATTATATTTGTTTATATTTAATGTATTTGTTTTATTTATAAATAAAAAATACTTTTTAATATATATGTATAATTTAAACTATTTAATATATCTGTGTTTTCCAATGAATTGGGGTCAATGAATATATCATGCATATATATTATGTGATTATATATGTGCATGAATAATGTTCATTTATAGATTATAATTACATATCATGTTGATGTGTTATTGATTTATAATTCATTATGTTACCCATATAATATAAATGTTCTAAAAAATGTACACTTATAATTAAAATTACATTATATTTAAAAAATAAATATATATTTTATTATATTTTCAATGATATATATATAAATACACCTTTCAAATACATTTGTAATTATAATTACAATTAACAATATATAATTAATATATTTACAATCTTTTAAATATGTATAATTAATATATTTATTTTATATATTTATATGATTATAAATATATTAAATAAATTTCTTATCATTTTATATTTATAAATAGAGATATATTTATTTAGAGTCATAATTATAAAAAAATATATATATATTTATCATAAATATCATTTTAAATAAATATTTAATAATATAAACTAATTATTAAATTTATACATTTATCAGCGCTGATAAAGTATGGATTTATCAGCGCTACAAAAGCGCTGATAAAGTGGGTCATTATCATCCCTAAAATGAAAAGCGCTGATAAGGACACCCTTTATCAATGCTAAAAAGCGCTGATAATGTCCGACATTTATCAGTGCTAAAAAGAGATGTTAAAGGTGGTCTTTATCAACGCTTTTCATTTTAGCGCAAATAAAGTCCCCCTTTATCAGTGCTTTTTACTTGCACTGATCAAGGTCCCCATGGGATTTATAAATTCCACCGGGTCCTCCTCCTCCCCGCACCATGTCAAGCTCTCACGGATGCCCTACCCTATGCCTCTACTGCTGCCTCTTATCCACTGTTGCCTCATTCTCCTCCTCCTCTACCACGGCCGCCACCTCATTCTCCTCCTTCAGTGCCTACTTCTCCTCCTCCTCCTCTTGCTGCAGCTCCTCCTCCTCCTCCAATGTGGCTCTTCCTCTGCCTCCTCCACCTCTGCCTCCTCCTCTTCCTCCTCCGCCTACTCCGCTGCCTCCTCTGCCTACTCCACTGGCTCCGATCTGCCTCTACTGCCTCCACTGCCACCGCTGCCTCCGCTGCCTATGCTGCCTCTGCTGCCTATGCTGCCTCCGCGCTGCCTCTGCACTACCTCCGCTGCCTCTGCTGCCTTCGCTTTCGACACCCTCTCCTCCTCCGCCACTGATTCCTCCTCCTTAAGGTGAGTAAAATTGAATTTTTATGAATTATTTATGTTTTCATTTATTTTCAATATTGAGATTAATTATGATTTGGGGTGATTCTTGTGTGTGATGCTTGTGTGTGTGACACATGTATATGTCGTTGGTTACTTATTTGATCTTGATTATCTCTCCCCACTATAGCCTTGTGATAAAAACCTGAATAGAGATAGTATTTTTTGTCATAGGTTGTCACATTAAATTAGGATTTCACTCAGTCTAGTGGCCCTTAGTATGGATCTTGTTCTGATTTTGGATACTTTTCCATAGTTAGGCCAGGTAGGGTTTGAATCGTCCGTGCTGGTGAATTCTTGTCATTGGGTGAGTCATGCCAATGGGATGAGGCATATGTTTAGTATGTTCTATATTGCACACTATATTGTACACTATTCTCCTTGTGTTCGAAAAAAACAAACCATAATAGGGTTTCTACCAATTCTTGCCAATACTAAGTTATCCCCAATTCTATACCTCACATCATATTATCTTACAAAAAATTTTATAAGGAGGGAATCACAATATCCCACCTCTATCACAAGTCAAAATGGACTATCAATAGGTGGATCCCATGGAAGTCACACACCAATCCCTTTTGACCAATGCCTTATCACTCAAAGTAGGGTCCTGCCAACCCCTTATCAGTTAAATAAAGTCCATCCATCTTGTCTCATGCCACAAAACATATAAATAGTAATCTAAGGAGGCTATCTAGATATCCAACCTCTCGTAATAGCTAAACCACATCATCAATAGGTGGGACCCGTGGATGATCATACTTCAACTAGGTGAAAGTCATATGAAGTCCCAATCTCTTAGTCGGTCTGGCCATAAATGATAAAAGTCTCCATCCATTTATCCATTCATAATAATCTCTTTAAAACGATCCTGGTTATACATGAAAATTATTCCAAACCAATCAACATTCTAATTCTGCCTATAAGAAAATCTACTGGGTTCTACAAACCTAACCCATCTCTACTCATTGATACCAATACACACTCATCTCTACATGGTAATGCCGCAACACACATGCTACACTTGATCTAGGCCTTGATAGTCTAGTCTATATCATCTTCTAATTCCCACATTAAAACTCATTAAAACTAAATAATGACAGTCCTAAGAAACTGACACTAAGAGCCTTGGATACCCTATGATATGTCATCCAGACTATTACCATGACCCTCACTTAGGTACCATATCATATCTCCCTATGGAGATATCTTAATCCAATTATAAGGAGGAAATACTCTATGTCACACTTCAGCAATCCCTATATGAAATATCCTACTCATCACACACACCATTACACATATATATCTTTAATAGGGTATTCCCCATCATTCGTGATATATAATACTATATTACCCATCTTCTTTAGGCCTAAGACTCTAATACCTACTCAAATTTCCTTAGAAAACCTAACTAGGCTATACGAATCTCATACCAAACCCGATCCTCTCATAAACCCAACTTGAAACCTCACCTCCCTGGAGACATAATCCTTGGATGATCACAAAATCACAAAAATTCAATAGAACCCTCACTTTATCTCTTGGTGGATCAAAAACACAATATTTATTTACCTAGGTTGCTCTTAATTTCTATCCCTTTCACTGGAACACATATACTCATGCACGAATACACAATCATGCATAAATTGGAACATGGTTTTGTATTATAGGGTCCACCTACCTCAAAAAATAGAGTATCCCCCTCACCAATATCAACTCATCCTCAACCTAGACAATACATGCCTTATCTTATCTTGTACCAATGATTGAGACCCAATCTCAAGGCACAATTCCCAAATAATTAATTATAGAAACTTATAATTAATTATTCACCTTAATATAATTAGGAATAATATTTTAAAAACTCACTGGGAAACAAAACACCACCTAAACCACACAAATCATGGTGTGTTCATCATACGAGGATAACCACAAGCCAAAACAAACAAAATCTACATCATCAAGAATTGATTTGAAGATGATATATTGAAATCATCACCCAAATCCTAGTTAAAATCATCCCAAATCATAGGGAAATAAAGGATAATAGTAATAGAGGAAGTATGAGGGAATAAATCACTAACGCACTATAAAAAAATCCCAAGAACCACCCCTCATTAGGGGGGGATAGAAGAGAGGAAGATAATGGATGAATCGCAAGAACCACCCAAGATTTTCTATTAATGAGCAGGCCCCCCGCCATGTTTGAAGTATGTAGATTTTATCTAAATTATACTCATATTATTTCTCCCCAAACATATATACCCATCCCTTGGATTTCAAATAGGATTTATATAAATAAATAATGGATGAATGAAAACCGGTTGACAAAAGAGTATGAAGAAGGTGTGAAAGAGTTTATCAATTTTGCAAAAAATCATGCATATGACCCTTCTAAACTCCTTTGTCCGTGTTTATGTTGATGTTCTTCAAAACAAATTTTTCCGGAGGAGTTGGAAGAACACATGAACTATCACGGAATAGATCAGAGTTATACATGTTGGAATAAACATGGAGAAACAATGAATGTGGGTAGTTGTTTGGATAAGACTCCATTTATTGATCATCTGATATGATTACAGGCATGAACAATGAAGATGACCGTATGTATGATGTTATTATAGATTTGAATGATGATGGAGATTGTATTGTGGAAATGACAATGAGCATTGAAGATGAACTTCATGATTGCCCAAAATTTTTTGAGATGTTAAAAGGTTGTGCAAAGATTCCATTGTATACTGGTTGCACTAAATATACAACATTGTCAGCCGTACTGAAGTAGTATAATTTAAATGTAGAGAACGTGTGGAGTGATACTAGTTTTATGGAACTACTTTATCTCCTGAATGACATGCTCCCATAAGATAATGAGATCTCGATCCAATCATACGATGCAAACGAATGCTACACTCGATGGGTATGATCTCTGAAAGAATACACGCTTGCCCGAATGAATGTATACTATTTTACAAGGACCAAAAATCACTTAAGGAATTCCTAAAGTGTGGTGCTTCTCAATAAAATAATGATGAATCCATTCCTACTAATGTTGTATGGTACTTTCCAAACATTCCATGGTTTGTGCGCCTATATGGAAGTGAGGTGACTGCAGGACAATTGACATGTCATGCAGATACAAGAATTAAAGATGGGATACTACATTACCCGGTAGACTCTCCTCAGTGGAAGATAATTGATCATTAGTATCTTGAATTTGGAAACGAGTCGAGAAAACTTCATCTTACGTTATCTACAGATGGAGTGAATCCTTTTGGTTTTCAAAGCAAGAGTCACAGTATGTGGTCGGTTATGTTGGTAAATTATAACATACCACCATGGTTATGCATGAAACAAAAAATACATCATGTTATCTATGATTATATTAGGACCAAAACAACCGGGTAATGATATTGATGTTTATTTATCTCCATTGATAGAAGATTTCAAATTATTGTGGGATTCAGGTGTTACATTGTATGATGATTACAAAAAAGAAGATTTCACTTTTAGAGTCATGTTGTATGGGATGATAAATGACTTCCCTGCTTATGGAATTTTTTCAGGATATAGCATTAATGTAACTCAAGGGTGTCCCATTTGTGAACAAGGTAGACAATCAATTAGGTTGAAACATTCATCGAGAAATGTGTTTCTAGGACATCACATATTTCTAACCCGGCGACATAAGTACCAATCTTGGATGACATCATTCGATGGATGTTCAGAAGAATATAAAACACCATCTCCACTAATAGGCTATCAATTTTTTGAGAAAGATAAAAATGTGGACACTACTTTTGGTAAACCGGCTACGAAAAACCTTATGAAAATCGGTTAGAAAAAGAGATCAGTTGTTTTGCAATACCATATTAGAATTTTCTGTATGTCAGATATTTTGTTGATGTTATGCATGTAAAAAAAATTTATTTGATAGTGTCATCGGAAACATTTCTAAATTCACCTAGAAAAACAAAATATTGAATTAAGGCTAGGATGGACATGGTTGAGATGAGAATACGAGAAGAGTTAGCACCAATGAAGGGTGAAAAAAAATATTTCTTCTTCCTACTGCTTACACTCTTTCCAGGCAAGAGAGATGTTATTTTTGGAACTTCTTGAATGACGTAATGGTTCCAGAGTGGTATTCATCAAATATCAGGAACCTTGTGTCAATGAGCGATTTGAAGTTAAAAGGTATGAAATCACATGACTGCCATGTATTGATGCAAGATCTCATTCCTATTGCTTTATGTAGCACTTTTTCCTAGAATTTCTGCCATAAATTAACAAAACTGTGTTTCTTCTTCAAAGATATATGTAGCAATGTTTTATAACCAGTGAAATTGGAAACTATGGAAAGAGAATTGTTGTCATATTATGTAAATTAGAAATGTTCTTCCTGCATTCATTTTTTGATATGATGGTTCATTTGATAGTCCACTTTGTGAGAGAGATTCAACTATGTGGTCCTGTATATTACAGATGGATTTACCCCCATTGAATGGTATATGATGATTTTGAAAGGGTATGTCAAAAATCAAAGTCGGCCATAGGGTTTTATTACAGAGTGATATATTGTTAAAGAAGCCGTTTAATTCTTTACTGAATTCATGCCTAGTGTGGAAATAATTGTCCTACCGAAATCTCATCACACTGGGCGGCTTGAGGGTGAAGGAATTTCTGGAAGACCAGTTGTCCCAATCAATATAACAGATCGGGAGTAGATCAACCTTTATGTTTTGCATAACAGTTTCGAAATTGGCCCATATGTTGAAACCCACAAAGAAATTATTACGCATTTGAATCCATCTAGGGATAAAAAATGGATATCAGATACACATAATCGACAGTTTATATGTTGATTTCCAGACCATATTTTTAGAAGTCATATGAAAATATAGAGTTAATTTCAGAACGACTTCGATGGATAGTCGAAGGACCAAGTGTGTATGTATTATCTTACAATGATTATATAGTTAACGGTTATACATTTTATAATAATGAACATGATGAAGATAGTACCATGCAGAATAGTGGGTTTACACCTGTAGCTGAAGCAATGCATGTTTCTGGTGCTAAGGACAGAAATCCAATTTATACGAATATTTCATACTTTGGCATCATTAAACAAATATGGGAGGTGGATTATACGGAATTCCATGTTATGATTTTTCAATGAAAGTGGGTTGATAACAGGAGTGTTGTTAAAATAGATGAATTGGGATTAGTGAAAGTTGATTTCAGTAAGGAATGGGAGAAAGAATAACCATTTATAATGGCATCATGGGCAGTACAAGTATTTTATGTTCTAGATCCCGCAAACCGAAACTGGTCAATAGTTCTATTATCGACCAACACAACTGAAGGGTAAGATGAAAATTCAACGGAGGATGACCCTTTCATTGGGAATTTGCAATAATTTCATAGTGGATTCAATGTAGATGACGTTTTGTATATCATAGGAGACCACAATGAAGGGATATGGATAATAGATAGAGGGGTAAAATCCCTTCATCCTTTTAAAAAATAAATTTCAATAATCAGGTTTTCTTTATTGTAATATAGATTGTGTTACATTATGTTATTATATGTTCACTACTACTTTTATGTGATCTAAATTAAATGTTAAACTACTTTTGAAGATAATGACTTCTGGACCTGCTGATGCACCTAATCCTAAGACACAACCGGTTTCTCAACATGTTGCAGCTGGTCCCACTACTGAGGTACAATAGGTCTCTCAACCTATTGTAGATGGTCCCACTGCTGAGGTACACCAGGTTTCCCAACCTGTTACTGCTGGCTCCAATGCTGAGGTACAACAGGTTTCTCAACCTTTTGTTGCTGGTCCCAGGGCCGATGCTAGCACTTCGGAGGAACATAATGAAGATGCAGAAACTGAGGAAATGGTAGGCAATGAAACCCCGACAACACTAAAAAAATAGGTGCACCATAGTTTGACAGTTTTATCCAAAATTCTTAAGGAAAAATAAAAAGGCATCAAATATGAGGTGGGATGGAATAAGCGAGGCCAACATTTATACCCCAACAATGCCATGTTTAGTAGCTACATTGGAATCTTCACTCGGTAACACATGTCGATTGATGTACATTCGTGGCACCATGTTGTCAGTGTGCTGAAAACATTAATGTGGGAAGGTATTATGGTAACATTACGATATCATTTATTCAGTTTATTAAAATAAAATAACATAAAATAATGAAATGTTCACTAACTCTTCATCATCTCTTCGAGAGTGCATTTATAGTAGACGTATCACACAAAGAATATGTATTAATACTGGCAGGAAGGGTTCGTAGAGGCTTTCTCTCCATTTTAACGAAATTTCATCTAAATGATGCTGAAGGGAAAATCAAGCAGCACCCACCTCCTCTTTATGCACACTTGATAACCCATGGAGTGTGGGATGCGTTTTGCAACCGTCGTGCGGAGAAAAGATTTCAGGTACATTGTGTTTGGTAACACGTTGTTTAACATTGCTTTTATTCGTCACTTTGATTGACAGTTATTTATTTATGAAATAGAAACTGAGTGCTGAAAATATTGAACGGGCAGCAAAACCAGTGCACCCCTACCGTAAAGCAAGGCTAGGGTACGCTTCAATTGAAAAACAATTGGTATGTATTTTAAAAGTACTATAATACTTTTATGTGACATAAAAAAACATTGCAACCATGTTTCTTTGTTTATATGTAGATTGATGAATCAAAGTCCCAAGCCACTTCCATCCCACACCATGTGCTATGGAAGAAGGCTTGGGTTAATATAGTGGGAAAACTGTTTGATCAAAACACACAAAAAGTGTGGGAAACATGTGTAAGTATGACATAATATAAATTTGTTATTATTTAAATCACTATTACATTACGATGATTTCTTATTTTCCCATATATTCTTTTTTACATAGCCACAGGAATCAACAACACCCACAACGGATGTAGACATACCTTCAGCGGCCTTGAAACAGCTAGAACAGTATGGCCGCATTAGAGGTGCGGGTTTTGGGGTGACACCACAGACATATTTTCAGAAATAAAACAAGACGAAAAAACTAAAGAAATGAAAATTATAAGAGATAGACTGGATACCCTTGATGAAAAATTCCAAATTTAGGGAGAGTTTCTAGAAACTTTGATGGGGGAGAGGCGAAGAGAAGAAACAACTCAAAAACAACCACCATGAGACGATCCCTCCCCACCCCCCACTAGCTTTGAGGAGAGCCATTCCACTCAAAGACTTGACTTAACCGAGTTAATCAATATTCTAAAATTTTTTTCTGTGAAATTTGAATCACAAAGACACCGATACCTTTCTAGTAATGATATTCAACAGGGTGAAAATGATTGTGATTTATATATTTTAACTCCCACCCATCGTCTTGTAGCGAGGGATATGATGTTCAATATGAAGAATGACACCCTTCACTACAGACCACATCTAGCCAGTCATGTCAAAATGTCTATTAACATAGCTCATGATCCGAGAGCTGAGATACCCGTGCCAAATGACGATGACGACATCCATACGGTGTAAAAAGATGTTGGAACATTCATTGCATGGCCGTCAAATCTTATAAAAATACCAGTTGAACATGAGGTATTCATTTCCAACTCATTTTCCAAGATTAACCTTTAACAATTAATTAGAAAATAGATGAACCGATTAATGTTGTTACAGAAGGACAAAAGGATAGAGCTAAAATGAAAGAGTGGCTCAAAAGGATCAACCAACCCATCAAAACGATCTACTGAGAGCACCTTCACCCTACCCATTCTATATCCACATTTAATATCATTGCAAGATCATGTGGATACAAAAATCAAAGGTGTAAATAATCAAAACATTTTTTGTGAAAAAGATATGTACGGAGAGGAAACATTAGATTTTGTTAGTGCTGACGATGTAGCTGAAATCATAACATGTGATTGGCTAGGAACCTCTCTTATAAATGTATACATGAGGTATGTTTTCATGATTTGATTTTATAGAAGCTGATATACGATGATAATTATGGATAAATACTTCTCAAATTTTTCGAAGGCATATATATGAAAAAAACTGAAGGGATTTTCTCATGAAGTCAAATTTGACTCGTTAGTCCTCACAAAATGTCTTCAAAAAAAAAGAAATTGATTCCTATTTTCATGTTGAATTAATGTCAAAACTGCTCAGAACGTTTCAATGAAACATTAGGACTGACAAGCTCTTTTTAATACCAACGTTGTAGGGGTAAAACTATACATTTTAATCATATTAATTATATTTTCATTTCTATCATTACTTATTCCTTTTTGTGTTTTTAGGAAGCATTGGATGCTCATTGTACTCAATTTGGATACTCCAATGATTTATTTTCTAGATTCACTGCATGGATATCCAACAAACTGACCACACATGATGGTGATTGTCAATTTGTAATACATTAGATCCAACATTTTAGAATTAAATATCTAGTTATATAATTTATATTAGTTTTTAATGAAGATTCGGTTATGATATAGTGGTGTATGAATATCATCTAAAGGCATTAATGAATCCAGGGCCTAAGGACGACAAGGCGCACGAGATCTACAAATGGAAAAGTATCAAGGTATATATAATTATATTTCACTATCCAAATACACATCAAAAAAGATTACTTGTTTTTCTCGATGTTTCTCCAGTGTCTGAATCAAACAAACAGAAAGGATTGCGGTTATTATATTTGTAAATTTATGAAAGAGATCATATTTCATGAAAAAACTAGTATCCATGATGAGGTATTATTGAATATAATTACTAGTTCATTTAAAATAATTATTAATCCTTTGTGTATTTATATTTTTTCAGTACTACTATGACTGTCACAAAAACTCATATTCACAAGATGATATAGATGTGTTTAGAAATGAATGGGCAGCGTACCTGATAGAAGAATTTAAACAAATGGGACAATGATGGTGAATTCCTACTACTTATGTTATCTTTATATGATCATTGATACCTCCCTTGTTTAAACATTTTTAGCATCTATGATCACCCTTTCTTATGTTTCATATCCTTAGATTATGAAGAATGGTTATAGAAATGATTTGTGTTTCTAGTAAAGAATAACTTAAGGAGAGATTCTTATGAACTACTGATATATGAAATACTGAGAAAAAGCATTCGTAATGTTTTGATACATTAGGACAATGATCCATGAGTAATTTGTGACATGTACGAATCAACTACACCTAAATATGACACATAGTGTGACATGTGTGGCTAAAAGTGTCTGATATCAGTTTGATATTGACATTAACTTTAGAAAACAACAAAAGTAACATATGGAAAACCAAGAAAACACATTCGGATTGTTTTGATACATTAGGATAATGATCTGTCAGTCATTTTTGATGTGTACAAATAAACTATACCTCAATATGACGCATGGTGTGACTGGTATCGCTAAAATTGTTTGATATCAGTTTCAAATTGACATTAACATTAGAAAACAACACAAGTGACATACGGAAAACTGAGAAAATTCATTTGGATTGTTTTGATACTTTAGTACAATGATCCATGAGTCATTTGTGATGTGTACGAATAAACTTCACCTCAATCCAATGCACGGTGTGACCGATTTGGATAAAAGTGTACGATATCAGTTTGAAATTGACATTAACATTAGAAAACAACACAAGTGACAAACGACAAACTGAGCAAACGTGTTCGGATTGTTTTGATAATTTATGAAAATGATCCATGAGTAATTTTTCATGTGTTATAATCAACCTCACCTCAATCCGCCCCACGGTGTAACCAGTATGGACGAAAGTGTCTGGTATCAGTTGCAAATTGACATTAACCTTAGAAAACAACACAAGTGACATATGGAAAACTGAGAAAATGTGTTCAGATTATTTTGATAATTTTGGAAAACGATCCATGAGTCATTTTTGACATGTACGAATCAACTGCATCTCAATATGATTCACGGTGTGACCGGAATGTCTAAAAGTGTCTGATATCATTTTCAAATTGACATTAACTTTAGAAAACAACACAAGTGACATATAGAAAACCATGAAAATGTGTTCAGATTGTTTTCATCCTTTAGAACAATGATCCATGAGTCATTTTTGACGTGTAAAAATCAATCGCACCGCAATCCGATGCACAGTGTGACTGGTATAGCTAAAAGTGTCTGATATAAGTTTCTAATTGACAATAACTTTAGAAAAGAACACAAGTGACATATGTAAAACTGAGGAAACACTTTCAGATAGTTTTGATACTTTAGTAAAATGATCCATGAGTCATTTTTGATGTCTATGAATCAACCGTACCTCAATCCAACACACGATGTGACCGGTATGGCTAAAAGTGTCTGATATCAGTTTGAAATTGACATTAACCTTATAAAACAACAAAAGTGACATACAACAAACTAAACAAACACATTCGGATTGTTTTGATACTTTAGGAAAACGATACATGAGTCATTTGTGATGTGTACGAATCAACCGCACATCAATCTGACGCACGGTGTGACCAATATGGATAAAAGTGTCTGATATCAGTTTCAATTTGACATTAACTTTAGAAAACAACTCAAGTGACATACGAAAAACCAAGAAAACACATTTGGATTGTTTTGATACATTATTAAAATGATCCATGGGTCATATTTGCTGTGTATGAATCATATGCACTTCAATCAGACGCACGGTGTGACTGATATGGGTAAAAGTGACTGATATCAGTTTCAAATTGACATTAACTTTAGAAAACAACACATGTGACATACGGAAAACTGATTAAACACGTTCATCTTGTTTTGATACCTTAGAACAACAATCCATGAGTCATGTTTGACATGAAAGAATCAACCACACCTCAATCCGACACACGGTGTGACCGGTATGGCTAATGTTTTATGATATCAGTTTCAAATTGACATTAACTTTAGAAAACAACACAAGTGACATATTGAAAACCAAAAAATGTGTTCTGATTGTTTTGATACATTAGGAAAATTATCCAAGAGTAATTTTTTATGTGTACGAATAAACCTCACCTCAATCCGATGCACGGTGTGACCGGTATGGCTAAAAGTGTCTGATATCAGTTTGAAATTGACATTAACTTTGCAAAACAACACATGTGACATACGTAAAACCAAGAAAACGAATTAGGGTTGTTTTGATACTTTAGGAAAATGATCTATGAGTCACTTGTGACATGTACGAATCAACCGAACCTCAATCTGACACATGGTGTGACTTGTATGGCTAAAAGTGACTGATATCAGTTTCAAATTGTCATTAACTTTAGAAAACAACACAAGTGAGATACGGAAAACTGAGAAAACATATTTTTATTGTTTGGATAATTTAGGTAAATGATCCATGAGTCATTTGTGACATGTTAGAATCAATCAAACCTCAATTCAACGCACGGTGATACCAGTATGGAAAAAAGTGCCTGATATCAGTTTGAAATTGACATTAACTTTAGAAAAGAAAAAAAGTGACATACGGAAAACCATGAAAATGTGTTTGGATTGTTTTGATAAATTAGGAAAATGATCCATGAGTCATTTGTGACGTGTACGAATAAACCACACCTCAATCTGACGCACGGTACGACCAGTATGGCTAAAAGTGTCTGATATCGGTTTCCAATTGACGTTAACTTTAGAAAATAACACAAGTGACATACAGAAAACCAAGAAAACGCATTTTTATTGTTTTGATACATTAGGAAAACGATCCATGAGTCATTTTTGATGTGTATGAATCATCCTCGCCTCAATCTGATGCACGGTGTGACCGGTATGGTGAAAAGTGTCTGATATCAATTTCAAATTGACATTAACTTTAGAAAACAACAAAAGTGACATACAGAAAACTGAGAAAACACATTCGAATTGTCTTGGTACTTTAGTAAAATGATCCATGAGTCATTTGTGATGTGTACGAATCAACCCCACCTCAATCTGAAGCACAGTGTGACCAAAATGGCTAAATGTGTCTGATATCAGTTTCAAATTGACATTACCTTTAGAAAACAACACAAGGGACATACGGAAAACTGAGTAAACGCGTTAGGAATGTTATGACACTTTTGTAAAACGATACATTAGTCATTTGTGATGTGTAAAAATAAACCAGACCTCAATCCGACACACGGTGTGACCGGTATGGATAAAAGTGTCTGATATCAGTTTCAAATTGACATTAACTTTAGAAAACATCAAAAATGACATACAGAAAACCAAGAAAACACATTCGGATTGTTTTGATACTTTCGTAAAATGATCATTGATTCATTTGTGATGTGTACGAATCAAATGAGCCTCAATCTGACACATGGTGTGACCGGTATGGCTATAAGTGTCTAATATCAGTTTCAAACTGACATTAACTTTAGAAAACAACACAAGTGAAATATAGAAAACAATGGAAATGCGTTCAGTTTGTTTTGATAGTTTTGGAAAATGATCCATGACTCATTTGTGATGTGTACGAATCAACCTCACCTCAATCCGACACATTTTGTGATCGGTCTTGCTAAAAGTGTATGATATCAGTTTCAAATTGACATTAACATTTGAAAACAACACAAGTGACATATGGAAAACCAAGAAAACGCATTCGGATTGTTTTTATAATTTAGGAAAAAGGTCCATGAGTCATTTGTGACATGTAGTAATAAACCGCACCTCAATTTGATGCATGGTGTGATTGGTATGGATAAAAGTGTCTGAAATTAGTTTCAAATTGACATTAACTTTAGAAAACAACCCAAGTGACATACGACAAACTGATCAAACGCATTCAGATTATTTTGATAATTTTGGAAAATGATGCATGAGTCATTTTTGATGTGTATGAATTGACAGAACCTCAATCTGATGCACGGTGTGACTGGTATAGTTAAAAGTGTCTGATATCAGTTTCAAATTGACATTAACTTTAGAAAACAACACATGTGACATATGGAAAACTGATCAAAGAGATTCGGATTGTTTTAATACATTAGGAAAATGATCCATGAGTCACTTGTGATGTGTAAAAATCAATCGCACCTCAATCCGATGCACGGTGTGACCAGTATGGCTAAATGTGTCTGATTTCAGTTTCAAATTGACATTAACTTTAGAAAACAACACAAGTGACATATGAAAAACTAAGAAAACAAGTTTGGATTGATTTGATATTTTCGTAAATGATCCATGAGTCATTAGTGATGTTTAAGAATCAACTGCACCTCAATCTGATGCACGGTGTGACCGGTATGGCTAAAAGTGTCGGATATCATTTTGAAATTGACATTAACTTTAGAAAACAAAACAAGTCTCATACAACAAACCGAGAAAATGCATTGGGATTGTTTTGACAATTTAGGAAAATGATCCATGAGTTATTTTTGACATTTAAAAATCAACCATACCTCAATCCGATGCACGGTGTTACCGGTATGGAAAAAAGTGTCGGATATCAGTTTGAAATTGACATTTACTTTAGAAAACAACACAACTGACATACGGAAAACCGAGCAAACACGTTTGGATTGATTTTATACATTAGGACAACGATCCATGAGTCATTTTTTACATGTACGAATCAACCACACCTCAATCTGATGCACTGTGTGACCGATATGGCTAATAGTGTCTGATAGCAGTTTCAAATTGACATTAACTTTAGAAAACAACACAATTGACAAACGGAAAATAATGAAAATGAGTTGAGATTGTTTTGATAATTTAGAACAATGATCCATGATTCATTTGTGACGTGTACTAATTAAACGCACCTCAATCTGATGTACTATGTGACTGGTATGCTAAAAGTGTCTGATATCAGTTTCAAATTGACATTAACTTTAAAAAACAACACAAGTGACATATGGAAAACCAATCAATCACATTTGGATTATTTTGATACATTAGTAAAATGATCCATGAGTCATTTATGACATGTAAGAATCAATCGTACCTAAATTAGATGGACTGTGTGACATACAGAAAAACAAGAAAACACATTCGGATTATTTTTATACTTTAGGACAATTATCCATGAGTAATGTGTGATGTGCACCAATCAACCTCACCTCAATACGTTGCATGGTGTGACCTGTGTGGCTAAAAGTGTCTAATTTCAGTTTCAAATTGGCATTAACTTTTGAAAAAAACACAAGTGGCATACAGAAAACTGAGAAACACTTGTTAGGATTGTTTTAATACTTTAGGACAATGATCCATGAGTCGTTTTTGATGTGTACGAATCAACCACACCTCAATCTGATGCATGATGTGACCGGTATGGCTAAAAGTGTTTGATATCTGTTTCAAATTGATATTATCTTTAGAAAACAACATAAGTGACATACGACAAACTGATAAATCGTGTTCATATTGTTTTGATACTTTTGGAAAATGATCCATTAGTCATTTGTGACGTGTATATATCACTCGAACCTCAATCCGACGCATGGTGTTACCAGTAAAGCTTTTAATTAGATAAAGAATCAGTTTTATTGAATGAGATAATTAATCTAATAACATATTTATTTTACATTACTCCCTTTCATTTTTATCAGAATGAAAAAATTTGAGTTTACCATTTCTATATTTTAGTTTCACTTTTCCATATTAATTTATTCCTTCATATTAATGTTTTAATTTATTTCATTATTGTATTACTAACATAATATTTGTTTTCTTATATAGGTGAATATTTTTCCTTGAGTTCGGATGCTTTGTTCGGAAAGATATACCGTAGATGACAATTTTTTGATAGGGGATCACGGATATCAAAGGATGAAACATTAATGTTTATAACTGTTGTTGGATAATTTTAATTTTAACCATGAAAAACATTGTTGGAAATGTATATAGCAATGTGTTTTTTTGTATTCATGATGTTATGTAAATTTATATAACATTTTTTGTCAAATTATTGTGTTCATTGTGTCATATTTAGGTTCTTGGTTCATGTGTAGGTTCTATTTTGTGTAGGTGTGTAGGTGTGCAAGTTCTGGTTGTGTAGTTGCAGGGGAAGGTGCCTTTATCAATGCTTTTTTATGTGCTAATAAAGGATTCCTTTAACAGTGCTAAAAGAGCACTGATAAAGGGCCCCATTATCAGCGCTCAAGATATAGTTGATAATGTCCCCCCTTTATCAATGCTTAAAAATTACTACTAAAGGACCCCCTTTATCAATTTTTTTGCGCTCATAAATGTGGCCTTTATCAGCGCTATCTTGAGCGCTGATAAAGGGGACCCCCTATCTACACTGGCATTAATAGCACCTTTCTAGCGCTGTTAATGTCGGATTTTAGCGTTGATAAATGGTCAAGTTGTCGTAGTGTTCTGTATAGGAATTAAGTAAGGACTCTCTGAGGAAATGCTCGTGGTCCATCCCCTTATATTCAATGTTAAGGCAAGACTCTATGAGGAGGCACACATAGTCTATTCCCCGCATATTCTAAGGTATTCAAGGACTCTATGAGGAAGCTCAAATGTCAATTACCCTTATATCCCCAAGGCCTAGGACACTCTGAAAAAGATGACTTGAAAAATTCCCCTTATATCCCAGGTCGTTCAAGTCAAATACAAACTCTTTAAGGAAGCTCATGCAGTCTCCCCCCTTTTAGTCTAAAGCAATCCTGGACTCTCTGAGGAATCTCACTCAGTATATCCCCATATAGTCTATAAATCTCAAATACTCTCTGACAAGGCTCACTCGGTATATCCCCCTATAGTCTATAATGTCCAAGGACTCTCTAAGGAAGGTCACTCAGTCTATCCCTTTTTAGTCTTCAACACCAGGTTTTCACAACCCCGTGTATGTCAACACATATTAAGGCTATATGGAAAAAGTAAACCTACATAACAACTTGGATAATCACTCTATAATATAACAATCATGTCAGAAAACAACTCTCCTTCCCACAACAACATGCATGGAAAATGGGTAAAGCATCCAAAGACTCAATAAGACCAAACGGTCATAAATAGAGCACAAAAGGTCAAAAAACATCCGAATCATGGTGATCAACGAAATGAATACCCAAATTACCTCTACACAAGCATACAACCATGGAAGGAAAACAACAGGGGTAAAATGGTAAACACACAATACCCTGTTCAAGGGTATTAGTGGAATTTAATCATAAAACTCGTTGACTTCGAATGGAAAGGCACAAACCACCTACCTCATGGTTAGGAGATCAATATACTTGTACCTCGAAGCTTGATTCTACTTGGAACGTCATAGATCTAAGAAAACGTCCAAAACGTTCAACCCATGATACCATGGAAAAGAAGAGGAATTGGAAAACAAGGCTCAAGAAAAATTAAGAAATCACTGATGCAATTCAAAAACAATCAACGGTGCTTGAATCGGAGTTCAGAAGGAGGCTTTTGGGCTCGGAGAGAAGTCACAGCAATACAGGTTCTCTCGGAAGAAGACAACCTAGAAGAAGGTTTTTCTGTCCGTCAAACGCGACCCCGGTGCATTTCATGAAAAAAAATAAACGTCATGTACTTTTGGAGTACACCACATGTACATGCTGTTTTTGTACTCTGCATTAGGCGGCCTCAATGTCACTCCCACATGGCCATGTGTGCAGCTACTACACGGCCAGCACACGACCTGTTGTAGCAAGAAAGTACACGGTGTGTTCTCATAAAGATCACTGAGTCTACTTAGAAAATTTATAAAAATTACACTTTTTCTCAAAAAATGAACTGAAAAGAAAAACATACCTGAAAAATGGTATGAGTTCTTAAAAACTTTCCCCCTTTAAGAAATTCATCCTCGAATTTCCCTAGCGCGAGGTAGAAGAAGAAACCCCGAACAGCTCCGACCACTATGCTAATACATCGGCCTCCCCTCCCAAGTCTCGTCCTGTAATCACCCATGCTACCATAGAACTCATACCGGAGGAACAGACCGGCCATAGAGAACCTTTGTACTATGATCCACAATCCGAATAGTATTCTCCTCAAACGACCCATCCACTTCGAGCTCAACCTCTTCAAGTTGAAAGACATGAGACATGTCTGAAAAGTAACATTGAAGCTGAGAAACATGGAAGACGTCATCCATATCTTGGTACCTCTAAGGTAACTGCAACCGATAGGCAACCAGCCCAAATCTCTCCAACACCTCAAACGGTCCAACGTATCTCGGTGAAAGCTTTCCCCGTCTCATAATCTTCATGTGTCCCATCCTCGGTGCGACTCGCCGGAAAAACTGCTCCCTGAACTCGAACTCCAGAGGTCATCTCCACTGATCAGCACAAGACTTTTGAAGAGATTACGCAGTATCCATCCTCTTTTAAATCAACTCTATCTGCTCTATGGTCTCCTGAACAAGACGAGGTCCCAGCATAGCTTCATCTCCTACCTCCAACCAACATAAGGGTGATCGGAATGACCTACAGTATAAATCCTCATAAGGTGTCATCTGAATAGTTTCTTGAAAACTATTATTGTAGGAAAACTCCAAAAGAGGTATATGCTTCTCCAAAGAACCTCAAAAATTCAAAATGCATGCTCAGATCATGTCTTTAAGCACCTGAATCGTATGCTTGGACTGGCCATCTTTCTGGGGATGGTAAGTTTTACTCAAAAGTACCTATGTTCCCAAAGCCTTCTAAAGACCCTAACAGAACTGAGATGTAAAACGTGTATCCCGCTCTGAAAAAATGGAGTGTCGAACTCCATGTAGACGTACAATCTCTCGGATGTACAACCACCCCATCTCAACAACACTGAAGGTTTCCTTTATCAGCAAAATGTGGGAAAACTTTGTGAGTCTGTCAATTACAAACCAAATTGCGTCATTCCCTTGAGGCATCCTCATCAAACTGGTCACGAAGTCTATCGTAACATCGTTCCACTTCCACTCAGGAATCGTTAACTGCGGTAAAAGCCTCGTTGGTCGCTGATGCTTCGCTTTCACATGCTGACAAGTGGAACACCTCATGACGAGACCAGAAACATCCCTCTTCATACCCGGCAACCAATACTAGCGGTGTATTTCACGATACATCTTGGTGATACTAGGATGAACGTCCCAAAAAGAGGAGTGAAAGTCCCACATCATCTCCTCATGTATATCTGATAGCACCCATAAGCGCCCCTGGAAACGCAAGATCTCATCTTTGCCTATGGTCCACCCAGGAATAGGGTCCTCTCCTAACACACTCTCCCGGAATACTAGGCCTTCATAATCTGACAACTGCCTTATTCGAACATGATCAAGAAGCGTAGAAGTAATAGCTATAGAAGAAATGAAAATCTTCCCCTGTCTGTCGTGCACCTCCAAAATCATCTCAGAGAACAGAGCCATAAGTTTCCACTCACTAATGGCCTCCTGAACTGCCTGTATATGAGTCCTCCTTCTCAATGCATTAGCCACTACGTTACCCTTTCCTGGAATATAGGGAAGCTCAAAATCGAAAAAATTGAGATACTCAACCCACTATCTCTGCGTCAAATTCAAGTCACGCAGAGTGAAAAATTCTCATGAGACTTTTGGGGTCAGTGAAAACCAAAAAATTCTCTCCTAGAAGGTAATTTCTCCAACAGTGCAGAGCATGAACAACAGCTGCCAAATCCAGATCGTGCATCGAGAAATTCTTCTCATGTGGCCTCAACTACTAAGACCCATATGTGACGACTCCATTTCCATGCATAAGCAGAGATCCTAGCCTGATGCTTGAGGCATCACAATAAATAGTGTAGATCTTGCCTAGCTCTGGAAAGACTAGTATCGCTGCTGAAGTCAACCTCCCTTTCAGCTCTTGAAAGGCTAACTCAGAAGAATCTGACCACAGGAACTTCACACCCTTCTTCATCAGACCCTTTAGCGATGCTGTTAAGCGTAAAAATTCATGTATGAAGCGTCTGTTTTATCCATCTAGACCTAGAAAACTCTGCACCTCAAAGACATTCTTCGGATGATACCAGGAAACTACTGCTCTAAATTTCACTAGGTCGACTGATACTCTTATCTCTGAGATAACGTGACCCAAGAAGTGAATTTGATCCATCCCAATGTGGCATTTTGAGAGCTTAGTGTATAACTGATGCTCCCTCAGTGTACTCAAAATGATCTTGAAATGGGCAGCATTGTCATGTCGAGTGTGATTGTATAACAAGATATCGTCCACAAAGATAACCACAATGGAATCCAAATATGGATGGAACACTCAGTTCATTAGTTCAATGAAAACTACAGTTGCGTTCGTGAGACCAAACAACATATCCAAATACTAGTATAGACCATACCTACTTTGGAAGGATCTGAGAGGTATATCAGATGGTCTAATGTGAAACTAATAATAACTGAACCTCAAGTCAATCTTCGAGAACACCCGGGCTCCTCGGAGCTGATCGAAGAGATCATAAATCCTAGGCAAGGGATATCAGTTCTTGACTGTCAACTAGTTCAGCTTCAGATAATCCACACAAAGCCTAAGGGTACCATCTGCCTTCATCACAAATAGGACAGATGAACCCCAAGGTGAAGTACTAGGTCAGATGAAACCTTTTTCCTATAACCCCTCTATCTATTTCTTGAGCTCCAGCAACTCAGGTGTAGCCATCCTATCGGGAGGAATGGACACTGGTTCTACCCCTAGCACAATCTCATTCGAAAAGTCTAGCTCACACTCTGGGGGAAATCTAGAAAAGTCCTTTGAAAAAACATCTCTGAAATGATCCACCACTATAGGAAGGTCTAACTGTGAAGTTCCCTGGTCATCTAGGTAAATACTATCAATATGGGTTGTAACTCCTCCCAACCCATGATGCTCTGGACCCGCTCTACTTGCCTGGACATCCCACTCTCCCTTATGAAGAAAAGATTCACCCTCTGTTGATATGAAACTCACCGTACTGCGATAATAGTCAATGACTGCTAGAAATGGAACTAACCTGCCCATCTAAATAATGAAATCATATCCTGACATCTCTAGGAAATATAGGTACCATAAATAGTGACATCCACCAACCTATAGGGGGAACTCTCTATGCTGACGTACACTAGCCATTCTAATCCCCTACGGAGTGACTAGCATCAAAATATCAATAGAAGAAAAGATGCAGAGACCAAGGATCTCTATGAAAGAATAGAGATAAATCTATGAGTAACACTAGTATCTAAAATAGATGAAGATAAAACTGAGGCTATTAAGATCGGACCTCGAAGGGTATAAGGTTTGGGATCCTGCTCCTGCTGGGTCTGCTCCATTGCAATGGTCTGGCCTATATTGCGCTACTGTAACCCTGCTTGACCACTCTGAGCTGATCCACCCTGACTTCACTGAAAACCTAGTGACTGGCTGCCATGACCACGACCTCCACCTCTTTCCGAACGACCGAAAGAACTCCAGTTCCGAGACTAGTGAGAAACTGGTGGCACTGCTCCAGAAAGTGGAGTCATAGAAGAACCCATGTCACTAGTTGTTGGTGAGATGAACTAAAAAAATCACAGAAGGTTCCCCATCTTGCAAAAATATCAACACTCCACTAGGTCTCTCGGGAAATGTGGCCTCGTATGCCCACCTCTCCCACACTAGTAGCATACCACCTGGCTACTGGAAGATGCATCTCGCCATCTCTGATCTCCATGAACATTCTCTGTAATGTGATTCCTACTATCAGCTACCGGAGCACTAACTCTAGATGTCAAACCACCCTAGATTGCAGCTCAAAAAATCCTTCAGATTGCACTCTGTAATCAGTGTCGGGTTGATGATAGAAGATATCAAATTCAACCAGAAGATGTTCACCTGTGACTTGTTGTTGTGCCTCAGCCCATCCTCAAACATCCGTGAAAGGAACAACTCAACACCTCCTGGTATATGCGTGAAATTATGCAGCTCTGTGAAGTGATGGGAATAATCCATAACAAAAAGAGTACCTTGATCGAGACTCATAAACTTCCAGGCTCGATCAGCCCTCAAATTCTCTAGAAAGAAGTAATCGTAGAAGATGCACTGATACTCATCACAAGCCATATTCTACTGGAATCCCGCCTACGAGACCACATACCACCGTCTCTTGGAAGAGTCTCCAAGAACGTAGGTAGAAAGATTCACCCTCCACTATGGAGGTATCTATAGATGCCCGAAAATCATCAGCGCGGCCTCAAGCCATGACTCTACAGCCTGGGGTTCTGCATCCCCTGAGAAAGTAGAAGGATGATATTGCTGAAAGTCCCACGTCAATTCTTCCATCGACGGGGTAGGAGATGACGCTCCCAAAAAATACTTCATCATCCTCAAAATGTCCTCCCGGAACTGTGCATTAGCACCTATATCAGGTACAATGGCTGGTGCCAAGGCTGGCACAATGGGAGGATCTGCAGATAGTCCCTAATCTGCCATATACGGTGTTTGATCACCAACTGGAAACTGGCATACAACTGGTTGATTCCTCGTTGGCATAACACTAAAAGGTCAAATTCAACCCTTAGATAAAGATATCAAGGACTGGAAACGAGGAGTGTAAGTAAGGAAGAGGATAAAGAAAACATTCATGTTTCACAAAACATGACTACACGGTGTGTACATATCCTACACGGCGTGTTCCCTGAAGTCCTTCACATGGGCGTGTACTTCTACCACAACTGGTCATGTAACACACCAACCACACGGCGTGTTGTCCCTACAAATGGCGTGTAATTTAACTCTATTCACCTTCCCGAGTATCCTTACACGGCTAACTCACATTGTCCTCTTAATCCTAGACTACACGACTTGTTCACAACAGACATGGCGTGTACTAGATAAACTTCACCTAGCCCGTGTTGTTAGTGACACGGCCTGAAACATGGCTAATACTACATGGTGTGTTCCAGACGGACACGACGTGTATGTGAAAGGATAACACTAGCCCGTGTTGTTCATGACATGGCCGGGTACCTGGGTCAGTCTACACGACATGTTTAAGGCCGACGCGGCGTGTATAGGCTTAAGGATTATCTGTCTGTGTGGATCGTTACACTGCTGGGTACTTAGGTTATACGACCGGTGTGTTTGATCCTAACACAGTGTCTATATCTAAGGTTTCCCTCATCTGTGTCATTAGGCACACGGGTAGACACACATTCACTACAACATGGCATGTACATACTGTACACGGTGTGTTCCTACAAGATTTTTAAAACCCTGTTTCCCTTCTCACACAGTCGGTGACCCGGTTATATACTACACAGTGTGTATTCTTAAAGTACATGCTGTGTATTCTGGTTTTTTCGATAGAGTAGCCTCAGAAACTGCTCTGGAGCCCTAAAAACACAGAAAATGAGCATTAAGGTGCCAAATTCTAATCCGTGAGGGACCATACTCCCCAAGAATCAATGATTGGAATCTTATACATGTTGCAAACAGGAAAAGAAAAGCTAATGACCTACTAAATTCCAATTCATGAGGGCCCATAACACCTCACGAACCAAAATTTGGTGTTCATCCAAACCAAGCCTTACACAAAGCAATATTTAACAATAACATTATTCTATCAAGGCATCTATCACAAGAGCATGAATATTCTACACAACATCTATCACAACAACATGCAATTTCTAAGTCACCCTAAATGGCTTGGAAAGAATGCATGGCATGTGATTTCTAACAAGTACCTATATGATGCCTGAGATGGAATACCCTCATCTCATCAGGGTGCAATAGAAATAGAACATCAATAGCATCAATATTAATAACAGACGACATGTGAATCACCCAACGGTAAAATCAAACCAACTGTAAAAATGCAAAACCAGAAAATTGCAATAAACGAGGTAGATTGGCTTTTCCCTGTACACGGGTTAGCTACTCCTAGGCACAACTTATTACCAAGTACCTATTCCTTCCTATCCCTGCCTAAAGCTCCAAACAGTAAATCAAGAGAAACGAAATCCTCATATAACACTTTGTAACATCCCTGGTCCGTAAGCAACCCAGAGGCGCCCCGCACCCGGTTGGTCACAGGGCCTCAAGCACATTTCCCCGAATGCCAGAGGCTGCCGACTAGCAACGAGGGCCTTGGGTGTGACAATGGGGAAGTTATTCCCTCATTGGAAAAGTACACATCATAAAAGAAACAATATACAATAGAAGAAGTAGTAATAACCCATACAAAAGAAATCAACATAAGACTATAAGTACGAAACAACTAGAGCATATATATATATATATATAAATGATTCATGATACATATATGTCTAGGAAAGCATCCAAACAAGTCACAATGCTGAATGCAGTACTAAAACCAAGTACAAAAAAAAATAGACAAATCCTCAGTATCGCAAGCCTCAGCTTGGTCCCATGATCTCCAGCTCCAACGAAATCAAGTACCTGAAGTAAAGTACAGTAACAATAACCAGTAATCAGTAAAGAGGAATGTTCTCAGTAGAAAACAGTCCATAGTTCAAACAAACCTCAGTGAGGCAATTAGCTAATCACAAAAAGTTAACCCTCCAGTAAGTACTCACAGTCATCCCCTCTGGTCCTACCTAATAAGTACAGACAACCCTCTTGGAAACACACTCGGTCTAACCCTTCTGGTTCTGTATAGGAATTCTGTATGGACTATCTGAGGAAGCACTCACAGTCTGTCCCCTTATAGTCAAAAGTAAAGCAAGACTCTTTGAGGAAGCTCATACATTCCATTCCCCGCATAGTCTAAGGTAGTAAAGGAATATCTGAGGAAGCACACATGTCAATTCCCCGTATATCCCCTAGATCTAGGACTTTCCAAGGAAGCTCACTCGGTCAATTCTCCTTATATCCCAGGTCGTTCAAGTCAAATACTGACTCTCTGAGGAAGCACACATAGTCTCTACGCTTTTATTCTAATGAAATCAAGGACTCTCTGAGGTATCTCACTCACTATATCCCCTTATATTCTATAAAGCATGAAGACTCTCTGAGTAAGCTCACTCATTCTATCACCCTATAGTATATAATGTCCAAGGACTCTCTAAGGAAGTTCACTCGGTTTATCCCCTTTTAGTCAACAACACCAGGTTCTCAAGGCCTCATGTATGTAAACACATAATAATGCTATATGGACAAAGTAACCCTATATAACTACTTGGATAATCAGTCTATAGTATAAGAAGCATGTCAAAAACCAACTCTCCATCCTACAACAATAGGAATGGAAAACAGTTAAACTAGCCAAAGACTCAATGGGACCAAACGTTCATAAACATATCATGCAAGGGCAGAACACATCTGAAGCATGATGATCAAAAAAATCCATATCCAAATGACCTCTACAAAAGCATACAAGCATGGCATGAAAACAACATGGGTAAAATAGTAAACACACAATACCCCGTTCAAGGGTATTGGTGTAATTTCACATAAAACCCAAGGAATTCTAACAGAAAGGCAAAAACCACCTAACTCGTGGTTAATATATCAATATACATGATCCTCAAAGCATGATTATCCTTGGAATGTCGTACATATTAGAAAACGTCCAAAATGTGAAACCCATAATAAATTGGAAAAGAAGAAGAATTGGAAAACAAGTCTCAAGTAGAATGAATAACTCACCGATGTGATTCCAACGCAATCAACGGTACTCGAATCAGAGTTCAGATGGAATATTAGGGGCTTAGAGGGATGTCGTGGTCGTACTAGTTCTCTCGGATGAAGACAACCTAGAATAAGGTTGTTCTGTCCGTCAGATGGGACCTGTCTGTGTTTAATGAAGAAAAACAAAATACACGGCGTGTACTTTTGGAGTACATGGCATGTACTTTCTGTTTCCATACTCTGTATCAGGTTGACTCCAAGTCACTCCCACACAGACGTGTGTGCGGCTACTACATGTCTAGCACACAGCCTGTTGTGACAAGAATGTACACAACGTTTACTCATAATGTACACAACGTGTACTTAAAAAATTTCCAGAAATTCCACTTTTCTCCAAAAACGACCAGAAAGGAAAAACATACTTGAAAAGAAGGTCCTAGTTCTTAAAAAACCTCTACACAAACATACCAGGTACACTACACATAGGTAAAACACAACGGATGAGTAATGTGAAACCAAATCTAGTAACCACAGGTAAGTGTAATAGTACGTACTGAAAGTATAGGGGATGGAATACAACCCCAAATGAAAAGATAAAACTACAATAGAAAAGAGAAAATTTCTTTGAGATCATCCGCCAAGTATCCTACTTAATGGGTAGGAATAGATTGTCTCCACATCTATCCATTTCAACCATCAACTCTGTGTACCACGAGTTCCCAACTGCTGTAGTCTCAGCCGAGATTCTCTTCGTCTGCACAAGAAACAACAAGTTGTGGGCGATTCTTATACTTGGGTGAGTAAAAAAATACCCATTAGGGATCCAAATACCCCCCTATGGTCTCTCATAATTACACAAAGTAAAAACCACAAATCATGATCTCAATCACAAAGAGCAAGAAAAAGACTCATCTCAAACTTGGTATAACTGAGTACCATCGTACAGATGATTAGTCTAAAGGCTAGAACATATTACATTTTCAATGGGAACTACTACTAACCCTCATAGGACCGATAGGTACTAACCCCCACAAGACCCACAAAGTAATGATAGGTGTTGATTGACACTGAATAGATGGGTGCTGATTCACGCAGAATTGCTCGATACTGATTCACCAACAATCGAGGGGTACCGATTCACACAAAATCACTATGTTCTTACTCACACAGAATCGGTTGATGCGGATTAAAAAATAATAGATAGGTGCTAATTCACACATAATCCATGGGAATTGATTCACATAGAATCGCACGGTGCAGACTCACACAAAATCACTCTCCATACTTCACTTCCCATCTAGATACAGGATTCATGCTCAAAGTGCACTTGTTTCTAGGAGAAAAATCTCCCCAAGACATTGTTAATATTTCAACTAGCCCGATGTCCCATGTAGAAGTTACCCAAATATTTTTTACATAATAAGGGTTCCATAGAAACAGAAGGCGCATCAATCGGACGCCCGGTCTCAAAGTTATTAGCATTTTATTGTGGAGGGCCCGGTTGGATTCAGAGTCGATCTAAGATGGACATACTCCACCTTTATACAAAACTCATTTGGAGTATCCCAAGAGACCTATTTCTCTCCAAGTATACCATCTCCATATATGGTTCATCCAATGAACATCTGGTTCGCAAGATATGGCTTTTAAGCATTTCTAGGCCTGCAAGGGGTCTAGGACTGGTCTGACTCAGTCAAACCCACCAGACTAGACCTGGTCGGACAGTCTTGGTCAGGCCTGAACCATCCTGGGCCGGCCCAGTTGGGCTGGGTCCCTGGCTGGCGCTACCCACCAGGTGGTCTGACCCGCTGGTTGGCGCGACCCACACGAGGGTCGCTCAGTCCACCCACCGAATGTCTCGAAATAGTCATTCGGATCATTGTTTGGCGGCACCTAGTGGCATCACCTAGTCACCCATGGGACTCATAGGGAGCGGGTAACTCCTTCTCCGTTCATTTTTAGGTGTTTCCGGCCCTAGCCGACCGCCCCTTCGATCCGCCACTGTGTCTCCCTCCTCCACGGTCGGGGGGTGCTAGCAGGTGGTTGCCGGTGTCGCACCGGTGAATAGTCTACAGGTCACCGAGTGAGCTCCAATGGTCCGTTATTCCTTCTAGATGTTCCTATGGTCCTCCCAAGATGCCACTGTCATTCCTCATCTCTCGTTTTCCAGGTTCCGTCATGTTGGAAAACCCGCCTTCAAAGAGCGCTATGAAAATCAAGCAGTGGAGGGTTCGGGCCTTGTTTTCTTGTCCCGCGCCCTCCATGTTATCATTATATCAAAGGGGATTAATTTATACATCACATAAAATAATTATAAACTTCATTAAAATACCCCAAAATTACAACCAATAAATTCAAGAATGGGGAGAATAATTGTGGGAAGTTCATAAATTAAAAAGACGACCACTACCTCGATAATTTTTGATGTCGTCCCGGTGGTGGAATGAGAATCCTCACTTTGATGAAGATGACGACGTTTATCTTTCTTGGTTCATTGCTGCCCGAGCTTCCATCTCCATTAGTGGAAGGTGTCACGTCACATTTCCAGAGTATCTTCACTTGATGAATCAGCATAAAAAACTCAACCCCGAGCCACTTTTAAATAGATGATGATAACATTGAGTAAAATAACAAGAAATTAATAAGATTCAGTAGTTGGCGTAATTAATGTGCCAAATTAATTACATGGGGGGTGGTTAAACTACCAAAGTGTAACCGAGATATTAATATCCCATATTTAAATGTCTGATTACCTATGCGGTCCCCACTACTACCGCTAAACAGTTTGTAGGAAAAAAATAAATAAAATAATAATTCCTATGTGATTTTATTATTTCGTTAAAAAGACATAAAAACTAAAATTTTCAAATGAACAACTTTGGTAGATGTTAATACTCCCTTAAGAGAATCCCAGTATTGCAGATTCAATGGTGCACTCAGATTTCAATTCCAAGCACTGATTCAAAAGTTATAAAATGTTGTCCATATCTTTACAGAACGTACCTTAAAAAAGTTTAATAATTATTAACAGTCATCCTCGACCTGTGTCGGTCAAGGTTAGGCTCTACCTAAAGGACAAATTTCTCTCATGATTTCAATGGTACTCTTGGATTTCCAATATGAGTTACAGTTTATGAGTAATATATTTTAACAATTAAATAATTTTTACTTAATTATTTTATTTGTAGCCAAAAACTAACTTCCAGTGGTGGCCCTCATCAGCCAAGGATAATATTTTTCAAATGAAAGAATACCCTCACAAGTTAAGTGGACGTCTCATTTATTTAATCCATGTTCTAGTTCTTGATTTATAAGAATTTAAAAAATAAAATAATTTAATTTAATTATTTTATTTACATTTATGCCATTTTCAGGTTTTCTCACCGGAGGCCTGAACCGACTAAACATAATTCACATCTAGGGTAAACCCACCATTCTGAGTGCAACGGTGCCCTTGGATTTCTGATACGGGTACCCTCTTAAGAGTTATTTAATTTTTTCAGGAAGACTACTCATGCATGCTATTTTAAGCTTAACACTTTTTCGATGGATCATATTGCACACTTCGGGCCTCAGAATCACTTTCTGTTTGATTTATTGGTCTCGTAAATTTTCAAATATTTAAATAAACAACATGGAATTTACGGGTCATTAAATCTAATTTCACCTTAATATCTGTCATAACATTGTTTTTACCTATATATATATCCTCCAACCAACATTTTTTATACTTTTTTTTAGTGACACAATTATGAAACCTTAAATATAATGTTACATAGCTATCAATTTTTTTGAATCACCATTACATAGCTCTATAAAATCATATATGACATTTACACATCTATTGATTAATTTCAAATAGGTAGTGTAAAAGTTATATAAACCAAATTTATGTTTGACTAACTTTGAATAGTTATTCAATTACCCTGACAAAGATCATGAATATTTGGTTAACACTTACTCATCCTCTGTAGAACAATACCTATTATTAAGAAGGTAGTGAAATAATCATGGGACCTTTCAGAATAACATTTAAATTTATTTACCATTTATAAATTTGGGTTTTCCTTTTTGTAGGGGATGCAATGTGAAATTCCCTTGAAAAATAAATCCATAATTTCATGAACACGTCACAAAACCTCAGAAATCAAATTAAAAAACATCATACATACTCAAAAATAGTCCAAATATATTACTAATATAGGTTATACAACCAAGAAACATCATTAAAATTAAAAAAGGAACATCAGTTGAGTTTAGTTGTGACCTTGTGGGGTGTTATCCTATCGAAATTTTTATTCAAGAACATAACTCGTTTCATGTTATTTGGGAATTGTGTGGTTAAAGGAATGAGTTGGGAATGAATCTTATATGTTAAGTAATTATGTTGATGTGTGGAGTTAAATATATGTTAATGGGTTAGAAATAAAACTGCAGCCCAAATGAATTTATTAATTACATATTAATTAATTTATTTTGAAAAATGAAATTCAATGTAGAAATGAGAGGGGTGATGTGAAATGATCATGGATAGAATAAATGTGATTATTGATGAATGATTAACATAATATGAAAAGTGGTTTAATAAAAAAATTTACATTAAATATGGGCATAATTTTGAAATAATGAATGTAATGAGGATTGTAAATGGTAAATGGTGGGACTGGAAATGGGGTGGGAAATGTGATGTATTTTGTTTTTATTATTTTCCATTTGATTTAGTTATGTTATTGATGATAATTTTTTTATTGAAAGTGTTTCATGGTGGGTGATTTATTTATTTTTAATTTTATATTATTAAATAGGTTCTGGGGATATTATGTTCTAAAAGAGGATGAGGGATATAATTTAATTGTTTGTAATGTCTCAAATATGTGATGTATAGTATGATATGGGTCATAGTTGGTATATATAAACATGTTGTAATGGATTCTGATTTGGGTTTATATATATACATGAAAAAATGATTATATATATGTCATGTGGATTCAAAATTAGGTTCATGAATGTTAATATGAGATCATGTATTTGATATCCATCATGTTCATGATAATCTTATTTAATATTTAGGATGTGGATATATGGATATGCATAGGGAAATATTCATGTATATAGAAAGACATGAGTTTGGAACCTCTCGTGTTCACAATAACATAAAAATGTTATGTTGGGATTGGTGGGTATGTTTTGATACATTAATGGATTCATAATGTTGTGTTATATGGTAATGGGTTAATGGTTATGGATAGGTAGTTTTGGTATTTTGTTATTTCATACTATGGTTAGTTTTTTATGACAATGGGTGGTTGTTTATGTAACTCCCCATGATTTTATGACATATTTATCTTTAATAAATTTGAGGTGTTTAATACCTTTTATTGAATGAACAAAATATAAAGTGGATAATTCCTTGTAATAATAATAATTGAATTATATAGTGATATAAATAAATGAAAAATAATTATTAAAATAAATTATATGTTATACAACATTAATTATTCAAATACAAAAGAAATTATATTCAAGGACATTATATTAATTATATATTTTATCTATTTAATTTGAATGTCATATTTCTAGATATTAATATTTATTTTGACAGGGAGAACATAATTTTTTAATTCAATATGTTGAATATTTCTTATAGTGAATTTTTCTGATTTTTCAGAAGATGTTGATTTTTAATGAATAGTGAAAAATAACATTTTTATGAATTTTGCAAATTTGACAACATAAATATGTAATAAATGTTTAATAAAATTAAGTAAAATCTTTGATACAACTCGAAAAATTTAAATGAGTGAAATAAACCATTTAAAACTATTTTGTGCAATTAGAAACTTCTACTTCACTTTTTGGCACCTAAGATATTTTTATTATAATAATGAACTATTATCAATTATTTACAATTAATAATTTGTTTTAATGATTCAATTATGTTTATTAATATTTAATAAATAAAATAAAAATTATTTAATTGTCTAATAATCCAATTAATTCTTGATAAGAACCACTACTAAATAAATTTCACCCTAAATGAGTATAAATTCTTTTTTACACATAAGAATATTTTTTGAAAAAAAACTGGGTTAATGAAATTATATTAGAATAATTTTCTACCAATTATAATAATTAAATCTCAAAAACAAAATTACATACTTTTGATTAGTATAATTAATATTAGTTAATATGTTCACTATAATTTTTAGCTATAAATAATGTTACCGTGGAAAAGATATTCTCACCAAGATTAGGGTTAAAAGGGAAAAAATATAGAGTAACCTAATATATAAGTTTTAAAAGAACACAAAATAGTTGATTCATTGAAAATTTTTGACATTAATTTATCCATAACCTTTATATCTTGAAAACTATATTAATTTTTATCCACTTGTCTTGAATAATACAAATATAATGTAATAAGTTTTTAAGTACTTACATGTTTTCTACCCACCTCACTTATAAAAGGGTACCACTTAATTTCATTTGTACACACCAATTGAGAACTATATTATTGATAAATACCTTTCCAAACCCATTCGTAGGTTTTCTCCCAATTGTTATGCAGGCTCTAATGTCACTTCAATACCATATCAATAACTCCTAATGATTAAGATATATGAAGATACCTAACGATTAGTTAATTAACATTTCAAATATATTTCTAGTTTTATTCCCCATAACCTCATACAAATATATTATAAAAATATAACATCATTAAAAAACTATTTTTACTATTCAAAAGGGTTTTTTTTAATTTTACAACATTTTTCAATTTTTGTTATATCTAATGAAAAATAAAAATATTGGTCAACTATATGTACGGACTACTATCTCCATGAATTGATGTATTATCTTTTTCATCACTTAGTTAAATGGTTAGTTGTATAATATTATTTAATTGATATGTATATTTTTTAAAATATTTATTATTTTTCAAATATAATATATTACCTACCTTCTTACCCTCTCATCCATTTGAATATTACAACATTTATTGAGTTTATGTGGAAAACCACCTTCATTAAGTGATGCGATTAATTTTTTATTCTTCTTAAAATAAGTGGTAATAAAGATAAATTTAATGAATATATATATATATAATGTGATTGTGATATTATCTTTATTATTTATTGGTATATTATTATTTACCTTTTTAATTCCTTTTATATGGAAATGAAAACATCGCTCAGGAGTAGGTACATACTAATATCACCAGATTGCAATGTAATTCATTTTTCATCACCAAGTTATATGAATTAGATATTAATTATATATAATTAATAAATATTTTTTACAGATATTTTAAAATAGTTTTTAAAATATGAAACCATGACCATGGTGCAAGGACTAAAACCATTAAACTAAAACTTGTATGGGAAACATAAAAGATAACAACCAAATGTAGATATAAATGATGATTTACTAGTAAATGTGTAATTAAAAATTTTGATGGAAATTTTTTATTGAAATTAATGATTGAATATTGTTCTATTATAAAATGTATAATAAATCTAAAATTTTCATATAGGATATTATGTTCACGAATAAATAAATTCAGGACAAGTTTCAAGGTTTAAATTATAGACATATTTCTATTAACGATTTTCCATGATAAATTTTCATTTAGGAAAATTGTGTGATAAGTGTATTTAAAACAACATATATTGAATTTTCATCTGTTTATTTTTTAGTTTTAATGATTTACATTAATTCTCCTCTCTTTGGTACATAAAATTATAGATAATGTTTTTTATGAAAAAATGAAATAATTCCCTATTTTTTCATGAAAGGTTCTCTTCCATATCCATGCTATTATAATTCTTTTATGGATGTTTTGACTAATAAATAAATGAATATAAAAGTAAATTTTCACTAACATTAAATTTATATAATTTTGGTTAAAGAGAATCTTTTACATTGATTTAAAATTACTAAATAATTCCTTTTTAAACAAGTTTGAAAATAATTTTCTATTTTAACATATATGACATGAATGGATTTTCAAGATATAATGGATTTACATAACCATGAAACATCATTTCCATGTTTCCAATTTTTTAAAAAACAAGATTCCTGAAGGAGAAGGGATATTTTAACTGGGTTATCAAATTATATTTTAATTTATTTAAGAAAATGGATTTTTTTATCAATGTCAACAACCCAAAAAGATTGTTTGGATCCACTTGTTATATTATTTTATAAAACCAGCAACATTATATTTTTGGATAGATAATGATGGATATATTTTGAAGATATTATTTGGGAATCCATTTCTATCCAAGGGTAAATTATGATTTGATGAAATTATTTGGGTTTTTATGATCTGATTTCATGTAAGTGTATGATTTTAATTATTTTATGGGTGTGTCAAAAATTAATTGACCTCAAATGCATTATATAAATATTTATATCTCGTGAGATAATATGACATGTGATTGGGAGTAGACCTATTCTCAGAAATAATTTTTTCAACTATGATATTCTTAGTTTGTATCCTCTACAAAGGAATTGATGAGAATAATGAATGAACCATATCAATGATGGGACATAATGAACTATGACTGTCTTTGTAGTGAGCCTTGGCTAAGGAATTGATTTTATATGATTATGTGTATTCCAAAAATATATGTCTTTTGATTATGATATACTATCAAGGATTATTATTGATTATTAATTATTTTAAAACATTGTGAGTCATGTATTTTCTTATGAAAAGTCCATTGTCATGAATTATGTTTTATGGTTTTTGAAATGTCGGGTATGTCTTCTGAAGGTTTGATTATGTTCTTATAACATTATTCTTTTATTATTCTCACCCATGATCATTAATTCTTCTCTACCATGTTTACACTTAGTGGTCATCTGAGTTAACATTTTCTTATGTTCATATTCCCTTGGGTTATTAAAAAACGAATTAGGTATAGTATATCTAATAAGGGTACTATGTTGGAAGAAATTTATGGGATTTGATAAAGATCATCCATGGAATTAATTGATTGTTTATCTTTTCTACAAATACACTAGACCTTTGTGGTTCTGGAGAAGGTATTATTATAATACTTTTAAAACAATTATATAAAATGATGTAATATATTTTTCTATAATTACCAAGACACCTTATTTGGTATCACAGTAGGGTTTTTTTATTTTTTATGATTCTGTTATAGGGAAATGTGTATATAACTACAGAAAACATATTATGAATTAATAGACAAATAAGAGGAACCTAAATTGTCATAGTTTGATTAGATAATGTACATATTTCAAATATTTTTTGAAGTATTTTTTTATTATATGACCTATAACATTTATTTATGTTGATTTATGGTCACATAATGGATTTCACAATTATTTAATTAATTGAAAAAATAAGAGCCGTATTAAAAATATGAGAAACACGCTGCAATGGTTTTCATAGTATAAAATTATTGGGATTGGTGCTATAATTAAAAATATTATTATTATATTCATCAAACTCTCTCATGTTATGTATAATTATGAGATTCTCAATGGCCATGGAAGGAGTAATATTCTATTGAGTCTTTCATGATTTAATGCCCATATCTCTTTAGTGGTACATCTAATCCACTAATTTCTAGTAAATGGATCAATACCACTAAAATATAATTTTCCATTCTCTGGAGCTAATAGGATGAAATTGATGTCATTGTTTATTCATAATTTGTGATGTGATTCTAATCAACCATGGAATATTATTTAAAATATGAGGCATGATTATGATATTAACACTATGGAATTTGAAGAGTAGAAGATGATATTTTTTTAATAATATCTTCCCTAATATTTTCTCAATTGAATGGAATGGGAATTCATTGAGCTTAAACAGGAGGATAATTAATACATAAATAGATCTGAGAAAATGTAACTAGATATACAAATCATGTATATAGTATTAACATCAACACTTAAATAAATATTGATATATTTTTTAGTGTTTTAAAACACATTCTCTAAAAGGTATAAGACAAAATGAAATTTCATTGCTATGATGAATTTTTTTTGTTATATTAATGATGAAATTGAGAGTGGAGAATTCCATTATTATCATGGTTTTTGGGATATGATAACAATTATGAATCTTCAAGTATATTAAAATAATAAAAAATATGGTTGAAAGAAAATTAATCAACATTTATGCCATAATGGTTGATATAATCATTGGGGAAATTTCCTTTAGGTATTTGGTAAATGTTATAAGTTTGGAGAATATGGTCATCAAGCAACTAAATACTGATGTGATGTGAATATGTTATACAAAAAAATGAATTGATAGAAATGTCAAATGAATGCACTATATATATTCCTATTCTAAAATTACATATAGTATGAATATTATACCTATCAGTGCATGAGTCCTAGGGTCAACGATGTCAATTGATGTTAGTAACTTCTTATTCTAAGTGATAATAAGAAATATCATGTGATTGTAGCATATAAGGTGGTCCATTATAACGATGTTGTAAAATGGTTCACTAATCATACACTCAAGTCCAATAGATTTATAGTTTGATTTTAGTTCGACCCATTATTTTATATCTAAAAACCATTATATTTAAATCACATAAGTATCTAAAAAAACTCATGTTTCATTATTAGTAAAAAAGCATAATGATATGAATATCACTTCTCAAGCATATAAATCCTTTAAAATATTTTTTTGGAGAATATAATTCTTCAGAACGTTTTTATTCTCCCCCTATCTCAATAATTATTTATAATTCTAAAAAGGGAAAACTATTAAAAATAAAATATTATAGACCATATTAAGGTGGACTATAGTGGTGCAACCCCAGGGTGTCACCCATAACAAATTTCATTCTCTCGAGGGTTAAGGGGATATTATAATAAAGGCATTTGATACCTGATCCATGAAATGCCGATGAGGTGAGGTAGTTTGCGACCTAATTTCCTACCCACAAAGTGTGAAGGATATCCATATGATGGTAGATCATTCTTCTACACCATTGATAGATATAAGTGACTGGCTAGGGGATTCTCATGACAAAGTCAGAGTCTTATAGAATGATAGAATCTATCTCCACATCCTCCAGAACAATGTTTTTTTTTATGAAATATTGGAGATCGGTGAGCACATCTATACCCTTATCTTGAATTGAATTACAATGGAATAAGAATGAGATAATGGTAAAGATGAAAACCATCGACAGTCACACACCACATTTTTACCACACATAACACCCCAAGTATCATGATATATCTGTTGTTCCAGTCGTGGAACCAATAGTTATACCTGACCAAGGTGCTGATGCACAGTTCAGGGAAGAATTTATGAGGATGGTGGAAACCATTCATGGGGCACTGCCTCCTGTCCCATCGATGGAAGATCTGACGCGGGTCTTTCAGTAGTAGAATCCTCCCACATTCTTTGGGGATGGGAGACCGCGGGCAACAGAGTCATGGATAGAAGCCATGCTGATGATCTTTGAGCATCTGAAGATGCCTCCAGAGAGGAGGTTCATGCTCGCTACCTATATGCTACAGAATTCCACCAAGAGATAGTGGGATGTGATCTCATATGGGGTTCATCGACAGGTTATGGATTGGGAGGAGTTTTAACACATCTTCTATGACTACTTCTACTCGAAGACCCTAAGAGATGACTGAGCCCGGGGGTTTGTGAGCCTTGAGTAGGGTACCCTATTGATTATGGAGTATTCCACTCGTTTCACAGAGCTTCAGCGTTTCTCACCCTTCCTTGGAGGAGATAGATTATTCTTGACAAGGATGTTGAGGATGGCCTCATACATGACATCTGCTCTCTGGTGAATATCTTTAGGTTGACTTCCTTCGCTTCCATTGTCAACCAGGCACTGATCACAGAGCAGAATCTAAGGTAATCTAGAGTTGTGAGCCAGGGTGGCTCAACATCCAGAGTTAGTGCTTCTCCAGCTGATATTCGGAAGCTCCGCAGTGAGACTAAATGGGGAGATCTGAGTATGTGGGATGCATCTTATGGTAGCTAGGTGGTGTGATACTAGTGCGAGAGAAGCGGGCATATGAGGTCACAATGCCAGAGAGACCTCGTGCAGTGATGATCTTGCGGCATGTTGGGACACCTTCACCGTTTGTGTCAGGTCATCTCACCAGTCTGTGAACTAGAGTTATTCTAGACGTTCAGGGTGAGTTGGAGGTCATGGCCGTGGTTGTCAGTCACCATGATACCAGTGATAGAAGGGTGGATCAGCTCAGAGTCGTGAGACCGGGTCACAGGGACACGGAGCTGACCAGACTTTTGCGGTTGAGCAGAACCAGCAGGAGTAGGATCTCGGACCTTCTATAGTTTAGGTACGATCCTAGTTTCCTCAATTTTATCTTTATCTCTTTTCAATTCAGGCGATACCTATATCTTTCTAATTTTTACTGTCGTGGAGAGCTTTGGGCTCTGTATTTTTCTTCTGTTGAGATCTTGATGCTAGAATCATTATTGGGGGCTAGAACGACTAGTGTACATCAG
Source organism: Viscum album (assembly GCA_963277665.1). NCBI lineage: Eukaryota > Viridiplantae > Streptophyta > Magnoliopsida > Santalales > Viscaceae > Viscum > Viscum album. The sequence goes on along the minus strand of OY728119.1, from coordinate 1,055,641,865 downwards.
GGAAAGTAGTTACCTCTAGAGATTAGTGGGTGTCACTTCTTATGGGATCTCTATGTCCTAGGGATGACAGGATGTGAAGTTATTCTCTAAATGGAATGGCTAGTTCCCATCTAGGCAGTCGTCGACTGTTATCGCCGCAGGGTGAGTTTCATATCACCAGACGGTGGATCTTTTCTTCATAGTGGTGAATGGGATGTCCAGTCGAGAAGAGTGGGTCCAGAGCATCTTGGGTTAGGAGGAGTTACAGCCCAGACTTCTAGTCTATATCTAGATGATCAGGGGACTTCATTGATGGACTTTCCCCTAGTGGTCGATTGTGTCTGAGATGTCTTTCCAGATGGCGTTTTAGGATTGCCTCCAAAACGTGAGGTATACTTTTCGATCGTGCTTATTCCAGGAGCTACACCGGTGTCCATTCCTTCTTATAGGATGGCTACACCCGAGCTGCATGAGCTCAAGATGAAGTTTGAGGAGTGGTAGGAAAAGGCTTTCATCCAACCCAGTACTTTTCCTTCGGTTTCTTCTGTCCTGTTTTCGAAGAAAGAAAATGGTACTCTTAGTCTTTGTGTGGATTATTGGAAGTCTAACCAGTTGACGGTCATGAACCGGTATCCCTTGACCAGAATTGACAATTTCTTTGATCAGCATTGAGTAGCCATGGTGTTCTCAAAGATTTAATTGAGGTCCGGTTATCATCTGCTATGCGTTAGACCCTCAGAAATACCTCTTACTACTTTCCAGAGTAGGTATGGTCTATATGAGTACATGGTTATGTCGTTCGGTCTCACGAACGTGCCTGCGGATTTCATGGCACTGATGAACTGAGTGTTCCATCCATACATGCATTCCTTTGTGGGTTTTTTCGTGGATGATATCTTCATGTACTCTCACACTCGACATGACCACGCTACACACCTTGAGATCGTTCTGAGTACACTAAGAGAGAATCTGTTATATGCTAAGATCTCAAAATTCCACTTTTGGATGGACCAAATTCACTTCTTGGGTCATGTTATTTCAGATATATGAGTATCAGTAGACCGAGAGAAAGTGATAGTTGTAGTTTCGTGGGAGCATATGAAGAATGTATTTGAGGTGCACAGTTTTCTAGGGCAGATAGGAAAATACAGACGTTTAATTCAAGAATTGTTTCACTTAGCAGCACCACAGACGGGTCTGACTAACAAATGTGCAAAGTTCCTTTGGTCAGATTCTTGTGAGTTATCCTTTCAGGAGCTGAAAGGAAGGTTGACTTCAGCACCGATTCTAGTCTTTCTAGAGTTGGGAAAGAGATATATTGTTTATTGTGATGCTTCAGGTATCGGGCTACGAGCTATTCTTATATAGGGATAAGGAGTCGTTTTGTACAGGTCTTAGCTGTTGAGGCCACATGAGAGGAACTACCCGACTCATGATCTTGAGTTGGCGACAGTTGTTCATGCCTCACGCTGTTGATGACATTATCTTCTCAGAGATAACTTTTTGGTTTTCACCGACCAGAAGAGTCTCAAGTATGACTTCACTCAGTGTGATCTGAATTTGAGACAGCGAAGGTGGGTTGAGTACATTCAGTCCTTTGACTTTTATCTTGCCTATACTCCCGGGAAGGGCAACATAGTGGCCAATTCGTTGAGAAGGAGGAATCAGATACAGGTAGTTCAAGAGGCCAGTAGTGAGTGGATGCTTATGGATCTATTCCCTGAGATTCATTTAGAGGTGCATGATAGACCAGGGTAGACGTTTCTTTCTTCTGTAGTTGTAACCTCTACCCTTCTTGATCGATTACGAATAAGGAATCTATCAAATTATGAAGGCCTAGTCCTACGGGAATGTGTGTGAGTAGAGGACCCTATTCTTGGATGGACCATAGATGAGGATGAGGTCTTTCATTTCTAGGGGCGCGTATGGGTGCCAGCAAATATACACAAGGAGCTAATGTGGGACTTTCATTCCTCAGTTTGGGCAGCTTATCCTGGTGTCACCAAAAAGTATCGTGATCTACACCGTCAGTATTGGTTCCCAGACATGAAGAAGGATATTGGTGGTTTTGTCATGAGGTTTTCCACCAGTCAGTAGGTGAAGGTGGACCATCAGCAGCCAGTAGGGATTCTATAGCAGTTACCCATTCCCGAGTGAAATTGCAACGACATCGCGATGGATTTCATGATAGGGTTACCGAGGTTTCCTTGAGGGAACAATGCAGTATGGGTTTTCATTGACAGACTCACGAAGGTTGCTCACTTATTTCCGATCAAGGAGACTATCAGTGTTGATGAGCTGGGAAGAATGTACATCGGAGAGATTATACGTCTACATGGGGTTCCACATGCCATCGTTTCAGATAGGGATGCATGTTTTACATCTCAGTTCTCTCAGGGGCTTCAGAAATCTTTGGTTATACAGGTACTTTTGAGTACAACATACCATCCCCAGATAGATGGTCAGTCTTAGCATACGATTCAGGTTCCTGACCACATGCTTCGAGCTTGCATTCTGTAATTTGGAGGTTCATGGGAGAATCATATACCTTTAGTGGAGTTTTCCAACAATAATAGTTTTCAAGAAACTATTCAGATGGCACCTTATGAGGCTTTGTATGGTTGGCCATTCCGATCACCCTTATGATGGCTGAAGGCAGGTGAGGCTGCTTTGCTGGGACCTTGTCTTGTTCAGGAGACCACAGAGTAGATAGATATTATTCGGAAGATGATGGATGTTGCACAGTATCGAATTAAGTCTTATGATAATTAGCGGATATGACATCTGGAGTTCGAGGTCGGGGATCAGGTTTTTCTATGTGTAACACCGAGTTTGGGGAACAGAAGGATCAGGAGACACAGTAATCTTTAACCGAGGTATGTCGGGCCATTTGAGGTGTTAGAGAGAGTTATTCCGGTTTCCTACCAGTTGCAGTTACCTTAGAGGTACCGAGTTATGCAAGACGTCTACAACGTTTCATATATTCAACGTTCCTTTTCAGACCCGGCTCATGTCCTTCAACATAAGGAGGTTGAGCTTGAAGTAGATGCATCATTAGACAAGCATCCTATTCGAATTTTTGATCACAGTACAAACGTTATATGTCGTCGGTCTGTTCCTCTGGTACAAGTGTTATGGCAGCAAAGGCGAGTAAAGGACAAGACTTGGGAGAGGGAGGCTGATGTACGAGCTCAGTGGCCAGAGTTGTTTGGGGTTTCTTCTTCTGCGATGTGCTAGGGAAATTCCGGGATGAATTATTTTAAGGGGGGAAGTTTTTAAGAACCCAGACCTTCTTTTCAGGTATGGATTCCTTTTCTAGTCAATTTTGAGAAAAAATATGTTTATCAGGAGGTTGTGCAAGGGAACACAGTTGGCGCACGGTCTGAACACATAGTGTGGCCAGCCTAGGAAACCATGAACCCTTGATAGTGGGCTCTGCACGAGCTGTGCATGGTTTGTCAAACCATGCGGGAAAGCCGTGAAAAGTCCGTGGATGAGACAGTAGCAACTTCACAGTTGGTTTATGGTTTTCCAAACCATTCGTTGTAACTGTGCAACCACATAAAGTTAGGGTTCTTATGTCCCGAGCCACTCGGTATTTCACATTCCCCCACCATTCTTCCTCCTACTCATGTCTCACATGAGATTTGAAATTTTAATAGGTTGGGGGAGCTCCTTGGCTTGCTTTGGTGGAAAATCGAAGGGGTTTCTTAGCGGATCGAAGGCGGTTCTCCTCTAGTAAGTCCCTATTTTGGTTCTTTGAGTTTTTGGCTGGGGTTATCCGTATTCCTCTCTTAGTTTCCATGATCTTGAAGGGTTTCATGTAGATCTAGGGTTGTGTTTTCTTTTGTGTGTTAGAGGTAGAACTTGTTGATGTTAGGGAAGTGTTTTTAGGTGGTTTTGCGGAGGCTTTCACTCGGTCTGAAGCGCATTTGGGCGAAGTGGTCAATTTTTCCAAACCCTAAGAGGTAGGTGGTTTATGACTTTACGTTTAAGGTCTTTGAATTGTATGTGAAAAATCTCCAATACCCATGAATGGGGTATTGTGTGTATAACATTTTTAACACTGTTAATTTCCTGCTTTGCTAGTTTGTGCGAGTAGAGGTTATTTGTATGTGAATATGGTTGATTGTTATGAATTGGAGGTGTTTCTCATGTATGTTCTGTTTATGACCGTTTGGATATGTTTTTCTAGTTAGGTTGATTTTCTTGTTTCACATGCCTAGTATTGTAATATGGAGTGATCTTGTTTATCTGACATGATTATATGTTATATACTACTAGAAAATTTGTTCTTGAGGTTTACTTTGGCCGATACGGGTTGCTATACTTATTTTCCTTACACAGGGCCATGAGAACCTGATGTAATTGACCATAGGAAGAATGGATGTAAGGGATTATCCAAAGAGTCTTTATAATTTACGATGTGATACCACATGGGGAATTGATGTTGAGTGTTTCCCCAGAGAGAATGTAGTTCGTCGACTCGGGCCAGAGAGGGAATGTGACGTCAGTTCTTCCCTAGAGCGCCTTTAGATACGATATGAGACTATAGGGGGAATTGAAGATATGTTCTTACTCATAGAGTCTATATTAATGCTGAACTAGATGCGTTAGATTAAGTTTTCTACCCAGAGGGTTGCATATTTTTGATCGGTAGGACCAGAGGGGATAGGTTGTGGGAACTTCCTGGAGGGTTACCTGTTTGTTAGATACTTTCTTGTGTCTATTAGGTAGGGCCAGAGGGGATAGGATATGAGTACTTCCCAGAGGGTTACCACTTTTGATTATCTACTTTGTTTAGTTGTTGCTTGATATTTGAAAATATGGGTTGTTACTATTTAGTAATTTCGTGTTTACTGTTTTCTTCACTTTTACCTGCCATATATTGACTGAATAATTGGCATAGATCTTGTGGTGGTTGCCTACTGAGACTCGTCTCACACCCTATTTGGGCTATGATTTTGGGCCCAAACAGATTATATTATTGCAGGTATAGATAAGGTCAAGATCCCTTCTACTTCCAATACTTGACATGATGTGGAGATGGAGATCATGGGACCAAGATATGGCTTGTGATGTTGAGAAGTTTATCTTCTTTCTTATGCACTTTGGTTTAGCGTTTTTTTATTCCATCATTTTGGATTGTTTGGATATTTTCATAGATATATACGTACCATGAATCACTTTATATATTTGTACTACACTTGTTTATCATATCAGTCATCCACAGTTTTCTGTTGTTGGAAATTACTGCTTCCACTATTGTATATTTGTTTATCTTCAACTCTGTTACTCTACCAATGAGGTCATAGTTTCCCCACTATCACACCCAAGGCCCTCACTTCTAGTCAGAACCCTCTGGAATTCATGAAAATGTGCTTGAGTCAATGTGAACAACTAGGTACGGGGTGCCTCTGGGTGGCTTTCAAAACCGGGTCATTACAAATGGTAAAATTATCCATTATAGTAATGAATTTGGCTTCGTTCAATAGTCGATCCAAATTGACCAAACCTATATCATTCATGAAATGTGTCTTGGGTAATCTTGTCACAGAATCCATGGTGACATCATTAAAAATTCACTTTGGAATGGGAATAAACAACAATAGCCCAATGAGACTCTAATTTTTGGCCCTCACAAACTGATAGTTCAAACATATCACCATGAATCACGTTATATTCTTCTTAATAATAGGGAACCACTACTATCTAAGGAGATTATTATGCATCTTTGTCAGACCTGGTTGTACCTCCAATCATGAAGAATGAAATTTTCTCATCAGATCCTAGAACAATCCCTTAAAATCCTATATTCAACCATGGATAAGAAGAACATCAATACTACTAGGAGACCAATCCTGTTGTGTCTCCCAATTATATAAGCTTCCACTCAGATATGATCCCTCTAGATTAGATAACTACTCTGATTTTATTCGGTCATGGAGGATGGTTATAACAAATGTCCAAGTCATAGATACTCATACCTGGGTGTCCTGATGAACCAGTTGAATGTTGCCAAAGAATTACATCATCTTCCAATTGTCGCAAGACTATCGCATGATCATGGTCTCCATATTCCAGAATATGTCATTGAAATAATGTTTCCATTTCTCTGTGTGTAATCCAGCTCTTTGTCAAAATCCTTATGATACTCAAGCCACCTTCTATTCTGAAGGCTTAGGTCCCCCTGAGAAATGATTTACTTGAGGCTCTTGTGGTCTGTGTACACCATGAAACTCTCACACAAATTATAGTTTTTTAATATCTCAGGGAATGTGCCACCACAACTGAATCCACATAACGAGTAGCATAATTCATCTCAAGCAATATGAGTAATCTAGAGCCAAAAGAAAATACTTGATCTTACCACAACAAAACATCTCTGAATCTGACTCCAGATGTGTCATAGTAGAATGAATACTCCATACTAGGATTAGGTAAGTTGAGTATTAGTGTTTATTTCATATATCGCTTATGATCTTGGAAATATCTCTTGTTGGTTTCTAGAAAATCATACCTAACCCCTTTCCTAGACAGACTGGACATCAGTGCTTCCCGATAGGGGAAGTCCAAAATAAAGTTCCTCTAATAAATTTTTATACCCTAAATACTCAGATTGGTAAATAAATTATTAGGTATATAAAAATATATCATGGATTCAACCTTCTTTGGGTCCACTAACACTCTATCCTCTAAGATAACATGTCCTAGGAAGTGCAATCTTTTAATTGAGAAACTGAATTTGGATAACTTGAAGTAAAGATGATGATTTGTCAATGTACTCATCAAGAATTCAATATGTTTGGAATTATAGTTTTCTAACTATGATTACACAATGATTTTATCAATAAAAAATGATCTATGAATGGATGAAATATCTGAATCATTAAAGACCTGAATATCGCTAGTTTCTTCATTAGACTAATCAACATCACTAAAAACTCATACAAGTAAGTCATGTTCCTAAAATTAGTTCAGTGTATGTCTGATTGTCTCACCCTCAAATGATGGTTCACTATACCCAATTAAATCTTGGACCATGTCTTGGAAACTCTCAGTTGGTATAAGAGTTCATCGATGTATGGAAGGGGATATAATTTCTTCATTGTTATCTGAATCAATGAATGATTGTCCATACATAAATATAATGTCCCACTATCCTTCGTAGAAAACGCATGGGAGAACACCATGGGGATGTACTTTCCATATAAAACCCTTATCTTCCATATCATCAAACATAAAATTCAAATCATAAACCTCTACGGGTTCCATCCTAAGAGGAATTATAGAAACTAACTCTTCTCCTAGAATCAAGTAGATCATGAACCCAATCTCTTGACTGGGTGTTATGTCATAAAAATCATCAAAAAAATCATGAAAACACACTAACAATGGGGGGAAATTATCGTGAATCATTTATACATAATCTATAGGATGAAATGATATATGTGCCTCTATAAAATGGAATATGTCATGAATTGGTCTTGCATGACCAGCCTGAAGATCACACTCACCCAAGTGAGCATATATTCCTCATTCCGGAGATTATAAATGTAACTCTTAAAATATAATATTAAATTTGAGACTAGTATAAAACTAAAAACCCATACCTAGAATAAAATAAAAACATATCATTTATAGAATAAATGTTTCCCAAAAGAATTGGTGACCACAAATTTCAAGAGAACCCTCCTTGCATCTCTGGTACCCTATAAATATACTCCCTATAGTGTGTTAATAGTTATGAACCCATCTATGATCTTCACATCCAAAATCCAACCTTTTTAAAAAAATAAATAAATGAATCTGATTCTCTTATATCAAATAAAACAAAAGATAACATAGATGATACATGAATCATAACTTTTATATGAAGTTTCCTAATCAGGATCCAAGTATCACTGAGAGGGGGAGGGGTGGATAAGTGATATCTTTTTATTTTATATTTCCTTTCTTTTTGAATCAACCATCATCTCTTGTTAATGAGTTATTTCCCTGAGTAATGCACATGACCACAAGAACACAATATTTACAAGGTTCACTACTCTACAAGAGTTTCTACATACTTTGTATGCTACGAAAATAATCCAGTACCACACAATCCACTAGAAAACAATCATTTGATGTGTAATACAATGAGTAAGATATTACCTTACACTTTTGTATCACATGGGAGTCAATATGAATGTGTGTGATCCCTCTTAGCACAAATAGGGAAATATAATGTTTTGGTGCTTCTTTACAATTCATCAAGCATATTATCTGAATTACAACTCTTCACTCCACTACCTAGAAGCTGGCAAGAACTCACAAATGTAGAACTGATTATGTGAAAAGACCCCTAATATTTCTACACAGCCACTTGGTTATCTTTCATGAAATTAAAATTCCTTGAATAGACAAATTCATTTTGGCATGGAAACATTATTTCATTCAAATTCCTTTTCCGTGCAACTTTTCACTTTATTGCACAACATATGTTTCATATGCAAACCTCTTTCTTTTCACAAATCACACTTAGAATATAATTTTACATGCTTCGGAGCTCGATATTTTCGATGTGTCAGGATCTTAATAAATGATAGGGTTCACCTAAAATTGATTGTTATTTTTAACCCTGCATGAAGAATAATAATCCGTTTTTAAGACCCTCTTCATGAGCGTAAAAACACTTTCACGCAAAATCATATTTTGCGCAATTTACAAAGTATTTCGCGCACTTCATGCCTTTTCCATTTTTCTCTATTCTGATCTCAAAACACCCATTTCACACAATATTATAAATAGTGTTCCATATTCTGCTCAAAACCAATCATTTGAGCATCATCATTTTTCATATACTTTGTGCCTTTTCCAAATTGCAATGTTCTCATCCTGAAACATCAATTGCGCACAAATATTCAAACCCACATGAATTTATCACACAACTTTATCTACCAAAACTGAATATGACTAGAAACACATTTTCTCCCACTTTCCTTCATAAGTCTTGAATCATACATTCTCCTAAATTATGATATTTTTGAAAAATATATCAGTAAAGCATCGCTTGATTATTCAAGCCCTTTACAATGTGAATGCATTTATCTTCATTGAAAAGAAGACAATACTCTGCAAATTAAAAATATTCTTACATCCTAATCCATCCAACGTGGTCCCAAAAATATCCCCCATTTTATTTTTTGTCAACCAAGATTCAAAAATCACTGAACTTTGTAACCTCAAGCAATGGATTACTTATCAAAAATTATATTCCTATGTGAGGTAACACATTCTAGGAAACAATAATTATTGAAATCCAAAACCATGCTGTCCAAAAGTAGTGACTATGGAATTTCATCAGAAAATATTCCAGGATTATATGTCAGCATTCTTCACTTCTCCAACATTCATATAATACAAATTTTTTATTTCCTACATTCACTCCAACAAAATGTAAGAACATTTCACACAATTACATGTTGGATTCACAGCTGACACATAACTGCACCTTTATTAATGCATCCATAATGATAGATTTACGGAAATTTTACCCATTTACAACACCATCCTAATGTAATATGAAAAAGAGGAAAAATTCCCATACCCCAACCTTTATGAGAAGATGGTTGGACACCCATGTTGAACCACAATTTAGTAAATGGTTCATTCGGTAAATGTTTTGTGAATATGTTAGCATTTTGTTCTGTTGTAGGAAGGTACTCCTACATCAATTAAACCTTCTCCACATGTTCTTTGATGAATTGGTGCATTATTTCAATGTGTTTTGAATGATAATGTTGTACTGGATTCCTTGTAAGAATGATTTCATTATAATTATTACATCCCAAGAACAAGGGTAGATTTACTTCAACAAGGAGATATTTTGACTAATTCTTCCTCCACATGAGTTAGGTAGCATCTTGTGTAGATGAAATTTTCTCAACTACAACTATTTTAAGAGTAATTGAATTATTTTTCATTTTATGCCAACTCACACATCTTTTCCCTAGAATGAAAACTCTACCATATGTGGATATTCTATCATCAATGATTCATTCCCAATTAGCATCTAAATACCTAAATAGATTAAAATTTTTTGAGCCATAATACCTGATTCCAAATTTTTTTATGCCTTCTATCTATCTAATAATTCTGTTTATATAAATCAAATGTGATTTTTTAGGAGCGCTCTGAAATCTTGCACATAAGGTAATAGCATAGACGATGTCGGGTCTTGAGGGAGTCGAATATAATAGACTTCCAATCATTATTAGAAACAATTTCTGATCAACTTACTTGCCTATCCACCTTTAGAAAACATGGTTCCCATTGAAAGTTCTATTGACACTAGATTTGAATCTTCCATGGCAAACATATTCATAAGTACCCTATCATCCTTTTCTTGAGACAGAAAAATGTGATTCTTCATCTATGAAATTTGTAACCCATGAAATTATTTCATTTTTCCCAGCATGGACATATCAAAACATTTCATCATATCCTCCACAAATCTTTCACATGATCTTTAATCATTCCCAACAATGATAATGTTTTCGACATAGAAAATTATGATCATAGAAAACTCCTAACACTCCTTGATGTAAATATTTCTATCAACTTTAACATTCTTAAAATTCTTCTTCCTCGAGAAACTATCAAATTTACAATACCATTCCCTCGGAGCCTGTTTTAGCCTGTACAAAGCCTTCTTCAACATGGACACATAACATTTATCCTTTCCAATAACAAGTCCACAAGGTCGATCAACGTAACCTTCTTTGTCAAGATCACCATTCAAAAATAACGATTTTACATCCATTTGAATGATTTCGTAACAAGAGAAAAGGATTCATCAAAATGAATGCATTCGATTTGTGAATACCCTTTCAAACCAATCATTCCTTGTCTCTTATCACATCATATTCTTCACTCAGCTTGTTCCAGAAAACCAACTTTTACAAAAAAAGTTCATGTTTTCCATCTTGGGTACAGGTTCCCAATTATCATTCATCTCTATCTAATCAAGCTCTTCATTCATAGCCTAAACACATTCTCGATGCTCAAATGCTTAATTTAAATCATTTGGATCAATATTCGAATAGAGAGAAGTGTGTGTAATGGCATTTATTTTTCTTCTTGTTTGAACCCTCAGATGTTGATCTCCAAAAATATTCAGAGCCTGCACTTATTTCCTCATCCTAGGTTGAGCTGGTCGAATTTCATCCTTGTCACTTGAGATTGATGTTTCTAATTCCTCATCTTGAGTAGGACTAACATGGTCTGTAGCATTATCAGAATTGTTAACAATATCTTCTTTATCCTTCTCAACTTCCACATCAACATATGACTACTTTTCATTCTCAACATTATAAATGACATTCACATATGGAAAATCAAAAACTCTTCCTATTTATTTGTTGATACATCTATATCCTCTTACTTCTAGATCATAGAAAAGAATAATCCCATTGTCTCATCTTATATAAAACATTCCAAGGTTTCCCCCTTTCTTATTTATAATGCATGGACTTCAAAAAACACTTAAGTGTTTCAAACATAGAGTTTTTTCATAGAACATTTCATATAGAGTCATATCTGATTTTGGCCTATAGAAACTTCTGTTCTGAATGAACACAATAGTGCTCATGGATTTTCTATAATAATAATGAGAAAAAATATGTTCAAGTAACATAGTTCTCCCCATTTCTACCAGACTTATATTATTTGTTTTAGGAACCCCATTTTTTTGAGGTGTGTATGGTGAACTGAACTCATGATTAATTACATTCTTCTAAAGATAACTTTCATACTCTTCATTCATATACTCACCACCATTATCAGTTCTCAGCTTCTCTACTAAATACTATCATTCCTTCTCTTCTTTCCTCCTAAAACTCTTAAACATTTTCAGAGCATCTAACTTATGTCTCATGTACATAACAAAAGTAATGTGAGTAAAGTCATCAATGAAAGTAATGAAGTACTTATCTCTATTTATAGACTGTTTTCTAATTGATCCATAGATATCAGAACGTATAAGTTTCAAGGGTTGTTTTGAGCTAAATTTTACTCTTGTATGTATAGAGGTTGTAATATTCCCTTTCTCAGAAATAGTTAAACACCATTCTCTTCTTCTAGATAAATCATGCAAATCTCATACACTGTCTCGCATTAATAACATGAAAAAGTTTCTCTGAATCATATATCCTATCCTCTTATTCCATAACTTATTTTCATCCACCACACCCATGTAAGAAGATTTCTATACTTCACTAACATGGAACAAATTCACTTTTGAATGTTGGCCTCTTGTAACTAAATTTACATTATTATCACTTTTCATAAAAAATAGAACCATTCAAAAATAACTTTTTTACCCTCATCACAAAGTAGTGACACACTTAGCAGTTTTTCATTAAGCCTGTCAACATATAGTGTTTTCCTGGATTTTATTTTTCCATTCCAATGACGACTGATCCAACACATTTGATCATTAGATAATCTTTGTTTCCAAATGTCACAGTTCCTTATTTGATATCATTCACATTCATTGATAGTATTAAGTCTCCAATAATATGTGATGAACCACAACTGTCAAGGATCAATTTTCGTTCTCCTTTCATATATTTCAAAGACGTTTCAACCACATGAGATTTATATTCATCCTTTTCTCCCACTGTTTGTTGTTCTTCCAATCACCTAGTGAAGTCAATGTGTTCTGTCTAGACAACCAAAAACACATTCTTTTCGAACCTAGAAGACCTTCCTTTGTTATAATTTAAAAAATCCATCTTCTGGAAATTTTTTGAAAAATTTTTCTTGTTCCGGTAACAAAATAAATAAACCATAAGAAAGATGTATAGGTCGATAACATCTTTCACATACAGTTTCCAATGGTTGGAACTTATTATCAAATTTTACACCATCCTTCTCAGATGTCTTCAAGACATTCATTTTAGGTTTTTCCTTTTGCAAAGATTGACTCCCCACATTCCTTTTCTTTAAAATCATCTGGAATAGTAGTGAGGTTGTTGGTTGAACCAACACATATTTTCCATTTGTCTAAATCTAACCAAATACCAGTAGTAGCCATAAAATGAATATTTCCATATGAAACATCCATACTGATAGGAGTGGTGAACATGCTTCTCAGTAATCTTATTGACAAACTATGCTGACTATTGACTTGTAACATTCTTCTTTAGCTCAAATATATATTTAGAATTACCAGAACCATAATTAGTAAAAATATTTCTAGACTCTGGATTTTTATATGCTTATAATTTTCAGGATTTTGAACTTTGAAAACATACGTAGCCTTTATATCGTTATTCTTATCCAAACCAGTTCCATCTTTCTTTTCAACCTTTGATGGTATATTTTTTTTATCTTTCTTAGGTTCGATATTAGAATAATTTTTAGAGTTTTTAAACATTGTTTTCCTTTAATCGTCTTTAGAAAGTTTGTGCTGGAAAAGTTACAACTCATCTTCTTTTTCATTCATCTTTACTTCAAGATGGTCACTATGATTCTTTTCCCTCTCAAGATAATTGTTCAGATCATCAATATCCCTTTCAATTTTTTTATTCTTATCAGAAAATCATTCTTTTACATTTTATGAATAGTTTTAATTTTTCAATTTCATGTTTTCCTAAGACATTTTTTATTTCTCAATCATTCTTTTAATGCCTCTTTCAGATACAGTTCATGATGAGTTTCCTATTCATCAGTACTACTGCTATCATAATCTTCATTATTCACTATTTCCAAAATGGTACTCTCTCTAGCATTCTCAACAATATATTTTTTAGATTCAATATTATTATCATTATCTACTTCATTTTGTTGACAAAAAGCTTATTCTTTTTTATTTGATGAACATTTTATCCTTTACACTTCCACAATGTTTATCTTTACCACCTAGTTTCTTCCATGACCTTCTTGGTCTTCTTTTATCTTCATCACCATCTTCATCTTTAACTTTTTATGGTAATTAGCAGCAAAGTGTCCATTAACTCCACATTCAAAACATTCCAAAGGGATATTCCCATTGTATTTCACTGTGCCTCTTTTCACATTTTTAAAAAATAAGGATAAAATTTCATCAAAATTTTGACATACCACGTTTTGAGTGTCGGATTCCCTAGTTACATATTCAAAAACAATTTTCTTCGACTTCTCTTTATTTTCAGCTTTGAGAGACATTTACCTATCATCTTTTTCTTTTCTATTCACATTCTTCTCACTTCTCATTTAATAAGTGATGAGGGTGCTATGAAAACCATCCAGAGATAATGTTTTACAGTCTCTGTCTTCTAGTGATGAAACTTTTGCATCATATTTTTTCATAATAATTCTCACAATCTTTTCAAAAATTATAGATTCCTCTTACTTATCATAAAGAAATATGATTGTAGAGAAAATTTCATTTAACCTGGTAAATAAGTCTGCATATGATTCATGATCACTTATATTTAAGCCTTCATACATCAGCCTCCAAATTTGATGTTTCTACATCTTCACTTTTTTATTTCCCCCATATATGTTTTCCAGTTTGTCTCAGATTCCTTTGGTTGTTGCGACATAATTTACTCTTAAAAATTAACTCTCAGAAAGAAATTATAGTAATGCATTTTTTTTCTACTCCATCATTCAAAAACAATGTATCTGTAGGATCAAGGGGAACCATGTCATCAACAGGAGTAAATCCATCTGTAGTAGTTTCAAGAACTTGATATCCAAGAGACATAAGAAAAGGAATTATTCTATCTTTCCATATATGAAATTTTTTCCCATAAAATATCAGAATCCCCTTAATATTCACGCAATTTAGATTCTCCATCAAAACTTCTCTTCAAAACATCAGCAAAGAACAAACGAAGGGAACATGTCCCTCTGATTCCAATTGAAGTTACCCAATTAGGATCCATGTATCACTCAGAGGGGGATGGGGTGAATTAGTTATATCTTTTTCTTTTATGTCTCATTTCTTTTGGAAACAATCTACACCTACAGTTAATGAGTTCTTTCCCTACTAAACACACACAACCATAGAAATATATGATTTACCAGGTTCACTACTAAACAAGAGTAGATATGTCTTTGGTATCGTACGTAAAAAATCCAGTACCACAGAATCCACTAGAAAACACTCCTTTGATTTGGAATACAATGAGTAGGATATACCCTTACACTCGTGTTTCACATAGAAGACAATCTACAATTGTGTGTGCACCCTCTTAAAACAAATAGGGTAATATAATGTTTCAGTGATTCCTTACAATTCCACAAGTGTATTATCTATTGTACAAAAAATCACTTTCCTACCCAGAAGCTGGTAAGAACTGCCAAACACACAACTAAATATGTGAGAGGGCACCAAATCTTTCAATGCAACATTTAGGGTATCTTGTACATAATTCAAATACCTTGCACATAATATTTCATTTTGGCATGGAGAACATATTTTGTGCAACTTCCTTTTTCACGTAACTTTTCACATTTTCTCACAACTTCCATTTCCTTTGAAAACCTATTTATTTCTGAGAAACTCACATAGCATATAATATTACATGCTTCAGAGCTCGATATTTCTCTAAGTGTCTACCCATAACATATAATAGCGGGACACCTTGTATTTATTTGAATTTTCAACCGTGTGTGAAAACACTTATCCACACGTAAAACCCTCTACATGCGCGTAAAAAATCCTTCACACATAATCATATTTCACACACTTTGTTGAGTTTTCCCACGCTTAATGCATTTTCCATTTTTCTCCATTCTTATCTAAAAACACCCCTTGATCTCAAAATTGTAAAAAACATTCCATATTGTTGCGCAAGATCAATCTTTCAAGCAGCCTCATTTTTGGAGAACATTGCCCAATTTTTTATGCAATCCATGGCTTTACCAAATTTCGATGTTCTGATCCTGAAACGTCAATTGCACACAACTATTCGAACCCCCTTCAATTTATCTCCCAAACTTCTCTACCAAAACTGTATATGGCTGGAAGTACCTTTACTCCCGCTTTCCCTCATAAGGATGGAATCACAAGTTATCCTATCTTATGATATTTTTGAAATAGAAATCAGTAAAAAATCAGCTAATTCTTAAAGTCTTTTACAAATTTAATTTATTTTTCTCCTTTGACAAAAAATGGAAACACTCTAAAAAAGAAAGCTCTTCTAACTTTCTTCTCCACTCAACTTGGTCCCAAAATTATGGTAGAAGGAATTACACCAAAACTAGTCATAGTGGTCTACATATAATGCAATGTTTTCTCATCTTCTTCATGCTATAGTTTGAATCCCTTTTTTGCTCCTTATGAGTGGTATTTCCACTCATGTACTGGGGTACCTTTTCCCCAATGTTGTCCTGAGTTCCCAGTAAAACTCCTGCTACCAGTATACTAAGGAGTAGCTATGTGTTTTCCATACATAGGTTACTATCCTGATCCCCTAACATCTATGTATAATGTAAATTTACAATAAATAAATTTTAAGATGACCCGTCCCGTTTTTGACACATTACTTCATTGGGTGTTGAAGACAATCTGTGTTCTTGTGTACCCACCTTCCATAGTAAAACAACTTCACTGAACCACAGACATGAGGTGAAATTATACTCCCTTGACCATATTTCTTTCAAATTACTTATTCACTACTCTCATAGTAGTGATTCTTGACACATGAAGAATATTTTCCAAATCTCCCTATTGAAACTGTATGGATACTACTCAGGTCATCTCTCAGATTACCTTCTATGATGAGATCCAGAATCATTACATCAAAAAGGATTCTCATGTCATGTATGTTCTCCTTTGATATAATCTCATAGTGAATCCCATCATGAAAACATGTCACCTAGTAGATCTCATCTTCTTCTAAGGATAGAGTGAAGCACTTGAAGTCAGTGAAGCATGTGGAAAATTATATCATTAACATATTTCATTACATCATGTGGGTGAAATCTTGAGCTTTCTAATCCCCAAGAATATCATTATAGAAGTGGATCAAAAAAATTCCCTTGATTTCCTTCTATGATAACTCACCTTCCTACCCGGCTTGATCTATAATGTCCTACCAATGCTTGGTGGGTCCATGAATCTTGTATACAATAAGATTAAATTCCTATATTTAGGAATCTAAATGTTCTAGAATGTTATTTTCAGTAACTAAATTTATAATTTAGTTACCTATGGGCCTCCCACACCCTGAAAAAAGGAAGATAGTATAGCTAAACTCTCTTATCAGCTAATGCATCGAAGGAATGTTGTGGACATTATCTCTTTCCATAGATCACATGACCCTCAGGAAGATATTGTTGAGAAGGTAGTCCATATGATTCTATGGTGCCATAAGAAGAAACTTTTTAGTATTGTTAGGATCATGATAATTTCTACTCGCCTGAAGATCAATTCAAATATGAAGATTATGCATTTTATCTAAAATATGAACACGCTCCTTAAAACACAGAGTTACAACAATGTCAACCTAAACTAGTGACAAAAAAAAGGAATAACCAGTTTGTGGTCTCAATAATCATTGCTTAACACACGAATTTCTTAACATAGTTGTTTAAGTAACATAATTTTTCATGTATTTCAAGGGTTCTCATTTAATAATTCATACATGGAAATATATCACATTCAATATATATGTCCCTATCATGAACAATTCAGCTCAATATTTTCCCTTTCTAGATATAATGACTCATGCGTACTTACATCGCACTATACATGGAAACAATTATAAATATCAGGAAACAATAACATCACACAACATGTGAATAAACCAAGGTGAAATAATTTGAACCATAATAAGATAACATCATTAAAAAATCAATTAAGGGTTATTCATATTTCCCCAAATACATGGGTTAGCTTTTCCCATGAACAATCTCATTACAATATCTTGAATCGTTATAGTCTCCTTTATACCCTTAAAAAATTATAATGAAGTAGTAAATTAAAACATGATGCCTCTGAAACCACTTTCTAAATGAAACAATATGAATAATTTAATAGAAAAATGATGCTATGAAATTTCAAATGAATAAATCATAAAAACAATAGTATGATGCGATATCCATCTAAATCTCACTAAATTTTTTGATGATATTTATATAGAAGAAATACATAACGAATCAAATAAATACTCCAAATACCCCAATATCAAACCCCATGTACGTCTTGTATTCAACACCCAACCCATCAAATAAAGCAAAAATAAATAAGTGGGTCCCTTTCCCCTGTCCAAACCAACATCCATAAGATCATTCAGGGTGCCATCTAGGGTGCGAGTACATCTTAGTAGATCGACACTCCCTAGTCTAAAAACATAACCAAATAAATATTGAGCATCCAATATAGTGATAAATTGGGTACTGATATAATAAATTAATAATATGTATAAAGTAGTCCCACAAATCCCTAATCTACGGGTTAACAACTAGGGTCATCCAAACCTACTTAAGTGCCCTGCATGGAATATATGGATAAATGGGAATTCCCCTTTATATTTGTAGATTACCCAACAAGTGGAAGATTTTATCCCTGGGGATGAATCTCACAACGATCACATTAAAAAATGGTCACTTCCCACTTGATATCTAGAATATAAGCCATAGGAATCCATAGATAGTGTATATAGTCCTTATAAACAGAATAATAACACATTGTACACATAGACATCATGTACTCATTCACCTATACCATAGGGAGTATGAAATAATACACCATTCCCCCATGGGTCATCATAAATTGGGAATTGTATCTAGATGAAATGAACATGCCAAAAAGAATACCACCCTCTGGAATTGATCACAATCGATGTCAAAAAATATCAAAAGGTTAGAAAGGAATATATACGAAAAAAAACAGACCAGATATATCACCACAATGTGAAATGATAAATTCATCAAATTATCATATGTCTAGAAATTTATGTATCATAAATACATTTATTTTAATTATGCTTATAAATATATCAAACTTATTTTTTATATAATTTATATATATGTCTATTAACATATCAATTAACATATTTTACCTCTGGTGACTCTACCTGATTAAATCACACGAATTATATCTTTTTCAAATTCATAATATCAATAAAATAATAAATACTTTTTTCCAAAATATATTATGGACTTAATATTAAATATCAAAGTCTCAAAAAGGTACATGTATGAAACACCTATTTGGTGGTTGTATATCTCAGTCTCCATGCCAATAGACCCAATGTGATTCAAAGGATAGTATAAAAGGATGAAGGATCAACATTTAATTAGGATTATCCAGTTTATTAAGTCGTATATGTTGTGTATTAGTGTGGTCTCACATATTTGACATACTATGGATAATTAAATCAGAAGAAAGTGATAATATTTGGACACCCTCCATAATTTGATGATAAATGCAATTATCTCAATAGGAAAAACTAAAGGAGAACGATGGTGATGTTGATAACAAGGGAAATACAATGATAACACACATAGATATTAAAACAAAATTTAGTGAAAGCCAAGAGATCACCCCATGATAATGGAGAAAGATTGAAAATAAAACAAAGGAACTCACCATAGATTTAATGGTATACTCAAACATCCAGAGTGGAACAAATTTCTCCAAAATCATATGGAATCACCCTATGATTTATGAGAGAATTTTTTAGCATGAATAAAACTAGTCCACACATGGAGTGTGGGATTAAAAATCTAACCCAAAGAAATTCACGACCTAAATTTATTTTACGATTTGAATTTCCAAATTTGTACAACATGCTGAAAAGCATGTCACCCGAGGTCAAAAAAACTGTAATTTACCAATTCAGTATGTGAAATAGTTTCATAGTGTGTAATTGTTTGAAACTCAAAACGAGTTCATGTAATGTATCTAAAATCTTTTCTCAGTTATGTAACCCATTCATGACATGAAATTTTCATGTATATAGATCACATCCAGATTCTATAGATAAACCCAAGACTATCACTAATGATTTCCAAATAAAACAAGAAACCTTGAAAGCCTTTTCCCCCTTTATAGACAGACTCTGTTAATTAAAAAACACATAGCCATAAATATTAGTTAATTTTTCCTAGAAAAATATATCTATCCTCAAATGAAATTCAAACACTAAGATTAAATAAGATATGAAATCCCAACTAAGTAGGTTCAACCAAATCTCTAGAGGGACATACCTGAAAAAAATACGGGATCTTAAAAACTGATTATTTTATGTTTTCTCAATTGAAATTTCTTATATCTATAATTGTATATTTATTTTACACAGGAAAAAAATTAGAATATGGATCATGAAACATACTCCCATGTCCTCACCCCTACATAATATGTAAATTATTTTTCTGTATTGTTCAATGATGATTTTGGTTTTTACTAGGGTATCTAGAATGATGTTTGAGGAATGACTTTGGGTCAAAAGATATATTTATTTCATTTCCTTTCTATGGTGATTATGTACATGAAATATATGTAACATATGGGTTGTAGTGACATTTTGTTGAATGAAATATTGTAGTGTCAATTAGTGGATGTGTTTTCTTATTCCTAGTATTTTATTAGGTGAATTCCTCCCATATGAACATTTTATAGCCTCATTGGTAGTCTCCAACACATTTCTTATTTGAAACGGGATTTGGAGGCCACCCTAAGTTTCACAACCATCAGGGGAGGAGATTTTAGTTGGATTGGGTCATGAGAATGTGGAATCAAATAATTTCGTAGTGCAATGTGGTAGGGTTTCTTGTAAGGAACTTTTAAGGATTTAATGGAATTGGTAGGGTAGTGATTATACTTGAGATTGACATCTTATATAAAACATGATGATCAGGTGGGATATAGAAATTTTTGGTACACTATGATCCGATGAAAGGATTTTGACAACCTATAGAGTATGATTTATTGAAATTATATATAACATCAATAAACCCTCACATCTAGATCTAATTATTAAATTATAATATTTACATGTCCATATTTATACCAATAAATGTGATCGAATTTCCAAACTCTAAAACATACAACATGAAAATGAAATATTTGATCATTTACATACACATGGACCTTTTAGGATTAGGGTATCAATGAATAACAAAAAAAACCCTTATAAAAAATACCCATGTATTTATGTGATTATTTTCCCAACTATACCCGACATATATTTTTCAATAATAGGTCTTCATTATTTCTCTATCCAATCATTAAACCCTAGTAAAAACATTTTAACGTTTTGGATGATAAAAAAATGTTCAATAAGGGAAATAGAAAGAAAATAAACCCATTAGTCCATTAAAAACCCATTAGATCATAAAAGTGATTATTTGCATTTAACCTTGTATAATTGAACTTAAATAATGATTTTCATACCAAAGAAATCATCTATACAGATTAAATTATTTCATAAAACAATTTATGAAAAAAATAATTCAAATATTATATTCATGATGTTTATTTATAAACCATGAGATCTTATGAGAAATTTTTTCTTAAATCATATATTTTTACCCAAAAGGGAATAATAATTCCATTAAATAAACATACCATTATATTACCTTATAAAATAAAAATATTTTTTTGGAAAATAATTATCATATGTAGAAAATTCATGTAGATAAATGAGTTCATTATTTTAACAGAACCCTTACTATCACTATTAATGGTGAAACAACCAACCTGGTAAATTCAAATAATCACTTCTGAGAAACCTTTAACCAGTTACATCCAACTCCACACCCAATTCATTGGATAACTGTATAGGGGGATGAAATTATAATGAGACATTTCAAAATCATAAAAAGTCATAAAAATACTCAACAACTACAAAAAATAAAATAACATGAAATATAAAATTTACAACATCAAACTCTTAAAATATAATTTGGAACACATAACCAAAATATTTTAAAATATTCATATATCCTTATCCATTAAAACCAAAATTTCCAAATAAAAGTACCATGGATAAAGGTAATTACTATTTATCTTTGAATAAAAATATAATCATAAAATATAATCATAAAATAAATAAATATTTATGATAGTAAGAAAATCATTGGATGTCATATATGTTAAGATACAAAATTCATTCTTCCTTTTATAAACAATGTAAAAAAAACTCAGTATAAAATACATAAAATGATTACAATTGAAACCCATTGAAAAAGAGATATGAATTGAATTTTAAAATTAATTTATTTATAGATATGAATTTATAAAATAACTTTACAAATACGGGCACTGAATAAAAAATATAAAATAAATCTTTAAAATGTTTAAATTGATGATTTAAAGGTAAATCGTCGATTACTATGAATAAAACATGATATGTACATACTATAACACCAATAAAATATACATTTATCAATTTTTTTAATTTATTAAGAATATTTTACCTGTTTAAGAACTTATCATTAATCCATTTATTTCATTGTTTAATGGAATTTTTATGTACATAATAGGTTAAATCCATATCATATTTTTTGGATTTTCTTTTCATAACATCAAATTAACTTCATTATCTTGACTATGGTCAAAGAGATATTTTTTAAATAAACTCCAAAATAATAAAAATTAAATAATTATCATTTTTATACATTAATTACACATTAAATAAAACTTTAATTTTAAATTTGATGAATGAATTTCATTAAAATACGGAAGTTGGTAGGTCAAAAGTTCACATTATTGGATCTGAATCTACAGATTATACACAAGAGGGTGGTGAATTGTGTCTTTTGAAATTGTTTCAGTAACTTTTCTTTTGAACGAGTTCTGTCCTTTATACTTTATCAGATTTGATCGTCCAGCGGAAAAAGTAAAAACAAGAACACAAAGATATATAGTGGTTCAGGGAACAGAATGACCCTAATCCACTCCACCGACACTCTTCTCCCCGAGCATGGTGATTTTCACTATCTGGTCCTCTTTTCCACATACTGATTCACAACTAAGTACAGGCAGTTGACACCTTTACAATCCAAGGAAAAACAAAGCCTTCTGGTTCAAACACGAACCTACATAGCTTAGAACGAGAAGCTGGTTACTCAAGAATAAAAATAATTTCAGAAATAAATTTCCGGTTGATCTTCACAAATGCAACAGAATGAAATTGACAGCAGATGCATCGAAGTTTCTAGAAATATTGATCTTCAAGACGAAATAGTTCTGAGTTTATCCAATTTTAGTAGATATAGAGATACAGTTCACAACCTCAGTAGTAGTAGATCCACAACAGATATTCAATGTAGAATATGTGAATCTTCTATCGAGTTCCTTCTTCTTGAACAAACAGTGCTTTTACGCTCCTGTTGAATCAGCAGATCAATCGTGAATAGTTGAAATCTCTATTTTCCACCTTTTTCAATAATAGAGTGATCACACCATCTTCTTTTTTCGGTGTTTTATAGAGAGCATATATAATAAAGCATATTTCTTGCACATTTAGATCTATAAAAGCACCTTCTGATTCGTGATATTCAAAAATTTGAATTTACAGAGAAGTCGTAACTTCCCTTAAGACACGACATATAAAGCTCCTTTTAATTTGATCTTAAATCCATTAATAAAACGGCTTTGAATCAGTCAAATTCGTAATTTAAAAATGACATTAAATCCGGCTTGAAATCCGCCCAGAAATCAGCTTACTGATCGTTGTACATAAAAACCATCTTCCGAAAATTCCGACGCCAAATGTAAGGTTGATGACGTGGCCTCCAAACGTAGGGTTAATAGCATAGTCTTCAAATGTAGGGTTGAAAACATAAGGGTGATAAAAAACGTATGGTTGATCATCCATACTTTTTCTTCAACATTCAAACGTATGGGAAAATATCTACATGTTTACTTGATCCATACTTTTTCGAGAACGTATGGTTGTTTAAAAAAGTAAGGTTGATGAACCATACTTTTGAAAAATAAATGTAACCTTTAGAATTTACATACGGTTCTCCTTCCATACTTTGCTGATAACCAAAACGCATGGTTCCTTCCTAACATAAGGATATTCTTCCATACTTTACTGAAAATGTATGTTTTTTTAACCATATTTTTCTCTTATCTGTAAAAGTATACATGATTTTCATCCTTACGCTATGTTTATCCACCTAGGGTATGAACAATGATTCCAGAATGCGCTAAAACAGATTCCGTGCTATATTCATCTACATAAGATGTGAGCAATGTTTCCAGAACATGCTAAAATAGATTCTGCACTATGTAATAAATTCTCATTATTTCAAGAGTAAAATAAATTAATAACCACCTGCAAAATACTAAGTAAAATAATTAGAAAATAACTAAGTGTTTTTGTGAGCATCAAAATTATCGTAAAGAGACAGAGTATTATTTTCAATAATCTCCCCCTTTAAATAACATTAATACTCATTTTTGAAAACAATACTTTTCTAAAAAATCTCCCCCTTTTTGAAGATCACAAAACCTATAAAATAATTAAAATTATTTAAACAAAACAAAATTAACTTTCAAAATTCGCTATAAAGTTTTAAATAAAATCTTCTCCACCAAAAAGATAATTATAAATCCAAATGTCTCATCTAATTTTCCCCCTCAATAAAATGAATTCTCCCCCTAAATATTGATGTTGTGTTTATCCTAATTCTCCAATATTTGTGATATAAAAAAGAATGAAAAATCATGGATTTTAACACATTTAATATTGCAATGAATATTTAGTAAATGCTATTACGAACTATTTATCAATAATTAAATCTGGAGTACTGTCATATTAAAAATAAATTCAGTAAAACAAATAAGGAAAGAGACAAATAAACAATGAAGAAAATTTTCATTCAAAAACAATAGTATATACTTGACAATGATATACATGGGAATCAAGGTTTGGGCAAGATAGGCAACAGGGTCTATCTCCTCTGAATTGCAGACTTGATTTCTGTAAACTGTTCCTGAAGTCTCTTCATCATCCCATCTCCAAGCTTGATAATGAGCTCTATATTCTCTTGATTCATATGAATATCCTTAATTAAATTGACTCTGAAAAACTCATCTAGCATTTCATCTTTTTCAACAAATACTGACAGCTTCTTCGATAACCGATCTAACAGAATTCTGATTGATGGCTCACTAGATGTCATTTGATCCACAAAGAATTTCTGATTGCCTGGCGACACTGACAAAGGAGCACTGTTACATTGAAGATCTTGTGTCTTGTCATTCAAATTACTCAACGTAGCAGTGATAGCATGAAACCTTCTGATTAAATCAGGTGAAGAACTTGATCCACTAACAGCATTATTTGCAACTGATGCAAATTGGTTCTCCATTAACAACTTCAGATCTGATAAATCTGACTTCATAACCATTTCAGATTTTAATTGAGTAACAGCAGTCAGCATATCCTTTTTAAACATTTCAACTTCCTGCCTTGAAACTGTACACTCCTTCAGCTTTTGAAACATCAAATGTTCTAAGTCTAAAGCATTTCTAAGAGAAGCATTCTCAGATTCCAACTGAGATACTTTTCTGTACAGTTCTTCATCTTCTTCTTTCCCTGAATCAGATGCACCCTATGCTTGATTCACATTCTCAGGTTGATTTAGGAATACCAAAGGAAATGATGCAGAATTAGATTTCTCTTTTTCATTGTCCTAAGAAGGTTGGTCCGTAGATTTTTCCTTAGAGTTTTCTAACTCATCCATAGAAAAATTCTCTTGAAGTACCTCTGTTTGAGCTTCAGACGCATTCTCATCACATTCATCTGCATCTTTGTCCTCCACTGGAATTTCAAGAACAAATCTTCAGAATATTCCTGAGGTCTGGCCACTTCTTCACCAGGCACTGCCTCCATCTCCTGTGCCTGTTGAAGTGAAACTTTATCATCAGCAACAATCTGTTTCTGATTTTCCCTTTAAGCTTCTTCTTGAGCTCCAGATTTCTCTACCGAAGTCGTTCTATCAGTAACATCTTCCATGGTTTTATCAGTAATAGCTTATATCACAAAATATTAAGAAAATAATGGTTTTTTTGGAGTTTCCAAAGCAGTGGAAGTGACTTCCTCATTTACTGGTCTTTGTCTTCTTGATTGAAGTCCCTCCTGGCTTCTGTCTTCCTCCACATCTGTCACTTCAAAGAGAATCCTTCATGCTACATTGCTGACTCTGGACTCAGCTTGTCCCTCCTTGGACTTAGCAGGTTGAGCCTGAGCACTCGCTGAGTCTTCCTCAGCTCCTACTGGAAAAAGTTTTCCTTTAGTTATGCTCTAGAAATATCCAACTTTTCTCAAGGTTCTATCATTAAACGTATTACTGTGATGATAGTTAACTCTTGCATCCACTAATCTCACCATGTATTTCTTAAATAGAATCTTAGAAATAAATCTACCAAAGAGATAGAAATTTTTCTTGGCCCCGCTTTGATAGAAATAACTGAGATACCTTATCATGTATCCTAGAAAGTTTAACTTAATATCACTTAACAAAAGAAACATTATATACATATTAGGGTTCAAAAGATTCTTCATTTCTACCATCCGTGGAGCTATTCTGGTCTGAATAAATTTTACCAAAATCTTCTGATCAGGCTCCAAATCCTTAAAAAACATTTTCTTTATTGTCTTCGTACCGAAAATAAAAGGCATAATTTCTTCGGATTTATGCACAGAATCTCTTATATTCTTCAAGTAAAAAAAAACTCCCTCATGAGGGCAGTTGAGAATCTGACTAATCTCTACTAAAGAAATTGAGAAATCCCTATCCTATATTTTAGCCGTCATACTGTCTTCGGTATTTCCCGGACTAAACTGTACAGATTTGTAGAAGTATCTAAGTTCTAATTCATACAGAAATTCCATATTTTCACTATTGAACATCTGTTCAAGATTCCGAAATGACAGTTCTTTCTTCAATAATAGATTCATCTGAAAAAACCAGTCAAGATCGATTACCTTACCCTGTAATATTTTTCCTCTTTCAGTGCATTGTCTCTTAGCATTTCTCGGTTCGGCCTCACTGGCTCTTTTAGTCCTTACCATTACTGCGGGATTCTATGAAGGTTTGAACATTAGGGTTTCAGAAGTTCGAAGGTTAGGGTTTCAAAAGAGGATATGTGATTTTTGGATTTCGAAAGGGTTTCAATAGAAGTCAAAGGTTTTAGAAGTCGAAAAGGCTCTAACAGCCTTGATTCCCGTGTAATCACTCATCATTACATATATTTAAAAACAAATATATTTTTCATACGACGAAAGAATGAAAAACTTAAACAGTATTCAATAAACAAAATAAAATTTACAAAAACAAATATTTAAAATTAAATAAGCCTAGCTCCCCCTTAATAAAATCAAACCTTGCAGTGGGAAGAGGTTTAGTAAAAATATCTGCTAATTGAATTTCAGTATTTATAAATTCTAAAAATATATCTTTTTTAATAACATGATCTCTTAAAAAGTGATGCCTTTTATCAATGTGCTTAGTTCTAGAATGACTAATAGGATTTTTTGAAATAGTAATTTCACTCGTATTGTCACATAAAATAGGTGTATTATTAAAATTCAATCCAAAGTCCATAAGAGCATTTTTCATCCACAACACTTGTGCACAACAACTTCCAGCAGAAACACATTCTGCCTCAACTGTTGATAGGGAAACTGAATGTTGTTTCTTACTAGACCATGATACTAAGGACTTTCCTAAAAAGTGACATGTACCTGATGTACTTTTTCTATCTAATCTACAACTTCCAAAGTCAGCAACGGAATATGAAATGAAAATAAAATAAGAATTTTTAGGATAAAGAAGATATTGAAAAAAAGTTCCTTTTAAATATCTAAAAATTCTTTTAACAGTAGTTAGATGGGATTATTTAGGATTTGATTGAAATCTAGCAGAAAGACATACTGAATACATTATATTTGTTCTGCTAGTAGTAAGATAAATCAAGCAACCAATCATACCTCTATATAACTTATTGTCAACCGATTTCCTAGTTTCATCCAAATCAAGTTTTATATTAGTACACATAGGAGTTGTAAATGTCTTGTTGTTCTCAAGTCCAAATTTCTTAAGTAAATCAGTAATGTATTTGCTTTGATTTAAAACTTTTCCAAAACATTTTTGAAATATTTGAAGACCCATAAAGAAATTTAATTCTCCCATCATACTCATTTCATATTCTTCATGCATTAAATTTGAAAATTCATGACAAAGAGTTTTATTAGTTGATCCAAATATAATATCATCAACATAAATTTGAACCAACAAAACATTATTTTTCACAGTTTTCTTAAATAGTGTTGGATCTTCCATACCAACAATAAAATCATTTTTCAAAAGAAAAGAACTTAATCTTTCATACCAAGCTCTAGGTGTTTTTTTAAGGCCATAAAGAGCTTTAGTAAGTTTAAAAACAGAATCAGGTTTTGAGAGTTTTAAAAACTAGGAGGTTGCTCCACATAAACTTCCTCTATTAAATATCCATTTAAAAAGCCAGATTTGACATCTTTCTGAAATAATTTAAAATTCATATAAAATGCATAGGCTAAAAGGATTATAATGGCTTCTAACCTAGATACAGGTGCAAAAGTCTCATCATAATCTATTCCCTCTTCTTGATTATATCATTTAGCTACTAATCTTGCTTTATTTCTAGTTATTGTGCCTTGGTCATCCTGTTTATTTCTAAAAACCCATTTGGTTCCTATTACAGGATAATTCTAAGGTCTTTCCACTAAATCCCAAACTTCATTTCTTGTAAACTGTTTAATTCATCTTTCATTGTTATTACCCATCTTTCATCATCTAAAGATTCTTCTATAGTCTTGTGTTCTTGTTGAGATAGGAAGTCAGAGAATTCCACTAGGTTTCCTAAGTTTCTTCTAGTTTGAACACCAGTTTCTAAGTTACCTATTACAGTTTCTAAAGTCTGATTTTTTAGGGTTCTAGACTCTCTAGGTAAAATATTTAAAGGTTCTTTAGTATCATATTCCTCTGAACTGGACTAAATTTCTTCTATATCATTTTCAAAATCATTCTTTAAATTCTCAAGTCTCATGTTATCATTAGAGTCAAGTTCATCCATATTTTCTGTCCTTTTCTCAAAAGGATCATATTCGTCAAAGTTCAAATGAACTGATTCTTCAACAATCCATGACTTCTTTTTATAAACTCTATAGGCTTTGGAAGTATCAGAATATCCTAAGAAAATACCTTAATCAGATTTTGGATCGAACTTACCAAGATAATCCTTGGTGTTTAAGATATAAACCTTTAATCCAAAAACATTAATGTAATTTACTTTAGGTTTTCTGTTATTCCATAGTTCATAGGGTGTCTTTTTCAAAATAGGTCTAATTAAAAATCTATTAATTATATAACAATCTTTATTCACAGCTTATGCCCAGAAATATATAGATAGTCTATATTATTTTAACATAGTTATATCCATTTCTTGAATTGTTATATTTCTTCTTTATAAAATCCCATTTTGTTGAGGTGTTCTAGGTGCAGAAAAGGTGTGTTTAATACCCATGTTTGACCAAAAGGAATTAAATTACAGATTCTCAAATTCTCCGCCATGATCACTTCTTAATGAGATTATATTGAAACCTTTTTCATTTTGAACAGATTTGTAGAAACATTCAAATAATGTAAAAGCTTTATTTTTAAATTTCAAAAGGAAAATCCTTGTAATTTCTGAATAGTCATCAACTAAAATATATACAGAAAATTTACCAGCTAAGCTTTCTACTCTTGAAGTTCCAAAAAAATCCATATAAATAAGTTATAGAGGTTTAGATGTAGCAACCTTATTAACAGATTTGAAGGATGGTTTTTGTTTCTTGCCAAGTTGACATGCATCACAAAATCTGTCACTTTCAAATTTGAGACAAGGTAAATCAGAAACTAAACGTTTTTGGATAACTTATGTAAAACATATACATTTCAATGACCAAGTCTTCTATGCCAGATCCAAGATTCACTTAATTTAGTAGTCAAGCAGTTTAATTGATGTTTACACAAGGAATTTAAATCCAAAGTATAGACATTTTCAGTTCTTAGTGCTTTAAATTTAATCAGTTTATCTTTAAAAACTGTACAACAATTCTTAGTAAAATCAATAGTATATCCATTATTACAAAGTTGAGAGATACTTATCAGATTGTGTTTTAGTACTTGTACATAATGTACTTTGTTGATTGATACTGTTTTTGGATCTCTAACAGTTCCAATGCCAATGATTTTTCCTTTGGCATTATCACTAAATGTGGCAAGTCCTCCTTCCTTTTGAGTGAGTGAAGAAAAATTCAATGAGTTTCCACTCATATGTATTGAGCAACCACTTTCCATGTACTATATATCTTTTCTTCTCTGGTGACCTGCTACCTCATCAGTTTCTACGATGAAACACATGTTTTCCTTTAGATTGACTTCTTTTTTCTCTGAGCTTTATTTAGAAGAGCTACTAGAGTCTTCAGATACACTCCATGTGGATTTCATAGCTTTCTTGTCTTTCTGATCAAAGTCATTTCTTTTGAAGAATTTCTTCTTCTTTTCATCCTTCAATTGGGGGCAATCTGGTCTGATATGTCCTATCTTTTTTGCATTCATAACATCTCACTTCCTTATTATCTCCCTTAAAGGATTTTTTGAAGCCTTTTTTCTTGCTGTAGAATTTTCTAAATTTTCTAGCTAGTTGAACCCGTTCTTTA
Source organism: Viscum album (assembly GCA_963277665.1). Taxonomy (NCBI): domain Eukaryota; kingdom Viridiplantae; phylum Streptophyta; class Magnoliopsida; order Santalales; family Viscaceae; genus Viscum; species Viscum album. The sequence goes on along the minus strand of OY728119.1, from coordinate 1,055,611,200 downwards.
TCTGAGTTGGATGAGTCAGAGCTTTCTGATTTAGCTTTGACTTATTTTCTCTTCATCTTTCTATTATTTTGTAGTGATGTTGCCTTCAAGGAAGTATCTTCTCTTTTGATAAGAACTTTATGTTCAGTAGCTTCATCTTGCATTTCAGCTTCATACATCATCAGTGTACCAACTAGCTCTCTCATAGTTAGATCTTTGACAGGTGTTGATTTTCTGATTGCAACAGAGATACCATTCCATCTTGTAGGAAGTACACTCAGTAATTTTAATGCTTGATCAACCTGCTTGATAGGTTCTCCTAGAGCAGTTATGTTATTGACAATTTCTATCAATCTCCCATTCATTTGGGTAATTCTCTCACCTTCAATCATTATGAAAGTATCAATTTTCAGTTTCGCAGTTGCATATCTCATTTGCCTTACATTATCTGTTCCTTCATATACCACAGCTATTGTTTGCCACATCTCATATGATGTCGGGCACTGAGATACTCTGTTAAATTCATCAGGTCCTAGACCGCAGATAATTGCATTCATAGCCTTTGAGTTCATATCGTACTCTACCTCTATAGCAGTACTCCATGCCTCATGATTTTCAGGAATTTCATAAGGAGTCAGAATCTTTTAATAGACTCTATATCTGAGGTTTTTTAGATATATTATCATGCACAATTTCCAGCATCCATAGTTGTATCCATTAAAATATGGTGCTCTAACCATCGACATCCCTTCTCTTGTATCAGTCATAATGCTCTGTTGTATAATCCTTAAATGATTCTAGCTTTCTAAGGCTCTGTCAGAAGCTCCTCCTCTGATACAAAATATTGGATCTGAATCTATAGATTATACACAAGAGGGGGGTGAAATGTGTCTTTTTCAATTTTTTTCATTAACTTTTCTTTTGAACGAGTTCTGTCCTTTATACTTTATCAGATTTGATCATGCAATAGAAAAAGTAAAAACAAGAACACATAGATGTATAGTGGTTAGGGGAACAGAAATCCCCTAGTCCACTCCACCAACACACTTCTCCATGAGATTGATGATTTTCGCTATTTGGTCCTCTTTTCCATAGACTGATTCACAACTGAGTACAGGCAGTTGACACATTTACAATCCAACGAAAAAAAATCCTTCTGGTTCAAACATGAACCTACACATCTTAGAACGATAAGCTAGTTACTCAAGAATAAAAATTATTTCAGAAATAAATTTCTGGGTGAACTTCACAATTGCAACAGAATGCAATTGACAGCAGATGCATCGAAGTTTCTAGAAATATTGATCATTAAGACGATGCAGTTCTGAGTGGATCCAGTTGTAGTAGATATAGAGATACAGTTCATAACCTCAGCATTAGTAGATAAACAGTAGATATTCGATGTAGAATAGGTGAATCTTCTATCGAGTTCCTTCTTCTTGAACAAACAGATCTTTTACGCTACTGTTGAATCAGCAGATCAATCGTGAATTGTTCCAATCTCTGTTTTCCACCTTTTTCAATAATAGATTGATCACACCATCTTCTTTTTTTGTTGTTTCAGAGAGATAATATATAATAAAGCATATCTCCTTCACATTTAGATCCATAAAAGTCGCCTTCTGATTCGCGATATTCAAAAATTTGAATTTACAGATAAGTTGTAACTTCCCTTAAGACTTGGCATAAAAAGCTCATTTTAATTCGATCTTAAATCCATTAATAAAACGGATTTGAATCAGTCAAAGTCATAATTGAAAAAAAAACTTTAAATCCAGCTTGAAATCTGCCCAGAAATCAGCATACTGATCGTTGTACATAAAAACCGTCTGCTGAAAATTCTGACGCCAAATGTAAGGTTGATGACGTGGCCTCCAAACGTAGGGTTAATAACATAGTCTTCAAACGTAGGGTTGACAATGTAAGGTTGATAACAAACGTAGGGTTGATCATCCATACTTTTTCTTCAACATTCAAACGTATGGTAAAAGATCCATACTTTTACTTGATCTATACTTTTCCAAGAATGTATGGTTGTTTACAAAAGTAAGGTTGATGAACCATACATTTGAGAAATAAATGTAACCTTTAGAATTTATGTATGGTTATCCTTCCATACTTTGCTAATAACCAAAACGTAGGGTTCCTTCCTAACGTAAGGATCTTCTTGCATACTTTGCTGAAAACGTATGGTTATTTAACCATACTTTTCTCTTATCTCAAAAAGTATGCATGCTTTTCATCCTTACGCTACGTTTATCCATGTAGGGTATGAAATGTGATTCCAGAATGCGCTAAAACAGATTCCGCGCTATATTCATCTATGTAAGATGTGAACAGTGTTTCCAGAATGCGCTAAAATAGATTCCGCGCTAAGTAATAAATTCTCGTTATTTCAAGAGTAAAATAAATTAATAACCTCCTTCAAAATACTAAGTAAAATCATTAGAAAGTAACTATGTGTATTTGTGAGCATCAAAATTATCATAAAGAGACATAGTATCATTTTCAATAATCTCCCCCTTTAAATAACATTAATATGCATTGTTGAAAACAATACATTGCTCAACACACATGAGTAGAGTTTTAATTACTCAAGGAACGTGAGAAAAAGATGTTAAGAAATATTATATATATATATATAATTAATATATTTTCATGAATGTTATAAATCTAAATTAAATCCATGATTATATCTATCTTTGAAAAGAGGTTATGGAAAACATGTTATGTTGGTTCGTGAGGAACTAGTTCACTATGAACATGAATGATGGGTTCATTCCCAATTTAAGGGATGGGTAGATTGATATAATTTTTCACATTAACAAAAAAAAACATATTACTATATTTAAAATTATAGAGTTATTTTTTCATTACTGATTAATATTATTTTAGAGTAGTAGATAAATAAATAAAACCAAATCATTTGATTAAAAACCTGCCTAATCTTTAGAAAACCGCATTTCCATTATAATTTAATATTTAAAATGGTGGTATTATTGAAAAAATATTACATCAATTATGTGTAGATTGATATTGGAATTGTATTTGTGTAAGAATTGGGAAAATAGAGTTTTAAAAATGTGTGAATAAAGAATGAGAGGAAGTTCCCATTTATATGTTATGGGAGGGTAACTCATGGAATTTTTTAAAGTACTAGATTAGAATAAATTAATTTTCTAGGAAATGTGGAAACAATTAATATAAATAATGATAATATGGTTATTATATTAAATTTTCTCATCCAATAAAATTTGTACAACATCAGGTGATTTTTTTACCCTTATCACTTTATTTTAACCCTTGTCAAACTTGTTACTATTACTGAGATATTAAAATGTTTAATAATTTAGGGGTAAAGATAGTTACTATAAAAGGAAAAGTAACTCATAAAAGGAAAATGGATAAAATTTTGAAACTTATCTCATTAACTTGACTAATTTTATGATTTTTATGAATTTTAAATAATTTCAAAAAATAGCAGTTATTATAAAATGTCATTAATGACACTTTTGGAACTATTAATTATATTATACTCTAAATTCATCGAGAAAATAATGGAATTCAAATATGGACTTTAAAAAATACCAAAATATTTTAATCTTATTTTTTAAATTCTTTAGACTCCAGAAATTACCAAAAAAGTAATTTAGGGGTTTTAAAACCAGTTAAATGATTTTTCTACTACTTACACCACCATTATTATGGTCTTACCAAATATTTTAAATTAATAACTTAAAAAAAATAAACCAAATTTTTTTTATAAAAATAATTAGATTATTATAAAAATAACCTTTAATACTCATTAAAAACATATTCTTACCCTTATGAGAACATATAATTTTAATTTAAAGGCCATAAAGTGACATTTGTTTCTATACATAAAATGATATTTAATTAATTTTCAATGAAAAATGGAACAAAGTGTCCATAATATAGAATCACGGTTGAATTTGGTCAATGATATATTTTCCATGGTATTAATGTTATGTTTTAGGGTTATATTGTTTCCTTATCTTATAATATTATACATTAATTTACCGATTAACCCTTACAGATGTGAAAAACATTTAACATGGTTAGTATTCATAATGACCTAATATAAGGGACTTATTTTCAATATTTTGACCTCATGATTAAAAATATTCAATAAATTTTCTTCACTATTAATTTATAGAATTGGATGAAATTAACTATAGATAAAAACACAAAAATGAAAAAAAAACTATATTTTAGGAAAAAAAATTCGAAACCAAAAAATAAACCTATACACAATATATTTAATTATAATATTTATGATTAAATCATACATATATTAACGTAATAATAAATCATATATTAAAATTAATTTCTTTATAGAAAATAAATGACTTTTTGAAAAATACAACAATTTTAACTATTCACTGAAAAAGTATTTCATTTTAGATTATATTAAAATTTTCAAAAAAAGTTATTTCTTCAATAATAAATTATAAAATTATTCCTTTTTTATCAAATTAATATTATAATATTTACAAATTATATTATCTTAATACAACCATATAATGCATGAAAACCCAATTTGGTTAGATGTAATGGATTTTCATTTTGATTGAAAAATTACCTAATATTATTATAATGATATATAACTCTTTAAAATATAATTCACTGAAATTAATAATGCATGAAATTAATTTAATATTAATAATACCTGGTATTATCCATTCATCCCCAATTTTAATATTTACCCCTTCTAGTTTTACCTTATTCCTAATATAAAGGGTTTAAAACAATTTCAAAATCTATCATAATTAATAGAAGGTAAAACATATGAAAATGAATGTAAAAAAAATTAATATTTATAAATACCTTTTTTGAAACCCCACATCATAAAAATGTATATAAAAATACTAATAAAAATATACAAAAGGAAGTATGAAGTTCATCTTGAATAATAAAAAACTAGGTTCCAAAATAGGATAACATTTGTGGGAGATAAAAATATATAATTGAAGGAAATAACAAATTCCCTTAAAATAGTGGAGAATGATGTAAAACATTTATCAAATGAAATTAAATTTTCATGATAAATTCAATGAACTTAAATAACAAATTAATGAGTGGTGAAAAGAACACTAATTCATCATAAATAAAAGTAATATGTGTCATGACCCCATCCCACCAAAGATGGCCCTCCTAAGCTAGAAATGGTGGAAGGGAGATAATGACCCCCGAGTCCCGCCTCCAATAGGCCCCGGAGTGGCGACTAGCACCAAGGGTTTGAGTTTTTCACAAATATGGGAGGAATTACCCTTTTTATTAATTTATGATTGGGAAATAGGATGAGTCAAACACCAGGAAGAAGAAAAGGAACAAGTACAGAAATAGCCCAAAACCAATCCCATATGCATGCTTTATACAATAGTGAAACAAAACTACAAGTACAGAAAAGCTCCAAGTACTATACTAAAAGTAATGAAAAACAACAACAACAACCAGTAGCAACCCCCCCTTCCTGACTAGTAAGGTCCCGCACAGTCCCTGTAGTCATCCTGAAAACTTGAAAGAAAATGTAGGGTGAGCATACAAGTATACTCAGTAGGGAAACCTAAAGCTCTCATGAACATGTGGGGAGACATCCTAATGCCCCATGAGAAAATAGAAGAACCAAAACCTAGCAAGGAATATATCCACCCAGCCTCACCAGTCACACTCACCATGTAACACAAGTCAATAGAGTATTGTAGTAATGTTATCAATGTGTGGGTACCCCCCACCACCTTCCCACTCATTATTTAAGAGATCCTACACATCGGACCACTCCCGCCATTATCATCGCAGTCCCACTGCCTCAGCCCACCCGCACACACCTGGGCCACATCCTCACGAAGTCCCACTGCCAAACCCCAATCGCAAACACCTAGGCCACAATTGTCACACGTAACCACGCCTGCAAACACCTAGTCCAGAACAACTACCCCCACTCCCGTAGACACCTTGGATAGAAGATCTACTTCCACGCCCGAAGACAACTGGGACTTATCCCGAAGACACTTGGGAAACCACCTTCCTGCACAGACCTAGGCCAACTACCACACTACCCTGACCGATGATTCTTGGGCTAATAATGGATCTCAGGCCATCACAGCCTACCCGAAGATACTTGTGCTGCCTGAGAAAGGGAGGAGAAAGGGGCTAATAACCAACCACTAATATAAGTGTTGGAAAAAACACTCTCCCCCATGGAATGGGGGTGTTTGGAGCTAATTGATCAACATGAGTGGGGTGTGTAAAGAAGCATAAAATGTATAGATTTATATATGTATAACAACCACTCAGCCCATCCTAAGGCTTCTACACAAAGATCTGATCACATTCCTTGGCACTGCTACTTTGAGAGTATGAACACAACAAACAATCGCAAAACCCCATTTAATGTTTTCATGTTTCAATAGCTTTAGTTATCAGTTTCTTAACTATCAGGAAACTATCAACAACCAAATTGGATCAAGCATTCATAAAACATATCTCTGCCAGCCACAAATCAAGTTAGGAAAACACATTCAACACAAACAAGTCCCTTCTTATTAACCAACCAACCCCATTGATCATTATTCATGTTCCATTACCATGCCCCACTATTCATTAACTCTACCACTTTAATCTATTCTTCACAACCCATAGTTCGTTCACATTCAAACTCATATCACAACAAAACCCGTACATTATCATCCTTTTGATACCATTTATTGCAGCCCCACTGCCCATCACCAACATAGCATTCACACCAACCCACAACCAAGCCAACCATAGCCCCACTGCTCACCCGATCCACAAGAACCCACAAAACACCCCCTTCACATAAATAAACCCTAACCCGCACCCACATGTTTATTATTTCAGTTTCCTCAACCGGTGTGATCACACAGGGGTTCCAGGTATTTAATCAGCCAACTTTACGTGATTCCCCAATTTCCACATTCAATAACATTTTCATCCATAATAAAAATCTAGAAGGATAGGGAAACATTTAAATATGTAAGCAAAGGCCCCCAACGACCATGATTTTCAGTAGGTAGAAACTCATTCAATTCACAAAATAATATCACAGGATATAAATAATGTAACTGCATTCACAAAATCACCATCCCCATTGTATAAGCTAGTTATTATCTTTATTAAACTGGTTCAAATTAGTTTCACATAAACAAGAGGACACCCACCTCGCATAATGCACAATCTAGAGACACAAAGGTAAGATCCGTACCTCAACAGGTTCTGATGTACTTCTACGAACACAACCACCACAATCACAAGGCTTCTCCCAGAACGACTACACCCACCAAGGACGTCGTGGCACCACTAAATCAACAACACAAGAAACTCCCTTAACATGGAGATCACATTCCTTTGCATGGAAAGAAAATGGGGGAAGTATGATCAGAAAGAGAATAATAGAGCAGAGGTTTAACATACCTTTTTATAGTCGTTCGTCAAAGACCGTCATTCCCGTCAATTATCAATAGCGTCCTCGGTTGGAAACTGTATAGGGGAAGTCAAAGAAGAGGGAACATAACAGGGTGTATGATGTTCTCCTCTCTAACACGACCCCGCAGTCACTGACAGATTGACGATCGGAGTTCAGATGAAGAAGATAGGAGGAATGCCTCCAGGTCATCTGGGAGCATCGTCGTGTGGAGAAGAAGAGAGGTCCGTAAATAACACGTGACCCTCTCTTATGTAGTCAAAAAGGGTAAAATGGTATTCAGTGTGTATTAATGAATACACGACGTGACCGTAAAACTATTACGTTGTTTGACTGGTTAACACATGACACGTCACGCGGTATCCATGCATTTTATGATAATAATAAATTCAATTAATAATAGGTGTTTAATTGTCCTGAGACATGATTCATAAAAAGGTATTCATCATTTTTTTTAAATGACCATCATAATTTCAGGGTTACTCTGGTGCTGACGGTTCGTCAATCCGATACTGTATGAGGGAGATACGTTGGATACAAGATCCCGTAATAATAATTATATTATTATTACTGGGTGTCTCATGGACCTGAGCCATGAACCATAATTTAATATCCAACATTAGACTTGAATTGACCGTATTAATGATAAGATCACAAATCCACTGACGAGAAGTCAATCAGACCTCGCACACGGGAGTTATAGAGGGTCGTAGATTTAATAATAATATTAAATCTATTAATTCAGCAGTGTTTCTGGTTCCCGATTTGAAAAACCAAAAAAGACATGCAATATTGGAATCATAATTTCTACCTCGAAGTCAGGGTCTCACTGCTGCAGATGGTTCGTAAAACCGAGAACGCACAAAGAAGTTACGCACGAAACACGGTTTACCCAATGAAAATAAAAATAACATTATTATATTATTATTATTTTTAATTTAGTTTAATTACTTAAAACCTCATATCCAAACCCACACACCACAAAAAAATGCCTCTCCTTTGACTCCATGTCAACCACACCCCACCCCCCTTGATTGATTTCCTTTTTTTTAATTTCTTATATTATATCACAACTTTTGATATCTCATATTCTCTCTCCAATCTCTTCCACAATTCCCTCATGATCCAACAAAATTGGCACCTCCCCTTCGTGATTCCATTCCCAACATGCCCCAACCCTCATTCCTTTATGGTTTTTATTATTTTCTTTATTATTCCATCACAGTGTAATCTCTATCCAATATCATTTCAATGTCATTATTAATAAATTTAATATTAATAACACACATCATTAATGTTCTAATTTAATCCCATTAAATTAGATTACCATTATTATTATCATATTAAACTGAAACAATTCTATGAGACTCAAAACGATTTCATTTAATAGAATTAAATGAAAAATAAATTAATATAACTTACATATTCAACCCATTTTTAATACATTTAATTTCATTAACCTCTCGCACATAGTTTTACGCCATCATTGTTATTTATTATTTTTCAATAATAATAAAAATTCATCAACATATTTTATTAACTCATCACCCTTATTATTTTTAATAATGATAATATTTATTCTCATTGAATTGACCACGTTAAACCACCCCGTTGGATATATAAATCTGACCACGCCACGTCAATGTCGCATAACATTCGTCAATTTAATAATTTAATTCTATTTATTTTTATTTCACACTAAATAAATTGAAACCACTTTTATTAAATTAAAAACATTCAATTTAATAAACCCAACATGTTTTTACGCCACCATTATTATTATCATTTAACATAATAATAATGGCGAACTCACCTTTAATTTTATTAATGCACCACCGTGCTTCCACTGTGCATCTTCATTTATTTTTTTGTAATAAATACCATGAATCATTTCATTAATTTCTAATTATTATAAATATTATGAATAATATTAATGACACATCACCCATTATTATTATTCCAATTTAATTTCAACAATTACTCAATTAATAATGAACCACATGTTTCATTTATCAATGTATAATGGGTCACAAACCTTCCCACTTCACATAATTAATAATAATAACACCCATTAAATCATTTTATCATGATTATTCTCTTTTTAGTTTAATTAATCACACAATTTATGTCATCATCATTATTATTTAACATATTTTTACATTATCATCAGTATTAAAAATTATCATTGTAATGTGTGTCGTATTGACCACATCGATTTCAACTAAGGAATGGACCGTAGGGGTCTAGGCCATTACATCAGATACCCCTCAAAACATTCTCATCCTCGAGAATTAATAACTAACCCATAAAAATGAATGGATCCGAACAACCAACATGCAAGATACCTCTCAGGGCTCTTGTCATAACAGGAAACAACCGAAAACCCTAATTATATGAGTAAGGAATTCCTCCCCCCATATCGAGATATTATTTGCTTTAGGCGACACTGACTCGCCTGCATGGGTTTAATCGCATGCATATTAATGCGTCTCGATTAGGAATTATGTCTTTAGACTTCCATATATTTAGGATTTTTCAAACTTACACTACCCCAAACACCATACAAAACAACAATAAATTGCTCGAACACATGGCTTGAAGAATTCCTTCTCCCATTTCGAGATAATATATGCTTTAGGCGGCACTGACTCGCCTGAACGGGTGTAATCGCATCCACATTAATGTGACTCAATTATGGATCAAGTCCTCCTCTCCCCACATGTTAGGACTATTCACACACATTTAAAGGAAAGAGGGAAACAACTTAGCATTTTAGACTCATGAAGAAAACAAGGTCCAGTCCCAAAGCATGGGCGAGAATGAGTTTCAAAAAAGGAGTGTGATGCTCCTGAATTTAAACAAAACATAAACAAGAGAATTTAAGTAAAACCGAAAATATCTCTCTCAATCTCAGGCCTGGCTAGGGTTGCCGCTTCTGATGCATGAAACTGTCTGTGTCCCACTCCTATGCCTCTCTGTTGACGTCCATGTGCCACAGTTGTATGGTAAACAAAGAACTCCTAAGCCCAAGTAGCAAGGAAATTTTCTCAATGTTTTATTTTATCATTTTATTTATATTTATTTCCCAGAACACCCAAATCAAGGAAAAAAAATCATGATTATGCATGTACCATTCCTAGGGTCTCTACCCTACAATCAATGTAGTCTCACTTGGTCGTTCAGTAGGCTCAAAGTCCTTGCATCGGATTACGGGGGGCCCTAAAATACCATGTCCTAGCTGGTCTTCCCTGGCCTATGTCACGCACCAAGATCAGACAACACTGTTGCCCTACCATCCCATGTAATCCTCGCTGTGCCTAACTCCAGACTTCATCCTATCTCTCAACCATCAGCTCTAACACTATTCTGTCACAACCCCCTCCCACCAAAGATGCCGCTCCTGAGCTGGCAATGATGGTAGGGAGATAATGACCCCCAAGTCCCGCCTCCAATAGGCCCCAGAGTGGCGACTAGTACCAAGGGTATGAGTTTTTCACAAATATGGGAGGTGTTACCCTTTTTATTAATTGAAGTTTGGGAAATAGGATGAGTCAAACAACAAGAAGAAGAAAAGGAACAAGTATAAAAATATCCCAAAACCAATCCCATATGCATTCATTATATAATAGTGAAACAAAATTACAAGTATAGAAAATCTCCAAGTACTGTACCAAAAGTAAAGAAAAACAACAACAGTAACCCACAGCAACTCCCCCTACCTGACTAGTAAGGTCCCGCACAGTCCCTGTAGTCCTCCTAAAAACCCGAAAGCAAATGTAGGGTTAGCATACAAGTATAATAAGTAGGGAAATCTAAATTTCTTGTGCACAAGTGGGGAGAGATCCTAATGCCCTGTGAAAAAATATAAGAACCAAAACCTAGAAAAGAATCTATCCACCCAGCCTCACCAGTCACACTCACCAAGTAACACAAGTCAGTAGAGTATAGTAGTAATGTTATCAAAGTATGGGTACCCCACACCACCTTCCCACTAGTTATTGAAGACATCCTATGCATCAGACCAATCCTGCCATTCTCACCGAAGTCCCACTGCCTCATCCCGCCCGCACACACCTGGGCCACATCCTCATGCAGTCCCACTGCCAAACCCCACCTGCAAACACCTGGGCCACAACTGTCACACGTACCCACGCCTGCAAACACTTAGGACAGAACAACCACCGCCACACCCGAAGACACCTGGGCTAGAAGATCTACTACCACACCCGAAGACACCTAGGCATCATCTTGAAGACACTTGGGAAACCACCTACCCGGACACACCTGGACCAACCACCATGGTACCCTGACCGATGATTATTGGGATAATAATGGACCTCAGGCCATCACAGCCTACCCGAAGATACTTGGGCTACGCGGGAAAGGGAGCAGAAAGGAGATAATAAACAACCACTAATAGAAGTGTTGGGAAAACACCCTCCCCCATGAAATGGGGGTGTTCGACACTAATTTCTCAACATGGGTGGGGTGTATAAAGAAACATAAAACGTAAATATATATATAAGTATAATAACCACTCAGCCCATCCTAAGGATTCTACACAAAGATCTGAGTACGTGCCTTGGCACTGCTACTTAGAGAGTATGCACACAACAAACAATCCCAAAACCCCATTTAATGTTTTCATGTTTCAACAACTTTAGTTATCAGTTTCTTAACTAACGGGAAAATATCAACAACCAAATTGGATCAAGCGTTAATAAAAAATTTCCATGCCATCCAAAAATCAAGTTAGGAAAACCCAGGCAACACAAAAAAGTACCTTCTTATTAACCAACCAACCCCATTGATTACTATTCATGTTCTATTACCATGCCCCACCATTCATTAACTATTCCACTTTTATTTATTATTCACAACACATAGTTCGTTCACATTCAAAACCATCCCTATAGCCCCGCTGCCAACCACCATAACCACAATCACACCGAAACCCGTACATCATCATACCTTTGATACCATTTTTCGCAGCCCCGCTACCCATCACCAACATAGAATTCACACCAACCCGCAACCAAGCCAAACGTAGCCCCGCTGCTTACCCGATCCACAAAAACCCACAAAACACCCCCTTCACATAAATAAACCCTAACCAGCACCCACATGTTTATTATTTCAGTTTGATCAACCGGGTGATCACATAAGGGTTCCAGGTATTTAATCATCCAACTTTACGTGATTAACCAATTTACACATTCAATAACATTTTCATCCATAAGAAAAATTCAGAAGGAGAGGAAAACATTTAATTGCATAAGAAAAGTCCCCCAACGACCATGATTTTCAGTAGGAATATGCTCATTCAATTCACAACATAATATCACATGATATAAATAATGTAACTGCATTCACAAACTTCTCATCCCCGTTATATAATCCAGTTTTTATCTTTATTAAACCTATTCAAATGTGTTTCACGTAAACAAGAGGACACCCACACAGCATGATTCACAGTCTATAGAGACGAAGGTAAGATCCCTACCTCAATAGGTTCCGATTTCCTTTTACGAACACGCCCACCACGATCACAAGGCTTCTCACAGAACGACTGCACCCACCAAGGATGTCGTAGCACCACCAAATCAACAACACAAGAAACTCCCTCAACATGGAAATCACATGCCGTATCATGGAAAGAAAATTGGAGAAGTAGGATCAGAAAGAGAATACAATAATAGAGGTTTAACATACCTTGTTAGAGTCGTTCATCAAATAATGTCATTCCCATCAATTATCAGCAGTCTCCTCGGTTGGAAACTGCGGAAGGGAAGTCGAAGAAGAGGGAACAAAACATGGTGTACGATGTTCTCCTCGCTGACACGATCCCGCAGTCACTGACGGATCGACGATCGGATTCCGGATGAAGAAGTTAGGACGAAAACCTCTAGGTCATCCGGGAGCATCGCCATGCCGAGAAGAAGAGAGGTCTGTAAATAACATATAACCCTCTCTTATATAGGCAACAAAAGGGTAAAACGGTATGCAGTGTGTATTAATGAATACACGACATGGTCGTACAACTGTTACGTTGTTTGACTGGTCAACACACGACACGTCATACAGTTTCCATGCATTTAATGATAATAATAACTTCAATTAATAATTGGTGTTTAATTAACCTGAGACATGATTCATAAAAAGGTATTCATCATTGGTCTTAAAATGACCGTCATAATTTCAAGGTTACTCTGGTGCTGACGGTTCGTCAATACGATACTGTATGAGGGAGATACGTCAGATACAAGATCCCGTAATAAAAATGATATTATTATTATTGGGTTTCTCGTGGACCCGAGCCACGAACCATAATTTAATATCCAACATTAGACTTGAATTTACCGTATTAATGACAAGATCACATCGCCACTGATGAGAAGTCAATCGGACGTTGCACACGAGAGTTATGGTGGGTCGAAGATTTAATAATAATATTAAATATATTAATTAACGAGCGTTTCGGGTACCCGATCTGAAAACCTGAAAAATACATCCAATATTGGACTCATATTTTATGTCTTGAAATCCGGGTCGCACTTCCGCTGACGGTTCGTAAAACTAAGGTCGCACGAAGATGTTACAGACGAAACACGGTTTTCCCCACAAAAATAATAATAACATTATTAGATTATTATTATTTTTAATTTAATTTAATTACTTAAAACCTCATATCCAAACCTACGCACCACCAAAATAATGCCTCTCCTTTGACTCCATGTCAACCACGCCCCACCCCCCTTGATTGATTTCTTTTTTTAATTTCTTTTATTATTTCACAACTTTTGATATCTCATATTCTCTCTCCAATCTCTTCCACAATTCCCTCATGCTCCAACCAAAGTGGCGCCTCCCCTTCCTCATTCCATGCCCAACATGCCCCAACCTTCATTCCTTTATGGTTTTTATTATTTTCATTATTATTCAATCACTTTGTAATCTCTCTCCAATCTCACTTCAATGTCATTATTAATAAAATTAATATTAATAACACCCATCATTTATGCTCTAATTTAATCCCATTAAATTAGATTACCATAATTATTCTCATATTAAACTAAAACCATTCCCTGCGACTCAAAACCATTTCATTTAATTGAATTAAATGACAAAAAAAAATTAATATAACTTACATATTCAACCCCTTTTTAATACATTTAATTTCATTAACCTCTTGAACATAGTTTTACACCATCATTGTTATTTATTATTTTTCAATAATAATAACAATTCATCAACTTATTTTATTAACTCATCACTGTTATTATTTTTAATAATGATAATATTTACCCTCATTGCATTGACCACATTAAACCACCCCGTTGGATATCTGAATCTGACCATGCCACGTCAATATCACATAACATCTGTCAATTTAATTATTTAATTCTATTTATTTTTATTTCCCCATAATTAAATTGAAACCACTATTATTAAATTAAAACCATTTAATTTAATAAACACAACATATTTTTACGCCACCATTTTTATTATTATTTAACATAATAATAATAACGAACTCAACTTTAATTTTATTAACGCACCATCATGCTTCCACTGTGCATCTTCATTTATTTGTTTGCAATAAATACCATGAATCATTTCATTAATTTATCATTATTATTAATTTTATGAATAATATTAATAACACAACACCCATTATTATTATTTAAATATAATTTCAAAAATTACTCTTTTAATAATAAACAGCATGTTTCATTTATCAATGTCTAATGGGTCACAAACCTTTCCACTTCACATCATTAATTATAATAACACCCATTAAATCATTTTTTCATGATTATTCTCTTTTTAGTTTAATTAATCACACAATTTATGTCATCATCATTGTTATTTAACATATTTTTACATTATCATCAGTATTAAAAATTATCTTTATAATGCGTGTCGTTTTGACCACATCGATTTTAACAAAGGAATAGACCAGAGGGGTGAGGGCCATTATAATATGATAACATTCTTATTTCAATATCTTTTTTCAAATTTTGATAAATTCATTTTCCATCTAGCTAAATAATAAAATGAAATATAATTTATTTATTTTATTCAAATCAATAAATAAAATTTCGTTCTTTGGTTATGTGTTTCAATATATTTCCACCTTTACATCATTTTTTACTCTAAATGTGGGGTATGAAAATTTATTTCTTAAAACACTATAATCAAATTCTGAATGTCAATAATGTATATAAAAGTATGAAAATATATTCTTCAATAATTTAATAAACCTATATGATTTTCATATGATAATGAAAAAAAACTAATCAACATTTATATGAAAAAATAATACATTAATATCCAAAATTCAACAATAATACCAAAAGATCTACTTAGATCATGTGGTAAATAAGTAACCCAACATCCCAAACAACATAAATAACTTCAACATTACAGAATGGTTTAACCTAAATCATTTTCCAATACCATTTGGAATACATAACCAAAAATATAAGTACATTGTTCTGAAGTAATAATTTATATTAAACCAATGTATAAACATACCTCTACCTAATAAATTTTCTACCAAAATAACTTCAGTCTCCCAAAAATCATATCATATTAATACTCAAAAAGGGGTATAATCCATTAAAATTATGATCAACCCTAAAAATATATACCCATGATATTATATATAACTCACAAGTTAACCTCAAGTGAAAACATCCATAACTCAAAAGTAAAATAATATTTTTCTCTTGTACAAACTATAGTAGTCCCATACCCACACTTCATGTTCTAGTTCATGAAATATAAATATTATAGTTATATATTTTATACTAATAAATCTGACCAAATTTTGACCACCCAAAACATATATCATCTAAAATAAATAATGGATCCCTTAAGTTCCTGAGGACATTTTTGGTTTGTTGGTCCTTAGAAAATTCACAAGGTGGGTGGATCCAGTATCGAGTAAAATTTCAATTAGAATGAGTTTAAAAACTTATAACCCAAACATTGATAAAACATCCATCTTAACAAATTCATTAGTATTATATATTTTATTTATGGGTAAAATTATCAAAATGTTGATCACATATTATTTAAAATAAATTTTAATATAATTTATCTTTTAAAAATTCTTTAGAAGTATCAAAAACCATCGATAAAACATTAACTTATGTTAACTATTAGAGATATTTTTTATTCAAACATATAGAAAACTAACACTATTTTGAGCTAAAAGGGGAAAAAATAGGTAAATAATATTGGAATTTAAGAAAGGTGTTCAATATTGAGTCTCAATTTAATCTCCACTATAGAGAAATAACATATTTCTAATTAGTTTAAAATCAAATAAATTGATCCACTACCTACATTGGGTTTTATAAAAACACCAATGGATGTCCTGGGACAAAGCCTCTTCCATAGTTATATATTGGAACAAATAATTACATTTTATGCATGATATCTTCCACAATAATATGTGGGACTAAAAATGAAGAAAATAGAATGGGAGTGTGAAAAACACACTAGTTTGAAATAGGAATCTTTGTTTTACAACCAAATATTGTAAAAAAATACATAGTTCAAATGTAATGCATAAATTAAAAAAGCGATTATGGGTGAAAATGTATAGTGCTTCTCAATCTGAATAGCATTATAATATATAGATCCCATTAATATTCCTTTGAGGGGAGTTAGAACAAGTTACATACAAAATTCTGTAAAATAGGGGGTTGTAGAAATATTTTAATGTATTATATTTTTAGTTTTAAAAGATACAGTGTTATTCCACACACATATGACTTTGGTAACTCATTTTTAAACATATGAGAATCTATGATTCAGTGTCAATGCATGGTCCACACTCAAATCATGTGCACGATGATGGTTCCCCTAAATTTATATCACTCAAATTCAAATAAATAATTTCATGATACTATTTGAATAATCATGATCCTTGTACTGAGCAATAGATTCTTAAAGGTCTGAATTTAATTTAAAGTAGTCATGGTGTCCTTTAAAAATAATAATTCTTAAATACACATCCTTCTATCCAGTATTAAATGAATAAACATAATATTGAGGAATTTATTTTTAAAATAATTATGGATAGCTATAGTATCCCTCTATAAGTATCTTCAGTTATGTTAGCTTCACTTTGGTTTTATCTTCTAAGCCAAAGCTCATCTAATGTAACATATTTAGAATGGAGAAACATCCTGATAATAGATGATCCTCATGGAAGAACCATCTAAATGTAGTCATATCTTTTTATTGGTGGTTGGTCTATTTAATGACATATCAATTATACTAGTGGTGGTATCAATCGATGGTAGAATATACTTATGGTATCTCTACATAAATGCGGTGGTAGATACACAAAATTGTAGTACAACGTGATAGTAGATCCAAGAAGTTTCATAGTATAACAAATGGTAGTTTCTTGATGAGATGGTATATCATAGTTATATCATTCCTAAAATAAGAGTTGCTCAATATTAATATCACTATATTGGTATGGAAGATATAGGTTTAGAAAAAGTTTACAGTTTATCTATAAAGTTGTTTAATATCATAAAATCATAAAATCATTTGAAAAAAACTTGATTTGTGTTAATTAATATAACGAGGTTCTCAAAAATCTCCTCTATTTACAATCACAAATCATGGAATTTATAAACATACAAAAAATAATCAACAATTGAAATAATGGATATAATCTTCCCAATAGTTAGTCAATATTCATTTTATTAACTAAATATAAGTACACATTAAAATTCTATTCAATCACATAAATCACAAAAATAATGTATAAAATTTTTTCTTTATATATATTTATGTAAAATAATTACCAAACTGAATGATTATAATTCAAATAAAAAAATATATCTAAACACCAATAAGAGTCTAATAAACCTTATATAACCTCACTTTTAAAAGGATCTACTATATCCTCACTATTTTATGAAATAAGATTGGAAGGAGGAGCTGAGGTGCAGGAGTCTGAATCACTATAGTTGATGCCACTGGTCTAAACATCTTCATGTATTTAATAGGGTATGTCTAAAATGTAAAACCACAATTAGGGTAGTCTGCAAAGGGGATATAATAGGTACTAAAATTGATGCATTAAAAGGTATTGAAGAATTCTAAATGGTAACTATACTAGTTTTGTATAAAAAGGATCTATTAACTCCACTAACATAGTTATCACCCAACCACCATGCTCATTTTCATTGAATAAATCATCCTTATATTCTATGAATAGTTTGTTTAGGGGAGACAAGGACTTCAACTGGATCACTTGACCCTTGAACGCCCAATTCACAGGAGGTATTCTTAATTTCTCATCCAAGAACATAAAATGATAATTAATTTCATTCATAGTATTAGTCCGTCAATAGTAATATTTAAGAGCTTTAGTGAATTTCTATATATCACTTATATCCTCATTTAAACATTCTATAACCAATTTACAAATGTACTTACCATTATATTTGATATTGAAAATATTATCTAAATGATTTGTAGATTAATAATCCATCACATCATGTGGATCTTCACTGAATATGATATAGATCATATCAACATCCATTAAATAAGGAGTAGTAAGAAGGGGAGATCTAAAAGGCGATGCTCTAGGAGTGGAGAAAGGATCTAGTCTCTCCAAAAGAGATATCTCTCTCCTAGTAAAAATAACACTCATGTACTCTATAGTTATTAATATGGAATCGATCTATTCTATAAACCATTTGTTTTCAATTTCCTAACATTTCATTCTTAGGAATAGTCTAGGAATAATTTGAGATATATCTATAGTGACTATAATACTTGTATGATCCTTACTAATGTAAGTCTCCTTAGATGAAAAATATCTAAGTATCCTACCATTATTTGAATGAAAACTTTAATTAATGGAATCTTGATTATGATTTGTCGCATAAGAGGAATAAAGTTAAGAAAGAGGGGGATGAGGAGTCCTAAATTCTCTATAAATAAAATAACCATCATGTCCATTATCCAAATTAGGTAACTTATAAGAAAAATGATCAAATTATCTTATGAATCAATAATCTCTAACAATTATTCCCTAATATCTATCTTCTCAACTGGAATGTTCGATCCACCATGTTCTGGTGGAATTCCCTGATCATCATCATTAACATGTGAGTCAAATTAAAAAATTCCATTCTTAGTAAATCATTAGGATTTCATCGCCTTATATGGTGTGGTATATTCATCTATATATGTGGAAATATGGCTTCAAAAATCATAAGGAGCTAAAATATCACCATCACTAGAGTACTAACTAGCTAATGTAGATGGATATATACCCCACCACTCACTACTGCCAAATCATATAGACACATTAAAATTCCAATAAGGGTAACACTTTTCCTCCACATCAACTCCATCATCATCATACACTAAATCTCAATGAAGAACAATCAATCCTCAAGAGTCATAGAAGATGAACTCTGAAAAATATCACAATTTATGACATTAGTCTTTTTTTACTCATTATACTCTCAGTAAATTTTATCTAGTAGAAAGAGAAATAGGAGAACCAACTGATATGTAGGATACATTAGGTTTCATAGACACATTATGGTTATTTCCTACACCCACTAAAGTTTCCACTAATTCTTGTTCATCATCTATAACTAATTACTCTTCTAAATTATCATCTTCATCTAAATAATACACCAAAACCTCATTCGAATATAAGATAGTGTCGTTAAAAATCTGTTATACTGGTTGGATTCTCTATTCTATTAATATTCTCATAAATATTATCACTATCAACTGCACAATTTTTATAACTAGAATTCCAGTTGACCCTCTTTCTCTTTTAGGTTAGCTTGTACAAGAGAAAAACACTAAACATTGTAACTTTATCTTATACTTTAGGTACTATACCTCTAGCTTCCAACATAACCTATTTTAACGTATGGTAGGCAAAGCATTTTTACCTAGATGAAGGCATGCTTAAAATCGCCAAATAAACGTTTGTATATCTATATAAAAAAATATTATCCCCAACATCCTTAATAAATAAGAAAAATAAATCCTAATAACTCAAGATGTTAAAATCACCCTAAATGGCACATAGATTTTGTTTTATAAACATGAATACTAAATGTAACTCTCTTTTAAACTCAATATTCTTAGGATTTATAATTGTAGAATTTATAGTTAACTCAAATAGTTAATCATTAAATACAAAATTCTCAGAGCAGATAGGTAGAGAACCTTGATAGTCCTTATATATCATATTATGAGGAAGATTAATGAATCTAGCCTACTTCTTCTAAGAAAATATGAGTTTATTTCAATATATTATACACTTCCAAAAATCAGTATTTTCTCAAAACTCATACTCTAAAAATATTATAAACTGTGAAACTACCTACTGTAGAATGGTTTATCATTCCCCAAGAATCATTCATATCATCCTTTGACATTGATACCTTTCCACATAAACTACCTACTTAAAACCAATCACAAATCATCTATATATTTCTCATTGAAAAAATATCAATAAGAGAGTTGGGGATTCTTCGATTCCATTATATAGTGACTCAAGTCACCTCTATATTTTTTTTATAGGACATAACCCATCAGGTGATCCATCATGAATCCTCAATCAAACTATTTTTTTCACTAGTTTGAGGGATGTAGGAAGGAGATTTAAGGTTATGGGATGAGAGAGAAAGAGAGAAATTATTCACCAGAATAAGTTGAGTTACATTTTTATGATTCAAATTTTAATTAAGATTGTATCATTTAGCAATTTTGATATTTGAAAATAAAAAGAGTGTAAAATGAAAAAATATATATGATAATGATTTTTATTTGTAGATAATAGATGTAATATAAATATCAATGGTAGGATGAATGGTACATTCTCAAAGTATTATAATATGTCAGTTTTTCATGGTCACATTCGAATGGTACTATGAAATAATAGTATGCAGTGGTTAGCCACCATCGAAGCATGAATCATGATCGATCATCCAGGGTATCATGACTCATGGAAAATCATACATAGAAGATACCAATGATATATTACCTATAGTAGTACTGGATATGTAAGTATTCTATACCAGAGGAAAAATAAACCTAATCATATAAGACTAACTAAAACTTATTATTCCATATTCATGTATGATAAATCTCATTCTCCTAAAATTAAAAGTATTTAAGAATATGTGAGCAAGATGGTGTTTAGTTACTTAGAACTCAAAACATTTATCACCCATTTCAAAATGGTATCTCAAAAAATTTATATCAAATATCAATATGTCTTCTCAAAGACCGAGACACATGATTCTGAGAAATTTTTATAAAATGTATATTATCTTAAATTATAGGGTCTTGGTAAAATTTATATCCATGGTTCAGTATATTAAATTTCATATTGTTAATCTATTCACAATAACAACCTATTTCTATGTATTTAACTTCAATATTAGATAACTCAATAATGTTTTGTTTCGTACATCACCATTAGTATAGAAACTTTCCAAAAAAGTGACATGTTCCAGAAGATCTTTTTCTAACTTACACAAAACCAAAACAAATCAGCTTCTTAATAAATAAATAATTCAAATTTTTTTCCCTAGAATAGAACAATCATACATTGGGTATACTTTTGAGGTATTTTAAAATTATTTTGACAATAGTTAAATGTGGTAATTTTGGATTTTTTAAAAATAGGAACACATGCACACACTAAAAATTATTTCAACCCACCTAGTAGTTATGTATAGTATGCTTCCTATCATACAAATATATGTTGTTTGATTAATTGGTTTCCTGGTTTCATCAAGATAAAAGATATATTTACAACACATGAGACTCTCTCTTCTTTAGTGAAATCCATATAAATATATTTTAGAAGATATTTAGTGGAATTTTTTATTTCTAATAATTAATTATTCATAATAAAAAAATATGATAACCAATAGTGAATTTAAATTCACCCATGAAACTCTATTCAAAATAACATCGCATAATTTTTAAAAATTCAGTAAATAATTAATTTCATGAATTTCCAAAAAAATATAATCAACATATATTTTGACAGATAATATTCACTTTGAAATAAGTATAATAAATAAACTATGTTCACCTATTCTAATTGTTATACCATTGAAAATGAAAAATTAGCTAATCTTATCATACCAAGATATAATATTTTATTTTAAATTGTATAAATCATATGGTTGTTTAAAAACATAAATAGTAAAGTGAGGGTTTTGAAATCTAGGTGGCTTTTCAACTAAAAAATCATCGACTATGTAAAAATTTATAAATTCACTCAAGACATCCATTTGATATAATTTTAAATTAAAATGGGCATCATCAGTAAGGAACTTCTTGATTTTTTTAATTATGGGTACGGGAGAAAATTTTTCCTCATAGTTAATACATTTTACATGAATATAACCCTATGAAACCATCCTTTCTCTATTTATATTTATTGTGTATAACTCAAAAAACATATTTCCAAACACCCATTTAGTGTATGTGGTGTGGTAGACCTTTAGTATTTCATTTAGTTCTAGAATCATTTTATTTCAAATATATTTAACTATTCTTCCATTATTTTTACCCATAACTCATCATTAATTGGTTCGTTGATGTTCTTTGGTTTACTTTGTGATAATAATTGTTGATATTCAACTTCATTTAAAAGAGAATCTCTAGTATAATTTCCATTATATAGATAATAATCAATAATATCTAAGGGATTATATTTATGAGTGATAATTTTTATTGGAATATAAGTGTTTGAAACTTCACATTCATCAATAAGGTTTGGATCAATATATTTTTAAAAAATATAAAATGTTTCTACATAATTCGTGGTAGAATTTCCAATAGGCTTGTAATTATTTTATTGATTCAAAAAGTCATCCTAAAAATTTTCTTGAAAGGTCATAGTTTCTTGTGGATCTACATCATCAAACATGACACGTAAAGATTCTCCCACAATCATACTTCTTTTATAAAATACCATTTACTCTTTAGTGTTTGTAGACTATCCCTGAAAAACTCATTCCTTGATTTTGGATATAAAATTTTCTAAATTCTACTTTTTATTGAGTATAATGAATTTACCACCAACAACTCTAAAGTAATTATCTATTTGTTTTCTACCAATACATTATGCATATGAATTCTTCATTAAAAGTGTCATAATTATAACTCTATTAATTATATAGAAATATATATTCAAAGATTCTATCAAAAAATAAATAGGTATATCATTATTAGTGAACATGGTTAGGAAATATCATAAAGGGTTCTATTTTATCTTTCTACCACACCATTCTTATTTGGGGTCTTAGGTGTACAAATTTTTTGACTATATCCATGTTGTGAGCATAAAGATTCAAGCACTATATTTTAAAACTCCTAGACATGATCACTTCTTAAAGTCATAATTCTAGGTACACATATGATTTCTACATATTGATAATAATTTAAAAAGAAGTAAAGAGATTCAATTTCAGGAGAAATGAAAAACACCCATGGGTATATTGAGTAATCATCCACTATAACATAGTCATAATGTTTTCCTTCTAAAGTAGAAACTCTAAAAGTTCTATGAAATACCATGAGAACCAAATCTAATCATTGATAAGTTGAGACATATTTCTTTAGTATAAAATAAATGTTATACCATTTTCGATTTTAATAGGGATTATACACTTTGTCAATTAATTATATTATTTTGGGTAGATATTTGATGAATCCCTTCTTAGATAGGATGATGTGTGAGTGTATGTAATAATGGAATAGTTTTATATACTAATGTAACGTCTTTTTTTAGAACATATTAAAAAATAAAAGTTATTTTGAACTTTTCATTTGGTGAATGGGTTGAATTTTAATATAATCCTCCGATTGATATTATGAGATTTATATACCTAAAAAATATATAAATTAATATGTTTTTAATTTTTGTGAGTTTTATCTGGAGTTCATATGTGTTTCAGGAGTGTAAGGATCTAGAATCACACTTTTTAGGAGGAGTTGGCAGTGGTGGGTAGTTTTTTTAAACCATGTTGCCTCTGGGTAATATTATACATATATTTAAGGGATGATTCATAGTTTATTAATCCATGAATGGTAGGGATCATGGACATGTAGAATGTTAATAGAAAATTGAAGATGTGCGAAGAGAAAAAGTGACTGGTTTTTTAGAATATGTGGCTAGCCTTCCTAGTTAGTTCCACATAACCGGTCGCACCACATTGATAGCACATAGTTATCCGAAACCATATGAGAAAGCCATGTGAGGTTTTTCTCTTTGCTGATGATAGATTCGTGGTTGGTTCATGGTTATCCAGTCTTTATAGCCTTCATATACCCATTATATAATGTGGATGATTTTCACTTTCCACCCCACCCATAAAAGGGTTTTCACCCTTTTCAACCCCCATATATTACGAAGATCCATCTATAAGTACCTACTCTTCCTCCCCTTCCATTGGTGGATATCCTATGTTATTTTTCAAAATATAATTTAGTCAGTTGGGTTGTAATAATATCAGTTATTTTAACTATCCCCATCCTTCCATTCATCATTTATCTCACTATCTTTGGTGCTATATTCCTGAGATCTCATTCATAATATTTTCATGGTGTTTGGTAATTCTTTTGATTTATCTCATTTCAGATCGAATCCTAACATCTGATGAGGGATCTATCCTAATCATGAGGTTGATGGTGTATTTTTTCACCTAATGACTATCCCATTTATGTGATACATTAGTTGTTCCACATGACAAACATTTCATGTGTTGC
The DNA here is from genome assembly GCA_963277665.1 of Viscum album. Lineage (NCBI taxonomy): Eukaryota > Viridiplantae > Streptophyta > Magnoliopsida > Santalales > Viscaceae > Viscum > Viscum album. Next base: position 1,055,585,954 of record OY728119.1, on the reverse strand, counting down.
TACAAAATATTAAAACGACTAAAATTAAATTCCTAGAACAGTACTTTGATGTTACATTGTCCCCCTAGAATGTCTGTTGGTCGACAAACCTTACTTGATCCACAAAATGTGGTGAATTCAATTAATTTCTATTTGATTTTTTCATATGGTTATGACTATAATTCCCCCAGTTTTTCTTTAAATCATATTTTTACTTTATTAGAATAATCCCTCAAGGAATATATGGGTAAATGAAAATGAATGAATTAGAATTTATACCATGCTCTATTTTATAATTAAATCACCATTTAGGTTTTTTGTCTTAAAATATAATGTAATGATTAAATTAGTGGTGTTTTTTGTGCAATTTCAAGGGTTCCCCCCCATGTCCTACTTGTTTTGAGTAAATTATAACACAATTCATTGTTTCACATTATATAATGATTATTTACATGGTCCATGAAATAGCCATTATAAATAGAATACAATGTTAGTGAAATTTATCTATAGGTGTCCCCTATTAATCAAATAATATAATTCTAGACATTCTTAATTACTTAATAATGGAATGAACCTAAATCATGAACTTAAATTATTTTAGGTAATTCTTATGGATTTGGACTCTTATTATTTATTATTAAAAATTATGGTGTTCATACATAGAATCCTTTTTTTGTAGTGATACTTGGGCATGGAAACTGTTACACCTTATTAAACTTGGGAATGTAATCTGAGGGTATGGAGTCCCTTGTATATAGATTTGTGGGAATAGAATCAATGGGCATGGCATCCCTTATATTATGATTCATGTACATGGAATAATAAATTATAGAGTCACTTATATTATTATTCATAATCATGGATTACCTGGGAATGGAGGCCCTTGAATAATTATAAATGGGATTGACATACCTGGGAATGAAATTCCTTACTTTCATTTATCTGAGGTCGTTGCACATAAATTCCATTAGTATAAAGTGTGACAGATTATATTATTATTGTGTAGACTCAGGGTGTGAAGCCAAAGGTCCTTCCTAGTGAATGTATATATATTTACATGTTAGTGTATATGTATATGAAAATATATACATAATATTACCTTTGTAGAAAAATTTATGGATCTAGATAAAGAAGGTATAGTCAGGTAGTTTTCCGTGAGAATCATGAGTTGATTGGTTTTCATTTACATTTACTAAACTAATTATTTTGAAATACATTTATAATAAACTATTTCATATTCATGGACTATATTTCATTAGACATTATTTGTGGAGGACTACTAATTATATCTCCCACTCTACTTGGTTAGCCAGTTGGTACCGAAACATATATCATTGTTGTAGGTTTTAGATCATGGATTATGTTGATGGTTGTTATGATTATACATGGGATCCTACGATAACATGGTTATGTCGGAGCTATGGGTTCTCATTGGGATTGCTTTAGGTTCTTCTAATTTTCTTATTTATTCATATTATATATATATAGTATAACGTATTTTATACACTTTATAATTTTTACACAATTCATTCCTGGTTTATTTTTTATTATCAATTTATTTATAGAATTATTTTCTTTTTTTACCAAGTCATTTATATTTATTTTGGAGTTTGATTATGTCTTGTATAGTTGATCTACTTTTATCATGTGGGTATAGTATCCCCACTAAACCACATATACTCTCTCACAGTTATTCGACATTTTGTATCATATGGAGAGGTATTCTTAAAGCTATTTAACATCCTATCTAAGGGAACCATTTAAGTTGGTTCTATATCATGATGTTACAAAGTAGAATTCGAGAATCATTTAAATCTCTATCACTATTTTAATTTTCTTGATAAGAGACTAGGAATGCTTCGACACATTGTAAAGTACATGTGTCTTGGTCCACCCAACCAACACATGAGGGAATGATCAGGTTTTAGGGATGGGAATGGTGTTCATTCTCTAGGATATTATAGTTGGTTATTATGCCACATATAGTAGTCATTGATTTATGGTATCATTTCCAATTGATGGTATAGAGATGAAGTATTACTACATGCATCATTTTTGGTAAATATAAATTCACATTTCATGAATATTCCCGTCTATATAGATCTAACTGGATAACTTCTTGATCATGTGCCATAATTTTTTGTGCCCCTACATAATTAATTATATATAATATTTGTCTATATATCCTATTTGGGTGAATTTTTCCATGATTACCTATATTTTATTTTTAGGTAAAATCTTTAACTTATTACTTTCATTCTTGTGGGATTAATTTAGCATCTTCACATATATTTCTTACTTATATTATTGAATTCCTTGTTTAATTATAGTATATGGTCAGTCAAATAATGTTTCTACTTCAATTTGAAATGTTATTTACCATATAGATTGATGATAACATTCTACCTAACAAACCTACTTTTTCATGTTTGTTGCCTAGACTAATCCTAGCATTGGATGAAACATTACTGGTTTCAATTAAGTGGGAGAAAATTGGTTAATTTAAATTGCTGATAGTCATTTATAAATTGGATAATATTGACACATATAATAAAACCAACATTTATATTCTGAAATAATAGATAATATGAGGTTTTAGTTATATAAATTTTATTGAAACCTATAAATTAATGTAGCTTGATAATTTAGGAATGGTAATTCATCTAACTAAACCATAATATTTAAAAAAATTAAATCCTTATAAGAAATGGTCTCCAATATAAAATATATTACATATATTACTTAGAGTTAGGGTTTTCAATTAATTGAACAAGTATTAGTATTATGAGACCATTTTTGGTTACCTTACTCTTTTTTCCTTTACACATAACCCCATGGGGTTATACACATGTCGAATTGGATGAATTTTTAAGAATTGTATGTAGCTATTTATATGGTTATACATATAAAAGTATGGAATAATATTATTTAATTGATCCCTTTTTCTTGATAAAATATCATTTCAACACTATTAAGATATATTGTTATGAGGAATTGGTTGATTAAAATTCAAATTTTAACCTGAAAATGGTCTTCCTCAATAGATTGGAATACAAATTTTCCTTAACCAAGATTAGTTGTTAGAACCTTATGGATGAATAAATTGTTAAATTATAATTATGAGACAATTTCCCTTTTATGATATATGGTTACAACAAGATAAAGTAATAAGTTGAGTTTATTATAAAATGGGTACTTTATACCTCTGATATATAGACTATTTTAATTTTTGAAATAAATGGTAATCCTTTAAATTCCCAAAAATTGAATATTCCAGAGGTTCATATTGTAAGGAACCACTTCATAGGTTGTGTTAGACCTTGAGATTATGCAGTAAGATATAATGATTTTTTCAGGCATGGAATTTCTTTAGGGTCGATGAATTTTTTATGTAATTGGATTAGAATATTATGGTAGTTCCATAAAACCTTAAATAAATAATAAATTTTGTCACTTGGTTTTCTAAAATGAGGTACCATTTGGTTGTAGGGTTTCTGGAGTATGACACTATATAATTAATGGAAACCATTGGGTAGATACATGGTTTTCTTGTAGGATGAACCTCCAAAGGGTCTTTCCATATATGAATACTACTATGTTCCTTATCTATACAATTTACATTACCATTTTATCCTATCCTTGGGAAATCCCAATTTTGGATTCTCAGTAATGACCAGGGACTAGTCGCCCGATGTTTTACAGGTTATACTAGTATACATATTCCTGCAGGTTGTGACCCAATTGGGTCAATATTTCTAGACCTTTTTTATTTTAAAATCTTCTAAAAGAGTGCTTTCCAGCGCATTAGATGTTGTATACTCAATGGAATTATGCAGGTTATTGTTCTCATACTGGAGGCCATATGGAGACATCTAAAGACCTGAATTCAATCACATTGACTCATATACTAATAGGAAAAAGGTTTTTTATGGGAAACCTACGGAAGAGTTTGTTCTGGTACATTGTTTTCTTTTTTTCAGTATTCTTTATTTTATACTCATTTTAATACTGATGAATAGTATGTGCTCATGTTTTATGATATCAGTTTTGAAGTTCCTTAGTTTATCAAAATAACCTAGAGTGTAGGAGTATCAAATCTTTATATGAAGGGATAGACAATACAATTTCCTATTCCAATTGACTAATGGGTGTGCACTTGACACTTAATTCTTAAAAATGGAATTATGTGGGAGGTTTGATTTTGACCAATCTAGGAATATATAAGTTGAAAAAATATTATGATGGGTTCCAAGTGAAATTTTGGCATATTTATAAATGACATTCCATGAGGCATAGCATATGTGACTTGGTTGGATGATGACTCAAGGTAGCACGAGACAGGTTTGAATTTTATTTTCAGGGTTGTTTAACCATTATGAATAGTTTTTTCATCTCATACATTTAGCATGTGGTAACATTTTAGAATTGATAGTTACTGACTTTTTGAGAAAGGATTGATGATCTATGACATAAATATGATAATTTATTGTAGGGTGGGCCGAATTTCGGGTAATAAAATCAATGTTCCAAGGATGAGGGATAAACTAATAATGGAGCAAAAGTGGTGATATAGTTTTCCTTAGATAGAATCATGGAACAAACAGACGTGAGACATTTTTACAAGGGTTAATTAAGGAAAACATGACTTTTTAGATGTGAGAATATCTTGGGATATGAATACATTCTTATCAATAAAATCATAGGATCTTTGAGTTAATAGGCAATATTTTCCCCTATCTTGACATCACCCAACATATACTGAGAGAGCATTAGAAATATGTCATTATACCGATTTAAAATGATGTTATGATTTATAAGAGGAAACAATGGGAGATTTAATCAAGTATGTGACTAAATAATGAAAATTGGCATGCCGTACACTATTGGAATTTTAAGGTTGTTTATCCTTGTTCTGAATTAAAATTCAGTACTCACTGTGGAAATAATTTTCGGATAGCATGAATGGGTGATTGGATGCTTTACATATCACTTGGGTATGAGTAGGTTCTTATCCATTCTTATCATTATTTCTTGAATAGAAGATACAAGGGATATGGTAATCAAATACATATTTGTTAGGGTAACGAATGAGATGGTCTTAAGGTGATGATTGAGACATAATTCGCTAAAGGGTAGACCTCATGTGAGAATTGTTGTTGAATATTGAGATTGGTCACCTAAATATCGTCATAGAACTAGCATGCCATGAGATAGATGGGCCAATGTACAGATGTAATCCTTGGTAAATTCCATGTTCTGAAATCTAGATATTAGACTTAATCCTTGAGTAGCCTATTAATATCTATAATTGTTGGATCAGGATAGTGTTGATGTCGTAAATACCTCATGAAATATGTTTATCTTTGGTAGATGGGTCAGATATGAGACATCAGTAGAACTTAGTATATTCTTCGATGAGTGTGTTTGGAATGATAGCACTACCCCTTGAAATTATCCTTTGATATCTAGTTTTGGGGACATGTTATCCATATGAATTTATCATTTTTTAAATAGTCAACTAGGGGAGGTTCAATATGTTTTCTCTCATATAGATGTATGAGGTTGGTGTGGAAATTGTATTTGGAACATCGTTGTTTTAAGATAGTGGTAGATAGAGGTTTACAATAGGTATTATATTGTAAAATATGGAATTACTAGTTTGATATTGGATGATCTGAGTTCAAAATATTCAATCAGATCAATGAAAAATGGTAGTTTTCTAATATATAATTGGATAAATGTTGTTGTAGTGTCGCAAGATCACAAAAAATGCATTTAAATAGGAAATTATGATGGTGGGGGTGTCATGACTGGTAATTGGTCATTGAAATATAGAAACTATTTTGGGGAGAAATATAGAATAGATGATAGAGGAGAAGATGAAATCCTCGTGTCTTGGATTAGATGGAAATTGGTGAGAATCATTCTAAGGTTTTCTTATTGTGTGTGATCATGGGATCTAGTTTTAGTGTCTTATATACCATATGTTTAATGTGATGCATGAAGGTTATTTGGGCATTTTGAAATTCAAAGTATTAATTTATATAAAAATTCATGACCCTTGAATATTGAGTGTTTTTTTCATTATTATTCATGGACTATTTGGGACAATAAGTTCAATTATGGAGAGATTTTAGAGTCCTATATTTTTAAATGGTTGAAAAACCATGTCAATTTGAACATTTCATTTGGCGGATTGCATGATTTTTAATTTAATCCTAAAATTGATTTTCTATGATTTAGATGACATTTGAATCTTTAAGAAATTTTTTAAATCATTAATGGTTTCTTGAGAGTTCAAATAATTTTTTAGAGCATCAGATTCTGAAATCACACTTTCTGGGGGAACAGATAGGGGAACACGGATAGTCTAATGCTTGTGGCCCCTAGGTGAAACCATGCAGCCCATTAAGCGATTTGATAAGGTTTAATTTACAATTCTAGGTAAGACACTTGTACATGTGAAGTAATTTGGGATAATTAAAAATGTATGTGGATGTACGTAGTTTGAAAAACAATGTTCCTATCCTGAATGATTAGATCCACTTAACTAGTAGCACCATACGGTTCACACACTATTTACCCAAACTATATTGCCAAAACATGTTAGTTGTGGGTCATGAGTAGTGAGAGTTACATTTTCTTGAATAGCTATCCAAACCAAGAATCCTAATCATGTGCCTTTTTTAAAGTAAAATTTACAAAATTTCCCCTCCTCCCTTAAAAGTGAATTCATCCTTTTCCTTTCCCATTTCTCCTATAGATCCCTCTTGCATGCCCTCTCATACTCCCTCCTCTATTGGTGTATCTCCTTCACTCTAGGATTGAATAAAACTTAATCAAGTATGTTGGAGGGGATTTGGTGAGTCTAACACTTCATAGGATTGAATTTTATGTTTATCTCTCTATATTCAGTTCTATCTTCAGGTGAGCCAATTCACCCTATTTTTGGGTGTTTCATGATTCTCCAATTTTATCTCTATTATAGATCAGATTAAATCCAAATAATTGTTTAGTGTACCTACCTAAGAATGAGATGGGTGGTCCAGTTATTCTCCCTATGGTCTCACCCATTTATGTGATAATATTGTTTGACTGAATGTAAGACTTTCCACACATTTCTCCAAAATGATGAAATGACTAAAATTAAATTCTATGGAAACTCCCTTGAATTTTTCATTGACCATATAGAATAGTTTTCCATCGATGAACCCAACTTGATACCCTAGATATAGTGAGTTTTATTAAAGGATAATAGTAGTTGTTATTTAATTATGATTGAAATTCATCTCTTTTAGTTTAAATCACCATGAGTTGAATTATAACTCATGGAATAGTTTGTTAAACTCAAATTAATGAAGTGGTAAGTCAACTATTCAATATTTTGCAAGAAATCCACCTTTGTGGTATGCTTCCTTAAGATGAAATGGAATGGTCAAATTAGTTATGTTTATTGTGATATGGAATGTTTTCTCCCCATATACACTTGTTTAAGATTTAATTGCTTCCCTGGACCATATATTATATTGTAACATGATTATGTACATGGACTATAAAATGAAAATTCGACATAGATTGTAATTATAAAAAATATAATACACTTTTCCCCTATTAATAAATGAATATAATGTTATACCTTCTTAATTTCTAAATAATAGAACATACCTAGATCCATTAATTAAATTTTTATACGGTATGATTATGTACATGACCTCTTATTGTTTCATATTATAATTTTTTTTGGTTATAGTGTACCTTATTTAGAGTGATACATGGGTATGGTGTCTCGTACACCCTGTGATACCCAGGAATATATTCCTTGGGCATGGTGTCCATTATATTATTATTCATGGGCGTGGTGTCCATGGGCATGGTGGTAGATATATAAATATTAGTGTTCATGGAGTCCCTCTGCATAGCGTCCCTTAGGTTATTATTCATGGTCATGGAATATCTATTTATGTATAGCCTTATATTATGATTCCTGGGCATGACATCCCTGGTCATGGCAGCCCTTATTTTCATTAATCGGTGGTCATTAGGAATGACATCCCTTAATAAAAAAGTATGACATATTATATAATTTTTCAGTGGATTTTGGGGTTCTAAACCATGAGTCATCACTAGTGTTTGTATATTTGGGAAAATATTACTTTCTGTGTCTATAAATATACATATATTTATATTATGGTTTCTATTTGGTTCATCAAAATCCCCGTTTTTACCTACAATTCCACTTTGTACAACAAGAGTTCTCTAACAAGTTATTTTCCAAGTAGTGTATTAACAATGTAGTAAAATCTTATGGACATAGATTTTCCTCTTCATATGCCTGGAAATCACATGATTAGTCACAAGAATTAATCTTATTCGATAATTTTTTTTCTAATTTCGTTCACCTTATAGACCGTTTCATTAAAATTGGGATACATGTAAGGAATGGATTCATCAAGATTCATTATAATGGTGTCATGTTTAATATTATATATACATAAACACATCTATTTTGACATTATTTGTTCCCATATGATATATTGGAATAGTATCTGAAATCTCAAAAGGAGTAGAATATGATGATATTATACGGAATATATCATCTTCTAAATAAAAGTACAACACATTCATCGCTTTACAGTTAGAATCATATGATACCATTATGGAATCACTCAACTCAACTCTATGGGATTTGTTTTCATATATATCTTTAAAAATAGTCTAAATATCAAATTCAAAACATTGAACCATAATTTTAATCTTTATTTTCAATGGAGTATAATATGTTCTATTAAAATAAAGAGTTTTATTTGAGTTAGTTCCTTATTATATATGATTATCTATAAAGAATTGAAATTAAGACTATTAGAAATTAAATATCAATATAAAAACTTGATCATATTCTAAATTAAATTTTGATGATTGTTTAATACAAACTATTGGTCCTAGTGGGAAAATCCAGAGGGTTTTAATTAAGTTTCCAAAAACAATTATCTTAGAAATATAATTAAAACATATATCTCACAATTTTCTAAAAATTCCTAGATAAAATAATAATTAAAATAATATATTTTCATATTTAAATAATCAAAATCTTGATCAAAGTATAGTTAAAATACTTTGAAAATACATTATCTTTTGAAACTAATTTTCTTCTAAAAAACAAAGTATATCAAACACTTATTTAAGTCAACTACCATTGTCAAATTTTGTTTATATGTATATAAAAATGAAACTATTTTTATTTAAAATATAGGGGGAAATAGTTAAATAACAAAAGAATTTAAACATGTTATTCTCTCTTGATATTATAAATAATCCCTTCCACATAGAAATCACCAACTACCAATTATTCTTTTATAAAATAAACTAGTTTGTAAAATGTTTCAGGTTTTTCAAACAATGGATCATAGGGTTGTCTCGGAACAAAGAATATTCCACATTTATACATTTTATAAAATATGTAAATTTCATAATATTTTCTTCTATTATTTTAAATGGTAATTGAAATGAAAAATAAATTAGTGAAAGTGTCAAGCAGTCTCCTGTTGGGAATATGTGACTTTGTTTTACAAACAAATATACTAAAAAATATAGATTTAATGTAAAGATTAAATATAATGTAAAATATTTTTGGAATAAGAAAGCTTGGGGACACTAAATATGAAGAGATTAATTTTTTCATGATAGCTTGAATATGTCTTCGAGTGGATATCGAACAAGTTTCATAGAAAATTATGAAAAATAGGGGGTTATGTATGTATGGAAGAGAATTTTGTTTCTATATAAATATTTCTACTATAATTACACACACATATTTATCTTTTCTTTCCAGTTGGTCCAATATATGATAGTATTGTTTTGTGTCCTTGAATTCACCAAACTCTCCTCATATACACAGGGATAATAATTTTAAATTTATAGTGTTCCAGGTAAAATTATCTACAGTGGGGTAATATTTGAAAAATCTTGATCCTCGTAATGAGTAAAAAATCATGAATGGTATGACCATGTATTTAATAAAGCCGGGTAGTTTTCATTTAATATTTAACCTTAATTTCACGTTCTTTTTTCGAATAATAAATTTATAAAATATTCATTGGATAATTAATTTTTAAATTAATTTGGGGATGTTGTGGTAGATCTTTATAGTATCTCTATTAATTGTTGCTTCACAAGTGGTAGTAATTGTAAGATGAATCTCATCTAATGGTATATATTTATAATAGTAACATATCGTAATTTTAGATTGTCATGGTGATAGAATCAACTCAAGGTATAAGTACCATTTCCTTGGTGATAACTCTATTCAAAGGTAGATCTGTTATGCTGTTGGTTGCATCGATCGATGGTAGAAGCTACTGATTGTGTCTCTACTTATTAGTGGTGGCAGATCCACTCTATTGTAGAACATCATGATAGTATATTATCGTATGTTTATATTCTAACAAGTGGTAGCATTGTGACCTAATAGTATCTTGTACCAGTATCATGATACAACTAACAATATCTTGACATAATTCATGCTAGATTATTATGGAAGATCCGGACTTAGTTGAATTTAAACGTTTAGAATGAAATTATTTTACTATAATAAAAAATTAAATTCATTAGGAAAATAACAAATATGATTTTCTATCATTTAAATAAGTAGTTACTCAACAATCAACTAGTTTTAGATAATTGGTAAATAACTATTATACAATAATACAAATGTTTTTAAGTGGGTGTTTTTTCACTATTGCTGTATTTTTTTCCATATTTATTACTCATCATTGTTCCTACTCATCCTTATAAAAATCGATTTTTTTTGTAAAATTTTGGATGATCATAGAATGTTCAGTAAGGGATGTAGAAGAATAAAACTAGTTAGTCCATTTTAAAACCATGATATCATAAAGGATTATTTACATTTAAAATAATATACCTGGTCTTAAATAATCATTTACATACACATGAAATAATATTTATGGACAAATACTTTTTATAATAAAATTATAAGAAATCATATGTCCAAAAACTATAGTCCTGAGGGTGTCTAACATAAAATGATAACCCAAGAAAATAATTTTATTTAAATCATATATATTACCCAAAAAGGGAATACTCATTCATTTAAATAAAAATATCATTATCATATGTTCTGAAATTAAAGGATTTCCTTCGAAACTACTTATCATGTATTGGAAATTCAACTATGAAACATGGGAAATAATTTCAATATCTCTCTAATAATAACTATTACAAATTGAATAATTGACTGAGTAAATTCCAATAATCTACTAGGAGAAAACATTAACTTGATAACTTTATACCTTTACCCAAAGCATGGGAGAGATATATCGATCCCACCCATCATAATGATATATATCAGGAAAGAGAATAATCAATCCAATATAAAGAACCATAATATAATAATTAGGGATGAAATAATTTATTTACAATATCATCCAATTGAAAAATACTTTTGCACCCATAAGAAAATAATTTTTGAATATTGATATATACAATACAATTTATCTCAAATTTTTCATAGTGAAAATACCCAGAACAAATGGAAGAAGAATTTTTATATTCAAAAAACAGGAGACTATAAAGATATATAATAATAAAATAATTATTAACATGGAAGGAAAATCCATCAATTTTGTATACATAAAAATAAAAAATTATTATTTTTATAAATAAATTAAGAAAATTCCGTAAAAATTATGTAAAAATATTCGGTATGATAACTATTAAAAACGAGATAAAAACTTTTCTTCATAATTAATTCATGTACATACATATAAATCTATAAAATAATTTTTAGAATTTACGAATGGATAAAAAAATTCCGAAATAAAAATTTTAAAATATTTAAAAAGAAGTTTTAAGGGTAAACTGTCTCTTAACATGAGTCTAACAAGTCTCGCACATTATTTACCTCCTAAATGGTAAAATTATATAAATTATTTCTATTCAAAAGAATAATTTATGTTTTTAATACCTTATCATAAATTCATTTATTTCAATAACATATTTTATTACTCAATTAGTTGAGTCCACATCATGACATTTGAAGATGTTCAGTTTGTAGCTTCAAAATGACTTAGGTATATTAATCGTGGTCAAAGTGTTATTTATTCCATCATCTCAAAAATATTAATCTGGGAATATTTATCAACATTAAACATTAATTATAATTTTATAACAAACCATTAATGAGGGTTTTGAAAAAAAATAGGTTGCAATCATAGAGATGGTAGGTCGTATGTACCCATATGTAACATATCCAATTTTCAATGAACTTGAGAGAAAGAATGTAAATATAATTTTATCTTTAAAAAATTAATATTATTTAATTTATATCATAACTATAAACTAAATACATCACTATAACTACTTATTAGATACAGTTATTTAAAAATAATTACATCGGTTGGGGAGGTTGTAGTTCTCCTTACACATGAATGATGTCTAAATATCCCTTTTATTGGAAGTGGAGATGAATATAAGTTATTAACATAACACAATAATATCTCAGTATTTGTATCATATTTATTTCATCTGTTTCATATTTGAAGAATATTTATTTGATGTAGATGAAATCGTAAAACTAAAACAATCTATTAAAACCTATGCCTATTATTTATAAATCCTACTTTGGGTTTTAGGTTAAGGCCCCTATGGTTATAATTTTACCAAACTAATTCCTATAGGATGTGGGTAGAAATTTTGGGAATGGATTTGGATCATTATTTTTTAACCAGAGTTATAAAAAGGTGTGGGGTGGGGAGGATAACAGGTGTTCATTATTAAGTTTTGGAAGGGTAACTCATGGAATTTCATAAAATATTAAAACAATAAAACATTATTCTCATGAAAATGTAGAAAAAATTTATAAATTTCTATGATCATATGAGGATTATTTGAAATAATCTCATATAATAAAAGTAGGATAAGTTTATTTTATTATTTCACCCTTATATTTTTGTTCTGACCCTAATTTAAACATTTAATGATAATAGTGATATCAAATTTATTATTTCTTTAGGGTTACGTAAATAACTATAAGTGGAAAAGTATCCTATAATTCATTCACATGAATTATCATGGCAGTGAATAAGGGTTATTGATAATTTTTTCACTCTTAAAAATTAAAAATGAATTACTATAATGAAAATAATACCATTATTCTAATAATATCCATTTTTCACATCTTGTTTTTCTCCCAGTTTGATCATATTAGAGAAACATAAAATAATCATAGTGGCATTTTATATTTTTCATTATATAAAATAATATATAATTCATTCTCATTGAAAAATATTTTAAAATTTTCATAACATGTAATATCATATGAGTATGGTCAAAAAATGTATCCCTGTGACTAATATCATGTTCTAGGGTTATATTTAGTCCAAATCAAATTTTTTCAACATTAAATAAAAAATTTATTCTTACCATGTTTCCAATATTTTACCACATAACCTATTAATAATAACCAAAAATAAAATGGGCCTATTTAAAAATACTGTACCCCTTAAATCCAAATACAGAATCATTTTTTCTTGAATAAATTTCTATAATTGTAAGAAATTTATTTTAGATAAAAACATAAAATTTAATGAAAAAATATTTTTTAATAAAATTCATTTTGAACCCAAAAAATGAATCTACACAAAACAATTCCTAATGATGAATTAAATATATTTAATTATATTATTTATAATTTAAATAGCATTATGTTACTTGAAGATAAAATTTATCTTTTAAAATTACTTCATTTAATGAAATGAAATGATTGTTTTGCAAAAATTGATATCATTCACTATTCACCAAAAATATATCATTTCAGAAAAAATAAAAAATCACCAAAAGATAATTAATATATAGATAATTAAAAAAATATAACATTTTTAAAAAATTATAATTCATAAAATTATGAATTTTATTTTCTAAAAAAACATATATAATGTATAAAAACAAAATGTGGTTTGTAATAAATCATGTTTTCTTTTGAATGAAAAAGTACATAATATTATTGTAATGAATATAGTTATTTAAAATTTAATTCACTAAAATTAATTTAGAATTAAATGGATTTAATATTTTTAGTACATAGGTATTTGATGTATTTTTTTTATTAGGATTGAATAATTGAGAGGTATTTTAATCATTGTTATCTGCTATTTTGGAATTAATTTCTGTATCTTTATCTGATTCTATGATTAAATTTTTATTATTATGTCCAAAATAAAATTTAAAATAAATCTCGAGTGTTTCATGGTTGTATGGTTTCCATTCTTACATCAACCTGCTTTCCTTATATTGAATTAATTATTTTCAAATTGATAAAATTATTCAAATGTTTCCTTGAGGTTTTTCATTTTTCATGATGCATGTTCTTGGAACCCTTAGTGTATATGACATTAAACATATGGGATATTTCTAAAATAAGTGTGCCCATATTGATAAAACTATATAAATCGGAATGAATTATTTTATTATCATTTACTTGTTCTTTTGGATTCCATTATTAAATTGGCATGCCATATATGGGTCATTAAAATATTAAAATTCATTCTTGAAGGTAATTATTTCAACATAAGAATAAATAATTTCATATAAATAATAAATATGAACTACTTATTATAGATACCATTTCTAAATATGATATAATAATTGTGCGCATTATTCATAGATCATGTTGGAATGTGTGTTACATATTTTTTTCAAAAACATTAATAAATATTAATTGTATTTATTAAATCAATCATGTTGCATAAAATAAATGAAATTAAAAAAAATATGTTTCCCTTAATATTATTTGAAATCATGTTTTATGTGAGATATGATGTTTAAATAATTTTTAGTTATACCATTCCATAACTAAAACATGATAATAAATAATTTCTAGTATTTCATTTTCTATATAAATTCACAAATAAGTACAATTTTATGTTTTGATGTTTTATGAAATTTAATTTATTTAAATTGACAATAATTCCTGATATTTTTTTAATATTTATAACCTAAATTTATTTATTAGTTTTTCTTCCTTAAACGAAGAATTTATTCATGGATATTTTATATTGTTTAGTTATAAATAAATATGAAGTGATCCGTTTTCTTTGGCCAGAATAAGTGGTGATGTTTCTCAGTGTGATCATGATATTTTTTTTGTTTGAGAAATATGGTGGACGTAAATTGATTAGTATTTCTTAAGATGTTTATCATGTAAATTGGATTTTCGATCAACAATAAAGGAAGTCAAACATGGCTATGTGAAGTGTTGCATGGAAAAATAATTATGAAGGTTGTTATAATGATTTTTTTGTCTTTTGGTGATTTTGTTTCAAATTTTATGTTAATGTGATTTTTATGGTTTATGATTGATTTATTATATTTATATTGACTTAAAGATACAAAATCCACATTATATAGAGATTTAATTAATGTGAAGTGGAAATATGAGTAAAATGATAGATCATTATTGATATTTCAATAGAAATAATTGTTTTGATTTCATAGTAAAGTATATAGAAATAATATATAGTAATGTTGAAGGAGTCATTGAAGTATATTATGAGTGAGTAAAGACTCCATATTGATTCTGAGTTTCATTTCAAGTAAGAATATTTCAAATAGTTTCTCAAAAATGATATAGGGTGATTCATTAAATCTTTAAAGGGACTCCATGGAAAGAATTTCATAAATTATTACATATTTATTTCATTTTAAACATTTTTATAGACAAACATAAAAGGGTGATTGATGAAATTATATAAGGTTTGATATAATTCTTTGTTTTGATAATTGTTTTATAGAATTGATTAATTAATTTTTTTATTTTTTCTGACGAGGAAGTGTGCGATTATTATTTAGAGATCACATTAAGGATGGAGATTCAATGATCTTTTGTGGGGGTTAGGTGTTATCCATGATGTATGTAATATATAGAGCAGATATCATCAAGAGATAGTAATCTATGATGGGTGTTTCCAATATTTATCCCATCCAAGAAGTTGGGAATGATGAGATGATTACAATCTGTTGTTGGCCTCATCTATCATAGAATATTATAGTAAATAGACCTTCAATATTTATAGCATGGATTTGAGCCTCAAATTTTAGGATATTATGGAGTCTTAAATCTAGATATTGGATTTGATTCTATTTTAATATTATGGGACATTGTCAGTATCAATTCTATGAGGTTTAATGTAATTTTTATTTTTAAGAGAAAAGTTATTTTTTTCATAACAAGTGGTAAATGTCTAAGTGTGATCCTGTTCATTTATCTAAAACATATTAGGATAATTTTAAACCCATTTTCAATGTGTTTGTTGATTTATATTTAAATGTTAAAGAGATTACATTTTACTTATGAATCCCATGGGATTTTTTTAATGGTTTTAATATTTTTATAATGTTTTTAATGGGGGAGAAATTTTAATACATGGTTATGGTTAATGTAGTAGTTAATTAAGTGTTTTCATAGATATAGGTTTTTATATGATTCTTTGTGATTCTTGTAATGGGGATGTTCTTGTTTGAGAGTTATCTTATTTGGTCGTGAGGATATTTGTGTGTTTCTCAAACTGGATAAAATATAGTGTTGGTGATCATCCATTTATAGGGGGATGTTTAAAGTACATTCATAAAACATGGGAGGTATGCCATCTTAGTAAACATGCCCTCTATTTTTCCTTATTTATGTATAGTTTTTATTCTCAATGATGATAATAACATGAGATATTTATAATTTAACATATCATGTTTCAAAAACCATTATATTTGTTTTCTCGACTATGGTGACATGATGGGGAATTTTTGATGGTGGTATGGAGGTAGAGGGTTCAATTTTTTCTCTCAGTGTTATCAAATGGAAATTTTTGATTCCATAGTGGACAACTTTTTATGGATGTAGTCTAGAACCATTAGCCCTTTTGATTCATGGTGAAACTAAAGTGTAAAACATTAATTTTAAGGTTTATTTTTTTAATAAATCAAAAATTTTAAAATCTCATTTTGGATTACAATGATTAATTATAAATGAAATTTATTATAAGAATATTTTACTGATCTTAATGTATAAAACAAAGAGAGTTTTAAAGTCAGTTAATGGATAGAATGATTATTTTGTTTGATCAGAAGTTTGGATGAGTTTTGAGATGTCTAATTTGATCTTACATGGTTTATAATTTATTCTTTTTAATGGTTTTTTTATTCTACATTATTTTTTCATGATAATATCATTATTCCATGGTTTATAGGTTATGAAAATTTTTGGATATAATCTATGTTTTTTAGCATGAATTATTATAGTGGTTATTTTGTTGACTGTGGTTCATAGAGATTATTAGTGGAATAGATTTTGCAAATGGAGGAGGGTGAAATTTTTTTTTCAGTAGCAGTGGTGGTTCATTGATGGGATTTTGGGTTATGGTCATTAAAAATACTTTGTGTTCAACCATTCTATGGTTTAAATAAAACTCATTTAAATGAATTTGAATTGATCATGATGCTCTAGGAAATATAGTTATTTCTAAAAACTAGCATTTAGGATCAAGAATTAAACATGGTAATAATTTTTTTTAGAATCTACCATTCCATGGTAGAGGTGGGACTATGTCTCTCTATAATTAGTTGTTGCGATTTTTACACAATAAACATTTATTTTTCTCTCTCAAAACCATAAAAATTACATAGTTTTTTATATTTATGGTTATTCTAGTCGTGATTGTAACATACCAGTACTGTGTTATTCTTATTTTATTTTTTCTAATTTTTTTCAATATTCACCCTTTTCATTCAAAATTTATCATTCTATTTTTTCTCATGAAATGATAAGATCAAATTCCTTTAGTAATTGGTGTTATCTGATTGGTTTTATTTATAGAGTTTATTATGTTTATGTTCTATTGTGAATCATTTTTGATTTTGGGGAGCATAATCATTGGATTCATCACTATTATAGTACTTTATCATCAACTCTTCAAAGTTGAGGGGATTTTAAACAATTTAATACCTCAAAATAGTATTCTTAATTGGATAATTATGATTACTTGTAATAAAATTATCACATTCTTTCATAAATGATAATCGTTTTGAATTCATGAGTATTATTATTTTTTGAGTTAGAAGAATCTTCTGATGAATAATATTTATGAAGAATGAATTATATTATGATAAAGAGCCTTATTTAGGGAACATAAAAGGGGATAGATGGATTCATGTTCCTTATGAGTTTTAATATTATTTTCTTTATATTTATTCTCATTGAATCACATTCAAAAATGTGATTTCTTATTTCTCATTATTTCAAATGAAATTTATCACCCATATAATATGATAATTTAATTAATATGTTAACTAAAGGGGGATAATGGAATCCAAAATTTAAAGATGTATCAATTTAATTAACTCAAATTAAATTATTATTATTTTTTCTTTATTATTATTATTAAAACTTTGGAAATATTAACGAATAAGGTTTCTTGCGTTTATAAAGGGGGTGATAATGTGATTTTATGTCTATAGGAATTCTATTAAATATTGATAAACTAGTTTATGATTTAATTATATGAATGATAATTGGAATGGAATGTATAATTTGAGATTGGTTATTAATAATAATGATTAATTCAATATATCTTAAAACATTGGTTTTGGATGTTTTTGAGTGTTATTGTGTTTTGTAGTGATATAGTCCTGTGATCAATTAGTAGATGTTCTAGTGAGGGAGGATTTTAATTAATTAAACTTTGGGATTCAATTTTCTTTCTCATATTTAATTGGGATGAGTTTGTTATTGGTTTCTAGGATAATGATAATATTGTGGAACCTTATATTTTATATTAATTTATTATTAGGTTGACTAGGTTGGTTTGATTGTTTGGTGTTTTCTTATTTTCAATTTTCTCATAGAACCTTCATCGGATATTAATGAGTTGGGTAAGTGTGTGTATACAATAATTGGTTAAAAGATTTATCATCATTTTTCATTATTAGGTAGAAATTTAGGCATAAATGTAATGGTGATGTCATAAACCTTTTTCTTTGAAACTGAATTAATCTTTTTTATATAATAAATACTAGAAAAGAAAAAATGAAATGTAATAAAAGAGGGTTAATGGGTGTAATATATGTGATTAATGAATATTCAATAGATTAATACCATAATTAGTTTTGTGATTGTTTTAATGTTAAATATTGGTAAAATAATGGAATAATGAAACTAATGAGGACATTTAATGGCTCATGGTGGGATTATAAATGAGTTATAAAATTAAATATGGTTGATTGTGTTGATTAAATTTTTGTAAATATTGTTTTATTCTGATGATGAATATTTTTATGAAATTATCTATTTTTTTCTGTTTTTTTTACATATATATTTTATATTTTGAATGTGTTTATATATATATATAATGTGTTAAATGTTGAGGAAGAGTGGAACTTCATGGGCTGTAATGGGTCAAGGTTATGATGAATGGGAATATGGATCAATGTAATTATATATATATATATATATGTGGGTAGTAATGGATTCTAGTTCTGGTGTAAATATATATTGGATGACCTCGACATTCAACAAAGGTTCACTACACATTTCTGAGTTATAGAGGCCTCTAAAAATAGGTTTGTGATGTGGTAAGTTTTTATAGTACATTTTCATTATTATATTTTTATAATTTTAATGGATTTAATGATATTTTTCTTTATTTATTGTTGTTTGGATATTATATTCCTTGGTTAGGATAGGAATTGGATTATAATCCTTATTATGGGAAGGTGTTGATGAACTTATTATAAAAAGAGGAAGTTATGGTAGTAATGTGGGAAAACTAAGTTTAATGATTTATATATTTCATGTTAATTCAGTTTTCTATGGTTTCTATTTTTCCTGGTTGATATTCTACCACTATACTCAAAGAGAGTAATTTAAAATTGATTATGATTTTTTTAAGTATGACCCTTCTAAGTAAAAATAAGTTCTCACACCATCATTGTCCTCTATATGTTCTTCATAATAGTTCAAGGGAGGATGGGGATATTTTTTTGTTATCATGAATGGATTTTGATTGAGTATTTGGACTCTTGAGAGCTCATTCATTCATTTCAAATAGTAATAATGAATTTTTCCTATACAAAACATTTGGTTTGTGGATTTTTATGGAATAAAATTATTTTACAATGATTGTTTTTTCATTTTGTAATTTATTGAATTCTATGAGGGTAATAATAACCATGTTTTCATCTTATAAATTTTATTCTAGTTTTCATCTTTTGACCTATTGGATTTAGGCTTTGGGAATCACTCCTTCCTCACCTGCAATCTTATGAGGTGTTCCCTATATGTCAAGTCATGATATAATAAAAATAAAGTAATTATTAATATTGAATATATATATGTATAATTATTGTTAATATTTTACATTCAAATAAATATAATGACTTTCAATTTAGTCATCTTTCAATTTGAATTATGATATATTGGGTGTTTATAGTTTATAGAGTAATGGATATATGATCAGCTAAATACCTAAAACATTATAGATATAGTTGAAGAATTATATATCATATACATGAAGTAAAGGACATGGACATGAAGTAGAAAGATAAATTCAAAATTTTTATATAGTGACTGATAGATAACATAATCAAAAGAAAAAATGAGTACGATACACTCGTTACGTGAATGTGATGTTTTAAACTATTAACAAATTGTAGATTTATTTAAAAATTAACACACCAATTTTAAATTTAAATAGTGTAAGTTATAAACCTAAAAACATTTTTATAAATAATATAGAATGATAAAAATATAATTGATAAACTATTTATAAAAAACAATGATATTTGGAATGGATACACTATCCTCAAGTTCTGGATCACTTCATATTCTATACTAGCCTCTGACAAAATGAAATAAATATATTTATTTATTAATTTATAATTTTTAAATTTTTATTTCATTATTATTATTATTATTACATTTAACTCATTTATAACCATGTAATATTCATTTAATGGATGGCGTTTACTTTTGTTGGTCATTTTTTGATTGTTTGAATCAAAGTTCTATAACAGCTATGATGTAATGGAAATTGTTGGAGGTTATTTTATAATCACAATATAAGATTAAATTGAGTCAATTTTTATAGTTCATTTAATTATATGGGATACTTAGTAAAAAGGATAATTTGATAGTTACATTTTATAGAGTCTTCCTCAGTAAACTTGTTTTAGACGACTAAAATGACTGATTTTTCAAACATTTAATATCATCACAATCAAAGTAATTTTTCATTAAATATTCTTAAATATGATTCTATATTATTACTAATATAATAAAAACTTATTAAATATTTTTTTAATAATATATATATATATATAATTTATAAGTAAAAAAATTATATCATTATCTACTTAGGTATGGTAAAAACACTACGATGAATGATTTTTTAATTATGAGTTTTAAATGAAGTAAAACCTATTAAATGTAAAAAAATTAAAAACTTAATATTATAACTAAATCCATATTTAAGTTCCATTTAATTATTTCTAATATAAAATATGGGTAATATGATGATTGAAATAAAAAATGTGGTTTTTGAAACCATATTTTCTATATAGCATTGCCTTATGAAAAATGGTTAAATGAGTGTAATGTGGGACCCTCTCATTGATAATTTTTTAAATAGAAGTTAATATCCTTGATATATATATATATATATATTCATTGTAGAAAAATATGTGGAAATTACAATTATTTTTATGATATAAAAATCCCCAATAAGATAAGAAATAGAGACTTTTGAATCCTAACCATTAATTTTGCATCACATCCTTTGGATTGTATCAAAGGATTTCAATAGAGTAAATTTTTTTATAAAAAAATAATAAAAACATGTATAAGGGAGTTTTAAGAGTGTGTTTTTATTTTATTATGGAAGTGAATGTTTATTGGGAGTTTGGTAAATGGTTGGATGATAGGTTTTTATATAGAAATGAGGGAGAGATATCTTCGGATAATGTATTGATTGTTTTATTGTTTAAGATAAATACTATAAAAAATATTCCATTTTATGAATAATATGAGTTATTTATTAATGAATATATTAATAATTATCGTTTTACCACTCCCAAAACTGAAATTCAAGATGGGAATGTTTTACATAAATTAATGAAGCAAATGAAAATCTATATTAAAATAAAATATCACATGTTTTGTAAAACATTATTTACTGGTCTAGATTTTAAGTATAATATTTAAATGAATTATTTTAATTTTAAAAAAAAATAATTATGAAAATGTTTTTATTAATTTTTATAACATATTTACATTATAATTATTTCATATAATGTTTTGTATACTCAAAAGCATTATTTTTCATTTTTCACTAAAAAAACTTTTTCTAGCAAAATTAGAATGTATTCACTATAATGTAATTATAATGTGGTGATTACAATGATGCATTTTTTTATTCATATTAAAATTATAAATAATATAAATTTAATTTTCATAAGTAAAACAACATAATAGATAAAAAATAATTTTAAATATATACTATTTATATTGAATTGAGTGGTTAAATTTCCATTTTATTTTATTTCTAAATTATTATATGATTGAAAAATAATTTTTATAAATATAACTAAACAAAAATATTTTTCAAAACAACATTGATCTTTATATAATTTTTAATGTTTCTATTGAATGTATATGTGGTTTTTATCAATATCGTGATATTTCTTGATGAGTAAAGATGATGTCAATATGTGTTGAAGAATCCATCAGGTGATAGTGGTGTTGATGGTAAAGTATATATGATTTATTATCAATGGTTTTTTGGCTTCATCATTGAAATCTTACTTGTATAGACTCAGAGAAAAGAGAAAATTTAAATGTGATGATTGGTGATATGGTCATGAAGGTAAAATACTTCTATGGATAATGAAAGTGATGTATTGAATAATTAAATGTTTCTTAATGTTGATTGATAAAAAATGAGTATGGATTAGATTAAATTATTCATATGGAATATTTTAATGAAAGTGAGAAGATCTATCTATTAATGGAAGACAATTTGGATGAGTTTTCTTATTTTTTATTATATTGATATTCTTTTGAAGTGAAATTAATAATTGAAACTTATTTTTGAATTATTATAGAACAATAGGTCCAAAACATTTGAGTAAAATTAATTGTGTTTTTTAAAACATGAATCTTCAATTTGTAAGAATAATATATTGTTTTGGTAAGGATTATTTCTCTGCATAAACATCATTAGAGTTAGTATTTGTAGTTTTTAAAAATAATCATATCTATGATAAGTAAGGATAATTATTCCTTATCCTAAGGCTTTATAGGGGTGATTTGACTCTTTTAAAGAATAATTTTATGAGATAACGAGGATGAATATGAAGACTTTATAAGGATGATCACCAAAAATATGATTCTATCATTACCATTGATCTTGATTATGAAAATACTAGTTTTTCAAGATTAAATATTATATGTTATTTATAGTAGATAATTAAAAAATATCATTTATAGTGACATAATTCTTGTATCATTATTCATAGACAATCATCACAAATAAAATAAATATTTATGTTCAAATACAAAACCAAATGATTAACAGTCGAGCGGAATTCCGGGATATTGAGATTACTTCCATGACTACAAGACATGATTCCATGTGAGAGTACCTTGCATGTAAATTATTTAAACAAAAATCATGTTCTATATTTTATGGAAGAGGGGGTTTAAATAACTTGATTCATTGGTAATTGAAAATATATATTTTACTAGTGATTTTGAATTGTACTTTGAAGTAAAATTCAAACAAAGAATATCATCAAAATTTGAATGAGATGATACCATAACATCTAAGCCTTAAGAGAGTTTACACATTTTTTAATATGAAAAATAATATCAATGATACTCAGCTAATATAATATGATGATTGTAATAAATAGAATGTTATAAAAGCTACGAGAGAGAACTATGAAATAGTGAGTGTGAGAATTTGTGAATAATTAAGAACGCCATACATTAATTTGTTGAAGTGGTAAAAAAATTAAAAAAGTGATCCATACAAGGAGTAAGATAAGTGTGTGAATGAGTATTCATAGTGTCTTGGATAGGTATACCTTGTGATAATGTGGGACACTAAGTATTCTAGACGACCATGATCTAAAAAATTTCCAAGTATACCCTGTTGATGAAGTATATAACTGAACCGATTATATGAATTATCCTCTTGGAGGATGATTATTATTAAGCGGTGGAAATATCACATTGAGTAAAATGATTCCTTATTTTTTTTATCATATATTATAAGCGATAGTGTTTTTTTATCATAGGTCATTTGATTATGAAACATAGTGGGATATTGTGTTAATATGAATGGAATTATCCTTTATTATAACTGTATGGTTATATGGTGCAAGATTCCATTATAGGGGGGTTTAATAATTAGGTAAATGAGGTGGTCATTCCAATGAAACCTTATACATCATGTGTTATGTAATTTATTTATATTATGAAGATTATAAGGTGAGACTAAGATACTGTATTGAGTGGATCCAGAACATTAAAATTTAAACATATAGAGTTAAAAAGTAATAATTCATAAAAATAAGACCATTGATTCACCCCCCCCCCCCCCTCACTCAGTGGTCCACCCAAACCTAGGAATCACTTTAGTATCTGCTAAAATCGATGTTTCCTCTTAAATATCAAACAAGAATTTGATTATGGAGAATAAAATATCTATAATCTAATTATATTTCAATATATTCCACAGTAAGAATATCAACAGTTTTATCAATATGATTAATCCCATCCTTCTTTCAGTTATCCAAAAGGTGATATATCCTATGAATTTAGGTTTTCCAAAAGATAATGATAGATTAACTATGAATTCCCCTAATAATAGAATTATATAAGTGTATTTGCATTCAAAAAATTATATCTTGACATATCTTTTAGGAAATTTATACAATAGATTATGGGAATAATAATAATAATGTGATTTAAGATAAAGAAGATTTTATGATGGAAATATATTGTCATAGGATATAAAATGAAATTTCAAAGTTTCATATTTTAATACAAAAATTATTTTTTATGTTGGGAACATGCAAGTGAACATTACAATGATCAATGTGATTATAGTAAATATTCTGTTGTTTTGGGAGAAGCTGGATTATTTCTCTACTATTAAAAATATAATAAAAATTTTCAAAATAGAATAGATCCCATGGTTTATACTTTGTAGGATAGGGATTATTTTTCTTTACATGATCTCTATAAAGATCTCATATCATATGAAATCATAAAGACTCTATCTTGTATGAAGAAAATAAAAATGAGATGGATTTTTAGGTCATGAAAAGGGAACCAACATTAAAAATGAAGTTACTGAAGAATGTGAATTCAAAGATAATAAGTATTATTAATACTAAAAATATTTATTTGATCGTAAATTAATGAAATTCAATAATATAGAGTTAAAAGTAAAAGTTATACACAATCCAATATTATATAACTATAAGGACATCATTAATTTTTCAATAGAATTCACAAATAATGTGGTAGATGAAAAACAAAAATGTGAAAGATGGTAAATTTAAACATTAAAATATTAAAGTAAATAAATATATTTTAATATTTAGAAATAGAGATTAATTAGTAATAAGAAATTTTTATTTTCATTAATTATTCAACCAGATGATGAAGTCAACTTTTTTCTCATGATGAGAGAGTATTTGATAGCTCAAGTAGTAATGATGGAGATATAGGAAAAGGTTTTAATAGTTAAAATAAAACTAAATTAGGTTAGTGAGATAACGGAATTTATAATGGATGAAAAATATTCAACTAATTGTTTTAAAAAAATAGAAATTTATAATTGTGTCAGTGAAAAAAAATAGAACTCATTTTGACCAAAAAGATCAAATTAGAGATATTATTCAACATAAATGGAAGATATTAATATGTCATGGGGGACACTATCCCCATGGAAAATATATAATCATTCTTATGTATGTTAATATTTACTATTTCTAGAAAAAAATCATAGGCAATGTAAATCTATTTATATAAAGTCTTATACTGGTGTTGTTGAATGTATGAGAATAAATATTAATCGTTATTGTCTAACATGTTATTATTACGAAAGTGGAATGAACCGAGGAGGTTTTATATTGAGAAAAAGTGGAAATATTTTCATAGGAAATGTCATATGACAAGATCTATAACAAATCAATCCACCCAAAATATATTTTATTATATTAAATAAACATATGGGTAATCTGAATAAGAAGTCTCTATTTATGGGGATTGCATAAATATGATATCTGGAAAATTTACCAGTGGTATAAAAGGGATGTAAATTTAAAAAATAATAATATACTTGTAATGTGATATAGAGAATTCAAGAAGGGGTGGGGGAAACCAAACAAAACATTAGAAGATAAAACAAAATGATTCATTTACTAGCTTGAAAAATTGGCGATGGAAAAAATTGAGAGAGCCTAGATAAATGATATTGTTAAAAGAAAAAAATGATATTATTCATAAGGACTATATCATTATTAAGAAGTTATTGATAAGGGGTCATATAAATACACATATAATTTTTTTTGAAAAGTGTGGAAGTTATTATCATGGAAAAGAGGACTGTATGAGTATTCAATAAACACAAAAATAATTCATGTGGATGGAGATCCAAGCGTCTAGGAAATAATTTTCATGGGGTAATAAGTTGGAGAATATTTCTCCAGAAAAAGAATGTAATAAATGTAATAATATAAGTATACAACCTATAAAGGATGAATACATGATAAAGATCACATCTCATACCAATATTATAAACTATGAGAATCCTTGGTCGAGAAGAAACTATCAGACTCAATATTTTTGAAAAGAAACAATTAGCTCCCACATTATTCCCTTATTTATTTTACATTTTTTATGAACTTGTTTGGAATTTAAGGATATGTCTGTTTGTTTTAAATGGTCCACCACATGGAAATAATCATTCATAGATTTTTATAACTACCATAATGAGTATGATTTGACTATGTACCTTAAGGATGAGGACAAATGAGATTATTTTTCCATTCGTTGAATCTAAATATAATATAATGTAATAAAAAAATACAGAATGAGGTTTTCCAAAAATCATACAACCTTATCATTGTTTATATCAAACATGCTTATAAATGTTTTGTGTTATTTTTTAAAATGATAAAATGTGTGATTTCATTTGAATTTCATTTTACATAATTAATGGACTTGTTTACATGAGTACTAGTCAGGTTAATTTTGATAAAAAAAATTTAATTGACCTAGAAAAATTCAATATATAAATTTTCACAGATAACACTAACAACCTTGGTTAAATAATGATTTTTTCTATTCCAAGTTAGCCCATGAATACAGAGAGTTAGATAATTAAATAAAAATTACTAAGAAAATAATATGGTTCCATCCATCCCTCAATGGTGGACCAAGCTATGGATCTAAATAAAATATGGAAAAGCATAAATCTATATAATAATTTTTTTAATTACAATTATTAGATGGGAATTCTTATATGACTCATTTTTATTTATTATCTATATTGGATTAAAAGAGAATCATATAAATTGACAGGATATGTTTACGGTGGTAATGAAACCCAATAAAAATGGGATTTATGAAGTTATATTAGATTGAATTTTATTTTATATCAATATTATCATATACATTGATTATTAATTATTGTTTCAGTATGTTTTCAGTAAGATATCTGGTTATGAAGGTGTTTATGGATGATTTCCCATGATTCATTTGAAAAGGTGATTATGGCTATAGATTGAAGACCCGAATTTGATTGATTTAAGAAAATGAAGTAATTTAGATATGATCATTGGTGAACTAATATTCAAGATAAAATAAAATTACTAACGATAAGACTGTTGTCCTTAATAATTTATATCAGTTAGAAGCAAATAGCTAGTGGAAGAGTTTTCATTAGATTCGATAATGGATAATGATTCACTTATATTATGTCAGATGATCCATATGTTGAAGGATGAACCATTGGATGAGGTTTTAAGATGTTTTGATGATATTGAGATGCCCTCAAAATGAATTTAATAATTACTTATAATATTTGTATATTTCAAACATTGTTGGTCTACTTAATTTGAGGAAATTTATTTGAGTGGGTGTAGGAATGAATCACCACTATATAAGTATAATGTAGTGTCTTTATAATGATATTTTATCTACATAAAAAAATTCGAGAGTATGTAAAAATTGTTTATATAGTAATCATATATTTTTTTCAAACGATTATTAATACTTCTATAAAACTATTTAATAATGATTAAATTCATTCTATGTATCCCATGTTAGGATTTTAAGGATGTATATGATGAAATAATTAGGATAATAACAATAATGATCATTCCATATATATATAAAATATACATTGTGAATATAAGAGATTATATTGCCTTAAAATTATAAAAAATTATAATATATAATTGTAAAATTCGATTTCAAATAAAATAAAAATTGAACATTTCTTCATTAATCAAGCATCAAAATAATGTTAAATGATAATTTTCTAAGAAAAGATCAACGGGGTCCATCAATGCATAATTTTGGTATATATAGATGAGATCAATGACAGAAAGAGAAGCTTTTATGTCATACTACTAGGAATTTGGTGAATTAAAGAATATATAAATGTATGGATTTTATCGATGAAAAAAGTGGAAATATCCTGATTTCGTAAGAATTTGAAAAAAATACTTGTAATTTTTAATGAGATTTCAAATCTTAATTAATATAATAAATACCATCCTCATTAAAATGAAAATATTTCATGTTATCTAGAGACATTAGGGGTTTTATATATTTTTTAATACGGAAAATTATATTCAAGATATTTTATTAATTTAATATGATGTAGGAACCCAATATAAATGGTAGAAGAGCTATGAAAAAATAAATCATAAATATTTATTTTGAGAATTTCTATGAACTATGTATTAAATATTTTACATTATTAATGAAATGAACGAGTTTTGAAGACGAGGTCCATACAATGACAAAGAGACCAATGTTGTAGAGTATTTAATTTAATGAGGAGAGAAAAATGTAATGAATATCAAGAATGGTATAGAATAAAATTGACCATGTTAAAAATATATATGGGAATGAAATTTTAATCGATAATATTGTAAGACTAAATTGATCTAATATTTTCATAGAGGAAGATCATTACCAAGTGGTGATGATATCACTAACAGAAAAAGGAAGCCTATCTCTCTAAAAAATAGGTCTTTTTTACAATGAGGCTCTACAAGGCGAAACATATTGGGAATATATGCTTAATGGAGTATGATAATCCTTGGTTTTAGACACATGGATATTCAGTAGATGAGTCCATGATTGTGGTACTAACCAATAATGATAATAGTTAGATTTTTATTTGGAATCTTTTATATTATGTTTGATATGATTTTTATATTTTATACAATATATGAGGTGAGTCTGATATAATATATTTATTTTATTGGATACATAACAAGTCTATCATGTTGAGTTCAAAAAGAATAATTAGAAAAAATAAGACAATTGATTCCCTCACTCCAGGAGTGATCCACTAGAACATGGTTATAAAATTTTGAAATGGAGATTAATTTTTCACTACATATGTTAAAACTCATAATAATAAAAATTGAATGTTTTTCCCATAATATCAATTCCATGTACCTATAGGGGGAGTTTGGTTGACTAATTTTTATCACATAATAATTTATCTATATCCTACCACTACACATATTTTTTGAATTTTTTTCCAACTACTTTTTTCAATTCTATTCCTATTTTGAAATCATGAATCAAAAAAAGTAAGGAAAAATACATGGGACCCAAAAAAAATTAATGATGATCACCACTAATACTAATGAATAAATCCATTGAATATAGTGGTTGTTATCCCATAAACACACATCTCAAATTTTACAATCTAGTGAATTATTTGGAGATGGTATATCATTAGACCCTTGTTTTGGACTCAAATAGCTATAATAAAAAGACCTAATATCAATAATTTTATATTCTAGAACCAACTATGCCACCATCTAGACAAAACATGAATTAGCCTACTCTATTGGAGTAAAAAAATAAATGAAATAACTTTTTCTCCCCTATATATAAATGATCTAATCACCATCCCCATTATACATCAATTTGATAAGGATACATCCAAAATAATCACATGTATATCCCTAACTTTATTATATATTAATATTATATGAAATATTAATTTCAAAAGTTTATTAAAATTATTTCATTATATTATATTCAAAAAATTTATAGAATTAAAAAATAGTATAAAATCCAGATAGTATCTTTTCTCCTTATCCTATTGTGTATAAAGATAAAAACCACTATCAAGAGCATTGGATCTATATATTTTTGACATAGAAGTTTTTTCAAAAAATGATTCATGTTTATGATCTTATCTTTCATTTCTTCAATAAATTAAATGAATATAGAAAATTTTTATAGTATAATATACCCACTATATGAATCTTCATCCTCTCATTAATTATATTTGTAGACCATCTGAAAATGTTTTCACTTTAACTCCAATTTATTTTTTCTTTTCAAACTCTTTAAAAATGATCGGTGATAACATCTATTAATTGTCCTAATTAACTGTTTATTCATGACCACATGGTATATGAATTATCATGTCTCTCTATTTCCATGATATTTCTTAATTATAATATAAACAAAACCTTAATCGTCATTAAAATCACCTTAAACATTAAACCATACATCTAGATGAAAATACATAATCATAAATATCATGGTTGTGAAGGAATCTCTCACTATGATTTTTTTTGATATTTTCATGGAAATGAAGTGGAAACTTTAATAATGGTGGAATAGAATATTATATATCATTTAATCAAAATCCAATCTACCACAACAATATATCCATCATCCACTAAATTGTGGTCTTCTCCTCCCTGTGAATCTACATAATAAATTAAAGAACTATATTTGTAAGGTAACTCTTCATATACGACATCACAATATAGTATTTATTTATTATATACACTTCATAACAGAGTAAAATTTTATCTAAATCATGATCATGATGATAATCAAGATATTGAAATCAATGAATACCAATAAATCACCACCAAATTAATTTCATCTACTTTCTGTTTATATTATAAATTTCACTAACATTAATACAAGACATTCAATTTTTAAACCAATAAATCCTAAATATTATAATAAATATATTACCTTTTCAATATTGTACTTACCTTATCTAAATTACCATGATTTTATGATTATATCATAATATTTTTTTAGGTTTACTTATTTCATATTTTTTCACTTAGAAACATAATCATTTGATGTTAAATATAAAATATTAAGAAATATATAAAATATATTATTTGTCACAATAAAAAAACTTATAGAGGGTCTAAATATATTACATATGTAAAAACACGTTTTTTTCAGATAATGAAATTGAGCATAAATTTCAAATTTTCTACTTTTAGATGCTCATAAGGGATAGAATTATATTTTACCACTTTCAGATGATCAAGGATAATTTTTATAAACACATAACATGTCCCAAAATAGTGTGTTTAATCTAGAAAAATATTTTGGTTAAATTATGAGTAGTTTTAATTTTCACTAAGTAATGACTATTTAATATTTAATTAAATAAATATTAATTTATTCCCGCATGTTAATTTAGAGATATCTCATTAATGGCGCATCATATTATAATTTTAACTTCTTTGTTGGGTATGTAATGGGGTTGGTGATATTTTGTAGTTGAAGAATAAACTCATATCGAGTGCTAGGGCTGGGCTGGAGCATCTGTTTATTTTTATTTTCCTATTTATTCCTTTTCATTCCCTTGATTGCTTTCCATTCTTCCACTGATTGAAACATACACCCCATTCGAGAAACTCTTTTTTGTGTCCAGTAGAGGAAATGTTGAGGGAGAATGATAAAGAGATAGGGAATAAATAGGGTGACTCCATAGAGATTAAGATGTGTAGGGTCCTCATACAGTTGTTTCAGAGCCGTATATGCATGATGATTCGTTAGATTCTACCCAAAGGTTTTCTATTTTTATTTTTACTTTAGAAAAATACCTCTAGAATCACTAATTTATAGTTATAAGGCCATTATATGGTTTTTTATGAGTCCCATGTGGTTGTTCTATTCTGAAACATGGATAATTTTTTGTTTCGGGCCAATTGTAGGGGTTCCCATTCTAGAAATCCCAATCACATAGTGTGTTGATCCATGAAAACATATTGTGTAATCCATTTTTTAGGGTAACATGACTTTTTATAAATTCATGTCGACTTCATAGAGTATAGTCCATGTAGTATATCATGGATTATACACAAATACATGGCCAGATATCCTGTGTGGGGGCACATTGTTTTATGTAGTACACAACCAGACCCCTTATGGGATACAAGACGTATGAAAATACATGCCAAGGTGAAATACAAGGCCTAAACATTTGATGAACACAATTCAATACCGTATGTAGGATGAAAACAGTATATGTGTTTTACACTATATGTACCATGAGGAATACATGGCTAGACCATGTGTGATACATGGTAAGGTACCCCATGTAGCACCTTGAGTTCTAAAAAATGAAAACTACGATCGATAGTGTGTATAACATGCAACCTTGAACCCAAATAAACCATGATTATTTAAATACGGAAATTATCTCATTGACATTAAATTAGTTTTAATTAATAATATTATGTAAATCATGAAATAGATATAAATTTTATATTTGATTTATAATTTATTATCAAATAATCAGTAATTTTTTAATAAAAACATTTATTCATAAGAAATATGTTTTTATCAAAAATGTTTTTTATTAATATTTTGAAAAAATTATTGTTATTAGTTTTTCAAACTTATATAAATTTAATTTTATAAAACAAATAAAATTTAAATCCTCAAATTGGTATTAACATAAGTCAAATTTTTTTCATTTTTTAGAAAATATTCATTTATCAGTGAATATAGAAAAATACAACTTTTTCATAAAATTTTCATATATTTTTAATAAATTAATTTAAAATCTCCATTATTCATTAAATATTATTTCAATTTAAAATATGTATTCCTTAATTATATTTCAACTAATATTTTTTACATTTTAATCATCATTAGATAAGGGTTTATTATAAATTTACTTGTGTAGGATAAAAACTCATTTTTTCCTAAAAACTATGTTAATGTAAATAATGTGAACACATTTTAGCTATATAAAATCACCGCAAAATAATAATGGTTTAAATTAAATTTATTGATTATATTTATATATATGAATAAAAAATAATATTATGATTATTTCTTTTCATAAAATTAATATAAGATCACATTTTTTAAAAAAATGAATTTTTCAGAAAACTGCATTCATGCCTATGTGGATTTTATGTTTAAAATAAATTATTCAAATTTTATTAATTTTATTTAATAAAATGGAATAAAGATTTGGAATTAATATAATAATTATTAAATAATAATTTCCTCCTAATTTTTTGTAAATATTAATTATACAAACAGTTAAAGTGAAAATAATGTGGCAAAAAAAATTAAATGGTAAAAGTGATTAACATTTGCGTTCAAGGATATACCTTGACTAAAACGAGTTTTTTAATGATAATGGTGTGTATCAGACATATCTCTATAAAACTCCATTAGTTTTCAATTTTTGAGTCACTTGACTTGTTAATGAGTTCCCATTATTGAATATTTTTGCATATTTACAAGAATGTCAATCCTCCTCCCTTCTAAAAGGGCCCCCTTCTCCTCTATATTCCATATTTCCAAAACAATTTGTTTGGAAAATACCTACCCAAATCCCTTCCTTACAACCCATCCCACATCTTAGAGGCCCTGGTTTTATCAAAAATATCATCTAGGAAGTATATTGGTGTAATCCTAAAGCTTTTTTGTAGAGAATAAGAATACATTGAACAAACATAATGAATCGACTTCGGTGAAAGGGATCTCTATAAACCATACTCTTCGTTGGGTTATGGGCACACTCTTTGAAAATAACTTTATGACTTTTTTTTAATAGTATGTAAATATTCTAAATATAATATATTTATATCTTAAATATATATATCTATCCCATTATCCCTTCATTTGATAGGTTAACACATGAATTATATTTATTTATCTAATTCCATCATTAAGAAACCTCTTTTGATTATGATATGAAGAAATATTACACAACCAATTTTCTTTACATGAATAATTCCTATGTTAATTATTTATTATTTATTTCTTTATGTGTCACACAAATGACTTTACATGATATGAATGTACTGGGTGGGACTACAATTATACAGAACTCTAATGTATTGGGTAATGTTATAGACTCAATAGATGATATGTATGGGATTAGAGAGTGCATATATTCCATTATTAAACTATTCCCACCACATGATTTTGTGTTGGTGGTTGGTCTTTATTTATGTTTATTTCATGTTTTAGGTTTCTACCACTTTATTATGTTTATGTGGTCTTATGATATCATTCTTATTATCTTATGAACCAATTTTATTACTCATGTTCTATATTATTTATAATATCATGTTATACCTTTGTATCCCATGTTATATTTACTTATCATATATATTCCCTTATTTTTCTATTTAGGTAACTCAATTTCCTATGTATTTTTCATGATATCTTAGTATGTTTTAGAATCTCAAATTTTTTTTTGGATATCATTATAGAGAATAAAATAATGATCCCCTGGTTTAGGATCCTTTTGATGTATTCTGAAACTAGACTTCCAAGGAAACTATGCATTTTAACCTTGTTTTATATTAACATTTATTTATGTTAAGATGCATGAAATAATATGTATAAAATGTATTTGTTTTTTATAGTTGGTTTCATAAAAAATGATTAGTTTTTATTTGTAAACTAGGTTTAGAAAACATTAGGGACAATCCTATAGATATGTCTTAGGATTTTTCATTGTATATTAAAGTATGCTATATTTTGGTTAAGTATATAATAAGGGGTTTCTAAGAAAGTAAATAATTTTCTAGGTACTACAAGTGTTTGTGGATCTAAAATAGTGGTACTTGGTGTTAATTACCCCAAAAAGGGTACATTGAGATGGACTTTAAAATAAAATGGTGTAAGATAATGTACCTTGATGAACACCTGGGTAAAGATCTGGAAATTTCAAGGAAATTTTTTTTTCTTAATTTTCTTTGGAATTTTACAAGAATGCAGATTCTGACGGTGCCTGATTCTGAGGCCCGGTGTACCCAAAATCGTTTTCCGAAGTTTAGCTCGGGTATGTTCAGTGAACGAAAGAGCGGTTTTTTCTGACTTTTGAACCGGTGCTCGGAATTGAATTACGAGGGCACCGATGGAATCGCAGCACCAGTATTTGCTTAGAAACGCCTTTTCCAGAGTAGTGTTTGCTCGGGTGTGGGATTTAGTTTTTGGGGTTAAGTTAAGAAATAAAATAAAGTGGTGCGACAACATTATATTTTTTCACTTTAAGCCACTTAAATCCACTTAAGCTAAGTTAAGCGGATATGGTGGAACCCAAAATATCCTACCCTCTTGGTATGATATTTGTGAGGTGGGTCCCAAACGAGCCCCACCATTTCATTCCTCCTAAGAAACGCACCTGCAACCCCCCTCTTATTTGAAAGTCAACTGTGCGTTTTTCTGGTTAAAAAACGCCCCAATTAATTGGGAAGTTAAGTCGTTACCATTAATTCATCGAATTAATGGTTCGTTACTTAACTTCTATTTTTTCTAATTGTTGGATTGAGAATAAAATAAGACCAATACTTGTTTCACATGAGGGTTTCTTGTTGAGAGGATTGGGAGAAGCTGTCAAGCTTGAAGATCTTCATCCTTCTTTGCGAAGAACGCGAAGAACATGAAAAATGCAAAGAACGCACCGATCTCCGATGAAGAACTCCAAACCCTCGGAGATCGACAACGCGACGCTGTGTACCGCGAAGTCAATGACGTTTCTTCCACGATGCTCCTTATGTGATGATCCTTCTCTTCCTCGACGATCCTCTTCTTCTGCGACCGTTAATTCCGCAACGAACTCGCGTTCGATGACAATGCTTGAGGTATGGAATTATGTTTGAGAATGATTTTATTCCCTTGTTTCTTTCTTTCTAAAGAAAACAAAAAACACTGATCAACTTATTACCTAGTTGATCCGCGAACGTTTTCCTTGCGGGTTGGGAATAATCTGTTGCGGGGAAAAACTGTTTGGGTTGTATCTCTTTTGTTCGTGAAATTTTTCCTTGTTCTTCATCTTTTGGGACGCTTGTTACCGACTTAACGGGAGGAGGTC
Organism: Viscum album; assembly: GCA_963277665.1. Classification (NCBI taxonomy): domain Eukaryota; kingdom Viridiplantae; phylum Streptophyta; class Magnoliopsida; order Santalales; family Viscaceae; genus Viscum; species Viscum album. The sequence goes on along the minus strand of OY728119.1, from coordinate 1,055,549,535 downwards.
AGACCGCACGAACATGGCCGACTCTCCTCCCCATTTTTTGTTTTGATTCGTTGCGGCACAAACAAAGGCGGCACAGTGCAACGACACCGTGCGGACACGAGAAAGAACGCAGCAAAGAGGGGTGGCACCGTCGCGTCGCGCCGTTGAGGCCGAACGAAACCGTGGGCGGAGTCGGGGCCGAGGAGGTGATTTAAAGACCCCGTGTTTTGTTGTCGAAGTGCGAATTGACAGAAGATGGTGAGGTAGGCTGCGAAGGCATTTTGAAGGCTTTTCAGCGAAGGTCGGGTCCCAAGATGATCTCTGGTGAAGACCGCAGGAGAATCGGACTACCGGAGCGCGTCCGGTGGTCCACGGAAGCCCCCGCCGGCGGTCGGGGGAGGCGGCGCCCCGCTCTGCTCCACTTGGCCGTAACCGGCCGAGCCGACCCACCGGCCGGGCCGGGTTGTGCCATCCGGGTCGGACGCGGACCCGGGTCGGGTTAACCCGGTTCGGGCCGACCCAATGGGGGTTGGGCCGGGTCGGTCCGGGCCCAGACCCCCCGTTTTCAGACCCCTCACATTTTTTCGCTCATATTTTGAGTTGTAGACGTCCGATTGACGCACCGTCAGCGGTGATGCGACCCTTGGATCGAGATGGTCATTTCAGTATATTAAATTCAAGGTTTCGGAATACTTTGGGTTGGTTTGGATACGAAACCAACCGGGCCCTCAGAGCGAAAATGCTTATCTCTTGATCTTCGGACGTCCGATTGATGTGCCGTCGACTTTGATGGATTCCTCTAAGTGAGAAAAATCTTTTGTGTTACTCCGCTCGAGGTTTGGATGCCTTCGGAGTGCAGTCGGGTTGGTTCGCTCACGAAACCAACTGGGCCCCTGGAACGAAAAATCCAATAACTCACAGACCGGGCATCCGATTGACGCGCCGTCTGTCTCGTTGAATTCCTCTAAGTGAGACCGATCTTTTGTCTTACTCCGCTCGAGGTTTGGATGTCGTCGGAGTGAGGTCGGGTTGGTTCGCTCACGAAACAAACCGGGCCCCTAGAACGAAAAAGCCAATAACTCACAGACCGGGCGTCCGATTGTCGCGATGTCTGTCTCGTTGAATTCCTCTTGATGAAACGGAACTTTTGGAATACTTTTCCTGAGTTTTGGTTACTGTTGGATAGTGGCTGGGTTGGATTGTACCTGAAATCCAACCGGGCCCCTGTAACGGAAAAGCTGATATCTTTCAGACCGGACGTTCGTCTGACGAACCGTCAGCGGCGTTGGTGATCTCGTTGGTAAATGGTCCCTATGAGTATACCCTATGAGTGTTTGGGGTATAGTTGTGATATGGCCGGATTTGTTCGCACACGAAACCAACCGGGGCCCCGGGGACGAAAAGGCTAATAACTCCCAGACCGGGCGTCTGATTGACGTGCCATCTATTGTGTTGAGACCCATATGATGAGGTGGTCCTTTGAGATACTTCTTCTTGGGACTTGTGATACTTGGAGTATCGACCTATAGCTCGTGGAGCAGACCCTCCCAGAGACGAGCGTGCGGAGTACGGAGACCGTGTAGCCAACTGAGACCTGGCGACTGCGTGACCGACTCGACTTGGAGTGAGTCGACTAGCCCAGTGGACGGACCACTACTTTGTTTGGGTGCAGACCCATGGCGGACAGAGCACTACCTATGTGACAGTGCAGACCCGCAGTACTCGTCCGGAGAGTACCTCTGGAGGCTAGTAGGGGGTGTGCACTACTGTGTTTGGGTGGCATACCCCAGCGGGAAGCACTACTGTGTTTGGGTGGCTGGCCCGCGGTACTCGACAGGAGGAGTACCTCAGCAGTCTTAGGTTAGTGAGCAGTACCTCGGAGTCATGACTGGACCACTGTACACTCTAGAGACGGAGCTCTTCAGCAGTTACGGTTTTGATAATGAAAATCCTGGTTTGAGCGGAGTCTATGAGCTTTGTCTTTACCTCTTGATTGAGATGGGTCACTTGATAACTTATGTATATGTATGGGCATATACCTGGGTGGTGATTATCTATTGATTTCTTAATCTTTGTATTCCTCATGATTTAGATGGGTTACTTGATAACTTAGGTATATGTATGGGCAAATACCTAAGTAGAGGTTATCTTTTGAGATCTTATTTGTGGTTATCCTTGTTGGTTTTAGTGAGACCGTGAGGGTATCAGGGTCCCTACTGAGTATCGTTATACTCACCTCTGCACAGGCTATGCCTGCACCTCGTTGTGTTGGATGGAGACGACGGGCAGTGCTGACGGAGGCCGAGTGTTCGAGGACTGGATGGTACCCGGAGGTGGACTACATGACAAGTCAGTACCCATAGGTTGACTACACGACGATTCAGTATCCAGAGGTGGACTTCACGGCGAGACGACACTCAGAGGAGGTTGACGGGAAAGAGCATTGTGGAGGCTATATGTACCTACCCTTCAGGTAGGATCCGAGGATGACGACCCAAGAGCCGCTTCCGTCCTTCCAGCTATTGTATTTTTCTGTTGTACTTTGTTCAGTTGTAGTTGTGCTTTCATTTGGGTTTGTATTCTGGCCCATTTACCTTTTAGCACTTTTCTTTTTTACTTATTGTTTTACTTCCGCTTGTACTCTGTGGTGTTTTGTTGACTTTTATAAAGGAAATGCCTTCCCAGTTATCGGGATTTACACCTTTGGTGCTAGTCGCCAGCCCCTGGCCTATGGAAGGAGGGCATGGGGTAGTCATGGCACGGGCCCCGAGGATGGGTCGTGACAACCTGTTTTGAAACTCCCAGCGGATTCGCTTTGTTAAATTCAAAATCTCTTTAATAACCATTATAAAGAGAATAAATATGAACATAGGATTTTATATTAAGAAATTGATCATGGATACATTATATTGAAACCTATAAATTCATACATCATGGAATATATGTCAGTATAGAGTCATCACTTTAATATTAATGGTTTTCCATGTATCCGTTTAATAGTTTCAAAATAATCTTACCCAATTTCCTTTTTTAGTCAATCACTGTGAATACTAGAAACTATATCAAAAAAATGTGAGGTGAAATATAATGATTTCCCAAATTATATTCTCAGCCTAATGGAATAAAAATTCAGACAATTCATTGAGTGACATTATCAGCTAACTCATCTTTTGTACCAAAACATGAATCAAAAGTAACTATTAAATTATTCAATGAATTTGAATGTTGAAATTAAAAATATTATATGATAAAGGCCTCTAAATTATAGTGTATTTTCCTATCCTTTGACTTCAAAATAATGGATAGTATCTATTAAAATGATCTTATTTATCTTTAAATTATTTGAGAAAGAGAAGGTTGCACTTTTGGTTTATTGTATGGAGGGACACGTCAATTAATAGTGAAAGTATATAACAAATAAATCCTAAGGAAGATATAAATATGATGGAGTGGAAATAAATCTGAAAAATACTTTCCAGAAAATCTTTTACTTGAACTCGTTGACATAAAATAGAGATATATTTATTTAGCTATGAGAAAAATGATGAAAAAACCATTAGTGTGAAAAAGAATAACTACACATGGATTTGACAACATGCCTCCAAATTTTCCATCTCCTCCAAAATTAAATTTGACCACTTCATTGGTGAGATAATTATGAATATTTTAAAATATTTATTAATTTGATACTTTCAAAGCAATAAATAAACTAAATGATTTTCCATGAATGTTAAAATAAATATTCGAGAACCTCATGGTTCTCATGATGATAGAATATTGAAAATGGAGTTTAATTCTGAAGATATGATGGAGAAACATAATGGTGGAAAGAATATCTGACATCCCAATTTTCCATATAATTGGATAAAGAATATGATAAATTCATTGAAGGGGATAAATAATTTTTTTAGTAGTGTGAAGTAAAGTAATCTAAATAGTGAATGTCAATGAAATAAACCCACAAATTACCTGGAAGAATGTAATACTCCAAAAAAACCCGTTCATCTTTCCGATGTTTCAAATGAAAACAACGAATACACAATGATAAAAAATTAACTAAGATAAGGGATATTTATGATAACCAATGAAAGAAACTGATAAGTCTTATAGTTAAAGATAGATCTTATTCTATCAAAATATTATAGGTGGTCCCTATAGGGAACTAGTGACAGATACACTATTTACACATTCATGAATAATGAATGTACCTTTTGATTCTAATTCTATTAATTCCTTCATATCATACAAGTTTAGATGAACTATTAAAGAACCACCTATGAAATTATACATTGAGTTATTAGGGAAGACAGTGAATGGATCAATTATTTATTATAAAGAATCTTACAAACCCATGTCTATATTTTTGGTATGAACTTCACATAAAACCTTATATTACATTCTTTAGAATAATTTTCTATATTTTTGGATGTGGATTGGTTTTACTTAAATATAGGAAATATAAACTACTGATATAATGAAATCACACTCTTAACCAGGAATGTCCTTACAATTCTATACAACTTCATAGAGGACCAATCATATTTACTATCATCATCTAAAGTGTGTATGTTTTTTCTTTCTAGGAAATTATATCTTTCTTAAATGATTGAGACAATGGAAAAGATAATTCCTGAATACATTCCAATTGTAAGGGATTATACATATGTATTATTGAGTCAATAAGGATTCCTTATGAATTTTCCATTACTCTCTATTTTGAAAATTAAAAACACTTTATCTTATGGAAAAATATTTTAATTAAGGATTATTCTAGTAAGGAAAAAAATTCTATAAGTAAATTGTATCCTTACCTTTGTTTTCATTATCGCATTTTATAGTCTCTATAAATATAAATCATCTTATAACAAGGTCAAAATTCAATTTCAGATCTATAACATAGGAATCTTATAATTCCTTGGATATTGATTATTCTGTTTTCAAGTTCTGAATTCTCTTTAATTCAGATTTCAGATTCTCCAACATTCCGATTCCAAATTCTATGAAATTCAAAATCTGAATTCACTAAAATTTAGATTTCCAGTTCTCTAATATTCAGACTCTGAATTCTCTAAAATTTATACTCTGGATTTTTTGAAATTCAGACTCTATATTCTCTAAAATTCAGATTCAAAATTCTCTAAAATTCATATTCTGAATTCATCAAGGTTCAGACTCCAAATTTCTCAGAATTCATATTTCTAATTCTTCGGAATTCATCGTTCAAATTATCTAGATTTCAGACTATGAATTCCTTAGAATTTAGACACAGAATTTCTCAGAATTTGGACTCTAAATTCATTGAATTTCAGACTCTAGAATCTATAGAATTAAGATTCCAAATTCCTTTAAATACATAAACCTAATATCCATGGCTTATAAACCCTAAATGTTTATATGGTTAGACAATGAATTCTATTTTTCCTTTGACTATGAAAAATATTTTTGGTTAAAGAACTTATTATTTTCCGTACATATGCTATTGTTATTATATGGTTTCAAGCAATATATTTCTAAATAATCATTGGTTGTGTGACATGTGTACAGGTCCCTCTAAGATTGAAGGAAAAATATGACCATTGGATGAGGGAGTCGACCATTGGAGTTATTCTTAAAAATAGGAGATCATTTGAATGAGCTCGGAAACATATGTTGATGAACCCTTAGATTAAATGTTGGGATGTGATTTAGAAAGAGAGAAATAATATCATGCTTTATGCATATTGAACATCTTGTTCAGATTGCTTCGTAAAACTCTAATTATTACCGAGTACAATGGAGGGTTTCTAGGGATAGAAAGTCAGATGTGTTGGCTACCATAACGTTCTAGGACTTTTGAGGAGAGAAAGGCATATGTTCCTACTACCTTAAAATTAAAGGACTTCGAGGGAAAAGAAAAAAAGGTGCCAACTATTTTTAAGTTTGAGGGCTTGTAGGGATAGCAAGACATATTCAGATATTTCTATCAAGGGCTTACCCTGGTGTGGGTAAGACATACTTTCTTGAAAGTATTAATCAAGGAACCTTTATCCAAGATTTTTTGATATCCTACTCTTTGGGTTAAAATATTTTCTAGTTGTTACTTATTTTTTTTTCAGTTTTTTATTTTCGCTGCATTTTATTAGAGGAAGAAAGTTTAAACGCCGTATACTTTCTTGTACATTGATTAACTCTAATATTAGATATTCCATATGCTATAGAGTGGAATCTTTCTTAATTAAATGTTTCTTATGTTTCTTTTTCAAAACCATATTTCTAGAACTTGAGTAATTTTTCCTTAGTTAAGAATTAAAGTGGATTTGGGAATTTACTTTTTTAACTATGTTTAACATAGTTTTCCTTAAGGTTAAAAATGAATTTTTTTAAAGATACAATTCACCCCCTATTTTAATTGATATTATACAAATATTATTTTGATCCTAAAATTGGAATCAAAGTAGGTTTCTGGAATATTTATTCTCACATAGAACTTTTCTTCCACAAGCTTTCCTTATTCTAAATTTTCTTTCTTAAATTTTCATCCCCAAGTTTTTCTTAGAGATTTTTATCTTGGTTTATAACTATTTATATTAATTGTTTTTGGAAAAGCTATTCTCATATAGAATGGAAGATATGAATGTTGGTTCCATTTATAATATAAATCCTACCAGACCACCAGTTTTTGATGGTAATGATTATGAGTACTAGAGATATACAATAAAGACCTTTTTCATTAACACTGGAGTAAAAAAAATTGTTACGCTTACTGGAGAATACAAAATTCCTTACAAGGAAGTCAAAACCTTCACTAATCAAGAAAATTCATAATATCAACTAAATTAAAATGTATACAATACTCTGTTGTGTTCCATGAATAGGAATATATATAGTAAAATTTAATTTTGTGAAAATTCCAACTGCATCTTGAAGAAACATGAGGTTACTCATTTTAGGACTTCAAAGAGATAGAGATGAGAATATCTATGTTGTGGGGTGAATATAAAATGTTTCTATTTCCCTATGGGAACCTGTTTTCAAAGTAGAACAATGAATTATGACTATTTTCAACAGTCTACAAGATATGGGTGAGAAAGGTCACGATGATGATGCTCTTGTGGACAAGGTAATTTATATAATTCCAAATGAGTGGGAATCCAAAAGAAAAGTTATTGATAAAAATATTAATGATTCCAATATTGCTCTTGATGAACTATTTCTAACTCTTATTCAACATGAAACTAGATTAAAAAAAGACTCTAATATGAATAAGTAGAAGAATAGAAATGGAAGTGTAGCCTTTGCTACCACTGAATCTAAGACTCTTGAAAGGGTTAAATGATCTACATCTAATAAAGTCACTATTCATTCTGATTCGAGTGAAAGTGAACATTCTGATAATTAATTAGTTAATCATTCATGAAGAATGAACAAGATAGTGGGAATGAATGATTTTCAGTATAGATATAAGATGAAAAAAAGGATAATAAAGATTCTGAAGTATCCCATTATTAAAGTTAATGAGTCGGACAAATCATACTTCACTATCCAATACTTTATAGAAATTATAGGAAGAAAAATATTTCTAAAAGAAATAGAAAGAAATGTTGCATGTATAAGTCTATGAAAGTCTTTAAGGATAATGATACATGGAGTACCAGTGGTGGTGACTCATCTGATGAATCCTCGGTGTATGAATCTTCTGGAAAGAATAATATTAGTCTTATAGCACACGTATCTACTGAAAATCATGATTTTAAGGATAAGGTACAAAATTTTGAATCATTAATAAACATATCATTAAATGAAAATTTTTCTAATGAAGAATATAATGAATTTTCATATGATGAATCTTCCTCATCAGAAGACAGTACCTTACCTTCATTTGACAAAGTCTCTAGATTTGATAAACTTATATAAAATGATTATTATAAAAAAATAATTTAGAGAATGAAAATTATAGAATTTCTATTTTAACTAAAGAAGAATCATATATTTCTAAAGATCTCGATCTGAAAATTTATGATTTTGAGAGTCTATCTAAAAAAAATTAAAAAGTTAATTATGAGAAGGATCAACATTCTAAAGATCTTGAAGATGTTATTTCTAGGAAAAATATTTTAAAGGATAACTCTAGTTCTAAAACTAATAACCTTGAGGATAAAAACATGGTTATTAAACTAATGTCAAATTTTTTTTTTTTTTGATATTTCTGTCAAATTTTACCTCAGGTGAGGAAAACATTGACAAGATATTTTCCCAAAATTTTCCTTCAAGGAATCATTTGGGATGTGGTTATACTCATTCAAAAACTATTTTTAGCAATAACTATTTTGTTCCTCAAAGTACTCTATTTTTTACTAAATGTTAGTGTGGTGAAATTGGGAGAGAAAAATTCTTTAAACAAAACCCAATCATTAGGCTTTCATAAATATTGTTTTTCTAAGAATATGTGGATTCCTAAAATTTAACTTTCTTATATTTATAGATCCAATAATTTTTGGATTCCAAGACTCCAACTATTTTATTTTCATGAAAATAATAAAAAGTACCAACATAAATACATGGTACATAGATAGTGGATGTTCCTAGTATATGACTGGTAACAAAAACATCTTTAAAATTCTTATGAAGATGAATGGAGGAAAAGTAACCTTCAAAGATAATTCTCAAAGAGAAATTTTTGGTATAGGTAACATTTTTCTTCTTGAAAAAACATTAATTTCAAAAAAAAATTTGTTAATGGTCTTTAGAATTTAAAGAAGATATTATTTTTTAATTTATTGGAATGAAATATCAACTTGTTGATATTTTAAATGTATCATTTCCCTCCGATGGAATTGAATACATAAAACAAAAGTTAGGAATGATAACCAAAAGTTAATATTCCATATTAAGTTTTTGTTGAAACCTATCTCCTTAAATTAATAAAGTCTTTTTCATAAGGGGGTTACATATTTCTCCTTTATCAATGTTTTTCGTAATACATTTTTTTTCCTTTATCAATTTCTTTTTGTTAAAAAAAATTATCAAAATTTTCTTGAATTCAGATTTTTGAGTTTATTTTTTTTTCTTCTTATACACATTACTTAAAAATTATACGGTTCTAAAATTTCCCTTCAAAAATTTTCCAGAACATAATGTTCTTCATGAATAATTTTCCTCATTAAAGTTGATTTTCCTAGAAACCCAAAATGTATGATTTATTAAATATATTTTCGTAATTAAATTTTTTACTATTTGGTATTTTATACAGTTTAAAGAAATATTTTCGGATTCACTTTCCTTAAATCTGAATTTTTACATTAAAAAATAACAAAAGATCTGAATCAACCCAATCCTTTTTTGGTTTTCATCTCAACTATCATATCAGATCATTCATGTTTTAACCATTGGATCAATTTGGGAATATGAATCATTACTTCGCCTATATAATGGCCCCCAATTATTTTTCCCATGTCAGTTTTCAATACTTTGCATGCGGAAGCTCTGGCTCTATTCAAAAGTGTCATTCCATTTTTTCTTCTAGTTTCGCTATACTCCAAATTTATTTGGAAACATCTCCTCAGAAGAAAATGAATTTAGTTAAGGAAATTTCAGAGTGGTCAATCTATAGTGAAATGTTAGTAGATACGAAATTCATTGTGAAGTATGATTCTCTAATTATGAAAAATATTAAGTTGAATGGATAAGAATGCTTGTGTGTAGCCAAACCAAAGAGATAGTATCTGGTTTATCTGAAGTTATTTAGAGAGTTTTTTGACTCTGTTTGTTTTTATAATGAATGTGGGAGAGATATTTTTTTTTAAAAAAATTATGGGAAAACCTATTCACTTTCAATTTGAATGGTTAGAAGCATAATTGGAATTCCATATGAGGGTGAAGTTTTTTTTTACACATAAATTTCCTGATGAATCAAGAAGTTTTCATAAGGATAAGGCTATAGAGTTCCTTGGTTTGATATGATTGATGTCATTGAAAATCAATCATCTCTCTATGAATCTAAAGATCGTATAATTATGGGTTCAAGGATTTCTCATTCCTAGAAAATGTGATAAGAACACTATGAAGACAAGTGATATCTTTGTTATGGATTTTCTAGTATATATGAGGATGATTAATTTGGTATAATATATCTTGTTGACTGTTTCAAAAATCAATAATGGAACTCTCAAACAACTAGTTATCATGTATCAATCATACCTATCTAGGATTATAGTTCTCTGCCTAAATTCATTCAAAATTCCATGAAGTTATAAGACAAGAATTTTTAAGGTTTTTTTGCTAAGTAATGATACCCTGAGGAGGAGGATGGTTGGATTTAATATAAAATCCAGAGAATTTTATGACTTATCCAAATGTGAAATTGAAGCCTTAGTCAATACTCTAGATGTAGTAGAGACTTTTAAGAAGTTTTAGAAGAATAGAAAGATAAATGAACCTGTAGTCATTCAAAAACCTACAGATCTAGAAACTGAGTCTGCACCCCAAAGTCAAATAATAAAAAACGTACCCTGATGAATCAGTTTCCAAGTGGAGGGAAGAGAGAAAGAATAGGAATGAAGGAGATCCATGTTTTTGTCTAGATATTTCTGATGAAAAATATTTGATGTTTAAGGCTTCTTTAAGAATATTAAAGGAAAGAAAATAAAAAGAAACAAAATAACAAGATGTTTGAGGAATAAATTGTTCAATGTCTTCTCAAGGATACAGAGAAATCCTCCAAACAAATTCAGGTTTGGGAATCCTTTATTCAACAATCAGTTCCAGTAACTTCAGGAAAGAATATTTTAATTATAGAACTAGAAGAAGAAGAAGATATTGTTTAAGAATAAGAAGTGTAACAAAAAGAAGAGGAAGAAAGATATAACACTCATGATGTCATTATGAATTTTGAAGAATATTTTGTGAAGGAAAGTCCCTCTGAAAAAGTATCAAACTAGAATTCCCAAGATGAATTTATGAAACTTGCTTCCCCATGAAAAGAAGGAAAGGGTTAAGAAGAAATTAATAAACCACTTGATGATGAAAGTAGCAATCCTAATCCTCATCAACCATATGATCTTATAGGAGATGCTGAGAATGAAATGGTTGATGAAGATAAAATTGTTCAAGTATCAGATAGTGAACATGAATCCCCAAAATCTATGGAGACCATTTCTAGAGCTAATAAAGGAAAATAGGTGATTGTTGATACACCTAAGAAAGTCGTGGTAGCTAAGAAAGATGTTGGTGTTTCATCAAAAATAAAGGTTATTAAAATAGATAAATAATCCTCACCTACAGGGGAATATGATTCAGAATCATCCTCCATGGGTCTGGACTTTTTGGTTCAATAATTGAAGAAATCAGTTGACACTCTCTCCTTATTTCAGAGTATTGACTTGATGTTTTACCTTCTTCAACATTCTTTTAATTAGGAGTAAGAATTCATAAGCTTTCTCAAGGAATAATTCATCAAGCTCTAAGATGATTTTAAAACATTCTACATTGGTTTTGATACTCATAGAAGAACTTGTATGTAAATCACTAAGGGGTCCAAGAATATGATTAAAGATCTGAGGATTCATGATGACTTTCAAGATTCTGTGAAAGATGATTTTGATAAAGTAAATGTGATGAAAAAAGAGCTTATAAATTTTTATTTCAGAAAAGCTAAAATTAGAAAAAATACATTCGAATTCAGAAGTAAAAGATCTAAATGGGAAGCTAAATTTAGTTTATTTCAATTTTATAAGGGAAATAGATCCCATAATAGAGATTGAGGAATATTTTAGTAGGCATAAAGATGTTATGAAGACTGAGGCAGAAATCCTAATGTCCCATGATGAGATTATCAAATCTCTAGAGAAGAAAAATGAGAATTAGGAATAGTTTCTAAAGCAATTTGAATAATATCATATGGAATTTATGAAGATGAAGGTCATCATGAAGAATTTTATTCCAAATGAAAAAAATAAGGTTGAATATTTTTTCCTCTCAAATCTGATATTTTGGTGTACTTTAATTTTATCAATTTTTCCAACCTTAATCATAAACTGTTTTGTGCTTCATTTCTTTTATTGTATATATTTCTAATTTTTCAGGTACTATTTTTCCATTCCCTCTATTACTTTTTGAAATTCACAAAGGGGGAGTTTGTCATATTCACCCCGATTCATAAGTAAAGGGAGATAAGATTTTTCATTTAATGTTTATAAATAAACTCTCAGTCTTTATATTTTTTTTCATAAGGAAGATTCTGCTTTCTAAAAAGGGGGAGATTTTAATGGTCAATATAGTTTCCATATGACTTTTCCATTCCTCTATGTTTTAAAAATGACAAACAATTTATCTTGAGGTAAAATATTTTTCTATGGTTTATTTTAATAAAGAAAATTTTCATTCTGTAAAAAATTTTAAACCTACATTTGTTTATATAATCCCATTTTATAAAATCTATAAATCAAAATTATCTTATTACTATATCCAAATTCAGTTTCATATCCAAAAAATCCTAATCTTATAATTACATGGATAGAGAGTATTCTGTTTTCAGGTTCCGAATTCCCTGAAATTCAGATTATGAATTGTCTGAAATTCTGATTTTGAATTCTCTGAAATTCATATACTAAATTCTCAGAAATTCAGAATCCAAATTCTCTAAAATTCATACTCTGAATTCACTAAATTCAGACTCTAAATTCTATAAATTCAAGCTCTAAATTCTCTAAATTTTATACTCCAAATTCACTAAATTTCAGATTCTTAATTCTCTGAAATTATGATTATGAATGCTTCAGAATTCAGATTCTGAATTTCATAGAATCCAGACTATGAATTCTTCAGAATTCAGATTCTGAATTCCTCATAATTCATACTCTGAATTCATTGGAATTCATACTTTGAAATTTATAGAAATCAGATTTTGAATTCCTTGTTAAATGGAAACTGATTGTCTATTTCTTATAATCTCTGAAGGTTTATTTGGTTAGAATCCTAATTCTATTTTCCCTTAGACTCCAAAAAATTGGTTTGGTTAAGTAAAATCATTTTTTCATTACACATACTATTTTTATGAAACCAAGTCATGCAATATGATTCAAATAACCATTGGTTGAGTGACACATATACAGTTACTTAGAAGATTCAAGGAAAAATATGACCATTGGAGGAGGGAGTTGGTCGTTGGAGTTATTCCTAAAAATAGGATCTCATATGAACGAGCTAAAAAATATATGTTGATCAACCTAGAGATTACATGATGTGAACTGATTTCTAGAGAGAGAAATACTATCATGCATTGTCTGTACTGATCATCTTGTTCATATTTCCTTGTAAAACTCTGATTATTGCTGAGTACAATTGAGGGATTTTTGGGATAGGAAGACAGAGGTACTGACTACCGTATAGTTCAAGGAATTTCGGGGATATGAAGATAGAGGTTCAGACTACCTTAAAGTCCGAGGACTTCTAGGTATATGAAGACAGAGGTTACAGCTACCTTATTGTTCAAGGGATTGCGTGGACATAAAGATAGATTCTGAGTTCCTATAGAGGGATTACCCTAGTTTGGGTAAGATATACTTTCCTTAAAGTATAAATCAAGAGACCTATATCAATGGTTTTTGGATACCCTAATCATTGGGTTAAAATATTTCCTACTTATTAATTGTTTTTGTTTCATGTTTTATTTCCTCTAAATTTTTTTAAAGGAATAAAGTATAAAATTTTTATACTTTATTGTACTTTGATTAACTTTGATATTAGAGATTCGAGATTCTTTAAGGTAGAAACTTTCTTAAGTAAACTTTTCTTAAGTTCCTTTTCAGGAACCATATTTATATAACTCAAGAAATTTTTCCATAGTTAATAACATAAATTAGTTTTGTTAATTTACCATGTTTAAAATTTTTAAACATTGTTTTCCAGAAGTTTATAAATTAATGCTTTAAAAAATATAATTCACCCCCTATTGTAATTGTGAATCTACATATATTATTTCGATCCTACACGTATTTTGAGATTGGTTTCCTAGTATTCCTATTGATTGAGAGGTTGATTAATCAGTCAAAATTATACCATGATATCTTCCCTTATCAAATACCCCTTATAAAATGCCCACAATTTATTTGTAGTAGCTCAAAAAGTAGGTAAAAGATAATCTGGATATGGTTTTAAGCATCTCAATTCTTCACCGTTGGGTGAACATGTCCTCATCATCAAGAAGATTGATGAAGAAATATTCTTATACTATGATTAGCATGAAGTGAGTAAAACTGTGATAAGTAACATGTATCCCCATCCATGGATAAATATCATGTTCTATCAAATACAATGGGATCAATATTTTTCTAAGGTAGACCTTTGGTTATGATGACACAAATATAGGGTGATGAAGGAAGATATTCCAAAACTAACTTTTTTACTATGTGTAGAGACTATGATTTCAGAGTGATTAATTTCAAATACACCAGTTCTCTAGTAATCATTATGGACTTAATGAAAAGAGTCTTTATATATTACCTACAAAATTTTTGGTAGTCTATATCGTGATATTTTGATATACTATAAAATAAAAAGGGTGATTGAGGTGCATTTTAATATTTTTATAAATAATTTTTTAAATGATGATATATATGGGATGCCCAAAAATATTAATGATCTAGGTGAATAAATTATCAATTATAAGGTACATTATCACCATAAAAGAAATTTTTGTGGACCCTTATGGACAAAAAAATTGAGGAGTAACTCATTTCAGTGTTTGTAATTGATATTCATAGTTTACATAGACTTGATGAGTATTACAAATAATTTGTGAGGATCTTCTCATGATTTTAAAACCCTATTTCCAATCAAACTATAAAGGGTGTAATTTTGGTCTTGTATATTTAATGTGAAAAGGGATCCAAGGAGTTGAAAAATAATATTATCACAACACCATCACCAAAACATCCCTCATGTGGGAAATGTTTGTGGTATATAGGAAGGATTCAAAGAAGGGTATGGGTTGTTTACTAATTAAAAACGATAAAGTGAGAGACTATGACTCAAGAAAATTTAATGTTCACAAGAAAAAATATAAAACACATGATCTAGAGTTAGTTACAATGATCTATTTAAATTATATTTATGGGGAGATGTTTGAAATATATACCAATCACAAGATCCTAAAATATATATTCACATTGAACTAACATAGGATTTTCTAGAGATTATGGTTAGATTTGATCATGATCTATATCTCCTCAATCGATTTCCATCCAAGGAAAAAAACAATGTTATAAATTCTCAATGTAGAAAGGATCCGTCAATTTTAACAATGATGATATTTGAGAAGGATCCAATATTATTAGACATTAAAATGATTGTTATCAGAATAACGAAAGGATATTCAACTAAATTAGATCAAATTACAACTCAACCATCCATTCATTTAAGTATTAATGAGGCCAGGAAAGATGATGAGGTGATACTAAAAAAGTAATTGAATATTCCAGTGTTAAACCCTAATGAAGATAGTGTTATATGGTATGGAACCTAGATGTGTGTCCCTTAGAAACCATATTGGAAGGAGGAGATTCTAGATGATGTGAATAGCTCATCATTCTCTATGCATCTAGGAAGCATTGAAATATACAGATATTTTAATAAAAACTTCTTGTATGATAATATTAAGAGGGAGATTGCAGAGTTTATATTATGATTCTCGGTATGACAATAATGAAATGCTAAAATAAATAAGTTTTAGGGGGTGATGAAACAATTTCCCATACCAATATGGAAATGGAAAAACATAACCATGGATTTAATTATTGTACCCCCAAATACACATAAAGGTAATAACACCATCAACATAGTAGTTTATTTCCTTGCAAAGTCGACATATTTCATTGGTAACAAGGAATACTTATCTCTTCAAAAAATCATTATGATATATTTAAGGGATGTTGTAACATTTCATGTAGTGAAAATAACTATTATATATAATCATGATATGAGGTATAGCTTAGGGTTTTGAGGAATACATTACAAAAAGGGTAGTATAGAACTCATTTTCAGAACTTATTTACACACTTAGACGGATGGTCAGTCTAGGAGAACTATCCAATCCCTAGAGGATACGATGATATCTTGTTAAATGGATTTCTAATTTTACCGGGATCAACAACTTCCCATTTTAAAGTTCTTATATAATAATATTTTTTTTAATTTATTTAAATGGAACCATATGAGGATCTAAATGGGAAATGTTGACAAACTATGACATGTTGGGATGATGTTGGAGTGGGGAAGCTAATAGGACATTATATTGGACACAATATAAATGATAAGGTACAACACATTTAGTTTCATAAGAAACTCATCCAAAGTCGATATAAAATCTATTCATATATTTGTTAAAAGACCTATGTTTTAGGTTAGAGTTCAATTGTTCAACCAAATTTCAGCATTGAAGAATGTCCTGAGATTTGTGAAGAAGGGAAATATTTGTCCAAAATACATCATCCCCTTTGATATCCTTGATCATATCATAGTCTTATCATATTGACCATCCATACCACCTATCATACTTCAAGGACATGATGTATATCATGAATCCATCTTGCAGAAGTAAATACCAGACCCAAAACATTTAATGAATCTAACGGTAGAGCATTTGCATAAATATCCTCTATATAAGGAGGAGTCTATGAAGATCTTATATCAAAGAGAAATTTTTTTATGAAACAAGATAACTCACATGGTCAATATTATATGGTGAAACCATATCTTTTATAAACGAAACATTGGAATCAGAACAGATGAGGGAGAATATTCACACATTCCAATTTTTTACCATCATATGTATTATAAAATTTCTTGGGAGATATTCCTTAGTGAGGGATGAATGTATCAGACCATGTTTTTAAAAGTAAAAACTATTTATGATAATGTATATCACATTAAAATACAAAAAAAATGAATAATTAATATTTAAATATGAATGTTATAACATATCCATTTTTTAGCTTTCCTGAATAAGATTAACTTCGTTGTGAAAAAAGATATATAGTCCTTGTATTTTCCATAAATCAAATCTAGAATGGATTTATTTATAATCTTATAAATTTGTTCTGAAGAAAAGGAAGATAAAGAACACAATTGATTAGTCGGGCTTGAGGTAAGGGATGTGTCTAAAAAACCGTGTTCTAAGGATAATAGATAATCTCTCTATAACTAACATCATGTCTCTATTTAATGATATAGAATTCTTCTAAATTCATTATATATATCTCCTAAATATATATATCTATCCCATTATCCCTTCCTTTGATGGTGTAATACATGACATATATTTATTTATAAAATTCATTCTTTATGAAACCTAATTTGATTTTAATATGATGTAAGATTATAAGACCCCTTATCTTTCCAGGAGAAGTTCTTATCAGGATGAATTATTATTGATTTTATTACATATAAAGCATATGAATTCATATTATATTAATAAGATTTGTTGTATGGGAATTATATATACCTCAGGTGCATGGGGTAGTGTTATAGTCTCATGAGACATCATGTATGGGATTATGGAATGAATAAAATCTAATAAGGGACTCTATCCAACATGTGATGATTTGTCAGTTGTTATCCTTGAATTATTTTTAAAGAATTTTTTATGTTTTTAGAACATTCTTATGTTTCCATGATCTTATGGTACCTGGATCATTATGTTATGCTCACATGTTATTACTCATTTTCCTTTTATTTTATAATATCATTCTAAACATTTTTATCACATGTTATGTTTTCATATATAGTTCATTTCCTTATTGGTATTTTTAACTCACCCCATTTTTTGTTAATTCATCAGGTTATCCATTACAATTTGAGGATCTCAAATGAATTTTAGGAGAACATTATGAGGAATAAAATAAGGATGTCATGTTTTATGATTTTTATAATGTATCATGAACCTATTCTTCCAAAGACACTTGGTATTTTTGGACATTGTTTTGAATTAATGGTTATTTTTATTAATACTCATATAATATATTTAAGTATATAATGTGTTGGGTCTCTATACCCCATGTGGAGTATATTTCATGCATTTTTTCAAACATCATGTGCTATTCTACAAGCCAATCCTGAATAGAGTACAAGCCCAGGTGGGGCTCTGAGAGTACACAATGTGTACTAGGTATAAAGGTTATGTACTTCCCCCATTATACCATTTTGAGAGGATTTACTTTTTTTACTCCCCAAAGTTAAAACTTGGAATAATATGAATCTATTTTTAATATTTGTTCCTTATATATCCTAATGGAGAAAACCATAGAGTGAATTGAGAACTCCTAAAAGGAATTATGGGGTTATCCAGCTATATTGAATAGGTTCTTCCACCATGAATGGTAATATGTTATCTCTTCCATGTGATACTTGATATGATACCCCCCTGATGGTTTTAATAATGATTAGAGGAAATTGATTAGGACCACCAGGTTCCCCATTCGATTACTTTTATTAGGGTAGTCCCTTGTAAGTGGGACTAATATCTGACTGGTGGTGTTTGATATGATATGTGTCGAGACCAACCTTTAGTGGAACATTAAATAGATATGTTTTTATAGAAGTCTCCCTAGATCGATGGTTTTGTGACTTTTCCCTTGAGTTAATCTCCCTTGTGATTTGTTTCTTTTTGGAAAAGGAAGTTGTGAGATGTCAAATATGGGGTTGTGGGATGTTTTTACCCCTAAGATCCTATTTTTATCATGGATTCCATTAGGTATTTCTCTAAATAGGTTATATCCTATAGGATAACTAGTGGGATTCCTCTGATTTTATATTATTTCCACGGATCCCTAGAGGGATTCCCTTTTTAACATGTTTTCCTAGTGGATCCTATGTGTAATTATACTTCTTTCTTCTATATCTAAGGATCCCAAGAAGGATGAATCTAACTATATAATGATTCTGAGGATCCGAAGTGGGATTCCGTTGTTTAGGTTTTTACCTTGTGGATGCCTTGTGGGATGCCTCTCCATAATTTTGTATCTATGGGTCCAAAGATGGATACGTGAGCCTATGTAATTATTCATAGGATACCAAAAGGGAATTTTATATCTCATGTGGTAACTTATAGGATCCCAAGAGGGATTTCATAATTTATATTTGTACCTTAAGGATCCTGTGTAGTAATCCTCTCCTGTATAATGACCTTGGTGACCCCAATAGATTACCTACCCTGAGAAAGTGTGTTATTAAATTAGGTAGAGATGGTTGTGGGTGTATCTTTAAAATATATATTGAATATGTAATAATAAGGGGTTGTGTTAGTAGATATTGGTTTAGAAATTTGGACAACCTAACTCTTATCGTAATAACTTTCACCCTATTACTGTTGTAATAAATGTGACTGTATGAGGATCTTCTTGGTACTAGGATTATAAGATTGATCTGATTTGATATATGATTGGGATTATCTATGTTACATCCTCGTATTTGAGTTTTTATCTTTATTGATTTAATTTAACTTTATCAAGATACCTTATGTCACTATGATACTTCCTTGTATGGGGTGTATAGATTATATTGTTGGGTGTGTTCAGATACCCTAATATTTCACTGATTATGTTTCCATGTGTGTGTGTTTCCACAATTCATTGGTTGTGATATATTCTTATGGATTTCTTATTATCTCATATAAAATTCCATGGATTATCACTAGGTTCATGATGTACCCACTGTAAATTCATTTTCCATACAATACATGAAATCGTGTCGTTGTGCTATTTGGTGAATTAAATTCATGTAACATGGCTATAATTTGAATCATTCCATTTTAAATACATGCATTCCTATATTAAATTATTTTTAGGGGCTCATAGTTCAAATATAATTATATCATTCTATGGGTGATTCTTGGATTCTTATGTTGAATTCCATGGATGGCCTCATATACCAAATAGAATGTGATCATTCTATTGGTGATACATTGATTCTTTCTCAGAATTACTTAGTTGTTGTCACACTTAAAATGGAATCATATAATGCCATGGGTGATACATGGATTACTAAATTGAATGCCTTGGATTAAGTTATACTTAAAATGGAATCATATCATGATTAATAATTATGTGGGCCCCAAATATTAATATCAATATAACAGAAATACATGGTTATATGTCTTCTTTCTCATATTTATTTATAAAATATTTAATACTAAAAGTATATTTTGGCACTATATGATGATGTTGTTATCAATCAGGATTATGGAAACAATGATCAACTTGATTACATGAAACATGAGTGGAATTTCATAAATATCAACACCTTATTCATAGGTTTTCTAGTCCACTGTGGTCATTGGTCGAAGGATCAATTTTGGTTTTACGTTATTAAATTTTTCCCAATTGTGACTTGGCTGGGTTGAGAATATTACATGATCATGTACTTATAATTTCATGTTTTTGGTTCATCATTTTGGGTGACAAATAGAGTTTTATATGTCATTATATACAAATGAAACTTGATCCTCATGCATACCTTATATCTTCAATCTCATTAAAAAATTTTCAATGATTGATAAGGATGAGGCATGGTGTAACATGATCATGAATGGATTCTCATATGGATTCATAGGATCGAGCTAGAGAAGCTTAAAATTTTCTTTAAGACTAGATATGTGGTTCCACTTGTGGTCTTTAGTGTATACTTTTTATTTTTTATTATTTCCAATTATTCTGGTAAATCTTATCAGACCAATTTAAGATGAGTTTTTCATGTACGACATGTTCATTCGGGCCTTTACTTCATTCTATTTTATTACAAGCATGTTATATTTATTTATTTCCGACACTAATTATTTAATTATATTGTTTTTGTTTTTTTATTATTTATTACATTATTGTGATGGTATAGTCTCTCCACTACCACACCATAGGCACTCACTTATAGTAGGCATACATTCGAATATGGGGAGATGTGTCTGAGGCCACCAACATATCGAGTTATTATTTATAGAGTGAGCAGAGTCAAGATGTGAAAAATTGGTATAATATTAGTTATTGACTATTTTAATAATATTTGGTATATGGTAGATCAATGTATTAGGATTGTTTCAAACCATGTGATGGATATCAGATTGGTGTGTCAAGAACACTTGTTTCCAAAATAATTCTAGGAATCTAGGGAAATGAGATTGTTTTTTTGATATGTGATGTTACAGTTCTGTATGATTTTCACTTTTAATAGGGAACATGTGGTGTGAATTTTATTATTTTTTATGTATATTTGGCTTCAGACCCATTGACAAATACCCATTGACTGATTTTGAGTCTTGTCAATAAGATGCATGTTTTTTTCCATGCATCATGTTTTCCAAATAGGATCCAAATGTTATAGGCATTCAAGTGTGAGATTTTATAATAGATGAAGAGGAAATATATTTAAATTTTCAAAAAATCTAAATTTTGTTTTCACTTATTTATTTTTCATGGAACTATTCTTTATTACGCTAATATATATAGGTGTGTTTACTTCTAAAAGAAGGTCTTTTGGAATTGTGTTGATATTTTTGACAATGAGGATGATGACTCATTCCTCTTAAAGAGGAGGTGAAGTGGACCTAGTGGGATGAAAGGGAACATTTTACCCATGCTTTAGACCCCAAAATGTGGAGTCTATACATATTTTCAAATATTTAATTTTTTAGTAGTAAATGATATAGTGTTTTCTCACATACATTGAATTTAAATTCTACTCAACCAAATTGTTTGTGTTTTGTATGACTCAGATTGTGGATATGGTGTTTTGTGTTTACAGTTGACCCTCTTAGTTTAGTTCAGTTGTTTCTTCTATTCTAGTAGACCCTTTGGAGGTGTATCCTTCATAGATTTGGTTAACTAAATAATTAAAATACACTAAATGGATTTTTACCATCTAGTTTTCTATGATATTTTATAAAACTATACTTTATTTATAGTTATCTAATAGGATTGTTAAGTGTGATGTCAATATGTACCTAAGCATTTATAGTCTACAAAAACCTTCAGGTAGTCTTATCGGATATAGATACCTATTGTGGGCTAGTTAATTATAAATTGACCAAATATCAGAACCCTCTATATAGTAGTCCCATATGAGGATTCCTGGAGAGGAAGAGGGCCTAATTGGTCAATACAGGGCTGTTTACACCATTAGAGTCATTTGTTTTAACTGAAAACCTTAAAATGGGTTATAGTTAAATAATTTTATATTTAAATTGCAACGAACCGAATCCAGAGCCCTTACACTGGTTCCCTGTACCCGGTTCGCCACATGATCTCAGGTGCATTTCCCAAAACGCCAGAAGCTTCCGACTAGCAGCAAGGGCCTTAAAAAGTTATTGGGGAAACTATGCCCTCATTTGGTAAGGTGTACAAGGCAAGAAAACAATAGTCAATGGCAGAAGCAGTAAACAGCATACAAACACTGCAACTAAACAGAGGAAGAAATGAACAGATAATGATAATGATAATGATGCAGCAGGTACAAGTATCTAAGGAAAGAAGAAAACACAACAACGTGCTGAAATACAACTGAGAACAAAGAACGAAAGTAACAGAAACTCCAGCAGCATCGCAAGCCTAAGCTCAGTCTTATGCTCTCCAGCTCCAACTAGCAATCATGTACCTGATGTCGAAGGTCCACAATCCCTGTCCACACTTGCAACCATATAACCTGTTTGGGAAGAAAAGATAGACCCAAATAGGGTGTGAGACTAATCCCAGTAGGCAATCACCACGAGATTTGTTCCCTACTGCCAGTGAGTAATATAGAAAAAGTAAAGAAAATAAATGCAGTAGAGAAGCAGAAATACACTAAAGTAAACAATCCTACCAATCTCCATTAACATTTATTTAACAGTTCAGTACAATCATTTATCTATCAACCAAGGAACCTAGCAACAACACTATACTTCCAAGGCAAGGAAGTAATCACAACAGGTAACTCAGCAATCTACCTAAGCAGCAAGTAGTAGAAACCCAAGTTTGTTCTTTGGATTGGTGGACTCATCACAACCAACCAATAAATAAGGCACTGACTCTCTGGGTGGCTCCCACTAGAAAACCCCTCTAGTCAAATAAACGAACAAAGGCACAAACACTCTAGGAGGATCTCACCATCAATTCCCTTATGGTCTTGCAACGAATGATATAGACCCTCTGAAGAAGTACTTACATCTAATTCTACCTATAGTCTCGCTACATAACTAAGGACACTCTGAGGAAGCACAAAGTCCTATTCCCATAGGTCCTGCGATCGATAATAATTATAACAGACTCTCTAGGGAAGCCCTAATCGTCAATTCCCCCTTTAGTCTACCACACCAGTTTCACTCAGCCCTGAGCAGTTTAGTCATGCGTAATCGACTGTTAGCAGCCTAAGTAAGATCAGCAACTACTTGGCTTATAGCTACAATGCATCCACAAGCATATAAATAGCAGGAAATACATGTAATCAAGTCCACAAGCATACTAGAAATTCAATAGGGTTTTCCTCGTAGGCAACCCGTGCCAAACGACAATAAACAACCAAACAGGGAATAACACCCATGGGTGATCCTCAACATGAAAACAAGCACATATTATCATGAATTAACCTCAATCTAACAAGAAATCTAAAGCAAGTAGAAAAATAGGATCAAACCCCTTTCCCGAGATACCTGATACATGGGTATCCGCCACTTTTGCACCAAAAACTCAAATTCATTCAACGTATATTAAACAACCACCTACGTCGATCCTCGGTGATTGATATTATTGACCCTTGGCCTGGGAATCGTCTTAGAATGGAGTAAATCTATAAAAACTTCTAAAACATTCAACCTCAGATAACTCTCACATGATAAGGAATCAAGAAACATGGCCAAAGACGAACCGAGAACTCACCGCTACGATTCTATTGCACCCGACGACGTTCGATTCGGACAACCGGTGAAGAAACGGTGGCTAAGAGAAGAATCGGCTCCCTAGGTCGCTCTGGACATAATTAGGCAGAGAAGAAGATGAAAACGGGGATTAGACGTGACCGTGGTCCGATTAATGAAATAAAAAGAAAAGTACACGGCATGTAATTCTTGAGTACACATCGTGTAGTCCCCTTTTCCGTACGCCGTATTAATCGGGCTCCACCTCATCGCTACACCCCGTGTGACTGGCCCGAACATGACCAGCACATGGACTCAAGAAGAAGAAAAGTACACGGTGTGTACTTACAAAATTTCCAGATTCTCATCTTTTTCTCAAAAACGGACAGAAAAGGAAACATACCTGAAAAGATGGTATGGGTTCTTACATAAATCATATTCTATAAATTTGTCAATAGAATGGAATTAAGAACCTATAAAATTAAAAACATGTTGACATGTATTGACCATAGTAGTTAAATATTATCCTTATAAAATTTAGAGAGGTTTTTTTGGAATGTTAGATTCCTTGTGTAGAGATTGGTGCATGGATGATGCACCATGAGATATGACATTGGTGAGAGGATTTAATTATAGGATAAGTTGTCAAAAATAGTGACAATTTTATGATACCAGCTTGGTTGGACTAGGTGGGGGAAATAGAGGCCCTTGGTTTTGACTCAAACCTTAGAGATTCATTTAGTTCAACTAAAGGAAACCCACCGGAGGTGTTTATCTAGGTTTACATCTAACACACCATGATTTTATGAAATATATTTTAGTAAAATAAATTATCCTACTTTTATGGATTGAATTAAATTCCACCCCATTTCAATCATTAATTACACACAACCCTTTCATATCAAGAACTTCACACAACACACATTAATCTTGGATGACACATGACACTATGTTTTAAAAAAAAGGACAAAATATTCATATAGTTATTTAAACTTGACCATTATAACCTAATCAATAGACATAGAAAAATTAATATTAATAAGTAATTTTAAATTATTAATTATAATGGATTCAAAATAATGAAGCATATTTATAATAAAATAATAAAATTTGGTAGTGTCTATATATGTTTGAAAATACAATTTTCTCAAGGAAATGATATTTAATACTTTTGAAAAAAAAAGAATATAGTTATTTTTAAACACTTTTAAAAATTTAATTTGATAAAATAAAATTTATTTTTTAATTTATAATGTCAATATCATCTTAGGTTAAATTTTGGGGATTTTTCTAATGATAATTATTTTTTTAATAGTAAGAAATACTTAATTTTAATTAAAAACGGCCTTTTGGTTAAATTTATTTATAATTTAAAAATATGGTTTATTTTTTTATTAAAGTTTAATTTACTATATTTTATATCTATTAATCATATTTATTTTCATTTTAGTTTATATCATATTGAAATCGAATATAATAACGTTGTAAACATATGGTCATTTCTTCTTTAAAACACTTTCTCACCACATATGTGGGATTAGTTTTAAATTAATTGTTTTCCACTTATAGGTTTGGAATTTGAAAAAATGGATTTGATATTTGGAAGAAGCCTAATTTTTACTATCTAATAAAAGGAAATTAATTTTTGATCAATGTTATTATTGAAAGAAACTATAATTATTTACTGCAATTCAGGTAAAAAAATATTACTTAGTTGTCGAACATAAAATATAAGATCTAAAAATCACCAAAACATGTCCAAACCCCATTTTCAAGACACATTTCTACCATATGAACTATTTTCACAATAAATTAACATTATTGGGTCATAGTGACATGAAAAAACGTGGTTATAATCCACTCTTTCTAAAAAATTAAAATAGTGCTACTCACTACCCTTATAAAGGGCCACCCACTCTCCCCTCTCCCACTCCGTCAAAATCAGATTTTCTATCCATACCATAACCAAATAACATATTCACTTACCTCCCATTATCCTATAGTTATTTTTTTCATAATTTCAATTGAGGAGGTATGTTATTGAAAACTTCATGAAGATACCCAAAGAATAGGTATCATTCATGAATGAACGTTTTAATTTTATATCTTCCTCAAATGCATTAAATTAATGTTATACCATGATAATATAATATAATAAGTATATTATATATATTATATGTTGTTATGTTAATTTTATGACCTAAAACATCACACACTTATATCAAATATGTTATGAAATCATTGTTCATGTGTACGGTGGACTACTGCCTCAAGAACCGATATTGTTCATTGTTCCATTACCACCTCTCAGGGATCAGAATAATGATGGATGCAATATCTATGTATTATATTTGTGATAAAAATTATATTACTATACTTCTTTAATTTCTATATCACACATACTTTCATGCTTTCCATTTTGTGGGAATATGATAACATTGTTCTTGTGTACGATGCACTACCACCTTGCCAAGCGACATGATTCATTCACACATTACAGGGAATGTGTTAATGCAGGGTTTAATAAAAATATAAGATATATATGAAATTAAAATGATACTAAAATTGTAATATATATATTTACTGTTTAGTTTTCTTTCTTTCAGTGAAATTCTAAATTGGAAAAAGTGTTCATGCAAACATAAGACTTACCATGTCCATGAATGGTGTATTTTGTTTCTAATCAAAAAAAATTATGAATTACTCCAAATAAATTTATACAAAATATATAAGATATTTATATCATATTGTAATTTCTAGATATAATGAAAAAATTATTTAACTAATAGGACAAAAATTTAACAAATTAAAACTTATATGAAAATGAAATTATTACAGGAAACATAACTTTAGTATGGAATTCCTAAAAAAGAGTATTAAAAATTCATAATAAATAATATATGGTATGATATATTTCAATATTTTTCTGTGATATATTTATAATAAATATATATATATATATATATTATATTGTAATTTTTAATTAGTATGAAATATGTCTACACTTAATGTAAGGGGATATCTAGTCTCATTTTTATTTCAAAGAGACTTATTCTATATTGAACCCTCATTAATACTGTATGGGGTATATAATTACCTATTAAATTATATATCATAAACCTAACAAATTTCAGGGTAATTATGTTTTCCATTTAGGTTATTCTATCACAAGGATTATGATTCCATTGTTACTCAAGAAGTAAGTGGGTTTTTCTCAATTTTCCATCATTGAGATATACATTATGTTATACTTATATATTATTTTATGAAGAGAATATATAGTCCCATTGAAATGTAATATCCTGAATTCATATATCCTTATGATATTTAAAGTTCTTCTGTCATGGGGTTTATAGTTCACAGTTACAAAAGTGGAGATGATTTAATATTAGAATATCATCATTTATCGGGATTTTTTATGATCAAGTCTCCTATATTGATATCAAATAAAATAACTCTAAATAATTTAAATTCTTTTTATTTTACTATGTTTATTAATTATATATTCAAGTAATGATACCATTTTGACACAATTTGTTACATTAAAATATTAATAACTGTTTTTAACTCAAATTTATTTTTCTCTTTAGTCGGAAATATGATTTCATTCAGTACCATGATTTCTAAAAATGTATTCAAATATGTTTTATTACTCTATATTTAATTTATAAATAAATATTTATCCATTTTTTCATTTATTACATTTTTTTAAAAGAATCCAAATGACATTTTCCAAAACGATGCTCAATTGAATTTTACTGGAAATGTAAAAAGAACATTCATTCTAACACGTAAGATATGAAAAACAAATTTAGATGTCATGATGAATAATTTATTCTATGTTTCCATTATAATTTTACATTGTTATTTTCATTTAATTTTTTTTAAAAAAATTATGTTTTAAAAATAGTTTTTAAATGTGGAAATGATATAATACCTAATAAATGTTTTAAATGACCTATCAAAATTATTTTTCAACTACGATGACATCTGTTGGTATTACCTATTTATTACTGGGAATATAATCTAATTATAACATTCGTATTCTTTATTTTAATAATTAATGTTATTATATAATGATTTTTATTAAACCACTTTCTCTTACACAACTTATACCCTGAGTAAATACATATGAAAGTTGATTTTTTTCAAGGGTTATTCTATAATTAAAATCTAATGAAAACTATAACCTTTATGCATGATATGATTTGATGAAATTTTGATGATACAAATTTCAATTTATGGATTATGATATAATAAATATTTATCATCTTGTTGAACACATTTAAATGGATTTAATTTTGTGATGGGTGGGACCTATATCTCCCTATAATTTATTGGGTAAATATATTTATATCTCATGAGACAGAAAAGGCTGGAATGGGGAGTGAACCCAATATACTAAGACATGTTTCTAATAGTTAGTGAACCTATTATAGTAATACATGGCTAGAATGAGGAGTGAACTAGGTATAGTAAATGGTTTTTTCCTTTATGATGGCCTTGGTGGTGATCCTTGACCAAAATGGATGTGATTGTTTATGATTATGTGTATGCCAAAACTTACATGCCTTACACAAATTTATGATCTCACATATCAATTTTATTTATTATATTATGATTCATGTATTATTAAAATACAATCTTTTTTACATAAAAAATTTCACAATGATGTCCTTGGCGATGATCCTTGATGAAAATGGAAATGATTTTCTATACATAGGTTTATGCCATAAATTCAAGGAGTTAGGCCAATTTATTCTCTTATGGCTCAATTTTATTGATTATATTATGAATTATGTCTTATAATATATCAATACTTATTACTTGATTCATGTATATGATCTTTTATACATATGTCCTGGTTTTCAAATGTTATTCTCATGTTCTCAACAATTATGTTCATTTTGTCCTTATATATTTTTATTTTTTACCATTACTAAGAATATGATATCACCATTTTTATACTTACTTTCCCCAGTTAATGAAGATTTATATTATTTATGATATTTCTAATAGGGATTATATTTATGAATAATATAGCGTGAGATAACATAGCTTACCAATGAACCATTATTTATGTTCCATGTTTCCAAAGGTAGTAAACAATTGGGATCCTCAAACATGTGTTTAGGTAATATAATTAATATTCTTAAAAATGATTTAATGTCTATTTATGTTATTTATGGGTCAATACATTTTTTATCATAGTATTGGGTTATAAAACCTTTGGGTACTATGATTAAAAAACCTTAGGGAGTTCCCTAAGTACATGTCTAAGGAAAAGTCTAAGGATGAGTAAATGTATAGGAAAATTTACTAGAATTTTTATAAAGGATAAAGAAAGTATTTTAATGTAATAATTCATTTAATTGATACTACATGTGGATGGGTGTTTTTAATAGATATACCTCGGGGTAACAACCCTAAAAACATTGAATTGAGGTAAACTCGATTGGGAAATGGGGCACGATAATGGGTATTACTAAACACCATCTTTTACACTCTTAGGGGATATTCATTGGGTAATCATAAACTCATCACATCCCATCCTAAAGGATTTAAATATAATATGATCATTCCTTTATGATCATAGTGTGGTAATTATCATAAACGAAATTTTATTAATGTGTCTACTAAAAGTTTTAAGTGTGTAAGGGAAGTTAGTTAGGAAGATGTCATGAGAAGAGGTTAGATGACAATGGGAATAGAAAGAAAGATACATAGAATACACCTCCTCCACACTTGTACTTCATTTTTATGGAGAATAGGAATTATTCTAACAAATTTATAAACTAGAGGTTTAGTGATGATGATCGATGTCGACAACCTCTTAAGCTGAGAGACAAGTGGAAATATCATGTGGTCATTATTTCAGAAGAGGGTTAAAATAATGCCATGGTGAAAGGTACACTCCCAATAAACAATTAAATTAATAATGTGTTATTTTTATCTATGCCTACTAATTTTTCATTTAAAAATAACTTATTAAGGGTATCAATATTCAACAAAAATGATTAAATATAGAAATAACACTAAAAAACATAATGCTACGATGATCGCATATCTTGTCTATGATTTCTCTCTGGTTGAAGTTAGTGTGAATGTACTCTCAAAAAATCATTTCATTCCTCATTTGGTTTAATTTGATGTCATATTATGTGTTGATAAGATTTATATACATATATAACACAAACAATTTCAAAAAATTATTGTCACATTTGATATTACAAACAAACACATAATCATATATCAATGTGACAATAAGTATTAGATCCTAAAGGATATCACATCCATTTTATGGGTATTAATTCCCATTTATAATGGGTGATTATTATAAATGGTTGGGGAGAAACTCAACATTGATGAAATACATATTTTTTAGAATTTTTTGAGTTCATTCTAAATTTGTTTCATAGCATTCCACTAAAAAGGATTTTATGTTCTCAAAAGAACTCATACCTAGTGCCACACTAATTCCAAAGACTCACTATATAATGGCCCGAATGAGATGTATGAATTCAATAGTCTACTAGATAAAAACCTTAATATATGATTCATTCTGAAAATTTTTTCATCTTGGGGTGCACATGTTTTGTATGATATAAATATTGATGGATCAATATGACCCTACATTAATTATCAGGAGTTGAACAAGATCACAATCAAAATCACGTATCATCTTCCCCATATTGATGACTTGTTTGACCAACTGTGCATATCTCAATGCTTTTTCCAAGATTTAAATCTATTCTTGACATCATCAATTTAGGGTTTAGAAAGATGATACATGAAAAACGTTATTCCATATAAGGTATGAAAACAATGAGTATATATTTATGTCTTTTGGTATTAATAATTCCCATGTTATCTTTATCGATTTAAATAATATACTCTTTTCATATTTTATTATTAATTTTAATGTATCATTCATAGATGATATTCTTATCTACTCAAAGAAATATTATGATCATGAATACCACTTAATAATTTTAATAATGACCCTATGGAAAGAGAAACTATATAAAAATTTCCAATGTTTAAATTTTGTTTGAAAATGGATTCATTTTTAAGTCACACAATCTCAATAGAGTGTATATTAGTGGATCCGTCAAAGATAGAGGCTAATGATTGTTGTCCCAGACTCACCAAAGTGAATGAGATGCATAGTTTTCTTAGATAGGTGAGATATTATCAATTGCTTATGGAGAATTTATCATCATTATATAATGTTATTACTATGTTAACTTTTAAAGGAGGATTGTTCCTCTAGAAAGGTGAATGTGAAGAAAATTTAATGGGAAAAAAGAGAAGATTATTGAGTAAACATGTGCTTACATTTCCACATAGTGAAGAAGGGTTAGTAATCAATAAGGATGAATCCAAGATGGGGTTGGGATGTTTTCTTATGTATAATGACATGGTTATAACATATGCCTCATAAAAAATAATTATTCTTGAGAAAAATTACCCAACTCATTATTTGGTGTTGGTCGCGGTAAATGTTACACTAAAGAGATATAGGCATTATCTTTATGGAGATAAGTTTTATATATATACTAAACATAAATTTTTAATGAATATATGCACAAAGAATGAGTTAAATATGAAGCCAATACGATGGTTAGAGTGTATTAAATATTATGAATAATAAATACAATACCACCTTAAGTAAGAGAACAAGGTGGCTAATGCTTTTTTTTGAAAGGATAATTATAGATTATCCATGATGGGTATTACAAAAGATCCTATATTTCTAGATTTTCAATTCATGGATCTTGAAATCCAGAATTAAGGGGGAAAATATTATCTTGGTCAATTGAATGTTGATCCTTCTATTCACGTGAAGATTAAATAGGTGCAAAAGGAATATGTATGTCTATAAAAGTTGGTTAAAAATACTCCCACATATAAACATTATCATGATAGAATTATATCATTTTGGAACCATGTTTTTGTTACATCCATAATATAAAAGAATACGAGGTTTATATAGGAATCTCATATTTATTCATTCTATATTTATTTGGTAAGTATGAAGATATATAGATATTTGAAAGAATAATTATAATAGGTTGACATGAAAAGATATAATGTAGAGTTTGTATCCCAGTGATTGGTATGCCCATAATTTAATGATGAAAGAAATATATATAAGGGGGCTTTGCATCCATTTCGTATGCCAAAATGGAATTGGTACATAACCGTGGAATTTTTTGTTATACTTCCAAAAATATATAAACCGTATATTTTTATATGGTTGGTAGTCGATATACTTGTTATTTTTGCACACATCATCTCTATTAGAGAATAATTGTTTTTTCTAGATCACTTGAAATGATATAAATTAACAAAGTTGTAAGCTTTATAAGAGTGCAATATTCCATTGTATCTGATCAAGATCTAAGGTTCACCTCAAATTTCTAGTGAAATCTTCAACATGGTCTTGATATAGAGTTGATTTTAAACACTATGTATCATCCTTATATAGATATTCAGTATGAAAGAACAATTCAAAACATATAGGATATATTAAATTCATGTTCATTGGATTTCAATGGTAGTTGGGATCAATAACAACCTCTAGTTGATATTTTTCAAAATAATATTATTCAATGAAGATTCCTAATCACTCCTAATAAAGCCCTCTATGGGACCTGATATTTCAGAAACAATGGTACATAATTTTGGATCCATTCAACAGGACATTGTGGGAGCTCATAATCGAAAAACAATTGATGATAATAACTTATGTGATATAGAATTTCAATTTGGTGAAAAGGTCATTCTAATAGTTTCTCCATGGAGTATGGTTATGAGATTTGGAAATAAAGGGAAACTATTCCTCAGGAATATCATTCCCTTTCAATTCATGATCAAATCAAGACCATAGGTTTTATCTGTGTATTTTATAAAAATTCTGATATCCCTAATCAATTCCCTATATCTCTCATAATGAAGTTCAAACATGTCGTATAAAATGTACTAAGCATAGATTTCAGGCTGCTAGAGAATAATCATTATTATGGGGACAATCATCACATATTCTGGATGATATGTGGAATTCTCTACATAATATAACCACACACTCTTCAATGTTTTTTTACAAAAAACTGGCCATTTATGGGAGGTGCATTGGAACTTTAGGATTTGATGAGGTAGAAGGAACCTCATTTTTTTATATCGGAGTAAGTGTAGAATTCATTTTAAGAGGGGGTAGAATATAACACCTTGAGTTTTTATGAATTATTTTTTAGAATAAATAAAATTTCATTGATTTCATTCATTACATGAAAAAAAAATTCAATCTCATGTTACATACAACCCTAGATTATCTTGTACTGTACAAAGCACTCTTTTTTATTATCTGACACTTGATTTTGTGTTTTAATAAAAAAATTACATATTATTAATATAGACTTTTAAATTTGATTGTTATAACCTATCTATTATACTTAAAAAAATAAATCTTATTAACTAATTTTTAAATGTTAATTATAATGGTTTTACGTAAATAAAACATATTGATAATAAAATAAATAATTATTTGTGACTTATTTATATGTTTGAAAATAATATTTTCTCACCGTAATTATTTTTATTTATTTTTTGAAAAATAATATAATTACGTTTTGAAGATATTAAAAAAATTGATAAATTTAACTTCATTTATTAATTATAAATGTCAAAATTCTCTTAAAGTAAATTTTTAATATTTTTTTAATATTCAATTTTAAATAAATTGTTAAAAATAGCATGTTTTAATTGAAAGACTCATTTTTTAAAATTTATTTATAATGATAAATTGTAATTTAATTTTATTTGAATGTTTTATTAGTTCAATTATACTTCTATTGATTCAATTTTGGTTATTTTAATCAAATTAATATTGAAAATTAATATGAAGACATTGTAATCATTTGATCATTTTCACTTTAAAAACCTGAATTCTCATCATGTCTATGGGATTAATTTTAAATTAATTATTTCTACTTATGTAATTTAATTTTGAAAACCTTTATTCCATATTTTGAATTAGAATAATTTATAATGTATAATAATTTTAATATTAATTTTTAGGAATGATATTAGTCAAAATAATCAAAATTAATTACAATGATTAAGATAAAAACTTGTTGACATAGTGGTTAAGCATACAATATAAGGTCAGAAATGACCCAAAAATTATCCAAAACCTATTATATGGCTCTATTTAGATCTTATTATTTATATTATTGAAAATTTAAAATTAATTTTCCATAGTTATATGAAATTACATGGGTGTAATTCACTCTTTAAAAAATTACAGGTTCCAGTCACCTCCCTTATAAAATACCACCCCTCTCTCCCTCACTTAAATTGTTTAAAACCATGTGGTTTAGCTCATAACTACCCAAATAACATGTACATTTACCTCAAATAATACTAAAGCCTTATTTTGGACATATATAAAACCATTTAAGAATTTTATGGAAAACCTAAGGAGGGTACCCAAAGAATATGTATCCTTCATTAACAAATGTTTTTGTATTATATATTCTTCAAACCCCTTCAAATAATTTTATATAAGGGTTATATTATCCTAATGTTTTTTTAAAATATTTATAAGTTACTTTTGTATGTTTAAAACCTACAAACACAAACACTTCCATATAATTGTTCATCAAATCATTGTTCTTGTGCAAAGTGGACAAATGCCACGAGAACCGATGTCATTCATTTTTTCCATTACCACATATCAATGATTTTAATTACAATAAACATTCTAATTATATATTATTTTTTATGATATTAATGATATTAAATTCATTTTGGAATTATTATAACACATACACTATCATTCTTTCCATTTTTTGGAATATGACAATGTCGCTTGTGTGTAAAGAGGACTGCCGTATCATAATGTTACTTGATTCCTTTTTTGGTTTACATGGAATTTATTAAGGAAAAATTTAATAAAAATATGTTATATATGTGACATATAAATTAAAATTAAAATAAAATATAAAAATATATATAATTTATATTTAGTTATTTCAATAAGATAATAATATATAAATAGTATTCTTGCATATGTACAACCTACCGTCTCCAGGAACAATGTATTTCATTTCTTATCACCAAATTTTGGGAATTACTATAAATGCATATATTATGAATATATATAATATTTCAATAATTATATACATTACTGAAATAAAAAAAAATTTCTATAAATAAGAGGAATAGAAATATAACAAACTAAAACTTTAATGAAAAAAGTGGTTAATACATGGAATGTAACTTTAACATGGAATTTTTAATAAAAATGTTATAAAAGTTAATAACATTATAATATATGGTATTACATATATGAATATTGTTATGTGATATATATGTATAATAAACATATATTTATTATAAGATATGTTTGAATAATTACAATGGAAGTCAGGACTTAAAGTTAGTAGATTTCTAGTCTCAATATTATTATTGAGACTTATTCGATATTCATAATTAATTTATTTTGTACAGTGTATATAATTCCCTATGACATGATATATCATTAATCTACCTCATTAAATTATAATTAATTCTTCAATTTATCTTATTATTTTTTGGGTATTATGATTCTAAAGTAACTCAATCAGTAGATGATTTCTTGTCTCCATTTTCCGCCATTAAGGCATAATTTTTTTTTAAACAAATATTCATACGTTAGGTGTATCTACAGAGTAAAATGCATGGAATATATTTAATTTATTCATTCTCTTTATATTTTAACTTTGATTTCATGTTATTCCTTCACGGGGTTTACGGTTCAAGGTTACCAAAGTCGTAAAGATTTTATATGAAAATCTCGTCATTTATCAAGATTATTTATGATCATGTCTCCAATATTGATATCCCATGATCAGCCTCTTAATATCTACCATTTATTTTTCAATCCTATGGTTATTCAATTTATCAAGAACTAATGGTTCCATCATTCCACTATTTGGTACTAAAAATTATAAATAAAATATTTTTTAAAAAAAAATTATTTCATTATTTAATTGGAAACCTGTTTTCATTCAAAATCATGTTTTATTATAATTTATTTAAAATTTTATATTACATTATTATAATTAATAAAAGAAATATTTACCCTTTTTTTATATTTCAGATTGTTTAACGGATTCCTCATATAATTTTCCAAAACAATTCATTTTCATCTTTTACATAAAGTGTGAAAGGAACCATCATTTTAACATGTACTGTATGAATGGATTTTTACAATTTCATGAAAAATAATTTCATTAAATATAACAGTTTTCACGATTATTTCAAATAAATTTTTTTCTAAAAATTTTTATGATTTAGAAATCATTTTTCAAATTTGAAATGATGTTTTGCTCACGAAATTTATTTAATGACATATAAAGATTATTTTTCTTCTAAGATGTCATTTTTTGGTGTCACATATAACATACCAAGGATATGATCCAAGTATATGATTAAAAATATTTATATGAATTTTTTATGTTTGGATTGCATGATTTTTTTGAAACCTGTTTCTCTTCATTGGGTTATACCATGAGGAAATTCTTGTGAAATCCAATTCATTCAACTATTGATTCTATGATGAAATAATTATGAAACCTTTAACATTTCTGTAGGTTATAAAGTGATGAAATATTAATGATACCAATTTCATTTCAAGTTTTATAATATGAAAACTGGTTATGATATTTTGGAATATATAAATATGGTTTTCATTTTGAGATCAGTGGGACCTATATCTCTCTCCAATGCATTGGGTAAATATTTATATATCTCATGTGATAGAAATTGATTGAATGTGGAGTGAACATGGTATAGTAAGACTGGGATAAAATAATGAGTGATCTCAATACACTAATAGATGCACAGAAAGAGGATTGAAACTGGTACACTGAATGAATTTTTATATTATGAGGGCCTTGGTATTGAGACTTGACAAATATGGAAGTTATTTTCTATTATTATGTGTATGTGAAAAATTCTATTAGTGATGAGATTGTTAAACTCACATGGTTTATTTTATATTTCAATATTATGATTTATGCCTTATTAACTTCTTATACTTATTCCATGACTCATTCATGCGATCATTGATATAGAGGTTATGGTTTTACAATTTTATTCTCATGTTCTCATACCCATTTGTTCATGAAATGCTTATTTATATCTAATGTTAACCCTTAATAATATTTTTGAGAATATCTGTTGATATTTTTCTTCCCTAGTTTATGAGGATATTTATTATGTAGGATATTCCTAATAAAAATCTGTACAGTGACCATACATTTTCATATATTTTGATTGCAGCGTTTTTATGATTGAAAATATAATAGTGTTACAAAACTGGGAACCCAATGATTAGTGTCTTTGGAAAATTTTGACCAAACATATCATTTACATAAATAAACATAAAAATTATTTAATTCATTATTATCTATATTTTTAGTGTCCCTCGTGTACTTATTAAGATAAGTATTCACCTGAAGGTATACATAAATGAAATGGGTGAGATAAAATCCCATTAAGAGGATATATAAAAACATTAATCAATATTGAATTGGTTGGAATAATAATCATAATAATAACATAATAATGGTATCATAATCATAATAATTATTTAATAATTATATAATGGAATATAATGTTTCAATTCAAAAAATTGAATCCACATGTCTTAGTGGTCGACTACCACACATGGTTGTGAACAAAGCCAACATCATGTTCATGTATAACATGTGTGAATAATCATAAAATCAACATTATGAAAAAATATAACATCATTATCACACATTTGTTACAATATATAATGAGATAAATCACATTACCCAATTCATTTCAGTTCTATATAGTTCTGGGACCCCCCAGTTGCATCATAACATTAACATATTATTGCTTGCCACCTAGAACATATATCAATCATGGAAATAAAGTAACCAATGTAAATGAATTGGATTCGTGATAATTTTCTAAAAAATAGATTCATGAAAAATCTTTGGGGTTCCCAAAATAAAAATTGAATAAAATTCTTGGTATAATAATAATAAATCTTTATTGAAGGAGAAACAATCTCAATAGAATTAAAAGGTTTATTTTTTATAAAGAAGGGTTCTTTTGGAAAACAAATAATTGATTTTTTCACAAAATCATATTACAATAAGATATATAACATAAATTAAAAGGTTATTATGTTGAGATTATATTTTAGTTATATTAAAATAAAATCTATACTTAAATTGGGAAAAAAGAGGAATAACCAAAGAAAATGAAATTAGGTTTGAGAAACCCCTTACCTTATGTTTGAATGATTCCTTCACATTAATATCATGGATAAAAAAAATTAGATTTATAAATTAAAAAATATAAAACCTCTTCTACATTTATTTTTATTCATTTTTATTTTATTAAATTAGTTTATGTCCATTTATATGAGTAATAGTGGTCTATTTCAAAGTTAGGGATTGTTCGTTTTCTTGGTTTTCATTATCGATTCACCTATACACATGTATGGATGATCATGTAAAATGTGGATAATTTTATAGAATTGAAATAATTTGTTATTAATGAACCTATATACAATTAATTTGTGTTATAAATAATTACATTTTCACATATGATGATGACTCATTAGATAAATTATTAATATTAATCGTTTAGATTAATTTTGGCACTTTTCTACCACAACAAACTTGTTTTATTTTTTTATTTAATATTATGTATACAAGATAGTTATATAACATAAAACTATTTTATATCATAAATTTTAAAACTTTTAGAAACCATTATAATATTTTTATAAAAATACAATATGATTGAAAAATAAAATGAAAATGCATCATCCATGATGGTGGAAAATCGATATATCACAAACGATGGTGTCATTTTTTATAATAAAAGTGAGTGGAGAAATATTTTTATGATGAATTGTTCAATTAAAAAGATTAAATTATAGTATATATAATATAATTTAGTTAGCATTCCACTTAGACAAGGGAAGGTGAGGAGAGAAAAACAAAATAAATGAAATTGAAATGAATTTAAATGAAAATGAATGATGGTATTTCCTCTTAAATTATCCTCTTTGAGTAACTCCTTATAGAATTTGGTTTTGGTTTTTTATTGAGACCAAATTCCCCTTGACTTGGGTATTGGTTTTGCAATATTATTAGATAGAAACTGAAAAATATTTAAGGGTTTGGAGTTATGAGGAGAAGATGTTGTGGGGGCAGTATTTATAGGGGAGGAGAGGGGTGTTTTTTGATTATTTTATTCATTAGTTTATTATTTTAGATCAAGAATATAAATATTTTTAATATTATAGATAAATATATTAAATAATGAATTATTATTCGAGATTATTATGTTTCCTCATCCATGACATGATAAATAGTTATTTTAAATTATACTGTAATATACTGTAATTCAATATTCACAAAAATTTCAAATATTTTAGAATAATCACAAAACATAAACCTAACAATTTTTATATTTTTAGAACTAAAAAATTAACACCATATTATGAAAATACTTTTATAATTAGGATACATTTAATATTTAATATAAATAACCATTTACAAGGAAAATATTATTTATAAAATATTAACTCATTTTATAACATTTTGAAAAATTTATTAAAGTGCATTAAATTTATCTTGTAATCATAAGAAAAAAATAATAATTTATGAATATATTTTATGAAAATAAATATTCTGTTAATTCATTGTATTAAATATAAAATTTTAATTAGACTTTTATGTTTTATAAAAATACCAACACTTAATTTATAATTTTTTAAATTTTTATTTAATACTACTATGATATATTTATATCATATTATCATTTAAAAGATTGATAAAGTTTCTTTATAATTTCATATTTTAGGTTATTATTATATTTTTGGAATTATTATTCCCAATGGTCACATTAATATTCTAAATTTCAAGTTACTATTCTATCGGTCTAGGTTCCTTAATTTCAAAAAATGCCTCTTTTTTATTCATTCTTTATTTATAAAGTTTTAAATGTGTACTCAAAGTGATTTTATGTGGTTTATACGATATAAAATAATTTTAATAATGTAATTTCCAACAATAAGATATTGGGTTGTTACATTCTCTCCCCTTGTGTAATTTATCCCCCGAAATTTTGTTTTAAATGATATAGTTAAAATAGGTGAGGGAAAATATCCTTCATCACTTATTATGGTTATCATATTGCATCTTCATACTTATAGTTTATTTATAGAACATTTTACAGGTGAGTAGTCTTGGTGGGAATAATATTATCTCTACGTTCCAACATCTTCATTGGAAACTTCTCATATGAGTGATCATTTTCCAACTATACCACTTCTGGATTCAGTTCATGTGATGGAAATGGTATGTCCTTACTCCAGAGTGATACATGGAATAAATCATGTAATTGAGAAATTGTTGGTGGAAGTGAAATTCAAAAGGCCACATCTCCAACACTGTCAAGAATATTGAAGGGGTCGACTTTGGGAAACCATTATCCTCTTTTATGGTGATATGCAGAGGAATTCCATGTCTCCAACATCAAACTCATGGGTATCATCGACAATTATTTTCATATCTCTTTTATCGAATTTGGGAAACCATGATGTGATGTTTAATGGTATTCCCATTTAACACTATTTAATCGACTAGTTCTTGTCCTACCAGCTTATCTTCACCATCTTCATCCATGCATCCTATTATTCTTCATCTTTTCCCATAAGTAGATTCATATGGAGCCCTTTGGATGCTAGAGGGAAAATTTTGTTGTTAAAGAACTCGACTAGATGTAGAAATTGATCCCATCTTTATTTTAAGTCCATAGTATATTATCTTATCGTGTCTTTTTGTTTCTAAATTATCTTCTTAGATTTCCCATCAGTTTGAGGATGATAAGTCGTACTGAATATTAACTTAGTGTTTAAATCATGTTTGATACTCTTCCAGAACATTGAGGTGACTCTCGTATATCGATTGGATATAATCGATAGTGGTACTCCTTTCAGCCTTACCACTACTTTAATGTATGTATGATCAATTTTATCTTGGGAGAAGTCCTCTCAAATTTTGATTATGTGACATATCTTTGTATGAAGATCCCCGAAAACCCATATAGAATTATTTCATCTGGATATCTTCAGAAGTTAGGTGAAAATGTCCATGTGGATATTTTCCCATTTTTGTTTTGGTTTTTGAAATGGTTTCATAATCCCATTAGATTTTTGTCTTTCACCATTCACTTACTGACATACCATGGACATTTATTTATATTTAGTGATCCAAATCTTCATAATTTCCCACCAATGGTTCTCTTAGATATCTTTATACATATTTGTGCTACCTAGGTGAATTAAGATGGTTTCCATGTGTGTCACTCATAATCTCATTCTTTATATCATGATTGGATGTCACACATAGTCTTGACCCTAATCTTCTGACTCCTTCCATGTCATATTTGAAGTCAAATGATTTCTCTTTTCTGAGAGCTTTCACCTTTTTCTGAATGTCTAAAACATTTCTTTTTGAATCCATTATTATCACCATGATTTATGGTTTATAAAACATTATTGAATGCATTTATTATGTTCTTTAATGATTCCCATATATTTAAATTGAAAATATTAGAATATTTGATCCTTATCTGTTTTCATCATTGATAATATTGAAGGATCCATTCTAATTAGAGCATCTGATACTTTATTTTCTCTGCCAGGATGGTAGTGCATAGGGAATTCCTAATCCTTAATGAACTCTGACCATCTTTTATGGTTCATGTTAATATCTTTATGTGTGAGCATATATTTGAGGCTCTTATGATTAGTATATATCTC
Organism: Viscum album; assembly: GCA_963277665.1. Lineage (NCBI taxonomy): Eukaryota > Viridiplantae > Streptophyta > Magnoliopsida > Santalales > Viscaceae > Viscum > Viscum album. The sequence continues at coordinate 1,055,507,845 of OY728119.1, read as the reverse complement.
AAACTTCTTCCCATAAGATATAATTCCACCATAATATCAATACAAAGATCACAAACACCAACTCCAGATCATGTGTTGGATAGTTTTTAAAATTAATGTTCAACTTCTTTGAGGTATAGGCTATCACATTTGTCATTTTACATTAGTATACACCCTAAACGCTTTTTTGAATCATCATTGTATACCAAAAAGATTTCCCCACTTTTCGGATTTGTGAGTACTCATGTGGTGCCCCCTTTTTAACACACTAAAAAATTATTCAAATTAAATAGTATAGAAAAACAATTCTCCCTTCCGAGTCAAATTGGATAGTAATTTTTACAATCATGAGAAGTTATTCACATGTCACTTGTAATACCCATATAGACCAATGAAACTATCGATCTCTATTACATATTTTCTCCTGGGGCCACTATTTGATTTGTTTTATCTTGGAAGGGCCCACATTTATTCCTTTCTTAGTGAAAATATTCCATAATAATCATAATTCATCCATCCATATCTCACATTAACTGTACATTTCAAAATTTTATCAATTTAAAAAGACATTAGCACAATATTCAATTCCATACCATGTTTCATTTTGATCTTGGCATATATCTAAATATCATCAATTAATACTACCAAACTTTTTCAAGGTAATATTGAAATAACCTATCAATTAAATCTATGAATACTGTTGGAGCATTAGTGGGACTAAAGGAAATCACTACACACTCATAGTGTCCACACCTCATTAAAAAGATAGTCTTGGGAATATATTTCTTCCTCACCTTTAGTTGGTGGTATCCTGAAAAAAGGTACACCCTATTAAAATAATTACCCCCACATAATTGAGAGAAAAATTTATCTATATAGGTAAGGGGACACATATTATTTATTATGATATTATTGAGAATGTGACAATATATCCATAGGAACAATAATCCTTCCATCTTCGTAATTATGAGGACTAGTACACTCCTTAGTGAAGCTCTCTGGTGTATTGAACCCTTGTCCAAATTCTCTTAAATTTTTTTCTTCAGTTCTTCAAATACAATAGAGGACATTTTATTAGGTTTCATTGATATAGGTAGATATCTAAGAATAAGTTCAATTGATAACTCAACCCCACGGTTAGGTGTAAGATCATGTAATTCATCAGGGAAAACATCTATATAGTCCCTCACAATGGGCATTTCTTCAAGAATGACTCTATACTCTATCTCAGTCATCTGAGTTAGTTATGATTTCTCATATGGAAATAATATCCACACTTGCGATGGTGATTCTGAAGGAGATTCATCCTCATCATTATAATTATATAGATTTGCAGGATACCTCAGGATTTGAGGTGTGACCTCCCTTTCTCAATAGTATATGTTTTCATTGTATAAAGATAGTCAATCCATTCCTAATATTTTATCAAACACCACTAAATTAAGTAAGAACAAATTTTTTGGGAGGTTCAATCAACAAACATTAACTAGGTTGGAGTTCTATATTTCGGATGTAATATATTCCCCATTTAATACTCTTGTATAAAACTCTACCTACATATTTTGAGGTGGTGTTTAAAAGGTTCCACTAAACATGAATGATATGAATGAATGTGTATAACCATGATAAAATAGTATTTTCTCAGTTATTGAATGAATAACCACTGTATGTGTCACCACATCATTTTCAGGGTCCACCTCATCAGTAGTGATGTCATAAGATTTCCCTTACTCATTTAGATTTGGTGGATACTTATGTTGATTATCCATGATAACAATATGTTCTGTGCACTTTATTGCATATTACATTTTGTCCCTACATTTAAATAATTGGACCATGCATGGTTATCTCTTATCCTCAACCACATGGTCTAACTCCTTTATGTATGTTCATAATTCATGAACCTGGTGGGCTTCTCACCCCCACATAAAGTATTTCCCCATCCCTTGGAGGAAATTACCTTAATGATTCTTCCCACATTTTTCATATATGAGATTTTGAATTTTATTTCCACTTTTTCATTAGATCCTACATCTTGAAACTCCATCTTTTTTTATTATCTATATAACCATGGTAAAATTATCTTTCCATCTCCACTGAGATAGAACATAGAAAAACTTCTTCATAACTCCCAAACTCCATGAAATCTAGATCCTTTCGAATGTGTGGTTTTAAACCTGTAGAGATTATGTCTATTTTTTATATAATTGTTGATATCAAAACCTGATGTGTACCTTGAAATACTTGATAGATTTTCTTCTAAAGACTTGAAAGATTCACATTCCTTTTTTCTGCCCTATGAATTATCTATACATATATATGTGAAGAGTTCTATGGAAATACTTTTTAAGAAATATTTTCTTAAAGGCTTTCCACTTCACCTATTCAAATCCATCCTTTGATTTAATGTTCCAAATCAACTACCATCACTGATCGACCTCCCTATATTATTGATAAATTTCTAGAGTCACCTTATCCATATTAGAATAGTGATGTATATAAAAGATTTTTTCAATTGAGTTGACCCACTATTCTGAAACTATTAGATCAAAAGATCGACAAAACTAAAATGGTTGTTGTCTTAAAAAGACTTGATAGACAATTTATATCTCATATATAGAGGAGGATGTTCTACATTATTTAAACAATTTTTCATAGCATCGAACATCTGGGTAACCATCACCATGAAATTTTTATCTCATCCTCCCATGGAATTGGGGATGTTCCTCAAGAAATCACTGTATTGTCCCTCACATGAGTTGTTTTCATTGTTATTCCCCATTCCTTCCATTTTAAAAATGAAAAATGTTTAAACAAAACATAAGTGAACATTTCATGAATAAATAATTTACTCCATTGTGAAATTAACTCTGACGGCATATCTTATGGTATCCATATGTTTAGAAGCTTTCTAAAACAAATATTCTAGGTATATTTCATATACATAGTCTAATACTAAGGGTTTTCACTAATGTTATCTAATCATAATTCCCAAATTATCTAAACCGTTATATTATCTAAACTATAGAAACCCTACATTTTCTAATATTTTTATTACATAATTTTAATGATAGACAATATAATGATGTTACAACACCATGATCCAAAGGTTTAGTGTCTGGTGAAAATTAGGAATAAACAGAATATTTTCATAATAAAACATAAAAACCTATTTAATTCCTTCTTATCTATCTTCTTATTGTTCCAAGTGTACTCCTTAGTATAAGTATTCACCTACTAATATACATCAAAGAATGATGTAATCTAAAATCACAGTAATAGGACAGATAAGAACATTAATCAATATAACATGGGTGAGAATAATAATCATCATTATAACATAATCTTGGTATAATCATCATAATCATGGGTGAACCATCATAAAATGTAATGAAACAAGGTAATGTATAAAAATTGAACATCATGTCTTAGTGGTTAACTAGCACACATAGTTATAAACAATGATTGCATCATGTTCATGCATAACATATGTGCATAATCATAACATTATCATTGTGAAAAAAATATAGAATCATTATCATGGATATTTCTCATTATATCATGAGATACATTTCATTATACTATACATTGGAGTTTTATATAATTCTAGGTTCACCCGTCACATCAGAATATTTACATAATCACGCTTTTCACATTCAATGTTTATCAATCATGAATATAGAATAACCCATTGAAAGGAATGGGGTTCATGAGCATTACTCAAGCATACATTCATGAATAAACATTTGGATTCCAAATTAAAATGGGAATAACATACTTGGAATTATAATAATCAATCATGAGTGAATGAGAAACAATCTTAACAATAGTAAAATATTTGTTTTTTAGAAAGAACATTTCTTTTGAAAAAACATCGAATTTGAAAAAAAAATTAGATTTGAATCATGAATATACCAGAAATGAAAAGTTAAGGGATATAAAATTATATTTGATTAAAACTAAAAGAACATCCACAATTAAATTTTCCACAAAATATTAATAACCATAATAAATGAAGTTGGGTTTGAGAATCCCCTTTCCTTATGTTTAAATGCTTCTTCAATTTAATATCATGAATAATCAAATTATATTGATTAATTGATAAATATTTAACCTATTATACATGTATTTGATTCATTATAATTTTAATAAGTTCATTTATGGCCATTTTAAGGAGTTATAGTGTTCAATTTCATCGTTTAGGAGTGTTTGTTTTCTTGGTTTACATGACTGATTCACTAGTACACATATGTGGAAGATCATATAAAATGTGGATAATTTTACATAATTGAAATTATATTTTATTAATGATATTAATGAAATGTAATTGGTCTTATATATTATTTTGTTTCCAAATATTGAGATGACTATTTAGTTAAAATTTTAATGTTAATCATTTAGATTACTTTTGGTGGTTTTTTATCACAATAAACACTTTTTGTTTTATTATTTAACATTATGTATAAAAGAGAGTAAAAAATAATAAAAAGCTTATAACATAAAATTTTAAATATTTATAAACCATAATAATGTTTTTATGACCATACTTGAAGTCAGTAAATGAAAATGATGACGAATCATCAATAATGGCGACAAATCGACACATCACGAATGAGGATTTCATTTTCTTTTGAATAAAAGGGAGAGGATAAGAGTTTTTATGGTTAAGTTTTCAATTAAAATAATGAAATTACATTATATATGATATAATGGAGTTATAATACCACTTGGACAAGGGGATCTAATGATGGAAATTGAAAGGAAATGAAATGTAAAAGAAATTAACACTAAAAAATAAGTATCTTTTTCTAGAAGGGGTATATCTGTTGGTAAACATGAATTTTATATTGGTAAACTTTTTACCAAAACAATTGGCATGTAACTAAACTGTTATTTAATACTTGGTCACTAAATGTTATTATGACAGATAAAATAATTCTGGTACTATTATAATAATACCAACAGATAATATATATGTTGTTTAAAGTGTTTAGAAACAGATTCATATGAAAAATATATATGTTGGTAATAATATTACCAATATATATTATCTATATATAAATTAAATTTTAAAAAAATTAGGAATTTATATTTCAATTAAAATTTTATATTATATTTTTTAATTTATAATAAATAATAAACCTGTATTAATTATCATGTCGAGGACAATTTTTACACATATGCAAAATTAGAAAAAAGATTAATTATATTAATAATGGAATTTCATACAAAATGAATCAATATATAGTTAATGCTTACAGAAAAGAACATAAAAAAAACAAAATCATACAATCTATTTATTCAGTTGCAGCCACCACACCCCCACCTCCCATGTCGTCTCTTGACTACATTCCTCAAGAACTATCATCTTGGGACTGCACTCTTCAAGAACAAATCATGTTTGATGAATAGTTGTTTCTGCAAAAGATTCTTCATCACCCACCATGTATGAAACTATAAGAAACAAACCAATTCAACACTAGTACCATTTTTGATCCTCAAATAAATGTTATTCCAATACATTCATCTCCCAGATATACACCACATACAATATAAAATAATAACCACAAATCAGAAAAAAAAATATCAACATGAATTGAAACCAAAAAAATAAATTTTAAAAAAAATTGATCCACAGATTTGTGAAATTGAGCAGGAAAATAGTGGGATAGAAAAAAAACAATAATTCCCCAAAAATGTGTAGGTCTTTCCTCCTGGTCGAGTCATCTTAAAATTTAACTCAATGGAATCTATAAAGATCAAAGAAAAAAGTTGGGAAATGAATCTATGGATAGTATTGTATGTTATAATTATATCTCATGAGTATATCCAACAAGCATGGATTCATTATGAAAGAAATTATCTTTACCATACACATCACATTGAATCATATTTTAATGGTGCTCTAAAAGTATGGATGGTAGTATATCAGCGTACATGATTTTAACAAATGAATATTCAATCTGATTTTAAACAAAAAAACCATGAAAAATACAAGTCAAAACAACACCACCATGCCTTTAGACTCAACACCCACCATGTTTTACTAGAAACCAAGTAGTTTTGTAAAAAGAAAAGCTTACAGACATAGTGATGTGATTATATGAATACAAATATTAGGCACTAACACATAGCCACCATAAAAATGGGGGTTCTAATAGGTAATAAAATGAATGATAAGTATGATTCAAATTAAAATAAAATGAAGAAAATACTACCCTACATTGAGAGGGTGTTATCCCCTTGCAAAGGATGAACCATCCAATCTTTTATTCATAAATTTCACTCAACTAGACTTTTCTCATTGAAGTACCTACAAAAAAATCAAAATAGACATCGAATTCAATCATTTTAGTTCAAGAAGGGTAAAACCATATAAAAAGTGAGAATGTACATTCATCATCCTTATTGACATCTCAAAAAAGTCCCTCAGTGGCTGATGACCCTTAGGAAATCCTATATTCCTCCATCACCAATTCTACCAATCTAGACAAAATAGAGGAAGCTATTAATTCACACCATGCTAATAAAACTAGAATCAATATTGCCTCTTCCTACTATATTTTATTGGAATCTATTTTAATTTGTTGAAAGTATCAACCACATATTATTTTTTTATATTTACATGAATGTTATAGGATAATATACATGATATATTTGGATAAAAACTACAAATAGATAGCATTGATGGCATTCCATCATCCATCATTGCTGCTGGAACAGCGAACAGTGTCACCACCTGGCCCTACCAGTCTCAAGTTGTAACAACCCCAAGCCCACCTCTATAGGCTAGGGGCTGGCGACAAGCAGCGAAGGCATAACAATCTCGGGGATTCCTTTGCCTAAGTACCTGTACACACACACATCCCACTCAATGAAGAAGTGAAGAGTAAAAGGGAATCCAAAGTACAATCAAATATAACCCAACCACAGTCATGCATCAACCTCTAAATATGAAAAAAGTAAAGTGATGAAAAGTACTGATAGATAATGAATAGAAAAAGGGGTAAAACACGTGCCCAACCCGAAAGGTGCCACATCCAGGCAATAGGTAAATGAAATTAAACAGCTGGTGAGTCTCACACCTAAAAGTCCTACCATGTCCACTGAATGCAACCCATGCTCATTTTTCCTCTACGCTCCTCCGTAGTCTCGATCAACCTATTTTTCATCTGCAAGGGCACACAAAGTGCGGGGAAATCCCAAGTAGCGGTGAGTATAAGGATACTCAGTAGGTTTCTTATATAGCCCAAGGGAAAAACAAATGAGGTAATAAATTGTAAACAATAGATAGAAAAAAGTAATAGTACAATAGAAAGAGTGAAGCTCAACCCAACAAAATAAAGGAAGTAGACTCGTCCCAACCAAGAGGAGCTAGACAAGGAAAGCACGTGCCATACCCCGCATGTCTTTTCCCCTCCTTGAAGGAGATTAACTGGACCCAAGGAGTGAGAAAAAAATTAGGGTATATATATATTCTCAACAAGAAACCCAAACGAGTGTGTAAGGGGATCTACATCTCCAAGATCAGCCCATGATAAGTCGCTAATAGTTCTAAGGGTAGCCATCAGTGATGTCCAACAGCCCCGCACGTCAAATCTACCTCATCGCTAAACAGTACCACAAAAAGTCCTGCTCCAGTAATAATGGATATAAGTCACTAAATATCCTCATGGAAAAGGACTGAGTCTAAAAGAAATAATTGGGAAACCCACTTCCCAACCCCACTGGAGGGTAAACCCTAAAAGGTCGTCAGGTTACCCACTGCCCCACCCTACTGGAGGGTAAACACTAAAGTCAACGGGTAACCCACTACGTGGCCCACCTGGAGAGAAAACCATATGGTAAATGGTTAACCCACTGCCCGGACCACCCATAGGGTAACCCCTAATGTAAACGGATGACCCACTGCCAAGCCCCACTGGAGGTTAAACCCTGATACAGGTCTGATGACACCACACATCCCGCACCATTACTGTGTGTCGGTAACATCACGACCGTGAGTTGGGTTGGAGTGCATCAAAAAACATCCGAACAATGTCCTTTCATGTTTCAACATTTAATTAGACCTCCAAAGAGGCTCTACACACCCAAAAATATTAGACTATTTTAATCCTCAAGGAAAAACATGCATGATAGACTACTTACTTGCTGGAAACAGACTCCTGAAGAAAAAGCTATTCGACACCTCTTTATGCCCATCCGGTGCCTCATGGGGCCCACACCTCTGTCCCCAAAAGAGGTCGGGCAAACTGAGCCATCATGATTTTCTTTGAAAAACACGCCGAAATGACTACTCATTCGCCCCGAGCGGACGTCTAATGAAAAAGTCGCAAAAAGTTGCTCATGACATAAAAGACGGACCATGGGGCCCAAGCCTCAACTTCAGCTTCAATGCATGAAACCACCCTGGACCACATTGTCTCGCTACCAGGGTCACAACGCCGCTGACGGTGCCTTAAACGGACTCTGGATGTTCTTGTGTCGTCCAAAGGAAGAATCCCGACGTAGTACTTAACAAGCATGCCACACCACCGAACCCCCATCTCTGGAATTGGAAATTCCTGAAACCATCTCAAAAACATCATCTCGAGCCGAGGATTGTACTGCCGTAAACGACACAGAAAATGGAAACCCATATTATAAGTTACTTATGTTCGAAGTCAAGGGGACGAACACCTTAGGGATGGACCCGCCCGGTCTGGCCGGTCCACCCGGCCAGGGCCGGTCCGCCCAGCCTGGGCCGGCCCGCCCCGGCCGGCTCGGCTCCTACCGCCGGCCCGCAGCTCAGCCAAGTGGCCCCACCGCTGACCCACTGTCCACCACGCTGACCGAACGTCATGGTCGGTCCCTGGTCCTCTCGGAGACCGGCCTTCAGTGTGTCTCAGTCTCCCTCACAGGGTCACGCGCCGCAACCCTCAGTCCACCCCCCCCCCCCCCCGACGACCTCCGCCCGAGGACTGCCGCCACCTGGGACCACCACCGCGTGGGACCACCTCCACCTGCCACTGGTAGTTGCTGCCTGGGACCGCCGCTGTCTACTGCTGGGAGCCTCCATCGCCGTTGGGAGCCCACCACCGTCACTGGGAGCTCGCCGGACCGCCCCTGGAACCCCCCGAAAAAGGAGAAGACGACTGGAAATCTTCCCGGGGTCACCCCGGATACCCCGGGACTCGAAAATTTGATCCGAAAGGATCATTGGAAAGCTAAAATAAATCCATACGTAAACATATCATTTTCTTGAGTATTTGATAGCAATTCGTCACAAGAAATTTAATTCATGGATTATGCGGAAATAAAAAATGATAAACCAACCTCTTACCTCGTTGGGCGTATCTCGTAGCTTCACGAACGGTCCGCCAGAGCACCGCACCGACTTGGAGAGTTGGAGAAGAGGATATGATATTGTTAATAGGGATCTACCAGGGAAGGCTAAGGGGAAGAAGGGGGGAGTGGATGATGGGTTTAAGTAGAAAACTTAATTAAAATTAATTAAGCCTTAAACCCCAACCGATAGGCCCCATACCTGAACTCTCGTCGGGGACAAGGTTAAGCCACCCCTATGTTAGAAACCACGTTCTGAGAGCAATGGTGGTCTCAAAATTTTAATCTGAGCCTCTGTTCAAAAGTTATAAAGTTCACGCCCGGGGCCACAAAATTACGAAAATGCCCCTGGTGGCGTTTGCCACAGAAGGGTCGTGCCAGCGAATGTTATACCCCGCCCAGGGTAAACGGAATGCTACGGACTCAACGGTGCCCTCAGTTTTCACATCCGAGCAACGTTTCAGGAGTTATTCTATTTATTTGGAGTCTCTAGTGTGAACACACTTAAAATTTAATTTCGGCCACACCCGGGCTCGGAATCACACACCGGCTGAACGCCCTGCACTGGAATAACATCAAGAAAATTTCAACGACTTATAGGCTCAAAACCCGGGTTCTTACATCATTAACTCCTTCAAGTTTTTCATCCCTAAAAAACAAAACTACAAAAAAAACTCTGGATAATGAGCCCGCATCTGGCTCTCCCATTCCAAGGTGCTCTCCTGCAACCTCGCGTGTTGTAACAGCAAACGAACCAAAGGGATGGTCCATCCACACAGTGTCCACTCCTGTCGGTCCTTAATCACCACCGAGTGCTCCGAAAAGGTGGCCCCATCCTCGATGTTTAGCTCTCCCCAGTTTATAATTTGCATGGGGTCATGGATGTATTTCCTCACCTGCGACACATGGAGGACGTCATGCACCCTCTCAATCTGTGGGGGTAGATCAAGACTGTAGGCCACCTCACTGACCCTACACACAATCTCAGAAGGCCTAATTTGTAGTGACCCGAAGCTTAATTTACAAGGACATTACTTTACTTTTGCGGAATACTTATTACATAACAAAAACACACACACAAGGACCGTAATAGTTTAGTGTCTTTGGAAACTCGGAACGTAATCTTCTAATCATGGTGAATGATCTTCAACATCTCCTATAAAGATCTTCCCTTTTTTTCTTATGTAAAACCTTTCTTTATATCCTGGGGAAAAGAAAACATAAAAGGGTGAGCTCAAATTCTCAGTAAGGGTAAACAAAAAAAATCAATCACATCATATTCATAAGAACATAACATTTGGGAAATCTTAACCTGCAAAAGAGATCATAATATCATAACATGGGATAAATCATAGTAGTGAAATGAAATCTCAATAATAATATCTTAAAACATGACACTTTGTGGCATACACACACAATCATAGAGAATCATTTCTTTTAGTCAAGACTCATTGCCAAGACTATCTTAGTTGACAAAGTCCATTTCTGAACCTAGTCACCCTCGTTTCAGTCCTGTTTCACTGAACCGGTATAACCTACCGTTCCAGCCATGTCTATCTCATGAGATATAAAATCTTTATCCAATGAATTGGAGGGAGATATAGGTCCCACACATCTCAAAATGATACCATTCTTATGTGTGCCACAAAATCATAAATCATACATCATTCCATTACCCATATAATAACAATGGGAATCTGTAAACATCGTGACATCATAAAACAATTCATATAAGATAAAAGAATTCATAAAAATATTTCCATCACAACATAATCAAATACATGTAATAATATGGATAGAAACAGAACCATTTATTATCATAGATGGAAAATAATTTTGGTAAAACACTTGAACTCCATTCTTGAAGAAAATATCCTTTCTACTTCAAAAACATTTTCCTTTCTTAACATGTCTTACAATTTTAAACTAAAAGAAGTTGATTAAAAATAAACTTCAAAACTTGTAAAGGAAGCTTCTTGGAAATAATGTTTTAAAAATCCATTCATGCTGTATAAGTTAAAAAAACATTATTCTTGTACTTTTGTCAAAAAAGTCAAAAATTACCTCGTACAAAAAACGACAAGAGATTCCTTTCATATCTTTTACTAAAAACTCACCGAAGGGTAAAATTGGATTTAAACAATTGTATGTGGATGGAAATAATATTAAACATTGAGGAAACATGGATTTGGATGATAAAATACACCCCAATAAATACCAATGTATAAACAATCTCTGATAAAAATGATATTGTGATATTTCCATTACCTTATGTCCGATATGCTTTGTACGAATCTGAACCTCCTCTTTTCGACGTGCCTTCACTTAACCTCCACATAAAGAACTAAGGATGGTCTTTTAAGAAGACCAGGACCTCTAGGATGATACTAGGGAAGTGTAGAAGAGATTTTGGCAGGGGTTTTCCGAGCTTGAATGCTCAAATTGGTATGAGGAGGAGAGGGAGCAGGTGCCCTTTTATAAGGGAGGAGAGGGGCAGCTTAGGAAAATCTCAAAATATTATTTTATATTTAAGGTCAAATTCGTTTTATAATGGTTACAAAGGGTCTTATTTAGAAGCTAAAGTGGGTATGGGTCTAAATCCTCTCATACAATAGGATTTAGACAAGTTTAGGTTATTATTTTAACCTTATAAATTAGATTTAACTCTAAGTTAAATAATTTAACTTTTACCGTGTCTTTTTGTTTTCTTACACTATATGGTTAATAAACATACCATAACAAGCCAAAAGAACCCCAAGTTGTTTATTATTAATATATCTATTCTTATATAATTCATTTGGCCAAACCTTAGATTTTTAGGAATTAAATAACAATTAATAATATAATATTTGTTTTAAAAACATGTTTATGTAAATTTTGACACTATTTGGTACATGATTTTTATGAAATTCATAACAGAATTATAAGTTCGAAACAAGTTTCTTATATCAACAATAACATGTGATATTAACATATAAAATTAATTTAAGTCATAAAAAGTCTCAAATTACATTTATTTGTGCATTTATAACATCAATTATGTCAATATATCATTAATAAGAAAATTAATGCATCATCTTTGTGTCATAATAAATGATAATTATTTAATACCTAAAAATTCTAAATAAATTCCTATGATGTAGATAATTGTATTATATTTTTGGATAATATTCATGTTCGATGTTTCATGAAGTTTATCACAAGATTAAAATTATTATACTTATAAGATTTAAGAAAGTGACATGCTGTCACATTCTTTGGTTTTAATAATAATTAAATTATTTTCATTGACAAAATTTATTTAAATGTATCTAATCCGACCCTTATGTGATATGTGTCGACTTTTAGTCATCAAATAGGATTTTTACATTTGTTAGGGTAATTTTAGAATATTATATTTACCCTTAATTACCCGATTTACCTATAACTATGGTAAATAAAATTTACCGTAGTTACTATTCATAATTCCCAAAAATAAAAAATATCTTATTAACGTAATTTGGATCCACTGATTCCAAATATGGAATCCATTTTTCCAAATTAAACACACAAAAGTTGCAGAAATTAAATTAAAATTCATCCCGTTGTCGAAAGAAAACGGGTTTTTCTTTAAAACATTGCAAAATATTGAATTGATTTAACCTACGAATTCAAGGTAAAATCAATGCTAATGACATACATTATATTAAATGATAAAAATATATTCTATTTATACTTTAAAACCATTCAATTTTATAATTTAACCACATAATATATTACGATGAAAAAAGTTGTTTTTAATTAAAATATAGCGTGTTTTTACTATTCATTAAAATATGAAAGTTATCGGAAAAATATCAAAAATATATCTAATGTAAATTTTTATATCCTGATTCAAAATAAGAATTTTATTTTGTCAAATTGAACTTATAAACATTTAAAAAACTATATTTAAAGTGGGTGCTCCATCCAAAGGCGGCAAAACTGCATTTTTTGAAAAATACTCATTTTACCCGAAAAATTTCTTTTGTTCTTATACCATGTTCTAGAAAATGTGTAGGATGAATAATAATGTTATAAAATTAAAAATTTATTTAATAATATTAATGACGTCTAGTTCATAACAATATTATAATAATATATCGTTGTTTAGTAAAACCTAGTATTGCGTACAACACACACTATCGAGGAAGGTCGTGATTGCGTGTAATGCAAGCCAAGTCAGGGTTGCATGTTGTGAAAGAATCCTTCATTGTTTCGTATAACAGAATCCAACCATATTTTATTTATATATTGAATATATATATATATATATACTCAATGTTGCGTAGAATAACTACTATCAAAATTATGTGTAACATGATCCAAGAATAGTGTTGCGTATACTGCAAGCTAATACGGTGTTGCGTATAGCGCAATGTAATATTGGTGTAGCACAAGACATTAATGAAATTAAAAGAATATTTTTTATAAAATCTCAGGGTGTTACATTCTACCCCCCTTAAAATTAATTTCGCCCTCGAAATTCATCGGGGTTATAAATGGTTTACTACTCGAACGTTTGTTTAATAGAAACCCACATCGTAAAAAGGAATACCAAAACATGGCTTTTAAAAACTAAAGTATGAAATGTAACGGTTACCCAAATTAACTCATCACGGGGTTTCCACTTAGTAGAACATAGGTGAAAATATGGATATAGAAGAAAACTCTAACCATCAAGTTCTGATGGAGAGTGGTAGAGAACATGGCTATGAAAAAGCCAACAATCACAAAGCTATTGATTTGTGATGATCTAAGGTACCATCTGATTAATCAAATATAAGGGAACTAGGACAACATTTTTTGTTTTCAAGATCATTACCCTAAAGTTGATGAATTAAAAGAAATACTTGCATGATTTTGGTACAATCTCACTGTTGTTCGTGAATTGAACAATTTCCACTTCATCCATTAAAGAAATGAAGTTGAATTTGTTATTCGTGATGTGTTAGCAGATCATGTGATAGAATGATGGTTCATTCCATCTCTTTCAAAAAAAAGGTTAGTAAAAGTTATAAGTCCATCTTATGGTTAGATTAATCGTATATGGTTCCAAAAATGAACTTATACTTCATATATTATACCGCTTAATAAAAAAATTGTTTATACTAACCAGGGACTTCCTATAGGCCAGTGGTAGGCGATAAAGGCCAGTCGCACTTCGGTTGTGGGTTCGATTCCCACAGCCTTGTCCGACGCGATGGGATGTCGCCCATCCTGCAGGTTGTCCTTTTTCTAAAACTATATTACTATAACATCCCATCAATAATATCGAAAAAACATATATCCTTAAACAATACTAACTTATGTCCAACATAATCCATTCCAATATTTAGGCTTATCCAAAATACTGCAGTCCAGTCTCATAGTATAGAGAAAATGATCACGTGAATGCCATCATTTATCCCTCATATATCTTGTTCGTCACATTCCCGTCATGTGAATACCTTTATCATGTATTCTCTTGAAAAAATGAATACCCATTGAACTATAGTGAAAACAAGAATGCTAAAAAAAGTAAAATCTTTCCACATAACAAAATAAAAAATTCTAATTACTCAAACCACGATATTAACATCTTCTTATATCAGTCATGAGCTCATGAATACTATCAAACATTTAATTTTCTACTTATCCCTTCATTATGCGTATATCATCTACATTCCAAAAATATCTGAATAAGATTTCATGGATACTGGTACCATTAATCATAAACATTAAAAACTCAAGGAAATACAATAGTGTAACAATCCTTAGATGTCTCTTTATTCCATAGTACCATGAGATTACTTATACAACATTACACATGATAAACATGTAATCATTCCACTACATTTTTAAACCATTGACCAAGCTTCAACAATTATTTCATCTCACATATCATTTGTAGTCTCTTCATCATCATGAACAAAATTACTACCCATACGACCATACTGATTCTCTTCATGAGACTTTACCTTAGATAATTGGTTTGCAAAATGCCCGTACATTCCACATTTAAAACATTTAACCATTGTTGATGTCGTAGAAATACCATTATCCTCATCCCTGGTGTTAACTGAACCTTTTCCTTTGCACTTACTGGCTTTGTGTCCTTCTTTTCCACACCCAAAGAATCTTCCAGTTCCTTTGAAACATTCTCCTTGATGCCTCTTCCCACATGATTTACATAGGGGAAATTGAACTTTCTTTCCTATATGATCATCATGAAACTCCATCTTTCTCTTATTATCCGAGTCAGGAAACTTACCAAATTTTACTTTATTGATCATATTATGAGATTGCTGATTTGGAATAATAATTATGTTTGGACTTCCAAATACCGTTTCATTTGGTTGCTCATGAAGAATATCATTCCATTGTCCATAATATCCTCCATTATCGTGAATCATCTTGTTTCCATCCATTTTCTAAAACCCAAAAAGAATAGTGTTAGAGGAAAAATCATAATAAAGGGGGAGTAACTTCAATATCTAACATCTTAGGTTAAATTCTAAGATCGTTACCATAGTTTTAGAACTATATCCTATACGTATACTTATCCTTAGGGACATCCCTAGACATACCTTAGAAATATCTCTAGGGATATCACTAACTTTCTCACATCCTAGTTTCCAAAGATTGACTAAACCTTTCCTCTTATACCAACTGTAGATACCCGAATCTTAACGTACAAGGACATTAAATTACATTTGCGGAATACTTATTACATAACAAAAACACACACACAATGACCGTAATAGTTTAGTGTCTTTGGAAACTCGGAACGTAATCTTCTAATCATGGTGAAAGATCTTCAACATCTCCCATAAAGATCTTCATTTTTTTTCTTACCTAAAACCTTTATTTATATCCTGGGGAAAAGAAAACATAAAAGGGTGAGATCAAATGCTCAGTAAGGGTAAACAAAAAAAATCAATCACATCATATTCATAAGAACATAACATTTTGGAAATCCTAACCTGCAAAAGAGATCATAGTATCATAACATGGGATAAATCATAGTAGTGAAATGAAATCCCAATAATCATAACCTAAAACATGAAACTTTGTGGCATACACACACAATAATAGAGAATCATTTCTTATTAGTCAATACTCATTGCCAAGACTATCTTAGTGGACAAAGTCCATTTCTGAACCGAGTCACCCTAGTTTCAGTCATGTTTCACTGAACCGGTATAACCTACCGTTCCAGCCATGTCTATCTCATGAGATATAAAATCTTTACGCAATGAATTGGAGGGAGATATAGGTCCCACCCATCTCATAATGATATCATTCTTATGTGTTCCACAAAATCATAAATCATACATCATTGCATAACCCATATAATAAAAAATGGGAATCTTTAAACATCGTGACATCATAAAACAATTCATAAAAATATTTCCATCACAACATAATCAAATCCATGTAATAATATGGATAGAAACAGAACCCTTTATTATCTTATATGTAAAATAATTTTGATAAAACAGTTGAACTCCACTCTTGAGGAAAATATCCTTTTAACTTCAAAAACATTTTCCTTTCTTAACATGTCTTACAATTTTAAACTAAAAGAAGTTGATTAAAAATATACTTGAAAACTTCTAAAGGAAGCTTCTTGAAAATAATGTTTTAAAAATACATTCATGCCATATAAGTTAAAAAAACATTCTTCTCGTACTTTTGTCGGAAAAGTCAAAAAGTACCTCGTACGAAAAACGACAAAAGATTCCTTTCATATCTTTTACTAAAAACTCACCGAAGGGTAAAATTCGATTTGAACAATTGTATGTGGATGGAAATAATATTACATATTGAGGAAAAATGGATTTGGATGATAAAATACACCTCAGTAAATACCAAAGTATAAACATTCTCGGATAAAAATGAGATTGTGATATTTCCCTTACCTTATGTCCGATATGCTTTGTACGTATCTTAACCTCCTCTTTTTGACGCGCCTTCACTTAACCTCCACTTAATGAACTAAGGATGGTCTTTGAAGAAGACCAGGACCTCTAGGGTGATACTAGGGAAGTGGAGAAGATATTTTGGCAGTGGTTGGCCGAGCTTGAATGCTCAAATTGGTGCGAGGAGGAGAGGGAGGAGGTGCCCTTTTATAAGGGAGGAGAGGGGCAGCTTAGGAAAATCTCAAAATATTATTTTATATTTAAGGTCAAATTAGGTTTATAATGGTTCCAAAGGGTCTTATTTAGAATCTAATGTGGATATGGGTCGAAATACTCTCATCCAATAGTATTTAGACTAGTTTAGGTTATTATTTTAACCTTATCAATTAGATTTAACTCTAAGTTAAATAATTTAACTTTTACAGTGTCTTTTTGTTTTCTTACACTATATGGTTAATAAACTTACCATAACAAGCCAAAAGAACCCCAAGTTGTTTATTATTAATATATATATTCTTATATAAGTCATTTGGTCGAACCTTATATTTTTAGGAATTAAATAACAATTAATAATATAATATTTGTTTTAAAAACTAATTTATTCCAATTTTGACACTATTTGGTACATGATTTTTATGAAATTCCTAACAGAATGATAAGTTCAAAACAAGTTTCTTATATCAACAATAACATGTCATATTAACCTAGATAATTAATTTAAGTGATAAAAAGTCTCAAATTACATATATTTGGGCATTTATAACATCAATTATGTCAATATTTCATTAATAAGACAATTACCGCATCATCATTGTGTCATAATAAATGATAATTATATAATCCCTAAAAATTATAAATAAATTCATATGATGTAGATAATTGTATTAGATTTCTGGAGACTATTCATGTTCGATGTTTCATGAAGTTTATCACTAGATTAAAATTATTATACTTATAAGATTTAAGAAAGTGATATGTTGTCACATTCTTTGGTTTGAATAATAATTAAATTATTTTCATTGAAAAAATTTAATTAAATAAATCTAATCCGACCCTTAGGTGATATGGGTCGACTTTTAGTCATCCAATAGGATTTGGACATTTGTTAGGGTAATTTTAAAATATTATATTTACCCTTAATTACCTGATTTACCTTTAACTATGATAAATAAAATTTACCGTAGTTACTATTCATAATTCCCAAAAATAAAAAGTAGCTTATTAACATAATTTGGATCCACTGATTCCAAATATGGAATCCATTTTTCCAAATTCAATACACAAAAGTTTCAGAAATTAAATTAAAATTAATCTCTTTTTCGAAAGAAAACAGGGTTTTCTTTAAAACATTGCAAAAGATTAAATTGATTTAACCTATGAATTCAAGGTAAAATCAATGCTAATGACATAAATTATATTAAATAGTGAAAATATATTCTATTTATACTTTAAAACCATTAAATATTATAATTTAACCACATAAAATATTACGATGAAAAAAGTTGTTTTTAATTAAAATATAGCGTGTTTTTACTATTCATTAAAATATGAAAGTTATCGGAAAAATATCAAAACTTTATCTAATGTAAATTTTTATATCCTGATTCAAAAGAAGAATTTTATTTTGTCAAATTGAACTTATAAACATGTCAAAAACTTGATTTAAAGTGGGTGCGCCATCAAAATGCGGCAAAACTGTATTTTTTTAAAAATACTTATTTTACCCAAAAAATTTATTTTGTTCTTATACCATGTTTTAGAAAATGTGTAAGATAAATAATAATGTTATAAAATTCAAAATTTAGTTAATACTATTCATAACGGCTAGTTCATAACAATATTATAATAATATATCATTGTTTAGTAAAACCCAGTATTACATACAACACACACTATCGAGGAAGGTCGCGATTGCGTGTAATGAAAGCCAAGTCAGGGTTGCATGTTGTGAAACAATCCTTTATTGTTTCATATAACAGAATCCAACCATATTTCATTTATATATTGAATATATATATATATATATACTCAATGTTGCGTAGAATAACTATTATCAAAATTGTGTGTAACACGATCCAATAATAGTGTTGCGTATACTGCAAGCTAATACGGTGTTGTGTATAGCGCAAGGTAATCTTGGTGTAGCACAAGACATTAATGAAATTAAAAGAATATTTTTCATGAAATCTCGGGGTGTTACATAATTATCCTCAGGGACAGCTTGCATCCCCGAACGAACCTCTGAGTACCACACTGTGGGGAAACCCTAAAAAAGACATGGTCCCCCTGCTCGAACTCCAAAGGCCTGCGATGATGATCTACGTACGACTTCTGTCTTCTCTGAGCCGTCCTCATATGCTCATCAATGACTTGCACCTTCTCTGTCATTTCCAGCACCAACATTGGGCCCAAGAGGGAGGTCTCCCTAACCTCAGTCCATCACAACGGTGACCTGCATGGTCTCCTGTAGAGGCCTAAAAAGGTTCTATGATGATATTAGAGTGTTAACTATTGTTTTACGAGAACTCCACTAAAGGCAGGTGATCCTCCCAACTCAAGACAAAGTCTAACACACATTACCTTAGCATATCCTCCAACACCTGGATAGTGGACTCGGTCTGCCTGTCCATCTAGGGGTGAAAAGCTGTACTCATCTGCAGCTGAGTCCCGAATGCCTCCTGTAGGCCCCGCCACAAACGCGACGTAAACCGTGCGTCATGGTCGGAGACGATCATTGAGGGTACTCCATGAAGGCGGATGATCTCCCGAATATACAGCTGCCCCAGACTCTCCACTAGGCTCTACTCCCAGATGGAAAGAAAGAGTACCGACATTGTGAGTCATTCCACTATCACCCAAATGGAATCATGGACCTTTTCTATGCGTGGAATCCCTGTGAAGAAGTCCATAGATATTCCATCCCACTTCCACTCTGGGATATCAAGGGGCTGCAACGACCCTGACGAAACCAGATGCTCTTCCTTCACCTGCTGACAGGTTAGACACCAAGAAACGAATTCAACTACACTCTACTTTATGCCAGACCACCCAAACTGCCATTGAAGGTCTCTGTACATCTTCCCCGCACTGGGATGTATAGCCAAGGGATAAGTTTGGAACTCTCGTATCACCTCCTCCTACATCTCCACTAGTACTAAAACGCATCCCTAGAACAGGATCTCAGGATTACCACCTTCATAATACTGATTGGGTGTGTCGCTCATGGATATCTGATCACATGGTACCTTGCTGTCGACATCCCCCAGCTGCGACTCTCTCAAATGCTCAAGGAGTGAAGGAGTCAACACCATCGACTGCAGAAAAGTTGTACCCTCCTGCTCCACCAAGGTATTCCATAGGAAATCCAACTGCTCTGAATCTTCCAGCACTAAACAAGCCTGGGACTTTCTACTACGGGAATATGCTACTACTTTTCCCTTCCCTAGAGTGTAGAGTATCTCAAAATCAAAGTCATGTAGAAACTCCATCCAGCGCCTCTGCCTCGGATTCAAATCCCCCTGAGTGAAGATGTACTTCAGGCTCTGGTGGTCTGAGTAGACCAAAAAAGGGTCACCCCGAAGGTAGTGTCTTCATAACCTCAAGGCGAAGACTACTACTACTAGATCCAAATCGTGAGTCGCATAATTCTACTCATGGGTCCTCAACATCCTCAACACATATGCAATCACTTCTCGCTGCTACATCAGCACGCACCCGAGCCCAGATCTTGAAGTGTCGTTGTATACTAAGAACTCAACGCCCTCCTCTGGAAACCTCAACACTGGAGCACTAGTCAGCCTTTGTCTCATCTCCTCGAAGGCCTTCTGGGACTGATCATTCTAGGTGAACGGTCATCCCTTCCATGTAATTGCGGTCAAAGAGGCAACAATCCTGGAGAAATATTCCACAAACCTCATCTAGTACCCTACCAGACCAAGGATGCTCCGCACCTCTGATGCATTCTGGGGTGGCTCCCAAGCAATAACTACCACTATCGTTGTGGGATCTACATCCAATCCCTGCTCCGAAATTACATGCCCCAGAAAGGGAACCTCGTGAATCTATAACAGACACTTTGAGAGTTTCCCATATAGTTGGTGCTCCCGTAGTAAGTCTAGGACCTTCCTCAAATTCTCTACGTGCTCCTCCACCGTCGTAGAGTAGATGATTATGTCTTTAATAAATACCAACCCAAAAAGGTCCAAGTACGGCTGGAACATCTGGTTCATCAAAGCCATGAAAATGGCGGGGGCATTTTTTTGCCAAAGGGAATCACCGGAAACTCCTAATGCCTATATCGGTAATGAAAATCCATCATCGGGATGTCAACCTCATGAACCCACAACTGGTGGTAGCCGGATCGAAGATCAATCTTGGAGAACCACTTCGCACCTCTCAACTGGTCGAAGAGTTCGTCGATCCTCGGCAAAGGTTACTTGTTCTTTATCATGGCCTGATTCAGGAGACGATAATCCACACAAAGCCACAGACTCCCATCTGCCTTTTTCAAAAACAAAACTAGAGCTGCTCAGGGGGACACACTGGGCCTGATGAATCCCTTCTCACGAAGGTTATCCATCTGATTTCGTAGCTTCCGTAGCTCAGTGGGTGCCATACGATAATCTGCACATGATACCGGGGCAGTCCCCAGCTGCAAGTCAATGCAGAACTCCATCTCTCTCCTCGAAGGTAGTCCCAGTACATACTCAAGAAAGACGTCCATGTAGTCCTATACTATGGTAGGGATCCAGGTTCGTATAGCGTCTGCTGCTCCGAGAGCCATGTTCGCCAACTGATGCGAAAAATGATGGGGTCTCCTGCTCAGAGTACCCATTTTCTCTACCATGGTATCTCGTTCACCCAGGATGGTGAACCTCGTCCCATCATAAAACATGCCTATGACTCATCTGTGATGATAGTGGATCAGGGCTTGAATCATAAAAATCCAATCCATGCCCAGGATGACGTCGTAAGGTTCCATCGTGATGACGATCAAGTCCCATGTGAAACTCCCTCTAATGAATGAAAGTTCGCACGATATGCAGATAAAGGTCAATAACAAGGCACTTCCCATAGGAAGCTCGAGGCTAAATGTAGGTTCCAGTGCCTCTACTGGAAGATCCAACTAACATACAAACAACAACTATATAAAGTAGTGGTTGGTTCCTGTGTCTACTAGTACCGAAGAAAGCATAGATTAAACACAAAGCGTACGTCGAAAAATATTGTTTGTTGGGGGGTCACAAACACCCATAGCCTAAAGCTGCCAGTGGCCCCTACCACCACATCCCTGATCCTGATGTGGGGCACCCAGTGGTGGTGGTGGAAGGAACTTGATACGTTTTTCTGGACCACCCGGTCATGCCGCTCTACCTGCGCTGCCTCCCTGAGGACCACCATGTCCTCGCTTGGGGAATCCCTGGTCACAACATTTCCTCTGCCGCTGTGGTGTGCCCACTGCCTTCCATGACTGCTCGGTATGACTAGTCGGGCAGTCTCGTGCTAGGTGACCTCATCATTCACAGGCATAGCACCATCTCTCTCCTGGAATCCCCGGTTCTCCACGGCGCCATTGGGGTTAACGACCCTACCCCTTAGTCTGCTCACGGAAGGGCCTCCTCAATCGAGGCTCTGCTCTCTGTTGTCTGCCTGTCATCAAAGACTCTCCTATGAAGCAGCCACTGCTAGGCCCTGTCAAATGTTGTCCCTTGTTCAAGAAGCTCTCTGTAATGATCACCCACTCTAGCACCCCATCATAAGTAGGGATGAACATGAGAACTACACTAGCACGGATCTCCCTGTGATGTCCCTTCTCAAACATCCGTGCCCAAAAGTAACTGTCGCGGATCATATCCTGTGAGTAGCATGTCAGATCGGTAAAACTAGATAAGTACTGTGCCATGGTCATCTCCCCCTGCTTCAACTCTAGAAGCTCCTAAATCTGAATGGAGCGTAAACAAGAGGGGGAGTACTCCTCCCGGAAGAGCTGTTGGAAACTATCCCACGTGAGAGACGACTTGTCGTGGGTCTGTGTAACCAACCCCCACCAACGCCCATCCATCCCGTGGAAAACACTGGAAATTAGAGCCACAATCTAGTCCGCTGGTGTCCCTACCAGCCTGATAAATTGGTCCACTGACTCTAGCCAGTCTTCTGCTTCCTGGGGATCCGGGTCTCCGTGGAACTTCTACGGTCACTGTTGTTGAAAGTCTTGGAGCGCACTCAGTCTGCGCTCAACCTCGGCTTGTGCTACTAGTACTAAATATCGCTCTGCAGGTGGAGGGATACTACTGAAGCACTGGGGTGAAGGGGATCATGTGAGGGTCCCTAAACTAATCACTCATCGCTCACCTGGTTGTCATCACGAACTAGAGAGGGTAACTTGGCTGGCTACTATCGTGGGGGCATCCCGATAAGTATCGAGGATTACCACGATTAGATGAATATATATATATATATAACAGTAATCACAATGGGGATCTGACTCAACAAGGATATTCAAAGACTCAAACCTACTAGATGCATGTTCCAAAGTTCCCTGCAACAAATGTCTCAGCGTTCCAAGTCGACAAGCGGGTTATCAGGCTCCTAGTGAATGGATACGTCGGCCGCCCGTACCATCACTGGACTCCCTGGCCTGAGAGCCGCTCTTGAGATATGTTGACACTATTTCCCTAAATCCCAACCAATTCCTTTTTAGAGACGTCCTAACAGTTCCCCAAGGAACTAACCACCTTCGATACCACTTTTCCACGACCCGACCATACTGGTCTTGAGCCATAACTACCCCAAGTCCGCCTCCATAGGCTAGGGGCTTGCGACAAGCACCGAAGGCGTAACATTCTCGGGGAGGCCTTTTCCTAAGTACATGTACACACACACACAACCCACTCAATGAAGAAGGTCAGAGTAAAAATGAAAACCAATGTACAAACAACTATAACCCAACCACAGTCTTGCATAAACCTCTAAATAGGAAAAAGTAAAGTGCTGAAATGTACTGACAGATACTGAACAGAAAAAGGGGCAAAACACGTGCCCAACCCGAAAGGTGCCCCAACCCGACAATAGGTAAATGAAAGTAAAAAACTGGTGAGTCTCACACCAGAAAGTCCTACTACGTCCATTGAACGCAGCCCAAGATCTTATGTCCTATATGCTCCTCTGTAGTCTCGATCGACATGTCCGTCGTCTGCAAGGTCACACCAAGTGCGGGAAAATCCCACGTAGGGGTGAGTATAAGGATACACAGTAAGATGCCCCGAAATCCCTAGGGAGAAACAAAGGATGTACTAAACGGTAAACAATAGACAGAACAAAGAAACAGTACAATAGAGAGAGTGCAGCTCAAATCAACAAAAGAAATGAAGAAGACTCGTCCCAATCAAGAGGAGCTAGACATGGAAAGCATGTGGCATACCCTATGTGTCTTCGCCCCTCCATAAAGGAGAGTAACCGGACCCAAGGAGTGGGGAAAAAAGTAGGGAATATATATATGTTCTCAACAAGAAACCCGAACGAGTACGTAAGGGTATATCCATCTCCAAGTTGTGCCTAATATAAGTCGACAATAGTTCTAAGGGTAGCCATCACTGATGCCAAACAGTCCCGCATGTCAAAGTTGCCTAATCGCTAAACCATATCACCAAAAGACCCTCTCCGGTAATCACAGAGAGAAGTCACTGACTAGCCTCATGGAAAAGGGATGACCCTGAAAGAAGTAATCGGGTAACACACAACCCAGCCCCACTAAAGGGTAAACCCTAAAAGGTCGTCAGGTGACCCACTGCCCAGTCCTACTAGAGTGTAAACCCTAAAGTCAACAGGTAACCCACTGCCCGGCCCACCCGGAGGGTAAACCCTATTATCAACGGGTAACCCACTTCCCAGACCACCTAGAGGGTAAACCCTAAAGTCAACGGGTGACCAACTGCCCAGCCCCGCAAGAGGGTAAACCCTAATACGGGTCCGATGACTAAACGATGCCCGCATCATCACTTGGTGTCGCTAACATCACGACCATGCGTTGGATCGGAGTGCATCAAAGAAACATCATACCAACGTCCTTTCATGTTTCCACATTTAATGATATCTCTAAAGAGGCTCTTCATGCCCAAAAATAGTACACCATTGTAATCCTCCTGGAAAAACACGCGAGATAGACTACTAACTCGCTGGAAACGGACTCCCGAGGAAAAATCTATTCGACACCACTTTATGACCATATGGCGCCTCGTGGGGCCCACACCTCAGTCCCGAAATAGGTTGGGCGAACTCCGCCATCGCGATGCTCTCAAAAGGACACGCTGAAATGACTACTCATTCTCCCCGAGCGGACGCCTGATGAAAAAGTCACAAAACGCTGCCACAACTTAAAAGACAGCATGTGGGGCCCACACCACAACTCCGACTTCAATGCTTGAGACCACCCTGGACCACTTCGTCTCAGCTCTATGGTCACAATGCCACTGATGGTTCCTTAAGAGGACTCTGGATGTGCTCATACTGTCCGAAAGAAGAATCCCAACGTAGTACTTAACGAGCGTGTCGTGCCACCGAACCCCCATATAGGGAATTGGAAATTCCCGAGACCATCTCAAAAACTTTTTATCAAGGGGAGGATTAAAATGACGTAGACTTCATGCAAAATAAACACCCTTAGAGGAAGTTACGGGTGTCCTAAGTCAAGGGGAAGAACCCCTTTGGGCCGGACCGCCCGGTCCGGCCAGTCCACCGTGTCTGGGTCGGCCCGCGCCGGCCGGGCCGCCTCGCAGCGCTGGCCCGCAGCTCAGTCGTCCGGCCCGTCCGCGAACCCATATTACACTGCGCCGAGCAGACCTCATGGTCGGTCACTGGTCCGTGTGAAGACCCGCCTTCGGTGGGTCTCGGTCTCCCTCATGGGGTCCCGTGCCGCGACCCCCGGTCCACCCGGCCATCGACCTCCTCCCGGGGACCACCACCGCCTTCTGCTGGGAGCCTCCGCCTAGGACCGACGGTGCCCAATACCACTGCCTCCTTCCACTGGGATCTTCCACCGCCGATGGTAGCACGCCGCCGCTGCTGGGATCCCACCCGACCACCCTTGGAACCGCCGTAAAAAGGAGAAAACGGCTGGAAAACTTCCTGGGGTCACCCCGGACACCCCGGGACTCGAAAATTCAATCCGAATGGATTTTTGGGATACTCAAATAGATCCCTAGTAAAATATGGTCCTCTAACAAGAATTTTATAGCAATTAGAGGCATGAAATTTAATTCATGGATGATGCGGAAATCATAAATGAAAAACGTAACCTCCTACCTCATTGGGCGTTGCCCGTAGCATCACGAACGTTCTGCCTGAGCCCCATGCTGCCTTAGAAAGGTGGAGGAGAGGAGAGGAGATTGATGAGAGGGATCCTACAGGTAATTCTAAGGGGTATAAGGGGGTATGGAAGGATGGGTTTAAGTAGAAATCATAATTAAAATTAATTAAGTCTTAAACCCCCACCGGTAGGCCATGTACCCGAACTCTCGACAGGGTCGAGGATAAGCCTCCCCTAGGGTAAAAAAATATGTTCTGAGTGCAAAAGTGGTCTCAAAATTTTAATCCAAGCCACCATTTAGAAGTAATAATGTTCCCTCCCGGGGCCGCTAAATTTCGAAAACGCCCCTGGTAGCGTTTTCCACAGAAGGGTCGTGACTGTGAAAGTTATATCCATCCTAGGGTAAAAGGCATGCTACGGACTCAAAGGTTCCCTTGGTTTTCTCATCCATGCTTCCATTTTTGCGTTATTCTGTTTATTTTTCTTGTCTAGTGTGAACGCACTTGAAATTTAATTCTGGCCACACCGGGGCTCGAAATCACACGCCGTCTGAAGGCCCTGCTCTGGAATTACATCAAGAAAATTTCAAAGTCTTATATTCTCAAAACCTAGGTTCTTACAAACAGGATCAAGGGATGGTGATTTTTGTAGTTTCTTATTTCATTGAGTATGCTTTGATGGCCCAAAATGGGCTGGAAATTGAGAAACAATCACCTTCAATTAATTTAGGAACCTTGGAAATTCATTGGGATGTCATCACTACTTCCAAGATCCAAATAGGTCACATGAACAAGAAGGTTTTAGACCATATTTTTATGAGAATTTTTTGTGTTTTTGATCTTATTTTATTCTTAAATGTTTATAATAAAACCTTTAAGACTTTATTATTTTATGAAATTTTGTGCATACATGATTTTTCTATGTTTGTTAGTAGGCACCACAAAATAATAATAACAGCACCAGAAGAATTCCCTCGTACATTTTATAGTGTATAATAATTCATAACACCTACCAACAAATAAAAATATCCATCTAGTTATTGAAATCAAGTGACAACAACAATGAATCTTGATCTTATAGAAAATCTTAATGCTTGATGACCAAATATAATAAGTCTTTATTCCCTATGAATCCTTTCATTTCAAGCAGCCAATCACCAACTTCTAGAAATACAGTTATAGAAGAATCATAATAAAAAAAGAGAATAATGTAAAAATATTTAAGGAATGTGAATTTTTTAAGGAGTAACCCTAATAACTCTTATAGAGAGTGACAAAAATAAATGAAATAGACCATTTTTTAAATATTGATCACTTAAATTGAATTAACCCGGCATGAACACCCATCTAGAATAGCAGTAAACGCTATAACAGAACCCTAAAAACAAAAACTTAAAAAGGAATCATGGCAATAACTATGACTTTGACACAAACATATATGTAAATATATGTCTAATTAATGTTTAATACAACTACACATCATTCCATGAACTTTTATGCAATATTATTGTTAAAAATTATGCATATTTAACAACATAAAATCCATATTTTATTTTCAATTGTAAAAACATAAAATTATATTGAAATACAATTTATAAGAAAATATTTTCATGTTGTCACAATTTTATATCATTATATAATATCCATCAACAAAAAAATATCATTTTTTAAAATGAGTAGGTCACGTCATTAAAAAATATACAATAAAAATATTTTTATCTGAATCAATAATTTATGAATATATAAATGTCAACAATAAAATATTTACATTACTTCAAAAAAAATTACACATTAATTTATTAAACCATTGTACTCATATATAGTTTTTAAATCCCCTAAACTGAAATTTAGAAAATATGCGTCCACATTTTAGGACCACTAATATCTTTTCATCTTCAATTTTGAACTCAATTAAAATTTTGACTACCTATTATATTAAAAAGTAATACCACTATGAAATTATCTACATTTGGAATAAAAAGTGATCCCCCCATGACTCTAGTTAAAAAATTATTTAAAGAGGATAAAAAACCAACATGGACTTTGTCTAAAAATCCTAGCCCCCCATTGATATGCAGTACACTTCATCAATTTCAAATACAGAAATCTCACATTTCATGTGAATAAATTTAATAAACATGAAGAAGCACATGTAATCATAAAAAAACAAAAGAAAATGAGTAAACATGAACAAAATATTTTTTAATGAAAGGGGCCTAAGGACATACATATGTTCCCGAAGGGTGAGTGTGGGTTCGTTTAAGATTCTCCATGAAGAGTTTTTATCTTGAGAAGTTGAAGTAGTTGAAGTCTAGTGGGTTGATCTTAGTGGCCCACAGATCACTGATTGGGATCATATTGTATTCATATATGGCTTGGTACCAAATGTACATTGCCATGGAGGTGATGAATATTTTTAGGAGTGCTTGGAGAACCTCAAGATGAAGGATGAAATATGTTGAGGGAAAATAAGTATAAGTTAGGTCTTGTGAATGTGAAAGAAATGAGAACACTAAAAAATTATACATTCCACATTACAAACTAGTCGTTTGGGTAACCTATGTTGAATTCTGGTCATGTGTTCAATCTAAGTGGGGAACTAAGAAATGCAGATGAGTCACTGTGCTCAATCTATGTTGAACACTATGAAAACCAAATGATAAATATGAGAGGGGATAGATTTCACAGATTCCATAGATTTCAAATTTCATAGATTAAATATTTTACAATCAATACATAGTTTCCAAATATCAAACACCAAGAAACTCAATTGGCTTCAACATGGAAACCAACCTAGCTTCTACATTGATTTCAAAGACAAATGAGGCATCAATCTATGTTAGTGAGAACACTAAAACAAATTTCATATTTCAAACCATGTCCTGGGAAAGAGGATAAGGTGAGTGATATATTAGTGAGAACAAAAAAACAACAATGAATCATCATTATATAACCTTAAACATGTGGTCTTGGCTGCTCCACATGCTCCATAACCAACTGCTGATTATGCAACACTTCCCAACTCATCATAATAAATGTTATCAATGCATAAAAAAATACTAAATGTAATTTTCAAAATTATAGATAATTTTATTCATCATCCAAAAAAGGTTTAGGAATATACAAGTTAAAACATAAGTAAAAACATCATCATTCAATTACTATTATTATCATCACAGGACACAATGAAAATAGTTTTATTAAAACTATCGTTTTTTTCATGTCAAGTCATTTATCTTTCAATTTTTTTTGATAAATTGGGAATGGAATTCACAATGATCATCCCCTTTTTATGTTGTTGGTTCATCAATCCAAATTTTTTTTGAAATAGAAATCTGATCCTAATTAGCCAATAATGGTGGATAAGGTCATTCTATAGTATTTTTAGATCAGCACATCCAGCATTAGGGTTCTAATGACCCTCACTCTAAAGGGGATCAATTAAAATTACAAGAGAGAGGAATTGGGCAACAAAAGATTTTATCGAAAATAGATATACCTTGTCTATAAGAAGATTCCAAACATCATCCATAATGGAAGGCTGGTCTTCAAATCCCTCATCATTTTCTAGTATATCGATGAGATATCGCATGAAAGCACTCTGTTGTTTCCCTTGAATCCTAACTAGTAAGTACATAATATGTTTTGGGTTGATTGTGTTTACTAGAAGATGTACATGAATGGGAGGAAGTAGTTGATGAGTAAAAGAAAGGAGTATGAGAGGGAAAAATATTAGTATATTCAATATAAATAAAAGGATAAAGATACGATACAATACTCAATTATCAATAACATCATGAAGAAAATGTTGATGATGAATCCCTATAAATGTACAATTTTTAATGTATGTGATAAAGTAATGAAACTAATATAGGGAACATAATAAATTCTATATGTGGAAAAAACAACAAAATATCCCTATGGTACATATCATGAGCCATGTATTAGATTTCTAATAAATGACATGAATATTGATGATCATCAGTAAAGATATTCAAAATTTATACTCATATCAATAAAGAAAGATGGGTGGTGATTAAAACAAATAAAAAATAGGGAATACCTTGCGTAGGGAAGGGTGGGGATGGTGTGGGTGTAGTGGGGATGATTAGGGACGGTAGGGTCAAGTGAGGAAGTTTGTAGAGTGTGAGGGCCATCCAGTGAGGATGGTATGATGGTCGTTGAAATAGTGTAGTAGGTGTGAAGGGTCATGGTGGAGGAGGTTGGTTGGGAAGGTCAAGAGTCCTAGAGGAGGAGGTGGGGTTGAAAAATAGTTGTGTGAGAACTTAACAATAACATTCATGAGTCATGCATGCCCCCACAAAAAAATTAAATATCATATTTCCAATTTCATACTTCAATTTCAAACCCATCATCACTGGGGCCAACTACCACCTCGCCTCTCCTTGTACACCCTATCACCAGACGTACCCATCTCCACAATAGTTTTCTAGAGATAACATCCATCAAAATCCATCACAATAATAGAAACTAAAATGTATCACAAAAAACTACCAAAACCATGACGTTGAAGCCATAATACAATACATCACAAAGAACAAGCCCTCTGGTAGCCCATAGGCAGAGATGAAGCCGCCACAAAAAAACGCTTCATGAAACACCATCAACTGCCCAAAAATCACATCCCAAAACTTCTTGATAACCACCATGAAAATCATACTAGGAGAAGAGTGATTGAAACCATGAGCTAGAGCAAAGAAATGGGAACAAAATGCCTAAATAGTGATATGTGACCACTGGGCCCAACATTTCATTCCACCATCAGGAAGAGAGCACCTGTCACGGAAGAACACTAAAGATAACCATCCAAAACCAATAACAATATGAAACCATCAAGGAAGAAGATGACACAAGACCACAAAAATAATGGGTGACATCAATCAGCATTGTATGGTGGTCAAACAACTCGGGATCCAGTTAGTGAAAGCAACACCAATGATACCCCAATCATCAGAGAAATGAAAAAAAACATAAATAGAAACAATCATCGCCACCCACAGGTCATGGATCAATGAATACAACCTCGGGTTGTTGTCACTAGTTAGAACCACATTCCTCCCAAGATAGAAATACTACCACTGATTTTCAACATGGATGGCACAACACCATTTTCCACTGGACCGCCATAAAAGCTAAAACCAGACCATCATCGACCAGCAAAGTGGGCAGACAATCACCAACACCAAAAATAGGGGATGAAACCAAGAGATAAGAGATCTGAGGGAGACGCCGCAAAAGAATGAAGGGGACTCCATGGAAAACAATAGAATCTAGGTGAGTGGTGTAGGTGGTGTTAGTGTTAATAGAGGCAGAGGTTGCATCGACATTAGAGGATTTGGTGTCGGCATTATTATAGGAAGCATCGGCGTTAGAGGAACCAGAGGCTGCATCACGGGTCACCAAAGGAGGCATGTTTGAGGTACACGATGGTGACTGATTTAGGGTTGGGATTGTTAGAGATTTTAAAAAATAAGTAAAATTAATAAAATTTAAAATTTCATTTAGTTTTTCAAATTAAATACATAATATATATATATGGTATAAAATTTAGTAAAAATTAATAATTTTCTTTTAATATAGTTTTTTTCAATATATTATTTTAAATTATTACTAAAAAATATTAATCCATTGATTATTATGTTTTTTATTTAAAAAATATTAAATTATTAATATATTAAAATTACTAGAAATATTTTATTATGATTATTATGTTTAAATATGAATGTGAAATTACCAAAGTAGGTAGAGAATATCAATCATATAGGTAAATATATAAAATAACATAATGATTAAAATTTCATTTTAAAAAAATTATTTAATGATTAGAAAATGAACAACATTAACAAATATAAAAAATATTGATATTTATGGAAAACGCAAAATTAAAATATTCTGATGAGATATATTTAATAAGTCATCAAAAAATTTATATTTTCTTTAGTTTTAAAATTAGTAATATATTTATAATTATGTTCACTTAAATTGTTAATGATAAAATTTTTGTGGTAATTAATTGGTTAATTGTAACAA
The DNA here is from genome assembly GCA_963277665.1 of Viscum album. Classification (NCBI taxonomy): domain Eukaryota; kingdom Viridiplantae; phylum Streptophyta; class Magnoliopsida; order Santalales; family Viscaceae; genus Viscum; species Viscum album. The sequence goes on along the minus strand of OY728119.1, from coordinate 1,055,475,266 downwards.
TTTTTTTTGACGGTAAAATATTTTTTGGTTATAGTTATCATTAATAAAAAATTCACCTATTAATAGAAAAATGTTGGTATTAGTATGATAAATAGATAGATTTAACTGATGGTAAAATAATTGTTGGTATTAAACGATCAATATCAATAGATATATCTTTTTTAAAAATAAGTGATGGTATTAAAAATTAATACAAAAAAACATAATATATGTTGTAGATACCCATTTTTAACAACATATATATTATCTTTAAATACATTTCTATTTGTATAAGCCATTTTTTGTTGTGTAAAAGAAAATGAAAGAGGATTTTACCTCTTGAATTCTTCTCCATGAGGGCCTCGTTATGTAAATTGGTTTTGGAATTTTATTGATTCCAAAGGGTCATGGATGTTGGAAGGGGATTCAGAAGAGGATTGGGTAGAAGCTAGACAAGCTTTAAGGCATTAGAGTTATAAAGAGAATAGGTGTTGAGGGTGGTATTTCTAGGGGAGGTGAGGGGTGTTTTATGATTTTATTACATATTAGTTTATTAATTTGGATCATGAATATGAATAGTTTCAAACTTATCAATAAATATATTATATAAATAAGGATTATTAGAGATTACAGTTCTTATATAATCATTGTATTAAGAAATAGTTACTTTAACTTGTACTTTTATATACGGTAAATTACCATATTTCACTATTCATCGAAACATCAACTACTTTAGAAAAATCACATGAATTCACCATAAACATTTTTAGATGTGTATAATTCATAATAAAAATCCATTTTATGACAAAAATATAAATATGAGATATTTATTTTTTTATTAAAATCATCATTCACAAGGAAAATACCCATTTTAAAATTATAACTAATTTATAACAATTCAAAAAATTAATTAATGTGTAATAAATTTATCTTATAATTATATGTAAAAAATATTATTTAGTGAATCTATTTTATGAAAATAAGTTTTCCATTTAATCAATACATTAAATAAAAATATTTAAATAAAAATTTCTATTTTATAAAAATATCAACACTTAAATAATAATTTTTTTAAAATATTTATCAATCTATACTATGATATAATTATATCATACTATAATTTATAAGATTCATAAATTGTAATTAAACATTCATAGATGAGGTTATTATTTTTTTGGATGTATTACTATTCATAATGGTCACCTTTTTATTCCAAAGGTCAAGTTATTATTCAATCGATATAGGTTTCTTAATTTCTAGAAATACCTATTATATTATTTATTCATTATTTATAAAAATTGAATTGTGTTATCATAGTGATTTTATATAGTTTATACTAAATAATATAATTACTGTAAGGGAATTTCCATTGATAAAATTTTAGGTCATTACATTCCTCCCCCTTATTAAATTTCTCCCACTATTTTTTTTAAATACTGTGGTGAAAACAAGTGCTCGAACTTCTCCTTCATCGATTCCTCTAGTTATCATGATTCCACTTCGTACTTATGGTTTTTCCATATCACTTTGTCTATATAAGTAGTCTTATTAAAGAGAACATTATCTCTATGATCCAAGATCATCAGTAGAAACTCATCAAAAGAGAGATCATCTTCCAATTTTACCACCTTTGGATTCAGTACATGTAAGGGATATGGGATATACTTACTCAAGAGGGATACATGGAATACATCATGTGAATGAGACATGGTTGTTAAAAGGGATATTATATAGGCCAAAACTACTAAATAATCAAGAATCTATAAGGGTTTAATGTACCATTGACTTATCTTTCCCTTCATTCCAAATCTTATGATTATCTTCTATAATGATATGTAGAGGAATAACATGTATCCAACCTCAAACTCTTGGTATCAACAATGATTATATACATAGAAATTCTATCATTTGTGGGATACCTTTATATAATGTTTAATGGTTTTCACCTTTTCCACCACTTCTTCATCTATTTTAGGTCCTAGCCACTTCTTTTCCCCAACATCATCAATGCATCGCATTTTTTTCATCTTTTCCCATAATGGTCGTCATATGGATCCATTTGGATAATCGAGTGGAAAAAATTATTATAAGAGAACTCGACCAGATATTGATGTTGGTATCATCCACCTTTAAAGTTTAGTGAACATTCTCCCAATTTATCTTCCAGTGTCTAAATTGTATGTTAATATTTTCATTTTGTTTGATGATGATAAGCTGTATTGATGTTCAGCTGAGTGTTTATTGAATTTTGGAGACTTTTCTAGAACATAGATGTGAGTCTATGATATCGTTTAGATTCAATCGATAGTGAAAATCCATGATTCCTTACCACTTCTCTAATTTAAATATGTGAAATCTAGTTTAATGATAGGTCCACTAGAATTTTGATAAAGTGAGTTGTCTTTTTAAGATGATCCCCAACAACCCATATTGCTTTGTTTACTCAGGATTTCTTTGGTTGTTTGGTGAAAATGTGTATGGTGATGTTTTTCACTTCCATGTTGTTGTGGGAAACAGTTGTATCATCCCCATAGACCATTTTCTTTCAAACGTGACTCGCTAACATACCAAGTTCTTTGATGTATATTCAGTGTTCTTCTTTTTAATATTGTCCCACCAATGGTTCTCTCGGAGATCTCAATACAACATAGTGCTACCTGGGTGCATTTAAAAGGGTGAGATATGTATGTCACTCAAAATCTATTTCTTTATCTCTAGATAGGATGGAAAACATATCCATGACCCAAATATTTTGAATCGTTCTAAATTATTTTCAAACTATATGGATTTCTCTTTTCTAAAATCCTCCACCTTCTTCTAAATTTATTCATCATTTATTTTTGCATTGTCTATTTTATCTATGAGGTACGTTTGAGAAGAAATTTTATAATGGATTGATAATGTTACTTCCTTGATGATTACCTTTTCCAACCTTTCAAAATATAAAAAGATTGGATCCTTCGCAGTCTTCTTCAATGAAAATGTTGTAGGATCATTTCTACATCAAGCATACAACACTTAATTTCCCTTACCAAGAAGTTAGTGGATTGAGTATTCATAATCCATGATGAGATGTAACCATATTATATGGCTCATATGAATATCCTTGTATATGAATATATATTTGAGGCTCTTATGATCATTATGTATCACACACATCTCACCATAGAGATAATGTGAGTATAATTTCAATGCGAAAAACGCAACCACCAACTCTATATCATGCATAGGATAGTTTTGCTCATTACTTTTCAAAATCCTTGAATCGTAGGATATCACTTTATCATTTTTATTCCGTACAAATGCTAATACCTTCTTTGAAGCATTGTTGTATACCACCAAAATTTACCCACTTTTTGGATGTATGAGTATTGGTTTGGTGATAAGACACTTTTATAACTCTTTGAAGAATTCATCGCATTCACAAGTCATGAAAAACATATCTCCCATCTGAGTCAACTCGATTAGTGGGTTTTAAAATAATGATATGTTCTTCACAAATCACCAGTAATACTCATCTAGACCAAGGAAGCCATGGATCTTCATTATAGATGTTTGCATGGGCCACTCTTCAATTTGTTTTATCTTGGAAGGTTCCACAGATATTTTTTTTGCAGTTGATAACATACCCCAATAAAGATACATCCTCCATCCATAACTCAAATTTATTGTACATTTCATAAATTGTATCCCTTTGAAAATTATTTGGCTCAGTATTCAAATGCTTATCATATTCTTTTTTACAATTGGTGTATATCAGAAAATCATCAATAAATACTACCACAAATTTTAAAAGGTAACCTACAACGAATCTATTCAATAAGTCCAAGGATTGTTTTGGAGCATTGGGGTGTCCAATGGGAATCACTATGAACTCATAGTGTCCACACCACATTCAAAAGGTTGTCTTGGGAATTTATCTATTCCTCACCTTCAATTGGTGACATCCTGACTAAAGTCCCACCTTAGTGAAATACTTGGTACCACATAGCTGATCTAATAAGTCATCTATCTATGGAAGGGGCCCCATATTTTTTATCGTTATTTTATTGGGCTCATTATAATCAATGTATATAAGCATTGATACAACATAATTTTTCGCGAGGAGGACCGGTGCACCCCATGGTGATGTACTGAAGGATATAAAACCCATATCCAGATTCCCTTGTAACTGCATCTTCAATTCTTCCAACTCAATGGTGTAAATTTAGAAGATTTCTTTCATATATGTAGATATCCAGGAATTAGTTCAATAGATGACTCAACCTCTCATTCATAAGGAACAAAACATAATTCTTCAGGGAGTACATTAGTGTAGTCCCTCCCAATGGCCATTTCTTCGAGCATGATTCTATCCTTTACATTAATAATTTGTGCTAGATATGCCTACTCAAAAATAAATAATATCCACATTTGTGATGATGATTCCAAAATATATTCATCTTCATCCTTACAGTTATATATAATTGGGGTATTCCTATAGATGTGAAGAGTGATCTCCCTTTACTGATAATTGATGTTATCTTTGTATAAATATAGCCAAGACATTCCCAATATTGTATCAAACTCTACCAAAGGAAGTAGAACCAGATTTATTGGGAGGTTATTTCAAAAAATATTAACTAGGGAGGAGTAATATAAATTGGATGCAATAATGTCCTCATTTTATGTTATCACATAAAACTATACCTCAATATAATTATGTGGTGTTTTAATATTTATACTAAACTTGCAATATATGAAATAATTCCTATAAGAATAATCAAGTAATGCATTCACTATTATTGAATGAATAAGCATTGTACATATCACCACATAATTTTCGGGTTCCACCTTATTAGTGTTGATGGAATTAGAATTCATTTTCTCTTTTTTATTTCATGGTTGTTGATGATGATTATCCTCAAGGACATGAGGTTTAGTGCACTAGCTTACGTCGTGACCTTTCTCCCCTACAGTTAAAACGTTGGACCATGATTGGTGCTCTCCTTTCCTTGACCACATTTTCCAGCTTCTTTATGTCTCTTAGATATTCATGATATTTGTGGCTTTCTCACCCCCACATGAAGCATTTCTCTTTCCCTTTAAGTCATTTACCATAATTCGTATCCCCGTAGTTTTGACATGTTATTGGTTTCATTTTCTTTCCACATTTCTCATTCGATCCTCCATATTGAATCTCCATATTTTTCTTCTTATCTCCACACCCAGGGGACCATTCTCCAAATTCCATATCCACTTTGAGAGCACATTGAACAAATTATTCATAACATTCAATGTCTTAAATAGATAAATCCTTTCTAATTTGTGGTTTTAAACCAGTATTGAATGTCTCTATTTTTCTAAAAAAAATATAACAAAACCTTAGGTGTACCTCAAATGCCTTGTGAAATTTTCTTCGTATATAGTGAAATGGTCACCTTCCATTTGATTCATCTCTAGGAATTCCCTATCCATATTTATATGATGATTTTGAGGGAAATACATTTTAAGAAATATTTTCATAATGGTGTCCCACTCCACCTATTCAATTTAGACATTTTTATTGGTGTTATTAATCAATACCCACCATTGATTGACCAACACATATAAATGATAAATGAATAGAGTCACCTTCTCTATCTTAGGAAAGTTAATAACAACAAATATATTCTCCATTGAATTGAACCATTGTTCCATGACTAGTGGATCAGAATATCCACTAAACATCAGTGGTCATTGCCATAAAAAACATTATAGCCTGTTTATCTCTCCTTGCTGAAGGAGGATGTTACAAATTATTCATGTTATTGTTCATATACCAAGACTTATGGGTAAGCATCACAATTTAATTAGGAACTCCACCTCCCAAGGTGTTGGTGTTTTTGATTGATCAATCACTGTATTGTCCCTTAAACAGGTTGTTGTCCTACTTTCTCTTGGTTCCCACCATTTTTGAAAATCTAATGGTTTGAAAAAACATAAGTCAACAAGTCATAAATTAATAATTTATTACATTGTGAAATTTACTCTTAAGTAAATATCATATGGTATCCCTATGTTTATATTTTTTATAAAACAAATATTCTTTGGTTCATTCATATACATAGTCTCATACTAAGGGTTTTCACCATTCTTCTCGAACAATAATTACCAAATTAACTAAGGCATGCTCTGATACCAACTAGAGGGGCCCTACTTTTTCTTACATTACTACTACATAATATTAATCTTGAATAATATAATAGTGTTAAAAAAAGGGATCCCAAGATTTTGTCTCCTGGGAAAATTAGGACCAAACATAACATTTACATAATATAACATTAACATTAATTAATGTCTTATTCTTTATCTTCTTTTTGGCCCTCAATTCCTCATTAGTATAATTATTCACATAAGGATATACCTAAATGAATAGAGTTATCTAAAATCCTTGTAGGAGGAACGGTACTAACACTAATCAATATAACATGGGTGGGTGTAATCATCATCGTCATAACATAATCATGGGATCATTATCGTAATCATGGGTGAATAATTAGTTAAATTAATGGAATGTAGCAATGCATAAAATTAAACATCATGTCATAGTGGTCTACTACAACACATAGTTGTGAAAAAACGGGCTTCATTTTCATGCATAACATATGTGCATAATCATAACATCATTATTGTGAAAACATCTAGCATCCTAATAATTCATATTTAACATTATCATTAGATACATCGCATTACCCAATGCATTGTAGTGATATATAATTCTAGGTGCACCTATCATATCACAACGTTTATATACTAATGATTTCCACATAGAACATATATGAATCATGGAAATAAAATAACCCATGGAAAGGAATGGGTTTCATGAGCATTTATTAATGCATACATTCATGAAAAAACATTGGGGTTTCCAAAATAAAATTGTAATAAAATACATGGTATAAGAATAATCAATATTGAGTGAAGGATAAACAATGTCAAGAAGAGTAAAATGTGTTTTCCCTAGAGAGAGTATTTAATTTGCGCAAAAATACATGAATTTTTTCATAAAATAAGATTTTAAAAATTTATATACTAGATATGAAAATGGAATAAAAATTAACTAATATTTTATGAATTGTAAAAGAAGATCTATACTGAAATTTGGAACAAAATATGAATAATCCAATGAAAGGAAACTCGGTTTGAGAATCCCAATACCTTATGTTTAAATGATTCCTTAACATTAATATCCTGGATAATTAAGTTATATTAATTAATTAATTAATTAATAACCTATTATACATTTAATTGATTAATTATAATTTTATTAATTTTATTTATGGCTATTTTTTGGATTTATATTGTTCAATCTCATTATTCAAAAGTGTTTGTTTTCATGGGTTTCATGATAAATTCACTTGTACACATGTCTCGAAGATAATGTACATAGGATAACTACAATAAATTTAAATTATATATTTTTAATTAAATTTTATAAGTTTAATTGGTTTTAATTTTTTTTTCAGATGTGATAATGATTCATTAGATAAAATTTTAATGACAATGTTTTGATTAATTTGTGTAGTTTTTGATCAGAAGGAACTTGTTTTATTTTATTATTTAATTTTATTTATATAAGGCTATTGTACAACATAAAAATGGATAGAAAATAGATTTTTAATTATGTATAAACCATAAAATGGTTTCATGACCATCTATTAAGGTGGTAAAAAAAATTAAAATTCACCATCCATGATGGTTGTAAATCGGCACATCACGATTGATGATTCCATTTTTTTAGAATAAAAGGGAGAAGAGAAGAGATTTGATGAAGAATTATTACATTAAAATAATAAATTTTTAGTAAAAATAAGATACTAGAGTTATAATTCCACTTTTACAAGGTGAGGTGTGGATAGAATAAAAAATAAAAATAAATTGAAATGAAATTAAAGGAAAATGAAAGGGGATTTTACTTCTTGAAATATTCACTTTTGGGGCCTCCTTACATAATTTATTTTTGTATTTTTTAGATAACAAAAGATCTTGAATTTCTGGGATTGGATTGGGAAGATGATAGTTATAAATAGGATAAGCATCAAGGCTTTGGAGTTTAGAAGAGTAGAGGCGGTGGTGGGAGGTTTTTATAGGGGAAGAGAGTTTTGTTTTTTGATTTTTTTTCTATTCATTAATTTATTTTTTTGGATCAAGAATATTAATAGTTTGAAAACAATCCCTAAATATTTTAAATAAATAATTAGGATTAAATATTATTGTTCTTACATTATCCAATACATTAGAAATTGTGATTTTATCTTATAATGTCATATACCGTAAATTATCGTATTTCAGTATTCACCAAAAATCCAACTATTTCATAAAAATCACAAAAATTCACATATAATTTTTTTGAAGTGTAGAATTGAAAAATTAACTCCATTTTATGAATATAATTTTATAAATATGATAAAAGTAATTTTTAATTTAAATCATCATTTACTTGGAAAATACTGATTTTAAAATTATAACTTATTTTATAACTTTTTAAAAAATTAATTAAAGTCTTGTAAACGTATATTATAATAATAAGACAAAAAATATAATTTATGGATCTATTTTATCAAAATAAATTTTCTATTAAATCTTTTTATTAAATATAAAATTGTAAATAAACATTTTTATTTTATTAAAATACCAAAAATTAATTAAAAATATTTGAAACATTTATTTCCTTATACTATGACATAATTATATCATATTGTCATTTATAAAATGAATAAATTTTATTTATACATTCATATATTACTTTACAATTTTATTTTCCAAATTATTATTCATAATGGTCTCATAACTATTCTAAAGGTCAATTTACAATTCTATCAGTGTAAGTTTCTTAATTTCTAAAAAAACTCATATTTCATTCATTATTCAGTGATAATGTCTTAAATGTATTCTAAAAAATATTTTATTTGGTTTATACTATACGAAATAATTATATGAAGGGAACTTCCATTGATAAAATTTTAGGTCATCACATTTCTTGTTATGATGAATGTAGTGGGAGATGATGTATCTCACCTATGGATTAATATTTATATTTCCTAGTTTCCAAAGGTAATAAACTATTATGGTTATGAGGTGTGTATTTATGTAATGTAATGTATATTCATAAAAACATATTTGAGATCTATGTAAGTAGAGCTGAGGTGGCTAAGCCTTCTGTGGTAGGGATCTTGGTTATAAGATTTTGTAGAGATAGATCAATGGGTGGTTCTCAAATTTACAAAATATAGAAATAATGATGTCATTGGATTCATAGGATGCACCTTTAGTTCTTAGGTATCAATACTGGATTCATCATATGAGAATGTTTAGGTGCCTCTCCCTATTAACCAGGGGTTGTGCAATAGATTATATAATTTCCAAAAATCACATCATGTAACAAGTGATCATAGAATAAATCAGCGCATGGGTGATGTTCCTGATGTTAAATAGGAGTTATTATGATTCTATTGGTCTGTTAAGATTGAAATTCCCTTAATAATAGTCATCCATGACTTTTTGATAGATTAATCATTGTACAATGAGTTGGTACTTTAACTGGGTACTATGGGATTGAAAATTTGATGTTCTATGTGAGAAAGAAACAGTGTGTTCCAGCTGCACAAGGTACCATTTAAATCATTAAATAGTGAGTTGTCATGTGTGATCAATAGAATCAGGGTTTTAATGAAATAGTGTTATAATTGATGCTTAAGATTTTTAATGAAATGTGATATGTGTCAATGTGGTAGAGGAGACATTAAGAATGCATTATATGTGGGGAAATAACCAATCTTACTCAATCATAGTTAGGTATTGACAGGATAGTGAGCACGACTAGTTGAGATCAGCGCACATGTACTGATGGTTGAACCTTTTGAGGTTGCGCTCAAGGATATTTATAACATAATAGTTATTATAGAAAGTGAACCATTGGCCATTTTGTAGTGTTATCCCTCATTTTGACTTTAAATTTATCCCTTTATACTGTAATTGTTTCTGATAAGCAAGAACGGTAAATCATATGGGCCTCTAAGCATGATGTTCAGTTAGGGGGGTGATGATAATGGATCTACTATATTGGGGAGTAAAATATCGAGAATTGATAAAACTTTTTCCTTATTCAGAGAGTAATGGAAGTTGTGAAATTGGCTATTTGATGATAATATTGCATCTTCATTCAAATACTCAAAATGGGAGCATGGCTATTGGTTATCCCCCCACAGATTCTCGGGGATGAGAGGGGTTATCTTGGGAGTATTTTTAAAGACATATTTTTTCATTATTTGAAATTGATCATAAATTTAAATTATTTCTAATGTATTCATTTAATGGGGTGAAATTTTATTTCCACTCTATCAAGAAACCACAGATAATTTTTATGACCTCTCTATTGGTTACAAAATAGGGTTTTTACTCAAGGAAAAAAGTTTAGTTGAATTCTATGATGTTCAATTTCTCACAATATTGTAACTATTAATATAATATTAATTAAAAATTAATTTATTAATTCAAGTTCATTGCATATTTTATATATAATTGAGAATCGATTTGAAATTCATTACTCTTTTTTGTGTCTATAATGGTTAGTTTTTACTACATAACATATAAACTGACATCAAGCAACATGGTTGGGCCCAAACTTATTTTTTGTTTTCATTTATTTTTATTTCTTTATTTTCACCCTTTTCATTTTATTGTCCCTTATCATCACACATACTCTACCCTTGGGTATTCTTATTTCCAAGGAAAAGATATGAGATGGAGAGGAAGGTATTGAAATTGATAGGAAATAAAGGTAAGCACCGGTGTGGAACTCGGGATGAGCTAAATCATTGTGTTATATCTTGAAATCCTGGATACTGGTGAAGATTTAATGGATTCTACCCACCGGTAAATCACTATTAATTTTTTTCCAAAAAAAATCCCATATATTTATGTCTTCCCAGTTATGAAGACATTTTAAAGATGCCAAGGACCACTATGGGGTCCATCTATCCAAAAATGGGGGAAAGGGGTGTTTCTAGCTTATTTTATTTGTTCCTATTTAGGGAATCCCAATCACATTTTATATGGATCCATGAACACTTTCCATGTACTGTAAATGTTTGGGGAGGATGTCCTTTTAGAACTGTATACAGTGCACTTTATGTACATGTCATGTAGTGTAGCTAAATGTATTGCCAGGTACCTGGCTAAATACCTCATTTGGGGGAAGTAGTCTATGTGGAGTACATGGAAAACCCCATGTGGGATAATTGGACTATAAATTTTAATTCACATGATAAATAAATGGCTTGTCCATGTGAGGTACCTAGGAAGGTTCACCTTGTATCTTACACTTCATTTATATGTTTTACATGTTGTCTTCCAGGAAAAATACATGTCCAAGGTTTATGTAGAAAAGGGGAGGGTGTCCCATATAGGTTACACGAAGAGTATTTTATTACCTTCCATTTACATATGTCTTACATTCCAGGTCCAAATAGAGTACACTCCGAGGTAGGTAATTGAAAGTACACACCATAAATTTTGGTATACAAACAATGTACTTCTACCATACTTCTCTTTTGATGTTTTTTCATGTTTTTACACCCCCGAGTATTAATTGGGAAAAATAGGCATCAATTTTGCATATATTTTTTCATATATCCTTATGGTGAAACCCTTGGAGTAATTTAAGGAATATTATAATGTTTTAAGGGATGATTGAGAAATTTTGGGGAGGTTGTCCCTCAAGTAATTGGAGTATGTTATCTCTTTAGAGTGAGACTCGATATGAGACACAATTGAGGGTTGTAATATGAATTGGATGACTCGAGTGAGGTTTTTCCTTGTTAGCGGGACTGATAAGTGATTGAAGAACACAAATAGGATGGGAGTTTAGACTAACCTAGAGTGGAACATTAAAGGGATTTGGGCTGAGAGATATCTCTCGAGATTGATACTAACATGGATTTTTTTTTCATTTGGAAATCTCCCTTATGAGTTTCTCCCATTTGGAATTGGATTTCATGGTATGTTAGAGAAAGGGTTCTGGGTTTTATTTACCATAAAAGCCTAGTTTCAACTAAGGATACCAATTGGGATTCCTCTACTGGTGTTATAAACAATAGGATATCTAGTGGGATGCCTTTTCTTTTATAATGTTTCTGAGGATCCTAAGTGGATTCCCTTTTTTAACTATTTTTCTAGAGGAACTGCTATGGATGCCTCATCTTTCTTCAATATATGAGGGTCCCAATAGGTGTTCCTCTACCTCTGACCATATTTTGAGAATCCCTACAGGGATTCAATTATTTTCCTCTTGATTTTGAAGATCCCCCATGGGATTCAACAACATACTTATGTATTTGAGTTTCCTAACATGTTTCCTCTCCCACTTTACCTATTTCAAGGATTTAAATAGGGATTCATTCTCTTATATTCTATATTTTAGTATTCCATGATGGATTCTTTTTTTCTTTTTCAGAACTCAATGATATCATGTAGGATGAATCTTCTATTTGTTGACCCAGTGAACCATAGTGGGAGGCCTAGTGGATGAGACACATTGGGAAAGTGTGTTATGGGTTTGGGTAGAGTTGGTAGCAGGTGTCACTTTTCAACCCATACTGAACTTATACGGCCAATGTTTAATGGAAGTAGTGAAGACTTTAGGATTCTGGATAACCAAAATCTTATAATTATAGTTTTCACCCGGTTACTATTAATGTGACTTTGAGTATCATAGGTTCTTCATGGTACAAGGATATTGAGCCTGATGTGATGCACTTTTGGATTCAGATTCTTATAGGTACATCCTAGGATTTAGTTTTTGAGAATTATTTGTTTCATATTTCTTTATTATGATTACTATTGTCACTATAAACCTTACCTATATAAGGTATATAGATAATTACATTGGCTGGGAATATATCCCCCAAAAATTCCACAGATGATGTTTCATGGGGGGGGGGAATTTCCCTAAACACCGTATCATAGATAATCTTAGGGATGGATGATGATATCCTGTAGAAATTCCTATGATACCTCTTAGGGTTATTGTGGATGCATCATTACTGAACTATCTATAATTTCTTAGTAATGGGTTTTTGATATGTTTATTGAATTGGGTTCACTATAAATGATAATTTATTAAAAAAATTCCACAGTCTATACATGGATTCTTATATGGAATGAATTGGATGGGCTAAAAGAAAATATTAATTATATATCTCGATAGTAATTACTCATATTTCATTATTGAATTAATTGGTTGAGATCATTGTTCAAATGGGATTATATTATATGATAGAAGATACATGTATTTCTACTTGTAATACCCCGGAAGGGATCGTAGGAATGATGTAATTTTATCATGTAATGGGTGACACATGGATTCATACACGGAATTACATGAATGGGATCAAATGTCAAATGGAATTTATATCATGCTTAATGATAATTTGGGTCCCCTATATGATTACTAATAAACCAAGATGACTTAGATATACAACTTAGGTATCATGTTTAGTTATAAAATGTTCAATTATCAGACATATTATAGAAATGGATGAATTATATATTGTTTATATAGATTACAAACCTAAGGATCATCTTCATTATACATGATTTGAGGGTAATAAAATCCCACTCAATGCCTTATTCATAGAATATCCAGTTGATAAAGAGATAGGACCCATGGATTGACTATAGTTTTTCTTTATTCACTTTATTCCAGGTGATTCGTAGATAGGATAAGAATATTCTTTGAGCGTCTACTTATGATATCATATTATTGGTTCTTCATTGGGGGTGTTCTTCATATAATTATTAATCACCACTTGTATGTGAACTTTAGTGTACCTACAAACCTTATTTGTTATTTTTGGTTGAGCATGGATGAATGATGAATATGGTTTTGGAATATGTTTTCATGATTGAGCCAGTCCGCTCATGTGGTTTTTTATGATTAGGACGGAGTATCTCAACAATGAATTGGAGACTTGGTATGTGGTTCATCTCGAAGATAGTATTATATCCTTGTGCATTTTTATTGTTTACTTGTATTCTTTTATATGTGTTTTTCCCAATGGTGGATCAATGTTTCAAGTATTACATGGTTGTTCAGCCCTTTAATGAAATCCATTTTATTTATTCCTCATTACTCTTATTTATTACACAAAATGATTAATAACTAATTTGGATGTTGTTTGATTATTTATGTTGTTTCATTCTCCAATATTAGGGTGTAGTATCCCCATTTCCCCACCCTAGGCCCTTAATGCTACTAAGCATCCTCTAATTCATGATGTGGTTTTCTTGGGGCCTTTACATTTATAGGCTAGGTTTCTATTTATAGCGTGATATATATTGGGACATGTTAACACATCTCGTGTATTTACTATTTTATAATTTTCATGATGAAAAATATCATACGTAATATAAGAAATATTTTTTGTATCTAATAATTTCCCTAATCTTTTTTATTTTCATAAAGTCTAGAGAATGTCTTATATATATCTATTTGATTATATTATGTTTCAAAAGGGAAATTATACCATTTTTAAATTGTATGTATGGTGTATATAATACATAAATAAGTCCATTGACTATTTTATTGGAACCTAAAACTAAAAAAATATCTCTATTCAAAATTAATATTCGAAAAACAACATCCAATAAATTGTAACAACTTTAAATAAGCAATTATCAACACCTAACATAATTCCAAATTAAATAAAGTATATAAATTCACTTTAGAGTATTTTATGGAGTCTTTAATTCCCTATCCAACATCATATTTTCCAAAGGAATCATCCAAATGTATCTCCATATGATATAAAACATATTTATATAGGATAAAATCATAGATAGGACTCCAGGATTTATTTTACAACTTCATCATTGGTATTTAATATTTTATAATCATCCTATTATTTGGAACTATTCCATGCTAATTAATGTCTTTATATTTTCATCCTTATATTCTTTAAAGGATAATTCAAGTAGCTTTGGGCATCATTTTGAATCATTACTAGACAATAAATTACAATGAAATAAATAAAAATCAAATAATGATTTTTCTTTATTCATGTATGTTCAATAATATGTCCCAATGAAGCAATAATCATCTAAAGTTTCTATTAAAAAATAATGGCATTAACTTAGTGATCTTCTTTTCCATGAAATCATGAAAATTACTTCTTCTCATTAGAATTTGTGGGAACTTAATACTACTTCCAAGCTATACTCTTTAGTATATATTAACATCATGTAACATTATTATCCATTGGAAAAAATAAATCAAACACCCATTGGTTCTAAAATCATCCCATTTGAATTATTTTCCAATAACAATATTATAAATGCATGTCAATATTTTATTAAACCATTTTCTTATCTCTATCCTACATGCATCGAAAATACAATGAATACTTGTAGAAGGTTTAATAAATTCAATTATAGAATTTTCAATAAATTATTACACTATATCTATACTTGATCCATGGTCAATGTAGTAAATAAGAGGGCATAATCTGGACAAAAAATCATTCAGTAATGAGTTAAAATATAATAAAAACCCCAAATCACTATTCCTATGGTATGTTCATATAGATATTTATCTATTCCAAATTTTGATTATATTAAAAAAAATATACATCAATAATTAAAAAACTAATAATTTAACATTTGTTAAATACATTTCAATGTAAGTAGTTGGTTGACTTTTTGAAACCATCTTTTAAATACCTCAAAATCTTGTCCTTGTTAAATTGATTAATTCTTCTTCTCCCCATAATATTTAGAAATTATTATTTCATGAAAAAATATTAGAGAATTTGTATTCATACTAATTTAGTGAAATATCTCCAGAAAAAATATATAATTCCGGATTGAAATTATATAATAGGTTATAGAATATTCTCAAATTCCATAAATGAATCTCTATTACACTCTCTTATTTTATGATATATTTCTCTTCAAAAATATTTAATTTTCTCGATAGCTAGTGATATAAATAACCCAAACCTAAATGAACATTAATATAGTATATCATTATCATGAAGAGTTTTAATTAGAGAGTTTGAATAAGACAAGAAAAATTTGAAAAAATATATAGTGTCTTAGGAATAAAATAAATTCATAGGATCTCATTTGATTAAAAGTAAAAATAAATAAAATTTAAATAAAAAAGTGGTGATTTTCTAAAAAATATTGATCCACGTAATGTTTTTTTTCATAATAAATTAATTTGATCACTTTTAGTAAATTATTTTAATTAAATTTATATATTTTATTTTCAATTAAATGTTTTAATAGACATCAAATATTTCATCTTGTTATGGGATATGAATAATTACAGCTTCATGATTAAAAATGTATTTTTTTTAAAAAGTGGTTTTCATCATGTTTTGAGTGATAATTTAAAAATTAATTTATGTTACTTATAGAAATTAAATAATAAAAAACAGAATCCATATTTTCAATTAGGATTATCAAATTTGGTAAATAGTTGCAATTTATTTTTAGTTATTATAAATAGACAGCACAATAAAAATTCATTTCCCCGGTAAGGGTAAAATTAGTAAAATGGGTTTTAAACCATGAGATATGGTCTTAAATCACCTCAAAAATTGTTATTTTCTAATGATATGGGAGGAATTATTCCATATCCATCCAATTCATGAATGTATTGCCACTTTTTGTGTAACGACACTACCCGCCAAGGTCCACTTAGTCTTGGTATGTCCAGTGAGACAACCTAATCCTACCTCCAATAGCCAAGGGGCAGCAAATAATTGTTGAGTAAGTAATACTGAAAATGGAGTCCTTATACAATGTACCTATACACATACACATTCATGCAAATCCAACTCCTTGAAACACTTCATAGATATAAATAATGATTGGACCTTTATAGTGAAAACCATCCATTAAAAAATATTTAATAATGAATAAAAGTATATCAATGAAATATAAAAGAAAAAGGGAAAAATAAACACCCTAACAGAAATAAGTTCCCAACCAGCAATCAATTGGGGAGATTAGGGTCCATGATATCCCATATCACAATCCCCATGGACAACCATTGATCGTGGTCACCACTAAGAGATAATAATTTTCACATAAATAAGGTTTATCGATATCACATGCGTTCTTCCAATCATCTACATAATTCCCCACAAATACAAGAATACCCCATACAAGGGTGAGAGTATACATACCCAGTTAGCACCAAAAAATCCTACATGTTGACGATGAAAACATCACTATTTATGTTAACCCCAAAAGAAATAGGATAATGAAAAACCCAACATATATTCTCAAAAAGAAACCTATGTGAGAGAGAAATGGGCTCTCCATCTCCAAATCACAGTTAAGAACAATAAGTCAGCTACCACCTACAATGTAAATAAACATTTTCCCAAAACCACAAGAAATTATCCAAGATGCTGGTTAGAGGGACCAAACTGTAAAACTATGCCCCATAGATGGGGGGAACTATCTCTATACAGTCATATTTTTTAACATCAAAAGAATCTATATGGAGGAACCAAAACTCATCACTATCCTCTATAATCTAGGGATAAAAATATTTTGATGAGGACTCGTTCCCCACTTGAACATGAAGACAAGGGGTTGGGGTACCCCCTCCTACATAGAGGACCCACGCCCAAGGTAGTAAGGGGGTTTACAACCATACTTGTGTAAATATTAAGGGGGACACATTCCGTGGTGTGAAATGGGGGTGGAAACCCCGATAACACTTTAATTATTACACTCAGTCACTATCACAGGATATACATCATTAATAGAATGATATATCTTATATAATCTCATTTAATATCTATGTAACAAAAATGGAATCCACTATTATGTTACATGTTGAAAACTACCGTGGATAGGCTACTCCAAAGCCGAAATATATAACAACTCATACATTATATATAGATATTACTAGAACAATGAATAATATTTATTATGTAACATAACAAAAACCACACCAAGACCTTCTTGGTTTAGGTTCTTTAGAAATAGGGAAACAAAAAACGAGTTCATTAAACATCCGCATTTTCTCCCGTTTATTTCTTCATAAGTAGAATACTTTTTGACATATCTTACTTAATACCCTTCATTATGAACTAGGGAAAACAAACATATGAATAGGTGAGCTCAAATTCTTAGTAAGGGTAAACAAGGGAAATATCTATCATATCATAATCATATGAACATGACATTTGAAAATATTATCCTGGATATAAAGGATCATAATATCATGTCATTGGATAAATCATAAAAGTACAATGTAATACAAATTTTTATAACATAAAACAAAATTTCATGTAATAAACAAATAATCATAGAAAATAATTCCCCTTAGTCGATGATCATTGCTGACACTATCATAGTGGATAAAGTACATTACTGAACTGAGTTCACTCCTCATTCTTCGCATATAATACTAATCCAAATTTACTTATTTTTTCATTCATGTCAATCTAATAAGATATAAATCTTCACCCAATTAATGGTAGGGATATATAGGTCTTATCCATCTCATAATAAAACCATTCATACATGTTCCACCAAAAAAATAAAAACATTCACCATAGTATAACCCATGAAATAATATAGGTTTCTTAAACATCATTCCATCATAATTGATATAACACAAATTGATTTCCAAAATAACATTCCATAATAAACACAATCAAATCATCATAATAACAGGGATGTGAATATAATCTTATTTATAGAGGGTCATCATAGATGGAAAATAATTTTGGGAAAAACATGAAATTAACTCTTAAGGAAAATATCATTTCTTCTTCAATAACATTTACCATAATAAAAATGCCACACAATTTTAGAAGTAATTTTAAGTGAAAATAACTTTTTATGTTCTTAGGGGAAGATTCTAGGAAATATTTCATTATAAAATCATAAAACACTTTTTATGTTGTACTAGTTAAAAAACAATATTCTCGTACTTTTGTGGGGAAAGTCAAAAAGTACCCCATACCGAAAACCAAAAAATATTACATTCATTCCATTTAGTAAAAAGTCACAAATGGGTAAACTTTAAATTTAAAAAACTTTACATGGATAGAAATAATATTAAATGTAAATGAAAAATGGAATTAGATGATAAATATACACATATAAATACTTAGGTATAAACAGTCACAAATAAAAATTGAGATTGTGAAATTATCCCTTCCCATAAGTTTGATATGCTTTTTATTCATCCAAACTTATTGTATAATGTTTTAAATAATTTTACTTATGTATTCATTAATCATAATAATTTTTATTATATCATTTATGATCATATTTTCTTCTGTTTGTTAGTAACATTTCATTGTTAGTTGTTATTCGGGTATTAACTACTTTTATGTATGCAAGTTTTATCATATATGTTCATATTATATTTTTAGATTATATTTATCTCATTTATATAATTTTATTAGTAAAATATATATCATATTTATTCTTTCAATTCAATTTTATAACCATTCATTAAAAATGATTGTGTAGAACGAATGACATCGGACTATGGAGACAGTAAGTTGTGTGTACGCACAAGCGACGATATCATTCCCATAATTTTAGAATGGAATTTAAGTTGATGGTGTTTAGTATTTCATAATCAATATAATTTTATACTAATCACATATATATTTATTAATTCTATCATCATACCCATCCATGTATGGTGGTGGTGAAAAACGGATTACACCACGGCATGGAGACAGTAAGTCGTACGTACGAATGTGCAGTGATTTAATTTTTCATTGGATAGGTAGAAGGTGGACTGTGGCTATTTAGTAATTATAATAAACTCTCAGTATATAAATAATACTAGAGTTTTTTCTTTATAATGAAACAACTCTTCAGTTGTAAGTAGAAGAAGGACAATGTTTCAAAGAATCGATAAAAGATAGTACCTCTTCTTCGACATGCATCTTCTAAATATCCACTTATAGTACTAGAGTTGGTATATGAAGAAGAGAAGGACATCTAGAATTTTTCTAAGGATGTTAATAAGGTAAATTAATAGGGTATGGTAGATCATAAAGGCTAAAAATGATGTGAATAGTTGAAGGAGGAAGTTCCCTATTATATTTGAGGTGAGAGGCACTTTTAGAACCCTAAAAAATATTAATTTATAATAAAATAAAACCAAACATAAAAACCACAAAAATGTACCTATTTATAAGCTGAGATGATATAGGGTTGTAATCGCATCAAAAAATAAATTTTTGAAACGTTTTTATTTCATTTTAAGCATTATAATTTAAATTAACACTTAGTTATTCTATTTAATGTTTAATTGGGGAAACAAGTATTTACATATTTAAATTAAATTAGACCATAATTGAATAATTTAGAACATATATGACCACATCATAATTATTCTATATTTTTAAAAATATTTTATGATTTTTAAATTATTTAAAAAACCATATTTTTACAGAATATCACTAGTATCATTTATTACAATATTTATATCATGGATTTCTGAAAATATAAAAAATAATAAGTAAACCTTGATAAAAATATTTTATAATATTCATAAGGGTCCAAGGTAATCTAAAAATTTTATTTGAAAAAATAGTTATGCAAATTTATATTTATTAAAATATTTTAATAACATTTATTTAATCTCTTCATAAATAAAATAGTTACTACCTCAATTTTGTGTAATTATTTAATATACTTATATGATGAATAAAAATCTAAAATAAAATTATATGATGAATATAAATCCATTATATTTCATAAAAATACGTTTAGTTGAATTTATCTTCTAGAAACCCAACATTAAAAAGGCTTTACTCTTTTATAACATGAAAATGATAAATCTATCTTTACTTTAAATAAAATAATATAAGTATCGTAATCTCATAAATAAAACTCTAGATTGTGAATAAGTATACCCTTGGATACTTATTATCAATATATTCTCAACCAATAATTTTTTCTTAAGTGTTTGGTCCATTTGATGATTATTAATATTTTTATAAGAATTATTTTATTGATTTCTCATCAGTTAATTAATTTTCTCATCATCCATGTGTATGTCTTTAAGAGAATTATTTATTTCCTAAAAATTAAAAATAAATTTTCATGATAAATAAGTATAATTAAATATAAAATGAGTATTTATAATAATATTTATATTTGATGTAGCCTTATATTAAATGTAATTTAATTACTAAACTTTTAGTGAGACAAATTTCACATTTCTTTAAACAAATTAAATTAAATGTTCTAATATCATCCAAGTGGATTAAAATGGATACCATTTCAACCCAAGTATATTTTAAGGAAAATTATAATCATATAATTATATTAATAAAAGTTTTACGGTAATTTTATAATATTAATTTCACCCTTAATTACTTGATTTTCCCTTTAACCATGTTAATAACATTTTCTGAAGTTAATGTTCATATTTCCCAAAAATAAAAAAATATATTTACATAAATTTTCCCCAGTGATTTCAAATATGAAATCCATTTTTAAAAATTTAAATCATTGAATTTTTAGTAATTAATTTAAAACTAATCCCACTGTTGAAATGATAAAATGGGTTTTAAATTTTTAATTATTGTAAAAGATTGAAATGTTTTTACATTTGAATTTAATGTAAAATTAATTACAAAAACCTAAATTATATTAAATGATAAAAATATATTCTATTTATACATTTCAACAAATAAATAATATAATTTAATTATATATATTATTTCAAAGAAAAATGTTATTTTAATTAACATTTGGCGTATTACTATTCATCTAAACTTGAAAGTTATCAGAAAAATATCTGAATTTCTTCCAATGTATATTTTTATATCCCTCTTTAAAATAATATGTTTATTTTGACAAATAATAATTATCAATGTGTCAAAATGTTAATTTAGAGGGGGTTTCCATTCAAAGGTGAAAAATTAAACATTACAAAATAGTGTTTTATACATAAAATAGGGTTTTATTAATACCCTATGACTAAAATATACATCAGATGAATATAAAAAATATATTATTAGTTATATATAAAAAATATATAATTAATTTCATTACACATATTAATTAACTCCAAAATAAAAATTTATAATTGATTTTTAATTTTCATAAATAATTGATAGCCAATGAATTCACAATGAATTTTTATAAGTTAGTTATAATTATTCCTTACGACCTAACCAAAAAATAATGGAATTTTTATAATAAGGGAATCTGGTGGTTCATTTGTAGTCTCTATTTCATGCAAAGAAAGCTAAATAGGAATAATAATTATTTAAAGAAAATATTTCATAAAAATATCTGGGTGATACATTTTATCCCTTCAAACTAAATTTCACCCTCAAAATTTGTCACATGGAAACAAATAGATGAACATTCCATTAACTATTAATATCCTCAGGTTATCATGAGGCTTCATCAAATTGGTGGTTCCTCCATAAAACATGTACAAATCTAGAGGTCTTGTTTCATAGAACTTTTTTTCTATGATATATAATCTCTATTAGTTTTTATTAATAACAAAGATCTTGTTCCCACAGTACGACTTCTGAGATTAGTGCATGTGAAGGATCAGGTATGTACATTCTCAAGAGATATAGATGGAACACATCATAAACTTTAGAGAGATTTGGTGGAAGTTCCAATTGATAATCTACATTCACAACACAATCCAGAATTTATAAACGGATGATATGACTTGGGATCAACCCTCCTTTCTTTCCAAATAACATTACTCTTTTCTAGGGTGATATTTAAAGAAACACTTTGTCACCCACATCAAACTCTGTCTTTTCTTCAGATGTCTGCATAATGTTTTTGTCGACTCTCAGCTTCTTTTAATTTTTTTTTGAGTAGATATGACCTTTTCTACCATTTCATCAACATGATTATGTCCCAATACCTTTTTTTTCCACAACATCAACTCAAAAAATATGGAGTTATGCACTTCATTCGATAGAGGTATTCATAAAGATCCATCTAAATACTGGATTGAAAGCTATTTTAGAATGAAAATTCGACAAAATTTAGGTGTTGATCCCAAAAACCTTTGAAATCCAAATATAAAGAGCTCAACATGTCTTCAATAGTTTCAATTGAACTCTTAGAAAAACCATTTTTCTGAGGATTATAAGTAGTGCTGAAACATAACTCTGTATCAAGAGCATACTAAAAATGTTGCAGTAACTTCATGGTAAACCTCAAATCCCAATCAGTTATAATGGAAAGTGGTACTCGATGAAATATTAACACTTATTTTACATATATCAATTCATAAATATAAATATATAAATCCTTTCTAATATCAATGAAATGGGACGATTTCGTAAAGAGATCCACTATAACCCATATAGCTTTATGGCCTTTAGATGTTTTGGGAATTCCAACAATAAAGTCCATGGTGATGTTTTCCCATTTCAATTATGTTATGGGTAATGGTTGGTATATCCCATTAGACCATTGTATCTAATCCTTAACATGCTGACAAATCAAGCATCGAAAGGAATAATCGACGACATCCCTTTTTATGCCATCCCACTAAAAATACTCTTTCATGTCCCTTTTCATATTTGTGATCCGAGTATGAATACAGAATGAACAAATATGTGCCTTATCCAATAGCTCCTAATTTAGTTCTAGTATGGGAGAAATACATACCCTTTTCTAGAACCTTATTATTTCTTTGCAATCAAGGTCAAATTCATAAACATTTTCTACGTTATTTTGTAGCTATACATCTTTATTTTTCCCATCCTTAATCTTCAGTTTTATATATAGTTTAGAATTCATTTGTGAAAAATAATATTTCTCCCATTCAAATAAAAATTGATGATCTATACTTTTCAAATCCATAAATATTAGGTCTGTTATGATCCTCATCATGGATAGGCTAACATGGTCTTGTCAACTCAAAGTAACTTCCAACTTGTTCTCCTTTCCAGGGTGGTAATGTATTGATTAGTCATAATATTTAATCAACTCTAACCATCTTCTTTGTCACATATTCATCTTCTTTTGTGGGAAAATATACTTTAAACTTTTATGATCAGTATAAATATAACGTCTTTCACCATAAACATAATGCCTCAATATCTTTAATGCAATGATTACCACAATTAACTCCAAATCATGAGTTGGATAATTTTGCTCTTGGATTTTCAACTATCACGAGCAATAAGCTATCACTGTATCATTTTTCATGAGAACACATCCCAACCCTTTATTTGATGCATCAATTTAGATCACAAACCTTTCTCCACTACAAGGTATTTTGAGCACAGGTGCACTGGATAAACATTTTTTATCTCTTTGAAATTCCATTCACATTCTTCCATCCATAGGAAATTAACACCATTCCAAGTTAACATGGTGAGTGGATTAGAAAATCATAAAAAATATTTCACCAAATTTAGATATTATTTGTCCAAAAAAATATTGATATTAGTTACAGGTTTTGGTCTCAACCATCTTTCAATAACCTCAATTTTTGCTAGATCCATAGATACCCCCTCTCCTAAAATTATGTGACCAAAAAATGAAACTTTAATCTGCCAAAATTCACACATGGTAAATTTGGAATAAATGATATCCTTTATCAGGTATTTCTATACATTTCTCAAGTGATCTTCATGATCATTCTTTCTCTTTAAATATGCAATAATGTCGTTAACAAAAAACTACCATAAATGATCAATATAGTCTCTCAAACTCTATTCATTACATAAATAAAGATATGGTGGGAATTAGTAAGACCAAAAGGCATCACTATAAATTCATAGTCTCTATACCTTTTACATAATGTCATATTTGGTATATCTTCCTTCTAGACCCATAATTGAAGATATCCAAAATATTGATCAATCTTGGAAAAGTATTGAGCTCTGTGTAGTTTGTCGAATAAGTCATAAATGTAGTGAATATGATTTTTTTTCTTGATTTGATGTTGTTACGTTATCAATAATAAATGTATAGTATCATTAATCCATATTTATTCATAACAACTAGAACAGGTTCTCCCTAAGGTGACAAACTAGGGTGTTTGAATCCCTTGTCAAGATTCTCTTAGACTTGCTTCTTCAATTCCAGTAACTCAATTGGGTCCAATCTATAAGGTGTATTTGAAATAATCATAAAACCTGGAATGGGATATATTGAAAACTCAAATTCATTATTTCATAGATGAATTTCATTTATAGGAATCATGATCCATCAAATTGACAATATTTATACAGGAGGGTTATATTCATCCTTCCATAGATAAATGATCATAGATTGATCCTGAATATGAAATGTGACTTACCTTCCATTGAAATTGATATGAGCTCCATATAAAGAAATCAATCCCATACCATGAATCATATCAAATTACACTATAGGATGGATCATAAGATTTCAAGGAAGAACATTCCTAAAAACCTCAACCGAAGAATAATTATAAAGTTTTGATGTGACAATTGTGCCATTAGAAGTTTTCACAGCTAAATCGATATCTAATTGTTGAGCTAATACAATTATTCCCTTATAAAATTATTTATAAATACAAGAGTAGATGTATCTAGAATAAAATAAAACATTTTCTATATTAGAGTGGATGGTAAGTGAACCATTAACCACTTCATTATCGTATTCGACGTCACCGATAGTGATTGCATATCACATTCCTTTGTATTTAGATATAGGATATTGTTGACGTTAAATATATCAAATAACCCATGGATTATGGAATTGATTTTAATAATTCTCCAATTCCTTGTACCTGTAGTATTAATGTGTCAGAGGTTCAATTTGTGTAGCCTTTTCTTTTTTTCACATAAATAGACATCTTTTTTCAATCACATTAGCATTCAACTACTCGATGACCTTTTTTTACACACATAAAAATTTAATAGTCCCTTTAAGACAATTACCTGCGTGTTTCATTCCCCACTTTTATCATAATTAAAAACTCATATTATTTTCATATTTTTCTGTAGATTATTCTTTGAATTACATTTTTCTCTTCTTATGAAACCCATATGAATGATTGGAAACTGCAATCTCCATCTCAACATGGAGATCACATCAAACAATTTCTTCATAGATATTGAAGCCCATTATGGGTAATTCCCTTATGATACATGGTTTTAGCCACCAAATCATCGATAAATTTTAATATAATTTTTTATAATACATCCATAAGCGTACATTGCAAGTCTTGTAAAATTTGATTCATTAGTACAAACAGATTCATCTTACATTTTTATAAGTTCAAGGAACTTATTCTCCATCTATGTTCGTAAAATATGATTAAATTACTTTCCAAAAATAAGTTATTGAACTCATCCCATTCTATGAACTCAATTTTATCTCTTTACCTTGTGTTATTGATAACATTACACCATTGATCAGCTTCAACTTCCAAATGATATACTGCTAAGATGACTATATAATGTTCAGAACATTATAGAACTAAAAATATTTTTTCAGTGGTATTGATCCATTTTTCAGCCACTAATGGATCAAAATAACCAGTGGATGAAGTTGGACGCTGCCTCATGAAGGATTCAATTGAATTTTTGTTCATCCTTTGCCTGTTTGGAAGTCTGCCATTATTCATATATTGGAAATTTTGTGTTGGCACAGATACAATATTTTTCATTCCAGTGCCCATATCATTTGGTTTCTCAAGGGGAAAATCATTGTATTGCATGTCGCATTAATCATTAACACGATTCATTCTAGTTCCAGCCATTAACTAAAACCAAGAAACTTAGTGTGATAAACACTAATCATAATGGGAAACCCATATAATTCAAGAATAAAATTTCAATTCTGGACACTTTAGGGTTTATCCATTGTTATTCATGAACATCTCTAAAACACTAGGATATGATTGTATCCCATACTTAGACATATTCATAGGGTTATTACTATGGTTCTCTCATCCTTGATTTTAAAGGATACATATATATTTTCCCTAATAAAAACTAAAATGGCCCATTAATTACATATAGATATTACTTCAAAATTGAATAATATTTATTATATAACATAACAAAAACAATTTCAGGACCATCTTGGTTTAGTGTCTCTAGAAACTAAGAAACGTAAATAACTGGTTCATAAAACATCCACATTGTATCCCACTTATTTCTTCAAAACTAGACATATTCATGTCATATATTACTTAATACCCTTATTAGTGAACTAGAGAAAATAAATTTATGAATGGGTGAGATCAAATGATCTGTATGTGTAAACAAAGGAAATATCAATCATATCATTTTAATAAGAACATAACATTTGAAAATCTTATCCATCATATAAATGATCAAAATTTCATATCATGGGACAAATTTTAAAACTAAAATATAATCCACATATTCATAACATCAGATATGAAATTTCATGGAATACACACATAATCATATAAAATCATTTCATATTAGCCAATGCTCATTTCCAAGCCCTTCATAGTAGACAAAGTCTATTAGTGAACCGAGTTTACTCCTTGTTCCAAGCTTGTATTACTAAACTAGATTTAATATCCATTCCATTTATGTCTATCTCATGGGATATATTTCGTTACCCAATTCATTGGAGGGAGATATAGGTCCCACCCATCTCATACTAAACCCATTCTTACATGTTCCACAAAACCAAAATAAAACATTCACCATAGTATAACCTATGAAATAAAATGGATTTATTAAAAATGATTTGGTCATAATTGATATAAATAAATTGGATTTAGTAAATAACATTCTATAATAAACACAATAAAATCATATTAATAATATGGATATAAATATATCCCTATATAAAGAGTTCTATATTTGATGGAAAATAATTTTGAGAAAAGACATGAAATTAATTATTGAGGAAAATATCCTTTCTTATTAAAAAATGTTTTCTTTCATCAAAATTCCAAACAATTTTTGAAGAAATAATTTTAGGTGAAAATAACCATTTATTCTTAAAAGGTAAGATTCAAGTAAATAAGGCATTATGAATGTGTAAAAATCTATTCACACCAAATAAGTAAAAAAAACATTCTTGACGTCATTTATCCGGAAAAGTTAAAAAGTAACGGTATCGAAAACGATAAAAGATTCCATTCATTTCAATTAATAAAAATTCAGAAAAGGGAAAAAAATTCTTTAAATAATTTTAGAGTGATATAAATAATAATAAATATTTAGTAAACAAAGACATGGATGATAAATATACCCTAGTAAATACTTACGTATAAATAATCTCCGATAAAAATGAGATTGTGAGATTATCCCTTACCTTAGGTTTGATATGAATTGTATGTATATGGACATCATGAATAATGATTTAAATAATGTTACTGATTTATTCAAGCATCATAATCATTTTAATGGAATCATTTATGACCATATTTTCATATGTTGGTAAGTAACATTACATTTTTACTACTTATTCGGGTATTAACTACTTTTATGTATACATGTTTTGTATGATAATTTGTTTGTCCTTTTTTAGGTTATAGTTATATCATTTATAGAATAAAATTATTATAATATATATAATATTTAGTCATTCAATTCATTCAATTCATATATATAATCATGCTTTAATTAATATTTTGTCGAACTAATCACATCGCACCGTGGAGACGGTAAATTGCACGTACACACGAGCGATGAAATCATTCCCATAATTGTTGATTGGTATTGAAGTGGAAGGTTTATAGTATTTTAGAATCAATATAATTTCATAACAATCATATTTATATTTTTTAATTCAATCATTATACCCATCCATGTAAGGTGGTGGGGAAAATAGATTACACCACGACCTGGAGACGGTAAGCCTTACGTACGCACGCGTGATGATTTCATATTTCATTGGATGGGTAGAAGGTGTACATTGGTTGTTTAACAATAATAAAATTATCTAATTATATATTTAATAATAAAGTTATTACTTTATAATGAAACAACTCATGATGTGGACGTAGAAGACAAAAGAAGTTTGAAGGAATCAATATTTGATATTACCTCTTCTTCAACTTGCCTCCTCTAAATCTGAACTTAAAGCACAAGAGTTGGACTTTTAAGAAGAGTCGGACCACTAGAATGTTTATAGGACAGTTTATAGTGGAATTTAGTAGGGTTTTGTCGAGTTTAAAGGCAAAAAATTAATTGAAGAGTTGAGGGAGGAAGTTCACTATTATAATTGAGATGAGGGGTGCTTTTGTAACCCTCAGAAATATTAATTTATAATAAAATAATACCCCATATAAAAACATCCATAATTTCCCAATTGAAAATATGAGATGATATAGGGTTGTAATTTCATCATAAAATTAATTTTAGACAAGGTTTTATGTCAGTTTAAGCACTATCATTTTAATTAACACTTTTGTATTCAATTTAATTTTTAACTAGGGTAATCAGTATCTCAATATTGAAAGGGTGAACTATTTAGTTATTTGAAGTCATATATACTATAAATGAATAAATTATAACATATTTTACCATATTATAATAATTATATATTTTTTAAAATGTTTTATGATTTTTAAATAATTAAATAAAACATCATTTTTACAAAATATCAATAGTGTTAATTTTTACACTAATTATTTCATGAATTTTTTAAAATATAAAAATAAGAAGTAAACCTAAATAAAAATATTTTATTATATCCATAAGGGTTCAAGAGAATTTATATAATTCATTTGGAAAATTAATTATCCAAATTAAATTTATTAAAATATTCTAACAACATTTATTTGATCTCTTCATTAATAAAATAATTAAAACATCAATTTTGTGTAATTAATTAATATACTTATTTATTGGATAAAAAATTAAAATAAAATAATATTATTAATATAAAACCAATATATTTCATAATAAAACTTTTATTCAAATTTGTCTTTTGAAAAAATCAAACACTAAAAATGTTATACTCTTTTACAACATGAATGTTTCATATTTATCTTCACTTAAAATAAAATAATATAATTGTAATAATCTTTTATATAATTTTTAAGATAGTTATTAAGTTGACCTATGGATTATTATGGTCGTGATATACTTATACAATATGTTTTGGTCAAGAATTTGGGCCTTTTTCTAGTTATTAATATATTAATAAAAATTGTTTTATTGATTTATCATCTATTAATTAATTTTTTTTCATCAACCAATTATTAGTATTTAAGGTAATTATTAACTTCCTAAAACTAAAAATAAATTTTAACGATAAAGAAAAATATTTTATATTGAAATTTATTATTTATAATTAATTTTATATTCTATATAACGATATATTAAAAATAATTTAATTATTAATGTTTGAGTGAGACATATTTCACATTTCATTAAATAAGAGAAATTAAATGTCATAATCTCATCCATGTGGGAGACAATGGATACCATTTCGACCCAATTAATATTTACGGAAAATTATAATCATCCAATTCTATTAGGAAAAGTCTAATAGTAATTTTAAAATATTATTTTTACCGTTAATATCCAAATTTACCCAATTATCATAGTAAAATAATTTATCGAAGCTACTATTCATATTACCCAAATAAATAAAGTTATTTAAAATATTTGGTCCTATTTATTAAAAATATTATATAAATTTTTCAAAATTAGAATAATATATGTTGTAGTAATTAATTTAAAATTAATCCCATTATTGAAATGAGAAAACAGGTATTAAAAGTTGAAATATTGCAAAAGATTGATATGTTTTTACATCTGAATTTAATGTAAACTTTCATACAATTACCGAAATTATATTAAGAATTAAAAATTTATTCTACTTATAATTTGAAAGAAAATCAATAGTATAATTAAACCATATAAATTATTTCAATAAAAAAATTATTTTCAGTTAAAATTTGTTGTATTTTTAATATTCATAAAAACATGACAGTTGTTAGAAAAAATTTGGAGATTTATCCAAAGTAAAGTTTTATGTCCCATATAAAAATAATAATTTTATTTTGTCATAAAAAATTATTAATATGTAAAAATAATAATTTAAAAGGGGTTTTCATTCAATGGTGTAAAATGAAACTAACAAATGGTTTATATGCATCAAATAGGATTTTATTCATACCCTATGACTAGAACTTCTATTAGATGAATATAAAATACATTTTATTAAGTATATAACACATATATATCTCATTAATTTGTTTACCAAAATTAATTCACTCAAAAATAAAAATACCTACTTGATTTATATTTTTCATAAATAATTGATACCCAATGAATTCCCAATGAATATTCTCATGTTCGTTATTATTATTCCTGCTAACCTAACAGCTAGGGTCTAATGGTAATTTTATAATAAGGGTATATCATGATTTTTTTTAAACTTGTGATTGTGCAACAAGAAAGATACTGAAGAATAAAAATTATATAAATAAAATATTTCATGAAGACATCAGGGTGTTACATTCTACTCCCCTTAAACTGAATTTCACAAGTAAATATTCAGCACATGGAAAAAACAGATAAGGACACATCTCCATCATCATACCCTAATATTCCCTTGTATCTTCTTAAAATTCATGGTTACTCCATAAGACAATAATCAAGTGGGTGGTTATGTTTCATAGAACTATTTCACTAAGATCCATAATCTCTATCGGTTGTTCTTCATGAGAATGATCTTACTCCAGTAGTACGACTTCTGAGCTTAGTACATGTGAAGAATTGGGTATGTCCTATATCAAGAGAGATATATGGAACACTTCCTAAAATTGAGAGATATTTGGTGGAAGATCCAATCGGTAAGCTACATTCCCAAAAGATCCAGAATTTCAAAATGAACAATATACCTTGGGCTTAGATTGCCTTTCTTTCCTAATCTCATTACTCTTTTCCTGGGATATATTCATAGAAACACCTTTTCACCTACTTCAAACTCTAGTTCTTTTCTGTAGTTATCAATATAATTTTTTTTCGACTCTGAGATGCTCATATGTGTCATTGAAGAGATCTGTCATTTTCTTCCATTTACTCAATGTAATCAGGTCCTAATAGCTTTCTTTCCCCAACTTCATCCCAACAAGTTGAAGTTTCTCACTTCTTTGTATACAAGGATTCATAAGGATCCATCTGAATACTGGATTGGAAGCTATTATTGTAAGAAACATCCACCAAAGGTAGGTTTCGATCCCAACCACCATTTAAATTCAAATAACAAGCCCTCAACATGTCTTATAGAGTTTGAATTGTCCTCTCAGACTGACCATCTATTTGATAATGATAAGTAGTGCTGAAACAGAACTCTATATCAAGATCATACCGAAGACTTTTCCAGAACCTCACGGTAAACTTCATATCCTGATAAGATTTAATGGAAATTGGTACTCCATGTAATCTTACCACTTCCTTTACATATATCTTGGCAAGCTGATCAAGATATAAATCCTCTCTAATAGCAATGAAGTGCGCCCACTTCGTATGGGGATGAAATGTAACCCATATAGGATTTTTTCCTTTTGCTATTTTGGGAAGTCTAAAAATATTTTCCAATGTGATGTTTTCTATTTTCCGTTTTGGTATGGGTAATGGTTGTTACATCCCCATAGACTTATGTCTCTCACCCTCAACTTTCTAACAAACCATGCATCGAGAGACATAATCAGAGAAATCTTTTTTCATCCCATCCAACCAGAAATACTCTTTCGGTTCCTTGTACATATTTGTGCTTCTAAGGTGAATAGATAATGAAGAACTATGAGCCTCATCCAATATCACCCTCTTTAATTCTAGTATAACAGGAATAAAAACCATGTTCTTGAACCTTATAATTTCATCCCAATCAAGTTTGAATTAAGGAAAATTTCTTAGCTTATTTTGTAGCTCTACATTTTTCTTATGTCCCTCATTAATTATCACTTGTATAGATGGTTGATCATTCATTTGAAGAAGATATGATTTCTCAACATAATTTAAAAATTCAAGATCCAACCATTGAAAATCAATAAATATTAGATCTTTTGAGATCATCATCATGGATATGCTTTCATGGTCTTGCCGACTCAAAGTTCCTTCCACCTTGCTCACTTTCATGGGGTGGTAATGTATTGAAAATTTGTAGTCTTTAATCAACTCCAATCATCTTCTTTGGCGCATATTCATCTCCTTTTGTGTAAAAATATACTCTAAAATTTTATGATCAGTATAAATATGACACCTTAAACCATAAAGATAATACCTCTATATCATTAATTCAATGATTACCGAATCTAACTCTGAATCATGGGTTGGGTAATTTTCCTCATGGATTTTCAATTTTCATGAGGCCTAATATATATCTATATCAGTTTTCATGAAAACCAATCACATCCCATTCTCGGATTCGTCACATTAGTTCACAATCCTTTCATCCCTACAATGTAGTGTAAGCACAGGTGCACTGGATAAATTTATTTTTATCTCCTTGAAATTATCTTCACATTCTTCTATGTATATGAACATAACTCTTTTCTGTGTCATCTTGGTGAGTGGATTAGATAATCGTAAAAAATCTATCACAGAACGTCGATAATATCCGATTAAACCAAGAAAATTTTCGATATCATTTTCCTTTTTCAGTCTTGACCATCTTTTCATAACTTTTATTTTTGTTAGATCCACATATATCACCTCTCATGAGATAATGTGACCATGAAATGAAACTTTCTACAGCCAATATTCACACTTCATAAATTTGGCATTAAGATTCACCTTTATTATGGTCTTAAATACATTTCTCAAGTGATATTCATGTTATTCCTTCACCTTTTTATAGACAAGAATATCATATATAAATATGACCACAAACTGATCATGATAGTCTCTATAGAATCTATTCAATAGATCCATGAAGATAGCTGTGGCATTAGTATGACCAAAAGGGATCATTATAAATTCATAGTGTCCATAACTTATATATAGTTTCATCTTTGGTATATCCCCATTCACGAACCTTAATTGATTATATCATAAATGAATATCAATCGTGGAAAATTAGTGAGGTTCATGTAGTTGGTTGAATAGTTCATCAATGTAAGGAATAAGATATTTATTCTTGATAGTGAACATGTTATGTTATAGATAATAAATGTAGAGTATCATTGGTCTATCTATCTTCTTTGCAAATAGAACATTTTCTCCCCAAGGTGATGCACTATGGTGTATGAATCCCTTATCAAGATTCTCATGGAGTATCTTCTTCAACTCCTGCAACTCAATTGGGGTAATTTTATAAGGTGTATTTGAAATAAGCATAACATCAGGTATGAGTTCTATTGAAAACTCAAAACAACAATTTTTTGGAAGACCTAGAAATTCCTCTAGAATGACATAATAAAAATCTTATACAATGGGTGTATTCTAAATTGTTTGTTTCTACCCAACCATTTGATATAAATAACCTTCAATTATATGAATCAAGAACAATAATATGAAATAAATTTCTACTAGAAGTTTATATTCATCCTTTAATCGATAGATGATCATAGAATGATTTGAAATATGATATGTGACTTCCCATCCTTTACAATTGAAATGATATACATATAGAGAAAGTGAATTCATGCTAAGAATCAAATAAAATTTTACTATATTAAGGATCACAAGATTTTAAGGAATCACATTCCCATAAACTTCAATCAGAGAAGAATTATAAACTTTTGATGCGACTGTTGTGAAATTTGGAGTCATCATGGCTAAATCTAAATATAATTGCTGAGGTAATTTGACGATTCCTATAGAAAATTCTTCAAATAGAAAAGGTTGGGGATCCAGAATCAAATAAAACATTTTCTACTTTATAATACATGGTACGTGTACCTTTCACCACTTCATTATCATACTCCACCTAGCCGATAAGATTGCATGTGACTATACTTTGTCTTTAGCCTTAATATTTTTTTTACATTTATCATCATAAATAATCCATAGAATAGGGTATTTATTTTTAAAATACCCAATTTCCTAGAACATGTAGCATTTTAGTGTTGGAGGTGAATTCTTTGTAGCCTCTTCTTTGTTCACATCATTGGACATGTTTTTCCCACCAATTCAGAATTCTACTATGCGATGACCATCTTCTACCCACTTAAAACATTTTCTAGTCCCTTTAAACAATTCCCTCAATTTTTCCTTCCACACATTGAGCATAATGGAAACCTAATCTTCTTTTTAGTGTGGTATTTATATTTTCCTTTGAATTTCATTTTTCTTTTCTTATCAAAACTATATGACTTGTAGGTTACTCCAATATCTATATCATCCTTTATAGAACATCGAACAATTTCATTATAGCAATTTAAGTCACTTATGGATAATTCCCTTCAGTGACTTGGTTTTAAGCCACTAAATAATCAAACAATTTTACTCTCAGATTGGATAATAAGTCCAGAAGCATAACTTGAAAGACTTATAAAATTTTCTTCATAGGTACCAAATGATTCTTCATCCTTTTCCATAATTTCAGGGAACTTTTTATCGATATTTGTTCGAAAAATATGAGGAAATTAGATATTGAAAAAAAGTTCAGGAGCCCATCCTATTTCATGGATTCAATTTCATCTATTTGCCTCATGTTATTAATATTATTCCACCATTGATCAGCTTCACCTTCCAAACGATGTACTTCTAAGATGACTTTATCATGTTCAGAACATTGTAGAACTGAAAATATCTTTTCATTGTTATTGATCCACTGTTCAGCCTCTAATGGATCAAAAGACCTACTAAATGAATGTGGACGCTACCTCATGAAGGACTCAATAGAATGTCCCTATTTTTCTATTTTTGGAGATGAAAATGATTCATAGCTTGAGAAAGTTGTATGAGAATGGATACAATATTTTTCATTCTATATCCCATAACATTTAGTTTCTCAAGGGGATAATCATTGTATTTCCCGTCACATTCAGCATTACTATTTTTCATTCATGTTCCAACAATTTACTAAAACCAAGAAGAATAGTGTGATAATCATTAATAATAATGTGAAAACCACATAATTAAAGAATAAAATATCAATTTAGGACAATTTTGGTTTTATCCTTGGTTATTCATGAACATATATAGAACACTATAATATGATTGTAAACAATACTTAGACATATCCTTAGGGTACTTACTGAGGTTCTCTCATCCATAATTCAAATGGTTAACTATAAATTTTCTCTAATACCAAATATGAGAGCCCCAAATATACATATATATATTTATTCAATATTGATGAATATTTATTACAAAAATTTACCAAAACCATTCCAGGACTACCAAGGAATAGTGTCATTAGAAACTAAGAAACATAAACAATTGGTTCATAAAAATCAGCATTTTTCCTTCTTATTTATTTATAAGTAGAACCCTTTTTCAAAAATCTTACTTAATACCCATATACATGACCAGGCTAAAAAATGAAAGGGTGAGCCCAAATTCTCAGTAATGGTAAACAAGGTAAACATAAATCATATCATAATCAAAAGAACACAACATTTGAAAATATTTTCCTGCATATAAAAGATCATAATATCATGTTATGGGATAAATCATAAAAGTGAAATTTAATCCAAATATTTATAACATAAGACATTAAATTTACTTATATACACACATAATTATAGAAAAAAATTTATATTAGTCATGCCTCATTGTTGAGACCGTCATAGAGGACAAATTCCATTAGTGAAATGAGTTCACTCCTCATTCAATCCATGTATTAATGAACCAGATTTACTTTAGATTGCATTCATGTCTTTGTCTATCCCATGAGATATAAATCTCTACCAAATTTATTGAGCAGAGATATATGTCCCTCCCATGTAATAATGAAACCATTATTACATGTGCCACAAAAACATAAAAAAATTCACCACGGCATAACTAATGAAATAAAATTGGTTTCTTAAACATCATTCCATTATAATTGATATAAAAAAAATAGATTTTCTAAATAAAATTCTATAATAAAAAAATAAAATAATAATAATTTCAAGGATAAAAATATTACCCTATTTAAATAGTTTCGTCATATATAGATAATAATTTTGAGAAAACACTTGAAATTAATTCTTGATAAAAATATCATTTCTTCTTCAAAAACATTTTCCTTCATCAAAATATCCATAAAAATTTAGAGAAAAACATTTTAAGTCAAAATATCCTTGTAATATTGTATGGAATTCATCAAGGAAATAAGGAACGATGAAAATATAAAATTATGAACATGTTGTACAAGTAAAAAACATTCTTCTCATAAATTTTTCTGAAAAGC
This sequence comes from Viscum album, assembly GCA_963277665.1. NCBI lineage: Eukaryota > Viridiplantae > Streptophyta > Magnoliopsida > Santalales > Viscaceae > Viscum > Viscum album. The sequence goes on along the minus strand of OY728119.1, from coordinate 1,055,438,006 downwards.
CAATAAGTACCTCGTACTGAAAATGAAAAATGATTTCATTCATAATGTTTTATAAAAATTCAATAAGGGGAAAAATTTGACTTCAAAAATTTTTATAGGGATAGAAATAATATTACATATTTTGGAAACAAGGACATGGATGATAAATATACCCTATTAATTACTTACTTGTAATCAACCACTTATAAAATTGAGATTGTGAGATTATCCCTTACCTTTGGTCTGATATGTTTTGTATGTATCTGAAAATCCTGTATAATGATTTATATAATCATACTAATTTATTCCATATTCATAATAAGTTTTATGATATCATTTATAATCATATTTTCATCCATTTTTAGTAACGTTTCATTGTTACTTATTATTCGGGTATTAACTTCTTTTATGTATTCGTGTTTTGTAAGATATGTTCGTGTTCATATTCTCATGTAATTATTTTCTCATTTATAGAATAGTATTTTTATAATATATACATATTTATTTATTCAATTCATTTATATAATCATTATTTAATTAATATTATGTATAATGAACCGCATCGCACCGTGGAAAAGGTAAACCATACGTACCTCTGAGTGATGATATCATTCCCATATTTGTTGAATGGTATTGAAGTGTATGGTGTATAGTATTTAAAAATAAATATCATTTTATAATAATCATATATATATATATATATTAAGACTATAATTTTACCCATCCATGTAAGGTGGTAGTGAAAAACATATTACCCCACAACGTGGAGATGGTAAGCCGTACATACGCACGCTTGGTGAATTCATTTTTCATTGGATAAGAAGAAGGTGGAAAATGGTTGCTTTATAAAAATTATAACCTATCCATATATATGTACTAATTTTGTTAATTGTTTTTACAGAATAAACTCATGAGGTCGATGTATTGGGAGGAAAAAGTTTGAAAGTATAGATAAATGATATAACCTCTTTTTCGACGTGCCTCCTTTAAATCTCGACATAGTGCACTAGAGTTGGTCTTTAAAAAATACCAAGACCTCTATAATTTTATATGGATGTTTATAGAGAAATGGTTAGGGTATGGTAATTCTTATAGGATCAAAATGAAGTGGATATTTGAGTGAGGAAGTTCCTTTTTATAATTGAGGTGAGGGGTAATTTTGGAAACCTCAAAAATATTAATTTCTTATAAAATTGAACCCCACGTAAAAAACTCCAAAATTTCCCAATTTCTAAGATGAGATGAGATAGGTTTTTAATATAATCACCCAGTTAATTTAAAATAATTTTTAATTTTAGTTTATGCATTATCATTTTAATTAACACTTTGTTGGTCTATTTGATTTTTAAATAGGGTAGCAAGTATTTCAATATTAAAATGGTGAAATATTTACGTTTATGAAATAAAATAGACTATAAATTAATAATTTAAAAAATATTAGACCACATAATAATTATTATATATTTATAAAAAATATTTTTATTTTTAAATAATTTAAGATAACCTTATTTTGATAAAATATCAATAGTGTCAATTTTTACAATATTTATTTCATATTTTTTAATAAATATCAAAATAAGAAGTAAAGAGCAATAATAATATTTTATTATATTCCTACGTGGTCGAGGTAGTATATAAAATTTATTTTACAAAAGTTTATAACAAATTATTTTTATTAAAATATTTTATGAAAATTTATTTGATCTCTTCATATATAAAATAATTACCACCACAGTTTTCTGTAATTAATTAATATTCTTATTTTTTGAATATAAATTCAAAATAATATAATATGATGATGATAAATCCATTATATTTCATAATAATACTTTTATTCGAATTTATATTCTGAAAAAATCAACATTAAAAATGTTATACTCTTTTACAACATGAATGAGAAAAATTTATCTTTACATTAAATAAAATAAAATGTGTCATAATCTCTTCAATAAGAGTCCAAATGGTCTGTAAGTAGACCCATGTATGATTATTGTTAATATATACTCGACCAATAAGGTTTTTTCATGTTTTTGTGTCTTTTGGTGGTTGTTAATATTTTAATAAAAAATATTTTATTGATTTCTCATCAATTAATTACTTTTTTTATCATCCAACTATAAGTATTTCAGGTAATTATTTATGTCCTAAAAATTAAAGATAATTATCTTGATAAATATAAAAAATACCTTTCAAATAATTATTTATAATTGAATTTATCTTCTGTATAGACTTATATTAAAAAATTAATTATTAAAGTTTGAGTGAGACATATTTAACATTTTTTAAATAAAATAAATTTAATGTTATAATCTCATCCAAGTGGGTTCAAATGGATACCATTTTGACCCAAGTATGTTTTATGGAAATTTATAATCATACAATTATATTAATAAAAGTGTTAGGGTAATTTTATAATATTATTTTTATTCTTAATTTCCCATTTTACCGTTTTGCTGTGTTAATAAAATTTACCGAAGATACGATTCAAATTGTCCAAAAAATTTAATAAAAATATTAAAATAATTTGGAATTAGTGATTCTAAATATGAAATAAATTTTTAAAAATTAAAAACATAGATTTTTCAATAATTAATTAAAATTTAATCCTCTTATTGAAATGAGAAAACCGGTTTTAAAATTTAAAATATTGCAAAAGATTGAAATGATTTTATATGTAAAGTTAATGTAAAATTTATTCCAATGACCTAATATATATTAAATGGTAAAAATATATTATATTTATACTTTTATTCCAATAAATATTATAATTTAACCATATAAATTACTTCAATTAAATATGTTATTTTCAATTAAAATTTGGCGTATTTTTATTATTCATCAAAAGATGAAAGTTATCAGAAAAATATTAGAAATTCATCCAAAGTAAATTTTTATATCTCACATCAAAATAATATTTTTATGTTATCATATAAAAATATTTAATGTTTCAAAATCTTAATTTAAAAGGGTTACTTCATTCAAAGGTGTAAAATTAATCTTTTAAAAAATAGGTTTTTATACATCAAATAGGGTTTTATTCATAATTGGGGATTAAATAATCCATTGGATAAATATAAAAAATATTTTATTAAGTATATACCACATATATATCTCATAAATTGCATTACCAAAATTAATTTACTAAAAAACAAAAACATAAAATTTATTTATATTTTTCATAAATAATAGATTGCCAATGAATTCAAGATGCATTTTCATATGTTACTTATAATTTTTCTTGTTAACCTAACAGCTAGGCTATAATGGTAATTTTTTAAAAAGGGTGTCTCACTATTCCTTTAAACTCACGATTTCATGTAAATAATGCTACTGAAGAAAAAAATTTAAGAAAATATTTCATAAAAACATTCTGGTGTTACAAAATCCATGTCCCAAAGGAGATACAAAAGGTAGGGGGCTCATATAATATTATATTTTGTGTACATGCATTTACACGATGTGTAACCTCTCTTGGAAAAGTGGGCCTATACTCAACTAAAAATAGAATGGATATACCCATATTGGTACATGGGTTTTACAAGGATTAAAAGGAATGGATTTTCTAGCCCATCCCATTTCTGTGTTCGTAGTTCTGTCCTCCATCCAATGCATGTATACCTAGTTGTGTCCTATGGACCGTGCAAATGAAACTGGACATGTCCACTAACTTGAGGACATATACCTAGCCATTTCTAACCTCATGTACACATGTGGTCTAATTTCATACTACTACAATGTCATTCCACCATTACTTGGGGTATATGTCGATGTACATGGCTTCATGGCCATATCACACTGCATGGAATGTACATCTACAACACGCCGTATAAAACCCTATGCCCATAATCATAGCTATATTGATATTTCTACATGGATTATACTCTAACTACATGTAATATATTCCCAAAATAGTCGTCTCCCCCAATAGGGAGATCATAGGGTGAGTTCTTTTAAACTACATATTGTATGATTGGGATTTCGGAATAGAAAATCCCTACAAACATTCAAAACACCAATTTCCCTTGATTTAGAAAAAAATAAAACCCTAGGGGTTACTTATAAATTATAAAAGGGAAACTAAAAAACTAATCTATGGTGATTAGGTTACAAAACACAACATCTTCATACCTCATGTTGAAAATAGTGAATCTGCAGTTCCAAATACATTTATAGAAGCCAAAACACCTCGATCTAATCTCAATAAACATGAAGGATGAATCCTAGTACCACATTCTTCCATATTAATTATGGTTAATCATTCACATTATGTATAAACCTTCTCCCTTAAAATATGAATGGAATCCAAATGGAATGGGGATGTGTTTTAGGCTCTTTATTTTAGCTAAATAACATACAATATTTAATCACTTATCATTTCTGCCAACAATAATATTCCAATAAATTCATATCATCGGCCAACTTTATAAAATTCATAGGCTAAAAACTCTATTATAGAAACAAAATTGTCCTCAGAATCCTCATCAATTTTGTTGATCAAAATGAAAACCATTTTTCAAAAAATAATTTTTTTGTGGTTTCATATATATTAATATGTTTAATATATGAATTTTGGGTATATGACACAAACAAATTGCACTGAATTCAAAATGAAATTGAGGGATATATATAGAAAATTCCTTAAGACTAAAAAATTGAAACTATTTTCATTTCATGGTTCCATTTTTATTTTTATTTTGACATTTATATCAATTTAAGGAATTAATAAATCTAAAATCTCAGTCTCTTGAATTCTATATCTCTAAAACTATTACATAAAGGAAAACATAAGATATGTGGAGTTTTGAATTTTTATTTTCAATATGAAATAATTTATTTTATCATTTTAATTTATTTATACTTTTTTCTGATTAAAAAATTACTTTAAATTCTTAAGCAACGCTGATATAGTATTTACTCAATTAATATAAAAATAAGAAAAAATGAATTTAAATATATAAAAATTAAAACATTGTGGGTGAATTATTCGAGTACATGATTATTTTAGATAATATTAACATATTAGAGATGTGCGAAAGGTTTATATTCTAATTTCACTGGAATCATTTTGAATTCAAAGTCAAATTAATTTAATAGTTCTTAAAATGATATTAAGAATATTTTATGACAAAAATATTTTATTAATTTATTAAAATATATTAAAATCATAAAATATGGCAAGTATGATAAAAAAAATTTAAAACTGTAATATTTTTTTATTTTATGAGAAAATTTATACTTTATAATTATAATTACACCTAGTTAGTATTAAAAATTCATTTCCATAATTTATATTAAAATATGTCAACCAAGTGGTTAATCCAAATGATAATGTTTAAAATTTCACCCAAACCAACCTAAATTTTAATGCATGGTGATATTTCAAACCTATATTTTTTTCTTTGAATATTTACCCATTTGGAAAAAAATTCATCAAAATGACTTGGTTATAATTTAAACATTTAATATATTCCATGTGAGTCATTTACCTTCCTTATGATAGGGTACCCATTCTATATTTTATTGATAAAAATTTTATCCTTATAGATCTAATAAATCATCTATAAAAACCTCCTCAATATCCTTATTCATGTTATATAGGTTTTGGTATTCCCAAATGACCATCCCCTATGTCATTAATTAGATATATAATGTAGTTTTTTCAAAGAAGAGGTGTCTTCCATGATCAATTACATTCTATTTACATGCTTTTTACCTCATAAATGTTTGTGGTTTTAATAACCCAAGATTTAATAAGATATATTATTTTTAATTTCATTCATATCGTTTGTTGTACGCTACACCAAAATTATCTTGTGCTATACGCAACACTGTATTAGCTTGCAGTATACACAACACTATTCTTTTCTCGTGTCACACACAATTTCGAGTTCGTTTTGTAGAAATTATTCTATGCAACATTAAGTATATATTTTTTAATTGTATAAATGAAATAAGTTTTGAATTATGTTATATGCAACACCAAAGGGAGCTTTCACTACACGCATCTTTGACTTCGCTTGCATTACATGGAATCGCGACCTTCCTCTATAGCGTGTGTAGTACGCAATACTGGATTTCACTAAAAAACAATATATTGTTATAATAGTATTATGGACTATCCATTATGAATAGTATTAACTAAATTTTGAATTCTATAACATTATTATTCATCTTAAAAATTTTCCAAAACATGGTATGCGATAAAAATAAATGTTTCGGGTAAAATAAGTATTTTTCAAAAAAAGTAGTTTTGTCGCCTTTTGATGGCGCACCCACTTTAAATATAGTTTTTGAAAGGTTTATAAGTTAAATTTAAAAAAATTAAATTCTTATTTGGAATCAGGATATAAAACTTTATTGTGGATAAATGTTTTATATTATTCTGATAACATTCATATTTTAATGAATACTAAAAACATACTACATTTTAATTAAAAACAACTTTTTTTAATCGCAAAAATTTATATGGTTAAATTACAATATTAAATGGTTTTAAATTATAAATATAATATATTTTACCATTTAATATAATTTATTTCATTACCATTAATTTTACATTGAATTCATATGTAAAAACATTTCAATATTTGGCAATGTTTCAACTTTTAAAACACGTTTTCTTAACAACAGGATTAATTTTAAAGTAATTACTACAAAATTATGTGTTTTGAATTTTGAAAAATGATTTCCATATTTTAATTAAGTGGGTGTAAATTATTTTAATAGGTTACTTTTATTTATTTTATGATGTTATGAATAGTAACTATGGTAATTTTTATTTACTGCAGGTAAAGGTATATCAGGTAGTTAAGGGTAAAAATAAGATTATAAAATTACCATAACACCTGAAAAAATTATATTGGATGACTAAAAGTAGACTCATATCACATAAGGGTAGTAATAGAATGATTTTATGGACTTTTGACCATGAAAATAATTTAATTGTTATTAAAACCAAAGAAAGTGACAACATGTCACTCTCTTAAAACATATAAGTATAATAATTTTAATTTAGTGATAAACTTCATGAAAAATTGAAAACAAAAAGTCTCCATAAATCTAATAACATTATCTACATCAGGTGAATTTATTTATAATTTTTATGAATTAAATAATTGTCATTAAAGGTTTTACAATAGTGATGTTGAAATTATTTTATTGATTGAAATATTTAATAAATGGTTTTAAAAATATTAAAATAAATATTTTATAAACTATTTAATATACTCCAAGATTTTTTCAGATAAATATGACATGTTATGAATCTATTAAATATTTTAGTTTGAACAAATCCTCTGTTTGGAATTTATTTAAATTCAAATAAATGAATAGTGTCAAAATTGACACTATTGTTATTTTATAAAAATAACATAATATAAAATTGTTTAAAAATAACAAAAATATTTAAAATTTATAAATTCAAATTTATATGGTCTAAAATGTCATAACGTATCCAATTATATACATTTCACAACACATAAGTAAATATTTATAAAAATTTAAAATTTAGAATCTTATTACCACATATAAAATTCAATTGATTAAGTAAGGATAAATCAAGTTGATAAGGTTTTAAATAAATTTCCAAAATTTATAAATTGTATTGTTTGATGCAATTACAACACTATATCATCTAATATTAGAATATGAGTCATTTTTGGAGGTTTTAATGTGGGTTTTTATTTATTATAAATTAATATTTTTGAGGTTTCCAGAGGTTCCCCTCTCCTCCCTTATCAAAGGGCACCTCCTCCCTCTCCTATTAACAGCACCTTGAGCCTTCAAGATCATCCAAAACCTACCCATTTCTCTTCTCCACTTCCCTATAAATATTCTTTAGGTTCTGGTATTCTCAAAAGACCAACTCTAGTCCCTTAAGAGGAAGCTTAAAGGAGGTGCGTCGAAGAAGAGGTAATCTCTTCTACCGATTCATTCAAGTTTCATTCTTCTTCAACTTACTCTTATTTAGTTGTTTCATTGTAATTTAATAAAATCAGTATCACTAATATACAGTTATGATATTATAAATATTAAACAACCACATTTCACCTTATATCTATCCTATGGAAAATGAAATCACCGCGTGTGCGTACTTATAGAATACCGTCTCCACACCGTGGTGTAATCAGGTTTTCCACCACCACCATACCTGAATGGGTATAATGGTGTAAATAATAACTATATATGGTTATTATAACATCATAATGATTCTTATATATTATATCATCCACTCCAAGTCTGTTCAATAATTATGCGAACAATATCATCGCTCATGCGTACATACAGACTACTGTCTCCACAAACATGATGAGATTCATTTTCCATGATTAACCATTAAAGTATGATTATAAAGTATATATAATAAATAATCATTAATTATATTACATAATAATGATACTGGAATTATGTACAAATATGTTTCATTTACTTAATTCCATTCAATTAAATTAGGAAACGAATATAGCGTTCATGCGTACGTACGGCCTACCGTCTCCATGAACGGTGTATTTCATTCCATTTATCGATATGTACTATATATTTATATGCCTAATATATATTATATATAAATAATTTTTTAAATTCTGGAATTATGTAAAGAAGGGTATAAGTAATAATATCATGAACAACAAGTCGAAACATGTATGATAAATGAAACGATTTTACCAAAAACGCTACTTTAACATGGAATTTACGAAAGAACGGGTAATATAAAGTCATAAGTGAACCATATATGATATCATAACAATGAATATGATTCTGTAATAAGTCAATGAAAATATTTAAATCATTATATAGTAGGTTAGGATACATACGATTCACATCGGACATAAGGTAAGGGATAACTTTTCCAATCTCGTTTTTATCTAAGATTGTTTATTCGTAAGTATTTACTAGGGTTATATTTTTCATCCATGTCCATAAAGTGTTTTTCATAAAGTGTTTAATATTATTCCATGTATGTTTAAAGTCATGTTTACCCCTCTTTTAATTTTACTTTTTTTATGGAAGGGATCTTTCTTTTGTTTACCATACGTGGTACTTTTTGACTTTTCTGACCAAAGTACGAGAAGAATGTTTTTTTAACTTATATAGCATGAAATGATTTTTATGGTTTTCATAATGAATTATTTTCACGAATCTTACTCTACTATATTTCACGACAATTTTCAAAAAAATCCTTTTTAATAAAATTTCATGGCATTTTGTGAAAAGAAAATGATTTTAATAAGAAAGGATATTTTCCTCAAGAATTCATTTAAAGTGTTTTATCAAAACCATTTTCCATCAAAGATGACATTATTTCATATGTGTATGATTCAAGTATAATGTCTCTATTATTTACATGGTTCGATTTTTCTTATGATGAAATGATATCCATTTCTTTTATATGGATTATGTTATGATGGGATGATGTTTATGAAACCAATTTTATTTTTTTGGTTATTATGAATGATGTATGTTTATTTTGTAGAAAACGTAAGAATGATTTCATTATGAGACGGGTGGGACCTATATCTCCCTCCAATGCATTGGGTAAAGATTTATATCTCATGAGATAGACGTGGCTGGAATGGGAAGTTAATCTGGATTAGTGATTCAGGACTGGAATGAGGAGTGAACTCGATTCAGTAAGGGACTTTGTCCACTAAGATGGTCTTGGCCGCAATTCCTTCGCTAATATGGAAATAATATCACCTTCTTAATGGTTTTCCATAATTACATGTTTTATTCCCATGCTATTTTATCATGATTGATGTTCCATTATGATCTATGCCTTATGTACTTCCATGTTTTATGTCATTGCTCAAGATTTTGATGTTTAAACATTATGTTCATATTTTTAAGTTAAAATGTATATGGTTTGTTTTATTTTCTCCATGATTACCCTTAATGAGAATTTCAGCTCACCCTTTATATGTTTTCTTTTCCCTAGGATATAAAGAAAGGTTTTTGGTTTGAAAAAAAGGGGGAAGATATTTCTGGGAGATGTTGAAGATCTTTCACCATGATTAGATGATTATGTTTAGAACATCCAAAGACACTAAACTATTACGATCCTTGAGTGTTGGTTTTTATTATGTATTATGTATTCTGAAAAAGTAATGTAATGTCTATGTACGTCAGGTTTGGGGTCTCTACAGTTGGTATCAGAGGAAAGGATTAGTTAACCTTTGAAAACTACGATGAAAAAACTTTAGTGAAATCCCTAGAGATATTTATAAGGTATGTCTAGAGATGTCTTTAAGGTTAATTATAAGTATATTTTATAGTCCTAGAATTACGGGAACGATATTATAATTTAACCTAAGATATTATATATTGAAGGTAATCCCCCATGATTATGATTTTTACCTCTCACACTATTCTTTTTGGGTTTTAGACAATGGATGGAACCTGAAGGAACCATGTTGATCAATGTAATGGAAAATGCAATGATTGTCATCCTGAACAAACCAATGTCATGGGAGATGGAGTGAAAAATATTATTTCTATACTTAAACAAGCTATGAATCATCCAAGACTTCTGAATGAGCAGAGAAGGGAACAATATTCTATTGAGTCCTTCATGAGGCAACATCCACCTTCTTTCAGTGGGTCTTCTGATCCACTTATTGTTGAACAATGTATTATTACCATTGAAATGATATTTTCCATACTTCGTAGTTGAAAACATGAAAAATTTATTATGGATGTTTACCGTTTAGAAGTTGAAGCAGACCAGTGGTGGACACTAATTAAGAATATGAGGCCCCAAGATGAAATTGAATCCATGGAATGGGATAAGTTCAAGAACTTATTTTTCAACAAGTACTTCCCTCATATTCTTCGAACAAAGATAGAAAAGGTGTTCCTTGAGATTAAGAAAAAGGATGATGAATCTGTTGGTATATACGAAGAAAATTTTACAAGGCTTGCAAGGTATGCATCTGGCTTTATCATCCAACCTGAAAGTAAAGTTCATTGATTCTTTAGTGTCTTAAAACCATGTCTTCAATGGGAATTAGCTATAAGATACTTCAGTAGCTAAGAATAAATTTTGTGATGTGCTATCAAGGTAGAACTGGAAGTTGGTGTTACATATCCATCTCATGGTTTTGACAAGAAACGAAAGATCGAGTTCAAAGAAAAATCTCAAAACAATGGTGAAAAGAAGATGAATGTTTCTTTATGCTCAATGTGTGGAAAGATGCATGGTGGATATTGTCTAAAAGGTACTAGAAAATGTTTTTAAGTGTAGAAAATAAGGTCATCGAGCAGTTGAGTGTCGAAGTAATTGGAAAAATGTAGCTAATGATGTGAATAGAGAAAATACTACAGAGAACACTCCACCAACACTTCAATTCTTCACGTGAAAGGAAATGGAGCATTATGCTAATCAATGCCCTAATCCTAGGGTTAATGATGATCGAAGTGAGCAACCACTTAAGGAAAAGGATAAAGGGAAGTCACATGTGATCACTATTTATGATGTTGAGTATGAACATGATGTTTTGGAATGATTAAGTGTTTATGTAATGGGATTTCAATATAGTATCATGGAATATCATTTATGGTATCGTGGAATTTTGGAATATCTATGTATTTGTTTTCAATAATTATATGGTACCAGTAACCATGAAAAGTGATTGAGATATTTTTGGAAAGAAGAAGATATGCGCATAATGAAGGGATAAAGAGAAAATGAAATGGAAGATAGTATTAATGAGCTCATGACTGATATAAGGACAAAGTTATATCATGGTTTGAGTATATAGAATTTTTTATGTGGAAAGAGTTAACTTATTACAGCATTCATGTTTTCACTAAGGTTCAATGGGTATTCATTTTTCAAGAGAATACATGAATAAGGTATTCAAATGTTTGGAATGTGATCAAAAAGATATATCTTGTGATATATGAGGGATAAATGATGGTATTCATGAGCTTGTTATATGACCTTTTTAGTAATCGTTCTATTTATACTATGAGTTTGGAAAGAATTACTTTGGATAAGCCTAAAGATTGGAATCGATTATGTTGAACATAAGTTAGTATTGTTTAAGGCTATAATTTTTTTCGATATTATTAATGGAATGTTCTAATAGTGTAGTTTTAGAAAAGAGACAACCTGTGGAACGGGTGACAACCCGTCGCGTTGGTCGAGGATGTGGGAATCGAACCCACAACTGAAGTGCAATAGGACTATATTGCCTACCACTGGCCTACAGAGAGTCCCTGGTTAGTAGAAACTAGTTTTATTTTATTAAGAGGTATGATAGATGAAGTATAAGTCCATTTTTGGAACCATATAATATTAATCTCACCATAAGATGGACTTATGTATATAACGTTTGCTAATCCTATGTTTGAGACATATGGAATGACCTATCATTCTATCTTATGATCTACTAACACTTCACAAAAGATAACTTCATCTTCATTTCATTAAGAGATGAAGTGGAAATTGGTCAAGGCATTAGCAATGGTAAGATTGTACCAAAATTAAGTATGTATTTATTTTAATTAAAAAACTCTTCAACATTTGGGAAATGATCTTGAAAACCAAAAAAAATTCCTAGTTCCCTCATATCTGATGAATTAGATGATACCATAGATCATCACAAATTTATGGCTTTGCAAATAATGTCTTTTTCATAGCCATGTTCTCTACCACTCTCTATCAGAACTTGATGGTTATATTTCTCTTGCATATCTATATTATCACTTATGTTCTCCTATGTGGAAACCCAATGATGAGTTAATTTAGGTAATCGTCACATTTCATACTTCAGTTTCTAAAAACAAGTTTTAGTATTCCTTTTTACGATGTGGGTTTCTATGAAAGAAACTCTCATGTAATAAACCATTTATAACCCCGAAGAATTTCGAGGGTGAAATTCCTTTTAAGGGTGGTAGAATGTAACACTATGAGATTTTATAAGATATATTATTTTTTATTTATTTCATATATTGTGTTTTACTCTACACAAAAATTATCGGGTTCTATACGCAACATTGTATTAGCTTGCAGTATACGCAACACTATTCTTGGCTCGCGTTACACACAATTTCAACTTCGTTTTGATGAAATTATTCTACGCAACATTAAGTATAGAATTTGTTTAATGTATAAATGAAATTAGTTTGGAATTATGTTATATGAAACACCAATGGGAGATGGCACTACATGATTCCTTTACATGGCTTGCATTACACACAATCAAGACCTTCCTCGATAGCGTCTGTAGTACGCAATACCGGATTTCACTAAACAACGATATATTATTATAATATTATTATGGACTAGACGTTATGAATAGTATTAACTAAATTTTGAATTTTATAACATTATTATTCATCTTAAAAATTTTCTAAAACATGGTATTCGATCCAAATAAATTATTCGGGTAAAATAAGTATTTTTCCAAAAATGCAGTTTTGTCACCTTTTGATGGCGCACCCACTTTAAATCTAGTTTTTGATAGGTTTATAAGTTCAATTTTACAAAATAAAATTCTTATTTGGAAATAGGATATAAATATTTACTTTGGATAAATTTTTCATATTATTCCGATAACTTTCATATTTTAATGAATAGTAAAAATACGCTATATTTTAATTAAAAACAAATCTTTTCATCGCAACAATTAATATTGTTAAATTATAATATTGAATGTTTTTAAAGTATAAATAGAATATATTTTTATCATTTAATATAATTTATGTCATTACCATTAATTTTACATTTAATTCATAGGTAAAAACATTTTAATCTTTGGAAATGCTTTAACTTTTAAAACCCGTTTTATTAAAAACATGATTAAATTTAATTTAATTAATGCAACTTCTGTGTTTTTTATTTTGAAAAATGGATTCAATATTTGAATTCAGTGAGTCCAAATTATGTTTATAGGTTAATTTTTTTTGATATTACGAATAGTAACTACATTAATATTTATTTACTGTAGTTAAAGGTAAATCGGGTAATTAAGGGTAAAAATAAGATTATAAAATTTTCCTAACACCTTCCAAAATACTATTGGATGACTAAAAGTAGACCTATATCACTTTAGGGTTTTAATAGATTCATTATATAGACTTTTGACCCCGAAAATAATTTAAATATTATTAAAACCAAAGAAAGTGACAACATGTCACTCTCTTAAATATTATCAGTATAATAATTTTAATTTAGTTATAAACTTCATGAAACTTAAAACATGAATAATATCCAGAAACCTAATAACTTTATTTACATAATTTGAATTTATTTAAAATTTTTAAAAAATAAATAATTATCATTTAAGGTGAAACAATAGTGATGTTGAAATTATTTTATTGATTGAAATATCAAATAAATGGTTTTAAAAATATTAAAATAAATATTGTATGAATTATTTAATATAATCCAAGAATTTTATATATAAATATGACATGTTATTAATATATTAAATATTTTATTTCAAACATATCTTCTGTTTGGATTTTATTAAAATTCAAATAAATGAATAGTGTCAAAATCGACACTATTGTTATTTTATAAAAATAATATAATACAAAATTGTTTAAAAATCACAAAAATATTTAACAGTTGTAAATTAAAATTAATTTGGTCTTCAATGTTATAAATTGTCCAATTATGTACAATTCACAACACATAAGTAATTATTTATAACAATTTAAAATTTAGAATCTTATTACCACAAATAAAATTAAATAGATTAAATAAGGATAAATCAAGTTGATAAGGTTTAAAATATATTTCCAACATGTATAAATTTTATTTATTGAGGATATTAAAACCCTATATCATCTAATCTTCGAATATGAGTCATTTTTTGAGGTTTTTGTGTGGGGTTTGATTTATTATAAATTAATATTTTTGAGGTTTCCAAAGGTGCTCCTCTCCTCCCATATAAAAGGGAACACCCTCCCTCTCCTATTCACAACACCTTGAGCCTTCAAGATCATAAAACCCCTGACCATTTCTTTTATCAACTTCCCTATAAACGTTTCGGAGGTTCTGGTCTTCTCAAAAGACCAACTCTAGTCCCTTAAAAGGAATCTCAAAGGAGGTTCCTCGAAGAAGAGATAATCTCTTCTACCGATTCATTCATGTTTCTTTCTTCTTCCACTTCCTCTTCATTAGTTGTTTCATTGTAATGTAATAAAATAAGTATCAATAATATACTGATATGATATTATAAATATGAAACAACCGCATTTCACCTTATATCCATCCTACAGAAAATGAAATCACCACGTGTGCGTACGTACAGAATATCGTCTCCACGCCGTGGTGTAATCAGTTTTTCCACCACCACCTTACTTGGATGAGTATAATGGTTCAAAGAATAATGATATATGGTTATTATAAAATCATACTGATTCTGAGATATTATATCATCCACTCCAATTCTGTTCAATAATTATGGGAACAATATCATCACTCGTGCATACATACGGACTTCCGTCTCCAAGAATGCGATGAGATTCATTTTCCCTGATTAAACATTAAAGTATGATTATAAAGTATATATAATAAGTAATCAATAAAGATATTACATAATAATGATAATGGATTTATGTACATATATATTTCATTTACTTAATTACATTCAATTCAATAATGAAACGAAAACAGCGTTCAAGCGTACGTATGGCCTACCGTCTCCATGAACGGTGTATTTCATTCCATTTATCGACCTCTCATATATATTAATATGATGAATATATATTATATATAAATCATTTTTTACATTCTGGAATTATTTAATTCAGGATATAAGTAATAATATCAAGATCAACAAGTCGAAACATGTATGATAAATGAAACAATTTTACCCAAAACGCTGCTTTAACATGGAATTTAGGAAAGACCGGGTAATATAAATTCATTAGTGAACCATATATTATATCATAACAATGAATATTATTATGTAATAAGTCAATTAAATTATTTAAATAATTATATAGGAGGTTTGGATACATACAAATCATATCGGACATAATGTAAGGGATAACTTTTCCAATCTCGTTTTTATCCGAGGTTGTTTATTCGTAAGTATTTACTGGGGTTATATTTTTCAAACATGTCCATAATATGTTTTTCATTAAGTTATTAATATTATTCCATGTATATTTAAAGTCATGTTTACCCCTCTTTGACTTTTACTTTGTGTTAAAGAAGGGATATTTCTTTTGTTTACCAGACATGGTACTTTTGGACTTTTCCGACCAAAGTACAAGAAGAATGCTTTTTTAACTTATACGGCATTAACGGATTTTTACGGTTTTCATAACACCTTATTTTCATGAATATTACTCTACCATATTTCATGACTATTTTCAACAAAATCCTTTTATTTTAAAATTTCATGGTATTTTTTGAAAAGAAAATGATTTTGAATAAGAAAGGATATTTTCCTCGAGAATTCATTTCAAGTGTTTTATCAAAACCATTTTCCATCTAAGATGACATTATTTGATATGTGTTAGATTCAAGTATAATGTGTCAATTATTTACATGGTTTGATTTTTCTTATGATGATATGATATCCATTTCTTTTATATGGATTATGCTCTGATGGGATGATGTTTATGAAACCCATTTTAATTTTTGGGTTATTATGAATGATGTATGTTTATTTTGTGGAACACGTAAAAATGATTTCATTATGAGATGGGTGGGACCTATATCTCCCTCCAATGAATTGGTTAAATATTTATATCTCATGAGATAGACATGGTGGGAATGGGAATTTAATCTGCTTCGGTGATACAGGACTGGAACGAGGAGTGAACTGGATTCAGTAATGGACTTTGTCCACCAAGATGGTCTTGGAAGCAATGACTTGGCCACTATGGAAATCATATATTGTGATTAATGGTTTTCCACAATTACATGTTTTATTCCCATGCTATTTTATCATTATTGATGTTCAATTATGATCTATTCCTTATGTACTTCCATGTTTTATGTCATTGCTCATGATTTTGATGTTTAAACATT
This sequence comes from Viscum album, assembly GCA_963277665.1. Classification (NCBI taxonomy): domain Eukaryota; kingdom Viridiplantae; phylum Streptophyta; class Magnoliopsida; order Santalales; family Viscaceae; genus Viscum; species Viscum album. Next base: position 1,055,421,034 of record OY728119.1, on the reverse strand, counting down.
CTGTTCATGTTTTAAAGTTCAAATTTATAGGATTTGTTTTATTTTCTCCATGCTTACCCTTACTGAGCATTTGATCTCACCCTTCATATTTTTTCTTTTCCCCGGGATATAAAAAATGGTTTTAGGTAAGAAAACAAAAGGGGAAGATCTTTATTGGAGATGTTGAAGATCATTCACCATGATTAGAAGATTATGTTCTGAGTTTCCAAAGACACTAAACTATAATGATCCTTGAGTGATGGTTTTTGTTATGTATTATGTATTTTGAAAATGTAATGTAATGTCCACGTACGTCATGTTTTGGGTCTCTAAAATGGAATATATAATAAAATAATAAATTTAGTATCCAATATATAATGAAATATTATTAAGATTATTGAATAACTATTATTTAACCAATTTTCCATCAATTGAAAATGATATCATCATCCATGCATACGTGTGGAAATCCACATCCATGAAGTGATGTGTGTTTACACTTAGTTCCGTCACAGTGTCTAAAAAATAAAAACCAGAAAAACCATAGAAAAAAAGTAGAAAACACATAATGAAATTCTAGATTAAAAATGTCATGAGCATTGGATCACCCTAGTCAGACCAAGGATTCATCGGCCTGGAAGGTACTTGCAAGCCCTAATATAGTGGGCAACCTACTTGCACACCCAGTCTAATTTCACCCAGGGTCCTTTTTTCCTATAAATAGACCCTTGGGACCTTCTTTTATACGAAAAAATTTCCCTAAAGCCTAATTGTTGCTCTGGTCTCCCTTGTGCTTCGCCCAAGTCTTCTGAAACATTCATGGTAGTTCATTAAAACATAAAGAAGAGTAATTGAAGGAGGTTCATAAGACTTATGTCCTTTTAGTGTTTGAAATCAATAACAGTAGCACACCTAAAGCGCACAACCTCCCTAAATCAGAAACACTTGTATTCCATCCAATTATTAACATCCATATTTTTTGTCACTGAAGTGAACATTAGGTCGCCCAAGCCTACTAGAATTCCAATACTTGTGTTCTATTACTCACTTGGGTGACCCACATTGATTCACCTTCTCTCATCAATCTAAAATCCATTAAGCCCTCTTCAAATCCATTCATAGCAAGGATTCTTCTTCATTGGTTCCCTTGTCCGAAAGGGATTCTATTGAGACCTCCACTAAAACCACATAGCTTATCAAAAATTCTATAATGGAACATCAGTGTGTCTCTTATTTGTGTTTTTATATCCACAGTCAGAGGTTTCCCATATTTTTTTCACAATGGGGTTATGATTCGGTGAGTTTCTGTGGGTTTGTATATCCAGAGTCACATGGACCTTTCTTCTAGGAACAGTGTTGAGAAGTTCCTAGTTTGGAGGATTATGGTTTTGGTTATGTCCTCCCAATTGCTTCTCTATTACCCATAACCTCAGGTCTCTGGTAGGGAATGTATGGTTCACCCTTTCTTTTCCATGAAATAAATGGAGAAATCTCCCTCCCTTATCGAGATCAAAAGGTAATACATCCTGGTTTAATCAGTTAACCTTTCAAGTAGGATGATGTAGTCTCGCTCCTCTCTACTTCTTTCACCTTCACTCCTTCCATACATTGGACCCTTGTCCAATGTAAATAGAATATAGGGAAGGCTCATCACCTTTATCCCTTCCCCGGTCGCCTCAACCTCATCCACTGTCGTCACCATAGGCAAAACCTCTTCCACCAGTGGAGGATGAAAAGTGTTGGTGCCTTGTCGGAATTTTTGACATCCTCATGTTTCTCACATTGAGCATGACTCACCTGGTCGTAGAGATTTTTTAGGATCACAACATTTTCAAAAGACTTCTTGAACTAAGAGAACTCTCATTCCTGTTAAAAAATGATACGTAGAACGCATGCTTGAATTCCGGATATCAAAAGGGTTCCCTTCCTAAAAGGGTTCACCCAATCATGTCCCCTAAAATGTTCAGATTTTATGCATGAACCTTTACACAATGAATGAAGTATGATAACTCTTATTCCCATTATATTTAGGATACATAATAAGCCTTCTTAAGGCCCGAGCTCAATGGATATCCTCTTCTGGAAGCTAACCCTATTTCCATTAATCTTGGAATCCCCCTTATAAATAAGCCACAAATTAAACCCCCAAATCATCAAGACATCCTTTTTATGAAGTAATCCCTAAATCATTTCACTAAAAGTACTGTAATCTCCTTTGAAACTCATTGAAATACATGGTCTTTGATTCTCATTCAAATGGGATATGTTGGAAGCCTCCTTGAGGTTAAAACCCAACACTTCAAGTCAACCATGTTCTCCTTACTACATATTCCCCACAGGGTCTAGTCTTACTTGGAAACCCATATTTATGCCATGTTCCTTGGGCCTATTAGGCATAAGTACCACACCAAACCTTAACTAAGAAACTTTTTCATAGAGGTCCTTATCTCATGACCTTAAAAGGAATGACGTGTCTCATTAAGTGACACCAAACAACAAGGGTTCTAATTCCTTTCAAAATGATATGCAGGTAGCCCATTTTATGGGTATGATCCCAAATTCAAAACAAACCTTCCTCTCCCTAAACAAAAATAAATTCTAGAGTGTCCCACTGAGTGATATAAAAAACCAGTATCATCATAACGATGATGAAAAAACTCTAAATAGTATATGAGAGGATAACATTTATGGAGAACATCGAATACATAAGAATATCTATGTTAATGAAGTAACATGAATGCATACAGATGATTCTAAATTTCAAACATGTAAATAAGTGGTTAAAAATTCTAAGGTAAACCTATGTCATACATGGTGAGTTAATAAGGATTCATGAAAATATCTTAAATTTATATAGAGAGTCTTGGAGTAGACAATAATTCCCCCCAAAAGGGTGTAATGAGTCTGACCTCCCATCATATCAACCATTAAATGTTCTTAAGTATCCTAAAGTTCAAACATTATGAAAGATTTCCTTTGGAAAGAAGATCCATATTGGATAAAGAACTATTGGATGTTTTTGGTTCCATAAATAAATCCAATGGAAACCTCTTGGAAGCAGTGATTATTATACTAGAACACACATTTCAAGGGACTATCAAACAAAAATGGTGAACCTGACATGAATCCTTAACCTAGGTAATATTGTTTCCCACCTATCAAGACCGTATCAATTGATAAAGGAATGCCAGACATTGGAATTAAGCATGCATGTATCCAACTAAAATATGTTGCTTTAATGGATTTTATTGTTTTTCTCAAGGTTTTTAGCATAACTACCATCACTCCAAAATGGCTTCCTTCAAGTTTACACTTGTGAATTTTCCGTCCACTGCTCAAGATGGATCCTCATCCACGGGAAGGACAACATCACCCACTCAGCGTCTTCCAAACTGGGTCTCTATTGTACCGGTTAGGTAATACCGTCATCACGGTAATATCTCAACCCTGGAGGCCACCCTACAGGCTCTCCTAGTTAATAACTAACCTCGATCTTTTCGTCTGGGATGATTGATGGTTAAGAAGTAGAAGGTGTCAACAACCATCTTCAACTATTTTGGGTCCTTATCCATGGAATGAAAAAACAAGTCCCTCCTTTTCTATAGGGATATGGATCAAGAGTCCACTCAACGCCTCAATTAAAAGATATAGGGGTCATTCCTAAGGACTCCCAACAACAATTATGACTAGATGAATTGTGCAGTAGTGAACACCAAACGTGATGGGGGTGTTGCCTCTAGATGTTCATCCCAGATCTCTCAGACCCAGGATAACAAAAAGAACCATCAGGGACAACTACCGGACAATAGGGAGAATATATGTACCATTTTACCATCCATAGAAGCCCACCAACCTAACTTGATGGAAAACAACAAGAGGGAAGATACAACTCGTCCATACTAATTCTGCTTCCCAGTAGACTCGTCTAATAGTGACCCACCAATCCTGCCAGGAAAATCTCGTGGAATAATATGAACAGGCACATAAAGCTACTTACAAATTATCATCCAGTCAAGAGGGTCATATGACTTCATTTTTGGACTCCCGCTAATTAAATATGGGGGAAACTGCTAAATAGAAACATGCACCTGATTACACTCACCAATTCTTCCATGAGTCTCATATGCCAGTATTGAAATACATTCATCAACCATTATGGATGGAAAACAGCCATCAGGTACCTACACCAGCCATCATTCGTCAAGCATGCCAACAATCTTATTTTTCAGCACTTTGAGAAATTAGTCAGAAAGCTCCGACGACAAACCTCTGGCAGACTCAACTATCTACCCCCATACATGAGTACTGTCAGTATCCAATGATTGGAAAAGGATGGAAGGAGTAGACCCATACACCTACACAAGATATGGAATGAACGTATATTATCGTTCCACCTGCTGAAGTCACCAAACAAATCTTATAAATAGTGAAAAGGAAAACAAAATTTTTTTCCCACATTCTAGAAGTATGCCAGAATATAATAACAACAACTTCAGCAGTACCAGGGGAACATACACATAATATTTTCCCCAAACCAAGGATGACACACCCGCAGGACATCCCATAGTAGATACATACCTCTATTGCATTCTCATAGGGTTATGGGGCATACTCCCCCGTATCATACGGATAAGCGGATCGGGAACTTACACCCTTTCCTAATGGAGGTAATCGTCACATTCTGAAGATCATTATAAGGAAGGAACTTACACCTACCCATGATAACCACTTCTCCAAAAATATCGCCCCAACTAAGTGTAAGAGAGCATCTAAGGATATGTCTCGCCAAACATAGTAGGAAAATCAATATCCAAGTTGTGATCTATCTCCTATAAATTCTGGCGTTCTTGAAACACTCATCCATTTATTTGTTGCATCTCAAGAAGAAACACTCTCATGACCAAATTATGGGGGTAGTAGTAGTAATTCTAAAGTTCACCATTAGACACTTAATCATGATAACTTGCTTCATGAAAATTCGGTCAATATAGAGATCCTATCTCTGGATGAGAGCCACAGAAACCCTCAGTGTGGCCAAAAGTCCAAGGAGAAAGAGGATTTATCCCTTTCTGTAATCCACCACGGTGGTTCTCCTCATGATGTAATTTTATGCAAAAGTTTTCTCTGTAGTAGTATTTCACATTGTCAATATAATTATATAATTAAAAATGTAGTAAGGATAAATCCCTCTTTTTTGGAGGCACTTGCCAACACATGGCCATTCATGTGTAATACCTTTTCATTAATGGGTGAAATAATTACTCAACCAGAAGACTTCTTAAGGGAACTATCATTCTCCAAACCACCCTTGGGTCATTTTTCATCTAATAAATCAGAGGAAAAAGTGACTGATTCCATTATTTTTAATAAAATAATCTAGAAGAATCCACTTTAGTCTGACCAAGTGGATAAACCATTAGTGAAGTATGATCAAGATATGTTAAACAAGAGAAAACAATTGTCTAAAGGTTAAATACCAATCATTTTCTAGCCTTTGAAAAAATTTCAATACAACATTTAGGAATTGAATCCTAAGATTTCATGCATGATGACTGCCTCGACTTTTGGAAGACTCTTCGTCATTTTAAAACAAAAGTATTACCATATGATGAATATCAAAATAATGTAATGGTAATAAAAGGGTTTCTATAGAAAATTGAATTGGAATCTCTCTTAGTTTCCAAACATCCAAAGGTTGAAAAGAAACCAAGTACCCTTTAGCGTGCTTGACTCAGTGCTCTAAAAAGTCTATGCCAGTTAATTTATTATACCATATCTAGTATTCATATCAGAGGTTGGGGTGCACATGTAAAATTTCATTTCACTAATGTCCCAAATCGTTAAATCCCAATAAAATTGGTCTGATGCAATGTTATTACCCACAGCCAGCTATAATCGACAAATTTTGTTTGAAATCAAGTATATGCTCAAGAATAGGCCTCAAGTAGCTCTCATTAGAGCTGGGCCCAACGAATGCAAGCTATATAGATACTTTTGCATCAATAACCTAAGAATCTTAAGCATGTCGCTCGCTTAGAAGATGTCAGCCATCAGAAATTGAAAATTTGTGAAATAGCACATAGATCTTCTTAAATAGGTGATTTTATTGGTTGTCAGATAATGCACCCAACTAAGGTCTGAACCAAAATTCACAAAATTAAAAGGGAAGATGTGTGAATCTCAACTATAGTAGTTCAAGATCCACCGAGCCTATAGGGATGCAGGCTTGTTTAATTCAAACTTTGAATTCTATAAACAAAGTTCAAAGGTTTGAAGAAAAAGACCAAGAACAGCCCCATCCTACATGGTTAGGGGCTTTTCAAATCAAACATACCCTCTTCAATGGAAATTTCTTTTCTACCAATTAGGGAAGAAGACACAAAGAGATCACACAACTGAATTATCCATGGATTCCATCTGGGTAATTCTCTACTAGAAAATTTCTAGGAATTCAACATACATGAGAATGGAGTCTCGTGGAAGATACCGAAGGATATGATCTTATAGAGATACTAACAGAATTCCGTAAATGTAATATGCATCAGTAAATATCATTAACACCATTGTAGTTGATCCTCCAAGAAAATGGGACTAGTTCATGGGAATCAAGAGATGAAATTCTTATCCATAATATGGTACACACTAAAGAAAATGAAGGATGTGTGTGTACTCAAAATCAGATGCTTACCCAGAATCTTAGTATGCCCTTAAATAATCAAATCCCACCCCTTAAGAGGGTATTTAAGAAGGGGAATGGTAAAATTCAGATCACATCTCACTTTTTCACTAGATAAGGTCAATCTGTTTCACATGAATGAATATTTGAACAAAAAGAAGAGGAGATGAAAGTGTTGAAAACACTCAATACAGAGTTACGTCGAAGAAACTCTTCTACTAGAAATACTACTCACGTAGATCCCCACTTGAAGATCTTGTAGGATCTCCTCAGCAAAGAGGATTGGTGTTTACTACAGTTGTGGAAAATGAATGACTTCCTTTGGGTATACATCCATGGATGGATCAGACACATCATTATAGGCATGTTCTCATGGGTTATCTAAGACAAATACCAGCAGAACCCCCACCAGTTGTTTTTCCAGTCACTGCACTAGTTTAAGCACCACCTTCTATACATGTACAAGTCCCAACTCATTCATATGTTCACCATATTCTTATGAACATAATTGAGGTATTAAAAAAATGTTTGGAAGCTATGGAAGAATGGGGCGCACCAGTTCAGCCGGAAAAAGAGCTTACCCTTAGTTGGTGGATCTGATCTCTCCCCCACCAATTTTGTTGTATACTATATTACCAATCATTAATGGTTTGGGAGATCCAGAACAACACTTAATGCATTTCATTAATCATTGTGATCCCAGGATGGGGAATCCAAAATAACAAGAAGTAGTAAATATTAGGTTTTTTTGCAGTCATTATGGGGACCAGATTTTTTACAGTATACAAGATAGAAATCTCAATCAATTATTGGATGGGAAGATATATGCCAGAAAATCCTCCTTCAATTCATCTCAACACTACTGAAGACAATAATTTTTTATCTTAATAATTGAAAGAAAAAGAAAATTAAATATTTTTCAGATTTCATTACTTGATGGAAAGAATTAACATATTCCCTAAATCTATAACTACCACAGGATGAGTTTCTACCAATTTGTGTGAAAAATATACAAGATGAGTTAGGCACACCACTGATCCATATGAAATACATAGGAGGGTTTCAAGACCATGTTTCAATTTCCCTACAGGTGGAGGATTCCATTGTGGAAACAATAGCTACAACTTGTGTAATTCCATCAAATCTGGGATGGAAAATAGGGAAAGCAGAGGCTTATACAGTCGCACTCAAGCAAGAACACATTCCTACTTCCATTTCAAAACCATCATCATAACAAAGGGCTTTGCCTTCCTTGCATCAGTAGTAATGACCAACTCATCAAGATGATCAAAGATATCAAAGGATGAAATAGTTTGAGGAGTTATAGAATAAATTTTATTCTTTCTAGAATGAACCGGTTCCCAGTTACATCATCTCGGCTATTAAAAATAATTTTGTTCAGTTTCCATGGATCTATAAACAATACAAAGAAGGATTTGAAGATCTTCTGAACTATTTTCCCTTTCAACGGATGTTGGGGCATCTCATTCATAATTTTTTTGTTTTCAATGACCTCCTGCGAAAAATGGAAGACTCTGGAAAAGTGAAATAGAGACATTCATCATACCCATTAGCATGTGTTACTACTACTAATCAAAAGGAAGAAAGCGAATGGAAGGACATCAAAAGTAAAAATGAACAGAAATATGATGATTGGATGATTTGTAAAATGATCAACCAAACTCATGCCATTCTCCAAACACAGTTGGATCACCCGAGTGTGTCTTCTGCTACTCCCACCATAGCAAAACCACCTTCTTCTATAGATTAGTCCCCCAAAGGTCAATCCTCAAAGAAGCAACATGATCAGAAGGGAAAAGACAATTCAAAAAAGACGTTCTCATGTCAAGGCCAAAGTTGTCTTTGACTCCAGCATATTTCATGCCATCTATTTCAAAAGAACGAGCATCGCCTTGCCAAACAGAATAACCAGAACTGATCTTCCAAGTAGAATCTTCATCAGATAAATAATTTATCTTTCGTTCCATAAAAATTATCCAGTTAACGGATCACTGTGCTGATGATGATTCTAGTTATGATGAGCCTGAGTTCCTTATACATAACTGGGGAACTAGAGGAAGAATAAAAAGTCCATGATATAGGGGACGAAGTGGTTATTCTAGATGCCACTATTTTAACACCACCCCTTATCGAACCGTATATGTGGCATAAACTCAGGGGAGAGCCCTTCAGTGGGCTCAACATGAACCAGGAATCCCCCCCCCACATGACAAAATCAATCCTCACATGATTATTTTGGAGGTTTGAATAGATGTTATACCATCATTATCCCAGTAAGTAGATAGACCATGTTAGTATAATCTACCAAAGGCAAGTATATTTCTAGTTTCTAGTCTCACAGAAGGTACATCTATATCAGGAATGTCAACTTACTAGGAACCTAAAAAATTTCATCTCTATGCTCGGAAACACATCCCTCTAGACCAAAATTACATTATTTTGAAACATCTATACCATGTACGGGAAAATTTTTAAATTTTGGATTCCTTGAATCTTCCAAAATATCTTTAAGAAGAACTTATTAAGTCTTTCACAAGTCCTCAAGAATTTGAAACAGATGTTTCTACACTTGACGTTTACTGAATAGAGAAGGATCTTGGAGAATTTCATGTAGTTATATCTATTATGGATATAGATGAATATGATATTATATATGGACATATCAATCCCTTGTATCTATCTGGAAGGGTCAATGACATAGAAATGTGATGAGCCTTCATTTATAATGGCTCTGGAGTCAACCCCATTCCTATTCATTCACTTTGTCGATTAAGCCTCATAGAATATGACATATCTCCTTCCACTTTTATGTTGCAAGGTTATGACAAGAATGGGCAAGAATATCTAAGTGAGATTACACTCAGAACTTAGTTTGGAGATCTTCTGTCTAATTCATTTTTCATGGTTGTTCTTCAGGACACATCCTTCAACAATCTTCCTGGAAGGCCTTGGCTACATCAACATGCATCCATTACTTCGTCATACCACCAATGTCTCAAGTATTTTTTTCAATAGTCAAATCGGGACATTGTATGGTGAAAAGGATCTGTTCAAAACATTTGAATCTCAGTATATTAAGGAAGAATTTTATCAAAAGAAAGGAACAATGTCCATGATAAAGAAGGTAACTAGAATCAATGCTCTGATTGGCTTCGAAAATATCCCACCAAACCCATTCATACATTTGATTATAGATTAAGTATTTTCTATCAATCTAATTGAAAGGGTAAAACCAAATCCCAGAACTCATCTAGGGACTTCTGTAATGTCAATTGAGGCAATAGATCTTGATAGCAAGGGAGAAATTGTTGATTTATCAATATGTTGTGAAATCTTAAATGGAGACATCTTCATTTCATCTACTAAACTTTAGAAAGTTTCTACTTCATCAATCAGACTAGAAGAAGTCGTAGCAATACTATAGGAAGACAAGGATATTGATTCCCAACCCATTATATCCTCTGTAATGATATAGGAAGTCCCTTCATTGTCAGTAGTTTTTGAAATGGTGGAATCTTCATCCAGATGTTCAAATATTGACTCCTCTCCTTGCTCTAAAAGGTTTCCTACATCACCTACTATGAAAGTATAAATAGAATAAGCTACATGTAAGGAAGAAGAAGAAGAAGAAGATCTTAGGGACACTCCTCCAAAATTTGTGGAAGGTTTCTCTACCACTGTGGATGATCTCAAAGAAATAAATATAGGTACCAAAGAAGATCCACCCCCACTCTAATTAGTGTGTCCATGACTTCTGAAGAGAAAGATATGTTTACCTCATTTCTAATGCAACATCGACATATATTTTCTTGGAATTATACTTAAATGCAAGGTCATAATCTCAATGTATCCCCTCATCATTTGGGTTTTCCTTAATAACATCAAGGATTAATACAGGTCGTAAGAAGAACACACCCAACACATGCCTCTATAATTGAAGATGAATTCAATAATCTTATAAAGGCTAACTTTGTCTAGGAGGTTCAATTCCCAAATGGCTGGACAATAATGTCCCAATAAAAAAATAATGGGATAATATAAATTTGAATTGATTTCAGAGATCCTAACTGGAATTTTCAAAAAGATAACTTTCTAGTTTCGATCATAGAGCCTTTAATTGATGCAACAGCTGGCTATAAAGATCTTTTCTTTACGGATGCTTACTTTGGGTACCATAAAATATGCATGGCCCAAGAAGATTATGATTCTACAAACATCAAAGCTCCTGATGGTGTGTTTTGATATTGGGTAATGCCCTTTGTCTTAAATAATGAAGGGGAAAACTATCAATGTGCCACACACTATATCATCACACCATTCTTAGGAAAATTTTTCGAATGTTATGTGGATGATTTGGTGGTTAAATCCAGAAAACATTACTATCATTTGGATGACCAATAGGCCATATTTAAAACATCAGCTACATAATTTGAGGATAAACCCCATTAAAATGTGCTTTCGGGGTATCCTTAAGAAAATATCTTGGCTTTCTTGTGTGCCATCTTAGCTTGGAAGATGATTCTAAGAAAACCAATGCAATCCATAGCATGTCACCTCCTCAAAATTTGAAAGAATTAAGAGGAATATATAGACACTTGACCTATATTCGACTCTTTATCGCGTATTTATCTTGGAATTGTTTTACATTACCTAGATTAATAATGAAGGGAGTCACCTATTAATGGACAGAAGACTGCCAAGAGGAATTTGACACACTCAAGAAATATCTCTTGATTCTACCAGTATTAAGGCCACATGTTGATAGAAGACCACATATTCTGTATGTTTCTGCTTTAGAGAGATCACTAGGTGCCTTCCTTTACTTAAAGAACGATGTTTGGAATGAAACCCAATTTTACTATCTCACTCGAACTATGCTTGATACAGAAACATTGTATTCAAATATCGAGAAGTGTGACCTAGAATTAATCTTTGCAGTTCATAATTTTAGGCACTACCTACAACATCATGAGGTCCAATGGGTTTTTCTCAATAACCCACTCAAATTTATCATCAGTCACCCTCTGCATATAGGGTGTTTGGCACAATGGGTAGTTATTTTGCAATAGTTTAATATCTGGTTTGTGCCTCATAAGGAAATAAAAGGAAAAAGTCGGGTCGACTTCTTTGCTAAGAATCCTTCTGTGGAAGATACATTATCCAATACTGAACATCCTTATAAAGAGGTATTCTCTATTCGCGATAATCCAAAAACATGGTAAATTCTAATTGATGGTGCTTCCATGAGTCCAATGGGGAATAGAATTTAAAACCCTAAACTCAACAAAGATGGATTAGGAATTGAAGTTATCTCCCTAGAAAATGTAGTGTTTCTATATTCCTTCTTGTTTTCAAAAGGTAGTACCAAAAATGTGGAAAAATATCAAGCCCTCATTGTAGGCCATGAATTGGCACATTAGGTAAAAGGTAACCACATGAAAGTGAAAGGTGACTCAGAGTTTGTAATCAAACAAATCCATAGAGATTATTCTATCAAAAAAAGAAGATTTAATCCCATTGTGTTATTATTTCATAGGGTTAATGGTTGAATTTGCATCAAAGGTGACATTTTACTATTTCCCATGATGAAAAAACACCCAAGATGATGCACTGTATAATGCAGCTACAACCCTAGAAGATCAAAATCCGGATGAGACAATCATCAAAATAGCCCATCGTTGTGTGGTCTCAACTTTCGTTCAAACTAAAATGTATTAAATTACTAAAATTATCCCTATTTCTGAGACATATGGTCATACCATTGGATTCTTGACACCCATCACGGAATACCTTCAAAATGGATTACTTACACTAGATAGAGCTAAAAAAGAAAGGATCTGATGAAGAGTGGCCAGTTTTACTCTTTATGATAGTCCAGATCACTAGATGATCCTATAAAAATGAGGATTTGATGGAATCCTCTTTAGGTTTATTGATGGATATGAAACTGTTGTTGTCATGAAAGATGTACATTCAAGATCTTGTGGTTCTCACCAGTCTAGGAATAGGCTTTCTGATCAAATCTAAATGCTTCGATACTTTTGGCCTTCAATGAGACAAGATTTCAAAGATTTCACTCTGAAATGTCATCCATTCCAAGTGCATTCCAACTTCATTCATCAACCCCCAATGTTGTAATATACAACTAAATACTCTTAGCCATTTTCTATATGGGGAATTGATGTATTAGGGCTTTATCCTCTAGCTACAGCTAATCAGTTTAAGTATATTCTTACTACAACTAACTACTACTCCAAACGGGTTGAGGAAATACATCTCAATGAAATCAGAGCCAAAAGGAATGTTATTTTTGTCAAAACTAACATCATCACCAAATTTGGTGTCCCTCATACTATATTAATGGACAATGGCACCAATTTTTGTTCTGTTGTGGTAAATAATTAATATCAGGAGAAAAATATGAAATCCAACCATTCATATTGTTATCATCCAGTGACCAAGGGATAAATAGATGCCTTCAATAAGACCTGATCAAATATACTCAAGAATATTATGGATAAATATATGAAATCATGGCCAAATAAGATTTGGCATGATTTATGGGATTATCGGACTACTACCCGTACTTCCACTTAGGCATCCCATTATTCATTGGTGTATAGAACAGATGCAGTTTTTTCAATTGAAATTCAATTTCCTTCACATAGAGTTTCAATATTTGATCAATTTTCTATAGATGAGATGTCTCATAAAAAATTTAATGAGAATTAATGATAAGATGAAAAAATATTTCATATTTTGAATCATTTAGAAGTCTATCAAAACAGAATAGCGCGAGCCAATAACAAGAATATTTTTCTCTACCAATACGTGACACTTGAATTGATACTTTGTGTAACTGCACAAAATTTCCTCCTAACATGACTCTAAACTATACAACATAGGGTCCTAGTTACAAGGCATTAAAATGCATAACAACCATAAGCATCCATGTTTCATGATGATAAAATGTGTAGCATCTTTTTCCTTATCGCATGATGTTAAACTGCTTGACATCATTTTCCCTCATTACATGACAATAAATTGAATAGTTAACATCTTCTATATTTTTGACGTTAAGAAAGTCCATGTACAAGAATCATTGACATCATTACTACTCCTCAGAAATACATAAGATCAATTTATTCCTATGTTCGAATTAGATCTACATAGGTTCCTCATTTCAAGAACTATGTGTGGATTGATTCTCATCCATATGAGATGCGTAGAGATGCGTAGATCTCCAAACATGGGCCCAACCATAGCCAGAAAATTTTTTATTTCCTTTTATTCTCATATATGAACCAGAACTATACAGTGTATTCCTTAATGATACATGGTTTTATTTTCATACCATTTTATATCTTATATTTAACTATTATTAAAGAATGTGTTAAAAGCCCAATATCCCACATTAAAATCAATTGGCTTGGAAAATGATTTTTCAAGAACTACATTGGGTTTGATTCTCATCTATATGAGATATGTAGAGATGCCTAGATCTCCAATCATTGGCCCAACAATAGAAACAGCCCATTTGTTCCCTACGCAAGAGTGAAACCTGCATAAGGAATGTTTACAGAACTATGTATGACTTGATTCTCATCCATATGGATACATTGTGACACCTGGGTTTAATTGCTTGGTTTAGCCAAAATATTCATTTTTTTATTGGAATCACTTCATATCCTAGCTACATGACTCTAAACTGCACATCATAATCTTGATTCAAATGAAACACATAAAGTCTCCATTTTACATGCGAGTCAGATCTATGTAAAGGAATTAAAAAACATGGCCAATATTGATTCAAATATTTCTCATGGGCATTGAGCATTACACCTTCTATATTTCACACTCTTCTTATTGAATATTTTCAGATCTTCATAATCTTACTTATTGTTTTCAGTGACAGAGTATCTAATATTTGAGAACTCTTTTGGTAGACTATGTAGTATGTGCCCTTAAGTGGCCCTGCATAAGTTTCCTACATAACAGGCCTATCATTCAAAAGATTCATCTGTTTGGCTATGCATCATATTCCCAAGTTGGACCCACATAACACAACCCCCAAAATGGTTTTTTCAAATAATGGTAATATAGTTCTGGGTTAAAATGTCTTTTTTCCCCATCATTCTTTGATAAAAATATAAAACAATATATATTTTAAAGCGTTCATTCATTTATATTTTTCCCATTACTTTTTCTCATTTTGAAAGACTTCAAGACTATGGTTTAAAAATTTCCCTCTCCATGTGTTCAAAGAAATATGAAATAACCATGGATTTCTTGGCCACTTATCATATATTGTTTCCATTTTTTGTCCTAGTCATATGACCTAAAAACTATAGGCATCATACTTCCTATGTATTGGTCAGACCTTCATAGAAATATTATTCCACCGATTCATTAGATATCATGATTGGAAATATCCTCTCTATATTCAGGTTCCTTTCCTCATAAACGAAACACTTTGATTTTGAAAATTTGAATCTTCATAAAATTTATTTATCTTTTAGCAAAAGAATGTTAGACTTTTGAGAGAAATTTTCCTTGATTATGTAGTATGTGCCCTTAGGTGTCCTTGCATAAAATTTTCATACATAACAAGTATTTTATTCAAATGATGTAACTATTTTTCTAGGTAGCATGTGCCCCAATTGGCCATGCATAATACAACCCCCATATTGGGTTTCTCAAATAATGGAAACATTATTCTTAGAAAATACTTCCTCTAATTCCATTAGCCCTTTTATTCCTATATCATTCTTCGAATTTAGAAATTCCTAAATCATAGTTTACAATTCCTCGCTTCTATACCAGAATATGGTAGAATGTTTCTGGAAAAATTTTCAATAAATTTAGAGAGTATCATACCTTTTTTCAAAGCTAAAGACCCTAAATTAAATTCACACAATATCCTCATTGCATGACTTAAAAATACATAGTGAAATGTCCTCACAATCATGACTAAAAATTGAATAGTATAATGTCTTCACTACATGACTTAAAAATTCACAGTACAATGTCCTCACTTCATGACATAAAACGGCATAGTATGATATCAAAAATTCCATTTTCTGACAAATTTTAACCATTCCTCATAAATCGAATTCGTGTATAAGTGGTTTCCGTTTTCATGAAATATTCTTGCATAGATTACCCATTATTCTTAAAACCACATTGCTTGAAAAAACCACCCACTGTTGTTTTGAGTCACCCAAATCATATCTTCCATTGTCTATTAAGAGTAAAATATTAAATTCTTGAGATCTCTTTTTCTTTACTATGCAGTACGTGTCCTTAGGTGGCCTTACATAAAATTTTCCTACATAACAGGCATTTCAGTTAGCCCTGCATAACAGAACTCTCATAATAGGTTTTTTAGATAATGTAACCTCATTATTCAAAAATACTTCTTTTATGTTCATGCAAGTTTTAGATTTACATACCATAAAAATCAGGACTTATTATTCCCCTTGGAAATATTTAAAGAATATTAGAGAAATTCATAGACATTAGTCTTTTTTGGGATCTAATTTATAAATTTATGGTAAAAGTTGTTTGACCTTAAACACTATTCCTTTATATTACAACATACATGACTCTAAACTGCCAAAAAAAGTGAGGTGTTACTCACCATATTGGGAACCCTCAAAGGAAAATATAAACAAAAGTCGAGTCCTAAATAATTAATCCTACATTTTGTATGGTTTAGGTTATATTAATAAATGAAAAGTCAAATGATACAAAGATTATGGTGTTGTATGTATAACCCTAGTAAAAATAAAACTATACTAACTAGGCCCATTGGCATAGGTAAAAACAGATATCTAGAAAGAATGAAAACATATATGATTAAGGATAATTTGTTTCATATGTACAAAAAAATCACAGAGGTTCATCTAAAAACATGAGTCTATCTTTTTTCATAAATTACAAGAGGATTTATATATAACCTTTTATTTGGTTAATGACATCTTGATCCCCATCAGTTTCCTGTTGAAGTTCATTTAGCCGACCAACTTCATTCTCTTTATCTTGGATAAGTGATTCTTTAGCTTCTGAAATGGATTTTCTACCATCCTTATGGAATTTTATGATGGAATCGAGAAGCTGGTCAACCTCACCTATGATAATATGTAATTCATGTTGAAGATGTAACTGCTAAATAGTTTTTATTTATTCTTAAGCTTCAATTATTTAACATTCTAGTATGACTGGCCTCATCATGGGACGGAAGGTCTTGAAATTCATTAGTATCGATCAACAGTTTAATTTTTATCAAATCTTGTCGAACCTTCAGCTCTTGATCCCCCTTTTGGATAATCTCTTTCACTTCGGTATAAATTTCACGGTATTCAAAATAACCAAATCCCATCATGATAAACAGTAATGAATGTCAAGGAATTATTAAAGACAGATCCTTAAGGGGCATTTCAGATATTATCTTCCATATATTTTTTTCCATTCCATGTGATGTACAAGATGAAGGGACTTTTGTTGTTTTGGGTCTGACTGAATATCATTTTCATAATGAGGTACATATTCAAGTATTAATTTAGTTAATGAAGTGCCATGTTCTGCTCCTTCCTTGTTGACATTTTCTTCAACTTATAATACTATTAGAGCAGATGCAGAGGATTTACATCTAAACCTATCCATTGATGTTGATATCTCTATATGGTTAATTAAATTATGGTTATGGTTAGCTTCAAGGGATAAAAAAATTATTAAATTCATGATATCAGTATTTCTAACTTTACAATAGGTCAGCATCTTGAGAAGAGTCCTCCCCCACATTCTCATCTTCAATGGATTTGTTTGATGTTTCTTGGTGGGGGAATGCTCTATTTAAATTGCTGAGGATGCTAAAAATGAATCTAATGAAGCACTTCTATCCCAAGATTTACCTACACCAATGTATTTGCAATGATATGATGGACATTAATGTCAATGATTCCTTCAGGCATCGCCGCAAAACAATTTCATTATACGAAAGTACATATTTCAACCAATCATGGTAACAAAATTAATAATAAGAAGATTAAAAGGAAAAATAATGAAAACTCATGTCCAGTTAATTTTAAACAAGGAACATAAAAATATTCTAAAGAAATTTTTATGTTAATATGTTCTAATTATTATTTAAAAGACATTCCAAGCATCATAATAGCATCCAATGAAATACTAGATCTCATGTTAGTCTCACCCATTGGAGCACTCGGCGTGTTTTCTTCGCAACCATTTTCTGACATCCTTTGACCCTGAATAGCTTCCACAGCAACAATTGGTGGGTCAAAACCAGTTGTCGAAGGGTGTTTTGTTTCATTTTTTGAACCAAAAGTATCATAAGATGGAAGTCAGTTGTTGTTACGTTTGATGTCTTATAAAGTATTATTGATTAACCGGAGGCGTCCTCTATTATGATAGAAGGAACATGAGTAGTTCTGGGAAAAAACTTTAGTTCTTTTGGATTCAATGCCTCTTCATAAACCTCCGGGTTATCAGGAATTTGTGCTTGTTCATCTACACCCACCATTGTTCCTCAAAGAATATCAATGTTTTATTTTAGAGAAGAAACAAAATAAACTCCTGCAATTCCAAGATGTTTAAGAAATTTTTCATAAATAAAGCTAAATTCCGGTTATCGGGAAGGATTACTGCTACTGAGAAATAGTTTAACTATGGACTTAATTCTTTGATTCTTTTGTTTCTTCACATTCTTAGGAGGTCTTGCATCATCATATCCAAAAAAAGGTATTGGAGACTGCAATACCATTCCTATCTCATCCTCTATGGCCTGTTGGACTAGATATATTTCTCCCAATTCATGTGGTGATCTAGTAGCTCCAAGAGAAGGGCCATTAGGACTATATCATGGTAATGTAATTTCAGTCAATTTTCCTTTATCCGGATAATATTTATGATGATATTTCCCTTGAGAAACAATTTTTTGACTAAATAAAAATTGCAATGCAAAAGAGAACGTGAGAAAAAAGGAAAATTAAATCTTCAGGATCTAAAAAATCATGTCATTATTCATCTACTGAATGATAAATCCCTTCTGTGGTACCATGATCTATCATTTCCTTCACACTCTTGATGGTGAGAATTAATTGGTTGGTTGTTTATATGATCATTTCCAGCTCTCAGATGTATGTTCTCACTTCATCGGGATTGTTCTTAAATAGAATATCATAAAGGGATCATAGATCCCCTATTCTTAGAATATGCATCCCTTCACATAGATCTATGCACTTGGTTTCAAAATCACAATATCAAAATTCCCATGTTTGAACTACCTATGGTCGTATATATTCAGAGTACATTCCAGAGGGTTGGGAATAGGATCATGTAGTCTTGGATTTATTTTTATTCCCAATTCCCACAATAAAAAATGTGGGATTCGAAAATGGAACTTGTCGCTCTTAGAAATGATGGATACTAGATCTCCTCGGTACAGCCTTGGTAGGGATCAAAGGGGTGGCTCTCTTAACTCAAAAGGCGGATTATATCTTGTACAAGGTCACTTGAATGAATTTTGAGCCTCTTCACCTCCACCCTATAACTCTAGTGAGTTGGCCCCTAATGACAAATAATTTCATTCCAATCACAGGGGTTACTTCCTACTACCTCTCTTTATTCGCACTCGAGGAACATAATGGTTTAATACCCCTTTAAGGTAAGATACAACCCAATTTTTAGCATACCGGATAGTCAACTAGCTTATTTTATCAGCGGAAGGTAAATTAATTATTGAACTAGTCTTCTCCACAGATGTTAGAAACCATATTTATTAAGAAACCATTTGATGTTTCAGAAATATAACATAAATAGAGGATATACTAATTCTTTTATGACATTTGAATTGACATGAAAATATATAAGGATCATAAGCCTCACATTTGATTTCTCAATCAATCAAGGTGGGAAATACGCCATCTTTACAAGTTATCATGTATTCCCTTAGCTCGAAATTGGTAATCCCATCATCAACAAATCACCCATAGGTGGATTCCCATAAGGAATCAAATGAAATTCCTTATACATACTCAACATACCCTTGATATCATAAGTGTTCAGATACAAAGGTGAAATGCCAAAAAAAGCCTGAATAGATGGTCAGAAAGAACATCTAATGACCTGTACCCCACATTTCAGAGCATAAGTTCTGAAATTAGGGCTGATTTTCCCTCATAACACCTAGAATGGTCCCTCTATAATAAAAGGAGACATCCCTCTGTAAATATGCAATAAGATCTTATGATTATTTTCCAAAATATGAGTGTCCAACCCTACCATCCTTCTTTTTGCCATCCTGGATGCTATAAAAAAAGTTTCGGGCCTCACGCCTTCTTTGGAATCTCATACTAGAAATAAATAAACGCTAAGCCACATGGATGGTAAACCTTCTAGATGTGTATTCAAAGGAATTTTTGGATTGAATTCATATCCCCACTTGTCAAACTCTCCCTTATCTTATGTCATCCAAAATGTAATATGTGTACCTATCTTCTCTGCCTTTAAAAACCTGGTCGAATGAGTACAAGTGGGGAATTTTTCTTTCTTCTTTACCAAGAATATTTCCATCCACTCCTCTGGTTTAATATCTATTCTTGTGAGGTACTTCTTTGTGTTAAAATTCATGAGTTTATAAAATATTTTCATCAACTCCTGAACAAATGTTGATGTCTTCTCTGATTCATTCCATGTCACCTTGGAGGAAATAAACTCATTGTACATATCACCAAAGATTGGGATCCAGAGATCTTGTATACATCCCACAAACTAATGAATACTTTTTTATGTTTCAAATGGATGGATTTAGTTTCTATACTCCATATACTTAGTAACTCCGTCAAAAAATCGTCATTCTTGTACACATTGTTTTTCCAAACCCATAAAACCTCATAAATCCCCATGCCTTTAAAGGAATTTGAAAATTCCGCACAAGTACTACACTCCCAATATTCCCACATACATGAAGTATTTACACCCCCTCCAAGGGGTAAATCCCAACTTTTATTCAAGCCTTTGGATTGATCCGTCTGAGAAGCTTGAAACATCGGTGAATACTAGTGTGGTTGTAGCTCAGGTGTCTGT
This sequence comes from Viscum album, assembly GCA_963277665.1. Lineage (NCBI taxonomy): Eukaryota > Viridiplantae > Streptophyta > Magnoliopsida > Santalales > Viscaceae > Viscum > Viscum album. The sequence goes on along the minus strand of OY728119.1, from coordinate 1,055,400,252 downwards.
GCTTTCAAATAATGAGCACATAGGCTATGGTGCAAGATACGAGCCTTAAATCTTGTCCCAGCATTAGCATTTGAGCCTGTAATAGAAAAATTGGCAGACGAGAAGTTATTATAGTCTTGAAACTAGGATAGTGGAATATAGTTTGTTGGGTCTTGAATATTTTCATATTGCTGGAGACCACAATTATACAAAGGAAAATAAATTCTCTAGGGAAAATTGATGTGATATTTCTTCATAAATTTTTTCATGTTTGGGATTGTGGTGTCATAGACATAAAATTAATCATGACCAACAACATTAATCATGTAATCAATCCTCTTACTGGACAATTCATCAGCAGTTCCAATTGTTTTGGGAGCAATTGAACCTACAAAAGTGATCGAAATCATCTTTAATGTAATATAATTTTTGATGTTTTCAAAAAATAATTGACAATAATCGACAAAGGAATTAAGGCATGAAAGACCAAAACTTGACATGCATGTATAAAACTGGTGCTCCACTATGGTGCCCCAGTTCTAGAACGCAAATAAAAGACATATAGTAGAAGTACAATTGAATAAGAACATTCGAGAGAAAAGAACTTGCGCACTAAGGGATGGATTTCCAAAAGTCATGGAAATTTTCATGGATGTGAATCTAATATATATCAGCAATTAAAGTCACCTTGCGCATAAGAATCATCCATGCTACCAACTTGCATGCCCATTTAACTTGTGCTCTACAAATTGCCTGACCCAATACCCTATTTTTTTATATTCATTAATTTACCTCGGTATAGGATCCTCTTTTAATTCTGGATCCAATTATGATGGGGGAATTTTGTTGAAACTCTATTCTATCACAGAGTCTAAAAGATTACAAATGGAAATAAATTACAAAAAAGGAGAAAACGCATGAAGAAAATCCATATTTTCAATGGCTTGAGCATTGGATCACCCTAGTCAGAAAAATGAATTTTCATCTTTCCAGGTACTTGTGCACTCCAATCTAGTGCACAATGTACTTGCACGCCCAGTCTCATTTCACCCAGGGTCCTATTTTTTCTTATAAATTTACCATTGGGACCTATATTTGTATGGATGGATTTACCTAAAGCCTAATTGTTTCTTCGGTCACCATAGTGCTTCGTCCAAGTCTTCTGAATCCTGCAAGGTAGTCCATTAACACCTAAAGAGGTGTAATTAAACGAGGATCACAGGGTACAAGTCCTTTTACTATTTGAAATTCATAACACATGTGCACCTAAAGTTCCTATCCTCTCTAAATGAAAATCACTTTCACACCACCTATTTCTCTCGTAGGAACATGAGAACCCCACTTCTGGGAATACCTATGAATACTCTTGAAGGTACGAGTCGGGTCTCGCCCATTTATTAAAATCCGGGTATTTCATCACTAAAGTTGTCATCAGGTCACCCAAGCCTACTTTTGTTCCCATACTTGTACACTGGTACCTACTTGGTCCCCCCCTCTTTGATTCACCAACTCTATTCATTAAAAAAGTGAAAAATCCTTCATAAAACCCATTCTTGGCAAGGATTCTTCTTCATTGGCTCCCTTGTATGAAAGGGATTCTGTTGAGACCTCCACCAAAACCTCCGGACATATCAAAACCTTAGAAAATCCACATCAGTGTGCCTTCTATTTAGGATTGTATATCCACATTCATAGGTTTCCCACATTTGTTTCAAAATGGTTTTAGGATTCATGGAGTGTCATTGTGTTTGTATATCTGCAGTCACATGGACCATTCTCCAAGGAACTGTGTTGGGAAGTTCCCAGTTTGGATGATTAGGGTTGGGGTTCTAGGCTCCCCTTATCATCTCTAAGACTAGGAACCTCAGGTATATAGTAGGGAAGGTATAGTTCACACTTTCTTTTCCATGCAATCAAAAAGAAAGTCTCACTCACCTACCGAGATCAAATGGGTAGCCATCCTGGTGTTAGCACCTACCCTTTCAAGAATGAGGTTGAAGTATCTCTCCTCTATACATCTTCCACAATCATTGTTTCCTTACATTTGACCGATGTCCAATATAAAGAGAATAGAGGGATGGTTGGTAACCTCTCCCTCTTCCCCGGTGGACTCGACCTTTTCCACCAGTAGAGAAGGAAAAGTGTGGGCGCCTTTGTTGAATTTTTGACATCATATTGTTTCTCAAACCAAGCATGTATCACGTGGTCTTATATATTTTTTAGGATCACAAAATTTTTACAATACTTCTTGAACTATGAGAAATCTGAATCCGGTTCAAACCAGGATACGTAAGAAGCCTTCTTGAATGCTCGTGATCAAAAGTGTGTGCTTCCAAAAAGGGTTCACCCAATAATGTTCCCTAAATGGGAAGTTTTTATGCATAATCCCAAACACCATGAATGAACTATGTGAACTCTGATTCCCATCATAATTGGAATACATAGGTAGCCTTCTCAGGGCCCAAGATCACTGGATATCCTCTTCAAGAATCCAACCCCAATTCCCTTAATATAGGTATCCTCCTTAGGAATAAGCCCCAAATTATACCCCCAAATTATTAAGGCATCCTTTTCAAGAAGTAAACCCAAACATAGTTATCTCAAAGTAATATACTCTCCTATGAGACTCATTGAACTACGTGGGATTTGATTCCCATCCAAATTGGATACGTAGGAAGCCTCCTTGAGGTTCAACCCCAACACATCAAATCAACCCTATTCTCCTTGGGAAATATTCCCAATAGGATCTAATATTACTTAGAAACCCATATTCGTTCCATGTTCGTTGAGATGCTGAGGCATATGTCCAAAACCAAACCCTGACTAAGAAACGTTTTTTGAGAGATCCATATCACATGACCTTAAAAGGTATGATATGTCCCATTAAGTGGAACCAATCTACAAGGTCTCTGATTCCATTCCAAGGATACGTAGGGATCCCATTTTATGGGTATGATCCCAATATGAAAACAAACCTTCATCTCGCTAGATGAGAATAAATTCCATAGTGCCCCACTGAGTGGCTTAAAAAACCAGTTTCATCATAATGACGATTAAAATAATATCTTAATAGTATATGAGAGGAGACCATTGATGGAGAACCTTGAATACGTACGTATATATTCATTAATGAAGAACCTAGAAAACATACAGGTGATTATAAATTTCAAACATTTTAATAAGTGATTGAAAATTTCAAGGGAAACCTATGTTATACTTGGTGAATTAATAAGGATTCATGAAATTAACTTAAATTTATGGAGAGTCCCATAGAAGATAATAATCCCCCCCCAAGGGTGTTATGAGTCCGACCACCCATCCTATTGACCAATAAATGTTATTATGTATCGTATAGTTGAAACGTAATGAATTGCTGCCTTTGGATTCAGGTCCATTTTGGATAAAGAACTATTTGAAGTTCCAGTTCCATAAAAAATCCAATGGAAACCCCATGGAAGTAGTGATTCTTAAACTAAAACACATGTTTCAAGGAACTAAAAAACAATGTGATTTGTTTTTTATTTCATCACAACATGAATGGTATAAGGATATATTTGATAAATATATTATATATATGATATGATAATGATTATATAAAAGTGAAGTATTATTTATATTTCTTGTATTCCATCTATTAAAAAGTAAAAAACAATGTTCATATGTATGTACGACCTACTTTTTCCATGAACGGTGTCATTCATTTTTCTAGATCTTTATTTTATAGATGATTCTCCATATATATATATATATATATATATATTAAATATATATTATATTTATATCATGATGAAGCAGTGATCAATGTACAAGAACAAAAACTACAAAACCAAAACATATATAAATAATGAAGTGTTTATCATTTGAAACACTGATTTTAATAAAGAGTTATTAATAAATGGGTGGTAATACATTTTATGATATATATTATTACAGTTTTGGAATATATTTATAATATATTTATATTTTTATCTATGAGTTTCAGGTACACATTAAGTGATTCGAATGTGGCGTAAGGGTTAATTTTACAGTCTCAACATTATTCAAAACTACTTATGTTTATATATCAATATGGGGAAATATTTGATCTATCTATATTAAACCCAGTATATATTATTATCCCTGATTTAGTTCTATAAAGTATTTTTTTTAATTTTATTTACCCCCTTCAATTACTAAAGATAACAAAATATTGTTTCTAATAAAAAATAATATTGTTTTTCTACTCATTCAAACAACTTTTTTTATGTCTATGTTTTCCTAAAATATTTTTTATAATTTTTTTTCTATTATCCAATGAATCATTAAAAAAATTTTTACCCACGATTGAATTTTGACTAAAATAAAAGAATCTATTATTATTTTTTAGAAGGAGATAATTATGAATTATTAATGGAAATGTAAATGGGATCATTATTTTAACATAAAAAACATCAACGACATTCCTTGCTAACATGTTTTCCAAATGAATTGAATATTACTTTAATAATTTAAAATTTTTCATTCAAATAAAATACTTTTCATAAAATTTGGGAATTTTTTAGATTTTAAATAAGTTATTTCATATTGAAAAGGGTATTTTCCTCAATAAAATTTCCTGTGATATTTTGAACGTATTTTCATCAATGTCAATATATTTTGATGCATATTTAATCATACTAAGGATATACTCTAATGATACCATCATACTTATTTATATTTTTTTAATTTCCTTTACTGTGGAAAGTATTGACATTATATTTATTATTTCTTCCAACAGGGGAAGTAACTAATATTTATGGCACGAGGATCATATTAATTTTTTTAAATTTGATTAATGCTTTAGAATTATTAAGTGATCATTGGGGCCTATTATTACATAGACCATTGAAGAATCAGTATGTCTCATGAGACATAATTGGTTGGTTATTTGGTCATTACCTTACCTATTTCTGTAGATTTCTTAGAATGAGGCATCATCTATAATTTTAAGATGTGATTCATTTTTCAATCCATCATTATGAAACCATATTTTGATATCTAGGTGACATTGAATTTTTTTGATATCAATGTACATGTTTCAATCACATGTATTTATTTATATGGAATTATATGATCATTATTTATTAATATTTTATTATTCATTATTTATACATTCCATGTTACAAGTTTTTGTACACATACCCTTACAGGTCATCTCATCTCACCCCATTATTATGTTTCTTTTTCCTAGGATTCCAGGAAGTGTATTATTATTGATATAAAACGATATTATTTGGGGAATGGTGATTTTATGTAAGAGATTACTATGTTATATTTTATGTTTTAAAATGTATTTTCATATTTATCAATGTATCCAGTCTTATAATACCACTGAACTATTTTTACATTAGGCTATGATCACTTGCATCTAATACTAATGTAATAAATTAACCTATAGATATAGGATACTAGGGTCAGGGTTTTTACAATCCCATTCAAGGAGATACTCTAGTATTTTATTCGTGAAGGATAATATCTTCATAAACTATACCCAATTATACAAATGTTATGTTACTACCATGATATGGAATTGTTATCTTATATAAAAATTTAATTGTATACTTATTCGCTTAGTAGTATTATATCATTTTAAAACCCCTCAAATTCCCTATATTAAAGTACACACTATCAATTGGAGATTTCTTTTTGAAGTCCCCAAAACTTATGCCTTTTCTGATAATTTATTTGATTGATTTCCACCATTTTGAACTATTCGTTGCTATCCATTTTGGTCAATGGATCTGTGAAGGGATATTTCTCTTGAACTAGGTGTCTGAAATAAGAGGAACCTCTCTTAGGGATCCTATTTTCTATTGCTGAGGATTACATGAGTATATGTTTTATCAAGCTCGCCCATCTTGGGATTTATGAACAAGTGAAAATTTAATGGAATAATCACATTCCCTCTCATTTGTTTTATATTGATGATATCCTTTATTATAGGAAACCCTCTTGGACCACCAATGGTGTTATCAAAGCATTATTCAACCATTATGAAGAGGTCACTATTCAGGACAATAGTTGAGGTAAATCCTTCATCATTTTTGGGAATAGGGTTACGGTTGGAAAATAAAATTGAATTGCCAGAACTCTTTGTATGAGAAAGGAATCTCTACCCATCACATACCTTGTGGTTCCATTTTTCTAGGGAAAAGTTATATGCCAATACCTTGATAATATTCATTCCATAATTATCAATTAGCTTTCTGGTTGGAAGGGAATGTCTACGTCACATGCTGGATGGGTTTTCCTTATCAACTCGATTATTACTTTTATGTTTATGTGTTCCTTTTCTCTCTACTGAAGGCGAAAAATCTTGTTGAATGACCATCAACACATTATTATTAATTTCTTATGGATAGTCTTAGTTAAGGAATAGAAACTTATAATGGTTTCTTATAGGGATTGTATTAAGACATTTGATATCAGAGGTCTTCGGATCTAGGATCTCAAAACCATAAATGATATCATAATTAGAAAATTCACATAGAATATATTGTCTTATAATGAACCATCAGCTGAGTTTATGTATTTTAGTTTCCAAAAGAGGTTTCTCAGTCAATATCCACCCTACCTTCTTTCATCTGTCTATCCCTTCCTTCATTAATAGTTCAAGGATATCATGTTGAACTCAAATTGGATGGTTAGTAGTTACTCAAAACATTATTTCTAGTAGGTCTCTTAGTTGGATAACCCAATTGATATCATTGTTATACATACCACTATATCTCAGATGATTATGGATGATTCCATGAAGAAAACTACTACTATTTTTGAAATTTTTATAATCAAGCTATGCTAGAAATTCGGAATTATGCCTTCATGGATAAGGAAAACATGATATAGAAGCCTAATTCCAATGGAATTTTCAACACCAAAGAGTAATGCATTATAATGTGTGCTAAATCTCATATACCACCTAAATGGTTGAATAATTTTAATTTCAATTTTGTCCAACCATCCAGATTTATTCTTCACTAGAGGCTGTGATGGAACCGACTTCCAACGTATGATCAGATGAAGAAATCATCTTATAATCTTGCCTCTTCCTATCCCTTTTTTATGTGGGATGAAGATAGGAAACAAAACCTCTTCATGGACTATTTGTATGAATGAAAATTTTGGAAATACATTGTATATTTGTTCTTCATTCATGCTTACCATTACAAGAACCTTGAAGTAATCATGTCACCGATATGTGATAGTGGAAGAATTGAAAGTGCAAAACCTTCTTATTATTTCTAATTCATCAGCAATACATTTCATCTGGTCTGCAAGAAACCAGAAAATATTCTGCAATCAAGAATTATCTCTCCCTGATGATTCAATTTCCATATATAGGGATATTCATGTTGAAGTTGTGGTTCAACATGGCATGATGCAGAATTCTGTTGAAGACCTGAATACTCTAAGGTTTCATGGCATGGTATGGAAACTGATGTAGTCCCTTGAGTTTAGGTTTGCTGTATAGATCCCACTGATAACCACTTGCATTAAATTCAATATTGATAGAGATACTACTGGCTCTCTTGGACCATCGGGATATAGGTGTGTTTTCCAAAACAATAGTGGTTTTATCAAAGGATGTTTCCACCATTTCATTAGCTAAGGTACCACTTATGATGCTGAAATTTGGGATGTAATTTATGCAGTCAAGTATGTTCTCTAAAACATGTTTCCCTTATGGATTGTATCATATTCACAATTGGATGTGAATTCTTTTAAAGCACGTACTAGAGATATGACTTGGAGAATTCTCCCACACGGGATCGCACGACTCAACTATCCCACTCATCTCCAAATAATTATTTCCTATGTTAATAGGGAATCTAATCAAGTTTTTGATTCAATTTGAAATAGAGATATCCTATATTTGAGTCCCATGTGGTCTTTTAGGATACCTAAGTTATGTTCCATCATGGTGGATGATGACATGTGGGGTGTGGCACACACATTCTCTTGTCCTACCCCTTCTAATTCTGGAATTCTTCTTCTTTATATTTTATTCATCAATTTTTGAGTTGACTCGCTCGGATCCTGGATCGTCATGGTATAATCTTTCATTATTGTTAATCAGATTATCAGGACGATGTATATAACTAATTCCATTATTAATTAAATAATTGTATGTAATAATTTTTTATCAATGTCCATTATGAAATTCTAGTTTCATGGTGATGTCTCCATCTTCTATAGACTTTTCTATTGACATGGTAATATAATTATGTAATATTTTTTTATACTGAATAATTTTTATACCTCCCACACAAAATCTCAGGGTTTATTAGGTTATCAACATTTTAAAACCTCTCAGGAAATTTTATTTCATCATCATTCATAATTAATTGATTCTTTTTACCACACTTAATTTCTTTTTCTTTATTTAATTTTCCTACCATATCTAGTTATTCTAGCCGAATAATAAAATAAACCTTATAGTCATTATCATATTTCTTAGAACATACACTTTGGTTTTTATATATGAATTTCCCCAAAATTTCTCCCATGTTCTTTTATTGGTGTTTTCATTTTTCATTATTCAATTTTTTTATATTAATTTTCAATATTTTTTATGATTCCATAGTGTTTTCACTTCTTCCAAAGCAAAATCATTTCATTCTTTTTATTGGTGAAGAATAATTTTTGGTCATCTAGTATTTTTACTAATATTTCTCTTATTCTTAAATCCCATGTATTAGAAACCATTACTTTTCAATGAATTATAACATTAAGGTCTTTAATTCTATATTTTTTTATACATGCTCAATCAATTTGAACAAGCAGGAATTCAAATTATTTTAATTTTGATAATAAAAAAAAGGAAATTATCTATACTTTAAATTATTTTTATGAGAAACATCTCCTCCACTTCATTATATGGTATTTTCATTCTCTTAGGGTTTCCTCCCTTTATTGTAGGATTTATTTCTATTATAGTGATTGATACATTATACCAAAAATTCAATGACTTTTACCAAAACGTTTCACACTCAAATAGTAGCTAATAAATCATAATATATTATCATAATCTATAATCAGGAGAGAATTATATGTATTCTATTTCTTGATGTTTTATTTAGAAGTAGGACTTCATTTTGAAAATTAATTCTACCATACTTTATAACGTTCACCATAAACATCGGGGTTGGTTCCTCTTTATTTTTATTCACATATTGTTATAATTATATTATTTTTAAATAGGAATTATTCATGAAACCAGAACTAAAATGACCCTAATTTTAAAGATTAGGTAGTAAATTTTCAATTAAGACAATGAGATATTGGTTATTAGATGATATCAGACTCCTTTCTCCATCTTATAGAGTTCTTTTAGGACAAAAATCATACATGGAATTATGTTCAAAAATAGATTTACCCTCAATAGTTTATGAATACCTGACATGAAAAATCTATATAGTTTCAAAAAATACCTCTCATTCAAAAAATTATATTTAGAATATTTTTCTCTCCATACACTTATTTCATTCATTCTTTGTATTAATTTCTTATTTTATTACAATCCTTATCTTCTATTTTTGTCTTATCTTGAAATAAATTTTCAATATCTTCAAAATTAACTATTTCAAGCTCCAACTATGAATTATTAACATTAATGATTCCCTTTTTATTTTCAACTAATCCAGGATAATTTTTGTCAATTACTTTTATGGTTATCTAATTTTCAAGAGTTTACTTTAGTAATTATTTTAGTAATATAGATTATTTCTCTTCCAAATCGAAATACCATGTACTTTTGGACTATAGTTTCTTAGGGATAATATTGTTTCGATGAATTGACCCAATCTGGGGATTGAACCACAACTACCCCTAGCCCATTTCTATAGGAAAGGGTGGTTACAATCATAGAAGGTATAAATAAATCAAGGAGGCCTTTTTCTAAGTACATTTTATGCACACAAATATCCAACTCAATGAGACAGTGAATATGAATGAATGAAAAGAATAAACACTACTACAATGTAATTCAAGCATACATGGCCCTCTAGATAGTAAAAAATTATAGTACTGTATATTGAACGTTAAGGGTAAATAAACATGCCCAACCATAACTATATCCCAACTAGATAAATCTTGAAAATATTAGTCAGCTTAGAGATCTTAGCTCATGTATCCCAAGTTACGAAAAAATATACTCGGTCAAAAAACCAAGTACCTCTAAGATCCTCTAAGGTCATGGGCGTCCTATTCATCTTCTACAAAATACACATCATATGTGAGAAATGTTCATATAGGGGTCATTATATGCATACCAAATATAACACCCAAAAAGGGTGAATGGGGAGTAGATGGAGATGCAGCTAAAGAGGAAAGAAATAGAGAGAACATGTTATAGTGAAAGAGTACAGCTCAAACCAAACCTAGAGTGAAAGTATGCTTGTCCATACACAATGGGATAAACATGGTGAGTATATGAACTAATTTTTGAGTCTTTTCCACCTATAGAAGGAGAGAAAACTCATCAAATGACGAGAATCTAAAGACATAATGCATGTGGAATACCCCATGTCTCTTAACCTCTCCTGGAAAAAGAGTATCCAAATACAAGGATTGAATCTATAATAAATAATATATATAAATATATTCTCAGCTAAAGAATCTCAGGAAAGGGAGTAAGGAGATCGCCACCTCCCTACTCATTCCATGAATAAAATTATCCAGCAATTCCAATGTATGTACATCAACAATACCAGGCATCTCGCACGTCATTCCTAAAAATACATGTCTTAGGACTCAATCACCACAACTTGATACTATTTTATTTGGTTAGCATTGACTCACCTGCATGGTTTTAGGTCATACCTCATGGATGCGTATTAGTGGGAAAATCGTTCCTCTTCCTCGTGAGTCTAAGGCTATGTTAAACTACTTCTCATCATTGGGCCGCAATGTCGAGGGGCCCAACTCAAATTTGGGGACCTGTTACCCAGTATGTTAGGAGAGGTTTTACTCTAAATATAACCAATGAACTCCACCACCCACTCCTACTGGAGGGTAACATTCATCATAGGTCATTGGGGAACTCCACTGTCAATCCCTACTGCAGGGTAATCCCGGAAAAAGGTCTTCATGGAATTTCACTACTCATACCTACTGGAGGGTAAGACAAAAACATCGAGGGACTCCACTGCCCAACCCTACTAGAGAGTAACATGGAAATATCATTGGGTAAAGCCGCTACCTATCCCTAATGAACTTCAAGCCTATCATGGTTAAGAACTCTCCTACCCCACCATACTAGACGGTAATTCAGAGATATCATCAGGTAATTCCACTACCCAACCCTACTAGAGGATAATCCGTAATTTTTATGGTGATCCTTAATGATTTTTTTCATTTTTAAGTTCCTCCACAGAGTATTACAAACCCAAAAAAATTCCAATAATATCTTGAAAGAAAATTTTTGATGCACCATCACGTTCTATGGAAAATAAAAATCAGGATTGGATACATATATTCTAAAATTTGAGTCAAAATGTAGGAGGTACAGACAACATAAGTTTTCTAAATTGGATAAAGGGGTAAAATACATTTGAGGGTACCTACACGGTGTATGAACCAACTTCACAACATTTCTATGTCCCTGGACATCATATGTCTCCCAACCGTGTAGGGGTACACATCGTGTAGGGGGACTACCTAGAATGTTCAACCTATCTGGGGTCTGGTCGTGTAATACTAGTTGTTTCCATGTACTCTGACCTCATGTCTATCTACTCTATTACAATATGTCTTGGTCCATAAGGGATACTTCCCATATAGTCTACCTAGGTCATGAACTTGAAAAATTTAATTTTCCATCCATTTGATCCATTAGGAATGTGTTACATAACATGTTATGGATATATACATCATTCCAACCTTATGGGTTCCAAATTCCCTAGTGCTACCACTAGAAAGGGATACATGTAGTGTGTTATTTGTTGAATAAAATGTGTATATAGGTTTTCGACTATTTTTCGAGATCCTACCATCAATCTTGATCCTATCAATGCTACTTCAATTATAACCTCAAATCTTCCAAAAAAAGTTTGATCTAAATATGGATTGTTCTATCCGGTCTTTTCTCTCTATGAATCGGCCTCCGATAGCCCTGAGGGTTCCACAAATCATTCTGCACACCTTCATTCCTCCTTTCATCATGATCTTGTTGTTTAATGACTGAATTGGTCATTCTCATCTTGAAATGATCCCATATTTATGTCTTTATAAGCATTCCATTGTCATTTCATCAGTCTTATAGGTATTCGAGACTCTGATCGAGCTTAGTAACACCTAAAAAAGTAAATCCTTGAAAAACCAATCCAATTGGTGAATAATGCAATGAACATGGGAAAAAATAAAAAAGACAATGTTTTAAACATCACTGAAAAATAATTCATAGCTGAAGATCCAGAATGAGGAACTAGGTTTAGATAACAATTGATATAAATCAATTTCATTATGTATGAGCATGAAAATATTACACGGAGGGATGTAGATTAATAATGAGCATAAATCTACTTAATCATTTTACCCCGAGTTGTAAAACACCAAAACAATATCCCTACCTCGGTTTTGGATTGATCACAAATGAATAATGTGCTAACACATCAAATGAAATTAGGTTTTTTATTCATTATGTCCTGATAAGAATTTTTATGATGTTCTTTTGTCATTCTCCAATGGGTTCGTCAAAGGAGAAGGTATTATATCTCACTGGAAGATTCCAAAAATTATGAGGCCAACCCTAGACAAAATTCTGTAGTGATGAACTTATAGTAATTTTAATTTATGTTAAATGAATTTTATTAATCTATTAAAACACACTACTAATGAGAGAGGTGTCTTAACATTCTATGTCGACTCACGTTACATCGTGCCTAGGGTAAACACCACATTTCAGACTCAATTGTGCTCTCATTTTTCAGATATGATCAACTTTATTATAGTACTACCATATTATCTATGAATTCATTCATGCACAATATAAAATATATTTAATATTTTAATAAACATAAATTTGGTCACCCCAAGCCTCATAATTTCACACCATCTTAGTTCCCATCTCTAGAAATATATATAGAATTATTTCAATGTCTTACAAGGCTAAAACTGGGTTTCTAAACCATTCCCTCTTTCTATATTTCCATCCCCAACAAGAAAAACTAGGTAAAAAATAAGGATATTGGTCCCACACATGGCACCCCCACTCCTAGGAACACTCCTTCTTGTTTATGTGCTACTGAAGTATGTGAACCAAAGGGATAGTCTATCCACATAGGGTCCTCTCCTGGAGATCCTTGATCACCGTAGGGTGCTCCGTAAAGGTCGATCAATACTTAAGGACTAGCTCTCCCAAGTCAATAACTTGGGTGAGTTCATGCATGAATCTCTTAAACTGTTACATGTGGAAGATTTCATTCAACCACTCTAGTTGTGGGGGTAATGAGAGGTGGTATACAACCTTTCCAACCCTCTTCGCAATTTCGAATGGCCTAATGAAACTTGAGGATATCTTGCCTCCTGGAACTAAAATCTAAATTCCTTCCTATGGGTATACTCTCATGAAAACAGGGTCTCCCTACCCAAACTCTAAGTGTATATGAAGTTGGTTTTCATAGGATTTTTCTCTACTCTTGGTTTTCCTCATCAATTATCAGATGACCTGGACTTGATCCATTATTGACTCCACCATCTATAGGCCTAGTAGATATGTCTCCCCGATCACTATACAGTATAAGGGTGACCTACATGGTCTCTCATAAAAGGCCTAGAAAGGTTTCATGTTAATGATATGGTGGTATATGTTGTTGTACACAATATCTACCAAGGTATGATAAACCTCCCAGCTATGACTGCAGTCCAACATCCAAGCTCTCATCATATCTAATTGCATGTAGATAGTGCACTTGGTCTACCCATTGCTTTGGAGTTTAAAGGTCGGACTCTTCTCTATATGGTTCCTGAATACCTCATGCATCCCTCTTCATAATTGTTATTTAAATATTGTGTCATGTTTGGATACAATCATCAAGGGTAACAAGTGAAGTTGAATGATCTCTCGTGCGTATAAGTGACCCAAAATCTCCACCAAACTCTTCTCCCTCATAGCAAGGATGTGAAATGACTTTGTGATCCATTTAACTACCACACCAATGGAACCATGTCCCTTTACTTTGTTCATAATCCCTATCATGGTCTCCATGGATATTCCATATCATTTCCAAACAGGGATCTCAAGGAAATGCAACAAACATGCCAAAACATGATGTTGAGCCATCACCTACTAATAGGAGAGGCACCGATAGACAAATTCATCTACACATCATCTATTATTAGACCACCAAAACTATTTATCAAGGTCTCTATACATCTTCACCACATTGGGATGTAATTTTATGGGATAATTGTGGAACACCCACATCACCTCATCCTACATCGCGACTAGAACCACTATCTACCCCTAAAATAGTATGGCATGATTCCTTCCTTAAAAATATACATCTTTTTAGTCACTTTTAGATATATGATCATGAAGAAACTCAAAGTAAATGTCACCCAGATGGGATTATCTAACACGCTCGAGGATTATAGGAGTTAACAACCTCGACTGAAGAAAGGTTATACCCTCTGCTTCACTAGGATCAACAATTGGGAAGCAAATTGCTCAGAAGCATCCTACACTAGGAGAGCCTAGGACATCTTGCTAAGGAAATCTACTACAGCGTTTCCACTCCCTAAACTATAATCTATCTGGAAGCCATATTCCAATACGAACACCAACTAGAATTACTGTGTCAGGTTTAGTTATCTATTGAGGAATATTTACCTGGGACTCTAGTGGTATGCTTAAACTACAAAGAGTTATCCCATAAGATAGTGTCTCTACATCCTCTAGGATAAGACTAAAACTACTAGATCTAGGTCATGAGTTTTGTAGTTATACTCATGGGTTCTCAACTACCATGACCTTAATGTGATACTACCTACCGTTTTATCAAAATGAAACTGAGTCTAACACATGAGGCATCACAATAAACTACAAACTGAATGACTTCTTCTGGTAATCTCCACACTGGAGTACCCGTTAGCCTCTACATCAACCCCTAAAAGTCCCTATGAAAATTTTCAGACTAGATAAATTCATTCCCTTTCCACATTAGGGTGGTTAAAGGGGATGTGATACTAGAGAATTCTACCATAAATCTTTTATAGTACCCTGCAATTCTATTAAATCTTCGCACCTCTAACACATTCTTCGGTGGATTCAAAGAACACACTGCTTCAATCATCGCTAGATCCACAGCTAAACCATCCTCAGATATGAAATAACCTATAAATTTAACCTCATGAATCTAAAACTACAATGTCAAGATATATATCAAAGGATAGTGCTCTCAAAGAAAATATGGGACCATCCTTATGTGTAATGCATGCCCCTCTGTGGATTCAAAGTAGACGAGTATGTCATTGAAGAATTCAACAAAAAACTGATTGAAGTATGACTAAAAAACCATGTTCATCAAATACATAAAAATGGTGGGGGAATTGTTCATGCCAAAGGGATTCATTATGAAATCATAGCTTCTATAGGGACATTGTAATTCCATCTTTGGAATATCTACCTCGCAAAACCTCAATTAGTGGTATTCATATATGTTATCAATCTTTGAGAACCATAACACACCACATAATTGATCAAAGAGGTCATAAATACTTGGAATTGGGTAATTATAATTATCTTGTTCTGATTCAAGCGATGATAATCCATGAAAATCCACAAGCTCCAGTCCACCTTTTTAACAAACAACACTGAAGCTACCAATGGGGGCACACTGGTTCCGATGAATCCTTTTCTCACGAAGGTCCTCCAACTATAAACATACCTATATGAGCATGGTAAGTGACATTTAATGTGCCTTATAATATATTGAGGATCTCCCTATGTGAATTTATATGAGAAACTTCATCTCACACCTCATGCTTATTCCCATAACCTCTTTGGGGATGTTTTCTATATAGTCCTCCACAACTGATGGAACCCAAATGCCTGAAGAGCCTGTTGCACTATGGGATACACTTACAAACTAATGGGTGGTGGGATTAATCATGCTTCTCATTGAACCTACTTTCCCTTCCCTGATATATCTATCACCGAAGAAGAATAATCTAATCCCATTAGTTCATAGGCATCAGACTAGTCTTCAGTGATGGTCAATCTGGGATCGGACCATGGAAAGACAATAAATTCCCAAGATGATGTCATAAGGTTTCATATTGATTACCAAACGTTCCCACATGAACCTATCTCTAACAATTATTAGCTCACATTTCTTGTAAATAGAGGATATAGAAGAATAATTCCATGTAGAAACCTCAAGACAATTTTGATGTGTTAGGGCCTCCACTGGGAGCTCTAGCCCTCGCCCCAAGAGTATCAAGATAAAAGAATGGCTAGAAATTATGTAAAATAATACTAAGGAAATTGTATATTAAACCCATATTGTACCTCAAATAATCATTTTCACTGTGGGGTTATAGACTTCCAAATCCAACAGCTGTCTATGGCTCTGACCGCCAGATCCCGGATCCTGATGTGGGATACCTGGTGGTGGTGGTGGTGGTGGTGTAAAGATCTCATACCGGCATCCACAACCCAACGATACACCTACTCATATACTATCTCTGCCTCCCTGAGGACCACCATATCCTTGCTTGGGAGATCCATGATCATGATCAAATTTATACTGTGGTGGTCCATGAGATATCATCCTCAGCTACTCAGAATGTATGGTTGGGTAGTCTGGTGCCATCTGACAAACCCATCATAATCATATAATTAGACCTCCCCGTTAGTCACCGGTACTCTTCTCTACCACTGCACTATATGACCACATCCTTACTCCTTCCTAGGAAAGGGTCCCTTTCACTGAGATCCCATCAGCGGGCACCTCATAACTATTGTAGAAGACTCACCTCCACAATACCCACTGCCTGCTTCAGTTGTTTGTCGTCCCTTTGAAAAAATGGTAAATATCACCAGTGACTACTCTAGCACCTCATAATAAGTAGGTATTCACAAGGCTAACATAAATCCATGTATCTCTCAACATATTCTCTTCTTAAACATTAATTTTTTAGAGAATCCATCCCTGATCATGTCTATAGAGTAGTATATAAGTTCAGTGAACCTCGTTCCATGCTCAACTGTTGTCATCACACCTACATCAATTCTAGATCCTCCAAGATCCAAAATGATCTAAAGAAGGAGGGTATTAATACTCATGAAATAGATTTTTGTAGTCATCCCGTGATAGTGTCAACTCATCGTGTATCTATATGACAATGCACTACCAATTCCCATTTACTTTGTGGAAAAGGTAGGCTGCCAAATCAACCCGGAAATCTTTCGATATCTGAAAAAGCTGAAAGATGTGGTCCATTGAATATATCCAATACTATGTTGTTTGAGGATCCTTCTCACCACAAAACCTCAGTGGCCTTTAGCACTGGAACTCGTGGAGTGTGATAACCTTGGAATATCCTCATCCTACTCTGTAGGTATAATCTGGTGTTCGAAATGTGGAGGTGTAGATACCTACCCAACTAGAGGAAGGGGGTTGTGGGATGGACCATAAACTAAGGTCTCCTCTCTTAGAGGTTGGTCATCATGAACCTGAGCTGGTGTTCAGGATGGATTTCATCACGGAGTCATACTGAAAGTTATCAAGGAGTATTATATCCAGATGGTAATATATGTATATCAATAATAACAATGTGGAGTCGAATCAAGAAGGATCGTCAAAGACACAATCATATATGATTCATGTACCATTTTTCCCTACAAAATTGTCTCGTCAAGCTGAGTCGACATGAAGGTAGTTAGGGCCCTGGGGATTTAATACATTGGTCACCTAAATCATCAATAGAAGCCTTTGTCTAATTTTCAAACTCGATTCACTTTGACAATGTGTCCTTAATACCCAATAAAATCGTTTTTAGGTAATATCCAAATCATTTCCCAAGGATTGATCCACCTGTAATACAAATATTTCATGACCCAAACAAATTTTGGGCTTGAGATGCCACTAGCCCAAGCCTGCCTCTATCATCCATGGGTTGGAGACAAGCTTCGAAGTCATAACTAACATAGGGAGTCATTTTCCTATGTAATTATATGCACACACACAACCAACTACATGTAAAAGTTCATATGGAAACAAGTAAAACATGAAACACTGCTACAAAATAAAGTAAGCATGCATAAACCGTTAGATAGTACAAAAGTATGGTAGTGTATACAGAAATGTAAGAGGGAAAACACATGCCCAACCAGAACTATGTACCAACCTAATAACATTGTGAAAGAGTAGACAACTAAGAGAGCCCATCTCCTATATCCCAATCTATGACCACTATACGTGATCCAAGAACCCAGTACCTGTATGATTATTTGAAGTCACGATTGACTATTTAGTCTTCTACAAAAGACAATTCACATGTTAGAAAAGTACATGCAGAACTAAATATATACATACCCAGCAGAACACCCCAAAAGGGTGAAGGGGGAGAAGTAAGATATACAACTTAGGAGGAAAGTAGTAGATATTAGAAGGTAATGATAAAGAGTACAACTCAACCCAACCACGAGAGAAAGTAAGTTTATCTAAGCACAAGGGGATAAACATAGTGAGTAGATGAACTACTTAGTGAGTCTACACCACCTATAGTAGGAGAGTAAACTCATCTAACCATGATAGTCAAAACATGGGACTCACATGGGATACCACCCATTTCTTTAGCTCTCTTGTTAGGACAATATCCAAATCCAAGGTGTGAATCTAGATGGAAGAGTATATATATATATATATATATATATATATATATATATTCTCAGTAAAATAATATCAAATGGGTGGGTAAGGGGATCTTCATCTCATAGATCAACCCATGAAGAGGACTAGACAATAGTTACAAATGATGTCTGCCAATGATGCCCAACATCTCATGTGTCTACCCTGAACACGCAAGTCTAAAGGACATAATCACCACACATTGATATTGTCCTTTTTGGGTTATATTGACTTTCCTAAATAGTTTTATTTGGTTTCACAAGGATGTGTCTTAGTGGAGAATGTTTTCCTCTTCCTCGTTATTCCATGTATATTTCAAACCACATCTAGTAAATATGCTTCAATTTTGACGGTCCTCAACTCAAAGTATAGGACTCACTCAATAGTATGTCAAGGGGGGTTTTGTTCTAAAAGTCACTAAGGAACTCTACTGTCCAATCTTACTGGTGGGTACCACTAGGGAAATTGCGTTGGGGAACTACACTACCTAACACAACTAGAGGGTAATCCTAGAGGAAGGTCTTCAGGGAATGACACTACCCAGTTTATTTGGAGGGTAAGACTAAAATATCAAGGAACTCCATTGCCCAGTCATGTTGGAGGGTAACTCAGATAGATCATCAGGGAACACCATTTCCCCTCCCTATAAGAGGGTAACATGGAATGATAATCATGTAACACAATTTCCCAACCCTTCTAGAGGGTAACGTCAGAACGTTGAGGAACTCTACAACACAACACTACTATAGGGTAAATTGGAAAGATCATTGGGGAACACCAAAGACCAGCCATGCAGGAGGGTAAGCCCAAAAAATCCAGTGATCCAACATGATAATTTTAATCATTAGGTGTGACCATAATGCATGATAAACCATTATAATTTCACATCATATCTCGAAATCTAGTTTTGAGTCTACAATCACCTTCTATGTGGAAAAACACTAAGGATTGGATAATCACTATCCAAAATTTGAGTTAAAGCAAAGGGGATACAGAAAAAAGAAGTTTCAAAAATGGGGATATGGGGTAAAAGACATACGAGGGGACCCACACAGTGTGTGGTCCTCCTTCACAGCCTTCTCATATCACTATCTGAAATAAGGACCCTAGATTTTAGGGGTACACACTATGTTGGGGGACTACATGGCTTGGTCCCAAAATCTGAGCTTTTGACCATGTACTATTGGTCATGAATGTTTACTCACATAGTGTGTTCGTTTACTCTGGTACATGGATTTTTGGGCGACATGGGATGTCACTTGTATAGTCTACCTATGTCGTGTACTTGTAACATGGAGTGTGCCTAGCCATTTGATCCATCACAAACCTCACACACATGGAAAGGTGATACATGGAATTTTAGGGATATACACAAAATTCCACAAATATGGATTTCTAAAACCCTATCATTATCATTGAAAGGGGATACATGTTATGTATTATTCATTGAAAACAACATGTAGTTGGGTTATCAATAGTTTTTGTAGATCTATCTTCTGCGCTTGAATCTATCAATGTCTCTTTGATTCAAATATCCAATCTGACCCAAAAATGGAGGATCTAACTATTGATTTTAGAATCCAGTCATTTCCCAATGTGAATCAGATGCTGCTCACAATAAGGTGTTTTTCAATCATTTTACATGAATTCATATCTCTATTTGTCATGATAATGAAGTTTAAAGACTTACCATTCAGTCTTGTCTTGAAAAAAATCCAAGATCTAGGTCTTTCTCATTGATTCATGGTCATCTCAAAAAATATTCCACATATTTGGGGGTCCAATCGAGCTCAGTACCACCGAGAAAAATTATATTGTGACCAATGGATACAATTGGTGAAGAATACGAAGAACATGAGAGAAAAGCACAAAAAAAGTTTTAAACGATCGTTGGCCAATAGTTCCTAGGCAATGATCAAGAACATTATCCATATTAAGATGAACAAATTAAATAAATCAATTTCTAGTATGTTGGCACATGAAAAGGTTGAAAATAGCACAAATCCCAGAAAAAGGGATGTATCTGCTCAATAATTTAATCTAATGGTGTAAAATTCCAAAATACGAGTCCTAATCGAGTTTTGGTTTGATCAATGATGAAGAACATGCTCTTAGCACAATTGGAAATATTTTTTGTGTTCGTTACATCCTGATCTGATCTATTCTGAAGTTCTATTGTTGTTCTCCAAGGGAATCGACATAGAGTGGATGAGCTATCGTTGGAGCATTTGATAGATTATCATCCCACCCTTAGCAAATATTACATAGTGATAAGCATATAATAATTTTCATTTAGGTTAAATAAATTTAATTAAATAATTAATTAATTAATCCACTTTAACATGCCTCCAATGGGTGAGGGGTCTGAACATCCCATGTCGACTCATTTTATGTCACGCCTATGGTAAACACCATGTTTTAGACTCAACCATAGTCTTAGATTTATAATTCAATCAACCATTTAATATTTATCCAATCTTATTAAATATTTTTATGCACTCTATGTAAAATATATTTTATATTTTAATGAAATAAATTCTTGACACCCTGGCCTCAAAATCTCACATCGACTCAGCACCTAGCTCTAAACATATATATAGATTTATTTAAAAGTCTTATAAGAAAAAACTTGGTCTCAACAATTGTATTATAATTCATCTTTTTAAATTTAATTTTCATTCATCATAGATTCTTCCTTAAAGAAGGTGAATTCCTTCTACAACTCTTTAAATGTTCCAAAAATAAATTCATATACACCTTTAATATTATAATATATGGTTTAATCTATGTAGTATCATGATTCATCCTATAATGCATCATGATAACAATAATAAATGTTATATTCCCTAATTTTTGTAGTTTCATTAGAAGAAAAAAAACATTGAAAATTTCTTCATTTTTGTGTAGGGAATGTGAAGAACTTGAGGTATAATTATTTTATGATCAGTAATAGATGCATATTCTCTAATTATTCACATCATTTTATTATTTTTATGTCAAATAAAAACATCCAATATTATAATATATAAATATTTGAATATAAAATCATAGGATAAAATATACATATAATACAAATGTTTTAGAACTAGGAATAATTCTCCACATTGAGAGGGGGGATAGGGTGAGTTGGTGTTTTCTATTTGTATCAGTTAATAATTGTATCTAATATTAAAATTTCACATTCATGATTAATGTATCTCTATACCCTTATCTATATTCTATTTTAGAATAAAATCATTGACTGAAAATAGTGATGCACATCAAAAGTAACTCAATGATTTATTAATGAGGTTTGTCTCTAATATTGATGATTATATCCCTAATTAATGGTTATTTTTATAACTAACATAGTAAACTCCTCATTTATTATAAAAACAATGATTGAGAATGGTAATATCCTTATACATGTATTCATTTAGATAACAAGGTACAAATAAATAATAGACATATAAAAATTTAATTAATTGAAACCAAATAGTACTCCCTCTACAAAATAAAATTTTTTACATGCTCTATTGATTTATATAAATAGTGATGCCTCATGTCTATCGTGACTAGAATAGAGCTAATCAACTTACACAATGTAGCTCAGTTTAAGGTGATGCCTCCATAATAATCATTATGTACTCCTAGACATAATATAGTTGAATATATTATGCATCTATCCCTAAAAGTATAGTTAATATCTTTTTAATATCTTTTTTCAGGGTAATAGTTTAAAAAGATTTTACATTAGTACTATATATATCTATCATTAGAAGGATAGGTTTATACAAAATTATTATAAATTTAAATATTTAATTTTCTCTTTTATTCGACAAAAGGTAATATATAATATTTTTAAAGTGTCTTAAGTCCATTATATATTAAATATCTTCTTCTAAAAAAATTATATTAACATTATTGTTTCACGTTAATTGAATTAAATTATTCTTTTATTTAAATATTAAATTTAATATAAAACAAATCACCATTAACAACATTAAATTTTCTTGAAGACATTGAAATTAGTCACTAAAAAATATCTAAAATCTCTTTAATTTATCTCTCCTTGATAGTCCTCAATATTCATTTAAATTTACATTGATAACATCCTTAATATATTTTTTCACTTTAAAACATTCGATTTTTTGAAAAAAAAAACATGAAACACGATTGGCATGGTTATGAAGGAAAATATCACATAGTGGATAATTATATATTTTCATAGTAGGAATGTGTAAATTCATGACTTGTTTCATCACAATATTAAATCTCATTAAACAAAAAATCCATATTCCCAAAAAATGTCTTCTCCTTGCATTATGGTGTGGCCTTCTCCATGCTGTGTAACTTCATCAAAAATTAAAAAAACATATTCAAGTAGTAAATCTTCTAATAAAGTGTAACAATGCCATATTTTACCTTATTCTCCCTTAAAAACATAATATCATCACATCATAACACATTTCCTAATATTTAAATCAGTTAATTTTTATAATAAATCATCAGGTTTATTATTATTTTTATTTTTTCTTCTAAATCAAACATATATATTCTAAATGGAAAAAAATATAAAATAAAAAGTCTTATCTAATATAGTGAATATATAATGATTCTCAATATAGTGCATCGATTAACCTAATTTCTTCAAACTCATGAATCTTGCATAAAAAAATTATTATCCACACATATTTCATAAATTTATTGACATAGCCACATATTCAATTAAACCTCATTATAAAATAATAAATAAATTATAAAATCTGTTACCCATATCCATAAAAACTTATACAAAATCTAAACGCATTATTCAACCCATGCATTTTTTTAATTGACAACTCCATAGAATAAAAATATTTTCCAAAATGTGTAAGATATTATGTAACTCAATATAAATGATAAATTTTTAATTTTCATGAACTCTACCAAATATATTTTGTGATTTTTAATATATATTATATATCATAAGGTAAATTTTATAAAACATTTGTTGTTTAAATTTTCTGAGAAATTATAATTTCATAACATCTCTCAATTCATATTAAATGTTATTAAACAACATAAAATTACTCCATAATCACTTCAAATAAACTGAACTAAATAACTTAAGGTAATTTTATTGAATATTATAATAAAAACACTTTTTAGATAATTTCAACTCTTATTCACTACCCCAACCATATTCAACTTTTCAATGGGCATCATCCAAGTGTATTTCCAAATGATATGATACTTCATAAAGATTGATAAAGAAAAATGATGTGCCTCACCATCTTTCTTAAAAAAGTTCTTAATAAAAATATAATATTTTTAAACCTTTCAAATCCATGAAACTCATCCTAGCTCATCAACTAAAAAAATATGGTTTAATTGGTTTTGAATATGAATTTTTTAGCAGTTATATGTATATTGTCTAGTCATGAGTAGACTAGTAGTCTCAATGAAATATTAACAACCACACAAATAATCATATTTTTCATGTGAATGGATATTTAATAACATATCTAATGGAATAATCACAATTTATTAGTTTCTATAGTAAATATTAGAAGGAACACAGTGATCATTCTTTCCATGTATTCTTGATAACAACTTCTTCTCATCAGCATGCATGGAAACTCGAATCTGCATCCATGTTGTACTAATCAATACACATTCATGTCATGAAAAATTTTTATTCTTTAAAAAAAATTTAAAAACACAATGACGGTATAGTATATATTTATTTACATTTCATGTTGAATGATTTGAAAAATTATTTATAGGGTTCGAATATTTAAAAATTCTTATTTTAATCATTATAAATATTAATTTCTATGTATTCTCTCACTAGGAATATATTTAAATGAAAAAAATTTATTTCCATTGATCAATTATTATTCCAATGATCATATAGTTATTATACATCCTATAAATACTTCCTTATGCATTCATTAAATTTTACAAAAGAATTATTTACATTTCATTAAAAAATTATCACTCTTGTTTATAATTGTTATTTTATTTATGGTGTTTCCACAAGTCTGATTATTCTTCAAGACCATTGAATAGTAGAATTTGAAATTATAGTTTAATAATTCACTTGTGTTTATTTCCCCATTATAATATTTTCCATTTTAAAGAGTGTATTTATATATTTTACATAGTAATTTGCATTACTAATTATAGGAAACATTTTCGAAGTTACTATAGCAGGTACTGTAGTAAGAACTGTGGAAGGTATTGTTGGGAACTATACCAGCTGGGAATATGCCCCCGTATGGACCTTCGGGCCACTGATTTGGTCCTCGAGTCCTTTAAGGCCTTCGGTCCACCAAGGCCTTCATGTCACTAAGGACTGGGGCCACCTCAAGGCCTTTGGGGCACCTTAAGTGGTGATGCAAACCAAACGACCTATGAAGAACAAAATCTACAAATAGAATGAGCAAGAAGATTTCACCATATTAAAAGCTAAACAGATTGCGAGAATGAGAGGGTATGGCACCTGCCATTGGGACAAGCCTGTGCATGCATAGGAATGCCTATCCGAACAGCCATGTGAAGGTGGAGAGCTGATTTCACAATGAAGATGATGGGAGGAGCAGTTCCAAGTAATTAGTCTAGGTTGTATGTAATTTTTGATGGATTTGGGAAAATGAATTCCTCTAGGCCTATGATCCATGTAATACTTACGCATACATGCCTTGTAAGGGTTCCACCTCACCCCTTGAAATGTGGATTATCAAAATCAATAAAAAAATGAAGTCTTTCGGGACTTTGGATGGATACATGAGATGTATAGAATATCAAAAAAAAGAGCATGATGATAAATTTTTGGATATAAATAGTAAATATATTCCTAAAATGTGGTGGTTTGACCATGACATAGTCTGTTCTTGGAATGACTACAATATGGGGAATGGAACCTTTTTGTGAAATTGTGGATTAAAGATTATATGTTATCTTAATAATTTGTGGATATGAATCGATCTCTAACTACAACATAAAAAAGTTAGTTTATTCATTATGTGATAAGGATCATATAGTTTTGAACATATAACCTAATTTTTAAGCATTAAATCTTATCCCAAGTGAATATTATTGAGTTAAAAATATTCCAACTGATGGAAATTTTATCAAACATTCTCTTTAGAATTTAAAATATTGTATGCCTTGGAGTATCCTTTCGTTTATATATAAATATGCTTCTGGTTTTCGATTTAGATAATTTAAATGTAGGGAAATATTATAGCATAAAGCTCTTTATCCATCGTTCTCATCATCATTTAACATAAATTTTATAGTAGAGAAGTAATAAGGGATCCCGTTATTAATGGATTCACACAACCCATGGATACCCTTGGTGGAAGTATTCTATCGACTACATGTCAGGGATCCCTATCAAACATGATTGTATGAAAATAGACAACTCGTATCAATTAAAGTATTATAAAATGTTCACTATTTATTCCGTACAATGAAAAAATAATTTCATGTTTTTTTATTGGTTTCAGTTAATATTTTCACAATGATTAGATATATTATATCCCCTCTAGAGCCCAGTGATAGAATTAGTTCCACTTTCATATCATATTGATTGGATTTTTTAAAAAATGAAGAAACTTGGGAAAAGTTATTTTTTAGATATATGGAAGGTTCTCATTAAAATATTCATTCTTATTAGTGTTTTCTAAACCAAAATGTGATTTTTATTATAAAATGAGAATGGTTTTACCAAATTTATACGACTACATCATAGTTTAGTGAAACAAATATAGAATAATTACATGGAATATAGAATCTCATATTTATACATTAAAATGTAATTCATTACTAACAACTAAATCATAGTTTAAAAAATATGTAAAATTTAATAAGGATATTTCAACATTTTTCATTTCATTGTGAAAAATGGAAATTTCTTATAATAAATATTCTCTTATAATAATACTATAATTTAGTCTTTTAAAAAATTCTATAGTCTACCCAGAAACTTCTATATATTTCCCCATAACATGAATTTTCAGCTGTGGAACCACCACACCATTTCCAATATCAAAATATTAATATTTTTCTTTGGGGAGGGTTTTCATTTGGGGAAGCCCATATCATGGGGTATATCCAACAAGTCCACGATTATAGAAATTTAAAGTGAATTATTTTTTATTAACATTTTACAATATAAGAACTCACCAAACCCAAGGGGAACTTCTGAACATCCAAAAAACGTTCTTCTAGATATATTATAGGTTTAATTTGGATCAACATAGAGAATTTAAAATGTGTTTATACATTATAAAATATTTTTGAAATCTAAAATTATTTAAATTAATTTTTGAAATGATTATCGATAATAATATAAAATTATTATATTGAAACCCCATTTTTAGAAATTATTTAATCCATGAAAAAATGACTTCTGAATGATTTGATCAAATTTTTAAATAAAAAGAAAAAATTTGATATTTAAATTTATTTAATTTTTTAATATTAAATATAAATTTGATAATTAATAATATCACATATTTCAATAATTGAGGTTTTTATATAATGTGTAAATAATAAAATATAAAATTTTCATATTATATATAAATATAAACTATTTATATTTATCTGTGATGCGATTTCTGTTGTGTATGTTTTGTAAAAAAAATAATTAGTCATTTATGAATTATTTATAATGGTTTATCTAATGTAACGTTTTAATAGTTATTAATTTATTTTTAATTTTTTATTCCTTTAATAATAGATTCTAATTGAATACATTTTGAATTATGATGAGTTATTTAGTATTTAAATTATTATTTAAGATATCAAGAATTAATTTATGTATTTGTTTTCTAGATATTATAATTGATTTATTATCTTCTATTATGATTATGGATTGTCTATGAATTTAGAGTTTCAATTTAATTGATTATTGTACTATATAAATATAATGAATAAGAACTATAATTTAATTGGAATATCTCGTGAGTATTAAACCATGGTTAGTGGGACTTCAATTCAGGCTAGTCAATAGTCATGGAAGTTACACATTTTGTTAGAATTGTGGGGGTTTTCTACCAGTCACACAATTCTTTATTTTAAGGGTATATGTGATTTCATATGATTCTAGGCCTTTACATGAAATGGTTTCATTTAACATATTCTTGTTAATCATTAATATATCTATTTATACATTTATATTTAAATTTATGTTAATAACACTATTTAATGATTCTGTAAATAATTAAATGTCAATATTTTTGGAATATTTTGAATAGGTAGAAGGAATATGGATTTAAAAACTAAATAATATAATTTATTATTGAATTAAAATGGAATAAATGAGTTAATATAGAGATATTAATAAAAACCATATAAAAAAAATTACTATATTTCTTCCAATGCAACACTTTCCAAGACCATAATCACTCTACCGAGTAAGTCATTCCAATGTTGGTATACATGGATTATAGTACGTCATATAAGAAGAAATTTTGTAACCATAAAATAATTACTTTCCAATATTTTTTATATGATTTTTTGTTACACTTATCATATAATCATAAAATTTTATACTAGAAGAGGAGTAGAGTTTATTTTTTCATCATTATAGATTGTTTATAGAATTTTTTTATTAATTATCCTAGAGTGATATAAGATATGATTTTCTTGATAAACAACCTAAAAAATATAATATATTAGTCAATTACAAATAATAAACTAATTACTTAGTGACATATGGATCTATAACTATATTGGATATGATTAAAATGGGGGTAATCATTTTAGTAAGATACCGTTAAATAAGAGCATCTTTTAAATAAACTTATGATATAATAACTGTCTGATAAAAACGTATATTTTAGATAAATTTCCATCATAATCATCAGAAAAAATAAATGAATTATATATCAATATTATTGAAATTAATTATCAATAAAATAATATTTCCAGAAAACAATATCAATTTAATATTTTTTTCAAAAGTAAAATCAATTGTTTTATATATTATAGGAAACAATTCTTGAAAACGATCTTATTAAAGAAGATAAAAAAATAAATTAAATATTCTTATAATAAGTATAATAAGGATTATTTTGATGTATATTCATTTATTATTATCTTAATGAGTCTAAATTTGAAAAGGAAATATTATAATATTGACTACATTGGATGATTGGTAACCTTAAAATGGTTCATCAAAAAATCAAGATACCAAAGATTTGAGGATTTTATATCACTCTTTTACTATAATAAGTATTATAGTACTTATATATCAAGTAATATACTCAATAATATTGGGTATGCCGATATCATTAAAGGATTGGGGTTATTACTCTTTTTTTGTCCATAGACTTTATTTTGAAACCACTACTGAAAATTTTCTAAAATTTTATTACATAATATGAAAATAATGAGTTCAATAAATATTTATCCAATCTCACATATATAATGATGATTCTTAATAAGTTTATTGGAGTTACATGCTCTATTTACATGATAATGGTTTATATGATAATGGGTAAATGCTTAACTAAAAAGAGAATAAGTGAGGTAATGGATGGTAACAAAAACATTTAAACAAAAAAATATATTCTATTGATGTGAAAAAATATCGATATATAAAAATTTGATATTATATATGTAACCATCATGTATAACGAAAGTGTTAAAAGAAACTCTATAGAGAGTCTATGATAGTGATGTGTATACCCTCTTCCTCTCTCATATATTTTGATGATTCCAACTCATCAAAGGCCTCAGAGCGGCAGCTACCCTCCTCGCGCACGAGTCTAGGGTTTCTATTTGGAGAATCACATCCACCCCTCCTCCGGAGCCATTCTATATAGCTCGGTGAATCTTCTATGGGTTGGCGTGGTAGTGGAGTGGATCGGAATCGACTTTGGTGCTCCGGCTTCGACTCCAGAGAGACTCATTATTGTCTCTTCCTGGACTGGTGTCGGCACGGATCAGCGAAAGATTCAGTTCGCTTCATGCTTCTTCCTCCGGTTTGGCTCGGCGTCGTATATGGTTCGGCTTGGAGGGAGGATCTATTTGGAATTAGCAGGTTTGGAAGGTTTTTTTGGCGTCGCCGCCACTTGAGGTTCCCTACTGGTCCTCGCTTTCTCAGCTTCCCATGTGTAGCTATTGCTTCTGCGGATGGTTGGGGATTTCTTGTGGATGGAGACAAGGTTGTTTTTTCGACGGTGGCTCCGACATATGGTACAACTAGATGGACGATTTCTCCTAATCTATGTATTTATATTTGTTCGATGTTGATGATTTGGTAAAGTTTTTGTTGTCTCAATGAATCCTTATGTGAATGGTTGGAGTTTTTTGTGAGTTTGGTTTGATACTGATGGTGGGAAGTTTGTCTACTCGCTGTGATTGTTGTTTTCTGACGATATGCTGTTGAAAGTTCTTGATTCTAGATTTTCATCAGAGATTGCTTCAGATAAGGTCTACAGCTCTAAGTTTTCACCAAACTTATGTGTTTCAGTTTTGGATGTTTGAGAGGGTATGGCCTTGGCCATCGGTACCAGCCCGTCTTTTTAAGGGATTGCTTTCCATGCACATTGGAATGGTGGAGACTAGATTTAACATTGTTTACGCTAGGTTGGGGCCTTATTTGTTGTTTGATCTTGTTTTTTTGAATTTTGGACCATTGGAGCATGGTTTTATGTCTTAAGTCGATGAAGTCATGTATCTTGGTTTCTCACTTTTTCTTTAAAAGTGTTTTCTTAATAAAAAAAGTTAATTTTTAGTCTAGAGAGTCTATGATAATTATTAATGTAATTGAATTATACGATGGAACTTATAAACTTGAATAATGTATTTAATATATATATAAATGAGATTAAAACTGAATAAAATTTTAATGGATATATCATAAAGGTTGAATTAATATAATACTTCAATTGTTTGTTACATGAATGAGGTTGATACATTGGATTATATTGATACTCAGATGAATATTTAATGAACGATTTTTATTTTTATCATACTTATCTTATATTATTGGATACGTTATTTGTAGTAAAAGAGTAGTTATTTAATAACATGAGAGTGTGTCTTTTATTGACAAGTATTTTGATCAACTAGACATTATAACATGGTTGAGAAGAAGATAGGTTTATAAGGTGTTTTATCTGGGATATAATCATTTTTCCAAGATATTGGTCGAAAGATGAAAGAATGTGTTCCCACCTCCCTTTAATTGAGTATTTTATAGAAAAACATATTATCCTAAAGATTTTTATATAATCACATATAATATCAAAAAATATATGGGTGTAAATTAATTATTTTTTAAATTCATCCCCAAAATAAATAATTTCTATTTTCCAACGTTGTGGATTTTTCATCATGAAAATATATTTTTATCAAAAAAATATAATTTCTAAATGTATTGGGACTAAATTTTAATATAAATAGGTTCAAAGTGTATAAAATGATTAAAATGGATAAACTCAAATTGAAATTCACTTTAGATCATAAAATAGTTAAAGCTTTGTTGGTAGAGAAATATATTAATATAGATAGTTTCTTATTTTTATAGAAATTATTATAATGTATAAATTAAATTGAAAAATTACCTCATAATGATGATAAACAAAGAACATTTAATAAGTATACAAAAGGAGTTGTTAACATTCTAAAATTGGATGTTGTAAACTAAATAGGTTTTGATATTTTTTTCAAGGAGTTTAATATTAGGAATATGATATATAATATCACCAATATTTAAAAATTAAAACATCATAAATATTAATCTTTAAATGTGTTAAAAGTGAGGATATTATTAGATGGTCACATAAAAAGGTGGAAAAATTATGTAGTGGGATAAAGAGTTTAAAAACCCATAAAAGTGTAAAAAAATATAACCTGTAAGGGACTCTTTTATATGAGATGTGATGAATAGGATAATTATATATGGTTTCCTAGTATTCATAAAAGAGTTTTAGAGTATAAAATTTGTTATTTAATTAAAATAAATTTATTACAAGTAATTTTTTGGTTTTTGGAACATACATATAAAGTGAAAAGATAATTTCCATCTTAATGTTTGAATTCTTAGTTTTTCCTAATTAAGATTCACAATGGAGCATTGAATGTTTTGATTATATGTGTTTATTTGAGAGGGAATGGACATGTATAGAGTTGAATGATTCCATCCTAAAGTCTAAAATGGGTTTTCTATGCTGAATTTCCCATTATGTATACCACATGAAATATCATACACTCTGTTTTGGTATTTTAGCGATGGATGTATCATATTGAATCCTCATTCCTTTGGTTTAAATGATACATAGAATTATAACATTCCTTTGAAATATTTATGGTTTTTCAAATCAAGGTGTGGTTGGATGTGATTTTTATGGTTTCATTTGTTTAGGCATAACCAAGATGTGTTTTTCCTTTCATATAATGATTTTAAAATTGAATCCCTTGATCAAAATAGTCCAAGGAAGTCTATATCCATACTTATGTAAGGTAATTTTGTTGTGATTGTTAAGTTAAATGAATAGAATGTCATTTTCTTATACACATAGGTGAATGAAATTTTATGTATTTATCCAACTAATCAAAGAATACATAGAGAGATGAAATCAAAAGATTATGTATATGTAATTACTATAAACCATGAATCATGATCAATAAATTACTTAAAAAATATTTAATGCTTATAAAAACATGTATAAGTCATAATTGGTTGATGGAAGAATATAAATATATTTATTTGATATGGATATTACCAGAACCATTTGAAGAATATTCAGTATCAATGGATTTTAAAGGATATATCTTTTCTTACTTTTAATGATTAGGGAATTCACAATTTCTAACAATTTTAAAATGATATGTGGGGGTGTACTTAAGGGTTTTTAAAATGTGATTTGTGGTTTTTTATAATATATTTATGTGAAAATACCAACTTTTATAAATTTAATAAATATGTCACATTACGAGTGTATGTAGGATGTCATGGGTTCCTATGAAGGTAGTCTCTCGCTTGAAAGATGTTGAAAATAGTACCTCTCACGTTTCAGAGATGATAGCTACTCAGATTAATGGTCCTACTGTAATACATGGTGAGAATATCTGATCCCATATTAGGGAATCAATTAGGACGAATGAGTTTCAAGCTGTACATGATATATGATCTTTCAAGGAGGCTCTATATATGAATAATAACGTTTCATTAGAAAAAGGTTGTTTCTTCAGAGAAATATGAACATAATATTTTTATTCAAGCATTAGTTGAACATGAGGAGGAGTATACTAATGTCCAAAGGAAAGAGTAGGTGCATGTTTTGGAAGATGATGGATTTTAGTTGGTTCTCTCCTGGAAATCTATGATATCATCTCCTAATAATGTTAATGTATAGGACTATTCACCCCTTATTGGGGATGATATTTCATTTCCTTTTCCTACCACTTATTTATAGGTAGTTATTAATTCACCTTCAGCGCTTGCAATGAAAGCTAGATTTGGAGGGGCATATGGTGATTGCATGTCTTGTGGTACTCTGGATGAGATGGTGGAGCTCAAAGAAGGTTCCAATTCTCTTCTAGACACTTGTATCATTTCAGATAAGCTTACCATGATGGGAATTATTAAGAAATCTCACAGAAAGGATGATTTCTGTGATGAATTTGGATGTAACACCCCAAGCTTCTACGGTACGTTTCCCTTCGAATAATGCGATAGCGTGTGTTGTACGCAACCTCGAGTTCTAACCCACACCACAACTAATTAAACTAGCCGTTGTGAATAGTAATACCTACTTTTTGAAATCATATATATTCTATATTTCAAAATGGACTTCATTTTTGGATTCGGAATATCAAAATTAGCCTAGGGTGAAATTTTGGTACATTTCGGATAACTTTCATATTTTGATGAATAGTGAAAATTTCTAAATTTTAATTAAAAACAACTTTTTTAATCAAAATAATTAATAGTGATAAATTATGAATTTGAGTGGTTTTAAAGTATATTTAGAATATATTTTTACCATTCAATTTAATGTTTATCATTGGACATAATTTTACAATTAAACCGAACATAAACAAGTGTCAATCTTTTGATAGTTATTATCTCTTAAAAACACGCTTTTTGTTTTGACAGCGGGAATTAATTTTAAATTAATTTCTGCCACTTCTGTGTTTTGAATTTAGGAAAATGGATTCCATATTTGGAATCAGGATTTTCAAATTGTGTAAATAGGTAACTTTTATTTTTAGACATTTTGAATAGTTACTGTGGTAAATATTTTATTTACCATGGTTAAAGGGTAAATCCGGTAAATAAGGGTTAAAAAAATAATATTATAATAATAAAAAATTACCCTAAAACGTGTCCTAACCTTATTGGTGGACACATACCCGACCATGGGCATCCTTTGGTCAATTTGGGGACCCCTTGGAGCCACTTGTATGTGGTAGGGACACTTTATATTAATAAAGTTAAAATAAAAATAAAAATGGCATAAGCTTACATCTTTTAGAAGAACAATTTTTACATAGGGTTATACATGTTGGATTTTCGATTATAAATATTCATTAGAAAGCTAAAAAGATTTCCTACATAATGATATTTTATTTATAATTTTTAGACATTATATAATTTATTTTATTTATGACACAATGATGATGCAGTAATTACTAAAATAGTGAAAAATAAAAATAATTGATATTATAAATACCCAAATAATTATAATATGAAACTTTTAATGAATTAAACTAATTTTCTATGATAATATGATATATTAGGATTGATTTAATTGACTTTGTTCGAAGTAATCAATCTGTTAGGAGTTTCACAAAAATCAACTATTGAATAGTGTCAAAATTGACATAAAAGAGTTCTTAAAACAAATATTATATTATTAATTGATATTAAATTCCTAAAAATCTAAGGTTCGGCCAAGAGACTTATATTATGATAGGTTCCTCATTAATGGACCACTTGGGGGTCGCTTGGATGTATATAGTAAGTTTATTAATCATATTATATAAAAATACAAAGAGACATTGTAAAAGTGAAACTAATTAACTTAGAGTTAATACTTAAAGATAAGGTTAATATAAGTACCCAAACCTGTCTAAATTCTATTGGATGAGTTGTTTTCGACCTATCCACACCTCATCCTTTGAATAGTCAACTTTGGAGCCTTTGTAAACCGAATATGAATTTATTATAAATTAATATTTCTAACTTTTCCAAAGGTGCCCCTCACCCCTCTTATAAAAGGGCACTCCTCCTTCTCATTTCTTCACACCTTCAAAGCCTTTTGGTTCGGCCAAACTCTGCCCAAATACTCTCCCAACATCACTCAATACAACCTAGAGGCCTTAGTTTTATCAGAAAGCCAACCTAAGGAGCCCTTTTGATCAAATCAAAAGGAAGAACCCGAAGAAGAGGTAATGATTTCACCACCCTTTTCTAAGTTCATTTCTTCTTCCACTTCTTCTTCCTTTGTTCTTACCATTCTGAAATAATAACTCCAGTATCTCACATATACTGTGATGTTATTATAAATATGGTACAATCATATTCAGTATTCTATCCACCCTTTGAATAACATGTCACCATACGTGCGTACGTACGGCTTACCGTCTCCACGTCGTGGTGTAATTGTTATTCAATATAATATTATTTGGATGGGTATAATAATGATGTGTAACTCATGTAAATAATAAATATAACATGTTAATGATTCTGTATATATGATATACCATCCATTTATATATTATTTTAATATCAAAAGAATGATATTGTCGCTCGTGCGTACGTACGGACTACCGTCTCCACGAACGCGATAAGATTCATTCTCCATCATATCCATTCAAGTATTATTCTCATTTTGGGGTTAAAAATAATGTTAATATCATTCTGATTATGAATAAGATATAATCTATCCATTACAAACATGTCTTACGTAACAAAACATACAAAAGAAAACAAGAAAGTTCACACCCGAAACAACGATAATACTAAGATATTATTATCAAATCAATATTAAAAGATCATATATGATATCATATTGATGTATATGATTATTGTATAATTTAATAACAATGTTTTAATTATTATACAGGAGGTTAACATACCATTGACTAAGAGAAAGTTCAAGGTAAGGGTTTTCTTATCTCACTTTTAATTCCGTGAGAATTCCATTGATCACCACTTAATTATTGCATGTGGTGTATGTGTACTGCCCATGATCGTATTCATTGTGTAATATACTTTAATTTATGGGTATTTACATCATCATGGTATGATACTTCTTTCATGGGTGTATGTTTCGTAAGTTACCTAATCGATAAGGGAATTTGAGATTTCAATTTCCACTCATTTGGCTTTACACATATTTCATTGATTATATTACCCCAAGATTATGTGTGGAATCACTATTCATTTGATTATGTCATAATTTACACTCCCCTTCCTGTGGATAGAAGTTTGATACACATAATCACTCCATTGGTAATTCTCAAGTCATTGATATGAATTTGATAAGAGTAATTCTCCATTTGTTGAGTTAAACATCCAATTCGTTGGTATTGTTTTTTTACAAGAATATGTGTGAATGTCCTTTGATTGTTTTACACTGAATATCCAATCATATTTAGTGTATTTATATTTGTCACACATAATTATGTCATTGATTTATCCTTAACCTAAGGATACAACCTTTATGAGAGATTTCATCTCAATTTACATTCCATTGAGACTTATTTGATGATATACACCAAATCACTTTTATGTGGTGTATATAATGTACTTTGACATAGTATATCATGAATTCCTTTATTCTCATGATATTACAATGTTTTGATTACCTCAATTATTTGTATTCAAGTGTCTCTCTTTTGGTTAGAAACTCTAACCAAAATACCATTTTAAAATGTTTTAAAGAATTATTCTTCTAAATCATGCTCATTAATGTCCATATTTTAAAAATGGTTTTAAGGATTTATTTATATGGACATTAAAGTTTTAAAATTTAAACTCCTTTTAAAATTTTCAAAGTGGTATGGGACACTTTGATTCAAAAATATACTTTTAAATGGCTTCTTGACAAATAGTGTGACTTTTAAATGTTTTCAAGAAAAGGGGGATATTTCTCTCAAATAGTTTTGATGATTATTTTCATCTATGTCAACATCCTTCATTATTATTGATTGAGGTTAATGTGATACAATAAAATCTTCCATATTGTATCGAATGAATTATGTTTGACTGTGGATGTGCTATTTTTATACCATTCATGGTTTGTGGTGAAAGTATTGACATTTCGTATGCTAGTTTAATACGAATGTTTACGTTATGTTTAAACCTTTTCATATGGGAATGCATTGGACTTAATAAGTGACGGGTGGAGCCCGCTATAGCTCCTCGATGCATCGGTAGGTCTCATGAGACAAACTAGTGTCTTGGCACAAGGCCTTGACAAAATCTTATTTGTAGTCTTGGCACGAGGCCTTGGCTATGTGGTTATGATAGTCTGGCATTATGCATTCCAACATTATGAAAGTGGTTATTTATTTTTGCATGTGATTATTCGATTAGTGGAATATCCATGTGAATAAGTAAATGGCATTATTTCATTTTATTTATGCCATACCATGTTGAAAGTTCATGTTTAAAAGGCTTTTGTTTTAGTTATACATTGCCTTAAATGTTTATTCTTATTGATGAAAGTTTCCGCTATATTGTTATCCTTACTGGGCATTTGAGCTCACCCCTTTTCTATGTTTTATTTTTCTCAGGTAGTGAAGAAGTAAATTATGAATGACTTGCAGGGATATTATGAGGGGTTAATAGTGTGGATATGAAGACTTTGTTGTTGTAGTAGTTTTTCACTTTGAAATGTAATGTAAAACTTTATGATTATATCTAGTGTTTCCAAGGCTACTAAACCAATCGGTCTTTCGGGATTTGATCTTTCTTGTGATCATGCCAATGTTATGTAAGTAATGCACCGACTCTGGGTAGCTGGGGTCGGGGCGTTACAGTTGGTATCAAAGGAGGTTTAGTACAAACCTTGGAAGCTAGATTTAGATAAACTCTGATTAGAGCACGTAGACCTAAGATGAACTTTGAGGATTAGTATAGAAGAACTTCCTAGAATTTTGGTATTGTAGAGATTTTGTGAGTTTTCCAAGCAATACATCCCTGTCTGGATACGAGCAGGTAGAGGCGGCTCTGGCACAGATGTACCTAGGGGTAAAACCCGAAAACACCGCTTTGAGCTAGACTCGAACGGGAACTGGTGCACGACAACGGGCCTTGCTGCACTCTTGGTTACGACACTCCCGGGGGATATGCTTAGGATAACTCTCACTATCTTTACAAATCATTATGAAGGGTTTATGAGTATATACTTCCTCAAAGAAAACATTATTATTATTATGGATTATATCCATAAATAGATCAATTTATGTTAAGTGTTTTATAAGTATGGGATTATGTATTTTGATTCATAAACTGATCTAGTTTATGCCATTGTTTAGAAATGGCGCCTAGTGGAAGAAATGGAAACCGTATCAATGCGCGCACTCCATGTAGGGATTGCCCTCCTGCTCAAGATAATTATAGTGGGGCTGGTGATGCAACTGGTGCCGATCAGCTAATCACCATACTGGGACAACTTACTCAGGTTATGAATAATAACCTTACCCGTATGGAGCACCCTGATCCGCAGCGTGGAGGATCAATGTTAGATCGATTCATGAGGCAACAACCACCAACATTCAATGGGAATACAAATCCCTTAGTAGCTGAGCAATGGATATTTTCCTTAGAGAAAATATTTCAGGCTTTGGGGAGCAGTGAAAGGGAAAAAGTTATCATGGCAGTTTACCGCCTCACTGGAGATGCTGATCAATGGTGGTCATTGATTCAAAATATGAAGGAAGATGATGAAGTATCAAATATGGAATGGAGGGAATTCAAAGATCTGTTTTTAGAAAAATACTTCCCTCGCGACCATCGAGCGGATATGGAAAGACAATTTCTGAGTCTGAGACAAAAGGAGGATGAGAATGTCACAAAGTATGAGGCTAACTTTACAAGGTTAGCGAGGTATGCTGGAGATTATATTCGCAACCCAAGAAGTAAGATTGATCGTTTCTTTGATGGGTTAAAACCATTTCTCCGTCGAGCATTAGTCTCACAATCCTTTTCATCGTACGAAGACATTGTCTCATGTGCTATAAAGACCGAAAAGGAATTCTCTAAGTCTTATGACTTTAAAGCAAAGCAAGAGAAGAAGAGACCTGCTGATCAATCGGGGAATGGAAATAAGGGGAAGAAGGGAAAGGTTGAATATCCATCTTGTGGTAAATGCGGGAAGAAACATCCTGGTACTTGCTTGAAGGGAATGGGAGTCTGTTACAAGTGTGGTGAAAAAGGCCACCAAGCTCATGATTGCAAGGGGAAGAAGGAAGCTACCAACGTTCAGTGCTACAATTGCAGGGAGATGGGGCATTATGCAAATGCATGTCCTAAGCGTCAGGAGAACTTACCTCAGAAAAGGCCAAGGGATCAAGGCCAGGCTTATGCTATCACTACTGCTGAGGTAGAAGCTCCGAAAGACGTGGTGGCAGGTAATTTAATGGTTTCCTCAAGTTTAGCAAATGCATTATTTGATTCTGGATCATCGCATTGTTTCATATCTTCCCAGTTTGCTAAGAAAATTAGATATTTCCAATTTGATTTAATAAGGGAGTTGTCAGTTAAAACTCCTAAGGGAAGTATCGTTGCAAAAAAGTTTTGTGAATCAGTCCCCATTAGAGCACATAAATTTTCTTTATCTGCTGATTTCATCGTCATACCTATGATTGAGTTTGATATAATCCTCGGTATGGACTGGCTTTCGGACTATGATGCGAAGATTTATTGTAAGAAGAAAGAGGTTACGATTCTTGATGATAATGATAAGGAGCACCTTATTTTTAGAGCAGAATCGTCACCACCTAATTCTTATTTAGATCCACCCCCAGTAGCTCAACTTAATTCAATTATTGGGGAGGAAGAGAATGAAATAACTATCGGTGAGGAAAGGAATGTTCAAATAAAGGATGTACCTATTGTGAAAGAGTTTGTAGATGTATTTCCGGAAGATTTACCTGGACATCCTCCAGAACGAGAAGTAGAGTTTTCCATTGATTTAATTCCTGGATCAAGGCCTATATCGAAGACCCCTTATAGAATGGCCACTGTAGAGCTAGTCGAACTAAAGAAACAACTAGAGGAATTGAGTAATAAGGGATTTATTCGCCCTAGTGTTTCTCCATGGGGAGCCCCTGTTCTTTTTGTTAAAAAGAAAGATGGATCTATGAGGTTATGTATCGACTACAGGGAGATCAATGCTATAACGATAAAGAACAAGTATCCCCTACCTCGTATTGATGATTTATTTGACCAACTGCATGGAGCTCAATACTTTTCAAAGATTGACCTTCGATCTGGATACCATCAGTTGTGTGTAAAGAAGGAAGACATTCCGAAGACAGCATTTCGAACCAGGTACGGGCATTACGAGTTTACTGTAATGCCGTTTGGATTGACTAATGCACCCTCTGTATTCATGGATCTGATGAATAGAGTTTTCAAGGAGTATCTCGATGAATTTGTGGTGGTATTTATTGATGATATCTTGGTATACTCCAAAACCTACGAAGATCATGAAAATCACTTGCGCATTATCTTGAAGACTCTGAGGAGGCATGAATTATATGGAAAGTTTAGCAAGTGTGAATTCTGGCTTCAGGAGATTTCTTTTCTTGGCCATATTGTCTCTAAAGATGGAATCTCTGTTGATCCTTCTAAGACCAAGGCAATCCAAGAATGGCCAGCACCTACGAGTATAACTGAGGTACGTAGTTTTATTGGCTTGGCAGGTTATTATCGACGTTTCGTCCAGAATTTTGCCCGATTGGCTAACCCATTAACGAAGCTCACACGTAAAGGGGTTAAATTTGTTTGGACAAAAGAGTGTGAAGAATGTTTCGAAGAACTGAAGAGAAGATTAGTCAATGCTCCTATATTGACTCTACCATCGGGGAATGATGGGTTCGTTATTTATAGTGATGCATCGAAGAAAGGACTTGGCTGTGTCCTTATGCAGAATGATAGAGTTATTGCCTATGCATCACGACAGTTGAAAATTCATGAACAAAACTATCCTACTCATGATCTTGAGTTAGCAGCTGTGATCTTTGCTTTGAAGATATGGAGGCACTACCTCTATGGTGAAAAATGTGAGATTTATACTGATCACAAGAGTTTGAAGTATATTTTCTCACAAAAAGAACTCAACATGAGGCAAAGGAGATGGCTTGAATTACTCAAGGATTATGATTGTACGATACACTACCACCCGGGGAAGGCAAACAAGGTGGCAGATGCTTTGAGTAGAAAAGACCATGGAGTTTTGAACAATATGAGAATTGAAAGGGATCCAATTTTCATGGATCTAGTGAAAATGGACATGGGAATAACCAGGGAAGGTGAAACATCAATGCTTTTTCAAATGGTTGCCAAACCATCTTTACTAGAAAGGATTAAGAGTTCTCAGACCGATGATGACGAATTCCAAAAGAAGATTAAAGCTGTGAATGATGGGAGATTGAGAGACTTTGTGTATGAAGATGGAATTTTGAAATTCGGGAAGAGACTTTGTGTTCCCAATATACCTGATCTAAAAAGGGAATTGCTGGATGATGCTCATAGTTCCAATTTCTCTATACACCCTGGGAGCACCAAAATGTATAGAGATTTGAAGGAACATTTTTGGTGGGACAACATGAAGAGGGAGATTGCTGATTTTGTGTCAAGATGTATGGTTTGTCAACAAGTGAAAGCTGGAAGGCAACAGCCTGAAGGAGTCATGCAACCGCTTCCCATACCGGAGTGGAAATGGGACAATATTACAATGGACTTTGTCATGGGGCTACCAAAGACTCCTAGAAGGAACGATGCAATATGGGTTATTGTTGATCGTCTTACCAAGTCAGCACATTTTCTTGCTATAAGAGAAGATCTACCCCTAGAACGTCTAGCAAGACTATACATTAATGAAGTTGTGAGACTTCATGGAGTATCCCTATCAATTGTTTCGGATCGTGATCCCCGTTTTACTTCAAGGTTTTGGAAAAGTCTTCAGAAATCCCTGGATACTGAACTTCATTTGAGCACTGCTTACCACCCTCAGACAGACGGACAATCAGAACGGACTATTCAAACCTTAGAAGACATGTTGAGATCTTGCTCACTTGACTTTCAGGGTATGTGGGATCAATATTTACCTCTGGTAGAATTTTCCTATAACAATAGCTTCCATTCGAGTATTCAGATGGCACCATATGAAGCGTTATACGGAAAGAGATGTCGTACACCAACCTGTTGGGATGACGTCGGTGAAAGAAAACTTGTAGGTCTAGAACTGGTGGAGGAAACGATGGAAAAGGTAAAGGTAATCCAAAATCACATCAAAGTAGCTCAAAGTAGGCAGAAGAGCTATGCCGATAATCGAAGGAAGGATTTGGAATTTCAAGTCGGTGATCATGTTTTCCTAAAGGTATCTCTGTGGAAGGGAGTCATACGTTTTGGTAAGAAAGGTAAATTGAGTCCCAGGTACATCGGACCTTTCGAAATTCTAGAACGAATTGGGGCTGTAGCTTACCGATTGGCAATGCCGCCAAGTCTCTCCAAAGTTCACGATGTGTTCCACGTATCTCTGTTGAGAAAATACATGCCTGACCCAACCCATGTACTCACCTATGAGGAATTAGAACTGGAACCCGATCTGTCTTATTGCGAAGAGCCCGTCAGGATTCTTGATACAAGAGAACAAGTACTGAGAAACCGGACGACGCGTCTGGTAAAAGTTTTGTGGAGAAATCATAAAATGGAAGAGGCAACGTGGGAACCCGAGGAACTTATGATGAAGAACCACCCGAGTCATTTTATGCAGTAATACCCTAGAAATTGCGGGGACGCAATTATTTTAAGGAGGGGAGAATGTAACACCCCAAGCTTCTACGGTACGTTTCCCTTCGAATAATGCGATAGCGTGTGTTGTACGCAACCTCGAGTTCTAACACACACCACAACTAATTAAACTAGCCGTTGTGAATAGTAATACCTACTTTTTGAAATCATATATATTCTATATTTCAAAATGGACTTCATTTTTGGATTCGGAATATCAAAATTAGCCTAGGGTGAAATTTTGGTACATTTCGGATAACTTTCATATTTTGATGAATAGTGAAAATTTCTAAATTTTAATTAAAAACAACTTTTTTAATCAAAATAATTAATAGTGATAAATTATGAATTTGAGTGGTTTTAAAGTATATTTAGAATATATTTTTACCATTCAATTTAATGTTTATCATTGGACATAATTTTACAATTAAACCGAACATAAACAAGTGTCAATCTTTTGATAGTTATTATCTCTTAAAAACACGCTTTTTGTTTTGACAGCGGGAATTAATTTTAAATTAATTTCTGCCACTTCTGTGTTTTGAATTTAGGAAAATGGATTCCATATTTGGAATCAGGATGTTCAAATTGTGTAAATAGGTAACTTTTATTTTTAGACATTTTGAATAGTTACTGTGGTAAATATTTTATTTACCATGGTTAAAGGGTAAATCCGGTAAATAAGGGTTAAAAAAATAATATTATAATAATAAACAATTACCCTAAAACGTGTCCTAACCTTATTGGTGGACACATACCCGACCATGGGCATCCTTTGGTGAATTTGGGGACCCCTTGGAGCCACTTGTATGTGGTAGGGACACTTTATATTAATAAAGTTAAAATAAAAATAAAAATGGCATAAGCTTACATCTTTTAGAAGAACACTTTTTACATAGGGTTATACATGTTGGATTTTCGATTATAAATATTCATTAGAAAGCTAAAAAGATTTCCTACATAATGATATTTTATTTATAATTTTTAGACATTATATAATTTATTTTATTTATGACACAATGATGATGCAGTAATTACTAAAATAGTGAAAAATAAAAATAATTGATATTATAAATACCCAAATAATTATAATATGAAACTTTTAATGAATTAAACTAATTTTCTATGATAATATGATATATTAGGATTGATTTAATTGACTTTGTTCGAAGTAATCAATCTGTTAGGAGTTTCACAAAAATCAACTATTGAATAGTGTCAAAATTGACATAAAAGAGTTCTTAAAACAAATATTATATTATTAATTGATATTAAATTCCTAAAAATCTAAGGTTCGGCCAAGAGACTTATATTATGATAGGTTCCTCATTAATGGACCACTTGGGGGTCGCTTGGATGTATATAGTATGTTTATTAATCATATTATATAAAAATACAAAGAGACATTGTAAAAGTGAAACTAATTAACTTAGAGTTAATACTTAAAGATAAGGTTAATATAAGTACCCAAACCTGTCTAAATTCTATTGGATGAGTTGTTTTCGACCTATCCACACCTCATCCTTTGAATAGTCAACTTTGGAGCCTTTGTAAACCGAATATGAATTTATTATAAATTAATATTTCTAACTTTTCCAAAGGTGCCCCTCACCCCTCTTATAAA
The DNA here is from genome assembly GCA_963277665.1 of Viscum album. Lineage (NCBI taxonomy): Eukaryota > Viridiplantae > Streptophyta > Magnoliopsida > Santalales > Viscaceae > Viscum > Viscum album. The sequence goes on along the minus strand of OY728119.1, from coordinate 1,055,355,821 downwards.
AGGGCACTCCTCCTTCTCATTTCTTCACACCTTCAAAGCCTTTTGGTTCGGCCAAACTCTGCCCAAATACTCTCCCAACATCCCTCAATACAACCTAGAGGCCTTAGTGTGATCAGAAAGCCAACCTAAGGAGCCCTTTTGATCAAATCAAAAGGAAGAACCCGAAGAAGAGGTAATGATTTCACCACCCTTTTCTAAGTTCATTTCTTCTTCCACTTCTTCTTCCTTTGTTCTTACCATTCTGAAATAATAACTCTAGTATCTCACATATACTGTGATGTTATTATAAATATGGTACAATCATATTCAGTATTCTATCCACCCTTTGAATAACATGTCACCATACGTGCGTACGTACGGCTTACCGTCTCCACGTCGTGGTGTAATTGTTATTCAATATAATATTATTTGGATGGGTATAATAATGATGTGTAACTCATGTAAATAATAAATATAACATGTTAATGATTCTGTATATATGATATACCATCCATTTATATATTATTTTAATATCAAAAGAATGATATTGTCGCTCGTGCGTACGTACGGACTACCGTCTCCACGAACGCGATAAGATTCATTCTCCATCATATCCATTCAAGTCTTATTCTCATTTTGGGGTTAAAAATAATGTTAATATCATTCTGATTATGAATAAGATATAATCTATCCATTACAAACATGTCTTACGTAACAAAACATACAAAAGAAAACAAGAAAGTTCACACCCGAAACAACGATAATACTAAGATATTATTATCAAATCAATATTAAAAGATCATATATGATATCATATTGATGTATATGATTATTGTATAATTTAATAACAATGTTTTAATTATTATACAGGAGGTTAACATACCATCTACTAAGATAAAGTTCAAGGTAAGGGTTTTCTTATCTCACTTTTAATTCCGTGAGAATTCCATTGATCACCACTTAATTATTGCATGTGGTGTATGTGTACTGCCCATGATCGTATTCATTGTGTAATATACTTTAATTTATGGGTATTTACATCATCATGGTATGATACTTCTTTCATGGGTGTATGTTTCGTAAGTTACCTAATCGATAAGGGAATTTGAGATTTCAATTTCCACTCATTTGGCTTTACACATATTTCATTGATTATATTACCCCAAGATTATGTGTGGAATCACTATTCATTTGATTATGTCATAATTTCCACTCCCCTTCCTGTGGATAGAAGTTTGATACACATAATCACTCCATTGGTAATTCTCAAGTCATTGATATGAATTTGATAAGAGTAATTCTCCATTTGTTGAGTTAAACATCCAATTCGTTGGTATTGTTTTTTTACAAGAATATGTGTGAATGTCCTTTGATTGTTTTACACTGAATATCGAATCATATTTAGTGTATTTATATTTGTCACACATAATTATGTCATTGATTTATCCTTAACCTAAGGATACAACCTTTATGAGAGATTTCATCTCAATTTACATTCCATTGAGACTTATTTGATGATATACACCAAATCACTTTTATGTGGTGTATATAATGTACTTTGACATAGTATATCATGAATTCCTTTATTCTCATGATATTACAATGTTTTGATTACCTCAATTATTTGTATTCAAGTGTCTCTCTTTTGGTTAGAAACTCTAACCAAAATACCATTTTAAAATGTTTTAAAGAATTATTCTTCTAAATCATGCTCATTAATGTCCATATTTTAAAAATGGTTTTAAGGATTTATTTATATGGACATTAAAGTTTTAAAATTAAAACTCCTTTTAAAAGTTTCAAAGTGGTATGGGACACTTTGATTCAAAAATATACTTTTAAATGGCTTCTTGACAAATAGTGTGACTTTTAAATGTTTTCAAGAAAAGGGGGATATTTCTCTCAAATAGTTTTGATGATTATTTTCATCTATGTCAACATCCTTCATTATTATTGATTGAGGTTAATGTGATACAATACAATCTTCCATATTGTATCGAATGAATTATGTTTGACTGTGGATGTGCTATTTTTATACCATTCATGGTTTGTGGTGAAAGTATTGACATTTCGTATGCTAGTTTAATACGAATGTTTACGTTATGTTTAAACCTTTTCATATGGGAATGCATTGGACTTAATAAGTGACGGGTGGATCCCGCTATAGCTCCTCGATGCATCGGTAGGTCTCATGAGACAAACTAGTGTCTTGGCACAAGGCCTTGACAAAATCTTATTTGTAGTCTTGGCACGAGGCCTTGGCTATGTGGTTATGATAGTCTGGAATTATGCATTCCAACATTATGAAAGTGGTTATTTATTTTTGCATGTGATTATTCGATTAGTGGAATATCCATGTGAATAAGTAAATGGCATTATTTCATTTTATTTATGTCATACCATGTTGAAAGTTCATGTTTAAAAGGCTTTTGTTTTAGTTATACATTGCCTTAAATGTTTATTCTTATTGATGAAAGTTTCCGCTATATTGTTATCCTTACTGGGCATTTGAGCTCACCCCTTTTCTATGTTTTATTTTTCTCAGGTAGTGAAGAAGTAAATTATGAATGACTTGCAGGGATATTATGAGGGGTTAATAGTGTGGATATGAAGACTTTGTTGTTGTAGTAGTTTTTCACTTTGAAATGTAATGTAAAACTTTATGATTATATCTAGTGTTTCCAAGGCTACTAAACCAATCGGTCTTTCGGGATTTGATCTTTCTTGTGATCATGCCAATGTTATGTAAGTAATGCACCGACTCTGGGTAGCTGGGGTCGGGGCGTTACATTGGAAACCTTCAAGCGAAATTAAAACCTATATCTTTTTTGGATTATGAATTAACTGATGATGACCCTTTGAATGTTACTGATGACATTGTTACCCACTGATGAAGATGAATCAACAAATATGGGGGACATGGAAACCTGGAAATCTCTAAAATGGTGGAAGATAGAACGGAACCTAATAGGTCCTGGAAGCTCTCAAGCTAGAAGTGGTAAACACAAAAAAAAAGATGATTTTTTTCTTATTGTGTCTAGTGCAAGATCACCATGTTAATCATTGAACCCTTTATCATTTTCCTTCCTCTATTAAGAAATTTTTTTTAATAAGTTTTCTATGATATTTGATTTTATCCATGGTTTTCATCACTTGGGTATAAAACATTTCTCTTTAAACTATTGATGTTTAGATTCCAATTATATTCCTCGAATAGCTATATAAATAGGTTTCATGTCTTTTATTTTCAATTATTGATACTATAATAAGCATATGATCAACGATTAATGCATCCCACACTCATTATGATTTTATATAAAGGTTCTAGAATAATATGGACAAGAGAGGATCATTCCCAGAAATTTAGAAAATCACACATCCAATGGGTTACATGGAGGAATTAATTTGATATTTGGAAGATCATAAAAAATTTAGGTAGAAAAATAAAGATGCAACATTATTCATTTATCTATACTATCCAATGTGAATGAGTAAAACTTTGGCCTTATATGTATTTTTTGTTGTATGAAACTATATTTGGGAATGTGTAATTCCATCCTAAACCCATGAAATATATATATATAACTAAAATCATTAATATTTCTAAATAATTAACAAATTTTCCATCAATAATCAGTTACTAAATGAAAAATAGAGTCTATCTTCTTAATGATATGTCAATCGTATTTCCATATCTTTTTTTCATCACCAATATAAGTATTTCATTTATGTTTTTCATGAGAAAAAGGTTTCATCGATTAAAGTGTCATCTGTATACAATTCATAGAAAATTTTGAATAGAAAGCATCACAAAATTATTCAATTTATAGTTTTATTAGGTTTATAATGCTAACACAGTTTCTAACAAAATTTTTTGTTTCTATAATCTATCCTAACCCAACCCATTACTTTTTTTAAATTACAAGGTTCTATTTAAAATCAACATATTCCTATATCCCTTGTTTAATCACTCCTGGCTACAAAAACCTATAGTCCATTTTATTATTGATGTTATGGTCAGGATCTATCTACACCACACCACCCTATAAATGTATTCCTCACTCCCTTATAGTCCTCTAATAAAATAATTAGATTAACATAATACATATAACTAGGGACCTATATTCATTCATACACATGAATTCTTTTCTATTAGGTTACTATCTTGTAAATAGGTGAGACAACTACAACAAATCATTATCACACTACTCAAAACAAGCAATGGAATTGGTGGACATTTCTTAGTTGTTTGATCATGTATTAGAAAGATATAATTCCTCTACTGGTCACCATTGATCCAACTTTATTTAATGTCACATGGTGTTACCTATAGTGGTTTCATAGAGAATTTATGTTCCAAAATTCATTAAATTTTATAAACTTTTTTCTCATTATTAGAATAACAAAAATGTAGTTTTTGTCAAAAACAATCAATCCAATAGTTTGTGAAATAATATAGATAATATGGAATTCAATTAAACTTCTTTATATAATATCTTTTAATTAAAATTTATGATCATATCATTCATGGTCTTGTATATAATATTTCTTTAAAATATAAATAATGGAATATAATTTCAATTGAAATTATACATCGTTCAATGTTATTTTCAATTTTATGGAACTAAAAATCCTCTATAAAATATATCCAAATTATTATTTCATAAAATCAAAAACCTTATGTCATTATAATTATAATAATAAAATGATATATAATAAATATTTCAAACATAAATAATTTCATGTTTAAGACATTTAATATTAATGAAATATTTTGGATTCTCTAACTTCTCTCTACATATAACCTCAATTCATAGATCAAAATGATCTAATCCAACATTCATAACGTTTAACACTATTTGATTACCATAATATGTTAATTTTATATAATAATTTGAATTATATAAAAAATAATAATGGAATAGATAAGAATGATTAATAGAAAAATACATTTAATGGTCAAAATATCGAAGAACCATAGGTATTCATAATCAATTTTTTTACTCTAGTGATTCATCCATTCTCTATTTCCTACATTTATCATGTTAATATTTTTGTTTAGGAATATATATCGAATATATTTTTAATTTTTTTCTAAATAAAATGTTTTTATGTTTAAACCAATCATAAATAAAGTTCATATTTATTTAAATTTCTAACCCTCACCACCCAAATTCTCAAGGTGTTAGAGAATTTTTAAAATCTAACCCAAAAGAAAAATATCTCTTATAAACAAAATGAAAAATTTTATTTGTCAATCTAATAATCATTTAACATGTAAATTATTATATCACCAATTTTTTCCAGAAATTAATTTTTCTTTTTTAAAAATTTCACTATAATCATTACAATCCCCAAATGCACAATTTACTAAATAAGGTCACTAATTTTTTTAAAACAATTTAAATTAAATCCAAATTGTTTGTATAATATGAGATATTCGTTTAAAGAAAATGAAGTAATACACATTTTACATTAGACAGATAAAGGGATTAAACCTTATGAAAGGGGTTGAATATTGGGGAGTCACATCCTATTTACCCCTTCCAAATCTAATGTTTTGTAATTATTCAACAAAAAAAATCATCACTGAATATAAAATTTATAAAATACTAGAGGAACATTTGATTTTAAATGGTTCAATTGAATTTGGATATATCCAATAAAGTATATACTCAATGATTTTTTCATCTACGAAAATCAAAAACAATACAATTTATTTTCTAAAATGTTCAAATCATAAATATCAGTTCACTAATAATAATAAGATCATAACTCGTTACATTGCCAATCTATAAGAACTCACTTCCCCCATGAGTATAATATTTGATTATTAATAATTTATGAAATCTACATATGTGTAGTATTATTCTCATTTCTCATAATGATTAATGTTCTCCTTTTACTAATTTGTATTGATTCTCAAATTATAGGCAAAAAAATCTATGTTTTTATCAATATATATCACAAAATATATTCCTTCTTTTAATATCATTGTTTATATTCTTGAAATATATATTTTTATTATTTAATGATATATTAAACAAAAGAAAATATTATTCAATTCCATTCATGCTACTAATTAAAAAAACACCTTATTACATTGTCCAAAATTACTATGGACATCATATTTTATATCCCTGAATTATTCTATAACCTCCAAATTCAAAGTATTGTGAATTCCTCCAAAATTATCAAACTAATACAATTAAGAAGAAACCTAAAATAAAATACTATAGGACCACAAAAATTACTTTTACTCAAAAAAATCATGGATTATTAACATATATCCTCTGGTATTTTGTTATTTTATCAAAGTTATAAAAACATATCATATAAACATATAATGCAGTAAACATAATCACAAGGGTGTAATTCATATAGTGAACCCTTCTGAATATCTCAAATGGATTTTTGAGGGATAATGTTTATTTCTCTGATAGTTAGAGATATTGATATATATTCCATGTGATGAAAAATTACTAGTGAATTAGGGGATATAAAATCCTTTTGTTTTGAGATATATCTTAGAGATTTACTATTAATATATTAAACTATGAAGGGATTATGATATTGAATAAATGGTCATGTTATTGTAAATTTAATAAAGATTGAATAATTTAAAATTGATAATTATTTTTTATACTAATTATAATTCACTTCAGATTATGATAGATTATTTTGAGGCATCATAAGATCATAATTACTTGAATTTTTAAATATAGTATAATTCCCCAATCCTGATCATTGAGGATAAGATATAGCAGTATGTGGCCTCATGCATGCCTACCTATACACATGCGGATAATGACTAGTGGTAATCCATATATTGGGGAGAAAATTACATAAATAATAATAAACAATAATAAAATAAGTAGCCAAAATATAGTTAATAAATAAATAATTGAAATCTCACTATGGAATGACAACTATTTGTATTAGTTGATGCAAAATAAAATGTAGCATGTTATTCATACATCACTAGCTAGAGGATCCCATTATATAGTGGATTAATAGAAATGTTAAAAAATGGATAAAAACTATTACAATGTAATCAATATAGATAATTCTAGAGAACATACTAGTATCTCTTATATCCACAACCCACTTCACCTATTCAGGAGTCAGACATAAAAACCTTTTGTTTGGATAGAACTATAATAGAACAAACAATTATAGATAATTAAATTTCAATTTTTAGATGGTCATGTTTTGATGTTTTATTTTATAGGTGATATGAGTTGGGAGGAAGATTTGTGTCATGTTAGGTATATAGATAACCATTTGGGAAAGTGATACAAAATGGTGTAGGTTAAAAGAATGTTATAGTAATAATGGATGAATGTTTTGAATAGGTCCAAATAGATATGAATATTTTAAAATTTTCATTAGTTCTATTCATGGACCGCGTCAATGATATGGATTTTTTCTTAGGCCTTGAATCTAGAGATTCTTGGATGATTCCTACATAAAACAAGGATTTGAAATGAACTAGTTTTATTGGATATTGGGGAGTTAAATCATAGCCTTTGGTATCATTCAATTTAGTTGATCACAAAGTGTACTTTAAATGGTTATGGAGATCCATATATACCATGTTAGTTTATAATTGTAATCCTAGTTGGGTTCAATACATCCTAATTAGACTCCACCATGGTATGGAGATCGAAAAAATATTTTTTTAAACTGAAATTCTATTTTGGACATATAACACTTTTAAATATATGGAATCTTGTAATTTTATTTAATTGTGGATCTATAAACTATTTTCAAATTCACCATTTAATGATATTTATTTGTTATGTTTTAACCTATAATTAAAGGGTTCCCTCTCCTTTGGTTTGACTATCATTCCACATTCTCAAATTATTTACAAATATATTCCATTATTTAGGGTTTATAGTCATCCTTATTGGGCTACATATTCCTTAATAATGTTATGATTAAATAATAAATCATATGTGATTATTTATCCATTTTCTCTTGATCTTTTATTTCTCATCCATCTCATAGTGTAATGGAAATTGGTTATTTTATTCCTAGGTAATGTTTTGATGATTTTTTAAAAAAATTTATAATTTTTGGAAAATAATTCATCCTAAGAGATCACATGACTAGATTTGGGTAAACTAATTCCATCGTCCGACTCAACGGAACATTTTGAGAGCACCAATTAAGGTGTGCATAAGTTTCAATATTTTCTCGCAATAATGAAATATACAATAATTACACTTCCATTCTTGATATGATTTATCTCATGTCTCTTCCATGACGGGCCAATGAAATGGAATGGAAAATCACACATAAGAAGTCTAATTTTTATTGAAGAAACCTAATCCACATTCAATACTCATACATTGCATATAATTTGTAAATCCATCCCATTCCACAGAGGCCATTGAAATGGAAAAGAAAATAATGTGAATTATGTCTATGTTGTGTGGAAGAAGATTGATTCATGAACAAGATTCTTACATTATAAATACAATGTAAATGATCCCCGTACATGATCATTAATCATGGGTAAGGAAAGAGGTACACGGAAGACATCTTCTATGTCCACAATCTCCTGCACCATTGTCATTGATTTTTACTATAAGAATAATTCCACCCCCACCCCCACCCCATTTCTTTAGGGTGATCATCCGAAAGTTGAACATCCACTTTGTTGTGCATAAGAATGATCTTTAAAGACATTGTGAAAGTATGTAACCTTCCATCTAGAAATATTTCATGATATATTTTATCCCCCCTATTGAATAGGCTCATTGTTTCATAACCCTCTCCTGACCATTTGTAACCTAATTCAGGTGCATGCAAAGACCCCCTTGCGCGCACCCCAGACCTTTCTTGTGAAACTACCTCCTATAAAACATTGTTCTTGTGCGTAAGCCTCAAATATGGTATGCACCCCCTCTATGAATCTCAGTGGGTTTCTATTATATTAATTCACCATGTCTTGTCTCTTTTTTCATGCAATCCCCATTCATTGGGTACACCACTTTCATGCAACCCTCCAAAAATGAATGCAACAACTTCTCAGTCCCTTGAGATGTATCCCTTATGGCCCTAATTCGTGTGTTTCCATGCCTTTTTCATATGAAAACATGTACAATAATTCATTTTTCTTCTCATAATATGAATGATAACGTGGACCTTGTGATTAACCACTCCTCAACACCATTACACCCTTACATTGCTAAATCCATTCTCTTAATATAGGTGCGTGAGTAGTGGTTATGTAAGCCTAAGTGGGACGGATTGATTCCCCAATGTCTATGATAAATGACATAAAACTGCCTAGAACCAACATTCTAAGATCATGATGTTAATATTTATTCATACCCTATAAAATTGATATATGATTACAAATGTATTCCCATCATTGGATGCCACCTCTTCTCACCACTGTGAACAATCCTCCCATTTCAGGTAGCTTCTATGAATAAGATACACACCCACTATAACACATGTACATGATACTATATGTATTAATCATAATAAATGATATCTTACAATCATAATATCATATCCTCCACACATGGAACAAAATACTCCCCAGAAAGTTTTCATACATAAGAACCATTACGTCTCTCATTAGAGCATCCTTCACGGCACGACCGTTAGTTCTACTACATCCTCTTATTTCTCACACTCATCATGACTCATTTGGTATTATAGAATACAAATTTTCATGTAATCTGATCTACACCATGGTAAACTCCTACACAGAATCCCCAAAAATGTTCCATCTTATGGGCTACTCTTACATGTAATCCCCAATCGTACTCATCCAATGGTAATCCCTACAAGAGTATGCATTGACCATACATCCTCATGGGACTCTTATATGTGTAAGAACTAATGAAATCATGTCCCCTTAATGGGAAACATCCCTAAATAAGAACCAACCATATGATCCACTTACATGATCCTCCTCCTCCGGTGTAATCCCCAACACCCTTATTTAAACTACTAGGAATTTGATTCCTATCCAATTGGGATATATAGGAAGCCTCACTGGGTCCAAACCTAGGAATCCATCCAATCCATCCACGTCTATCATGATATTTACCTGGGATGTCACATCCAAGTAAGACCATTCCCTTACCTAGAGGTAACATATCATTGGTGTCCCTTTTATCTACTTCCATGTGTAATCCACATCCACTTCATCTCTAATCCTAGAAGCACTAGGTAATATTCCAAGCATAATCCTCAGAAATTACAACCCATATAAATCCTCTTGTGAAGGGAAGATTCCATGTACAAGCCCTATATCATACCTCATTGATGCTCTTTCCCCATCACAAGAATCCTTAATGCATGATGTTAAACTGCATGGAGCAGTCCCCTCACATGACCAAAAACTGTAGCATTACCCTACATGGGTTTTGATACCTATATTCTAAATAGGGTATCTAGGATTCCTCTTAGTGGCTCAATCCTGACCAATGGTAAATCTTTGTGCCAACCTACTAGGGGTGCACCGTTCTAATCAACCTATAAGAGTGTCAAGATAAACCTTTATGATGTGTAATATTCCATTTATGGGACAAACCTCTTAGAACTTTGTCCATGGTCATTCAGATATATCCATATTGTAATAATTTTAGATGTTACCTCTTTGGGATGTGCCTCCATTATCCACCTATATAGGGAATTCTAATAAATCTCAACTACAACTCCAAAATATGTTAAACTCACAACCTATCGCATTATGATACATCATTCCAAATATGGGATCCCAGTGGTGAAAACATTAAAAATATGAACCGATGGAGTAATCTACCTCATGATTAACATGGGATACTTGAGGAGAAATATGTGGAAGATGTTCTCAATTGGAATCAGCTACCCCATTCTAAACATGGGATTCCTGAGGTGAAATCCTAGGATGATATGTCCTTAGAATCAGATACCTCATGTTCCACATGGGGTACCTAGGATTTTGTTCCAATATATTAATCCATGAGATTCCCTCATTTTAGGAAGATACAGGTGATGAATGTTCCTAATAACCAAACATGCTAGCGTTGAGCAATGTGAATACTCTCCGGACCGAAGGTTGATGCCCTTTCAGAAGCCTATAGAATGTCCAAGTATTAGAAATTTAAATAACTGGTACACACAAAAGATATGGTACTAGTAATTTGTTTCACAAACATGACTTAACTATATAAGGGTGACCCAGACCAGGAGACTAGTTTCATGGATGAATAAGTGGAAAGAAAACTGACATACCATCATGTTGTTTCATCAAGGAGTTTACATGACCAATGAATGTGATGGAATCTTCCAACATTTGGAATCTAGGAATGTAGGGAAATATGATGTGATTCTATTGTGTATCATCATGTGAAATGGGTGTTACCCAGTAAAAGAATAAAACATACTAATACTAGGTCAGGTGGTGGTTCCTAATGTGTTAAAATGTACTTGATCCTTGGGTTTTCCTCATTGTTTCACTCATTTATTCAATTATTGAATCGAGGATAGGTATTTGAGAAATTCATTTCATACATTCTTATATTAATGGTATTATTATGTGATTATAATTATTTAGTTGATAATTCAAATTAAACTAAATAAAATAACTAACTCGAAACTAATATTGAAGGGGAAATGTGTGATTTATATGTTATTTTCATAATATCATGATATTGTTCATATATTACTACTTCTTGATTGATTTTGTTTGTGTAAAATCCTTTTATTATGGTTATTATGATGTTATTATCACCCATCATAAATTTTTAACCACTTAATATTTAAAATAAATATTTTTTTATTAAATTAAAGATTATATTAAGTATTTAATATATAAGAATGATTAGTTAGAGATTGTTTAATGTTTTTTCTACTTCATTTTATATTATTTGTTTAAAAAATTTAATTATCCATTATATGGATTAAAATTGAATGGGTTGGTGATTTTGGTTGGTTTTTATGGTGAGTTTTGGTTGTTGTTGTTGTATTTGTTGTATTTTTATAGTTTGTTGATGTACAAAAAGGTGAATGGGTTTTGGGGTTATTGGTTATTATTTTTTAGTATGGTTCAAAGTTTTTGGGAGTTTGTTTCATTCGCTTATGGAATTATAATGTTGGTTGTGTGGATTCATCATTTTTTCCTAGTAAAATGGTTTAATGATAAAAACAATTGTACTGAATGTTGGAATGATGTGTTATCATAGCTTGGAATAGAAATTAATGTCACTGATAGACAAAAATTTATAAGTATGATGGGAATAAAAAAAATTGTGATAATTATTGTGGTAATTGTTATAAATAATTATCCTACATTTTGACATTAAATATGGCTACTAAATGATATAATCAATATTCTGAGGTTAGTAGAGATGAAAATAACTAGAGGAGGACATGGGTTCACGGTGTATTACAAAACATACATGTTTTAAGGGTATGGGATGGTTGACTAATACTTCTACCCTACACTCCCGTCAAATAAAATATAGACTATAATGACTCACTATAGGTATATATTAATAGGTTGTAATAGACTCTAGTTTTGTTGTATATATTTATTAGTTGATCTGGATATACAGTTGTGATTTGGATGGATGTAAGGGGGATACATGTAAGGGGTAGGGCATGAATTTTATGTTATCCATATTCATGATACCCTAATCTGATAATATTGTGAAATGAAATTATGTTGTAATGATGTGGTATATGGTCAAAAGAATTTGGTTGTGGCTATGTTATGATATATGAATATAAAAGGGACTAATAAAAAAGGAATATATTGTTTGGGAATGAGACCAACCATAAAAATTGGGGAATTATATGTGGTGTACCTTCTTGATAGATATTAATTTGAAATTGTGTTACTTTTCCTAGATGTTATATTGGGTGAGTGTGTCTCGGTGTGGTTGGGTGACAAATGATTTCATTTATGTGTGAGTTGGTTGTGAAATTAATACAATAAGGTCATATAATTCATATTATCTATTTGAAAAAGATATTTTATGATGTTTCCAACTAAATATACATCTATACTAGCCACTATATATAAAAAAATATTTTCAAAAATTTTTTAGGTGGGTGTTTGTTATTGAAAAAGGTCATTCTAGCTTATTAAAGTTAATGGTCTGTGTTTTCAATGCTTTCATAGGTGTTTGTTTAGTATTTTATTTTATAAATAATGTTTGTGTATGTAATTAATTTAAATTATTATGTGGGATTTATTTTAATTTATATGGATTTTATGGCGTGTTTATGATTTACTGTAGGGATTATAAGGATAATGCTTCACATTTTTTTATTTACATACCCTCAATGCATGTTGCATACCTATGTCCTATAGGGTGGTTCATAATAGAATTATATTAGATATATTATTATGATTTAGGATTATTAATTGGTTTAGGAACTTATGATCATGTCATAGGATAGTATGGAAATGTTTTTAGCTAAAAATATCATGTGAAATAATAAGTGATACAATTTACAACAATGGTGATTAAGTCCCCCTCTGATATGATGAATGAATATTTATAATAGCAAACATATGTGGTAAGATGGGGCTAATTGTTAGGTAAATGTCAAATAATGGTACATGAATCATTCTTGAATGTGGATATATTTTAATTTGGCAGACTCTAGAAAATTTTAGTTGAATATAAATTAATGATCCAGAATGTATTTCATATTCTCAAGATTATGAGGATCCTTAATTATGTTTTTGATATCGTTAGTGGTTATTCTCTACATGTTGGTAAGATCACAGTGGCACATCAGGATGATGTGATTGACCATATGAGTGGTGACCCAGAAAATGAGGGTGTTATTAGAAAATAAGTAAGATTGAAAAATGGAAAGTAGGGGATGATTTAATTTTTAAATGTAATGAAAAAAAGAATATTAATTTTAAAATTAAATAATTTTGAAAAGATTTGGAGAATAAATGGAAGATATAGAATTAAGTATTATTGATGAATTTGATATATATTAAATTGATAATATCAAATTAGATTAATAAAATAAGTTATCTTATCAAAATTATACAATTATGAATATCAATATTAAGTGACCTAATGCAAAAAAAATGAAAGAGGGGGAAAATTGTTATAACGTGTTCAGAAATATAACAAAAAGTTTCCCTACATCTACACTACCCAATTAGATAGATATATTTTATAAATACCCTCCCAGGGGTTTAATAGATACCCAATAACAATAATTTCCTTGTATTTAATGGAGACACTAGGAATAAATATTTCATTCGATTTAACAAAGACCAACAAGACACTAACCCTGTTTTTTATAGGGATCCAAGATCCAAAGGTAGATGGTGGGAAGAGAATGTAAGATTAACTAGGAACAACTATAGAGATATGTATTATTGGGTGTTTTCTTCACATGTCCAAATTTTAAAAAAATAACCTCTACTTCCTCTAGTGGGTATCTATGGTCCTCTTATCCTCAATTCAAGGATTCAACACATGCATTAAATATCATTAGATATCATCAAGAAAACATCAATTTTTTGGGATTTAATTAAATTAAATCATTTTATATTCAATAAGAACACAAAAAACTCACCTAAATGAAACCATTTCATATTAAAAATGACTTTTTGTGATCATTATAATAATAAAGGATATAAAATGGTACAGAAAACTCTTCCATTTTCATGATCACAAACACAAAACATATAAAGATATATTATATGGTCATCATGAGATAAAGATATACCAAACCAATTATATATTTTATAATTATTAGATAATAAAAAATATTAACAAATAAAGATAAATATATTCAACATGATCAAGACTTGAGTAAAATATTTTCAACTAGATCAAGACTTAATCAAACTTTCCCATTATGGAATAAAAAAATTCCATCCACCTTGGGACATAAAAGTCCTAATAATAAAATTCAAAAATTTACTCATACATTGAAATACAAAAAACCTAAAACTTATACCCCATTATTATTATATAAATGGAAACGAAGGAGGGGATTCTTTTAATTTAAAAAACTAAATATACATAAGATAAAATAATGGAGCCATACAATATTAAACTTCCCTTAAATAAAGAGATAATAATTATTCTCAATATTTCATGAACATTTATTTAGAAATTGATGTTATAATATGTGATGAAATGAAAAATTAGAATATAATAAAAATTAAAAATATCATTATTCCCACTTTAATAATTAGAAAACATAGAAATTAGAGATTGTGAAATAAGATAGATCATTAAATTTTGTTCAAGTGTAAATAAAATGAATGATTTTGAGAAACCTTTCCCATATTAGAACAAGGATGATGTGGATATTTTTCAGATTGAAAAGATATTGGATAACCATAAATTGGAACATTAAAAAAATATGAAGATGGAAGACTTGGCCAATAATTTCAAGGTTTGAAACAAAATTTTAATAAGAAGACACTATAAGATATACCAATGAAGGTCAATGTCCTAAACCAGTTAAAACTCCAAAAAAAAATTTCTTTTAGAACCCTTGATGGTTTGAATATGTGACCTAATAAATCATTAGAAGGTGAAACAATTTTGGTTGCATTATTATTAGAAAATATGGATTTGGGAACCCAATTTTCCTAGATTTTTTAAGAACATTGAATGAAATATTGATATAATTATGTCTTATATTTATATTATTTTTTCAACCAAATTCATAAATTAAATGCACATTTTTACGAAAGTATTTGAAAAAACATAATTTGAGAAACAGTTTTCAAAAATCAAGTTTAATTTAAAGAGCTTATTTTTTTTAAAAAGTAAAATCTTATATTATAATTTTAACACTATGGAAACCAATGACCATATTAATATTTAGTTCTTCTTTAGAAAATTTTGAAGGAAATATTTTAAAATCCTTTTTTTAATTTTTTAAATCATCACTATTTGGTAGATTTTTTAGTTTAGAAACCAACAAATACTTTTATTTTGATGGAATATATTTTTCATTTGAAACATTATTATATATCACTTTATGTTCATTATATAAAGATTTATTTTGATGAAAACCTTTTTTTATTTGATCATGAGTGTATTAATGTTCTTTATTTCTGAATGGACTATAAGAATAATAAGAGTAAGAGTAAGAGGTGGTAAAAGGTTGAAAATATAAATTTCTACTTACCTCAAAATTCATCATATTGAATTTATTACTGGTGTATATTGAGTAGGATGTGTCCATGGAGACATTACAAGCACTAGAAGTTTGGAATACAGGGGATTTATTACCTTTCTTATTATCTTTCATCTTCTTTTAGTATATAGGGAACTTCCATCTTAAATGACCATGTTATTGTGTTCATATAATTTCATAATAGGTTCTCCAATTTGATCTTTCTTCTCAGTATGATAAAATGATTTATTATTCATCAAATGTTTTTTACCCTTTTTAAATAGTCTTGCAAAAACTATAATTTCCTTAATGTCACTTCTAAAGGAAACATCATATTTTATTACATTAAAATCTATGAAATTATTAGTTTCCTTGACCTATATTGTTTCATTTACAACATGTAATTTCATGGTAATATCATATGTAATTAGATATATAATTATCTCTTTTCCCCCGATATTATACATTACCATAGCTTCATGGATGGTCATGATAATAAAATCCCATGATCTAGGTAAAACCCATAGGATTTTCTTCATGAGAGTTTCTGTAGATAAATAAACTCAAAATGGAATTTATTCCATTGAAAATGTTAGTACACTTCATAATAATGGTAGTAATGGAATCATTAGTATGTATATAAAATATTTAAAAATCATGATGACACATATCCAATATAGTGATTTTAATTTATTCATGAAATCATGTGTGATTTATACTACTTTCCATATTTCATGATCCATTTTGAAATTGGATATATGATTGAATTAATTTTAATATAAACCATAATAAAAATAAAATAAAAGCATTCCCATGTAATTCAAAAGATGCAATATGATGATGAGTTTATTTATCTTTATGTTCATGTATAGGGTTATAGATACCAGCCAAATATGAATCCATATGTCCATGACTGTAGAAATACATGGATCAATGTTATTTCTTTCTCCTCAAAAGAATAGAGGGATCAGAATAGATACATATGGATCTGGTGGATAGGTTATATAGATCGTGTGACCCCCAAGAAAACACAAAATTTCAGGGGCCTCGACAAATCACATGGAAAAATCATGCACTTTGAGTTATCTAAATATGATTATATAAATCCCCTCTGATAAGACCTTGTGATCATGTGAAGGTTTCAATATGGGTTCCACTGATCATAAAACATGTTAACCGATGAATTCTTCACAACTACTCAAATCCCATTGTGTAATAAAATTAGAAAATGGAGGAATCTTCATGTGATGGAAGTTACAATGATTTTCATAGGAAGATATCATATGAATCGCATGATTAGATTGATTATTAGGTAATATCTTTAGTAGTATGTTAGTTATTCCATTTAAAAGCTTTTGGGTATGTCACCTTCATCATTTGAGGGTTCTCAAACACATCCATTCAATCTTGTGATGTTCCACCGAAAATCATATCACCCTTCCATAAAAATTCTTGTACACAATCATGAGATCCATTATCATTCATGAGATTCCCTAAAAGTCGATCAATGTGAAAATACAGAATATCTTGTAAAATAATGAATAATAACTGAATAAGGAAGTTCCCTCATATTAAGAATAGTTATACTATTTTACATGTGAAGGTGTTATACACCCCATGGGATAAAATCATTGATCATGTGAAAGGACATTGAAACCATACTTCGATCATACAGAGGGTCTCTGATAGGCATGTTTGATCTCACAAAGGTCCCCAAATAAGTCTCATTCAATCACATGAAAGCCTCCTTAACCGGTGTCTTGGTCACATGAGGACTCTCTAAAATTCCATCCAGATCATATAAAGATACATTGACATATCAATTTGATTATATAAAATATATTTATAAATCCATGGTTTCGATAAATATTCCAAAGTGTAATTGAGCATAACTTCATTATTTATTATGTGACAAAAGGATGAAGTCATGGATGACCATTTGTGGTTTCATCTGAAACACATGATGCTCCACTGAATCAAGACCCTATCAATGATATTCATGCCTTGAAAATAATTATAGAACTAGGGAAATGAGGATTATAAATTACTCCCCATTAATAAAAAATACACAAGAAACATGTGAGAGAGAAGAAGCGAGATTAGATTTATTAGAGTGGAAATCCATGAATCTTCCAGGGAAATCCATCAAGTAAACATGGGGAATGACATAAGGGTTTCAAGAATAGTTTATTTTATTACAATTATCACATTGTTAATCCTGATAAGTATCTATAGTGCAATGTCCATATTATGCGAATAATTTTCCATGTGTCGACTTGGTCATTTAAAACAACAACCGACCAATGATTGATAAACATTTAGGAACATATTCACTATGGGATGAAAAATGTGAAATACGTACATGATGATGGATACACCAAATTTCATCTTAAGGCATCATGAAAATTTCATGACCAATAAAGATCATGAATCAACACTCTGTCATGTCTTCCAAATCATACGATGTCCTCTAGACATGTGAGCTAGATTATACGGCAATCCCTTAACATGTTATCCAGATCACACGGAAACCATCTGAAATTTTATAACTAATCATTTTGAAGCCTTTAACATTTCTGTATCAATCACATGGAATCCCTCTAACATGGAATTCCTAGTCATACGACACCATTTGGACGTGTCTGTGTCAATCATGGAAAGTCCCCTAGAAAAGTCAGTTGAATCATGAAGCCACCCTCTAACATTTCTGGATCAATGATGTGAATCTCCTTGGAAATGTCATCCTTGTGATATAGAAACCCCAATATAAGTTAAATATATCATAAAGAATTCAACCCAGTAGATGTCCCAACATCATTAGACCTATTAGGCAGACAACAAAGTCATATCCAAATATCTTCATATATGTCAAGAAGACTACCCTGACATGTCCAGTAGATAACCCTATTGAAATATGAGAATTCTAATTCCTATCAAAGAACAATGCATATGGAACGTTCATAATGCATGAGATCCAATTGTGCATCCACCTCGGTGTATGTAGCGATATATTTCAGACACTCATTCCCAAGATACCCGAACTATCTTGTGGGGTTATCATTCTTCCTCATCTATTTGTGTATTGAGAAAATAATTGAGCTATTAGGACATTAATTCATGTAATAATAAGGATACATTGGATTCCTTTCTAAATATAAAGCTTCATCTCTAAGTCGTACATCCATATGCAATGAGTTTGATCAATTTCTATCCCTTGTTTCTCACACAGGGCATGAATCACATTGGATTAGGAATTTGAAATGATCATATCAATATAATCATTAATTTTCCCTACATAGGAAAACCTCCATGTGTAAGCCTTATTCAATGGAATGATTTGACTACCCTTATACAAGGTCATCCACCACAGGGTATATCCCCAAGGCACTCCCATAATGGAAAACCATGAGGCAATGAGAATTAATTACCTTCCACCACCCATTAGAGGGTATATGGAAGATCAAACTATGATGAATCTAGTTATTATTATATGATGTATATGTTGAACAACTTCCAAAGGATCAATCTCCATACTCGATGCCCAAGTGACCTCATATATGTCCTTTCTGCATGATGTTGAACTACATAGATTTACTTAAATAAAATAAATGGGGTTTCATTAGGATTATAAATAGAATACACAGGATTCCTTGTGAATGTTTAATACCATCCAAGAAACACCAATCTCATTTTGGGATACTAGTAAACTCTAAAATTCATGGATATATGGCATTAAAATATCACTATATACCCATTTATAACTAAATAATAGAAATTAATGGAGAACATCAGATACACACAGATAGATCATCAATAGAAACCCTATTACACATAGAAGGATTAAATTATCAATCATTTTATTAGGTAAACCAACCCCATATTTGGATTTGTAAGAAATCCATGAATATATGTTAAATCAATAAGATTTTCTCAGAATAGGTGATAATTCCCCCTAGGAAGGTTTTGATGAGACCAACCTCCCATCCACTCGACCAAGGATATTTCATAAGGATCATTTTTTTTAAAACCCCAAATTAATGCCTACCTTTGGAAATAAGGTCTTTTCCATATTATGGATTTGGTAACTGTTGGGATTTTCTATGAAATAATAAAATGGTAAAACTGATGTGAATAATTGTGAAACCATACTTGAAACCTGAATAATTAATCGTCATAGACCATATCACTCTAATGGAAACAAAAATTGTGAACCCATTGTAAAATAATGTAACGATAGAATAACTGAATCATTATATGAAATAGATATCATGTCTCCAAAACATGTAGAACTATCCACATCTTTTGAACAAAACAAAAAAGGTGAACCAGACATGAAATGATAAAATAAAAAAATTATTAGTTCAGCTTGTGTCTGATTTTTTTTCTCCTATAAAAACCAAAATGGTATCCTGAAGTGGGATCCCTCAATAGTGAAACTAAACTATTTTTCCCATGAATAATCCCAATATCATCATGAAAATTACATGATTGAATTATTACTAAACCGGGAACAAAAAAATTCAAATGTGTTACCAAGACATAACTGATTAAACATGTCTCACTCTTATGAAAATGAACAAATTAGTGAACTATTTAATTATTATCATTGTGACTGTAAAAGCTTCTCTCACATACATATTTACTTCAGATAATTACTTCATTAAGGGGATGTTTTGGATCCTCATATATGGATGTACCTTTGCAGGTCGTAAAACGACCTCACCCACCTAACATCGTAATGGTTTGATGGAAAATGCAATGGTTTGGGAATATCACCAATATGGTATGATCTAGACCATCTTGAATTCATGTATAGGTATCTATAAATTTAATCTTTCTTGACTTTATTTTTCAAAAAACATTGTAATGAAACCATTTGAAACTTTTTCCACCAGAAATTGATTCGTATTCTTATCACCAGAGCACAGAAATAAGAAACTTAAATATAATTGGAAGGTGTATCAAGGAGTTGAAAATGGGGCCATCCTAGTTCAATATCTTACTAGGAGGGCTCCTATGAACCACTATAACAAGATTCATCCCTATATTTCCCCTCAATATCCTAATGAGGGAACCACAAAAAACATTTTCACCATAGACATTTATACATGGGTACTAAAGTGATCTCACTGGGAATGAAAGATATTGATCAATGATAGTGGGATCATATCCTTGATGCCTCTAATTAATTATATCATTATATTCTAGTGGAAGATAGTGAGAAGATTCATATCCATACTCTCTTGAGTCATGTATGTATGAATATTACTATAGAATTATTAGGTGAGTCATATATCTCACCCCTATAGATGAAGCCCATTAGAATATGTTAATGGAACATTAAGAGAAGTAGTGGGAATATATACCCACTTAAATCGAATAAATATCCCAGTATATCTTATAAATTGATAATGTAGAGGCTTTCATTATTAGAATAACTTTTCATATGTGTCACTACATTCTAGAAATAGAATATGTGCTTAACCAACATATTTTGGCATTAGTACAGATACAGATATGTGAATATATTCTTATCATGGCATCCAATGTAATGTATCCCCATTACCAGTGCAAACATGCGGATACTCCGAAGCAAGAACACATTTTTGTATCCCTCTCAGGTGGATTATCACCATATTACATTAATAGATGATGAATTAGACTATTATCATATCCACATTCAAATTGAGATTCACCCACTATGTTTTTCACATGCCTCGAGACAGGAGAAAATTCATGTAAAAAAACACCATCATCATACTCCAAAGGAACATGACTGGTCTTATATCCCAATTCCAATTAGAGATTACTAACTCTGTTTGGCACATTCCTTTGGATAAGCTTAGATTCCAGTGGGAAATATTAACAACATACTCCAAATTCAAATAACCAGGCTCATATTCCCATTCTGAAAAAGGATCACCATCTCAGTTTCGAACATGCTTCCTGATAGACACATGTTCTTATCAAAATAGACTACTGATATTCTCCAAAATCATATAATAAGGGTTATATCTCTTCTTTGACTATGGATTTTTACGTAAATATATATATGTCTTAGAGTGTTATTATATCCATACCTATTATGCTACTCAACATATTTTAGAAACTTATAGAAACCATGTTCATATCCCTATTTTTTCCAATGAACAACTGCACCAGCATCCTTCAGAGTCTATAGAGGAGGAGGCGCATACCTCTTTTCCCATTCCATAGGTATATTGGAATATTATGACATGAAATGCATATTTATTTCAGGATCATACCAATACTTTATCCATGACTGATAAACATACTATGACAACCACCTACTAATAGGATCATATTCCAGTCAATAATATAGAAACTCCTCAGTATACTCCAATTGGTTATCAGTAGTGAGATCATATCCCTATCGAACCATACTATTTTCATTTTTTTGGGTATCCATCATGTACCAAGTTCATATCCCTATTCAACCTAAAAAGGTAGGTTTTTATATTCTGAAAATGACATATAATGAGGCTTGTATACCTGATCTTATCAAAGCCATTTCCTTGATCCTATTTGACGAATATTCAGAAAACCTAAAGGATATTATCACTCTTCGAGGGAAGTTAAAGGAGAACATTGCCTCTATTTTCTTCCACATGGTAGTGTTCATATTGATCAAAGATTTTTTACTCCTGAAATCCATAGTGGTCAACCTCATCATGGTGATATCTCTCCTAGATGAGGAAACACTCCCCTTTCCATGACACCTATTTATAAATAGCTTCTCAAAACTCATACACATTTGTATAGAGAACTACTCAAAACACCAAGGTTAACTGTATATAGTTCCCCATAAAATTTTAGCATCACTTCACTATGATTTATAGGTGACCCAAAGAAGGAACATGTATGGTATGACATGGTGAATACATATAAATTGGATAAAGTGTAGTCCAACATGGATATATTGGGTGGGTTATCCAAAAAAATACCAATCAAACATGTTTTAACCCATTTCCATTTGAAACAATGAGATCTAAGATGAGGTAATGATTGAGTGCATTCCTTTCCTACACAAAATGTGTGGGTGCATTATAATCCATTAAAGGATATACCGCTATTCTATCTAGGATATGCTAGTCACCTTCAGACCATACACATATTCTAATATCATATGGACTTGGATTCTATCTATATGGACCAAGACCCATGAATAGACAATCACAACAACAATCTATAGAAATCATTCCACCATTTAACCACAACCCTTCAAAAAATATTTACTGAGTCCTCATCTGATATATACATCCAAGTATGGGGGATGTATGAATCGTTTCACTTCACAACATCCCACGAATTTTATAAATCCCCATATATATAATCAAATAATACCATAACTATAGGATAAATTTATAGACCAAGTAATTCATGGTCAAGTTTTCCAATACAGTGAGACTCCCCCACATTTGAGATGAATAGTTTTCATGAACCGAGGGAGAGTGCTTCCAAAAAACATATAAGTTGATCACATCAAAAAAATGGGAACATATTTCTCACAAAGAATCTAAACATTTTCAATACCAAAAAGTGTCCAATAAAAAATGAATCCCGTCATATGAATCCATTTAACCCCTCTTATACATGTGAAAAAATGTTCCAAATAAATCTGATCAAAAAATCATCCACCATAGTATCCTTCTAGAAGTGATACCATCCCAAATGGATGGGGGAATTTTTAACACGGCCTACACCACTCAGGTCATAAAATTATGATATGGATCAAAAACTATTAGTGGAAGATACAAAAAAACCCTAACCTAGAGGTTTCAAGGAATTTTTATCTCAATCACCATTATCTGGTTAATAAAACTCTGATAGGATCATTTACAAATTAACAAATTTTCCAGATAAATCCCAACTTGTAGGGAACTTTGAATTTATAACTCAATTTCCATCTTAGGATCCATCAGATCCTAGATTGGATTCACTAAATCCACCAAATAGGATCATAAACCTCTATTAGTGTCCCTCAATAACCAATATCCCATAGGGGTGGGGGGATTTTCATAAATATAATTAATTTATAAGGAATCAGTTTTTTCTAGGTTATGAGGTAATCATAAATGGTGGGCATCACATCTATTCCTCTCACTATGGAACACACCTTTTCTATTTTAGAAATATTCAGAAAACAAAACTGGAAACTCCCTTAATTTTATTATCCACATACTGAGAAAAAATGAACGTAAGATGAAAAAATCAAAAAATATAAGGGAAATAATCTAAAATGGTATAATATGGATAAGGTTCAAAGAAATGACCTTGATGTAACCCGCAAAGGAGGTTCAAGCAGTTCAGAATCACCCTATTACATGGTGTGTAATACGATTACAACTATTTAAAAATAAACATTAGTGAATGAAATAACCATCAACACAACAGATATTTTAGATGAATATGTAAACACATTAAGACAAATTACATAAACTATTCCTTGAAAGGTAGCTGATCTGGATTCACAAACTGAGATATCATGTATTCAAAATTAGAGAATGATCTAGAAACTAACACCATCAAATGATAAATTTCCACATTATAATGGATAAATATAAAATATAAATGAAAAAGTGTTCCTATATCTCATTCACAACCTATAAGAGATGAAATCCCCTATGATGATCACAATTAAAAAACTCCCTATTCCCACAAATCTATTCCTACAGTTTATTAAAACCATGGAAATATGATTTCAATTTCCCTGGATTATTTGAAAACACAGTGATATTCCTAAAAATTTTCGATCCTTCTACAATATCCCTCATGTTCGATCCCACAATCTCTATAGATTATCCTGACCAGCACTTCCATGCCCCCACAGATCTTCTCCTGATGGTCATCCACCTCCATAGATGCTCATAGCCAGTGGTTCCCATCCTCCATATATATTCTCCCAATGATCCTACTTATGTGATGTGGTTCTAACATAGCCATAGAGCCTCCCTATATATGTGTCTCTAATGTGGCCTACTCTCCTCCTTGCCAACATATCTCTAATGTAGCCTCCCCATCTCCCAGAACCCCACCTCTCTACTAATGTAGATCCAATTCCACATCCCTGCCTCCCTTTTGATGAAGCTCTAACACAGCCTACCCTCATTCACACCTCCCCATGATCATCTTCCTCTGGCATGGCTTCGATGTTTCTTTGGCATGACCACCCCACCTCTCCCAAACCTCCACCTCCCCTCAATCACATTTCCAATCCACCTATTCAACTAGGGTTTTTGATACCTCCACTCCTTGTTGTCTTGGTGTAAAATATTTATCATAGCACTTCATCTTCCTAATATAATATTACATAACCATCTTTTTCATCAAAATTTATATACAAAATTGAATTCGTGGTATTTTCTCTTAATATATCTCTTATTCCTTCCATTTTCATTCTAATTTTTCATTTCTATTTCACAGGAAATCTCTATTTCATGAAACTTCCTTCTTCCCAATACCTTCATCTCATTGTTTACCAAATTCCAAATTTAGGAAAGGAATAATCTATTATTTTCTACTTTTCCTCACCTTGATAGGATCAATTAGTTCCTTTTTATTTTAATACAATTTCAATTAACCATATCTCTCATGGGTCTTTATCTTCCCTCACTTTGAGTGGTTTTTTCTTCCATGATAATTGAAGGTGTGGAAACTACATTTATAATGCACTTTAAGTTTAATAATTTTGTATTTTATTATAATAATTTGTCTTCATTTATATGCATGTTGAATTTCTGAATCTACATATTTCCTATTACATATTATTCATTTCATGCAGTAAAAGGATTTTCTATAAATTTACATAGCAATTTAAGTTAAATGAACTTTTATATTCCTAAAGAAGTATAATGATCTATATTTTTAATAATTTTTTACATTCATATATTAATATTTCATACATTTAATATTATTTTAGATTCATTTTCTATTATACATGGAGTCTCATTTTTACCATATACATGCAATTTCTGCATGAACATTCAGTTTATAATCATTATGCATGAAATTTCAATGACATAATATATATGATGTTTAGACATTATCATTAACAAATTTATGTACATTTAATTTATATTTTCGTTTATATTAATGTACATTTCATTTCATGGTGTTGTACACAATTTCCTTTTGTATGCTTTATCATGATCTGAAATAGCTATTTTGATTATTTTTTGTATCATAGTTTAGATTGGATTTTATATTGTACTGAAATTGGATTTTTACATTTATGTTTATATTTTCTTCTAAATAATAATTTTACCACCATTTATATCGATTTTTAAATTGAATTATATTTTACTAACATTGAAATTACTTTTTTGTTTACTTACTGTCATATATTTAAGATTATATTAATATACATATAGATTTATTATGTTGAAGTCAATTTCCTTGTTTATTCATTATCATATAATTAATGCTCATTTTATGTTCAATATCCATGAAATATTAATTTTTATAATATATATACTTATTTGTAGATACAATCAGTCTCTTTTTGTAAATATTTAAGAAATTTCATTAAATATGTCTACTTACAATAGATAATATGCAAGTAATTTGATATTTTGTTATCATGTTCATGTATTGAATTCACAAACTTCTATGAATATTTATAATATTTATAGGTAGTAGTACTATTAATAATCATATTTTATTATATATGTTAAATAGATGTAACAATAATAATTAGTTTTATGGTATCTTTTAATTCTTAAAATGTTCATGACGTCATTAAAACATCATGGTAGAATAATGGAGTTTTATAATTGACGAGTTTAGTAATCTACAATGGATTGAACCCTTGACGTATGAACATGGGCTTTATAGTTCATTGATTTATTTCAAAAATTGTTCATAACATGTTTACATCAATATATGCAACATATTTTTTTAATAATATTAACTCTTTTTTATAACATAATTAATGGAAAAACTATAAATTCTCATAAATTTTTATTCCTCTCTTTGTGTTCTTCTACATTAACATAAATGAATATAAATTTTTTCATCCATAAATATCATTCACGAATAAATATAAAAATGTTAAGAAAATGTAACACATTAGAATGATATAAAGTATAAAAAATAAATTTGTAATTGTAATATAAAAAAAGCCACAATACATACACAATTTAAAATTATGAAATATTGAAGGACTCTAATAAAAAATAACACATATATGTATATATATATATATCCTTATACATGTGATGAATTTTATTCAAATACTGATTTTTATACTAACACAAATACTATCCTATAAACACTTTTTTCATTCTTATGTTTCCTCTCCTTATGCTCCAATATAATCTTACACAAACACTAAAATATACACATTTTTTAAAATATGATAATTCATACTTCCCAATAGATATAAAAAGATACACATTTTTCTAGTGCTTCTTCTTATTCATAAATTGTAATATAAGTATATTATAATACTAAAATATTTATTTCCATGAAATTACTTATACATTATATTATGCTCATTGTTATACATATTTTAAAAATATATAAACATATCCTTATGAATATTCTTATGCTCAAGCTAATCCTTAAAAAATTATGAAAATACAAAAAAAATGAAGTTGATAGTGTATATGTTTATTCTTAATCTTAAATACTTGTTATAATACAATCACATTATCAAATTAACAGTGTGAATGATTATGATTATGTTTATAGCCATGTTTATAAAAATAATATAATGCATATATAATTTCAAATAATATAATGTAAAATTACTCTATAAAATACAATAACTTATAAATAATAACAAATGCATTTTATTTTGATTATTCTTATATAGAAAAATTTTTATTTATATTCATGTACTTTTAGATATAGTCATTATTACATTAATTCAAATACCAAAACATATATAATACACATTTTCTTTTTTTCAGTGTATATTCTCTCTTATGTTTAAATATATATTCTAATATAAGTACATTTTCAATTTTACAGTGATTATTATTATTCTTATATTTCTAAAAATACAAAAATATATACACATTATCATATACTATAATATAAATTTTATATCCTTATGCATATGAGTTGAATAATATTATAGTTTCTAATAATTTAATTCAATTTACAATATAAAAACATTATTAAACTGAAATATAAATATATATTTGTTTTTTTAAAAATCTCCATGTTATTCATATGTGAAAATTTTGTGTAATTGAATCATGTTTTTTACATTAATGACATTATTTTTTTTCTTAGAGATATATTTTCTTGTAAAAATAGATGATGAATATTCACTACAAGTTACTCATTAGATTAATTTACTTTTAACATCTCGACCATGTTCATCATATTCTGTATGGTATGTTAAATGTGTGGAATTATATATTTATAAGAACTCTTAATTTTACTCGAACTTACTCTAATGTATGAGTCATGATCTTAGAGAATATATCCACTATATCACACGGATAGAATGTCGATAAGGAATTTTTTTTATATATGGGTTAACACCATATCACCACTTTAACACCTAGAGATATTTTTTTTAATTTAATAAAAAAACTAACTGATATCTTGTTTTTTAAGAAACATTGAACTAAAACAAAATGTGATATAATTTATTATGGAATAATATTAATATACCATAAATAAATTAATAAATTTTGACAATAATATAACAGACTTATTTATTGAAACTATAAGTTCATTAAACACAGAAGTTTCTTAAGATTCCATTAACATATATTATTTGTCACATTATTTTCATAATGATCATAGCCTTTATCCAAATCTTTAAAATATATATAAAAATAAAAAAAATTATAGGAATATTGACGAATAAGAGAATGAATTAGATGAATAATCATAGTGATGTACATAAAGATAAATATAGAAAATAAATTTGATCATAATTAATATAGAAATTGGAAATATTATCGGTGAAAATAAGGTCATTATAAACCATTGTTGATGTTAGGAATTTAAATATTTAGATTCCCTACATATAAAATAATAAAACAGGCAAATGAATACAAGTATATAAAGAATAAGAATGAATAGAAAAAAATGATAATTGAAATTACAATATAATTGCACATGAAAAACAATGAAAAATTTGACAAAAACTATCTATATATTTTAATTGTTATTATTGATAGTATAATACAAATATATATAAAAATAAAGTGATTTTTTCATAAATTAAAAAAATACCTATAATTAAAATGTTGAAATTTAGTTTATGAAATGATTTAAGTGGACTTTCAAAAATGTTACCTTATTTTATTAATTAAATAGATAGCTTCGTAAGTATAATTTTTTTTAACAAAGAACAAATAATTATGAAACATCATGATGTTATTAATAACCGAAATTTATAATTAAAATGTATCTATTCTGATGACGATGATGAACTTTTAAATAGTATATTTAATAAAATAATTCCCTCATTTACACAGTTTACTAGTTACAGTACACTAACGAGTGGAAAATTATATATATAAATTTATTATGAAACACATTTTAAAGTACATGAAATTAATGTTTGGGTTCAAAATGTAAAATTATTATCTGCAAAATCATATGATACACATGTTATTACATTAAATTTTAGGATTCTACTATAGAAATTCAATTTACATGAACTAAAAATATAATACAGTAAAATCTTGAAAATATCAATTAAATAATAACAAATATCAAATATAATTACATCTAAACTATCCAGGAAGAATTAAATTTAAAAAATTAACAAAAAAGAATTTTTTCAAGATAAAAGAGATTTATACCTCATTCAAAACAAATAACCATTTTTTGTACATAGATAAAATAAAAACATATAGATTACTATAAATATAGATTGAAATAAATAAAAATGATATAGAAAATACATAAAAAAAATTCTAAAAATGATTGGGTGTGTTGATAATTCATATTCCTAAAATTTCTTTGGTGCATACTAGATTACAATTTTAAATCAAAAGGTTTATGTTGTGTAATTTATAATGATTGTTATTCATTGTTACCATATATTACAGTCAATACTGATAAAAAAATCAAAATATTCTGAAAATATTTGGATATTTTGACAGCGAACTGTCATATGATTTCTATGGTGGAAACTATATTCCAATCTTTTCAGCATCCATGAAAATATATCAAATTATTATCAAACAAATCATGCTGGAAAAACTATAACATTTACTTTTATAGATTTCGAGTGCAACTATTAGTTAGTGGTTAGAGTGTATCTTTCTCTATCATTCTTTGTGGAAAATATGTCATTAAATTCATATTAAACACATACAAAGAGATACGAGTTATTATCAATCATGTAAGTCTTTATTATCCACTATATTACATATTATATTAATATTTTAGTAAAATATATAACAATTGTATATCTATATAATGTAGGAAAATGATGGGTTTGGGTTTCCAATCGATCTAATTGTATTCAATTACAAAAACCAAGAGAATAGTGTTGAAATTTCAAAATATAACTTTCGAAACCAATGTCGATCCTATGAAAAAAAATTGAAGGTTCTAGTCATTACATAAAAAATTCAAAAAATAAAGTATATATTTTTGATGTAAAAAAATCCAATATACAAAACCCATTTAGTTTTTAGGGATATGAATTTTACTATACTACAATGTAGTTATTTTGATGAATACATCTTAAAGATTTCAATAAACCATGGTCCTAAAATGGATGAATATTAGAAGGAAATGTTTTCAACCATTGGATAACATTAAAAAAAAATTATGACTCCATATCTATTTTATAAAAACATTACATGTACACATTTTGAATATATCTATTAATGTTACCTTGAAATTAAATTATAGTTCAAATATTAGATATTAACTAATTATTTAAATCAAAAAATCTATGAATTCTCCCTTATAATTTATTATTTCATCAATTATCCTCCTTTAATTTTGTAGAAGATCTTCTTTAATCTACTTGTTCCCTAATATTTCCCTAAAGTTCAACAATGTTTTAGCATTAATAAATAAAATCATTAGTATATTGACTAAATTCATTTAAATATTTTAAAATTATTTATTTTTTGAAATTATTAATATGTTTAAACCATACTGATGATATCTAAATGTTATAGAAAAATATGAATTTTGAAAATATTTAAGATTATTGTGTTACTATATTTGTTGAAAATCCTATAAATTTTAATCCAATTAATAAATTTTAACTTCAAAAAAAATAATTTGTAATTAATTATTTGACAAACACATGTTCTGTATAGTGAACAGATTTATCCTTTCTCGAATTGCTCAAGGATAATTCAAAACATCCTCCTCTTCCATGCATTTAAAAATCATATTGAATTTTTATAGAGATCCAATATCCATTCAAATTAATATGATTTTACGTCATTGCCTTCGATGATGAAGTTGTATGTTATTTACCTAGTTTTCTTGTAGTTATCTGATGGTGGTAGGTGTGTTGAATAAACCATTAAAAAAATTATATTATGGAGTTTTTTTTGACATCTTATATCTACATTTTTTTGACATTAATATAGTAGACTTGGGATTATTTCACTACAAAATCATTTAGAATTATGCTACTAGAAATATCATTTCAATATTTTATACAAGGAACATTGAAAAAGAAGTGTGTTATGAAGTTTTTTTGTTTAAATAAAGATATATTGGAAACTCTTTTATGTGTGAAATCCAATGATTTGTATTAAAAACATAACTTCTTACTAAATTGTATTTTCACGTATGTTAGAAAGAAAATGAATATATTGGTGCAGTATATGTGCATGTCTAAGTGATTTTTAATTTTATAATTCTATTATACTAGAAACAAATCATTCATTTAATTTTAAATAAAAAATCATTCATTTAACCTTTTTCTTCTAATAGGATTTATCTCATATTAAATACAAATATGTTAATAATAAAAATTATAATTTATGTTATACAAATCTTGCACACTAATTATCAAATACTCATTAAATTTAGGGTATGATTTTATATAAATATCAAAGGAATACATTAATTAGTCAGTGAAATTGGTATAAATCAATTGTTTTTATTTGTCATCATATTGAACAAAATTCATATTTTACTAAAAAAATTTCACATATAACCATTCTATATTCCATCCATTTTTAGTTAAAATATTCTTATATGAAATTTTATTTCAAACATAAATTTTAAACATTTTATGATTGTTAAAATGGGGTTTTGGTATAAAATTATAGGATAAATTATATAGAAGTGTGAAGTGTAAGGCTTTGTGGATATTCTTTTGGGGATTATGTCTAGTTAGAGACCGATTTAACATACAATGCCTCATAGATAGAAGAGCATTGTCACTTGAGTGAGGATTCATCTTTTCATTATTTTTTAATTTTTCTTAAATGTTGAATATTATAACGAGGGATTATAATGGAATGTAATAATTTTCCATGATTATAATTATATATTTATATATAAAGTTATATAGATTTTGATATTTGTATAATATACTCTAAGAATGAGACATCACAAAGTTATGCCATGAGTAGATCCCAAACATCATACTGTTATCCTACAAATGTAATTACAAAAAAAAATCTCTCCCTCCCTCCCCACCACCCTTTCATTGTTATGAAATCTGAAATAAAATATAATGAATAGTTATGTGGGTTTGTATTATGCATATGGATGTAGAATTAGCACTATGTGTAGTACGAACCAGAGTTCTAGCATTGCAACATTATCGTGGGTAAGGCACTCTAGACCATCCTCAAAATCCCCAACCCCTAATATCACCAATTCTTGATGATCACATCCCATGATATCAATAATTCATGATGATCAATATGTATATATATCTATTGTAGTATTTAATTTTCTTTAACAGTTATATTTTGGTTCCCCTCACAAACTGTAATGGCCCGGACCTCTCTGATCTATTACTTTGTGAAAATGTGGTGTTGGAGGTGTTCTGGGAGGTCAAGGCAACACTTTTACAAATTTCCAGTTATGTGAACAGTGCTTCCAGTCTTATGAATAGTATCGGTAGGTGAGCAGTGTTTCTATCGGTGAGGTTCTATCGGTGACCTTCTATCTGTAGACGTGAATAGTGTTTCTATCGGTGAGGTTATATCGGTGACCTTCAATCGGTAGACTTGAACATTGTTTCTATCGGTGATGTTCTATCGGTGACATTCCATCGGTAGACTTGAATAGTGTTTCTATCGGTGAACTTCTATCGATAGACTTGAACAGTATTTCTATCGGTGAGGTTCTATAAGTGGCCTTCTATCAGTAGACTTGAACAGTGTTTCTATCGGTGAGGTTCTATCAGTAGACTTGTACAGTGTTTCCAGATCGGTAGACTTGTATATTGTTTACAGATCGGTATACTTGTACAGTGTTTGTAGATTGGTAGGTGTACAGTGTTTCCAGAACTGTGAGGTCTATCGGTAACCTCTAATGGAGAGGTGTATCAGTAGCCTCTAAGGGTGAGGTCTATCAGTAACCTCTAACGGTGAGGTCTATCGGTAACCTCTAACGGTGAGGTCTATCGGTCACCTCTAATGGTGAGGTCTATCGGTAACCTCTAACGTTGAGGTCTAAAGGTGACCTTTCCTTTCCTTTGCCAAATTTTGAGTATGTGAATAGTGTTTCTAGTTTCCTACAATTTCACCCATGTGATGTTTCCATTGACGTAAATTACATTTAAATCCTTATTTTAAGGATTTAAGGTCGATTCTAATGTCATAAATCCTATTTTAATTATTCCTATAGCTCGGTATGATTTTTTACATGGTCAAACCACGTGGGTTAATGCGATCCGTTTTTAATGACGAATTAAGGGGATCTTAAACCATGGCCCCAAAATCATCAAAAGGTATAAGATATCACCCTCTCTTATTATTCCTCTTTTTTCTAGGCTAGGAGATTCTAGAACCTTTCAATCCTTCCTATAGGAGTTTCACAATCAAACCCTACTCATCTGATTGGTTCCGCTCTGTTTTGGATGCAACCGAGCTGTGTCGGTCAATCTTCCATATAAGGTATGTTTTATCAACGTTCTTTTGGGGATCATCTTCTCCTATTTCTCCCTTCCATATTATACCATGCAATCTCCAAGATTCTGATGGGTTTTTCTTGGTGTTTGGTTGGTGTTTTCATACCGTGGCATCCTCTGGTGGATGTAGTTGTCACGAGATGAGGATTGTGACCGGTTTTGTGGATAAAGAACGTAAAGAATTTTTGAGGTAATAGAATCATGGATTCTCTAATTTTTTATGTGCCATAGTAGAATTAGAATGATTTAGCCCTTTGGATCATAATGAAATTGACCAAATTAAATACTTGAACCAGATTAAATGAATTGGTTTGATCGCATGTGGTTATCTATACCATGATAACGGCTTGCCTCTTGATTTTCTAGATAGTGTGATATCTATGCCTTGCTTGTTAGCGTGTTGTTCTTGATGAATTGATAAAGAACATAAAGGCGGAATTAATTGATAATTAATTGGATAAAGATAAAGATGCATGTGAATGAATCTGGTTGTTGTTGTTGGTGCTTGTGGTTTAAAGGAATTTTAAGTTAATTGTTTAATTAAATTGTGATAGCTATGATAGATTTTTGGTTAGGTTGCCAATAGTTGGAACCAACCAATAGTGAACTGGTTAACTCAAGAGGGATTAAATAACTTGTTGATGATAAAAGATAATGCTTGATAGGGTTCTGAGTTACCCTCTTGCTTGTAAGGCCAAATGCCTTGTGGTTTGGATCCATGAGTGATCACTATATATGAAGGTCGGATGCCTTGTTAACGGGACAAGAGCCCAAATTGATGTCAATTTTTTCCCATTGCATGTGTTGTGATGTGACCCTGGAGGGGTATTGTGACATGTGGAGGTAGGGAGGCCTTGTGGTTGTTGCAGCGGATGGCGCCTAGAGTGGCGAGATGCATCGGTTTATGCATGTGGGTGTCGGAGAGGACACCAGGGATGATGTTATGGGTTGGATTTTTGGTTGAATGTTTGGTGATTTGATTGGTTTTTTATCTTCTTTACATTTCCCCACTGCTCAAGGAAGCTGGTTTTGCTTACCCTTATTCCGAAAGAGGCGAAGACACGTGGGGTATGCCACGTGATTTCTGTGTTTAGACTCTCGAGGGATAATGGGTCTACGCTCTTTTTATAGGCGGCAAAGACTCTACGGGTAGTATATCTACTCACCGTATTGAGACCCCATGTGTTTAGTAGCAATGGATGTTTTTCTAGAATGCCTGTGATTATGGGAAAGTAATTCTGTAATGAAATATTGATTAAATGGTGATAATCCATGGGGATGGAGATGCAGGAATTTAATGATGAGGTTGTGATCTTTTGAAGGAACATTTGACTTTGGGTGTGATGCTAATGAAGTTTAATATTTAATTAATGTTTAAATAATTAATTAACATAAATTGGAATTGATTAAAAGGGAATGAAGTAACATAATTAAGCTCTTTAAATGGTTGTGTGCTTATAGGTTACCTAGTCTTAGAAGTGGAAGCCCGGAGTCTGAGAGACGTTAGCTACAGTTGTGTCTAAGACTAGGTTATGCCCATAGTGTGGTTGTGAGTTTTTATATATTCTGTACTTTTTGTGTTTCAATACGCTAATCTACCCTGTCAGTAAGGTAAATTGACACCTCGGGGATTCTGAGCCCTGGGGGGGTGTTTTCCAAAACATTCTGGTGGGAGGATGAATGGATGACCACCCCCTTTGACCCCGCTCTCTTCTCTTGGTAGATACCTATGCTAGTAGTAACAGTGGTCATTTTTTCCTATGTATGTGTGTAGAGGTCATTAATGGCTTTTGGTTATTCACACACATATATTCTAGATATAGTATCCTATAGACTACTATAGGTGTAACCTGTATAGGTTGTGATGGCTTGAGGATCCTTACTCGGCGTATGGGTTGTGATGGCTTGAGGTATAATACCTGACGTATGACACACTTTATGTGGGATTTGTTGGCCCCAAAAAACTACCTGGTTACTTTTGGTTGTGAGGATGGTGTGGTTCATAGCCCAGGTGTATGCGAGTAAGCCTTTGTAGTGCACGAGGTGCAGATTGTAGAGCTTAGCCCAGATGTCTATGGGAAAGCTTTGGAGAGAGACACACATGACGTATGTAGTTGGGGAAAAGAGGCAAACCAATGGGGAAGTATTAGTGGGGTACCCTATATATTCTTTATTATATGATAGATTCATGTATTCGTTAGTTGGTGAGAGTAGCCATGGTGAGGTTAGGAACTTAGTATATCTGTTAAGGCGATGAGTTAGTTTCACTTGTTGTTCACTGTGATTTAGCATGATTTCTTTACTTTTTCAAGAGAGGCTTCGGGGAGGATCCTACTGAGTATACTGTTATACTCACCCTATGTGTATCTAAACTATTTTTAGGTCACTTGGATCTGGTTGGTGATCTGGCTGGTTACTACTAGCTTGTGGTTGCAGGAGCTGTTCGGACTTGTAGTTGTTGCTATCTTTTCATTTCTTTTGGGTACTTGTAGCTTTCCCTTTCAGTTGTAGTACTTTTTCATGACATTACTTATGTGAACTTGGGTTTTCTTTTATATTTCAGTTTTTTGTTTGAGTTGGTTGGTGTCTATTCTATCTCTCTCTTCCACATGTGTTCTCTTAGAGGGTAATGCCTCTCATTTGTGTGTTTATTATACCCTTGGTGCTAGTAGCCAACCTGGGGCCTACTGGAGGTGGGACTCGGGGGGTCATTATCTCTCTTCTCACATTTCTGGCCCATGTGGGGTACACTTTGTGGGGAGGGGGTCGTGACATAGTGGTATCAGAGGTCTGGTTGAGGGATAGGATGGAGTTTGGAGTTAGGCACAGGTGAGGTTGCATGGGTTGGTAGGGAAACTATGTCATTATTGTTTAGCAAGTGAGGTAAGCACTGGAGACCAGCTGAGACATAGGTGTTTAGGGATCCCTATGATCTGATGTACAAACCATTAAGTTTACAATGGCTACTAAACATGGTGATACGAGTTTCAGGGTAGAGACCTAGGAAAATATCATGCATCATTCTTCCTTGTGCCTATGTTTGAATGGGTATACCTTGGGATAGGCTAACCTAAAATGAACGAAAGAAAACATTTAATTAATTAATGTTGAGTCATCAATATTCCAGGTTTAGGAGCACTAAGTGTTTGTTATTTTGTAAGAATGGATTCAGGTCAACGTCCTCGTCAGGATCGCATAGAAGATGTCCAACAGGTTGTGCCAGCAGATCGCCACCCGGTAGAGGTTGAAGACAATGACACTTGGAGAAAGAAACTCCGATAGTTTCAGTGCCAGAATCTGCAGAAGTATGAGGGCTTCGTTTTAGATGCAGTCACAGAAGACTAGGTGGAGGAGGTCAAGATCAGCTTGAGTTCGATTTGTGTTCGGAAGGAGAACTAGGTGTCCTTGGGTGTGATGATGCTGCGTGGATTAGTGAGGAAGTGGTGGGTCTTGTTCCTCGGGGATCGTGAGGAGTCATCGATCTCATGGGAGGAGTTTCGAGACAAGTTCAGATTTGAGTTCTTTTCTTTGACTGTGAAGGCATCCAGTCGCCACGAGCTTCTTACCCTTAGACAGGGGAGCTCCAGTGTTCAAGAGTTTGGAATCCATTTCAGGACCCTTCTACGATATTCTTCAGACCTACTGCCAGATGAGGTGGCCAGGGCGAGGCATTTCGAGGAGGCTTTTCATCCAGAGATCCAGCGCCAGGTCACCCCATTTATACTGAAGACATATCTTGAGGTGCTGGTGAGGGCAGAGGTTGTTGAAAGGAATTTGGCCAGGACAAGATCGTCACGAGAGGGGAATCATCATGATTCCTCACGAAGCAAATATGTGGTCCGGGGTTCCCGGTTTTTAGGACAGAAGAGTTTCCGTTCACCTGGGGGTAGGTCCCAGCCCTTCCCATCTCATTTCTCCGGAGGCAGAAACTCTCAGGCCTATGCCAAGGGATCAGGTGCTTGTTTTTCTTGTGGAGGTCGTGGTCATCTACAGCGGGAGTTCTCGACTTTTCAGGGCAGTCATCATGCACCAGGCGCTCCACTCTAGGTTCCCCCATTGAGGAAGTTCTAGCCGAGGCTGTAGCAGTTGGTTACACTAGCTTTGGATCACCTGAGGGTAGATGGGGAAGGTAGAGGATAGCCCCATGATGCTCCTCGTCCTCAATGTGCAGAGCACGACCATAGTGGTGGTCGTCATCCGGGTCATAGAGGCCATGAAGGAGGTCGTGGTTAGCTTCATGACCAAGCGTTGCCAGCTCCAGGTGAGCCAAACGTCATCCGAGGTACCCTTTTCCTGTTTTCTACCATGGTGTATGCCTTGGATTGATTCAGGAATGACACACTCCTTCATATCACCTACCTATGTCCATGCTTTGGGACTTGAGGTAGAGAGGCTTCCAGTGCCCTTGGTGTTGACTACGCCAATTGGAGGTCGAGATGACTTGTTTTAAGTATGTAGAGACTATGAGCTAGTGTTGGGGAAACGACGATCTTGGGGAGATTTTCAATGATTACGAGTACAACCATATCATGTCATCCTTGGCATGGATTGGTTGTATTCGGTGTAGGCTATTGTGGATTGCAATAGGAAGAAGGTCGTTTTCTTTGATGTAGATGGAGAGCAAGTGGTGTTTGTTGGTGAGAGAGATCCACGGATGGGTTACAGGAATGTTCCATCCTTATCATCCATGATGGCTGAGATGATTCTGAGTTCTTCATAGGTTCATCAGTTGGCGTTTCCTAGGGTCATAGAGTAGAATCCTTATGTCTTTCTAGAAGAGGTTGTAGCATTACCCCCTCGACGAGAGATCGAGTTTGGGATCGAGCTACAGCCCGGAGCATCTCCTATCTCTATGTCTTCGTATAGGATGGACCCTTATGAGTTACAAGAGATACATATATAGCTTGATGGTATGATGTAGTGCGGTTTTGTTAATCCATCTGTGTCACCGTGGGGTGCACTAGTTTTGTTTGTGAAGAAGGCTGACGACAGTTTGTAGTTGTGCGTTGATTATCATCACTTAAACAATGTGACAATAAAGAACCACAATCCTCTTCCGCGGATTGATGACTTATTTGATCAACTGAAGGGTGCAATTTGGTTCTCAAAGAACGAATTGCGGTCAGGATATCATCAGATGTCTGTAAAGGATGAGGATATCCCGAACACTGTATTCTGTTGTTGTCATGGGCATTATGAGTTTGTTGTAATGTCAATTGGTGTGACGAATGCTCCAGATGTGTTTATGGGATTGATGAATGGTGTGTTCTGTGAGTTCTTAGACAAGTTTTTGGTGGTTTTCATCGACGAAATCCTTGTGTACCCCACATCTGAAGAGGAGCATGCAGAGCATCTACGAGCTGTGTTGGGAGTTCTTCGCCAACATCAGTTGTTTAGGAAGTTGTCAAAGTGTGAGTTTTGGGCTCGAGAAGTCCGTTTCTTGGGGCATGTTGTGTTCCAACAGGGAGTAGCCATGGATCCATCGAAGATAGAAGCAGTGGTGTCTTTGGAATCCCCCATGACAGTGTCAGAGGTGTGAAGTTTCCTTGGTCTCGCATACTATTACAGGAGGTTCAAAGCCAATTTTTCCTAAGTTGTAACTCCTCTGATAGCTTTGACCAGTAAAGATCATGACTTCATATAGACGGATCATTGTCAAGAAGCTTTTGAGTATCTAATAGGGAAGTTAGTAAGTGCTCCAGTCCTTTTTCTTCCCGCTGAGGGAGTTTAGTTTGATGTTTTGTGCGATGCTTCACATCTGGGGTTAGGTTGTGTCCTCATGAAGCAGAGGTCAGTTGTTTCTTATGGGTCTCAGAAGTTGCGTCCCCATGAACGCAACTATGCTCCCTATGATCTTGAGTTGGCAGCCGTGGTGTTTTATCTAAATATGTGGATACATTACCTCATTGGTGAACGCTTTGTGGTATTCACTGATCATAAGAGTTTGAGGTATGTTTTCTCCCAGCGTGACATGAACTTGCGGCAGCGTCGGTGGATGGAGTTACTATAGGAATACAACTTTGAAATTTCATATACACCTCAAAAGGGGAATGTTGTAGCTGATGGTCGGAGCCAAAAGTCACGTAGTGGTACTGTGTGTGAATCTGGTGATTCCTGGAGGGTAATGGAAAAACAGTCAGCATTACATCTTGATATGAGACAAGTTGGGGGTAGTGGTTGTCTTTTTC
The DNA here is from genome assembly GCA_963277665.1 of Viscum album. Lineage (NCBI taxonomy): Eukaryota > Viridiplantae > Streptophyta > Magnoliopsida > Santalales > Viscaceae > Viscum > Viscum album. The sequence continues at coordinate 1,055,315,465 of OY728119.1, read as the reverse complement.
AGATAATAGAACAGTCATCCCTGATGCAGAAGGTGGAAGAGTCCCATTTGGGAGATCTTGTGGTAAAATTATGGAGAGACAGAGTAGATTGTGGGGAGGCCCATGATGGTTGGTCGGAGGATGAACAACATCGAGTGTTGCATCATGGAAGGATTTGTGTTCCCTTGATGATGCGTGAGACGATTCTCAGAGAGTTTTACAATTCGCCTTTAGCAGTACATCCCGGTGTGAAAAAGATGTATCGATCCTTGAGGAGTCATTTTTGGTGTCCTGGGCTGAATCGTACTGTTGTAGAGTTTATGTCTCGATGTTTAGTTTTCCAGAAGGTGAAGGTCGCACACCGTGTTCCTGGTGGTCTTCTCCAGCCATTAAATATTCCTTAGTGGAAGTGGGAGGACATCTCAATGGACTTTTTTACTGGTTTACCTCGACCTCCTGGAGGACATGATGCTATTTGGGTGGTAGAGGATCGTTTAACAAAATCTCCCCACTTCATAGCGATCAAGGAGTCAAGATCAGTGGACATTTTGTCGAGGCAGTATCTAGAGGAGGTGGTGAGACTTCATGGAGTCCCTAAGACGATAATTTCTGATCGATATCCTTGTTTTACCTCCAGGGTGTGGAGAGGTCTCCAACATTATTTTGGTTCTCAACTATGCATTAGCACTAATTTTCACCCTCAAATGGATGGTCAGATAGAGTGAACCATCCAGACTCTTGAAGAAATGCTATTCTCCTGTGTTCTTGATTTTGTAGGTTCATGGATGAGGCAGTTACCCTTGGTAGAGTTTTCTTACAATAATAGTGTTCACTCCACCATCAATATGGCGCCATTTGAAACCTTGTATGGTCGGCCTTGCGGTTCTCCGTTGTGCTGAACTGGGGTCGGAGAGTCAGCATTTCTCGGACCAGAACTAGTGAATAATACAATAGATATGGTCCAGGTGATTTGTGAGAGGATGAAGAAAGCACAGGATTGTCATAAATCATATGCTTATCAAATTAGGAGACCCTTGGAGGTTAATGTTGGGGATCATGTGTTTCTGAAGGTGGCTCCCCATCGTGGGCAGTGAAGGTTTGGTCGTGGAAGTAAGCTTTCTCGCTGGTTTGTTGGGCCTTTCGAAGTGTTAGCTCATGTTGGAGCTGTGGAGTATCGAGTAGCACTTCCCCCACAGATGAGTCGGGTACATGATTTTTTCCATGTATCGAAAATCCGTCGCTATCTCCATGATGACTCTCACATCATTGATTGGGGAGAAATCGAGGTTGTTGATGATGCAACCTTTGAGGAGAGACCCGTGGAGATCCAAGACTACAAAGAGTAGGTGTTGCGCGGGCATTGAATCCCCTTAGTTTGTGTCTTGTGGCAACACGGTGGAATGGAGGAGAGTACTTAGGAACATGAGTCATAGATGCGTGTCCAGTACCCGGACTTGTTTTAAGTTGTTGTGTTGTGTTTTCTTTGATCCTTTCTTTATGTAACTTTGATTTGATTTTATGCTTGAATTGTTTAGAGATGGATTGTTTTCTCCCTTTCTCTCATATGTCGTGGTTTGTTCCAACTTTAAAACAACTCAGGTTGGTTTTCCCCAGATAGGTATCTTACCAGGTGGATGTTCGGACCCCTCTTTTCCTTAGGTTGGTTTTAAATTCTTGAGGACGAGAATTTTTTGAGTGGTATCTGATGTAATGGCTCAGACATCTCGGGTCTATTACATTGTGAAAATGTGGCGTTGGAGGTGTTCTGGGAGGTCAAGGTGACTTATCCCCAACACTTTTCTAAATTTCCTGTTCTGTCAACAGTGTTTCCAGTCTTATGAACAGTATCGGTAGGTGAACAGTGTTTCTATCGGTGAGGTTCAGTGAATAATGTTTCTATCGGTGAGGTTCTATCAGTGACCTTCTATTGGTATACTTGAACAGTGTTTCTAACGGTGAGGTTCTATCGGTGACCTTATATCAGTAGACTTGAACAATGTTTTTATCAGTGAGGTTCTATCGGTGACCTTCTATTAGTAGACATGAACAGTGTTTCTATCAGTGAGGTTCTATCAGTGAACTTCTATCTGTAGACTTGAACAGTGTTTCTATCGGTGAGGTTCTATCGGTGACCTTCTATCGGTAGACTTGAACAGTGTCTCTATCGGTGAGGTTCTATCGGTGGCCTTCTATCGGTATACTTGTACAGTGTTTACAGATCAGTAGACTTGTACAGTGTTTCCAGATCGGTAGATTTGTATAGTGTTTCCAGATCAGTAGGTGTACAATGATTCCAGAACGGTGAGGTCTATCGGTAACCTCTAACGGTGAGGTGTATCAGTAGCCTCTAAGGGTGAGGTCTATCAGTAACCTATAATAGTGAGGTCTATCGGTAACCTCTAATGGTGAGGTCTATCGCTCACCTCTAATGGTGAGGTCTATCGGTAACCTCTAACAGTGAGGTCTAAAGGTGACCTTTCCTTTTCTTTGCCAAATTTTGAGTATGTGAACAGTGTTTCCAGCTTCCTACAGTTTCGCCCCTTTGACGTTTCCTTTGATGTAAAATACATTTAAAGCCTTATTTTAAGGATTTAAGGCCAATCCAAATGCCATAAATCATATTTTAATTATTCCTATAGCTCGGGTTTTTTTTACATAGTCAAACTGCGTGGGTTAATGCGATCCGTTTTTAATGGAGAATTAAGCGGATCTTAAACCGTCGCCACAAAATCTTCAAAAGGGACAAGATATCATCCTCCCTTGTTCTTTCTCTTTGTTCTCGGCTAGGAGACGCTAGAAACTTTCAATCCTTCCCATAGGAGTTTCGCAATCAAACCCTACTCCTCTGATTGATTCCGCTCTGTTTTGGATGCAACCGAGTTGTGTCGGTCAATCTTCCATATAAGGTATGTTTTATCGGTGTTCATTTGGAGATCATCTTCTCATGTTTCTCCCTCCCATATTATACCATGTAATCTCCAAGATTCTAATGGATTTTCCTTGGGGTTTGGTTGGTGCTGTCGTACCGTGGCATCCTCTGGTGGATGCAGTTGTCATGAGAGGAGGATTGTGACCCTTTGTGTGGATAAAGAACGTCAAGAATAGTTGATGTAGGGGATTAATGGAATCTCTAATTTTTTATGTTCAATCGTAGAGTTAGAATGATTTATCCCATTGGATCACAATGAAATTGACCAAATTAAATACTTGAACGGGATTAAAAGAATTGGTTTTATCGCATGTGTTTCTTTGTACCATGATAACGGTTTGCCTCATGATTTTCTAGATAGTGTGATATCTATGTCTTTCTTGATAGCATGTTGTTATTGATGAATTGATAAAGAACGTAAAGCCGTAATTAATTGATAATTAATTGGATAAAGATAAAGACGCATGTGAACGAATCTGGTTGTTGTTGTTGGTGATTGTTTTTTAAAGGCATGTCAAGTTAATTGTTTAATTAAATTGTGATAGCTATGATAGATTTTTGGTTAGGTTGCCTACAGTTGGAACCTACCAATAGTGAACTGGTTAACTCAAGAGGGATTAAAGAACATGTTGTTTATAAAAGATAATGCTTGATAGGGTTCTGAATTACCCTCTTGATTGTAAGGCCGAATACCTTGTGGTTTGGAGCCATGAGTGCTCATTATGTATGAAGGTTGGATGCCTTGTTAATGGGACAAGATTCCAAATTGATGTGAAGTTTGTTTTCCCATTTCTTGTGTTGTGATGGGACCATGGAGGGGTGTTGTGATATGTGGAGGTAGGGAGGCCTTTTGGTTGTGGCAGCGGATGGCACCTAGAGTGGCGAGATGCATCGGTTTATGCATGTGGGTGTCGGAGAGGACACCATGGATGATGGTATGGGGGTAAATGTGTTGGCTGAATGTTTGGTGGTTTGATTTGTTTTTTATCTGCTTTACATTTCCCCACTGCTCAAGGCAGCTGGTTTTTCTTACCCTTCTTCCGAAAGGGACGAAGACACGTGGGGTATGCCACGTGCTTTCCTTGTTTAGAATCTCGAGGGAGAATGGGTCTACGCTCTTTATATAGGTGGAAAAGACTCGACGGGTAGTATATCTACTCACCATGTTGAGCCCCCTTGTGTTTAGTAGCATAGGATGTTTTTCTAGAATTCCTGGGAATATGGGAAAGTAATTTTGTAATGAATGATTGATTAAATGGTGATAATCCACGTGGATGGAGATACTGGAATTTAATGACGAGGTTGTGATATTTTGAAGGAACATTTGAATTTGGGTGTGATGCTAATGAAGTTAAATGTTTAATTAATGTTTAAAGAATTAATTAATGTACAGTGGAATTAATAGAAAGGGAATGAAGTGACATAACTAAGCTCTTTAAATGGTTGTGTGCTTATAGGTTACCTAGTCATAGAAGTGGTTTCCTGGAGTCAGAGAGATGTTAGCTGCAGTTGTGTCTAAGACTAGGTTATGCCCATAGTGTGGTTGTGAGTTTTTATATATTTTGTACTTTTGTTTTTATATACACTAATCCACCCTGTTAGTAAGGGAAATGGACACCTTGGGGATTCTGAGCCCTGGAGGGTGTTTTCCAAAACATTTCGGTGAGAGGATAAATGGCTGACTACCCCCTTTGACCCCGCTCTCTTCTCTTGTTAGATACTTGTGCTAGTAGGAACAGTGGTTAGTTTTCCCTATGTATGTGTGTAGAGGGCATTAATGTCTTGTGGTTATTCACACACATATATTCTGGATATAGTATCCTATGGACTACTATAGGTGTAACATGTATAAGTTGTGATGGCTTGAGGATCCTTACTCGGCGTATGGGCTGTGATTGCTTGAGGTATAATACCCGATGTATGACACATGTTATACGGGCTTTGGTGGTTCCAAGAAACTACCTGGTTACTTTTGGTTGTGAGTATGGTGTGGTGCTTAGCCTAGGTGTATTAGGGCAAGCCTTTGTGGTGAACGAGGTGCAGATTGTGGAGCTTAGCCCTGGTGTCTATGGGAAAGCTTTGGAGAGAGATTCACAGGACGTATGTCATTGGGGAAAAGCGGAAAAACAGTGGAGAAGTAGTAGTGGGGTACCCAAGATATTCTTTATTATATGATAGATTCTTGTATTAGCTACTTGGTGAGAGTAGCCATGGTGAGGTTGGGAACATAGTATAAATGTTTAGGAGACGAGTTAGTTTCACTTGTTGTTCACTGTGCTTTAGCATGATTTTATTACTTTTTCATGAGAGGCTTCAGGGAGGATCCTACTGAGTATACTATTATACTCACCCTATGTGTATTTAAACTATTTTTAGGTCACCTAGAGAAGGTTGGAGATCAGGATGGTTACTACTAGCTTGTGGTCTAGGAGCTGTTCAAGATTGTAGTTGCTGTTGTATTTTCCTTTATTTTGGGTACTTGTATCTTTCCCTTTCAGCTGTAGTACTTTTGCATGACATTACATATGTGCACTTGGGTTTTCTTTTATATTTCAGTTTTGAGTTGGAGTTGGTTGGTTTCTATTCTATCTCTCTCTTCCACATGTGTTCTCTTAGAGGGTAATGCCTCCCATTTGTGTGTTTATTATACCCTCGGTGCTAGTCGCCAACCCGGGGCCTACTGGAGGCGGAACTCGGGGCTCATTATCTCTCTTCTCACATTGTCGGCCCAGGAGGGGTACACTTTGTGGGGAGGGGGTCGTGACACAAACACTACATTTTTATAGGTTTTTTTGGATTCCTGGTTTTTTGATTTGTGATATTTTTTTATGTATTAGATCATGTTAATTATTTATTTTTTCTTAAATAATTTCAATATTTTCATGATACATTATTTAAAATGATTTATTTTTTTATTTATTTCTTTTAGTGTTATTAGCCTAGGTTGATCATGTGAAACACTAGTTTTGAAATTTCATATATGACTTCAAAACATCACTTATTATTATCACATATATTTTTAAAATTCCTATTCTCTTTCATTATTTTTCATGTTTCTTTTCTTTTTCTTATAGTACTATATTTCAACTATGAATTCAAAATATAATTTTTAGATAAGTAATTTGAGTGAAGCATCCCCAATAAAAAGAGAACCATTATATATATATATATATATTTGTTTATTTAAATGTGTCAACAATATTGAAAATATTAAATCATTTTTATGATAGAATAATTTGTTACATGAGATTTTTGAATAAACTATTGATGTCAATGGAAGTTATGATTTTGATTTGGATACTAAAACATGATTATCCATTAGCATTCAGAATCACACGAAGAGACAAAAAAATGAATGATAGTATGGTGATTATTTTTATTTCTTTTTCAATTCTTTTTTCATGTTTTACATATGATCAATGAAAATTAATATATCAAGTGTTATTTTCATAAATTCCATTTCTGTTATTTTTTTATTGATCCCTTCCAGCATTATTATAAAAATAAATGATTTATTTCAGAGTTCATTTTCCTAAAAATGATCCACTGTTTATCTTTATTTATAATGCCAGGTATTAAAAGATATATTTTCACATAATAGATTCTAAAAATTTCATTATTTTTCCAATATTATTGTATTTGATGAATTAATTATATTATTTGACCCCCTGTTATAGAGTTTAGGTGTCACCAATGCCAACATATTTTGATGTTAGTTCCTTTTTTATTAGTTTCAATTTCCTAATTGGTTTTCATTACTAGTGAACATGAATGATGAAATTTTCATTTATTGTGCAATATCATGTAACTTTAAAGGTTTAAAATTTACCATGGCTTTAAAATCGTGATTTAAGGATTAAAATATTTTTTTAAACAACATGAAAAAATCATTGAATTATTATAATGTTTTTTTATTTATTTATTTCATTTTTATTTATTTTCATCATACACGTTTCATTTACTCCTTGATTCAACATTTAGAAAAAGTTGTTTTGAATGATTAGAAAAATAGGTCATCCATTATATAGTTTCATAAGTGTGGTGTTCCTTCTTTAATACCTAAATATATTTCTTCATTGGATTTAAATTTTAATCTTCTGTAAAGATACTTTTTATTGATATTTTTCCTTGTGATAATTTAATGTATTTTGGGAAATAGTTATATTCAATTAATTTGAAGAAAAATGATTAAATTATACTTGTATTCTTTAAAATTCATTTAGCATGTGTTTTTTGACATATGTTACGTGATATCTTTCAATATAAATTATTTTAAATTCATATATTTATAATGAAAATTTTCCAATTTAGGTTGATCATTAATGTATATATTAATTTATTAACTGGATATTTTGATCATTTTAATTTGATTTTAAATTTAATGATTATTTATTACATATGAATGGGTTTTTTATTAGGAGGAACACCATGATGATTCAATCGGTTTAGGGTTTTACATGCTTGATTTGGACTTCGAAGGCATAAATTCGTTCAATGCGATAACCCCAATATCTAAAAAAATTAAATCTAAATGAAACTCCAATCAGTAAGGGGAATGATATTTACTTGAAGATGATAATCAAACATGGAAGAGCTATTTATACTTCACTATCTAAATATGGAAAGTATAGATGGGTCAGATTTCCCTGACTAGTTGATAACAGCCATAAAAAACCAGTTACAGAATGACGATGATGTTGCAGAGTCCCTCTTTCCTTAGAATTGATCTTCGAATGGTTCAAATGGGATTAAAGACCCACTTGTACTCATCCAAAAAAATTTAGGATGATAATAATCCAAGGATTACTAAAACAATATAATAAAACATATTGGTGGGTTGATGAGGTAAAATATTAATGGCGTGATTCCATTTCTGTGTGGTGTTTGTGTATTTGGTAACATAAAAAACTATTTTTCCTATTGTGGGAGAAGAAAAATCCATGAAATATGTGAGGAGATAAATTTTTGTAGATGTAGTTTTATGAATTTAGAGATTTGGTAAAAAAAATTAATATAAAGGATATATATATGGTTTAAACCATGTCATTTTCCTCTAATTAACAGGGTTAAATCAAGGTTTTAGTAAATAATATCCAAGGGTTAAGCCATGGATATGGATTAACCATTGATATATCTTGAAATATCCAATGTTTAAACTATGCAAATATGTCATGTTTGTCCACAACATAAACTGTGGAAGAAGGATTTTATTTCCATGGTTAAACTGCAGATATAGCATAAAGTTTCAATGGTTTAAACCATAGAAATAGGTCACCTATAGCCATGGTTTTAATTGTTGAAATATGTATGACGTATTGCAGCAGCTATAACTAAAAAGGTTTTGTAAAAACAATGTAATAAGTTAGTTCCATATTTATTTTTCTTATAGACAAGGTTCAAAACCCTGGCAATAGGTGAATTTTTTAGTTAGGGAGGAAAAATTTGAATTATATAAGATTGATATAAAAAATAAAAAACAAATATATGAGTAACTAATGAGGTAAAAAAATTCCTACTGGGTATCATCTTTAGATAATATTAACATCCTTCCACCTCAAGATCAGGATAGAGTCAATCGACCTATAATAGATGCATCTAAGAATTAGGATAGCTCTGAATCCATGAAATCGGTTTACATAAACATTTAATTTGAGTATGATCACAAATTTTCTACATTATAATGGAAACCTATTCCTATAGGGATGATCTTTCATGTAACATCACATTAGGTTTTAAGGTACTTTTGATGTTTCTAAGTACCACTGTTTTCTATTAGTGACTTGGGAGAGTTGGGATAACTTTAAATGTTGTTTTGGGGAAATGGGGAAGTCGCAAGGACAGCGCACAGGTTGTCTAAACCGTGCATCCAAACCGTGCGCAGTTGGTCTTGGAAGCAGTAGCTTCCACACGGGAAGTGCATGGTTTTTCTAATCGTGCGTCCAAATCATACATGAAGGGTGGTTGAGGTAGTGGCTAATGCACAACTAGCTTACGGTTTGTCAAACTATGTGAACTAACTGTGCGACCACTTAAATGAGATCATTAAATTGTGGATCTCACTCTATTTTTACTCTAAGTGCCTCTTTTTCCTCTTAAGTGGACCTAACTTAGGTTTTGTCTTATCCTAAGGTCAGAGAAGGTTCTACCATTGTTCTGGAGGTGATCCAAAGGTTCTTCTTAGTGAATCGAATCCATATTCTTGAGGTATGTGAACGTTCATCATCGTTCTTGATTGGTTTCTTATATCTACTTGGATATACTTCTCCTTTTCTCTCAGTTTCATAGATATACACCCGTTATGGGTAGATCTAAGTGTATGGTACCAAATATGATGATTTTTGGTCTTGATCATTCTAGGAGAACAGATATAAGGTGAGTTCTTGAAGACACAACCAGGTTTTCTTGAGCGTTCTCGACTGTTATGGTTTTGGTCAAAACATTGAGGTAGGTGGTTCCGTCCCGAGTTTCCAAATTGAATATTATTTTATTTTCTTGATTTATTTAAATTTTTGATTTAAATTAAATTTATCATGTTTTAGTTCAATTAAATTAATAAAAACAAGATTCTAGTGAATTGTGATATTTGAAATGGTATTGTCATGGAAGTTTGGAAAACATCAATTCCATTGAATTGGGTGCGTTTATGGAAATTGACTGATTTACATTGTTGAATTTAAATTTTGGATTTTATGGAAATGATTTTAATTAAATTGTTGAATATAATTGTGGGAAAAAAATTTGTAATGATGGAATTGGTTTTGAATGGATTTCAAACTGGTGAAAATGGCTTAAAATGATTTGATAGAAACTCATTGGTTTTATCTTGTGAAAAATGCATGTTTTGAATAAAAATTGTTCTGGTTTTAAATGGAATGAAATTGGAACTTTTGAAATGGAAGAATGAGATTGTTCATATTTTAAGCATTATTAAAATATTTCTCCCATCATGTAAGAGCACATGTGAGCCTTAGGTAGTTAGTGAGTTATTTGGATACACTCTACTCTACGATAATGTTCTAAAACATACTTGTAGCGGGTCACATCTCTGAAGGGTTGGTGACGAGTCTCCTATGGCCGGTGTCATAGGGGAATGTGTATACACATTTAGCTGAGTTCACGTAGAGAGTGTGGAATCCTATAACTGGTTAATACTATGGTACCATTTGTCAGATGACCATGTTGCTCGCTTGTTTGTTTATATTTGAGATAAAAATGTATTCCTATGATTTTGAACTGCTTTACATGACTGCTGGATTTATATAAATGGTTTTATATAAATGTTTTTCTTAAGCCATTATTTTAGAAATATTCCATCATTGTAAATATTTTTCTTAAATTAATTTTTTTCCATCATTTGAAAATGTATAGAATGTTTTGTTAAAATATGCTTTTGAATTTCCAACCCAGTTTATTTGAAAATTTAAATATTTTCATTGGATAATCTATATTTGGAATCTACTACAGGATCTTTGTTGGTATCCTACTGGGCTTAGGCTCACACCCTACTTTTACCTCTGGGTGTTTGTAGACATTCTTCTTCCAGTATCGAATAGAGGGAAGGGACCTCTTGGAGGTGGATCCAACTGTTGATCTTTGGTCTTAGTGAGTAGTATCCTTAGGGACCTTGGGGCTGTCTTTCCCATTTTTATTACTTAGGATGTAGTACTTTAGGGTTTTTATGCCTCTTTGTATTCTGGTACATTACTCCTAGTGGAATTCCTTTCTGTTTTTCATACTATCTTGTTTCTTTTTCTTCTGTATTCTTGTGGAAAAATTGTTCCCACTTGCATGTTGTGTGATTCTAGGTGCTTGTCGCTGACTCGTGGGGAACGATAATGCCCTTTGGACTATGTCAGCATCGGCTCAGTTATCGGGTTACTAGGGTACCCGGGTTGGTTCGTGACAAAGTGGTATCAGAGGGAAGGTTATGTATCTTGCCTTGATGACAGTATGCATTTAAGTTCTCTTTTTGGGACTTGGGAGGTATTTGTGATTGAGTTCATGGCTAGCTCTCAAAATATTGAACCTTAAGTCACCAGGGTTGGTTAGGGAAATACGACTTGTAGATTAGTTCTAGTATTTTCCCTGTTTTGATTTGGATAGAGTGGAATCCAAATCTTGTTATCCCTTATTTTAAGAATAGTTTTCCTTGTTACTCGGTTTGGGTGTTAATCTATGTATTTGTATTTTGTGTAGCATCATGCCTCTAAGAAGATGTGGAAATCAAATCTAAACAGAGGCTGCTGCTGAATCTCAGCAAGCGAGTCCTATTGTGGATCTGAGTCTGGTTGAGGTGATTGTTCACACTGTCTAAGCTCTGGGTCATGCACCACCTCTAGTTCCTATTCAGGATCTGGCTATAGATCCCCATAGTGATATTCTCTGAATTCGTTCTCAAGAATTCCTATGCCATAATCGACCAATTTTCAAAGGCTCCACTAGCCCTCAACATGCTGAGGAATGGTTGAGTAAGATTGAACGTTTTTTTGGGTTCTTGGAGGCACCTGATGTGATCAAGGTGAAGTGTGACACCTTCTTACGGGGGGGACCAAGTCGAAGATGGGGGACACAATGGTGATGGCTGGGAAACATGAGTGTTTGGAGTGGAAAGACTTTAGGGTTCTTTTCACTAACTAGTCCTATCCAGAATCAATGGTGTTGGCCAGGGCTATAGAGTTTTTCATGCTTGAGCAGGCCAACAAAACTGTGAATGAGTACTCAAATAGTTTTTCTGAGTTGGTACAGTTTGCTTCTGAGATTGTAACTAATGTGAAGATGAAGGCTCAACAATTCGAGTTGGGACTTCGATCAGATATTCATTCTCATGTTTTCATACTAAAGCTACCAACTTATGATGATGTGATGGATAGGGTGATGATGGTTGTGATGGACTTGGCAAGAATGTCAGGGTTGAAGGAGGTTCTTTTCCCTCCTAGGGGCAGCGTGGGTTCCTTTAAAGACAAACAGAAGCGTGACTTTTCTCATGGTAGTTCTCGACAACAGAGTAATTCCAGATCTCTGGTAGCACTAGGAGGGACTTCTTTGACTTGCTATCAGTGTGGGAAGCTAGGACATTCTAAGAGGGTTTCCACTGAGGCACCCAATAATTGTAGCTCCTGCAGATGTTTAGGGAACCTACAGAGATTCTTTTATCACTTCTCTACTCCACATAGTGAAATAGGATCATCAGCACCTCCATAAAATATAGGGAAATAAAATTATTCACATACAAAAGGGTTCCATCCACAGGCTTCTAGAATGAAGCTACTTCACACAGTGGAAGAGTCGGTAGAGGTAGCTGATACAGGTCTTGCAACTATGAGAGGTACCATTACTATAGCATCATCTTTAGTGACAAATCTTTTTGATTCCGGTGCATCTCACTCTTTTATTTCAACCCATCTTGTTAATATTATTAATCTACCTATGGAACGTTTATCTTGTGCGATGGATATTACTACACCCTTTGGTACAATGAGAGAGAAAGGTCTCCATAGCCCTACTTGTGTCTTATCTCTATCTGAGTTTGATCGTGATTGGAGTTTTTTTGTTCTCGACAGGAATTCTTTTGATGTCATATTTGGGATGGATTGGCTCATTTCCAATAAATCATGGATCTATTGTTATATTTGATAGGTCTACCTTACTACACATAGTGGTGTGCCTCGTGTTTTTCAAGGAGAATGGGACACAAGGTCAAGAAAAGGTGGACCCTCTTATCCAGAGTTGGGGAAAGTTATATTAATGTTTTTTTTATGTAGGGAGAGATTCAATGTGTGGTGATCTTGCTCTAGTCGTCGCTGAGTTTCCTGATGTGTTTCCTTCTGACTTATCTGGTTTGCCACCAGTAATGGAGGTTGATTTCTCTATTGACTTAATTCCTGGTACACAACCAATTTTTATTCCCTCTTACCGAATGGCACCAGATGAACAAAAAGAACTGAAGTCTCAGTTAGACGATATTCATGAGAAAGGTTTTATATGCCTGAGTGTGTCACCTTGGGCATCACCTATTCTCTTCGCCAAGAAGGCCGATTGTTCTCTTCTCTTATGTGTTGATTATCGAAAGCTCAATCGAGTTACGATATAGAAAAAATATCCATTACCAAGAATTGATGATTTTTTTGATCAATTGAAAGGGGGAAAGTGGTTTTCAAAAATTGATCTTCGATCTGGTTCCATCAGTTGAGGATAAAAGAATCTGACATTCATAATACCGCTTTTCGGAGTAGGTATGTCCAATATGAGTACCTTGTTATTACCATTGGCCTAACAAATGCTCCTAAAGTTTTCATGGATTTGATGAATGAGGTTTTTAGTGAGTATCAAGATATTTTTTTGTAGTCTTTGTGGATGGAATTCTTGTCAACTCCAAGTCTAATGAGGATCATCTGCATCATCTGGGAACAGTTCTGAGTCTTCTACTGAATCACTGACTTTATGCCAAGCTTTCAAAGTGAGATTTCTGGATTTAGGAAGTGAAATTCTTGGTACATGTCGTGTCAGAACAAGGAATATCAGTTGATCCTGAGAAGTTGAAGGCTGTTATGACTTGGGAACAACCATGAAATGTTTTCCAGATTCGGAGCTTCTTGGGCTTAGCAGGATATGATCACCGATTTGTTAAAGACTTATAAAATTTAGCTTCTCCAATGACAGCTCTGACTCAAAAGGGAGTTATGTTTTCCTAGAATGATAAATGTAAGAGTTCTTTTGTTGAGAAAATGTGTCTTTTGACTACTACGATGGTGTTAACTCTTCCTAAGGCTGGAATATGTTACGTGGTCTTCTGTGATGCATCGGGTTCAGGTTTGGGATGTGTCCTTATGCAAGGTAATCATGTTGTTTCCTATGGATCTCGTCATCTTAAGCATCATGAGAAGAACTATCCTACCCATGACCTTGAACATGTAGCTATAATACACACACTTAAGTGTTGGAGACATTACCTTTATGGAGAAAGGTTTACTGTGTATTCAGACCATAAGAGAATGAGTTATATCTTCTATCAAAAATATTTGAATCTCCACCAATGGCGTTGGGTGGAGTACCTATAATATTTCAACTTTGACATTGCCTATACCCCGGGAAAAGGTAATGTAGTTTCAGATGCTTTAAGCCGGAAACTTCCATCATAGGCTATGAAAGAATCTTCAGAAGAGTGTAGATTGATGGATCTTTTTTCTCAGTTTCATATTGGATTTCAGTGGATGGGGAATAAAGTTTCTTTATCCAGTGTTCAATTGAATTCTATTCTCCTCAATTTAATTCTTCAGGAACAACTAGGTTATGAATTACATAGCATTAGGGACTCTCTTTATGGTGGGGAGATCGACACTCAGTGGTCATTCTCCAAAGAGGGTTTTCTGTGTTATCGAAACTGTTACGCTGTGCCTTTAGAGGCAAGGCAGGATGTGATGGCGGGTTGTCATAACTCTCAGTGGACTGTACACCCAAGAACCACAAAGATGTTCTATGAAATTCAATGATAGTTCTGGTGGCTAGGTATGAGACGAGACATTGCTGAGTTTGTATCTCATTGCTATACATTCCAGAAGGTGAAAGCCGAGCACCAGAAACCTTCGGGTTTTCTTTAACCACTTCCAATCCATATATGGAAGTGGGATGAAATCTCTATGGACTTTGTGGTTGGGTTACCTCAAACCTATAAGAAGAATAATGTGATATGGGTTGTGATCGATAGACAGACCAAGTCAGATCACTTTATACCTATTCGAGATACAACCAAAGTTGAGGAGTTGGGAAATATCTATGTGAAAGAAGTTTTTCGTTTGCACGGAGTTCCATCTGTTATAGTCTCTGATAGGGATCCTCGGTTTACTTCTCGATTTTGGAGAGTCCTTCATGAGACACTGGGATCTCAGGTCCATTTGAGCACAGCCTACCATCCACAGTCAGATGGTCTGACAAAGAGAGCTATTCAGATCCTTAAGGATATGCTCCACGCATGTGTTCTCAGCTTTGGTGGGTCTTGGGATGATCATCTGGGGCTATTTGAGTTTTCTAATAACAACAATTATCAGTCTACAATCAAAATGGCTCCTTTTGATGAATTTTATGGTCGTCCTTGTAAATATCCTTTATGTTGGTCGGAGATTGGTAAAAGTTCTTTGGTAGGACCGAGTTTGGTCCAAGAGACGATAGCTAAGATCAAGTTGATTCAACAGAGAATGTTGACAGCACAGAGTCATTACAAGTCTTATGCTGATCGTTGTCGTAAACCATTTGAGTTCTCAGTTGGTGAAAAAATGTTCTTGAAAGTATCACCCCAATTAGGTCATCGACGGCTTGGGAGGAAAGGGAAGCTTACTCCTCATTTTATGGGATCGTAAAAGGTTGTTGGTCTTGTAGGGAATGTTTCTTACCGTCTAGCTTTACCACCACAGCTGACGTCAATACATAAAGTGTTCTATGAATCAAAGCTATGAAAGTATCTCTCTGATCCATCTCATGTTGTGAGCTGGAGTGATCATGAGATGGAACCAGATTTATCTGTTACCGAACGACCAGCCAGGGTTGTTGATTCTGAGAACAAGGTACGTCATGCATGAATGATGCCTCTGGTATGTGTACATTGGCAGCATGGTTATGATTCTCATGTGGCATGGGAAAGGGAGGAACTAATGTGAGAGCACATGCCTCATCTTTTTTATGTGGAGGTTTCTTCACAGGATTTCTGGGGACAAAAAGATCTTATGGTGGGGAGGTTGTAACTATATGTTATGCTTCCAGGTACTTTTGATGTTTCAAAGTACATCTATTTTGGAGTAGTGACTTGGGAGAGTCATGAGAACTTTAAATTTTGTTTTGGGGAAAAGGGGAAGTCGCACGGGTGTCGCACGAGTTTTCTAAACTGTGCGGCCAAACCGTGTGCAGCTGGTCTTGGAGGCAGTAGCTTCCACACGGGTAGTGCACGGTTTGTCTAGTCATGCGGCCAAACCATGCATGAAGGCTGGCCAAGGCAGCATCTAAATCACGGATAGCGCACGGTTTGTCAAACCGTGCAAACTAACTATGCGGACACTTAAATGAGATCCTAAAATTGTGGATCTCACTCGATTTTGCATCTATGTGCCTCGTTTTTCCTCCTAAGTGGCCATAACTCAGGTTTTTTCTTCTCCTAAGGTCATAGAAGGTTTTACCATCATTCTGGAGGAGATCCAAAGGCTCATCTTGGTGAATCGAAGCCGTATTCTTGAGTTATGTGATCGTTCTTTATCGTTCTTGATCGGTTTCTTAGATCTACTTAGATCTACTTCTCCTATTCTCTCGGTTTCTTAGATCTACACCTGTTATGGGTAGATCTAAGTTTTTGGTACCAAATATTATGATTTTTGGTCTTGATCTTGCTAGGAGAAGAGATCTAAGGCGGGTTATTGAATATTCAACCCGGTTTTCTTAGGGGTTCTCAACCGTTGTGGTTTTGGTCAAAACCTTTGATGTAGGTGGTTCTGTCCGGACTTGCCAAATTGATTATAATTGTATTTTATTGATTTATTTAAATTGTTTATTTAAATTAAATTTCTAATGTTTTCTTTCAATTAAATTGATAAAAACTATATTCCAGTGAATCGAGATATTTGAAATGGTTTTGGAATGGAAATTTGGAAAAACCCAATTCCATTGAATTGGGTATGTTTATGGAAATTGGCCAATTTAAATTGTGGATTTGATGGAAATAATTTCAATTAAATTGTTGAATTTAATTTTGGGAACAAATTCTGTAATGATATAATTGGTTTTGAATGGATTTAGAACTGGTGAAAATGGATTAAAATGATTTGATAGAAACCCATTGGTTTTATCTTTTGAAAAAGGCATGTTTTGAATAAATCCTATTTTTGGTTTTAAATGGAATTAAATTGTCACTTTTGAAGTGGAAGAATGGGATTGATTGTATTTTAATCATTCTTAAAATAGTTCTCCCATCATGTATGAGCACATGTGAGCATTGGGTAGTTGGTTAGTTATTTGGATAAACTCTACCCGAAGATAACATTCTAAAACATACTTGCGGCAGGTCACTTCCCTGACGGGTTGGTGACGAGTATCCTTTGGCCAGATTCATAGGGACGTGTGTATACACATTTTTCTGAGTTCACATATAGAGTTCGGAATCCTATAATTGGTTAATACTGTTGTACTTTTTGGTAGATGACCATGTTACTCACTAGTTTGTTTATATTTGAGATATAAATGTATGACAATGATTTTGAACTACTTTACATGCCTGGTGGATTTATATAAACTATTTTATATAAATGCTTTTCTTATGGAATTGTTTTAAAAATATTCCATCATTGTAAATACTATGCTTCATTTAATTTTTTCCATCATTTGAAAATGTATAGCATGTTTTGTAAAAATATGATTTTGAATTGCCCAACCTATTTATTTGAAAATTTAAATATTTTAATTGGATAATATATATTTTGAATCTGTTATCAAATATTTGGTGGTATCCTATTAGGCTTAGGTTCACACCCTACTTTTACCTTCGGGTGTTTGTAGACTTTCTTCTTCCAGGATCGAGCAAAGGGAAGGGACCTCTTGGAGGTGGATCCAGCTGTTGATCTTTGGTCTTGGTGAGTTGCGTCCTTAGGGACCTTGGGGATGTTTTCCCATTTTTAATACTTGGGTTGTAGTACTTTGGGATTTTTATTCCTCTTTGTATTCTGGTACATTACTCCCAGTGGAGTTCATTTTTTTTGCATACAATCTTGTTTCCTTTGCTTCTGTATTCTTATGGAAAAATCGTTCCCACTGGCATGTTGTGTGATGCCAGGTGCTTGTCGCCGACCCGTGGGGATCGGGAACACCCTTCGGGCTATGTCAGGGCCCACTTGGTTATCGGGTTACGATGGTACCCGGGTTGGTTTGTGACAATTCATTACTAACATAGATATAGAATCAACAGTATATGAGAAAGGGCCACCTTATCAAGACTCGCCTTATCTTGGTATAAAATAGGTATTCTAGAAAGTGGTACCTCTATAACATCTCAACAACATTAAAAATTTACATTCATATATATAATTCATGGATGGGTGGAACACATCCATGTTTCTCGAGAAGAATTAATACCCCAAATGGTTGTATAGAACATTTTCCCCACCCAATATTGTCAATCCATCATTCTAAGCCTTTGAGGGTGTGAGTGATCCATAATAACTGACAAAACACTTCGTGTCCTGATACATCTGGATGATTATCCCTTGAGATCAGTAAGAGGTGACCAAACTAAAATGTTTTGAACATAGTCTAATTGCGCCATCCTTAATTAGATACAAAATCCCTTATGTAGGATCCATTGTGGGGTGATAAGACCAACATCATTAATTCCCTTATATGTTTATCTCCACATTAAGGGAAAAACAATTTTCAAACTCATAGATTAAAAAACAACTGAATTTGAGAGGGTTTATTACTTCATTTCTAGATGGATGAATTTTAACCTATTCACATATTATACTTCTCCCAAAGGATAAATTGTTGGAACTCTATGATGAAAATATTACGGATGAGTTGAAAACACCTCCAATACCAATGAACTATCTAGGAAGATTCCATGAGATTTTAGATATGACCCAATGTCTAGAAGATTCCATTCAGTGTACCCAAGTTACATGTTGACCCACGACCTTTGCACAGGGTAAATGACTTGATAAGGTAGAGACTTCAAAAATTTCCCTAAAACTCATTGTAATTCCCATTCAAGTACCAATGTAGGCCTCGAATAATTTAGCACCTCTCATTGAGTGTCATCATCAAACAATTATCCCTTTAATAGAAGAAAAATGAGATCATTAGAACCCATAATATATGGAACACATGAATAATAAGTTATCCTTTAAAATTTAGAATTTCCTCAGTTACTTCATTAAATTATTGGAAAATAACATACTCAAGCTACTAGAGACATGAAAACCCAATGAGTTAATCCTCACTAATCATCCTGACTAGTTCCTTTTTCAAAGGAGGATGGGTCACTCTATCTATGAATTATTTTTCTTCAAAATTTCCTCCAGAGAGTGGTTTATTCTAGACAACTGATATTAGAGAACGCTCTGCCATAGTGACATATAAAACCATTACTACAAAAGAAGAAGAGTGTGGAGAGAAATATTTTCTAGCTAGGTGTAGATATAAGTTTGATAATTGGATGACTCAAAAGGCAATTGACCAAGATCATGACACCCTGAGAGCATGGATTCAAAATCCAATAACGATCATGGTCCCTAGGGAGGTTTTATTGAATACAACCCTTGGTGGAAGACATAATCATATAAAATAGTTAATGATACATAATAAGGAGTCATATTCATCTCTTATAAATTCTATGACTCTTAGAGACTTCATTCCATCTACATCCAGAGAATGAGAACTGCCCCATAAAATGAAGCAATCGCCTATTAGAGGACTCATTTTTTGTCCTATTAACACATTTCAATTAATAGACCTCATCTCCAATGATGAATATTTCTCTAAGTACAAGATCCTCATACCTGATTGGGGAGATGGAGACCCCAGACGTAGAAGCCAAGGATACATGGGATGGTGAACACATGGTCGAACCGAATACTTTAGTCACATCGCTATTGAATCCATATATGATATTGAATCCCATGGTAATGAACCCCATAAATACCAATAGAATCCTGGATATGCTTTTTAGCCCTCTAGTTCAGATTAAATCCCTATCATGTTACATAACAGAATGGCGGGGGTCTGATTTTCTAATCATCACGGACAAAGGGGAATGTCGGTCCAAACTGAACCACTTGTATAATATCCATGAATCTCTACTCAAGATCTATAACCATCAACTAAAAACACTAGAAATCCAAAGGCACATAATAAGAAGAAATCCTACTTTGGAAATCATAGTCCTATGGAAAAAATTATGAAATTATTATACAATTGGGTGTTGTTCCATCCATACTCTCTGTTCTTAATACACTAAATAATTTAAAATAACCTAGAGAGGAAATAATTGATCCCCTATATATCTGATGATTGTTATATATAGAATGTTATGCATCTATGGTTTACCTATTTTATACTATTCCATCAAAATTCCATGTCACCATTTTATTCATAGAATAGTCTTGTTAAGAAGTTTTCTAGGAACATATGTGACCCCTATACATTTCAGGAAAACATAGAAATGGTTAAATATGAAGTGATTTGGTTGAAAATGGTTCTAGGATCAACCTCGTCCTGATTCATACCCTTAGATATTTTGAATATTATGAGTAGAATTTAACTCTGATGAATCTAACCATTCAAGGTTATGATAAGTGAAAGAATATATAATTTTGGATTATCATTATCAATGCTTGTTTTGGGGATCTCACATCTGATGCTGAGTTTATTGTTATCCAATATTATATAATATATAATTTCTTTCTGGGAACACCATGGATTCATAGACAAATGGTTTTACCTTTAATATTTAATCTATTCATGAAATACCCCATCAATGGGATGGTCAGAATACTACATGGTGATAGTTCCCCCATTGAGTCTTATGAAGATATATATGCTGAGGAAGGGTAATATAATAAGGAAGGAAAAAAACAATGGCAGATGATGATATGAAATTAATAGCATCTAATGGATTGGGTAATTCCATATAAACTCCCTAAATTATGGTCAATAGTGGTTATGTGCTACCCATAAATCTTATTAAGACCGCTGATGTAATCCCACTATGATATCATGAATTGAAAACATCATTAGCTCATGTCCAAGTGATGGTAGTCACATCAGATGAAGTGGATTCATTGTAAGTGGATCGTGATAATTCTTTATTGGGTCTAATAATTCCCTCATGTCAGCAGTAAAAATTAATGAATCCCCTAAGGCATTATCTGGAAAACAGAAATAATATACTCCTCCTATCTCTAGTGGTATTATAAAAGGAAAAATAGTCCCTATAATATCTCTTCAATGACTCTGGTGGTGCCAGATTATGATGTCTATTATGATGGAATCATTTACATCAATAAAGATATTTATTCACTTGTATTTCCTAATATGTTTTAAAATTCCTCCATATACTCCGATGTGAATGTTTAAGAAGAGGATGAACATAAGAATTATAACACCCCAACCCCATATTCCTAGATTCGGTGTATTATTTTAATACATTGGAATGATTGTAAGGAATCACATCCTGAAGGACTAATTAGATTATCAGTATTGAAAATTAGTTTATATACATCAACTTTACATTACAATTCACAAGATAAAATAAAAAATAGATAATCCTTCGAGAACATCATTATTATCCTAGCTTAACCCTATATATGAGTCATAATACACATAATGGAATCCTAGGAAAGTAAGAAAATAGAATGTGGTGAGCTCATATGATCAGTAAAGTTAAATAATATAGTGGAAGTTGTCATGAATAGGAATAAACTATTAAGGAAAGGTATAAAACAGAAAAAAAAAATCTTTAAACATAATCATCATTGTAATATAGAAAGAATAAATCAAATAATTTCATTTAAACATCCACATAGATATTCTATTAGTCGAATAATCACATGTAATATCAATTACTAATCTCATAATGAAAGAATTCATAATTCTAAATGCCTGAACTATCAAGATATATCCTCAAGATATCTACTATCAAATCCATCATATGGAATCCTCCCTTTTATTACATAACTTTTCATTACATTTTACAAACATGGGATCTTTAAATTATTGTGTCTTAGAAATAGAGAATTTAAAACATGAAAAAATAAAACTTTCTTCTAATACACTTGTATGGATTCATCATAAGTTATTCCTAAGTAAAATTATTGCATCTCATAACCTAGAGATATACATCAAAGGAAAGGGTGAGCAGAAGACCCAGTAAGGAAAGCAAGTGAATCGGTTTACTTGTGAAATCATTTAGAACTTGATAAAAACATAAAGACATGAGAAATGAGAGTAGAGTCATATAATAATAAAAATAACTTGAATCATAAATTGATTATGTTGCTACATTATTTAATTTGGACAATGATGAACTTATCACCAAGGTTCATCCCCAAGGTTCCTTAAAAATTACCCATGTTATTCACCAAGGTATCATTAACTTGTCATCTCTAGAGATTAAATTCTTTACCCAGTGCATTGGTGTGATATTAGGGTTCACACTTAATATGAATTTACTTTCATGTTATTCACATAGATAATAATCAAACATTTCATAAAGAAATCAAAGAGAATAAAAGAAATGTGTTTTATTTTAAAATCATGACGTTTTAAAAGTGCTTAAAAATAAGATCATATTGTCAATTTTAACCCACAGAAAGGGAGTGAGGGTTATATGTATGTCAATTACAGAATCAAATATATAATTTTTTAATTTATTAACAAACATAGAATGGAAATAGGTCTAGTTATTCACATAAATAAACAAGATTATTTCATGAGAGAAACAGAGATAAATTTTGAGACGGAATTTCTGCAACATAACGGCTATATGACATGGTTATAGAAAATAATAAAAAGAGAGGAGACAAGGGTATCCCATAAATAAATGAATCATTTTTCAGTAGAGAAACATAATAAAAATAAATAAGGTCATGGTGTGTACATTTTTATGACATTCCACATTAAAAGAAAACATGAAAGGAAAGAGAAAATGTGATTTCTTTTACAAAAATTCGGCAGCCTAACAACTTTGCTTATAATTCAGAAAAATAAGTTGATGAGAGAGTAAAGGGTATATAATAAATTTTACATGAAATTGAAAATAATAAATATATTTAATAACATACCCTCACCTAATAATATGGAAACGATAAGACATAACATAACGGAAATCCTGGATAAAAGAGGACGGTACCTTGAAGAGTGACATCGAAAGCTTGAAGGTTGGGAACATGGGGCATGAGGGAACCTTGGGAGGACTCCATGGGATTTAAAAAGACCAAATATTCGTTTATGAGGATTTTGTAATTATATTAATGATGGAATGCCCTGTTAATTATAGCAAAAGTGAAGGAATGTTTAATTAATTTCCATGGGATACCTCATCGGTGGTATTTGCAAAACCATGGACTTGCCCTTGGTATTTACCCATGGTATTGGTAACTTGAGACACCTCAAAAAAATATTACTATTCAAAAGTCGACCAGAATTATTGCATTATTATTACATCATTAATGATGTCATTAATCACAACGAAACTCAAAACTATATTTTTACTATTCACAGAAAAATAAAACATTTTATAAAAATCTAAAAAATTCACCCTCACCTAATATCAATACCCTGAATTCAAAAATGAACTCCAGCTTATAAAAAAATTCTTAATATTTAAAATTTAAATTTTAAATAAAAATATATTTTATTCCAAAATAAACAACTTTAAAATTATAATTCGTTTTGTAACACATTAAGAAAGTAATCAGGATCCCATAAAATTATCATATAACAATAAGACAATAAAGTAACAATATATGATTACCTTTTATGAAAATAAATTTCAAATTTAAATTATTAATTTAATCATAAAATTATAAATATAATATTTATGAAATACAAAAATAAAAATACTTATATTATGATCATTTTTTCTCTTTTAAGGTGTCTAAATTGTATATATACAATCACAGGTGAAGTTTCTATTTTGTTTGTCCTATTTACTATTAATTACTATTAATTAATATTCATAATGGTAGAATTACTATTCCAAAGGGTTTAGTTACTATTCACCTAAATAATTAAGTTATCCTCATTGGACTCTAAATATCTTACTTATCGCAACTGTGTATTTTCGTTTTTCAAAAATCATTGCACATAAATAGTAATTTAATTATATAATATTTTTTAAAATTCATAAAAATACACTATTCATAAAATATTATTCATCAAAAAATACTATTCATTGAAAAATTGAAATGTTTTAGAGAACAACTAAAAATTCCCCCAAAATTAATTTTGACATATGAAATTCAAAAAGGATGTTTTTTAACCATAAAAATCATCTAAGTATTATAAATTTAACTTAAATATAAAAATCCTTAGATATTAAAAATAATAGTGGATAGAAAAATAATAGTGAAATTACAAAGTGAAATTTCTGACACAAAAAAAAATAAATTTATTTTGTCATTTAAATTTAAAAAGGGGTGTTTTAATCATACTATTTAATTAAAATAATAATTATTCCATATACCATAATTTTTTATAATAATTATATAATTTTTGAAAACTAAAATTTGGGTCCAAATTATTTTGATGTGCTTTTGTTGTAAAACATAATAAAATTTTATTAGGAAGAAAGAGATTCAAAATAAACGAAGTACATTTTTTGGGTTGTTATATTCTTCCCCCCATAAATAAAATTACATCCTCACAATTTTATCTTATTAAAAAAATTTCACTACTAGGAAATAAAATATTATAATGTAATTTAATTTCATAAAAAATATTACTCTTTAACAAGAATTATATTTCACTATAAATCCTTCCTTATGATTCATAATAAAAATGTGATAAACTGAACATATCCCCCAAGAGTGTCAAACCAAGAGTAAAGCAATGCATGTTTTCATGTATAAGGATACCCTAGGTCAAGCCCGAAACCACATGTCAGAGTTTTCACTCCTAGGTATATCTGTGCCAGAGGCACATCCACTTGTTCATATCCAGACAGGGATTTATTTATTCGAAAACCACTTACTTAATATTTCACCAGAATTCCAGGATGTTATCCAATATTTAAAATTTTATAGAGGGTTTTCCTAATGTTTTCATAGCCTAATTTCCAAAAATAACTAAACCTTACTTTGATACCAACTATTGCATCCTTCCTTTTATTACATAACTTTTCATTACATTTTATAAACATAGGATCTTTATAGCCTAGTTTCTTGCAAACCAGGAACATAAATAATTAAAACATAAAACATTCTTCTAATAAGCCTATAGGGCTTCATCATAAGTTCTTCTTAATTACAATTGTTGCATCTCATAACCTGGAGACATACATTAAAGGAAAGGGTGAGCAGAAGGCCGAGTAAGGAATGCAAGGGAATCAATTTACTTTTTAATTCAATAAGAACATGATAAAAAACATAAATAAATCAGAAATGGATGTAGAGGAATATTATAATAAAAATAACTTGAATCATAACTTTATTATCTTTCAACAACATTTAATTTAGACATTCAGGAATATATCACCAAGGTTCATCCCTAAAATATCATAACAATTACCAAGGTTATTCACCAAGGTATTGTGAAACTTGTCATCTCTAGATATTAAATTAATTACCCAATGCATTGGAGAGATATCAGGGAGAACCCTTAATATTCCTTTACTTTCATCAGATACACATTGATAATAACCAAACATTTTATAAATAACCCAAAGAGAATAAAAGAAATGGGTTTCATTTCAAAATCGTGACGTTTTAAAAGTTCTTAAAAATAAGATCATTATGTCATTTCTATCCCATAGAAAGGGAGTAAGGGTTAGATGAATATCAATTACAGAATCAAATATATAATTTTTTTGTATTTGTTAACACTCATATAAATGAAATAGGTCAGAGTATTCACATAAATAAACAAGAGAAAATCATGAGATAAAGAGAGAGAAATTTTGAGACGAAATTTCTACAGCATAACAGTTATATAACATGGTTTCAGAAAATAATAAAAAGAGAAGGGATAAGGGTATCTGATCAATAAATGAAACATTTTTCAGTAGAGGTATAGAATAAAATGAAATAAGTTCATGGGGTGTACATATTATTGACATGCCTCATTATAAGGAAACATGAAAGGAAATAGAAAATGTGTTTTCTTTTACGAAAATTCGGCAGCCTAACGGCGTCGATTATAATTCTGAAAAAATAAGTTGATGATAGAAAAAAGGGTATCTCATAAATTGGACATGAAATGGGCAGTAATAATTATATAAAATAACATACCCTCGCATAATAATATGGAAATGATAAGACATAACATAAAGGAAATCATGGCTAAAAGGGGAGGGTGAAAGGGTCCCTTACCTTGAATACTGAATTTGAAAGCTCGAGGGTTGGGACTTTATGGGATAGAGGGAACCATGGGAGGACTCCTTTGGAGGGATCCTTTGGAGGTAAAAAGACCAGAGATTCTTTTAGGAGGATTTTGGAATTAAATTAATGATGGAATGTATTGGAATTTATAGAAAAAGTGAGGGAATATTTAATTAATCTCAAAGGGAAACCTCATCAGTGGTATTTGAAAAACCATGGTCTTGCCCATGATATTTTCCTGTGGTATTGGTCACTTGGGACACCTAATAACATATCTAACTATTAAAAAGTCGATCATAATTATTACATCATTAATGATGTCATTAATCACCCCAAAAGTCAAAACTATATTTTTACTATTCACCGAAAAGCAAAACATTTTATAAAAATATGAAAAATTCACTATAACCTAATATCCATGATCTGAATTGAAAAATAAATTCCATTTTACGAAAATAATTTTCTAAATATTTTAAATTTAATTTTTAAATAAAACCCCTTTTTATTCCAAAATAAAAAACGATAAAATTATAACTCGTTTGGTAACACATTAAGAAAGTAATCAAGATCCCATAAAATTATTATTTAAACATAATACAATAAAGTAAAAATATATGATTACATTTTATTAAAATAAATTTACATTTTAAATTTTGAAATTAATCATAAAATTATAAATAATGTAGTTATGACATACAAAAATACAAATACTTGTACTCTAATCGTTTTTTCTCTTTTAAGATGTCTAAATAGTATATATACATTTATGGGATAATTTTCTATTTTTTTGGCCATTTTAATATTAATTACCATTCATTAATATTCATAATGGTTGAATAACTATTCCAAAGGGTTTAGTTATTATTCACCTAAAAAATTATGTTAACCTCATTAGATTCTAAATATCTTACTGATCGCAACCATGAGTTTCCATTTTTCGAAAATCATTGCACATAAGAAGTTATTTAATAAAAAAATATTTTCTTACTATTCTAAAAAAATGATTCATCAAATACTACTTTTCAAGGAAACACTATTCATCTAATACTATTCATAAAAAAAATACTATTCATTGAAAAATTGAATATTTATAGAGAACTACTAAAAATTCAACCAAAATTAATTATGACATTTGAAATTAAAAAATGATGTTTTTTAACCATAATAATTCTCTATGTATTAAAATTTTAACTTTTAAATATTAAAATCCTTAGTTATTAAAAATAATAGCGGATAGAAAATGAATATTGAAATCGCATAGTGAAATTTCGGACACAAAAAAAATAAAATTATTTTATCATTTAAAGCTCAAAAGGGGGTGTTTTAATCATAATATTTAATTAAAATAATAATTATTCCATATACCTTAATTTTTTATAATAATTATATCATTTCTGAAAACTACAATTTGGGTCTGAATTAATTCGATGTTCTTTTATTGTAAAACAAAATATAAATTTACTATGAGGAAAGAGATCCCTAAATAAAAGAAGTACATTTTTTGGGTCGTTAAATTCTTCCCCCCTTAAAGAAATTTCATCCTCGCAATTTTCTCTTATTAAAAATTTGTCACTACTAGGAAACATAAAATTATAAAGTAATTTCATGTCATAAAAAATATTATTCTTTAACAACAATTACATTTCCCTAGAAATAAAACATAATGATTCATAAAAAGATTGTGATAAACCGAACTTATCCCTCGGGAGTGTCAAACCCGGAGTGCATCATGGCCCTTTGTCGTGTACCAAGATACCCCAGGTCAAGCCCAACAACCCTTGTTAGTGTTTTCACTCCGAGGTACATCTATGTTAGAGCCAAATCCACTTGTTCGTATCCAGATAGAGGATTTATTTGTTCGAAAACCACTTACTTAATATTTCACAAAAATACAAGGAAGTTTTCTTATATTTAAAATTTTCTATAAGGTTATTCCTAATGTTTTCATAGCCTAATTTACAAAAATAACTAAACCTTACATTGATACCAACTATGGCATCCCACAATTTATTACATAATGTTTCATTCCATTTTATAAACAGAGGATCTTTAAAGTCTAGTGTCTTTGAAATCCAGAACATAAAACATGAAAACATAAAACATGAAAACATAAAACAATATTTTAATAAACTTTTAGGTCTTCATAATAAGTTATTATTATGTATAATTATTTCATCTCATAACCTGGAGACATACATTAAAGGAAAGGGTGAGCAGAAGGCTTAGTAAGGAATGAAATGGAATCTATTTACTTGTGAAATCAATAAGAAATTAATAAAAAATATCTAAACATGATCCATGGAAGTAGAGGAATATCATAATAAAAATAACTTGAATCATAATATGATTATTTGGATACAACATTTAATTTATACATTCACGAAAATATCACCAAAGTGAATCCTCAAGATGTTATAAAAATTACTAAGGTTATTCATCAAGGTATCGTGAAACTTTTCATCACTAGAGATTAAATTATTTACATAATGCATAAGAGAACTATCAGGGCGCACCCTTAATAAGACTTTAATTTCATGGGATCCACATAGATAATAATCAAAAATTTCCTAAATAACCCAAAGAGAATAAAAGAAATGGGTTTCATTTCAAAATCGTGACATTTTAAAAGTGCTTAAAAATAAGATCATTATGTCATTTATAACCCATTGAAATCGAGTGAGAGTTATATGTATGCCAATTCCAGAATCAAATATATAATTTTTTTTATTTATTAATACCCATATAAATGAAATAGGTCGGGGTATTTACATAAATAAACAAGAGAATTTCATGAGAGAAAGATATAAATGTTGAGATGAAATTTCTGCAACATAACGGCTATATAACATGGTTTTAGAAAATAATAAAAAGAGAGGGGACAAGGATCTCCCATAAATAAATGAATCATATTTTAGTAGAGGTAAATAATAAAAATAAATAAGGTCATGGTGTGGACATTTGAATGACATATCACAATAAAAGGAAACTTTAAAGGGATGAGAAAATGTGATTTCTTTTATGAAAATTCGGCAGCCTAACGATGTCGCTTATAATTCAGAAAAATAATTTGATGAGAGTGGGAAGGGTTTATCATCAATTGTATATGAAATGGACAGTAATAAGGATATTTAATAACATACCCTTACATAATAATATGGAAATGAGAAGACATAACATAAAGGAAATCATGGCTAAAAGTGGAGGGTGAAAGGTTCCCTTACCTTAAAGAGTGACTTCGGAAGCTCGACGGTTGGGACCATGGGGGCTTGAGGGAACCTTGGGAGGACTCCTTGGGAGGTAGAAAGACCATATATTCGTTGAGGAGAATTTTGGAATGAAATTTATGATGGAATGTCTTGGTATTTATAGCAAAAGTGAGGGAATATTTAATTAATTTCCAAGGGGAACCTCATCGGTGGTATTTGCAAAACCATGGGCTTGACCATGGTATTTTCATGTGGTATTGGTAAATTGGGACACATCATAACATCTATTACTATTCACAAGTCAACCATAATGATCACATCATTAATGATTTCATTAATCCCACCGATACTCAAAACTATATTTTTACTATTCACTAAAAAAACATTTTATAAAAATTTCAAAAATTCACCCTAACCTAATATCGATGCTATAAATTCAAAAAAAATCCATTTTATGAAAATAATTTTCTATATATTTTAAATTTAATTTTCAAATAACACCATTTTATATTCCGAAATAAACAACTTTAAAATCATAACTCGTTTTGTAGAACATTAAGAATGTAATCATAATCCCATAAAATTAGCATATAACCATAAGACAATAAAGTTACAATATAAGATTAAATTTTATGAAATTAAATTTTCTTTTTAAATTATTAAATTAATCATAAAATTATAAATAAAATATTTATGACATACAAAAATACCAATACTTATACTGTGATCGTTTTTTTTCCTTTAAGATGTCTAAATTGTATATATACATTCATGGGTGAAGTTTCTATTTGTTTTGGCCAATTTACTATTAATTACTATTAATGAATATTCATAAGGGTAGAATTACTATTCCCAAGGGTTAAGATACTATTCACCTAAAAAATTAAGTTAACCTCATTAGACTCTAAATATCTTATTGATCGCAACCGTTTTTCCATTTTTCAAATATCATTACACATAAAAATTTATTTAATAATAAAATATTTTTTTAAAATTCTTAAAAAACACTTTTCATCAAATAATATTCGTCAAAGAAACACTATTGATCCAATAATATTCATCAAAAATACTATTCATTGAAAAATTGAAACTTCTTAGAGAACTACTAAAAATTCACCCAAAAATAAATTTTGACATTTAAAATTCAAAAATGATGTTTTTTAACCATGAAAATTCTCGAAGTATTATAAATTTAACTTTTAAATATAAAAATCATTAGTTATTAAAAATAATTACGGATATAAAATGAATCGGGAAATTGCATAGTGAAATTTTTGACACACAAAAAATAAAACTATTTTATCATTTAAATTAAAAAGGGTTGTTTTAATCATACTATTAAATTAGAAAAATAATTATTCCATATACCTTAATTTTTTATAATAATTATATCATTTCTGAAAACTAAAATTTGTGTCTGAAGAAATTTGATGTGATTTTATTGTAAAACAATATAAAATTTTACTAGGAGGAAAGAGATCTATAAATGAAATAAGTACATTTTTTGGGTTGGTATACATCATCATGGCAGTTGAAGTTTGGTGGTAGAAACCCATCTGATTTGTATTTAGATATATCCTCCTGACAATTTAAAACTTCTTTGAAACAAATGAGAATGGTTTGTCACCAATTTATTTTATCTCATGAGACCTACCATTTAATTAAGGGGATATATCAGGTCTCTCGCATTACTTTCTAAGTCCAATACATTCCTTATATGAAAATTTTGAAACACGAATAACATAATCATTCTTATTAAAAACTACTATATGAAATATAAATGCATTAACTATAAACCAATAATGGAATCTAAATAGAACATCCACAATCAAACTGATCATAAAACATTCAATAAAATTTGGTAAATTATATCATAAGAGAACAACCTCAATTAATTATAATATCCAACAGTAGATTCTGACATATATGAAAATACTCTTAATAAAATAATTAAAAATATCTTGAGACAAATAACCCTTTTGCTTTGAAATAATTTATTCAAAAATCACTCACATATAAAAGAAGTCATTCAAAAATATCTATTTGAATCAATGTTTCGTATTCCACTAGGAAATATTTTAAAGTAATTAACATTTTAAAACATTCATATCCATTTAAATAAATCCTTAAAACCAATTTTAAAACATGGAAATTAATGAGAAAGATTAAATGATTAAATCTTTAAAACATTTAAAATGAAATTTTAGGTAAATATTCTCGTACATAAAGCCATAAAAATATACCATTTGAAAACATTTGATTGAAATTAAATGTAGAAATAAAATTTCCTTTTTAATCCTTTATACACATATAAATAAATATGAATGATAATACCATGAATATTTAAATGGACAAATGATTAATTCATTAAACATTCAAAGTGTCCTATAAAAATTTGAACATTTAAAAAATAATCCCAATATCTTCAAATGAATATTTAATTACCATGAATATAAATATATTTATGATATCATGTATAACAGGGAAATTAAATGCACCACACACATGAAACAGTTGGGGAACATGGCATATATCTCACGAAAATTAAAAGTGAGAGAAAATTCCCTTACAAAGATCATATCATTTTAGTGGGGATAAATCAATAAAATAATTTTGTGTAAAAAAATCCACCAAATATAATTTTATATTTATTATAAAACAATCATGGGTCATTCACAGATATTCATGGAATAACATAACCAATGACATAGATGTTTAACTCAATGACTGGAAATTGAGTTATGTTTTCCCTTTACTTAGTTATGAAACACTTTGTATGTGTCCAAAACTCTTTTATAATGGTTTCAAACATATTAATAACTTCTATATTATTTATACTAATTTTCTTGACAAAATATATGATTCATTTATGAATTTATATTACCAATTTATTAATAATTCCATGTTAAAGAGTATCGTATTTTTTTATCAGACGTTTTTTGACTAGTTTTTCTTGATTGTATCACATTGATCATGATTTATTTACTTACATAAAATAAAAAATTATTTATATATCATATATATTCAGTATATAAATATATAATATGGAATGGAAGACACTATTCATGGAGACGGTAGGTCGTACGTACACATGTACACTATTTCCGTTTTCTTATCCTATTGAATGGAAACCGGTAAATAATATATATATATATATATATATTTTAGTAGCATTATTATATTATATTTTTCATACTTATTCATTATATATAATTGTATAATCATTCTTGAATGGTTAATTTGGAAGATGAATCTTATCGCATCATGGAGACGATAAGTCGTACATACGCATAAGCAATTGCATAATTTACTTAATGGTAAAGGGGTAAGGAAATGGATGGTATTATAATTATAAAGAAAAAATATCTTGTAGTATTTATTATTTATATCCATTAAATTCAGAATTATACCAATTGAAATAAATTATAGATTTAAAATAGTTTACACAACGACGTGGAGATAGCAAGCCATACATACGAACGCATGGTGGTATTATTTTTTATAGGATGGATAAAGGGAGGAATATGGTTGTACCATAATCGTAAGAAAATTGTTGAATATATTATATTCTAGAGTCATTTAATTAGTATATAAGAAACTTATAAAAAATAGAATATTAAATGAACTTTGAATGAGTTGGTAAAATAATTGCCTCTTCTTCGAGTGTCTCCTTTTGGTTTACACAAAAGTACTCCTTAGGTTGTGTTTCTACCCAGAAAATGGCCTCTATAATGAAGTGAGAAAATTATGGGGGAGAAATGTTCAGGTTCTTTCCAAACTAAAAATATTTAGAGGTGTGAAAAAAAGATAAGGATAGGTTCCCTTTATAATAGAGTGGAGGGGCACTTTAAGATACTCCAATACTATTAATAATTTATAAATTGATTTTATAATTTAAACAGTTCCAAAGTGAGTTTTTTATAGTATAAGATGATTATGGGTATAAATGTACCCAACCATTTAATTTTATACTTGTTTAGGTCAAAATATTAACTTTATCTTTTGTCTTTAACCCTTAGTTAAACTATTTAACTTTTACCATGACCTCATGACTTTTTACACTATATAGTAAATATAGTTATAATAAAATGAAAAAACAACCCCAATTGGACCAATTATGACACATTTAGAATTATAATAGATGGTTGGTCTAATTATTTATTTTTATTAATTTTATATATTTTATTAAAATATTAATTAGTTTAAAATCACATTTATGTCAACTTTGACACTATTTATTATTGAAATTTTTAAAAAATCATAAAAACATGATTCCATAAAAAAATACATAAAATAATCCCTGACATGACATATTAATCCAATAAAATCATTTATGGCATAAATTATTTTGAATGATATTTATTTTAATATTATAAATATCATTTAATTGATTCTTCCTTTAATAAAAACATTACTGCATCATCATTGTGTCACCCTTTAATTTACTAATTTAAAACCAATTAATTATAAATAAATCATCATTATTCATATAAACATTTTATATTCCTAAATACTCTTTATAGTAATATTTATCTCATATATAACCCTATATTAAAAATTATTTTCTTATTAATGTTTGAATATGATATTTGTTACTCATCATTTAATAAAACAAAATAAATGTCCAAATCTTACAAAAGTGGCATAAAATGATCATATTTTCTAAATAATGATTATTGGTTTCTAAAAACAATTATCTAATGCAGTTATGAAAAATTTTAGGGTAATTTTATGTTATTATAATATTTTTTTTACATTTAATTACCTGATTTACCTTTAACAGTGGTAAATAAAATCCAAAATTTGTTATTAATAAAAAATAATTTTTGTCCTATTATACCACATTATACATAATTATTACATCCATATATGTTCATTTTTTGAAATTCAATTCATAATAGTGTTAAAATGTTCATTTAATATTAATCCCGCAAGTGTGGATAGAAGGTGGGTAAGAAAGACGATCAAAAGTTCAATAAATGTTTATATATAATTTTACTATAAGAATAGTTCCAATGAACTAAATTGCATTAATATATGTTTTATCTAGCTATTTTTCCTTTAAAATAAATGTTTATTACAATAATTATTTAAATGAAAATGTCGGTTATTACCAACAATGAAACATTCCTCAATATTCATAAAAAATTGAAACATTTCTGAAAAATACCAAAAAATCTCCTTAAGAAAATTTTGATATTCTAAATTAAAAAATGAAGTCTATTTTCTAAAATAAAATATATAATCTTCATAATGTGGTTAATACTCTTTGTAACTTTTTTTTCAACGGCTAGTTTGGTAGATCATGGTGTGCTCGAACACGGTGTTGTGTGTAATGTAAGATATTAAATTTCATTTAAAAGATAACATACCAGGATAGCTCTAAGTGTTATATTCTCCCATACTTCAATAAATTATGTTCTAACAATTTAAAATTTCACTTCTAAAACAAAAGTTTGATACTAAAAAAATTATTTTGTGGAAAACCCACATCAAAAATTAGGTTTCTCAAATTTACTATTAATAATAAGGAAATGGATATGTGAATATCACCATCAAATTATGGTTTCAAATAAGATAACATTAGTGAAAGGTATAGATATGTACATGGAGTGAAAATGTATATATTTAAAACAAGTTATTGAGGTCATAAATCAAAAACAAATAAATGATAAATGGAAATTGAAGGTCCTCAAAGACATAAATATATGATGATTTAATATAACATTGGTTTAAAAAAATTAGGTTTTTATGATATCACATTATAGATACTTTTTACTATAGTTGATTAATTATTTTACTATCTAGATAAGAACTCGATAAAATCCACTTGATTTCATTCCATATGTCAATGTTATCCTTTGGTTGTGATTTGATCTATTTTAACTTTATTTCTCCAACTAGAGATGGATATTCAAAATGATACATTATATACGAATCACTGTTAATGAGTCATATGATCCATAAGTATTTCATAAATCATTTTACTATTTACTAAAAATAAAAAAGGATACAACATGATATCTAATAAATCATACTTAAACCCCAAACAATAATATACAGTGTTCAACATGCTCCATTCCAACCATAAGACTCGACCAAAATACTTCCATGAAAATTAAAATTCCAACAAGTTCTATACATTTCCAAAATAAATATTGACATAAAATTCCATAAATAATTTAATGTAGATCTTATTGTCACATATCAAATATCTTATCACCTTAAAACCTTAATGAAAACATTAATGCTCCAAAATACATAAATAAAAATAACTGCAGTATAATCCTTATATATATCACAATACCTATAACTAGAGAACCAATAATGAAATAATTATTTAAGTCAAGTAAAAAATAACCTTATTCATTCCACTTCACTCTTGAATCCTTAACTACGTTTCAATATCATTTTCCTTATGACAGCCTTCATTTCATTCCATTTTTTAACCTCTTCATCATCAGTATTATAACCATTTCATGTATAACCTTGTTGATTCCAACCATTGACTAAAACACAAATCATAATGAGAGAAACACTAATCATTGTGATATATTCTTGAGTAATCATGTATAGGATCTCTAAATGAAGCAATTTTCTTGTCAATATAAAAGTTTATAGGATTAACCTAGGTTATCCATTACCAAATTTAAAGGATGGTATCCTATGTATATACTTATCCTCAAAGTCACTCATAAGGTTCAATTTCCTAATCATTGATTTCTAAATCTAATTTCCATTATTATTGCTACTCTTTCTTTGATACCAACTATAAGTCCCTGACAACAGATTCTCAGAGTTGGTGCATTATTTTAATTATATTGGATTTATTATAAGTAATCACATCCTGAATGACCGATTAGTTTTGAAATATTGGAAAATAAGTTACATACATAAAATTTACATTACAATTCAATATATAAAATAAAACATATATAAAAATTTGATAATGTCACTATTATCTTAGCATAACCTGGAATACTAGTCTTAAAAAATCATGGAATCATAGGAAAGTAAATCATAAGAATGTTGTGACCTAAGACTATATTTAAGGGTAAGAAATATATCAAAATATGCCATAAATAAGAATAAACATTTAATGAAAGGTATAAAACTAAAGCATGAGACTTTAAACAAAATTTTCATCATAATATAGCAAGAATAAATCAATTAATTCCATTTAAACATTCACATGGATATTCTAATAGTTGAATGATCACTTATAATATCAATAACTAATTTCATAATTAGGGTATACATATTTTCAGAGGTCTTCCTGAAAAATATATATATCCTCAAGACAGATACTGTCAAGATCTATCCTCATGATAGTTTAAGTCAT
Source organism: Viscum album (assembly GCA_963277665.1). Classification (NCBI taxonomy): domain Eukaryota; kingdom Viridiplantae; phylum Streptophyta; class Magnoliopsida; order Santalales; family Viscaceae; genus Viscum; species Viscum album. Next base: position 1,055,278,946 of record OY728119.1, on the reverse strand, counting down.
TGGGTAAAAACCCTTCTAATTTTTGTCAAGATCTATCCTCTTGAAAATTTAAAACTTCTTGGAAACAAACGTGAAGGGTTTGTTACCAAAATATTTCAACTCATGAGACCTACCAATGGATCTAGGGACATTAGTGGGAACGTCTCAGTAATTATTGAGTCCAATACATTCATCATATGAAAATGGTGAAACATAAAAAACATAATCATTTGTATTTAAAACTAGTATATACAAAATGAATACTTTAACCATAAACCAATAATTGTACCTAAATAGAACATCCAAAATCAAAATGATAATAAACCATTCAGTAAAATATAGTAAAGATATTATAAGAGATCAAACTCAATTAGTAATAAGATCTATCAAAGGATGTTGACATAGATGAAAAATACTCTTATAAAATCATTAAAAATATCTTAGGACAAATAACCATTTTTCTGTGAAATCATTTATTCAAAAGTCATGTAATTATAAAATAATGCATTTAAAATGTTATTTTTGAAAAAGAGTGTAAAATTCCACATTGAAACATTTGAAAGAAATTACCAGTATAAAAAATTAGTTTCTATATAAATAAATCCTTAAAACCAATTTGAAAACATTGAGATTAATGAGAAATATTTTGAAGAATAAATCCTTAAAATATTTAAATGTATTTTTTAGTTAAAGATTACATTACATAAAACCATTAAAATATTCATTTGGAAATTTTTTTAAGGAAATTCAAAATAACCATAAAATTTTTCTTATATATTCCATTATTTATATAAAAATAAATATTTATGATAATATCAAGAATATAGAAATGGAGAAAGGATTAATTCATTAAACATTCAATGAATATAATACCACTTTGACCAATTAAACCCAATATCCTAAAATAAATATCTATATATCATGAATATAAATTTATTCCTAATATAAAAAATAATATGGGCATTACATACACCACACACATGAGATAGTCTGTGAACATGGATTATATCTCGCAAAAATTAAAAGTGTGAGAGAATTCCCTTATAGAAAACGTATCATTAGAGTGTGGATAAATTAATGAAATAATTATGTGTGAAAAATATAAATCCACCCAATATAAGTGGATATTTAGTATAAAACAATAACGGTTCATTCACACATATTAATTGAAGAATATAACCAGTGATATAGATTTTTAACTCAAAGAATAGAAATTTTTTAAGATTTCCATTACTTTTGGTTCGATACTCTCCATATGTATCTGAAACTCCTTTATAATAGTATTAAACAAATTATTTAACTATAAAATAATGATAATAATTTTTATGATATCATATGTGATTCATTTATGACTTTATATTACCGATTTATTAATAATTATATGTTAAATCAATGTTTCAGGTAGTATCCACTCTGTTTATCACACATGTTTTTACTTGTTATTCTTTATTGTATCACATACATAATGATTTACATACTTCAATAATATAAAAAATTATTTATATATCATATGTATTAATTTTATAAATATATTTATATCTAATATAATATAATATATGGAAGTAATACACCATTTATGGAGATGGCAGGTCACACATATGCTTGAATGTTGTTTCCGTTTTATTATCATATTGAATGAAAACTAGTAAATAAGATATATGTATATATATATTATTAAATTATAATTATTATGTTATATTTTACAAACTTTTTAATTATATATATATATATTAATAATAATTCTTTAATGGTTAATTCGGAAGATCAATCTCATCATGTCGTAGATATGGTAAGTCGTACGTATGGACGAGCGACTATATCATTTCATTAATGGTAAAGAGGTAAGAAAATGGATGGTTTTTTATAATTATAAATAATAAAAATAAATTATTATTTATTATTTATATCCATTATATTCATCATTATACCCATTTAAATAAATCATATATGAAAAATAGTTCACACTGAGATATGGGGATGGTAAGTTGTACGTACGCACACGTGGTGGTATTGATTTTTGTAGGATGGTTAAAAGGAGGAATATGGTTGTACCATAATTATAAAAAATGCCATCATATATTAGATTATGTATTTATAACATTATTATGTAAACAACATAGTAAAATTAAATAGAAGAAGAAAATAACTTTGAAAGAGTTGGTAAAACCATTACCTCTTCTTCGAGTGTCTAGTTTTGATTTTCACAAAAGGACTCCATAGGTTGGGTTTCTGTGCAATGTATGGCCCCTAAAATGAAGTTAATATATTTTGAATGAAAATTAGGAAGGTTTTTTCAGAACTAAATTGATTTTTATGTGTGACTGATAGAGAAGGAGATGTTCCCTTTTATAGGAGATGGGAGGAGCTCTTTCGAAAACTCAAAAACTATTAATTTGTTTTAATTTTATTTTTGATTTAAAATAGCTCAAACAAGAGATATTTATATGATAAGATTATTATGGGTCTAAATACTCTAAACTAATAAATTTTACACATGTTTAGGTAAACAATTAATCTTATATTTTGTGTTTAACCCTTAGTTAAATAATTTAACTTTTATCATGAAATGTTGTCTTTCTACACTACAGGTTTCATATAGTTACTATAAAATGTCAAACGAACCACAATTGGATTATTTATGAAATATTTAACATTATAATAGTAATATTATGGAATTAGAGATTATTTATGAATTTTATAACATTTAATAAAATATAAATTAGTTTAAGATCTCATTTATGTCAATTTTGACACTATTTATTATATTATTTTTCATAAAATATTAACAACATCATTCCTTAAAAATGATACATTAAATCATAACTAATATTACATATTCATCCCAGAAATTATGGTATAGAATCAAATATTTAAAATTATATTTATTTTCATATTATTAATATCATTTAATTGATTCTTTTAATAAATCAATTACTTCATCATCATTGTGTCACCATTTAGTTTAATAATTTAATGTCTAAAATTTATAAATAAATTTTCGTGATGTATATAAAAATTTTATCTATATAAATACTATTTATATTCTAATTTGTCTTATATATAACAATATATTAAAAATGATTTAGTTATTAAAATTTGAATATTCCATTTTTTACTCTTCATTTAATAAAATATAAAAAATATACTAATCTAACACAAGTGGAAAAAATGAAAATATTTTTTACATAAGGATGATTAGTGTTGAAAATCACTTATTCAGTGAATTTAATAAAATTGTTAGGGTAAATTTATATTATTATAATATTATTTTTTCCCTTAATTGCCTTATTTACCATTAACTATGGTAATTAAAATCCAAAAGTTACTATTAAATAAAAATTATTTTATTCCTATTAGACCACATTTTTTATACTTATTACAACAATGTATTTCCATTTTTTGTAATTCAATTCACAGAAGTGGTAAAATTACCTTTAATTCAAATCCTGCATATGTGCCTAGCGGGCTGGTAAAAGAGACGTTCAAATTTTCAATAAATGTTTATATATAATTTTATTATAAAAATAGTTCCCATGACATACATTGGATTAATATATATATATTATTTATAAAATTTTAATATGTAATTAATTTTAATTAAAACATTTATTTAAATGAAAAAAGTCTGTTATTAACAGCAATGGAAAATTTTTCACCATTCATCAAAAATTTAAACGTTCCAAAAAAATAACAAAAATTCACCCAAATATAATGTTGATATTTTTATTTCAAAGTTGAAGTCTATTTTGACAAATAAAATATATAAATTTCATAATGTGGTTACTACTATTCATAACAACTTTTCAAGCTACTTGTTGGGTAGATCATGGTGCGCTCGAACTTGATGTTGTGTGAAAAGTAAACTTTCAATTTTATTTGAAACTTTAACATACCTTGAAATGTTGGGGTGTTTCATGATTTCCCCAAATTCATTTGAGGAAGGCATCTCCACCAACATCGATGAGCTCAGGTGGGTGAATATGGGGATAAAATAAGACTCATGGCCTTTATCAATTCATTAATCCATTCTTCTTGAGTTTTAAGATATGTATATTGGATTTTTTAAGTGGAATAGATTTGTGTTCTCTTGGAATTATATATAAGTTTCTGGGATAATCCACGATGTGCCTACAAACCACATAAGCTTACTCGATGACCCTCGAGGTTTCAAGAAGGAATATTGGAGTATTCACTCCTCTCATACTACTAATGTAGAATCAAATGTTGAAAAATTAATCAAATGCTATTTTTTCTTGGAAGTGATGTGCCCAAAATAGCTTTCCAACATCTTCCACTTCATGAAAACAAGAGTAATATCACGGACTAAATCAATTTATGGGAATATAATTGACATTTTCCGAAGGATAATTTCCCATTTCCAACTGAAGACAATTTTATCGATGAAACTCCTAGATTCTAAGCCCTTTCCATAATGGATGGGTATTCAAGATATAATCAGATAAAGATGGACCCTGAAGACATAGAGGCCACCTATTTCAAAGCACATATGGGTATATTTTTCCATCATGTTAGATCATTTGGGTTAAATAATGTTGGTGTAACTTACCAACATAGCATGCAATATATCTTTAATACATTTGGGGATGAATAATAGGATTTTATGTCAACAAACCAATAGAAAAATCTTGATAGTGATGTAATCACCACATGAATCTTTGAAAAATCATCCATGTGTTTTAGAAACATAGTTTGAAGATGAGTCCTTTGATGTGTTCTTTTAGAGTAACATTGGGGAATTCCATGGCTTGGTGGTATGCCATTGTGGTATTTAAGTCGATCCAAAAAATACTAGTGAAATAATTGAAATTACACCCCTCATAATAATAAAAAATCAGGGGGCTCTGAGGGAACCACTCTTACATTCAAATATTTATAGCTAACATGGATGGAAAATATCTCCCCTTAAACAAGTTAATGAGTAAGTGATTTTCCTACTGATGGGAATCAGACTACCAAGAATCCCTTGAGAGTCTCATGTAATACATACTATACCCACCATTTTTAATACCTCTGGTGGAAAGGAAGGAACATATCATATGTGTGGCTTCTATGTAATGATCACCCAGTTCACTCCTTAGATATAAAAATGGTGTGGGGAATAAAAATACACTTTACCTTATCAGTTGAATATTCTCAGTTACTAAGACCCGGTATTATGATATCGAGAAGAACTACCTAATACTCATTTTTTAGGGTAAAATATGAGTCATTACAATCAATATAATGAAGTATACCTGGTCTCTCATTTTGACCCACCCATGTTTATTTTTTTCCAACCTATGATGACTAGGCATTAGGCTCGATGGGCGGTAATTCAATAACAATGCGACATCCTGTTTGTGTCATAGAAGGTGGTTTAAAGGATGGCACTGGATGATTTCCTTAAAGCACATACCACATTGGAAAGAATACCAGTGGAAACTAGTAATCAATATGAATTTTTTTTCAGTTCCTATGACATTACCTGTTTGTGAAATATATATTTTTTCAGTTACTCGGAAAGATCTATTATCAAAAGGATATAAAACAGAAAGCTTAATCAGATCAATCTGGGGATTTTATTTTTTTCTCAATAGAAAGAAAATTTTCACAACTATTTCCCACTACCTAAGGACTGCACTAATAATAAAGAGGAATGATAATCTCAAATTTGTAGTTTGGAAATTACCCTATAGCTACTGATGGCCTATCAGAATATAAAATGGGACTGAAATTCAATTATTAAACAAATAAATTTCAATTATTCCATATATAATGAATAAGTATTCCATATAATTTTTTATGTTAGAGTATTTAAGAAATATTTCACATTTGAAGAAACATTCTACTATGTTCCTCACTCAAAAAATTCTCATGACAATGCACTAACTAATAAAGGCACAGTCCTTGCCAACCCTGACCAGGATAAATTTGATTTCCACATCATGCATCAAATGACGTTATCTCCAGTTATAATGTTTCACATGAATGAATCCATTAGGTTAACACTACCTTGGATCATGATGAACCAATAAAACTCCTCTAAGTAAGGATCTGGATATCTATATTTCATGCATACATTTTAGGGTGTTTAAAATTACTAATTTCTGTATTTAACTGATTATTCCTTCCAAATGTTTGATGGTTTGACTAGTTTTTTTATAGATGAAAAAATATTACCATTGGAAAAATAAAAGAAAGAGTTAAATTTTGGAGCTTAAAGACACTTAATGCCACAAGATAATATAATCAGTGTGACACAAGATTGATTAGGATGATCATGAAGCACTTCCAAGTCACAAAATCGGAGAACCAAGGATAAATGAGGCTTTCATGCAAGAAAAATGACATTACATATTGTGTAATAATTACACAATGTGTATGGGTGTTTGTGGTAAAAATAAGTAAATTACATGAGTCAATCAAAAACATCATTTAAAATTATATGTGGTGTAATTATTTACACATGGTGTAAATTTCCGACATGACATTTTAACGCCCAAATTCACCAAATCCTCATTGTTTACCAAATATTCAATATGGGACCCACCCCAAACCACCGTTTGACCATTCCTTTATGTAATACATTAATTATATATCCCATATGAAGCCTATAAATAGATATATATCCTAATTCTTTAAGTGAAATTTAGAGAGTGGAGACGAAAGCTTGGAGAGAGAATCTACATTGTGTAGGTGCATCCCCGAGTTCATATCTATTTTCATTATGCATTCTTTTTCAGTTCTCCATAACACTAATTATCTCAGCCTATGATGAATGGGTAAACCTACCTTATTCTAGGACAATGTAATATTATGGTAAAGGTGCATTGGATTGATTTATTTTAATTATTCATGTATTTGTGTTTCGCAATTTATTATTCAAATTCCAATCCCTTTTATTTTCTTATATCATGACCATTGAAAATCTAATAAAAAAGGTATATTAAAATTGAACAATAGAAAACCATAAATAAGGAATTACCATTTCAAATTTAGGGTAAATCATGTTTAAATATGATATCAAGATAAACTCTATTTTGTGAAACCCAAAATTACCAGACCAAGGGAAATAGGGTATTACTGAATTGAGGAAGAGATACCCTGACCATTGGATCTTTTTCATCTCAACTCCAATGCCTATTAGGAATTAATAAACATATTTTCTTAAATCCAATTTCACTTGAACCATAAAATTACAAAACCTTGGCATTCGTTCAAAATATGTTTTCTAACAAACTAATCAATATACTTTATTTTCATTCTTCTTTCATCAATTCTACCAAAACCCATCATTTCTCACCATTTTATCCTAACTAATTATATTAAATATGTTAAAAACATAATCAAACTAATTAACCATATCTGTGGTTTTCACCTCAAACTATAGTTACACTATGTTTTAATTAATTTAGTATCATGGTTTTATTTTTTATAAAAACAATTCCATAGACCTGTTGGGAGTTAATGACACCCTCTGGGTCTATTAGAGCCCAAGGTCTTTTCCACCAAAATGGGGCCCTATAATAATATCAAGAAAAAATATAACATATTCTACACTGAGCATTTAATTTTACCCTTTGAGAAATCCAAAATGAGAAAAAAATACATTTATAAACAAGTAATCAATGGAATCCTCCTCAAATTCGTAGAACAAGGTTAGATTCCTACCATCATGAAATAAGTATATAAGGGATTATGTGTCATTCATCAGTCTAAGTCCATACTCTCCGATCAAATTTGAAGGATTGGTTACTACTAGAAAATAATGATACATGAAATTGTGAAATTCACCATGAATTACATTTATTCTAGATTCATGAAAACTTTATCCATTAACCCTTAGAGTATTTACATGAATTTATATATTCCTTTTCATTTTCCATATAGGGAATGGACATTATGGGGACATATCCCCCAACCAAATCTATAATTTTTAAGTACATCCTTACTACTGCTGACTTTTTTCCAAATGGGTCGAGGTTATACCCCTCAAAGATATTAGGATAGTGAATATCATTAACATCATAATGTCTAATATCATCATCAAATTCATTTTCCCTCACATGATATTGATAGAAAACAACACCAACATCTATTATAACAAATTGATGAAATTTCAATATGTGTATAACATCAAATACAACCATTCATCCTACAATACTGTAGTACCAAATAGAAAAATAGAGGCCTTCAATCTGACTCTGTCAGATATACTCCAAAAAATTGTGGACAGGGACAAAAAGTCTTAACCAAACATGATTCTTCATGCTTTATGGGCCTCCAGTAACACAATGTACACTACTACACTAGTGAATCCATATTATTTAGTGTACTGAACAAAAGAAGTGTTTCCCATTGAATTGAATTTTACCTCACTCTATATAGTTATCTCTGGAAAACTCTTAGATGATGAACAACCAAAAAATCATCAAGATGAGTTGAAATGTATTTATGGGAAAATGTTTCATACACTAAAAACCTCTATGTTCATCATAATTTCATTTGTGAGACTTCAATAAAATTTCCACTTCATTCATTCCTTTAGGGAGAACTGGTATTGTCTCTGATAACCCCATTGATACCAAGAAGGAAACCTCCAATATAGGAACCCATGTGGGATGTGCCTTACATTATACATAAGGTTTATCATAATGAATCTTACTCATGGGTCCCGATGGATGGGGAATTTGTTATATTCCCCACCATTGAAAGGTTTTTCAAAAAATAGTTTTCATAGCTAACCCTAAGAATATGAAGTCCTAGAAGAAATAATCTAAAGTGAATAGAATCTTTCATGCTCACTGCATGACATTAAAATGTAAATAAGACATTAAAACATAAAATTAAATGTTACTTCAGGGATGGTTCATTGTATATGAGACAGATCAATGTCTGTGAAATATGAATTACTCACGTCCCCATGTGTGAGTCAGACTCACATAGGTTATGAATCCATCGAATAACTACAAGTTCCATGATTCCTGTCATCACATTATACATAGTAATTCCCAAACCTTATATCATTGCTACAAATATAATATAATGGAAAAAATGACCCCCTATATGAATGGGTTTTCCATGCATGGTGTCTTTATGATTCAAGAACTATATGTGTCTTGATTCCTTACATTATAAGATATATAGTAACACCTAGATCTAACATCATGGGTCCAGCTGCAACATAAACAAAAAATGCACCCTCTGAAAATTTTTCAGACTAACAAGGATTGTTTTCCATTGAAGTACTACATGTGTATTGATTTCATCCATCATAGGATACATAGTGACACCTAGATCTCAAATATGGGGTCCAAAATAATAAAAAATGGAAAATATTGCCCCCATTTAATATGGGTCAAACCTCCATGGAGATATTTCCACTCAAGAAATACATGTGTCTTGATTCCTACTATTATAGGAAACATAGTGATCTGAAGATCACAATTCCTAGTTCCATCAATAATATAAATGGAAACAATTCCCCTATAGTTGTATGGTTCTGAACTGTGTGGAGTGTTTTCCAATCAAGAACTAAGTGTGTCTTGATTCCTGCCATCATGGGATATATAATGACCCAAGATCTCAGATCTTGATTCCATGTATAACATAAATGAAAAAATATCCCCCCTCAATATTTGTGTCGAGCCTTCATGTTGTGTTTTCCATTCAATAACTACATGTGGATTTATTCCTTCAATCAAAGGATACATAGCAATTCCCATATCTCAAATCTTGGGTCATTCCACAACATTAATAGAGAAATCCCCCCCCTTTTGGGTATGTTTTATGATTTCATTGAGAGGTTTCCATTTAATAACTATTTGTATATTGATTTTCACAGTAAATGTTATGACACCCAGATCTCTAATCATGGTTACAACCTTATGATAAATATAAAAAATTCCCCCTTATGTATATTTCAGACCTGTATGGATTGTTTGTTGTCCATGAACTATGTGTAGAATTATACCTACCATCATAGGATATGTAGTGATGCCAAGATCTCAAATCATAGGTGTAGAAAAAATATATATAATAAAAAACTCCTCCCTATATATGGGACTGTCCTATGAAGGAAACAATATGAGAAATGTTTGTGGCTTGATCAATAATATTATAGGATATGTAGTGAAACATGGATTCTTCATTACAGGTAAATACCTAAGTTATCATCACTACCAATAATTTCCCTCCATGATATTCAAATTTATGTAGTGGTCATAGTCAAAACTAAATTGTGAATTCTACCACATTTTCCCCATCATGTACTCTCATATAGATTAATTGAATACACAATTATCCCATGTTTCTCACACCATGCATGGCTGATTTGGGGTTTGGAAAGCTATAAGGATGCTCTGGCTAGTGCAACCAAGACATTTCTTGGATATGAATCCATATCATAGTCACATGAAATTATACTATAGTAACATTTCCTGGATTAATGATATTTAACTTCATGACCATGTCCAAGTCTAATTTTGTTAAACAACACAACAATAGGTCTTTATGTTGAATAGATCATCCCCCTAATGATTGTGTACTCAAGAATCCCCTATGTTATACCATTCCATTGATATGTATTGAATATGCACTATCATAGAAATTAGGTTATTTTAAACCTTATTGAATGTTATGTTCTCCATTAACCAACTTCATATCTTCAATATTTGACCTTCTACCAACAAATTACTTATGTATGTGTTCTTTTCCTTGAACACCATTAATATTGGGATCTCTTGGTCCCAGTCCTTACCTATAGAAAACGTGTAGTAGGGATTGGCTAATCCAATGGTACCCCTCTAGGATTCAATGGATATTTGAAACCATTTCATATAAAATGTCCCATGAGGATGTTTTTTCATATAGGATAAGTCCCCCTTTAAATCTAATAGTTATTTTCCTTACCACATGGAATATGGTATTCTTTCATTATCAATGGTTAACTTGTACCCACCGGTTCCTATTGCCAGTTACCTATGATATTCATGGGTTATGATTTACACCATCCCCATAACTCGGTTAATCAATAGGGTTCATATTATCTCAATTTTTCATGTTTTTTCAATGAAAAAATTTTCAAAGTATGATTATTAAAACATATTCTTGTACGCTTCCATTTTAGGTATGAATATGTTTTTGAAAACAAATTTTCCACGAGTTCTTTTTTCCTCTTGATGATGCATCCAAGTTACATGATGTTAAACAAAATAACAATGTCTTAGTAACATTTAAATAAAGTTATTGACAAATAGTCCATCTTGAAATACATAAAATTACTTAAATCAGGACACCCAATCCCTGAATATGTTCTACGGGTGAATTCTTCCCCTCCAAACCAGAATGAAGTATGGAAATTAAATATTCCTTTATATTATCATTATATATTTGGGACCCATTATCCAACTATAGTTTCAAGACTCGCTAAGGGAAGAATATAGAATTCTTATCTCTCCTACATGTGGGTTAGATCTATGCTAAAGGATCTCCATAAAAGAGTAGATATGCATAGGAAAACCTTGGGAATATGAGCCATAAAAACTATATATACCTCTATTTTAAAAAAATACATGCCATATAGCCTCATTATGCCTTTGTATGAGTCGGATCTAGGTATGTATTTCTTTTGCATGGGATAAATTTGGGCAAGAAGGGATCCAACATATAGACTTCCATCAATAATATTATTCATGAATAAAAGGTATTTGCCACATCTAAACTGCGCTGAATAGTGGAATGTATCCCCAATGATTCCTTTTAGAATTTTATGATTGTTCCAATTTCCTTACCATATGATGATGAACAACAAGGAAGATGTCCTCATATCATGATGTTGAACTACGTGACAAATATGTGCCCAAATCATGAAGTTAAAATGTATAGAAAATCATCCATCATCACTCCTTATCAATGGACCACAAAATCTGTACCATGGTAAACCAATGTTCACAGTTCTTCATTCATATTTTCGAGCACCCAAATCCATAAAACACACTTCATCTCTTGGTTGTATTTACTTTCTATGAACCATCTAAGTACCTAGGAAAAAACACCTAGATTCAAGGGACACATTGTTTGACAATTAATTTCTACCCCAAGTTCATTTGCATGAGGTCACGGTCATCAACCAAATCAATGTTTTCCTTGAGGAAAATCATTCGGATATATATGGGACCTAATATCATCACAATGGAGTTATAAACTATATATTAATTCTGGGTCATCCTTATAATGATATTCCCATACCATTAGTCATTATTTGAGAAACATGAGGCATGATTTACAACATTACAATCCTCATATTAGGAAGTGTTTAGGTATATATAACCTTGATTATCCTAATTAGTTTATAGTGTAACACTACCTATATACGAGGCCCATATGAATCATGACCATAAACTGAATTCACTTCATTACAATATGTATTACCATGAACTTTAACTTTTTTATGGTCCATATCCCAAGACCCTAAAATTCTATTGAAAGAGAAAGAAAACTAGTTTGGATGAAAAAACCTAAAGGACATTCTAATAAAAAGGCTTATCCCTTCTAAATAAAATTTTCATCTCTTGAGTTTAGTAAAAAAAAATTGCATAACTAAACATATAATAATTATCATGGGGCCCAATTTTTTCCCTAATAAAATATTATCTATGCTCACTAGATCCCCTTAGTCTATGTAAAATTTATATCAATGATTTTTTAAATCTCAACCCTGTCATAATGTGTCCAATAGGTGGAAACACAACTTTTAGGGTCAAAAAATCTATATTGAATATTATGTTTTCTATAAACCACATTAATGTATTTGAATTTTTAGATGACGCCAACTAATTCCTTGAGTTGATGTTCTTCTTTGGAACCCCATATACATTATTCTCACTCGCTCTTAGTTTTTTCCTACAGGAAACTGGTAACATTGACTGACTAATCCAAAAATAAACTACTAGGATTCACTGGAGAATTGAAGCACTACCAAAGATCTTGTTCCAAGAGGTTGTTTGGTCCTAGAGCAGAGGAAACCTTAAAATCTAGGAGTTATTATCCTAACCACATGTAATGTGGGATCCTTCCATTATCAAGGGTTCACAGTGCACACCAATTTCCACTTCCAATTAGCTCATATATTCCTATACGATGATTTTAAATCCACATAACAAGAATATTAAATAGTACTCAACATAATAAACATTAAATTTACATGTATTGTACCTTTTATCAATAAAGGAATGAAAAATTATATTTTCATAATTTTTGGTGGACCACACCATGTGACTTGAAATCATGTGGTGTAGAACATGATCTTCCCAACCAAAGAACTAAACTACCATAGGGTAAAATATCCCTTCATGTATAGATCCTTTCTCCATACCCCATATCAGCATCCAAACATTTGAGTCTCAAAAAATCATTTATGGTTCATGGAAAAGTGTGGGGGCCCCTCTTCTAAACCATACTTGTAAGCCTTATGGGATCATGAATAATGGCCTCTAACCCACCAACTAATTTTTTATCCTTTATGTATAAAAGGACCATAAAACCTTATGAACTCTAGAAACTCCTCAATGGATCTCATCACCTAAGGGTGTTTTGAGGTCATCCCCGACATGTCTTACCCATTCCATATTCATCAGTTCAAACTTTTGGTTTATAATTTACACCATCAATATTCTAAAATTATAAGTGGACTCATCATACATAATAATTATCTATACAACAAACCAAATATTATTGAGGATAACGGGGGTCACAACCTATCATGGAAATTCATCCTTTATGTTCTATATAAGAACGTAGGGTTCTAGAACCCTTCATGAACATTCATTCGTCAAAATATCAATTAATAACGCAGGGTATCAAAACCCATCACAAACACTCGTTCTTTAGAATCCCATCATGAATTCAGGGTCCTCAAACCCTCTATTAATACCCTTATTTAACTAACAGAAATAAATGGTCTGATATAGAACAACATAAACTATATAAATATGTGGTTTGAAAAAGAAATATATAAACTAAAGAAATATAAGGTCCCAGCTAAAGGACAAAAAATTATAGAAATTGAAGGCCTGAGTTAGAATACCTAAAACTATAATAATAAATGGTTTAAGATAGAAGACCATAAACAAAAAAATAGATGGTCCATGCCAGATGAACTTAAACTACAACAATAAATGGTCTAAGATAAAATAACCTAATCCATAAAAATAGAAATATCGAGATAAAATACCATAAAATACAATAATAAATTGTCTAATCTAGAAGACATTAAACAACATCAATAGAAGATTAGATCTAAAATATTCTAAACTATAATAATAGAATTTTTGGGATAAAATACCCAAAACTAAACAAATAGTTTGATCCAGAAGACCTTAATTTATATCAATAGAAGGTCCAATCTAAAATTCCCTTACCAACAGTAATATGAGGTCTAAAATAAAAGTTCATAGTCTACAACAATAGGCGGTCCAAGATAAAAGTCCCAAAACTACTACAATAAATGTTCATAGATAGAATACCTTAAAAAACAGCAATATAAGGTCCAAGAATGAATAGATCAAGCTAAAAAATAGATAATTCAAGTAAAAGGACCGTAATATACAATAATAGAATTTCTGAGCTTTAATACCTTAAACTACATTAAAAAATGTTCTGATATTACAGACATTAAAATATTACAATAGAAGGTTTGAGATAAAAGGACCAAAACGAAAACAATGGGAGGTCTTAGATAAAACAAAATAAACTATATAGAAAGACGTTCCATGATAAAACACTATAAAATGTTGTGATAAAAGGTCTCATCTAAAAACCCATAAACTATAGCAGCAAAAGTCCTAACCTAGAAAACATTAAACTATATCAGCAGATGGTCTGAGATGTAATACTCAAATCTAAATGACATCAATATTATTTTTTTCAAGACCATAAAACATCCAATTCAAAGACACATAATGCTACCCATGTTGAATACTGAAAAATGGATCCTTGGATAAATTTCATATCTTTTCTCGTTGGACATGTAGTTTTTGTGACCTAGTAAATATAAAGGAATTAAAAAATAGATGGAATAAAACATGTCCATTTAAGAATGAGTAAAATAAAATCCTTATAAAAATACATATCCACACAAAATAATAATTCCCCGTAAAAACATGGGTCAATAAAAAAGGTATAAATTCATTGGGGGTCCTTATTTTTTCCTCGATAAAATAGCATTATCCTCATTAAGTACACTAAATTAGGAAAATATTAGAGAACCATCCCTTTAGGATATAATTAACCAGGTTATCTTTTTAGACAAAGTTATTCCAGGACAATAGTTACAGATACATTAATGAGGAATCTGATGTATGAGGTTATTCATGAGAAATTATCAGGAGAAATATGTTATGATTCAGGCATTCAAATCAAGTAATTTTGGTGTACATGGTATTATACAATGTATGGGTATCTTTTATGATCTATATGATATCAAATAAAAAAATTATTTTACACCGAGAATAAAAGAAATCATAAAAGTTGTGTGAAAACTATGAGATGGATTTTCATTAATATTGTCAAGAGAAGTGAGGAATATAAAAATTCAAGAGTCTCTTAATGATTCCATACAAAATAATTGAAAAACAATTGAATGAATTAATGTGAAATTAGATCAATTGATCATGAATGATCATCGAAAGTCTATTGATGTGTATCGATTAAGTGATAAATGCCACTCACTCCATTTTTGTAGCTTCCGCTAGAGGATTTAGAGACTCAACAAAAGAATACTACAATTAATATCCTTTTGGAGTACTCACTAATAAACAAGATTGTTTCAAAATATGGGACATTGTGTAAGCTATGATCACTTTCTATTCTGCTATTTTCACATTCAATTCATCCATCTGGATATGTTGGTGAGAGACCTTATGGTGTATCTATTGAACAACCATTGAATTTTATTTTATTAATTCAAAAAGTGTAATCTCATCATAAAAACTAAAAAATTAACCCTTTTGTTGTCCAATTTTTTTCGAGTCAAGAAATTTTTTTACATGACATAATATAACATCTATTTCTCAAATCCCCAACACCCAATTCATGAAAGAGTATGAGATAAAGATATTATTGGCCATGAATGTTATCCAAGTGAGTCTCTGTAATCCGGTTATGTATTTTTTCCAAATTATCCTATTTTTTTATCATGTATTATGAATAAGGTATTGCTCTACATGACGATGAAACCAGAGAAAGAGTCTCAAGAATTCCTCCCACAACCGATACATCATATATCAGTCACACTGAGTGTCTATCCTAGTTAAGAACCCCTATCCTGCTAATGGAAGGTTCATCACTAGGATAAGAGAAATTCCTTGGACGATCCACCAAGTCATGAATCAACCCTATTTCATCTATAGATAAGGGGATTTTGGAAGTAAAGTTATTTTAATACTAATAAATCAGTCTATTCAATATTCCACTCCGGTAAGTTGCCACCCCAACCAAGGAATTTTCATAACACAATGAGATATGGGCATTAATAGGTGGAATTATAATCTCAAAATTTAAATCTTCACATGTGAGAATAATCCAATGTTAGAGAATCATCCTATGATGACATTCTACCAACACAGAATCTAAGGGGATTGGGGAAACCATATAAATACAACAAAACGGGTGATAAAATTGGTAAGTGTTCAATGGATCAAAAATAATCGTCTCATCTATATGAGTTGAAGGAAACCCATCCTGGAGATTAATTTTATATAACCACTCATTCATAAATCCACATCCACTATACAAAATTATCTTAGTTTAGAAAATATAGGTACAGATGCTGAAATGGTCATGCTAATTCAAAATATTTCTAACCTCATCAAGACATATTGGAATCACCTTAACCCCTGAAACAATAAATATAATAGGATGAAATGAAGCATGAGGGATATAAGTAGTGTAATGGTACTTATAACATCAGAAATGATCTCTATTTAGCCAAATAATAATTGGAATGGTCCACCAATCTGGTAGGGGCGTTTTCCTTGTTTAATATGACCAAAAATATACTAATATGATTAATAGTTAACATAGCTAGATTAATTGGACTCCCCTCTACCCGTTAAGTTTTCATCACAAATATACCCACTAGAACATCCAAGAATGTGTATTCATGTGGGAAAATTCATCCATTCAATAAAATGGATAAAAACCCACAAATTAAAGGGTTAACAATACATCAATTTTAACAAGGTAGCCACAAGAGGTGTGCTCTCTGGTTTCATGAATGGTCCACTATGAGCTTCTACTATATCAATATTTTCCTGAAAGACGTCAATGAGGGTGTATAGTGGTTGGTAATGTCCTTCAATGATAAATTAAGATGTTAATCAAATTCTTAACAGGAATAAGAGAGATTAATTTTAAATCCTACTTTAAATTCTCATTAACAATGGTAAGGATTTACCTTTCTGTAGATGTAGTTTGTGTGTGTCATCCCAAACAGCAACAATCAGAAGGAATACATCATGCATCTCCCCAAGGGGGAGTGTTCCTCCCAACTGGTAAATATCCCATAGGGTTACCCTACCTCACTATAAGATAGATGAAAGGATTTATTGTTGGGACACCAGTGGTTAATCAACTCTCTCAAGAGTTTTGATTGATCGTACAAAACAAAATGGGAATCCCATATTTCCTCATAAAGATGCATAATAGGAAACTAAATAGGGAATTATAATAAAATCATCCAAACCATGAACGTTCATTCCCATTCATCAGATAAGTTTACATTTGGTCACATGTCCCACATTGATCTTCACCCAATTCTCAGATTATTCAAATTGTAGAAAAGTATGTTCATATAACTCGGAGAAATTGGTGAATGGATGATATCATAGGAATATAGACCCCGTGTGTGTTATCCAGCACATAGGATAGCCTCTGGAGTGGTTCTACAACAAATTGGATCTCTTGAATTTTTTTTTGAATAAAATCAAGAGAATACAAAATCCAGTGAGATGGAATATTATAGTTTACTGAAGGGATGGAGGTATCATCCATAAAACCTAATCCATAAAACGGTACTCAATGTAATAGAGTGTAGTTCTGATGTTCATTTGGGATATGCCCCTTAAAAATTTCGTTGATCGAGAACAATTGGTAACTATGGTCGGCATTGGTATTTTCAACTGTGATATCCCTCCAGTCGGCCACATTACAAGACTATTGTGAACTAGAATCCATCATCACACATTTGTGAAGCATACATGAGAAGTGTAATTTTTAATGGGGAAATAGTTAAACGAATCACTCATAGATTAGGAAATATGAAGTTAATCAGATAACCCAAATAAGGTTTTATGACTACATATCCCACCACATGTGTCATGAGGTGTGTGGCCCATGTAACATTTCATTATCGCAAAGAGCTATTTCAAAAACGTATGATCACATGACCATATAATGGTCATGAGAACCACATAATTATTGAGTTCTCTCAAAACAAACATCTAGATCCATGTGAAACATGCAAAGAGACCCAACGTCAGGGGAATATATCATTGTTCAAAAAACATTATGTCGACCATCGAGAAATCTTTTCACAAGGGTCATCAAGAAAAGATGATTCTATGATGGGATTATGGAGTGGGATCACACAGTTAGATCTTTTGAATGGTTATTGTAGAAAGGTATCATGTGGATTTCATGTGAGAGAGAATATATTGAGTGAGTAATGAAAGTCTGGGTCTTGAGTTGAATGAACAACCTCCCCCAACCCTATTTACAAGGAACTTCATGAAATACCAATACTAACTGATAAGAGAAAAATCCATTCAGGACACAAACTAAAAAAATCCTCAGGGAATCAGGTGGGCATTGAATTTCCTCAAAAAAAGTCCTTTTCCCTGTAGATCTCACTTTAGAGTGGGGATTTACTAACTCCCTCCTAATGAGAATTAAAAATTTCAAAATCAAAAAGATACATGAATCATTGGTATTATTTTATCTACTAAATAATGGAAGGATCAGAATTAATACATGAAGTTTAGATAACTATATTTTGATGATATAATGGCCCCTAATAAGATATGTGATTGAGTGACCCTTGGAACATCATGCTGAATAATCACACACTTAATGTGATCTGAGGATGATCATTCAAGTCCCCTCTGAAAAGACCTCATGATCATGGAAAGGATCACGGGCGAGTTCCTATAATAATTTTACATATTAACTAATGAATTTATAAAAACCACCAAATTCCCGTTATGAAATAAAATATGAAAAAGTTGGAAGATTCATGTAATGGAATTTGAGTTTATTTTCAAATTAATTGGTTATATGAATCATGTGATTACTTCGATGATCTTGCAACATCCCTATCGATATTTTAGACATGTTGTTTCAAATCCATCATGAATGTTGTAGTATGTCGACCTGGGAGACAAAGAGAACAATTACCTAAGCTTGTTTTCCATTGGGCCACATGTGTTCTACCCCGTATACTAGAGGATCCCAATAAGAATCAATAGTATAACGATGTTACGATGGGGATACTATAACCTCGTGATCTTGTATCCCATTGTTAAAATATTAAATATAAAAACTCACCACAGAATTTTTATTAATAAATGATAGATTCATAAAAGATAGATAAAATTACTAATAAAGTAGACAATACAAAATATATAATCATCCATGCATGTCTAGATGAGGCTACATAATATATGTGGTAGTCATATAGAAGGAGGTATAATACTGAATAGTGCATGTATAATGAAAATGAAAAAAAACCCAAGGGATTACTCTATGAGAATCCAAATCTTTCAATCAATCATGTGATCTTAAGCACACAAGTACTAAAGAATAGTACAAGAATAATATATAAATCATGAACCTGTAAACATGAGGTCTGTTAGGGTTCCTCAATGCAATTCCTACTTGAATTGGGTGTGATATGTAATCGATAGTCCACTTGCAACAATGTCTAAAAATATCCAGTATGAGTGTGTAAAATATGGAAATGTTCATTCATAATAGATCGGGGGAAATACTATAAATAGTAAATAAGTCGAGCTCGGGTTCCTCCATGACACCTAGTTGACCAGGCCTGCATAAGCCTAAGCCAGAATGTCCCTACTCACATTTCACTATATATATATATTCAAATTCTATATAATCATTTTCACATATATAAAATATTTGATGTATACCTGAGGTTTAATTCTAAATAATACAACTAATAAATAATAATAACTAGTTTCAAATTTAATTAAGGGATTATATTCCCATGTTTCATAAGGTAAGGGATGACATGACCAATATCACAATATATAAATACGGTTTATTTTTTAAATAAGGTAAATAATCCAAATAATATAATCAATGGATTCTAAATTTTATGTCTGATATCCAAATAAGGAATTACTAATTAAAAAATGTAATAAATAAACATAAATGATAGAATTTGTACAACTTATAAGCTCATCCAAGGAATACCATAATCAGGAACCCATGTATCACGAACAGATTCACATAATTCCATCAATTTATGAGATCATCATTGGAATTACATAAAAATGAATCCAAATTATCACTTGTAACATCCAAAATCCCTATGATCCCACCCATGGAGTTCCAAAAAATAAAACCCAAGAATCACTCAAAGCATGTGGAAAACTTCTGGCATGTGATCCCATCCAAGGCATTATGTAAATAGAAACCCAAGTATCACTCAGGTGTTATATAATACAGGTAACATATTATCCATTGAATGGGATTTTTCAAAAGGAACCAGAGTATTTATCATGTTATGTGTAATGTCACCGGACTATGAGTGATTCCAATGTGTTCTGTAAAGAGGAACCCAATTATCCCCCAATTCGTAACACAATTCATATAATTCCTTAAATTTATTTACTTAGTAGTCAATGTTCATAATAATTTCATATCATAATTGGTCTATAATTGGGTCATTCCTTCATTAAAATTAAGTGGGTAATCCATTTGAAAAACCGATACCTTTGATCTTTTGATCCTTATAAGAAAATTCAAATAAATATATGTAACACTTCACCCATAAGTTAAAGAGTCAAACACACTATTTAATACTTTGGTAATTTCCTAAGGTAAATTATCGCCTTAAGTATCCCACTTAATTCTAATTCTCCAGTTCATTTATGAAGGATATATATAGAATATAATAAATAATGCTTGTATTTTGAATGAGTTATCCTCCCTGCTCATGGTTCATTGGATTTCATTAAACCATTTATTTTATTGAAAGGTATTTCAATATGCTCTAGTAGCGATTTTAAACCCAATATAAGGCTTAAGGTTTATGTCATGTATGCAATGCACCCGGGGGTTGGTTTGGGATGAGATAAGAAACCTTTAGTGGTTGAAATTAGATACAAAACATCCATGTAATTCATGGAATTATGTTAAACATAATTAATTCGACATTTTATTGACAACAGACATAATGTACATCATGAGAAATAATGGAATAATTTATTAAGTCAGGATACCTTAAGAAAAATCCATATACCACCTACCTAATTAATAAGATGGTCCACCTATCAAATATCAACCCCTGAATCGAGTTGGTTCTAGAGAAATTATTGAAATGGACAAACTCCATGATAATTGGGTGAACTATCATGCATAATGACAACAGAAGAGATGGAAATGAAATAAAAAAAAGGCAAAAGAGGAATATAGTGATTACTAGTACACCGCCAATGAGACTTATAGCATGTGATTCATATATTGTATGAGGTATATTGATTCATTCATAAGAGAGGAGACGAGGTGTTCCTATACATGGGGGAGGTGATCCCATAGTTGGGAAAAAAATAAAGAAATCCCATTAAATAAGGTAAGGAAAAATAATCATTTTTTCCTTTTCAAAAGTAAAAAGTTTCGTCCAAAATATTTGGAAAACCATGTTCCAACCATGAGGTTCTACTATAAAATGGAATGTAACCTCGTATAGTTCGGTTACATTGTTTGAGAAATTGTGTGCCTAACTGTGTGCATCTACTAGTTAAGTGGCACTATGGGTGTGGTCTAGGGGCATAACAAGGAAAAACCATGCACATCCTGTGTGGTTTACCCCACGAACACCTCCACCAAGTCACATGACCTCCTAATCCCCTTATAAAATTTATACAAATGATCTGCCTCAAGATATGGGGCTTTACGGTTGACCTTCATGGTTAAAATAACATTTGCCCAACCATGAACCTCATGCTTCATTTCTAAATATAGGATCTCTCATAGCCAAACTCATCCATTACTAAAATAGACTACCAAAAAAACCCCCAAGACATAGTAATCATCCAAACAAACCATTAAGTGTTCCAACACTCAAATTTATGATCTAGGCCTAATTTAAAAAACCTATTCATAAAATAAATGAGAAATTAGAAAAAACTAAAGGAATGTTTAACCCCGTCCAAAACAT
Source organism: Viscum album (assembly GCA_963277665.1). NCBI lineage: Eukaryota > Viridiplantae > Streptophyta > Magnoliopsida > Santalales > Viscaceae > Viscum > Viscum album. The sequence goes on along the minus strand of OY728119.1, from coordinate 1,055,256,508 downwards.
GGTGTAACACCCCAAGGTTCTATGGTATGATTCTCTTTTAATAATACAGTAGCGTGTGTTGTATGCAACTTCGAGTTCTAACACACACCACGACCAGTCAAAGTGACCATTATGAATAATAACACCCACTTTTTGAAATTTTATAAATTTTCTCTCTCAAAATGGACTTCATTTTTGGATTTGTAATATCAATATTATCCTAGGGTGAAATTTTGGTACTTTTCGGATAACTCTCATATTTTGATGAATAGTGAAAAAATACTAAATTTTAATTAAAACAAACTTTTTTAATCGAAATAATTAATAGTGATAAATTATGAATTTCAGTGGTTTTAAATTATATTTAGAATATATTTTTAACATTTAATCCAAAGTTGGTCATTGGACATAATTTCACATTTAAGCGGAACATAAACAAGTGCCAATCTTTTGATAGTTATTGTTTCTTAAAAACACGTTTTTTGTTTTAACAGTGGGAATTAATTTTAAATTAATAAATGAAAATTCTATGTTTTGAATTTGGTAAAATAGACTTTATTATTGAATTCGGAATATCAAAATTAGGTTAGGGTAAATTTTTGGTATTTTTCTGAAATCTTTCAATTTTTGATGAATAGTGAAAAACACCGAGTTACTGTTTAAAACCATATTTTTATTTAAATAATTATTTATATTATTTAAATTTATTTTAGGTCAAAATAGATAAATAATACCTATATAAATTCAATGTAATTTAGTTTAGGCCAAAATAGATAAATAATACCTAATTCTATTGGAAAAGTGTATCTCGACTAAAAACAACCTTAGGAAGAAAATATTATCATTTAGGACCACTTGGTTTAGATTAGGACATTTATTATTATTTAATTCAAAGAAGAGTTAAAAGAGTTAAAATCAATGTTTATTTACTAAAACATTTTTACTATAGGGTCATACATAAGATAAATTAGATTGTAAATATTCATTAGAAAGATAAAAAGAGTTCCTACATAATGGTATTTTATTTATAATTTTTATACATTATATAATTTAATTTATTTATGACACAATGGTGATGCTGTAATTACCTAATTAATAAAATATTAAAATAATTGATATTATAAATATCAAAAGAAATGTAATCTGAGACTTTTTATGAATTCCAATAATTTTCTAGGTTAATATGACATATTAGTATTGGTTATATAAATTTTATTCGATGTAATAATGCTGTTATAAAATTATCAAAAACAAAATACCCAATACTGTCAAAATTGACATAAAAGAGTTTTTAAAACAAATATTCTATTATTATTTGATATGAAATTATAAAAAATCTAAGGTTTGGCCAAGAGACTTATATCATGATAGTTGTATAATTAATGGACCAATTGGGGGTCTCTTGGAGGTATATAGTAAGTTTATTAACTATATAATATAAAAATACAATGTGACCTGGTAAGTGTCAAACTAATTAACTAAGAGTTAATACTAAACGATAAGGTTGATATAATGACACAAACTTGTCTAAATTATATTGGTTGAGTGGTTTTCGACCCATTCCCAAATTACCCTTTAAATAATCCACTTTGGAGCCATTAGAAACCGAATATGAATTTATTATAAAATAAAATGTTTAGCTTTTCCAAAGGATCCCCTCACCACTCTTATAAAAGGGAACTCCCCCTTCTCACTAATTCACACATTCAAAGCCTCTTGGATCAGCCGAAACCTGCCCAAATACTCTCTCAACTTCACTAAATACAACCTAGAGGCCCTAGTTTGATCATAAATCCAACCTATGGACCCCTTTTGATCAAATCAAAATGAAGAACCCGAAGGAAATGTAATGTTTTCACCACCCTTTTTCAAGTTCATTTCTTCTTTAACTTCTTCTTTCATTGTTATTCACATTCTAAAATAATAAATCCAGTATCTCCTATATAATATGATATTATTATAAATATGGTACAACCAAATTCAGTATTCTATCCATCCATTGAATGAAATGTCACCATACGTGTGTACGTACGGCTTACCGTCTCCACGTCGTGGTGTAATTGTTATTCAATATATTATTATTTGGATGGTTGTAATAATGATGTGTAATTCATGTAAATAATAAATATAACATGATAATGATTCTGTATATATGATATATCATCCAATAATATTTTATATTAATATCAAAAGAGTGATATTTTCACTTGTGCGTATGTGCGTATTACCGTCTCCACGATGCGATGAGATTTATTTCCATGTTCACCATTCATCGTTGATTATAAAAATATATATTACTAATAATTATGTAATATATGACATAATAATTATACTAGAAATAAATATATTTATATATATAAGTATATATGTTCTTACATATATTTTATTCAATACTATGTAAAAATGGAAATATCGTTTTTGCGTACATACGGACTACCGTCTCCATAAGCGGTGTTTTCCATTTCATATATACGTCTATTATAATTTTTTATATTATAAATATATATGATAAATAAATCATGTTTTATATTGTAGAATTATTTAAATCATGATCTATGTGATACAATAAATAGTAACAAGTTAAAACACATACGATAAAGAAAGTGATTATTACCCGAAATATTAATATAACATGGATATTATTATTAAATGGGTAGTATGAAGTCATAAATGAATAATGTATGATATCATAAATATTAATATGGTTCTGGTATAATTTAATAACATACTATATTCTTCATACAGGAGGTTAAACATACCCTTGACTAAAGGAAAGTGCAAGGTAAGGGGTTTTATCTCACTTTTTATTCCCGTGATATTCATGCCATATCGCCAATATTACCTTTTGTGTGGTGTATGTACTTCCCATAATTGTATTCTCTGGGTAATACACATCAATTTATGTGTATTTACATATTCATTGTATGATACCTTTTTCATGGGTTGTATGTTTCGTAAGTTACCAAATTGGTAAGGGTTAATTTCACAATCTCTTTATTATCCGAGATTGTTTTTACGTAAGTATCTAGTGGGACATATTTAGTATCCATGTACATGTTTTATGAAAGAGTTTTCAAAGGGATTATTTTAAGGGACTTTTTACTAAAACATCATCTCAAATGTTTTAAATATTTATTCTTCTAAATCTTTCTCATTAATATCCATGTATTCAAAATGGTTTTTTTAAGGATTTATTTATATAGACATGAATTTTTTTAAAATGTTAATTCCATTCAAAAGTTTCAAAATGGTATGGGACACTTTGATTCAAAAATTTCTTTAAATGAATTCATTTCTAAATTGTGTTACTTTTAAATGATTTAAAAAAAGAGATATTTTTTCTCAAATAGTTTTGATTTCATCCATGTCAACATCCTGGGATAAATTTTACACTTGTTTGAAGTTGATTTATTATGATACAAATATTCCATATTGTATTTAAGGTTTTGTGATATGTTTGACTATGGATGAGTTATTTTTATGCCATTAATGGTTTAGGATTAATGTTTTGGCATTTCTTATTCTAGTTTTAATACGAATGTTTAAGTTATATTTCATCCTCTTCTTAAGATGAATGTGTTGGAATAGTATGCTCCGGGTTGGGGTCTGGTTACAGTAGACCCTCCGGGTTAGTGTCCGGTTATTAGAGGCACTTGGGGTTGGTGTCCGGTTATTATAGGCACTCCGGGTGGGTTTATGGTTATTAGAGGCATTCCGGGTTGGAGTCCGGTTACATAGGCTCTCCGGGTTGGTTTCCAGTTACAGTTATCCCTTAGATCTTGGAACGAGGCCTTGACACAGAAATTAAAGTTCGAAATTATACATTCCATCATTATGAAAGTGGTTAGTGATATTGCATGTGATTATTTGACTTGTAGAATATCAATGTGAATAAGTAAATGGAATTACTTCATTTTATTTTTTCTATATTATGTTGAAATTCAAGATTAAAAGTCTTTTGTTTTAGTTATACATTTCCTTAAATGTTTATTCTTATTTATGAAAGTTTCCACTGTATTGTTATCCTTACTGAGCATCTGAGCTCACCCCTTTCTATGTTTTATTTTTCCCAGGATTCCAAGAAGTGTATATTGATTGATATGCAGGGTTAAGCCAAAGGAATAATGGCGTCCGTGAAAGATTATTTATGTTTGTTTTGTATGTTGTGAAGAGTATTGTAACATTCATGAATGTAATCTATTTTCTAAGACTACTAAACCGATCGGTCCTTCAGGACTTGATTCCTTGTATAATGCCAATGTATTAAAATAATGCACCGACTCAGGGTAACCGGGGTCGGGGCGTTACAGTTGGTGTCAGAGGAAGTTTAGCAATAACCTTGGAAACTAGATTTAGATAAACTCTGATTAGAGCACATATCCCTAAGATAGACTTTGAGGATTAGTATAGAAGAACTTCCTAGAATTTTGGTATTGTAGAGATTTTGTGAGTTTTCCGAGCAATACATTCCTGTCTAGATACGAGCAGGTAGAGGCGGCTCTGGCATAGATGTAACTAGGGGTAAAACCCAAAAACACCTCTTTGAGCTAGACTGGAACGGGAACTGGTGCATGACAACAGGCCTTGCTGCACTCTTTATTACGACACTCTGAGGGGATATGCTAGGATAATTTTCATTTTCTTTAAAAACCATTATGAAGGGATTATGAGTATATACTTACTCAAAGTAAACATTTTTATGATTATGGATTATATCCATAAACTGTTTAATTTATGTTAAGTGTTTTACAAGTTTGAGATTAGGTATTTCTATTTATAAACTAATATAGTGAATGCCATTGTTTAGAAATGGCACCCAGTAGAAGGAATGAGAACTCCAGCAATACACATGATCCAAAGAGTAAGAAGGATCATATCTTTCATGGTCCTAAGCCAGAATTTAGAAGGGAAATAGTCTCCCATGTATTATCATCATATGATGAAATAGTTTCATGTGTTGATAAGATATATAAAGAATTCTTGGAGTCCTATGGATTTGAAGGGAAGCCAGAGAAGGAAAGGATGATAGATAGAAGAACAGATAAAGGTAATAAGGTAAAGAAGGATTTTCCCTTATGTGATAACTGTAGAAAGAATCACCTTGGAAAGTTTTTGAAGGGAATGGGAGTATGTTATATGTTTGGAGAAAAAGGACACCAGGTATCTGACTTAAAGGGTAAGAAAATGGTTTCAAAAATACAATGCTTCACCTGAAAGGAGTTTGGACACTACGTGAACCAATGTCCCAGTAATCAGACTATCCCGCAAATAATGCTATTGGATAATAATCAAGTTATGATACTTCCACAAATGAAAAGGAATGACTAGTGTTCTTATGTTGTTATTTTGGAATTATTTCACTTAAGTGTTGTATTAATGATGTTATGGAAATAAAGAAGGATTGTACTAAAGTACTATTTCATTGAGGATTTGAGATTTTATAGTACTAAGAAAGTGACTATACAGCGAGTTAAACTTTTTGGAAATTACATGGAAAAAAGGATCTTCATTGTGTTTAACTTCCTTATAAATTTTGGACTGTGAGTTTGGATAGTAGTATTTTGGATTAGTCTATAGGTTGGAATGGATTAATTTTGAAAGGTTATTTTTTGATTTTTATAAAAGGACAACACGCAGACCGTGTGATAACCCTTCGCGTCGGACAACGTTGCGGGAATTGAACCCACAACTATAGTGCGATTGTGATTTATCGCCTACCACTGGACTACGTAAATTCCCTGGATTGTATAATGGAGTTTCTTTTTTTTAATGGGTCTGATATGTGAATTATACATTCATTATATTTGGAACCCTATACGATTAGGATAAATAGAGTATTTTTGAGTTGTCTTATATTTTGTAGTGACAGATGAGTTTGTGGTATAAATTTATTAATGGATAAAACTCGGATTATAAAGTAAGTATATCTCCTTATGATCTTATCCAATATCATAAATAAATTCCTCAACATTAAGAAAACGAACTTAGAACAAAAAATATTGTCCTAGATGGTACCTTAGATAATCACAAATTTATGGCTTTGGGATTGTTGGCCTTTTCATAGCCATGTTTCTACAACTCTGCATCAGATATTAATGGTTAGATTTCTCTTCCATATCCATATATTTCTACATGGAACCCTAGTATGTGTTATTTTCGGTAACCTTCATACTTACAACTCTTTATTTTCAATAGAGGCCTTAGTAATCCATTTTTTGATGTGGGATTTCAACTAAGATATTTTGAAATGTCAACCCCAAGTTTCCAATACCGAGTATAAATTGCGAGAACGCAATTTATTGAAAGAGGGATGAATGTAACACCCCCAAGCTTCTATGGTACGCATCTCTTTGAATAATACTGTAGCGTGTGTTGTATGCAACTTAGAGTTCTAACACACACCACGACCACTCAAAGTAGCCGTTATGAATAGTAATACAAACTTTTTGAAATTTTATAAATATTATCTCTCAAAATGGACTTCATTTTTGGATTCAGGATATCAAAATTAGCCTAGGGTGAAATTTTGGTACTTTTCGGATAACTCCCATATTTTGATGAATAGTAAAAATTACAAAATTTTAATTAAAAACATCTTTTTTAATCGAAAAAATTAATAGTGATAAATTATGAATTTTAGTGGTTTTAAATTATATTTATAATATATTTTTACCATTTAATCCAATGTTGGTCATTGGACATAATTTCACATTTAAACTGAACATAAACAAGTGTCAATCTTTTGATAGTTATTGTTTCTTAAAAACACGCTTTTTGTTTTAACAGCGGAAATTAATTTTAAATTAATAAATGAAACTTCTATTTTTTTAATTTGGTAAAATATACTTTATTATTGAATTCGGAATATCAAAATTATCTTAGGGTAAATTTTTTGTATTTTTCTAAAAACTTTCAATTTTTGATGAATAGTGAAAAACACTTAGTTACTGTTTAAAACCAGATTTATATTTAAATAATTATTTACATTATTTAAATTTATTTTAGGTCAAAATAGATACATAATAACTCTATAAATTCAATTTAATTCATTGGAGTCAGTTAATAATAATTTTAGATATATAAAAATTTTATTGAACTTTTTACCGTCTTTTACCCACAACTTAGGAGAATTTTCAAATTCACGTAAAACATAATTTTACTACTTCTGTGAGTGGAATTTCAAAAATCCAGGAGACAAGGTTAATATCAAGGAGTAAAATTCAATTCAATAAGATAAAAATAATTTTTGGTGAATAACAACTTTTTACTTTTATTTACCACGGTAAAAAGTAAATAGGGTAATTAAGGGTACAAATAATATTAATATCACCCTAACACATGTCCTAATTCTATTGGAAAACTGTATCTCAGCCAAAAACAACCTTAGTAATAAAATATTATCATTTAGGACCACTTGGTTTAGATTTGGACATTTATTATTATTTAATTCAAATAAGAGTTAAAAGAGTTAAAATCAAAGTTTATTTACTAAAACATTTTTAATATAGGGATATACATAAGATAAATTCGATTAGAAATATTCATTATAAATCTAAAATGATTTCCTAAATAATGGTATTTTATTTATAATATTTAGACATTAATTAATGTAACTTATTAATGACACAATGGTGATGCTGTAATTACCTAATTAATAAAATATTAAAATAATTGATATTATAAATATTAAAATAAATTAAATTTGAGACTTTTTATGAGTTACACTATTTTTATAGGTTAATATGACATATTAGGATTGGTTATATAAATTTATTTCTAAGTAATAATGTTTTTATGAAATTATCAAAAACAAAATACCCTATAGTGTCAAAATTGACATAAAAGAGTTTTTAAAACAAATATTATATTATTAATTGATATTAAATTCCTAAAAATCTAAAGATCGCCCAAGAGACTAATATCATGATAGTTGTATCATTAATTAACCACTTTTGAGGTCTCTTGGTGGTATATAGTATGTTTATTAACTATATAATATAAAAATACAAACTGACATGGTAAGTGTCAAACTAATTAACTAAGAGTTAAAACTAAATGATAAGGTTAATATAATGACCCAAAACTATCTAAATTCTATTGGTTGAGTGTTATTCGACCCATTCCCACATTAAACGTTCACTAATCTACTATGGATCCATTAGAAACCTATTTTTAATTTATTATAAAATAATATTTTTAGCTTTTCCAAAGGTGCCCCTCACCCCTCTTATAAAAGCGCACTCCCCCTTATCACTAATTCACACATTCAAATCCTCTTGGATCGTCCAAAACATTCCCAAATACTCTATAAACTTCCCTCAAAACATCCTAGAGTCCTTATTTTGATCATAAATTCAACCTAACGATCCCTTTTGATAAAATCAAAATGAAGAACCCGAAGAAGAGGTAATGTTTTCACCACTCTTTTCAAGTTCATTTATTCTTCAACATCTTCTTTCTTTGTTATTCCCATTATAAAATAATAAATCCATTATATAATATATAATTTGATATTATTATAAATATGGTACAACCATATTCAGTATTATATCCGTCCTTTGAATGACATGTCACCATACGTGCGTATGTACGACTTACCGTCTCCACGTCGTGGTGTAATTGTTATTAAATATATTATTATTTGGATGAGTATAATAATGATGTGTAATTCATGTAAATAATAAATATAACATGATAATGATTCATTATATATGATATATCATCAATTATATATTATATTAATATCAACAGAATGATATTTTCTCTCGTGCGTACGTACGGATTACCGTCTCCACGACGCGATTAGATTCATTTCAAAGTTCATCATTCATCGACGATTATAAAAATATATATTACTAATAAGTATGTAATATATGACATAATAATTATACTGGAAAAATATATATTTATATAGATAAGTATTTATGTATTTACATATATCTTATTCAATACTATGTAAAAACGGAAACAGCGTTTATGCGTACGTATGGACTACCGTCTCCATAAGCGGTGTTTTCCATTTCATATATACGTCTATTATAAATTTTTATATTCTAAATATATATGATAAATAAATCATGATTTATGTTCTTGAATTATTTAAATCATGACTTATGTGCTACAATCAAGAGTAACAAGTTAAAACACATACGATAAAGAAAGCGATTATTACCCAAAATATTAATATAACATGAAAATTATTATTAAATGGGTAGTATAAAGTCATAAATGAATAATTTATGATATCATAAATATTAATATGGTTCTGGTATAATTTAATAACATACTATAGTCTTCATACATTAGGCTAAACATACCCTCGACTAAAGGAAAGTGCAAGGTAAGGGGTTTTTATCTCACTCCTTATTCCCGTGAGATTCATGCCATATCGCCACTATTACCTTTTGTGTGGTTTATGTACTACCCATAATTGTATTCTATGTGTAATAAATTTTAATTTATTCTTATTTACATATTCATTGTATGATTCCTCTTTCACGGGTTGTATGTTTCGTAAGTTACCAAATTGGTAAGGGTTAATTTCACAATCTCTTTATTATCCAAGGTTGTTTTTACATAAGTATCTACTGGGACATATTTATTATCCATGTCCATGTTTTATGAATGTGTTTTCAAAGGGATGACTTTAAGGGACTTTTTACTAAAACATCATTTCAAATTTTTTAAATATTTATTCTTCTAAATCTTTCTTATTAATGTCCATGTATTCAAAATGGTTTTTTAAGGATTTATTTATATGGACATGAATGTTTTAAAATTTAAATTCCTTTAAAAAGTTTCAATGTGGAATGGGACACTTTGATGAAAAAATGTATTTAAATGAATTCTTTTCCAAATTGTGTGACTTTTAAATGATTTCAAAAAAAGAGATATTTCTCTCAAATAGTTTTGATTTCATCTATGTCAACATCTTTGGATAAATTTTACACTTGTTTGAAGTTGATTTATTATGATACAAATCTTCCATATTGTATTTATGGTTTTGTGATATGTTTGACTATGGATGAGTTATTTTTATTCCATTAATGGTTTATGATTAATGTTTTTTCATTTCATATGCTAGTTTTAATACGAATGTTTTAGTTATATTTCATCCTCTTCTTAAGATGAATGTGTTGGACTAGTATGCTCCGGGTTGGGGTCCGGTTATTAGAGGCACTCCGGGTTGGTGTCCAGTTATTAGAGGCACTCCGGTTTTGTGTCTGGTTATTAGAGGCAATCCGGGTTGGTGTCCTGTTATTAGAGGAACTCTGGGTTGGTGTCCGGTTATTAGAGGCACTCCGGGATGGAGTTCGGTTATAGAGGATCTCCGGGTTGGGTTCAGGTTACAGTTATCCCTTAGGTCTTGGCATGAGGCCTTGACATAGAAATTAACGTTCGGCATTATACATTCCATCATTATGAAAGTGGTTAGTGATATTGCATGTGATTATTCAACTAGTATAATATCCATGTGAATAAGTAAATAATATTACGTCATTTTATTTTTGCCATATTATGCTAAAGATCAAGTTTAAAAGGATTTTGTTGTAGTTAAACATTTCCTTAAATGTTTATGCTTATTTATGAAAGTTTCCGCTGTATTGTTATCCTTACTGAGCATCTGAGCTCACCCCTTTCTATGTTTTATTTTTCCCAAGATTCCAAGAAGTGTATAGTGATTGATATGCAGGGTTAACCCAAGGGAATAATGGCATTCATGAAGGATTATTTATGTTTGTTTTGTATGTTATTATGTGTATTGTAACATTAATGTATGTAATCTATTTTCCAAGACTGCTAAACCGATCGGTCCTTCAAGACATGATTCCTTGTAATCATGCCAATGTATTAAAATAATGCACCAACTCTGGGTAATCGGGGTCAGGGCGTTACACATGGGGTGTTAAAACCTCCCCACCTTAGAACTTATTATTCCCATGAATCATTGGAGGAACTATGAAATCATTACCTGGCCTACTTAGGATGTGATGTTTCATTCAAACGGGAGCATTACATTTCAAAATTATCAATGCACCGTCAAGCATCTGTTTAGGGGTATGGTACATATGATATTAAAACTTGAGCCAATACACGTATCCTAAACTGAATCATCAATATGGTTTTCACAACATCCTATCCCACCGGATACATTATCATATCACCGTATCATTAATCATTCATCCTATGGACCTCTCCACCACATGTTCTAGAATTTAAAGGAAAATTCCAAGTCCTACATCCCCACCATCAGAATTGCCTATTTTAACATGCCCCTAGAATTCTAATGACTCCAATGGAATGAAAATGAGATTAAATGAATTGATGAATCCCAATATATTTCACTTATCTAATTTAATATCGATTTAATGAAAAACAGTTTCAAACTGACATTGGACTTTCTTCATCCCAACAGAGATCCATGAAGATGTTTCTCACTGATGGTATTAAACAAAACAAGAAGAAATATGTTAAGAAAATTCTATCAGACTACTTAAAAAATTATTAGTTTAGACTGCTAGCTTATATCAATTATAAATAGGACCCCCTATCCTAATTAATATCATTTTCACTTCAAAAACATATACTAAATCCCATTATAAGCTTTTGGTGATGTATCTATCCAAATCATTCGTTTATTTTTTCATGCCCCATCTTGAACAAGGGTGTATACCCGATCCATCACACTTAGATTTTTCACTTAAATTTTTTCATGAAATCATGATTAAAGTTCAAGTAACCTCGGAATAATCAATTGTACTCTATGGAGTCTATTAAAATTACTCCATACTCTGGAATTTACAAGTGAGATCTGGATACATGGATGAGATGTCCACGCATCTGAACACTGACTTATCCCAATAACAACCAATTATGATTCAGTCATTGCATGTTAGTTCATCTAAGTAATTCATACTTGAGAACATAAGTATTACTCAAAATTAATCATACCTTTATAAAAAAAACATTCTCTCGAATCTCAACTCCAATGGATTCTACTTATCAAAACATAAAGGGGATTTTAATTTAACTCGGTATGTAACCAACACTATCTCAGAGACTCCAGGATGATATCAATATATAGAACATGGTCATCACTATGATAACATTACACCAATAGGATAAAAATAATTACCAATAAGGCCTAGGAAACATTTTTTTGATGATGTTCTCAGTATGGTTCCAAACCAAACACATTAAACTACATGAAGGAATCGATCAAACCCCCACTAGTAGATTTTCTTGAAAATATCATAAATAATTCTACTGATGCATCATCATTAACAGATAATGATGAATTTACCACCCATGTAATCCAATTATCGCTTAATCAAAACCATTGATTTCCCTCCCTGACAAATAGTGTCTTTAATGGTTTCATACACATCCAACCATTTCCAAATAGTCTCCTCATGGGTTTTCTCTATATACATGGAATGACACACTAAACCCATTTGATTATATGGTTCATGTGTTAGGAGTTTCCTAGTCATCATTTATTGTAAATTGAAATAATTTCATGACACATGTTCCACTGACCAATGACCACGAGCCCTAGATGTGGCCAAAATACCTTTAGAAATTATTAAACCAAAAAGCAAGATAGATTAGCTACTTAAAAGAATGCTATACAAGATTTAATCTAGATGTATGTGTTATGCTCTCAAGATCTATGTTGATTCTCACCATTAACATTAGGCATAAGGACAGAAAAAACTGATTAGTGTGTCAAAACACATGATCCACTATGGAATGCTATCCCAATAATTACGATGAGATATATTTTTTCTTAATTCCAAGGTCATTATACCTCAGATATGACCAGTGATTAGAGTTTAGTAGTTCAAGGATCAAATGATTATCCCTAAAGTCACATAGATGATTTCACTCTTCCATCATCTTAATGAGTATCGTGTGTATTTATGGATACTTGAGATTATATAAACACAATGGCCCATAATTAACATTGTCTAAATTATTATTACCTTTTTCATTCCAGTAACAGATGGAATGACCAAAAGAACTATCCTTGAGCTAAATTATCCCATACCATTGAAAATATAGAAAATGACCTCCAATGGTGTCCTTAAGAAAATTAGGGACATTCACATGACTTACCAAGTGACCGAACATGGCCTAGGCATGTCCAACCAACTTAAAATAAGAACTAAAAGATGATCATTCCCCAAAAAAGGTCAAATTATCGCATGGCTAACCATCCATCCCATGTTTAATTTTTGAACCTAAGATTCCAACTTTGGAAAACTTCCCTATAATGGAATCTCCTATTCTAAAACTCATATCAACCATTTTTTATTCTATATCACCTCTAAGAGTGTTACCGACACTATGATAGCACCTTTCTAAATAATAAAGCATTGACCATAAGAATAGGTCATCAAAGGAATATTCACTAGGATGTACCACCTATTCCTTGGGTTTAGGACAACCTAACAAATGTCGACTGGGATCCATGATAAACATCTATATTCTCATAATATATTTTCAATAATGAACAATGTAAGGAAAATCGTTACTTGAGGTCCCATGATATAAACACCTCTACTTGTTCCACTTAATCCATTTTCATCAATTCACATTTATTTTAAAAAATGAAATTAATTTAAAGAATAGCTAGTGTTAGTCATAAGGAAAATGTGATTTTTACTTCATTTAGATGACACCAAAAGGCAACATAATACATTCATAATAAACATCCTTTAATGATTAAATATTAAGATAAAATCCAACCATATTTTGGCAGTTCATTTTATAATATCTATTTTAACCATCATTTATTTATTCATATGCCTTATCAATTGGATTAGTTATAGAAAATTTCAATTCCAATCTATAGAGGAATACACACTTGATTTTTTAATTAGTATTTTAATTAACTAATTACTCATATAAATAAAGATCAAAATTAGATAAAAAAATATTATAAATTAAATAGGGGACTAGACATGTAAAATGAAACCATTAATATATATGTAAATCCATAGAATCAAACAAAGATACATTAAATAACCATCCCTATATAACATAAACATGCCCTCATTCAGTTAAGTACTAAGGCATATTAAAATAAAAAATAACTAAAAGAGTCCCATTAGTTTGTTCTAGGTTAATCTAAATGAATCCTAAAACATTTTTATCTTTAAAGTTATGTAACACACTTATTGGGTTCATCTGGTAAAAAAATATCATCGTGACCAACCTACTCAAGGTGAGTCAAATCTATCCCCTTACCATAATAGGTCCAAACCAACCTACTTAGGCCGAGTCACATTAAAGTTCTATAAGAAACCAATTCATTTAAAGTCAAAATTACATGAGATTAATATTTATACAATGTTACAAAAGTACATAAATCTGTTATACATTGTTTCTTTTTTATAGGTTTCCATTTACCAATTTATAGAGTGCACATGCACTTAATATATTACAAATTGGCTCCCATTTAAGAGCTACCAGTATTTCCTAGCCCATTAAACCAATGCCGCATAGATCAAACATTTCATGATTGGTCATTTATTGTGCCACCATCATGCTAAATCGGAAAATACTATTTAGGTTGATGCATACACTTTAATAACCAATTTTATATCCAAATTATAACTAATATTTCCAACACAATCTATAAATACATGGAAGTAAGGAAACGAATTACCTAATAATAGGAAGTAATAAATACATGTTAATTAATCATGAAACATGGTTATACCAATCATTAAAACATGATTTATTTGAAATCATTCTAAAAAATTATATAACCATGGAATAAAAATAAAAGTACATATCAATATATCAAGAAATTATAAGAATGAAATCTACATAGTAAGGCAGATGCCTAGAATATAAATCTTTTTTTCCTATAATGATGTTGGTAATTCTACTCCTTATCATACCATGATAAGGGAAAACCACTCTAAATCTCATAAATCACTAATTAGAAAAATTACACAAATCAGTCTTTGTGAATATTAATAAATTATAACATTTAATAACACAATCAATAGTCCTGTCATTATTCACTTTGCCTTTTCCCCATGTGTGTCTTGATCACTTCCAGAGACTTATATTTACTAAATGTTGACACATTCATATTCTACTATCTACCAGACAAAAATAATAAAACAAAAGGGAAAAAAATATAGGATACCACTTATATCATAATGACCTAGGATCCATATAGAGTAATTCCCCTAGATAGTTTTCCACTATTCCTAATGCCCATATCCACATACTGTAACATCCTGTTACCGATCTGACAGGTACATAATGAAACTAGTCTTGATTTTAATTTTTTAATAACTGGGTAGGATTGATAATAAATTGAGATTATGAATATAATCATGATGTCACATTTTTTTTTGAATCCTAGCTTTAATTGGCATTAACCAGTCATTTATGTTGGATACAAGATGTTTTCATGCCGTTTAAAATGGTTACACAATGTATAATGGTTGTTGGGTTTATAACATGAGAATGATTTACACCAAGAAAGTTACATGATGTGATGTAATTTTACACATAGTGAGTTAATTAAAGATCTGTTTTAAATTCAATTTGATGGATTCTCAGTTGTTTCAGAATTTAAATATTTCACAACGGGTAATGGGATTGCACATCATGTAATTCCCCACATTCTAGTTATGTGAAATCAGCACGACCGAACTTATCGCTTTTTATCCTCCCAAAATCCAATTAAATTGAATTGAAGAATATTTAAGGTGATCAAATAGCTCTCCAACTCTTCTGGGTCCTTTTATTTGGTTGTCGGTATTTATTGCGCATGCGGAGTGAATTCTCAAGTAAGCATTCCCATGTTTCCTTTATCGCTTTCTCTTTCTCCTACTTGTGTTTTAATAGATCATCTTGAAATTTATGGATCTACAATCCATGAATTAGGATCTCATTTATAGGTAGAGTTTTGAGGTCATATGCACCTTCATTCCCATTTGGGGGTTTCGTGGCAGGTGTTGAGTTAATGGGAAAAGGTAAGTGATACCATCCTGTTTGGCCAAATTGAGTAGCATTAAATTGGTTGATTTATTTCAGTTGTTGATTTAAATTCAATTTTTTTTAATTAATTTCAATTGGTCTTAATTAAAACCCAATTCCATTAATTTGGTATATTAGAAATGGTTTTGGCATGAAAATTTGGAAAACCCCAAATTCCATTGAATTGGGGTGTGTTCATGGAAATTATATGATTTAAATTGTTTAATTTAAATTATAGATTTGATGGAAACTATTTCAGTTAAACTTTTGAATTTAATTGTGGAAATGAATTGAAAAATTGATCAAAATGGTTTTGAATTGATTTCAATCTTATGAAAATGGATTAAAAATGATTTTGATAGAATCCCAGAGATTTTATCTTGATAAAAAGGCATGTTATGATTAAAAACTCATTTTTGTTTTTGAATGGAAATTTTACTTTTTCAATGGGGGAATTGGATTTAAATTTTAGTTTGAGATATCTTAAAATAAATTTCCTATCATTGATTGTGTAAGAGCACATGCAAGACTTAGTTAGATTGTGAGTTATTTGGACACATTCTAAGATTATACCACATTATAAAACATAAATGTAGTAGGCCACATCCATTAGGAAATTTTTATGAATCCTCTCTTACCAGTGTCGATAGGACATGTGTGTAAACATATTTTCCTGATCAGTAAGAGAGGGTGGAGTCCTATATCCAAGATCGTTCTTACTTATTTGGAAGATTGGCACGTTTCATTCTTATTTATATTTGAGATATAAATTCATTCCAGTGTTGTTAAACTTGTTTACATACAATCTCAATTTATATAAATTCTTTTATGTAAAAAATTAATCCATTGTTTTAGAAATATTCTATCACTTGTAAAGCCTTTTGATAATGTATTTTCCATCATTTGAATTGTATATCATGATCTGTTTAAATATTATTTTAAATGCCAAAACCTATCTATTTACAAATGAGAATCGTTAATTTGGTTAATAAACTATTGGAATATGTTATGGAACCCTTGGTGAGACCATAATGGGATTTTTATCCCTCACTCTACTTGTGCCTTCAGGTGTTTTTATATTATCTCCTTCTAGGATTGAGAAAGGGGAAACAATCCATTGAAGCTACATCCATGTATTGAACCTTGGATTTGGTGAGTTCTTTCAATAGATAATTGGGTTGTTTCCTCTATTTTGGAACTTAGGTTATAGTACCCTAGTCTTGTTTATGCCCTGTTTACTTCTAGTACATTACTCCAAGTGTAGTTTCTTCTAATATTCATACTATCGTTCCACTTTTACTTCTGCATTGTTAGTGGAAATACTATTCCCACATTCATTTTTTATGATGTCAGGTGCTAGTATCTGAACCATGGGGATCGGGAAAATTTTTTCAACCTTTTTCATGGTTGGCTCTATTATCGGGTTACCAGGGTACATAGGATAGTTCGTGATAAAGTGGTATCAATGATCCAAGTTCACCTTTTTTGTTGAGTTGATTTGAAGTTGTAAATTATTGTCATGACATAGGAGGTAGTGGTGATTCAGGTTCTAACCGTATCTCACTAAAATGAGCCTTAACTCACTAGGGGTGGATAGGGAAAGATGTATTATAGATTAGTTCTAATATTTTTCCTATTTTAGATTGGATAGATTGAAATCCAAATCCTGAATGTTCTTTCAATTAGAATTAATTTTCCTTGTTTCTCTATTTGTGTATAAATTTTATGTCTTCTTTGTTTACTATTGATGTTATGTAGCATCAATACTCTATGAAGATGTTTGAATTGGATCTAGGAGGAAGGAACAACAGAACTATAGTGAGAAAATCCTCTAGTATTCCTGAATATGGAAGAGGTGATCATGTATTTTGTCCAAGATTTGGTATAGGAACCACCTACATTCCTCGTTCAGGCTCTAACTATGAAACCTCATAGGATGTTCTTAAAAATCATTCTCAAGAGTTCATTCACCATAAGACACCATTTTTCAAAGGCTCAACTGATCCTCAACTTGAAGAGGGATTTTTAGGCAGGATAGATTTTCTATTTTAGTTCTTAGATACACCAAACGAGATCAAGGTGATGTGTGACACATTCATACTAGAGGGACCGAGCAGAAGATGGTGGGACACGATGGTGATGATGAAAGAAGATCAGGTATTGTAATGGAAATACATCATGTTTCTTTTTAATGAACAGTTCTATCCAGACTCAATTGTGTTTTCCAAGGATATGGAGTTTTTCTAGATTGAAAAAAGATGATATAACCGTGATTGAGTACTCAAGTATCTTTACTAAGATTATACAAATTCCACCTGATATTTTATCTAATGAGATAATTAAGGCTCTACGGTTTGAGTTGTGACTTTAATTATATATCATTTTTAGTTTTTCTTGCTAAAACTGCCCACTTATACTAACGTGATGTATAGAGTGATGATGGTTGATATGGATCTAGTTGGTAAGTTAGGGGTGATGGGAGTTCCTTTTCTCTCAGTGGAAGCATGAGTTCCATCATGGGAAATCAGAATCATGATTATTCCCATGGAAGTTCTCAACTGTAGGATCATCTAGAAAACTTACAGTGCCTAGAAGAATTCCTTTTATTTTCTATCAGTGTGGAAAACAAGGAAATTATAGGAGGGGTTTCACTTAAGCACCCAGGAGATATGGATACTATAGACATTCAGGGCACTTATAGTTATTCTTCCTTACTATTTCTACTCCATATAGTGGAATAAGATCTTCAGATCCTCTTAAAAATATGGTTAAATAAAATGATTCACGTATAAAAGGGTTCTAGACACAAGCATCTAGAACAAAGCGTCTTCACGTAGTAGAAGATTCTCTAGAGATAATAGATATAGGTCCAGTGCCTATAAGAGGTATCATTACTATAGATTTTCCATTATTAACTACTCTATTTGATCCAATGCAGCTCACTCATTTATTTCAACCCATATTATAAAAATTATTAATATTCATATAGATATTTTACCTTTTAAAATGAAAAGTTCTACCCCCCTAGGTACAGAGAGAGAGAGAGTAAGGTATTCATAGTCCCTCTAGTGTTTTCTCTATATCTAATGTCGATCTTACATGGAGCTTTTTATCTCGTGACATGAATCCCATTGATGTCATTTTTTTGGATAGATGGGCTCATTGCCAATAAATCCCAGATCGAATTTTATCTTTGACAAGTCTTCTTTACTACACCTAATGGTGTGAATCGTGTCTTCCAAGGTGAATGGGAGCCAAGGTTAGGTAGATCCAGGAATTATTATCCAGAGTTGGGAAAAGTGATATCCATTTTTTTATTTCATCTAGAGAGGTAATCTTTGATTTTTGATCTCCCTCCACTCATCATTGAGTTTACTGATGCGTTTCCTTTTAACTTATTTGGTTTTTCAATTTTTACGGATGTTGATTTTTTCATTGAATAAATTTCTGGAACACAACCAGTGTCTATTCCATCTTATGGAATGGAACTAGGTAAAGTGAAATATCTGAATTTCCAGTTACATGATCTTTTAGAGAAACTATTTATATGCCTGAGTGTGTCACCTTGATCGTCACCAATTCTCTTTTCCAAGAAAGCTAATGGTTTTCACCATCTATGTGTTGATAAACAAAATATCAATTGTGTAACGATAATGAAAAAGTATCCATTCCCATAGATTGATGATCAATTTCATCAGTTAAAGGATACAAGGTGGTCCTTAAAGATTGACCTTCGATCTTGTTACCATCAATTGAGGATAAAATCATCCAACATTTTGAAAACTTCTTTTCAGATAACTTATGGTAAGTATGAGTACCATGTTATTCCCTTTGGTCTAACCAATTCCTGTATACATTTTTATGTATTTAATGAATAGTATTTTCCATGAGAATCTTGATACCTTCATGGTTTCCATTGTGGGTGACATCCTTTTTACTCTATGTCTAAGGAGGATCATTTGATTCATATAAGAATAGTTCTGAGTCTATTGAGAAATCACTAGCTTTATGCCAATATTTTGAAATGTGATTTATGGATTTGTGAATTGAACTTCTTAAGAGGTTATTATTATCAATTTATTAAGGTATTCTCAAAGTTTTATTATCTTATGACCATGCTAACTCAGATGGGAGTAATGTTTTCATAAAATGACAAATGTTAGAGTTCTTTTGTTGTGTTGAAGTGTCTTCAAACTACTGCATCGGTGTTAACTCTTTCAGAGTCTAGGTAGGGATACATGGTCTTTTATGGTGCATTGGGTTTAGGATTGGACTATTTACTTATGCAAGGAAATCATGTCATTGCCTATGGATCTTTTCATCTTAGTCCTCATGAGAAAAATTATCCTACCCCTGGTCTTGAACTTATATTTGGGATGCACACACTTACGAGTTTGCGACATTACTTTTATGTAGAATGGTTTAATATGTATTCAAACAATAAGATCTTGAGTTATATATTCACTAAAAATTATTTTAATCTCAACCATAGGAGTTGGATGGAATACCTATAGTATTTTTATTTAAATGTTTTCTACACAATAGGGAAAGAGAATGTCATTATAGAGGCTTTGAATAGGAAACTTCTAACATGGGAAGTGAAAGAATCTTTGAGAGAGTGGAATTTGATGGCTCTAATTTCCCAGTTTCATATTAGTGTCTAGGAATTAAGTGATGAGGTTTATTTATCTAGTATTCAATTGAAATCCTCTCTTATCGAGATTATTCTTCGGGATCAGTAGATTGATGATGAATTCCATAAAATTAGAGATTCTCTTTATAGTGGGGAGATATTTTCCCAGTGGTCATTCTCCACAAAGGGTGTTCTATGTTATCGGAATCACTTAGTTGTGTTGATAATGGAAAGGAAGGATGTGATGATGGGTTTGTCATAATTCCCAGTGGGTTGTGCACCCAGAAACCACTATGATTTTCTATGACATGCAAAATTATATCTGTTGTCTAGGTATGAGACGAGACGTTTTTGAGTTCATTTGTCAATGGTATACATGCCGACAGGTTAAGGCAGATAATTAGAAAACATTGGATTTACTTCAGCCACATCTATTCCCTACTTGGGAGTGGGATAAGATCTCTAGGGATTTTGTGTTTGTGTTTCCTCATACCCATATAAGGAAGAATTAAATATGGGTTACGATTGATAGGCTGACCAAGCCGGGTCACTTAATACCCATTAATTATACATCCAAACATGAGGAGTTAGTAAACTATATGTGAAAGGTATTTTTTGTTTTCATTGAGTTACATATACAATAGTTTCTAATAGGGATATATGACTATATTCTCACTTTTATAGAGGCATTCAGGAGGAACTATGATCTAAGGCCCATTTGAGTATATCCTAATATACATAATCAGATGGCCATATATATATATATATATTAAGGATATGATTTGTGCTTATGTTCTTGACTTTGTGGGGGGTTGGGATGATCATTTAGGGCTGGTTGAGTTTTCATATAAAAATAGTAGTCAGTCCATGATCAGAAAGGATCATTTTGAGGCCTCGTATGGTCGGCCTTGTAAATCATTTTTTTGTTGGATAAAGATTATAAAAAGTTCCTTGGTGGATCTAAGTTTAATGTAAGAGACAAAAAAAATGATTTAGTTGATACGTCAAATAATGTTGATGACATAGAGTAAATATAAATCTTATGCTTATCATCATCATAGAACCATGTATTTTTCAAATGGTGAAAAGGTGTCCATGAAATTTTCACCCTTGTTGGATCATCGATGTCTTGGGTGGTAAGGGATGCTTGCTCCTCATTTTGTGGGATCTTTTGAGATGGTTTAGCTGGTGGAGAATGTTCCGTATCATTTAGCACTTCCACAATATATGATGTTAATACATAATGTATTTCATGTATCTTCTCTCCAAAAGTATCTTCCTGAACTATATAATATTTTAATCTACAGTGATGCTAAAGTTGAACGTGATTTATCTATAAATGAACACTTATTTATGATAGTTGATTAGCAAAAAAAGGTATATCATGGGAGGATGATACCATTTGTTCATGTTATTTGGCTGCATGGTTCTGATTGTTAGGAAACTTGGGAACATGAGGCACCAATGAGAGAATAGTGGCCTTATATTTTTCACATGGAAGCTTTTTCATAGTCTTGATATAGATAGAATGTTTTTATAGTGGGGAGGTTGTAACATCCCATTACCGATCTAAAAGGTATGTCTTTAACCTTTTCATGGTTTTCTTTTTCTTTAACTAGGTAGGGTTAATAATGATGCAATATGATACCTATAATGGTGATGTCATAGATTTTTGGACTCTCAACTTTAGCTATCTTTGACCGGTCATTTCTATAGGATGAAAGAGGTTTTCAGACCATGTAACTAGGTAACGCAACATGTAATGGTTGTTGGGTGCATACCGTGATAAGGGTTCACTCCATGAAAGTTACATGACATGAAGAGTTTTTACACATCATGAGTTAATTAATTATCAGTTTTTAATTCAACGTGATGGGGTTTCCAGTGGTTATGGAATTTAACTATTTCAAAACATGTAATGGTATTATGCATTGTGTAATTACCTACATGAATATTATATACAAGAATCATATTTGAAATCCTTACTTTCATCCTCCCTATATTCATTTCCCTTGACCTAAGCCTATCTTAGGAGATCTTGGAGCTCCCTAACCCTTCTGGGTCTTTTTTTCAGTGTTCCATAAACATTTCACTTGTGGTATGAATTCCTATATAAGTGTTCTCTTGTTTTCCTCATCTCTTTCCTTTTATCTTCTTTGGGATTTAATAGATCATCTTGATATTGATGGATCTACACTCCGTATTGTTGAAAATATTTTCTAGGTTTATTTTTAATGTCTTCTTCACCTTCTTCCTCATTTGAGGGTTTTGTTGTTGGCATTGAGTTTCAGGAAAAAGTTAAGTGATTCAATCCCATTTGGAAAAATTGATTAACCTTAAATTTATTGATTTATATCTGTTGTTGATTTAAATTCAAATTTTTGAAATTATAATCTTTTTGTTTTTATTAAAACCCAATTCCATGGAATTTATATATTTGAAATGGGTTTGGCATAAAAATTGGTAAAATAACCAATTCCATTGAATATGCGTGTGTTTATGGAAATTGTTTACCTTAAAATTTAGATTAAATAAAATTTATATATATTATATTGTGGAAATGAATTTTGAAATTAATGGAATTGGTTTTGAATTTATTTAAAAAATTTTAAAATGGATTAAAAGATTTTATAGAAACCTAGTGGTTTTATCTTAGTAAAAAGGCATGTTTTGATTAAAAACCTATTTGGTTTTTTCAATGGAAAATTGGAATTTGAGATTGGGTAATGCTATTTAAATTTAATTTTAATCAGTCCTAAAATAAATTTCCCATCATATATTGTGTATGATAAAATGAAATTTTTAGGTATATTGTGAGTTATTTAGAAACACTTTACGAATATAAAATGTTCTAAAACATAATTGCAACAAGTCACATCCCTTAGGCAATGGTGATGAGTCCTCTCTGGCCATTTTCTAGAGGAAATGTGTGCACTCATATTCTTGTTATCACATAGAGCATACAGAGTCATATAGATAGGAACCTTCATACCTATTTGAAAGATGACCATGTTGCACTCTTGTTTATATTTGAGATATAAATGTACGCCAATGTCATTAAACTACATTAAATTAACTATGAATTTATATAAATTGTCTTATTTTAATTTTTTTTTTGTTCAAGTAATTTTTTTAGAAATATTCCATCACTTGTAAAACATTTTCAAAAATTATTTTCAATCATTTCAACTGTATAACATGATTTGTTTAAATAAGATTGTAAATGAAGAACTATTTACTTTAAAATTGAAAGCATTCCATTGGTTAATCTGTTATTTTAATCTGTTATGGAATCCAAGGAGAAACCCTGCAAGGATTATTATCTCACACCCTACTTGGTCTTTCAGGTGTTTGTAATTTATCTCCTTACAATTTCAATCTATGGGAAAGGATATCTTGGAGGTGGATCCCAGTGTTGAACCTTGATTTTTTTTTTGAGTTGTGTCCTTAGGGAATTGGTATGTTTCCTCTGTTTTGGTACATGAATTATAGTACATTGGGATTTTTTATGATCTTTTTACTTTTGGAACATTACTCATAGTGGATTTTATTTTGATATGCATACAGTCGTACTTCTGTTAGTTCTTCATTATTAGTTGAAAAATATTTCGCACTATCAGTTTCTATGATTCCAGTTGTTATTCGTTGACCTGTGGGTATCAGGAATGATGTTTGGGAAATTTCAGGGTCAGATCAGTTATCGGGTTACCAGGGTACCTGGCCTAGTTCATGATACATATTCTAGAGTTTTCCATCTATAAGTGACATTATAATGATGGTATAAAGGGGAGACTACATCCTCATGATCAAATTAGTACATTGGTATAATAAAAAACAAATCAAACAATAGTATAAGAATCATAAATAAAGGATAATGTAGTGGAAGACAAATATAATAAATGATGAGTTTTCCAATTCCAAATATAAAATCATCTATGCATGTTTAGATGATGCTATAAAATCTAAACAGTAGATAGACAACATGATGTACAATATTGAACAGTACATGTATAATGAAAATGAAAAAAAGGTCCCATGGGATGACTCTTTATGCATTCTGGTCTTTGGCTCAGACATGTGCTCCTAAGAAACCTTCTAAAAAAGAACAACACAATCATAATCCATAATACTTGAAATTGAAAACCTGTCCTATGTTCGAGTACCCTAGTTCAATGGCTACTAAAATAGGGTGTGAGATATACTATTTAAGACACCACTAATTATGTATAAATACATCCTTTTTGTTTTTATAAAATATTTTAATGCGTAGTTCCAAAATATTGGGAAACAAGTAAATAAAAACTATTCATGTCGGCTCGGGCTCCTCATGGTAACCTGGATGATCATACCTTTGTAGGTATAAGTTTTAATGTCTTTAAACACTTACCATTATGTTTATATATGAATATGTAAGATAATTATATTCTTATATATTCATGCACTGATATGGACTTCAGTTTTAAGGCCAAGGTACCCAACTGTGGATTAATTGTAATGATTTTCAATTTTAATTAAGGGATGTTATGTATAATTATCATAAGGTAAGAGATTTCATGTCCAGTATCAAATTATAATAAGGGTTAATTTTTAAAAAATGGGACATAATCTCAAGCATCTAATCAAGGGATTCAATTAGTCATGTATGACATAAAAATAAGGAAGTACTTCTAAACATATGTAATAAATAAACATGTAATATAGAATACTTACATCATATGAGGTCATCCAAGGAGTCCTGTTATGAGGGACCTGAGTATCACTTAAGGAGTCACATAATGCTATCAATTTATTGTCACATACATTTCATTCTATGAAAAGGAAACCCAAGTATCAATTGTAACATAAAACTACCCTATTATGTCATCCTTGGAACTCCATAAAAAAAACTCACGTATCTCTTAGTGCATGTGGAAAAGATATGGCCTATGATCCCATCCAAGGTGTTTAGTAAATTTGAAACCAATTTATTGAATGTGTGTAATATATTACAAGTAACATCTAATTCCATCCAAGAAATCCCATATAAGAAACCCTAGTATCCCTCATGGTACCTATAATCTCAAAATCCTATGAACATGTCTAATTAATTCTGTAAAGAGTATCCCAAGTATCACTCAAGGTATAAAAAAATTCATCTAATCCTATAAATTTAATTACTAAGGACACCATGACCATAATAATTCCCTACCATAATTTAATTATATAATTGGATCATTCCATATTAATAAGTAATTGATTTTTCCATGGTAAAAATCCTTACCTTTCATCATTTGAGATATCCAATATAATTAAAATAAATATTTTTATCACTTCACATAAATTTTAAGGAATTAAATACTCCAATTAATAATTTGGTAATAGCCTTGGTAAATCCATTCCTTATGCATCCAAATAAATTATATCTATCCATTTTATTTATAAATGATGGATATAACATATTACCAATAATTGAAGTAAATTGAGTGAGTCATCCTCTCTACCTAGGGTTCATTTAATTCCATTAAACCATTTCTTTTAGATAAATGTAAGTTGACATGGTCAAGTGGTGATTTTATTCCAATGCTAATGAGTAAGGGTCATGTCACATAAACAATGCACCCAAGGGGTGGTTTACGTTGAGGTGAGAAACTTCTATGGTGAAAATTAGATACCGAAATTCTCTGCAATTCAATCCATTAGGTTTCACATAATTAATTTCAAATTTTATAGAATAACATGTAATTTCAGGTGTGATAAAAAATGGTGTATTGTATAAAGTGGTGATACATCAATAAAAAATAGGTAGACCCCCTACATCATACTTAGGGCATCCTTCTCATCTAATATAGAGCCATGAATTGAGTTGGCATGAGAGAAATTGAAGAAACAAACAAAGTCATAGAAAATAGGGTGAACTATCTCACATGGAGATAGAATATGAGATGGTGAGGAAAAAATGAAAAAGAGAAATTGGAATGAAGATATTACCAATATGCACCCGATGATATTAATTATGGTATTGGATGAGGGATATAGCTCTATTCCTATGATAAAAGTGGAGGAGTTCCCTCATTTGGGGGAGGTGTTTCATGAATTTAGGGTAGAAAAATGGTGGAAATTCCTTTAAATATAGAAGATTAAAAATATTGATTTAACCCTTTTTTAAATCCTCATGGATAGCCCACATGGTTTATCAAACCCAATGCCAACTGCAGTGTCCTATTGTCCAAGGTACAGGAACCTCGCATGGTATGGATGCAGTGTTTGAAAAAACCATGTGTGTCACTATGTGTAGCTACTAGTTTTGTTGCACTAAGGGTGTGGTCTAGGTGCATGGTTTGGGAAAATCATTTACATCCCATTAAGGTCACCCCATGGACACCTTGACTACATTTCAAAACCTCTAGGGACCCAAAAATGGTTCAAAAAGATAGTGTTATTCAATAAATGGTGCTTCTCGATTCACCTTCACTATTAAACTTACATAATTCCAATAGTTCACCTTATGCTCCCTTTCTAAAAACTAGATTTTTAGGTGCATAACACCTCTTTA
The DNA here is from genome assembly GCA_963277665.1 of Viscum album. Lineage (NCBI taxonomy): Eukaryota > Viridiplantae > Streptophyta > Magnoliopsida > Santalales > Viscaceae > Viscum > Viscum album. The sequence goes on along the minus strand of OY728119.1, from coordinate 1,055,229,356 downwards.
ACTCATGTGAAATATTGAGAAACCACTTGCACACACACAAAAAATTTAAGTGTTCCAACACTTGGATTCATAATCTAATCCTAGATAAAAAATAGTCTGGTCAACTAAATAAAAAATTCTCAAAAAAATATTTGAATTTTGAACCCGGTTAAAAACACGAGATGTTATATATGTCACCTTCATCAATCAAATGCCCCCAAATACATCCATTTTATCACATGACACACCATTGACAAGCAGAGAAACCATACAGAAAAATTATAAAGTTCCATCAAGGGAACCATTATCAGTAATTCGATTCCTTGATGGAAAATAAATGGGAAAATACCAAAAGTATTTTAAAATAAAGAATAAAATATAGAAAATTAGGTACCCTCATGTGATGAAAGGTGGTGTTGTTTTTTATAATAAGGGGTTTATGAAACTCATGTGATTAGATCATTGAACATGATAATTACCATCAGTAATCTAGTTTGGTCCCATGAATGGACTCTGGTAGATTAGTTTGATCCCACGAAGGACCCCAGATAAGACCCCCTCGATCACATGAAATCCTCTTCAACTAGCATCTTGGTATTGAAAATACACCCTAACATGTCATACTGATCAGTTTAAGCAACTTTACATGTCTATTTTATAAAGTGATATTTTTTGGTAAAGGATTGGGTTTGTTAAATATTCCAATGATAGAGTGATCTTGTGGTTTCTATTTATTAAGAGTAAAAAATGATGATTCCCTAGATGAATTATGTCCATTTCATGATAATCATGTGATGCACCGCTAACTGAATACCATATCTAAAATATATGTTTCATAAAAGGAAGTGTAGAACTAGAGAGGTGAGTCTTATAAATTTCTCCCCATCCGAACAAAAAAACGCAGACATAAATGGGAGTGCATAAGCAAGAGAAAACATATTGGGCAGAAAACCATGAAATTGAATGTGTATTATACATGGTAAATGCATAGAATGACGTAAGGGTTACACAAAATGTGTATATTCTTCAGGTGGTCACATAATTGATCATGATAAGTTATTTCATTATGTTTTTTGGATTATGTGATAGAGTTTTCATTTATCGACATAGTCCCATGAAACCTCAACAATCTGATTCTTCAAAATCATTGAGGTATATATTCAATAATGTATGAAAATAGATGGATTACTTATGCAATAATGGTTATACTATTTTTCATACGAAGGATTCATACACTTCGTGTGACCTATCCAAATCAGGATACTATAGCCAGGTATGTCATCATAGTCATGTGATTTCTTCAATACATTACATCCAAATCATATAGAATCCCTCCAACAAGTCAGTCGGATCACATGGTATCCATCCAATATGTTATATCTAATCATATGACACCCTTCGGAATGTCTAAATTGATCATTAGATAGACCATTGACATGGAATCCCTGGTCACATGTAACAAATGTGCATTTCATCATTGATCATGTGAATGCCCCATGAAAAATTCTGTTGAATCAGGAAAAATCCCTCTGACATGTCTACATCATTAATGTGAAAAACCTTGAACATTTAATCATTGTAATTAATTTTCCACTAGAAAAATCAGCTAGATCACATGGAAAAAATTCTAGTATTTGTCTCTAAATCCTAAACCACATCAGAAACAGTAAATGTTAAGACATCCTCATACATGTTAAGGAGACTACCAGGGCACATCCAAGAGACATCCCTATTAAACTCTGTGGACTCTTATTCCTTTCCAAATAGAATGATCAGCATGTATTATTATTTACTAATATCTAATTGGGTGTCCACCTCAGTATATATCCCTCCCTATTTCAGATACTGACCCATGGTAACTAAACTCTCTTGTGGTTTTATCAATCTTCCTCATCCATCAGCAGATTGAGATGCCAATTGAACTTAGAGGACTCTATTTCATGCTATAATCTTGATATATTGGTTATATTTCTATGTCATTCTCTCTATAAAAAACACCTTATTGGGACACCCCAGTGCATAATCCCCATGTCTATATATGGTGAGTCTAATCACTTTTTTTTCTCTTTTCTCTCTCACCGAGCATGACTCACCTGGGCTTAGGGATTTTAAACATTCATAACAATGGAATCATAAGTTTCCCCCAGTCAAGGAAACCTTAGTGTGTAAGCCATGTTCTGTTTCATGATATGACTTCTCCCATACAAAGAAATCCACCTCAGAGGTATTTCCTAAAGGCCCCTCCATATTGGTAAACCTTTGGCCAATAACCCTCATTGGCATTAATTATCTACCACCTCACAACATCAATTTGAGGGAGTATTGAACTATAATGACTCTGATTCCTAATATAATATGGATATGTAGGACACCTACCTATAGATCATGATCCATACTCGGTACGTAAGTGCCCCCATATATGTCCATTACACAATATGTTTAACTCTATAGTTTTGACTTAAATTAACTACATGGGTTTTTATTCCTATTATAAATGGGATATGTTTGATTCCTCATGAAGGATCAATCCCATACTAGAAATGCCAATCCCATCCTAGGTAGAAGTAAAATCCAAATTTTCTAGTTATATGAATTAAAAAATTAATCTACCCATTTGTAAAAAATAAATGGAAACATATGGGGATCCTTGGATATATACAGATGACCTCATTAATAGAACCCACTTTAATCACAAAAGGATTCAACACTCGATCATTTTATTAGGGTAAATAATCTTATGTATGGATTTGGAAGATATTCACAAACATACATTTAATCTATAATATTGTCCTATAATATGTAATAATTCCCCCCAAAATGGTTTTATGATCCTACCCTCCCAACATCTTGACCAATGTGATTCCCAAAGGGTCGTTGGGTTTCAAACCCTAAATGACCACCTAAATTCAAAAATTATTCATGTACATTATTATGGATGTCGTAATCATTGGGAATTTCTATGAAAGATGAAAATGGTAAACGATATGTGAAAGATTATGAAACCATACATGAACCCCCCCCCCACAATTAATCATCGAAGACCATATAAACCCAAAGGAAACAAAAATGGTGAACGCATTGTAAAATAATGGAATTGATAAATAAATGAATCATTATATGTATTGGGAATCATGTATCTAAAACAAGGAGACCAAACCATGTATTTTTAAGTAATCAAGGGGTAAAACCAATCATACCATTTCTCAAATAGGAAAAACATTTCATTAAAGAAACAATTGGCAAGTGATTTTTACAATTTGAATAATTTAATCCAACAAATAATGTATTGAAGTATCAGAGGTAGATGTCATTTAAAATTTTGAACTTTGAAATCAGTTATGATTTGAGAAAAAAGAAAATTAATTAATTAAAATTTGATTTTGAAATAAATATTATTATTTGGTCTGAAAATAAATGTTGGTATTGAGTTAAAACCAATTTCAAAAAATATTTTTCGGCATGTAACCATTATTTTGAATCAAATAAATTTTAAGCTTAAAACACCATTTAAAAATTATTTTTGGAAGATAAGGAAATGGGAAATGGAAATATGGGTGGTGAATTGGATTTCAAAAATTAATGAAATAATTGAAAGAAAATTTTAAAATTCAAAAAATTTGAATAGATAAAGATAAGAAAGTAATGAAATAATTCTTAGTATAATTTATAAATTCATTAAGTATTAAATATATAATATCAATTTATACTGAATGAAAAAAAAATTACTTACTTTATTGATATATATATATATATATATATAATTATGTAGAATGACGTAATGGTAAAATTTACCTAAAAGGGATTTCACAATTTGATATGGAGTTCATAAATATAGCATTTAGGGCCCCTGCATCTCTACCCATCAATTTGGGACATATGTATTCCCTATATTTTACCATGGTTTCAATGGATAACCAATAAAAAATATCCATTATTTTAATAGAGACCTATGAAAAAAAATCAATGGTTTTAATGGAGACCATGGATCTACATCTCTTTGTTTAAAATGGGATCCAAGAACCAAAGGTATTATGTGGTTTTAAAAGAGATGATTTGATCTGTGTAAGTCCAATACAATTTTGATCAAAAATAACTTTTTAATTTTTGTAATGATTGATATATATACATATATATATATAGTTAAAAATGCGGGAGACTATTTTATTTGTAAAAGATTGTTTCCTCTTTCAGATTGGGTTTAGAGATTGTAAGAGGACAGTTTTGATTCCAGTACAGAGCCTCTTCACAAAAAACAATTGTTAAGATCTAAGAACCCTAGATTTTTTATTTAAAGATCACATGACATCATTAGATGTTTTTCAATTAATTGGGTCAATCCAAAGAAATATAGTGTCTGTTAGGTGAGTTTTTATCATCATAAATGTAGCCTCAGATCTTTTGGCTCAACACCATACCCGCTAGCCTCCAACAGGTAATAGATAGTGCTGCTGTAGACTGATAATCACTATCTACAAACATTGGCTAGATAGTGAGGGTACCAACCTGAAATTTGATTGTTTATTTATTTTTAAATAAATATTATCTATTTGATTGGTTTTTGAACACACAACCCCAATCTAAAATGAACTGTAATATAAATTTCTATTATAACCTAACCATTAAATTGTTGGGTATTAATATGATTAAGTAAATAAAGAAAATTATATTTTTTACACATTTATATAATATATTAATTTGTTATCAAATTAATAGAAATGTAAAAAAAATTAATGTAAAATAATTTTTTTTCTAAAAACCCATTTTGATGCACATAATGTCATTTTATTTTGATAACTAAAATTAATCACTATTATAGAATGATTTTAATTAAATTAATGTATATTTATATTAAATAAAATGTTTTATAATTTGTCTATTATTTTTTACAAGGCTGGGATAACAAAGAATCCAGATCTATGATTATAAACTATATTTAAAAAAAATTACATCATGTATTGTATTCTTAATTTAAAATTAATATTTTCCAATTTTGGAAAATGTTTTTGAAAAATTGATATTTATTTATAAATAAATATTTCCAAAATATCATATAATAAATTTTTTATTATTTCTCGAAGACGTGTAGTTTTTCAATGTTTAATGAAAAATTACTAATTTTTATTTTAAATTTTCTATCAATTTAAATTATTTAAAGAAAATAAATTTTTTAAATGGAATTAAAATAATAACTAGGTCAATTTTGTTATGATTAATCCAATTTATTTCATTTGAATCAATTTTATATTGAATTTTTATATTGAACTTTTTATAATTAAGAAAACATTTTCTTTAGGACACTATTTATCATCACATTTCTGGGTTTAATTTAAAATTAAATTATACCAAATCTATGAATTGAATTTGAAAAAATGGGTCATTTTTTTGGAATAATAATAATTAATATTTGGTAATATGATCAACATAGTATTTGGTCATATATATTATCTATATGGTGTATAATTATCAGGAAAAAAATCACACGTGCCAATGAAATTCTTTCATAACATAGACCATATCCCCCCAAAAGGGATATTATAGGTTATTAGTTCATTTATTTATATTTATTCATTTTTCAAGAGGAAAACATTGCACATAAAAATAAGACTGCCATGTACAAGCCCTATAAGGTCAATTTCACTTTTAGAGTTCATGTACCCAAGCCATCCTTGCATGCCCATGCATGATCCATCTCAACCAATGTCACTACCTTTGCATCTCTCACAAAGATAAAAAACCAATAAACCCTTATGATCCAGTAAATGAAAACCTTATCTATCTCTTTCATCTGAAACACTACCCCATGAACCCACATCATAACCCTTTCATAGTCTATTCTTCCCATCCTCTTGTGATTTTCACCACTTCATTATTTCTGGATACCGGAAGACATCATGTCACCAGCATTGAGAAGATGTCATCTTGTTCTTTTTCCATCCTCAGGAATGATGCCCCTCAAACCAACCTTTATCCCATATAGTTTCCAATTCCCATATAATTTTGATATTAACATTCTTGTTTTTCTATATCGTTGAAGATGTACTATCCCTCATCGTTCCACTATACGGGGAAACTGAAACACCATCCCATCTAGAGGAACCACCATAGTTTCTCACGTCATGTGATCTCATCCCAAATTAAATTCCATAGTATAAATATGATATGGGGGGTCTAACTCTTTCTATATATATGTGAATCAATCAACTGAAACCACTTTGGTACAGACTATTTCACATTTTTTTATAATGAATAGTAAAATAGTAATAATATGTTACCGTGATAAAGGTTAAATAGTTTTACCATGGGTTAATCTACAAATACAATGGATAAAATGAAATTAAAACTTTCTAAAACTATATTGGTTGGTTTTATTTCTACCATACCCTTTTCATCTTCTAATATGAGTTATTTTGGATCCATTTTTCTAAAAAGTGTCATTATATTATTTTAAAATGTTGAAAAATTTTAAGTGTTCCACTCAACACAATTATAAAAAGGACCTCCTGTACTCTATTTATCAATCCACTTTATCAATTTATCTTGAAAAAACACAACCAAAATCTATCCAAAATACTTATCCATGTTCTAGAGCTACTGCTCTTCCCAAAAAACCAATTCTAGGGTCCTAAATAAGAGATCCAAAAATGGTTTATCTAGGTCAAGATAATTGTCTCCTCCAATATCTTTTTTTAATACCTATTTTATCATGGTCAGTTATGTCTTGATAATTTCAATATAATTACATTATTATCTACCATATACTTATATTTTATCATGTTTAATTCATATCTTACATCCATATCCTCTATAATTAAATGGGATATGAAACTTTATATCATTTGTATGGATTACTACTACCTTGCGATCCGATGTAATTAATATTCAATAACCACCAATTACAGCAAGATATAATAATGTATTTAATATATATATATATATATATATATATATTATTTTTGGTGTAATTATACTTCTTGAATTATAATATCATTAATATATCAATTTTTTAACATTTCTGAGAATATGGTCTCACCCTTTCTTATATTTATTTTACCCATGTTATGAAGAAAGGTATTATGTTTTTAATGTCTAAAAATGGTTCTATTAGTGATGAACTTACTCGTAGATGATGTATTTTACTTATTAACCCATTTATTTATATACCTAGGTTCCCAAGGGAACTAGACCTTTATTATTCTAACATAGATTGTAATGATATTTATTTTAATATTCATATAATAATATGTAATATTTATTTTTGAAAAGTTATAGTTTCTATAGTTGGTATCAAAGAAATGTTTAGTTATCGTTTTGAAACTAGTAATATGAATCTTTATTAAGAACCCTTAGGATAATATTACATAGAGTATAATTTATTATTTTATTATAAGGAATGGATTTTTTTGTTCCTAGAGAAACATCCTTATATGGATACTAAAAGTGTGTGTGATATTGGAACAAATTCATCTTGGGTTTACAACCACAAATATAGTTGGTCATGTAGATCAAATCTATCATTATGGTGCACAATGTGTGTTCCCTTACTATGAAACTGGTTTGAATCTCCTTGGGGATATTCATATATTATTTGAAATTTTATTTATAAACCGTCTTGAGTTATTTGAATAGATAATGATCATGAATGACCTAGGTAAGACATAATGTGTCATGTATTTAAAATAAGGTGTTAGGATTAGAACACTAGATAGGTTTTTTTTCATAATTATTTTTTCCCACTATGATTATTATTTGTTGCGCTATTATTTTTATTTTTATTCATTGGATGAAATCTGAAGGATCTATGTTAATGCTGAATGTAATAGAAAATTCATTGATAGTCCTACTAAGATAAAAAATTATTTGGGATATGGATTGTAAAATATAATTTTAATTCCAACATAACATTATTGGGATATGATTCATGATTAGCTTAAAATGATAATAAGAGGGAACAATATTCTACAAATTCCATCATGAGGAAATTTCCAACTTCATTTAGTAGATCTTCTAATCCAATAGTTTCTAAAAATGGATCAGTTAAATTGAAAATATATTTTTCATTGTCTGTTGTTGAAAGCATGCAACCTTATTTTTAGATGTTTAATGTTCATAAAGAGATATGAATTTAAGAGAAAAATTTTAAATAAGAACTTCTCTCATGTTCTTAGTATAGAAATGGAGAAGGAATTACTTGAGACTAATTAGAAGGATGATGAATATCTTGGTAGATATGAGAAATATTTCACAACACAATAAAGTTATTCTTCTAGTATTATCATCCAACCTAAATGTAACGTTGATCAGTTCATAAATGGGATTAGAACTAAGTCTCAAAATAGTGTTATCTATGAGGGACTTCATTAGCTATGAATAAATTATTCAATGTGCTATAAAGGTGGAAATAGAGATTGTAGTTTCAGATCAATATCATGGTTTTGATAAGATAATGAGGGAATTCAAAGTAAATTATAAAATATATGGCGATAAGAAGATGAACCTTCCTTTATTTTCAATGTGTGGAAGGATTCATAAAAGAAGTTATATGATGATGAATGGTAAATTATTCAAGTTTCTAAAGGAAGTTAATCGAGCAATTGAATTCCAAAGTGATGGGAAGAAGTTATATATTGATGTGAATAGTGATAAATTTGTAGATAATGCACCCCCACACTGATGTGTTTCAAATGCAAGGTGTATGGGAATTATTCTTACCTGTAACATCTAGAACTCGAACACCACTCAATATTTCCCTAAGCCTGGTTGGTCACATGGCCTCAAGTGCGTATTCCCAAATGTCAGAGGATGCTGACTAGCAGCAAGGGCCTATGTGTTTCTGTGGAGAAACTATTCCCTCATCACCATAGTGTAACACAGCAGAATGTCAATAACTCACAAGTAGTAGAAGAGGATAAAACAAGCAGAAAATGGATAAATAAACAAGGAAGGAATATATAACAATGCCTAAACTGTCTCATATACGAGATTATAATGATACATGTCATTTGTATAGTAAATAAAACAAAACATGTACATAGAAGTACAATATATTATATGTATCCAAAATATCAAAAATACCAAAAAAAATCTTCAAATGGTATCAAGAGCCTCAGCTCGACCCCATGCTCCCCTACACCTAATCATGAAACACACTCAACCCTCGAAGTGTGGGTGCATTCCCCTGTCTCTATTTTCATCCAAATAGTCGGTTTGGGTACCCAGCGGTGGCCCAAATAGGGTGTGAGATACAATCCTATTATGTAACCACCCAGGATCTATATAATTCTTGACTATGAAATATAACATGATAAACATGGTGTAGGTAAATAGATAAGTAGAAAAAGAAAGTAATGATTCCCATGTCGTTTTACTAGTGAAACAGTAAAGTAAAATATCCTCTCAAGTCTCCCAATGAAATATGGTCAAGATCCTCTAACAGGGAAGCTGCAAAAATACATAAATAACCAACATGGCCATGTCGTTCATCCACACATGAAATCTCAACCATGGAATTTTCATTTAACTTCATGAATCAAACATCCACGGCCAAGATTTATAATCATAAATGTCACATTTCGCATGGGAGTGTCCTATAATCAATGTTTCATAACAATAAGGGTCTGATCCCTGGGGGGAAAAGACACATTCATCCACATTGAGTCCCAGTAGCATCTCAAAGGAAACTCGGTTAGGCACTGGTTGAAGTCATATGAACATGTCATTCAAACATGTCCTATGGGGGTCAAAGAAAGATGGATCCAAGTTTTAGAAAATCCCAAGTCATCCCACAAAATCAAGACCCCAAGGAGAATACTCAATACAAGGCATCGCCAACCACTTCAATATCTAAGGAACAACATCCAAGGCATCTATGGAATCAATCACCATTTCTTACAATATTTCAATTCATTCCATATGATCATACCCAACCACATAATCATTTTACATTAATTTAATATCATATGTATACCCACTAACACAATCATTTTACATTAATTTCTTCTCATGAGTATTCCCACTCATATATCACAATTTCTGAATCAACCATTTAAGCAATCTAAAGACAAAAAATGAGTATACCCATTCATTTAACCAATTCCATTAAATTAATTTGATCAACTCAATCATGGAATATAAAAATATACTATGTGAAGTATTTATTACATACCATAAATAAGAAAATCAGTTTCATTCAATTATAATTGGGCATCCTACATCTAGGAAATGATGATAGATCACCCCTTAGGTGGTTCAACCAAGGCATAACAAGGTAATTTCATAAATCACACCCCATAGGTGGAAATTGTTGGGGAAGAAACATCTAACTCGACACCGAGAAACCTATAAGAATCCATAACTAGTCCTATTATACGTGATTCAAAAAATTAATTTTAATTTGGGTTGTGTCAGAATATATGATGGGAGGAATAATGGTAGGTAGCCTAATAATGAACCAAAACATAAGTAAAATTTATAGACCACCTATCGTAGCTCATTGGATGAGTGATTTTTTATTATCAACTCCAGATTCAACTTAGATGGAGAGAAAAATGAAGAACAAATGAAGAACATGAAATTAGGGAAAATCAGCCTGCACCTAAATAGTGTCATTGATATCCATAATAACAAATAACTATTAAAAAGGAATCAATTACTCACTCATGCATATCCAATGAGATGTTCAGTTATTTAAATGGCTATTTGATGGAGGGTGAGTCTAAAATCTAATAATATACCACCAAAGAGTCTCTCTAAAGTTCTCTTTTTAATGTATGAGGAAGAAACTGTGAAAATTAGATTTTAACTAGATTTAATTTAATTTTAAATTAGTAGATTTCCCAAAATATCTAAAGTTTCTTGGTTTATGTCCACCATTTTAAAAACTATTTTCCAACACTTCACAGTTATCTATAGGGAAATTTCACCCCCATGGGTTTTCTACATGGTTTGACTTATAGTGCGCAAACCATGCCAAAACCCACTATCAAAATTACAGAGCTAGATAGACAGCCATGTATCCCGAATCACATGGTTTTTCTGAAATAGTGTAGCCTATCCGTACTCTCTGCTCATGCTTCACAAGTTTAATCAAACCAAGCATAATTCCCCCCACATTATTTGAACTAACCATGTGACATGCCATTTTTACCCCTAAACATGGGTTTTGGGATTTGAACAAGCTCCAGACACCACCAATACACCCATTATCTCAAAGGGCAATAATTTCAAGCCATATTTAAGCATTTAAACTAAAAAGAAGGGATTCTTACCTCATAAAAAACTGTGTTCTTATAATATTCCCCTCTAAATTAATTCATCACCAAATATTTCTCTGAAGGGTGTAAAATATTCGTTTGAGAATAAATTCAACCACTGAACATATTCATCGGCCTCCCACTCCGATATCTTGTCCTTTAAACAGTTGTGTAGGCATAGCACCCATACTAGAGGAACTAATAGAACTCATAGATCATTAATTCTCCTATGACTGATATGAATCAGATGCTCCTTAATGGAAACATAAACCTATAGCTCAACCTCCTTAGGATGAAAATCGAAAGACATGTATAATTTATAGTGGTACAACAGAGATACATGGAAGACATCATGCATGGTTCGATACCTCTGAGGTAACTATAGCTCATAGGCTATTGAACCGGCTCTACCTAGAATTTAAAATGACCCAAAATGTCATTGTTAAGTCTTATTTTATCTCCTGATCTGTCTGTATCCCTGCCTTGGTGAAACATGTAGGAATACCCAATCCCCATCCTCAAACTCTAAAGGTCATATGTGGCGATCAGCATAATAGTTCTATGGATATTGTGCAGTATACATCCGCTTATAAATAATATGGACCTAGTCAAAAGTCTCTTACAAGATATAGGGTCCTAGTAAATTTTCCTCACTTATCTCTAAATAGCACTGGGGTGATCAACATGGTCTCCGTACAAAGCCTAATAGGGTTCCATCTATATAGTCACCTAATAGATATTGTTGTAGGAAACCTCAACTTGGGGTATGTGCCTCTCCCAAGAGCCCATAAAATATTGCACCCATAATCATAGAATTTCCTCAAGCACCTATATCATATTCTCTAACTAGAAATTAGTCTAAGGGTGGTATGTTGTGCTCAGAATCACTTTTGAACCTAGATACCTCTAAAAAATCTGCCAGAAATGTGATGAAAAGAGGTAATCCCTATCTAAAATGACAGTGCATGGGACCCTATGAATTAATAATATATCATAGATATATGACCCCCCAAACTCATCCAAATTGAAGGTCTATTTTAATTAAATGAAATGATAGACCTTAATGAGCCTGTCAACAATAACCCACACATCATCATTACCTCTTGGTGACCACGGTAAACCGGTCATGAAATCTATCATGATATCATCCCATTTCCATTCGGAAATAGGTTACTGTAATAAGATTTTTCCTGGTCAATGAATTTCTTACCTTCACTTGTTAATATTTGGAACACCTCATAACAAAACTAGTTAACTCACAGTTCATACATAGCCACCATTACTGGAGGTGTAAGTCATGGTACCTCTTGGAGATTCTGGGATGCACTTCCAAATATGAGGAATGAAACTCCCACATCAACTCCTCACATATATCTAGTGGAACCCAAATGTGACCATGGATACGGAGAATATCATCCTTGCCTACAGTCCAACTAGGAGGTGGATCCTCACCTTCCACACTCTCCCGTAGTACTAGGCCCTCTAATTGTGATATTTTCCTCATCCTTAATCTATGTGTATGGTAGAGTTAATAGAAAATGATGAAAGATATGTTCATCCCTGATTGTCTGGCACCTCCAAGTGCATCTTAGAGAGCAAATCTATGAGCTACCACTCACTTCTAGCCTATTTAAATGCATGTATCTGAGTCCTCTTACTCAGTGCATTAACCATTATATTGCCTTTACCTGACATGTAGGCAAGGTATAATTCAAAATGTTGTAGTCACCCCAGCCACCTTTGCTTCCTCAAGATTCTGATCATTTTATGTAAAAATGTACTTGGGGCTATTTTGGTTCATGTATACCCCAAAATTTTCTCACAATAAGTAATGTATCCAACAACACAATGTATGAACTACTATAGCTAACTCGACATCATTCATCAGGTAGTTCTTCTTCTCTAACCTTAGTTGACGAGACATGTACTACATGACTACATCTCTCTGCATTATCACTACTCCCAACACAATACCTGACAGTTCATAATTCACAGTGTAGATACTACCTTACATTGGAAATATCATGATTGGTGTTAAAGTCAATATACATTTTTGCTCATGAAAGGTTGTCTCATTGGAATCTGACAATACAAACTTCATTATTTTCTTAGTCAATCCCATGAGCAGTGTTTATAAGTGTGATAAGACCTTTATAACCATATAGACCTACAAAACATCTCATGTCAAAAATGTTCTTAGGATACTCCCAAGATTATATAGCTCTTACCTTCTATAAGTCTACAGATACTCATGTCTAAGATATTATTTGACACCTGAATTGAATCTGATCCTTCCAGAAGAGGAACTTTGTGATATTTTCATATAACTGATTCTCTCTCTGTGTATTCAAAAACATATCAAGAAGGATGGAGTAGTTATATCGATATTGATAATACAACAAGATATCATCCACAAAAACTGCAAAAAAGATGAATCCCGATAAGGATGGAACACTCAGTTCATCAGTTCCATGGAACCTGTTGGCATGTTCATGAGACATAATGGAAAAAATGGTTACTCATACAGGCCATACCTTCTATGAAAGGATTCATGTTGTTTTTCTATAGTTAAAACATTTACTTGGTGATATTAGGATCTAAAATCAATTTTCAAGAATACCCAAGCTCCTCAAAGATAATCAAATAGGTAATCTATCCATGGAAGGAGTACCAGTTCTAAACCATCAGCAGGTTCAATTTCTAGTAATTCATGCATAGCCTAAGGGTACCATCCAAATTTTTTTCTGAAAAAAGACTGGTGAAACCCATAGAGAAGTACTGGGTTGAATAAACCCTTTTCCACTTAATCCTCTAGATGAATCTTGATCCCCTACAACACTATCATACCCATCCTATAAGTAGGAATAGATATTGGTCAATCTCTCGGCACTATCTCAATGGAGAACTCAACCTATCTCTATAAGTATGTAAACAAAAAGATTCATCCAAGATGACATACCTGAAACGATCCTCCATTGGATAAATTCCATCTGATGTTCTTTTAGATCATATTGATAAAACATAGAGATCTAGGATATCATTCCACACAACCCATGGTTCTCTAGTCCATCTTAGAATTCTTGGACATACCATTCACCATTATGATTATACGCCACACACTCTGGAGATGGGAAAGCCACCATCCAATGATTGTAGTAAACATAAGCTTGATAAGATACTATCATGGCTATCTTAAGTATAACATCAAACCCTATCATGTAAAGGATATAAATATTCCAAAATAAGTGACAACCACCAACTACAAGAAGGAACTAACTACACTGGATAACACCCTCTTTTTGGAACCCCACTATAGTGTGTAGCCTCAACACACCAAAAAAATCATTGAACCATGCCCCCAAGGAATTTAACCACATGAATAGATTTGAAACAATGTAATTCACCTACATCAAAAAGATCAAATTAAATAGTAGAGGCTACTAAAATCATATATCTAAAAGTATATTGTATGGAACCATAATCCTCGGTGGAAGTGGTATATAATTGTTCTATCCTGAACCACATCCCTATGATACAACTCCACTACCTGGTATAGGCCCACTCTGATATCTCAGTGTAACTGGTGTCTAGATTCCTCAACCATGACTACCACTACCTCGACCTAATTGACCAATAATGCTCTATCTCTTTAACTAAAATGGGGAAAAACCTTATCTTTAACCTGCTGTTGGAGATGACCACCTACCACAAATAATTGGAATCATTTCATGTGGCCCATCTTAAAAAAAAATCAGCCCTTGGCTGGGTAACATTTTAATTGATTCTTCATGTAGCCTCATATTCAACACTTATGAAAGAACAGTAATATACTCGTACTCATAGGCTGGTTGGTTCTCAGCTTGCATGATACATCAAAATGGTGCTTCCTACTTGAAGACATTGAACCGCATGGTTGAGAGACTACACTACTCTGTTATACTCCCCCATCATCTATGAGGTTATGCTCTATAATTATCAATTGATTCGTAATTTCATTGACAATGGTCTACTTTAAAATATTGACCTAATATCTAATATCATGTCAAAGACCTTACTCAAAGCGTTTTTCCCTTGATAGCTCATTAGTAATGTGTGTCAGTGTGAAACACTACAACTCTATAAAGGGTTCCGAGTGCTGCATAACCATGATAGAGCCCTACTCCAAACACATAAATTCACTTCACCACTCTACCTGTAGAGTCTTGAGGTAGAAATATTTGTAGAAACTTGTTGGAAAATCATCCCAAACTATATCTCATAGTCTGTTAGCATGGTTCAGAACATCCCACTATCTCTTTGCTGCTCCACATAGCCAGTAAGTCATGAGCCTCACTATCCTCTTATGAGTTTTATCAAGGTTCTGAAATATCAATAGATCAGTCTATAACCACGTCTCAAAATCCAATGGACTTCCATCCCCTAAAAACACTAGAGGATGATGTTTTTGGGACACATGTGTCAGCTCAACCATAGACAAGGCATGATGTGGTGCTCCCTGAAAAGTTTGCATGAAGTGAAATAATCCATCATGAAACTATGCCTTATAACCTATGTCTAGAAACAAATTTTTTACTATATCCATCACTAAAAAAGGATCCATCAGTAACCTGTGGACCACCGCCTCTAGATCCTAGTCATATCTACACTATTGGCATACGACTGGAGGTCATCATGAAGACATGCTATTAAAATTCCAAACACATGCCTCAGAAAAGAGAAACATAAAATTTTTCATATGTAAAGTGTTAGGAAAGGTAAAACCCTCTTAAATCCATGTCAATACCCACATCCTTATCCTAGATATAGGAATGTAAAAAATAAAAGTCAGAAAACCACTACAGACCCTTCCTCTTGACCACTCAGAAGTTGGGTCTAGGTCAAGTATATATTATAAACATACATGTTTCCATTTCATTTTCACTTGAATTAATATATTCATTTTCATTCAATTACATAAAAACATAACATTATATCAAAATTTAATTTAAATTGTTGAACCAATGGTTCACCATGTTTCAATCCATGAGGGCCCATAACACCTCAAGAACCATAATTTGGTTCCCATATCATCTATTCTACATTACGTTCACTTTAAATAATTTGGTGAAAAGGAGCAACACTTTTATGTCCAAACGACCCATTATTCTTAAGAAAAAAAATATGGAGTCACCTTCTATATCCACTATATAAATCTATCAATAAATACAATAGCATGTGCATCTATAACAACACTTATCACAATAGCAATAAACAAATAATTCATCCTAAATTGGATGTCATAATGCATGACATGAGATTATAACAAGTGCATAAAATGATTAATGAGACATAATACCCTCATCTCATCAGGTTGAACTAGAAATAAAATCCTCAAACGTATCATTATTAAATAAAAAATTCAAGTGCATTACCCAATGGTGGAACCAAATCAACTATAACAGTCAAAATCTAGAAAATATCCATTTCTTTTGATTCAATTTTTATTTTTCCTATATATGGGGTAACTGCTCCTTGGAATAGCACACAACCAAATTATTATTCCTTCCAATCACTTTATATTGTTTCAAAAAAGAAAATAAAACCATAAAAGAAAACTACTTTGCTACAAGTTTCTAACGTCTTGAACCCGGATGCCCTTAATAGTGTCACAACCCCGGTTTGTCACATGGCCTCAAGCACATCTCCCCAAATTCCATAGGCTACCAAATTTCAGTGATGGTCTAGGTGTGTTAGTAGGGAGACTATTCCCTTATCACTAGAGTGTAACATAGAGGAATTTCAATAACTCACAAGTATCAGAAGTAGATACAACAAGCAAAGAAGTAATAAATAAACAAGATGGAAATATGAAAAACTTTCCTAGGTGTCTTGTATACAATATGATGATGATACATTTCAATTTCCTAATAAATCATCCAAAATAGGTACATAGTAGTATAGTATAATACACATATCCAAAACACCAAAAATACCAAAAATTGTATCCCTGAAGAGAATCACAGGCCTCAACTATGTCTCATGATACCCTTCTATGAAGCAAGGCACAAACTCAACCCTCAAACTATCGGTTCATTCCCATATATCAACCAATATCCAAATAATCTCTTCGGGTTCCCAAAGGTGGATCGAATAGGGTTTTAGATACAATCACAGTAGGTAACCACCCAAAGGTCTATACAAGTCTTTATTGTGAAATAAAACTAGATAAATAGTGTGCAGTTAAATTTATAACCATTAAAAGAATGTAAATATTTCCATGTCATGTTACTACTGAAATAGTAATACTAAAATAGTCTCTTGAGGATACCAAAAAAATATGGTAAATATCCTATAACAATGAAGCTACAAAAATTCATAAATAACCAACATGACCTTGCCATTCATCTGAAGAAGTCATGTCAACCACATCCTTGCCATTCAACCTAAAGTATCAAACATCCATATCCATTTCTTATAATCAAGCATGTCACATTTCCCTTGTTTGTGCCCTATAATCAAAGTATTGGATTATGAAGGGATTGATCCAAGGTGTAAAAGTCTAAGGCATCCTCATTGAGTCACATGAGAATCTTGATGGAAGCTGAATTAGGCACTTCTTGGAGTCCTAGGTATATGTCATCTGAATAAGTCCTATGTGATTCCATGCAAGTGGGATCCAAGGGGTAGAAGATCTAGAGGTATCCCATAGAATCAAGAACCTACAATCATACTAAATCCAAGGAACCCACTACCATGAAAATATCCAATAAAAATGTGTAATGCATCTATAGAATCATTCACCATTTCATTCCATTTTTCATTTCATACCATATGATTATACCAACTCATATAATAATTTTCCATTCATTTAATTTCATTAGTATAACCACTCATATATAAAATTTTCTAAATCAACCATTCATAAAATATAAAGACAACTGATGTGTATACCCACTCATTTAATCAATTCCTTTTGATACATTTGATCAACTAAAGTATGGAATATCAAAATTGCATGAGTAAAGGAGGCAGGACATACCCAGAATAAGAAAATCAATTACATTCAATTATGATTGGGATTTCTACGTATAGGAAATAATGACAACTCACCATATGGGTGGTTCAATAAGGAATAACAAGGTAAAATCATAAATTACACCAAATGGGTGGCAATTGTTGGGTAATAAACCTACAACTCAGTACTAAGGAACCTAAGGGTACCCCTAATATTCCATATTCCATTAATTCAATTAATAAATTTTATTCTAGGGTCATTTTGGAAAGTCCAACATATGTTATAATTATATGTATCCTAATAAATCACCAAAACTCAAGGAAACTATATAGAACACATACCGTAGCTTGGTGGTATAGTGATTATCCTATATCAACTCATGATTTGTCTCAGATCATGAGAAAAATTAAGAACAAAAGAATAACATGAATTTAGGAAAATTAACTTTCACTTAAATAGTGTCATTAATATTTAGTAGAAAAAAGAACATATTAAAATTAATTGAGTACTCAAGGATGGTGATCCATTGAGAAATGTCATTCTTGAAATGGAGATCATATAGAGAGTTGGTTAAAAATCCAATAATATCCCACTATAGAGGCTCTCTATCTTTCTCTTTATTACGAGGGAGGAAGAATGTCTGAAAATTAGGTTTAAATTAAGTTTAATTTAATTTAAAATTATAAAATTTCCCAAAATATCTTGTGATGAAGGGTTTAGGATCACAGTTTGATAATCCATGTTCCAATTGTTCATGGTTATCTATGTTAAAGGTGAACCTTCATGGGTTTTCAACATGGTTTGACTAATCTCATAGAATCCATGCCAAAATGCACTTTCAAAATTGTAGAGCATCTCACACGGCCGTGCAACACAAATCACATGGTTTGTCTAAAGTTGTGTGGCCACTAAATTATCTATTCATATGCCTTTCACAGTTTATAAAACCATGTGGCCTACCACCACATGGTTCGAACTAACCATGCACTATGCCATTTTTATCCATATTCTAGGGTTTCAGGCTCTGAACAAACCCTGAACACCCCCAAACACATCTGTTATATCAAAGAGAACTCACATTAGGACATATTTAATCATTTAAACAAAAATTGGAGGGATTCGTACCTCATATGAAATTATGGTATCTTTCATAAACAGTGATAAAATTTTAAAGTTAATGATGATGATTGATATCAAAAACCTCTTAAACCAAGGGACAATGGGAAATATCATGGAATCCCAATTTCTGATGAGGGTATGATAATTATGAATAGTAAAACTACTAGTGTCTTATTTGACTCTAGTTATACCGTCTTTTTTATATCTAATGTTTTTTCAAAGGGTGTTTGATTTTCACATCAATGATTAAATGTTCAATTAGTAGTGAAAAACTCTAATGATATAGTAATCACATATCAGGTTTATGATTATTCTTGTGTCGATGTTTGTGGGATTTTGTTTCCTATAAATCATATTTTTCTAACATTGGTTGAGGATTATGTTATATTAGGAATAGATTGGATTTCACTACATAATGAGCACATCAATTTCTGAGGAAGGGATGTCACATTTTATATTATGAACCAACTATTGATCATCTATCTGAGTGACGATAAATATAAACTTTATATGGAAATCACTTCCACTATATGGGTCTTGATTCTTATTCAAAATGGTGTTTATCTAAGATGGTTTGGAAAAAATATAGATCAATTAATACCTATTGTTAGAGATCTTGTTGATTTATTTTTGATAGAGTTTCATAGGATTCCACCGAATCGTAAATTTGAGTTATGAAAATAACTCATACATGGTGACACACCTATTTTGATGTATCCATATAGAATTTCCGAAAATTCGTGTAATGAATTAAAGAATAAAATCAATGAGAATAATGAAAAGGTATTTATTTTAAAATGTACAGAACTATGGGATGAACTAATTCTTTTTTTATGATACATGATGGATCTATGTAACTAAGTATTTATTATCAAGAACATAACTTGATCACCATCAAAAATAATTATCCTCTTCCCTGTATTGAGGAATTTTTTGATCAAATGAGCGAAGTTTAATACTTTTCAAAGATTAATCTTTGTCCTAGATATCATATATTATATAAATGAAGGAGTATATACCATTTATGTTATTACATACAAGTTATGGACACTATGAATTTATAGTGATGTCATTCTTTCTTAATAATACCACTGATACATTCATGTATTTAATTAAAATAGTATTTATATGTTACCTTGATTAGTTTTTGGTAGTATTTATAGTTGAAATTTAATCTATTCAAAGAGAAAGGATAATCATTAATATCACTTTATGATTTTATTGAGTACGATATGGAATGAGAAGCTATAAATGAAATTTAAAAATTATGAACATTGGATAAAAATATTCTCATTTTTTGGTTACATAATATCAAAACATAGTATATAGGTGGATCCATTAAAGATGGATGTTACTGAACATTAGCCCAATCCAACTACTCTAATTGAGATCAGAAGTTTTCTTTGTTTGTATGGATGTTGTTGGTTCTTCATGTAGAATTTTTTAGGTCTATCTAATCTACATAGCAAGTTACCTCAGAAGGGAGCTAATTTCTTTGGGAAAACTGAATGTGTAGAAAATTTCATGGAACTAATGTGAACTTTAGACAGAAAAAATTTGATTTCATTACCCTATAGAGGAGATTTTTTTTTAATATATAGTAATTCATTAATGAATGGATTTGTATTTTTCCTTATTTTGATTGATATGGTGGTAACTGATTCCTAAAAGCAATTGAAGGATCATTAATAAAATTACCCAACTCATGATTTGTATTTATTTATTCTAGTTGTTTCCTTAAATATATGGAGATATAATATTTATTTATAATTATGAAATATATATATAGTTCATACAATATTGAAGTATATATTAAAAAAGAAAGTGGAAAATATACACCAGAGAAGATGGTTGAAGCTTATTAATGGTTATGAATGATCAATACATTACCACCCTGGTAAAGAAAACATGGTAGATAATGATTTAATTCAAAATAATCATGCTAGATTATAGATGATATGGATCACAAATATTATAACATTTATTCATTTACAAAGGTTGGAAATATACATCTTGAAATAAGGGGAGAAATATTACATTTCTAAAATGAGTGTTCCACCATCAATACATGTGAGAATTGAAGAGGTGTAGAAGGAATATGTGGATCTACATAAGAAGGTCATTAATATTCTTGAATTAAACCTTAACTATGATAGAATTATAAGTTTCAGAAACGGTATATGTGATTCATCCAAACTAGATTTGAAGGATCTGTTAGAGGAGGCTCGTAGTTCTTTATTCTCTATCTATATAAGATGTATTAAAATCAATAGAGCTTCAAAAGAGTATTTATGGTGGGATAATATTAAGATAGATAGTGTAGAGTAGGTATCTTGATTATTGGTATCTCATAATGTTAAATATGATAGATATAATCCCAAGGGTATTTTATATAAATTACCCATATCATAATGGAAATTGGAAAACATCACCCAAGATTTTTTGTTTCACTCCCCAATACATAGAAAGGACATAATGATATTTCAGTTCCAGTTGAATTACATAAGAAGATAGCACACTTAATTTCCATTAGATAAGATTTCTATATTGGTTATTTGGATAGGAAATAAAAGATTTAATTGGTGAGGTTTCAAGGAGTATCACATTTTAATATACCTAATCACGATTTCAGTTTGATGTTAATGTTTTGGTGAAGTACTTAGTAGGGTCCAGATACATTGTAATGTTTTAATACCACATACAATACTCATATGGATTGTAATTCTTAGAGAACCATTCAAAACCTATAGGGTACACTATGATCATGTTTTATGGATTTCAAATATGTTTGGGAACAAAACATCTCCATATCAAATTCTTTTATAACAATATCTTTGAAACTAGAATGCATATAGATCCTTACGAATCCCTCTATGGGAATAAGTATAGAAATAAAATATTCTTGGATAAGGATATAAAAATAATATTGTTAGGACCTAATCGTGATATGTAAATTTTAGATAAATCCATGACATTCAATACCCAAGATTATCATACATAAATATTACATCATATTTTATGAATATTCATTGCATTACAAACATACACTCCTAAAGACCATAATAGTTTATTGCCTTTTGAAACATAGAAACATAAACACTGATCCATAAGTGATATATGTCATTTCCTACTAATTTCTTCATAACTAGAACCCTTCTTACACATATAATACATAATACATTTCTTCATAACCTAGGGAAATGACACATAATATTGGGTGAGAATAGATTCTCGGTAAGGATAAATAAGGGAGATACATAATAAAATCGTGAACATAATATTATGAGAACATGGTCATAACATTTAAAAGCCACACCGTATATATCAAATATCATAAAATTGAGTCGTGGTTTAAATATTGGCAATTAATAAGTCATAGATCATAAGGGAATGATAGAACTTGATCCATGACTGCATAATATTAGCAAAAAACATAGAATATGTGAAATACATATAATTATAGAAAATCATTTCCATATTAGTCAAGGATCACTATGAAGGCTTTCATATTTTAATGGTTTTACTCCAAAAATCATCATAGTAGTCAAGGTTCACTCCCAATCCCGTCATATTGGTCAAATTATCATATTAAACCAAGTTCACTACTCATTCTGGTTCTTTCTATCTTATGAGATACAAATTGTTGCTTGAAACATTGGAGGGAGATATAATTCTAATAAATATCAAAATGAAAACCATATTTATGTGTGACAAAAGATCATAAATATTCAAAATATAATAACCTATGAAATGAAATGGGTTTCATAATACATTCATCATATCATAACTTGTAAAAAAGAGATATGTTTCATAATAAATTCATCATTTAATTATAGAATAAACCCTGAAAATAAGTATGTTTTTAGAGTTATATCATAGTATAACACATGGAATAGAAGTGGGTTTCATAATAATTATATCATGGAATAAATTATAGAAGATAAATAGTTAACAAAAACAACATACCATCATAAACATAAACCATTCAAAGAAAGAATAACAATGGATTCCTAGGAACATATTTTTAGAAAGGAATAGGTAACATCAATGGATGGAATATTACATTTAAAATGATTTGGATTGGTCAATTAAGATATTTATTGAGGAAACTATCCTTTCTAATTTAAAAAACACTTTTTAAAACATAAAAAATATTGAAAATCGTTTTCTTTTAAAATAAATATTAAAACTTATATATGAATATTCTTTGAAAATAATGGTTATGGTGATTCATAGTTTGGTTTATACCTTACACATTAAAAAAAATATTAGTTTCAACTTTTTGGTAAACCCAAACATGAATTATTTGGAAAAAAACATTAATATTCCATCCAATGCATTTTTTTAAAATTCAATATTTGGTATAAAATCTTTTACAATTCATATCAAAATAATATAATATTTTTGAAAAAAAAATTATAAAACATGGTTTTGGAAGAAAATGATTTCCCGACAAAAGAGAGAAATAAAGTCATATGTTCATATAAAAATTTCTCAATTATCTTAAAAACCAAAGGGTGGGATGTTGTACCATTACTTGAAAACACCATAAAAACTCATAGTATAATAACATTCATGAGAATTTTTTAGTGGTAGATCATGAGATATCATCCTTGGAGACTTGGTCATAAACCAACTTGAAAAATGAGGACATTGTAACATTATTCCCCTACAACATTATTAACCATGAATCATAATCCCTATGAGATGATTAAATCAAATTAACCATTAAAATTTGATGATTATAATTATATTCATGAAATTACATGTTAAAGGGGTTGTTTACACATATCGTAAAAGAATACAATTGCATAACATAACATATGTTTCAAAGAATCAAAATTGAGAAAAATAACCCTAACACTTTAGTAAAATTTTAACCATAAACACACTAAAAGAGTGATAAAAAATGGAAATTAAAATCTCAATAATTTTAATTTGAATAATAATAAAATACATCTAGGGGTAGTATACACACCACATAAAAGAAATAGGTGGTGAACATAGAATGTGCATTTGAGAAGCAAAAAACGTTTGACTAAAATCCCTTACCTTAAGTATTGAACTACCATAAAAATGGGTTTTTGCATCACTAACCTTTAATAATGCTAAAAAATAACAGATAAAGAGGGTACCATAATAAACACTTTTTCTTATCATTGTTATAAGGACCCCCTTTATCGTCACTCTTTTTAGTAGCACTGATAAAAGGGGGTCTTTATCAACTCTTGTTTTACTATTGGTGAGAAAGGTTATATTTAAAAAAATATTTCATTAAAAATAATATATTGATATACAAATATATAAATATATTGATATTGATATAAATATAAATATATATTTTTTAAATATGTTTTAGATAAGTATAAATAGACATTAACACTTAATATACAAGATATCTAGAGAAAATATATTATAAAATATTTTTAAAAAATATTATTAATTAATAATTTTCTAATTATTATCTTGTAATAGTCATTTAATTACAATTTGAAGACAAAAATAAAAAAAATTAGTAGAAGATCTAAAATAAGTTTAAAACATAACTCAAACTTTAAAAAACAATAACTATTAATCTGGGTGTCCGTTTAGGCTCTACCACATATCAAATCGAATCATGTGACGAGCTGTACACCCTAATAAGTTATGGTAAAACCTTCATCACATTTTTCGAGTCCATAAAATTCCCAGAAGGACCCAAAAACTATGTTTATAGTCAGGGTACCCAAATCTCTTAACATTGGATAGAATTTTAGCGCATTTTAAGGGGGTTTTTCGTTTTTTTCAATATGGTCTAAATTTATTATGAGGGACTACATTCATATTGATATTATGGCATTGAAATGTTTTTCATAATTTAATGTTATTTATAATCAAATATATAACAATATATACATGTTTTTTTATATATTAACACATAAAAATTCCATATTATAAAGAAATAATTAAACATATTTAGATATAGAATATATTTCTCAATATATAAGCCTTATCTAAATGAAAAATAATATCCATTTAATATTAAATACAAATATATATATATTTATATATCTATATAATGTGTCTGTGTGTGTATTTGTGTGGTTTTGTATTAACAAAATGATATATATTATCTATATAATCTAACATATGTATATATATATATTAATATATAATATTTGAAAATATATATAATTATGTATAATTGTACTTATAGATACACATTGTCACGAACCATCCCGGGTCGACCATGAACCGGTCACTCGAGCCGATCCGTGGAAAGTCCCGAGGGGCGTCCCCGATCCACCTGGGATGGCAACTAGTGCCGGGCATCAAAAGTAAACAGGTGGGAAAGATTTGGACCAAAAGAAAAATAAACTAAGCATTAGAAATAAATGGAACAAAAGAAAATAAAGAAAGAGCTACCAACAACGCCACTAACCTGACCACGACTAAAAATCCACGTGACCCCTTGGGTCACCATCCAATACCACAACCAACGTCGCTCAAGGCGAACAACTGAATCTTAAACCTGCAACAGAACTAAAAACAAGAAAACACTATAGGCGTGAGTATTAAAACTCAGTAGGTAGGCCCGACTAATTCTATTCTCAAAGCACATACCAATAAACAAAGAATTTATAAATTCCAGGTTTGAACTAAATTATATAAAATATGGTTTCCACACACTTTCATTTCTAAAACAAGTAACAGTCCATTTCCCTTTTTAATTTAGAACAACTTTAATGTTGAAATAAGCAGGTGCATTGTATTTTTTTAAAACATTTACGAATAATTTAGAAATCCAAACATTAGTTGCTAGTCAAAAAGAAAATCACACACAACACACACTAAGGGCAATGGTAAAAGTGGCACACATGGTTCAGCAACCAAACTCGACCTCTCAATCGTCCGCCACACACAAACACTAAAAGAAACATGGGTCGAACCTATGAGATCATGAACAATCCAGAACGTACTATACATCTGACTCATCCTGAAGGCATGCCCTAACTCGATGACGTCATAACGCCCATACTACTACCCGGTATAGCCCTACATGGCCTAACAGAGGGGCCCAATCCCCATAGCAGCAATAACTCAGTATTCCCCTGCTATGGGTCCACTAGTCAGTGCATGGTCTAAACTAGTGCAGCAATCGTTCTCAGCAAATTCACTCAATATGCCAGGATCCCATGTCAACACATACAATAAAAAGGGGTGCGTCCACAATTTAAATCAGTCAGTCACGATGCACAAACATCACATACAACTCACACAATCACGCACACCAATGATCACCCCTGAATGGGTTTTCCAAAATAATTTATTTTATTAAAGTTCAAAACGGGCCTTAACAAATTTTAAAGCAAAACTCCATTTCTTGAGAAAACCCAAAACACTTGTTCAGAAGAAATCATTTATCTTTAAAACTAGAGGTACATTTGAAATTCCATGAATTATGTTTAAAGGCCAAACTGTCATTCTTTCAAAACTGGGTGTCCTCCTGTCAAGAAAATATTCCAAGTGTTCGGTATAAAATAAACATCTCTTTTCACACTAAATAATAATTTGAAATTTTATTATCAAATATTATTTATCATTCATTAAAATTAACAAAGAATCATGAAATTAATAAATTCTGGATTTAAAGGTGAGTGTAATGGGGGACCTACATCGTCTCGTTGTCTAAACATAATGGCACATCACACCTCGTACAGACACACAAACACGCGCACGCCGACGACCGAATTATTGCGGGTCTTTCTCGCTGAAACGCCGCAACAACCGCACAACTAAAACGCATAAAAACATACTCAAAAGAATTCAAACAAAAAAATTACACAAACACCAACTCAACATGTTTCCAAAACAAAACTCGCACCATCTACATTATTTAATGGACTGCTTGCACCATTTATGAAACACCACTATGTGACACAAAAAGGGTTTACACCAAGAACATTCTTTATTTTATATAAACACACTACTTTAAAAACAAACACATATTCAACACTTTAAAAATACCACTTTCGTGCCATACAAATAATTCAATAAATCACTAAACTGTTTATTAAATCATTTCAAGAAAACCCAAAAAGACTTAACACCACAATACACATAAAACACCCCTTTTGAAGCCAAACGTACACCAAGAACCATTTCACAACCGAATATGCATCACAAGAATGACTTGATAAATAATTTAAACATCTCAAGGAACATTATTAAAATAATTTAAAACTATTTTCAAGGGTGTGCAACAAGGCGAACACCCTGAAATAATAATTTCCTACTTGGATGCAAGTCAAACCACTTCAAGAATACATTTATCACCTCAAAATTTGATCAGAGAACACACTTATAAAACCAAATAACATAATAAATTAATGAATTGATACAAGGGTATAAAACAACATACCTTGTGGTAGAAAACATCAATATCCCGGTGCGAAACTAAAAATGCACATTAATCGCACCATAAGAAACCATGAATAAATCCTAAAACAAGGATGAAAACCAAAAAGAATCCAAATAGAGATTAAACAGAGACCCAAAACGAATCATATACCCATAGTAAAGAAAAAAACAAACTCAAGAGAAGGCTAAAGAACTTAACCGATAAGGGGGGTTGTGTGCCGGAAATAAGGTTAGCCAACAGGGGGCGGATCGGTGCAAGAGGCGGCGCGGGGTCTGCTGGAGGTCAGGGCGGAGGGTCCTGGATGGGTGTTCGGCAGGCCGAAGGTGCCGGGTAGGAAAAGGGGGAACCAGGGGGTGGTGGCCTACTGGAGCGCAGAGTATCGGAGAAAGGGGGTACCGGCTGCTGGGAAGGGCTAGGTGGTGGTGTCCTGGAGCTGGCTGGCAGAGCTGGTCAGCAGGCCGGATGCAGGCGGAGGTGATACCGGGAGTGTAACGCCCCGACCCCAGTTACCCAGAGTCGGTGCATTATTACATAACATTGGAATGATCACAAGAAAGATCAAATCTCGAAAGACCGATTGGTTTAGTAGCCTTGGAAACACTAGATATATTCATAAGTTTTACATTACATCATAAAATGAAAAACTACTACAACAACATAATGTCTCCATAATCCACACTCATATCCCCACATAATATCCCTGCAGGTCATTCATAATTTACTTCTTCACTTCCTGGGAAAAATAAAACATAGAAAAGGGGTGAGCTCAAATGCCCAGTAAGGATAACAATATAGCGGAAACTTTCATAAATAAGAATAAACATTTAAGGCAATGTATAACTAAAACAAAAGCCTTTTAAATATGAACTTTCAACATGGTATGGCATAAATAAAATGAAATAATTCCATTTACTTATTCACATGGATATTCTACTAATCGAATAATCACATGAAAAAATCAATAACCACTTTCATAATGTGGGAATGCATAATGCCAGACTATCATAACCACATAGCCAAGGCCTCGTGCCAAGACTACAAATAAGATTTTGTCAAGGCCTTGTGCCAAGACACTAGTTTGTCTCATGAGACCTACCAATGCATCGAGGAGCTATAGCGGGCTCCACCCGTCACTTACTAAGTCCAATGCATTCCCATATGAAAAGGTTTAAACATAACATAAACATTCGTATTAAAACTAGCATACGAAATGTCAATAATTTCACCATAAACTATGAATGGTATAAAAATAGCATATCCACAGTCAAACATATCACAAAACCTTCAATACAATATAGAAGTTTTGTATCACAATAGATCAAATTCAAATAAGCGTAAAATCCATCAAAGGATGTTGACATAGATGAAATCAAAATTATTTTTAAAGAAATATCTCTTTTTATTTTGAAATCATTTAAGATCCATATAAAATAAAACATTTTCTTTGAAAATATTCTTATAAGATTGTAAGGGAAGTTTTGAAGATTTTATAACGGCGGAAATTAGCCGCACCCGCCGTATAAGTTAAAAAAAACATTCTTACCTTAATTCTGTCGAAATGGTTAAAAAAGACCTTGTTTTGAAAACGACTGAAAGAATCCATTTATAAACCACTTATAAAAGTCAAAAAATGGTATAAATGACTTTAACTCATATTCTAGTAAATAGTAAAAATGTTTTGAAATGCATTTTTAAGAAACATGGATGTGGATGATAAAGAGATCCCAGTAGATTATTACGTATAAACAACCTTGGATAATGAAGAGGTTGTAAAGTAAACCCTTACCTTGTACTTTTCCTTGGTTGGGGTAGGTTAACCTCCTGTATAATGGTGAAATAGTTGTTATTAAATTATACAAGAATCATATATAATAATATGATATCATATATGATCTTTTAACATTGATTTGTTAATAATATCTTAGAATTATCGTCGTTTCGGGAGTTAACTTACTCATTTTCTTTTATATGTTTTGTTACATAAGTCATGGTTGTTGTATCTTATTCATATCCAGAATGATATCTAGTCCTTACACATCATTTTTTAAATCATCAAATGATAATTATACTTGAATGGATACGATGGAGAATGAATCTCATCGCGTTCGTGGAGACGGTAGTCCGTACGTACGCACGAGCAACAATATCATTCTTTTGATATTAAAATAATATATAAATGGATGGTATATCATATATACAGAATCATTAACATGTTATATTTATTATTTACATGAGTTACACATCATTATTATACCCATCCAAATAATATTATATTGAATAACAATTACACCACGACATGGAGACGGTAGTCCGTACGTACGCACGTATGGTGACATGTTACTCAAAGGGTGGATAGAATACTGAATATGGTTGTACCATATTTATAATAACATCACAGTATATGTGAGATACTGGAGTTATTATTTTAGAATGGTAATAACAAAGGAAGAAGAAGTGGAAGAAGAAATGAACTTGGAGAAGGGTGGTGAAATCATTACCTCTTCTTCGGGTTCTTCCTTTTGATTTGATCAAAAGGTCTCCTTAGGTTGGCTTTCTGATCAAACTAAAGCCTCTAGGTTGTAGTGAGGGATGTTGGGAGAGTATTTGGTAAGAGTTTGGCCGAACCAAAAGGCTTTGAAGGTATGAAGAAATGAGAAGGAGGAGTTCCCTTTTATAAGAGGGGTGAGGGGCACCTTTGGAAAAGCTAGAAATATTAATTTATAATAAATTCATATTCGGTTTCTAATGGCTCCAAAGCTTATTATTCAAAGGTTAAGGTGGGGATAGGTCGAAAACCACTCATCCAATAGAATTTAGACAGTTTTGGATACTTATATTAACCTTATCTTTAAGTATTAACTCTAAGTTAATTAGTTTCACTTTTACATTGTCTCTTTGTATTTTTATATAATATGGTTAATAAACTTACTATATACATCCAAGCGACCCCCGAGTGGTAAATTAATGATGAAACTATCATGATATAAGTCTCTTGGCCGAACCTTAGATTTTTAGGAATTTAATATCAATTAATAATATAATATTTGTTTTAAGAACTCTTTTATGTCAATTTTGACACTATTCAATAGTTGATTTTTGTGAAACTCATAACAGATTTATTACTTCGAACAAAGTCAATTAAATCAATCCTAATATATCATATTATCTTAGAAAATTATTTTAATTCATTAAAAGTTTTATATTATATTTATTTGGGTATTTATAATATCAATTATTTTAATTTTTCACTATTATAGTAATTACTGCATCATCATTGTGTCATAAATAAAATAACTTATTTAATGTCTAAAAATTATAAATAAAATATCATTATTTAGGAAATCGTTTTAGATTTCTAACGAATATTCATAATCTAAAATCCAACATATATAACCCTATGTAACAATTGTTTTTCTAAAAGATATATGCTTGTGTCATTTTTGTATTCATTTTAACTT
Organism: Viscum album; assembly: GCA_963277665.1. Lineage (NCBI taxonomy): Eukaryota > Viridiplantae > Streptophyta > Magnoliopsida > Santalales > Viscaceae > Viscum > Viscum album. Next base: position 1,055,198,156 of record OY728119.1, on the reverse strand, counting down.
AATTAAAATAAAGTGTCATTATCACTTACAAGTGGATCCATGGGGTCCCAAAATAGACCAAAAGATTCCCATGGTCGACCATGTATCAACCAATAGGGTTAAGACACGTTTTAGGGTAATTTAGTATTATTATAATATTATTTTTTTAACCCTTATTTACCGGATTTACCCTTAACCATGGTAAATAAAATATTTACCGCAGTAATTATTCAAAATGTCTAAAAATAAAAGTTACCTATTTACACAATTTGAACATCCTAATTCCAAATATGGAATCCATTTTTCTAAATTCAAAACACAGAAGAGGCAGAAATTAATTTAAAATTAATTCCCGCTGTCAAAACAAAAAGCGTGTTTTTAAGAGATAATAACTATCAAAAGATTGACACTTGTTTATGTTCGGTTTAATTGTAAAATTATGTCCAATGAACAACATTATATTAAATGGTAAAAATATATTCTAAATATACTTTAAAACCACTAAAATTCATAATTTATCACTATTAATTATTTTGATTAAAAAAGTTGTTTTTAATTAAAATTTAGTAATTTTCACTATTCATCAAAATATGAAAGTTATCTGAAATGTACCAAAATTTCACCTTAGGCTAAATTTGATATTCCAAATCCAAAGATGAAGTCCATTTTAAAATATAAAATATATATAATTTTAAAAAGTAGGTATTACTATTCATAACGGCTAGTTTGATTGGTTGTGGTGTGTGTTAAAACTCAAGGTTGCGTACAACAGACGCTACTGTATTATTCAAAGAAAGTGTACCGTGGAAGCTTGGGATGTTTCATTTTAAATTTTTGATGTCCCCATTTAGTCAAAAAGTTTAAAATATTGTATTTAAAAAGGGTTCACTATTAAAAGTTGATAAAAGTGCAATACTGAAAATAAATTTGTTCTTGCATTATAGCTAAGAAACTCATAATATGGATTCTAAAATTATAAGGATTATATAAAGTTTAAAATTTAGATAATACTATTCATAACCTCTTTTGAATGGCTTTTTTTTTGTAAGTCATGGTGTGATTGAACTCAGTGTTGCGTGTAGTGCAAGTTATTGAATTATTTTGAAAAAATAACACACTATGAAATCTTGGGGTGTTACATTCTCCCCTCCTTCAATAAATTGCGTCCTCACAATTTGAAATTGTTCTTCGAAAATAAAAGGTTGAAAATAGAAAATATATTTGTGGGAAAACCCACATCGGAAATTGTGTTACTAAAATTTAGTCTTAATATGAGGAAAACAGAAATGAAAGGGTCACCACCAAATTATTTTCTTGATTAGGAGGACATTGGTGGCAATTAGAGACATATAATTGGAGGAAAAACGTAAATATTTATAGGTAGTGATTGAGGTCATCAATCACAAAAAGTACAAAATTTAGGTCCTTAAACTCATCAATCTATTATGATTTGAAGTACCATCGGTTCAACAAAATATAGGGTATTGGGATAACACATTTTTGACGTTTCAAAATATCTTAGTTGAAATCCCACATCGAAAAATGAATTAACGAGGCCTCTATTTAAAATAAAGAGTGGAAAGTATGAATATTACCGAAAAGAACACATACTAGGGTTCCATGTAGTAAAATATGGATATGGAAGAAAAATCTAACCATCAATTATCTGATGGAGAGTGGTAGAAAACATGGCTATGAAAAGGCTAACAATCCCAAAGCCATAAATTAGTGATGATTTAAGGTACCATCTAGGAAAACATTTTTGTTCTAATTTTCTTTTCTTAATATTGAGGAATTTTTTTATGAGATTGGAAAAGATCATATGGAGATATACTTACTTTATAATTAGAGTTTTATCCATTAATAAATTTCTACCACAAACTCATCTTTCACTCTAAAAGATAATAGAATGTAAAAAAAAATCTATTTACACTATTCGTATACGGTTCCAAAATAAACGAATTTATAATTCATCTAAAAGATCATTTAATAAAAACTACATTATTTAATCCAGGACATCTCGTGGGCCAGTGGTAGGTGATACACCCTTGTCGCCCTTCGGTTGCGGGTTCAAGTCTCGCAGCCTTGCCGGACGCGACGGGTTGCCGCCCGACCTCCGGGTTGTCCTTTTATGGCAATACAAAATAATCCAAACTAGAACTATCCAAAATACTTCTATCCAAACTCACAGTCCAACATTTATAAGTAAGGTAAACATAATGTAGAACCTTTTTACCCAGTAATAGCATATGAATACCTTCATCATGTATTCTTTTAATACACCGAAACATCCTGAATTACCAAATTCCTTATTGATTACATTCATGCTCCCTTATTCCATATAGAAAGCTGGATATACTTCATTAATCCAAAAATGTTTTAAACCCCAAAAATGATGGAATATACAAATCATTAATCAGTTCGAAGGTAGTTAAGAATATCCAATATAATTTATCCCAAACAATCATGTACTATTCCAAAATCACTACTTCGGTATCAGAACTATATAATGGTTTATCATTCTCTCAAACATATATTTTCCAAAAATATATCCTTCTATTGAGTCACTTTTCTTTGTTCCACACAATCTCAATTCCTTAATGAAATAGTACTGCAGTACAATCCTTATATACTCCATAATTATTATAACAAGTACATTGTTGATACAACACTCAATTGACATAATCAACATAAGAACTCTAATCATTCCTCTTCATCTGTGGTAGTATCATAACTTGATTATTATCCAATAGCATCATTTGCGGCATAATCTGATAACTGGGGCATAGGTTCGCGTAGTGTCCAAACTCCTTGCAAATGAAGCATTGTACATTTGAAACCATTTTCTCACCCTTGCAGTCACGTACTTTGTGCCCTTTTCCTCCACACTTATAACAAACTCTCATTCCTTTCAGGCAAGTTCCAGGGTGTTTCTTTCCACAGTTACTACATATGGGAAAATTCTTCTTTTCCCTCTTCCCTTTATCCATCTTTCTCTCTTCCATCCTTTTCTTCTCTTGCTTCCCTTCAAAGCCATAGGACTCAGTAAACTCTTTACATATCTTATCAACACATGATATTATTTCTTCATATGATGATAATACATGGGATACTATTTCTCTTATAAATTCTAGCTTAAGACCATGAAAGATATGATCCTTCCTTCTCTTTGAATCATGTGTATTTCTGGAGTTCTCATTCCTTCTATTGGGCGCCATTTCTAAACAATGGCATAAACTAGATCATTTTATGAATCAAAATACATAATCCCATACTTATAAAACACTTAACATAAATTGAACTATTTATGGATATAATCCATAATCATAAAAATGTTTTCTTTGAGGAAGTATATACTCATAAACCCTTCATAATGATTTGTAAAGAAAATGAGAGTTATCCTAAGCATATCCCCCGGGAGTGTCGTAACCAAGAGTGCAGCAAGGCCCGTTGTCGTGCACCAGTTCCCGTTCGAGTCTAGCTCAAAGCGGTGTTTTCGGGTTTTACCCCTAGGTACATCTGTGCCAGAGCCGCCTCTACCTGCTCGTATCCAGACAGGGATGTATTGCTCGGAAAACTCACAAAATCTCTACAATACCAAAATTCTAGGAAGTTCTTCTATACTAATCCTCAAAGTTCATCTTAGGTCTACATGCTCTAATCAGAGTTTATCTAAATCTAGCTTCCAAGGTTTGTACTAAACTTCCTCTGATACCAACTGTAACGCCCCGACCCCAGTTACCCAGAGTCAGTGCATTATTACATAACATTGGCATGATCACAAGAAAGATCAAATCTCGAAAGACCGATTGGTTTAGTAGCCTTGGAAACACTAGATATATTCATAAGTTTTACATTACATCATAAAATGAAAAACTACTAGAACAACATAATGTCTCCATAATCCACACTCATATCCCCACATAATATCCCTGCAGGTCATTCATAATTTACTTCTTCACTTCCTGGGAAAAATAAAACATAGAAAAGGGGTGAGCTCAAATGCCCAGTAAGGATAACAATATAGCGGAAACTTTCATAAATAAGAATAAACATTTAAGGCAATGTATAACTAAAACAAAAGCCTTTTAAATATGAACTTTCAACATGGTATGGCATAAATAAAATGAAATAATTCCATTTACTTATTCACATGGATATTCTACTAATCGAATAATCACATGCAAAAATCAATAACCACTTTCATAATGTGGGAATGCATAATGCCAGACTATCATAACCACATAGCCAAGGCCTCGTGCCAAGACTACAAATAAGATTTTGTCAAGGCCTTGTGCCAAGACACTAGTTTGTCTCATGAGACCTACCGATGCATCGAGGAGCTATAGCGGGCTCCACCCGTCACTTACTAAGTCCAATGCATTCCCATATGAAAAGGTTTAAACATAACATAAACATTCGTATTAAAACTAGCATATGAAATGTCAATAATTTCACCATAAACTATGAATGGTATAAAAATATCACATCCACAGTCAAACATATCACAAAACCTTCAATAAAATATAGAAGTTTTGTATCACAATAGATCAAATTCAAAGAAGGGTAAAATCCATCAAAGGATGTTGACATAGATGAAATCAAAATTCTTTTTAAAGAAATATCTCTTTTTATTTTGAAATCATTTAAGATCCATATAAAATAAAACATTTTCTTTGAAAATATTCTTATAAGCTTGTAAGTGAAGTTTTGAAGATTTTATAACGGCGGAAATTAGCCGCACCCGCCGTATAAGTTAAAAAAAACATTCTTACCTTAATTCTGTCGAAAAGGTTAAAAAAGACCTTGTTTTGAAAACGACTGAAAGATTCCTTTATAAACCACTTATAAAAGTCAAAAAGGGTATAAATGACTTTAAATCATATTCTAGTAAATAGTAAAAATGTTTTGAAATGCATTTTTAAGAAACATGGATGTGGATGATAAAGAGATCTCAGTAGATTATTACGTATAAACAACCTTGGATAATGAAGAGGTTGTAAAGTAAACCCTTACCTTGTACTTTTCCTTGGTTGGGGTAGGTTAACCTCCTGTATAATGGTGAAATAGTTGTTATTAAATTATACAAGAATCATATATAATAATATGATATCATATATGATCTTTTAACATTGATTTGTTAATAATATCTTAGAATTATCGTCGTTTCGGGAGTTAACTTACTCATTTTCTTTTATATGTTTTGTTACATAAGCCATGTTTGTTGTATCTTATTCATATCCAGAATGATATCTAGTCCTTAAACATCATTTTTAAATCATCAAATGATAATTATACTTGAATGGATACGATGGAGAATGAATCTCATCGCGTTCGTGGAGACGGTAGTCCGTACGTACGCACGAGCAACAATATCATTATTTTGATATTAAAATAATATATAAATGGATGGTATATCATATATACATAATCATTAACATGTTATATTTATTATTTACATGAGTTACACATCATTATTATACCCATCCAAATAATATTATATTGAATAACAATTACACCACGACGTGGAGACGGTAGTCCGTACGTACGCACGTATGGTGACATGTTACTCAAAGGGTGGATAGAATACTTAATATGGTTGTACCATATTTATAATAACATCACAGTATATGTGAGATACTGGAGTTATTATTTTAGAATGTTAAGAACAAAGGAAGAAGAAGTGGAAGAAGAAATGAACTTGGAGAAGGGTGGTGAAATCATTACCTCTTCTTCGGGTTCTTCCTTTTGATTTGATCAAAAGGGCTCCTTAGGTTGGCTTTATGATCAAACTAAGGCCTCTAGGTTGTAGTGAGGGATGTTGGGAGAGTATTTGGGCAGAGTTTGTCCGAACCAAAAGGCTTTGAAGGTGTGAAGAAATGAGAAGGAGGAGTTCCCTTTTATAAGAGGGGTGAGGGGCACCTTTGGAAAAGCTAGAAATATTAATTTATAATAAATTCATATTCGGTTTCTAATGGCTCAAAAGCTTATTATTCAAAGTTTAAGGTGGGGATAGGTCGAAAACCACTCAACCAATATAATTTAGACAGTTTTGGGTACTTATATTAACCTTATCTTTAAGTATTAACTCTAAGTTAATTAGTTTCACTTTTACAATGTCTCTTTGTATTTTTATATAATATAGTTAATAAACTTACTATATACATCCAAGAGACCCCCAAGTGGTACATTAATGATGAACCTATCATGATATAAGTCTCTTGGCCGAGCCTTAGATTTTTAGGAATTTAATATCAATTAATAATATAATATTTGTTTTAAGAACTCTTTTATGTCAATTTTGACACTATTCAATAGTTGATTTTTGTGAAACTCATAACAGATTGATTACTTCGAAAAAAGTCAATTAAATCAATCCTAATATATCATATTATCCTAGAAAATTATTTTAATTCATTAAAAGTTTCATATTATATTTATTTGGGTATTTATAATATCAATTATTTTAATTTTTCACTATTATAGTAATTACTTCATCATCATTGTGTCATAAATAAAATAAATGCGTTAATGTCTAAAAATTATAAATAAAATATAATTATGTAGTAAATCGTTTTAGCTTTCTAATGAATATTTATAATCTAAAATCCAACATATATAACCCTATGTAACAATTGTTTTTCTAAAAGATATATGCTTGTGTCATTTTTGTATTCATTTTAACTTAATTAAAATAAAGTGTCATTATCACTTACAAGTGGATCCATGGGGTCCCAAAATAGACCAAAAGATTCCCATGGTCGACCATGTATCAACCAATAGGGTTAAGACACGTTTTAGGGTAATTTAGTATTATTATAATATTATTTTTTAACCCTTATTTACCGGATTTACCCTTAACCATGGTAAATAAAATATTTACCGCATTAATTATTCAAAATGTCTAAAAATAAAAGTTACCTATTTACACAATTTGAACATCCTGATTCCAAATATGGAATCCATTTTTCTAAATTCAAAACACAGAAGTGGAAGAAATTAATTTAAAATTAATTCCCGCTGTCAAAACAAAAAGCGTGTTTTTAAGAGATAATAACTATCAAAAGATTGACACTTGTTTATGTTCGGTTTAATTGTAAAATTATGTCCAATGAACAAAATTATATTAAATGGTAAAAATATATTCTAAATATACTTTAAAACCACTAAAATTCATAATTTATCACTATTAATTATTTTGATTAAAAAAGTTGTTTTTAATTAAAATTTAGTAATTTTAACTATTCATCAAAATATGAAAGTTATCCGAAATGTACCAAAATTTCACCTTAGGCTAAATTCGATATTCCGAATCCAAAGATGAAGTCCATTTTAAAATATAAAATATATATAATTTTAAAAAGTAGGTATTACTATTCATAACGGCTAGTTTGATTGGTTGTGGTGTGTGTTAAAACTCAAGGTTGCGTACAACACACACTACTGTATTATTCAAAGAAAGTGTACCGTGGAAGCTTGGGATGTTTCATTTTAAATTTTTGATGTCCCCATTTAGTCAAAAAGATTAAAATATTTTATTTAAAAAGGGTTCACTATTAAAAGTTGATAAAAGTGCAATACTGAAAATGAATTTGTTCTTGCATTATATCTAAGAAACTCATAATATGGATTCTAAAATTATAAGGATTATATAAAGTTTAAAATTTTGATAATACTATTCATAACCTCTTTTGAATGGATTTTTATTTGTAAGTCATGGTGTGATTGAACTCAGTGTTGCGTGTAGTGCAAGTTATTGAATTATTTTGAAGAAATAACACACTATGAAATATTGGGGTGTTACAGGGAGGGTCATTGATTATCCAATAAAAACATATATTTTAATTACATTTTAATGGTATTAAATGTTTATTTTTGACCTTATGGGCCTGAGTTAGTGAATTTTCATTATGAACATTCATTCTTATCATTTGTGCACTTCATGCCTAATATACACCAATTTAGGCCCAATGAGTCATCTGATTCTAAGGAATGTAATTATCAATATTTTAAATTAATATTTTGGGAAATATATCTGAACTTAAATGTGAACATTTTTCATTCAGGGGTCAATGGATGATTCATAAACCATAATGGAGATATTTGGAGATTAATGGAAGTAATTCTAGAGAAGTCAGATTAGACACCAGCCCACTTATGAGACTATGGGGTCCAACATACAGGCCCAATGAATCCCAAATTTTGTGGGATGATAGCGGAAATTTTTAGGAACACATCACTCTTCATAAGTTAATGCTAATTCGGCCTCTATGGTGGTCATTAAGGTGCCCCACTCTAGAGATACAATTCTAGTCCAGATTCTGCGGCCCAGAAAAACAACCCACAAATTTGATCATATCTTGTAATCCAAAACTCCAAATGGACCCCAATTTTACATGAGGTTATAAGATATCCGGAGCTCCATGTTATTCTTCTATGGCCCACTCTGATTCGGCCATCTAGAAGGCCATCCAAACGCGTCTGTTCGGTGGATTAAAGTGGGCTTCCACCTCGGGTCAAATGTGGAAAGTCCAAATTCCACAAGCTTTCCACCACCTATGGCCTACCAAAATTAATTGAGATGCTTTGTAATGTTGGAGGCTCGACCCAAGGGCTCAAAAATGCCATTTTAAGGCAGTGGTGTTGGAGGATTTGGGAATATCTTTGAGCATTCTTTCATTGTAATGTTCTGCTGCGGTTTTGTTGTCTCAAATTTGTCTTCCACGTGTAAGTTGTTTTAATTAATCCTTTTTTTCTTAATAAAAGTTCTTCCTTTACACTTATTCTGTTCTTCTCCTTATCACTTTGATACTGTTGGTTCAAGGTGTGAACTTTTTCATACTAAACCTTGTGAGATTATCACACAACGGTGGAGTGATTGTTATTTTATTGTGTTTTTTTACTTCTCCATTTCTTCCCTCATGAGTCTACTTTCCGCTTCCATTGAAACCATGAGATCAATGGATGGCTAACCCACTTATGGGTTGATCCAAGGGAGTAGCAAGGGGCTGGATTGGATGTTATTTATAACCCCATTAATGTATAATCACTTCTTTAATTGATATATTTATTTGATGATTTTTAAACTCCATCATCCTTGTTGAATTTAAGGTCACACACTTCATGTGCTAATACGAACCTTTACCTTGAAGTGATCAAAACTTTGATCATTCAAGTGTATGGGTTATTAGTATTAAAGGTTGTAGGAATTAAATCAGTAAGTGATGATTTTGTTTTATCTCCTTAAATGAACCCATCTCAAATATAAGAAATTAAAATCATTGAAAAGGAAATACGTCCAATCCACCCCGAGCAATAACCTAGGATCAACTCATTCTTTTAAATTGAATTCACTTAAATCTGTTAGTTATACATTAAAACCATATAAAATCAACCCATTTTGGCCACTTCATAGAAAAAAAACATTCCTTAGAATGTACGTGTCTATAGGTTACTTCTTAGGTCTCTGTGGATTCGACAACCCATGCTAAACTACAAGGACCGTCCTACCTTCATCTCTTGGAAAAATTTGAGTGAGAATCAAATTTTGGCACCGTTTCAAGGGACCCAAGTAAGTCATCTAAACACCCATTCTATTCTCCCCCATTTCTTCTTTTCTCATCCAAATTCTGTTATCTTGTCCCTTTCTCGGTTTTTTTTCTTTTGGCGCATGTCCGCCTACACCCGCGATCAATCAAACCGTCTTGTTAGGGTGGATAGTCCAGGGGTTGGGGAGTCAAATACACCAAGGGAACTCTTTACATTAGATCCTAATCTTCCTAATACTCTAGAGTCCAAAATTGAGCCAATTTCAATGGAAGGTCTTTAAAGAAACTAACTCATAAACCCGGGTGGGAACCAAAATGGAATCCAAAATGAGGCAGCCCCAAACTTGGGGAATTCAATTGATCAAACCATGAATGACTACCTCACACCTTCCTGGACCAATTCCCCCTCATTCATTAGACACAATTCCCTAGGAGATTCCAACGACATCTTTAAACCTCATGTCTTAAACCACCTTCCCACATTCCATGGAATGGAGTCCGAGATGCCATACCTGCACATTAAGGAGTTCAAGGACATTGTAGAAACCATGTGTCCCCCACATCAACTAGAATCTGCTAAGATGAGGCTATTTCATTTTTCTTTAAAGGATTGAGCTAAAAATTGGCTAAACAATTTGAGACCATCATCCATAAACTCTTGGGACCAACTACAAAGAGAATTATACAAAAAATACTTTCCCCACCACAAAACAATTGCACTTAAAAAGAGTATCCAAATTTTTTTTGAAAAATAGGGAGAGTCATTCTATGAAACATGGTAAAGGTTCAAGGACACTCTAAACATGGTTCCACACCATGGTTTTCTATTCCTGAACAAGTGAGAATTTTCTATGAAGGGTTGGGTCCGGGGAACAAACAATTCATTGACATGATGTGTAATGGAACATTTAAAAACAAAGCCCCAAATGATGCTTATGAGTATCTAGAAAGACTTTCTCAACAAAACCAAACATGGGGAACTTCCCCTTATTCTGAAAAGCCACAAAGAACTACTGTAATTCATACACATAGAGAAGAGTGAATCCTTAGGGCTAAACTCGCAGCACTCTCTAGGAAGGTTCAAGAGATAGACCTTAGGAAAGTCCACGAAATCCAAACTGTTGACCCTGTTTGCACAATTTGTGACAAACATGACCATAAGATAGACAACTGCCCAACCATTCCATCCATCAAGGATGATCTTTTAGGACGACCCCCAGCAAAAGTAAATGCTTTAATCTTTCAAAATCCTCAATACCAAAACAACTTCAACCCAAGGTATAACGACCACCCAGTCTTCCGCTGGAAAGATAACCAACAACCTAGCCAACCACAGGGACAAAATCCTTACACCCATCAGAACTACCAAACCCATAACTAGTTCCAAACCCAACCTATCCAATACCAACAGCCACCGGTCCACTTCCAACAAACCATACCACCTCCAAAATATCATCCTGGGATAAACTAACCTACTCAAACACCCACCCAAACTGTTCCACAAAGCCTACTAGAACAACTGTGAAAACAAATGGAGAGGATGAACTTAGAAGTCTCTTCCCTAAAACAAGAACTTCAAACCATCAAAACTGGAAAGGCACCCATGCCTACTCAGGCGATTCCATCCTCAACATCAAGGGGAGAGTCAAGTTGTGCTCAAACAACTCATGAAAAACTAAAGGCTGTGACTATTTTATGAATTGGGAAATAAATTGAGAAACCTGAACAACTAATTAAGAACCCACCTGAAGATTCAAACTTGGATGAAAATTCAAATGAACCACAAGTTCAAACTGAGGAAACTGATAACAGTGTGAATGAAACAACTGTTCAACAAACAACCCCACAACCTGCACCATTTCCTCAACGCATGAGGGGGAAAACCAAGCCTGAACTGAGTGAAACGTTGAGGGAAATATTTTCACAAGTCAAGTTGAACATACCCCTTCTCGATGAAATCCAAACCATACCTACCTACTCAATGTACCTTAAGGACTTGTGCACTTTTAAAAGAAAATTTTAACATAAAAACCAAGTCCTTTTGGCTGCTAATGTGAGTACCAAAATTCAAGAGACCATTCCTCCTAAGTTGAAAGACCCAGGTTTCCCTTACATCAATGTTGAACTAGGAGAGAGAAAAGTTGTCAAGGCCTTGAGTGACCTAGGTGCTAGTGTCAATCTCATCCCATATGTTGTGTACTGCCAGTTACGCCTAGAAGAGCTCCAACCCACATCTGTCACACTTCAGCTTGCTGATCGTAGCATTATAGTTCCAAAGGGGATTTTAAGGGACGTTCTGGTAAAGGTTGAAAAATTCATCTACACTACTAACTTCATTGTCCTTGACAACCATCCAAACTTATGAAATAAGGAACAAACCCCAATGATCCTTGGCTATCCTTTTCTTGCAATAATCAACTCTGTTATCCGAGTCTGAAATGGGAACATGACCATCACCTTTGGGAACATGAGTCTAGACTTGAACATCTATAATGTAAGCTCACAAATAGGGGATAACGATGACATTGATGAAGTAAACATGATAGGAAGCATTGATAATGAATCCATGGAACATCAAGGAATATTTGATGGATGTTTAAGTCAGGATGATATTGATTTCCTTTGTTCATATGAAGGAAGTTTATCTCCTTGGATTTTATCATTCTCAAATTGTTCTTATGATGAATTCTTAGGTCCAACAATCAGTGAAACATTTCAAGAAACCAATTTCATGGAGACCAATCAAACTTCCTTCCCTAAATCTAATCAATCCAATCTATTAGATGAAACTTCTACATGTGGGGAATCAATCATATCTGAAACTCTAAAAAAAGAAATTGATCTTGATCCAATGTCCCAATCTTCTGCTAAAATTATGAACCAACCTGATCTTGAATTGAAGGAACTTCATGCTATACTCAAGTATGATTTCCTATGGGATAATAAAACACATCCTATTGTCATTTCTTCTTCTCTTGAAGCCAATCATGAGAGGATGCTTCTAGATGTCCTTAGGAAGGATTAGAAAACCATTGGTTGGACCCTTTCTGATATTCCCGGGATTAGCCCACTTGTTGGGACTCATAGGATTGTTCTGGAATCTGATTCAAAGCCATGTTATCAACCTCAAAGGCGACTCAATCCTAATATCATGGAGGTAGTAAGGAAAGAACTTATGGAATTTTTGAAAGATGGTATCATATATCCCATATCTGAGAGTGAATGGGTGATCCCAATCCAAGTGGTTCCAAAAAAGGCTGGAATCACAGTGATAACCAATGAGGATGGAGATATTATTCCAACAAGGGTGAGTAGTGGATGGAGTGTCTGCATTGACTATAGGAAGTTAAACTCATTCACTAAGGACCATTTTCCCTTACCATTCATTGACCAAGTCCTTGAGAGAGTGGCAGGTCATGCGTTCTGCTGTTTCTTAGATGGGTACTCAGGGTACAATCAAATTGAGGTATCCCTAGAGGATCAAGGGAAGACTACATTCACATGTCCTTTCGGAACCTTTACTTTCAAACGCATGCCCTTCGGGTTATGCAATTCCCCTAGAACCTTCCAGTGGTGCATGATGGGAATCTTCTCAGACATGGTAGGGGATTTTCTAGAGGACTTCATGGATGACTTCTCCGTGTTTGGGGATACATTTGAGGGATGTATGCACAATGTGGAGAGAGTCTTGTCAAGATGTGAAGAAAAGAATCTGGTCCTAAACAGGGAAAAATGTCATTTCATGGTTATAGAGGGACTTGTTCTAGGCCATATGGTCTCGAGTAGGGGGGTTGAAGTTGATAAAGCAAAGTTTGACATCATTCGTCACCTTCCATCACCCAAAACTGTCAAGGAAGTTAGGTCTTTCTTAGGATATGCTGCTTTCTATTGAAGATTCATCAAGGACTTTAGTTCAATATCTCGTCCCCTTTGTGCTCTCTTAGTAAAGGATGCTCCATTTGTTTGGACAGAAAGCTGTGAGGGTTCATTCTCAACCCTCAAATCCTCTCTCACCTCCCCTCCCATTATGAAATCTCCAAATTGGAACCTTCCTTTGGAACTTATGTGTGATGCTAGTGACTTTGCTGTTAGAGATGTGTTAAGAAAACGTTGTGATAAAACTCCTTATGTCATTGCTTATGCAATAAAATCCTTAAATGATGCCCAAATAAACTACACCACTACTAAAAAGGAGTTACTTTCTATTGTGTTTGCTTTAGAGAAGTTTAGGTCCTACCTCTTAGGATCCCCCATCACTGTGTTCACTGACCATTCTGCACTAAAATACCTCTTCCAAAAACAAGATGCCAAGGCTAGACTGATTAGGTGGGTCCTTCTCTTACAAGAATTTGACCTCACAATCAAGGATAAAAAAGGAGTTGAAAATGTTGTGGCTGATCACCTCTCTAGGATGGAATTCAAAGACAACTCAAATCACCTTTCTGTGTCTGATTCATTTCCTGATGAACACCTATACTCTGTGAGTGACTACCCTTGGTATGCCGACATAGCCAATTTCATAGTTACAGGAGTCATTCAAAAATTCTTAGGGACTCAAGCTCGAAGGAAATTCCTTTCTTATGTTAGAAACTATTTGTTTGATGATCCATACCTCTATAAGTTCTTCCCTGACCAAGTCATTAGGATGTGTGTTCCAGAATCTGAAGAAGAGTCCATCCTTAAATTCTGTCATAGTGGGGCATGTGGAGGTCACTTTTCCTCTAAGAAAACATCTGTTAAGATTCTTCAATGTGGTCTCTTCTGGACCACCCTCTCAAGGGACTCCTACACATTTTGTCAAAGTTGTCATAGGTGTCAACAAGTAGGGTCCATCAAAAAAAGGAATCAAATTCCACTCACTCCCATATTAGTGGTTGAAATATTTGACTGATGGGGAATTGATTTCATGGGGCCCTTCCCAAACTCCCGGGGATACCTCTACATACTCGTAGTTGTTTATTATGTCAAAAAATGGGTTGAGACCGTTCCAACTAAGTCCAATGATCATCGAGTGTGATTCGATTTCAGAAAGAGAACATATTTTCTCGTTTTGGAATTCCTAAGGCTATAATCAGTGATTGAGGAACCAATTTCTGCAACCTCCCATTCTCTTCACTCATGTCTAAGTATGGTGTTTCTCATAAAGTTTCCACTGCATACCATCCTCAAACCAATGGTCAAGCTGAGTTAGAGAATAGGGAGATTAAGCAAATTCTTGAAAAAAAATTCAACCCCTCTAGGAAAGATTGGTCTGAGAAACTCTTAGATGAACATTGGGCCTATAGAACCACATATAAACCCATTTTAGGAATGTCCCCATATAGGTTGGTTTATGGTAAAGCATTCCATTTGCCAGTGGAGATTGAACATAAGGCCTTTTGGACAATTAAGAAAATGGATTATGACCTCTCATTGGCCAGAACAAAACGAAAATTAGATCTCAATGAACTGGAGGAATTAAGGATGGAGAATTATGAAAATTCAAGGATCAATAAAGATAGATTTCAAGCCTACCATTCTAGTAATATCAATGTCAAACATTTTGAACCGGGAAAACTTGTGCTCTTGTATAGTTCAAAACTTCATTTACATCCGGGAAAGTTAAGGTCTAGATGGTCAGGACCTTTCATAGTGCATTATGTGTACCCCCATGGGGTAGTAGAGATTCAAGATACCAGAAGTGGATACATTTTCAAGTTCAATGGTCAAAGGTTAAAACCATTCATTGAATCATTCAATAAACAGGAAATAGAGGTTGAGTTAATTGAGCCAACCTATGAACCAGGAACAAATTAATAGATTTAGGGTCCATGTCGGGCTAACGATGTTAAACAAAGCGCTGAATGGGAGGCAACCCATGGTTTTCAGGTTTCCAATAATTTCGTTGTTTTAATCAACTTTTTATTTTAAATAGGGTTAATGAGACATTTTTGATATTTCGAAAAAATAAAAATAAAAATAAACTGTTGACATGTTCTTCTATAATGAGTATGGATGGGTATGAAAGGGGAGAACCATATTCATCTGTGTCACGTGGTGTGATCCTTGAGTAATACCTTACCAATAAATTTAAAAAGAAGACAATGTATCATCAGTTTGTTTTTTTAATGTGTTTGTAGGTTAAAAAATTAAAAAACACAAATAAATAAATAAAAATATATTAATAAAAAAAGTCCACATCGTATGTCATGGGGCAAACCCCGTCACAACTGGCGAAGCTGAGGGGATTCGAACTCGGGACCGAAGGGAGACAGGGGCACGCGCTTACCACTGACCTACGACTTCTTGTGCTTCATTATTCTACAATTTTTATATATATTCTTATATTTTACTTCCTTTATTATATATATATATATATATATATATATTGTTTTTTTGATTGTTTTGTTTGTTTTGTTTTTCTTTTATCCACTAGGGAACTTTTCAAGCGACATGGATATCAACGGAATAATTCGACCGGCAAGAACTTCAAACTTCAACCACCAGATGACTTCATTCCATGATCCTCATATTTCAATTCCCTTATTGAACTCCACTTTTTATTCCTCTACCGCATTATAAATTTTATTTTTATGAAACTAGGGACAGTTCCATTCTATGTTGGGGGTGTGGAAACAAAATGTTTGTTTAAAAAAATGATAAAAAAAGAAGTAAAATTCCTTTATCATTCCTATAATAACATCTTTTCGGACATTAAAACTACATAGAAAATAACTTTTATTTCCTTGACTCTTAATTTAATTCATTATTATGTTTAAAAGCATTGATTTTGGATGTTTGGTTGTCCAATGAAAATTTTCATTATTTTTATTTTCATCCATTAAATCAAAATCCCACAATTCACGTCCTCTAGACTGTGGGGTACTAATTTTTATTTTTGGGGTCCTATAATAAATAGAATAGGCTGGTTTTATTTTTATGAATAATATGATTATTTAAAAAAAAATTAATTAAAAAAAATTCAAAAAAAATTAAATTTTTTTTTTGCATGTACAGCAATGGATTGAAAAAATGCGAGGCTTTCGGCACTTGGGGATCGTGACTCCAGAGTTGTCTAGCCCTGAGTTTTTCCATCTATATATATTTATGGTAATATGACATTGTTTTTTATTATGTTAACTCGAGACGATGCCCGAGTATTGGGGATTCACTTGGTGCCCTAAGGCCTTTGAGTCTTTGAGTCATCGGCAAAGTCTTGCAACATGGGTTAATTTGATTAACTGCAATCTCAATTACTATGGAAAAATTGAAAAAAAACCAAAAAAAAAGGAATGAAGAATTCTCATATTAGGATTAAATGTGATTCCACCTAGCGCTTCCATGATTTCCCCCTTCAATGAAAATGAACCCCCGTATCTATTGTGATTCACAACACATCATTACACCTAATTGAGTTGAATGAAGTATGATGATGGATTTGATCAACGGAATGGGCTTGGGATTGGGATCTTCTTTTAAATTCATCTTGTTTTAAATAATCTTGATAGGTTATAAAAATATATTTGTGTGGAGTTTACATTGTGAGCACTGTTTGTTATAATGTGTTTGAAGAAAGGAATTCAAATAAAATCATTGAATTATTTGCTCGGGACAAGAAAATCTCAAGTTGGGGGTGTGATTATCCAATAAAAATCGTATATTTTAATTACATTTTAATGGTATTAAATGTTCATTTTTGATCTTATGGGCCTGAGTTAGTGCATTTTCATTGTGAACATTCATTCTCATCATTTGTGCACTTCATGCCTAATATACACCAATTTAGGCCCAATGAGTCATCTAATTCTAAGGAATGTAATTATCAATATTTTAATTTGACATTTCGAAAACTATATCTGAACTTAAATGTGAACATTTTTCATTTAGGGATCAATGGATGATTCATAAACGGTAATGGAGATATTTGGAGATTAATGGAAGCAATTCTAGAGAAGGCAGATTGGACACCAGACCACTTTTGAGACTGTGGGGACCAAAATACAGGACGAATGAATACCCAATTTTGTGGGATGATAGAATAAATGTTGGGGAACAAATGACTCTTCAGTATTTAATGCTAATTCGGCATCTACGGTGGTCATTAAGGCGCCCCATGTTAGAGATACAATTCTGGGCCAGATTTTGCGACCCAGAAAAACAGCCCACTAATTTGATCATATCTCGGAATCAACAACTCCAAATGGGCCCAACTGTTACAGACGGTTAGAAGACATCCGGTTCTACATTTTCTTCTTCTATGAGCCACTATGATTCGGCCATCTAGAAGGTCATCCAAATGCTTCTGTTCGGTAGATGAGATCTGGCTTCCACCTCGGGTCAAATGTGGAAAAGTCCAAATTCCACAAGCTTTCCACCACCTATGCCCTTCCAAAATTAATTGAGATGCTTTTTACTGTTAGAGGCTCGACCCAAGGGCTCAAAAATTAATATTTAAGGCAGTGGTGTTGGAGGATTTAGGAATATCGTTGAGCTTTCTTTCATTGTAATGTTATGCTGCGGTTTTGTTGTCTCAAATTTGTCTTCCACATGTAAGTTGTTTTAATTCATCCTTTTTTTCTTAATAAAAGTTCTTCCTTTACTCTTATTCTGTTCTTATCCTTATCACTTTGATACCGTTGGTTCAATGTGTGAACTTGTTCATACCAAACCTTGTGAGATTATCACACAACGGTGGAGTGATTGTTATTTTATTGTGTTTTTTTACTTCTCCATTTGTTCCCTCATGAGTCTACTTTCCGCTTCCATTGAAACCATGGGATCAATGGAGGGATTACCCACTTATGGGTTGATCCAAGGGAGTATCAAGGGGCTGGATTGGATGTTATTTATAACCCCATTAATGTATAATCACTTCTTTAATTGAGATTTTTATTTGATGATTTTTAAACTCCATCATCCTTGTTGAATTTAAGGCCACACACATCATGTGATAATACAAACCTTAAACTTGAAGTGATCAAAACATTGATCCTTAAAGTGTATAGGTGATTAGTATTAAATGGTGTAGTAATTAAATCAGTAAGTGATGATTTTGTTTTATCTCCTTAAATGAACTCATCTCAAATATAAGAAATTGAAATCATTGAAAAGGAAATACGTCCAATCCACCCCAAGCAATAACCTAGGATCAACTCATTCTTTTAAATTGAATTCACTTAAATCTATTAGTTATACTTTAAAACCATATAAAATCAACCCAAGTTGGCCACTTCATAGAAAAAAAAACAGTCCTTAGAATGTACATGTCTATAGGTTACTTCTTAGGTCTCTGTGGATTCGACAACCCATGCTAAACTACAAGGACCGTCCTACCTTCTTCTCTTGGGTAAATTTGAGCGAGAATCAGTCCTGGTGTGCGTGGGTAGAGAGGGAGGTCATGAGGGGCACTTCCGGTAGGAGGAAGCACCGAACAAGGGAGGTGGCACGAACAGGAGGCAGGATGCAAGGCGGAGAGCGCTGAGGCGTAGGGCACTGCAGGGAGGCAACAGCGAGGGCGCTGGCAAGGTCGGCGAGGGAGGAGATTCACGCAGGGAACATAGGGGGGTGTGTGGCCCGCGGCGGAACAGCAAAGGGAGAATGGGGGTGGGGGCTGTCCGGCTACGGGCATTAGGGTTTTTATGGGGGTTTTTTTTGCATTTCATTATATTATAATAATAATAAAATAATAAAAATATAAATAAAATAATAATAACAATAATATACCAGAATAATAATAATAATATAAAATACAATAATTAAGACAGTAATAATAATGAAAATACTAATAATTCATTAATAATACTAATGTCATTAAAATATTTAATATTCTAAATAAACATACATTAATAATAATGATAATATAAATGATAATAATATAATATTAATAATAATTATAATATTAATATAAATAACAATATAAATAATATAAATATTAAAATATAAAGGATAATAATAACAAGTGTGAATAATAAAACCCAAATTCATTCATTTTAAAAGTTGGAAAATTTCACGGCTCGTGTGCCGCTGAGCGCGCAGTTGAGAAAACCACGCTCAGACCGTGCCACCCGGTACTACTCTCCTTCAGGGTCAAGTCACGTGCTCACCGCGCGGTTCTATAAATCGTGCATGAGTCACATTCCATAACCCTGACACACCCGGGAATTCGTGCAGGCACCACACTGTTACTCATAACCACGCGGGATGATCATGCAACAGTGGAAAATTGTATAAAACCCAAAGTAATAATTAAAGTAATTAATAATAACAAATCTGTGAGGTCGGGGTGTGACAATTCTCCCCACCACAGACACTTTCTACCTCCAAAAAGTCACTCAGGCGAACGATGGACCAAACAAGAATCAATGCCCAAATAAAACTAGAAGAAACCACAACATAAGAGAATGAAAAAACACGAGAGGGTTCTCCCCACCACAAGGACTCAACTAGAGTGGAAATGTTAACACTCAAACATACCACCTCAGGAAAAGGGTCAATGTGGGAATTCAAAACTAACCCAAACTTACCTTTATAGCACGAGCGAAACAACACCACCACTAAAATTTGGAACTCTCAACATAGACCAAAAACCCCAAACACTAGAGAAAAACTCTGAGTAGAACTTAACCCATGCGGTAAAACCGAGCATAACCGCAACCTGGACTCCTCTTCAGGCACTTATATCTCCAAACGAATACTCATAAACAAAGATTAACCCATACAGGGCTCAAACACATTTTTAATGAAAAACGTACGATTCAGAGAATCATAATTCAGACAAACCAGACCATATGGACTACAACGAACACATCCATCCCAACATCACGACGAAACAATGAACCTAAAACAATGCCAAAACTTTTATAGTGAAAGAACGAGAACAGAAGGACTTTAAAAGTTTCATTTTCAACACAGGACACCAAAACCAAAACTGTGGATTCATACCCCCGACAACTCTTTACTGCGCGCGAGCTGCACCCCAATACCTATGGTTGGGGCTCAGATGGTTGAAGCATCTCCTGTCTCACAGTCAGGCACTGTAACCTTCTGGTTAGAGTGTCTTCTTCAGATGATGCTTCCTGCAAAATTTCTCTAGATGACCTAAGCACCTGCAATGATGGCACGTCCTCGGCGGGGTGTGACCTGATGGCTTTTCATGCCCTAAATGTACATACTGATGGTACACCATTAGAAGATCCGACTAACTAGAAGTTAGAGCCATTGCAGGGAACTCTTTAGAAACAAATTTACCTCACACACTCTGCTCGTCAGATGGGGGACCTTCACGAGCAATTGGATACAGTGGATTGCCAACTGTTTGCACTCCGGAGACTAACTCAACTAAGAACACCTCATGCACCAACTCCTCAAAAGTGGTGCTCTCAAAAAGGGAGGAATCGCTCCTTGATCTATGGAAGAATACCCCTGATGAAGGGAGAATTCTTCATCCAGTCCTGCGACACTACCCCCGGAAAAGGAGACACAAGATCCTTGAAATGGTCAACATACGTTTTCACCGTCTGTTGGCCATGGTGAACACGCATGAGCTCTTCTATTTACTTCATCCTCACCTCCACAAGTATAAACCATTGAACGAAGACGACTTTGAAGACATACCACATCATCCCAACTTGCAGTAATGGCGGGGCGAACAAATCTTACTCGTCCAGAGCAGGACCATCGAACAGACCCAGGAAAACATGCACTCTAACAGCCTTGGGAGTTCCCAATACCCTGAAGACGCGCTCGACCTCTTCAAGCAACTCTACTATCTCTAACAGACTCCATCCACCATGAAGGACAGACAACATCCGAGAAAGACCAAAAACTGGGCATGACTCGTCAAAACTCTGGGGACCTTTCTAGGCGGCATTTCTGAAAAACAATAATAACACCAAGCTGAAATCAACATCAAACCAAATCAACATCAATAAAAGCTCCTTCATCAAAAACAGTCAGCACAAATACAAAACAAATACAAACACAATCCAAAATAAAATCCCGTTTTTAAAGTCCCCTTTTCATTTTAAATTTTTAAAACCTCCTTTTTCTAGAATAATTTCCAAATACCAATCCACTTTTAAAGCCAATTTAGAAAACAAGGTCATGCCTTTAATTTCAAACACATCCTAGTAATCCCATGAACTGTTGAACATGTCTTCATCCAATTTCATTCATATGCACCAACACGCACTTTCCACACATCCTCTCACATGTGAAAACGTTCATAAGGAGTACTTGAGGTTTCACCCCAAACCATTCTTGACCAATTTCCAAACAAACGCCAGTTTTCCAAACCAAAGACTTTCAGTTTTAAAACCCATTTCATAAATTCAAAGTCATTTAAAAGAAATCAGTCCCATTTTTCAAAAACCCCTTTTCACTTCCAAAAAGGCACTTACACCAACCATAACGAAAACGACACTCAACTCGCATCAAACCATTAGAGTGAGGGACCAGCGGTCACACTTAACCTGGCGACAAGATAGTGGGTCATGCCCAAAGTAAGCGTCAACAACTAGAAGGAATTCAAACCATGTACCTGGACTCCACATGGGTCACTAATCCATGTGAGATCACTATGTAGCATCGATTTAGCTCCATTTTCATCCCTCAATCCAAAACAAACCAGAATGAAACAAAGACTCAATTCCCGGACTATCCCTGGTGACTCCAGGTGCGGAACGGGTGAGGGTTCATGAAATCCTTCCCGTACCTACCTCTCGAGTCTCGACAATCCTAATCTCCATCTACTGAACATCCCAAATAACAAGGGCATCCTCTGATACAACTTTGTCGCGAACCATCCGGGGTCGACCCTGAACCGGTCACTCGAGCCGATCCGCAGCAAGTCCTGAGGGGCATCCCCAATCCCCCCGAGATGGCAACTAGTGTCGGGCATCAAAAGAAAATAGGTGGGAACGATTTGGCCCAAAGGAAAAATAAATTAAGCAATAGAAATAAAATAGAACAAAAGAAAATAAATAAAGATTAACCAACAACGCCACTAACCTGACCACGACTAAAACTCCACGTGACCCCTTGGGTGACCATCCAATACCACAACCAACGTCGCTCAAGGCGAACAACTGAATCTAAAACCTGCAAAAGAACTAAAAACAAGAAAACACTATAGGCATGAGTATTAAAACTCAGTAGGTAGGCCCAACTAATTCTATTCCCAAAGAACATACCAATAAACAAAGAATTTATAAATTCCAGGTTTGAACTAAATTATATAAAATATGGTTTCCACACACTTTCATTTCTAAAACAAGTAACAGTCCAATGCCCTTTTTAATTTAGAACAAGTTTAATGTTGAAAGAAGCAGGTGCATTGTATTTTTTTAAAACATTTTACGAACAATTTAGAAATCCAAACTTTAGTTGTTAGTCAAAAGGAAAATCACACACAACACACACTAAGGGCAATGGTAAAAGTGGCACACATGGGTCAGCAACAGAACTCGGCCTCTCAATCGTCTGCCACACACAAACACTAAGAGAAACATGGGTCGAACCTAGGAGATCATGAACAATCCAGAACATACTATACATCTGACTCAACCTGAAGGCATGCCTTAACTCGATGACGTCATAACGACCATACTACTACCCGGTGTAGCCCTACATGGCCTAAACGAGGGGCCCAATCCACATAGCATCAATAAATCAGTCTTCCCCTGCTCTGGGGCCACTATCTAGTGCGTGGTCTAAACTAGTGCAGCAATCGTTCTCAGAAAATTCACTCAATATGTCAGGTTCCCATGTCAACACATACAATAAAAAGGGGTGCGTCCACAATTTAAATCAATCAGTCACGATGCACAAACATAACATACAACTCACGCAATCAACGCACACCAATGATCACCCCTGAATGGGTTTTCCAAAATAATTTATTTTATTAAAGTTCCAAACGGGCCTTCACAAATTTTTAAGCAAAACTCCATTTCTCGAGAAAACCCAAAACACTTGTTCAGAAGAAATCATTTATCTTTAAAACTAGAAGTACGTTTAAAATTCTGTGAATTATGTTTAAAGGCCAAACGAGCATTATTTCAAAACTGGGTGTCCGCCCATCAAGAAAATGTTCCAAGTGTTCGTTATAAAATAAACGGCTCTTTTCACACTAAATAATAATTTAAAATTTTATTATCTAATATTATTTATCATTCATTAAAATTAACAAAGAATCAAGAAATTAATAAATTCTAAATTTAAAGGTGAGTGTAATAGGGGACCTAACTCGGCTCGCTGTCCAAACATAATGGCACATCACGCCTCGTACAGACGCACAAACACGCGCACGCCGACAACCGATGTACCGCGAGTCTTTCTCGCCGACACGCTGCAACAACCGAACAACTAAAACGCAAAAACACGGACTCAAAACAATTCAAACAAACAAACGACACAAACACCAACTCGAAATGTTTCCAAAACACAACTCGCACCATCTACATTATTTAATGGACTGCTTGCACCTTTTATGAAACACCACTAAGTGACGCAAAAAGGGTTTACACCAAGAACATGCCTTATTATATATAAACACACTACTTTAAAAACAAACACATATTCAACACTTTCAAAATACCACTTTCATGCCATCCAATTAATTCAATAAATAACTAAACTATTTATTAAATCATTTCAAGAAAAACCAAAAAGACTTAACACCAAAATACACATAAAACCCCCCTTTTGAAACCAAACGTACACCAAGAACCATTTCACACCCAAATCTGCATCACAAAAATGACTTGATAAATCATTTAAACAACTCAAGGAACATTATTAAAATAATTTAAAATTAATTTCAAGGGTGTGCAACAAGGTGAGCTCCCCGAAATAATAATTTCTCACTTGGACGAAAGTCAAAAAATGTGAAGAATACATTTCGCACCTCAATATTTGATCCAAGAACACTCTTATAAAACCAAATAACATAATAAATTAATGAATTGATACAAGGGTATGGAACAACATACCTTGAAGTAGAAAACATCAATATCCCGGTGGGAAACCAAAAACGCACGTTAATCGCACCACAAGAAACCATGAATAAATCCTAAAACAAGGATGAAAACCCAAAATAATCCAAATTGAGATTAAACAGAGACCCCAAACGAATCATATACCCATCGGAAGGAAAAAAACAAACTCAAGAGAAGGCTAAATAACTTAACCGATAGGGGGGTTGTGTGCCGGAAAGAAGGTCATCCAACAGGGGGGTGGATCGGTGCAAGAGGTAGCGCGAGGTCTGCTGGAGGTCAGGGCGGAGGGTCCGGGATGGGTGTTGGCAAAGCTGAAGGCGCCAGGCAGGAAAAGGGGGAACCAGGGGGTGGTGGCCTACTCGAGCGTGGAGGATAGGAGAAAGGGGGTGTCTGCTGCCGGGAAGGGCTAGGTGGAGGTGTCCTGGAGATGGCTGGAAGAGCTGGTTAGCAGGGCGGATGCAGGCAGAGGTGATACCGGGAGGGGCCCGGTGCGCGCAGGTAGAGAGGGAGGTCATGGGGGGCGCTGCCGGGAGGAGGAAGCGCCGGACAGGGGAGGCGGCACGAACAGGAGGCGGGATGCAAGGCAGAGAGCGCTGAGGCGCAGGGCACTGTAGGGAGGCAACAGCGAGGGCGCTGGAAAGGTCGGCGAGGGAGGCAATTCACGCAGGGAACAGAGGGGGGGTGTGCGGCCCGCTATGGAACAGGAAAGGGAGAATTGGGGTGGGGGCTGGCCGGCTACGGGCATTAGGGTTTTGATGGGGTTTTTTTCTTTTTTTGCATTTCATTATAATACAATAATAATATAATAATAAAAATAGCAATAAAATAATAATAACAATAATATACCAAAATAATAATAATAATTAAAAATACAACAATTAAGATAGTAATAATAATGAAAATACTTATAATTCATTAATAATACTAATGTCATTAAAATCTTTAATATTCTAAATAAACATACAATCATAATAATGATAATATAAATGATAATAATATAATATTAATAATAATTATAATAGTAATATAAATAAAAATATAAATAACATAAATATTAACATATAAAGGATAATAATAACAAGTGTGAATAATAAAAACCAAATTCATTCATTTTAAAAGTTGGCCAATTGCACGGCTCGTGTGTCGCAGAGCGCGCAGTTGAGCAAACCACGATCAGACCGTGCCACCCGGTACTACTCGCTTGTAGGGTCAAGTCATGTGCTCACCGCGCGGTTCTATAAATTTCGCATGAGTCGCGTTCCATAACCCTAACACACCCAGGATTCCGTGCAGGCACCACACTATTACTCCTAACTATGCGGGATGATCGGGCAATAGTGGAAAACTGTATAAAACCCAAATTAATAATTAAAGTAATTAATAATATCAAATTTGTGAGGTCGGGGTGTGACACACATGTATTATATATATATATATCTCTGTGTGGGAGTGTGTTTGTTTGAGTGTGTGTGTGTGTTGTATATATGTATTTATTTATTGATTGACTTATAAACACACAGAAACACCATATTTTATAAATTTATTTAAAATTGATCTTATAAATATATATTAATATATTAATAAACATACATATAAAAAAATATAATTAATATATATAAAAAATAGATATAAATATATATTAATATATGAATAAATATATAAATATAAATAGTTATATATATTTTTTAATATACAAATAAATATATAAATATATATATATATATCTGTCTGTGTATATATATATATTAATATATTAATTAATATATATATATATATATTAATATATGAACAAATATATAAATATATATATATATTAATATAACTATATATACATATACATATATATTAATTAATATATATATATATATATTAGTATACGAATTAATATAACTATATATATATATATCATTAAATGGAGAAAAATGCAACGTGGAGGAGTGGTAAAGGGTCCAAGCACATATATGGCAGGTCTCGAGTTTGAATTCTGGGGGAGGCAAGGTCACACACGTGGTGCTAAAATTGGGTCTCACATGGTTAAAGGGTGGGGGTGGCTTGGGTGTGTGGGTAGGGGTGGCTGGGGCATGTGGGTAGGTGTGGGGGGATTCACATAGGGTTGTTGATGGGGGTTGAGATAAGTTAAAACCCTCCTATTTTCAGAAAAAAAATAATTTTTTTTTAAATTTTTTTAAATTTTCACAGTGCATTTTAAAAATCATTGATTAAAGTGGTCTTTTATCAGTGCTAAAAAATACGATGATAAAGGACACTTTTATTAGTGTTTTTTTAGTACTGATAAAATACTACATTTATCAATGCTTTTCTTAGCATTAAAAAAGGGGTATTTATCAGTTCTTTTTTTATTGGTGATAAAAGGGTCCCCCTTTTAATAGTTCCTTGATTATCATCTCCTTTTTAGCGCAGATAAATGTATTTGTCAGTAATGATAAAACTTTGTTTTCTAGTAGTGCTGACTTCAATCATACTCATTCAACGATATGGTATAAAAATATAATTTTAGGATACATATATCACATAACCATATTCATATATATAATTCCATATATTATTTTAAGTTGAAATTTTATTACCTGTTTATTAACAAATCCATGTATAAGTCATGCTTTAAGCAATAAGTGATTTGTTATTCCTGTATGTTTTGACTTGTTATTTTTGGTATTATTTATTTGATCAGGATATCATAATATCTTAAAATATTTACCATGATATAAATATAATATATATTCAATTTATAGGTTATTATATGAATTTATAAAATATAGTGATAGAAAATGAAATACACCGTTCATCGAGATGGTAGGCCACATGTAAGCATGGACGTTGTTTATACTTTCTTATTAGATTGAAAGAATGAAAAGTAAATGATATATAGTTTCAATATATAATCATTTTTATTTCATATATATCACATATTGTTATTTAACCACCCTTAATATATTACATTTTAAATAATGAACAAATCACATCGCTCCATGAGGTGGTAATCCGCTGTACACATGAGTGACGTTATCACAAACCAAAAAATAAAAAGAAGGAAGATATTTCAAATAAAAAAATTATATAAGAGTAATAATATATTAAATGTCATATATATAAAAAATCATTATTATTTCCCACCTTTATAAGTGGTAATGTTAAATATAATAACATCTGTTCATGGTGTTGTAGTCCACCATACAAACGAACTATGATTTTGTAACCCATTTGATGAAAGTGGATATGGTTTAAGTTCATGACGTTAACATAATAACATATAAAAATATTTAATATAAAGAGGTTTTCATATGATCAATATATAATAAGATTTGTAGGTTCTGGAGTAATAAATAAAACAAATCATTCGTTGATGGATGTTAACTCTTCTTCAGGTATCCTCCTTAGGTTTCCACCAAAATCATTTATAGGCTATCTTTCCATAAAAACTATGGCTTTAGAATTATAGTAGGAAAGTGAGGGAAATATTTTTTCAAGGCCAGGATAAACAAAAATTTCTTGAAGGTTTGAATAATAGAGGATATTGGGTGGCCTTTTATAAGTGGGGAAGATGACACACTTTGTATTTTTAAAAGGAATTGAGTGCTCCAACATTTTTATATTTCCAAAGAGCATAATATAAGGAATTGTCAAAACTCATAGGTTTAAATTTATATAAATTAAATGAAATTTTTTTTATAAATGTTTATAGGTAATTTTATGCTTATCATTTTAGTTTAACCCTAGGTAAACCTATTTTTATCTTAACCGCAGTAAATAATTTATTCTTTTTTTACTATTCATTTTGGAAAAAAATTTGCGTCACGGTACATGATAATATAAATTATGATAATTAAATAAATGGAATTAGTATTTTAAAATTTCATTCACATAAGTGGAAAATATTATTTTAATATTAATCCTGCATACGTGATGAGAAAGAAGGCTTTTAAAGAGAAAATTTTCAGAAGTATAAATGGATTTTAAATCAAAATTCAAAATGAAATTGATTAAATTTGCCCGATTAAAATTAATGGATGTATAATTGAAATAATTTTAATTTAAAACAAATTTCATCTATAATTTCACATTATGAATAAATTTAATGAAAAATCAATTTTCTATTAAATTTATGTATTTTTTACTATTCATAAAAAATGAAACTCTTCAAAAAAACAAAAAACCACCCTAAGATATTTCAGAATTTATTATTAAAAAAAATAATTTTTTTATCAAATTAATTTTTTATAAGTGTATAAATTAATTTTATTATTTTTCATTAAAATTAATAAAAATCATTTTAAAAATTATTTTTGAAACATATAATGGATTTAGAAAAAAAATAGTATTTTTTAAAATATATTTTATTTATATGAAACCATTATATATAACTTTTAAAAAGTATTTAATTTAATTAATACATTTAGTCTTAATGGTTGGGTTGTAATGGTCATGTTTGATAATTATTAATAATATATCGTGGTTTTTTAAAACTTTGTATCATGTATCATGCAAGCTAACCCATTTTTTCATAGTGGGAAATAATAACTTGGTTTTTTTGTAGCACAATATTTATTTTATGTTTCATGTTACATAATCTATAAAATAAATTTAATTTATTTGATAAATAATAATTCGTAAAAACTCAGGGTGTTACATTCTAACCCATTTAAAATTAATTTATCCCTCAAAATTTGTCAATATATTACAAACAAATAAGGATAATAATTCCCCATAATATCCTCATATTCTCACATAAATTCCTCAATTTAGTGGTTTCATCAAAAAATATTAACCAGTTGAGAGGTCTTGTTTCATAGAACACTCTATTTATGAGCCAGAATCTCCAAATTTTATTCCTCATAAGAATGGTCTTTCCTCAGTTGAATGACCTCTAAGTTTAGTAAATGAGAAGGTTCGAGTATTTACTTCATCTTGATATATACATGGAAGATTTCATGTACTTGAGAGAGTTTTTCGGAGGTTCCAGGATATAATCTATAGTTCTGATAAGACCAATAATTTCCAAGGGGGTGATGTACCTCGGGATCAGATTCAATTTTTTCACTGATCTTCTAACCTTCTTCCATGGTGAGATACATAGAAACACATTGTCACTAACTTAAAATTTAATATCACACAAGATATTATTAGTATATATTTTCTTATGATTCTGGGTTTCCTTGAATTGTTACAGAATGGAATTAACCTTATGTTCCATTTCTCCAGCTATCACAGGTCCCAATAGATTTATTTCTCTAACATCATTATAGAACATTAGATATATAAATTTATTTCCATATAGGTATTCATAATAATGAAAATGAATTATTGAGGGAGATGTATTGTTGTATGAAAATTCATTTAAAGGACGATTTTGATCCCAACCACCTATGAAATCCAATAAACTATATCTCAACATATCCTCTAGGGCTAGAATTGTTCTTTCTGACTAACTATCTCTCTGAGGATAATACGCATTGGGAAAACTCAAATCCAAATCAAGATATTGCTGAAGACTTCTCTTGGACCTTGAGGTAAACCTTAGATTGATATTAGATACAATTGAATGTGGTACTCCATGCAACCTTTCCACTTCCATAATGTATATCCTTTCAGTCTGATCCAGAGAGAAGTCTTCTCTGATAGCGATGAGGTGTGTTGACTTAGTAAGGCGATCCAATACAACCCAGATAGTAATATTCTCTTTCTATTTTTTGGGGAGTCTAATGATAAAATTCATAGTGATTTTTCCCCATTTCGATTCTGGTATAGGTAATGTATTTAACATACCCATATACTTTTGGATTACAACCTTGACTTGCTGACATATCAAGCATTGAGATACAAACAATGAGATATATCTCTTTATTCAGTCCAACCATATGTATTCTTTAATCAATTTATATATATTCATACTTATTGTATTAATAGTGAATGATTAACTATGAGCATACTCAAAAAAATACTTCATTATGTTCTGTATAGATGAAACATATACAGGGTTCTGGAGCCTTCTCATTCCACCATGATCAAGGTTAAACTCAAAAACATTTCTAACGTTATTTTACAGATCTGCATCTTCCTTCAATGCCTATGTAATATTCACTTATATTTATGGGTTAAAATTCAATTGATAAAGATATGATTTTCCCCTTTCTTTAGGTTTCCCAGATCTATCATTTTCATATCCAGAAATATTGGATGTCTTGTGATCCTCATCATGTATAAGCT
This sequence comes from Viscum album, assembly GCA_963277665.1. NCBI lineage: Eukaryota > Viridiplantae > Streptophyta > Magnoliopsida > Santalales > Viscaceae > Viscum > Viscum album. The sequence goes on along the minus strand of OY728119.1, from coordinate 1,055,167,429 downwards.
TTTATGATCTTTTCAAATCAAAGAATTGGCCACCCTTGTTATCTTTCATGGGGTGGTAATGTATTGATAATTCATAATATTTAATTTGATCATACCATCTTCTTTTATTCATATTAATATCTTTATGTTTGATTATATACAATAAACATTAGTGATAAGTATATATATCACACTTTTCTCCAAAAATATAATTCCTTGATATCTTTAATTAAACTTTTACCACAGTTAACTCCAAATAATTAGATGGGTAATTTTAATCATGAATGTTAAATTATATTTAAAAATAATCTATAACCATTTAATTATTCATAATAACATATCCCAACCCATTCTTGGATTCATTACCATAGATTACAAAACCTTGTCCACTATAGGTTAATGTATGTACAAGTGAACTAGCTAATATTCTCTTCAGCTCCATGAAATTTTACTCACATTCATCAGTCCATAATAACATGGATTGTTTTTTAGTTAACTTGGTGAGTGGATTGAATATTCATGAGTGAATCCCCAAAAAATCTTGATAATATCTATATAATCTTAGAAAATTTCATATCATAGTCACCCTGGTTGGTCTGAGCTAACACTAAATATCCTTTATCATTTATGGGACTAGTGATATACACTCTATTGTGATTATATGACCCAAAATGAATAATTTTTCAACAAAAAATTACACTTTTAAAATTTTTAATATAGGTTAAAATTCATTAGTGTCTTTAGTAAAATTCATTGGTGGTTATCGTACTCTTCATTAATATTCAAATAGATATTATTATCATTTATAAAGACTTTGAAAAACTAATAAAGTTAATCTCTAAATATTATATTCAATAAATAAATAAATATAGTATGAGAATTATTAATACTAAATGGAATTAATAGGTATTCATAGTGTCTCTACCATGTAGGAAATATAGTCTATGTTATATCCTTCTTATTCACCCTTAATTAATGATATCCAGAATGGAGGTCAATCTTAGAAATGTATTGAGCTCCATGAAATTGATCAAACAATTCATCAATACAGGTAAGAGGTTAAAATTTAAAAATAGTGGTATTTTTTATCTCCCATCAATCAATGTAGGGTCATATTGATATATCATTTTTTAACAAAAACAATTGGTGCACCTTAAAGTGACACATAGGAAAGAATGAATCCCTTTTCATGGTTTTCATAGAGATTCTTCTTAAATTAATGTAACTCAATTTGGGATATTAAATATATATTATTTGAAATTGTTGTGGTACCAATTACAAGTTCTTTTAAGAAATAATCTTCATGTTTTGGTGGAATACTGGTCAACTATCTAAAAAATACATCAACGAATTCCAACACAATGTGCATATTATTAATGTTGTGTTTCTCCCTAATCATCTATGATAAAAAAACCTTTTGAATGGTAATTAATACCCATACAATTGATATAATATCCCTTATAATTTTATATTTTTCATTATATTGATAAATGAACAAACGTTGGTTTTGAATATTAATCTTGACATCCCTCCCTGAACAATTTATGTGGTGTTTATGTAGAGAAATCCAATTAATTCTTAAGATGAAATCAAATTCAACAAGAGTAATAATGAAAATATATTCATGAAACACATTTCTACAAACATAAAATTGAGAGGAATCATATACATGAGATGTCATCATCATACCATTAGGGGTTTTCACTGCTAATTCCATGTCTAATCATTTGGGTTGAATCATAATATGCTTAGAAAATCCATCAGATATAAAATAAAGTTTATGTCTATATTAAAATAAGAAATTATTAGTTTTAAAATGTATTGTAAATGTACCTTTAACCACATCATTATCTAACCCCTCATTTTAAACACTACCCACATGAGATTTTCCTTTGTCTCTCATATTAAGTGGCTGTTAAAAATGGTCATCATCAATAACTTTATGACTTGGGAACTAGATATAATTGGTCCCATACTCTCTTTATATTAAACATTAAAGTGTGGATTGTGCATTATATATATATTTATTTGTATTCACATCACTAGCTAACTACTTCCCATCACATCAGTAATCAATTTACCAATGAGCTTCCCTTCCACACAAGAAACATTTACCATTCCAATTAGAAAAATTTCCTCCTTGATTCTTCCAACACATTTATCAAAAATGAAATCTTATATTCTTATATATATGGTTTTTATATTTTATATTAAACTCCATCTTCCTTTTCTTGTCAAAACCATGAAATTGATACCTAGCTCAAACCTCCATTCCCACCTTGATAGAACATAGAACAATATATTCATAGCTACAAAATTATATTATCTCTATATCATATTAGACAATTGGTTTTAATCCATTGAATAATTGATCAACTTTATATTCAGGTTGGATGATAATATGAGAAGAGTGACTCATAATTCTTGTAAAATTTTCCATATATTTTCCAATGGATTCATAATCATTTTTATTTAACTCAAGAAAAGCCTTCTCCATATTCATATAAACAATATGAGGAATATCATTATTAGAAATTATGTTGTTTAACTCATTCTAACTCATAGATTAAATTTAATCTTGTTTTCTAATATTCTTGATATGAATTCACCATTTATTGACTCATAATTCCAAATGGTAGATGTATAAAATTACCAATTCATGTTTCAAACACTAGATTAAGGAAAATATTATTTTATTGGTACTGATATGTTTCAAAAAAACCAGTGGATTAGGGTATTAACTGAAAAAAGATGGATGTTTCCTCATAAAGAACACAATAGAACAATGTTTCTTCCTTTTCTTGTTTAGAGTTTCAGTATTATTCATAGCATGAGAATGATTTGTGAGCTTTGGAATGCAATTTTCCATTCCATATCTAATAAAATTTGCATTATTAGGAGACCAATCATTTCATTTTCTATTATAAAGTACATTAACCTGGTTCTTACAGGTTTCATCCATTGTCTAAAACCAAAAAGAATAATGTAAGTGACAATAATCAATATGGGTAACCACATAGTCATGAAAAAAAAAAGTAGGGTTCCTAAATCTAGAAACCTTATTCTTTAATTTGTGACACTTTAGGTTTATATGAGGTTATTCATAGTCATGTTCAATTTAAATACTTTACTATGAATTGTAAATAGTTTTTGAATTTACAAAGTATATCCCATGGGAGTGTCAAACATAGTGCGCAAGAAGGCCCATTGTTATGCATCAGGTGACAATAGAGTATAGCTAATTATTCCCTTCCTACAGTATTTAACACTAAGTAATTATTTTTCATAGCCGCATCCACTTAAAGTATCCCGTCAGAGATTTAATTTTCTATAAACCACTTAATCTAACCATTACCAAAATTCTAGAACATTTTCATATACTTTGTCATATCCTTAAACATATCCTTAGACATATACATAGGTATGTGTCTTTCTCATTATAATTTCCAACGTATAACGATTCTTATCCTTTAATAACAACTTTATTGAATCAAGATTATAATACATAGATATTACATCTTTTTATAAAAATAGTCATTACATTACAAAAACATACACCTAAGGACCATAATAGTTCAATGCCTTTTTTAGCATGGAAATATACACATTTTCCCACATGTGAGCTATGTCATCTCCTACTATCCTATAAATATATATATCCCTTGTTATACATATCATAAATAATACATTTTTTCATAACATGGGGAAGGGAAACATAATGAATGGTGAGCTTATATTCTTAGTAAGGATATAAAATGGAGATACATAAGCATAACATGAACACAAGGGTATGAGAACATGATCATAAAATTTGAAAAATATACAATTTATATCAAAGATCACAAAAATAATTCATGTAATAATGATTGGATGTTCATAAGACATGAATAATAATATAATCCAAGAACATGAGACATGAGATAATAATATTGGAATAAGACATGGAATATTTGTTATACACATAAGCAAACGAAATAATTTACATATTAGTCAATGCTCACTATCAAGGATATAATATTGAAATAGGTTCACTCCCTAAACATTCATAGTAGTCATGGTTCACTCCCAATACCATCACATTGGAAAACTTTCCTTTACAAACCAAGTTCACTCATCTTTATAGTCCTATCTATCTCATAAGATATAAATCAATACCAAATTCATTTGAGGGATATAGAGGTTTGACCCATATAATATTGAAAACTACATTAATATGTGACAAAAGATCATAAATATTCATCATATCATTAACCATGAAATGAAATTGGCTTCATAAGAATTTCATCAAATCATATCCTGTATTAAAGTGTCATATTTCATTATTATTTCACTAGTCAATCATATAATAATCCTTGAATTTATATGGGTTTCATGAGATTTCTCTTATGGTATACCCTTTGGAAGAGAATCAGGTTTCATAGTAATTTTATCATAATATATCCCATGGAAATTTCACAGGTTTTATAAACATCATGACATCATAAATATAAACCATTTATATAAATGATAAAAATGTTATCAGTAGGTCATATCCATGGTAATGTATGGGTAACAAAAACGGATGTCATATTATATGGGAAATGATTTCAATCAATCATTTAAAAAAATTCTTGAGGAAAATATACTTTATGCATTGAAAAACACATTTTAAGAAAAAAAATTGAAAATAACTTTCTTTGTTAATAAACTTGAAAACATAAAAAGGAATCTTCAAATAAAATAATTTTCATGTTATTGGGGTTCTTTGTTCATGCCATACATTTTTAAATAATGATTTTTTTCACATTTTCTGTAAAATCCAAATGTGCATTTATTTTAAAAAGGATATGAAGATTAACTTAAAAACATTTCTAAAAAATTAAAACATTGTTAAAATTTATTGTAAAAATAATAGGAGAATAATAAAACAATTTGGAAAACAATTTTATAAAACATTATTCTGGATGAAAATGGGTTCGTGAGAAAAGTTAAATAAAGTTATATTTTCTTAAAATCATTTTCTCAATTATCATAAGTAAAAAATAGTTTAAATGGTACCATTACTTGAAAATATCATGAATAACTAGTGTAAATGAAACTTAATTATAATTATTTAGATATATATCATGAGATATCAATATTGGAGACTTAATCATAAACAATCTCGATAAACGATGAGATCATATCATAAAAACCATTCCACTTTTATGGAAATTTATTTTTAAGACCCATGAAATGATAAAGTTAAGTGAAACCTTAAAATATAAGAAGGATAAGTAAAATCATTATATTAAATTTCAAGGTGGATTTATACAGAACTCATAAAATAATATAGGTCATAACATAACATATGTCTCAAAGAAGGAAAACTCGGAAAAGAAGTCCCTTACCACTTTGCAAACTCTTTAAAAATAAAACTCCATAAAATAGTTATCCTAAAATAGATATGTAAATCCAAATAATAATCATTATAATAATCATAAAATTAATTAATGAGTATTATACACACAACATAAACTAAATAGTTGGTGAACATGGCATGTGTCTTGTAGAAGTAAAAAGTGAGACGAAAATCCCTTACCTTAAATATTGACTTCTGATGTACTAATTCCATCCTCATATATAATATATATAAGTTTATTAAACTTATATTATAGAACCATATTAATATATATCATATAATACATTATTTTCTTATGTCCTTTCATTACTTTTCTTTTAATAATTATATGATAAAGTCACATTTTGGGTAATAACTGCTTTTCATTTTAGGTATATTTTGACTTGTTTTTTTATTCTTTATTATATCATCATATAATCATATCCATAATTGTATCCATTATATAAGTATAATAATTGTTAAATATAAATGTTTTTGGAGTAATTTATAAAATTTAGTGTCAAAAATGAAATATATTGTTCGTGGTGATGGTAGGTCGTATATGAATATGAACAATGTTACCAATTTCACGTCACATTGAAATAATGAAAAATGTAAATTATATATATAATCATTGTAGACTTATTTTTAGGTCATATATATAATACAATTTAATTAAACTCATCTTTAATTCATTCCATTTATAGAATGAATGAATCACATTGATTCTTGTGGTGATAGTTCATCGTACACACAAACAACGTTATCGTATTCCCACAAAATAGAAAGAACGAAGGTATGTGTGTCATAAAAATTAAAAATCATTATAATATCATATGTAAAATATTATAAAATTAAATACGTCATTATTTGAAACCATTAGATGTGGTAATAAGAAAATGAATAACATTGGTTCGTGGGGCGGTAGTCCACCGTACACATGAATGATTATTTTGTAACCCATTTGATGAAAATTGAGATGGTTGTAGGTCATTCCCCTAAAATAATAGCATATAAGTATATATAATATATTGAGGTAATTATAAAATCATGTTATAATAAAAATTTAAGGATTTGGATGAATATATAAAACAAAAATGCCCGTTAATGAATGTTACCTCTTCTATGTGTATCCTCCTTAATTTTGCACCAAAATCCATTCAAGGATGGATTTATGTAAAAAATAAGGAATCAAGGATGAGAGGATAGAAGTTTTTAGGTGATTTGGAAATTTAGTTTCTACACCAAAATGGTTTTATGATGATAATAAGAGAGGATATGGGGTGTACTTTTATTAGTGGGGGAGGGGACACACTCAGTTTGTTTTACAAGAATTGAGTTATCTCGTGTTTTAAATACTAAAAAATGGTCAAAATGGATAATTATTGAAGCTTATAGGTTCAATTATATATATATGGTAATAAAATTGTTTTTATATATGTTTATAGTTCCTTTTTACCCTTATCATTTTAGTTTAACCCCCTAGTAAACAAATGTTTACCTTAACTATAGTAATTAATTTTTACTGTTTTTACAATTAATTTTGGTCCAAAATTATGTTGACCGTAATATAAAATATAAATTATTCTTATTAAAAATATTAAATTCATTTTTTCATATTACATTCACATAATCGTAAAAATTAAATTTAAAATTAATCTCACATATTAGAAGAGAAAGAAGTTTTTTTAATGAGAAAAGTTTTAATGGTTTACAGTGTTTTTATATTTAATTTCATGAAATTATTTAAAAAATATTATATTGAGTAAATTTATGTATAGTTTAACAAATTATACATTAAAAAATAAAATAAAATTTAAATTAATAAATAAATTTAACGAAAAATAAGTTTTCCATTAAAATTCAGTATTATTCAATTTTCATTAAAAATGAAACGTTTCTGAAATAACCCAAAAAATAACTCTAACATAATTATGTAGTTACGATTTAAAAAGTAAATACTTTTCTATAAAAAAAATTTTGTAAAAGATTAAAAATTTAAATTTATTTTTGTTTACAAAAAATAAATAAAATCATTTTTAAAATAGTATTTTCTAATCATATAATGTCTTTACGTAAAATCCAATATTTTTTATAAATTTTTTTCATTTCATAAAAACATTACACATAATTTTTAAAAAATATTTATTCATATTAAAACATATAAGTTTGAGTTCTTGGCTATAACAGCCACATTTGAATAATACTAATAATATATCATGGTTTTGATAAAACTTAATATTGTGTGTAATGCAAGCTAAGATAGTATTTCATGTAGCTCAAGAATACAATGGTGTTGTATGTAGTTAAATAATGAATTGGTTTTTCTTGTAAAACTATATATTGAATAATCATTATTTATTTGAAAAAAAATCATAAAAACTATGAGTGTTACAAAAACAATTTTACAACACATTAAGGCAACTCAGAGTCGAAAGAAAAGTTATGCGGAAAATCATCCATGTGATATAGTATCTAAAGTTTTTGAGAAGGATAATCTATGAATTTAAACATATAATAAGGTAGAGATATTAATAAAAAATCTCAAAACTCATCCCTATGAATATTTTCACCTTGGTGATTCTTGAAAGAGTGTGGACGGTAGCTTTTCACTTGTACCTTCCACCAAACCTATCATAAGTTCACTATGTGTTATATATATCTCTCTAATGGAGAACATACCTGATCCATCAGATGTAAAGAGATCTAAGTTCATATCAATGTATTATTATCTTTCATATGAAAAAAATGGTTGAATTATTAGATCGTAGAGATAAAGTTCTATGATACAAGACTATCACTTGGTTAAAGTTTTATGATGGAATCCTAAATTCAATGAAGAGACAAATTGACATATGGGTTTTAGAAAACATATATATACCAATTTATTATATAAAATTATCAATTCTTAATAGATAAATTCATTTTAATTGGGTATAATGTAATACCTCAAGATTTTATGATAAAATTATTTTAAAATATATTTAATATGATTGATTGCTTGTAAAACACACAACCCCAAGTCTAAATGAACTGTAATATAATATACCGTTATAACCAAGATTTTTAATTTTATTTTATCAATAAAACAAAGTAAATCATTAAAATTTTATTCATAAAAAATTATAAAATAAATTTATTGGTTATTAATTTATTTCATGTGAAAATAATAATCATTTGGTAATAAAAGAAATATTTTTCAATAAAATTGATTGTATAGAAAAATTGTATTTTTATCTTTCTAAATTAAATTAATGACAAGTGATAAATGATTATAAAGAAATATATATATTTATATATTCAATAAATTGTTTTATCATTTATCTATGATTTTTTCTAGGCATGTGATAAGAATGATACTATTTCTTTGCTTAAAAATTATATTTTTCTAAAAAGATGTTTCATCGTATTTTGCACACTTATTTTAAAAATAATTTTTTTTACTATTAGAAAATATTTTTGAACAAATTAACCTATTTTTTTCAATCATAATTATATAATTATCTTAGAGTGAATTTTTTATAATTTTTAAAAAATGAAAAAAAATCAATGAATAGTTAAAAAAATACTATTTAAAAAAAATTATTTCATTTGAAGGATTTACAGAGTTAAATTTTATTTTAATAATGTGTTAAAAATAAATTTAAATCATTGATATTATTATAAATCCAATTTAGTTCATTATAATCATTTTTTTTATTTTTATATAAAATGTTTTTATACTTAAGAAACAAATTTATTTTGAAGGCCTCTATTTGCAATGTTTAAGGATGAAATTTTCAAAAATATATTCTACCAAATATATTAATTTAAATTTTATAAATGGATAAAATGTTTTTAATAAAAATAATTTATTTTTGGTAATGAGTTTAACAAAAACAATTCACGATTAATAATAAAAATAGAAAAAACATGTTACAAGGTAAATGATAAAACTAGTTTACGAGGGGGTTAATATTTAAAAATAAAGGATAAAATGTCCTAAAAATATTATAAACCAAAATTAGAATAATTAATTTTGAAATTAACCTTATAAAAATTAAATATTTTCTATTTGGATCAATTTTTTGATGAAAATGGCTTGAGATTATTTGTAGACTTTTAGAAAATAAAATTGTGAGATTGAGCTCAATTTTAACAAGGCAGCTCCTCTTTTCTCTTATTCACACATATAAATCCATTTATCTAAACCATAACCTTTCCAAATCTATCTCAAACATAATTATCCATGTTATATATATTTGGGTATTCATAAAATTCTAACACTATTATCCTTTATAAGAGATCTAAAGTTGGTTTTTCTTAGTGAAGGTAATTGTGTTCACCATGATCATTATTTTTACTTATTATTTTACCACCATCAAGTAGTTACTAATAATTAAAATATAATAACAGAAATTTATACCATATAAATAAATTTTATCATATTCGTGTAATAACCTGTATTTATATCCTCTTCTATTAAATTTGAAAGTAAACCATCAGTCGTGTGTGTGAGAGACTTCCTCCTCGCAAACTGATGTAATTGTTTTTCCAAATCCACTTTCCACATCTAGATATAATTATTTATATTATATATATATATATATATGATATTGGTTAGATAATTATACTCTTCTGAGTGATATTATCACTTCTAACTTCTTATCTTCTAATCCATTAGAAAACGATAACATCGCTTGTGCATACGTGTGGACTACAACCGCCATGAAGTGATGTGATTCATTTATGTTTTACATTGTCGGTAATAAGGTTGTATTTGATAAATATATATTATTTATATGATATAAACTCATTATATAATGTTTTATTGTAATTTAACTTCCTTTTGTACGATTCATCAAAAAACAAAACAACATTCATGCCTACGTACAAACTACCATCTCTATGAATGATGTAATTCATTTATATATATATATACATCATTTAAAGATGAATATAAATATTTATATATTGAATATATATGATAATTATACCATTAGTAAAAAATTTAATATGTGGGAACCATGATCAATTTACAAGGACCAAAACTACTGAACCAAAACAAATATGAAAAATTATGCAGTTAACACCCAAAATAATGATTCTAATGTATAGATATTGACAAAATGTTGATAAAATTTTTTAAGTAAATCATATATGTTATTATATATAAGATAATTTTTCTATAATATAATTATAATAAATACATATTTTTTATACAGGAGGTTCTAACATGTGTTAGGAAATTTGAACATAAGGCAGTGGATTTTAATCTCACTTTTACTTCTATGAGTTTTATTCAATATTTACCACTTATATCTTTTATATGGGGTATATAATTCCATGAATGTATTTAATGATGATCCTCATAAATATTATTGGGATATAAAAATACAACTAATGTTATCTATTATTTATGCTTTGGATTTGAATGTTTCCAAAGAGGTAAGGGTTTTATGTTACAATTTAATTGTTTATCATGATTATTTATGAATAATTTCCCAATTAAAAAATATTATGATATACCTCTCAATAAACTCATGAAAAATATCATCCTTTAGTTATATATTGATATTGAATGTTTCCTTTCATTTTCCTCCTTCTAATTACGCAATAAAATGAAAAAGGATTCATGAATATTTCTATGCCATGTCCATGTTTTCTATAAAATGTTATAGTAATGTTTTACTATATTCCGATGAAATGTAAAATTAATTATTACCCAATTTTTACTTTTTAAATATTGGTCTAAAATTAATCTCAATTTGATTTTAAAAACTATGTAATTTTTAGTCTTTATCAAAAATTTGAAAGGAATATCTTTAATAACATATATGGAATGGGGGGAATTTCCTACCTTTATGTCTTATCAATTATTTAAATCCAAAATTATATGTTTCCTATGATATTTTAAAAGAAAATTATATGGTTAATATTTATGAAATTTTTATATTTTAAATAAGTGATTTCAAAGTAGAAAATAATATTTTCCTCAAGGATTGTTTCATGTGATCTGTAATAGTGTTTTCAATATAATATAAAATCCATTGATGTTTCATAACATTTACTTGGGATATAATTTAATTATACAATTATTATTATTTCTCTAGATTGTTTTTGATTATGATAAAAATATACTTATCCACGCCATTACTTTTATATTTACTATGATATGATTAATTGATGAAATTTTTAAGAAACCCATTTCTTTTACATGGGTTATTCCATGATGAATTTCTTTTGAAACCCATTTATATGATATGATGAAATTATTAAGATCTTGTGAAAACATATTAATTATTTTCATTATGTGATTGGTAGTTGTGGAATTATATATCCTAAAAATTTAATGGGAAAATTTGGATATCTCATGAGATAAACATGATTAGAATATGGAGTGAACCAAGTTTAGTAAAGGACTCAATCAGATATGATATTATTGGGACTGATCCTTAATGACTTTGGTGGTTTTTAGGAGTGAACTTAATACACTATGATAGTCTTAGTATTATACCTTCTCTTGAAAGAAAATGATATTATATGCTTATATATTTTCCACAAACTTCGGTCATATTCCAATGTTATACTCTCATGTCTTGTTTTCATTGATTGATTTATGATTAATTTCTTATAAACTACTAATATTTGTTCCAAGACTATAGATTATGATATATTATATATCCTATATAGTTTTCAAATGTTATTATCATGCTTTAATTAATTTATGTTCATGTTAATTATTACCCATACTGAGCATCTGGGATCACCCTTTCCAATGTTTTTTCCCTATGTTATGAAGAAAACTATTTTTTATTATATTTATAATAAGGGTTATTATTATGAAAAAATAGTGCGAGATGATGTCGTTAACTTATTAAATATTTTTTATGTTTTTGGTTTCTAATGATAACAAACTTATACTATTCTAGCATGGATCTTAATGTTACATATTGAGTATTCATAAAATAATATGTAATATTTATGTACGGAAATTATGGTTTTCTATAGCGGGAGTACATTAGTTGATTGATTGTTATTATAGACACTATAATCTATTTCCATATGACACCAGCTAGCCAGTGATTTCTTAATGAAAAACCATATCACTAATAACCCCTAATTAAATTTTTTATATAAAGAAACATATAATAAAATCCTAAAATATTGAATTTCATAGTTACTTTAGTTAATTAGAAACATAATATTATAAATTGAAATAGGGAAAACTATTATTCAAAACTCCTTAACATTCATTTAAAAATTCATCGCTCTTCTAATACTAAGTGGGATAATCTAGGTATGTATATAATAATGATTTGGCATATAAATTCTAGCAGTGGAATAATAAAATAATAACCTGATGAATGTAATACATGTTAGTAAAGTGTCATATTAAGGTGATAAAAGGGTTGTAAATCATAAACATGAACATTTTAGATTGATATAAGATGCTAGCATTAGGGAAACATATGAATGTGGTAACATCATAAAACATGACACCATAAGAAAAAATCTAGGATAAACTCTAAGATTTCATAACATAGTGTTCTCTAGATAACCACCTATACACCATACATGGTATATCATGAGATAAAATGATTACGCAATGCATTAGAGGGATATATAATTTCATGCCCATCTGTCATATTCATATCATGTACATACATTTTCATGCGACATACATCATACAACATAAGAAAATATGTCATACCTTTTAATCCCTTGATTAAAGAGTATCTTTTACATAAATTGATTTCCCAAATCAATGAATGATATATACATATACATTAATATCATTTAGCCAAAATGGGTATAAGTATTTATAATAAGAAAGTTTGGAATAAAAAATAAATGAATAATTTCATCCACATAACGGGTGTGAAAAACATTTTATAGATGGTATTAATGTTAGTGAAAGGTGTTATATAATTACATGATAATTGTAAATAATGTAAAAGCAATGTATGAAAACACATTACAACCATAAAAATTAGAAATCAAAAGGGATTAGTACAAAGAATGTACTTGTAATAATGGAATAAGGGGGAGCCCCTTACCATTAGAGGGAAAGTATAAAAGATTGATAGTATATTTTTTGAGATTGGAACACATTAAGAGAGATTTAGATATTTGTAGAGACATTAAATTTAATCTCAACTAGTTTTGAGTGAATGGGAATGAGAGTTTGGTTCTGTATTTGTGAGAAAAGATAGGGGAATTATTTATTAACTTTATAAACATAATGTTCAAATTCTACATGATAAAATAAACAAAAACACAAACCTTACAACAGTTTTTGACCATTTTTTCTACCTAAGAGGAATGTATTTAAAAAAATTATCTGTATAATAACCTAAATCCTTGAAATAATTCCATTTGTTATGTGGAGGTGGGATATATTCATAAATAATTCATCTTAGAACCATAAATATATATATTAGGAATTAAAGGATTCATTAAAGGATTATAAAATTAATTAAATAACATCATAAACATGATGTTTTAAATGTAATTTTTTTCTGTATTCCCTTTATATCATTTATTACATCACTTTTTGGAAATTATGTTGTCATAATGTAGACTATATTTATACAGTTTTAAGTTTTAACCTAAAATTTTGACTATCACAAAAAATTATAAAAAATTCACCATAAGATAATTTTTATATGTTCATTTAAAAATTAATTTTCATTTTATCAAAATAATTTCTCAAATTTTAAAATTTTCACATTTAAATTATAATCGCAATTTTCTATAAAATCCTTGTTTTTACGATATTTACTTTTTTCTGACCCTTATAAAAAAATTACATTATAATTAATTAAATTATATTATCATTTTAATTTACACTATTATTATATAATAATAATAATTTATTAAAATATAATTTATTTAAAAAATTATTTAATTATCAAAAGAGTTTCTTAATGGAAAAATTTTATTTTCAAAAAAATATAATTTTGATTTGTTCGTGTCAACATCTAATTTTTATCAAACATGTTATATAATCATTTATACTGTAATATTAAAATGGGATATGTATATTCATTATTTTACATAAAATTAATATATATAAAAATTTATAATACTAGGTTTCTATATAGGTAATCGCTTATTAAACTAGTGAATGCCTTAAGAGTAGGGTGTGTGAAAATGCACATGTATGGGGTGGTTCAGCGAACAAGGTTTATGTTATGATCTCGATAAGCATGGAGTTTTCCCACAAAACGTTTCACTCATTATTCCATTGTTGATTTTAAATTTGGGATTGGTCAAGGGAAAATCTTAGTGATTCTATCTCCCTTAGATGCTCAAATATATGGGCTTCATAGAGTGTGATATGATGGGTCAAGGCCATCTATTTTTCCTTCTATATCAATTGGATTTCAACATAACCCATAAGGTAATAACAATAATGGTCATTTTAAAGTGCCTATATTATCACATATTATGATGCACAATATTGTTTTAAATCCAATAGGAAATATCAGTCCAAAATTAGCACTGTAGTGCATGTTTTTTCAATAACTACCTGTAAATTAAACAATCAAAATGGAATTTAATTTATAAAAGGTAAGGTTGGTACATTCCTTCCACATTTAGAAATTTCTCCCTTGAATTTAAATTTTATACCTTATAATAGAAGAGGGTACTTTTATTTCATCACATATTCTAGTTCCCATGCTATTTATTAAAACTTGTTGTTCTACCCTAGCACTTTGACCAGGTGAGTTTTCTGATTTCTTAGAACATTGTCTTCATGATCTAATATCATCTCTAGATAATCCTCATATTAATTTTCATTATCCAATGGAACGATATCTGGATTCAATATATTTGAGGGGTCCTATATGTATTTTCTCAATAGGGATACATGGAACACATCATGTACTTGGGAAAGGTTTGGTTGGTGTGCTAGTCGATATTCCACATCTTTAATGTGATCATGAATATTAAAGGATTCTATGTGTCAATAACTAATATTTTCCTTCTTCACAACCCTCATGATTTTATTACATGGTGATATATGAAGGAACATATTTTCTTTGACCTCAAACTGTAGGTCTCATTGAAAATAAACTGCATTGATTTTCTATCTACTTTTGGAAGATTTCATATAATGTCGATTGGTTTAAACCCACTCTATCATCTCTTCAATAAATTTATGTACCATATGTTTAGGCTCTCTAAGTTAATCCTAGAATGTTGGAGTCTAAAACATCTTCTCATAAAGAGCCTTATAAGGTTCTATTTTAATTCTATAATGGAAACCATTATTATATGATAACTCTACTAGGGGATGGAATGATCCCAATATCCTTTTAAATACATTGAACAAGATCTCAGCATTTCCATTAGAGTTTTATTGTTCTATAAGTATGAACATTCATTTAAGGGTGATAATCAGTATTGAAACATAGTTCTATATCCAAATATTAATAATAATTATCCCAAACATTGAGATTCACATTTCTTCTTGATCACATTCAATGGAGAGTGGTACTACATGTAGTCATACCACGTCCCATATATATATATATTTGATAGTTGGTTAAGAGATAAATATTCATTGATAATAAATGTATTTTATTACATTGTAACAAAATCAACTACCACATAGATGAAATTATGTTCTTTAGATTTCATGGGGAGTCCTTTGAAAAAATATATGATTACATTTTATCATTTACATACTAGTATGGGAAATGGTTGTATCATATCCATAGACGTGTGTCATTCATCCTTGGATTTTTGAGATATAATGCATCAATATATAGATTTTTCATTCTAACTCTTAATGTTTTCCAACCAATAGTTTTTCTTTAGTTCTCTAAATATTATAGTTATTCATGGAAGAAAGTGAAGGATTCTCTATGATCATCACCCATAAGTTCCCTTTTCATCTCTAGTTTTTATGGGTCACATATATAGATTCCAACCCTTATAACTCCATATTTATCGATGTTAAACTCTATAATAATTAGTAATAACTTCTATAGATCCTATTCACCTTTTTGGACCTCCTTAATCCTCTCATGATTGAATATTTTATCAGTTATTTGAGGAATGTAAGAAAAATATCCATTTATGATTCCATTGTTCATCCTTTTAATTTATAATAATATAGTACCTTTTAATCCTCATTATGTATAGTGTTGAAAAATACATTCTACTCAGAGTATGGTCTATTTTTTCACCTTCCCAAAATGGTATTGGATTGAACATTCATAATCCTGGATCATATTTAACCACCTTGATTGGATTATATTGATCTAATTTGGTGTGAGTATATACATAAGGCTTATAAAATTCATATATTTGTAAAAATTCTCCCCATTGACATAATTTCACAAAAAAATTAATGAAAAGATCACTAAATCCAACTCTAGATCATTCCTTGGCTAGTTAAACCCATTTATAATTAATTATAGGGAGGATTAAACAATCATATTTTCATCTTGAATGATCACAAAGTGAAATATTGTTTTATACAGATTAATATGGATCAAGAATCCCCCCCACACACACACGGGATGGTAATGTGAGTATAAGGGAAGTGATCATCCTCTCCTTTGACTCTTTAAATCCCTCCTAATATTAATTATTCCATAATAACATCATTAATTCATATTTATCTTGGTCAGTGGGATTGAAAATCATAAAATGTTTGTCACGTATCGATGATAGTGCCCATCTAAACCAATGAATCAATGGATATGTTGAATAGATGTTTTTCTAGACCATCCCTTAATTGCCTCCAGTTTTGAAGTATCCCTTTCTTGGTGATAATGGTAATCATGAATATTACTTATTCCGTCCAAAATAATAATTTAGTATAATTCACATAAGTATTTTCCTTTCGCATGGTCTTAAATACAGCATTCAATACTCCTCAGGTTCCTCCATTCTTTTATATTATATTTGGATAGTATCTAAGAAAACTAGAAAATATTTATTTAGGTAATCCCTAAAGACTATATTAATTAATTCCATGAAGATATTTGGACCATTATTAAGTAAAAAATGCATCACAATAAACTCATATTGACATTAAATTGAATGAAAATTGTTTATAAGCATATCCCCCTTCTTGACCACTGCATGAAAATATACATACCTAAGATCCATCTTAGATAAGTATTAGGCTCTAGGTATGCAATAAAATATTTAACCTATAAATGGAAGAAGATGATTTTTTTTTATCATGATCATGTTGAGATTATGATAATCAATGTACAGTATACCTCTCCAATCCTTCTTCTAGATAAAGCAGACCAATACACCCCATGGTGAAAAACATGGGAGTATAAACCCTTTATCCATATTCTCTTATAGTTTATTATTTATCTCATCAAGTTTAATAGTGTCTATTCAATATGAAGTATTTGATATTGGATAGAATTTTGTTATAATCAGGATTTTGAACTAAAACTCATGGATTAGAGGAAGACCAAAAAATCATTTGGGAAAGACATCATCATATTCCCTTACAATGGGCATGTCACAAAGGATTTTATTTTCATTAGTCTCAATGATTTGACCAACATATGATTTTTCATATGAAAATAATATTCATTCACCGGATGATGATACTAAAGGATATTCATCCACCTTATTTCACTTATATATAATTGGAGGTAGATTCATGATACGATGAGTGATTTCCATATGATGGAAATTTATGTTCTTATTATATAAGGAAGACAAATATATTCCTAGAATTTCATAAAATTTCATTAAATTGAGTATCAAAATGTTAAATGGGAAATTCAATGCACATATATGGATTGTGTATGATTTATATTCTTGGGATGAAATAATAATATTGTTTATAATTTTCCCATTAAAGGGAGTATCAAAATGTCCAATGGGAAATTCATACCATATATATGGATTTTGTATGATTTATATTTTTTGTATGGAACAATTAATTTTTTTAAAATTTTCACCAATTAAATTACTTCCATGTTTTAAAGTTTAATTTGAATAGTTCTACTATATTCATGTGATAATAAAAAAAATTATAGAACTGGAACCAAATAGAACATTATTTATCATTGAATGAATAATTTTTGGACCTTTAACAACTTTTTTTAATGGGATCCCCCTTATTAGTTTTGATGGAATAAGATCACCCTTTTCCTGAATTCCTTACATGTCGTTTTCATCAGTTATCATTCACAACCCTTGGCTAGTGAATTAATTCACATAGTTTCCTTGGTCCTTGTAGTTGTGGCATTGGATAGTTGTTTGAGTGTTTACTAGAGAATTACATTATTCCATCACATTAGTGGGTTCCCCTTCTTTTATTCTCTAGCTAGGTAACCCTCCTTCCCAAACATAAATCATTTTCCAATCCATATTAAGAAATTTACAGGATGCTTCATCTCACTCTTTTAATAAGTGGGGTGTTGGAATTTATTTCCTCCATGAGATTTCTCCACTATACCTATAAAATTAAAATCCATTATCCACTTCCTATATTCTTACTCAAGAGATGAAATAACCTCCATTACAAATTTTATATATTATCCTACAATTTCCTCATAGTATTCAATGTATTGAATCACCAAATACATTCATAGATTTAGATTTATCACACTAATGGATTGTTATATGTTACTTTTGAGGTCAGTGAAAATTCCAAAAGTGTTTCATGAAATTCCTAGGATGTTTTCCCTAATATGACATAATTATTATTTTCATTCTAATTGAGGGAAAGGAAATCCCTCTCAATTTTAGGCTAGAGAGTGTGAGGAAAATATTTTCAAAAAACATTTTCCATAATTCAATACACTCTATCACTTCGATCTATCCTTTGGTTTTCATATTTATGATCAATATCCACCGTTGATCTTTTACTCCATCCATATGATAAATATCATCCTAAATTTCCCTTTATCAGAATAGTGAATGATAAATAAGTTCTTTTCAAAGGTGTTCATCCATTTTTTCATGATTAAGGTATTGCAGGATCCACTGAATGCTTGTGGAATTTGTTCTATAAAAGTCTAAATTACAAATTTCTCATACATTGGGGGATGTGGATATTATTCTTAAATAATTTTTCTATTAAAAACATAAGTTAATTGGGAAATTATTATCATAAATTTCATAATTCCCTCTTTCATCAGGTTTGGAATATCATTTGGGAATTTATAGAATTTCCCCGCTCCTTGGTTTCTCAATTGGTTCATCCCGTTTCAATCAAATGACTATATTAAATAGAAAATTATGTATGAGAGACTTAAAAACTATTAGACATATAAAATGGGAAATATGACTATTTAAGGGATAACTCATAAATGGTATAAATTCTTTAACCTTATATTTTTTGGTCTTTAAGCTAAGTTAACTAAGGTCCATTTCCTAATACAAAAATTTTATATGAATTTTTGTTCCCTCCATAATCATTAATAAACATATGTTTAAATTATTGAAACGCATCCCTAAGGATTATAAAACCTAGTATGTAGCATGACCATTTTTTATTGACTTTTTGATGATAAATTCAATCCCTAATATTTCATATTTTGTATTATTACCCCTTGGTAAAATTGTGCTAGATCCACATCTAGTTGTTATAACTAAATAGGGATTTGTTTTCATTGAAACTACTTACTCTATATATTATAATGTTTATGTATTTTTATATATTTTTAGTCTTGTCCTTAAGTATTTCACTAATTTTTTCTATTCCTAATTTAAAAAAACTTGACGTTTCTCTATTACCAAATACGATGATGGGTATCTTTAATATACCAGAAATCGTTATTTATTTCAATAATAAACAATTAATACAGCCCCAGAAATTCAAAAGTTCCATTGTATTTAAGTACTTACATATATAACATAATAATAAGAAACATGATAAAAACAATTATTTAAAACTCCTTAATATTCTATTAAAATTTCAACTCTGTTATAAAATGGAATAAGATAACCTAGCTAAATACATATGAAAGGGGTGAGCTATAAAACCTAGTAAAGGAATAGAAAACAATAACATGATGAAATTAATACATGTTAGTCAATATGTATATAAAATTTACATAAAAGTGGCGATAATACTAAGCATGAATGTCAAATAATGATATAAAATTATAACACCTGGGAAACATAGGAATGTGGAAATTGTAAAGACCCAAATTTTATATATAATTTTTTTTAATTATTTGGGATTATTACGAGTCTGCAAAAATTGATGGAACTTGATTCTGAGGCCCCAAGAAGCCGAAACAAAATTTTGACCTTTTTTAAGGTAAGTTTAGTAAATGTGCGAGAAACAATTTCTATCTTTTGAACCGATTTTTAGATTAAAAATTTCAGGTCACCGTTGAACTTGCAGTGCCAGGATTCGCTTAGGCGAAGCATAACTTTGACTGACAAGGGTATAATGAAAAAGTTAATTTTTGGAAATTACAATAAAAAAAATAACTCCATAAGTTATTTTTTTCTCTTCTCACCGTTGAGCAACGAATAACGGGATATCGGAGTAACATTAGGCTTGAATGTGAGTAATTTAATGACACGACCCATGGGTTGTATAACCATGATGTTATTTGAATTAATGGAAAATTAATTGTGGGTCATTAATGAACCACATTAATGAAACACAATGTTGGTGGTTCCTTTTGTTCTACACAAACAACCCCATGGAATGGGTTTTGGGGATCAACGTAGGGAAGCTCTGACAAAACGATGGCAGAAACCTACTCCAATGAAAAATGAGGAACGAATGAACGCCGATGAAAATATTTGAACAAGGACCCTTATCCCTCATTCGTAGCACCTTCCAACGACTTCCATGTAGGGTTTTGTCTCAATTTATTTCTAAGATTTTATGAATTCATGTTCTCTTGATGGTGTTTCAACTCTTCCCTTGTTATAATGTTAACATGAAGGGCGTGGTCTGAACCGAACAAGGCCCAGACTCTCAACCAATCTCGGTATTGTTTGCGTTCTTCATGTACGACCAACTAATACAACGACAAGATGAAACTGGGTACCATGCAGTGAAGGCAGTCTCAAGAGACCCATAGGTGCATTCGGAAAAGAAAACGGACCTCTGGAGGTTCATTAGAAGTCCGCAGAAGCTTCGCTAGTGTGGCGACGCCGACGACCGGAGGAGGCAGCGGCCGGCTCTCACCGGCCGAGAGGAGAAGGCCACTCCTAAAGGCGCTACGACGAACAATGGGAGGCAAGTCGATGCCAGCCGCATTGATGATGGATGCACACTGTGGAAGCGAACTGCGGAGGAGATTTCATGGCTCTGGTCTCAGCAAAGGCACCCACATACCACAGGTCCCACCCTACTCTAGTCCATAGGACCGGTCAGATGAAGGGGTGGTACCATCCCAGGGCCTCCTGTTGAATATCGAACGGACTTTGGTCCATTAGGTGTGGAGATTGGTCCGTATCCAGCGGGTGAACTAGACTGGGTCCAGTCGATCCAGGCTGGGTCCAACTAGTTCAGTCCAGGCTAGTTCGGGCCCAGCCGGGTCGGACCCAGATCGGGTTGGGTTGGGTCGGTCCGACCGGGTCAGACCAGACCCGAACCCATTTAGGACCAGTTTCTCTTAAAGGGGAATATCTCCAAAACAAGACATTCATTTGACGAACCATCTACAACACTAGAACCATTATGACGAGGTGGTCCTTTTGAGATGCTCTACTAGGGTTTTGAAGAAATTTGGACTACATCCGGTTTGGATCAAACTTGAATCTCACCCGGACTCTAGCACTAAAATGGCTATAACTTATAGACCAGATGTCTTATTGATGCGTCTTTTATTTCATTGTAAACCTTTTGATATGGCGGTTCATCAGGATACTTTTTGTTGGGACTTCATGGTGTTTGAGGTACAACCAATATCTTGAGAATCGGTAACTTGGAATCTTAAGAAAACCAAGTACGAAAATCCTGTGGATGTTTGTCAAGTGATATACGACCCTTTGTGGATCAGCATCAGAATGACCCTGTGGGGATCAACAGTACCGCGACCCAACGGGTACCAGCCTTAGAGAGGTCCATCATGGATTGGAGACTTATAACCCTGTCTGGATCAATGACTTACAACCCTGTGCAGATCAACAACTTATGACCCTATGTGGATGGGAAACTTACGACCCTATATGGATCGGCGGATTACGACCCTGTGTGGATCGATGACTTACGACCCTATGTGGATCCCCAGTAGCATGACCCAATGAGGAAGAGGCTTAGGGCTGCTCATCGGGGATTAGAAACTTACGACCTTGTGTGGATCGATGATTTATGACCCTGTGTGGATCAGTGACTTACGACCCTATGTGGATCGATGAAAAAGTGACTTCTTTGTGGTACATTAGTAGAATTTCTCTATGGAATAATATGATTTATCTTTATGAATAATAATCATTATCACTGTTCTTTAATTTATATACCTGGTTTGAGCTGAGTCTTTACTTGTTCTTTATGATTGGGATCATGCTCTGTTGTTTTTCCTTTGTGGGATTCTAGGAGTCCTTCAGGGGTCTCGGGTTCCCTACTGGGTATTGTTATCTTTACCCCTGCATAGGATTCTCCCACACCATGTTGTGTCTTGTGCAGAGGACAAACATTTTTCATCGAGGTTAGGGAGTCAAGATCAGATGGTGTAAGGATCTGACTGGTTGACGTGGAGAGCTGCATAGATGAGTTGTACCTACCCTTCAGGTAGGATCCTTGGCGGATGACCTTAGGAGCTGTTTTTCCTTTTTATTGTATCTCTCTTAGATAGGCTTGTATACTATCCACCTTACTTTCAATTAACACTTTTACTTCAGTAGCTTTACTACATGGCTTACTTTTTTTGTGTACCTAGTTTGTGTGTGTCTAGGTTAAAAATGAAATGCCTTCACATTATAGGGATATTCCTTTCGGTCCTAGTCTCCAACCCTTGGCCTATGGAAGGTGAGCTTGGGGTAGTCATGGAACGGGTCCCAGGGGATGGGTCACGAAAAAGTGGTATTAGAGTAGTTGGTTCTACCAGATGAACAAAGAGTATATGTTTTCAATGGAGAAATATTGTTAAGTTTCTTGAGTTTACGTTTTAGTTTGGGGATTCCAGTGTTGGGGCAGTTGTAGAAGTATCCATATAATAGGACCCTAAATTCTGATTTCTCACTCGGTACACAAGATAACTATTTGCATGTGTTTTGAAAATGTTTTTTTCTTTTTGATCTCATTTGAGTCAGCTCACCGTGTTTAAACTTATTGACCCTGGCGAATCTTTTTTATTTATAGGATGTCGCCACTTAGATAGCCATCCAGGATTCTAGATAGATTTCATGATTACGGCCCACCGAGCGATGATGCTTCTATTCAGGGCCATCTTTTGGCAATGGTACCTTTAGGTGGTGTACCAACAGCCCCACTACCAATAGGGAAGTAGTTTCCATTGGCCCCACCATCAGACAGTGCACACAAACTTAGCGTGCTACATGAATTACAACAGAGAGGCCTCTAAGGTTTCAAGGAAAGATGGATCCACAGGAATTTGAGGACTATTTGGAGGTTGTGGCTAGAGTTTTCCACCTAGTTGGGAATGCAGCAGATTAGATGGTGATCCTAGTTACTAGTATCTTCCTTGGAACAGAAGGTAGATGGTGGATCATAAAGCTCCATATGAATGATGAGGTGACCCGCACCTGGTTTTACATCAATAACCTCTTCAGGGTGGAGATCATTCTAGAAACTCTACATTCTGTGCGTATTTAGGAGCTTCTGAACTTACAGTAGGGAAACTAGACAGTATCACATTACTCGATGAGATTCACTGACCTCTCCCTTTACTCCACCGACATGGTACTAGACCCTTTCTTTAGGGCCCAGTTCGTTGAGAAGGGTCTCCAATGGGTGATTAGAGCATCAATGTTATCGCTCAACATACCGACGCAATATAGACTGTTAGAGAAAGTACTTCTGGTGGAGGGATTCCTAGATGAGCATGAACCGACAGTGAGAGCCACCAACAGATGACATGTGGCTGAGTCATTTGCAACAGGCATTAGATGGATAACGGAGGAGCCCATGTGGGATATACCTTCTGGTGGGAGACCCCATAATGTAGGGTCAGAGTTCTAGAGCTCATGGGGTAGATGAGGTTAGCAGGGGAGGTGACTGTGCTACTCATGCGGTGGGTAGGGTCACAAGGATCGTGACTTCTCGATCAACTGCACTGACGATTAGAAGATGGTTGAGGGACCACCGAGGAAGAGGAATAGATTCGATCAGGGAGGTCCGCAGGGTGGCAGATGTAAAAGAGGAGCAGGTCGTGCAGTAGGCGGTGGGAGATGGTTTGAGGTTCTACCGCCACCACCTCCTGGTGGCCCACCCCAACCTCTGGGAGCATATGGATAGGGATGACCTCATCTACAGGAAACAAAGGCATGCAAGCACAGATCTCTAGAGATGATTCAAGGTATGATCTATTTCTACTCCACCCTAGCTACAGTTCTTATAGACACAGGTGTTAGTCACTCTTTTATTTCCACAACTCTCATTTAGATCATGGAGATTCCTATAGAGCTATTGGCTCGATCCTTACAATTAGCGACTCTTATGGGAGAGGATTCAATTATTATGCATTGGTTCTGACAGTGTGAGATTACTCTAGGAGGCAAAATCTTTGGTTGGGATATCCTAGTAGCAACGTTAAGCCCTTACAATGACATCTTGGGTATGGATTAGTTATCCATGATTCATGCTCAGATCGACTGTTTTAGGCGCAATGTGTGGTGTGATCGCAAGGATGGGACCAGTTTTTCCTTCACCAGTGAGAAGGGAACCTTTGCAGCTCAGGGTGGACTTTCTAGGAGGATGGTGCAGCCGATCAATCATTAGATGGATAAACTTACCCTTGGAGTAGTTAATGATCGGAGTCCAATTTATCCTGTAGTAGTGGACCAGTATGCTTATTTATTTCCTGATGATGTTCTGGGGCTACCTTCTTTCGAAGAGGTAGACTTCTACATCAACATGTACCCCGGGATAGCACTGATATCTACACCAGTATTTTGGGTATCTCTCATAGAGCTTTTTGAGTTGAGGGTGCATTTGGAGGACTTTCAAGGGAAGGGGTTCATAAGGCCCAGTGTTTCTCCATGGGTAGCTCTGGTTTTGTTCGCCAAGAAGGAAGACGGTAGCTTGAGGATTTTAATGGAATATAGGCTCCTGAATCGGGTGACTGCGAAGAACAAGTATCCACTTATGATGATTGATGATATCTTCGATCAATTGAAGGGAGCACAGTGGTTTTCAAAGATATACCTAAGATCGGGCTATCATCAGCTCAGGGTACGAGATGAGGACGTATAGAAGACGGACTTCAGATGTTGGTATGGACACAATGAGTTCTTGGTGATGCCTTTAGGTGTGACCAACACCCCATAAGTGTTCATGGGGATCATGAACATGATCATCCAGCCTTATCTCGATTACTTTGTGGTGGTATTCATTGAATCCATATTGGTGTACACTGTGTTAGAGTTGGATCATGACAATTATCTGTAGATAGTTCTAGATACACTCTGAGAGAACTAACTTAATGTTATGATCTCGAAGTGCTAGTTTTAGATACAGAAGGTCCACTTTGTAGGGAACTTTATCTCAGAGGATAGAGTTGTGGTGGATCCGGCTATGATAGAGGCAGTTATTTCTCGGGAGCAACCCAAGAGTGTGACCGAGGTGCGGATTTTCTTAGGATGGGATGGGTGCTACCAGAGATTCGTTCCTGAATTTTCATAGAAGCAGCACCCTTTTTATATTTTAAAAAGAAGGGACAACCTTTATTTTGGATAGAGAGATACCAGTAGAGTTTCTAGGATCTGAGGTAGAGACTAACGATTGCCCCTATCATGAGGCTACCAGAAGAGGGAATTGGGTATGTATCCTATTGTGACACATCAGGTACCCGACTGGAATGTGTCCTGATGTTGTAGAAATCTGTAATCACCTACATCTCACGATAGCAGAGGAAACACGCCCAGAACTATGCTACCCATGACCTGGAGTTAGCAGTAGGGGTCCTGGTGTTGAAGATGTGGTGGAACTACCTTATGTGATAACAGTTTACTGTCTAATCCGATCACAAGAGTCTCAGTTATATCTTCTCACAGAAGGACTAGAATCTATGACCGTGGAGATAACTAGAGTTCTTCTAGGACTATGAATTTTAGATATTCTACACCACTGGGAAGGGGAATGTGGTGGAAGACACACTCAGCAAGTATTCTGGTTTACAATTTTTGAGTGAGTTGGCATAGCAGCTAGCCACGTTGCAGATATCCATCATGGATAATGATGGTGCAGATTACCTCCAGTCTGTGACAGTTACTTCCCCACTCCTTTTGTGATTCAAGGATTCATAGCTTGGGTACATTTACTGCAAGACCTAACAATCTCAGATATCCCTAGGATAGGCTCCTGATGGATTTTATGAAGGTGGGTAACACGTCGTCATTTTCAGAGGATGCACCACGGAACCAATAATGCTATGGGAGGACGTGTTGAGAGAGTTCCATACATCCCCTTTGGTGGTACATCCTAGTGTGGTGAATATGTACCAGGACCTCCGACATTAGTACTGGTGACCAGGGATGAAGAAGGTAGTGGCGGAGTTCATTTCACGATGCCTCACTTATCAGCAAGCGGAGGCCAAGAACCATGTTCCAGTAGGCTTGACAAAGCCACCTGAGGTGCTGGAGTGGAAGTTGAATGGAATCTCTATGGACTTCATGATAGGGTTACCACGTACATCCAGGGGCCACGATTCCATCTGGGTGATCATTGACCCACTCACCAAGTCATCCCAATTCCTACCCATCTGAGAGAAAGGATCAGTAAATGGCTTGGGACGCCTCTACATACAGGAAATAGTACAACGTCACGAGGTTCCATCAACGATCGTCTCAGATCGTGATTCTTGTTTTACATCCCAGTTATCATAGTGATTAAAGGAGGAGTTTGGGACTGAGCTACACTTGAGAACCATATTTCATCCTCAGAGAGATGGTCAAATGGAGCAGACCATACAAATTCTTGAGGACATGCTTTATTCTTGTGTCCTAGATTTTGGCCATAGTTGGGAGGATCACCTGCCTCTGGTGGAGTTTGCATACAACAATAGTTATCACTCCACCACCGGCATAAGATTGTTTTAGGCCCTGTACGGGCGACCGTGCAGATCACCTCTACACTGGATGGACCCAATGAAGTTAGCACTTATGGGTCCAGAGTTGGTAAGGACTACCACTGAGAAGGTGCGAATGATCTAGGAGCAGTTGAAGATTGCACAAATCCAACAGTTGTCTTATGCCGACATGAGACAGAGGCCCTTGGAGTTTGAAGAGGGAGACCATGTCTTCCTACAAGTCTCACCCCGATAAAGATTGCAGTGATTTGGCTATGGAAACAAGCTATCTCCAAGAATCATCAGACCTTTAAAGATCCTCAGTAGAGTAAGCAAGATGGCATACTTCCTAGATCTTCCCCAATAGATGCACCGGGTGCATAATGTTTTCCATGTGTCACAACTAACGAGGTACATGCATGATACATCACACCTTATCGACTAGGGTGATCTAGACATTGACGATGGGAAAAAGTTTGTAGAGTTCTCGATCAAGATAGAATATCGATAGGATTGGGTCCTTTAGGTGTAATTGATTATTCTGGTGAGAGTTCGGTGGAAGCACGGGAACCTCCAGGAGAGAACATTGGAGCTAGAGGGTCAAATACGTGCTCAGTACTCCCATTTGTTTCTGTATCATTGTTGTGGATTTTGGTGACATAAATTTTTAAGGTGGGGAGGATATAAAGACCTAGATTTTCCATATAATTTTTCTAAAATTATTTGGGATTATTATGACTCTATATAAATAGACTGAACATGATTATGAGGCCTAGAGAGCCTATAATGGAATTTTTATTTTTTAAAGTCATGTTCAGTAAACATTAAAGCGGTGATTTATATCTTTTGATATGGTGATCAGATTAAAAATCTAAGGGCACTATTGAATTCACAGCACCATGATTTTCTTAGGTGAAGCATAACTTTGACCAACAAGTGGTGAATGGAAAAGGTAATTTTTGGACTTTAAAAAAATAATAAATAACTCCATGAGTTATTTTATTCTCTTCTCACCGTTGAGAGGTGGATGGTGGAACCATAGTGTAATGCCAAGATTGAATGGGAGTCATTTAACGACACATCCCTTAGGTTGCGTAACCACAATGTTCATTGAATTAATGAAACATTAATTTTGGTTCATTAATGAACTGCATTAAAGAAACTTTACATGGGTGGTTCCATTTCATCTATTTAAACAACACATGTCATGGTTTTTGGGGATTGATGTGGGGAAGCTCTGACGAAATGCCGATGGAAACCTACTCCAATGAAGAATGAGGGACTAATGAACGCCGATGAACATCTTCAAACACAAACCCTTCTTCTCTATGTAGGGGTTTGTATCTATTTATTTCTAAGAGTTTATGAATTAATATTTTCATGATGGTGTTTCAACTCTTTTCGTATTATAATGCTAACATGGAGGGCGTGGGCACAACCAAACAAGCCCCGGACCCTCTGCCGATAGTGGTATTGAATGCGTTCTTCATGGATGACCGACTAATATGGAAGTAAGATAAAACGGGGGGGCACACTATGATGGAAGCATCCCGGGAGGCCCATAGGTATAGTTAGAAAATAAATCATACCTCTGGAGCATCACCAGAGGCCCATGGAAGCTCCATCGGTGCGGTGACGTCGATGACCGGAGGAGACGACGGCACCCGAAGGCGGCACGGCGAAAATGGGTCGACTGACCTACGTCAGCCATGTTGATTGCTGCAGCGCGCTGCAGAGGATATGACATGGTGCCGACCATGGTGGAGGCAAACCCAGACCATGAGTACCACCTTAGACTGGTCCATAAAACCGGTCAGCCGAAGGGGAGACACCAGCCTAGCACCGCCTATTGAAGACCGAATAGACATCAGTCCATTCAGTGGGGAGCTGGGTCTGTACCTAGCTAGTGGGACGCGCCCATCCGGTGGACCAGATTGGGTCCACCCGATGCTGGCCAGGATAGTTCAGGTCGGACCTAGGTCGACTCAGCCTAGGTCGGGTCTGTTCAGTCTTACCGGGCTGGACCGGATGCAGACCCATTTAGGTCTAGTTTCGCTTAAAGGGACATATCTCATAAACCAGACTTCCATTTGACAATACTTCTATGACGCGGGACCCCTTATTATGGGGATATCCTTTTGAGATACTACACATGGGTTTTGGAGAAAGTTGGGGTATGGCCGAGTTAGATTGGACTCGAGTCCAACCAGTCCCTCAGCACTAAAATGCATATAACTTACAGATCAGGTGTCTGATTGGTGCGTCGTCTATTGCATTGGAACCCTTATGACATGGATGTTCATAGGGATACTTTTTAATGGAACTTTTTGGAGGTTAGGGTATGAAAAATATCTTGAAGAGTTGTTTCTCGGAATCTCAAGCACACCATGTGTCGAAATCTCATGGCTGGTTATCAAGTGACATACGGTCCTCTATGGATCAGCATCATAACAACCCTATGTGGATCAAAAGTATCACGACCCGGTGAGGACCGGCCTTAGGGAGGCTCATCATGGATCATCGAATTATGACCCTATGTGGATCTTTGAATTACAACCCTATGTGGATTGATGACATATGACCCAGTTTGGATCGACAAATTACGACCCTCTATGGATGGAGGACTTAAAACCCTGTATGGATCGATGAATTACGACCTTGTGTGGATTAGAAGTAGCGCTACCCGATAAGGACCATCCCTAGAGCGGCATGTCATGGATCAGAAACTTACAACTCTATGTGAATCGATGAATTATGATCCTATGTGGATCAGTGACTTACAACCCTATGTGGATCGGTGATAGGGAGACTTGTTCGTTGTTTAGTAGTGGAATTTCTCAACAGAATAAGATGATTTAGATTTACAACTAATATTCATTATTCTAGTTCCTTAATATATATATACATTGTTTGAGCTGAGTCTTTACTTGTAATTTTTTATTGGGATAATGATTTATGGTTTTTCCTTTGTGGAATTCTGGGAGACCTTCAGGGGTCTCGGGGTCCCTACTAGGTATTGTTATACTCACCCCTTCACGGGGTTTTCCTGCACCTTGTTATGTCTTATGCAGATGAAAAATAGATTTGATTGAGGTTAGGGAGTTGGGATTAGATGGTGCCTAAAGGAGACTACTTGGCATGGAATTCCACATAGATGAGTTGTACCTACCCTTTAGGTAGGATCCTTGGTAGATGACCTTTGGATCAGTTTTTTCTTTTTGTTGTATCTCTTTCATTGGGCATGTATATTGGCCCCTTTAATTTTATTTCACAGTTTTGGTTTAGAAGTTTTACTACGTGGTATACTTTTGATGTGTACCTAGTCTTTTTTTGTGCAGGTTAAAAAGGAAACACCTTCCTGTTTGGGGGATATGCCTTTCGGTGCAAGTTTCTAAATCCTGGACTATGGAAGGAGGGCTTGGGGTAGTCACGGCATGGACCCTGGGGGACGGGTCGTGACAGCAATAACATAAAACATGACATAAGAACTTTAAGTAAAGGGTAAATGATAAGAAATAATTATTTATTGTTCTTAAGAGAAACATTCATGAACTACACATAAAATATCAATAGATAAAAAAATTACCTAGGGAAATATAGATCTATAAATTTTTTGCCTCACCTATCACATTCATGTCATGTACATGCATTTGTGTGCTACATAGATCATAAAACATAATAAAATATTTCTTTACTTTTAATCCCATTATAATGTTTTTTGGGATACATTCATGTATTTACACAATAAATGAATGTTAGTTCTACGTATTTTAATACCTTGTAGTTGAAATGGGGATTGGTACTCACAATACAAACGTATGGCATGAAAAATAATGAGATAATTTAGGTAGAAAAATGGGTGTGTATAAGGTTTCATGGATGGGATTAATTATAGTAAAATGTGTTTTATAATTCCATTGAAATCATAAATACAGTATAGGTATGTTTAAAAACACATCAAAACATGAAAAATTGGAAATCAAAATGTCTTAGTACAAAAATAGTACTTGAAATAAAGAAAGATGAGAGAGTCTTTTACCTTGAGAGGGTGATTATAAAATATTTAAAAGAGATTATTAATATTTTTTGACACCTTTGGGGGATTTAAATTGAGATATATAGATTAATTCTATTCTCAATGGGTTTTTAGTGAAGTGGATTGGGTTGTTTTTTAGTTTTTTGTATCAAAAGATATGTGAATTCATTATTAATTTTCTAAACACGGGTTTTGGACTTTATTTGATAAAATAATCAATACCACAAAACATCTCATGGTTTTTCGGAAAATAAATCTACTGAATAGTAGTGGTTTTATATATTTTTCAATGTTGAGAACCAAACTCAATAAAATAATACCATTTGGGATATGGAAATGAGTCAAGTCTAAAAATAATTAATTTTATGACCAAAAAATATAATATGGGTTTTGGATTATTCATTAAGGGATTATAAAACTAATTAAATGAATTTAGAACATGTTATTTTCAAGTGAAAACTATATTTGATCATGTATACCCTTTATTTCATTTATTTCTTCACTTTTTAGTATTAATGATTTCATAATACAGACTGTATATTTATACTGTATTTAATTTTTACCCAATAATTTCACTATATCAAAATATTAAGAAAATTTAACTATAAGATAATTTTGTTGGGGTGATTTAAAATATATATTATTTTTATGAAAATAATTTCTATATTAGAGAATTTTCACTTAAATAAAAATCCATTTTTCCTAAAAAATACTAGTTCTCTCTATATTTTCCACTTTTTAACCATTATAAAAATTACATTGGAATTAACTAAATTATATTATCATTTATATTTAAATTATTATTTCATAATAATAGTACTTTATTAAAATGTTATTTATTTTAAAAATTATTTAATTTATCAAAATGGCTTCCTAAAGGAAACTATTTGTTTCCAGAAAAATATAATTTTGAATCCATCATGTAAAAATATTATTATTAAAAAACTCATTATATAATAATTTATAAAGTAATAATGAAAGGGTTAAATATTATCATTATTTTATTAAAAAGAATATTTACTAATCATATTAATATAATCTTTATACATAACCCCTTATTACACAAGTGCGTGCACTAAAGGTATGTTTTGTGATTGTGGCATATTATTGTGTGGTTCGGTGAACATGGTTTGGATCGTGATGTCAATAGACATGAACTTCTTCCATAAAAATTTTTCCTCGAGTAGTAGGTTTTTAATTTTGGCTTGGTATTGGTCATGATAAATCCACAATAATTTCATCTCCTTTGGAAACATTAATATATGGACTTTATAGGGTGAAATCCTACAGGTTGAGGACATCACTTCTACCATTTGTTTCAATTAGTCTTCCTCAAAAACCTCAACATGCTAATATTAAAGGTCCTTTTAGAATGAAAATATTATCAATAGTTATGGTTCTTAATATTTTTTAAATACAATAATCTATACCAATCCTAAATAACCAAATTAGTGCAAGGGTTTTCTATAACTATATTTAATTTCCTCTATCAAAAGGGAGTAATATTTATAAAATTTTGAGGCACTACAGTCTATACATGTACAAAATAAAAAGTAGGAACCTCCAATTCCTCTAATGGGACTCTACAGTTCTTTTATCCTAAATCCAAGGCATCAATAACTGAATTAATCCTCTTCAAACATAATCAAAAAAAATAAATGTTTTCATGATGTAATTGATTTCCATCATTTTATATTCAATAAAAAACATAAATTCACAAAAATGAGGCTATTAGATACAAAAAATATTTGTATATTTCATCATTAATACATTATTATGTAGATTGGTACAACATATGGGTCCTATAGGATAGTTTTGTGTGAGTTTCAACATCATAGATTCAAAAATTATATAGGGAATGTGTCTAATAAAGGGAATGAGCATTGGTTGGAGGATATATATATATATATATATATATATATATATATATATCTTAGTTTAATCAATTCTACAAAGGATCATTATATCCCATTTTCTATAATTTATTTTAGTGTAAATGTGTGTCCATAGTGGTTTTCATTCTTTAGGGTGAGTGAGGACTCGGTAATTACATGGGTTGATTTTTGGAAGTAGTTTCATGAATAGTTTCCTTACATAATGATTATGATGAACTATTAGATATATTTTCTTTCTCTTTATCCTATGAGTGTAAGCATGAAGGTTCTTGGGATTTAATTCAAGGATCATCTTTAATTTTATTTTGAAAACTTCCCATATGATGAGGCCATAGTATGATATTTATAGGAGAAATAGTCCCCCAATACATTTAATTAGGTTACAATATATATTTTTTCATGTGTTTCTTAAGTTTATATCTATGATTAAGGTGATTTATAGAACACATGTA
The DNA here is from genome assembly GCA_963277665.1 of Viscum album. NCBI lineage: Eukaryota > Viridiplantae > Streptophyta > Magnoliopsida > Santalales > Viscaceae > Viscum > Viscum album. The sequence goes on along the minus strand of OY728119.1, from coordinate 1,055,133,572 downwards.
TTATTTGGTTTGTCTCAATAGTGATTTCATCAAAATTACCCAGGGAATATATCTTTTATTGGGGGATATCAAATATCAAAGCTGTCAATAATTTGAACTGTAAGGATTCAGTTATATCAGTCTTATTTTCCTTTATATGGACCCTTTATTTCTCATTCATTACAAAGAAGCTATATTCTAGTTTTATTTTCAACTGTAGTTCATTCCCATAATTTTTTATATTTCTTGAGTATTCTCAGGGGTAAACGTGGTATAAGTGTCAATTTCTAGAATATCATATGTTGTAGTTTCCTCTCATGCCTTATCAGTATTCGGGTATATAGCCTTTATCCATCCACGGAAAGATATGGTGTATAGATGATAACCTGGTGACATCCCTGATCCTTGGGGACATAAGGATATGCATGTTCATATATGTGGTTGTCAATAGTACCAGTGAGGTAGAGATTCAAGATGTTTTTATTTTCATACCATGGAGATCTTGGTGCCAAGTCAGTGACAAATCATCTATGGTACCATCTTCTCATATTCTACCTTGGTTTTTCTATTTTTTTTCATTATGGTGATTTTCTATAAGTATATTATAACCACATTATTCAATGTTTTGGAACTCATGATAGATATTATTCTAGTTCTCAGGGTTTTTAATATTCCCTTTAGATATTAATTTAGTTTACATGAAGTGTGATGTGATTATAAGATAATTATGGGGTGGAATCAGTCAATGGGGAATTTATTCATTTCCTAGATACAAACATGTTATTCTATTCATGGAAAGTATTTGTTACATTCTTTTCATGAATTCATTGATTTATTCAAAAGTATTTTTTTAGGATGTGTTAGTCCGTCATATAGTGTTCATTGTCGAGTGTGACCATCAGATGCATCATGGGAGTTTCGAACCAATGACTTCTTAGTTGACAGAGATGATATTGTACTCAATGGATATTTATGTCTGAATTTTTCGTAGTATTTTTCATGAATTTTGGTATTTATTTTCACAAAATTTGTATCCCTACCCCATCAACGTCATATCGAGTTCGAGAAAGAGATTCAATGCAATGTATCTTTAATTTTAATAGATCCTTATCAGATTTTTCCTTTATAGTAATGGGTTTCAATGGTTCATATAAATTATTTGATGAAAAATGAATTAATATTTCCTATTTTGTATCCATGTGGTTCTTTATTGGTGTTTTGTAAGATTTTGAATGATATTATGAGTTTTTACATAAACTAATGGAAGCTGAAACATACAATTATCTATAACTTTTCTCACCTTCTATGGAAATATGATTTTTTTATTAATTAAATGGGTTAGATAGTTGTTTATTATTATATGGTTAGGATATAATTTTATTAGGTTAAATGAGTAAGATATACCAAATATGTTTTTAGGTGTCATTCTGAGAACTTTAAGTTCATTATTATGTCATTTAAGATCATAAATTCTCTTTTAATTTTGATTTCATTCTTAAATACCATATTTAATATGTTCCTATATCTGTTCAATTTAGTTTTCATTTAATACATTCTCATTTACTTGACATATGAGTATGATTATATTAAGAAAATAAGTAATATTTTTGAGGAACTTTGGTATCATTAATAGTATAAGAAGTTATCCAATTGAATATTTTGGATGTCAAAGGTGTATTTTCATAGACATTTCATCTCTCAAAAGGTACTAGTTATTGATCCTTAAAAAATAAATGAATTTTATTCAATGGGAACACCCAAGAATATTATATAGGTTCATAATTTCCTTGTTCGTATATGATATTATAGATTATTTTTATCTGATTTCTCTCAGATTGTGGACCCTTTGACAAACCTAACAAATAAGTACTATTTCTTCTTGATGACTAATAATTCTAAATAAGTAATCAATTTCTTGAAATATATATTGGTTGGTGATTATAATCTTCTATATTTAGTGTAAGGACTCATATTCATGGGTTTATAGGAGACTTATTATCTTTGATTATGGTAAATTTTGATGTAATAAGGGGAATTGATCTCATATTGTTGTCATTGGTTACATCACCTTGAGAATAACTAAGATTCATATAATCTAAAATTGGTAGTAGTGGTGTTTTTTATAAATCTATAGAGTTATTACCTCATTGGAGAACAAATAGTGGTATTCATAGGTTACAAAATCTTGAGGTATATCTTCCCTCATTGATATTTGAATCAAAATCAGTGAAGGTGGATAGAGTTCTCAGAGTAAAATGACATCAAGATCCCTTTTACCACTAGGAAGTGGAATGTAGTTATTGATGCACTGAGTATGTCGTCAATGAGATATGTAGTTAAATAGTTTAAATATTATTACAGAGTGACGGGGATCCTATTATCATATTTCTTTATATATAAGAAGTTAGTGTTAGAAATTATTTATACCATAATACATTTAAATCATCTTTATTTTAGTAGGTGGAGGAGTAATGGTACGTATACCAAGAGTTATAGGTGGTTTAAGCTCATGTTTTCATGGTGATTAACTATAGGGATAGTTAGTGGATGACCAACATTGAGTTTTGTTTTGTTAGCAGTTGTTTATTCCTTCAGTGATGTGACAGGTGGTTCTTCATGGTTTTCCTATATCACCCTTATTTTTTTATCAGGATATATACCTGATATATCATTCCTTAAGTATTATTTTCTAGTGGCTAAGTATGAATCATTAAATGGTGCATTATTTTACCATGGTGCCTGGTTTTTTAGAAGGATACACAAGAGAATAATGTTCATGAATGTTTATTTAAACCAACAGATGTCCCAAAGTGGAAGCATATATTTTTAATAATATGTTTTCTTCCAAATAAAGAGGTATTTGTTCTTTTTTTATCATGGAACAATTAATGAAGTCTTATCATTTAATTTTGCATAAGTATTCATGTTTTATAAATTCTTTTGTGAAGTGATATGTTAATGAGGTAGTGAACCATTGTGTGTATCAATGGCTATCATCTATAATTGGGGTCCTTATTTCACCTTGTTAGTATAGGGTTTCATTCATTGTGATTTCATCTCTATAATTTTCCTTAAAACTATTTTTCATCTTTATATTTATTCCTAGATGGATAATTCTCTTTAGACACTAAAGGATATGTTATGATCGTGAATTTTAGATTTTGCTGGTTCTTGGTTGAATCAACTAGATTTTATTGATTTTTCCTATAATAATAGATTTAAATAATCTATTGGCATGGTTATGTTATAATTTTTTTATGTGAACCTGAATATAACCATTATTTTTTACTAATAATTGAGTGTCAGTGGTCCTTTGACTAGAAAGCATGACAAAAAATATGCAGTTTACTCGAGATAAATTGAAGTCTGTAAAAGAGCATTAGAATTATTATGGTGTATTGTAGGAGGATAATTTTATATATTGGGGTTTGATGTCCGATTTTTTTAAATGCTTCCCATCATCATTGACAGTGGTGGTTTAATCAATAATTTAGCATTACTTCTATTTCAGTTTTCCTTTCAAGATTTTTGGGAAAATAAATGAGGTCACTTATCAGTCAGCTCTTCCATCATAGTTGGATAATATCCACAACATCATCAATATATATCATAATTTATTATATATTTACATGGAATACCATTTCATTTACTTAGGAAAATTGATGTTCCTCGAGTGGATAGTTGATATTAAGTATTGGAGGTAGAATGTTCGGTTTGAACACATTATTCCAATTTTTTTGTCTCTTATGGAGGAATGATGTCTTGGAGGAGGGTTTGTTTGATCATGAGTCATAAAGGAGTTTTCAGTGTTAAGAAATGTTTTGAATTATTATTCTATGTTGGTATGCTTGGTTTTACACTTATATAATTTGGGTTGTTCTAATTTTTATTTCACACTTGTTTTTGAATGGAGGTGTTTCTTTTGTTTGAGAGGTATCTCTAAATTATGTGTAGGTTTCTTGGTTGTTATCATCTTCAAATATTGTTTTTGAATTCTCAATATTGAGAATGATTTGAGATCTATCTAATGAAATGGATAACACCATTGTATACTATTACATTGTGTCTTTTAATGTTGGAGGTATTAATTGGGAGTTTAGATGTGATTTTGAGGTGAAAATAATTTATCATGTTGAGTATTAAAACCATAATTTTGATAATTTTTACATAATGGTGTACATGAATGGAATTTTTTTGGCATGGGGGTAGAGTTTTTAGAATTTAAATAAGTGAATAAAACACATTTTAGATTTTATCTAGCCATTTTGGTTTTCTATGGTGTGGATATTATTATTTTGGAAATCATGGAAAACATTAATTCTTCTAAAAATACTACTTTAAAATGGGGATTACCAATACATTCATATTATTGAGAATGTATTAGACATTCTAGTTCTGCATTTATTATCAATGTGGTTGGTGTCGATTGAGTTTAAAATGGGGATGGTGATTTCACTATATTGTAGTGGTTCTTTAATGGTAATTAGGGTTGAGTTGAATATGTATATTGTTTATGTTTCCACTCCCTAGTAATGGTAAAAAAAATATAAAATTTTAAAAATATCCCTAATCTCCAAATGATATTCCCATTTTAAATGGTTGGGATCTTGGTCATGTATTTTACCATGTAGATAATGACTATTTCAGTGGTCATCATGGTATAAGGGAGGTTAATTGAGTTTTTATAAAAATATTGGTGTATCACTCTACTTTGGTTCAATTTTACTTCCATTATCTCAAACCATATCAATATATATTTTATTATTTGATGGTTTCCCATCATACCCAAAAAATATAAAACCCATTGATCACATACTCATTTATACTTCAATCCCAGTAATATGTCTTCCTTCTATCCTAATATTTTGTTCTAATTATACACATTGGATTATAGAATAAGGTTACATTGGTATAGGGATGTATTTATTTTATATGTTTGTGGGTGTTTTCTATGATTATTTCTAATGGAGTTTCTATTCATTTTTTATGGTTCCTAATCATTCTATTTTCATTATTCTTTCCCAGGATTTTTAAAATTCAATCAAGGTAGGGGGTACCATACATATCTTTCTTAATTGTCTATAATATTGGAATTATAATTTTTTAAACCTTATTCTAGTGAAAATTTAAACTAACATATGGAAGATAATTGAATGTACTAAAAACTTAAATAACAAATATGATTTAAAAATTTCCATGATATTTTTCATTTATTTCTACTTATTAGTTAATGTTTTTGTTTTTGAAGCCTTTTGTTATGGATATTTTGATATTTTTATTTCATCTCATAATTGGTTAACCATATAAAGGTGGTAATAAGTTTTTTGGTTTCATAAATATGTAAATGTATTTATAATTTATATATAATGATGGTTTTTAAAAGAATAATTAATGTTTTTTATTCTATTTTTTTAAAAAAAAATAATTGTATGGGGGGTTTTTTTATAAGGATTTTAATGTTATTGGAAAGTGTTAATGGATTTTTTCATGATGTAGTATGTTTTTTTATTGTTGTTGTTGTTGAGTTAATGGTATGGATAGTTATTATAGGAATAGGTGGATTGATGTTTTAATCACAGGTTTTCAATTATTTTGGATCTAAATAGATTTTGGGAGTGTTGAGGTTGTTTTGGTGTTTTAATGGAGGTTGTGTGGTTGTGTTGTTGTTTCTTGATAACATTTATTATATATATAAGAAAACATAGATTGAGTATTAAAATGGGTAATGATGGTTGGGATTTATCATTTATGTAATTTATATTTGAATTGCATTAATTGGGATGGAAAAATTAAATTAAGTGGTAATATTTGGGATAAATGTGGTTAAAAATTAATGAATGGTTTGATATTAAATATATACAGGAAATGACATAATCAATTTAATGAAATTGGTAATGGTAAATCAATAATTTGATAAATTTTCCAATTATAAAAATAAAAATAATGAGGGTTGGATTAAATATTGATTATGAATATTGAATAAATGGGAATTTATGAATATTATTAAGGGTTTTTTATATAGATAGGTTGGGTTGGTATTGTTGTAATTATATCACTGTTTGATTGTAAGTAGTAGTGATGGTCGGGTGAATGTGGATGGTGATTATAGTATTTTCTTTGTGTGAACCATCAAGTCCCACTTATGTGTGACTATATGAATCATGTATTTTTATATATTCCATATGAACCACCACCCGATTTGGGTAACATTTCACGGATATAGATGCAGTAGAAGCTCATATTGTGGTAATTCACAAATCAAATTTTTTCTGATTCAATGAAAAATATGTAATGTACATAATAATTTGTGCTATGACTAATGAATTTATTTGATAAAAATTTAAAAATATCATTGGGATCAAGCCAATGTATTTTTTAAATTATATTTATAATTAATTAGTGAATAATATTTACCTTGGTCTTGAGTACTTCATTCAAATAATACATTGATCATTAGATCATTGTTCATATTTTAAAATCATTGCACTATAAGTATATAAGGATATAATACCTCCTGTAGTGATCGAATCATTATAATTTGATCTCTAAGAATCATCAATGGTACTCCGAGTGTGATTGTGACATTACCAATCATATTTCATCACTTTATTTGATCACCACACAATCCATCAATCTTGAAGGATTGGTTTTTTTTCTCTTATTCTTGAGAGTATGAGAGAGGGTGGAATGGTTTTCTCGGTCTTGGGAGAAACCCTATAAAATAACTTCATTAGAATAATTATCTAGAGAGGAAATATATGTGAATAAAAAATTACTTCCACAAAATTTTAAAAATGACATAATTAGGTATATACAGAGCTTGGTTTTGATAGATTGTAAATCCTAAAAGGTACTTATCCAATATTGTAATCCCTAGTTGTCCCCACATAAAATAATAATAATATTCTTGTTACTATTTCATCGATTTTTTCAAGATTCATGAATAATAAAAATATCTATAAATAAATTAATAATCAATTGACCAATATTTAGCAAAAAAATTCTTATCAAAAGCCTTACAAGGCTCGTTCAACATTCTTGATATTTAACAAACCTTGAATATTAAATATTCATTATTTTATAAATAAATATGTAAATAAATATAGTTTTCATAGACTTTCACGTATAAATATATATATTCCTATTTGAGTAACAAAAAATACTGACTAAACATATGAGATCAATAAAATCCTTAAAAAATTATTTCTCAATTTTTAGAATAATATATATTATGTAGGATCAATATAAATTGTAATTTTGTGATCCTCTAGGACACTTCCTCAGTTAAAATTGGTTGGTTTTCGTAATGTCCAATATCAATATCTATCATCACATAATGACACCAATAGAGTAATAATATTATACAATATTGAATATGACATATAATAACACTCATAGTGTAAAAAATCTAACTATCTAAATATGTCATCAATTAAGTTGCATCCTCAAGTCAACATCATATACACATGGTAAGAAATTATTTGACTATGAACCCATTAATACACCATTTTTACAGAATTTGTTTCAATAGTTCCATTATAATAAAATGGCAGAGATATTATCTTCTATAAATTTGGAAGGGAAAAAATCATTTCTCAATACATTCATTAATAACATATTACTCTTGATCCACCCAAGGTACATAAATTACCTGTGAGAATATGTCATCTTGTTTTATATCCATAAATCAAATTACATGACACCTAAAATAAACTAATAATGATCATAAAGTATAAGGATAATTACACATGTTCACAGATAGGAATATAAAAGGACTTGTTACATGTTGAATTTCTACTAACATGACTATCCTTAGAATGTATTATAATTAATATTACCATATGAAAACATTATGTGATAATGTCTCATCTAATTATGAGTACTCAAACTAGATAGAATACAAACAATGTATACCATTAAATAATTACATACAACTTATATAACATAAATTTACGAATACCATCACAGAACATCAAGTTTATCATCATAGCTAGGAAGAGTTATGATTTTTCCATTGAGGAAAAATGTTCTAGAACATTATCAAATTAAATTTAAACTAAAAAAATAAATATTTGATAAGATATTTATTCATATTCAAGATCATTAATACACATTTACTCTAAATAAAATGTAGTATGTTCAAGGAAACCAACTCAAATAGACTCCCACATGGATTGAGGTTAACTACTAATTTTTTTTACTTTGGTAGCTCTCAAATGATATACAATATTGTATTTAGATAATTATTTATCCAATTGGTCTTCCATTTTTTCTATCATGAAAACTCTATACAATATAAAATCACCTCTCTTTATAAATAATCAAGAGATGATACTTTCAAAGTATGTGATTTGTATGATGATGTGATCCACTCACCTTTATAGGTTCCACTGCTATATTATTATCACATTACAATGTTATGAGAAAATTACTGATCAAAACTATATAAAGACAATGGATGAAGATAATTATCCAAACAATTTCATTATTTGTATTAGAGTCCATAGAATACTTTCACTCTAATGTAGATTTTGTTAAAATAACATTTTTTAGAACATCCAACTCATAAAACCTTCTTTTAGAGTGAAGATCCATCCTAATTGTGATTTCATATCATCTTGATCTTTTTAGAAACTGAAAAAGTTATATCCCTTTATGACTAGCTTCTCATCTCCTTAATAAATAAATAACAAATATTTATTATTCCTAGCATACTTTAGGAAAGTGATAAAACACTATTTTTTGAATATTTTATTTGTAATAAACTAAATAGTTTCCTCACATTGTGTTAAATTGGTATGTTATTTATTCTTATATTTTTATTTGGTTTCTCTTCTTCTCCTCCCTTTTCTTTTCGGTTCTTTCTTCCCCACTTTTTCAAACCATAAATTGAAAACTCATTTAATGATATTGGTGTCCACTTATTTTCATTTCTCTATTTTCTATGATTTATGACATGATCTCATAATGAGGATCTCCTTGATCTAGACCCCAAGATTGAGCACAGCCTTAGGGATAGAATCAGACAATCTCTGTCTACGATAAGTGTCGACATTTACCCAACTGGGGAATTCCATCAATCTAGGAATTTTGAAATTGTAAACTCTCCCAAAACAAATATCAAATAATATACAATGGATTAAAATAACAAAAATGAACTCAATAGGACTATTCGAGAGTTGGATGCACCTGATATTAATTATCAACCTACATGCATTGCATATCCAACTCTCGAATTAGACTTTGAACTAAAATCTAGGTTAATTCACCTTCTTTCAAAATTACGTGGATTATCTAGTGAGGATTCAAACAAACATTTAAAAGAATTCAATGTGGTATGCTCAACAATGAAACCAAGAAATGTCTCTGAAGATAAAATAAAAAATAGAGCATTCCCATTCTCACTTGATTGGACTACTAAGGATTGGATGTATTATTTACAACTAAAAGATGTAACATGTTGGAATGATTTGAAATTCATTTTCTTGTAGATATTTTTTCCAGCATCAAGGACCACATCCATCTGAAAGAAGATCTCAGGGATTAATAATGACCAAGGGGAGTCAATGTATGTGTATTGGGAGCGATTCAAGAAGTTTTGTGCAAGCTTTCCACATCACCAAATCAGTGAGAAACTCCTCATCCAATACTTCTATGAAGGAATAACACCTATGGAGAGGATCATGGTGGATGCTGCGACCGGGGGAGCATTTTCGGACAATAAACCAGCAATTTCATGTGCATTTATTGACGAAATGGACCAAAGCACCCAACAATTTGATGATTGAGGTACCCTGCATGTCAGAGGAGTGCATCAGGTATGTCTTTCTTCTCTTTAAATCCATTTAATTGATACTAAGTTAGAAGAATTGACCACTATGGTGAGGCATATTGTTTTAGCAAAAAATACATACCAACCCCCTTCTTCAATGCCTTGTTGAATTTTCACTGAGACAAGCCACCCAATTGACTATTTCCCCCAACTACAAGAAATAGAAGATTGCGCAATAGTGTTTCCTGGGAGACCATATCAGCAGCAGCAACAACCACATCCCAAAAAGAAGTTTGATTCCTTTTCACTAGCATACAACCAAGGGTGGAAGGATCAATCAAAATGTGGAATGCATCGGACAACATCAAACGCCCCCTTTCACCAAAACATCCAGTAGCATCCACCTTACCAACAAGGTTTCCAACAACCCAAAAGGTTATTTGAAGCACAAGAATCAACAACTCAACAATAAGGTAATTCTCAACCAAAGTTATATTCTAATACTGATGATATTTTGGAACAAATTGTTCTTAATCAATAGAATGATCTGAAGATTCAAGGTTTGGAGATGAGGGAGTTGAAGACTCAAATGAGCAATATTTTCACTGCCCTCCAAGAATAGGTAAGTAATAATTCTGGAAATCTGCCTTCCCAACCTACTTCAAATCCCAAGGGGAATTTCAGTGTCATAACATTGAGAAGTGAGAAGAAAGAAACTGATACATCTTCACATATCGTTCCATTAGGATTCACCTAAACTCCAGAAAATCCTCATTGCACACCAACTATTGAGCAACCAAAGGAGAAAGATAAAGGTAAGAAAAATATAGATGATTTTCCTCTTAAACCCCTTCACATTCCAAATAGGTTTTTTCAAACTAAGAAAATAGTTGAGGAGGTGATTCCAAAAGATGTTTTGGACACATCAAGCATGTGTAGATCAATATCCTTTTACTTGAAGTAATTAAACAAATACCATGGTATGCCAAATTCTTAAAATAACATTGTACCAATCGAAGAGGTCTCATGGGAAATGAAAGGATCAATCTTGGAAGGAATGTTTCAGTACTCATTACACTAAGTCTAGAAATTCCAAAAAAGTGCAAGGATCTAGGGACATTCACTCTCCCATGCACCATAGGGGAGTTCCACTTTTCGGATGCTCTTTGTGATTTGAGAGTTTCTATAAATGTGATTCCTCACTATGTATTCTCTTCTTTATAGGTTGGTGAGTTGAATCTGATGAGATTAGTGGTGCAGTTGGTGAATAGAGCTATGGTATATCCAGTAGGAGTCCATGAGGATGTACTTGTTCGGGTAAGAGACATGATCTTTCCAGCAGATTTCTACATGCTTAAAATGAAGGATAATCAAGTAAGTTATCGTGCTCCAATTATCTTATGTAGGACCTTCCTCAAAAATGAAAAACAATATCATAAATTTCTATTAGGGTACACTTTCCATAGTGTTTTTAGATGAATTTGTGATATTTAATGTTATGGATACCGTGATGTACACCTCAGAGGACCATTCTGTATTTGTTATCTCCCATTTCGAACCAAAAAATAAAAACCCCAAGGAATTTGATTGTCCCATGCTACGGGAGAATATGATTTTTGGTTATAGTTTGATGTCTAAGAGTACTTCCACACCTATTTTGAATGCACAATACTCTCTTAGACTTGATTTTGAAATGGATTCACATTCTGATTTTGATAATGTGAACTCTGATTATGACATGGTTGTTGAGTATGATGATGGACTTGATTCTTTATTCTCTAATTTTGATGATGTATATTCTGATATTGATGTTCATTTTACACATATTTTAGTTCCTTCAATTTATCCATCCATACACCACCACCTTACACTGGAACTCAAACCATTACCACCAAATCTCAAATACTCATACTTGTTGTGTGGTGAGAAATTACCTGTTATCCTTGATAACAATCTACCTTTTGAACATGAAGAAAAACTTTTGAATCTTTTGAGGGAGAACATCTGTGAAATCAAGCGGACCTTGGTTGACATATCAGGTATTATCCCCTCTATTTATATGCATAGTATTCTTTTTGAGGATGGAGCTAAACCGGTTAGGAAGCTACAAAGCAGACTCAATCCAACACTTTTGGAGGTTGTAAAAAAAGTGGTTGAAAAATTGCTCAAGGCGGGTATAATCTATCCCATTTCAAATTCACAATGGGTGAGTCCAATTCAGGTTGGGCCTAAGAAAATTGGTGTTAATATTGTTAAAAATGATAAATAAGAGTCAGTTCCGATGAGGGTACAAAACAGTTTTCGTGTGTGTATTGATTATAGGTAACTAAATCAGTATACTCGCAAGGACCATTTCCCCCTCCCATTTATTGATTAGATGATTGAGAGACTAGCTGGGATAACAAACTATTGTTTCTTGGATGGAGTTTTTGGATATTTTCAGGTTCCTATTGCTTCGGAGGATCAGGATAAGACTACATTCACCTGTCCCTTCAACACATTTCCCTACTAGAGGATGCCATTTGGACTTTGCAACACCCTAGGTACCTTACAGAGATGCATGGTAAGTATTTTTTATGATTTTATTGAGACCTACATGGATGTATTTATGGATGATTTTACAGTGTATGGATCCTCATTTGATGAATGTCTAAGTAGTTTGGGAAAGGTGTTGAATCTTTTTATTGAGAAAAATCGGGTCTTGAACATTGAAAAATGTAATTTCATGGTAGATCTTGGGATTTCCTTAGGCCGTGTAGTATAAAAACATGGGATAGAGGTTGATAGATCTAAGGTATATATTATTTCATCCTTACCATATCCTTCATGTGTGCAAGATGTTAGATCTTTCCAAGTGCATGCAAGATTTTATCAGCGTTTCATCAAATATTTTAGTAATATTGCTATTCCTATGTCACAATTACTTCAAAAGGATTCTGATTCTGTGTTTGATGATTCATACTGGGCTTCCATTAATGAGATAAAGAATTTTCTGACCACTCCACTGATCATACATCCCCCAAAATGGTACATTCCTTTTGAACTTATGTGTGACGCCTCCAACTTCACAGTTGGAACCATCTTATCTCATAGGGTGGAGTGACGTTCACATGTGATTTCCTATGCATCGAGGACACTAGATTTAGCCTAATAAACCTACACATCCATGGAAAATGAGTTTATCGTTGTCATATTCACTTTAGATAAATTCTGTTCATATTTATTGGGCTCTAAAGTAGTTGTTTTTTCTGACCATATAGTTATGAGGTACCTCTTGAAGAAGCCAGATGCAAACCCCAGACATATCTGATGGATTCTCCTTATTCAAGAATTTTATATTGTGATAAAGTATAAGAAGGGGTCAAAAGGTTGGTGTCATATCACATGAGTAGGCTTAATCACACACTATAGGATGACACCTTGGACCAGGTACCACTTCAAGACACTTTATCCTATGAGTATCTTTATTCCATCTTAGGTATGAATCCTTGGTATGATGATTTAGTTAATTACATTGTTGACTCTGAAATCTCTGAAAATTGAAATAAACGTCAAGTCAAAAAGTTAAAGAGTGAGTCAAGATTTTATGTTTGGGATGATCAATACATATGGTGCATGTGTAGTGACCAAGTTGTTAGGAGGTGTGTTCCTGATCATGAGTTGGAGTCTGTTTTACTTTTTTGTCATACACTTGATTTTGGTGGACACTTTAGACCCCAATGGATAGCTTGGAATGTTTTGGACTCTGGATTATATTGGCCTAGCTAATTCCATGATGCCTATGACTTTTGTAAGTCATGCTCTCGTTGCCAACACACTGGGAACATTTCTAGGATACATGAGATGCCTCAACAACCCATACTATTCTATGAGATTTTTTATGTATGGGGCATCAATTTTATGGGTCATTTTCCTAGTTCCTTTGGTTTTTTGTATATTTTGGTTTCTGTTGATTGTGTGAGTAAATGGGTGGAGTCTAAGGCCACTAGGACTGATGATTCTTATGTTGTAGTGGACTTTGTCAAGACAAATATTTTATAGCTTTGGAGTACGAAAGATCATCATCATTGAACAAGGGACACACTTCTGCAATCGTAATTTGTCTTCCCTCATTTGAAAGTATGGTGTGAAACCCAAAACATCAACACCATACCACCCCCAAACAAATGGCCAAGTTGAGGTTTCAAATCGTGAGTTGCAACAAATTTTGGAGAAAACTGTGCAGGAAAATAAGAAGGATTAGAGAAAGAACATGGATGATGCATTGTGGGATTACAGGATGTCATACAAGACTCCCATAAGTATGTCCCCAATTCGGATTGTCCTTGGGAAGGCATGTTATCTCCCTGTGGATGTTGAGCATCAGGTTTATTGGTCTATAAAGAAATGCAACATGGATTTGGCACAAGCTGGAATTCAATGAAATCTGCAAATTCAAGAGATTGAGGAGATTCTATTTTCTTCATATGAGATCTCAAGGCTCTACAAGGAAAGATAAAAATTAGCTCATGAAAAAATGATCCAGAAAAGAGAGTTTCATGTTTGAGAGAAAGTCTTTCTATATAGTTCACGACTGAAGCTGTTGCCTAGTAAGTTGTGTTCCAGGTGATTAGGTACTTATGTTGTGACTAATGTTTTTTCTTATAGTGCAGTGGAGATCACACAATATGACACAAGAAGAATCTTTATATTCAATGGCAAATGTTTGAAGAAATACATTGAGGGACTTTCTACTAACATAGTGGATTTCATCACACTCTATGACCCCGTCATCCCTTGATCATATCAGGTTGTTCCTAACCCTTTCAATTTTATATTATTTTTCCTATTTAAAATTATGCATTTCATGTGCACATATCATCTCCTAGGTTCACATTGAGGACAATGAAATATTTTATGTGTGGGGGAGGTAACATTTTAGTTTAGTAATTACATTTGTTTTCCTTTTTTTCAAAAAAAAGAATATTTTTAAAATTTTGTGTGTTTATTTTTAAATTTTTTTTCATTTTTTTGAAGCATTCAAGCTGAAATGATTCTCATAAAAAAATTTAAATCCATATAAATAAGTGAAACAATTTATCCCATAATACTAAGCTTAAATGAATGTAGAAAATGATTTTGTTTCAAGTTCAAATCTTTAGTAATTTCATGAAAAGAACTCTGAATTTTGAATCCCATGCTACATATCACTGTCTTTATATTTGAAATCACTTTCCTATGAGTCTTATGAACCATTATTTTAATATTCTTTACATTCACCTCACTTATTGAGATAACCAAACCATGATTTATTTAACTATAATTTAATTTATTCTTGTCACAACCTGAGGGTTTGAGGTACTTGTGTTTAAAATGATTGAGGCATTTTTTTGGGTATTAAATCCCCTATTTTAAATAATAATTTTTATGATGGAATAACATTAAAATTTAATCCATGTATCCCTTATAATCCTTGAACAGTCTATTAGTTTAGCCACATTAAAATCCAATTTTCTTTATCCAACCAACTCTTGAAGTGAAATTGCAAATCTTGTTGATCTTAAGTGTGGGAGGAGATGTCTCGTGTTGTGATACCACATTCTGTGATACTTTGGGTGGAAAATTAAATTATGAAGATATGTTTTTTCTACTAAAGAAAATAATTATATTGAAATCTATTTATTTTTTGAATATTTCATGATAAAAGAATTTGTGCCTTTTTGAAGCTTCTGTAGAAGAAATAGAGATGTGCCTATCTGGAGCTTTCATGAAAAACTATGTTTGAGACGATTGACATTTTTTTACTGAAATGGTGAATAGTGTAATCTTTCCATGAGTTTTCATGATAATGGCGTTTAATTTATACTAATAGGAGTGAGGAGAATACCATACTTTAGTGACAATTAGATTAACGCAATTTTTCTTCAAAAAGAGTCAAGCCCTACTCATTCAGCCTCAGAATTTTTTCACATCTAAATCCTACCAACCAAAAGCCACATAACAACCCTAAAAATTCCTAATGATAAACATATTTCCATGATCACATCAGGTGTAGATGTAGGAATTTATCAATCCTATGGTAACCCTTTTATGAGTTTGGATGAGAAAGACATTGGTGAAAATGGACATTTGTGAGATAAGATAAAATTCAAGTGAGGTAAGTAGTTTATGCATGGGAGGATAAATAAATTGGAAATATATTAAATGATATAAAGGGATAATATGAAATAATATTTTTTATGAGTCATGATAACTTTTTTTTCTTGGTGTGGAATTGTTGGATCTCAAGGATATGTGTTTTAAAAATTGTTTTGATTTGATATTGATGTTTACTTGATATGAGGTTTTTTCCCACGAGTGAAAAAGGGTAAGTTTGGGGGAGTTGATAAAACATTATTTTGTTGAATATTTTATTGATTATAAATGGAATAATTTCCTCACATTATGCTAAATTTTTTAATTTATGGTCTATTTGGGATTAGATCATTCATTTGAAAATTTGATTGAAATTCCAGTTTTACCCTTTTACAATTCACTGTAGTATTTTGGACATAAATATTATTATGTAAAATATTTTGACATAAAATTTTGTAACTTTTTTTCTGAATTAATTATATACAAATTATATTTATGGAATGGGAGCTAGATCATGCATTTTAGTGGAGTAAATTGCCCATGAGAACAAAGTTGGACTGAACAATCCATATTGGACATCGCTTCACCATTGGGACCGTATCTTCTTCATCCGGACTTGGATAGAGCCCCGATTTTGATAGAAGCTCGGGGACATGATTAGTAAGAAATATTTCTTCTATAAGTCCAACTAATTCACTCATTTTGAAGGACAACTATGCGTTTAGAGTGGAATTAAAAAATTTGGCCGAATTTCCCTTTCACATCTAAAAATATTTTGTAACCTTATCCCTCCCCAACTATACTTAATGGATGTTTTCACTATTTAGGAGGTCCTGTAGAGGATTTTTGAAGGTGTGGAAGAATGGGTGGCTCTTGGAAACCCCTCACAACTCTTGGAAGAAGTAATTCCTTGGGAAAACATATCTTCCAAAAAAGGCTCTCCTCTCCCACCTACACTTTGTTTTTCTTTTTCTTATGCTTGTAACGTGAATTTATTCAATAAATATTCTGTGTTTTTTTCTTTTCATATTCTTATTTTTATTCTTGGTCTGGAATATAATAGTGGATACAAGATTGGGTGTTCCCCTTTCAATCCATTGCTTATACAAAACGTCTCCACGATGACAACTCTACCGATGGAAGAGTGATTTCTTTCATAGTTGATCTAATCCCTACTCCCTTAATTTATTTATTTTTACTCCATAGACATAATTTAATTCATAAATTCTGATCAATTAATTGTGTTTTAATTTCTATTTTACTCAATCGACTTGCACTTCACCGCGTGGTCGGGCTTGTGTAAACCGTATGAGTGAAACCTCAATTGCAAAATCTAATCAAATTGGGATAGAATTGTAGGGTTAAAGTATCATACCCAACTCAACTAATTCTTAAATCTAGGTTGTATATAATATCATAATTGAAAATTTACCATAATTTGTCTTTTGGATCACAATCAAGGTAGGGTCTGCGATTGGAAGTCCTCAAGTTGACGGAAGGCTCATTTTTTCAATATTATTGGTCGTGTTAATTTTCGTAGGGTTCGGGGGTTGACAAGGTTAGGGGATGAAAATTGAATTAATTATAATCATATGGTATAAGGATAAATGAATGAGGAAGGGGGAGATTATAAATACTATATATTCTCATATAAGTGTTTCTAAATAAATTGTCTCTTTGATTGTTGCTTCCTTTTTCTTGTTTAGTGTAGTGTCTGAAAGTCACAAAACCAACCCCCCCCCCCCCCACCATCTTGTGTTTCATTTTTCATTACTTATTTCTTTTTTTGTTTTCCTAAAGCCTATTAAGAGTTGTTTAATTCATTTCCTTATTGATAGAATGACATAGTTCAGCTACCGGGCTTCACTTAATTAAATCACAAACATTATTTGAGAGCATGTTCAACAACGCTCATCAGAAAGTCTTAAATTTCATCCAATGAAGGTATCCTTGATCATATTGATATCTTATATCCATGTTTATGTCATATATGACATCTATCCTAGTACATTTTACAACATACATTACTCACTCAATATTGGATATGAATGGAACATGTATAATCCTTGGTCTCTCCTCATATGTCTAAGGACACATTTTATTAGGAAGAGAAATTTCATGTGACATAGGTAACAATTACCACTTGTATTTTTCTATATTAAATCTTTTTAGTATCTTTTAAATATATATACCTTGAATTAGTCCAATTATATTATTGGATCTATCACAATGGATCTTGATCCCATTATTTTCTTATTCAACAAATTCCATCAAACCATAATTTTTCAACATAGTCCTACTGGATTGAAAATAGGTATCTCATTTTCAATAAGTACAATATCATTAACATATACTATCTATAAAATAATCAAACTCGAATTAAGTTTCCTATAAGAAAAGGATGGTATTAATTATTTAGAAAACTAAATTCTATTATGGAGTCATAAATGTGTATATTCTATGAATTAGATGCTTGGTTTAGACCATAATTGGGTATTTTAAGTTTTTATAAATTTGTGGAATTATTTAAATTCATAAAGCCTTCTGGTTGTGTCTTGAAGACATGTTGCATAAGGTTCCTATTATGTAAAACTATTTTGATATTCATTTTCCAAATCTCACAGTCATGGTATGTTATTGTTGAAACTAAAATTCATATAGATTTCTTCATAGAAACTACTACAAAATTTTCTTTATATTCAATTACTTAACATGGATTATACACTTTTGCAACTAGTTATACCTTAACAAAAAAACATTTCAATTCATTTACAATTTTATCCATAATACGATTTTTCATCCAACATGTTTTATATCCACTAGTGAATCTAACAAATTCTAATCAAGGTTTTGTTATAATAAATTGAATTTAGAATTTAATGCCTCAATCCATTTTTTTATTTTGTTCCACTTATTTATTTATTATATATCATTGGATCATGATTATAAATTAATAATTTGTCACCATCCTTGGTGTATAGAAAAACATATTCTATGTTCTCTAACCACTATTATACTCCTATGCAGAATTCGTGTCTCTAGAACATCATCATCTAAGGGTCTTTATGAAATATGTTCATTTGTTTTCTCATGTGTATATTGATCCATTGCTTCATCAAGTTCCATCATTCTACATTTATCTAAATTTACTTAGACCTCTGCTCCCATATCTAGTGCTAGAAACACTATATCTATTTTTAAAAAATATATATTTTACATCAAGAAAAATATATAGTATTACATTAATGACGATATTTCTAATACAGATCTTTGAAAAATTAAGAAAATTACAAGTCATATTATCTATTTTATATATATTTCTTAATACAAACACTATGATTCCTAACCATTCCCTACTCCATCTAAATCCAGATATTTGAGACATGTATCTAGAATAAATTTTACAAATCTAAATTACATGTGAAAACAATTTGAAAACATGGGGTGAGAAAAATGATGAGTTTGGGGATTCTAAAATATTAAAGTGAACATGTAAGTATTTATAATACATGAATAATAAATAAAAAAATCATCATGATAAAAAACCATTGAAATCAATAAAAAAAATTTGAAATATTTTTTATATATAAAGGAATGAATAATTTTACCGTTAAATGATAAAATTCAATATAATACATTATAAAATATCACTACCACATATTAGGGCAAGGGAAGCACCTTCTTTTATCAGTACTGGTAAAAGCCTCACCTTTAATAGTTCTAGCTATAGGAACTGATAAATTTGTTTAATAAAAAATAATGTTCATATATATATATATAATATTTTTAAAAAAATAATTTTTATTTATATATATTAATTAAAAAATGCTTGTGTATAATTAATATAAATATGATATATTAATATTTTTTTTTTATAAATCAAATTTCTATATAATGTTTCAAGAATGTATTTATAAGATTGTTAATAAATAAATATATATTTAAATAGTTATAAAAATATATTATTTTTTATAATAATAAATTTTTTAAAATAATAAATATTTTCATTATATTTCTAATTATACATAAATAGTTTTTAAATATCTTTATTTATAATTATAAATATATATATATATATCCTGAGATAATGACAATATTCGTGGACATGATTGTCATTAATTATGTTCATATATTGATGTGTCACTATAATTGATGGTATATGATCATAAGTTTATTTGTGGACATGATTGTTGGGGGCTATGTTTGAAATGTTAATATTACCTATGTTATGATGATGCATTCATATGTTATGTATTTGTCATGAATGTTCATTTTTACATTAACAACATTATTATTCATGTTTTCCATATATGTGATGACTCCTTTTTTATATAACAGGGTATATGATTCACTCATGTTATTCCCATGAACTTTGTATTTTTCTCATAAATACTTATAAAATTACAATAAATATATTTAAATAATAAGTATATTTATTATATTTATAATTATAAATTTTTAATTATATATAAATAATTTATGAATTTATTTATTTATTATTATAATTATAACTATATATATGTACATATTTAAATAATTATAAAATTAAAATAAATACATATATTATAATTTTATAAAAATATTTTTTTTATTAACAATTACACACATATATATAATGAATATATTGATAATTATATACAATTAGTTATAAACAATTTTTTTTATAAATAAAATTATAAAAAATAAATATTTATTTAAATAATTATAAATTTAAAATAAATTTATTATATATATAATTTTATAAATATATATAATTATATAAATATATTTTATAAATATATAAAAATATATATAAAAATATTTATTTTATTTATAATTATTATTATTAACAATATTGGTATATTTAAATATTATTATAATTATTATTATTATTATAATAATTTTTGTTTATAAATAGTTTGGGGTTTACCTGAGTGATAAAGGCTTCTCATAATCCAGTATCAGACTCAAGTTCAAATATGGGTGGGAGTGAATTTCGGCTTGCAAGTAGTGACATAGGTAGGACACAGGAAGGTGGTGATATAGGCATGACGTAGGCATGACGCATGCAAGATGTTGCACTAGGCCTTGGGGTCAGTTTGTGGGGTTTTGGACCATGTAATGGGTTTCGTGCCCACTGGGCCTTTGGGTCATGTGCTGAATAAATAAGGTTTGATGAGAATGATATCCCACAGGGGTGGCTATGGCATGCCTTTCCGACTTGTGTGTGTGTTGTGTGTGTGTTTAATGTAATTATACCCCCAAGAACCCAATATATTTATATATATATATATTTATATATTTATAAGATTATAAATATAATGAATATATTTATTATAATTTTATAATTATTTAACTAAATATTTATTTGTTTATAGTTATAATTATAAATAAATATTTATTTAAATTATTATAAAATTATAATAAATATAATTATTATATTTATAATTTTATAATTAACTATAATTAATCTACTTATTATATATAATTTTAAAATTATTATTATAACACATATATTTATTATAATTTTATAATTAAAAATAAATATTTATATATTGAAAATTTTTATAATTTTTATAATTTTTTAATTACATATAATTATATAAATATATAAATATATTTATGAATATACTTTTTATATATATAATTATAAATAAATATTTATTTTTTTTATAGTTATAATAATAAATTATTATATATATATATTATAAATAATTTTATAAATATGTATAATAATATAAATAAATTATTAGTATTTTACCAATATCAATGCTTTTTTGAAAATTTTGATAAAAGTGTTACACATTCTTGTAAAATGAACCATAATAGAGTTGACCCCCCCACACTTTTGAGCTTTCTCAGAACCACATTTTTGTTGTTTCCACACTCCCTACATTTACCTCCATCGTCATCATCGTCGATGTCATTCTCACCGTCATCATCACTCCCTTATATCATTGTCGCCATCTCTCCCTATCGTCGTCGCTCCCATCCAAACCCACAATCTTCCTCTTCATCTACTCTAAGTTATGAGATATGTTTTAAGATTGTCTCCATTTTGTTCAAATATTTCAGAATTCCCTCATCCTATTTAAATTCTTAATGAATCATGAGATACGTTCAATATCTATAAACTGAAAATGGGTTATCTATAGGAAGATAGTGGGTAGGAGCGACGGTGGGGGACTTGGTGTGTTGTGGTCATTTGAATGCATTAGTTAGAAGCTTGGTAATTGTTCATTCATGGGGTGCGATGGTTATGTTTTTATTTTGTGATAGTGATTTCAGTTTTGGTGATGTCATGGGGCTGGTGGTGGTGTTTTGTGGTACACTAGTTAATTGATGATGGGGTTGTTCATCATATTTTGGCCGCTTATTTTTTTGGCTATCCTGATGTCTTTTCGTGTGAAAATAAATAAGGTTTCAACAGTGGTTTTGTTTGCAACATTTTTTAGTTTGGATACTTTTGTAATTCCCTGTGTTTGGATGGGTTTGAATTTCTAAGTGAAATTTGATCTAGTATTTAGTGGATGGATTTTTTAAGAACTAGTTTTCAAAATGGTTTTCTGGAGGTTTGAACACCACAAAAGGGTGTCTCATCAATTGTATATGTTTTTATTGGGTTGTGTCTTAGCAGAAATGGAGTGTCAAGGTCACATGAGTATAGTGGTCAACAAAATAGACCAGACAAAATAGTAATTAATACCAAATGTTAGAAACTTCTTCTTGTGAACATAATAAGTACACACAAAAAGTGTTAAATCTTGAAGTATGAAGAAAGAAAATATAAGATAGTTTTTACATGATAAATCGTGGTTATGTTTTCTAGGGGACTTCAATTGTTTTATTTACAAAAAATTACTCTTATTCTAAATATTTTGAGGTAATAAAAGTGAATAGTCTAAGAGTATTGTTGGAATAAAGGGGAATGATGATTAGTCTTGAATCGTTGAAGGTTGAATAAATAAACAACTATAATATATTTTCTTATGTTTATTCAAAATTATTTCTCATGGTGTTATGTCCAAAATAAGAGATAATAATTAATGTTTGTAATTTGAATATGGGTTCCTACAATATTTATATTATTTTTAGGTTTATTTTAGTCACTCAGTGAAAATAAGTAGGGTGAAGTGGGATAATGTGGATAGGAGAATAATATTGTAACATAGACCTTGGTTCAGGTCTAGGACTCTATGATTTTTTATTGGTATAAAAATATAAGAATTAAAAAACATTAAATAATTTGTATGATATGTCTGTATAAAAGGACAATATTAATTATAATATTCTTGGTATTTTTATTCTAGGGCCTTCTGTAATTTTATACAAGTTTAGAACTTCTATACAGAATGTTTGATAATACTACACATTCACAAAAATATAATGAATTAACTGAGATGATGGTTTACCTTGTTTATTTAATAATCATAATGTAATATCTAGGCTAGGTGTGTAAATTGACATAATTGATATTTTTATAAAATAGTAAATTGATTTCCTCACTTAAAAGATAACATGAGAATTAAATCAATTACAACTAAAAGTTCACATTCTAGTACATGTATAAGGATTAGTCGAGAATGTAATAGGGGGTAGCTAAAATAGTTCAAAATGAAAAATACATCTGGATAAAGGGTTGTTTGATGAAAATATTTGAACTAAAAAATGGTTGAGATCTTTTTTAAACTGATGCATTCTGATATTAGTATAGTAAATATTGGTGTATACTAAATCAACTAAGTTCCCTAAAATATTATTTTATAATTTTCACATACATCGAAACCCCTAGATATTCCCTATGATTCATTATGGGAGTGTTAAACATTTCTTTTATATATATGGTATTCATGTTTTTGACTATGACAACAACCAAGGGCCTATCATTTTCGAAGTTCAATATTTTATTCCCAAATTCAACTTTTTCTATAGGTGTTTCAATGTAGTTGGATTTATATTGTAATGTTATAATTTTTTTAACACCTCTAATAAAAATGATTTCAACATATCCATTCAAAATTTCTCATTTGAATTTGATATAAACACTTTATAAGCCTTTTATATATCCTCCCTTAATAAGAATTTGATATCCTTCCCCCTCTTGTTTCCCCCTTCCATAGGTAACCATATACATGATTATTTTAGATGGAATACATACCTTGAGACATAATTGTGAGATACTATTGTCTATTACACATGATTCGTGCTTTTGGTTTTAGTAAGGGATGAATCCAAGAAGAACCAATATAAATATGAGTGTGATGGATAATGAGTTTTTTGTCCCCATAAGAATTGAAATGGGAAGAGAGATGGAGTGAAAAATATCATGATAATATTTAGTAAACATTATTATGAAATGATTAATAATATGAACCGTTTCAAACTCCCAAACATTCTATGGATCAAACAACTCTCCATGGGTTCATTCATGCAGAATTTCCCTCTAACTGTTTAAGTTCATTGGATCGACTAGTTTTTTAAGAAACGGATAATTATTAAGAATTTGAAAGATTAAGTAAATATATGGTGGGTTCTAATTATGAATATGATTAAAATGATTATGTTTATAGTATGAAATGGGAGGTGTTTAAGGAAATATTCTACCCGATATATTTTTCCCTAAACTACTCACAACAAAATAGAGAAAACTTTCTTTAAAAAAAGTAGTTTAAATCCATTGGTACCTATAAATGAAACCTCATGAGACTCGCAACGTACACCTATATATTTTTTACTATAAAATCAAGATCGATCATTTCATCAGTGGACTCAAATCGAATAATATTTTACATTCATAAATTTTACTTTTTTATAATATAATTTTATACTTTTTTAAATTTTTAAAACTATATAATTTTATAAATAATGTATACTTTTATATATTTTTATAAATTTATATAAATTTATAAATTATGTATATTTATTTAAAATATATATTATTTTTTAAATTATATATAATTTTATACCTCTATATATGTCTATAATTTATATCCTAATATAAATGTATATACAATTTTAATTTATAATTTTATACCTATAAACGTATTTCTATTTATCAATAGTTTAATGCTTTTATACTTTTATAGTTTCATAAATTCAATTTTAGTTTTGAAAATATTTTAAAAAATATAATAATTTCTTTTTTTATTTGTGAATTGATTATTATATTAAATACTTATGTTTTCTATTATGAAAAGGTTTTTCAAATTATATAGATTTATTTTTGTATATTTCCATTATTAAATTAAATAGTAATATTCCATCTGTTTTTGATAATGTAAATATGATTGTAAACTTCATTTGTACTCATACAACAAGGGTTTTGATGATTAAAAATTTGAAGTGAAAGATAGTTTTTAAAAGTGAAATATCCTCCATTATATTTATAAATTCTCTTAAAATAGTTTTTTATCACATGGGATGATAAACAATTTTTAAATCATACTATTTCTTTTCAATAAATTCATTAGATCCATCATCAATTGAAGATCTTTTGTGAATTTATGTTTTTAAATATTAATATTACTGAATCAAATAGGCCGGATATTGTAACATCTTGTTAATGATCTATTAGGTACATCTTTAACCACTTCATGGGTTTCCTTTTCTATTTGTCTATATAGGTATAATATGGAATTAGGGGGATATGTATAATGGTGACGTCAGAGATTTTTTGGACTCTTATCTTTAACCGTCATTTTCTACAGGTTGTAGGGGGATTTGATACAGTGTAACTTGGTTATACAATGTATAAGATTTGTTGGATGAAATTCATGAAATAATTCATGCTACGAGAGGTTACATGATGTGAAGAGACTATACATGTTTTGAGTTAATAAAAGGTTGTTTTTTAGTCTAAGGTGATAGGTTTTTTGGGATATGTGTGAATTTGGAGGATACACATCATGTAATCAGGTTACACTATGTGTCATAGCCCACGTAGACTTTTATAATAGGAATTTTATGTTTCTATTCCGATTATTATCTAGATATAATTTCCCTTGACCTAGGGAATTTCCCAGATGATTTTGAGAGACTGCATTCCTCTAGAACAATCTGATCGGTGTTTGATCTTTGTTGTGGTTGTGTTGTGTCTCTCTGAGTAAGTGATCTTTCCACTACTTCATTTCCATTGATCATGGTAAATACCTTTGGTAGTTTTGTTAGATCTATTGATCTAAATTAGGGATTTATATTTTCTTCTTCCCAGATTCACTATGATATTTCATTCTAGAGCCTATTCCATTGTTAGTTTATGGTGTGGTGGGTGTTCCTTCTG
The DNA here is from genome assembly GCA_963277665.1 of Viscum album. NCBI lineage: Eukaryota > Viridiplantae > Streptophyta > Magnoliopsida > Santalales > Viscaceae > Viscum > Viscum album. Next base: position 1,055,107,449 of record OY728119.1, on the reverse strand, counting down.
GAGGTATGTGTGTTTCCTCCTTTCTGTCGACCCCTTTTTATAAATTTAATAAATATTATGACGTAGATTGGGTTCTAGTGCCTTCATAGACGTATTTGGGTTCTCTTTGTTGGTCTATCCCTTTATGGGAATGTGTGGACTGAGTTTTGGGGTTAGTGGCTCTATCACTATCTTGTGCTGATGAATCTAATTGTTCTTGTTTTATAAATTGATTTATAATTTAATTGGTAGGATTATTTTGTGTGTTTTGAAAAGTGTTTCTAAATAAAAATGGGGTTACCCTGGTTGTTAATAAATTGAAGGAAAAGTCTAATTTTTAAAGCATTTAAATGGATTTTTGAAATGGTTTTTGAAATGTTTTCCAAAGAATTGTAATGAATTGTGAAAAATGAGAAAATGGGTTGCCTTTGGTACTTAGGTGGAAGGTTTAGATTGATTCCATAATCCATGTTTTGTGATTATTTGGGGGTTTTATCATGTTAATTTCCTCTATTTCCTAGGAATGTTGTTCTAGGGTACTAATATTGATTTTGGTAGGGGGATTACTCATGGGGTATTCCTTTGCTTCATAGGCATGTGTTTTAGGAACCAGATTGTGCACTTCTTAAATATTATCCTTAACTCATCATATAGAAACATATTTTGCACTTGATTGATTGTGGTATGGGTATTATTCTTGTATGGTGTATAGTGATCCTTGGTGTTGATACATGTGATTCTATTTTTATTACTTGGATTTATTGTTTTATCCTTGATAAACATGCTTATACTTGCGAAGGATGGTATGAAAAATGTATATTGAAATTGATATACCAGCTTTTATTTTAGAACTGTGATAAAATGGAAATGTTTGCCATGATTTCTATAAAACTACTTTATTTCCTATCATGTCTTGTTTTATTTAAAATTAGAATATAGGAATTTTTATATATGGACTTTCTATTGAACACCAATGTGGGATCCTATTGAGCCAATTATCTCACACCCTAGACACCTCTTTGGTCGTGGGAAGACCATTCTTTTTGTTTCATTGCAAGGAAAGGTTCCATAGTAAGGTAGTGAGGATTCATGTTAGCTGGTTTTGGTAGCTGGTGCTGAGATGATGGGAGTTTTTCCACACCATCGCATGGAGTATCTATTTCATTTGGGCCCTTTGTAATTGGACTTGTCTTTTGGAGTTATATTGGCTTTTATAGTTTCTCAATTTCTAAATTCTACTTTTTTTATGGCATATATTCATTACACTTCTATTGTCTCTTTATTTTCCTTGTGCATGTATGAAATATGTTTGTATTAGTTCGAAAAATTTGTCCCCTCTAGTTTTTTGGTCGATTCCCTAGTGCTTGTCACCAGCCCGTGGGGTTCGGGAACACCCTTCGAGTATTTCTTAGATTGGGGTGGGTGCCAGTTTTGAGGGTACCCCAGGTTGATTCGTTACAAATTGGTATCAAAGAAAGAAATTCCTCAATATTTCTTGTCTCAGGATATCTAATAGGGTAGAGATTGGATTTTCAATACTTGAGAGGTATGTTGTAATACGTTACTTGCCAGCTCTTTTTGTAATGAGACTCAAGTTTCCATGGTATATTGGTATAAGTAACTATAGGGTTGGATTTAGTTTTAAATCTCAGTTTTGGCTTAAGGTTTTCTTTTGAACTGAGATGTACTCTATTTTCTGATCATTCCTTCTGTCTCGGGGTGAAACTGTATGCCACTGAGACATCTTCCACGAGTTCCTAAGGATGGTCTAGGTGATTCTTCAAAAGAGAATAAGCTAGTTGATTAAGATATCATTGATAATATCATATGGTTAGTTCATTATGTTAATCACTATGTGCCCCAATTTCATAACATGGTTGTTGAGGTAGATCCAGGATCTATGGAAGAGAGAGATCGGTTGCGGTAGTTCTTCCACGAGAAGTCACCATCCTTTAAAGGAAAAAATTATCCAAAAGAGGTGGAGGACTATATGGATAGGATATATCAAATATTATACTTTCTGGAGACACCTGAGAATATCAAGGTAAATTTTTCAGCATTCAGGCTTGAGGGTTTTGTCAAGTGATGGTGAGATTTTATAGTATATGTAGACAGACACCTGGACCTAAATTTTAAGGATTTCAAAACCCCATTTTTCAAGTGGTTTTTTCCTAAATCATTGATGTTGGAAAAGTGTTTTTAGTTATTATAATTTCTATAGTGAGAGTATTTGGTGTTAGCGTACACAAGTCAATTTGTTGAGATTTTTCATTTTTCCCCGGACATGTTGAAGAATGACCAGCAGAAGGCACATAAGTAATTTCAATGTTTGCGACTGGATATCAGATAACAAGTGTTAATTTTGAAGATATATTCCTGTAAATAATTCCTATATTGGGATATGGGGATGATATGTATATAGTAGGAAAGGTTGTTTTTTTTTCACCACATATCTTCCTTATTGTGGAAGCTTCAGTAGCAGGCATGGGAAGAAGAGGAAGTTACAGGATCATTACAGGACTGGTGGAGGTGGGTCTCAGCAATGATTCTCTTACACACTATCTGTTATAGCTATCATTGTGCATCTGAATTGCTATCATTGGGGTATGTTCGTACACACCATAAGTTCTTGTCCCATTACCTCAAACACTTACAATAGATTTGGATTATTCAGTCATTTATATTTCTCATGTATGTCAATGACTACACCTCGTTATGGTCAGGCTTTGCCAGCTCCAAAGGCTACTGTGGTGCAGTCATAAGTTTCAAAGACTACAAGGATCCATCCACCGACCTCATGAGTGAATCACATTGAATAAGAAGATAAGTGTACATTGAAAATTGGTGTAGGTCTGGAAATATTGAGAGGTACAATCCTTATTGTATCTTCAGTATCAATTGTTTTATTCAATACTGGTTCCTCCCATAGGTTTATATCTTCATTATTTTTTTGATATGCCTAAAATTCCAACAGAAATTATGTCCTTTATAATGGAGTTAGACACACATATTGGGAAAAGGATAGAGCATGGGTTTTAGTGTCTTTCTTATTCATTAAAGGTTTTTTATGGAGTTGGTCAGGGATTTTTTCATTCTTGATCTGAATCTATTTAACGCCATTATGAGTATCTATTTTCATGTCTCTCATCAATTTTAGTTTGATTTTTTTCATCGTCATGTCACATTTCTATTTTTCTATGGGAGATATCATGTGTTTCAAGAGGATTGGGACCTGAGATCAGGATGTGTAGGGCCTTTCCACACATTGCTCATGATTTTTCTACCTATTGATGCATTTGAGCCCAACGACGTTTCTCCTATTTCTGATATTACCATTATTGTTTATGAATTTCTGAATTTTTTACCATAAGACATCTCTAGTAATCCTATAAAGAGAAGTAGAGTTTTTATTTGACCTGGTTCTATGTACATAACTCATATCTATACCTTCTTATAATATGGTATTAGTGGATATGAGATAGCTAATGATTTAGTGGGATGACCTATTGGAAAAATGGTTTTTTCCCTAGTGTTTCCCATTGGAAATCCCCTCTTCTATTTTTCATGAAATTAGATGGTTTACTTGGGTTGTGTGTGGAATTCTGGATGTTGAACTGAGTAACAGTTAAGAAAAAATATCATCTACCTAATGTAGATGATTTTTTTTATCAGTTAAAGGGGGAATTTTTTTTTTCAAAGATGGATCCTTGGTTGGGTTATCATAAGCTCATATTTTGGGAGTCTGATAAAATTAAGATGGATTTCATGAGAAGGTATGTCTGTTATTAATATCATGTGATGCCTTTTAGTCTGAAAAATGCTCCTGCAGTTTTTATGGATTTGATGAATTGGATATTTTATCAGTATCTTGAAAATTTTTTGGTAGTTTTCATGGATGAAATTTTGGTTTATTCAAAATTCAATCATGAGCACAAGTAGAATCTATTTTTGGTTATGAAAATTCTAATAATTTACCATTTCTACAGATTTTTTTTGCAATGTAGTTTGTGGATTCAAGAAGTGATGTTCTTAGGGAATATATTTTTTGAACATTGATTATCAGTTGATCTAGAGAAGTTGAAGGTTGTTTTTTCATGGAAGGAACCTCAAACTTTAATTGAGATACAGATATTCCTTAGTCATTCTAGAGACTACCGATGGTTTGTTAAGGATTACTATAAGCTAACATCTCATTTAACATATCTTACCAATAAGGCAGTGAAATTCACATGGGATGTAATGTGTTAGTATTCATCAAATGAACATAAATGAATTTTGAAATCAACTCATATTTTGATCTTTCATGAACCCAGTAAGGGGTACGTGGTGTTTTTTGATGCTTATGGTTCTAGTTTAGGATGCGTGCTTATACAGGATAACCATGTGGTAGCTTACAGATCTCATCAGCTTTGAACGAATGAGAATAATTAACCCACTCATGATTTAAATATTTTTGTAGTTATGCAAGCGCTGAAATGTTGGAGGCACTACCTTTTTGGAGAAAGATTCACAATTGTTCTATCATAAAAGTCTTGAAATATATTTTATCTGAAAGACTTGAATCTCAGATAGAGACAAAGGGTAGAATACCACCAAACATTTTACTTAGATATCACTTACACCCCATGGAAATTGAATGTTATTCTAGACACTCTTGGTATGAAATTACCATCACTAGCTATTTTAGAATCTAATGATTAGTGGAACATTATAGGGATTTTTTCTTAGTATCACTTGGATGCTTCAGATGATGTTTCATGAATGGATTTGACCAGTGTTTAGTTATCATCATCTCTCCTGGAGTTTGTTTTCTAGATCCAATAGAAGGATGATGTGTATAGGAAAGATTGAGAAAGCCTTTACAATGGGGAGACCATCTCTAGTTGGTATCTATATTTATATGGTATACCCTACTTTGGGAACCGGGTTCTCTCCCCCAACGTATTTGAGGAGTTTAGTCTTGTTTAATTGTTATATATTTTTGGGTTAATCCATCCAGGAAATATGAATATGTATTATCATATGAGATGACGATTCTAGTGTCTAGGTATGAAGTGTGACATTGCATATTATGTGTCCTCCTATTGCACATGCCAACGAATAAAGGCATATCACTTGAAACCATATTGTTTTTTTTAGCCTCTTCAAGTTACAGTCTATAAATATGATGAGATATCCATGTATTTTGTTTTTGGATTACCATATACTCCCTGAGGAAGGAATAATACCTGGGTAGTTGCTGATCAGTTGATAAATTCATCCCATTTTATTCTGATCAAAGACACAACTAAGGTTAAAGATTATGGTAAGCTGTATATGCAAGATATTTTGAGGTTACATGGAAGTATTTCTTTCGTTATTTTAGATAGGGATTACATTTTAACCGAAAGGTTCTATAGGATTCTCCAAGATACAATGAGAACTCAATAAAAGTTGAGAAAAACATACCATCTATGAAAAAATGTTCATACGAAGCGTGTGATTTAGATCCTGGAGGATATTCTTCATGCATGTGTCCTAGATTTTGGTGGTTCACAGGATTGCCATCTGGGACTAGTTGAGTTTTTTTACAATAAAAATTATCATTTGTTGATAATAATGGCTCCCTTCGAGGCATTATATGGACACCCATGAAGATCATCTATTTGTTGGGTGGAATGGGAGAAGTATATTTAGTTAGACCAATTTTGGTCTAGGAGACATCAATAAGGATTCAAGATAAACATCAACATATGGTTATAGACCATAGCTGAAAAAAATCATATACTGATGGGAAACATCATCCCCTAGATTTTTTGTTAGTGGCTGGGTTTTCTTGAATGTTTCTCCTTGGTTGGGTAACTGTCAGCTTGGAAAATAGGGAAATTGGCTCCAAGAAATGTTAGACTATTTAAGATCACTGATTTTCTCAAGCAGGTTGTTTATTGGATAGCATTTCCAATTCAGTTTATAGGTGTTCATGATGTTTTCCACATATCTCAACACATTAATTATCGTTCTGATCACTATCATACTCTATGTGTGAAAGAAATTTATTTATATCCAGATGTATCTATTTTGGATCAACAAGTTGAGATCATTAACACTCAAGTGAATATATTTCATGGGAAGTTGATTAAGTTGGGTTGAGTACTATGGAAACACAAACCATATTCTCATGAGAATTGGGAATACTAGTTGACGATAAGGGATAAATGGAATCAACATTTCCTAGGGATTACATCGTCCACATGACTTCTCAGGGATGAAATGTATTCATAGTGGGGAGTTTGTAACATCACTAAAATACCTTTGTGATAATTTTTTATAAAAATGTTTTTGTTTTTGCTGAAAACTAATCATTTTTTATCAAAAAAACTTTCTTTCCTGGAATCATTTCCATCTGAAATTTATTCAGCTCATCAGCTCCAAAATAATTAGGGGAAGGATGTACTGTTTTCTAAAAGTCTATCTTTGTTGTTATTAATGAATGAATGAATCTACTGAAGATTTTTGAGAAAATACAGTGAATTCATGAGATATAAGGTTTTCATAATTACTAAAAAAAATTAGATGATTCATTTCCTATTAAGAAGTTCTCATAATTCATGAAAACTTTCACGAAAAAAATCATTTCATAAAATGGTGAAAAGGTTTGACGAATTTTAGTGTTGAAAATGGATTTTTGTAATCAAATTTTTTAATTAGATATTCATAATAATTTTTTCTTAATCATATTTTCATAATAATAATTTCGTAATCAAATTTTCATAATTAGAGAATCATAATTATCATTCTTAAAATAATTGTAACCATCGTTTTGAGAGAATCCTAACCAGTGTTACGAGAGAATCAAAACAATAATTTTTATAGAATCATAATCTGCATTCCGATAAAATCATAACCAATATTCTAAGAGAATCGTAGCCAGTGTTCTGTAAGGAATCATAACCAACCTTCTGAGAGATTTTTAATTGATATTATGCAGAGAATCATAAGAAGCATTATGTGAAAATAAAAACTAGAATTTTGCAAAAAAATGACACTAGAATTCTATAACAATTGGATCCAACATCATTTTATTGATAAATAATTAATAATGATATGATTACAAATAGATAAATATAAGGAGGTTTTACTATTTAAAAGATGAATTTTAAATATAATATATTTTTAGAGTTTTGAGATTTGAGGAAGTAGGGAATGTTTTCATGTTTCCCTCTCTTGGTTTCTATGTTTCCCATTAATACATTCTCATATCACTTGTTAATAAAAAACCTTCTACATAATCATGAATGATAGAGCACTACATAAATTGAACTGAAATTTATCATCTGATTGAAGGAGAATTATTTTGAGCCTTCGAGAAGAGCTTGAGTTTTTTATATTTTGAGTTTTATTTCATTTTATTGAAAGAAATTGGTTCCAGAATACAACATCATTATATTGAATGAAATCAGATCTAGAATAAAAAATATTTTAATTGAAATAAATAGGATCAAGAATACATAATTTTTTTATTGAATTAAATTCGATCCAAAATATATCGTAATTTTATTAAAATAAATAAGATCCAAAATAAAACAACATTATATTGAACAAAATCAAATCCAGAATACAATATCATTATATCGAATGAAATTAGAGTCGGAATTCAACATCAATATATTGAAAGAAATAAAATCTAAAATCCAGTATCATTATATTGAGAAAATCAGGATCATGCATCATCAGATTGAGAGAATCGGATCCGGCCTAATCAAACTGAGAATTTTCACAAGAAAATTTTTGATTAGTTTAAGAAAATACTTTATTCATTTCATTGGATCAATTTTTTTAAAATTAAAAATTTTAAATTGATAGGAGTTAATATAATCTTTCCTATCGGGATATAGAATGTGTTTAATGGGATATGGAACAAGTTGTATTAACTTCTTCATAATAGTGTATTTTCGTAGAACCATGGGAGTGGCTATGTAAAGGATATAGGTTCTCTAACTGAGGCCTAACCTTGTAATTATTATTCAATTTTCCTTCATAACTTCTTTTTCATGCATTAGTTTTCAATAAAATTTGATAAGGATATAAATTTTAATAGGTCGTAGCAGTTGAGTTTCTAAATGTATTGAAACAGATAAAACGTGACCAACTGATTCAACCCCCCTTCTCAACTGTTATTCAATACTTAGAACTTCAATTAGTATGAGAGGTTCATGTTCCCTTTTTGAATCCTTATCATGGATAATATCAATTCTGTTAATAGTGTAATAATTCCAATGTTTTATGGAAAAACTTATTATGGATGGAAAAAATAGGATGATGACTTATCTCCTATCTCATGGCTATGAAGTTGTTAACAATGCTACTATTGGATTTCCAACTTCTGAGAAATATTCCCCCATGACATTTTCTAATAATAGATTCATAAAATTTCATGGAAAGGCTAAAAATTAAATCCTTGTGTCCTTATCAAAGAATGTTTATCAGAATGTGATGGGTCTCATGACTTCAAAAAGTATGTGGGTCAAGCTGGAAACTGTCTTCCAAGGGAATATAGAATTCACGAAAGAAAACCTAAAAATATGGCCTATAAATTATGAAGACATCAGAAAGAGAGATGATGAAACAATTGATGAATACTTCACCAGATTAAATACATTTTTTGTAATATCACCGGATTTTGAGATTTCTTAGAAGATTCTACAATTATAAAGAAACTCATGATAAACTTTCTTGATAGGTTCGATTATAAAATTTATACTTTAGAAGATATGGATGATTTATCTCTTAATAATTTACAACGTTATTATTTCTTATGAAATGAGAAAAGTTCCAATCTTTAAAATGAAGATAAAAGAAGAAATGGAATTTAAAGCAATGAGGGAGATGAAAATTAAAGATGTTGATGAAGTTAATCCTTTTGAGTTCTATGATAAGGAATATGATGAGTTGAATGAAAATATAATTTCTCTCATATCCAAGAACTATCTAATAAGAGGAGTAAAGTGTAGAGGAATGATTCCTCTCAAATATTTTGAGTGTGGTGGAATAGGACACGTTTTCATGAATTTCCCCAAGAATAAAATTGGAGAATATCTAGATGATTCCAATGAAAAAACTCAATGTAAGAAGAGGAAAAAATGATAAATAATAAAAGACTTCCAATATATACAAGAAAAAGTTTACTTGAAGAAAAAAAAGTATAATGAGTAAGAAAGTTGAATTTATATCAATTGAAAACAATTCTTCTGAATATAAATGTTCATAAAAATACAAAATATTCATCGAAATAGTTGAGAATACAAATGATTCCTCAGAGAGTGAAGAAATAGGGGGATAATTTTATTTATATTACCATCTTTGAACAGAACATCTTGCATGTCTTGAGAAAAAAATATCTCAAGAAAGTAATCAGAATGATAAATAAATATTGTAAATAAGTTTTGGATGGAATAAAATATTTCACCAATAAGGTGTAGGAATACATCGATGATATTTTGAGTCACAAACATATAATTACTAAAAATGTAAAAGATGATTGAATATCTTAGTAAGAAGTTGGAAACTAAAGAAGAAGAAGTTATCAAGTTTCAATCAATAAATTTTTATTCCAAAAGTACTATGATGAAGATGGATGAAAATTTCAACAAATCATCAAAATTAAAAGATTATACTTCTAAAGATTCTGAGAGGTATCATTACTGTAATTAGGTGAAATATTCTCTTACCAAAATAATGTTTCATCTGATCCTTTTAACTTTCATGGTTTCGGAAAAATTATTTGGAAACCATGGGTGGAGAAAGGATGTGAGAAATAATTTTTCATAAAGAATGATAGGAATTCATTAATAAAGTATCATCCTAAGGATAGTGGTCCATGATTTGTGAATAAACAAAAACAATGTTCTAATCAATTTTACTATCATTCTAAAAAATAAATATTCAGTGGTGATTGTTGATGTTATGGAGTTTTTGGACACAGAGCCTATTCATGCTGGTATAACAAGTCTATAAGATGAAATTGGTATCAATCATGGGTGATATATGATGAAAAAATAATATAAATTGTTCCTAAAAAATTACAAGATGTCGAAATATGATTATGTTAAAACTGAGTATTTTAAAAAAGTTGACAAAATTATTCATGTTGAGCTTAAATTAATAAGTGGTTATTATTTTTCAGATCAAAATGAAAAGGCTATGAAGTTAGATAAAGCACAATAAGTATTTGAATAAAGGGTAAGGAAAAGTTTTTAAAGAAATGAGAAAATTTAATAAAATGATATCAATAGATTTTGGTTTTCAAATTCAGAAAATATGCAAGATATGTGAGATAGAAGGGAATGTTACAAAAAGGTGTCTGACATTCCTTCTAGAATAAGAAGAAGGGATGAAAGAGTTATTAAAAATCATCGTAAACAAAAGGTTACTGAAGAAGAAAATAATTACACATCCTTATCTAAAGAATCTATTGATGAAAAGAAACCTATTAAAAAATCTAAGAATAATTACTAGAAGTAAGAAAATACATCAAATGAAAAATCCAAGAAAAAGAAGAAAAGGTCAATACTAAGAGAATAATCTTAGACCTAACTTTTCTTTTTAGAAACTATTAGGTTACTTCAAATTCCTAAATAAATTGTTTATTTTTACTAACATAAAGGGAATTGAAGGAGTTGAAGTAAGAAATATGATGCCGAGTCTCTTAAGAATCATACAAAATAATGTAATGAGGTTACAGAAATGATAGTTTTGAATGTTATGTTTATAAACCTGAACATTATGATATGTTTGTATAGATGGGTGAAAGCACAGACGATTGTTGCATATCGATCGGTCAATGTTCTGATGCTCTGCTAATGTGTATAGCGGCACTCGGGTCGAATCCTCAGCGATGAAACTTTTTAATAGTCAATTGTTTTTAGTTGATTGTATTTTGATTGGGGGGGTTCAGAGCTTAAATGAAGTGATTAATGATTTGTGTTTGATTTAAAAATTTTATAAATATTGTGGTGAGTTCATCATTAGGTAGATAAAGTTGTGATATCCTTGAGCTTTTCTTTATATTGCATTAAATTAACACTCATGTCACAAGTTGACGTTGATTAGAATTCCAAAGTGTTAAATCTTTAATACAAGCCTTTAATTAACTAGGATTCTAATCTCAATCATTAATTGATTTTGGTAGTGCATTTATGGTTCCAATAATCCATGGAATCCATATGTTAAAAAAACAGGTCATTAATCCATGACATGCTAAGTTAAACATACACAATGTTAATTTGAAGAATATTCATCGAGAAAAAGATCTCAATCACTTAACATACCTAAATTATAAATCACCCCAATTAGAGATTTACTATTCCATTGAAATGATTATTAATATATTTATAATCATTATTATGATAAATTAAGAAGATAATAAAATGAAAGTGATAAGAAAAGAGTTTTGCGTCGAACACACACACGAACAATGATGAGAATTAAAAACAAACTTTAGATTGAATAAGAAATAAAAAAAGAAGGGATGGGGATTAAACTGTATTTAAACTATTTTAAGAACATTAATATTAAACTACAGAATGTGGATGATAATAAGAGATATTGATGAAAAACCTTGAATTAAAATAGAATAACAAAAGAAAGACTTACAAGATTACAACAAAGAAGAACACAAAAGTAAATGAAAACAAAGAAAGGAGGAAAGGTCTATCAACTAAAAACTTCAGTATGGAAGGTCCTCCCAAGCCTTTGGAAAGGATTTGGCCATTCCAATTGATGCACGTCACTTCTGAAATGCCAACTCTTTGCAAGAAGATGAGGGGGTGTATTTATAGCACAATGTTGTGGGTTGTTTTCAGTCTAAAACTACCCCTCCACTTGCATCGCCAATTTGATAAAATAGACAGCATAATCTCGTGATATGATCATCTTAAAATTTATAGATAAATATATCCTCTGTCTATGATGAACAGTTGGAATCCATTGGACTAATGGAGTTAAAGTTATGTCTAGTTGATTAAATAAAGTTAATCTGTCCATTTCAATCCAATGTTTTTTAAGTCCAAAATGTGAATGGGTTTTTGAATAGGAATATGACTTCAAATATGAATGATTTCTTGAACAAAGTCTGCCTCTTAAATATCCTATTTCACACTGAAAAATATCAGCTTTATTTGATTATTACATAATGAGATATGTCATGAATAGTGTTCATATTTTAATTCCCATCTAGAATGGTGGGCTGGAGTTCAAAGCATTAATGGGCCCCTTGTTCTTAGATTTGGGCCCCTAGATTTTTATCCATTACTCCTTGGATTGTTATCCAAATTTTTGAGGAGAATTAATTAATATTAACATCTTTATTGAGCCTAGTAATTCAATCTTCATGGATGGTCCAGTTTCCTCCCAGATTCTATGGGCTTCTTGTGTGGTCCATAGGAGCCATCAAATGGAAGCATTGGCCCTTTATCCCTTCTAATGAAATGTTGGATATTTAATTAGGAATCCTACAAAATAATAACCACACAATTTAAATTAGTAGGGTGAGAGTTATAAATAAAATAGTAAACGGACTCAATTGGACTACTTCTAAAAATGCCCAAAAATTATAATTAGTATTAAAGCATTAATATTTCACACAAATTATGCAAATTTCATATAAAATAAGTAAAGGGAGTATATAATAAGTCATGAAAATATTAAAAAAATTAAAATCATCCACGCATAGTCTTGTGAATGTCCTCATGTTCAAAAAATAAAAAAAATATGACAAAATAATTTTCACTCACCAACATATATTAAAATTTTGTTTTCTACAATCAGGGGAGGTTTAGAATATTTCAGTTATCCATATTGAATTACACCTCAAATTTTTACAAAAATAATGTTCCAAAACAACTATTTGTTTCATGCTCAGATTTAGAAATAGAAAATGTGGACGCTCAAAACTCACACCTCTCAAGATGATAATATTTATTTGTGGAGGTTCACTCCTTCACCAACCAAAAGTGAAAATCATAGAGTTGGAAAGAGAACTCAGCTTCCAATATCTATCCAAAGTGTACAAGAATCAAGACAGATTTTGAATGGGTCTTTCTGTGACTATGGGACGGTAAGAATATAATGTCCAAGAGAGAGAAGAAGAGGGGTCTTGGTTTTTCACTGCACCAAATGGGTAAACATTAGTAATAACAAAAGGACCTTCCCAACAAGAATTAAGCTTACCTGGGTGAAGCCGAAATCGAGAATTAAAGAGCATTACCTTTTCACCTTCATCGAATACCTTTCTTAGGATGTGTTTGGCATGGAGTTTCATGGATTTTTCTTTGTAGATATTATAATTCTCCTAAGAATCAAGTCGAAGCTCATCCAGTTCATCCAATTGCAACAATATTAATTCAAAAAAAATTTCACAGTCAAAATTATAGGTTTTAATATCCCAAAAAGACTTATCTTGCATTAAAACTTGTATATGAAATGCTTTACCAAAAACTAGCCTAAAAGGAGACATCCCAATGGGTGTTTTATAGGCAGTCTAATAAGCCCAAAGTGCTTCACCAAGTCTTTCAGGCTAGTCTTTTCTGGTGGGTTTTACAATTCTCTCAAGAACTCTTTTCACTTATCTATTAGAAAGTTCATCCATGACATATGGTTGGGGCTGATATGAAGTTGAAGTTTTATATACAACCCCATTCTTTTTCAAAATATATTCCATGGTTCTATTACAAAAATGGTTTCCTAAGTCACTGATCAAGGAATGAGGCATGCCAAATATGTAGAAGATGTGTGTCTTTAGAAACTCACTAACAATATATGAATCATCATTTCTAGTGGGTTTTTCCTGTACCCACCTAGAAACATAATCAACCGTAATAAGAATGTATGAGAATCCATTGGAAGGGAGAAATGGTCCCATTAAATTGATACCCAAAATATCAAAGATCTCACAGAAAATTAAAGGCTTTTGGGGCATTTCATTTCTCTTTGAAACTGTGCCAATCTTTTAGAAAGTGGGAAATTATTGATAGAACATGTGTGAGTCCTTAAAGAGTGAATTCCAAAAAAAATCTAGAGTCTAGAACCTTTTAGGATGTCCTTTATGGTATAATGTGGCCACCACTAGGCATTGATTGATAGAATTCTAAGATGGAAGAATGTTCATTTTCATCGACACATCTCCTTATTACCATGACATCCCCAGTTTTCCAAGTTTTATTTTCTTCCCAAAAAGAGTATTTTGAATCACTTCTCAACTTCATTTTTTATTTTTTTGAAAAAAAATTTGGAAAAACACTAGAAACCATGTAATTTACAATTGGTTCATACCATGGTATTTTTGGAGCGAGAGATGAAAGGTGCTCAGTGGGGAATTCATGATCGATGATTTCAGAATGAGAATAATTAAAAATTATACTCAAGTGATCAGCCACATGGTTTTATTTTCCTGGTCTATCTTTGATTTCAAGGTCAAAATCTTGGAGCATTAGGATCCACCTTATTATCCTTGGATTGGAATTACTTTTCTTGAGTAAGAACTTTATAACATAATGTTCTGTGAAGATAATGATTTGGGCACCTAAGAGATAGGTCCGGAAATTATCTAAGGAAAAAAATACTAAAATTTCTTTTTTAGTGATAGTGTAGTGAGATTGAGTTTCATACAATGTTTTTTGAGGCATAATATATGAAATGATGAATTTTTTCTCTTTTTTGACCAAGAACATCCCCAACGGCTCTATCAAGAGCATCACAAATCAACTCAAAGGGTAAGGACCAATATGGGGGATGGATTATTGGGGCAAATGTAAGAGCAGTTTTATGTTCAGTGAAAGCTCTCTTACAAACCTCATCAAAATGGAAAGTGACATCATTTTGGAGAAACCGAGTGAGTGGGAGGGAAATTTTACTGAATTTATGGATGATTCTCCAATAGAAACCAGCATGACCAAAAAATGATTGGATTTCTCGAACAGATGTGGGTTCTGGAAGTGATTAGATCACTTCAATTTTGGAAGGATCAACTTCAATACCATCTTTTGAAACTATGTTCCCTAGAAAAATCCCATTTGCAACCATGAAGTAACAATTTTCAAAATTTAACACAAGGTTACACTTGACACTCTTTTGAAGGACCAGAGAGAGATAATTCAAGCACGATTAAAATGACTCACCATAAATAGTAAACCATCCATGAATACTTCCATGTGGTGTTCAATGAATTCATAAAAGATACTCACCATACACCTCTAGAATGTTCCAAGAGAATTGAAAAGTCCAAAAGGAATTCTACTATATGCATATGTGCCAAAGGGGAAAGTGAAAGTAGTATTTTCTTGGTCTTAAGGTGCAATTGGGATTTGAAAGTATCTAGTGTATCCATTAAGAAAGAAATAGTTTGACTTTCTGGATAATTGTTCTAGAATTTGATCAATGAATGGAAGAGGGTAGTGATCTTTTCTTGTTTCAATATTCAATTTCTTATAGTCTATGCACACACGCCATTTGTTCTTCTCTCAAGTTGTGATTACCTCCCCATGTTCATTTGTGACAACAGTTATCCCAGAATTTTTAGGTACAACTTGAATTGGACTAACCCATTAACTATCAGAAATTGGGTATATAATACCATCTTGAAGAATCTTGGGGATCTCTTCTTTAACTATTTCATGGATGAGTGGATTGAGTCTTATTTTTGGTTGTCTAATTGGTTTGGATGATTCCTCAAGATGGATGTTATGCATGAAAAGAGCATGGTTGATTCCTGGTATGTCATCTAGGGTCCACCCTAAGGCCTTTTTTTCTCTAACACTTGAACAAGCTTGGACTCCCCAGTTTCGGTATGTGAAGAAGTGATAATGATAGGATAAGAGTGATCATGGAAAAAGGAATGCATATTTTAGGTGTTCATGAAGAGGTTTCAAATCAGTCTCATCTTTCATTTGTGGGTTTGAAAACTCAGGAATAGAGGAAGAGACTTTAGTTGCTTCCGATTCATTCTCCTTAATACTATCCAAGGTGGAGCAGTAGAGATGGGAGTTGATGTGGTATTCAAGAGAGTTTTCAAGTTCCTCTAGATTTTTGGAGTCTATTAATGAGACATCCACATCAACATCACCATTTATGACTTGGTTAATCATGCTCCAGATTTCACAAGATCCTTTAGCGTTTGAACATGAAGAGCATGATGGATTGTGGTTCGATTGACTCTTAGAAGTGTCCTCAAAAGCATAGATTGAGAATGCAGAGTGATCCTCAGATGGGTATCGAATGGCTTGGAAAATGTTGATCTTGACCAGTTGGTCCTGAAACTCCATGGATAAGATGAATGAATGGACATCAATTTTGGTTCTAGAAGTTATTAGGAATGGTCCTCCTAGAATTAAGGGAGATCGATAAGATTTCGTCTCACCTTCCATGTCAATGACATAGAAATCAGCAGGGAAGATAAGATCATTGACGTAAACACGGCCATCTTTGATTATACCCTCAGGACTAGCAGTTCTTTGATTGGCTAACTACATGACAACACCCATTAGATGTAAGGTACCTAGTCCAAGGTTAGAGAAGATAGATTTGGTCACGACATTAATTGAATCTCCTAGGTCTATGAGTGCATCATCGATGTTGGAACTTCCAATATGGCATGGAACTTTAAAGGTCCCTGGATCCTTGCACTTTATGGGAATAGACTGCTGGGTGGAAACATTTTAAAAGGTCCTAAGTTGCCTCTTGTGGGTGCACAATTCCTTAAGAAACATGGAATACTTAGGGATTTTTTTAATGACATATAAAAGGGGTATGTTGACTTCAATACATCTAAACATGTCGAGCATTTTAGGATCGGGTTCAAAGGACTTCTTTGGCATAGAAATGGCTTGAGGAAAATGAATTGGATTCTTAAGTGGAATGGAAGGAGGTTAGGGAATGGCTTCAAGTTCCTTTTCATATTTCTATTTCTTTTCATTTTCTTGGTCAACCCTCAAGGGAGGGTTGAAGGACTCAACATGAGGCATATTAACTTTCTTTCTCAATATAAGTGCAATTGCACTTACATTACCCTTAGGGTTGGGAAAAGGTTGAGCTGGAAGTTGGGAAGAATTGGATGGTGGCTGCTGACGAAGGTGGGATGCAAGTTGACCAATTTGGGTTTCAATGTTCTTGAGGCTCGAACGGGTGAAGGAGGAATGATCTTCCACTGCACTTTCCCATGGTTTCTTGGAAGAAGAGGCTTTTCTCGTATTGGGATTACCTTGATTTCTGTTCTTGGGAAAGTAATTGTATTGGTTTTGGAATTGGGAAGGCTCGCTAGGATAGTGGAATTCAGGAGGAGGATTTTTAATTTGTTGTTGAGGAATAAAAGGACAAGGTTGTTGGAAGTTACCAACACCTTGACCATATTGGAACAGATTTGGGTTTTGATGAGGTAATTGAGGGAGATGAGAGATGGGATTACCATGCCTCAGGACTTGGTTATAGAATGAAAAGAAGGGCTCAGATTGAGGTTGGGAGAAGTTTCTAATGAACTGACCTAATTGTTGAGGGTTGGGGTTCCGCTGAGCATATGTTGCATTGATCTACATTGGTCCAGATGAATCTAATTGATCCTTTTGAAGTTGTGGAAATGTGTCAGTTGGATTATATGGAGAGCTTCATATTCCACAATTTTTGACAAGTCCAGGAAACATTGATTGTAGAGAAGATGAAGTTGGGGCTTTGGTAGCCACATCTAGTTGTCACACAAGACCTGTAGGTTCACTCATCCACTCTATCATCTTGTTCAGCACTATCAACTGACTATCTTGGTTTTGTTTGAATTAAGAATTTTCTCGAGTATGGAATTGTTGTGTGTTCACAGCCATGTTTCTTATGAGATCTCTTGCAGCAGTAGGAGTTTTATCAACAAGATCACTGCCACTTGCGACATCAATGAGGGTTTTCTCCATAGCCAATAACTCATCATAGAAGTATTGGATCAAGAGTTAGTCAGGGATTTGGTGGGGTGGGTATATTACAACAAGACTTTTGAACCTCTCCCAATAATCATGGAGTGATTCATTTGGGAATTGACGAATACCACTTATTTCCTTTCCGATAGAAGTAGTACAAGAAGTAGGAAATAATTTCTCTAAGAAGAGTCACTTAATGTAATTCCATGTGGTTATGGAACCAGGAGGTAGGTAGTAAAACCATGACTTATTAGAGTCATCTAGGGAGAAATGGAATTCTCTGAGTTTTATTTGATTCTCAGAAACCCCTTGAGGCTTCATGGTAGAGAACACTACTTGGAACTCTTTAAGGTGGAGATGTGGATACTCACCGGCTGGCTCATGGAAATGAGGAAGAAGATGAATCAAACCTGATTTGATTTTTAAATCAGCCTCTATGTTTGGATATTCAATACCAAGAGGTTGGTAATTCATATCAGGGGCAGAAAGTTCTTAAAGTGTTTGTTCCTTAGTATTATCCATATCTAATTCAATTAGTCATACAAGGACTGGTTCTTGAATGAGTTTATTATCTCTTAAGTTCCTCCTAAGTCGGTGAAGATTTCACTCAATTTCGGGGTCAAAAAAATCCAAGGGATTGTTTGGAAGGCTATGGGAAATTCAAAGATATTTGGAATAAAGATGAAGACATTTTTTTTCTTTGTGTTTTCCATTTATGATTTTTATGAGGAAGGTGGGTTTTTCTTTGTGTTTTTTTTCAATTTTTTTGTAAAAATTTTGTTTATTTTTAAATAACTAGAAACTAACAACTACTTAATTGCACCATCCCCAAAAACAGCACCATATGAAATTATTGCCGATTTTTTCCTATCGACCGGTCAAAGTTCTGATGCTCTTCTAATGTGTATAGAAGCACTCGGGTTAGATCCTCGGTAATGATACTTTTTAATAGTCGGTTTTTGTAGTTGATTGTATTTCTATTAGGGGGGTTTGTTTTCAGAGCATAAATGAAGTTATTAATGATTGGTGTTTTATTTAAAAAATTTATAAAGATTGGGGTGAGTTAATCATTAGGTATTTCAGCTTGTGATATCCTTGAGCTTTTCTTTATATTGCATTAAATTAACACCCATGTCACAAGTTGACATTGATTAGAATTCCAAAGTGGCAAAGAATTAATAAAATCCTTAACATAACTAGGATGCTAATATCAAAAAGTAATTGATTGCGGTAGTGTATTTATGGTTCCAATAATCCATGGAATTCATATGTTAAATAAAACAAGTCATTAATCCATGACATGCTAAGTTCAACATACACAATGTTAATTTGAAGAATATTCATCGAGAAAACGCTCTCAATCACTAAATATACCTAAATTATAACTCACCCCAATTATAGATTTACTAATCCATCTAAATGATTAGTAATATGGTTATAATTATTATGATGATAAATTAAGATGATAAGAAAAATAATGGGATAAGAAAATAGTTTTGTGTCGAACACACACACAAACAATGATGAGAATTAAAAATGAACTTTAGATTGAATGAGAAAGAAAAAAACAGAAGGGGAGAGGATTAAACTATATTTAAACAATTTTAAGAACATTAATATAAATCTACAGATGTTGAATGAGAATAAGAGATATTGAAGAAGAAACTTGCATTAAAATAGAATTACAAAAGAAAGACTTACAAGATTACAACAAAGAAGTACACAAAAGTAAATGAAAACAAAGAGAGAAGGAAAGGTATCTCAAGTAAAAACAGTAGTATGTAAGGTCATACCAAGAATTTGGAAAGGCTTTGGTCGTGCCAATTGATGCTTCTCTCTTCTGAAATTCCAACTCTTTTCAATGTGAGAAGGGGGATGTTTTTATAGCCCAATGTTATGGGTTGTTTTCATTCCAAAACTACCCCTCCAATTTCATTGAACATTTGATAAACTAGACAGCTGAATATCAAGATATGATCTTCTTACAAGTTATATATATGTATCTTCTCTGTCTACTGTGAAACTTTTGCGGCTATTGGATTTAAGGAGCCAAAGTTATGGATGGTTTATTAAACAAATATAATATGTCCATTTCGATCCAAACTTTTTGAAGTCCAAAATTTGAATGGGTTTTTGAATAGGAAGCTGCCTTAAAATACGAATGATTTCTTAAAAAATTAGGCCTCATATATCACCTCTTTCACACTGAAATATATCTTCTGTATTTTATGATTACATAATGATATATGTCATGAATAGTGTCCGGATTTTAATTCATGTTCAGAATTGTGGCCTGGACTTGAAAGAATTAGTTGGGACGATTGTTCTTATAGTTGGGACCAAAAAAATTTATCCATTAATCCTTGAATTTTTGTCCAATGTTTTTAGGATAATTAATTAATATTGACTTCTGTATTGAGCCCAATAATTCAATCTTCATGGATGGTCCAGTTTCCTCACAGATTCGGTGGGCCTTCTTGTGTGGTCCATATGAGCCTTCAAATGGTAAAATTGGCCCATGATCCCTTCTAATGAAATGTTGGATATTTAATTATGAATAATAAAAAACAATAACCACACAATTTGGTTCAGTAGGGAGATAGTTATAAATAAAACAGCAAATGGACTCAATTGGACTACTTCTAAAAATTCTCAAAAATTATACTTAGTATTAAAACATCAATATTTCACACAAATTATGCACATTTCATATAAAATAAGTACATGTAGTATATAATAAGTCATGGAAATATTAATAACATTAATGGGTGATAGCTATTATTATCTTAATTTTTTTTAAGATTTCCCATGGAATGATAATGTTGATGGAAACAAGAAAAAGGTATTACATGAAAGTTGAGTGATGGACAACATTGATAACCCTGACGATACACTCTTGTTTTCTAAACTGGGTTCTCCCACATAGAATTAGATTTATTGAGTTAAATGTTATTTGTTATGAAACTCATGTGATACTTATGTTCTTCTGAAGAAGTGTTTCAAGATTGTTGTTGTTGTTGTTGAAGAAGGTTGGGATGGTAGAATCCAAAGAAGACTCAATTCAAGGCCTAATATATTTTATGTTGTGGCTTTGTGTCCCAAGTATGCAATTAATGCAATGTAATCACATGTGTTGGAAGTAAATACAATTTTGAGATATGTCAAAGGAAACAATTCACATGGTTTTTTATACAAAATAAATTGTGAGATCACGTTTCGTGGTTATACTGATGCCGATTAGGATAGAGATTGTAACGATATATAATAAACCATAGGAGAAAATTTTTCTCAAGTGAATGTTGTGTGAGTTATAATAGTAAGAAACAAAGTTCAGTAACATAGAGAATAGCTGAATCCAAATATATTGCATCTACTAAGGCTAGTACTGAAATTTGGTGGATGAAAGTTTAGCTGGAAGATATGAATGTGAAAGTTTCTAAACCATTGAAGATACATTGTGGTAATCAAAGTCTAATTATTACTTATAAGAATCACATCCAATAATAAATATCAAAACACATTGATATGATGTTTCACTTTATAAAAGAGAAAGTTGTTGCTGGAGATGTTTTACTAAAATGCATTTCTACAAAGTATAAGATTACTGATATATTTTCAAAAGTGATGTTAAATGAAAGGTTTTTGTAATTGAGGATACAAATAAATGTTCATCCTCTTCTTGTGTCTTCATAAAAATTATTAGGAAGATACCCCATCATGATTTCGATTATGTTGAAAATGGGGGAGAGAAATTAAACAAATTATCATTATTTTATGAGTCTATAGATGTGGTTATAATATAATGAGGTGTAGTTAAAATTAATGTTATAGAAAAAGAGAGGTTAAATAAAAAGAATGTGAGAAAAGAATTAATAGGTGAGAAAAAAAGGTTGTATGAAAATAAAAGTGTCTAGATTTTATGTTTACATGGCCACAAAATTTTCTTGCTACCAAGGGATGGAATTCCATGAAAAACATTAATTTACCTAGTAGTATGGTGTCGGGACACTCTCTTTTGAGATAGGCTATGTCTTGATAAAATTCAAACAATTGGAGTTGTAGAAAACAATTATGAGAGTTGGAAAAGTTTTTAAGGAGGGTTTTCAACAAATCCAAAGGGGGGGAGGGTTAAAATAACATTGTGATAATTTTTTATAATAATTATTTTATTATTTTTTGAAAACTATCCTTTTTTGTATCAGAATGTTTTGTTTTTCAGGAATCAAATCCATCTGCATTGTATTCAGTTCTTCGGATCCAAAAGAATTTAAGGTAGGATGTATTGTTTTATGTAATTCTATCTTTGTTGTTTTGAGATAAAGAATAAATATGATGAAGAGTTTTGATAGAATAAACTAAAGATAGGAGATAAATTTTTTTCATACTTTCTAAAAGAAAATCAGATGATGCTTGGTTGATCAAGAAGCTCTCGTAAGTCATGAAAAAATTCATAATAAAATATTTTGAAGAAATGGTAAAGAGGATTGAAGAATTTCAGAGATAAAAATGGGTTTTCCTTATAAAATTTTCATAGTAAAATTTTCTTAATCATATTTTCATAATCATATAACCACAATAACCGTTATGAGGAGAATTGTAACCAGCATTTTGAGAGAATCATAACCAGCATTCTGAGATAATCTTAACTAGCATTCTTAGAGAATTGTAACCATCATTATAAGATAATAATAACATAAATTCTGAGATAACAATGACCACAATTATGGGAGAATTATAACCAGTATTCTATAGAGAATCGAAACCTCCATTATGAGAGAATCGTAATTGGTACTCTACAGATAATCATAACTAGTATTCTGTTAAAATCATAATAAGCATTGTGTAGAAAAAAAGCACCATGATTCTACAATAGTATGATCCAGGATTATTGTATTGAGAAATAATTCTTAATGATCCGATTAAATAGAATAATTAATGTGGTAAAACTTTACATTCACATTTTCATAAATCTCATTGAAATCTGTGGAGGTTTGACTAAGACAAAGATGATATTTAAATGCAATATATTTTCAGAGTTTTGAGATTTTTGGAAGTGGGGAATGTTTTCAAGTTTCCATATCTTGGTTTCTGAGTTCCCTATAAATACATTATCACATAAATTATTCATAAGAAAATTTTAATTACGCATGAAAGGCAGAACATTAGGGAAATTGAATTGGATGTTCTTATTTGATTGAAGGGGAATTTTTTTAGTATTCAAGAAGAGCTTGAGTTTTTTACAGATTGAGTTTGAGTTCATTTAATTGAAAGAAATTGGGTCTCGAATACAATATCTTTATATTAAAAGAAATCATATCCAGAATACATCATATTTTTATTGAAAGAAATCAAATCCAAAATATAGAATCATTGTATTGAAAGAAATCATATCCAGAATAAAACATCACTATATTATAAGAAATCAGATCCAAAATATAGTTGTATTAAAATAAATGAGATCTATAATACACATCATTGTATTGAAATAAATTGAATCCAGAAACTACTTTTATTATATTGAGAAAATCAAGATCCAGCATCAATGGATTGGGAGAATCATATTAAGCCAAATCGATCTGAGGATCTTCACTAAGAATTTATGGTGAATTTTCGATAAAGATGTTATTATTTTTATTGGATCAATTGTTTTTAAAATAAAACATTGTAAACAAATGGGATTAGGTATAATCATTCCTATTAGGATATAAAAGGTAGCTAATAAGAGTTGACAAAATTTGTATTATGTTCTTCATAATAGTGTATTTCTATAGACCAACGAGAGTGGAAATGGAAAAGATGTTGGTTCTCACACTGTGGTTGACCCTTGTAAATATTTTTTGATTTTCTTTCATAAATTCTTCTTACTCAATGATTATTAAAAAATAGTTTATAAGGATATAAATTTTAATCGGTTTCATGGGTTATGTTTATAAATTTTTGAAAACATATGAATAGGGAAAAATTGATTCAACACCCCCTAGTTGTTACTCTCTCTATTGATCTTCAATCCCATTACCATTACATCAGGTACTTCTTTAACCTCATCATGGGTTTCCTTTTCTTATTGTTTTTATAGGTCTAAGAATGATTTCAGAGGATACAAATAATGGTGAAGGCAGAGATTTGTTGGAATCTTAGCTTTAACTGGTTTTTTATTCTGGGTGTAAGGTGATTTCACATCGTGTAACTAGGTTACACAAAGTATAAAAGTTTCTCGATTAAATTCATGAAATACTTGATTATGTTAGATGTTACATGATGTGAATAGACCTTACATATTGTGAGTTAATGAATGGTTGAGCATTTAGTCTGAGATGATGGGTATTCCAGCATATGTGGGACATTGGAAGTTACACGTCCTATAACAGGATTACACGCCATGTAACAGTCTGTATATAGTTTTAAAATAGGCATGTGGAAGTTTCTCTTCTGGTTTTTCTCCATTCATTATTTCCCTTGACCCATGTATATTCACACACAATTTTTGGAGACATCACTCCAACAAGAATGATATGATCGGTGTTCGATCTTTATTGTTGTTGTGGTGCGTCTATTTTGTTAAGTGATATTTTATCTTTTTCATTTCCATTGATTTCAGTAGTGCCCTTGTGTGCTGTCATCAGATTTGTGGATATTTTTTTCTTATCTTCTTCAAAGATCAATTGTGTCATCTCATTTCGAAGGTAATTCCTTTATTAGGTTGTGGTGTGGTAGGTGTTCGTTCTTGAGGTATGTAGCCTTCCTCATTTCTCTTGACCCCTCAAAATTGGATAAATATAGTGATGTGGATTGGATTCTAGGAAAAGAAGATATTTCATTGGGTTTTCTTTGTTGGTGGATCCCTTCACGATTGTGTGTGGCCCTAGTTTTGAGGTATGTGGTTCCGTCTCTGGCCTATGTTGATGAATCTGATTGTTCTTGTTTTATTAAATTATTTATATTAGAATTGGAATGATTATTTTGTGTGTGTTGAAAATAGTTTTAAAGGAAAAAATGGTTTTTCCCAGGTTGTTGATAAATAGAGATAAAATTGGTATTTTTTAACTATTAAAATGGATTTGTGAAATGGTTTTTGAAATGGTTTTCAAAGCATTAAAATGAATTGTGAAAATGAGAACACTGGTTACCTTTGGTACTTGGGTGGAAGGTTTAGATTGAGTCTATTATCTATGTTTTGGGATTATTAGGATTTTATCTCATGGGGATTTCCTCTTTTTCCTAGGCTCATTGTTCTATGGGACTGATATTGACTTTGTTAGTGGGTCTACTCATGGTGTATTTCTATGCTTCCTAGGTCAGTGTTCATAGAACCAGATTGTGCACATTATTGATTGTAGTATGAGTAGTCTTCTAGTGTAACTTATAGTGATACTTGAAGCTGATACTTGGTCTTATTTTTTATTTTTTCTTAGATTTTTTGTTTTTCCTTGATATGCATGATTATACTTGTAAAGGATGATATAGAAAATGTTCTTTGAAATTGATATATCTTCTTTTGTTTTAGAACTATGACAGAAGGGAAATTTTAACATTTTTTCTATAAGACTAATTTATTACATATCATATCATTTTTTATCTAAAATTATCATTTAGTAATTGTTATTCAAGGACTTTTTATGGAACACGAGGTTGGGATCCTATTTTCATGTTTTCTCACACCCTACGCACCTATTTGGTGGTGTATAGTCCTTTGTATGTCTTCCATTATAGAGAAACGTATGGTTTTGCTGTGAGGCAGTAAGGTTTCTTGTCAGCTAGTTTGGGTAGCTGGTGGTGAGATAGTGGGAGTTTGTACACTCCATCACATAGAGTAGTTATTTCATTTTGGACCTTTTTATTTGAACATGTATTTTGGAGTTTTAGCTAATTATATAATTGTCTTTTTTTTCTATCTTCTAATGTTTATGGTATATATTCATTACACTTCTTCTATCTATTTATTTTCTATTTGTATATGTCATATGTTTGTACAGATTTGTAGAAATCATTCTTTATGGTTTTTAATTTGATGAACAGGTGCTTCTCGCTAGCTTGTGGGGATTGGGAACGCCCTTTGGGTATGTGGCATATCGGGTTGGGTCCTAGTTTTGAGGTTACTCTAGGTCAATTCATTACATATATGAATATAGAATATATGGATGCCAATCGAATGAAAAAATATTATGAATATGGGGTGAAATAGTTCATCATGTTTTCAAAATATCATGCATATTACCTGTCTTAAATCCTTTTGTCCTATGTATATTGTTTTTATTCAATACTAATTAGTCAAGATGAGTGGGAAGAACACTTGATCTATCGTGGAATTGATCAAAGTTATAAATTTTGTAATAGACATAGGGAAAAAAGAATACAACTAGTGATTAGTATAACACTGCATTTTATGGATCATCTGATATGATTATAAGTGTGGACAATGAAGAAGACTGTATCAAACATGTTATTATAAGTGTGAATGATGATGATGATTGTATTGAAGAAATGAAAATGATAGTTGAAGATAAACTTTGTGACTTTCAAAAATTGAATGAAACATTAAAGTGTAGTGAAAATATTCCATTGTATGTTTGTTCCTCTAAATATACAAATTTTCATCTGTAATGAAGCTATAAAATTTTAAAGAAGAAAATATATGGAGTGATTCCAATTTTACAAAACAACTTTCTCTATTGAATGATATGACCCCAAAAGATAATAAGCTACTTAGCCAAACACATGATACTAAAATAATGATACGTTCAATGGGTATTATCTCTAAAAGAATACATTCTTACCCAAATGACTATATTTTATTTCTAAAGGACAAAAAATCACATAAATAATGCCAAATGTATGGTGCTTCTCAGTATAATAAAGATGAATCGGGTCATATGAATGTTATATGGTAATTTCCAATCATTCCATGTTTTAGGTGCCAGTATGGAAGTAAAGAGATTGTAAGGAAATTTAGATGGAATGCAAAGACAATGAATAAATATAGAATACTTCATCACCCTACAGAATCTTCTCAATTGAAGAGAATTGATCATGAGTATTCTAAATTTGTAAATGAGTCGAGAAACCTTCATCTTTTGTTATCTATTGATGAATTGAATCCTTTTGGGTTTCAAAGAAACACTGATAGTTCATGGCCTATTATATTGGTAAATTATAACTTTCCACCATAGTTATGCATGAAATAAAAATACATTGTGTCATCTTTTCTTATGTTAGGACCAAAACATCAAGGTAATGATATTGATCTTTATTTGTCACTATTGATTGAATATTTTAAATTATTGTGGGATTCATATGTTACGTTGTATGATTCCTATAGAAATGAATATTTTATGCTAATATCCATGTTGTATAGGATGATAAATGACATTCCTGTTTAGTTAAATTTGTCAGGATATAGCAATAAATGAACTCAAGGGTGTCCCATTTACGAACAAAGTGAATAGTCAATTAGGTTTAAACATTCATAAAATACAGTTTTTCTAGGAATTTGAAGATTTCTACCTCGAAGACATAAGTATTGATATTGGATTATACCATTCGATGGAAGTTCAGAAGAACATGCAAAACTGTCTCCCCAAATAGGTGATCGATTTCTTAAGAATTTAATAGTTTTTGGAAACTCATTATGGTAAATCTTTTTTTAACCATTCAAAAATTTATTGAAAAAATGGATTGGTTTTTATTGAATTACGATACTAAAATTTTCTATACATCAGAAATTTTCTTGATATTACGCATGTTGAAAAAATTGTCTGTGAAAAAATAATATAAATTGTTCCTAAAAAAATTACAAGATGTTGAAATATGATTATGTTAAAACTGAGTATTTTAAAAAATTTGACAAAATTATTCATGCTGAGCTTAAATTAATAAGTGGTTATTATTTTTCAGATCAAAATGAAAAGGCTATGAAGTTATATAAAGTACAATAAGTATTTGAATAAAGGGTAAGGAAAAGTTTTTAAAGAAATGAGAAAATTTAATAAAATGATATCAATAGATTTTGGTTTTCAAATTCAGAAAATATGCAAGATATGTGAGATAGAAGGGAATGTTACAAAAAGGTGTCTAACATTCCTTCTAGAATAATAAGAAGGGATGAAAGAGTTATTAAAAATCATCGTAAACAAAAGGTTACTGAAGAAGAAAATAATTACACATCCTTATCTAAAGAATCTATTGATGAAAAGAAACCTATTAAAAAATCTAAGAATAATTACTAGAAGTAAGAAAATAAATCAAATGAAAAATCCATGAAGAAGAAGAAAAGTTCAATACTAAGAGAATAATCTTATCCCTAACTTTTCTTTTTAGAAACTATTAGGTTACTTCACATTCCTAAATAAATTGTTTATTTTTACTAACATGAAGGGAATTGAAGGAGTTGATGTAAGAAATATGATGCCGAGTCTCTTAAGAACCATACAAAATAATGTAATGAGGTTACAGAAATGATAGTTTTGAATGTTATGTTTATAAGCCTTAACATTATGATATGTTTGTATAGATGGGTGAAAGCACAGCCGATTGTCGCATATCGATCGGTCAATGTTCTGATGCTCTTCTAATGTGTATAGCGGCACTCGGGTCGAATCCTCAGCGATGACACTTTTTAATAGTCAATTGTTTTTAGTTGATTGTATTTTGATTGGGGGGGGGGGTTCAGAGCTTAAATGAAGTGATTAATGATTTGTGTTTGATTTAAAAATTTTATAAATATTGTGGTGAGTTCATCATTAGGTAGTTAAAGTTGTGATATCCTTGAGCTTTTCTTTATATTGCATTAAATTAACACCCATGTCACAAGTTGATGTTGATTAGAATTCCAAAGTGTTAAAGCTTTAATACAAGCCTTAAATAAACTAGGATTCTAATCTCAATCATTAATTGATTTTGGTAGTGTATTTATGGTTCCAATAATCCATGGAATCCATATGTTAAAAAAATAGGTCATTAATCCATGACATGCTAAGTTAAACATACACAATGTTAATTTGAAGAATATTCAACGAGAAAAAGATCTCAATCACTTAACATACATAAATTATAAATCACCCCAATTAGAGATTTACTATTCCATTGAAATGATTATTAATATATTTATAATCATTATGATGATAAATTAAGAAGATAATAAAAATAAAGTGATAAGAAAAGAGTTTTGTGTCGAACACACACACGAACAATGATGAGAATTAAAAACAAACTTTAGATTGAATAAGAAATAAAAAAAGAAGGGATGGGGATTAAACTGTAGTTAAACTATTTTAAGAACATTAACATAAAACTACAGAATGTGGATGATAATAAGAGATATTGATGAAAAACCTTGAAATAAAATAGAATAACAAAAGAAAGACTTACAAGATTACAACAAAGAAGAACACAAAAGTAAATGAAAACAAAGAAAGGAGGAAAGGTCTATCAACTAAAAACTTGAGTATGGAAGGTCCTCCCAAGCCTTTGGAAAGGATTTGGCCATGCCAATTGATGCTCGTCACTTCTAAAATGCCAACTCTTTGCAAGAAGATGAGGGGGTGTATTTATAGCACAATGTTGTGGGTTGTTTTCAGTCTAAAACTACCCCTACACTTGCATCGCCAATTTGATAAAATAGACAGCATAATCTCGTGATATGATCATCTTAAAATTTGTAGATAAATATATCCTCTATCTATGATGAACAGTTGGAGTCCATTGGACTAATGGAGTTAAAGTTATGTCTAGTTGATTAAATAAAGTTAATCTGTCCATTTCAATCCAATGTTTTTTAAGTCCAAAATGTGAATGGGTTTTTGAATAGGAATATTACTTCAAATATGAATGATTTCTTGAAAAAAGTCAGCCTCTTTAATATCCTCTTTCACACTGAAAAATATCAGCTTTATTTGATTATTACATAATGAGATATGTCCTGAATAGTGTTCATATTTTAATTCCCATCTAGAATGGTGGGCTGGAGTTCAAAGCATTAATGGGCCCCTTTTTCTTAGATTTGGGCCCCTAGATTTTTATCCATTACTCCTTGAATTGTTATCCAAATTTTTTAGGAGAATTAATGAATATTAACATCTTTATTGAGCCTAGTAATTCAATCTTCATGGATGGTCCAGTTTCCTCACAGATTCTATGGGCTTCTTGTGTGGTCCATAGGAGCCATCAAATGGAAGCATTGGCCCTTTATCCCTTCTAATGAAATGTTGGATATTTAATTAGAAATACTAAAAAATAATAACCACACAATTTAAATCAGTAGGGTGAGAGTTATAAATAAAATAGTAAACGGACTCAATTGGACTACTTCTAAAAATGCCCAAAAATTATAATTAGTATTAAAGCAATAATATTTCACACAAATTATGCAAATTTCATATAAAATAAGTAAAGGTAGTATATAATAAGTCATGAAAATATTAAAAAAATTAAAATCCTCCACACATAGTCTTGTGAATTTCCTCATGTGCAACAAATAAAAAAATATGACAAAATCATTTTCACTCACCAACATATATTAAAATTTTGTTTTCTACAATTAGGGGAGGTTTAGACTACTTCAGTTATCCATATTGAATTACCCCTCAAATTTTTACAAAAATAATGTTCCAAAAACAACTATTTGTTTCATGCTCAGATTTAGAAATAGAAAATGTGGACGCTCAAAACTCACACCTCTCAAGATGATAATATTTATTTGTGGAGGTTCACTCCTTCACCAACCAAAAGTGAAAATCATAGAGTTGGAAAGAGAACTCAGCTTCCAATATCTATCCAATGTGTACAAGAATCAAGACAGATTTTGAATGGGTCTTTCTGTGGCTATGGGACGGTAAGAAGATAATGTCCAAGAGAGAGAAGAAGAGGGGTCTTGGTTTTGCACTGCACCAAATGGGTAAACATTAGTAATAACAAAAGGACCTTCCCAACAAGAATTAAGCTTACCTGGGTGAAGCCGAAATCGAGAATTAAAGAGCATTACCTTTTCACCTTCATCGAATACCTTTCTTATGATGTGTTTGGCATAGAGTTTCATGGATTTTTCATTGTAGATATTATAATTCTCCTAAGAATCAAGTCGAAGCTCATCCAGTTCATCCAATTGCAACAATATTTATTCACAAAATTTTTCACAGTCAAAATTATAGGTTTTAATATCCCAAAAAGACTTATCTTGGATTTAAACTGGTATATGAAATGCTTTACCAAAAACTAGCCTAAAAGGAGACATCCCAATGGGTGTTTTATAGGCAGTCTGATAATCCCAAAGTGTTTCACCAAGTCTTTCAGGCTAGTCTTTTCTGGTGGGTTTTACAATTCTCTCAAGAACTCTTTTCACTTATCTATTAGAAAGTTCATCCATGACATATGGTTGGGGATGATATGAAGTTTAAGTTTTATATACAACCCCATTCTTTTTAAAAATATATTCCATGGTTATATTACAAAAATGGTTTCCTAAGTCACTGATCAAGGCACGAGGCATGCCAAATATGTAGAATATGTGTGTCTTTAGAAACTCACTAACAATATGTGAATCATCATTTCTAGTGGGTTTGTCCTGGACCCACCTAGAAACATAATCAACCGTAATAAGAATGTATGAGAATCCATTGGAAGGGAGAAATGGTCCCATTAAATTGATACCCCAAATATCAAAGATCTCATAGAAAATTAAAGGCTTTTGGGGAATTTCATTTCTCTTTGAAACTGTGCCAATCTTTTAGAAAGTGGGAAATTATTGATAGAACACGTGTGAGTCCTTGAAGAGTGATGTCCATAAAAATCTAGAGTCTAGAACCTTTTAGGATGTCCTTTATGGTCTAAAGTGGCCACCACTAGGCATTTATTGATAGTATTCTAAGATGGAAGAATGTTCATTTTCATCGACACATCTCCTTATTACCATGTCATCCCCAGTTTTCCAAGGATTATTTTCTTCCCAAAAACAGTATTTTGAATCACTTCTCAACTTCATTTTTTGTTTTTTTTGAAAAAAAAATTGGAAAAACACCAGAAACCAAGTAATTTACAATTGGGTCATACCATGGTATTTTTGGAGCGAGATATGAAAGGTGATCAGTGGGGAATTCATGATCGATGATTTCAGAATGAGAATAATTAAAAATTATACTCAAGTGATCAGCCACATGGTTTTATTTTCCTGGTCTATCTTTGATTTCAAGGTCAAAATCTTGGAGCATTAGGATACACCTTATTATCCTTGGATTGGAATTACTTTTCTTGAGTAAGAACTTTATAACATAATATTCTGTGAAGATAATGATTTTGGCACCTAAGAGATAGGTCCGGAATTTATCTAAGGAAAAAAAATACTAAAATTTCTTTTTCAGTGATAGTGTAGTGAGATTGAGTTTCATACAATATTTTTTGAGGCATAATATATGACATGATGAATTTTTTCTCTTCTTTGACCAAGAACATCCCCAACGGCTCTATCAAGAGCATCACAAATCAACTCAAAGGGTAAGGACCAATATGGGGGTTGAATTATTGGGGAAAATGTAAGAGCAGTTTAATATTCAGCGAAAGCTCTCTTACAAACCTCATCAAAATGGAAAGTGACATCATTTTGGAGAAACCGAGTGAGTGGGAGGGAAATTTTACTGAATTTATGGATGATTCGCCAATAGAAACCAGCATGACCAAAAAATGATTGGATTTCTCGAACAGATTTGGGTTCTGGAAGTGATTAGATCACTTCAATTTTGGAAGGATCAACTTCAATACCCTCTTTTGAAACTATGTTCCCTAGAAAAATCCCATTTGCAACCATGAAGTAACATTTTTCAAAATTTAACACAAGGTTACACCTGACACTCTTTTGAAGGACCAGAGAGAGATAATTCAAGAATGATTCAAATGACTCACCATAAATAGTAAATCCATCCATGAATACTTCCATGCGGTGTTCAATGAATTCATAAAAGATACTCACCATACACCTCGAGAATGTTCCAAGTGAATTGAAAAGTCCAAAAGGAATTCTACTATATGCATATGTACCAAAGGGGAAAGTGAAAGTAGTATTTTCTTGGTCTTAAGGTGCAATTGGGATTTTAAAGTATCTAGTGTATCCATTAAGAATGCAATAGTGTGACTTTCTGGATAATTGTTCTAGAATTTGATCAATGAATGGAAGAGGGTAGTGATCTTTTCTTGTTTCAATATTCAATTTCTTATAGTCGATGCACACACGCCATTTGTTCTTCACTCAAGTTGTGATTACCTCCCCATGTTCATTTGTGACTACAGTTATCCCAGCCTTTTTAGGTACAACTTGAATTGGACTAACCCATTAACTATCAGAAATTGGGTATATAATACCATCTTGAAGATTCTTGGGGATCTCTTCTTTAACTATTTCATGGATGAGTGGATTGAGTCTTATTTTTGGTTGTCTAATTGGTTTGGATGATTCCTCAAGATGGATGTTATGCATGCAAAGAGCATGGTTGATTCCTGGTATGTCATCTAGGGTCCACCCTAAGGCCTTTTTTTCTCTAACACTTGAAGAAGCTTGGACTCCCCAGTTTCGGTATGTGAAGAAGTGATAATGATGGGATAAGAGTGATCATGGAAAAAGGAATGCATATTTTAGGTGTTCATGAAGAGGTTTCAAATCAGTCTCATCTTTCATTTGTGGGTTTGAAAACTCAGGAATAGAGGAAGAGACTTTAGTTGCTTCAGATTCATTCTCCTTAATACTGTCCAAGGTGGAGCAGTAGAGATCAGAGTTGATGTGGTATTCAAGAGAGTTTTCAAGTTCCTCTAGATTTTTGGAGTCTATTAATGATACATCCACATCAACATCACCATTTTTGACTTGGTTAATCATGATCCAGATTTCACAAGATCCTTTAGCGTTTGAACATGAAGAGCATGATGGATTGGGGTTCGATTGAGTCTTAGAAGTGTCCTCAGAAGCATGGATTGAGAATGCAGAGTGATCGTCAGATGGGTATCGAATGGCTTGGAAAATGTTGATCTTGACCAGTTGGTCCTGAAACTCCATGGATAAGATGAATGAATGGACATCAATTTTGGTTCTAGAAGTTATGAGGAATGGTCTTCCTAGAATTAAGGGAGATCAATAAGATTTCGTCTCACCTTCCATGTCAAGGACATAGAAATCAGCATGGAAGATAAGATCATTGACGTAAACAAGGCCATCTTCGATTATACCCTCAGGACTAGCAGTTCTTTGATTAGCTAACTAAATGACAACACCCATTAGATGTAAGGTACCTAGTCCAAGGTTAGAGATGATAGATTTGGTCACGACATTAATTGAATCTCCTAGGTCTATGAGTGCATCATCGATGTTGGAACTTCCAATATGGTATGGAACTTTAAAGGTCCCTGGATCCTTGCACTTTATGGGAATAGACTGCTGGGTGGAAACATTTTAAAAGGTCCTAAGTTGCCTCTTGTGGGTGCACAATTCCTTAAGAAACATGGAATACTTAGGGATTTGTTTAATGACATATAAAAGGGGTATGTTGACTTCAACACATCTAAACATGTCGAGCATTTTAGGATCGGGTTCAAAGGACTTCTTTGGCATAGAAATGGCTTGAGGAAAATGAATTAGATTCTTAAGTGGAATGGAAGGAGGTTAGGGAATGGCTTCAAGTTCCTTTTCATATTTCTATTTATTTTCATTTTCTTGGTCAACCCTCAAAGGAGGGTTGGAGGACTCAACATGAGGCATATTAACTTTCTTTCTCAATATAAGTGAAATTGCACTTACATTACCCTTAGGGTTGGGAAAAGGTTGAGCTGGAAGTTGGGAAGAATTGGATGGTGGCTGCTGACGAAGGTGGGATGCAAGTTGACCAATTTGGGTTTCAATGTTCTTGAGGCCGGAACGGGTGAAGGAGGAATGATCTTCCACTGCACTTTCCCATGGTTTCTTGGAAGAAGAGGCTTTTCTCGTATTGGGATTACCTTGATTTTAGTTCTTGGGAAAGTAATTGTATTGGTTTTGGAATTGGGAAGGCTCACTAGGATAGTGGAATTCAGGAGGAGGATTTTTAATTTTTTGTTGAGGAATAAAAGGACAAGGTTGTTGGAAGTTACCAACACCTTGACCATATTGGAACAGATTTGGGTTTTGATGAGGTGATTGAGGGAGATGAGAGATGGGATTACCATGCCTCAGGCCTTGGTTATAGAAAGAAAAGAAGGGCTCAGATTGAGGTTGGGTGAAGTTTCTAATGAACTGACCTAATTGTTGAGGGTTGGGGTTCCGCTGAGCATATGTTGCATTGAGCTACATTGGTCCATATGAATCTAATTGATCCTTTTGAAGTTGTGGAAATGTGTCAGTTGGATTATATGGAGAGTTGCATATTCCACAATTTTTGACAAGTCCAGGAAAAATTGATTGTGGAGAAGATGAAGTTGGGGCTTTGGTAGCCACATCTAGTTGTCACACAAGACCTGTAGGTTCTCTCATCCACTCTATCATCTTGTTCAGCACTATCAACTGACTATCTTGGTTTTGTTTGACTTAAGAATTTTCTCGAGTATGGAATTGTTGTGTGTTCTCAGCCATGTTTCTTATGAGATCTCTTGCAGTAGTAGGAGTTTTATCAACAAGATCATTGCCACTTGCGACATCAATGAGGGTCATATCCATAGCCAATAACTCATCATAGAAGTATTGGATCAAGAGTTAGTCAGGGATTTGGTGGGGTGGGTAGGTTACAACAAGCCTTTTGAACCTCTCCCAATAATCATGGACTGATTCATTTGGGAATTGACGAATACCACTTATTTCCTTTCCGATAGAAGTAGTACAAGAAGTAGAAAATAATTTCTCTAAGAAGAGTCACTTAATGTAATTCCATGTGGTTTTGGAACCAGGAGGTAGGTAGTAAAACCATGACTTATTAGAGTCATCTAGGGAGAAATGGAATTCTCTAAGTTTTATTTGATTCTCAGAAACCCCTTGAGGCTTCATGGTAGAGAACACTACTTGGAACTCTTTAAGGTGGAGATGTGGATCCTCACCGGCTAGCTCATGGAAATGAGGAAGAAGATGAATCAAACCTGATTTGATTTTTAAATCAGCCTCTATGTTTGGATATTCAATACCAAGAGCTTGGTAATTCATATCAAGGGAAGAAAGTTCTTTAAGTGTTTGTTCCTTAGTATTAGCCATATCTAATTCAATTAGTCATACAAGGACTGGTTCTTGAATGAGTTTATTATCTCTTAATTTCCTCCTAAGTCGGTGAAGATTTCACTCAATTTCGGGGTCAAAAAAATCCAAGGGATTGTTTGGAAGGCTATGGGGAATTCAAAGATATTTGGAAGAAAGATAAAGACATTTTTTTTCTTTGTGTTTTCCGTTTATGATTTTTATGAGGAAGGTGGGTTTTTCTTTGTGTTTTTTTTAAATTTTTTTGTAAAAATTTTGTTTATTTTTAAATAACTAGAAACTAACAACTACTTAATTGCACCATCCTCAAAAACAGCACCATATGAAATTATGGCCGATTTTTTCCTATCGACCAGTCAAGGTTCTGATGCTCTTCTAATGTGTATAGAAGCACTTGGGTCAGATCCTCGGTAATGATACTTTTTAATAGTCGGTTTTTTTAGTTGATTGTATTTCTATTAGGGGGGTTTGTTTTCAGAGCATAAATGAAGTGATTAATGATTGGTGTTTTATTTAAAAATTTTATAAATATTGGGGTGAGTTAATCATTAGGTAGTTCAGCTTGTGATATCCTTGAGCTTTGCTTTATATTGCATTAAATTAACACTCATGTCACAAGTTGACATTGATTGGAATTCCAAAGTGTCAAAGAATTAATAAAATCCGTAACATAACTAGGATGCTAATATCAATCAGTAATTGATTGCGGTAGTGTATTTATGGTTCCAATAATCCATGGAATTCATATGTTAAATAAAACAAGTCATTAATCCATGACATGCTAAGTTCAACATACACAATGTTAATTTGAAGAATATTCATCGAGAAAACTCTCTCAATCACTAAATATACCTAAATTATAACTCACCACAATTATAGATTTACTAATCCATCTAAATGATTAGTAATATGGTTATAATTATTATGATGATAAATTAAGATGATAAGAAAAATAAAGGGATAAGAAAATAGTTTTGTGTCGAACACACACACAAACGATGATGAGAATTAAAAATGAACTTTAGATTGAATGAGAAATAAAAAAACAGAAGGGAAGAGGATTAAACTATATTTAAACTATTTTAAGAACATTAATATTAAACTACAGATGTTGAATGAGAATAAGAGATATTGAAGAAGAAACTTGCATTAAAATAGAATTACAACGGAAAGACTTACAAGATTACAACAAAGAAGTACACAAAAGTAAATGAAAACAAAAAGAGAAGGAAAGGTCTCTCAAGTAAAAACAGTAGTATGTAAGGTCATACCAAGAATATGGAAAGGCTTTGGTCGTGCCAATTGATGCTTCTCTCTTCTAAAATTCCAACTCTTTTCAAGGTGAGAAGGGGGATGTTTTTATAGCCCAATGTTATGGGTTGTTTGCATTCCAAAACTAACCCTCCAATTTCATTGAACATTTGATAAACTAGACAGCTGAATATCAAGATATGATCTTCTTACAAGTTATATATATATGTATCTTCTCTGTCTACTATAAAACTTTTGCGGCTATTGGATTTAAGGATCCAAAGTTATGGACGGTTTATTAAACAAATATAATATGTCTATTTCAATCCAAACTTTTTGAAGTCCAAAATTTGAATGGGTTTTTGAATAGGAAGATGCCTTAAAATACGAATGATTTCTTAAAAAATTAGGCCTCATATATCACCTCTTTCACACTAAAATATATCTTCTGTATTTTATGATTACATAATGATATATGTCATGAATAGTGTCCGGATTTTAATTCATGTGCAGAATTGTGGCCTGGACTTGAAAGAATTAGTTGGGACGATTGTTCTTATAGTTGGGACCTAAATTTTTTATCCATTAATCCTTGAATTTTTGTCCAATGTTTTTAGGATAATTAATTAATATTGACTTCTGGATTGAGACCAATAATTCAATCTTCATGGATGGTCCAGTTTCCTCACAGATTCGGTGGGCCTTCTTGTGTGGTCCATATGAGCCTTCAAATGGTAAAATAGGCCCATGATCCCTTCTAATGAAATGTTTGATATTTAATTAGGAATAATAAAAAACAATAACCACACAATTTGGATCAGTAGGGAGATAGTTATAAATAAAACAGTAAATGGACTCAATTGGACTACTTCTAAAAATTCTCAAAAATTATACTTAGTATTAAAACATTAATATTTCACAAAAATTATGCACATTTCATATAAAATAAGTAAATGTAGTATATAATAAGTCATGGAAATATTAATAACATTAATAGGTGATAGCTATTATTATCTTAATTTTTTTTAGATTTCCCATGGAATGATAATGTTGATGGAAACAAGAAAAAGGTATTACATGAAAGTTGAGTGATGGACAACATTGATAACCTTGACTATACACTCTTGTTTTCTACACTGGGTTCTCCCACATAGAATTAGATTTATTCAGTTAAATTTTATTTTTTATGAAACTCATGTGATACTTATGTTCTTCTGAAGAAGAGTTTCAAGATTGTTGTTGTTGTTGTTGAAGAAGGTTGGGATGGTAGAATCCAAAGAAGATTCAATTCAAGGACTAATATATTTTATGTTGTGGCTTTGTGTGCCAAGTATGCAATTAATTCAATGTAATCACATGTGTTGGAAGTAAATACAATTTTGAGATATGTCAAAGGAAAAAATTCACATGGTTTTTTATACAAAATAAATTGTGAGATCACGTTTCATGTTTATACTGATGCCGATTAGGATAGAGATTGTAACGATATATAATAAACCATAGGATAAAATTTTTCTCAAGTGAATGTTGTGTGAGTTATAATAGTATGAAACAAAGTTCAGTAACATTGAGAATAGCTGAATCCAAATATATTGCATCTACTAAGGCTAGTACTGAAATTTGGTGGATGAAAGTTTAGCTGGAAGATATGAATGTGAAAGTTTCTAAACCATTAAAGATACATTCTTGTAATAAAAGTCTAATTATTACTTCAAAGAATCCCATCCAATAATAAATATCAAAACACATTGATATAATGTTTCACTTTATAAAAGAGAAAGTTGTTGCTGGAGATGTTTTACTAAAATTCATTTCTACAAAGTATAAGATTACTGATATATTTTCAAAAGTGATGTTAAATGAAAGGTTTGTGTAATTGAGGATACAAATAAATGTTCATCCTCCTCTTGTGTCTTCATAAAAATTATTAGGAAGATACCCAATCATGATTTCGATTATGTTGAAAATGGGGGAGAGAAATTAAACAAATTATCATTATTTTATGAGTCTATAGATGTGGTTATAATATAATGAGGTGTAGTTAAAATTAATGTTTTAGAAAAAAGAGAGGTTAAATAAAAAGAATGTGAGAAAAGAATGAATATGTGAGAAAAAAAGGATGTATGAAAATAAAAGTGTGTAGATTTTATGTTTACATGGCCACAAAATTTTCTTGCTACCAAGGGATGGAATTCCTTGAAAAACATTAATTTACCTAGTAGTATGGTGTCGGGACACTCTCTTTTGAGATAGGCTATGTCTTGATAAAATTCAAACAATTGGAGTTGTAGAAAACAATTATGAGAGTTGGAAATGTTTTTAAGGAGGGTTTTCAACAAATCAAAAGGGGGGGGGGGTTAAAATAACATTGTGATAATTTTTTATAATAATTATTTTATTATTTTTTGACAACTATCCTTTTTTGTATCAGAATGTTTTGTTTTTCAGGAATCAAATCCATCTGCATTGTATTCA
Source organism: Viscum album (assembly GCA_963277665.1). NCBI lineage: Eukaryota > Viridiplantae > Streptophyta > Magnoliopsida > Santalales > Viscaceae > Viscum > Viscum album. The sequence continues at coordinate 1,055,067,633 of OY728119.1, read as the reverse complement.
GTTCTTCTGATCCAAAAGAATTGAAGGTAGGATGTATTGTTTTATGTAATTCTATCTTTGTTGTTTTGAGATAAAGAATAAATATGATGAAGAGTTTTGATAGAATAAACTAAATATAGGAGATAAATTTTTTTCATACTTTCTAAAAGAAAATCAGATGATGCTTGGTTGATCAAGAAGCTCTCGTAAGTCATGAAAAATTTCATAATAAAATATTTTGAAGAAATGGTAAAGAGGATTGAAGAATTTCAGAGTTGAAAATGGGTTTTCCTAATAAAATTTTCATAGTAAAATTTTCTTAATCATATTTTCATAATCATATAATCACAATCACCATTATGAGGAGAATTGTAACCAGCATTTTGAGAGAATCATAACCAGCATTCTGAGATAATCTTAACCAGCATTCTTAGAGAATCGTAACCATCATTATAAGAGAATAATAACATAAATTCTGAGAGAACAATGACCACAATTCTGGGAGAATTATAACCAGTATTCTATAGAGAATCGAAACCTCCATTATGAGAGAATCGTAATTGGTACTCTACAGATAATCATAACTAGTATTCTGTTAAAATCATAATAAGAATTGTGTAGAAAAAAAAGCACCATGATTCTACAATAGAATGATCCAGGATTATTGTATTGAGAAATAATTCTTAATGATCCGATTAAATAGAATAATTAATGTGGTAAAACTTTACATTCAATTTTTCATAAATCTCATTGAAATCTATGGAGGTTTGACTAAGACAAAGATGATATTTAAATGCAATATATTTTCAGAGTTTTGAGATTTTTGGAAGTGGGGAATGTTTTCAAGTTTCCATATCTTGGTTTCTGAGTTCCCTATAAATACATTATCACATAAATTATTCATAAGAAAATTTTAATTACGCATGAAAGGCAGAACATTAGGGAAATTGAATTGGATGTTCTTATTTGATTGAAGGGGAATTTTTTTAGTATTCAAGAAGAGCTTGAGTTTTTTACAGATTGAGTTTGAGTTCATTGAATTGAAAGAAATTGGGTCTCGAATACAATATCTTTATATTAAAAGAAATCATATCCAGAATACATCATATTTGTATTGAAAGAAATCAAATCCAAAATATAGAATCATTGTATTGAAAGAAATCATATCCAGAATAAAACACCACTATATTATAAGAAATCAGATCCAGAATATAGTTGTATTAAAATAAATGAGATCTATAATACACATCATTGTATTGCAATAAATAGAATCCAGAAACTAGTTTTATTATATTGAGAAAATCAAGATCCAGCATCAATGGATTGGGAGAATCATATTAAGCCAAATCGAACTGAGGATATTCACTGAGAATTTATGGTGAATTTTCGATAAAGATGTTATTCTTTTTATTAGATCAATTGTTTTTAAAATAAAACATTGTAAACAAATGGGATTAGGTATAATCATTCCTATTGGGATATAAAAGGTAGCTAATAAGAGTTGACAAAATTTGTATTATGTTCTTCATAATAGTGTATTTCTATAGACCAACGAGAGTGGAAATGGAAAAGATGTTGGTTCTCACACTGTGGTTGACCCTTGTAAATATTTTGTGATTTTATTTCATAAATTATTCTTACTGAATGATTATTAAAAAATAGTTTATAAGGATATAAATTTCAATAGGTTTCAGGGGTTATGTTTATAAATTTTTGAAAACTTATAAATAGGGAAAAATTGATTCAACACCCCCTAGTTGTTACTATATCTTTGGATCTTCAATCCCATTACCATTACATCAGGTACTTCTTTAACCTCATCATGGGTTTCCTTTTATTATTGTTTTTATAGGTCTAAGAATGATTTCAGAGGATACAAATAATGGTGAAGGAAGAGATTTGTTGGAATCTTAGCTTTAACTGGTTTTTTCTTCTGGGTGTAAGGAGATTTCACATCGTGTAACTAGTTTACACAAAGTATAAATGTTTCTCGGTTCAATTCATGAAATACTTGATTATGTTAGATGTAACATAATGTGAATAGACCTTACATATTGTGAGTTAATGAATGGTTGAGCATTTAGTCTGAGATGATGGGTATTCCAACATATGTGGGACATTAGAAGTTACACGTCCTATAACAGGATTACACGCCCTGTAACAGTCTGTATATAGTTTTAAAATAGGCATGTGGAAGTTTCTCTTCTGGTTTTTCTCCATTCATTATTTCCCTTGACCCATGTATATTCACACACAATTTTGGGAGACATCACTCCAACAAGAATGATATGATCGGTGTTCGATCTTTATTGTAGTTGTGGTGCGTCTCTTTTGTTAAGTGATATTTCATATTTTTCATTTCCATTGATTTCAGTAGTTCCCTTGTGTGCTGTCATCAGATTTGTTGATATTTTTTTCTTATCTTCTTCAAAGATCAATTGTGTCATCTCATTTCGAAGGTAATTCCTTTATTAGGTTGTGGTGTGGTAGGTGTTCGTTCTTGAGGTATGTAGCCTTCCTCATTTCTCTTGACCCCTAAAAATTGGATAAATATAGTGATGTGGATTGGATTCTAGGAAATGAAGATATTTCATTGGGTTTTCTTTGTTGGTGGATCCCTTCACGGTTGTGTGTGGCCCTAGTTTTGAGGTAGGTGGTTCCGTCTCTGGCCTATGTTGATGAATCTGATTGTTCTTGTTTTATTAAATTATTTATATTGGAATTGGAATGATTATTTTGTGTGTGTTGAAAATAGTTTTAAAGGAAAAATGGTTTTTCCCAGGTTGTGGATAAATAGAGATAAAATTGGTATTTTTTAACTATTAAAATGGATTTGTGAAATGGTTTTGGAAATGGTTTTCAAAGCATTAAAATGAATTGTGAAAATGAGAACACTGGTTACCTTTGGTACTTGGGTGGAAGGTTTAGATTGAGTCTATTGTCTATGTTTTGGGATTATTAGGATTTTATCTCATGGGGATTTCCTCTTTTTCCTAGGCTCATTGTTCTATGGGACTGATATTGACTTTGTTAGTGGGTCTACTCATGGTGTATTGCTATGCTTCCTAGGTCAGTGTTCATAGAACCAGATTGTGCACATTATTGATTGTGGTATGAGTAGTCTGCTAGTCTAACTTATAGTGATACTTGAAGCTGATACTTGGTCTTATTTTTTATTTTTTCTTAGATTTTTTGTTTTTCCTTGATATGCATGATTATACTTGTAAAGGATGATATAGAAAATGTTCTTTGAAATTGATATATCTTCTTTTGTTTTAGAACTATGACAAAAGGGAAATTTTACCATTTTTTCTATAAGACTAATTTATTACATATCATATCATTTTTTATCTAAAATTATCATTTAGTAATTGTTATTCAAGGACTTTTTATGGAACACTAGGTTGGGATTCTATTTTCATGTTTTCTCACACCCTACGCACCTATTTGTTGGTTTATAGTCCTTTGTATGTCTTCTATTATAGAGAAATGTATGGTTTTGCTGTGAGGCAGTAAGGTTTCTTGTCAGCTAGTTTGGGTAGCTGGTGGTGAGATAGTGTGAGTTTGTACACTCCATCACATAGAGTAGTTATTTCATTTTGTACCTTTTTATTTGAACATGTATTTTGGAGTTTTAGCTAATTATATAATTGTCTTTTTTTTCTATCTTCTAATGTTTATGGAATATATTCATTACACTTATTCTATCTATTTATTTTCTATTTGTATATGTCATATGTTTGTACAGATTTGTAGAAATCATTCTTTATGGTTTTTAATTTGATGCACAGGTGCTTCTCGCTAGCTTGTGGGGATTGGGAACGCCCTTTGGGTATGTGGCATATCGGGTCGGGTCCCAGTTTTGAGGGTACTCTAGGTCGATTCATTACTTATATGAATATAGAATATATGGATTCCAATCGAAGGAAAAAATATTATGAATATGGGGTGAAATAGTTCATCATGTTTTCAAAATATCATGCATATTACCTGTCTTAAATCCTTTTGTCCTATGTATATTGTTTTTATTCAAGACTAATTAGTCAAGATGAGTTGGAAGAACACTTGATCTATCGTGGAATTGATCAAAGTTATAAATTTTGTAATAGACATAGGGAAAAAAGAATACAACTAGTGATTAGTATAACACTGCATTTTATGGATCATCTGATATGATTATAAGTGTGGACAATGAAGAAGACTGTATCAAACATGTTATTATAAGTGTGAATGATGATGATGATTGTATTGAGGAAATGAAAATGATATTTGAAGATAAACTTTGTGACTTTCAAAAATTGAATGAAACATTAAAGTGTTGTGAAAATATTCCATTGTATGTTGGTTCCTCTAAATATACAAATTTTCATCTGTAATGAAGCTATAAAATTTGAAAGAATAAAATATATGGAGTGATTGCAATTTTACAAAACGACTTTCTCTATTGAATGATATGACCCCAAAAGATAATAAGCTACTTAGCCAAACACATGATGCTAAAATAATGATACGTTCAATGGGTATTATCTCTAAAAGAATACATTCTTACCCAAATGACTATATTTTATTTCTAAAGGACAAAAAATCACATAAATAATGCCAAATGTATGGTGCTTCTCAGTATAATAAAGATGAATCGGGTCATATGAATGTTCTATGGTAATTTCCAATCATTCCATGTTTTAGGTGCCAGTATGGAAGTTAGGAGACTGTAAGGAAATTTAGATGGAATGCAAAGACAATGAATAAATATAGAATACTTCATCACCCTACAGAATCTTCTCAATTGAAGAGAATTGATCATGAGTATTCTAAATTTGTAAATGAGTCGAGAAACCTTCATCTTTTGTTATCTATTGATGAATTGAATCCTTTTGGGTTTCAAAGAAACATTGATAGTTCATGGCCTATTATATTGGTAAATTATAACTTTCCACCATAGTTATGCATGAAATAAAAATACATTGTGTCATCTTTTCTTATGTTAGGACCAAAACATCAAGGTAATGATATTGATCTTTATTTGTCACTATTGATTGAATATTTTAAATTATTGTGGGATTCATATGTTACGTTGTATGATTCCTATAGAAATGAATATTTTATGCTAATATCCATGTTGTATGGGATGATAAATGAAATTCATGTTTAATTAAATTTGTTAGGATATAGCAATAAATGAACTCAAGGGTGTCCCATTTACGAACAAAGTGAATAGTCAATTAGGTTTAAACATTCATAAAATACAGTTTTTCTAGGAATTTGAAGATTTCTACCTCGGAGACATAAGTACTGATCTTGGATTATACCATTCGATGGAATTTCAGAAGAACATGCAAAACTATCTCCCCAAATAGGTGATCGATTTCTTAAGAATTTAATAGTTTTTGGAAACTCATTTTGGTAAAGCTTTTTTTAACCATTCAAAAATTTATTGAAAAAAGGGATTGGTTTTTATTGAATTACCATACTAAAATTTTCTATACATCAGAAATTTTCTTCATATTACGCATGTTGAAAAAATTGTCTGTGATAGTGGAATTGGATCATCACTAAATGCACCCATAAAAATAAATGATAGAACTGAGGTTGGGTCATACATGTTTGACATTGGAATATAAGAAGAATTTTTTCCATTGAAGGATGAAAATGAACTTGTCTTCCTCCATATTACTACACTCTTTCCATGTAATGACCCAAACCGTTATTAATGGAAATTTATCTTGATATAATTAAATGTATTATTATATAAAATGGTTATATGAAATATACACTTCTTTGGTTTTATGTTTTTGTATTTCAAAATACATTTATGAATTGTTACCATTTCTAATATAGCCATTGAAAAGTGACCACAATATTAGTATAAATATATGGCTTTAACAAATCCAATTTACTCAGAAAAAGGAAGTGATAGCCTCAAACAGTAGAATTTCCCCATACAAAACCCATTTTTTGGAGATTTTAATGGAGGTGGTGTCATTGGGATTTACTCTTGACCAAGACAAATCCTAGCTTCAACACGTTAATCTCTAATGGAACCGCCTACATGATAAGTGGATGTTGATATAGATTACCACCCAAGCAATGTTATATGAGCCACCCCAAGAGTCTGTTACCATCGCACACCTTACCCTTCAGACTTATGAGGGTGTTATAAGGGGTTATATAACAAGAAATTATCCCTATGATTATGAGCATTATTTTTTTATATAATAAAGAATATACATTCATTTTATTATTGTTACTTTGTAAATAATTTTTAAAGCTCAAATAGTATTTTTAGTTAAAATTCAATTAAGAAATATATTTTGATGAATTAATGGATTTTCGAATTAAATAATATCTTAATAAAATATTATTAATAAATTTATTTCTATTAAATGTAAATTATTTTATAATTTTTATGAATACAATTGTAATTTTTATTAATGTTTGAAAGCCATTTTATGTCAAACCCCATGAATTTTTTATAAATGTCAGTTTTTATTTTAAAAGTAAAAATTACATATTTAGAAAATTATTCAGATGAAATGAATGTTATTTTTTGATTCAGGAGGTCAAAATTATCCAATGGTTAATTTTTCATAATTTTCCGAGACATTCAAATTTTTGGGTAAAAATTAAATACCGTTTAATTATATAATGTGTTTTATGACATCATAATGACCCAATAGTGATGTAATAAAATTATATAAATGGGATGATAGGACAATATATGTTTTACCATTAAAATAATGTGATTTTAGGTTTTTTTTGATTTGTTTTACAAAGCCTTAGTGGATCCTCTAAGACTTATAAAACATTTTTTAATTTTAAAATCATTTCCTTGAGAGTGTGACACACCTCCACGTCAAATATCCTAATATTTTAAGAACTTTCGGGAATTGGCCTTATAAAATATTGTTTTACACTACCCTTTGGCAAAAACCATTGGAAAAAACCATGGTTTGGTTTGTGGTTTTGATTAGTTTAATGTGTGGTGACCAAATCCTAAATAATAAAGAATTCCCTCTCTTTTCCTATATAATCCCACCCAAGCTCTCACTTACTCTTCACAAAAGGAATTTGGAGGTCAACCAAACACTTCCCTATTCTCTCTAGAATCCTCTCAAGGTTCCCCAAGCTCCCAATAAGCCTCTCTTAAGCCTCTTCCAATCATTTTGAATTAAAAATCCAAGTAAGGGATTTCTTCCATTATCATTTTTTCCAAATTTCATTATATTGTTATACCATTTTTTTAATTAAAAATGTTGGGGTTTGATTTTTCACCTCCCCCATACTTCCCTCATTATTTTTTAATCATTATAGACCCCATTCTCTATCATTAATGCCTCCCTTTTACACCTGTCACGGTGCCAAAATTTCGTAAGGGATTTATCTCTCCTCATTTACTTTCAAGAAATTCTTTTGTATTGTGAATATAAATTCCATTAAATATGTTGGGACATATATATATATATATATATATATATATGAACCCATTACTTTAAATTTCTTATAAATATGATGAGACACCCCTTTCTCACTCCTCAACCATTTTTATGAATTCTTACGTCACTCTATTATGCTACCGAAATTGCAATGCAATTTTTCAATCCAAAGTCATTGTTTAATGAATACCATGCCAATTTCTCTATCAAGGGTATTAAACTTTATGAAAATTTACTTATTGATTATATAGTTTCGTGTATTAATTCAACATTCCTTTATCATGGAATAAATGATGATGTTTAATGATTCCATTTATATGATCCATGTGGCACAGTTATGCATGAAATGAAATGATTAAGAAGGGTGTGCTCTGACAGTGCTCCAATGAATTGGGTAAAGTTTAATATCATGATACATTAATTGAAATGGGTACTACTCATTATAATTCATGTGAAATGAGGTTTTACTCATTCTCCATGTGCAATGATACTTGCATCATGCTAATACCATGTTAAGTGTTGTTTCCACATTTCCATGTTATAATAATCATGCTATATCATACCAATATGTACATTTTCCCTTATTCTCCATTGATATGCCTATTTCCTAACATGTACTATATTCTTCATTTTATTATTTGATTAATCCATTACTGGGCTTTATATCTCACCATTTTATTATGCATGTCCTCAGGTTATCCCATGTAATGCTAAGTATGAAGGAATGTGTGTGGTCATGTAAAAGAAGTTTTCAATAAAGATGATGTGTTTTATGGTATAAGTTGTTATTTAATGTTCCTAAGACCCAAATACACTAGACCTCTCTATCTTCTTTGTTTTATCAAGTGAAGGTTTTATGTAATAAATTATTATTATGTGTGAAATAAAGAGTAGGTTTGTTATAGTTTGTATCACAGGATAGGTTTAGTAATTTTTGGGATTAGGATTAGAAAACATTAGAGAAAGCCTTAGAGATAAGACTATGAATAATGAAAACATACCTAGATTTTTGTGAGTATTTAGTAAGTGATATATCAGTCAAATACATCCCTATCTAGATACGATCAGGTAGAGGCGGCTCTGGAACAAATATATCCTATGATCAAAACCCGAAAACATCACTTTGAGCTAGACTCGAACAGGAATTGGTGCACAACAACAGGCCATGGTGCACTCTTGGTTACAACACACCTGGGAGATATACTTTGGTAAATTAGTAACTGTATCACAAACCATTATTAAGGGAATAAAAAAATTACCCTAAGAATATATGTTGGGAATTAAATCATGGATAACCTATATTGAAGCCTATAAATTCATAAGTTAAGGAAATAAAAGTAATTAATAAGTCATATTATTTTGTTATTTGGAATATAATGTATGTGTTACCCCTAAATTTCCTTTTATTCCATCCAATGGCAGGTAATAAGAGGACCTGGGCTAACAACTGATACAAATATCAATGTGATGATAGTTTTAATGAGATGCCCAATCCAATTGGAGCGGGAATCACACATGTTTTCACAATACTCTCCCAGTTAACTCATGTTTTGAATAGAAACGTTTTTCAAGAAGAACATTCAACCCCCCCCCCAAATAAAGAACATTTCACAATTGAGAACTTCATGAGACAAAGGTCTCCTACTTTTAATGGATCATCTGATCCTTCAATCATCGAACAATGGAAAAACTCTATTGAAAAGATCATATTCGTCCTTCAATGTTCCAAAAAATAGAAGTTTCTTCTATTTTATTATTATATGGAGAGTAAATCTGATCAATGGTGGTCATTAATCAAAAATATTAAGCCTGAGGAGGAGATTGGGGCATTGGAATGGAAGTATTTCTGGAAGATGTTTTTTGATAAATATTTTCTGTGCACCATCTGACTTAAGATGGAAAGTAATTTTCTTTCCCTCAAGAAAAAAGATGAAAAATCTATTGGAGCATATGAGGAAAACTTCACAAGGATTTAATGGTATTACTTCGACTTTATCATTACCCATGAATGAAAGTTTTACTGCTTCTTTTTTGTGATAAAAAATAGCCTATGGAAATCCATGGTGATCCATCACATCGATAACTATGAGGAAATTGTCTGATGTTCCCTCAAAGTAGAAATAGAGATCATAGAATCGTAAGGGTATCATGGGGATAAGAATTGTATGGTGGAATTCAATTATGCCAGTCTGATGGATAAATATAATGCTGCTATGAAAATATAGCACCCCACTTTCTAAAGGTGCAAAAAGAGGCTCCCTGGAAATTGCATGAATGAGACCAGGAAATGCTTTAGGTGTGGAATAGAAGGGCACATAGCTATTAACTACCGAAAAGAGAAACATGCGGCTACAACAAAGGAGAGGAATTCTCCATTCGACCCTCAATGCTTTGTTCATTGCTTCAACTTCAAAGAACCGGGGCACTTTTCAAACCATTTCTCCTAAGACAAGGGTTTTCGGAGGAAACCAACAACCTCCAAGGAAGAATGGGCGAGGTTTTTCCATCACTACCACCGAAGTTAACCCTGAAAAAAAAAGTGGTTAGAGGTAAGCTAGTTGTTTATTAAAGAATAGTGAATGTACTTTTTGATTATGTATCTACACATTCTTTTATATCTTGAATGTTTAGTAGAACAATCCCAACACCACCACAATTCATGGAAGTAAAGATTCTGGAGAGTATGGAAAGTGGGGAAATCATTGAAAACCATGAGTATAACTCCTCCCCTATCACAATTTGTGGACTGAACTTCCCCAAAAAACCTCATCATACTCCCTCTAGTGTAATTTGTTGCAATTATTGGTATGTATTGGCTTTCCAAATATATATAAAACATAAATTGATGTGAGAGGTAAACCACTCTCCATATGGTGAATCAACCCCAGATTCTGTACAAGTTCAAGGAGGATGATGAATCTTCCTTAGCACCACCATCTCAAGTGGGGATATTAATTCCCTATGAGCATGCGTATATAGATCTTATGATTGAGTCCAAGGAAGGAACCATCCTTCAATACATGCCGATTGTGATGGAATTCGCTGAAGTGTTTCCTAAGAAATTTCCTGGTCTTCCTCCTAGAAGAGATGTTGAATTTTCAATTGATCTTATACCTGGGTAATTCCAAATATCAAAGACCCCATATAGAATGGTTGTTGTAGAGCTTTATGAGTTGAAGAAACAACTACAATAGAATCTTGATATAGGGTTAATACACCCAAGTGATTAACCATGGGGTGTACTAGTCATCTTCGTCAAGAAGTACGGTGGGTCAATGCACCTTTGCATTGATTATCATGAGCTCAAAAGAATCACGATAAAGAACAAGTATCCTCTTCCAAGAATTAATGACTTGTTTGATCAACTACAAGGAGCATGATACTTCTCCAAGGTGGATTTTCAATCAGGATATTACCATGTAAGGGTAAAGAAGGAGGATATCCCCAAGACTACTTTTGGTACAAGGTATGGGCACTATGAATTCATAGTAATGCCTTTTGGACTCACTAATTCTCCAATAATATTCATGGACTTGTTGAATAGAGTCTTTAGATATTACCTCAACAAATTTTTGGTAGTATTTATAGATGATATTCTAATATACTCCAAAACCAAAGAGGATCATGATGAGATTCTAGGAACTATACTATAGACCTTGTGAAATTAAAAGTTCTATGCAATGTATAGAAAGTATGAGTTCTGGTTGAGGGAGGTCTCATTCTTGGGTCATGTCATCACAAGCAATAGGATTTTTGTGGATCCAACCAAGATAGTTGCAATTGTGGTATGTACAAGGCAACATCGGTAATAGATATTCGTATCTTCCTAGGGTTAGCTGGATATTATCGTCGATTTGTGATAAATTTCTCACGATTTCCAAACCCTCTTACCAAGAAATCTCAGAATGGAGTCATGTTTTCTTGGAGTGATTAATGCGAAGAAAGATTAAGGGAGTTGAAAAGGATTCTTAACACTATGCTTGTGCTCACAGTACCCATAAGTGGATAACTTTTTTGTGGTATTTAGTGATGCTTCGAAGAAGGGATTGGGTTGTGTGTTGATTAAAAATGAAAAATTTGTTGCCTATGCTTCAAGTAAATTGAATGTTCATGAGAAAACATATCCCACACATGATTTGGAGTTGGTTGTAGTAATTTTCACATTTAAAATTTGTTGGTATTACCTCTATGGGGAGAAGTGTGAAATATATATTGATCACAACAGCCTCAAGTATTTATTCACAAAGAAATAGTTGAATAGGTGACAAAGAAGACGGTTAGATCTGATCAATGACTATGAATGCTCAATACATTACCCCCCCCAAGGAAATCTAATAAGGTGGTGGATGATTTAAGTATAAAGGAACCAGCAATTTAATCATTAATAAGAATTGAAAAGGATCTAATATTCTTAAATTCGATGATGATGGACACAGGAATCAAAAGGAATGGAACATCAACAATCCTTTCACAAATGATTTCTCAACAATCTCTTTGGGAAAGGTTAAAGTATGATCTAAAGGATGGTGTGGGAATTCATATTAAAGTAGAAGCTATTAGAAATGGTAAATCATTGTAGTCTAATTTTAATGAAGAAGGAATTGTGAGATTTGGTTTAAGAAAATGTGTTCCATCAAATCTAGAGTTAAGAAATAACTTTTGGATGATGCACATAGTTAAAATTTCTCCATTCATCCAGGAAACACAAATATTAATCGTGATCTCTAAGAGAATTATTGGTGGGATAACATAAATAAGGATATCACTAAGTATACATCAATGTGACTAGTATATCAAAAAGTGAAGGCTGAGAGGAATAATTCTAAGGGGATGATGAAACCATTACCCATAACAGTATTAAAATGGGAGAAACTCACCATGGAATTTGTCATTGGACTTCCGAAGACCTCCAAAGGAAACAATACTATCTAGGTTGTTTTGGATTATCTTACAAATACTGCACACTTCATTGAAATTAAGGAGGATTTCTCATTGAATCATCTAGAACAGATATATATCAGAGAAGTGGTATGGTTAAATGGGGTACCACTATCTATTGTATTTGATCGAGATCCAAGAATCACCTATATGTTCTGGAAGAGTCTCCCACATGCTCTGAACACTGAGTTGAACTTTAGTGCGGCTTATCATCCTCAAACTGATGTCCAATCTGAGAAGACTATCAAAACACTTGAGGAAATGTTGAGATCATGCTCAATGGACTTCAAAGGAGGATGTTATCAGCATCTTCCTCTAGTTGAGTTATATTACAACAATAGTTTCCATTCAAGCATCCAAGTGTCTTCTTATGAAGACCTTTATGGGAAGCGGTGCAGGACACCAAAATTTTGGGAAGAAGTTGTGGCGAAGAAGCTCCTTGGTCCAAAAATGGTCAAAGAAATGGTGGAAAAGGTTAATATCATCCAGCATCACATTAAAGATACTCATAGTTGAAAAAATAGATATGTTTATAATCATTGACGATGCATACAGTTTGATGTCTAAGACATGTTATTCCTCCACACATCACTGTGGAAGAGAGTTATGAGATTTCGTAAGAAGGGAAATCTTAGTCCAAGGTACATCATCCTTTTTGAGATCATTGATCGCATTGGAGTAGTGGCCTATTGACTAGAACTCCCACCAAACCAATCTCAAGTACATGATGTATTTCACGTATCACTATTGAGGATGTATATACTTGACCCATTGCATGTACTCAATCCAAAGGTGGTACCAACGAAGAATGGACTCTCCTATGAAGAGAATCCATTGAAGATATTAGATCATAGGGAAAAAGTTCTACGAAATAAGACAATGCCCCTCAAAAAGGTTTTGTGGAGAAACCAGATGTTTGAAGAATCTATGTGGGAATCGGAGAAAGAGATGAAGCAGAGTTAGCTATATATATTTTAGTATGCGAAAAGGAAATTTCGAGAGTGAAATTTCTTAAGGGGGGAAGATTGTAATGACCCAAACCTTTATTAATATAAATTTATATTTATCTTATTAAATGTATTATTATGTAAAATGGTTATATAACATATGCAATTATTTATTTTTAGGTTTTTGGATTTCAAAATACTGTTAATAATTTTTACCATTTCTAATATATCTATTGAATAGTAAGCACATGATTAGTATAAATATGGTATTTTAACAAATCCAATTTACTCATACAAATGATGTGATGGCCTCATCTAGTATAATTATTTGTACGAAGCCCATTTTTCAAATCTTGAAAAGGAGGTGGCATCATTGGGCTTCACTCTTGGAAAATCCCAATCCGACCTTCAACACGTTAATCTCGAACAGAACCACCTACGTGAAAAGTGGAAGTTGATAAAGATTACCACTCGAGAGATGTTATCTGACCCACCCCAAGAGTCCGTGACCATCACACACCATACCCTTAGGTATTATATAGATTTTATAAGTTATTTTGTAACAAGACCTTAGATCTATGATTATGTGAATTATTTTGGTATATAATAAAGAATATACATTCATTTTATTATTGTTACTTTGTAAATAATTTTTAAATCCCAAATAGTATTTTTAGTGAATATTCAATTAAGAAATATATTTTGATGAATTAATGGAATTTTGAATTAAATAATAATTTAATAAAACATTATTAATAAATTTGTTTTTATTAAATATAAATTATCGTATAATTTTTATTAATACAGTTGTAATTTTTATTAAGGTTTGAAAGCTGTTTTTTGTCAAAACCCTTGAATTTTTTATAAATGTTAGATTTTATTTTAAAAGTAAAAATTCACATATTTATAAAATTATTTACATAAAATGAATATTATTTTTTGAATCATGATGTCTAAATAATCCAATGGTGAATTTTTCATAATTTTATGAGACAATTGAATTTTTTGGTAAAAATTAAATACCATATAATTATATAATGTGTTTTATGACATCATAATGACGCAATAGTGATGTAATAAAATAATATAAAAGGGATTTTTGGCCAATATATGTTTTCCATTAAAATAATGTGATTTTAGGTTTGTTTTATTTATTTTACAAAGCCTTAGTTGACCCTCCATGACATATAAAACATTTTGTCATTTTAAAATGATTTCCTTGAGAGCGTGACTCACATCCACATAAGCAAGCCTAATATTTTAAAAAGTTAGGCCATTGGAATTATAAAATAGTGTTTTCCACTCCACTTTGAAAAAACCATGGGCCAAAATCATGGTTTGGTTTGTGGTTTTGATTAGCTTAATGTGTGGTGGCCAAAACCCAAATAATTAAGAATTCCCTCTCTTTTCCTACATAAAACCAAACAAACTCCCACATACTCTTTAGTAAAAGCCTTTGGAGCTTGGAAAACCACTTCTATTCTCTATAAAGAATCTTCCAAAGGTGCTCCATGATCCCAAGAAGCCTCTCTCAATCCTCTCCCAGGCCATTGGGATCACACTTCTAAGTAAGGGATTTCTTCCATTCTCATTTTTGTCCAAATTTCATTATGTTGTTTTACCAATATGTTTTCAATTAAAAATATTGGGATATGATTTTTAACCTCCCCCATACTGCCCTAATTATTTTTTAATGATTATATACCCATTTATCTCTCATTAATTCCTCTCAAGTACACATGTTACCAAGATGAAATTCCGTAAGGGATTTCTCTGTCCTCATTTACATTCAAACAATTCTTTTATATTGTGAATATAAATTCGATTAAATATGTTGGGTCATGTATATATATAATACAATTATTATAAATTTCATATAAATATTTTAAGACACCCCTTTATCTCTCATCATCCATTTTTACGAATTCTTATGTCACGTCGTTATGCTACCAAAATAGCACCGCAATTTTCCAAGCCAAAGTCATTGTGTAGCGAATACCATTCCCAATTATATATAAAGGTTATTCAATTTTTTTCAAATTTGAATATTGATTATTGAGTTTCATGTATGAATTTCACAATAATTTATTATGGAATAAATGATGATATTTAATGAATCCATGTTATATGATCCATGTGGAACACTTATGCATGAAATGAAATGATTGATAAAGGTGTGTCCTGATAACACTCTAATGCATTGGGTAAAGATGATTATCATGATACATCAAGTGAAATGAGGGCTTACTAATGATAATTCAAGTACAATGAGGGTTTACTCATGCTCCATGTGAAATTATCCTTGTCTCATTCTAACACCATGTTAATTGTTGTTGCCACGTTTTCATGTTATGATAATCATTCTATATCATGCCATTGTGTTCATGTTTCTCTTATGCTCCATTGATATGCCTATTTCCTAACATGTATTGTATTCTTCATTTTATTTCTTTTTTCACTCCCTTACTGGGATTTATATATCACCCTTTTCTTATGCATTTCCTCAGGTTACCCCATGCAATGCTAAGTACAAAGGAATGTGTGTGGTCATGTAAAATACTTTTTCAATAATGATGTTGGTTTTTATGTTCTAAGTTGTTATGTAACGTTCCTAAGACACAAAGACACTAGACCTATAGATATTCTATGTTGTCTCAAGTAAAGGTTTTATGTAGTAAATTATCATTAAGTGTTAAATAAAGAGAAGGGTTGTTATATTTCAGAAAGGAGAGATATAAGCATTGTAACTTCTTTAATGATGTAAATGACCCCATGGGGTATTCATTGGATATCAAGAACATCATTTCAATGAATTATATAAAGTTAAAGTTTTTGAAATATCATGAATTCCATGTTTTGATGAAAGAACTAATTCATGTAGCTTTATGTTACATTATTTCCAAGAATTTACATCACACATTAACCAAGATATATTTATTTTTCAAAGTTATAAACAACAAAGTTATAGAACCAAAAAATTTCCAACTACCGGAAAGGAAATTTTCATCATATTATGAGAATGAAAAAAAAACCCTGTCAACATTCCTTGATATGATGGTTCACTTGATGGTTCACTTAATGAGAGATATTCGACTATGTGTTCTGGTACACTATAGATGGATGTACCCCGTTGAATGGTATATAGATATTTTGAAAGGGTATTTCAAAAATTAAAGTCGGACAAAATGTTGTATTGTGGGGTGATGTATTGTTAATGAATCTATTTAATTCTATTCCAAATACATATCTAGTGTGGGAGGAATTGGTATAACAAAATATAATCACATTGGGTGTCTTGTGGGTGAATGAATTTTTGAAAGAGATATTGTCACAATCAATATTACAGATTGGGAGTAGGACTAACCTTACATTTTTCATAATAGATTAGTGGTTTCCCCATATGTTGAAAACCATAAATAAATTCTTAGGCATTTTAATCCATGAAGGTATGAAATTTGGATATCAAATACACATAATAAATAGATTATAGGATGCTTTCAAGACCATCTTATTAAGGATTTAGATGAAAATATGGAATCAATTTCATAATGAATTATATGGATAGTCATAGGAACAAGTGTGTATATATTATATTACAATGGTTACTTAATTAATGGTTAATCATTCAATAAAAATGAACATTATGAAGTAAGTACCATGAAAAATAATGGAGTTACACTAGTTTCTAAAGAGATGCATGTTTCTAATACTAAGGATAAAAATCCAATTTATTCTAATATGTTATATTTTTTTCATCCTCAAACATATATAGAAGATGGATTATACAACATTACAAGTGAAAATTTTGAAATGAATGTGGGTTAATAACATAATTGATTTTAAAATAGATGGATTAGGATTTGTGGAAGTAGATTTCCATAAGGAAGGGTATAAAGAAGATTTGTTTATAATGACATCACAAGTAGTAAGAACTATTTTATGTTCTAGATCCCACAAACTGAAAGTGTTCAATTATTTTGTAATCAACCAAAACCACAAAAGATTCAGATGAAAATTCAATGGAGAATGACCCTTTCAATGGGATGTCACATTCATTTCATAGTGTTCCCAATATAGAAGGGGTTTTAATGTTATATGATGCTAAAATGAAAGGATCTGGATACTCGATAGAGGGGTAAAATCTATTAAGCCATTAGAAATAGTGTTCAATAACTAGGTTATGTTTTTTAATAATATACATTGTTTTACCTCATGTTTCTATCTTTTCATTGCTGCATTTAGGTAATCTAAATTAAATGTTAAATAAATTCTATCTAAAATGAATATTAAACATGCATATGCGCTCAATCCTAATGAACAATAGGTTTCTCAACTTGCTGATACTCCCAGTGTAGAGCAACAAGAGGTTTCTCAACTGGTTGATACTCCCAGTATATAGGAACAATGACCTTCTTCACATTCTGATTCTACCAATATAGAGGATGAACATATTTTTGATGTTGATTCTGAACAAATGGTAAGAGATGAAGAACTAATGTTGTAGAAAAAATAGGAGCGTCGTAGTGTGATGGTGATAAAAAATTATTAAGTAGAAAATAAAAGGCTTCAAATATGAGATTGGGTGGAATGTGATTGGCCAACATGATTACCCAAACAAGGCCATGATCTGTAGTTACATTGGGCTAATCACTTTTCAACACATTCCAATTGATGTATATTTGTGGCACCATGTCATTCTCATGCTTAATACACAGATTTAGGAAGATATTATGGTGACATTATTATATCCATTCTTTATTTTATTAAAAAAAATGAAACAGTGACTTTATCTTCCTCATCCCTTATAGAGTTCATTTATTGTAGATGAATCCCACAATAAATATGTAATAATTCTTTCGAGAAGTATTCAAAGAAGATTTCAAACAATTCTAATGGGAGTTTTTCTCAATTTTGATGAAGGGAAAAGATACTAGAACCCCCTGATTATGTATACACACTTAATAATCCATTAAATGTGAGATGTGTTTTGTCACGAACCGAATCTGGTCACCGCCAAAACCGGGATCAAACCCAGCCTGTGACATGACCCGAAGGGCATTCCCTATCCCCACGGGCTGGCACAAGTGCCCGGGTATCATTAATTTAGGTTTGGGAACGATTTACCTGAGTATGAAAGCATAAAACATTAAAAACAATCCATAATATAAATCTGAAATTTTTTCAGCCAAACAAGAGTTAAGTAAAAACCAGAAATGAGTACATTGGTTTAAAGATAATACAAGTGGTCCAAATAAAAATAATTATAGAATCAATACAACCCCAAGGACTCCACACGACCAGGGGTCATTGCCCCCAAGCTATCTCCACAACTCCGGACCAAGGATGGGAACTAACACGATGAACCGCCATCACCCTTAGCATTTCCTTTACCTGAATCAAACATAACCAAGAATAATTACACCCAAGGGGTGTAAGTAGGGTGTGATCCTAAGCCCAATAGTATATCACCAAATTATTCCAAAGAGTAAGAAATACAATGTGAAAAAGCAAGCCGTTTTCAAACGCAAGGAAAAGTAGTGTTAAAATTTCAAGAAACAAAACCTCTAATTGAAAATAGTTTTCAATCCAAAATTTTCAGAATATTAACACATTAAAATAGAAATGTTTGATACTTTAATTTACTTCCAAACACACCCTAAGACATGGGTATATACTACAAATTCAATGAGCAACAACATTGGGAACACCCCTAGGCACTAGGTTGTCTTGGGCCCTATGTACCTCGTACCTCGGTGTAAAGTAACCATAGAAAAATCATTTCTCGTGCACGAGCCACTAGTAGAGAACATACCCATAACCTAGTGGTCCCCAATAATCATCCACATAGTTTAGTTAGAGTTGTATTTATCCAAATGCTAAGTGAAACAGGGACAAAACCCATCCGGTCCACTAGCCGTACTAGTACAAATCCGCCCCACCTAGGTACCCGGGCTTCCCCTTTTTTGCTCAATCAATTCCAGCATGCATCATAAATAAATTTTCATATAAAACACTATTACTGGTCAAACACAACCAATACAGTAGCTATCACATTTTATACCACTTAAAACATGCAACAAAACACTTAGATTTTTCATAAAACAATTCCTCAAAATCTCGTAGTCTTTTGGACACAAAACTCCTTATAGACCTCACTTTCATACTATGTGCACATATTTAAGCTTCCAAAACATAAAAGGAATCCTACTACATTTCAGTGAAAACACAAAATCATTTTTAGGGCAACCCCATATGGTTCAAGAAACGACATCATTGCAATGTCTCCATTTTTACACAACACAACTCTTAGAATTTCATGTGGTTCACAAACACCATTAAAACCAGATTTTTCATTAACAAACACAAGGTACAATCATTAAAAACAGTATTTTTATCCCTATTATAGTTCAATAAAATCAACTAGTTACTTTTAGGGTAGCCCCAATTAAACTAATAAAACATTTCTATGAAAAACCCACAATTTCACATGAAATTGGACATTAGGATTCATTTTAAATACAAATACCACTAAAACTATATTTTTTCAGAAACAATAAAGTTTAATATTCATGAAAATACCATAAAAACATTAGTTAATTCACAAAGATTTCATACAAAATGGAATCACCTACCAAAACCAAGGAAACCCTTGAATCCTTTGTGTGAAAACTCAAACGCACCACCGCCGCACCTCGAGGAAGGTAAACCAGACCTAAAAACAGAATTTCAGACCATAAAACATGATATAAAACCTTAATTTTTAAACCCTACTTCCTGGACAAAAGGAACCTCAATTATAATGAAAGAAACCCTAAGTAAATTGGATGTAACCCTAAACAAATTGAAAGAAGAAATGAAGAGAACAATATACTTAAAATATCTTGGAGAAATCTCCCCCCAAAATACCAGTACCTGATTTCAAAAATACTCAAAACTTCAAGGGAGGTTCTAACAAGAATAGGTAGATCATTTAGTAATTTGAATGGGGGAAAATATTAAGAATCGAAGGAGTTATGAAGGAAACAAATTACCTTTATAAATATGCCCGAAATTTGAGTTCTTCAGAATTTTCGACCTAAATCGCGATACAAATGAGATGAAAAGAGGGTAGTAGGATATTGGACGCGCTTCTGGGTTCAAGGGGCGTGTTTGGGGCTTGGAATCACCGACAAAGCCTTAAATATTAATAAGTTATTAATTAATCAAAATTTATTTTTAAAACAGGAATTTGGCTTTCGGGCAGGCCCAATCCCTTAAATAAAACCCATATACACCTTGGTTATGGATTTCAAAAGGATCCAAATTTTAATTTTGGTGTTAATATATCAGAGGAGGACATTTAGGAGTTGAAATGAGTGAAAAATATTAAAAAATGAATAAGTTATAAAAGAAACAAAATTTATTTTTAAATCTGGAATTGGGCTCACAGTTTGGCCCAATTCATGAAAACTCACCTATTCTCCATAAAAACTTTGGAAACCCCCCCAAAAAAAGCATTAATGGAAATTAAAAGAAAAATAAATTTAAAATAAGCTATGTATGTGACAATTCCCCCCACCATGAAAACTTTCCGCCCCGGAAAGTCACAGTAAGGCCAAATCAACAACCAAACTCAACTGAGAAACCAAGAGGTACTCTCTTGCCAGGTTTCTCCCCCAAAGGCCATAACACCTCTAGTGATCAATGAAGGAAGGAATACTCTCACAGCCAAAACATACACCACTTTTCTGAAATTATTAAGCACATTCATTCTTTATCCCAAATGAAAACTCCTCAAACACAATCAGAACAATACTCAATCAATTTACCCAAATAAACAACAACATCGAACAAGGTTACACTTGCCCTACTATAACTAAACCATTGGTCACTCTACAATATCAATGATTACCAAAGTAAGATGTAGGCATTTAGATATCTCCAAATGATAATACCTACTTCCCATACAAAACCAAGGAAAAATATGAGTTACTCGTATAAAGATACACAAATGGGATCCCCACCATAAGAGACATCTTAAATTTTTTTTTCCGAGACAGAATCAAGACACTAATAGGGGGAGGCCCAAACAGACTCCCTAGTACAAGGGGTATACATAAATTAGAAATTTACAAAATAATATACATGATACCCACAGTGGGTCTTCCCACCACAAAAAAACAACCATCTTAACTGACCAGCATGGGCCGACACAGAAAGACCCATTTTTTTAAGATTTGGGAAGGGTGGAGGGTCAGTCTGCACGGTTTGGGAAACCGTGCACTAACTATGCTGATCATTCTTTCCACGGGGATTCCTAGCACACAGTCACTACTAATCATGCACAAAATTTGAACTCAAACTTTCTATCCAAATTTCCAACCATTCTCCAATGACTCAATGGAAACCAACGTGGGAGGGAAATACATTAGGCGATGACATGGGTACAAGGCCCTCTACCTATTTCCACCGAACGAGAACGATAGAAGAAAGATGATGAAACCATAGGTTTAAACACTTTCTATCTTTCACACTGAGGATATGAAATTGTACAAGGGTTTAAACAACACTAGTGTTTCCCCTGACTAAGCGCCGGCTTCTCTCCGGGACCTATGGCTGGAGCTCAAAATATTGAAGCATCTTCGGCCACGTAGTTAGGCTGTTGAAACACCTATGTGGAACTTCTTCTTTCGGTGCCACAAACAACTACACCGCACACCCCGATGGGTTTATCAAGACATAACACACTCCATAACCCACTTTACCAAAACCAGAAATTTCATTGAAACAAGGGATCAAAAGATGCACACACATCCCACCTTGTTGACATGAGTCATATCATTTAGTCATTTAACCCTTTATCATTTGGGTATGTTACAATAACCCCCCCCCCCCTTTAGAGCACAACACCCTCGTTCTAAGCCCTACATCTCAACCTAGGCAGTGCACCACTCACTTAAGGCTGGGTTCCTGCTCTGATACCAAATGTGACAACCGGGTCCCGGTGACAGCACAACCACCCCGCCTTAACATGGTCGTTGGGTCTTGGCCAACTTGGTACCCTCGGTTGCCCCACAGACACATGGGGCCCACCCCAGGGTCCACCCACATGCTTGAACGGGTCATCTGACTAATGACAGTCCCCACAGGCCAACACTTGTCCTTTCCAGTGTGCTTTGTCCTCACTCACACACACCCTGAGAAACTTCCCAGAAGGTCCCCCATCCTGATCACTACTCGAGGCCAAGCACGCTTAATTGTGGAGTTCTAATCAGACAGGCTCCCGAAAAGGAAGGTGCGCCTTGTTTCTTTGGGTGAGAAGCAACAGAATGGAAAGACACGTATAAACACCATCCTTTAAAATAGAGGATTTGATGTTTTTCCCAAGGGAGACATAATCCCAACATAACATAGAACCTTATAGGATTGTGTGACCTTCACCTTTATGGTCAAAAGAGCACACAACATCACAATGTGTCACCTAACATGACCCTTGTGATTGATAGAAAAAATACATGGAACGGGACCATATTCAAAGTCCCTAAACAACAGATAAGTCCAAAAAGTGGACACAATATCCTATCATGACCGAAATCTCTAAATTGGTGGTTTAATAATAACTCTTTCTTCAAAGAAACTATAAAGAACCCAGAGGCCCTCTTAGACACCATCAAGACACTCATCCGTACTAACATCGAAAGAACACTCCCACCTTTGATGAATCAAGAAACTTAAGAAACTAAGGTCTCTTTCAACCTTCCACAAGAACTATCCCACAACAAGAGGATCCAAAAATCAGCGAAATGAATGGGTGTAGACTCAATAAAAAAATTTCGATAAAATATTCTTTATATTGATCAACTGGAGGATTTTCCAATGGCGAAACAAAACGGGCTGCACTTCAGTTGTGCATTAACCCTTAATGGGGGCGTACCTTATCCAATGAGAGAACCCAAGGACCCAACCAAGCTAGTCCATTGGTCAAAACATGCCACAAACCAGATCCAAACACATGAAGGGAACCACCATAAAGGCATCCCAAAAAAATCAAAAGAGACCACTAACCATCCCTGCAACACATCTTACCGACCAAACACAAACTCAAAACACAGTTCAAACAGAAGGGGTTCTTGAACTCAAAACATCCCACAACATCAACATTTTCAAAAACCCATAATACAAACCATACCAAACTATTCATCAAGACATCATGTTTTTCTTTAAAACCAATTCTTTGAAAACAAACGGTTTAGCAGTAAGCGTATCCACCAATGGTACCCCATGGGCCTCACACATGCATGTTTTTGTGCACACCGGGCACCCTCCTCATATCCATCCCAGCACTCATCCAGTCATGCCATCAACCATCCATCATCCCATATAACCCCATGCATGTGGTCACTCATGGAAATACCAAAGGGTAAAAAAACATCCTTCCACTTTTCAAAAACAAAATGGTCAACCAACCCAACCTTTTTCTCAAAACTGCTAACAATGAGATCAAAATCCCAATTCACATCTTACAAAACATTTCATAAGGACACAACCATTTAGATAAGAATCCATAATTCAATAAAAACACATATTCATTCCTTTCACAATCATTCCAAAACATTTCAACCCATTTCAAAACACTTCTAATTTCATAAAAAACACCATTTCATAAATCTCCATTTAATTAAGAACTCAACTCTTCTCATTTCAAGACAAGGTTCTAAAAGTTCATATTTTTTTATTCAGTAGTCACCAAACCCAAAATCCATCTTCAACCCCCACACAAAAATTCTAGAATACTTAATTTAATCCAAAACACTTTTGAAAACAAACTTCAATATGGTTTCATCTTTCAAAAAAGGTGTAAGAATACTATTTTACATTTTAAAAAAATTCTAAAAATTCAGTTCCACCATTTCATAAATCAAAACATTCTATATTTATTTTAAAATCATTTCACAAAAACTTTACACTTCTTAAAACCAAGTCAGTTTAAAACCAATGTTCCAAGATTTCAAAACTAAAGAACACAAGACAATTCGAGAGGAAACTAGTTTCAGTGGGTAACTTGGACATATGGTTGGCGGCCATATTCCAATCACATCCCTATCACAGAGAGTGTTCTAGGGAATATCCCCAGCTCCACATGGCTTGCCAGGCCCTGTGAGCTTACTGAGACCATTAACCAAACTCTCTTTTCATTTCCCCTAATCATCATCAGACCAATAAAACCAAAAGACATAGATAAATACATACTTCCCATGGTTACTTGAATCCCTTCATGAGGTGTGCTGTCCAGGCACACTACCCATGACTGAAATTTCAAGTCCCAAAAAAAATCCTAGCTCCAAACTATGTTGACTCTTCCCCAAATAACATGACCCAAGGAGAGAACCTCCTCTGATACCATTTTGTCACGAACCAAATCTGGTCACCGCCAAAACCGGCACCAAATCCAGCCTGTGACATGACCCGAAGGGCGTTCTCTATCCCCACGGGCTGGCATAAGTGCCCGGGTATCATTAATTTAGGTTTGGGAACGATTTACCCGAGTATGAAATCATAAAACATTAAAAACAATCCATAATATAAATCTGAAATTTTTTGAGCCAAACAAGAGTTAAGTAAAAACCAGAAATGAGTACATTGGTTTAAAGATAATACAAGTGGTCCAAATAAAAATAATTATAGCATCAATACATCCCCAAGGACTCCACATGAACAGGGGTCACTGCCCCCACGCTATCTCCACAACTCCACACCAAGGATGGGAACTAACACGATGAACCGCCATCATCCTTAGCATTTCCTTTACCTGAATCAAACAGAACCATGTCTACTTACACCCAAGGGGTGTATGTAGGGTGTGAGCCTAAGCCCAGAATGATACCACCAAATGATTCCATAGAGTAAGAAATACAATGTGAAAAAGCAAGCAGTTTTCAAACGCAAGGAAAAGTAGTGTTAAAATTTCAAGAAATGAAACCTCTAATTGAAAATATTTTTCAATCCAAAATTTTCAGAATATTAACACATTAAAATAGAAATGTTAGATACTTTAATTTACTTCCAAACACACCCTAAGACATGGGTATATACTACAAATCCAATGATCAACAACATTGGGAACACCCCTAGGCACTAGGTTGTCTTGGGCCCAATGTACCTCGTACCTCGGTGTAAAGTAACCATAGAAAAATCATTTCTCGTGCACGAGCCACTAGTAGAGAACATACCCATAACCTAGTGGTCCCCAATAATCATCCACATAGTTTAGTTAGATTTGTCGTTATCCAAATTCTAAGTGAAACAGGGACAAAACCTATCTGGTCCACTAGCCGTACTAGTACAAATCCGCCCCACCTAGGAACCCGGACTTCCCCTTTTGTGCTCAATCAATTCCAGCATGCATCATAAATAAATTTTCATATAAAACACTATTAATGTTCAAACACAACCAATACAGTAGCTATCACATTTTATACCACTTAAAACATGCAACAAAACACTTAGATTTTTCATAAAACAATTCCTCAAAATCTCGTAGTGTTTCGGAAACAAAACTCATTATAGACCTCACATTCATACTATGTGCACATATTTAAGCTTCCAAAACATAAAAGGAATCCTACTACATTTCAGTGAAAACACAAAATCATTTTTAGGGCAACCCCATATGGTTCAAGAAATGACATCATTGCAAAGTCTCCATTTTTACACAACACAACTCTTAGAATTTCATGTGGTTCACAAACACCATTAAAACCAGATTTTCTAGTAACAAACACAAGGTACAATCATTAAAAACAGTATTTTTATCCCTATTATAGTTCAATAAAATCAACTAGTTACTTTTAGGGTATCCCCAATTAAACTAATAAAACATTTCTATGAAAAACCCACAATTTCACATGAAATTGGACTTTAGGATTCATTTTAAATACAAATACCACTAAAACTATATTTTTCAGAAATAATAAAATTGAATAAGCATTAAAATACCATAAAAACATTAGCCAATTCACAAAGATTTCATACAAAATGGAATCACCTACCAAAACCAAGGAAACCCTTGAATCCTTTGTGCGAAAACTCAAACGCACCACCGCCGCACCTCAAGGAAGGTAAACCAGACCTAAAACCAGAATTTCAGACCATAAAACATGATATAAAACCTTAATTTTTAAACCCTACTTCCTGTACATAAGGAACCTCAATTATAATGGAAGAAAACCTAAGTAAATTGGATGTAACCCTAAACAAATTGAAAGAAGAAATGAGGAGAACAATATACTTAAAATATCTTGGAGAAATCTCCCCCCAAAATACCAGTACCTGATTTCAAAAATACTCAAACCGTCAAGGGAGGTTCTAACAAGAATAGGTAGATCATTTATGAATTTTAATGGGGGGAAAAGATTAAGAATCGAAGGAGTTATGAAGGAAACAAATTACCTTTATAAATCTGCCCGAAATTTGAGTTCTTCAGAATTTTCGACCTAAATCGCGATACAAATGATATGAAAAGAGGGTAGTAGGATATTGGATGCACTTCTGGGTTCAAGGGGCGTGTTTGGGGCTTGGAATCACCGAACAAGACTTAAAGATGAATAAGTTATTAATTAATCAAAATTTATTTTTAAAACAGGAATTTGGATTTTGGGCAGGCCCAATCCCTTAAATAAAACCCATATACACCTTGGTTATGGATTTCAAAAGGCTCCAAATTTTAATTTTGGTGTTAATATATCAGAGGAGGACATTTATGAGTTGGAATGAGTGAAACATATTAAAAAATGAATAAGTTATAAAAGAAACAAAATTTATTTTTAAATCTGGAATTGGGCTCACGGTTTGGCCCAATTCATGAAAACTCAACTATTCTCCATAAAAACTTTGGAAACCCCCCCAAACAAAGCATTAATGGAAATTAAAAGAAAAATAAATTTAAAATAAGCTATGTATGTGATATGTTTACTGTACATCGTGCGAATATGTATTTTCAGGTACATTTTTTATGGTAATACATTGTTTACAAATATGTGTAATAATCACATTGATTGAGAATTTTCTATTTATGAAATAGAAATTGAGTTCTGAAAGTAATTAATGGTAAGAAAAACCAACATAACCCAATCAAAATAAAGGATGTGGTATGATTCACTTGAAAAAAATTGGTACATATTTTAAATCTACCAATATACTTTTATGTAACATGAAAAGAAAATATAATTATGTTCCACTATTTATATTAAGATTAATGAATCCAAATTCAAAGACACTTTAATACCACATCAAGTAATATGGAAGGAGGAACATGTAAAGAAATATGGGATACTAATAGATGAAAATAGACAATGATTGTGGGAAACATGTGTAAGTATGAAATAATAAAAACATGTTTTGATTTAAATCACTATAACATAACTATGATTACTTATTTTTTTATATTTTATATCCTACTTAGTCACAGGAATCATTAACACCTATAGTAGATGAACACCTGCTATCAGTGGCCTTGAAGCATCTAGAACAGTATGTCCACACCAGACGTTTGGGTTTTGGGGTGATACCCCAAATATATTTTGAGAAAAAAACAACAGGAGGGTAAATATAAAGAAATGGAAGATATGAAACAATGATTATCTACCCTTAAAGAAAAATTTCATCAGCATACTGAGTTTCTTGGGACTGTTATGGGGGAATCAATGGAAAGAAACAAATAAATAACAACCATTACATGAATATCCCACCCCACCCCCACTAGCTTTGAGGCGAGACATTCTCCTCCAAGAGCTATCTTAGTTGAGGTCATAAATATTCTAAAATATTTTCATTGAAATTTAAATCAAATAGAAACTAATACCATTCCAATAATTATATTCTATATGTTGATAACGACTATGATATATATCTATCAACACCAATTCATCTCCTTGTTATGAGGGATACCATATTCAATATCCTAGATGACAGTCTACACAACATAGCACTTACAACCGGTCATGTGAGAGTACTGATTACCATAGCTCATGAGCAGAGTGTTGAGCTAATTATTCCACTTCATGATGTAGATATTAATATATTTGACCTAACTATTTGAAAATTCACATCAGGCCCATTCGATCTTGTAAAAAAACATGTCGAAAATGATGTATTCATATACAATTTATTTTTCATGCTAAACCATTAATAATAAATGAAAAAAGGAATAAACCGATGAATGATATTACAAACGAACAAAGGGAAGGGGTAAAATAAAACATCAACTCAAAAAACTCTAATGGATCAACCAACCGATCAAAAATATCTTCCAAAAACAATTACTCATCTGTTCAATATTCGAATTTACTTTCATTAAAGGTTTATGTGGATACAAAGTTAAAAATGGGATTCATTACCAATTTTCTTTTGAAGAAAAAATGTATGAATATGGTGTTATATACTACATTTCTCTTGAAATTTTAAATGAAATCCTAGAAAATGAATGGCTAGGAGGATCATTTTTAATTGTACACATGAGGTATGTTTTCATGATTCTTTTTCAAAAAGCTAATATACTATGTTTATTATGACTAAATAAATTGCATATTTTTTTATAGGAGTATATATCAATACCAATTTAATGCATCACCCCATGAATATAAATTTGGACACATTGTTCCTCACATAACATCTATAGAAAAAACTAAAAAAGATTCAATAAAAATTGATAATATAGTAATGAAACTGGCCAAATTTATTGAATAAAAACATATGGATGATAGACTATTCTTGATATTAATGATGTAGGGTTAATAATATTCAATTTAATCATATAAATTATGTTTCTGTTTCATTCATTAATTATTAAAAGTTATATGATATGATCTAATGTTTATTTTCTTCAGGATATCTCTTCCCTATTATTCTCTAGGCTCTAATGATGGGGGCACCAGTCCCTCCCCCGTGGGAGGGGGAGGAAACTCCATCATCCTTTGTGGGGTCCTGAACTCACTATTTATCACCTTTTTCTAACCTTAAATTCCTATTAACCTTCACCCATATTTCTCTTTTCCCTAAAGACCCTGATCTAATCAATCGTTTCCCATAACTTTCACTCTCAGCATCAGAGTTCAATAATGTCATCTATTTGCATAGCCAAACACTAATTGCTAATTTTAAGAAATATCACCCATCAGCGGACTCATTTTATATTTCATTATTTTATTCTTGGGGTCTCAAATATTGATAAATTATTTGACTTCTTGATCATAGGAATATGATGATTTTTTTTTATTTTGAAGGAGGATCTGATTTTGGCTTGGTCGAGTGCACCCTGCATCTGTAATAGATTATGATTCTTCTTGTTAATGTGGTACTATGATATTCACATGAACCATGATTCATCCATGATAGATATTTGGGTAAATTTTCCTAAAATTTATCTTCTATTTAAAAATCAATCTATCATTATAATTATTGGGAACCTTGTGGGTCGACATTTTTGTTCTGATTGTAGAACTCATGTGTTATATCACCTGATTTCTCCAAGAATCCATGTCAATGCCGATATTTCACATTTTACAAATGACTATGTGTGGTTATCAATTAGATAGGTATTTCTTTATATGCAATCGGTTTTTTTAGCAGTGGGTCGATTATTCATTTTTTTCACAATCCTCTTGGTCATCTACATGTAGTGTGTAGGTATATGGCCTTGAACCCTATTTAAGAGATGGTTGAGGAGGGGATAGGTTTGCATGTTGTGGCCCAACAAGAGCAAAATTCTTCCACGTCAAGTGAGGAGGTTGGGTATGTGAGGTGTGGGTGAAGAAAAAAAGAGATTCCCTCCCAGAATTAGGTTTTTCTTGGTCCGATTGATCCAAAAGTTGTAGATGGGTTTTGAAGGATAAACCATGATATGGATAGTTTAGGAAAATAGAATATATACATGTTAGTATGACTAGAGTGATTTTATGCCTCTAGTCCTCCTACCTTAGATAAGGAAGCCTCTTATTTTGAGGCCTTGAGAACTGGCAGTGGAACCATACACAATGGGGGACTATAGGGACTGGGATAGTGTGTCCCACCTCCAACTCTATTTTGGATGTGTTTATCCAGCTGAAAATTCAAAATTTTGGAATGGATTTCCTGATTATGAGTATTCGGGTCACATGGGGTTCTGAACCTGTTGATAAATGGTCTAGTCCAAGGAAGACCAGACCATCGTTTCAACTGGGTAACTATTTTGAAGGATTGGATCTTGAAGGATTGTATCAAGAAAAACCATAACTAATTTGGGATGAGGGTTATTATGATGGTCAATGAATCCATAGGGCCATGATTATTTGTGGGATTTCTAGAATCTTCTTAGATTAATGTGCATAGGTTCACCACGGAAGAGGGATCCACAATCCATGGATGAATAAGGGGTGGAAAGAAAACAAAAATTCATGCAGCTTTATTCTTCTCAAGAAATACGCAAATGGGAAAAGGACTACACATACCTACATAAAATGATAGAGATATGGTCTACCAGGAAATCAAGGCCTAAGGAGACATCCATCAAAACTCATGATAAGGAGAAGTATTAGAAGGTGGGTGTGAAGGTTCAATATGAACCCAATTTTTTGATAGTTTTAACCAAGAAGCTAGAGGTGTGCTGGGACAACCAAGTATGATTCGGGAGTCCTCAGTGGTGGTGGTTGAGAACACAACTAACTATGTTGATCTCATTAATGGTGCAACTAATGACCATCACAGGGATGATTACAAGGAGGTTCCAAATAGTGTCAACCATTTGGAGCTGATTGTCCACTCTGAGGAAGAAATAATGTGGGAATATATTATGATTAATGCCTCACAATAGGATGTGGATAAGATGATGGAGTGACTGTTAACTATGAATACTCTTAAGTAGTAGACAAAGTGGATCAAAAAACACGACCTTATTCTTATAAGTGAATTCAAAGAAGGGAAATTAAAAATGGAGGAGTAAATTCAAATATGGGAAAGAATGTTGCATTGATTTGAATATCTTATCAAGGATGAATCAGCTAGAGAGGTAAACAATATTCACTGTAAATTATTTAAATATAATGTTTCAAATAGTTTTAAATTAGACATTAATAGTTCATCCATTTCATATGGTTTTTTAATGGTTTATTTTTTTTCTTGTATAGGTTCTCACTTTTCCCTTAAATGTGTTTTCAAAAATATAAAATCTAATTTTTAGTCATTACTTATTTATTTTTGTGTTTTTAGGGAACATTTGATTATCATTTTTGTCAATTTGGATATTCCAAAGATTTATTTATTTTATTCACTACATGAATACAAAAAAAACCGACCACACATGATGGAATTTTTCAATTTGTAATACACTACATCCATGTTTTCAGAACTAAACATCAAGTTATATAATTTATATTATGTTTTAATGAAAATTTGGTTATTATAGGTAAGTGTTTAGATATAATTATATTCATGGAATTAGGGCATGCATTAAGTATAATGAGACTAATAATTTCTATTAGTGTAGAAGTATAAGGGTATATATAATACTATTTCAGTATCCAAACACATATCAAAACAAATTACTTATTTTTATAAATGATTCGATGGTGTTTAAAACAAACAAATGTAAAATAATGTGATTATTATGTTTATAAGTTTATGATGGAAATCATATTACTTTAACAAATCGGCATCCTCAAAGATATATTTTCAAAGATAATTACTATTTCATTAAAAATATTTATTAATCCTTTGAGTATTTATATTTTTTTATTAATACTTTGACCACTGAAAATAATCATATTCACAAGACGATATAGATTTTATTAGAAATGATTAGGAAATATACTTAACACTAGAATGTACACAAACAGAATGAAGATGTGACTTCAATAAAAATGATGGATTATTTCATATTTATGTTTAATTTATTTTTTTAGTATTACTCAAATATTAATTTTTTTTTATAATGTTTGATTCCTTTGTTTGAGTTGGGGTGGATCATTCGAAGATTCTTAGTATTGTGAGAAATTAGACTTTTGAGATTGTAACTATGATAATCAAAATAAGGAAATGAGTCAAGAATATATACAACCATCCTGAAAAGGTGAATTCATACTAATTATTTAATTAATTTTTTTATCATTTTATCTACTATTTTTATGTTTTTTTAATTTTTATCTTTATCTAATACTTATTTAGTTTTTCTCACAAATCATTGGGGAAATCATATTTTTCTTTAAAATACCTACTGTAATCCAAAAAAGAGATAAAAAGTTCTTTATGAAAATTTTACCATCCTTTCCATTGTTTTTTTGTCGATATTCCACAGTTACATATTGATTCGATGTTCTTAGTCAAAAAAACGTTTCTCATAGTTCAAAACTAGAATAGTAGAGGAATGTTTTTTGATTAAGTACATCAACTCAATATGCAGTGTTGGATGTTTGAAAAATAAATACAATGGAATGTGTGGTCATATTGTCAATTAGGATTGTTTTTATACACAAATATAGTGATCTAGAATTCATTTGGGACGTGTAGGAATTATCGACACCTCAATCTGACACAAGGTGTGACCAGTATGACTCTAGGTGAATCTTTTTATTTAAAATAGACATTAATTATAGTAAAAAAACCAAACTAACAAACTATAAACTGAATAAACGCATTTAGATTGTATTAATACATTAGTAAAACTATCCAAAAGTCATTTAGAATGTATAAGATTTATTCAAACCTCTATCTGAAGCATGGTGTGACCAGTATGACTCCACATGAATTTTTTTATTGAAAATTAAAATTAATTTTAGTAAAAAAACTTATTTACTCAAAACCAAGAAAATGCATTCTTAATGTTTTGATACTTTAAGAAAATTATTCATAATTCATTTTTGAGGTGTAGGAATCAACTCCACCACAATCTGATACACGATATACCCAATATGACTCAATGTTTCTGTTACTAATTTAAAATGTTGATTTTAGTTCAAAAAGTTTCACTCACTAGAAACTGATCAAACATACTCTAATTGCCTTTATAATTAATAAAAAAAATTCCTAAGTCTTTTCAGACATGTAGGATTTAGTATCACATCAAACTAACATAAATGTGACTGATATGACTCAAAGTGAGTGTTTCCAGTTTTAAATGAAACTTTAGTAAAAATAAAAATGTGAGATAATCAAAACTAAGAAAACACATTTGTTATATTTTTATATATTAGGAAAATGATCCATAATTTATTTTATATGTGTAGGAATCAATCTCACCTTAATACAATGCATGGTGTGACCGGTATGACTCAAAGTGTCTCTTTTTATTTAAATTTGACATTAATTTTAGTAAAAAAGGCCACTGGCATACTCAAAATAATGAAAACATATTCTTATTTTTTTGATACTTTAGGAATATGATCCATAATTAATTTCTGATATATAGTAATCATCCTCATCTATATCTTATATATGGTGTGCCATATATCACTCAAAGTTCTCATCATCAATTTAAAATTGACATTTTAGTTCAAAATGTGTCCTTCACTGAAAATAGAGAAAAACACACATATTGTCTTGATAATTTAGGAAAAATGATTTATAAGTTATTTTTAATATTTGGGAATCATTCTCACATCAAACTGACGCACGATGTGACCAATACGACTCAAAGTGTTTGTTTCTAGTTTAAAATGACATTTTAGTAAAAAAAATATGTGACATATGCAAAACCCCAGAAAACACATTCAGATTATTTTGATACTTTTACAATGTTGTAACAAAGAATTTTCATAGATTAAAATTGAGTATATTTTTTGTTTTTTGTCATTCCACTTTGGGTTATTCAGGGAGTATGCAAGGAAATGGATCTTACAGTTCAAGATGAAAGTAATGTTGAAAGTGGTGTCGTTTTCCAGTGTTATCCATATTTTTGGGTCCAAAAATTGAAGAATAAAGAATGTTTTTTGGAAAAGGAAGTTTCATGAAATATTTTAGGTGAATATACATGTTTCATGAAATGTGTGTTTCAAGATCATCTCATCATAATATGGAAAAGAAAATAATTGATTGTAAGTTTAGTTTTTACGCATAACAATCTTACGTGCTCAACCAGATATCAAAAGTGAGTTGCATTCAAGATGAGTTTTGGGTCTATTTCTTCAAAATATTGAAAAGTAATGGGATTCACAAAAGGCTCTTATATGCCTGATACAACGTCAAATCAATCCTTATGCGCACATGGGGATGACGTGAAACTAACTAACTCATAGGGTCATTTAGGCCTATAAATATGTGGATACATCCCATCAAGGCATAGAATTTTTTCTAAAAAATATTTGGTGCCTCTGTCATGAGAATGAGTTGCGCGTAGAAGACATATGCATAGTAGTTCTTCACGCAAAATGTTCCTTTAGTCTATCAAGACCAAGTGAATCTCACGATGTGGTTGTACTAAAGATATGGGTTGTGAAAATGAAGTATTTTGTGAGAATCCAAAAACATGTGGGCAAGAATCTGAGTTATGTGAAAGTGATTTGTTGAGATACTAGAAGGTTTTGAGTATCTGGTTTTTTTTATAATTGATTTCGAAATGCATCAACTCAAGTCTATGGTGAAAGTAGAGCCTCATTCTATTTATAGAAAAAGTCTTAAATTCCAATCTACTGATGTGGCCTTTATGTCGATAAACTGAGTAATACTTCACCCAAGGCATTGAGCTAGGGGCAGACGACGGAAGTGCTCTAAGGTATGAAATGTGTAATCCCTGAAATCCTATAAAGGTAGTGTTCCAAGAATAGAGTGATTGTGTCTAAAATTCTATTTCCCCCAACTAGTGATGATTTTTTTATTTAGGTAAGACTGAAATAATGTCAGCGTATTCTACTTGGAATTGACCTTAATGACGAATCAAGTAAAATTTTGGTGCTTTCTCTTCACATTTGATTGCTTTTTTTTTCTACTAGTTTCCATAAAACAATTTTAACTAGTTCCTACAAATGTGGGAATAAGATCAATCACTTTAGAGGAAAAAGTCGTTGGTACATGTGGGAATTAGTCACACCTCACTATGATGCATGATGTGACCTGTATGACTCAAAGTATGTCTTTTTATATAAAATTGACATTGATTTTAATATAAAAGACAACTGACATACTCAAAACTGAGAAAACACATTAGTATTTTTTTTATACTTTAAGAAAATGGTTCATAAGTCATTGTTACATATTGAAATCATCTGCACCTCAATCTGATACACAATGTTCTTGGTATGACTCAAAGTGTCCATTATCAATTAAAAATTGAAATTTTATTTCAAAAAGTGTTACTCACTGAAAACAAAGAAAATCTGCACGAATTGTATTGATAATTTTGTTCAACGATTCATAAGTCATTTTTGATGTGTAGGAAGTTCCCTCATATCAACCCAACACACTATGTGACCAGTATGACTCAAAGTTTGTGTGCCCAGTTTCAAATGACATTTTAATAAAAAACAAAAGTGACATACCAAAAACTGATAAAACACATTCATATTATTTTGATACCTTATAAAAATGTTCCATATGTCCTTTTTAATGTGTAAAAATCAACAGCACCTAAATCTCATGCACTATGTGACTGGTATAACTCCAAGTGTTTCTATTTATATAAAATTGACATTAATTTTCATTAAAAACACATGTAACATACTGAAAACCAAGAAAACACTTTCATATTGTTTTCATAATTTAGGAAAACAATTCATAATTCATTTATAATGTGTATGATTCAATAACACCTCAATCTGATGCATGGTGTGATTGGTATAACACCAGGTGTGTCTTTTATTTAAAATGGATATTAATTTTTTAAAAAGATCGAGTGACATACTGAAAACTGAGAAAATTCATTCTAAATGTTTTGATACTTTATAAAAATGGTTCATATGTACAATTTTATTTGTATAAATCACCCATGCCTCAATCCAGTGCATGGTGTGATCGGTATAACTATAAATGGGTCTTTTATTTAAAATTGACATTAATTTTATAAAAATAACAACTAACATACTGAAAAATGAGAAAAACATTCTAATTGTTCTAATACTTTAGGAAAATGGTCCATGAGTCATTTTTTACGTTTAGGAATCAATTGCACCCCAATCGGACACACGATGTGACTGGAATGAGCTTCGAAGTGTCTTTTTATTTAGAATTGACATTAATTTTAGTAAAAAGGAAAAGTGACATACTGAAAACAGATAAAACTCATTCATATTGTTTTGATAATTTACAAATATAATTTATGAGTAATTTATTATATGTATGAATCAACAACACCTCAATATGATTCATGGTGTGACCAATATAATTTAACTGTGTCTTTTTTATTTTAAATAGACATTAATTTTAGTAAAAATAACAAGCAACATTATGAAAACAGAGAAAAGGAATTTGGATTGTTTTGATACTTTGGGTAAATTATTGATGAGTAATTTTTTGTGTGTAAGAATCAATCTCACCTTAATTTGATGCACAATGTGACGAATATGACTCAAAGTGTTCGTTGTTAGTTTTAATTTGGAATTTTAGTTTGAAACATGTTTCACTCACTAGAAATCCATGAACATATTCTCTTATTGTCTTGATAATTTAGAATAGTAACTCATAATTCATTTCTGATGTGTAGGAAGCAGTGTCACATAAAACTGACTCATAATGTAACCGGTATGACTCAATGTGTGTGTTTTTAGTTTGAAATGACATTTTAGTAAAAACAGAAGTGACATACTGAAAGATTAGAAAAAACATTCAAATTGTTTTGATACTTTATGAAAATTATCCATATGTAATATGTGATGTGTAGGAATCATTTGAACCTCAATCTAATGCATGGTGTGACCGATATTACTCCAAGTGCGACATTATTTGAAATCGACATTAATTTCTTTAAAAATAACAATTGAGATACTAATAACTGAGATAATGAATTTGGATAGTTTTAATACTTTAGGAAAATTATCCTTAACTGGTTTTTGACTTTTTGAAACCAACTACACCTCAATATGACACACAGTGTGACCGGTATAACACCACATGTGTATTTTTATTTAAAGTTTTCATTTTATTAATATATTCTTTTATATTAACATTTAATTTATATCTTTATAATATTAATAACCTATGTTTTTTTCCTTATATAGGTGGATTATTTTACTTGGTTTGAGGTGACTTTTTCAACAATTAATACCATGGGGGGACTTTTTTAAGACGTGATCACGACTGTCAAAGACGATGAAATAATAACGTTGGTAAATGTTTTTGGATAGTAATTGTAAATGTAATTATAAAAAAAACTAAAATGTATATATTAGTGTTTTTGTATTCATGATGTAAAATTTCATTTAATTAAAATATATATTGTTTGTAAAGGTTACATGTTGTTACAGTGTGTTATTATACAAACAGCACACTCCAACAGGTGGGGCCTTTATCAGTGTTATTTCTATCTTTGATAAAGGCCCCCTTTAATAGTTCCATTGAATGTTCTAATAAATCCCCCCTACATTAATAACATTGAGGATAAAAAAACTTTTTTACCACTGTTAAAATACTTTTTATACGTTGTTAAAGTGTAAATTTGTAGTAGTTTATATCCAATTATTTTCACCAAACACTTTTAAATCATATAAATCCAAAACCATTACCATCTTGGAACGTTTAAGGCTATATTGAGCCTACCCCTCACATAGAGGAAATATTCCTTGGGAATTGGGTTCACTCCCCATTCCTCATCTATTTATAAATCCTAAATTCTAATTTTATCAATACATTTTATATCTTTTCCATTTTTTCACTTCACTTTTCCACAAAACATTATTTTCACAAACAATTCCTTCATTATATGTATTTATATATAGGTTTACAAATAAAGACACACACAAAGATATATATAAGTGTGTGTGTGTGTGTGTGTCTGTATGCAGTTGTATATAATTATATATGTATCATTAGTGAATAGGAAGTCACTAAGATCCACGATGACAATTCATTTATACGAAGATATGTTCCTCCATACCTAAATTGAATTCCAATCAGAATAAATAATGCATGTCCATATATTATTCAAATATCAGCAACACCAATGAAAAAAATATTATTAATGAGGATAATACATTTTAAATGGTAAATAAGTTTTAAATAAATAATGATGATAAGAGTTTCAAAAAAAACATTATAAACATAAAATGATAATCTCATAACTCTTAAAACACTAAATTTTTAATTTAATAGAGTGAATTCTATATTGAAACATTAAAAAATTACATATTAAAAAACATTATCTTAAAAATAAAATAATTCCATTAAATTTATTCAAACACTTTGGAACCAAAATATTTTTTTAAACATAATCCCTTAAGTGAGAGTTTAATTTTTTAAAAAAATTATTAAAATATTTTTCACATGAAATGATAACTTTGAATGAGCCTTCGACCCTTCGGCAAGAATCTAGTTTTTAGAAAAATTAAAATAGAAATTTTTATAATACATTTACACTGACATAAAATAATGATTTTAAAAGAGAAATTTTTCACAGTCATCCTCAATGAGCTTACAGCGTTTTATGGACCCGTGATGGACACTGGTGGTGAGAGTAAAGAATATAAATAAAGATATGGTCCATTGAGGACATTGGTGTGGTTATGATGGAGGTTTGGTGACTTTAAGTGATCATCAAAATGGATGTTCTTACCTTTTGACAGTGTGTGGTAGAGGGTGGTTTCATCTAAAAAATGAGTGGGGAAGAGGACAACGTTGATGGGTGTTCGTGCAGTGGCGTCAATGAAATGAAGAATATAATGAACCCTATTTTTTGGTTGTTTTTTCCTCATTACTATATATAAAAGAATATATATATATTAAAAAATACATATGTGTACATAAACATACAATTAACATTTATTGAAATCTAATCCAATTCATTCCAATTTTTTGTAAACATAATCTTAAATATTCAACAATTAATATATATATATATACATTTATTTTATACATTATATATATATATTTATATATATATGTGTGTGTGTGTGTGTTTACATATACATTAAAAAAAGTATTCCATTATATATATTAATCATTTTATTCATTATAATTGTCATTGTACTCATAACACTTTTTAGGTTATCAATTTTTTTTAACTTTCATTGATTCATGTATAATCCTTAAATCAAATAAATATGTATATATATACATGTATATATATATATAAATACATTATTTTTATAATTTTATTATTATAATAAAAATAATTTTAAATCACTTCTATAACAAATTTTAACTTAACACATTGGATCATATTTATTATAATTTAATTTAATGGTTTTATATTTATTATTATATATTTATTTCAAATATATATCTTATAAGATCATTTTTCCTCTATAAATAATGTTTTTTATTAAATTATATATTTATTAGTATTTTCATATTTCTTTTATATTATCACAGTTATATATATATATAAATACATTTATGTTATCATACTATTAGCATTTAAATGTTTATTTCAATTAATAATTTTATATATCATAATATAATAAATTCACTGTTATTCTTCATTATATGCTGAATATTTACATTTTATTGGAAATTAAAATTCTACTAATAAATTATTAAAATTGTTTCCATGATATTATTTTGAAATGAAAACATTTTGTTTATTTTTGTACTCATGATGAGTTAATCATGTTTTAATGACAAAATATTATATACATTCTGTAATGTTTGTTAATTATGTTTAAGGTTGTGTACAAAAATTTGGCTATGTTTGAGAAACCATGAGTCTGCCACCAGTTGTGTTTTTCTGGAAAAGGACCCAGATACTGTAACCATCCAGACATTGTGACCATCCAGACACCATGACCATCCAGACACCGTGACCATCTAGACACTGTGACCATCTAGACACTGTGACCATCCAGACATTATGACCATCCAAACACTATAACCATCTAGACATCGTGACCATACAGACACCGTGACCATCTAGACACTAGGACCATCCAAACACTATAACCATCCAAACACCGTAAACATCCAGACACCGTGAACATCCAGACACCTTGAACATCCAGACACTGTTTCATGAAGAAACCATTTAAAGGAAACACCCTTTCATGGAAACACCATTTACAGATAGACTGTGACATCGTTTCTTAATCTATTTTATTATTTTTCAATTTAATTTCTAATGGTAATATTTTAATCTTTTCAATGCACAAACTTAATTAATGTTTCTTTGTAGACATGTCACCTGACAGTACGAGGTACAAGGTGCAGAATACATGCATCATGTCATATCCAACACATGAATTCAAAGAATAAAAAGAACAACATGGCTAGAATAAAAATACATGACTGTGGCGATGACAGTGTAACAGAAAAACAAGTGTGTGTGCAATAACAAAGAATCAAAAACATTTATTTAACCTGACACTGCTGAAGAACACACGAAGAATACTCAAATCCTAGAGTTGAGAACATTTTCACTCTATCAACTCCATGAAGAACAAGATCCAGATCTAGCAGACTTATGATACTCTTTTTTATACAAGAAGACTCAATTTTTTCATCTGCTTCATCCCAGAAGGCTGGAGCTTCATAGACTAACACTCATAGATGAAAATAAGATTCCTGCTACTGATAGAATCACTTGGGATAAACCTACCAAAACATCCTACAATAACAATTTCAACGATATGAATGCTTTATACTAATCATTATAAGATGAGGAATTTAATAGAATCTCTCCAAGTAAAACTTCCCATGAAATTTGGGATACCTTGTCCGTTTAACATGAAGGAACTTCTAGTGTGAAAGAAATGAGACTCAATGCTTATACTATTAAATATGATAATTTAAAAATGAAACCTAATGAGCCTATTTCTAACATATATCTCAGTTTTAATGAAATTTTCAACACAATTATTTCTCTTGGGAGAGAAGTCACTACCAAAGAAACAATCCTGAGGATTATCATATGTCTACCTGACAGATGGAGAGGAACCTCTGTCTCTATTAGAGAGTCATGCAACATCAAAAAGCTACCTATAAAACTAACTCATTGGAAAACTGATGATGTATTAAGAGGAGATGAAAGTCAACAAGGAAGTTTAGGATGAACCCAAAATAAAATTAGTTGCATTCAAGACCACCACCCTTAAACACAAAGAAAAAGTGGAAGTGGAAGTTTCTGTAGAAACACTACTACAAAACAGGGTGAGGGCAGCGCTGCCCTTTATCAGCACTAAACAGAAAGCGCTGATAACGGGGTATGCCTTTATCAGCGCTATATAAAAGCTCTGATAAATCTTACATTTATCAGTACTAAAATAAGCGTTGATAAACGTTACCCCTTTATCAGCTCTTTTTTTAGCGCTGATAAAAGGTAACATTTATCAGCGTGTTTTTTAGCGCTGATAAAACATACCTTTATCAGCGCTTTTAACGAGCGTTGATAATGGTTCTGTCGGTTTTTATTTAATAACCCTAATAGGCCATCCTCGCTTGCACGCGGTCAAGCTCTCATGGAAGCTGAACCAGGCGCCTCACCGCGCGACCTCATCCTCCTCGTCCTCCTCCTTCATCCTCCTTCCTCCACCTTCCTCCTCCTTGTCCTCCTCGTCCTCCTCCTTCTCTGCCGCAGCCACCTCCTCCACCCTCGCTCCCGCTACCACGACCGCCTCTGCCTCTACCGCCTCCACCCTCGCTACCGTGACCGCCATCGCCGCCTCCGCCTCGGCCGCCGCCGCCTCCACCCTCGCTGCCACGACCGCCTCCGCCTCGTCCTCCTCCTCCTCATGCTCTCAAGGTGGGCGGTGAGTTCCATGGATGGTATTCCCTTGGTATATTATTTATATATTTTGTGTGTGAGGACCAAATAGTGAATATAGATGTGAGATCGGAATAATACCATATCTTGAGCCTAATTCCAGTAAGGATTTCCATAATAGATAGTGTGGTCTTAATGTGATTATGATTATGTCTAGGGATGTGATTCATAATTAGTGATGAGTGTTGAAATAAGAGGTGTTATTTATATTTATCAACACAAATGGGTTGTTTGTGAATTATGTGGAATTGGATACCCTATAGGTTCCATAGGGATATCTTGACTCTAATATGAAATATATGGTAATTGTTTAGTTATGATGGTTCACATGTGTGAGAGGTCTACCAAGGTTATGTGTGATGACTTCTGTGGATAACCAACCCTTGTTTTCATTTTTTTTATTTTGAGTTACCATGGGCGGTAAGTTCTACCCCTTCGAGTTGAATATTTATGTATGAGATACAAAGGAAATAGTTTTTAATCTTATGGTTATATGGATTCCCAAATAATATCCCAATGGAAATGATGATGGATCCATATTAATTTTCATCACATAGCATAATCTCGTAGTTATATGATTAGACAAAGATGAACCCATAATACAAAACATATCACCTAGTATGTCTGTCACATATACGAATATATAAATTAGAAAAAAACATGCTACAAAGCATAAATGTACCATTAAATACTTACATTGGTTAACTTGTTTTAGAAATTGTTTATCTTCATCTGTGCCTTGTACTTGCACCCATGAATTTGAAGGTGAGTATGTGTACACGATAGTTGACCTTCTTAGAGAAGAGTTTCTGGAATAGTATAAGAGACATGATGCAATGAAGATCATTAGAGTGTTGGAGCAAATGTGGTTGCTACAAACAATGTGGCAATCGGCTTGTGCAACGCGGCCAAAGTTAAAACTTGCAGGTATTGTAACTTAGGCCACGTTGTACAAGCCGATTTCCACAATGAATAACAATATCTCTATTACTTCATGTCTCTTATACTCTTCCAGAA
Organism: Viscum album; assembly: GCA_963277665.1. Classification (NCBI taxonomy): domain Eukaryota; kingdom Viridiplantae; phylum Streptophyta; class Magnoliopsida; order Santalales; family Viscaceae; genus Viscum; species Viscum album. The sequence continues at coordinate 1,055,024,476 of OY728119.1, read as the reverse complement.
ACTCTTCTCTAAGAAGGTAAACTATTGTGTATGCATACTCACCTTCAAATTCATGGGTGCATGTACAAGGCACCGATGACGATAACCAATTTCTAAAACATGTTGACCTATGTAAGTATTTAATGTTACCTTTATGCTTTGTAGCATGTTTTTTTATAATTTATTTTTTTGTATATGTGACAGACATACTAGGTGATATGTTTTGTATTATGGGTTTATCAAGAGTCTGTATTATTTCCTGTTTCCACATTTCATTTTAAATAGCATGTTACAATTATATATGTATTGTACCCTAATGGCTCAAATAGTCAGGCATATTATAGATGTTGCTAGAATGCTGTAGGATTATTTTTCCCCAATGGTAGTACATTTTTAGTATGTTTTCACTGATGAGGTATAAAATTTACTTCTTAATAAAGAGATAAACTTTATAATCTAGTTAGTTTTCGGAGAAAATTCAGTTCCTATCACAATTTCTAAAATAACACCAAAAGAGCATCAGTTGTTTGAATTACAATTTGATGATATAGAAGATAATGATTTCATATGGTATAGTGCTTTACCATGGGGTTTTATAGTTCTCTAAAATAGATAGTTGATTCGTATTTATTATTTTGTTGGACTATTGGAGATTGAACCAGATGAGAGTCATGAATATGTATCCTCATCCACGAATTGATAGTCACATTGATCATCTATGAGGTTCTATGATCTTCGCCAAGATAGATTTGACATTAGGATACAATTAGATGAGTTGGACATCAATGGACCTACCATGGACTGCTTTTAGGAGTAGTTATGGCCTGTATTATTTTTTAGCGTTGATTTTTGGTTTAACTAATGCATTGGTTGTATTAAGGGACTTGATGAATAGGATATTTCATCCTTTTCTGGATCAGTTTTTAGTAGTTTTTTTCAATTAAATATTAGTGTACTCCCAACCCATAGTTGATCTTGACGAACATATTATCATCACCTTGAGTACATTGAGATAGCATCATATTTATTACTGTGTTCTCCTGTTACTCATTGGTTTCCTATTGTTCGCATGTCATGTATTTTCTAAGGAATCATTCCGTCTTTGTAAGACTAACTTGGAATAAATTTGATATATGTCAGATTAAATCAGGTATCTTATACATACATGATTTTCAACCTACTGGAAACACCATGTATATGGATTTCACATGTGTTTAAAGGCATTTGTACCATTATTTGTTTTTATAAAACCCAAACAATGCTACCTGATTAATTAAAACATAATATTAGGCATGTTCTTGAGATCGAACCGATAAAGACGATGAATATGAATAAAGAATGGATGAATGCCAATCGGTTGACAAAAGAGTATGAAGATAGCGTGAAAGAGTTTATCAAGTTTGAAGAAGATCATGCATGTGACCCTTATCAAATCCTTTGTCCATGTTTACACTGTTTTTATCCAAGACAAATTAGTCCAGAGGAGTTGGAAGAACGCCTGATCTGTCATGGAATAGATCAAAGTTATACATGTTTGAATAAACACGGGGAAAAACCAATGTAGTTAGTGACTCAGAGAACACGACATTTTATAGATCATCTGATATGATTAGAAAAGTGAACAGTGAAGATGATCGTATGGAGGGTGTGATTATAGATGTGAACGATGATGAAGATCGTATTGAGAAAATGACAAGGACAGTTGAAGATGAACTTCATGATTGCCCAAAATTGTTTGAGAAGTTAAAGAGTTGTGAAAAAATGTCATTGTATGCTGGTTGCACTAAATATACAGCATTGTCAGTAGTATTGAAGCTGTATAATTTGAAAGCAGGCAACGAGTGGAGTGAAGCAAATTTTACGGAACTACTTGCTCTCCGGAATGACATGCTCCCAGAAGATAATGAACTCCCAAGACGAACATATGATCCAAAACGAATGCTACGATCGATCTGTATGATCTCTGAAAGAATACATGCTTTCCCGAATGACTGTATATTGTTTCACAAGGACCACATATCACATAATGAATGCCCAATGTGTGGTGCTTCCCGATACAAGAAAGATGATTCTTGTCCTATGAAAGTTGTATGGTACTTTCCAATCATTCCTAGGTTTAGAGGCATATATGGATGTGAAGAGACTGCAAGAAAATTGACATGGCATGCAGATACAAGAATTAAAGATGGGAAACTATGCCACCCTGCAGACTCTCCATAGTGGAAGAGAATTGATCACGAGTATCCTGAATTTGGGAACGAGCTGAGAAACCTTCGTCTGGCGTTATCTACAGATGGGGTGAATCCTTTTTGTTTTCAAAGTAGCAGTCATAGTATATGGCCGGTTATATTGGTAAATTATAATTTACCACTGCGGTTATGCATGAAACGAAAATACATCATGTTATCTATGCTTATATCAGAACCAAAAAAACTGGGTAATGATATTGATGTTTATTTGGCCCCATTGATCGAGGATTTGAAAATATTGTGGGATTCAGGTGTTACGATGTATGATGCTTACAAAAATGAACAGTTCACATTAAAATCCATGTTGTACGGGATGATAAATGACTTTCCTGCTTATGGAAATTTGCCAGGATATAGCATTAAAGGAACTCAAGGGTGTCCCGTTTGCGAACAAGGTACACAGTCAATTAAGTTGAAACATTCATCGAAAACCATGTTTCTAGGACATCACAGATTTCTACCCCGAAGAAATAAGTACCAATCTTGGACGACATCATTCGACATGAGTTTAGAGGAACGTACAGCACCGTCTCCACTAACAGGTGATCAATTGTTTGAGAAAGTGAAAGATTTGGACACTACTTTTGGTAAACCATTTTCGAAAAACCTTACGAAAACTTGTTGGAAAAAGAGATCAGTTTTTTTTGAATTACCATACTGGAATTGTCTGTATGTCAGAAATTTTCTTGATGTTATGCATGTTGAAAAAAATGTATCTGATAGTGTCATCGACACGTTGCTAAATGCACCTGGAAAAACAAAGTATGGAATTAAAGCCAGATTGGACATGGTTGAGATGGGAATACGAGAAGATATGGCTCCAGTGAAGGGTGAAAACGAACATTTCTTCCTCCTGTTGCCTACACTCTTTCTAGGCAGGAGAGATATCAGTTTTGCAACTTCTTGACTGACATAAAGGTTCCATAAGGGTATTCATCAAATATCAAGAACATCGTGTCAGTGGGAGATTTAAAATTAAAGGTTCTGAAATCACATGACTACCATATTTTGATGCAAGATCTAATTCCTATAGCTTTACATTGCATTTTGCCCAAGAATGTCCACCATACATTAACGAAGCTCTTTTTCTTCTTCAATGCTATATGCATCAAAGTTATAGACCCGGCGAAATTACCAACTATGGAAAGAGAAATTGCCGTCATATTATGTGAATTGGAAATGTTCTTCCCACTGACATATTTCGATATGATCGTTCATTTGATGCTTCATTTGGTGAGAGAGATTCGACTATGTGGTCCTATACATTATAGATGGATGTACCCCATTGAACGGTATATGACGATTTTGAAAGGGTATGTAAAAAACTAAAGTCGGCCAGAGGGTTGTATTGCAGAGAAATATATTGTGGAGGAAGCTGTTGAATTTTGTACCGAATACCTGTCTGGTGTGGAAATCATTGGCCTACCGAAATCTCGTCACACTGAGTGGCTTGAGGGTGAAGTAATTTCTGGAAGAGAGGTTGTCACAATCTATATTACAGATTGGGAGCAGGCCCACCTTTACGTTTTTCATAACAGTTTCGACGTTGACCCATATGTTCAAACCCATAAAGAAATTCATAGGCATTTGAATCATTCTAGGGCTGAAAAATGGATATCAGATGCACATAATCGACAGTTTATAGGATGGTTTTGAGACCATATTATAAAGCAGTTAGATGAAAATCCAGAGTCAATTTCAGAACGACTTCGATGGCTGTCCGGAGGAGCAAGTGTGTACGTATTATCTTACAATGATTATGCAGTTAACGGTTATACATTCTATACTAATGAACATGATGAAGACAGTACCATGCAGAATAGTGGGGTTACAATTGTGGATGAGGTGATGCATGTTTCAGGTGCTAAGGAAAAAAATCCAATTTATGCGAATATTTCATACTTTGGCATCACCAAACGAATATGGGAGTTGGATTATATGAAATTAAAAGTGCCGATTTTTCAATGCAAGTGGGTTGATAACAGGACTGCTGTTAAAATAGATGAATTAGGATTCGTGAAAGTTGATTTCAGTAAGGAAGGGGAGAAATATGAACCATTTATAATGGCATCACATGCAGTACAAGTATTTTATGTTCTAGACCCCGCATACCGAATTTGGTCAATTGTTCTGTTATTGACCAAAACAACTGAAGGGTCAGATGAAAGTTCAATGGAGGATGAACCTTTTATAAGGACATCATAATCATTTCGCAGTGGTCTAAATGTAGACAGCGTTTTGTATGTAAGAGGATACCACAATGAAGGAATTTACATAGTCAATAGAGGAGTCAAATCACTTTAGCCTTTGAAGAAAAAAAGAGAGTACAATAATCATGTTATTTGTTTATTGTATCATACATTGTGTTACGTTATGTTATTATCTGTTCGCTTCCGTTTTTATATAATCTAAATTAAATATTAAACCACTTCTGCAGATAATAAATTCTGCACCTACTGATGTTCCCAATCCCAAGGCAAAAAAGGTCTCTCATCTAGCAGCTGGTGGTCCCACTGTAGAGCAACAACATGTTTCTCAACCAAATGCTAGTGGTCCCAGTGCTGCGCAACAACAGGTTTCTCAACCTGTTGTTGGTGGTCCCAGTGCTGAGGTACAATAGGTTTCTCAACCTGTTGTTCCTGGTCCCATTGTTGATGATAGCGCTCCGGGGGAAGATATTGATGCTACTTCTGAGGAAATGGTAGGAAATGAAACCCTGAAATCACAAAAAAACAAGAGCATCGTAGTTTGACAGTGTTAGACAAAATCCTTAAGGAAAAAGCAAAGGGCATTAAATTTGAGTTGGGATGGAATAAGCAAGGCCAACATGTTAACCCCAACAAATCTATGTTTAGTGGCTACATTGGAATTGTCACTCGGAAACACGTGCTGATTGATGTACAGTCGTCGCACCATGTTGTCACCGGGCTGAAGACACTATTGTTGGAAGAGATTACGGTAACATTATGATATCATTTTTTTAATTTATTAAAATAAAATAAAATACCAAAACATTGACATACTCTTCATCATCCATTACAGAGTGCATTTATAGTAGATGTCTCACACAAGGAATATGTATTAAGAGTTGCAAGAAGGATTCATAGAGGTTTCCGCACAATTTTAACGAAATATCATCTTAAATATGCAGAAGGGAAAATCAAGCCGCACCCACCTCCTCTTTACACACACTTTATTTCCCAAGGAGCGTGGGATGCGTTTAGAAACCGTCGTGGGGAGCATACATTTTAGGTACATTGTGTGGTGTAATAAGTTGTTTGACGTTTGCTTGTATTCATCACTCTGATTGAAATTTTTTTATTTATGAAACAGCTACTGAGTGTTGAAAATAAAAAACGCGCAACAGAAACAGCATACCCTTACTGTAAAGCAAGGATGGGGTACGCTGAACTTGAGAAAAAATTGGTACATCTTTTAAATCTACCCTACTACTAGTATGTGACATAAAACAACACCATAACCATGTTTCTCTATTTATATGTAGATTGATGAATCGAAATCGAAATCCATATCCATCCCACTCCATGTCCTATGTAAGGAGGCTCGTGTAAATAAAGAGGGGACATTGATAGATGAAAACACACAAAAAGTGTGGGAAACATGTGTAAGTACGACATAATATAAATTTGAGTTGCTTTAAATCATTATTACATTACAATAACTACTTATTTTTCTATATTTTCTATCTGAAATAGTCACAAGAATCAAAAATAACTGCACCAGATGCAGAAATACTTTCAGTAGCCTTGAAGCAGCCAGAAAAGTATGGCCGCGTCAGAGGTGCGGGTTTTGGGGTGACACCCCGAACATTTTTTCAAAAACAAAAACAAGCGGAGGATCAAAATGAAAAAATGGAAAAGATGCAAGAACAATTATCTATTTTTCATGAAGAATTACAATACCAGAGAGATATGATAGTAAAATTGATGGGGGAGAGGCAAAGAAAAGAAACAACTCAACAACAACCCATGTGTGACGATCTCACCCCACCCCCCACAAGCTTTGAGGTGAGCCATTCCCCTAAAAAACCTGACTTAGATGAGGTAATAAATGTTTTAATAATTGTTTCTGTGAAATGTGATTTATATATACATTGATACCTTTCCTGTACTAATATTCCATAGGGTGAAAATGACTGTGATTTATATTTATTAACTCCCACCTATCGCCTTGTAGCGAGGGCTACGGTGTTCAATACGCAAAAAGACATGCTACACAATAGACAGCTTCCAAAAGAACATCTTAGAGTGTCAATTAACGTAGCTAATGAGCCGAGTGTCGAGCTACCTATTCCAAATGACGATGACGACATTCATATGGTTGAACAAGATGTTGGAACATTCATCGCATGGCCGACAGTTCTTGTAAAAAAACATGTCGACAAAAAGGTATTCATTTCTTATTTATTTTTCAAGCTGGACCTTTAACATTTAATGAAAAAAGGTCTAAACCGATGACCGTTATTACAGAATAACAAATACTGTGGGGTGAAACGAAATATCAGCTCAAAACTATCTCAAGGATCAACCAACCGATTGAAACGGTCTACTGATAGCACCTTCACCCCGCCCATTCTATATCCAATGTTAATATCATTGCAGGCTCATGTGGATACAAGGTTGAAAGACGGAAGTACTCACATAGTTGCTTTCGAAAAAGATATGTATGGAGAGGAGATATCAGATTTCATTAGTGCTGAAAATCTAAATGAACTCCTAAAGTATGAATGGCTAGGCACCACAGTTTTAAATGTATACATGAGGTAAGTTTTCATGATTTGATTTTACAAAAGCTGATATACTCTGATAATTTTGACTAAATACATTTTATATTTGTCGCAGACGTATATATGAAAAACAATTGATGGGATTCCCCCATGAACAAAAATCTGGACTCGTTAGTCCTCACACCACATCTTCAAAAGATGAAATAGATTCTGTTAAAGAGGCTGCAATAATGTCATCCCTTCTCAAATCATTTCAAAACAAAATTACGGATGACAAACTCTTTTTAATACCAATGATGCAGGGGTAAAACTCTACAATTTAATCATATCAACTATACTTTCATTTCATTCTTTACTTATTCCTTTTTGTATTTTTAGGGAGCATTGGATGCTGATTGTAGTCAATTTGGATACTCTAGGGATTTATTTTCTGGATTCAACGCATGGATATCCAACAAACTGACCATGCATGATGGTGTTTGTTAATTTGTAATACACTAGATCTAACATTTTAATACTAAACATCTAGTTATATAATTTATTTTATCTTTTAATGAGGATTCTTTTATGATAGGGTGGTGCATCAATATCGTCTAATGCATGGAATGAATCCAGGGCATAAGGATAAGAACGCCTACAAGATCTACAACTGGAAAAGTATCCGGGTATATATAATAACATTTCACTATCCAAACACATATCAAAACAAATTACTTATTGTTGTCGATGTTTCTGTAGTGTCCAAAACAAACAAACGAAAAGGAATGGGGTTATTATGTTTGTAAATTTATGAAAGAGATCTTATTTCATCAATAAACTAGCATCCCTGATGAGGTATTTTTGAAAATAATTACGAGTTCATTTAAAATATTTATTAATCCTTTGTGTATTTATATTTTTTCAGTACTACCATGACTGTCGCAAAAACTCATATTCAGAAGATGATATACATGTGTTTAGAAATTAATGGGAAACATACTTGATGGAAGATTGTACACAAATATGATGAAGGTGAATTCCTACCACTTATGTTATCTTTATATGATCATTGATTATCCTCTAACCTTCTTTGGTGAATTGAGAATGCTCCGATGTATTGAAATCTTAATTTATTACTCAATGTTTTCTATCCCTGGATTCATATTATTGATATTTGAATAAATCAATATTGAATTAAGGCATGATGGTGTGCAGTGCGTATGGGGTGATCGACGAAACCACCGAGGATCAACAAAATCCATTTTCTGTGTCGCGTTTGTTTGAACTTGTATTTGAGCACATGTGTTATTGTTTGACTTGCACAATTATTTCTAGGTAGATGCATGAGATAATCATTATCGTTGAGGAATTTTTTGGAACCAAAATATGTGTCCTAGGATAATTCATGTAAGGGAAAGGCTGGTTGAGATGAAATCCAAGCTCAAACGACCAGTACATCATCAAAAGAATCAACCATTTGATGCACCATCATGTAGAATCTGGTCCTCGTGATGTTTTGAGGTGTTTATGGAAGGTATGGGGAGTCTGATAATCCACATGGCCACCATAAAGAATGTTTACAGATAGCTCCACATGTTTTTGTGCCTCATGCCTCTTTATAAGGATCACTCCATTCACATTGTCCATCTTAGCACGTATGTCCCATTCATCCCATTGCTACTCTTGGAAGAACCTGAGAATCTGACAATGCATAAGCCCAAAAGAACCATACTCATCCAACCAAGAGTATTCCTAGTGTGAAGGGAAGCTAACCATGGGTAATACCCACAACATACCTCTTTTAAATATATGGGTTTTGATCCTTGTATTCTAAATAGGGTACATAGGAAGTCTCCATGAGGTTAAATCCCAACCAATGGTAAACCATGGTGACCCCCTCACTGAGGTACACCTTCGCTTATTTTCCCTATTGTATTTCCCTTAGTGGCGTCCTAATAGTTCTTAAAAATAAGAAACCTTACCTTTATGGGATGCACCACACTTGGGTCAGACTTCATTGGGTGTTTTGATCCATCTATCAGGTAAACATTCCAGGTTCTCCCTCCTAGAGATGTACCTACCTAATCCACCATTATAAGTGTTTTGATCCACCCAGGTCTTAAATCTCTGTAAGACATTAAATCATGCCCCTCTATCCTTGTGGGATGTTAAACTCATCGAATACCACAAGTTGAACATTGTTTTCCATTAATATTTTCAATATTAATATTTAATCAGTCCTAATTAAGGTATTGTGGAGGTGTGGTTTTATGTTTTCCAGCAGATTTCGGAAGATTACACGCTTTATGTAGGTGATTCCATGCTTTTACATTATATGATGATTTTATTATCCAGTATTTTCTTGCTAAGTGTACTATATGAAATGTTTGTGTGGTTAAAAATGTGTTATTAAATGAATTTGGGGTGTGTATAGACTTAAAAGTTATTTTTAAAATGAATGTAGTTGTATTTCTTGTGGATTTTCATGCTTAAGTCCTTTAAATGTGTTTTAAGAAATGAGAAAGTTGTGTGATGGGTGTTTTCAAATGGATTTAATGTTTTTGTGAATTTTAAAGAGGGTTTTCTTATAAGATGTAGAGATTCTATATATGTGTATTTACATTGAATGGATGTACATGAGAATGTGTTGATATATATGATTTTTATAATGTATATTGAGCACAATTTCCATACAAGGTATTTTCTTTATGATGTGCAGGGGATAGGGTGAGAGGGCAGGGGAGGTTTTCTGGGGGAGGGGGAAGGGGTAAAAGTGGTAGGGGAATGGGTAGGGGGTGTGCTAGGTTCTTTTGAAATATATAGGGGGTGGGCAGGGGGGTGTGCAATGGGCAGGGGGGAAGTGCAGTGGGCAGGGGTGTGCTGGGGAACGAGGCAGGGGGTGTTCAGGGGGCAGGGAGTGTGCAGGGGTAGGGGGTGTGCTCGGGGGTGGGCAGTGTGTAGGGGGTGTGCTGGGGAAGGGGGTAGGGGTGCTTCTTTTTTATGAAATGGGGGGACATAATATTTGTTTTATGTTTTGTGCCTCACTAGTATAATTGGTTATTTTATGTTTTGTGCCTCGCTAGTATAATTCCATTTAGCAACCCCATTCTTTATTTCATTATGGTATTACTAACATAATATTTGTTTTATTATGTAGGTGAAATATTTTTCCTCAGTTCGAATGCTTTGTTCGGAAACTGCCGCCATGGACGACAATTTTTTAGATCGGATGGAAGAAAAAAGGATGGAGCATCATTGTTTTTAACTCTTTTTTGATAAATGTAATCGTAACCAAATTAAACATTGTTTGAAATGTATATAGAAGTTTTTTGTTTTGTTTTAATGATTTCAAGTAAATGTATGTATCATTTTTTGTTCTTCTATGCTTTGTGTGTGGGTGTTGTGTGTGCTGTGTGCAGGTTTTGTTTGGACAGTGCAGGTGATGTAATGTGTGTAGGTGCTGGGCAGGTTCTGTGCAGGTTCTGGATTTGGATAGGATCTTTGGCCTTTATCATCGCTAGTTAAGCGCTGATAAATGGATAATATATCAGCACTATTTTGAGCACTGATAAAGGTAGTTTTTATCAGCACTCAAAATATCGCTGATATATTATATATTTATCAGCGCTGAAAATAGCGCTGATAAATACTACCTTTATCAGCGCTCACTTAGCACTGATAAAGGGGACCCCCCTTTATCTTCCTCGAGATTAACAGCACTTTTTTAGCGCTGTTAAAGGACATTTTTAGTGCTATTATAAGCCATATTTGCAGTAGTGAAAGTTCAAGTAGTGAACAATCATCACCTAACAGTGATGAAGAGATGTCTCAACTAGACATAAGGTTTAAGAGATTTTATAAGAAGAAGAACTTTTTCAAAAATTTTAACATCCTGGGTATATATTATCAGAATGGAAGTTAGAAGAAAGATTAGAAAAGAAGTGACAAGTCTGATGAGATTGTCTGTTATGAATGTAAACAAAAAGGACATATCAAGGATGATTGTCCCAATATCATGTACAAAAGGAGATTTTAAGACAAAGATAGAAAGTATAAAAAGGAAATGAAAGAAAATTGGAGTGCTTCTGAGGATAGATCATGTGACTCAGAATCTTCACACGATAAATAGGATAATAAATCCAATATGTGTTTTATGAAAAACACATATGAGGTAGCACTGAAATCTTATGCATACAATGCCTATTATTCTGGAGATTAGAGTGAATCTGAAAATATTTCTAATGAATAAATGTTTGAGTACTGTAATATTCTTGAAGACACATGCAATGAACTAAAATATAAATACAAGTCTTTAAAGAAATAGCATGCTCTTACCTCAACTATTAAAACTGAACTCACTATAAAATGGGAGAAAAATGACTAATTATTCAAAGGGAACAATAAACTAAAATTATCTAATGAGAAATTGAAAAAGGATCTTGAAAGGTTTACTAATGTTAAATATACCTTGGTATAAATTCTAGGTAAACAGATTGCTCCTAAATATACTACTAGCATTGGCTATCAACCTGGTAAAAGAAATTTCGAAAGAAATAATAATGTTTCTAAATCTAGGACATATAGCTTTACTCCCAATTCTGGGAAACATTCAGCTAGTTCATGTAATTATACACTCTCTACTGTTTCAAGATTTTCTAGACCAAATAGAATTTATTTTTCAAATACATTACATAATGCTTATATGAAACCTATAAGGCAGATATGAGTTCCTAAGGCACTAGTCACTAATATTATTAGACCCAAACAAGTATGCGTACCAAAATCTATTTTTATTTGACTATTTTGTAGGAAATAGTCTTACTGAGTTCCTGTAAAAGATTATGGTACTTGGACAGTGGGTGTTCAAGACACATGATATGAGACTATGCATTCTTCAAGAACTTAATAATAATTAATGGAGGACATGCCACCTTTGGTGACAATGCCAAAGGTAAAATTATTGGCCTTGGCCAAATTGGTAACTCTAACTCAGTTTTTATTTCCAAAGTACTTTTTTTGATGGATTGAAATATAATATGCTTAGTATTTCACAATTATGTGATGATGTATTTCATGTAAAATTTGAAAATGATGCTTGAAATGTTTTTAATTCTAAAAATGAATTATTTTTTTCTTCAATAAAAAATGAAAATGTATATTCTATTAACTTACATTCTTTAGCTTCTCAAAATGATTCTTGTTTAATTATTTTTTACAAAGAATCTTGGATTTGGAATAGGAGACTAGGAAAATGTAACACTCACTCCCTTATAAATTTAACTAGAAGAAGCTTAGTCAAAGACCTACTCAGTCTTGAGTTTCTAAATGATAAAGTGTGTAATCCATATCAAAAGGGAAAGCAACACAAAATTTCCTTCATACCAAAGAATGAAGTATCAAATTCTCAACCTCTCAAATTGGATCACATGGTTTTTTTTTGGACAATATAGAGTTTATAGTTTAAATGGGAAGAAATATGTTTCTGTTTCTGTATATGACTTTTCTAGATATACTTTGACTTTATTTTTGGCTCACAAAAGTGAAACCTTCTCTCATTTTACAAAATATTCCAAAACTGTAGAAAATCTTAGTGGACTTAGAATTAAATCCTTAAGAAGTGATCATGGCCATGAGTTTGAAAATCAATTATTTGAATATTTTTGCTCAAAAAATGGCTATAGTCATAATTTCTCTACCCCTAAAACACCTCAACAGAATGAAGTTATAGAAAGATGAAATAGAACCCTGAAAGAGATTTCTAGGAACATGCTTAGTGAATATGACTTACCTATTTACTTTTGGGTTGAAGTTGTAAATAAAACATGTAATATTATAAATAGAGTATTGATTTTACCTATTCTACAAAGAACTCCATATGAGTTTTTGAACAATTGAAAACCCAAAGTTATCCACTTCAATGTATTTGGATGAAAATTCTATATCCTTAAGACTAAGGACAATCTTGGAAAATTTTCATCTAAGAGTGATGAAGGAATCTTCTTAAGATATTCAATCTCTAATAAAGCCTATAGAGTATTTAATAAAAGAACTAAATGTGTGGAAGAATGTTTCTATGTCAAATTTGATGAAACAGATCCACATGAGCCTAAGACCACTCTTGAAAACCTGGAGGATGATGTATCAAATCTGGAAATTAATTAAAAATCCACTTACCATATTGTAATGGAATCTATGAAAACCTTCAGTTCTGTAAATTCTTTAGATTCAAGCCAAAATGAACCTGAACCTTTTGATAAACCTGAAATCACTAATCCTTCTTTTTCTAGAGCTGTTGGGACTCTTAAGAACCATTCTTTAGATGTTGTTGTAGGAGAATTAGACAAAGGAACTCAAACTAGAGCTTATCTTAGAAATTAGGTTGAACATCAAGTCTTTTTGTCACAACTTGAACCTAAAATCATTAATGATGCAATCAATGATGAATTGTGGGTGATGGTTATGAAAGAAGAACTTAACCTGTTTGAAAGGAACCAACTTTGGAAACTAATTGACAGACCCAAAGACACATTCACCATTGGCACTAAATGGGTGTTTAGAAATATGGTAGATGAAGCTGGTAATATAGTTAGAAACAAGGCTAGATTGGTTTCACAAGGACATAGTCAAGAAGAAGGAATTGAATATGAAGAGACCTTTTCCCCAACAACTAGGATTTAAGCCATCATAATTCTGATTGCTTATGCTGCACATATGAATTTCAAACTATATCAAATGGATGTCAAAAGTGCATTTCTGAATGGGTATATATCTGAAGATGTCTTTGTTGAGAAACCCCTGGTTTTACAAAAACTCATTTTCCAAACAAAATTTTTATATTATCAAAATAGATATACAGTTTAAAAAAAGCTCCAAGAGCTTGGTATGATAGATTAAGTACTTTTCTTATTTCCAAAGGTTTTAAAAAAGGAATAGTTGATCCTAACCTTTTTATAAAACGAATTTCCAATGATGTTTTATTATTTCAAATCTATGTAGATGACATTATCTTTGGATCTTTATAAAATTATTTATGTTTAGAATTTTCTAAAATGATGCAAAACGAATTTGGAATGAGTTTAATGGGTGAACTCATATTCTTTCATGGATTTCAAATTATTTAAAATAATGATGGTATTATTTAAACTAAAATTAAATATAATAGAGATATTCTAAAACATTCTGGATTGGATAGAACTAAAATTAGTGAGAATCCAATTAGTACTACTTGTTAGTTGGATCTTGATAAAGATATAAAATATTTTGATCAAACCACTTATAGAGGAAGATTGAAAGTTTACTCTACTTGACTGCTAGCCGATCTGACATTATGTTTACTATCTGTATGTGTGCTCGTTTTCAAGAAAGTCCTAAGGAATCTCATTTAAATATTGTTAAGAGAATTTTCAAATACCTCTATCATTCACCCAATGTAGGACTATTCTATCCCAGAGGAAAATCATTTGAGTTAGTGAGTTAATCTGATGTTGACTTTGGTGGTGGTAAGTTAGATAGAAAAAGCATATCTGGAACATGTCACTTTTTAGGCAAGTCACTAGTATCATAGTGTAGTAAGAAACAAAACTATGTTACATTATCAACTAAAGAATCTGAATACATAGCTGCTGGCTGTTGTTGTGCACAAATTTTGTGTATGAAACACACATTACTATATTATGGATATCAATTTAGGCATGTACCTATAAATTTTGACAATAAAAGTGCTATTAACATTTGAAAAAATCATGTTTCACATTATAAGAAAAAACACATTGATGTAAGACATCACTTTTTGAGAGATCATTATCTAAAAGGTGATATCACTTTCAAATTCATTGGAACTGAATATCAGCGTGCATATATATACTCCAAAACCACTAAATTATGAAAGAATAGATTACATCACACATGAATTGGGAATAATAAATCTTAAGTAGTAAGTATACTATTTAATAGTTAACGGTTTCACAAGTCACTATCTTGAGATTAATATTTAACTCTAACAAATCTATAGTTTTATTATCTTAATAGTTACAATTTCTTGTTTACGGTCGCATAGTTTATAAATCACATTGTTATGGTCTCACTTTGGACACTTGTTACAGTCTCACCGTGAAGGCTTGATACGGTCTCATCATGAATGTTGATTACAGTCTCACTATAAAGATTATTTATTGTTTTATTTATACATTATAACTCGTATCATGGTAATTCATTTTTTTATTCATTTTACTTTCCCACACTTTTGATCATGCGATGCTTGATATCCCTAAATAATAAAATAAAACAATTTTTGCTCGTTATTCACTCAAGCTCTCTTCTGTCAAACCGTAACCCCGCTTTCAACCCTTCTATCTCTCGAACCATCAGTGAATTCCCAAGATTAAACTCTTATCATCGTAAAATCTTGATAAGCACAGTTCAAAGAAGAAGTTGAAAATCACGCCAAAGTTAGTACCCCAAGGCCCTCTAAATACGAATCTGGTGAACAGAGTAGTGGTACTTGAAAAGGATTTATGCCCAAAGAGGCTTCTTTCATGTAAGTCTTTAGTATTGAAAGTGATAACAAAGAAAGTATGAATAGATTGGTTTACAAAGGAGGATGGTCCAATTTACCTAAATCTAGTTTCATAGGTTTACCAGTATTTACAATTCTCTTTTGATTCAGAAGATGGGTATGTTGCATGAAGTTGGATCAATGTCCATATTTGTATTATTCTCTTTGAGGTTATGGGTTGCATGCCATATGATACCTCACGAAGGTATTTGTGAGGACTACCAAAGATGTCCTCCACCTTCAAGTGAGTTCTTTGTTTTGGAAGAAGGTTTGAGAAGTTTAACTGGCATTGAAACTAAGAAGAGAGCCATAGCTGCCGAGCTAGATAGAGAAACTAGACACTTTTTTAGGTTTGTTTATAATTTGATTAGCCCCAAGAAAGGTGATTTTGTTGTACTCATGTATCCGGATGTATTTTTGATACATATCATGAAAAATGGACATAAGATCAACCTATGCATGTCTGTTATACACCATACGTGTTAGTTGGTCAAAACAACCTCCAAGCCAACCTCCCTATTTTATTCAAGGCTTATCTTAGTTATACGTCAGGAAAAGGGATTGGTTGGACCAGATGAAGAATCCATTAAGGATTATGAGTTATATCTTTGGAAAGTTATATTAAAGAGAATTAAAATCAATTGGAATCCATGGAGAAAATCTTGGGTTGAAGATAATGATAGAGTTTATGAAAAGTTTAATCTGGTGGAATACCCTTCAAGACCTAAGGATATTTCTGATCCTGGTATGGAACGAGATGAGATTGTTGGGTATTCTGATGAGGAAGAAGAGGAAGAGGCTGTTGTAACTTCAAAAGAAACTATTCTTGATAAGTAAGATAGTACACCTTCTCCTGAAATCTTAATTGGGAAGGAAATTCCTATTCCTGAAAAAAGTTTTTTATCTGGAAGAACAACATGCATCCAAAGAATAATTTGTTGCTAAGATATGTAAAAGGGATGTTGTAGAAGAGCATATAGAATAATATATATTTTGTCGTGTAAGAAACTGCTCTTGGGGAATACCTAGAGGAACAAGATGTTCCGGAAGTTATTCAATCTTCAGAAGAGATAATGGATCAAGCCTTTCAATTGGCTAGAATGTAAATGGGTGAGGAAATAAGGGTTGAATTCATGGAAATAGATCAAGGATCTAAATCACTCAGTCCTAAGAAAGATTTACCTATTGAGGGGGAGAAACCCCCCAATCTGGAAACTGTTTAAGTCCCTAATCCGATTTATCCTAGCTCAGTAGATACATGGTATAAATTCCCCAATTATTTTGATGTGACTGATTCCCAGGAAGTCTAAGTTAAAAGAATTTATTTGTCTACTATGTTTCATTTGAAACTGTAATCTTCACCTAAATATATCTATACCAAAGAACCTAAGCTTGTCTTAGATTCTATTCCTGAACCCTCACAAGAACCACCAAACCTTGTGAATAAGGACGATCTAGAAGATTTTGGAGCTACCCTATTGGTTAGAGTTGAGAAACTCATGAATACCCAACTAACTCCAGTAACCAATTTAATTGAGAGAGATGAAACCCTATTGTTGGAAAAAGTCATATGGAAGATTCATCCCAAGATTCTTCATGAGATTCAGGAAGTCAGAGTTGAGATTAAACTGCTCAGTGATGAAGTAAATACTCCCAGAGGTATGGTTGAAGATATGTAAAGAGTGATAACCTCAAGTAGAGAACCTATTTCTAATCCTATGTTGGATATTGTTAGTCAGAACCCACAAGAAGTAGCCTCAATGATTCAACCCAATATAACTTCTTTAGATGAGAAGGTAGTTGAAATAAATAAGAAGATTGTCCATGAGATGCATGGGCTTGTTATTGGTCTTAACAAGTTAACTAATGAGTATAAGGGTTGTCTCTAGAAAGTTCAAAATCAACTGAAATCCCTTACCTCGGATTTCACTACTTCTTGTAATTTTGGACAATCATGTCAACCTTCTTTAGAAATTGATATTCTCCGAATAGTTGTCAAAGAGGAACTTCAATCTATTCTCAGTGGCTTTGACAAGGAATCTCTATTTGAAGTTATTAAGAATAGTAATAGAGTTCTTTATTTTGTGTGAATTCATTACAAGATTGAAAATGATGCTCAGCAATAATGTTCTAAGAATGTGGACTTCTGCTTCAATCGGATCTTCTCTAAGAATGAAATGACCAACCACTTCAAGTACCTTGTAGAAAATCGAAGGATTCCTCATGTTACTCAAACTTTCAAAACTCAAGTCCAAAAGATGAATGATTTTACTCTTTTGTTGGATAAGTTTATGGAGAAAAATGATGACTTTGAGAAAACCATGTTGTATGGTGGTGAAATCATTGATTACTTCATCAATCTTTTGAGGTCTTACCTTCATGTACAAAGTACTGAAATTGCCGCTCCTACAGCTACACCCCTAAGATCTAGTTTTCCCACATTCTCATCCTCTTCCCTGGCCTCCACATTTATGTCTGTCTCTTAGGCTATGAGTCAAATCATGCATGTTATCCTTGATCAACAGTTTCCTCGGACATCCATTGCACCTACCTTGGCCCCTTCTATTTTTGAAGGACTCCCTTTACATTCTCTGACCACTGGTTCACTTCCTTCCTCCACTTCTACCTCTACTCCTATGGCTTCTTATTTTGATGTTGCTACCAAGGGAAAAGAGAAGACAAGCCAATGCTGAAGAACAATGACTACTATCTTTTGATAGGGATGTTTTATGTATTTGTGTTACTAACTATTTTTATTGACACTTTTTATCAATCTAATGCATTGTGAACTTTTATTTTCTACTTCTTCTATACTCTTTTTGATAAACCCAAAAGGGGGGAAAATATGTATTCTATATGCACTAAATTACCATTAAAGAAGATACACATTACCTAAGAATAAATCTCTCAATCACATGATTTGTGATCATCAAAAGGGGAGAGATTGTTGTACTCCTCATGTGTTAATCATGTTTTAATGATCAAAAATCATATACATTCTATAAATATTTTTAATCATATTTAAGTCTGTGTACAGAAATTTGGCTAAGTCTGAGAAACTGTGAGTATGCCATCGGTTGTGATTTTCTGGCAAAGGACCCAGACACTGTAACAATCCAGACACCGTGACCATCCAGACACCATAATCATCCAGACACTGTGACCATCCAAATAGTGTCACCATCTAGACGTTGTCACCATCCAGACACCATGACTATCCAGGCACCATGACCATCCTGACAACGTAACCATCCAAACACTATAACCATCCAGCAACTGTGAACATCCAGACACTATTTCATGAATACAACATTTACAACACAGTTTCAAGGAAACACTATTTCATGGAGAAACCATTTTTAGACAGACTATGACACCGTTTCTTAATCTATTTTGTCATTTTTCAATTTAATTTCTAATGGTCATATTTGAAGCTTTTAAATTCACTAACTTAATTAATATTTATTTGTAGACATGTCACATAATTGTATGAGGTATGAGATGTAGAATACATGCATCCTGTCAGCCCCAACACATGCCTTCAAAGAATATAAATAACAACGTGGCCATAATAAAAACACATGACTGTGGTGATGACAATGAAATAGAAAAACAAGTGTGTGCACAATAACAAAGAAGCACGAACATGACTGCAACCTGACACTGATGAATAACACACGATGCATACTCGAATCCTAGAGTCAAGAACATTTTCACTCTATCAACTCCATGAAGAACATGAGCTAGATCTAGCTGACTTGCGATACACTGTTTTCTACAAGAGGAATCAATTTCTGCATCTGGTTCATCCCAGATGACTAGAGCTACATAGACTAACACTCACATCATTTCTATCCTTATCTCATCATTTTTTCTCTTTTGTGTATTATTTTTTTATATTTCAAGTAGTGTGTGTGTCTGTATAAAAACACGCATTGTCTCCTACATCAAACTTAATTATAAAAGATATCTTTTCTCTTATATAATTTTACACTTGTGTATTCCCACAGATAAGTGTAGAAGATGTCCCTGTGTGACATGTTAGTTCATACCCACGAAGAACTGTGGAAGAGGTCGTGTGACCTAGACAGTCTTGTGTGCTGTTGTTAACCCCAATCCAGGGTGTGGATCAAGTTTATTTATATAAACTTCTTGGTGTCATGTGATCACCAAGTAGAGTGGATTAGATATCATCTTGAGACTGAACCACTTGTTTTATATCTGATGTGTTGTTTATTTTAGTGTTCTTTGTTTTACTGTTTAATTCAGAAATCACTAAATTTAATTTGATAGTTAATCTTGGAAAGAAGTCATAATTGTTTTACCTTATTATAATAGTTTCAAAATTAATGTTAATAAATTATATTAAGATTACATAGAATTAATCAATATTCTAAGAATTTATTTAAATAGTCAAACTTTCATAACCGTATAACCTTGATTGACTGGGCTATATTTAAATTTATTGGGGAACCTTTTTAATAATACTTTTTAATCAAAAATTTTTAATAGATACTCAATTCACCCCCCTCTTGTGTACTCTACTCTGACCAACAATTATGATTATGTATATATATATATATATTAATTTCAAATTATATCTAGGTAAATATATTTTTCTTATATATTTTATATTCTTACCACAATTTACATATGAAGAGAGAGATGAGTTGAGATTTGGAGCGGCTGTGACATCTCTATTGCGTCTCCCACTAGGTTTCCTAGTTTGAAATGTTTATTCCCCCTTTTTTGGGCTTCAATCAGCTACCTGATGGACTTACAGTTACTGGTAGGAAATTTGATTTGGTTTTTTGTGATTCTTTTTTTCCCTCCAAAGTGTTCCTATAGTGTTATGTGTTGAGAGAAACCATTAGTTGAAATCCCCTTGTGTCACTTTGAATTTCCTCCTCTAGTCGGGATGTTCGTGGCGTGCCCAAGGATGTGGTTGCTGGTAAGTGGTTCTCTATGGATGTTTTTGATAACGCAGTTCTATGGGGTTGTGTGATGGGAGAAACTAGCTATCGAATATCACTTAAAAATTACTCCTCTATTATAGATTCTCATGAAGTTCTCTTGGATGTGGTTGTGTAGGGTTGTGTGCTGAGGGAAACTAATGGTCATAATATCCTTGTATCTCTTTGGAACTCCTCCTATGGTCAGATTCTCTGGAAATGATCCATGGTGCATGTGGACGTGAATCTAGGGTCCTCTTTGGAAAAAATGGTGTTGGGTAAAAACTCCCTTATTGTGCTGTTAGTTCTTCCCAAAAGAGAAAAACCATGGAGATTTGAGGAGATGGTTTGTAGGGTTTCTTCTATTTGGGGATTCTTTTATTTGAGGTGTGTGTCCCTTGGCCAGGGGTTTCTTTATTTTTTGTTTCCCTAATATGAGTCTAAACAATGGGGGTGGGGTATTGGGTCAATCTCTTTAATCCTGACTCACTCCATATACATGAGTGGTCCGTTGATTTAAATATACTACGGTCTAAAAATTATTTTAAATAAGTATGGATAAATATCCATGGTCTAAATTGGATCCTATTACAGCCCAAGATACTCCATGATGTTGTGACCGCATTTGGAATTCTCATTTGACTCGATAAGGAGACAAAACAGGTATGTTTTTGGAATTATTCTAGAATTCCTATTGAATTGGACATTATAATCATTATTATTGATACAATTATTCTATGAACACATTATGATGATATTCTTTTGGATTTGGTGTATGATAAACCTTAAAAATTCTATGCAACTTGTATGTTTGTTGGGAAGTCACATGAGGTCTATTGAAGGGGAATTTCTAGCCAAAAATGTGGTCTCAAGTGAAAAGTGTGTCCCTATAAGGTAAATTGAACACCAACTGAGATACAATGGGACTAGGTAAAATTATTACTTTCTCTGACAAATATGGACAAACATCACAAAGGCAATCTAATATGGGGTCTCCCCTTGGGATGGTAGTCATATCCAACAGGGAGGGGTGGTCTCTTCCTATCTATCCATATGACCCTACTCATGGGTTGGAAATGTTTAAGGGACTGGTGATCCTCATGTTAGAGTTCCTATTAAAGAATCCCTCAACAGGGATGATTAAAAGAAAGTTGGTGATGATGAATCTATGGATGAAAAATCTGTCCATGAGTTGGAGGATAAACGAAATATGAATATTAATCTATGGCAAGAACATGACCTAATTCATGAAAAGAATAATAAGGGTAAATTAAAAATGGTCTCGGATTTCTCAATCATGGGAAACAGAGTGATGGGTAGGAGTGCGCCCAACAAGAGCACGGGTGATCCTCATTTAGTGACTCAGAAGGTCTCATAAATGTTGAAAGTTCCTCATAATGATCCCAATCATGGTATGGAGGATCAACCCCATCTAATTGGTATTCAAACTCTATTGAGGGTGGACATGAGCACTGATAATGTAAAAGAGTTACCAGGTGGGCCCTCTAATGCGGTGGCACCCATAAAGAGAATCTCACACAGGAAGGATGATGGAAGACTTGATTCTCTTGATCTTGATAATAATAAATTTAGTCTTCATGACATTTTGAAGAGTTCTAACAGTATGGAGGTGTTTCTCAAGGAGTTTGGAAACACTTACAGGGATTTTTGTGCTAATAAAGTACAGGATGGGTTTGATCTCAAGGTAGTGGACACTCATAATCGTGAGGAACCACCCCACACCAGATGATTATACATAGACTCATATTGACGATAGGGTATTTTAATAGGCGAAAACATGAAGGAGGGGTTTACATTTGAATGGAAGTGGTGGTGTCCAAATCCATATATGATTTTATTTCTTTTCATTGGCTTTTCATTGTTTCAATATCAACATTATCTGTTTATTTTGACTATTTTCTTTAATAAATTTTTGAGCCATGGGTTTTAACTGATTGTTTGTGCTATTTGGTTTAATGTATAAAGATAAATGATATATTATTAACTTCCTAGTATCTCATGAAATAAATAACAATATATCATTTAAATATAAATTTGTAATTCAAAATATAGTTTTAACCATAATATTTATATTATTTCATGAATGAAAGAAATTAAAATATAACTTTAAATATATATATTAAAAAAATGGGTTATAAATCCTCCACCACCCCTAAATAAATTGTGTCCCCATAATTTTTATTTATCTAAAATATATTTTATACTCTAATTTTGTAGGGAACAACTATATATGATTCTATAGTAATAAATACATAGAGTTTGATAATGATAATTTATTGATTAATTATTGGAGATTAGTACATGTAAATATTTCTTTCTAAGGGAAACTCTACTGAATCCTATATCAAAAATATTGAATACTTAAAACATCCATAGGATTCTTCTTTAGATTGAAAAGTCTCTAATATTAAGTGTCACAAAACTATAACCACATAAACCCTCAAAAGAGTAATTATAAATCTTAAATTATTCTTGATATTGTAATCTCAAATGTTTTTAAAGTATTTCCTTTGATACCAAACGATTCTCCCCAAACCCACGATCCTGAATCCAGTGCTTAAAACATTGTGTATTTTATTCAACATATATTATTTAATGTCATTGAAAATATACAGTCTTACATTCCCATAGATATTTTAGAACTATATATTTGTAAAATTTATAAAATTAAAACTCATATAATCTATCTAACATATTTTTTTAATATAATTTCTCTAATTCCTAATCATTCCGTAGTTTGACTACATCCACATATCTGAGGCCTGCCTCTATAATAACACATACTCATTAAAACATGCGAAAATCATTTTAAAATATGGGATGCTAAATAAGCTCGGTAATGAGTTTTTAAACCATTTGAGAAAACCCATTAGTCTTTAAAATACATTGAAACTCCTTTAAAATATTTTCATCGAAATAAAAAAGTATTCAATTGAATAAAAAATGTTGAATAAAATTTTTTTTCTTAAAAAAATAATTGATATTTATTAAATAATGAAATATTTCATTATAAAGGTAACCCATTATTTAATATTTAAATAAAAATTAATTCAAAATAATACATTATAGGATAAATATAAGGATTTTTTGGAAACACATTGTCACAACCCTTCCCCCGGGGCTCGTGTCGTGACTACCCAAAGCCCACCTACCATAGGCCATGGCCTGGCGACTAGCACCAAAGAGGTAAATCCCTAAACTCGGAAGGAATTGCCTTTATAACATGAAAACACACACAACAGAGTATGAGATGGAAACAAAACACTAAGTAAAACTGTATACAAAAGAAGTGATGAAAAGTTAAAGGGGGCCGGAAAAACAAACCCAACTGTAAAGTACAAGGAAACTGAAAGTACAAGAACTGGAAAAGGGAAAACGGCTCCTGGATCGTACATCGAGAAATCCTACCTGATGGGTAGGTACAGATAGCCTCCACAGCACTCCATTTCTGTCAGTCTCCTCCGTGTATCGTCACGTCGTGTGGTCCACCTCTGGGTACCCTCAGCCTCGATCAGCATTTTCTGTCGTCTGCATCCAACACAACGAGGTGCCGGCATAGCCGGTGCAGGGGTGAGTATAATGATACTCAGTATGGACCTCAAGACCCTCAAGGTCTCACAATAACTTAACAAAGATAAACCATCAGGTATGAAAATTAATAGATAACCCCACTTAGGTAAATGCCCATACATATACCTAAGTTATCAAGAAATCCATCTCAATCATGAGGAAAACACAAAAGTTACAGACTTATCTCAAACCAAGATTTTTATTCTTGGGTAGTATCAAGTAACGTCCCCAGTCACACTGTCAAAACCTTGGCTATTGGAGAACTCCTCCTCTATCGAGTACAGTGGTCCTGATGCGTCCCCAAGGTGCTTCCCACACACCTTGGATTGCTGAGGTACTCCTCCTGTTGAGTATCGTGGGTCTACTGCTTCACCAAGTCGCTCCCCACCGTGGGTCTATCGTGTCACTAAGGCGCTCCCCCTCGTAGCCTGCTAAGGTAATCCTCCTATCGAGTACCGTGGGTCTGTCGCGACACCAATGCGCTCCCTACTGTGGGTCTTCTACGACTCCAAGGCACTCCCCACTGGGCTAGTCAAATAACTTTGAGTCGAATCGATCAGTAGTCGTCAGGTCTCAGCCAGCTACTAGGTCTCTGCACTAAGCTCGCTCATCTCCGGGGGGGATCTGCTCCAGGAGCTACAGGTCGATACTCCAATTGTCAATAATTCCCACGTACAAGTATCTCAAAGGTTTGACATGTCATAGGGGTCTCAATGCAACAGACGGTGCGTCAATGGAACACCCAGTCTGTGAGTTATTAGCCTTTTAGTACCGGGGGCCCGGTTGGATTCGTGCACGATCGAACCTGCCCGTATCTCAAATTTACCCTGAACTCTAGTGGGATATACTCAAATGGACCGTCGCGCTCGAATAAAACCAGCGCAGCTTGATGGTTCGTCAAACAGTCGTCTGGTGCCAAAGATATGGCCAAAGAATGTAAAGAGTCGGTAGTAGACCCGGTTCCGATCTGACCTAGTCAGACAGACCCGGTCTGGGTTGACCCGATCAGACCAGTTGTGTCTAGATCAGTCCATTGGGCGGTCCATCATGCTAGGTTCGGCCCATCCCGCTAGGCCCAGCATTGCAGGCCGCGTGGGTGGTTCGGCCCGGGCTTGGGGCCGATTCGGCCCAGAGTGCCGCAAGGGTGCGACCCAGCGTGGCTCGGGATGGAGGGTGCGACCGGACTGGTTTTTCCAGGGCACTGCTTTGGTCAGGTGTTAGATCGGGAGGCTGGGTGGCCGGGCAGTCTGGCAGGTGGGCCAGCGGGTGGCCGGGAGGTGGAGAGGCCAGGCCGGCGCGATTTGGCGTGACTCGGGCTAGCGCGGGCCGGCAGGGTTTGGCCGGGGCGCGTGGGAGGCCGGTGGCGGCTGGAAGGTGGGTGGCACGGGTAGGTCGGCGGGCAGCCAGGGAAGCCGGCTTCGGTGTAGGCTGGGGGGGCCAGGCCAGTTCGGCTGGCAGATGGTACGACCAGGGCGGCTCAGCCGGAGGGCCACGGTTCGGCCTGGAGCACAGCGCAGCCAGGGTGCGGCGTGATTCGCAGAGGCCGCAGGAATCGTGGCCTTTGCCTGTTTCCTTCATCCCCTTCAACGCCACTTCATTGTTACGTCGCCATGTCGAAGATCAACACAAACAAGAATGGTGGAGGTGTCAGGCCATGTTGGTTTGGCCCACACCCTCCGCGTTTAGGGTGGTAACACCTGGCTCATCAAGAAGTAAGAAAGATGAACTTCCATTGTTCTTCAACCTTCGCAATGATTCCTTTCCAACCGAAGAATAGAATAAGGATAGGAAAATAGTAATACACAAATTAACATCTACCTTTGTTCTTCATTCGTCGAAGGATTTCCAAGGAAGAAGATGGTGTTGTCTCCGTTTGTCGCATCCGCCACACACTTCCAATCCCGAGCTCGGACATCGGTTGTGCAAGACTCTCTACATTAGTAGGATCCGAAGAAGGAAGTCGAAGTCGCTCCTCGCCGATGTTCTTCATTCTTCGTTCTTCATTGGGAGCTTTTCTCTCTTCTCCCAAGTTCCACAAAAAGAGCAATTCCAACCAAAATAATAAGAGATTGTGATATCTTATTAATTTGTTGGCACAATATTCAAATTGGATAAACTAATTGAATTGGATCCTCCTAATTAATGGGTAGGATTTTTCATAATAAATTATGTGTTGTCTCAAATAATTAAAGGGGAGGTGGTGGCACCATAAATTTTAGAGGAGTTCAAGGGGCTCCCCCTCATTAATGAGGGGAGTTGAGAGATTTTCCTCTCCTCCCATTAATAGGGGGTTTAGGCTCGTGTGGTCCCCACGTCGTAACCTCTCGCGGGAGGTTAGGTTCCGGTGGACCCCACCACCATAACCCCTCATGGAAGTTTAAGTTGTGGTGCTCCAACATCTACCTTCCAACCTCCACAAGGAGGTTATAGATCCAGTGGGACCCACCTCCTAACACCCACATGGCGTCGCAAATAAAAAAAAGTGAAGCTCACTTTATTTTAATACTTTCCATGAAAACCCTAAAACTAACTTTTATTCTCGACTCAATATCATCGAATTGAATGTATCCTTAAGCCAATACTGGTGCTGCGAGTTCAACGGTGCCCTCAGATTTCAATTCCAAGCACCAATTCATAAGTTATAAAAACATGCTTGTACGTTTACTAAACGTACCAAAAGAAAACTTCAAAAATTGATTCCGGGCACACCGGGCCTCAGAATCATGCACTGTCAATTTTGACAGACTTGTAAAATTCCCATGTATTTAAGAAAAAAAATTCCACAGAATTTATGGGTCTTTAAATTCTCCCCACCTCAGGGCTTTACGTCCCTGTAAGTTATAACTCAGACTAAGGGAACAATTGGGGGTAATGAGCACGCATCTGAGCCTCCCGCTCCCATGTGCTCTCTTGGAGGTTCATGTGCTATCAGCGAACGCACACCAGAGGTATCAACCGTCCATGTAGGACCTGTTGCTCTCGATCCTCAATCTCCATTGGGACCTCCATAAAATTCACCTTGTCGTCGACGTCTAGCTCTACATGGTCAATGATGTGAGATGGGTCGTACACATATCTCGTCAGCTAAGATACGTGGAAAATGTTGTGCACTCAGTGAAACTGAGGTGGAAGAGCCAGACGGTATGCCACCTCACCTACTCTTCTGAGGACCTGGAAAGGTTCGATGAATATCAGAGATAACTTGCCGCCTCGGCCGAATATATGTAGTCCTCATCGAGGTGAGACCCGTAGAATGACGTGGTCGCCATCTTTGAATTCTAGAGGTCTCTGTCTCCTGTTAGCATATGACTTCTGTCTACTCTGTGTAGCCTTCATCTGCTCCTAGATAATCTGCACCTTCTCCATGGTTGCCTGTACCATTTCTGGTCCAACTAGTGCTGACTCCCCAGGGACAGTCTAGCACAAAGGTGATTTTCAAGGTCGTCTTTATAATGCCTCAAAAGGTGTCATCCCTATGGTGGAGTGATATCTGTTGTTTTATGAAAACTACGCAAAAGGTATTTGGTCCTCACATCTATGAACGAAGTCGAGGAAAAAATCACACATCATGTCCTCGAGGGTCTGTATGGTCCGCTCATTCTGGCCATCCATCTGAGGATGGAAGGTATTTCTTAGACGAATTTGCATACCGAAATCCTCCTGCAACCCCTTCTATAGCCGGAAAGTAAACCGTGCATCACGATCAGAGACAATAGATGAAGGTACTCCATGTATCCACACAATCTCATGCACATAGAGGTGTCCCAAGCTCTCTACTGAACCCATATCTCTGATCAGTAGGAAGTGGGCTAACTTGGTGAGTCGATCAACGATCACCCAAATCGAGTCGTTACACTTGGATGTACGTGGAATTCCTGTCACGAAGTCCATGGTTATCCTATACCACTTCCACTCTAAGACCACTAAAGGCTGAACCAAGCCTGTTGGTACCAGGTGCTCTGCCTTCATTTCTGACATGTGAGGCATCGAGAGACAAACTATGCTACTGGCTTCTTCATACCTAGCCACCACTGCTGTTGTCGAATGTCCCGGTACATCTTCTCCACTCCTGGATGTAACTCTAAAGGGGATGTGTGGAACTCCCTCAAAACATCCTAATAATGTGAAACTAGTACCATTGTTTGTCCTCTTAAGAGGATGACATGCTCCCCACCATCATAAAATCCATCAAGTGCATGCCCTATGGATATCTGAGCACGTCGTGTCTCGCAGTCAGGGTCCCCATGTTGTGCCTCCCTGACTCGTTGAAGAAGTAGGGGAGTGACTGTAAGGGACTGAATGAAAGCTACTCCATCTCTATCCACAAAGGATATCTACAAAGCAACCAGTTGCTTTGTCGCCTCACCTAGCATCTGTATACCAGATCTCCTGCTGAGTGCATCTGCTACAACTTTTCCCTTTCCATGAGTATAGACTATCTCGAAGTCATAGTCCCAGAGGAACTCAAGCCATCATCGTTGTCGTAGGTTCAGGTCTTTCTGAGAGAAGATATACCTGATAATCTTGTGATTAGAGTACATGGTAAAATGTTCACCCATCAGATAGTGTCTCCACATCTTCAAGGCGAAGACCACTAAAGCTAACTCCAGGTCATGTGTAGCGTAGTTCTGCTCGTTATGTCTCAGCTGCTGAGAACCATACGCGATCACTGCTCTCTCCTGCAACAGGACACACCTGAGTCCAGTCCTTGATGCGTCACAGTAGACTATGTACCCTACGCCTTTCTCTTGAATCCTCATGATGGGGGGCACTAGTCAGCCTCTTCCTCAACTCCTGAAATCTCTGCTGGCATCTCTCTGACCACACGAAGGGTTTCCCCTTCTTTGTTAAGGCTAATAGTGGTGTTGCAACTCTGGAGAAGTCTGGAATGAACCTCCAGTAGTAACCAGCCAAACCCAAAAAAAATTTTATCTCTGTCACACTCCTGGGTGGCTCCCAAGCAAGTACCGCCTCAATCTTCGCTCGATCCACTACAACTCTAGCCTCCGAGATGACGTGTCCCAAAAAGTGAACCTCTTGGATCCAAAACTGGCACTTTGAGAGCTTACCATAAAGCTGGTGCTGTTGGATTGTGTCCAATACTACTTGAAAATGGTAGGCATGCTCCTCCCCAGTAGTCGAGTAGATCAGTATGTCGTCGATGAAGACTACGACAAAGCGATTGAGTTATGGCTGAAAAATCCGGTTTATGAGTCCTGTGAACACTGTTGGAGCATTGGTTGCACCAAAAGGCATAACCAAGATCTCGTATTGGACATACCTACATCCTAAGGTCATCTTCTACACATCCTAGTCTCAAACTCTGAGCTGGTGATAGCCTGATCTGAGGTCTATATTAGAGAACCATCGTGTTCCCTTCAGCTGACCAAAGAGGTCGTTAATCCTCGGGAGTGGGTACTTGTTATTCACGGTCACCTAGTTCAGGCGACGGTAGTCGACACAAATCATCAAGCTCCCATCCGCCTTCTTGGTCAAAAGAATCGGGGCTTCCCAGGGAGAAACACTGAGCAGGATGAATCCCTTCACATGTAAGTCCTCTAGTTGTACCTGCAGCTCATGTAGCTCCGTAGGAGCCTTCCGGTATGATGGTGTAGATATCAGTGTCATCCTGGGGTACAGTTCAATGTAGAATTCCACCTCTCTGTGAGGGGGTATACCTGGGACATCATCAGGGAAAGCATCTGCATACTGTTCCACCACTACAGGATAAGTTGGACTCTCCACATCAATTGCTCCGAGGGAAAGGCAAGACAACTGACGGGTGATTGGTTGTACTCTCCTCCGGGAAATTTTATCCTACGCTCCAAAGGCTCCCTTCTCACCAGTGAATGTGAACCCGGTCCCATCTGTGTGGACACACCGCAATTTGCGCCTAATACAGTCGATCTTAGCATAGACTGTAGATAACCAGTCCATACCCAAGATGACGTCATATGGCCTCGATGCCTCTATGTGGAGATCCCAACTGAAGCTCTCGCCTCCTAGAGTAAGCTCACACTACTGGAACCAGTGCTTAATCGTCGAGTCTGCTCCCGTAAGAGTCTCTAGCCGTAAAGTTCGAGCCAACTGCTCCGTCGGAGTCTCCGAGCTCCGAACAAGGGTAGTGGAAATGAAAGAGTGAATGGAACCTGTGTTTATAAGTATTGTATATAAGGTGTAGTAGACATAGATCGTACCTCGAATCATCTCTAGAGTTCCATGATCATAAGCCTCAGCTGCTAGGAGCTGAGCTCTCGCCTGTCCACCTGCTCCCTGTGGTCGGGGTGGACCTCTTGGTGGTGGTGGCTGTAACACCTTGAAACATCGCCCACCGCCATCTGATCGACTGTCTCCTCTTCTACATACACCTTCGCCCTTCGGACCATCTCGATCAAATCTATGTCTTTGCCTGGGCGGTCCTTCATCGTCTGCAGATCATCTGAACAGTGGGTCAGACAGTCACGAGCCATGTGACCCTTCCCACCGCATGAGAAAGATTTCCCGCTCCTGGAATATATATCTCTGCCCCGGGTTGCCCACACAACCAATCTTGAGTCATGCGGTCGTCCACCCGTGGGTATAGTCCTCTTGGACCTCTATGAAATCTTTCTACTACCTGTTGCAAAAGACTCTGTTGCATGTTGACTAGTGGTGGGTCTCGCTGCTAGAGACTGCTCATTAAGAAAACTCTCCACTAAGAGGGATCGCTCTAACACCCCTACCTACGTTGGGATGCTAAGGGAGATCATTGAAGCCCTAATCTCTTGCCTGATCCCCTGCTCAAAGGTTTGGGCCTTGAAGAATGGGTCTCGTACCATATATGTGGAGTAGCATGAGAGGTCGGTGAACCTCGTTGAGTACTACTCCACCTTTATGTTGCCCTGATGCAGGTGAAGTAGCTCTTGTATCTGCAATATGCTTAGGTTGGATGGGACAAACTCTACCCAAAATAGGCTCCCAATGTCTTCCCAGAGTAGTGTCGCCTCGTCATGCACCTGGAGCATCAGGCACCACCATCTTCCAGTTTTTTCCTGAAGGAGACTCGTGGAAAGGATCACAATAAGGTCAGCGTGTGTTCCTACCAATCTGAAGACTCTCATCACTGCCTCCATCCAATCCTCACCAACCTTCGGGTTCGCCTCTCCCCTGAACTCAGGCGGCCTTTGGCACTGGAACTCATGCAACACGCTCAAGCGGCGAGCATCGTCTGCTGCTGGGGCTGGTGGCATCGGTGTCCCAACGGGTAGTGGTACCGCTGGTGCCTCCTCTATGATAGGGCCCCGCACCAAGGCCTCATCGCTCGGAGGGCTTCCATCTTGCACAAATCTTGGAACCCTAGCTGGCCGTCTGTGTGGGGCCATCCTGAAAATGCACAGGTGTACAACGGTCAATAAAATTATACCTGGTGAGCTGACCTGGTTGAGCTGACTTAAAGAGAACTTTTGAAAACACACACACAATCAGTGTTTTCGTACATTGAGTTAGAAATCAGTATTCATGGTCCTGGTTTATGGATACGTCAGCTGCCACACCAAAATTGGACTACCTGAACTGAAAACCACACTCAGTACCCTTAACACTATTGCTTCACAAAAAAGATCAGAGTCCTAAGTTCTTTGGTAGAACCGACTCCTCTGATGCCAATTTGTCACAACCCGTCCCCCGGGGCCCATGTTGTGACTACCCCAATCCCTCCTTCCATATGCCAGGGGCTAGCGACTAGCACCAAAGTTATAAATCCCTAAACTGGGAAGGCATTTCCTTTATAACATGAAAACGCACACAACAGAGTACGAGCTGGAAATAAAACACTAAGTAAAACTGTATACAAAAAGAGTGCTGAAAAGTAAAAGGGGTCCAAAAATACAAGCCCAACTATAAATTACAAGGAAACTGAAAGTACAAGTACTGAAAAAAGGGAAAACTGCTCTTGGATCGTCTACCAAGAAATCCTACCTGAAGGGTAGGTACAAATAGCCTCCACAACACTCAATTTCTGTCTGTCTCCTCTGTGTACCTTCATGCCATTTGGTCTACCTCCAGGTACCCTTAGCCTCGGTAAGCGTTTTCAGTCATCTACATCCAACACAACGAGGTGCGGGCATATCCTGTGCATGGGTGAGTATAACGATACTCAGTAGGGACCCTGAGACCCTCAAGGTCTCACAGAATCTAACAAGGATAAACCACCAAGTATGAAAATCAACAGATAACCCCACTTAGGTATATGCACATACATATACCTAAGTTATCAAGCAATCCATCTCAATCATGAGGTAAACAAAAAAGTTACTAATTCAGCACAAACCATGATTTTTATTCTAGGGTAGTATCAAGTAACGTCCCCAGTCACACTGTCAAAACCTCGGCTACTGGAGAACTCCTCCTCTATCGAGTACAGTGGGTCTGCCACATCACCAAGGTGCTTCCCACAAAACTTGGACTACTGAGGTAATTCTCTTTTCAAGCACCATGGGTCTGCTGCATCACCAAGGCGCTCCCCACCATGGGTCTTCCACGTCACTAAGGTGCTCCCCCTCATAGCCTGCTGAGGTACTCCTCCTGTCGAGTACTGTGAGTCTGTCGCGACACCAAGACCCTCCCCACTATGGGTCTGCCGCTACTCCAAGGTGCTCCCCACTGGGCTAGTCGAATCACTCCGAGTCGAATCGGTCAGTAGTCGTCAGGTCTCATCCAGCTACTAGGTCTCCGCACTAAGCTCGCTCGTCTCCAGGAAGATCCGCTCCACGAACTAAAGGTCGATACTCCAACTGTCACAAAGGACCATGTAGAAATTTCTCAAAGATCCGCTATTTCATATGGGTCTCAACGCTACATAAGCCGCGTCAATTAGATGCCCAGTCTGTGAATTATTAGCCTTTTAGTCCCGAAGGCCCAGTTGGATTCGTGCATGATCCAACCTAACCGTATCTCAACTTTACCCCGAACTTCAGTGGTGTATACCCAAAGGGACCATCGTGCTCGAAGAAAACCAGTGTCGCTTGATGGTTCATCAAATGGTCATCTGGTTCCAAAGATATGGCCACAGAATATAAAGGGTCGGTAGTGGACCCGGGTCCGGTCCGACCCAGTCTGGGTCGACCCGGTCGGACCAGTTGGGTCTGGCCCGACCCATTAGGCGGTTCAGCCTGTTAGGTTCGTCCTAGACAACTGGGCCCAGCCCAGTAGGCCGTGTGGGCGGTTCAGCCCAGGCTCGGGGCTGATTCGGCCCGGAGCGCAGTGAGGGTGCGGCCCGACGCGGCTCGGCCTGGAGGGTGTGATCTGGCCGGTTCGGCTAGGGCACCGTGAGGGAGGCCGCGGGCCACCTTGGGAAGCCGGCGTGGCCAGGGCGCTTCTTCGGTCGGGAGGTGACTCGGGAGGCCGAGCGGCCGGGAAGGCCGGCAGACAAGCCAGCGGGCGGCTCGGTGGTGGCCGGGTAGGCCGGCAGGTGGGACAACAGGCGGCCGGGACGCGGGGAGGTCGGGCCAGCACAGTTCGGCATAGCTCGGGCTGGCATGGGATGGTGGGGTTCATCCGATTCATGGGGAGGCCGGCGGTGGTGTAGGACGGGGTGGCCCCACCATTTCGGCCGGCGGACGGCGCAGCCAGGGTGGATCGGCCAAAGGGTCGTTGTTCGGCCCAGAGCATAGCGCAGTCAGGGAGCATCGCGGATCACGGAGGTCATGGGAAGCGCAGCCTTTGCTTGTTTCCTTCTTCGCCTTCAACGCTGCTTCGTTGTTACGTCGCCATGCCGAAGATCAACACAAACAAGAACAGTGGAGGGGTCGGGCCATGTTGGTTTGGTTCACACCCTCCGTGTTTAGGGTGGTAACACATGGCTCATTAATAAGTAAGAAAGATGAACTTCAATTGTTCTACAACCTCCACAAAAATTCATTTCCAACTGAAGAATAGAATAAGGAAAGTAAAGTAGTAATACAAAAATTAATCCCCTGCCTTTTTTCGTCGTTTGTCGACCGAGTCACGAGGAAGAAGACATTTTTGTCACCATTCATCACGTCCGCCGCACACTTTCAATCTCGAGCTCGCACCTTGGCTGTGGAAGATGCTCCATATCAGTAGGATCCGAGGAAGGAAGTTGAAGTTTCTCCTTGCTGGCGTTCTTCGTTCTTCGTTCTTCATTGGGAGCTTTTCTCTCTTCTCACAAGTTCCAACAAAATAGATATGCCAACCAAAATAATAAGATATTATGATATCTTATTAATTCGTTGGAAAAATATTCAAATTGGATGAATTAATTTAATTGGATCCACCTAATTAATGGGTAGGATTTGGAATAAAAAATTATGTGTTCGCTCAAATAATTAAATGGGAGGTGGTGGCACCATAAATGGTAAAGGAGATCAAGGGGCTCCCACTCATTAATGACGGGAGTTGAGAAATTTTCCTCTCCTCCCATTAATAGGGGGTTTAGTCCCGTGTGGTCCCCATGTCGTAACCTCTTGCGGGAGGTTAGGTTCTGGTGGACCCCACCACCATAACCCCTCAAGGAAGGTTAAGGTGTGGTGGTCCCACCTCCAACTTCCAACCTCCATAAGGAGGTTATCAATCCAATGTGACCCACCTACAAACCCCCACATGTCAGATCAAATAAAAATAAAGGGAAGCTCACATTATTTTATTACTTTCCACAAAAACCCAAAAAATAACTTTTATTCTCGACTCACTATCGCCGAAGTGAAAGTCTCCTTAAGCGAATACCAGTGCTGCGAGTTCAACGGTGCCCGCGGATTTCAATTCCAAGAACCGGTTCAAATGTTATAAAAACCCGCTCATACGTTTACTGAACGTACCTGAAAAAACATCAGAAATTGATTCCGGGCACATCGGGCCTCAGAATCTTGCGCCGTCAATTTTTACATACTCGTAAAATTCCCATGTATTTAAGAAAAAACAATTTCCATGGAATTTCCAGGTCTTCACACACATGTCATGATTAGAAAAACAAAACTATTAGGTGACATATAATATTGAAGGCTATATAGTGCAGACAAGTCACATGGTGGGAAAAAACTTAAAAATTAGATTCACTCCTCATTCCTTATTAGTTAAAAAAATATGAGTTCCATTTTCATCAAAAAATTTAATTATTTTCCCTTATTTTTATAAGATTTTTCCCATATATATATATCTGTGTGTGTGTGTGTCTGTATGTCTGTGTGTGTGTGTTTTTATAAGTGTACATGTATCATTAAATAATATAAAGTAACTACGATTTATGATAATGATTCACTTAGATAGAGTGGTTTTTTTTCAAAACATAAATATAACATCGATCAAATAATTATTTCATTACAATATAGTATTCATACATTAATGAAATCCATGAAATAAATTCATTAATGAACTTATTATATTTTCAATAGTACACATGTTATAAATAAATAATGAGGATGAATGTTTCCAATAGAAAACATTATAATCATAAAATAAAACATTCATAATTCTTAAAACACAAATATTTGATATATATTGAGAGAATATTATTTTGAAACAATCATATATAACATCATAAAAAACTATCTTAAATATAAAATAATAACATTAAATTTATTAAAACACTTTGGAATAAAAATAAGTAGAGAAACAAAATCCATGATGAGGGTGTTTTATATATTTAAATCATTAATTAAAACATTTTTAATAGGTAATTGTAATATTGAATGAGTTTTCCCCCTTATAAAGAAGATATGGTTTCTGGAAAATTTATAACCAAAATTTTTGAATTAAATTTTCCATCACATGAAATAATTATTTAAAAAAATAAATTTATATCTTTGAAATTTGGGTGCCCCTTATGAAAATAATTTAAAAATATTTAAGGCATCAATTTTTTTTAAAACTCTCTTTTCAGATTTGGGTTTTTTAAAATTTAAAATAATAATTTAATATATATTTTCCCTTAACATAAAAAATTAAACCATCCATTTAATTGAAAAAATTTTATATATAAAATAACAATAAAATGCATGATCCATTTCATTAAAATGTTAAATAAATCTAGAAGTACCTCTAGGAAGAACATCCACCTTGTGAAGTTATTTCATGAAACACAAACTCCCTCCTCAAAAACACACAGAAACACAAAATCTCTCTATCCCTCTGTATATATATATATATATGAAATTTAAATATGATTATTTTTTTAAAGGGACTTCACATATATTTTTTTGAACACCCAGAAAGGAGGAGTTCCTTTTATAACTAATTTCTACTATACATTCAATTTTATTTTCTCATTGAAAAAAAAATATTTGGTACCATGTTCTGACCAGGATGGTGGACATACAACAATTGATGAACATGAATCATTATGTTTTTTATTATTGTAGGTCCACTTCTCTACACAATTTTTTCCCCTTCTACTATTATTTATTATTTTTATTTAATCATGTATTTAGTTCCAGTACATTGAAAACTTGACCTACCTTATTTCTTTCCTATCAAAACAGAGACAATCAAGATGGAATTCCTTAGTATAATAATTTCACGGTTACATGTTTTTATATGTGTTTTATAATTTTTTTTAAAATAACAGTTGTTTAATTTTTATAAAAAAGGTATTGGATAAAGGTAATAGTGACCCTGCTTTCTTTTGGTTATATGGAAAGCCAGCATGACCTCAATATCCTTTCAACAAAATAAGAAAAAAATTATTTTAAATATATATGTTTGTATATTTAAAGATATACATGTTTGTATATTAGGATATATATATATATATATTATTTAGAATTGTGACATTAATATTTGAATGTGAAAATGTTACATTTTTAAGAAATAAATTTCATGACATGTAAATTAGATTTTGTTATAATATTTAAGATTTTTTTATTTTCAATTATGTTTTATATGTTGATTCGATTTTGAAAATATCATTTAGATTGTATTTATATTTTATATGTTATATGATTTCATATTTTCTTACATGAAACCTAATAATGTTTGAATTTGGTGACTTCAAAAGTCTATAACATATAAAGAATAAAAATAATCTAAATGATATTTGACACACTTACTAAAAATATAAAAAAATTCAAAATAATATTTATTTCCTAAAAACAATTAATGAAACATAAATTATTGGCACAATATATTGTTTTTTTAATCCATTATAATTATATTTATAATATTTTTTTATATTCTATTCCTTTTCAATTTTTTATTATATTTATTAAATTGTTTTTATTTTTAGCAAAATTTTAGATGATTTGAATATGCTTTTAGTTTTATTTATAATTATTTAATGGTTTATATTTTATAAGATTTTAAAGTTACCTACATTAAATTTTATAAGTTCTCATATGTTTCAAGTAGTCGACTTTAAAATCATATAGAATATAAATTTTAACTAAAATATAAATGAAAATTAAAATAGTGGCTATTCATGTAAAAATGGTTGATAATAAAAAAATTCATCATTTTAATAAATAGAAAACAAATACATGAAGGAGTACAGTAAATATTTATGGTGAGGTCCCATCCCACATAGAGGTGTGTGAAAGGGATGACTATATCGATATTATCAACCTCTGTGATGGGGTGAAGTAGGATGACATGTAGATGGGTGATCCTTGGGTGTTGGAACCTCAACTATCAGATGATCTTTCTTGGTCTCAATGGGAGGAGGTGTCAACCAGATTTCATCCTATTCACTTGACTCTTCTCCCACTAGGGGAGTAGAAGGACCTTCCATCATCAATTTAGGGAACCATACTTTATATGAAGGCGCTGGCATGAAACATGTAGGCATGGGAAATGACCCCTAATAGAAGATCAGATAATTTTTACCTGGAGAAAATCGTGGACATACTGTCAACACAGATGGATCCCAGGACTCCTGATACACATCCACAATTGGTTGAGGCTAGACTATTAAAGGGATGACCTCTACCTATGGAATAAGTGGGGCCTCATGTGTAGCATAGAACGGTCTATGTCGTCTTCATCATGTCTCCTGAGTATCAACAACTACTCGAGGATGTTCTTGAGAAGGAACAACCACTCCTGGGGTAGTAAAATCATCTCTTTGTTGTGTACGATCTAAGATACTATCATAAACCACAGGAAAAGCTAGCCTCATCCCCTGTATTGTAGAATGGATCACTAAGAGGAAAAAAAACTCCTCGTCCTTTGGATGTGTCATGCAAATAATATATTGTAGTTTAGTATGCTATAAAGATATTAAAAATGAATTATAAAATAGTGTAATAAACAAACTAATTGAAATTTTTTGACTTACCATTTCTTGAAGCCCTCCTCTATGTGGAGTATGATTTAGTATACACTTCAGTCTATACCATGGATCATACTCGACCTGCTGTGATAGATAGAATCACATCATATGTACACCATCGATATAAAGAAATGATCATCTGACCCATAGGTCAAGATACTCAGCATGTTTTCGGTGCAAGTCGAGGTCCTTCCCCCAATCAAATTCACAAAATAAAGCGCCGGTGACTATCTCAGTGGAAATGGAATGTGCTGAACACAACCAAACTATAACATGAATCTATAAGGTTAGGGATACATAATAATATGAAAGTGAATGAGGGGAAATATAGACATAGTATCACATATTTCAATAGTAAATTATGTAGGAAACTGGTCCAATAATACCCAGTATGAAATCCATAATATCTGAAATGACATGTGAGATTTGTCAGTTTTTTTACTAAAAAAATGATGATATTATGAAATATGTTTCTCAAAGAAAGAATGTATATACATACGTTGGTGGGTATGAGATTATTCAACATGAGACAGTATGCACCCAAATGATGTGTTAGATCACTAATGAAGTGTTGTGCTGGGTTCCAACTATAAAATACAACATCGAAAGTGATAAATAATTAGAAATTAGATACAATAACTAAAACTATTATCAGAATATAATAGAGATGA
Source organism: Viscum album (assembly GCA_963277665.1). NCBI lineage: Eukaryota > Viridiplantae > Streptophyta > Magnoliopsida > Santalales > Viscaceae > Viscum > Viscum album. The sequence goes on along the minus strand of OY728119.1, from coordinate 1,054,985,497 downwards.
GTGATTATAATATCATCCACACAGAGCTTTACAGAACACATACGTTTGAAGCTCTAGACCAATAAAAAATTAGGAGAGGGTGGGGATAATCTCTCATGACCACATCTAAAGAAAGAATACATATCCCCCAAGATCTTTGTGATTTGAGCAACATATCATGCATAATGCTCTGTAAGTGTATGCTAAGCTCATGGATCCACAGTTGTATCTCCCAACCTGATCAAAATCATCAAGTAGGCCCAGATACATCTTGTGATCATGTATACTTGAGTAATCATCTCTACTTGTTCCTCTAATAATCCATAATATATAGACATTGTCATGACACATGATAGTCTTCTTGTTAGCATATTCAGATAAATTAGTAATGTTTATATCAGGCCACCTCATAGATATTGACCTTCCATCTATAGCAGCATCATTGTCCAAAATTTTGACACCTAGAAATCTCCATAAAATAATAGGTCATTCTCTCAAGGTGGGTCCAAAAACAACACACCATGGATAGGAAGACCAAGCATGATTTTCACACCCTCAAGGGTGATGTTCATCTCTCCCTTAGGTAGGAGGAATGTGTGTGTCTCTAGTCTCCATCTATTTATAAGGGAAATAGGTAAGTGATAATCGATGAATACGATATCAGATACCACAATTACCCAAGATACAACATGATATAGGTTCGGTATAATGGCGTTTGGAGGCAGTATGTGATAATGATGGTGTGCATGACACACCCTTATCCGTTAAACCAGAAAACCCTTTATCACAGTGTGGGAAACATGCCTATAATTCTTATTGAGTAGTGTAGTATCCTCCATCTACATGTAAAAAATGAAATAAGTATTATGTATAAAATGTAAATATAACATTATGTCCAGTTGAATGATATTAATCTACCACTTGAAAATAAGATGGATTTTAATTCACTTTTGATGTTAGGATCATCTCATCGAAACTCAATTATATTGAAAAATGTCAAGGTCTTATTAGTATGGTGTAAAGAATTAATTTGTTATTTAATGGGTATATTCTAGACCATTCACATTATATGATCATAATTGTAATTTTATCATGGACAAATAAATTAATGAGATATTGTCTCTTATTTTTACCTCACATTCCATAAAATTATATCACTTATTTTATAGTAAACATTTAGATAAGGAAGGAAAATTGTTTTTTATAACCCAACACAACATGATATGGACTTTAACTTATAAGTTAGATATCCAATGATGTTCTCTATAATTTATGTATGATTTCTCACATGATGGTATGTTTCCTGATTGTTTTCTCACATGATTTATTTAAGGTTTATCTTGTAGAGACCCAAAGCTTGACATACATGGACATTACATTACTTTAGAGGAATAATTAATACATAACAAAAACAGACACACAAGGACCGTAATAGTTTAGTGTCTTTGGAAACTTGGAATGTAATCTTCTAATCGTGGTGAAAGATCTTCAACATCTCCCATAAAGATCTTCCTCTTTTTTTTCTTACCTAAAACCTTTATTTATATCCTGGGGAAAAGAAAACATAAAAAGGGTGAGCTCAAATGCTCAGTAAGGGTAAGCATGGATAAAATAAAACATACCATATACATTTGAACTTAAAAACATGAACATAATGTTTAAACATCAAAAGCATGAGAAATGACACAAAACATAGAAGTATGTAAGGCATAGATCATAAAGAAACATTAAGAATGATAAAATAGAATGGGAATAAAACATTTAATTGTGGCAACCATTAAGCACATGATATTATTTCCATAGTAGCGAAGGCATTGCTGCCAAGACCATCTTAGTGGACAAAGTCCCTTTCGAAATCGAGTTCACTCCTCATTATAGTCCTGTATTACTGAACCGGTTTAACTTGCCGTTCCATCCATGTCTATCTCATGAGATATAAATCTTTACCCAATGAATTGGAGGGAGATATAGGTCCCACCCTTCTCATAATGAAATCATTCTTACTTGTGCCATAAAATAAACATACATCATTAATAAAAACCCAAAAAATAAAATGGGTTTCATAAACATCATCTCATCATCACATAATCCATATAAAATAAATGGATATAATTTCATAATAAGAAAAGTGAAACCATGTAAATCATAGAGACATTATACTTGAAACATATGCATATGAAATAATTTCATCTTAGATGAAAAATGGTTTTGATAAAACACTTGAGATGAATTCTTGAGGAAAATGTCCTTTCTTCTTCAAAATCATTTTCTTTTCACAAAATTTCATGCAATTTTAAAAGAAATAGATTTTGTGGAAAATATTCATGAAATCATTTTGTGTATGCTTCATTAAAATAAGGCTTTATAAAACTGTAAATATCCTTTCATTCCGTATAAGTAAAAAAACATTCTCCACGTACTTTTGCTGAATAAGTCAATAAAGTACCTCGTAAAGGAAAGATTCCTTCCATACGATGTGGTAAAAGTAGAAATGGGTAAAAATGACTTTAAACATACATGGAAGAAAATTAAACAATTTATGAAAACATTTTGAGAACATATGGACATGGATAATAATCATAACCCCAGTAAATACTTATGAATAAACAATCTCAGATAAAAACAAGATTGAAAAAGTTATCCCTTACCTTAGGTCTGATATGCTTCGTATGTATCTGAACCTCCTGTATAATGATTTAAATAATGTTATTGACTTATTACAGAATAATATTAATTGTTATGATATCATATATGGTTCACTTATGACTTTATATTACCCGTTCTTTTGTAAATTCCATGTTAAAAAGCATTTTGGGTAAAATCGTTTCATTTGTCGTCCGTGTTTTGACTTGTAATTATTCATATGATTACTTAGATCATGATTACTTACATCCAGAATGTAAAACATGATTTACATATAATATATATTCAGAATATACATATATATAATAGATCTATAAATGGAAAGAAATACACCGTTCATGGAGACGGTAGGTTGTACGTACGCATGAACGTTGTTTTCGTTTCCACATTGAATTGAATGGAATTAATTGGATGACATACATATATATATACATAAATCCAGTATCATTATTATGTCATATATTTCATGATTACTTATTATATATACTTTATAATCATTTATGAATGGTTAATCATTGAGAATGAATCTCATCGCGTCGTGGAGATGATATTCCGTACGTACGCACGAGCGATGATATCGTTCCCATGATCATGGAATTTTATTGGAGTGTATGTATACTGTTACAGAATCAATATCACTTTACAATAATCATATATAGTTATTATTTATACCATTATACCCATCCAAGTAAGGTGGTGGTGGAAAATAGATTACACCACTGCGTGGAGACGGTATTCCGTACGTACGCACGCGCGGTGATTTCGTTTTCCATAGGATGGACAGATGGTGAAATAGGGTTGTTTCATACTTATAATAACATATCAGTATATGATTGATACTGATTTTATTACTTCATAATTAAACAACCTAATAAGAAGAAGTGGAAGAAGAAGGTGAAAGAATCAGTAACGGAAATTACCTCTTCTTTGAAGCGCCTCTTTGAGACCTCCTCTTAGGGCACTAAAATTGGTCTTTGAAGAAGACCAGGACCTCTAGGATGTTTCTAGGGAAGTGTAGAAGATAATTGGGAAGGGTTTGGCCGAGATTGAAGGCTCAATGTGGTGTGTGGAAGAGAGGGCGGAGGTGCCCTTTTATAAGGGAGGAGAGGGGCACCTTTGGAATTCTTAAAAATATAATTTATAATAAATCTAACCCCACAAAAAAACCTCCAAAAACGACTCATATCAGAATATTAGATGGGATAGGGTTTTAATATAATCAACCAATAAAATTTATACATTTTAGGAATTTATTTTAAACATTATCAACTTGATTTATCCGTATTTAATCAATTGTATTTTATTTATGGTAATAATATTCTAAATTTTAAATTATAACAAACAATTACTTATTTTTTTGAATTTTCCACAATTGGATACTTTACAACATTTTCTACCATATAAATTTAAATTTATAATTTTTAAATATTTTTGTGATTTTTAAACAATTTTATAATATGTTATTTTTATAAAATAACAATAGTGTCAATTTTGACACTATTCATTTATTTGAATTTAAATAAAATATATACAGAAGATATGTTCGAACTAAAATCTTTAATAGATTTATAAAACGTAATATGTATCTAGAAAATTAGTGGAGTATATTAAATAGTTCATATAATAGTTATTTTATTATTTTTAAACACCATTTATTTGGTTTCTCTCTTAATAAAATAATTACTACAACATTTTTGTATAATTATTTAATATACTTATTTGTTGCATAAAAAATAAAAATAAAATTCTATGATGAAGATAAATCTATTACCTTTAACAATAATACTTTTACTCGAATTTATCATCTTAAAACCACAATATTTAAATTGTTATATTTATTAAATTATGAAGGTGACAACTTTGGCATCATTTAAAATAAAATTAAATAAGTGTCATAATTGCCTTAATAAGGAACCAAATGGTCAAATATTCGGCCAGTGGATGATTATGGTTTATATATACACTAGTAATAAGTTTTGTTCAGATTTTTCGGCCTTTTGATATGTATTACTATTTCAATAAAAACTATATTATTGATTTTTCACTAAATAAATAATTTATGCATCATTAATGTATCACTATTAATGACAATTATTTAATCCCAAAAATTCTAAATAAATTATCATGATGTAGATAATTTTATTATCTTTCTTAATACTATTCATGTTCAATGTTTTATGATGTTTATCACTAAATTAAACTTATTATACTTATAAGATTTAAGAGAGTGACATGTTGTCACTTTCTTTGGTATTAATAATAATTAAATTATTTTCATGGTCAAAAGTCCATAAAATGAATCTAATCCAACCCTTAGGTGATATGGGTATAATTTTAGCCATCCAATCGAATTTTTTCATGTGTTAGGGTAATTTTATAATATTATATTTACCCTTAATTACACAATTTACCTTTAACTATGGTAAATAAAATTTACCGTAGTTACTATTCATAATTCCCAAAAATAAAAAGTATCCTATTAACATAATTTGGACCCACGGATTACAAATATAGAATCCCTTTTTCTAAATTCAATACACAGAAGTTGCATAAATTAAATTAAAGTTAATCCCTTTGTCGAATGAAAACGGGTTTTTGTTTAAAACGTTGCAAAACATTGAATTGATATAACCTACGAATTCAATGTAAAATCAATAATAATGACATAAATTATATTAAATGGTAAAAATATATTCTATTTATACTTTAAAACCAATAAATATTATAATTTAACCATATAAATTATTACGCTGAAAAAAGTTGTTTTTAATTAAAATATAGCGTGTTTTTACTATTCATTAAAATATGAAAGTTATCAGAAAAATATCAAAACATTATCCAATGAAAATTTGTATATCCTGATTAAAAATAATAATTTTATTTTGTCAAATTGAACTTATAAACATGTCAACAACTATATTTAAACTGGGTGCGCCATCAAAAGGTGGAAAAACAGTATTTTTGGAAAAATACATATTTTACCCGAAAAATTTATTTTGTTCATATACCATGTTCTAGAAAATGTTTAATATGAATAATAATGTTATAAAATTCAAAATTTAGTTAATACTATTCATAACGGCTAGTTCATAATAATATTATAATAATATATCATTGTTTAGTAAAACCCGGTATTGCGTACAACACACGCTATCGAGGAAGGTCGTGATTGCGTGTAATGCAAGACAAGTCAGGGTTGCATGTTGTGAAATACTCCTTTTGGTTTAGCATACCTCACAAGACATTAATTAAAAAGAATACTTTTCATAAAATCTCGGGGTGTTACATATCTATGGATAGTTTGATTGTTATTTCTTGTTACCTCACATGTACTTGTTATATACCATTTTATGTGAATATGAATGGATTATTGTTATTTTATAATAAAAGTATTCAGAAATTTTAGACAATTCTACAAAATGAAGGATATTATATTAACACCATATAATTAACAATGTGAAAAGATAACATTGGATACAATACATCATTTTGGATGAGAGATTTAACTCGATCCATTAATATTTGGGCATCGTTTCTAGTTACGAACTTCTTAATGATATATACTACATCTAAAGCATTTACATTGTTCTTGAAGCCATTCCATATCATTCCACATCCCAGTGGACTTCAGTCTCCCTCATTGATGTATCTTGTTGATCTCATATATCATTTTTGTCTGGTCTTTAGGGATTTAGAAATATCAAGACTCCCTAATAGGCATCCATAGTGCAACATAATAGTTAGTAATTGTGTCCATATGGTACATTGGATCAACATATTTTTCTCATGACATGTTCATAGAGTCACATGTTTTGATGGCATGTGCACATAGAAACTGTAATGCCTAGATTTTTCCACATTGGCATTGCATTTCTTCTAGTTATACCACCATTTTTCACAGCTTCTACTTTTTATGGGGTTCTAACACGGGAAATTCAAATTGAGAGTCTTCTTGATGGAAATTTTCAATGTATTTATTACCTATTATAAATCATTCGCGTGTTATTTAATGAGTTTTTTCTTGTTCATTTCACTTTATAAGATCATAATTATCATTTTATCATGTATAAATAATCTTATTAGATGTTTTTTCTTATTTTTACCTCGTTTTCCAAAACATTTTGTGAATATTATAGAAAATTAGGGTTGACCATATAATCATTATGATAATAAAATTTTATAACATCTTCCTATATACTAAAATAAAATAATAATTTTTTGTAGTGAAATTTTTAATATTCTTAAAGGTATATCAATAGTTTATAAATAAATTCTAAATCATCTATATTATATCCATCGGGAGTGTCAAACCATGTTTACAACAAGGCTTGTTGTTGTGAACTAGTTCATTATCGAGTCTATCTCAATGTAGTTTTTTGGGTTTTACCCCTAAATACATCTATCCCAGAGCTAAATCAACTTTTAGTATCCAGAAATGGATTTGATTGCGTAGATAGCCACATAATATTTATGCTAATAATTGTTTTGAACATTTTCTTATATACTATAAGAGGAAACTAGTGTTTTGTAGTACAGTTGTTAACTTTCATAAAGGTATGTTCAATGGTTTACAATGATAATGTGATTTATCTTAAACATTTCCATCAACATTATCAAAATAGGAATGTAACAATGTATAGATCATCTAAATCACTCGAGTATCCAATCATGTTTGCAGTTAAGCCTATTTTTCATCCAATTTTTTATCTTGCATCCTTTGTTTATTCTATGTTAATAAAAATTTAATCATTGGTTAATCATTAATTAATAAATGGTTAATCATTGGTTAATCATTGGTTAATCATTAATTATTCATCCATTAATATTTTTTTAATCATTCATTAATAATTACTTAATCATTTATTAATCATTCTTTAATCACTCTTTAATCATTTTGTAATCATTATTTAATCAATATTTAATCATCACACAATCATTCATTACTCATTCCTTAACCATTATTCAATCATTAGTCCATCATTCCTTAGTCAATCCTTAATAACTCCTTAATGATTTTTTAATCATTACTAAATCATTACATAATTATTATTTAATCATTATTTAATGATTATTTAATGATTATTTAATCATTAGTTAATCATTCTATAATCATTCCTTAATCATTCATTAATCATTAGTTAATCATTAGTTAATCATTTTTAATGATTAGTTAATCAATAGTTAATAATTATTTAATCATTAGTAAATCATTATTTAATCATTATTTAATCATTAGTTAATAATTGGCTAATCATTCTTTATCCATTTCTTAATCAGGCCATAATCATTAGTTAATAATTCTTTATCCATTAGATAATCATTCTTTAATCTATATGTATGCATTACTTCATTATTATTTAATCATAAATTAATCATTAGTTAATCATTTTTTAATCATTATTTAATCATTCATTAATCATTAGTTAAACATTAATTAATCATTCTTTAATAATTCCTTGATCATTCGTTGATCATTCCTTAATCATTTCATAATCATAACATATTAATTATTTAATCATTATTTAATCATTAGTTAATCATTTTTAGTCATTAGTTAATCATTTTTTAATCATTATTTAATCGGTCCTTAATCATTAATTAATCGGTAATTAATAATTAGTAAATCCGTCGTCAATAATTCTTTAATCACTCCTTAATCCTTCCTAAATCATTAAACAATAATTACTTATTAATTAGATAATCATTCCTTAATAATTCTTTTATCATTTTTTAGTAACTAGTTAATTATTAGTTAATCATTCATTAGTCATTCCTTAATCATTCCATAATCATTACTTAATCATTCATTAATCCTTACTTAATAATTAGTTAATCAAACTTTAATCATTAGTAAATCAATAGTTAGTCATTACACAATCATTGGTTTATCATTAGTTAATCATAATTTAACAATTACATAATCATCATTTAATAATTAGTTGATCATTTGTTAATCATTACTAATTCATTAGTTAATCATTAGTTCATTATTCTATAATAACTACTTAATAATTCATTAATCATTAGTTAATCATTATGTAATCATTCATTAATCATTATTTATTCATTAAAAAATAATTATTAAAACATCACTTAATCCTCAATTAATTATGCCTTAATTATTAGTTAATCATATGGTATTCATTTGTTAATTATTATTATCTAATCATTATATATAATCAGTATTTAATCATATGTTTTTATTATTAAATCTATACTTAATCATTACTAATAATAACTATTATATCTAAACTATATATAACTAACTATACTAATAAATAAAATATGTATTTAGAAATATCTAAAAACAAACCAATTAAACAAATAAACAACTTCAAAATAAATAAGAATAAATACCTCTAAATAGTGAATTTCCAAAAACTGGCATTTATTTTAGGCCACTATAACCCCAACACAAAAGTTATTATTATTTTAGATATAGGGAGTGGTTTTTATAGGGACTCAGGTTTTTTTATGTGAGGAAGGGGGTGCCCTTTTAAAGGAAGTTAAGGGAAAGGGGAAACCCTTAGTTCCGCTTTTCACCTTTATAATAAGCGAAAGATGGATTCTCCCAGAGCACCATTAACATAACATTAAGTGAAAGTATCCCACCCCACCTTCCTTTCCCATTTCATTGATCTAAGGAAAAGATGTGAGGGGTTTTGCGCCTTTTAATAAATAGGGAAGGTGGCAGGGGGCTTACCTCTTTTCCAATATAAAATTAAAAAAATTAACCGAGAGTTATTTTTATTCAAAAAATGAATAAAAAATTATCTATGATCACCATTGAAAAGGTTATGACATTTTATGGCCATGTAATGGTAACCGGTGGTGATGATGAAGAATAAAATTGTGGTTGCAGGTCATCGGTTAAAATCAAACATAGAGTGATAATGTTGGTGTGGCTGTGATAGAGGCTTGGTGGAATCAAGAGAGGGACATCAGGTCTTAACTTTCAATAACATTTGATGGAGGAGGGGTTTATACAAGAATTTAGTCAAGAAGAGGTAGAATATAATGGAAGGTGGTAAGGTAGTGGCATTAGGGAAATGAAGAAGTTGATCACCCCCAATTTTTTTCTCTTTTTTTGATTCAATTTTTAATTGTTAATATATATATATATATATCCATATATATATACCCTTAACAGTTATTAAATTCTAATCTAATTTTTATCACTTTTTTTATAACATTAATATTAAATATTTAATTAACTAAATATATATTAAAACATTTTTTCTACATTATATACATATATATTAACATATAATTTTAAAAAAAAACTTGTATTTCATTATATATATCTTTATATCTTAATTATTTTTGTTGATTATAGTTATCATTGTACTTATAACACTTTTTATGTTATCATATAATTTTTTTACTTTTAGAGATTTATGTATAATCCCAATATATATATACCTACATATATCTATATTCTTACAATAATTTGAAAATTTTATAGTTATTATTAAATTCATTTTAAATCACTACCATAATAAAATTTATCATCCCACTTTGTATCATTGACATTATAATTTAATTTATTTATCCTATATTTTTTATTATAAATTTATTTCCAATAAATATACTATAAAACTTATTTACAACTATAACCTTTATTTTTTTTATTTAATTATAGAATTATTAATAATCAATATTTTGTTTATTAATATTAGTATTCTATATTTACTTATTAATACCTTTATGTTTTATTTCTATTTTCATTAATATTTTTTTCCAATTAATAACATTCTATATCATAACACACAATATTAACTATTATTCTCCAGTATGTGAAAAATAGTTTCATTTTATTAAAAACTAAAATATAGCTCATAAATTCGTAAAACATTTTCAAAGCTAGTATTTTTTTATTCGAAAATATTAAATATTATCGTATATTTAATAATATATATTCTAATTATATGTAGTTTAATATAATTATCTTATACATTACATTTAATGACATAGATTAATTTATGATGATAAATGTTTTGTTTTTAACTACTTGGTATCCCATGAAATAAATACATTTATCTTTAAACTACAAATTTTTATTTCACTAATATATGTTTTAATATAAGATTTATATTATTTCATGAATGGAAAAAATGATATATATATATATATATATATTAAAAACTAGGGTTGTTATACTCTCTCTTTTACATATGTGATCCCTCTCAAGAAATGTGGGATTTCATTCAACCACAAGATTTTTAATTTGAGGGGTTTTATAAGAAATATCTTTAATTTTCATTAGGATACCCATTAAGGATATAATTAGTGACTTTGGGTGAAGAAATTTAACTCGAAGTGGCCTTAAAAATGCTTTGAAACCCCAGAAATGTATATAAAACAACACGGGTTTACTTCCATATCAATGTTCATTTGGAAGAACTATTTCCATTTTAGTTGCCACTTAGTTTATTATGTGCACCACTTTCTGCAATGTGTATCCCCAAATGGATAATAGAAGAACCACATGACTCATCACTAATATGACCTTGTTATAATAGGATCATTTAATCTTTTATCTTACATCATTTAACTATAGTGAATATAGATGAGTGAGTTGGGATACAATAACAAAATTCCATAAATAATCAATGAACTCTTTGTTAAGATATTATTTTTTGAAATTTGATTAATTTTTTATTATCATTTTAAAAACACTGATATCATATTCTCTATTGTTTTCCATAAATTTGTTAAAGTATTCTTACTTATAATTTATAATGTAAACATATCCATATCTACTATAGTCATATATAAAATTGAATGAGTATGAGTATCTACCCCTTTATTCAATAGGAAATGGTCCATAAACATCTATAATATTAAATTCTATATATAGAATTCCCTTTTTCCACTAAATTTATATTTTTCCAACATTCCATAAAAAACTGTGGCATATCCCAAGTGGTTTTGGTTCAAATGATTATAAATATCCATCTTAGTGTAACTTAGTCAGGCAATTTTTATTTACATAAATAGGGTAGTGGTACCATAATTAGTTGTTATATGAGTAACGTGAACTAGATTTACTATTGATATCCATTACTTATTTTTGTGTAATCCAACACATAAAGACTTTTATTAAGTGGTTACATGCCATAAAAAATATGATTATAAAAGTGGAAATATGTGTTCATTAATTTGAAAATAAATCCATATGTATCAAAAATAGATATAGTAATATTGTTTTTTTAATGATAGCACATAATAATAGTTATTCAAAACCAATATCATTACAGTTAGAAATGTGTGGTGATATTCTCAAATTTATACCTTAATAATTCGTTCTCCATTGAAATCTATCAATATTTTAATGTAGTTCTAACAATTTAAATAGTATTATGTGTTTTGATAAATAACTCTCTCTTCACATTCTATAAAATTAAAAATTTCTTTATTTATTAATTAATTTTTGATTACATGTTCTAAAAATATTTATCTAATTATTTTAATGTTGTTAATTTTTTAATAATGTTAATTTTTAAATGTTATAATGACCCTTAAAGTTTTTTATGTTTTATTTAATTATGTTTAATATTTATTTGGTTAACTACAAAATTGGTCCATCCTTGTCAGAGACCTAGGCTTGGCCTCAACCACACTAAGGGGACCTAATGGGTTAAACACGTGGGAGATCCTAGTTTGGAAAACCACATAAAGGCTTTGTTTGGCCATCTATAGTGAAGTCCTCTTTATGGACTAACCCTTGTATAAGGCTTGTATAATATGCACCCAGAAGGCTCATGGGTGGTCTTGGTATGCCTGTTGGTCCATAGTTCTCTGTGTGTGATAGTGTAACTTGTGTTGATCCCCAGTATACAACTCGAACAGTAGATCTGAAAGGATTATATGATATACTGATGCATCAACAAGCAATATAATTAATGTGGGGTGTGCATCTAGTATCACTATTCATCTAACTTTAAATTCCAGGATAGAAGCATGGCCGCCAGATTGAATCGATATCTTCAATTCGTTTTATGTTTTAAACTCCAACATGTAATTTGTTTATCCCATGAACATATTTGAAATAATGTTCCTATGGGTTTGAATTTCAGTTTTCTTCCATGATGGTATGTCATTATCTAATTCATGGGTATCATGATATCTTCAATGAATTTTTTTTCGAGTGGTCCTCTACTAAAGAATCAATTCACATGTTTTGATCCTCTCCCAAATCTTGTTTGCACAGGTTATCAAGGATTGTTTTCAATAATAGTTTCATCTTGTTCTCTATAACACTACATTTGGTATATTTTGCATCCTTATCCAGTGTATCTCCCATACCTCAATGGAACCACCGTTGGGTCACCAATAATTTAGCTCAATGGAAGCACCATTAGAAATCATCAACTGATAGATTTTTACTTTTATTCCATTGGACCCTGATGCTATCACTGTTATATTTTTTAAAACCATTGGAATCCAGTGGTAGAATATTTAATTCAAAAGAAGTATCTTTGTTTTTCTAACTTTTCACATCCAATGGAATCACCTTAGAGATGTTTTGACAACAGATTTAATGTAGATATTCCTTTCTTGTTGATGCATCAGTTTCTGTGCTTGATTTTTTTTATAATTTTATCATTAGTTTTTCATTATGTTCCCAATGGGTTTTTTTATTCCATGGTTGGAATTCATCGACAATAACACCACAATAAGGTGTAAAGATTCATAAAATTTACTTCTTTGTTAATCATTTATTATTTTATTTATTTTTATTCTTTAGTTGTTCTCTCCAAAAACTATTTCACATTAGGTGTTTTTATTATTCCTGACAACATTGGACTTCATGCAATGGTATATATTCTACCACCATTGGAAATCACCCATTGTAGACAATTTTCTACTATTGGACATCCAATAAAAGTATATTTTTATTGTTTCTCTTAAAGCCTTTTATTTGAAAAAGACTTGGAAGAATCATTTTTGGTTGGATGTTATTATTTTATTTTTCTTAGTAAAATGATAGATCATTTCCACCAGAAGAATAATAAGCTAACATTATCTAATTTTTTACCATTGGACATATAATGACATATCATTTCATCATTAGAATATTTATACAACTACTCTCTATTTTGATACCACTGGAAACCAATGGTAGGTCAATCTACTACGAGAATTTTTAATCCACTATTTCTTTAAATTATACTTCTCATATTTTTACTCCTTCTTTTCATTAATTTTATTAAAATAATTTTTTGTAAAATGTTTTATTATTTTATGTGTAAATATATTTTTATGAGTGTATAGATAATAATTTTTTTATTTTTTTTAAATATATTCATGCAGTAAAATGAAAAAGAGATGGATCACATTAGTATGATTATTTTCATGTTCATTAAAAACAAATGTGGAAGGATACAGTTTAAGAGGAAGTCTAGAAATGGGTATAAGAAAGGTAATACTGGAAATTGTAATTATTTTTAAGGAATTAAATAATTATCATTGCGTGAAAAAAGGTCACATAATAATTTAGTTCCCTAAACTCAAAAAAAAACAATGAAAAACATTGTTAAAATAAGAAACAAAAAATATTCCGTGTGTAGAGGTTGGGACTCTTCGGGAATTTTTGACTCACTTAGGGGTTCGGTAAGGGACCAGGAAACAAGGAATGATAACCTAAGGGGTATTAAATATGAATTAATTGGTCCCATATTTACATAGTTAATAAATCTAGAAATATTGATCATAATTATTTATCTGTAAATGAAGCTTGAATAAGTTTTTATCCATGTTCTGATTCTGATTTTGTAAATTCTAGAGATAAGAAAATAATTAAATAAAATGGAGGATTAATGAATGATGAATTAATAATGATTGAAAATTATAATGAATTAAAAATTAAGAATGATAATTTGATTAATGAAAACGATAAAATGAAAAGGGAAAGTGAAAATAATAAAATATTTATTTCCAAGAGTGATAAATCTAAAAATGATTATAGTTATGATCTTCTAAAACCAAAATAGAAAATGAAAATGATTAAGATATCTCTAGAAGTAAATGATAAATATCATGAATAAAGATTAAATTTAGTTTTGGATGATCTAGATAAAATTGAAAATGAATATAATAAATTAAATTAAGAAAATAAAAAATTAATAAAAACATATTACAGATCCAATGAAAATGTTTTTACAGATTTAGAAATTATTCAGAAATATAATATGGATTTATAAAATTATGATGTTAATCTTAAAAGTGATTTAACTAATTTTGTTAAACTAAAAGAACAAAAATATACGATAATGTATTTAATGAAAATAATAACCAATATAAATGGTTTTTGATAAAATGGTAAAAATCTATGTTTAAATAACAATAAGTTTATTAAAACCCCAAAAGGATGAATTTCAATCAAAACTGGTTTCAAATGTAGAATGAAAGGGAATTATTTGAATGAGTGTTCACTGATATTTAAACAATAATTCGGGAATACCATAAATTTAATTGGTAGATATTAATATTCCAATTAGTAGACTAATGAATAATTTAAATCAATTTTGGTACTAAAGTTTTCAACTACCAATGCAGTTGGACCCAATTTATCATGGGTATCAAAAAATTATATTAGTTTGTATAATTATTTGGAAGTTTGACTTAAAAGTCTCAATAACTCATTGTAAATATATAGTGGATTCTCTAAGAACATGACATGTGATATTTCTAAGTTTTCATCATTTAATTAATGTGATGGTGGAATTTTTCCATTTGGAGACATCTCTAATGTTCAGATTAAAGGGATTGGTAATGTTAGTTTTTCTAAAAATGTTTTTATTTCAATAGAATTATTTATACTTGGTTTAAAATATAATCTTATAATAATTTCTTAGTTGTTTGATGACGGATTAAATTTTATATTTTAAAACTATAAATAAAAGGTTCTTAAAAATAAATTAGTTTTATTTTATTCAAATAGAAAATACAATGTATATACAATTGATTTTTCTGATATAACCAAAAAAGGTCATGTATTTTAATGTTATATAAGTAGATGGAATTATGTGTCATAGAAGTCTGGGGCATAAAAATTTCAGATTGTTCCACAAACTGTCAAAGCATGAATAGGTTCATCAACATCCCATGTTACATGCAAGTAAGTACTTCATCTGTGATTCCTCATTAAAAGGTAAACAACAAATAGAAATATTTAAATCAATTAATTATATAATTATTACTATATGTTTATAATTATTTCAAATTGAATTTTATGGACCTAAAAACCAATTAGTTTATGTGGTAAAATATTTTCATTTATAATTATAAATGAATACAATAGATTCGTATGGATTTTTTTTCAAATCTCACAAAAATGAAACCATATCCACATTTTGTGCATATTGTAAGGTTATTAAATATTTCAAAAATTATTCAATCATATAAATTATAAGTGATAGAGGTAGATATTTTTTGAATTTATAATTTGATAAATTTTATGAAACAAATGGATATAAACATTTTTTCTTAACTCCTACACAACAACAGAAGGGTGTGATATAAAGAAATAATATATTTATTCATGAAATGTATAGTTTAATAATAATGGAATTTAGTGTACCTAAATAATTTTTGTTAGAATATATAAATATATATTTCCATATTTTAAATAGATTTTCTATTATACCTTTTCAAAATAAGACCCTTTATGAACATTTCAATGGGTTTAAACCTAAATTTGGTTATTGGATGGAATTTGGCTATAAATACTTTCTCTTAAATAGAAAATATAATTCAAAAAAAATAGAATCCAGATTAAATGAAGTGATATTTTTATGATATTCTAATACTAGAGAAGATCGTATAGTCTTAAATAAGAAAACATTAGTTGTTAATGAATATTTTCATTTTATGTTTAATGAAAACAATTCTATTAAGAAGAATTATGAATCTTTCAACAAAAATTATGAGTTTAGAGAATTTAATTTTTTTAAAGATAATGATAAAAATAATGATAATGAAGTTCTTGAGGGTGAGAATATATCTTCAAAAACTAATCCCAATAAATATAAATCTCTCAATGATCACCATATTAAATAAGTAATTTGTAATGTAGAATCTAGATTTCAAAAATAGATAATATTTTTTACATTATTGTTCTAACTCTTCATTTTTTTGCTGACATTTTTCTAGTAAATGTTGAAAATCATTTATTTGATTCAAATTGGATTAATTTTATACATGAAGAATTAAATAAATTTTAATGGAATAAAGTGTGTGATCTAGTTTTTATTCCAAAATATAAGCATGTTATAGGAACTAAATGGATTTTTTGTAATGAAATTGATGAATATGGAAACATATTTAAAAATAAAGAAAGACTAGTTGCTCATGGTTATTCCCATGATGTTGGAATTTATGTTAAAGATTATTTTTCTCCTGCTTCTAGGATGGAAGAAATTAAAATTCCATTAGACCATAATCTTTTTAAAAACCTAGAATTATTTCTAATGGATATACAAATTCCATTTAAAAATGGAATTATTATAGAGGAATTATATACTAGAAAACCCCATAGATTTGAAAATGATAATTTTCCAAATCATGTTTTTAAACATAATAAAGGATTATATGGTCGTATGAAAGATCACAGAGCTTGGTAAAAAGGAAGAACATGGTTTTTATTACAAAATTAATATGTGAAAAGTAATTTTGATCCAACATTGTTTATAAAAATATTTTTAAATGATATTATGATTATATATATACATATTAATGATATAATATTTTTCCCCAAAAATGATTCTCTGTGTGATGATTTTCCTAAAATAATGGCAAGTAAATTTGATATGAGATTAATGGGAGAACAATTTTTTTCTTATTTTGTAAAGTAATCATTGGAATGGTGATATTTTATTAAATCAATATGAATATGCTAAAAACATGTAAAAATGATTGGAATTTATTCTAGTTAATGTATAAAAACACCGATGATTGTAAACACTACTACAAAATTGGCCTTTAACAATGTTATAAATGACCTTTATCAGAACTAGAAAAGTTATGAATACATGAGAAAGCTTAAAAGCCCTGGTCTTTTATTATCTCTTTTAAATGTTCTAATAAAGGGTCATACTGTAGTGTGCTGACATCACACTATAGCACCATTGCAATGTGTTGTAACAGAAAACTGCAGCACCAAAAAAACAATAGATATCAACAGAAATAATAACCAAAATAGGATTTAGATGAAATGAAATTTATTATACAGAAAAAAGAAAAAACCACTATATTATAGACATTTCAAACATTGGTTTATACAATTACATAAATAAAAATTATTACATTCATTCAAAATATATCAATGTTCCTTTATATTTTAATCCAGACCCTACCCATGAAATTTCTGAACAACCCATCCATGTTCGAGAAAAATAACACTCCTGTATAAGAAA
The DNA here is from genome assembly GCA_963277665.1 of Viscum album. NCBI lineage: Eukaryota > Viridiplantae > Streptophyta > Magnoliopsida > Santalales > Viscaceae > Viscum > Viscum album. Next base: position 1,054,967,456 of record OY728119.1, on the reverse strand, counting down.
ACAATACATATGTTAGTAATAATATATTGAAATAAGTTAATTGAAAGCACTAATTTTACTAAAATTAATGTCAATTTTAAATAAAAAGACGCACTTGGAATCATACTGGTCACACCGTGAATCAGATTGAGTTGAAACTAATTCTAACATTTCTCAAATGAAATATGGATAGTTTTCATAAATTTTCATAAAAATCTAAATATGTTTGTTTTTATTACTATGCCAGTTTTATTTTTCACTAAAATGTCATTTTAAATTGGAAACATGAACTTTTGACTCATTCTAATCACACCGTGTATTGGTTTGACATGAAATAGATTCACACACATCACAAATGAATTATGTATATTTTTCTTAAATTATAAAAGAAAATACAAGTGCATTTTATTGGTTTTTAGTGAGTTACAATTTTTGAACTATAATGTCGATTTTAAACTGATAATTGACACATTAAGTCATACGAGGAACATTGTGTATCAGATTGAGATGTTGTTGATTCTTACACATCACAAATTACTTATGGAACATTGTTGTAAAGAATAAAAACAATATTAATGTTTTTTATCATTATTTAGTAGGAAATTTTTCAATTTTACTACAATTGTTTACAATTTTAAATAAAAAAGATGTACTTTATGTCATATCAGTCACACTGTATATCGGATTGAGGTGCGAATGATTCCTACACATTCAAAATGACTTGTGAATAATTTTAATAAAGTTTTAAAACAATATTAACATGTTTTATCATTTTTTTGTATGTCACTTGTCTTTTATTACTAAAATGTCATTTTAAAATTAAAACACTCACATTGACTCATACGAATCACATTTTGTATCATATTTAGGTGCAACTAATTCATACACATAAAAAATGAGTAATACTAAAATTATATAAATTAAATATAAATACGAAATAATACATTAATTCTATGGACTGTTATTTTATTGTGTAAATATCAAAATTACCTCTATGATTGAGAATTGGAGGGAACTTGAAGGAAAGTGATAAATTTTAACACTACATGGGTGAATGGTTTTGGGGGAGAAGAATTTTGTGGATGTTTTTTTTGTAGAAATTCATGAAAGATGGATAAATCACCCCAAATCGAACAAAAAAATCCACCTATAAAATAAAATAATTATTAAATAGGTAATCCTAAAAAGAAATAAATTAAACATAACTATGAAAATATTTTAATTCGATATACAATGATTTTATCATGAACACATCAAGATTAACACTGTAATTAAGTAGAGATGGCATCCTTTTTCTTCCTATAATGGTAGTGGACGTAACTTTAAATAAAGTGATAAATGCACCATAGCATGGGTGAAATCGTTTTGAGGGAGAAGAATTATGTGGATGTTTTTGTGTAGAAAGGCAAGAAAGATGGATAGAGCACACCAACTAGAAAAAAAGAGTCCACCTATATAATAAAAGAATTGCTATGTGAGTAATAATAAAAAGAAATAAATTAAACATAAATATAAAACAATATAGTAATTCTATGGACAATTATTTTACTATGAAAACATCAAGATTGACTCTATTATTGAGCATAGACAACATCATTGCTCTTCTTTCAAAGGCATGACACATAGACAAAAATATTCTAAAATAAATAAACATTTAAAGGAATAATGAAAATTAAATTAAAATTCCATTATATATATTTTTGGTAAAATAGATAATGTATATCTTAGCATTACCTTTATATCATTCCAAAGGGTTTACTTCATTATAGTTTGTTCTTCAAAGGGATTGGAAATATCATCATGTTCAGAAGACATTGGTTGTATGAGTAGTAAATCAATTAATTTAGATTATGTTAATGAAATACATACAATATAATATTATGATTAAAACATAATATATTTAAAAACTACCTTATCATCAAACCCTATTTATTTTTTTAAATGTTTCAAGGATTTTGTTCCTATACCGAGAATCCAAATCCCCTATTTGTGGTCCCCTCTAACAAACACAACATTGTCTACATTGGGATTGACATGAACTGATTGTGATTTCCCAATAAAAGGGTCATACACTATTGAATTTACATCTAACTCAATTTTTTTTAGTCTCTAGTAGGAAAGTCGACAAAGTTTTGTTTGTTGGATCAGAGATGTAAAATAATTGCACTGCTTGGGATTCCATTATGAACGACTTTTACCTTTCCCCTTCTACACTGAAATTCACCTTCACAAATCCCATTTCATCAAATTTAACTCCATTGATATTGTTAACCCATTTTCAAAGGTAATGTGGAACATAAAAGTTTTTCTAATCAAACTCATTTATCTATTTGATAATGCCAAAATATACCATAAATTGGATTCCTATCCATGGAACCAGATATTTGCATTGATTCAGTGACAAGTGTAACACCATTTTTTAATCATACTAAATTCATCATGTTATTTTGTATAGAACACATAACCATTGATTAAAAAATAGTGTAAGATATAACATTTTCATTCAGTCCTCTGGATAGCTATACAATTCTTATTTTTAGATAACTCCTTATAAATTTGATCTCTGAACCATCCTAAAAATTGTTAATTATGTGTATTTGATATCCATCCTATATCCTTTGATGGATTCAAGTATCTAAGAATTTATTTATGGGCTTCATTATATGGATCAACATATTCACTGTTATATAATATGTAACAATTTTCTTGCTCCTGGTCTATCAAAGTAATTGTAACAACATCTCTTCCAGAAATAAATTTACCCATAAGGTGTTCATTGTAATGAGACTTTGGGTGACTGATGATTTCAACATTTGATAGATAATCATTAAAAAATTAAATATCCTATTCAAAAATATATCGTTCAGAAATAAAACATTCTGGATGACTTCGATTTATGACATACCCTTTCAAAATCATCACATATTGTTCAATGGGTAAATCTATTTGTAATGTACCGGGCCACATATTTGAAAATTTATGACATGGTGAACTATTAGGTGTACCGTTATATCAAATAATTATGGTGGGTAGAACATCTCAACATCACATAATATGACTAAAATCTCTTTATTCGTGATGGGAAACATCACTAGGTTCTTTAACTTTACTACATATGGCTTCTAAAAAGAATCAGTTTCTAGGTAATGTATGTCATACATTTTAAGGTAGAATACAATTGAAAGAAACATGAATTAAATATTACATAAAAACATGATAGTCATGTGATTTTAGTCCTTGTAACATCAAACTAGTGAGTGACACTACATTCTTGATATTGGATTAATACCTCTATGGAACATTTACACTAGTAAGGAAAACTAAAAATTGAAATTTTCCTATCTATATTGAGTGTAATATGCTGGAGGAAGAAAATTCCACCATTAACCCTTCACTAGTGCCAACTAATACCTTATCACCATTTCAATAAATTACATCCTGACCATGACACCATAATTAATTTTTTCATGATGATTTAGTAACATTCCAATAACACTATCAAATACATTTTTTCTACATGCATGACATAAATAAAATATCTGAAATAAAAACAATTACAATACTCTAATTCAATTAAAATTGATATCTTCTTCCAATTTTATTTTGTAAGGTTTTTTGAAAATGGTTTACTGGAAAAGTGTTAATCTTTTTAACTTTTTGGTACAGTTGATCACATGTTACTTGAGATAGTGTTGTACCTTGTTCTACATTCCCATTGAATGTCATCATCCAAGATCAGTATTTATGTCATTGAAGTAAAAAAATTATGATGTCTTAAAAACACAATATTTGAGGAATGTTTGAACCAAATTGAGTGTGTTCAATTTTCGAAAATGGGAAACCCCAAAATTTCTTTAATTCGATAGCTTGATAAATCTCCTTAAGTGGGGAAGTCATCTATTGTTCCATACAACATGATACTCAATTTGAATTCTTCACATATATGAGAATCATACATTGTAACACCTATATCCCACATCAATATTAGATCATAAATCAATGGATCCAAATAGACATCAATATCATTACTGGGTTTCTTTGGTCCAAATATAAGCAAGGAAAACATAATGTATGTGTTCTTCATATATAACAATGGTGAAAAGTATTAATTTACCAATATGAAGGGCCATGTACTATGAGTACTACTCTGTAAACCAAAATGATTTATTCTGTATTTCAATAAAGTGGGGGAAAATATTCTCACCTTATCTCCAATTTATATAAACTTGTAATCAATTTTCTTCCACTAAGGAGAATCTACTTGATGACATAGGTTCCCATAATTAATTCTTATATCTTCATGGAATGTTAATTGTCTCATAGTTTCTATATATCTATATAGTCTTCTAAACTACAAAATGATAGGAATATACCATATAGATTTCAAAGGATTTGACTCATTTTTCTTGTATTGATATGTGCTACACTTATAAAATTTTATGAGTGATTCATGGTCCTTGTGAAATAATATTAAATCATTTGGACAAGAATTTACTTTTTAGAGATCACTCCCATTGAATGTAACATTCATTTAGATTCATATGTCGGGCATGGTAGTTAATTTTATTCTAGTAGTATATCTTTCATAAGACCAAGTAGTTCTATAAAGCAGGTGTCACTCCATCCACCGCCAGCTTTAAAGTTATATAACTTCAATAGAGATGAAATTGGTGTGTATTTAGTATAACTAGTATACAATGGTTTCTTGGAACACCTATTTAACTCCTCAGACAGATTTGGATAATCATAGAGGCCATCATCAAATACCATTTTCATTTCTACCATGTGATCTCCATAATCTTTTACAATGGTATTCATATCAAATGATTCATAAACTGTTGAATCATCCCAATCGATGTCTACATTTATTTTTCCCCATTTTTAGTCCAAAATTTATAGATTTGATCTATTATGTGTCAAATAAAATGTCATTCCAACTCTTCCAGACTAAATAGTCTTGAATAACAACAATGTAAACATGGATAAAGAATTTTAGAAGGGTAGTTTGTATGTTGTCTTGCAAACATAATGAACTATTTAACTCTATTTTTATAGTTTTTTGTTAAATGATTAGCGTGCATCACTTTTCAGTTCATATCCATCATATTAGTTTCATAAAATATTAATTTTATACTATATATAAATAAATACACAAAAAATATTTATTATCATAAGTGAAAGTTAGAGACAATTATAATAAGGGAAACTCAACATTCGATTGTTTCAAATAATTTTAGTTTGTTGAGGAAAATGGGTAATTAAATTTATGAAAATAATAACTCCTCGTAAAATCACTCATAAATCCCCCAAACAAATGAAAATATAATATATGAAATTTAGGAGTAATAAGAAAATCAAATATGATAAATAATAATAATAAACTCTAATTAAATCAACCAGATCAGTAGTTTCATGGATCAAGTAATAACGCTACTTATAAAAGGGAGATAACAAACATTATTTTTGTATAATTTCAGTGCATTTGATAAGAAACGAATAAATATTGGTTTTATGGGAATAATACTTTTATAAAGGGAAAAAGATCATTTATTATAGAATATTTGAGAACCTAGATATTCTAAATCCATCAATAAGGGTTTTGGGATTTTAAAAAATAGTGGGAGATAAAATATAATCATTAATAACATCACAATCAATAATCATTAAAATTTAATAAATATTAGTTTATTTCTGTAGATAATGGAAAGTAACATGACTACATCACTTTCCTTATAATCTAAATTAGAAAAAGAGAATATCATATCCAATGAAAACTTCTAGAATCAGTACATACACTAACACATTATATTATACCAAGAATAGAAGTTAAATTTTACAAAATCCCTTATACCTAGTAATCTACCATGTTGAGAGAGTGAGGGTGAGAAGGATGCCTATAGAAGCCACATAGGGGAGGCATCATATTTCTAATGAATCATGTTATTACTTATATATCTAATCTGAGGATACAAGATATGGAAATGGATAGATACACTACGTTGAAGAATCTCGAATAATATGATAATGAGAGGGAGATAATGGAAGATAATAAATGATATTATCACTAAAATTTATAGGTGTAAACCGGAAGATGGATAGTGTAATGACCCTAGACTGAATTACCCAAACAACATAAGGTAATATCATCATATGACCCCTAACACACTTCAAAGTCTCTAAAGGATGGTTTAAACTTTGGGTTTAAGAATCCATAGATGGGAGGTGGTCCCTCCCAAATAGAAATAATTAGTACCAGAGGTCGAACAGAATTCTTTCATGACCCTTGGGGTCAATGGACATGAAAACCCAAAATATTCAATAACCGATATAGAAATACTTATTAGAAAAAAAACTATGGAAATAAATAATGAAATGTATTTATATATACTCATACATGTCACGTATAAAAACTCACTTATAGTCTATAATAAATGTGACATAGATAAAAACCTGATATTCAAACATAACATGAACTAAATTCCCCCTAATAATTCAAAAAAAATGAAGGCTTATGTGATAAAACCTTATGTGATTAACTGGGGATGGCCAATTTGATTCTACTTCATAAGAAACTAAGGACCATAGTTAATTATAAGAGAAACTAGATCTTATGATATATATAAACAATAGAAAAACATACATCACTCCACTAACACGGTTCCTAAAAAAATCATTTAAAGTTGCATGTCCACTGAGGTGTCCACGAATGGTGTCAATATATATATAATCATTAGGGAACCACCAATATGCCTCAAATAAGTAGTCAATAAAGAATAATACACATGAAAATTTTGACAAATTTATACACATTTATGGATAAATTAGTTAGTAAGAAGATATAATGCATAACAGTTAAAAAACAATGAATAAATCCATGGTTCAATGTCAGATATAACCAATAAAACCATATATATAGAGGTTCCATACATTGTTAGTCAATAAAAATGGATCATAAACAAATCATTTTGTTCCTAATCTAAAATGAAAATATTATAAAATCACCATACTACAAAAAATGACATCATCGAAGAAAAAATCCAAAACAAAACCAAAAAATACACAAAGAAAATCAGAATTCTTACCTCACTAGGTTAAAGTATATCCATGACCCTCTTCAAAAACCCTAACTACTATCGAAAACCGGATTTCGGATGAGATGTTTGACCAACTGGACGCCGACAAGTGGTGTGATTCGAGATTCAATTCACTGAGGAGGAGAACCGATAGCAGGTGGCTTCTATGGAAATATTCTAATATCACGATGAGTACACAAATGGTTAGGGTTTTTTAAATATATTGGGTATAATTTATCAATGCTTACAAATAAGCATATATAAAGGGTTATTTTATCATTGCATAAGTAATAAGCATTGATAAAAGGAGTCTTTATCAGTGCTTTTTAGCACTGATAAAGGTATGTCTTTATCAGTACTAAAAAAGATCTGATAAAATCAATCCTTATTAGTGTTAAAGTTATAACACTGATGAATATTCATTTTATCATTGTTTTTTAGAGCTGATAAATCTTCATCTTTATCAGTATGAAAAAAGTTTTGATAAAGATGATTTTATCAGTGCTTATTACTTAAGCACCGATAAAGGAATTATAATTATAATTATAAACAAAAAAATTTAAATACTAATATATACTTAATAAATATATGTAAATATAAAGATAATAAATATATTTATTATAATTTTATTATTATTTATATATAATTATATTATTTTTTATGAAATAATATTTATTTAATTATATATATATATATATAATTATACATATATATATAATAAATATATATATATGTAGAGATATAGTAAATATATTCATTATTTAATAAAAATTATTATAAATATGTATCATTATTTATTTATAATTATATAAATACTTTTTTAAAAATATTTATTTATTTATAATTATAAAAATATAATTGTATAAATATAGTAAATGTTTATTTATAAATATATTTATTTATAAATATTTTGTTAAAAATATATTTTTAACATTATTAATGAATATCTGATTTTATGTGCATGCATATATGTTAAAAATGAGTGAAATTAAATAAAATGAGAATAAGTACACTTTAACAATTTTAAAAAAATGGATAAATTTAGTTTGTGTGCATTTTATGTACAAATTCATTAATTATGTATAAGTGAAATAAAAATAACACACATTTTATTTACGTTAAATTGAAAAATCCAATGACATTAAATTAATTTTATAGTACAATACAATTAGTCAATGTTTTTAATTCATATTATATTTTTAATTATAATCCATTATTCAATAAATAAATTATTTTTTAATGTAAAGTGTGTAAATAATTTTTAATATAAAAATAATATTTATATACATTAATATATATCTATATATTTAATATATGAAATTTAAAAACATTAATTATCATAATTATCTAATTAAAAAAATGTTCAGTATATAATAAAGTATAATCATTTTATTCATTTTTATGAATAATTATTTAATTAATAAAATTTGCCAATTTTTTTAAAGAACCCATTTTTTATTTCTCATTTATTTAATTATATCATGTAATTTATTCGTACCTTTAACAACACTAAAAAAGTGATGATGAAAGAAATATTTATCAGCTCTAAAAATAAAGTGCTAATAAAGTATACCCATAATTAGTAGTAACAATAAAGCACTAATAATGGTTCCCTTTATTAGTTTTATAAAAGTGCTAATAAAAGGTTAAATTTATCAACTATTTCTTAACAAATGAATAATATGCCATTTATCAGCATTTGTTTCTAGTGCTGATAAATACCAGCACTGTTAAAGGACAATTTTATAGTAGTGTAATTCCAATTTAGATTTAGTTGAATCTAGTAATTAATTGATATTAAATTGTATAGGTTTATGATACACATTTTATTTTATCTCACTACTTCTAGACTATACATATTGTTCTCAGTTTTCTTATGTGCTAGATTTTAGTAAATACCCAAAGAAAGTCATCTAAAACAAGTTAAAAGAGTAATTAGATATATCAAGGGTATTATTTTTTTGGATTATTCTATTCTAATGATAATTGTTTTAATTTAGTTTCTTATATTGATTTTGACTTTGGAGATAGTTGAATTGACCCGAAAAGAACTATTGGTATGTGACACTTTTTAAGAAAAAGATTAATTTCATAGAGCTCTAAGAAACATCTTTCACTAGTACTATCAACTTATATGGTTAAATATGTAGAATCTATTGGTAGTTGTTCATAGATTATTTAGATAAAACAGACATTAATTTCTATTAATTTTGGTTTTGATAATAATGCTATTTACTGTGATAACCCTAGTTCTATTTCAATTTCTAAAAACCATCCTCAACACTCTAGAACTAAACATATAGATGTTAGATTTAATTTTCTTAGGGATCATGTAAACAAAGGTGATATATTCCTAGAATTTGTTCCTACTAAGAAATAGTTACCTACAATTTTTCAAAAAATCCTTTTGATTCTGTTAAATTGGAGCAGATGAAATTTGAATTGGGTATTTTATAAAATTAATATCTCCATTTAGTGTAATCATTGATCTTAAATTATCCCTTACAGGTGTTCTATAATTATCTATAATATCTATCTATTTTATCTTGAAAATATTTTACTATGTCACTTTTAAAGTAGTTGATTTTTATTATAGGACAAACAGTTTTATATAATATATTTTAATATACTTTTTGATAAATTTCCAGAGGCAAAACTTTTTGTTGAAAATTTAATAAAATTTTGGTTTTGTATTTTAAAAAAGGGGAGTTTTTTAGTATTTTAAAGTAGTTATAATACTTTAAATAGTATAATATTTTTTAATAAACTACTCACTCTTCATATTTTATTAAATTCAAAATCAATTTAATTAATTAATAATTTTTTATTACCAGTTCTAATAAAATTTATGTACTTATTTTATTGTTCTTTATTTTTTAATAATGTTGATTTTTAAAAAAATTAATTATACTTGATGTTTTTTCTATTTTATTTACTTAAGGATAATATTTTTTGGTTATGTAAAAAATTGGGCCATCCATGTGATCCACCTAAGCTAACCCTCTCCACGCTAATGGGACAAAGTGGGTGTAGAAATATTGTAGAATTATTTTAGGTACACTTATACATGCATATTGAAACTTATGTGATGTATTTATTTACTACTGCTTTTTTACTATCTTAATAATCTATAAGTTTATTCTATTATTTAGAATTTTTTTTAAATGTAATTTTTATATATATGTAATAATTTTTTTAAATTGTTACACTTAAAATATCAAATCTTTTATTTTAATATTTCATGGAGAGATATAAATCCCCATTGTATTCTATTTTTATGCGCAAATTTAAAAAATAATGGTAATAATTATATAATTTTATTATTATACTCTAATAAGTTTCTTCTAGATATGGGACATGGAAACACTCCTAAAAGATATCTATCTTAATGATCCGAGATATTTCTTCAAGGAATAAAATAATAATAGTGCATATAATTCAAATAAATTACATGTGATATATCTCGACACATTCTTGTTGTTCTTACTTATTTATGAACTTCTATAACTTGTGTACTTTATACATGATTACATAAGGACTTAAAATATTGAAATTTTTCCATTAAAGTGATTAATGATCATAAATATTCAATATCATCAAAATTTCTGATCATTTGATAATTTCATTGTATTTTTTATTCATGTAATATTTATCATTCTATTTGTATTTCATTGAGTTTGGTTTATGATTTTCCAAATCAAAATCAAGTCCTTATTAATATGGTTATTCCACCAAGAAAAGGAAGTATAATTTATGACTCCCGTTCAAATGGTGGGTAAATAGACTAGGTTGGTATCTTGTAATAAACTAGGATGTTTATTCAAAATATTGTAAAAACAAAGTGTCTATAACAAAGTTTTAACACTCTTAAATTAAGGTTCTTAGCGGGTTCAAATATTTGCAAGGAGTAGAGTAGGTTTAGTAGTATACTAGGATCTTTGTGATCTAAACCACTACAAATCTTGGTGTTCTTTGATTTTATTTCCACTGTACTTTATTTCAAGGACATTGAACTCACTACATATTTTTATTTTATATACTTCGATAATTTTTGTCTTTAAATTTATAAACTGACTATTCAACCCCCTCTGGTCATATTTTCTATCACTAATGATCCAAAAACATCTTATAGATCCACCTAACCTTATTAATGTCTTTAAATTTAACTTGGTTCCTATAATTCAATAAAATATTGTACATTATCAGCTATATATAATACACAATTTGTAGAAACAGATAGATTACACAAGATATTGAAACCACCTGATACTTCCCCTTCCTTGTTTTTCATTGTATATTTTATATTCTAGTGGGAATTTTTTTATGTGTTAAAATAGATGGTAGATTGTTCCATTTTTTTCTACATAATATTTCTCTCTTGTAATATCATAAAGTGTTAGTCATAGAGTCAATGTTATTATTGTGGCCCTTTTCTTATTCATTGCCCTTATTCCCCATAAGAACTGTATAATTATTTCCCTCTATGTCTTCATAATCCTCGATAATTTGAGTAAGAATATCTATGAGAGTCTACTAAATGTTATTCATGTTGTAATTTAAAAAAATTCTTATGACGATGTGAGAAATTGATGTCATTATGATATCTATTTGAAATTAAAATGGTTACTTAAACCAATTTATCTTGTGTTTTTCAATGTATCTAATCATGTTAGAATATGTAAGGGACAACCTATAAAACTTCTCCAATTTTACTCATAAATGGAACCATGTAAATCTAATACCTATCATATTTTCCCTCTATTGATAAATGTCCTGGTTATGTGTGAGCGTAGTTTGTGTACCAATAGCCTCCTGTAAATTTTATCTATAATACACACATATGATAACACTAACAATTTTACATCTAGTTTACCATACAATTGTTTCTCATAGATAGATATCTCTTAATCACATACCTTTGTAGCATGCGGATCTGGAACTAGGGACTCTATCATATAAAGAATTAGTTCACAGGATAATAGAACGTGCAAGTTCTCATACCATTTAATCAAGTTACATATATTAAGGAGAATAACCTTCTATGTTATAGATAGTAGGGATATCATGATCGATGAAAATATTTTATTAAAAAAATATAACGTTAATTAGATGAACTTTATCTTGATTACCAAAATATATGGTATAGAGTAATTTAATTAACTTATTATCCTCCCACTCATTTTTCAAATACCAAAATTTCCCAATATTCTACATATATTGTATTATACTATAGAAATTATTGTATAATGTATCCATATTTCTCTTCTCAACATCACGTTTGATTTAATGAAAATTAAACAAAAGTATTTAGGTAGGTTGTATTCCTAGCTATGACTTGAAGCTCCATTATCCATTTAATGGAATCAACAATCCTGAAATCCTATCATAAATTTTATCAACACTTGACTATAAATATTCTATTAAAAATCTATGGTTGTTAAATATAATTGATGTATGCTTAAATTAACCAAGCATTGTTTTTTAGAATCTCAAATAATTAAAAGTCCTTGTGACTATGGATTGAATTTTCACTTTAAATGTGGGTGGACCTTAACACAAATAATGGAAGGGTTTTCACTTAAAATTTACATATGGTATTTTGTTTTTATGAATAAATTTCCTTTTTAATAATTTGAGATTCCTTTTTTAATTGTAATTTTATTTTAAATAAGCGATCAACCAGTTCATGGTAAAATATTTATGTATAATACATTTATTTTATTACATATGATCTTTTTTATAATTTAATTCATCTATTTATCTAGTCATTATAAAGAATATATATAAAAAATAAACATGAATGAGAAAGAAAAAATATATGAAATGATAATTATAATAATGAACAAGTTTGTTTATTGAGTGGCCAACACATAAATAATTGATCTAAGGGGAAAACTCCATTATTCAGCCTTGCTTTAAGTTATAGAAATTCACCATTTTCTTCTACATATTTTGGTTTGATTTTACTTTTCCTCTATCTTAAACCACATCAATTATCCTAGGATCTCCCTCCTTACATATTCTTTACTCATATGCATGTGAGGGTAACCAATTGAATGGTTATTGAGTTTATATAAAATAAACCATGGACACATTGGTACTAACATAAAAAGAGGAGGGGGTACAATTTAGATCATCCATTTAATTTTGTAATAATAATTACAAAATCCAAGACAATAATTAATTTAAATGGAATTATAACATATAAATAGGACATTGAAGTGAATGATCATCCATGCATGCAATGAGTACTCTTTTAATAAACTATATTTCATTTTATACATTATTAATTAACATAAAACATGCTCAAATAAATTAATTATTTTATGTAATCAATTAATTCATTTATTTTAATGTCAATCCCAACATTCCTAAAAATTCCATTCCATATTGATTTAAGAAAAATCTTAAAACTATATTTAAAATTAAACAACTTCATAACATATACTAGGAGGAAACATAGTTTGTACCCATCCTAATTATAAAGCCTAGTCCTCCTCTTGTAATATGAAATAAAATGGAATGTAGTTTACATTTTATGTCACATAATTACATGATTTTTTTTCCAATAAATTAAACAAAAACACATGAAAATTATATACTGTTTAATACTTCTAATACATATAGAGTACACTATATGTAATGATGACCATACATCTAATGTAAATATAAAAATAGTGTGAAATTAATTAATTGTTTACTTTTGTTAAAAAACTATAACATAGTATGCTTAATAACATATAGAGGCATACATATATATTGATCTAGTTTAAATAGTGTAATAAATTTTCTTTTTGTATGAAATTAATTAAATGGTGTGTATTTAGGATTAATTTGAACTCTAAATATATGTGTATATATTACTGCATGGGTACAACTATATACATGTCGTGTAATAGCCTATTCCCCAATCTTTGATAAACAGATAGAGACTCAACATGGATCATGGCTGTTAGAATTTATAAAGTATAAGGTGTGTGTACCAGCTACACACTATGTGTCTTTTTTATTTCATGCCTCCTTATCCCATGTGTAATATATAACTCCATGATTCATCATCGCCCAAGAGGTTTCCGCCACTAAAATTTTTTGACTAAAGAGGGAGAATGTGATTTAATCATTATGTAATACAAAATTTTTTGTGCTAGTCTGATCGATCAATGTGAAATGTGTAATCAAAACATAATCTACACATTTCAGGGAACATAAAAATAAATTCATCTCCTAATCAAGTGTAGTGAATATAGATACATTCCATATGGATTTGGAATACACATCGTGTAATCTTATCTTATTTAACTAGAATCCTTTACACCTCTAGATGAGTTCATTATATGGGATTCTTAAATTTTTAATCTATTCATGGTTATATGAATATGAATAAAGAAAAATATTAAATTTTTTTATAATGAATTTATTATCCTTAAAGACAAAAAAATCACATAACGGTCAACAAATTAAATTTTTATAAATATGAAAATGACTAATCATATACAATGTGAAGGTTCATGAAACATAATAATAACTTATTTGGGTCATTACCAACTAGTTTATTATCATCTTAAATTAATAATACACAGTTTATATGATGTTAAATGTCATGTATTGTGAATTTTTCATATGAAAATTGATAATTATAATCAAAATAAAGAGATAGTTTTTTCATGTTAAATTTATAATTAATTAAAATGAAATAATTATATCGTTTATGAGTAATTTTATTAGAGAATATATTTATTTCCCAACCACCATATAGGTTGTACTTTCATTGTGAATGAGGATCCAGGGATTGAATTACTCTAGAAGTGATACACACATGATCATTTGATCTCAAAGCATCATTGATGGAACTCTGAGTTCTTGTCTAATGGTATATATTATATTGTTTCACATCCTATAATCTTTGAAAACCATTTTGGATCAAAGGATTAATTATTTTCTACTCTTTATTGAGAGTTATTAGAAGGGTATGAGTTATCTTTTTCTTGATAAAAACCATTTAAAAGTTCTTTGTTGTGATAATTTTCTAGAGAAGAAATCATTTTTCCTAAAAATTGATTTCTAAACCTTCCTATGAATTATACAATTAGGTTTATATATAGTTAGGTTTAGAGAGTTGGAAATTTAATAATTAACTTTGGCCAATCTATCAATCCATAGTGAAACCCATGTCTAATCATATTAATATTATTATTTCCTTGATGCATGCATGAGAAAAAGATAATAAGAATTCCATTAAAATTTTAATATTTACTTAGATTATATTTAGTATATAATTTCCATTATTGTGTGACATACGTAGTGTATGCACCTTACTCAACATTTACTGAACCTAGAGTAATAAATTTCATTCATTTGTGAATAAATAAATAAATTATATGCATATTATTATGAATATGTATATATATATATATATTAATGTCAAACTCAAATAAAATAATGAATCAACATATGCGATCAGTATAATCCTGAAAAAATATTATTCATCCGTCTTAGGAAAATATTTATTTCAATATATAAATATAATTGGAATTTAATTGAAATCAATGGAAACGTTGAGTTTGTGGCCCAATAGACCTCAACTCCCTAGAATTAGAAAGTTTTTTTTTAATTTCCAATATCAACATATAGAATCATGTAATGTCACACATATTAGAAGAAGTTAATGTTTCAATAATAAAAATCAAATACAATTTCTCACATTTTAATTTAACACTTTTCTCATGATATAACTCTAGGAAGGTTGTATACATGTTCCATCAATATTTATGCTTGATACGTCTTTAATTAACTTCCTAAAATGAACCTATCAATACATTATGGATATTGAATTTAGTTTAATAGTATCATTCCAATCAATGGGATAAGATATCATATTATATAAATATGGAAGATACAAATCCTTCATTAACTGATTCCTTGGTGAAATATTACTCATGACACACCCAACACAGCCAACTTCACTGCGAATATGTTCTTTATTAATTAATATTAATACATCAAAGTATTCTTCCCATGAAATTAATTAATAATAATATTCAAGCCCAAGTATCATTACAGTTCTTCAAATACATGAATATAGAATGGCATGTTACATGAGAAATACATATTATCATATTGGTTGTCAAAATCTCTCATCTTGAAGGATACCATGTGTAAAATATATGAAATAAATTCTTATCTACTTATGAGTAATTGTACATGTTAGTAATCATATTATAGGTCCTATCATGAAATAATTTTTCACCATATAAAATTAATTGAGTAATGTTATCCTATCCTTTTAAGGTTCTCATGATAGTGTGGGAATATCTACAATAGTTTTAATTACACCCGGAAATTATCATATTAAATTAACAGAGAAGAAAAATAAATATATGATAAGATATTCATTAATATTCATCAATATTAGAATATGGGTAATATAAATTTCAATGTAGTTTGTTCTAGGAAACCAACTCCAACATCTTGATTCAGAACCTTAAGAGGCCTTGGGTTTCAGGTATTTTCCTTGACATTTCGGTTGTGTAGGGATTAGATGGTTGGATACTTTCTCTTCCAAATCTCCCTTTATATACAGTATAATCATTTAAGGATCATGGTTGGTATATAAATATATAAAAAAAAGGAATGGATATTATTTTCAATGTATATATTTATTTTTTCTTACAATGTTATGTTTTGGTATTGTGAATTCATGTTGGTAGTAATTCATGGTAGAAAGATAGACATGGTTAGTGTCCTTAGTATTCATGATAACATAATTTTATGAGGATGTGATATGAAGTTGTGATGTGTTAAAATGGTATGTGGTCATATATAAGTGGTTTCAGTATAATATGTGATTATGTGGATATAAAAGGGATTAAATAACATAACATATGTTGTATGGGAGTGTGAGTGGGCAAATTAATGGGTGTAAGTGGATGCATGGTACCTTCATGAAATATATTCATTTAATATTTTCTTACTATATTGGGATGTGATATTGGATGAGTGAGTCTTGGTTATTTTGGATGATAGATAACCAAATGTAGCTGTTGTTTTTTTTATTTGATGTGGCATTAACAAACTATATCAATATATTCAATTGAAGTTTTGGGAATGATCTTTCAAAATATACTTTTATAAATACCCATCTATTTAAAAATCTATTTTTAGGATTCTAGGATGGTGTTGGTGATTGGGATGGACCATGAAAGCATATGGAGGTTGTTTGATGGTGTTTTCATTACCTTAATGGTAGTTATTATTAATTATTGTATTTTTAAAGTCCATCGATATGTATAAAAATTACCATACATATTTATTATGTTATATTTTATATTATATGGATTTGATGATTGATGCATATTATGTTATTTTGATTTCAACATTAATGACATTAATTTATTTTCTTCCATATCTTCAGTGATAGTTTCCAAGATATATCCTATTTGATTCAGGATTTCTGGGTTACAAACTTCATCAATGTTAGTCAAGGAGTTTTTTCCTATAAGGGAGGGACATTACATGATCCTTATAAACAAATTATGCATGCACACCAGGGTTCTTATGTAGGATGTGAGTGATAAACCCTGTAGGATAACACCATTGAATAATTTTAATAAGTGAAGTATTTACTTTATTTATAAACATTGAAAGAGGTTAAATATTTACCTAAAAATACATCTACGAAAATTCATCATGCACAATAAAAAATTCCTTGAAACCTGACTGTGCCTTTTCTGACATCATGATAGAGGAAAATTAATACCATTACATAGATATATCATATAACATAAATATAAAAAAATCACTCATGGAACAATACCCCATTAATTTTTATACCACAACCACTCACTCAAGGTATGTAACATGTCCTCATCATAATGGAAAGTCCTCTCACAAAGAGGGGCCTCATAATCACAGTCACATGCCAACACAACACAAGGAACCGTCCAATCACTCAATAATTTTACACATAAACAAATCACATGACACTATCCTCTACTAGAATATGTACTAATATCATCATCCATCTGATGAAAAAATATAACAAGTATAAGAACATCATACAATCATTCAAGACCTATAGCCAACAACATGTCCAATGAGGCATCATAGAAAACAAATCCCACAAGGAAGCACATAATATAGTACTAAATCAATCCATTTTAGTTACTCTCACAAGTAACCTTTTTTATTTATGAAATTCCTTACCCATACCCAAATTCCTGGAAACAAACTCACTTGTACCCACATTCCAAGCTTCAAACTCACCCAAAACTCTACTGATCCAAATGGCTCACAGTAGGACAAAACATTCTAGAAAACAACCCTACCTTAATCATTCTATAGATAATTCTTTCATCATATCCAATCCATATTTCTCATAATACCATAAAAAGAGATAATTCTATATATTTTAAATCACTTAGACACATTGATACTAATAACATAAAATTTTTTAGGAAAACAATACACTAGAATTCATTAATTCCCACACAACCACATTTAAATTTCATAACATTGTAAATACATCCATCCTCAAACATAAAAAATATCATCCATTTAAGGATTTAATTAAAGTGAATTTTGAACCACAAAATGCATAATTCTTGATAAAATCCATTATTATTATATATTTTTTAAAAAAATTAAGAATAAATAAGAGAAACAATCACCAAAGGTTAAGATGGGACTAAACCCACCAAGGGATAATAAAATTTTCATGAAAGTTTCTTAAAACAAGGAATATTAAATCATTTATGTGTTTTATATGTTAAGTAAGACACGAGAAGTGAAAGTTGGTTGATTGGGGATTAGGAGAGGGGAGGCGAAAGGTAATAAGGTTTTTAAGTATGAAATTATAAAACTACCTCAAAAAAAATACTACTAAAATCCACATGGTGTATGATCTAACCCTACTTGGTACCTGGTACCCTTTCTGAACACTTAGTCCACCCCCACTGAGCAACCCATGGGAGTCCAACAATTATCATGCCATTTCTTAAACCACATGGTACCCTCCATCTATATAATTTCAATATTATGGGCCCAGTATGCCTCTCTGAACCAAATATGTGACCCATTAACCCCCTCTATAAAAATCATAAATAACAAACAAATAACTAAATAAATACTAGTGTACCATTAGATACATACTTTAAATTTGAGATTCATTACAAAATCACCTATGAAGGGCTTGTCATCTTATAGAAGCATATTTTGGGGTCCTATCTAA
The DNA here is from genome assembly GCA_963277665.1 of Viscum album. Lineage (NCBI taxonomy): Eukaryota > Viridiplantae > Streptophyta > Magnoliopsida > Santalales > Viscaceae > Viscum > Viscum album. The sequence goes on along the minus strand of OY728119.1, from coordinate 1,054,948,178 downwards.
ACATCTCCAGCTATTGGGCTCATACGTGAAATAATTTCTCCCATGTATCCTCCATGATACACCCATTATACCTAAAAACATTTACTAGAAGTAGTGTTTTCCCTTTAAGTACCTTCTTTCTATGGTGTATGATTCACACTAAGAACTCCTCAAATAATTAAATATCTAAACATAACATGATAGCTATTGATCATATGTGATGGTTTTGGATTATACTTCTAGATCCATGATATTGGAAATATATTATCTATTAGATAATTTCATGGAGAAAGAGAAAATTAGTAATCCAGAGCCCGATTCAATTCCACAATCTCATTATAAAGAAAAATCATGACACAAGATTCCCTTGCACCCAAAAACATCAATTCCCAAAATATGGAGATACCAATAGAAATAATTGGTCACCCATTGAGAAATACACGTGTTTTCACTCATGACCAACATATGAGTGTTTCCTTTTCATATTAATAAGTAACTGCTTCTTATCAGATGAAATTTCTCAGTGGTCTCATGAACTAGGGTTTTCCTGGTCATTACTATCTCACCCACCTCCAAATAATACAACTATCTGTATCATTTTCAACCATATAATACTTTATAAATGTATCTAGATCAAATCATGAAATCTATTATTACATAAGAACTCAACCATGTTCAAATAGTAGTCACACACCACCCCAGAATTGATCACATACACTATAATAATGTCCTCAAGTATTTTAATTCTCCTATTCAATAACTCTCCAGTCTATAGGTGGTATATTTTATTCACATTTGGATAAAACTCCATGAAATATAATAGGACATTTTATAATATTGACACAAAATGATAATCTTAAAATGATATTATTCTCATGGGAAGCCCAAGTGGTCTCATTAAATCCTAAACATACAACTACAAAGCTTGGGCACTAAATAAGCCTCCCAAATAGTTATGAAGTATGGAACCTCTATCAACCAAAACTAACACCCACACTACATTATAACCCATTAGTTCCCAAGGTAGACCAATGTTGAACTCCATAACCACCTCATCCATATTCTATATTTAAACAGCAAGGAGTTGATGTAACCAACCTAGTTTGTCTTACTCTACCCTTATACTATGATATATATAGAAAAAAAACCTAATGTAATAATTTATTTACATGTTTCACCCCACCATAAATGGTTTATGATATCGTGGTATATCTTGGTCACCCCCTAGCGTAAAAACAAATGTGAGGAATTGGGGTCCCTCATCAACTGCATCCTCATAGAGGTAAAAACCTCCACCCGTAAAAAGATATATATGAACCCATATTAAATCAAAAATTATATTATGACTAACTCATCTCTCATGAGACACTCACACAATAGAATACCATTATAATTTCGATTTGGACTATCCTTATCTTAGTTCACTCATAGGTAGGGGTTGATCAATGGGTAAAAGGTTAAATTTTCTCAGTTATCTAATATATCAATCCATTAATCCATGAGTAAGTTCATTCGTTTGCACACCTCATCATATAACATAATCCCCAAATCAAATGTCCGCTTAAGGAAATCATAAATGTTGACATTCCCAGCACTAGAGAATATTCCATCTTGAACTAAAATTACTTTAAGTATTGAATCCAACTCTTATACTCTAAAATCAAGTCCCACTGGGAGAATATATACCACATGATCTTCTATTCAATATAAATGGAAAAAATATCACCAAATATATATTAAATAAGAAAATTTAATACTACTGTCATTATCTTTAAATCATATTTAGGTTAGTTACCCTCATGGGTCTAGAGAAGATGAGACCCATAAGTGAAGAAAAGATATCCCTGCATTAGGACTACTCCTAGAACAACCCCAAAGGAATCAATGTTCTTGGTATAACCTTTTCCTTCATCTTAATGAATAAAAATGTGAGTATATATCATCCTATTATTCATCTCCTAAAATATTATTTATACTACTATAATTTCACCCCATCTTCTTTATCCCATTCATAGATCATTCCATGTGAGATAAATATTGAATAAACCACTGTTAATTCCATACCAAGCTAAGAAAACTAATAATCTCAAACATATTCATGGTTATTCCATATACATCACCACCAAAACCTTCTCAAGATAAATTATAATACATGTAACCCATATAACATGACCATGTAAGTGCACCTCTTGAGTACATAAATAAAAATTTGAGTATTTTTATTCAAATTATTTTCTCGAAGAATACTTTTAAAATCTCTTAATACTCAATACGTGATTCCCAAGACAAATAAAATACTAGGATGTCATCAATGGACATCATGATGATGTATTATAGGTAGGGATATATAATATACTTCATGACCGACATGAACACTATCATTCCATTCTTTATACATTATAGATTCAAGATATTATCATATAAATCATACATATTTCAAAATTACTTCTTTGTAAAATCCTATTTTATGACCTGGAACTGATGATAGCTTGATCATATATCAATTTTTAAGATCCACCGACCTCTCCTCTTCTATATAAATAGATCTTCTATCATTAACCATATATATCAATTTTTTAATATGGATTATCTTAAAGTAATCAATACAAAATCGTAGTCAAATGTCCACCATGTTGGTCAACAAAATAGGAGAACACAATGGGAGGTACTTGGGAGAAAAAATCATTCCACATAATGGTCCTAGAGATACACTTTTACCTCCCATAACTTGGATATTTTCATATGATAAGAAGGAATTGATATACTTTCTAAACCATAAATGTGATCAATCATGAAATCAGTCCACCTCACTAAGTGAAACTATGAAATTTCATTATGAAACAAGTTTTGGAAATGGTCCACTATTGAGGAAAATTTATATGGAACCATATAATGATGCACTAGAAGAAAAATAAACACCACATGCACTATAGTCACTCCAATTTAACTAAGGTTAGGTTCTTCTCTACCTACCTTTATATACTATAAATCAAAGATAGAATACATGTATCCCAATAGTAATGTAGAAGTGACCCACCTATGGTAGTATTCCCTAAATTCCCAAAATTGCGTCAAGAAATTCATCTCAACGAGTACATAAAAACTCATGATATCAAAATAAAGGAAATATTAGAACTATTTATAACATGTGATCACTATAATTCAAGTTATACATCTTGAAATATCATCTTATCAAACTCATTGTGGTTATAAATATCCAAAATAGTAAGAGAGAACTCTATAACCAATGTCATGAATGATACCTAATAAGAATACAATAATTAATTAGGTTTTCTTATATTAGATAGAGTGATAGATATCATTGAATAAACAAAAACCATACTTCTCAAGGTAGAGGGACCCTATACCACTTCAGGGGAAACCTGGTCTAAATAATAAAACATTGATACCAAGGATCCATAGATAATTACCCTCACTATTATAAGGAATTAACCCACTTTGATCTTTCCTACTACTTCTTCCCCTGAGACCATTAGTAAACTCTATGGATTGAACTCCTAAAAAATTATTTTTCGATCTAAGGTCCTTTAGAAAAAAATAAAATACTTTGTATACCCTATAAATTTTACAAAACCATAACTATATGTTCTTGAATATAATTATTATAGGAAACCCACCCTTCCACATACATAACACCTCACCATGTGACTAGGATATATACTATAGAAATTACCTATTCTCCACCAATAATTGAATGTTAGGGGAAATCCTCGAGAGGGATGAACTGATGGTACTAATATCTATCCAAACATCCTCTCACAATATTAGAACATATCATTATATTTACTTTTCCTATCACTTCTAGAGGCACCACAAACTCCACTAGAAATTTCACCAACCAAGAAACTACAAATCAAATGAGATTTTATTGTGTTATCCAACACCAAGACCTTATAAATGGTTAGATACATATAATCCACTTAATAATATGACATAAAGTTTAACATCTTTATCTATAACCTTATATCCTTTTAAATTTTAATCTCAAACATGTAGACCTTCTATGCATTATTCCCTGTTAATAGTGGAGGAAAATGGAATTGATTATCAAAACATGTAGCACTATACTTAAAAAAATATCTTCCTATTATAACATTGTATAAAATAATTATTAGAGTCTAATTTTAGTGAATCAAGGTAAAAACATTAAAAATATGTCCTTGAAGGCCTCTTATGTCAAATCCTCAAACTTCCTAGATTGAAACAATACTCCCCCATATCCAAGAGGTTCCCTAAAGCATATAATCTAATAACATCACACATAACTCATCAAGTGATTCTAATAGCTCAAAGAAACCACGAACCATTGATGTACCACCCAAATGAACATCTTCACTTCCAACCATCACTATAAGAAACACCCATTGACATAGCTACCTAAATGTATTGTTTAGCCTTGAGGGAATACTCAAATCTTCTATTTTGAACATATGGAGGTATGGAAGGAGAATCCTAAACCATGAGATAATCGACATCCCTATCTCTGGGTGGCATTAAAATTTATCATCATGGTAAAATATTTCTAAAATGATGAAAAAATTTATTTGAAATACATCATATCTTCTTAAATACTAACAAATTTATGCATGTAATAGGTTCTTATATATTCATAAACTATAAAGGATATTCCATAATTGTGTACCCACAAGTCAGTGGACATCATAGCCCATTACTCACATATGGAAAATACCACACCATTGAAACCTATACATTAATCATAGTCATATACAAGAGGAATCATAAAAACAGTAGAATTAAATAAAAATATTTCATCCATATTATATTTATGAAAATGATAAATATTATATTATTGTAATTTAGTTAATTTATAAATATAGTAATAAAACATAATAAACTACATCACATGAAAACATACATATCAAAACATGATTTAAGAAACCGTACTGTTCTTCCATGCCTGGAAAGTGGAATCCCCGTAAACTATAAATCACAGTATCACTTGAAAATTAATATGAAAAAAATAATATCAATAACAATAAAATAAATCTTATTACCCTTGATACGTGAACATCCATTGTATCAATATTATCCAAACATAATCAAAGCATCCCGCCTAAACCATTACCTTTTTATCCTCAATCTACCATACCCTAAAAAAATAAAAAGAAGAGGGGATTAAATAATATCTACTAATCACCTAATTTGGATCAATGTGTTTAATATGGAGTGAAAAATATCCTCATGTGTGACTCCCTGTACATAATAGTTTGTTGACTAGAAGTGATGAATGAAGATATACAATGGAATGATTGTACCATTGATTTTTGTAACCATAAATAAAGTAAATATTATAAGAGTAAATAAAAAATTTATAAAACAAAAAGAACCACATCAATAACCCAACCATAAGAATCAACACATTCTACAAATTTGTTTTCAAAGCCAGTCATACATTACAATTCAAAGGATCCACATGTGTGGTGGATAAATATATTAAAAAATAACAAATTAATATTTAATAAAAGCTAAAAAACATTCTATAATGAATCTTGGTATCATCTCAATCCCTAAATTTCTCCACATCCGCATAATTTAAATATAGGGACCTTACCCTTGCATAGATCCCTAAAATATATGTATTCACATTCAGTATTGTGCACATATGTGGTGTGAGTAATAAAAATTGTATAAAACCATAAATGAATGTTAGACATATGGTTATAATATATATTATATTATATTTTTGATAAATATAATGAAATATGAAATCACAAATCCATATCAGGTCATCATGTTCTAAAAATACAACCATAAAATAGACTATACTAGATTTGGATCCATTCTAGGGGAAGAGACATCTCATGCCCCATGCAACATCCCCCAATCTGGTACTCTTTCATGTGGTTGGAAAGGGTTGGTTATGAGACCTCAAGTGTTTCTCCCCGTATGTGAGAGGCTCCCGACTTGTAGTGGGGTTTTTAAATGTACAGTGGGGAGATTATACCCCTAGGTATGAAGTGTTATAGCAGTATGAAAAATCATAATATTATAGATAATCAATGTAAAGATGTAACAGAAGACAACAATAAAATCCAACTAAATAATTCAATAAATAAATGAGGAATAATGTAATAACCTGATGGAATGTAACTAAATGTCTTGTTAGAACAATATAATAAAAATACTACTAGACTCAATTTCTAGGGTCCTAAACCCAGTGTCAGTCCCACCTCCTAACTCCATCCCATCTATAAACAAGGAATCAATAATAAGGCACTTTCACCTTGTCCAAACCTGCATCCACATAATCTGTTCAGGTACCAAATAGAGGCCCAGATTGGTTTTGAGTATAACTCAATAGGTCAACACCGTAGTGTTTAAACTAAAATAGTCTGATAATAATTTTATGAAATAAAGATATAAAGGTTTATCAATTAATTCAATAATTATTAAAATAAAACAACAGCATGGTTTGGCTCAATGTCAAGATATCTTTGAGCATGTATTATGAACATGACAACCAAAACCATATAACCAAGGTAAAATAACCTAATTCAGCTCCATGATGGAAAATCTATGATCATGTCATAAGACCACCCCAAACACAACCACATAACAATGGTAAAGTCACGACAATCTAAGTTAAAGGCCTATAAGAATTACAACATCCTGGAAAAATCCCTTTAAGAATTACAACATGGGACTCAGCATTGAACGCTCTCTATATGCATTACAACATGGGACGGGGCCAAGCCCGCTCAATATCATCATTACAATATATAAGTGTGCAAGTTCAAGGGTTGATCTAGATATATAATCAATATAGTATGGAACACAATCCATGCCATACAACATGTATATCATAATATCACATCACAATTCTCAAGGGTTTATCATGAGAATTATAATTATTCTTTAATACGACACTTGAAATTTTATTCACAATTGATTAAAAATTATATCAATATTCAATAAGCCAAAATTTAGGTATTATATAAAATTAAATCACCCTAGGTCACATATCATGGTAAACATAATTTAATCTATTTTCCAATTAAATTATAATCATGGTCATCTCCCCAAATGGGAATCCATGAGGTAGTTAAAAATACATTTGAAACCAAAGGACATTATGGAATAATAAAATTTGTATATATAATTAATTTGGGCACACACAACGATGGAAAAATGAAAATATTGCCTAAACATGAAAATTATCAAAAAATAGGTTTAATATTTAGACCCTCTACCTTTAACTGTCGATCCAATAATGCTTCCAATGGCCAACACACCTATGGAAGAAGGCACAGATGATTGAAAAGAGGTTCCTATATCAAAAATTATCAATATCAAAATAAACAACACAATTGGTTAAGAATTTCACCGTAATTGAAGGATAATAAGGAAAAGAAGGAATAAACCTAATATAAAAGACATACTAGGGACTATTCACACAAACTCAACATCTAAAAGGAATGTTGGAACCCAAATATCACCAGTAAAAATCCCTATGGTCGATAGGAGAGGAGTTGAAATGGATTAGAATGGAAATATTCCACAAAACATGTTTGAAATAGCAGGTCGGTCATTTACATGACGTGTAATGTGATTAAACAGTGTAAATTTTTTTAATGGAATTTTCAGAAAAACATGTCACCTCAAATTTATTTCATTAAAACCCTAAAATAATTACATGACATGTAATCCCTTTGCATAGTGTGTAAATGATCTACAATCAAATTTTCAGCACATTTTCCTTTTTAACATACCTAACCTCTTTTTATAGATTCTCAACTCACCAAGAACCCATGAAATGCTAAAACCATTTATACCTAGACTCCATTAGTTAAAATAGGCATGTATCCCTAAAAATTAAGCCATTATATCCAAAAAAGGATCTTCTCATGGATACTCTCCTCTCCACATCAATTTTAATTGCAACCCAAGTCTACGTTTATTCAAAATATTGAATTTCACAATGAACACACAACTGAAAGGTAAGATTAACATAAAACCTAGAGAGAGATGTACATGAAAAAAGGGATCTTATAACCTGATAACCTTATAAAATATCAACATTGAGATTCTCCAAGAATCATTGTGTGGTCGTAGAAAACATGTCTGACCACTATGTTTTCATATCATAATCCCTCTCCCATGTCTCCACCTGAACTCACCTATGATGTTTCTACACCTGAATCAATGTTATGGTCCTACCCCAAAGATATTTCACACTAAGATCCAGACCACATATTAGACGATCCTCAAAGGACGTATCAATACAATGCTAGATGTCTTTTATGTCTATTACATGGGAAGGTTCTGGATGATATCTATGTATTTGTGACACATGGAACTTTTCATACATAGAATTTTTGCATTATGGAAGGGCTAAATAGTATTCAAATAGACCAGCCCTTTCCACTATTTTAAAAATCCTGACAAAACTGGGTTCTAGCTTTCCCTGTTTCTTGAAAAGGTGTTTTCCCAACTTAGGAGACACCAAAAGAAATACATTTTGACTAAACTAGAATTCTATTGTTGTCTCTAATGGCCAGCATATCATTTCTATCAACTCTGCACTATCACCAACCATTTTCTGATCAATTGAACATTTTTAGATGTCTTCTATATGAGAGTAGTCCCAATAAGTGTTGACTCACCTACCTATAGCCAAAGAATAAGAGAATAAAACAACCTACCATAAAAACACCAAAAGGTTCCATTAGGATCGATTCATGGAAGCTATTATTATATAAATGCTCTTTGAGTTTCATATGTTTCTTTCATGAACCAACAAAATCCAAAACACATGCACATAACATATCCTTCAGAACATGAATAGTCTGATGATATTTACCATCAATTTGTGAATGATTGGATATGCTTAAAAGAAATCATAATCCCAGGGATGTCTAAAGACCATTCCTAAAAAGAGATGTGAAATAAGGATCTCTATCTGAAATGATACTCCTCGAAACATTGTGAAACTAAAACACCTCATGCACATAAATATTTTCAGGATCATCAACTTTAATGGTTTCCCTAATAGTTAAGAAGTGTGATACCATAGTCAAGTGATCCACAACAACCCATAAAATAAAATTATTATGATTTATTCTAGATAGTCTTGTCAAAAAATCCATCATGACAACATCCCATTTTCACTCAGGAATGGGTAATGGACGAAAAATCCCAACAAGCCTTTGATCCTTAGGTTCTACCTGCTAAAAAGTGAAGAATCTAACCATAAAGCTTGTCACCTTCTACTTCATTCTATAACATCAATACTATGTATAGAGATCCCAATACAAAATTGTTAAATAAGGATGCACCACCCTTATTGATGCATGAAACTCCCCCATCATCTCTTTGTGCAAGCTCATAGAAACCCATACTCGGCTATAGAAAAGAAGAGAATTTTCACTATGGAGGGATCATACTCATGGTGTCTCCCCAGAATATAATTTGTATCTAAAAAATGAGTCCTATATATTAGACAACTTCTAAGACTTAATCCATTCAATAAGAACATTTATAACAAATTTCAAAGTTAGAGCTACTCACCCCTAAAATTTCTTACTATCCAGATGCATGCCTAAAAAAGAGGTATATTATACGCTAATCATCACAAGACTCATTTACTTCCTATTTCAGTATCCTTAAAGTAAAATCCTCAGCAATGATTTTTCCCTTTCTTAGTGTATAAGATAATTCAATTTGGAAATACATTAGATACTCGACCCACATCCTCTTTCGAATGTTCAGGTCTCACTGAGAAAAGTTGTCTTCAAGGATATTATGATCAGTGCATAAAACAATCCTCTCACCCATGAGATATTGTATCTAACATATCAGGGAATGTACCACTATCACTAACTTCATGTTGTGAGTAGGTTAATTCCTATTAAGATTTCTTAGCTACTTGGAGCCATAAGTAATCATTCGATCCTCCTGCATCAGAAATTCTTTGAGTCTAACTCTAGATGTGTCGCACTATATGGTATAGGATTTACCCAACACTGGTAACGTGAGGATAGGTTTAGAGGTTAGAAAACATCTCTTCTCCTTAAATTCTCTCTCTCAAGCATTAGAACAATCAAAATTCACCCATTTATTTGTCATCCCAAACATTGGTGTTTCCAAATAGGAGAAATCGTAGATAAAATGATAGTAATAACTTTCTAATCCCAAAAGATTAAAATTTCAAAGACAATATTGGGATATTAACAAGATATAACAATAATGAATTTCTTTGGGTCTACTAACACTCCTACCTATAAGATGAACTGGCCAAATAGGTTCAATTCATTAATCCAAAAACTGCATTTGATTAGCTGGGAAAAAATCTCTATTCTCTCAAAATGTTCTCAATATTATGTCAAGATGTTTGGTATGATCATATGCTAACTGAGATTATTCTAAGATGTCATCAAAAAAACCACCAAAAACTGATCTAGAAAAGGATGAAATATCCTATTCATTAAGGCCATGAATTCGGTTGGCACATTTGTCAACCCAAAGGGAATCACTATGAATTCAAACAAGCCATAACTACTCATAAAATAATAGCGAGGTATGTAGGATGGTATCATTATTAACTGATGATATCATGATCTCATGTAAATCTCAGAGAATATATTATATCTTCTTAACTGATCAAAAATATTTCCAATGTGTCGACAAGGATACTGGTTCTTGACCAATATCTAGTTCAACCTCTAATAATCCACACATAAGCGTAAATAACCATCTTACTTTTGGAAAATAGAATTGGAGAACCCCAAGGAGATGTAATAGTCTATATGAAACCCTTATATTTCAAATCTTCCAAATAAAAAGTCAACACCTGAATCTCTCCTAGTGTTATTCGGTAATGGGGGATAAAAACGAGCTCTTCTCTCAACACCAACTCGATTGTGAACTCGGTCTCTTTCTCAAGTGGTAATCCAAATAAATCATCAGGGAAAACATCATGAAAATGGTCTACCACTAGAGTAAAATAATCATACTAGATTATCCAAATATCTAGATATAACAGTGATCTTATTTTTGAGACAATCTAATCTGCACTGAATTGGCCTTATATGACAAGACAGAAGATCTCAGTCGCCCTAGTGAGAATAGATACTTCCTTATAGAGATTTTAAGGTAACTCTCCTCATGTAACAGTCAATATGATCCTGGTATAGAACTAACCAAAACATGCCATGAATCACGTTGAACCATATCAATTTCATGATGAACGGTTCCCAAAAGAAATAGTTACCACCAATCTATAGAGAACATGACTTACACCATTTGATATTCTTTGATCGTACTACCAATGGTGTTTCAATGGTTAAAAACCAAATATTATTTCCACATCCAAGGCCAAATCGTTTTCAACAATATCATTTAGGAAATAATGTGATTATTCTGTATAAAAATACAATCTATGTTAGATGGTACTAGAATCATACCTCTGATGGTAGATGATCATGTATCCAAGTTATCTGGAGTAGTCTATAAAATGTGAAACTTACTAGTCCCTATTCCATGGGATCCATTCTAACTTCCATAATCTATTTCCCTTTCATGGTACTCCGGCTCACACACTGGGGTACCATGTTCCCTTCCTCGGGCTGAGCAACCTATGGAACTCCAACTATCAGATTGTGGAGGGGGAGCTAAGCCCCTTCCTGACTTAGATGCATGTCCTGATTCAATGACATTGGTCTAATGTATAAATATTGCACATATTTTCTGATGATGACCCAGTATTCTATAGATATGACACTAAACTTTAGGTTAATTACACTACAGTCACTTTTGGCCAAACCTGGCACACTGATAACACTGGAATGAAACATGATCCTGAGATGGTTTTCCACCACCCTAACTATTATGCCCACTATAGTCTTGGTGAAATATATCACAATGATGTTTCTTAAAAATAAAATAACTCCTAGATCATCCTACTGAAATATCCTGGCCACTTCTTTGGGCCTCTCTCATATTCCCTGTTGTGATGAGTTCATAATTCATCACATCATCAAATTTTCTTACATATAAAATGTTTAAATGCTACCTGATATCATAATAAATAATGTCCTAGAAATTTATCACCCTAAAGATGTCATCATCTTCAAAATATGGTGAAATGTGTCATAGGTAAGTAAAAGATCTATTATAGTACAGTACTAACAAACATTTTTTTGTAATATTGATGACATAGAAATATAATTTATCCCTCAAGGCCTCGGTATTGAATTAGATCTGTATTTTTTCCTAATGTTCTTTAAATATAGCTCATCATACTGTCGAGATTCCCTCAGAATATCCCACCAATGCTAGGAAGGTTCATGAAGCATATATACAGTAAGATTCACCCTCCTATCTGCGGGTGTCTCAAGATGCTGAAAGGTTATCTGAATTGACTCAATCTAGAACATGGCTACCTTAGGCCCCCCTTCACTAGTAAACATATAAAGATGCTAAAGCCATAACTCTCTTGTAATCTCAGTCATCAAAAAAATAGTACAAATATTATCCCTTTCCATGGATTGTGTAACCCTCGGGAAGATATCATGAAGATGGACATCCATATTCTCTTAAGGAACTATAGTATGTTCTGGTCTAGTTGCATTACGATCATGCTAATTTCCACTCTCTTGATTCTTAAGTCGAAAATGAAGAGGAGGCATTTTATCTATAAAGAAAACACATGCCTTATGTAACTGGATAGAAATAAGGACAACTACAAAAGGTGCCTAAAATTGAGAACCACTAACTCTTTTTATCTCTAGGAATGGTTTAGAAGAAATTTATCATGACACAACAAGTCATTTTATTTATGCAGTGAATCAAACATTCCATATTACAGTTCCACTGGAACGTATATATCACATGAGAAAATAAATATTCCACTATCATGAATAATTCATGTCATTATATCCCTATGTGCCTATTATGATGCGTGTATTCTCATCTTACGCCATACCAAGCCACGAGTACAAATATGAAGAAATATTGAGGTAATAAAACAATAACCTCACAAAATATAAGAATCACTCAATGTGAGATAAAATCAATTGTAACAAGAACATTGAAAAAATTCCATCCCATCTCATGGAACTCATATTTTCCCCCATATATGGGTTACCTACTCCCATGTATGAGTTTATTACCAAGTTCTAAAACATCCTTTTCTCCTTTATACCATTCCCAAACTATAAAGAAAAATAAATGAAAACCTTCCCCTCTGATACCACTTTGTAATGTCCCATAATCTGGAACTCTCTCATGTGGTTAGAAATGCTTGGTTATGAGACCTCAAGTGCGCCTCCCTATACACTAGAGGCTACCAACTAGAAGTGAGGGTTATAAATTTATTGTGGGGAAAATATACCACTGTTATGAAGTGTCATGGTGGTATAAAAAATCATAATAGAATTAAAATAATCAAAGTAAATACATAGCAGAAGAAAAAAATAAAATCCAACTGATTAATCCAAAAAAGAAATAAGGACTATTGTAGTGATGTGATAGAATGAAACTAAATGTCATGCTAGAAAAATAAAAGAAAAAGACTAATAGAATCAAATAAAAGACTCAATTTCCTAGGTCCTAAACTCTATTCTAGTCTCATATCCTAACTCCATTCTATCCACAAAAAATCAATCAATAGAAATTTATATATCCCTTGTCCAAACATGCATCCACATAATATTATTGAGTACCAAACGGTGGCCCGAATAGGGCACTGTAGCGGCAGCAGTGCACTGTAGCGGGCACTGTAGCGGCGGCGATACTGTGCGGTACTGTAGCAGGAGGTTACTATTCATAGAATGTGAATTGGCCTTAGAATTTGGGCCTACGAGCTATGTAATGGGCTACAAGTCCACTTGGCCTTCGGGCTATGTAATGGGTTTCCCTCTACCCAGTTAAAAGAGGTCTTTACTTTGATGTAATAATAATAATGAGGCCTCGGCCCCAACCTTTAAAAAAAAGAGATAAAAATTTCTATTAAATAATTAAAAAAATTAAAAAAATACAACAACAACCTACTTCGACTCCATTCTAGAATATCTATGGGCATGTCTTACGACCAAGAAAACCATAACCATATATCCAAGGTAAAATAATATTCTTCGACGCCATACTAGAATATATATAAGTATGTCTTACGAACATTCCAACCATAACTATATATCCATAGTAACGTCACCACAATCCGAGTCAAAGCACTATATTCATTACAACATACAGGACAAGTCCCTATAAGCATCACAACATGGGAATAGGAATATCCTTCTCTCTATAAGAATTTTAACATGGTATTGGGCCAAGCCTACTCAATATCATAATTATAGAATATAAGTCTGCAATTTCTATTGTTGAGCCCGACATAGAAGAATTATTTCATGGAACACTCTATATCATACAACATGTATATCACAATATCAAATCATAATTCTCAATGGTTAATTATGAGAATTTCCTTTATTATTTCATATTCCACATTTAATTTAATTATCAATTGATTAAAAATAATATCTATAAGAAATAAGCCAAATTTTAAGGATTTTATAACCAAAAATTACCCTAGGTCACATGTTATGATAAATATATTTTAAACCATTTTCAAATTCAATTATAATAATGGTTTAGTAAACCCATGGGAATACATGAGACATTTGAAAATCCATTTAAATCCAGAGGACTCAAAGAATAATTTCATTTGTTTATTTAATTAATTTAGGCACACACAATGATGGAGAAATAAAAATATTTCATAATTTTGGTAATTATCAAAACACAAGATTAAGATTTATACCCCATACTTATAACTTTTGAACCAATAACACTTATAATGGCTAGAGCCCTTGAGGAAGAAGGTGAATATGATTTCAAAGAGGTTCCTAAGTTATAATTGATTGATATTAAAACCAAAAATTCCATTGGTCAATGGATTTCACCATAATGGTTGGAGAAGAAAGAAGATAAGGAAGATACCTAACTAAAAATTATTATGAGGGATTGGTTACACAAATGGGATGTCCAACTGGGAATTTAACACCCCAAAACCACTTGGATAAATCCATAAGATCAAGTGTAGAGGATCATTAGTGTATTAGAATGAAAATAAGAAGAAGAAAATGTTTAAAATAGTAGGTTTAGAATTTATGCGATGTGTAATGTGATTAAACATCATGTAAATGTTTTTAATGGAATCCAACAAAAAACCTGTTGCCTTAAATTTATTTTATTAAAACCCTCAAAAAATTACATGACGTGTAATCCATTTACACAGAATGTAAGTATTCTCTGATTTATTTTTCATCCCATTTTCCTTTTAAACAAAATAGACTACTTTTAATGTATAGAAACTCACCAAGAACACTTGAAACACTTAACACATTTATACATGGACTCTATTTGTTTAAACAATCATATATACCTGAACATTAAGTCATTTTCTTCTACAAATCTCTTTTTATGGATACTCTCTATTATTTTTCACGTTTCCATGAAAACCAAGACTATTTTTTTTTCAAATGAGTGACTTTTATGATGAAATCACAACCAAAAGGAAATATTAGTGAAAAACTAAAAGAGAGATCTACCTAAAAAATATGGGATCTTACACCCTAGATACTTCTCAAAAATTTGATTTGAATATCCCCAATTAAAGCTTGGTCCCTCATAAAATACCATATCATGTATCATACCATGCACTCTCCCTCATGGGAGGTTATACAACATTATCTAGGAGCCAATACATATCACAAATATTATACTCATACTCATGATCCCATTCTAACACAACACAAAACAATATGTTGTTAATCAGTATATGGTTTTAAAATCCAATCTTAGGTCACCATCATCTCACTCCAGATATGGTCACAAACTCATCACAGGAATATATCCTATTACTTAAAATGTGGCAAAAAAATCATTCATCCTAATAAAAAAACTAGTATTGAAAATATCATGCAATAATTTAATTTCCAAAAACCAACATCTAGTACCAACAAGACATCATAGAAATCAAAATCCAACAAGGATATCCCATAATATACTAAGATCATAAACATTCTTTGTTACTTCATCTATACATTATTTCTCCCTAAACACCATTTCATTGAATTGATTACTCACTCATAACTATACATCAATCCACAGGCTCACCCAAACCTATATTGAGAAAAAAAATCACAATCAACCCAAAAAAATTGAGTATCCTAAAAATAATCCATGCTATGTGGTTTGACTTCATCATACCCAATAAAATTAAAAAAAAATAAACATATAATGTAAAATTTATATAAATATTTTAACCCAAGATTTCACATTAACAATAGAAGGAAAATATTACCATGAAAATTCATGCACACACAAGCATGAGAACCAATAAAATCATAAATAAGAGTCCTAACATGGTATGAATATCAAATATAAAACATAATAAATATCACTCATTAAATTCTGCATCCTAATTAAATTATAGACTTAAAAATCCATAATTTTTATATAAGATCATTAAATTGTTGATTTGGATCCAAACTGTATGAAATGGTGATAGAATCTATAATTGAGCTCTAATATGTAATTAGATCAAACAATTGATAACTCTTGTAATGAATGACACTTATAATAAATAGGAAGATATACTAAAGGAGAATTGATGTCCAAGGAAGATCCAAAAATTGATAGATGGTTTAGTGGGGTTGAGGGGAGATGGGAGGAATGAAATAGGAGATCCAAGAGATAAATATAACAAACTGTCCCTAAAATGGACATATGGATTCCATAGATAAAAAAATTAAACCTTACGTTGTACCTAGTGCCTTTGTTGGGATCCACCACTACCCTCTTCATCCACATGATGGGTGGTCCATCCCTTATAGGGGATTATCCTAGGTCATTAGGTACTATGTTGGCCTATAGCAGATACGTAATAACCTTATGCTACATATTTTTATCAGTTAATCCTTGGTACCCCTCTTAGAACCACACTTGAGGCACACTAATCCCAAAGAATTTCTAAAATTATCCCAGAATAACTTATTAAATATAAAAATTGATATTAAAATTCATACCATATATTTGAGAGTTGTTTCATATACAATAAAACAATAAGTTTGATATGTTAATGATATGAGAATACAGATAGTCTAAGATATGTTTCAAATAGTATAATGACACTAATATTATTCATGAATATGTGATAAAATAAGGGAGTTGACTATGAAATATAATGAATATCACTGTTGTGGTCATACCATCATTAGAGTTACATGTAACCAATTTTTTATCATTATATAAAGTAAATATTTAAATAATTTTATGAGTTACCTCAGGAGGAGAATTTTTAAATTTTCACTATCAATGAAAATATAGAGATTATATCTATAAAAACCATTATGATCAAGAAAAAATGGGGAAATATGTTCAGGAATATTCCATCTTATAGAAAATATGAAAAGGATTCACCACTATATAATGGTAAATATTTTTTATTAAAATATTTGATATCTATTGATAATTATATTCTTATAGAACCTATTTAAAGATTGTATGATAATGTGAAAATTTAATTACATGTTTTTGTTTAATATGAAATAAATAATTTTATGAAAAGAACCCTATAAATAGTTTTCAATTTTATATTTAAATTCATCAAAGGTATATCTGATTAAATGACATAGCTAAAGAGAGAGATTTAGAGAAAACATTGGCTGAGAAGGAGATGAAGTGTGATAATATCATAAAATATGATGATGTTGAGGAGAGATATAAGCAGTATATTGAATGTAAATACTCCCAAACTATTGAATAATTTTAAAAAAAATAATGAAAAAATAATTATACTAAAATTTGTTAAAGGATATGATATATGCAGTGGAATAAATATATAATGATGGAATTGGTCATAAAAATGCTCAGTCGATGATTATTTATTATATTATAAATTTCTAGAATCAAATTTTATATAGTAGTAGGGTACTAGATACATATTATTTTATTATATTACATAGAACCATATATTTGTCTCTAAAAAAGTAAAATGTTAGTATCCTTGGATTTCTTATCTATAGAACATAAGTAAAATTATTCATTATTCCAAGGAAAAATAGGGAAATAAATAAAGGGGTGAGCTCATATGCCCAGTAAAAAATATTTTAAATAGAATAGTGACATGGAATGATTGTGAAAAATACAATATAGTTGGAATGAATAAATAAATATAATATAATTAAATATAAAATATACTATATCTATAACAATTGAAATAGATGATATCAGGGATAAGAATAATAGATCTCATTGATGAGACCAAATTGAATGAATACACCATAAGGGGTGAATTAGGGTATTGATATATTTGTGTATTTATTTTGAAAATTAATCACATATAGTATCATATTTACTCATAGGGGTAAAAACATTCAATATCCCTTCCTTAAATTCAATATCACTTAATGAAATTGAAAATAGGAAAAATAAAACATAAAATTAATATGGATTTTTGGTTTTTTCACATGTAATGGGAAATATTTAAAAAGACTGAAATGGTTGTGTGATGATAAAAAAATTAATATTCTCTAGTTTTTTGTATATAATATTTCATCATTATAACTTTGTGGAAAGGATAAATTACTTTGAAAATGTGTAGGAATAGTCCACTAAATTAAATGATCCGTTTATTTTCATGTTCATTTCACTCTTCCTCTTAAAATATGGATTAGATATACTCTTGAATGACTGAATTTAGTTGAATTATTCCATGATATCTTCATAACATTGAAAAACTCTACAAGATAAATAATAATTAAAAAGTATCATTTTCCTTATTGTTGTTCTTCTTCAACAACCAGATGTATGAATGGAACTCATTCTTCATCACCCTTTTGAAAATTTCTATATGTATCAATGATCTTCCTTGAATAATCATATCTCTCAAAGAACCAAATATGTCAAGTATGTATTAATGCTCCTCATTTTATTTATCTTATTTTTTATCTCTAGAACTAGTTATGTTATTAATACTAACTCTATTTTTTCATTCCTACCATAAAATGATAATAATTATAGTATATAATCCATCAAGACCACGCATAAATATATATGTTTTTTCCATGTCATTATGCCACATGCCAATGGCATAATATTTTAAATATTCCAAAAAAATATCTTCCTTTCATGTTTAGAAGATATCTTGGTCATATATTCCACTTTTCGTTTATGTATATTCAAGAATTTCTCAAAAATATTTAATTGAATGATCCACCAAGATAAGATCGTAACAATACTATATTAAACACAAAGTTGGAAATTGTTTCTCTCCTTAGTGAAAAAAAAATTTCTTGCCAATAAATAATAATAAAATTCTATATTTTAACCAAATAAATCATATTTAAAGATAGTTCTATAAAATATAAATATATATTCTATATTAATCCTTCCACCAAGTCAAATTTCACTAGTAGTTATGGATCCACCATATTTAAAGAACCATAATGGTAAAATATTTACTATATTCGAATTCAATAAAATATTTTCCATTACCAAAAAAATAATTTCAAAATGTGACCTTTAACTTCCTTCAGGGAATACTTATGGACCTATTCATGATTTTTTTCAAAAACAACTAAATAAATCTCTCATATCAAAGTAAATATTAGTCATATGAGTTAAACCAACAAAATATAAAAATATGAAAAATATTCCACATGCAACTACAAATAATAGACACTTTATCTTCAAACAATAATAATATGTAATCCCTTCAAAAATTTTAAACATATTTTTCAGGATAGAAATTATATAGAAAATTATGCATGTGTTACAAATTATATATAACAACATTTATTATTATAAATCCCCTTTAAAAGAAACTACCTTATAGTTACTCTTACATAATAGTTGAAAATTATATTTTAATATTATACAACTCCATATGTTTCCAAAAATCCAATAAATAATGGAAGTTACTCTAACATATCGGCAAGATTAATTATTCATAACAAGTTGATCCTCCATGTTAAAATTAAGTAACACAAAGAATAATTTTATATATTATAATAGATATATGAGTTAATCATATATATTCATGAATTTCAAAATATTACTTTTATGTTTTACTCTTACATATTCTATTGATTCTATAGTTTACTCTAATAAATCATCCTACTATTCAAGAAATTATCCAAGTATTTATGCTTATCCAAAATTATTAAAATAAGATCATATTATCTTCATTCATTTATGAATCACCCTGATAAATTAGGAATCATTCTAATTCGAACAAACAACCTCTAGACCAAAAATAAACACAACATGACCAATAAACTTACAAACTCCTTTCCAGGTCTAAATTAATCCCTCCATTCATATACTTCGTTATAGGCCTCCCGATAAGTATAATATGCTCTATTAATCCATATAACATCAATGGTGACTTTAATACTACCTATACAGGTTACCTGTACCAATTCTACACACTCCATATATTAAATTTTCAAAAATCCATCACCACCAAGATTTTTATCCTTATATAGTAAAAACAATAGTTATTTTTAATACATCCTACACAAAACCTCATAGTTATAACATTCTCCACCTCTAGAATTTATTGAAAATATTTTAGTAAATCTATTCAACACAAAACCTTTGTTTTCATCATCAATTAATGAATATGTGATTCATTCTACATAATCCCCCATTAGAAATATACAAAGGGTTATTTTAAATGGTTGTTTTCATTCCTATCCTTTATTATGATGAATATTATACTAGATTTAGAGTTACTGAGCTCCCCCTTTGAAATGAAATTACATTGAAAACTACAACCTTTGAAAACATATATAACCATTTATAACCAAATCCAGATCTATCTTTTATGCTCAAAAACATCATTTATCTATAGATTTATTCTTATTGTTTTTTTGTGTATGTGGAATATTGACATATAATAGTGGAATCAACAAATTATATAAATTTTCTATGTAAAAATTCATTTTATGAAATAATATTTTTTGCTATTAACTTCAATATTGTACATTTCACACACTAACTTAAAAAAATTCAAAAAATATGATCAATTTACCTTTTTAGGAATTTACATTTCATCTTAATGACACTTACACAACATTATAATAAAATAATCTATAAGGAACAAGGTTTCTGATTCATACCACATATCGAACAAGTTGATATCATTTTTATATTAAAATAATGGTACCACTAATAAGTCAAAAGAATTTATACTTAACAGGTTGATTCTCAATAACCATTATAATTAAGTATCCATTTCATCATCAAATCTAACTTCCCCTTATTTACATCATCATTTAAAACTAATAATGGTGTTGATATTGTTCATTGGAATATTCTTTCAATGGATATATATGCCCCCAAAATAATATATAATTTTCACATGATAAATAAAATAATTAAATTAACAACTCCCGCATAAATGTCATTTCTAATTCATAAATATGTCTTATTCAATACTTAAAGTTATATAACACCTTATATTTTTTTATTACACCTGTTAGTGGACATATTATCCTTAATTCAGCTTAATAATTATAGACTAATTTTATTCACAACTTTATGTTATTCAACACAATATATAGTCCCTAATTATTGCAAGGTTCAACTTTAAATTCTAGATTTAGTAACACTATCAATATCAATTTCAATAGGTAACACTTAATTTGTCATACCTTGAAATATACTAACCTGATGTATCATATCTAAACCCTAATCTGGAAAAACTCTAAAAATTGTAATAAAAATTAAATACATATGGTGAGGGGTATATTTTTATTATCATTAATTAGAGTGATGTAGTTTGTCTTTGTGAGCCAAACTTGTACAACCAACTAACATCCACTTTTTTGTGGTTTCTCTATAAATATCACATGTGTGTAGTTCATTATCAATATTTTCTTTAGAATAAACTAACATATTTGTCTTATAATTCGTTTTAATTGTTATAATGATCACACATTTTCATGTTTCTTCGATTGATTCTTCATAATTTCATCCTTTTCCTTGCTTCCTCTTCCATAGGTTTTCTTTTTAAACTTTTCTTCTCCTATTTCCTTGAGGTATTATTTGTGAAAGAACATAGGTGCGCTTTTTTATTGTCCTTATCTATTGGATCCATATAATTTCTTTTCATTTGTTAGTATTTCATTATACTTTTATCTTTTTATAGTTAGCATCAACAACTTTGATATTAATTATCTTATATAATTACTTTCTCCCTTTCCATGAGTGTTGTTGAAAAAACATATCCAATGTTTCATGAATAACATATCATCATTTTCCATCATTTTATTCCTTTAAATCAACGACTCTATTTATCAATGTAAGAGATTATTTTTTATTCCAAACTTTCATCCACCTCAATATAAGAATAATTTTATTTTATAGGAATTCCATTCTTCTTTTATCATTATATAATTTCATTTAAATTTCCATGGTCATGAAAAATTAAAAATATAGTTATAAATTCAAATATTTTTTATAATTTTTAGGTTTATGATGTTATAGAATCTTTCAATCCACTATTTAACCCTTCGGTTTCTATACACACACTCATGGTATTCCCCACGATTCCATAAAAGTGTAGAATTGTATTTAAAATCCATTAAGAGCTATGATTTCTTGAGTTAGTAAGATATATTTTTCTTAGTCGTGATTTTCATATTTCCATTGTTATAGACTCCACTAATTATGGATTCTATCGAGGGATTTAAATTATTCAAATTGATGTTTTAAAATTATATTTGTTCTCCATGAACTTCATATCTTTCTATTTGGTCAGTGAAACAATCAAAACTATCTTTAAACTAAAGTATTTCACTAATGTAATCCACTATTCATGTTTTTGCAAGAAAAAATCATTCGTTGAATTCCTTATTTTTTAAAATTTTTTGTTCTAGCTCATGTGTATGTTCTCGTAGTATTTTCTTTTTGCCCTTAATTTTTCATACCATATTCAAAAAATTTAATTCAAAGATTATTATTATTTCTATAATCATTGATTTTCCTAGAGAAAATATATTATAAATTCATAGTCTACAATATAAATTATTTATATTTGATTAAACGTATCATACATGGATTGGATCTCATTATGGTGACTGCATGGACATCCTCCAGATTGATGACTTGATGATTTATCTACATATTTCATAAAATATCTATCAACATCAATATATATTTTGGAATATTAGTTTAATATTATAGAAATATCTCTATAAATAATTTATTATTTAAATTTATAAATAAAATTATAGTTAATCACCTAGATTAGTATTCTCATGCATCTTATTCTTATTTCATCTATTCATATTACCTTTAGACCTAAGGAACTTTTTCATATATTTTTTCACTAATATATCATCACCAGAATATTTAAATTAATACCTTTTATTATAATTCAAAAAATGTATTGTTTTAACTAATTCTCTAAAAAAATATTTAAGGATTTCTATATTTTAAATTTTATAGCACATTTGGAGGATCTAGTGTATACCAAACTAGACATAAATCTCACCAAGATTATCACTATCTTTCAATATAAAATAATTTCATTATGATTAATCTACTAATAATTTTTACATATATACACTATGATCTTTTAACCAAAATAATATAGGAATACAAGAAATTTCTTTTTTCATTCATCATTTTTTGAAATATTGAAAATAGTATGTTTTATAAATAAATCCACATATATATATATAATAAATTCAAAAATAGATAAAATGATTGAACATTGAATCAAAAAAACTAGGTCATAATTCCATTTAGACTAATTTTAATGAAAAAACATTTATGGGGTGAAATAGGATGCACCTATATTTTTTATTTTCTTATCTAAATTAGTCTCATGTTATATCGTATTCCCTTATTGGAAATAAATATCAAATCCTCATCTATGATCTAACTAAATGAAATAATGAATATATATATATATATATATTAAATAATAAATACATAGATATTTCTATTTTGTTCAATAAAAATATTATAGATCTAAGGATTATGAAATATATGTAAAATGATGCAAAAAATCCACCAAACATTACTAGATCGGTAGAAACATGATTCAGTCATGGTTACTCTATAACCAGGATCACCTACCTTACAAATGTTTTGGGATGAAACACTACCTCCCATAGATTACTTTCTGTTTTTCTCCTCAATGAAATAATTCAGGTATGTCCTTCAATAGTTTGTATAAATGTGGATCGCATTAGGATCAACATGTAGAACTTAATTTATTTACAACACAAATATATATTTGATGCTACAATGAATTTTACATTCAGTAAACACTTCCTCTTTAATGTTAGAGGTGATATAATAAATAATGAGTGAGTTGGGTTGATTTTTTATATAATATCTTCATATTAGTAATAAACTCAACCATATAATGAATAATCGTACACTTGAATTATTTTTTATAATCCTTATTCAACAAATATATGTATAAATAGAACATAATTTTTTTCTCTCTCTTGTATGTTGTTTGATATCACAATGATCATCAATGAATAATCTTATCTCTGAATAAAATAGATATATCAATCATATATGAGAGTTTCTCCAAAAATTTATATTCTTTCTCTCTCAAAAATAGATATCTCATTTATTCATACTCTCATTTGAATATTCTTGAAAAAAAACCAAAAATATATTAGTTTTATGGAAAACAAATATTATCCTTATATTCCTATTTCCTTCAAAGGATCCTAAAAATTACCTCCAAAAATATCATGTAAAATGGTCAATAATGAAAAGATCTAAAAAATTCCTTGTTATACAAAAATATATAAACTTATTCTGTCTTTTGTTAACCAAAAAATAAAAACTAATTAATTTCCATGAATTTAAATATTTTGATCAAATAAATCATTTTTCAAGATAAATATATAAGACTTTAATTAATATTTTATCCTCCATCATCCACAAAGTCAAATATTTTTTATTGTTAATGTCCAACCATATTCATAGCTCCATAATTCTTACTTATTCAGTATATTTAAATTAAATAAAATATTATTAATTATTTATGATTAATAATTCAAAATATATGACCTTTTAATTTCATTATATAATCTTTATTAATTTAACCATATTTTTCTATAAAATTAATTAGTGGTTTTCTCTATTTCAAACCTCATTGAGTCACCCATAAATGTGTATTAAAAATCCTATAAATATTTGAATTTATAATCATGATAAATATCTCTAGGTATATTGGTAAATTATTCCTCATGTTTAAAGAAAATATTCCACTCAAAAAATTGTTTATTAACTCTAGTTTTAATCAACTAGTTAATGCTAAAGATTGACACTAAGTAGAAACATCGATGTCTAATAGTTTGGGAAGTATTCCACATAAAACCATAAATCAAAACCACTATCTATTAAAACTCTAGTAATCTTTTATCTCTAATCCTTATTGAATCCACCTTTTGTATATTAACATTTATTCAAAAATTTAATAAGTTTTTTATCTTTCATATCAAAAAAATTCTTCATACACATCCTTTTTATAAAAAAATATCATTTTATTTATCATAATAAAAATTTATATTAATGTTACAAAAATCAATACTTTTTCTAAAACATAGTTGAGACTATAAATTTCTTTTACATATTAGTATGAATAACCTTAAATAACAGGTTGATCATCCAAGTTAATACTATATATCACAAATATTAATCATACATATTCTATTAATGTTTCATTTTAATATTATGTTATGATATTTCGTATTTAAAGACAATAACAATGGATTTCATGTTTTATTTTCATGTATTATATTGAATTATCACTTTACTCTTACATATCCCCATACTTTTCAATAAATTAGATAACTCTCAAATAATATTCAAACTTCTTTAGATAAGGGTGTATCTTCATCAATCCATCTAGAATCCCAATAAACATCCAAAAAATAATTAAAACGAGATATGAATAACCTACAAGATAAAATCAAACCCATCATAGCCCAAAACCATATTAAAATCATTTTTTATAGATCCATATTAGTCTTTGTATCCTAAAAATGTTTCCCCATGCCTCTATATAATAGACACAAACCCCATTTCTCTATGTAGTCACAATGGTGAATACATTTCATCCTAACTAGATAATCCATATCTATTCTCCACATTCATAAATTACAATGTAAAAAATACTTAACCATCATATATTTTCTCCATGTATAGGACACTCTATAGTTATAGTGAACTAATCCAAAACACAACCTTATCGTTCCAACACTCAAAATGATAGAATGTATAATTTCAGACATCATAATCATATCTTTAAGGCCTTGCATTAAAAATATAAAATAAAGGGTAAGTAAATATCTATAACCCAAAAATTGTTTTTCCCATGATACCTATTGGTTAATTGAGGGATTTTATAATAATGTTTGACATTTGACACATAATAAGTTTAATAAATTTATCCTATGAAAGGAATGAATAAACTATATAATATAAAATGTTCCCAATGGAAATTATTACAAAAATATATAAGAAATAAATAAATTTCTCTTTTAAAATACATATATATAGATCATTTGTACATCCAAAATAAAATAAATATAATAAAACTAATATAGACATACCCTTTTACAGCACGTAAAAAGTCTTTTAATAACAATAAAAAAGTGTTGTTATTCGCAACACTAATAAAGGGGGCCCTTTATCTGTGCTACAAAACCCACTAATAAAGGCCCCATTTATCAGTTCTATTTTAACGCTGCTAAAGTTCACCCTTTAGAATTACTATTTTTAGCACTAATAAATCCCCCCTTTATCATCACTTTAAATATCACTAATAAAGGTCTCTTTTATTGGTGCTTTAAATAGTGAAGATAAAGTCCTAGTGTGTTGTTTATATAATAGCACACCCCTAAAAAACATATAAACTATCAATGAAAAATATATAATTTAGTTGAAATTAATATGACATCATTAATACAAAAAATGTATTGCTATATACATTTCAAAAAATGTTTTATATAGTTATCTTTAAAATTATCCAATCTAAATTTAAAAACATTAATGTTTAGTCTTTTGAAACCCGTGATCCCCTCTAAAAAATGTCTAGCCATTGTATCTACTTCAGAAAAAAAATCATCTCAACCTGAGAAAAAGATTCCTCATATATAAGAAAAAAATATTATAATAGTAATACTATAAATAAATTAATTAAACACTAATATGAAAGAATTCATTATTAAGATGTAAATTTTTTTAAAAAAAGGCACATTTGGAGTTATTCTGGTCACACCCGAATTGTATTGAGGTGGTTTTGATTCCTACACATAAAAAATTATTTTTTTATTATTTTCTTAAAATATCAAAACAATCTCAATATTTTTTCTTAGTTTTGAGTAAGCCACTTGTTATTTTACAAAAATTAATGTCAATTTTAAATAATGAAACATTTTGAGTTATACTGGTCACAAAATGTATCATATTGAGATGCAACTAATTTCTAACTATCATATCTTACTGATGGATCATTTTCCAAACGTATCAAAACAATCCAAATGCATTTTATGGTTTTTCAGTATGATAGTTTTTTTTACTAAAATGTCATTTTAAAATAGAAGCATGCATTTTGTCTCATACCAGTCGCATTGTGCATCAGTTTGATGTGAGACTGCTTCATACACATCACAAATGACTTATGAATCACTGTCCAAAATTTTCAAGACAATAGGAGCATGTTTTCTTGGTTTTTAGTGAGTGACACATTTTGAACTAAAATGTTAATTTTAAACCGAAAACGGAAAAATTTATTCATACTAGTCACACCATGAAATGGATTGAAGTGAACTTGATTACTACACATCAAAAATGACCCATGGATAATTTTATTAATGTATCAAAATAATCTTATTGTGGTTTCTCCGTTTTTAGTATGTCACTAGTTCTTTTTTACTTAAAATTAACGTAATCTTTATATAAAAATTCACAATTGGAATCATGATGGTCACACCATGGGTTATATTTGGGGTTTGGTTGACTCCTACACATAAAAGATGACTCATATATCATTTTTTTAAATTATCAAAACAATCTGAATGTGTTTTCTCAGTTTCTAGTATGTCACTTTTTCTTTTTACTAAAATTATTGTCGATTTTAAATAAAAAGAGTCACTTGGAATTATATCAGTTACACCATGAATCATATTGAGGTTCTCTTTATTCCTACATGTTAAAAATGACTTATATATCATTTTAATAAAGTATCAAAACATTACGAATTTGTTTTCTCAGTTTTCATTATGCCAATTGTATTTTTTACTAAAATATCATTTCAAACTGATAACACGCATTTTTTGAAATACCAGTGTCATGGTGTGTCAGTTTGATGTGATACTACTTCATACATGTCAATACCAACTTATTAATATCTTTCCAAAATTATCATGGAAATCAGAACACATTTTATTGGTTTTCAGTGAGTGACACGTTTTAAACTACAATTTTATTTTTAAATAAATAAAACATACTTTTAGTCTTATTGGTTAGATTGTGCATTGGATTTAGGTATGTTTGATTCCTACACATCAAAAATGACTCATGGATTGTTTTTCTATGGTATAAAAATAATTTTAATGTGTTTACATGATTTTTAGTATTTTAGTTTTTTTTTACTTAAATTAATGTCAATTTTAAATAAAAAGTCACACATTGAGATATATCAGTCACATTGTGCATCATATTGAGGTTATGTTCACTTTTATACATCATAAATGACTCATGGATCATTGTCCAAAATTATCAAAATAATTCAAATTCATTTTTTTGGGTTTCAAAATGTCATGTATTCTTTTTCCTAAAATTAATGTCAAATTTAAATAAAAATAGATTCATTGAGTGATACGAGTCACACCATGCATTATATTAAGGTAAATTTAATTCCTAAACATCAAAAATGATATAAATATTGTTTTCCTGATGTATCAAAACAATATAAATATTTTTGTTCAGTTTTCAGTATGTCGCATGTTTTTTTGACAAAAATTAATGTCAATATTAAATAAAAAGACACACATAGAGTTAAAGTGGTCACGTTGTATGTCATATTGGAATTAGGTTGATTTTTACATTTCAAAATTTAATTATCTCTCATTTTACTAATATATAAAAACAATATGAATGGTTTTGGTTGGTTTTCAGTATGTCACGTGTTCTTTTTATTAAAATTAATTTCAATTTTAAATAAATAAACACCATTTTAATAATATCGGTCACACTTTGCACTATATTAGGTTTAATTTGATTACTACACATCAAAAATGAATCAAGGATCATTTTAATAAAGTATCAAAAACAATCTAAATTGGATTTCTATCATTTTAGTATGATACTTTTCTTTTTAATAAAATTAATGTCAATTTTATATAAAAAGGGACACATAGTGTTATAGGGGTCACACTCTGAATCATATTGAGGATAGGTTTATTCCAATATGCCATAAATGACTTATGGATCAGTTGGATAAAGTATCAAAACAATCCAAATATGTATTCTCAGTTTTCAGGGTGTCAGTTTTTATTTTTACTAAAATTAATGTCAATTTCAAATAAATAGACACGCATTGAATTATACTAGTCACACTAGGGATCATATTGAGGTGCA
Organism: Viscum album; assembly: GCA_963277665.1. NCBI lineage: Eukaryota > Viridiplantae > Streptophyta > Magnoliopsida > Santalales > Viscaceae > Viscum > Viscum album. The sequence goes on along the minus strand of OY728119.1, from coordinate 1,054,918,529 downwards.
GTTGATTCCTACACATAAAAAATGAATTATGGATAATTTTACTAAATTATCAAAATAATTCAAATGTGTTTTCTTGGTTTTTATTATTTCACTTGTTCTTTTTACTAAAATCAATGTCAAATTTAAATAAATAGACACACATAGAGTTATAGAAGTCACACTATCCATCCGATTGAGGTTAGGTTGATTCTCACACACCATAAATGGCTTATGGATCATTTTCAAAAATCATTAAAATAATCATAACTGATTTTCTCAGTTTTTAGTATGTCACTTGTTCTTTTTACAAAAAACAATATTAATTTTAAATAAATAGACACAATTTTAGTCATACTGATCACACCTTGTATCATGATGAGGTGATGTTTACTCTTAAACATCAAAAATGGATTTTGGATGATTGTTTTAATGTATCAAAACAATAATAATTTATTTTCTCAGTTTTCAGTATATCAGTTGTTCCTTTTACTAAAATTAATTTCCATTTTAAATAAAAAGAGACAGTTTGAGTCATACTGGGATAATTGTGTATCATAGTGAGGTGTGACTGATTCCTACATGTCATAAATGACTAATTGACCATTTTATTAAAGTATAAAAATAATATGAATATGTTTGGTTTCTTTTGAGTATGTCAGTTGTCTTTTTTACTAAAATTTCTATAAATTTTAAATATAATGAAGAACTTAGATTCATACATGTCACACCGTGTGTTGGATTGAGGTGTAGATGATTCCTACACATCACAATGTGTCAAAAAATCACAACTAAAAATTTTATAACGATTCCCATTTCCATTATTTGTTAAAATATCAACACTACATATTGATTCAATGTTTATAGATGAAAACACATTCTCATTGTAGAAACCTAGGAGGGTGGAGGATGCTCATGTACCCATTATATCACAAGAGGCCACCAAAAATAGCATGTGAGCTTCCAACACACTTCTAGTTTTCAATTATATATGTTTTTTAACTAAATAACATCAACTTAATTGATTTTCAGCAACTCGACAAAGAGAAGCAATGGAAAGCATAAATATCTGTGAGAAACACTAAATAAGTTTAAGATAAAAATGGTAAAGAAAATAAAATAAAAATATTAGATAAAATAATTAAAAAATAATTAATTAAATAATTATTAGGAATTTAAATTTTCATTATTCTTTTATACATTCTAAACCCATTTCTTTATTGTCATTATCTCAGTTACAGATTTGAATCCCAATCTCTCACATGCATGAGCATCTTAAGACAAACCTAAAAAAATTTAATAATGGAATCCACTTGTTTAAAAATACAATTATTTTATCAGTAATACAAAAAAAATTAAATTAAACATAAATATGAAACAATCTACTAGTTCAATGGAAGTCACATCTTCATTCTATTTTTGTACATTCTTCCATCTGGTATGATTCCCATACATTTCTAAGAAAATATATATCATCTTGTGAATATTAGTATTTTTGAGATTCATAGTTGTACTATTAAAATATAAATACTCAAAGGATTAGTAAATATTATAATTGAAATACTATTTATATTAAAACATGCCTCTTCCAGGATGCTAGTTTGTTCATGGAATATGATCTCTCTCCTAAATTTACAAATATAATAACAGAAATATTTTCCAATTTTTATTTCATACGCCTTAGAATCATTGATGAGAATAATTAATTTATTTTGATATGTGTTTGTATAGTGAAACCTTATTATATATACCATTATATTTGTTCAGTTGCAGAACTTTTTAGGGACATTGTTCTTAGACACTGGCCTCAATTTGTATTTTTCACAATATTGATACACTACCCTATCAAAACAAAATCATCATTAAAATATAATATAAATTATATAACATGATTTTTAGTTATAAAACGTTGTATTTAGTGTTTTAAAAATTGACAAATTTCATCATGTGTGGTCAGTTTGTGGGATTTCCATGCAGTGAATCTAGAAAATAAATTATTGGAGTATCCAAATTTACTGTAATGAGTATCCAATGTTGCCTAAAAAAAGGAATAAGTAATGAAAGAAATTAAAATATATTTTATATTATTAAATTGTATAGTTTTACCCCTAAATCATTGGAATTAATAAGAGTCTTTCACCCAAAAGATTTATTTCAAATAATTTGACCAAGCCTTCCACTATTTCATCCTTGTTTTTGGATTATTATTTTTTTTGTTCTATAGGGATGGTGTGCGGACTAACAATTTCATTTTTTCATGGGTAAATACCTTCAATTGTTTGTGATATATACTCATATCAAAAATATGAAATGCATTTATTCATAATTAACATAGTATAGCATCATTTGGAAAATAAAATCATGAAAACACACCTCATGTATACTTTAACTATTGAGATTCCTAGGAAATGATAGTCGATGATATCATTTACATTCTCAACAAAAATTTAGTATTCACTGTCCTCTCCATACATATTTTCTTTAAAATCAACTATGTGACTACTACCATTATTATCATTATATCCATATTAACCTTCAATGTTAGTAAATGCAGATATGGAATGGGTGGGGTAAAGGTGATTTCCAAAGATATTTTTGATCGGTTGGTCGATCCTTTAGATGATTTTAATCAGTCTTTAATTTTATCCTCTTCCATTTTTCCATCTATAATGAAATTCATCGATTCAGGCCTTTTCATTAGTTTTTAAATATTTATCTTTAAGAATTGATTGGAAATGAATACCTCCTTGTCGACATGTTTTTTACAATATTGATAGTCATACGAAGAATGTTCCAATAGCTTGGTCGACCGAATGAATATCATCGACATAAAGTGGAACATGAAGATCGGTGCTTGACTCAGTAGATATGATAATCACCACTCTCACATAACCTATTGGAAGTGGTATGTTGTGTATACTTTCATCTTAGATATTGAACACCATATCCCTCATTATAATGCGATGTTTTGGTGTTGATACATATAAATCATAGTCATTTTCACCCTATAGAATATCAGTACAAAAAGTTATTCGTGTTTGTTAGATTCAAATTTCAAAGATAAAATAATTATAATATTTATTACCATGTCTTAGACAAATCATTTAGGAGAATGGCTCACCTGAAATATGGTGGGGGGGACTTCGCACAATGGTTGTTCTGGAGTTGTTTCGTATCTTTTATTCCACCTATAAAAGTTTCTATAAACAATATCTTCCATTGGAATTATTCTTCAAGTGTATCTAGTATTTCCTTCATATGTTTCATTTATTTATCTTTATCCTCCACTTTTTTTTATCAAAATATGTTTAGGGTGTCACCCCAAAATAAACACCTCTGACGCAACTATACTGTTCTATCCACTTCAAGTCCACCAATAATAGGTGTTCATTGGTACAAGTGTTATTGATTCCTATGAATATTTCAGATAGAATATATAGTAAAATAATTAATCATTGTTATATAATAAAAATTTAAAACAAAACAAAATTTTATTATGTCATACTTACACATGATTCCCACGCTTTTTGTGTGTTTTCATCTTTTAGTATCCCAGCATTACTTACATGTTCCTCCTTCCATAGCTCATGGTGTGGGATGAAAGTGTCTTTGGATTTGGAGTCATCAATATTTATATAAATAGAGGAATATAATTATGTTTCTGTTTCATGTCACATAAAATTATTACATTAGATTTAAAATACATATAATTTTTTTCAAGTGAAGAGGACCCCATCCTTTCTTTACAGTAGGGGTACACTGGTTTTTCTTCTCATTCATTATTTTTAGAACTCAATTGTTGTTTCATAAAAAAAAATTCCAATCAAAGTGATAAATACATGTATCTTCAATCAACATATTACTAGACACATCCATAGGATGACCAGTAAATTCATTCCAAACTTATTGGGTTATTAGGTGTGCATAGATAAGTGGTTGGTACGAGTTTATTTTCCCTTCAGGACCTTTAAGATGATGTCTTGTATTGTATGAAATTCTATGTGAATACTTCTAAAAAGTTTTTATAAATATTTTTTATGGGATTCATCTACTATAAATTCACTCAGCACGTGATGATAATGAGTAGGTCCATGTTTCATTATTTTATTTTTTAGTAAAATAAATAAAAGATATTATAATATTTCCGTAATCTCTTCCCACATCAGTTTCTTAAATGCATCAACAACATGGTTCCATTAATCTACAATAATTAGCATGTGTTTCGAAGTGAATATTCCAATTTAACTACTAAACATGGCATTTATGGGGTTAACATGATCTCCCCGTGAATTCTATAGGAACTTAGATTTTAAGCCTTTGAGTATTTCCTTAATTATTTTTTCTAACATCGTCAAACTACATCAATCCTATTTTTTATGCATCATCAGTCCTTCATTCCATACCATTTCCTTATATTCAAATCGTTAATATGTTGTTTCTATGGAGAAGTAGCATCGGTATGTGCATGTGGTTGTTGTACGTCTGAACTAGGACCGAAAATAGATTGAGAACCCCATTGTTTCTCAAGATTGGGAGTACCAGCATGTGTAGAAGGTCATTTTTCATTTGCACTGTAAGAAATAACAATTTGAGTGACCTATTATTCCTCGGTATTGGGAGCACCAACACATTATTAAGTCAATATGTGTAGATGTTGGTTAATATTTAATTTAGATTACATAAATGCAGTAACGAGAAGATAATAACATGAGGTAACATAATGTATATTACAAAAAATATATAACCTAATTATTGAACTCTATTTTCTTAAAGGATGATGGAATTTTACCCCTCTATCAACTATCCAAAATCCCTTATTGTGGTCTCCTCTTACACACAAAAAACAATCTACATTCAGACTGCTGAAAAATGATTACAACCTCCCAATAAAAAGGTTATCCTCAGTTGAATTTTCATATGACCCTTCAATGGTATTGGTTGATAAAAAAAATTGACCACTTTTAGCTTACAAGATTTGGAACATAAAATACTTGTAATGTATTTGATTCCATTATAAATGGTTCTTCTTTGTACCCTTCCTTATTGAAATTTAATTTCACAAATTCCAATTCATTTATTTTAACATAACTACAATTATCAACCCACTTGCATTGAAAAATCATAACATTGAATGTTTTGTAATATAACTCTCATATTTGTTTTATGATGACATAGTATGACATATTCACCTAAATTGGATTCCATTACTTTGAATAAGAAAAATGCATCACTTCAACCATAAGTGTAATTCCACTAATTTTCATGGTACTCTCTTAATCATGTTAATTTTTATAGAACGTATAACCATTAATTACATAACCATTATAAGATAATACATACACACTTGTTCCACTGGCTATCCATAAAAGTCATTCTAAAATTGAATCCCAATTTTCAACACACTCCTCAAAAATATTTTCTCGAAACCATCATATAAACTATTGATTATGGGTATGTGATATCTTTATTTCAACCCTTTTATGGATTAAAATGCCTAGTAATTTCTCTGTGGTTTTCAAAATATGGATAATCCTCCAATCTCTTATGAAAAATATAAAGGTGGGCCTGCTCCTGATCAATAATTTTGATTGTGATAATATCTCTTCCATAACTTTCTTCACCTACAAGCTGCCTAGTGTGATAATATTTTAATAGACCAATGCTTTTCCCACGAGATAGGTATTCATTATGGAATTCAATAGCTTCTTCATCAATATACTACTCTGAAATAAAACCCTCTAGATAACTTTTATTTTGGACTCACCCTTTCAAAATATTAATATACCATTCAATGGGTACATCCATATATAGTGTATAAGACCACATAGTATAATATCTCCCACTAATTTAATCATCAAATGAACCATTATATAAATGAATTTTGGCAAGAAAAAATTTCCAATTCACAAAAAATTATGGACAAATATCTTCCCAAAGTCAAAAATGTCATCAAATCCATAAATTTTCTGCATATATATTTGAAGAAGAAATGTGTCTTGGTTGATTTATGACAAACATTCTTGGGAAAAATTAAATGTAAAGCTATAATGATTAGATATTTCATCAAAACATGATAGTCATGTGATTTCAAACCCTTTAACATTAAATAGCCTATTGGCACATTATTCTTGATATTCGATGAATACCCCTTTGGAACATTTACATCATTCATGATGTTCAAAAACTGATATCTCTATAGAATGCAAAGAGTGTAAGCAGTTGGAGGAAGAAAGGTTCATTTCTCACCCTTCCCTAGATCCAACTATTCTCATATTTACATGTCAATCATGTCCATAATAGACTTACTTCCATTCTTTTTTTTATAGGTGTATTATCAATTCCCCATGAAACTATCACATACATTGTTTTCAACATGCATGATGTCAAGAAAAAGTATGACATAAAAACAATTCTAGTGTTTTAAATAATAAAATTATCTATTTTTCAAACTAATTTTCATAAGGTTTTTCAAAAATAGTTTACCAAATGAAGTGTCCACATATTTTACTTTCTTAAACAGTTTATAACTAGTTAGTAAATATAATGATATACATTCTTCTGAACTTCCATCAAATAATGTCATACAAGATCAGTACTTATGTCATCAGGGTAGAAATATATGATGTCATAAATATATAGTCTTTGGTGAATGTTTTAACCTAATTGACTGTGTACCTTGCTCGAAAATGGGATACCATTGGGTTTCTTTATGGATATATCCTGAAAAATTTCCATAAGAATGAGAGTCATTTATCATCCCCTAGAATAAGGATATCGATGTGAAATATTTATTTCGTTAAGAATCATACAATATAGCACCTAAATCCAACAATAATTTAAAATACTAAATCAATGGAGACAAATAAACATTGATATCATTACCTGGTTGTTATGGTCCTGATATAAGCATATATAACGTGATGTATTTTCATTTTATACATAACCACGGTGGAAGGATATAATTTACCATCATAACTATCCATGTACTGTGAGTGATAAATTGAAAACCAAAAGGATTCAGTCTATATATAGAAAACAAAAGAAAAAGGTTTCACATCTCATGTCTAAATACAAGATACTCGTGATCAATTTAGTTCCACTAAGGAGAGTCTTCCCGGTGACATAGTTTCCCATATATATTTCTTTTATCTACGTACCAAATCAATTTCCCTACAGTATCCCCGCTTCCCTATAGGCACCTAAACCATGAAATGATTGGAATGTACCATGAAACATTTATAGGAACATATTCCCCTTTCTAGTATCAATAATCACAACACTTTGGGAATTCTGTTAGTAATTTATGGTTCTTGTGAAATAGTATACAGTCATTCATCCAGGCAAGTATTCTTTAAGAGATCATAACCATAGAGCATCTCATTTATTTGGAATCGTATGTTCATCTAGGGAGATCATTATCTTCTTAGATAATTTAATTCAAGTTATAAATTAGTTCTATAAAACTGTTTTCATTCAATTTTTTCCTAATTTCAAATCATGTAGTTTCAGTATGGCTAACAATGCTATATATTTAATGCAACCAGTAAACAATGGAATCTTTGCACAACTTTTTAACTTCTCAAACAGTTTTATTCAATCATAATGTTCATCTTAATGTTTGTTTATCGTTTCATCAATATGATCACCATCATCATTCATATCTATAATCATCTCCTTCATACAGTCTTCTTTATTGTTCACACTTGTAATCATATCATATGATTCATAAAATGCAGTGTTATCCCATCCATTGTCTACATTCTCTATTTTCCTCGTGGTTATTCCATCATTTATAATTTTGATCTATTCCATGATATAACAAGTTTTCATCCAACTCCAATAGACTAATTATTATCGAATCAAAATAGTATAAACATAGAAAAAGGATTTGAGAAGGGTCATATTCAAGATATTTTTCAATCTTGAAGAACTCTTTCACTCAATATTCATACTCATTTTTCAGGTGATTGGAATCCATCAATTTTTTATTCATATCCATCCTATTTTATTCGGTAATATTAATATTTAATAAAACAACTATACAAAAAATGTTCAACTTGGGTGACCATCAAACAATATATGCCTCTCAGAAGATCCAAAAGGAAGCAAAACAAGTTAGTAAAAACATAAACCTATAAAATATAGTCAAGACCTAAAAGTTTATTTGGTCACCAAAACATACCAAATATAAGAGTTCACTTTTTTATTACATCATAAAAAAATCTAGTATGAAATACAATAGAAAAATTGACATTTTTTATAAATTTTTTCCAAATAAGTAGTAACACATGAAAGTGAGTTGAAACTCTTTTTCTAAGATTTTCGTTAAATGAAAAAATCACTTGGAAGAATTTTTTCATCAGCCAATAACTCTTGGTAAAATAATATTTTTAAAATCATACTTCAAAAAATTTCATGAACACCCATTTTTGAAATACACATTTCAAAACTCAAAGTGGTTTTCAACAATTATATAGTTTTCTAAAACATGTTTAAAAAATTATCCATTTCCATAAAACTAGGCACAGTATCCAAAAAACCAATTTTTAAAACTCACAAAATCTTGGTATTTCAAATAAAAACTATTCTAAATTTTCTAATTTGATAACACTTTTTAACTCATTATTATATTAGTTTGAAAACAATTCGTAATCACACTTTCCTTTTTTTCCTTCTTTAAAAACCATTCACAATCCCAATTCAATAATATGAAAAGAAAACCATAAAAATAAGGAAGAAATCACAAGGTCAAGAACCACTATGTAAAGTCATACAACAAGGGAAAAATTAAAAGAAAACATGTACTAAAAAATAATATAAATTGTAGGAGATAAAATAGAAGTAGAGAGATAAAACTCATAAATGATCCTAAAAAGGATTCTAGTGTCATGGGTATCATCAATAGGCTGTATTAATAAAAGCAATTGAACTAGATATAAAGAAACAAGGCTGTCACTACTAAACCTATCCATACCCCCAAAAGTCCCATCAAACTAGGTCATAAATAATAAACATCCCCACATAGGATAACAAACAATAATAGTCATACATGAATCAATAATATTAAAATGTTATCTTGCCTTTTATGAAAAATAAATGTTTCTAAAATTTATAATGGGACTTCACTTTTCAAAATAGGTTTGGAATGAAAATCCATTTTATCATTTATAAAAGTCATCACAATCTACTCTTCACACCAATTTTATCAAAACATATTTGAAACTCAAATTATAATTCACACTATCCTTCAAACGGCCATTGAAAAAACATTCAAAGATACAATAAGTTTCAAAATCTAAGACACATGGGAAAACACACCCTTTTGAAATGATACATCTCATTTGGAAATATTAAAAGCTTTAAATTCCCCAATAAATTGTTATAAAAAATAACCAAGGCTTAAAAAAGTTGTTTTAAATGTACATCACAAGGTTTAACTCACTACATTAAAAATAAGACAACATTTTCCAACAGTTTTAACACTATCAAATAGACCAAACTATTTGTTTGAAATGTAATTTTCAAATGGGTTTTTCACACATTTGATTAAGATAGTTTCATGAATTATATGAATATGAATCTTGACAATGTATATATCCAATTAAGTATTTTAAAATATTTAAATTTTTAATATTAAAAATATAAATTTATTAGGTGGGATATAATTTCACTCCCATAATTATCTAGAATCCTTAATGAATCTCCTCATACAAACCAACCCTTACCTCCTCCTCATCTCAACATTAATATTGTAAAAAATCTATTAAAAGTCAAGGTATGAATTAACTAAGTGGTCCTTATCTATTATTTAAACCTTATTTATCCCTCTTTCTCTATTATCCTTCTCTCTTATAGTCATGGTCTCCATGTGTTCAAAATTTTATGGGATTTACTTGGGGATTATTTTTTTATCAGAATCTTGTAAATCAATAGGAATATTTCCTCTTCTCTTTTGATATTTTAACAACCATTGAACATGAAATCAATGATTATTGGTAGGTGTCCCTATGTTAATAATTTAACCTTATAAACTAATAAAGTAAATGATGTAAATAATTTTTCTTGGTTCACACAAATTAAGCTACATCCAAGGACTATATATATGTGATTTATTGATGTACTAAAATCCACCAAGTTCATTGATTGCATAAGGTTTACAACAGAATCATTGTACCATTTTGTTTACAACTACACCTAAAGATAAGTGTTCATTTCATTATTATAGAATAGTGACTCACTACCCCTCAAGTGTATTATTTTAATCCTTACTAATCAAAACAATTATTATAAATACCCTGTTGGTAGATATTTTTACAACATCTTCATGAAATTTGATGAACTCCTTATTATTCCTCTTATTATTTTGCTTTATTGATCAATATTAATCAAATCAGCATAGAATTTATAGAATGTTTCTAGTTATATTCCACTATAAATTCTCTATAATTTCACACTCTTACTCAAATAATATATAAACTCTTTACCCTCACTTCATAATAATTTATTAATGGTCATGATATATTCATGTTTTTCATATCCACCATGATCATGATAATTTTCCATCCACCATATTGTATTTTCAAAGATAGTCAATAGGGTTAAAATATATCTCATATTCCCACTTTACAACCTCCAAGTTTGAAGGATTATTAATTCATTGAATTCAATAGATATAACCTTTATTAGGGTGTAACATAGATGAATACAATAAAATCCATTCAAAATTTGTTCTCCTTTAAGAAACACAACAAAATCCATCTAACTATAAATAGTTCACATAACCAATTCTAAATTTATATTTATAAAACTCCTTATAACCTAATGAATAATGTCACACTATAGTTAAAATTTCATGACCATCATTTGTAGTGTAATACAAAATCCACAATGCATAGTCCTAAACACTTTTTTTAGAAAATTATTCTTTAACAAAACACGTGGTTATTACATTTCAAGAATTATCTTCATAATGAATACGATGAACCAAAGATCATTTACCTTTATCTGAAATTATTCATGCTTTTCAATAACCTTACAATCAATTAATTTTTGGAACATACCATTCCAAGAACTATACCTTTGGGGGAGCGAGCAACGACAAAGGCAAGGGTATTATAGGCAGTGATGGGGGTAGGAGAGGTGGTGGTGGGAGCAGTAGAGGTTCCAGTGGGGGAAGGGCGGTTGGGGGATAGCAGTGTGGCGTCAGTGTGGATGGGGAGAGTGTTGCGTGTTGGTAACATGTTTTTAAAAGAGTGGTGGTGCAGAGGGGTGTCAGCAATGCGGTTGGGTGAGAGCGGAGGAGCGGCCGTAGTGGGGTTCTGCAAGAGTAGTGGCACGATGACTGTCATCTTCTACGAGTGCTTGAGGATGTGCGAGAGAAGAATTAAAATATTAAAGTTAATTTATAAAATCATTTAATGAATTTATCAGCACTACATAAAATGCACTAATAAAGATATATTTTATCTGCGCTAAAATAGAAAGTTCTGATAAAACCTATATTTATTATCACTAAAATTATATCATAAATAAAGAAACAGTTTATCAGCATTTTTTAGTATTGATAAGGATATAATGTTAATAATTTATTTATATTATGATATATATTTATAATGTTATATATATATTATAAGTACCTAGCCTTAAAATATTTCATAATCTAGAATTAAATGGATAATTCACATTGAGGATATTTTCAGGTTTAGAGTTTTAGAGAATTAGGCCATAACTATTACATTTCATCCCAAAAATTTACAAAGTAGACACATCTACTTAGTTTCCATTTTTTCATAAAATAAAAACTCTTGAAAAAAATAGTCATGTCTTGTTCTATGTTTTAGATAGTATTACTTTTCCTTGATCCAATCCTTTCCCCTATTCATCTTTAAGTCCTGTGAAAAACATTTCAAAACATGGGATGAGCATAAAAAGCTCAGTAAGGGTTATAAAAAATGAAATAAAACATTAGTTCATCAATACATACATAACATCACCTATTTAACATACAACATTAAATCATAATATTTATGAATAACACATAGTAATCAAAAATCATAAAGGTAACTTGTGGCATCCATAACATACTTACGTATTAGCTTTCACAACTACATAGGGAGTTACATTTGGAATACCCATCATAGTATATTACCTAAATCTCTTAGGAGAAACATTATCATTTACCTCTGTCATTTTACCCAATTCATTGGAGAGCTATCTTGGAATCAACTTACCTAGGTTTATCACGAACCACCCATATATGTAAACAATTCCCATGAACCATAATCAGATAAAACAAGCATAAAAGAAAGATAACATTTCCACATTGCAATCACAATATATGATTTAATGATATTGAAATAATCAATGCTTTCTCCAAACCATTTTCAATACCAAAATATGTAAAAGGGTATATGGTATTTATTTTCCTTAAAAAACTGCAGCTTGTTAAGGAATCCAAAGATCAAATAACACTCGCGGTGGTGGAAAGGTTGTTGTCACATCTTACGTTAAAAACATTATTTTTGTCATTTATTAAAATTCCTTGTAGAAAAAGATTCCCTTTGAATAAAAAGAAAATTCAAAGGTGTTTATACACTTTATAAAATAAAATCATGTATAAATTATAATATGCCTCAATGAAAGGTGATTGAGATGAAGTCCCTTACCTCGTGTCCAAATTGACACGTCCGTTCTTTAATCTCCTGAATAATAATGTAAAGTTAATTTATACTTGCTTAAGAACCATTTTCAAATTTATTATTCCTTTCATATCACTTATTACCATGTTATAAACATTAAGTAATCATTTAAGTTAATAACGGTCGTTTTGTTGATATTTGGTACTTGAGTCAAAAATGACCTTCTTATATATACAAGTTATCCATGTGGTCAAAAGTCCATTATCTCTAGAATTATATTCATGATTTGTATATCAAATATATCATATATATCTAGTATATATATTTATTTATAATAGTACATAACATTTGGAGGTAAGAAATGAAATGCACTGTTAATGGAGACGGTAAGTCGTACATATGCATGAACGCTACTTTCATTTCTATTTCGTATTTTTAATGAAATGAAAACTTGATGATAAATAGGTATATTATAATTAAAATAAAATATCATATCTAATTTCATTAAATCCATCCTTTATATGTTCCATGTATGGCATGAACGGGTCATATCACTTTGAGGGGGTGGTAGTCCACACTTCCTCAAATGAAATTATCGCATTTACCCATTATGGAAACCATAAAGGTACGATATAAATGAAAAATACCGAATCATAGAGACATTATAAATATAATTTATATCACATATAAATATAGTTTCATCACTATATCCACCATAATATGTGGTAAGATAAGATTGAACAATCATCATTTCGTGAGGCAGTTGTTCGTCATCCATAGAAACAATATGTTCTTTACCCGTTAGACGGAGGTGTGTGTAAGTGTAGTTAGAATCACTCTCATAAAAAAACCTAGTATATTGAGGATAATTTTTTTGTTATAAAATAAATGATTAAAAGATTTTATGGGTTTGTAGAAGTAAAAAAAAAAGAAAAGAACTTAAAAAGGACGTTACCTTTAAATCGGGTAACTCCCTTTAGTTTGAACCAAAATGATTTCTTGAAGTGCCTTATGCCTAAGGTAAGGCTTCTAGGTGGAAGATAAGTATATTGAGAGATTATTTGGGTAGATTTTGGACATGACAAGTGGATTTAATGATCTAATTAATGGGTTAGAGGTGAGGTATTTTTATAAGGGGGAGGAGGGGCACTTTAGGAAAGTTTGAAAATATTATTTTATTATATAATTATTTTCGGTTTCTAAAGGACCAAAACTTATTAAAGTCGAAGATAATATGAATATTGTTAGAAATAAAATCATCCAATAAGAATTGGACAGGTTTTGGATATTGTTTTAATTTTTATAATCTTATTTATTTAAATCATTCATTAATGAGGAAAACAATGCATCATTAGTGTGTCATAAATAATTATATTTATTTGACGTCTAAAAAATAAAATTAAAATACCATGATGTAGGAAATATTTTTAGATTTATAATGAATATTTATAGTCAAATTTATCAATTATATAACGTCACATTAAATTTTATTTAGCAAAACAATACATGTTTATGATATTTTTATTTTTATTTAAATAAAAAGTTATTAATATCATTATCTTACCCAAGTGGGTTTCAAAGGCCAAAAGTCTCATATAAGGATTTTCTTGGTCTGCCATTACTCATACAATAAGGGTTGGACAAGTTCTAAGGTAATTTTATATTATTATAATATTGTTTTTTCCTGGAATTACCCTATTTACCTTTAATTGTGGTAAATAAAAGTCAAAAGTTACTATTCACCAAATATTATTTTCATCTTATTGAACAAAATTTTACTTACTAATAACAACCATTTATTTTGAATTTTTTAAATTAAATTCATAGAAGCAATAAAATTTCGTTTAAATGAAAAATTCATCTTTTCAATTATTACTCAGTGTTTTCACCATTCATCAAAAATTGATGTTTTTTTAGAAAATTACCAAAAATTCAGCCTAAGATATATTTGATATGCCAAATTCAAAAATGGTGTCTTTTTTACCAAATTAAAAACATAGAAGTTTCATTAAATAATTTAAAATCAATTCCCACTGTCAAAACAAAAAGCATGTTTTTTAAGAAATAATAACTATATAAAGATTAACACTTGTTTATGTCCAAATTCAAAGTAAAATTACTTCAAATGACCAAAATTGGATTAAATGGTAAAAATATAATTTAATTAAACATTAAAACCAATTGAAAAGATAATATAACCATATAAATAAATTATATTAAAAGGCATTTTTGAATTTAAAATACAGTATTTTCACTATTCAGTAAGAAAAGAATTTTATTATAAAAATAACAAAAATTTACCCCAAGTAAATTTTGAAGTCCTGATTCTAAATGAGGAATTTTATTTTGTCAAGTAGAACATATAAAAGTGACAAAAACTAGATTTAAAAAGGGTTCGCCATCAAAAGGTGGTAAATCAACCTTTTATAGAATATTATAGTGTTTATGCTTAAAATTGGATTCATTCACATTTTAAGCCTCTAAATTTTATTGGATAAATGTAAAAACATTTAACGAACATGTATAATCATATTTTAGTTAGTTTTATTCATTCTCTCCAATACAATGACTAGGTGTTAACTACTATTTAAAATAATATTATATTATTATTTTCCAGTATGATTTAGGATTGTGTGTAATATTAGACTTCAAAGAAACTCATTGTTGCGTATCAGGTACGCCATCAAACATAGCATCCACTTTTAAGTAAAATTAATATTTAATTAACAAATATTAATAAATATGAAAATATCATATCCTTTATTTACCTGAGATGATACATATAATAAACATTTATATATATAATTATAACTATAAATATATATAAATATATATATATATATTATAAATATATTTATATAAATATATTTATTTATAAAATTATAAATACTATAAACAAATAAATATTCATTTATAATTATAAAATTATAATAAATATACATGTTATATTTATAAGTATACATATTAATTATACATAATTAAAATATTTATTATAAATAACTAGAAATATAAATTTATTTATATATTTATATTTAAAAAATTATAAAATAATAATAACTATAACAGCGGTGGAACTGTTGACCGAAGACACTATAGCTGTGGCAGGCACTATAGCGGCGGCAACACTCTAACAGACATTGTAGCAACCCATGTATTGTAGCAGTATTATTCACTAGGGGCCATTGGGTCAATATTTGGGCCTTTAGGGCCATTTATGGGCTTTCATGCCCAGAGGGCCTATGAGTCATGTAATGGGTTTCATGCCCACAAGGCATACAGGCTATGTACTGAATAAATAAGGCTTGATGGGTGGGTTATCCTTGATGGGGCTATGGCTTGCCTTTTCAGACTGTGTGCGAGGTGTGTGTATTTTTAAATGTAATTGTACCCTAAGGAACTTATATATATATATATATATATATAAGATAATAGATATAATAAATGTATTTATTATTTTTTATAGTTATTTAAATAAATAAATAAATATTTTTTATTTAAATAATTATAAAATTATAATAACAGTATTTATTATACTTACAATTTTATAAATATATATAATTAATATATTTCGTATAATTTAATAATTATTTAAATATGTATTTATTTATTTACAATTATAATTATAAATATTTGTATTTTTTATAAATATATTTATATATTTATATATTTATAAATATATTTATTTAATTATACATATTTATAAAATTATAAGTATAATAAATATATTTAATATAATTTTATAATTATTTTAATACATATATATATATTAATTTATAATAATAAGTATAACTAAATTTATATTTATTTATAAATAAAAATTATAATATATATATATTTTTGTATATTTATAACAATATTTATATATTTAAATAATTATAAAATTATAAGAAATATATTTATTATATTTATAATTTTATTAATATATATAATTAATATAAATATATATATATTTAATTGTAATTATAATTATAAATATTTGCATTTATTTATAAATATTTTTATATATTTATAAATATATTTATTTAATAATAAATATTTATAACATTATAATAATAATAAATATATTTCTTATAATTTAATAATTATTTAAATAAATAAATATTTATTTATAATTATAACAATATATATATATATATATATATTTTTAATTAAAAAATTATAATAAATATATAATTATTTATATATATAATTATAAAAACATATATATTTATTTAAATAGTTAAAAAATATATAATAAATATATTTTTTATATTTATGTGGTGTGTGTGTGTGTAGTGTGTCTCTGTTTGAATGTAATTGTAACCCCAAGAACCTGATATAATATTTTATAAATATATATAATGAATATATTTATCATAATTTTATAATTATTTAAATATATATATATTTATTTATAATTATAATTATAAATATTTGAATTTATATATAGATAATTTTATATATTTATAAATATATTTATTTAATTCTATATATTTATAACTTTATACGTATAATAAATAAATTTATTATAATTTTCTAATTATTTACATATATATATTTATTTATGATTATAAGTATAAATAAATATTTTAATATAATTATATATATATAAATAATTATAATAGATGTATCTATTATAATTATATAATTATTTAAATATATATTTTAAGTTATAATTGTAATTATATATAAATATATTTAAAAAATATTTGTATATAAATAAAAATTTATAATTATAAATATACAATTGAGATATTTTCTGAGTGGTAAAGGCTCCTCGTAATCCTGCATCAGACTCAGGTTCAAATCTGGGTGGGAGCAAATTTCCACTAGGAGAAGGTGATGCAGTCAGGCAGTGATGCATGCATGATGCAGGAATAACGATGTACTGGGCCTTCAGGTTAGTTTGTGGGCCTTTGGTCCAAGTGATGGGCTTCATTCCCCCTGGGCCTTCGGGCTATGTATTGAATAAATAAGGTTTGATGAGTGGGCTATCCCTTGGGGTGATATGGCCTACCTTTCCGGCCTATGTGTATGGTGTGTGTGTGTGTTTGATTAATGTAATTGTACCCGAGGAACCAAAGATATATATAATTATAAATATAATAAATATATTTATTATTTAAATATATTTAATGTAATTTTTTAAGTATTTATGAGAACATAATAGATTTATGGGTTTAACATGAATGAATCATATACCAAGTAAGGTATAGATCATAAAATGTTAGTAATCACATATATGAGAAACATGAATAATAGTAAAGGTATAATTAATAAATTAACACTCATGATGAATACATTACATATGCACTGTCACGAACCAGCCCGGGTCGACCCTGATCCGGTCACCCGAGCCGGTCCGCGACAAGTCCCGAGCGGCGTTCCTGATCCCCCCGAGATGGCAACAAGTGTCGGGCATCAAAACTTTAATCATTGGGAACGATTTGGCCCATGCGAAAGAGTTATGCAGACAAATAAAACTGATGATAAAAAATAATAACTAGCAGAAGAAAGACAAATAAGTCTAACGTACCTCCTTGTGACCTCCTAGGTCACCACCCAACTCAAAACCACACTGCTCCAACATTGAGCAGCTGAACCAGAACCCAGTACGAGAAGCTGAACCTGCAACTGAAATGACAATATGTGAGTGAGCATTAAAAATGATCAGTAGGGATGCCAAAGTAAAGCACAGGATCCAACCAAAACCACTTTCTAGAAACAACCCCAAAACACTAGTTTGCATATACAAAGATAGAAAAATAGGGCTTTCATATTTTAAGGAAAAAGGATCCCGTTTTACCATCTCAAAAACCAACACACGTCACAACCCGTTTTCCCCAAAACAATGCATTTCTTGAAAACTGAAATTTCAAATTCATGTTTATCACATTTGTGCAAAAGAAGAACAGGTAATAAATAAATGCTGGAAACCAAGTGCAAGTAAATGTAAACAAGAAGACATAAGCAATAACAATGGGTGATCCTAAACATCCCTAGAAAACCCCTGGATGTACTCAGGTTCAGACTACCTGCCGGCATGGTACTCCACAGTCAATAACCAACTGGCTGCCCTAACATCCAACTAGTGACACGCCCCACAAGGCCTACCTACCAAGGGGGGACTAACCCATCTAATCGGGGTTAGCTAGCAACTGTCACTCGATAATCTATAAGACGCCCAGGAACCCATGGTGGTTTTAGTAATACCGTGTAAGTGGGAGGCCCTCGCACGCGTGACTCATCTCACCGCACATGCCAACCCCTTACACGGACACCGCTACACGACACCCCTCAAGAGAATTCCCCCTTTAGAGGTGCCTCGCAAGCATGCAAACATAAAAAGTTCTTTCACATTCAGTAAGGTGCCAATCGTGCCTTCACAACATTAGGACCTTCAAACATTTCACAAATGGGTTGGGTTTCCAATCAGGCACAATCCTCTTTTCACAAAATCCGACACAATCATCCCATTACATTTTAAAATTTCAAACGTACCTTTATACCAAACAACCATTCAACTAAAACCAAAAGCCAACCGGGCCAACCATGATTCCGTTTCTTTTTTTTAAACACCAAACCATTCATCAAAAAACTTGTTTTAAGAAAATATAGTTTGAATGTGTCATTTTCATTTGGAGGCACATCCATGCGAGCACCTAGTGCTCCCATGGATGTGCCAACATCCAATGGCAAATTTAGTTTTTAGAAGAATTTCCTAAAAAACCATTTTTCATAAAACATTTTAGCATTGAAACCAAACTCAGATTCTTTCACAACACTTTATAAAAACAAATGCATCTTTCAAACCAACCACCATTTCCAAATCTTTTATAAAACAACTATTGGTTCGTCTTTTTGTTAAACAAACACACCAAAGAAATTTTTTTACATTTCCAAAACACAATCACTAGAAATTGCAACCAAACACATCACAAAGAAATTGATCTCACTTTACCAAGAACCTATGCATTTCATATAAACAAACATCAAAAGCCACTTTCAGAAATTTAAAACAGCAAAATAACTAAGCCAGATGCTTTTCATAAATACGATAGATATGCAACGATATAAAATAATTTATTGAAAATATTCAAGTGCTCAAGGTTTGAATCTAAAATGGAAATGGGTGGAAACACCTACCTCGAACAAAGGCCACATCATGCTTTATAACTCAAGAAGAAACTCCCTCGCACGCACGCACTTCCACATGTATATATATATATATATATGTCCTTAAACTGATGCATGTGTTCCCCGCGCCATGAGGGAACATGCACACAGAAGATATATATATATATCTATACATATTTATACCTGGGAATATGCGTGCGCACCTTCGAAACCAACCACAAATCCCTACGATAGATCCTCGAGACTCAGAACACCACAAATCCCTAAAATAAAATTAATCCAAACAAGGAAATCAAGATACAAATCAAAAACCAACCCTACAAAAATCACAACCTTCACGAGTAAAACCAAAATAACACTTTAACATTTTTTTTAAAAAAAACTAAGGGCAACACCCCCAAAATCGTATCAACTTATTTTAAGAACTCATATCACAATTTATCGACACCCCAAGTGCATAAACACATAAACATAATTAATGAAACGCGCTAATGAACAATTTTTAAACAATTTATCAATGCTGAAGCATCACAAAAATCTCGACGAGAAAACCATAGCGATGGGAATTATTTTTACAAAAATGTCAAAATAATATTCGTTACTTAAACAAGCAAAACATCGCAGACGCAAGAAGACGTAAACCAGAAACCGACTTTGGACCAGATAAAGACCTCAATGGTCCGCAGACTCAATTTCACATTTTTAACGTGGCGTATATATATATGAAAATGCATAAATATATTCTTACCCAGAGAGCAGCGATAAAACATAATCGCACTCAAACGCGGTTGTCAGAGTGTGGACCGGTGCATCACGACACATCACCTTAACAACCTTGAAACCATAGAAAGAAAAAATATCATAAGAATTTATTAAACCCTAAAAACAAGATAGTATAACCATTTGCACCAAAATAAAACCAACTACAACCCAAAACCCCAACCATACAAACTATCAAAGTAAGAAAAGAACACAAGGAAGAGGAATGCACCTGCGGCGAGGTTGCGGGAGGTTCGCTGAGTGAGAAGGAGGGATTCTAGAGGAGAGGGAAGCCAATGCCTAGGAGTAGAGGTGGAAAATGGTGTGGCGGGTTCAAGGCAGCGGGACAGCGCCGGAACAGGGGAGATCTAGCTGGGGAGGTGGGTTTCGGGCGGCAGAGAGCAGCCGAGGAAGGAGGGGCAGGGGCGGAGTCGGTCGGGAGGTGTGGCGCCGGCGGTCAGGTGCTGTCCGGGAGGAGGGAGAGTCGGGAGGGAGGCCGGCGGCCGGTTGTGCAGGCGGCGCGCGCCTAGGGCGAAGTAGGACGAAGGGGGGGCAGCGGCGCGGGCTGGTGGAGGCGGTCGGCGAGGGGGAGGTGACCAGGGTCGTGCAAAGTGAGGGGCGGCGCGGGCTGGCGAACCAGGAAGGGAGGGTGTCGGGCTCACATGGGGGAGAAAGGGGGGAGAAAGAGGGAAAGGAGGCGGCTCGGGGCTGGGTAGATTAGGGTTTTTTTCTTTTTTTTCTTTTTTTTATCTTAATAATTATAACAATAATAATAATAATAATAATAATAATAAACATATACACATAAATAAATATATATAAACATATATATAATCCTACTAATATAAACATAAATACATCTATACATATATATTTATAAACATATATATACCATATATAAACAATATAAACATATATAAACCTATATATAACATATGTAAACATATAACCATATATAAACCTATATATAACATATATAGACATATAAACATATATATCAACATATATACACATAAGCATATAACTTTAAAACATAGTTATTTATAAACATATGTGTATATATATACAACTATAAACATATATACACATACCTTATATATATATACACACAACATTAAAACATAAACGTATACAAACGCAGATACACATATATATGCAAATATATAAACATACAAACATATATAAACATAGATAATGTTAAAACTGGATGACCGTGCGCTGTTCGCATGCCGTGCATATAGCATCCCACCTTTTTATAATATAAACTTTCATTACATTACACAAAACTGAGGATCTTTAAGGTCTAGTGTCTTGGAAACCAGGAACATAATACATGAAAACAATATAAAACATTCTTCTTAAACACTTGAAAGTCATCTCCTTAAGTTCATTCTAGGTACATTACTGCATCTCATAACCTGGGGACATACATCAAAAGAAAGGGTGAGCAGAAGGCCCAGTAAGGGAAACAAGAGGAACATTTTACATGTAAACTTGATATATTTCAATAAGGACATGAAAAGAACTTTAAGGCATGAGAAAGAAATCATGAGGCATTTCATAATAAAAACAAAATTTTTCATAACTTGAAGATGTGGCTACATCATTTAACATAGACAATCATGAACATATCACCAAGGTCCATCCCCAAGGTGTCATTTGAAAATTACCAAGGTTATTCACCAAGGTATCGTGAAAATTGTAATCTCTAGTGGTTACATCATTACCCAATGCATTGGAGCGCTATCAGGGCGCACCCTTAAATTTGCCTTTATTATCATGTGAGCCACATATATCATCATCAAACATTTCATAAATAACCCACATAGCATAAAATAAATGGGTTTCATTTCATAATCATAACGTTCTAAAAACTGCTTTAAAGACATGATCTTTACGTCACTTTAAACCCACGGAAAGGGAAAGCGGGTATCATGTATGTAAATCCCAGAATTTAAAATGGAACATTTTGATATATATGTGAATACCCTTGTAGAAATAAGAGCTTTGACTATTCACTTTATAACATAAAATAATTTTTGAGAAAAGAGAGAGGCATTTTGAGGGGAAAATTCTGCAGCATAACGGCTAAGTTTCGGGGTTTTAGAAAACATTGAAATGAGAGGGGACATGGGTCACCCTTTCATAAATGATCCATAAAACAGTAGGGTGAAAGAATAAGAAGGACATATGGACATGGTAATGAAATTTTAGGTACATACCATTTGAAATGAAAAACATGGAAGGAAAAAAAATAGATTTCTCTTATGAAAATTCGGCAGCCTTACGGCGTCACTTAACTTCAAAAGAAAATGATTTGACAAGATCAAATAGGGTCCCTCATCATATGATCATAAGAGATCAGTATGATAGATATAGAGATAATTCCCCAACATAACAAAAAGGAACTTGAAAGAATTGACATGAAAGTAGAACTTCAAAACGAGAAGGGTGGAGAACCACTTAAAAATTCGGCAGCCTAACGTCGCCACTTAAAACATCAAAATACTGAATTGAAGAGATCAAATGGGGTCTCTCATCATATGAACATAAGAGTCCAGTATGATATATATAGAGATCATACCCCAATATAACAAAAAGGAACTTGAAATAATTGACATGAAAGTAGAACTTCAAAACGAGAAGGGTGAAGAACAACTTAAAAATTCGGCAGCCTAACGACGCCACTTAAAACTTTAAAATACTGAATTGAAGAGATAAAATGGGGTCTCTCATAATATGATCATAAAAGATCAGTATTATAATTTAGAGATCATACCCCAACATAATAAAAAGGAACATGAAAGACTTGAATGAAAATAGAACTTGAAAACGAGGAAGGTGAAAGAATCCCTTAAAAATTCGGCAGCCTAACGACGCCACTTAAACATTCTTAAAACGAATTGATGAGAGAAAGGGGGGGTCTCCCATCATATGAACATGAAATAGGAAATAGGATGAATATAAAAGAACATACTCCAACATAATAACATGGAGTATAAAAGAAATGACATAAAAGAGATTACTTGAAAAGAAAGAGAGGGGTCAGATCCCTTACCTTAAAATGTAACTCTTAAACCTCAAAGGTTGGGACCTTGAGGGATTGGGGGCAACTTGGGAGGACTCCTTGGGAGGTAATGAGACCAGAAATTCGTTGGGAATGAGTGGGGAGTCGAATGGATGAGAGGAGGGCTTGGTATTTATAGGGAAAGTGAGGGGACAAGGCATTAATGGCCAAGGGACACCTCACATGTGCTTTTCTCAAACCCATGTGCTCTCCCTTGTCATTTATCATGGAGTTAGGCCACATGGGGCCCCCAAAACAATAATTCATCACCCTTGGCCGGCCAACCCTCAAAAGATCTCATGACATCATCATGACCCCATTATGATGTCATTAAACATACCGAAACCCTAAAACTGTATTTTTACTATTCACTGAAAATTCAACTTTCTCAGAAAAATCCCAAAATTTCACATTAACCAAATATCAATGCTCTAATTTCAAAAATGAAATCCATTTTATAAAAATAATTTTCTAAATATTTTTAATTTAATTTTTAAATAAAAACACTATTCATCGAAAATTCATTTTTTTCAGAAAAATCCCCAAAAATTACCTTAACATAATATCGATGCTCTGAGTTCAAAAATAAAGTCATTTTTATAAAAATAATTTTCTAATTATTTTTAATTAAAATTTTAATTAAAAAACACTATTCATCCGGAAAAACTAATACTTGAATAATAATTTATGAAACCGTTATTTAACCATTTTATTGAATCACATTACTTAATCAAAGTGCCTAGCTTATTTTAATACTTTCTTTAAGTGAGATTACTAATCCATTTGGACACATTATTAATCCTAATCATAAAATCACTATTCATAATTTACTATTCATCAAAAATCAAGTTGATCTTATTAGACTCTAAATTTAGTACTGAACATAATTGCAGAAGACCATTTTTTGAAAATCAGTACACATTTTTAATTATTTAGGGTTTACATAAACATATTTAAAATATCCTTTTTCTAAAATTCATCAAAAATTTGCATACTATATTTATCCCGTCATTTGAAAATTCATAAAAGAAATCGAAATTTTATTTAAAACAAAGGATTACACAAGACCGTTACGGTCTCCTTACATAGCCCCTTATCACACCAGCATAGGACCTAAGTGTAAGGTGTGCTAAGGTGAGAGAATCTGAGGGAGGCTCGGCCAACATCGCACGAGTAGTAATTTCTATCAGTTTGAACTTCTCGCGAAGGCGATCCCGTTCTAGCTTTATATGATGAAGTTCAGCTTGGGTTTGGTCCAGAGCAAAGCCCAGTGGTGCTACCTCCTTCCCAAGTTCTGTTAGATGGGCTTCGATCGGTCCAAGACTATTGGGTGACGCCATTAAATCTTCTTTCTATATTAATTAACCAAGATTGCTTGTATTTAGAGACAATAGTCAAAATGTTTAGTTTCCAGCGGTCATATTGACCAATGGTCAAATAACAGTCAAAACTCAACAGTCTCATTTTAATTATACTCATGTTACCAAATGAAACATTTTTGTTTAGTATAACAATAACACATAAAATTAAGAAACAAAATTTATTTAAAAAATTTCGTGTCGTTACAATCTTCCCCCCTTAAGAAATTGCGTCCTCGCAATTTTAAAATTGGGTTTTGAAATTTCATTGAAAGTCCCACATCGGAAAAGGAGTCAGTAAAACTATTACTTTAAAATAAAGAAAGGGAAGTACAAAGGTCACCCGAGTTAACCCACACTAGGGTTCCATGTAGGAAAACATGGACATGGAGGAAAAAACAAAGGGTCAAGTTCTAAGGGAGAGTGATAGAGAACATGATTAGGAGAAAGTTAACCATGAGAAAATCCCAAACTTATGATGCGTGTAAACGGTCTTTGATTACCTAGTAGGAAACGTAAACCAACAACATTTTTGTTTTACGTTTCTTTTCATAATTTTGAGGATTTCATTTACTACATAGAACAAAAACATAAGAAAATATACCTACCTTCAAGTAGAGTTTCATCCTTTAACAAGTCCCTACCAACACTAATCTTTTCTCCAAATGATGAGAATTCAAAAACACTTGGTCTCATAAAATCACAAGAATCATCTTCTATAGAATCATATAATCTACAAAAGATTAACTATCTATTTCTTCTATCTTTAAACATTATCCCAAAAACAGAAAGGTTAAGGTAAAACAACTCTTCAAAAATAAAGAATCCCATAGGAATGGAAACTACTTTTAAATCATCAAAGTTCCATGGTACTACCTAAAGTTCATCATAGACCATTCCATAAATAACGGTCCTTAAAATTCCTCAAAACAAACAAAACTAAGATTGAAACCCAAATACAAGAAGGATTTGATAACATAGTCTTCCAAAACAACTTCATTGTTCATCTCCAGACAACATCAACCACTCCTAACATCTTATAAAAAAAGTAGCTAACCTAAACATATTTTACCCAAGATAGGTTAGTCATTCCCATAAGTAACCTAAATTACTATAAGTTCACCTTAAATTCATCAATTCTTCAAAATATAAGTCAACCTTACTCCTCAATGAAAATACCGTAGTAATCTATTTACCTCGATCAAATATGGTTCCCAAAATAATGAACGTCTTCCAAAATAATAATCATATTTTAATACCCTAATCATCCCTGTCATATTAATACGAAAATCGTCGCATTTCCTATCACATTGGTTGTCGGAACATGTTCTTCCATTTCCCACCATTAACTAAGAAGAGAAATCATATCTAGGGGCTTAAGTACTTAGCTAATAATCATGAAAAGGAACTGAAAGCATATAAGGATAACTTGTATATGAAAGGTATACCCTAACTTGTGATCTCCTAGGTTCCCATCTAGGTTATGAATGATCATATATTCTTATGTGAACCTTTATTTTATTTTAGATTCATTCCTTTAACAATGGTTCATACCAAGCTTATGAATTTACCAAAGCATATCCCCCGGGAGTGTCATAACCAAGAGTGCAGCAAGGCCCATTGTCGTGTACCAGTTCCCGTTCGAGTCTATCTCAAAGCGGTGTTTTCGGGTTTTACCCCTATGTACATCTGTGCCAGAGCCACCTCTACCTGCTCGTATCCAGACAGGGATGTATTTGCTTGGCAACCCCTTACTCAATACTCACCAAAATACCAGGAAGATTTCCTATATTAAACTTTTCTATAGGGTTCTTCCTAGAGTTTTCATATCCTAATTTCCACAAATAACTAAACCATCCTTTGATACCAACTACAGCATACCAACTTTTTATAGCATAAACTTTCCTTACATTACACAAAACTGAGGATCTTTAAGGTCTAGTGTCTTGGAAACCAGGAACATAATACATGAAAACAACATAAAACATTCTTCTTAAACACTTGAAAGCCATCTCCTTAAGTTCATTCTAGGTTCATTACTGCATCTCATAACCTGGGGACATACATCAAAAGAAAGGGTGAGGAGAAGGCCCAGTAAGGGAAACAAGAGGAACATTTTACATGTAAACTTGATATACTTCAATAAGGACATGAAAAGAACTTTAAGGCATGAGAAAGAAATCATGAGGCATTTCATAATAAAAACAAAATTTTTCATAACTTGAAGATGTGGATACATCATTTAACATAGACAATCATGAACATATCACCAAGGTCCATCCCCAAGGTGTCATTTGAAAATTACCAAGGTTATTCACCAAGGTATCGTGAAAATTGTAATCTCTAGTGGTTACATCATTACCCAATGCATTGGAGCGCTATCAGGGCGCACCCTTAAATTTTTCTTTATTATCATGTGAGCCACATATATCATCATCAAACATTTCATAAATAACCGACATAGCATAAAATAAATGGGTTTCATTTCATAATCATAACGTTTTAAAAACTGCTTTAAAGACATGATCTTTACGTCACTTTAAACCCACGGAAAGGGAAAGCGGGTCTCATGTATGTAAATCCCAGAATTTAAAATGGAACATTTTGATATATATGTGAATACCCTTGTAGAAATAAGAGCTTTGAGTATTCACTTTATAACATAAAATAATTTTTGAGAAAAGAGAGAGGCATTTTGAGGGGAAAATTCTGCAGCATAACGGCTAAGTTTCGGGGTTTTAGAAAACATTGAAATGAGAGGGGACATGGGTCACCCTTTCATAAATGATCCATAAAATAGTAGGGTAAAAGAATAAGAAGGACATATGGACATGGTAATGAAATTTTAGGGACATACCATTTGAAATGAAAAACATCGAAGGAAAAAAAATTAGATTTCTCTTATGAAAATTCGGCAGCCTTACGACGTCACTTAACTTCAAAAGAAAATGATTTGACAAGATCAAATAGGGTCCCTCATCATATGATCATAAGAGATCAGTATTATAGATATAGAGATAATTCCCCAACATAACAAAAAGGAACTTGAAAGAATTGACATGAAAGTAGAACTTCAAAACGAGAAGGGTGAAGAACCACTTAAAAATTCGGCAGCCTAACGGCGCCACTTAAAACATCAAAATACTGAATTGAAGAGATCAAATGGGGTCTCTCATCATATTAAAATAAGAGTCCAGTATGATATATATAGAGATAATACCCCCAATATAACAAAAAGGAACTTGAAATAATTTACATGAAAGTAGAACTTCAAAACGAGAAGGGTGAAGAACTACTTAAAAATTCGGCAGCCTAACGACACCACTTAAAACTTCAAAATACTGAATTGAAGCGATCAAATGGGGTCTCTCATCATATGATCATAAAAGATCAGTATGATAATTTAGAAATCATACCCCAACATAATAAAAAAAACATGAAAGACTTGAATGAAAATAGAACTTGAAAACGAGGAAGGTGAAAGAATCCCTTAAAAATTTGGCAGCCTAACGGCGCCACTTAAACATTCTTAAAACGAATTGATGAGAGCAAGGGGGGGTCTCCCATCATATGAACATGAAATAGGCAGTAGGATGAATATAAAAGAACATCCTCCAAAATAAGAACATGGAGTATAAAAGAAATGAGATAAAAGAGATTACTTGAAAAGAAAGAGAGGGGTCGGATCCCTTACCTTAAAATGTAACTCTTAAACCTCAAAGGTTGGGACCTTGAGGGCTTGGGGGCAACTTGGGAGGACTCCTTGGGAGGTAATGAGACCAGAAATTCGTTGGGAATGAGTGGGGAGTCGAATGGATGAGAGGAGGGCTTGGTATTTATAGGGAAAGTGAGGGGACAAGGCATTAATGGCCAAGGGACACCTCACATGTGCTTTTCTCAAACCCATGTGCTCTCCCTTGTCATTTATCATGGAGTTAGGCCACATGGGGCCCCCAAAACAATAATTCATCACCCTTGGCCGTCCAACCCTCAAAAGATCTCATGACATCATCATGACACCATTATGATGTCATTAAACATACCGAAACCCTAAAACTGTATTTTTACTATTCACTGAAAATTCAACTTTCTCAGAAAAATCCCAAAATTTCACATTAACCAAATATCAATGCTCTAATTTCAAAAATGAAATCCATTTTATAAAAATAATTTTCTAAATATTTTTAATTTAATTTTTAAATAAAAACACTATTCATCGAAAATTAATTTTTTTCAGAAAAATCCCCAAAAATTACCTTAACATAATATCGATGCTCTGAGTTCAAAAATAAAGTCATTTTTATAAAAATAATTTTCTAATTATTTTTAATTAAAATTTTAATTAAAAAACACTATTCATCCGGAAAAACTAATACTTGAATAATAATTTATGAAACCGTTATTTAACCATTTTATTGAATCACATTACTTAATCAAAGTGCCTAGCTTATTTTAATACTTTCTTTAAGTGAGATTACTAATCCATTTGGACACATTATTAATCCTAATCATAAAATCACTATTCATAATTTACTATTCATCAAAAATCAAGTTGATCTTATTAGACTCTAAATTTAGTACTGAACATAATTGCAGAAGACCATTTTTTGAAAATCATTACACATTTTTAATTATTTAGGGTTTACATAAACATATTTAAAATATCCTTTTTCTAAAATTCATCAAAAAATTTCATACTATATTTATCCGGTCATTTGAAAATTCATAAAAGAAATCTAAATTTTATTTAAAACAAAGGATTACACAAGACAGTTACGGTCTCCTTACATAGCCCCTTATCACACCAGCATAGGACCTAAGTGTAAGGTGTGCTAAGGTGAGAGAATCCGAGGGAGGCTCGGCCAACATCGCACGAGTAGTAACTTCTATCAGTTTGAACTTCTCGTGAAGGCGATCCCGTTCTAGCTTTATAAGATGAAGTTCAGCTTGGGTTTGGTCGAGAGAAAAGCCCAGTGGTGCTACCTCCTTCCCAAGTTCTGTTAGATGGGCTTCGATCTGTCCAAGACTACTGGGTGAGGCCATCAAATCTTCTTTCTATATTAATTAACCAAGATTGCTTGTATTTAGAGACAATAGTCAAAATGTTTAGTTTCCAGCGGTCATATTGACCAATGGTCAAATAACAGTCAAAACTCAACAGTCTCATTTTAATTATACTCATGTTACCAAATGAAACATTTTTGTTGAGTATAACAATAAAACATAAAATTAAGAAACAAAATTTATTTAAAAAATTTCGGGTCGTTACAGTGCAGTATCCAAGCAGACTGCATACGGGATGCACGTACCCAAGCAGAAAGCACGTGCCCAACCAAACTGCGCATCTTAAGCATACGGTGTTTGCGCACCATCCCAAACCATAAACTCATCCCAACATTAAAAATTTAAACCGGGACTCACCCACACTTAAGCAAAACACCCGACTCCAAGTGAAATAATATAATTAAAATGACTAAAAAACAGGTGTGACAATTCTCCCCACCACATACACTTTATGCCCCCATAAAGTCACCAAGACAACAGTTATCTTAACTCGAGTCTTTGCCCAGGGAAAAACCAGAAGAAACTGAGAGGCCCGGGGTGACCATTACCAACACATGTCACACCCGGCCAACTCAAGTACAAACATTGTCCGAGGTTGAGGGGAGAACACGGGAGGGTTCTCCCTACCACAGAAATCAATTAACATGGAGACCTTGAAACTCGAACACACCACCCCTGAGGGGGGGGCAACATGGGAACTCTAAATCTAAACCCAGTTAATTTATCCACATAGACTGAACAACACCCCGAGACTTAAACAGGAAGCTTGCTACGAAATGACCCAACAGCTTGAGGATAAGGAATTGACTCAACTCCTCCCACACCGACCAAACAAACTCCTCACCTCAACCAGTGACTACTGAAATCCTAGCCCGAACTCACCAAGGGCCTCGAAAAAACGCACGTGAATTTCACAAAACCAAACACCCCCCTAACGAACGCAATTGAGACCCAACTAAAAATTAGAATGATCCGTTCATTCGCAGTCCCAACATCCTTCAAGGAAATCCGAACGATTTGAGAACACACTGAGAACAGATAAGACTACTTAGACTGCGGTAAAACAAGGTCATCGCGTGACCGCAAAAAAGGTGATCTTACAACGATAATAAGAATAGAACAAGGAATCTTTGGATATTTTTCTTCAGAAAGCTGAAAACAGAATCCGAAGCGAGGTTCTCCACACCCTCAGCAACTCCTGACTGTGCGCGAGCTTCACCCCGAGACCTGTGGTTGGGGCCCTGATGGCTGAATCATCTCCTGCCTCACAGTCAGGCATTTTCATCTCCTGGTCTCTAACTCCTTCACGAGTGACGCTTCTTCCAGAACTCTCCCTGGTGTCTTGAACAACCGCACGGTAGCAAGACTTCGAAGGGATGCGTTAGGGTGACTTAGAATGTCTGGACAGGCCATACTGGTGGCACACAAGAGAGAAGTCCGACGAACTATGAGCCGGTACCGACGAGGATGGTTTCTTGGAGACAGGTTCAACTGTCCCACACTCCTTGCCAGGTGGGGAACCATCGTGGAAGTCGACCACCGTTAATCACACCCAAAACTCCAACAACGATGAGACATCTCATCTTCACTAGTCTAAAACTGAACCCTCATATAAACCTGAGACGGTGCGCACCCTAATAACCCTGGGAGCTCCCAACAACCTGAAGACCCACTCCAATTCCACAACCAAACAACTACCCCGCACGGACTTTGATTTCTTTGATCGATAAGCAATATGAAAATGAACTGAAAAGTGGGCATGACTCATTAGCAACCTTGGCGACCTTTCTGGGCGGCATACTCAGGACAACATGTGAAATATCATCAAAACCAAAATCAAGACAAAACTTAATCAAGGCAATGCAAGCCAAGGTCAAAAGGCCCATAAGCCAAACATATACAAACACAGGCATAAATCCATTTCCAAAACCATCATTTCTTTAAAATTTTAAAACCCTCCTATGGAACCTTGTGAACCGTCACATGTGCGTTTATTCAATCTCGCTCACATCATCACAAGTGCCCCCTACGCACTCTCTGTACATACCCACGCACATGTGACCCTCCATAACGAGTTCCAAGGTTCGAACACTTCATTCCTTACCAAATCCAAACACATATCATATTATTCCAAACCAAAAAACTTTTTCTTTAAAAACACACTTTACTAATTTCAAAAACAATTTAGAAGAAACCCCTTTTTGCCATTTCGAAATCACTTTCATCTTCAACACACAAACACACACACAGATCGAGTTTAAAACAAAATACAACCAACTATAAACCATCGGAATGAGGGACTAGTGTCTGCACTTAACTCGGAAACATGGTGGTGAGCCATGCCCCAATTAATACATAACACTAAGAGGACCTTAAACTGGGATCTTGGACTCTATGTGGGTCACCACCCCAGATGAGGTCGCAATTTAAACCGATTCGCACCCATTTTTCATCCCTCAATCCAAAATAACCAAAGACAAAAGACTCAAATCCCGGACTAACCCTGGTAACTCAGGTCTCATCATGAGCGGTGGTGATCGGGCACCGACCCATAACCTACCTCATGAGCCCCGACAGTCCTAATCTCCTTCTACCAGACATCCCAAATAACAAGAGACTCCTCTGATACCGTTTTGTCACGAACCATCCCGGGTCGACCCTGAGCCGGTCACCCGAGCCGGTTCGTGACAAGTCCCGAGGGGCATTCCTGAGCCCCTCGGGATGGCAACAAGTGTTGGGCATCAAAAATTTAATCATTGGGAATGATTTTTCCCATGAAAAAGAGTTAAGCAGACAAATAAAACTGATGATAAAAAATAATAACTGGCAGTAGAAATACAAATAAGTAAACGTACCTCCTTGTGACCTCCTAGGTCACCACCCAACTCAAAACCATGATGCTCAAACATTAAGAAGCTGAACCAGAACCCAATACGAGAAGTTGAACCTGCAACTGAAATGATAATATATGCATGAGCATTAAAAATGCTCAGTAGGGATGCCAAAGTAAACCACATGATCCAACCAAAACCACCTTCCAGAAACAACCCCAAAACACTAGTTTGCACATACAATGATACAAAAATAGGTCTTTCATATTTTAAAAGAAAAAGGATCCTGTTTTACCATCTCAAAATCCAACACACCTCACAACCCGTTTTCCCCAAAACAATTCATTTCTTGAAAACTGAAATTTCAAATTCATGTTTATCACATTTGTGCAAAAGAAGAACATGTAATAAATAAATGCTGGAAACCAAGTGCAAGTAAAAGTAAAAAAGAAAACATAAGAAATAACCATGGGTGATCCTAAACATCCCTATAAAACCCATGGACATACTCGGGTTCAGACTACCTGCCGGCATGGTAATCCACAGTCAATAACCAACTGGCCGCCATAACAGCCAACCAGTGGCACGCCCCATGAGGCCTAGCTACCAAGGGGGACTAACCCGTCTAATCGGGGTTATCCAGCAACCGTCACTTGATAATCTATAAGACACCCAGGAACCCATGGTGGTTTTAGTAATACCATGTAAGTGGGAGGCCCTTGCACGCGTGACTCATCTCACCGCACTTTCCAACCCCTTACACGGACACCGCTACACGGCAACCCTCAAGGGAAGTCCCCCTGTAGAGGTGCCCCGCAAGCATGCACACATCAAAAGTTCTTTCACATTCAGTAAGGTGCCAACCGGGCCCGGGTCGACCCGGGCTAGTTCGTGACAAGTCCCGAGGGGCGTTCCCGATCCCCCTGGGATGGCAACAAGTGTCGGGCATCAAAACTTTAATCATTGGGAACGATTTGGCCCATGCGAAAGAGTTAAGAAGACAAATAAAACTGATGATAAAAAATAAGAACTGGCAGCAGAAAGACAAATAAGTCAAACGTACCTCCTTGTGACCTCCTAGGTCACAACCCAACTTAAAACCATGCTGCTCCAACATTGAGCAGCTAAACTAGAACCCAGTATGAGAAGCTGAACCTCCAACTGAAATGATAATATAGGCGTGAGCATTAAAAATTCTCAGTAGGGATGCCAAAGTAAACCACAGGATCCAACCAAAACCACTTTCCAGAAACAACCCCAAAACACTAGTTTTCACATATAAAGATAGAAAAATAGGGCTTCCATATTTTAAATGAAAAAGGATCCCATTTTATCATCTCAAAAACCAACACACGTCACAACCTGTTTTCCCCAAAACAATGCATTTCTTGAAAACTGAAATTTCAAATTCATTTTTATCAATTTGTGCAAAAGAAGAACAGGTAATAAATAAATGATGGAAACCAAGTGCAAGTAAAAATAAACAAGCAGACATAAGAAATAACCATGGGTGATCCTAAACATCCCTAGAAAACCCCTGGACGTACTCGGGGTCATACTACCTGATGGAATGGTACTCCACAGTCAATAACCAACTGGCCGCCCTAACAGCCAACCAGTGGCACGCCCCATGAGGCCTACCTACCAAGGGGGGACTAACCCGTCTAATCGGGGTTAGTTAGCAACCGTCACTCGATAATCTATAAGACGCCCAGAAACCCATGGTGGTTTTAGTAATACCGTGTAAGTGGGAGGCCCTCGCACGCGTGACTCATCTCGCCGCACTTGCCAACCCATTACACGGACACCGCTACATGACAACCCTCAAGGGAAGTCCCCCTGTAGAGGTGCCCCACAAGCATGAACACATCAAAAGTTCTTTCACATTCAGTAAGGTACCAACCGGGCCTTCACAACAATAGGACATTCAAACATTTCACAAATGGGTTGGGTTGCCAATCGTGTACAATCCACTTTTCTCAAAATCTGATACAATCATCACTTTACATTTTAAAATTTCAAAGGGACCTTTAAGCCAAACAACCATTCCACTCGCACCAAAAGCCAACCGGGCCAACCACGATTCAATTTATTTTTTTTAACACCAAACCATTCATCAAAAAACTTCTTTTAAGAAAATATAGTTTGAATGAATCATTTTCATTTGGAGGCACATTCATGCGAGCACCTAGTGCTCCAATGGATGTGCCAACATCCAAGGGCACATTTAGTTTTTAGAAGAATCGCCTAAAAAACCATTTTTCATAAAACATTTTAGCATTGAAACCAAACTAAAATTCTTTCACAACACTTTATAAAAACAAATGCATCTTTCAAACCAACCACCATTTCCAAATCTTTTCTAAAACAACTACTGGTTCGTCTTTTTTATAAAGAAACACACCAATGAAATTTTTTTACATTTCCAAAACACAATCACTATCAATTGAAACCAAACACATCACAAAGCAATTGATCTAAATTTACCAAGAACCTATGCATTTCATATAAAAAAAAACATCAAAATCCACTTTCAGAAATTTAAAACAGCAACATAACTAAGCTAGATGCTTTTCATAAATACGATAGATATGCAACGATATAAAATAATTGATTGAAAATATTCAAGTGCTCAAGGTTTGAATCTAAAAGGGAAATAGTTGGAAACACCTACCTCGAACAAAGGCCACGTCAAGCTTTCTAACTCAAGTAGAAACTCGCTCGCACGCACGCACTTCCACATGTATGTATATATATATATCTTTAAACTAATGCATGTGTTCCCCACGCCATGAGGGAACATGCACACAGAAGACATATATATATCTATACATATTCATACCTGGGAATATGAATGTGCACCTTCGAAACCAACCACAACTCCCTATGATAGATCCTCGAGACTCGGAATACCAAAAATCCCTAAAATAAAATTAATCCAAACAAGGAAATTAAGATACAAATCAAAAACCAACCCTAAAAAAATGACAACCTTCACGAGTAAAACTCAAATAACACTTTACCATTTTATTTAAAAAAAACTAAGGGAAACACCCCCAAAATTGTATCAACTTATTTTAAGAACTCATATCACAATTTATCGACACCCCAAGTGCATAAACACATAAACATAATTAATGAAACATGTTAATGACCAATTTTTAAACAATTCATCAATACCGAATCATCACAAAAATCTCGACGAGAAAACCATTGCGATGCGAATTATATTTAAAAAAAACGTCAAAATAATATTCGTCACATAAACAAGAAAAACATCGCAGACGCAAGAAGACGTAACCCAGAAACCGACTCTGGACCAGATAAAGACCTCAAAGGTCTGCAGACTCAATTTCATATTTTCAACGTGGAATAAATATATATGAAAATGCATAAATATATTCTTAGTCAGAGATCAGCGATAAAACATAATCGCGCTCAAATGCGGTTGTCAGAGTGTGGATCGTCGTGTCACGACACATCACCCGCACAACCTTGAAACCAGAGAAAAAAATATCATAAGAATTTATTAAACCCTAAAAACAAGATAGTATAACCATTTGCACCAAAATCAAACCAACTGCAACCCAAAACCCCAACCATACAACCTATCAAAGTAAGAAAACAACAAAAGGAAGAGGAATTCACATGCGGTGAGGTTGCGGGAGGTTCGCCGAGTGAGACGGAGGGCTGCCAGAGGAGAGGGAAGGCAATGGCCGGGAGCAGAGGTGGAAAATGGTGTGGCGGGTTCATGGCAGTGGGACGGTGCCGGAACAGGGGAGATCCGGCTGGGGGGGGGGGGGGGGTTTCGGGCGGCGGTGAGCAGCCGAGGAAGGAGGGGTAGGGGCGGAGTCTGCTGGGAGGTGCGGCGCCGGTGATCGGGTGCTGGCCGAGAGGAGGGCGAGTCGGGAGGGAGGTCGGCGGCCGGTTGTACAGGAAGCGCGTGCCTAGGGCGAACAGAACGGAGGGGGGGCAGTAGCGCGGGCTGGTGGAGGCTGTTGGCGAGGAGGAGGCGACCGAGGTCATGCGGAGGGAGGGGCGGCGGAGGCCGGTGAACCAGGAATGGAGGGGGTCAGGCTCACGTGGGGGAGAAAGGGGGGAGAAATAGGGAAAGGAGGCGGCTCGGGGCTGGGTAGATTAGGGTTTTTTTTCTTTTTTTCTATCTTAATAATTATAACAATAATAATAATTATAACAACAACAATAATAATAATAATAATAATAATAAACATATACACATAAATAAATATATATAAACATATATATAATCCTACTAATATAAACATAAATACATCTATACATATATATTTATAAACATATATATAACATATATAAACAATATAAACCTATATAAACCTATATATAACATATATAAACATATAAACATATATAAATCTATATATAACATATATAGACATATAAACATATATATCAACATATATACACATAAGCATATAACTTTAAAACATAGTTATTTATAAACATATGTGTATATATATACAACTATAAACATATATACACATACCTTATATATATATACACACAACGTTAAAACATAAACGTATAAAAACGCAGATACACATATATATGAACATATATAAACATACAAACATACATAAACATAGATAATGTTAAAACTGGATGATCGTGCGGTGTTCGCACGATGTGCGGTATCCAAGCGGACTGCATGCAGGCTGCACGTACCCAAGCGGAAAGCACGTGCCCAAGCGAACTACGCGTCTTAGGCGTACGGTGTTCGCGCACCATCCCAAACCATAAACTCATCCCAACGTTAAAAATTTAAACTGGGACACACCCACACTTATGCAAAACACCCGACGCCAAGTGAAATAAAATAATTAAAATAACTAAAAAAACGGGTGTGACATGCACATCAATTATACTCATGCATCAATATATTTATTGACCAAATTTAGTGGAAACATATATTTATTTAAATATATATTTACTCAGAAGGTTCATAAGATAGGCGAGCCTTCTCCTAAAAATGTTGTGAGAAAATAAAGATGACAATGGAAACAAGGAAGGATGTGGTCAAATAGAGACAAACCCTTATCCATAAAAGAGAACTACAAATGAATGGAATCAGACATCCCCATAATCATGATCAGAGATATCATTAGCTTATTCCCACTATAACTATGAATTAATCTGATTGAATAGCCCAAAGTTCTTATCCCTTAGCTTATGTTGATCCATAGTGAGTTGGCTCGTAGCATGACCACACCCTCATGTTGCAGCCCAATTCTCATGAATATGTCCCCGACCATGACATTTTGGGTGATGACCCTGTTTCCAAGACTTGGGCTGATACCACGCCCCTTATGAATCATACCTCTCCAATTCAACAATTTGATCA
The DNA here is from genome assembly GCA_963277665.1 of Viscum album. NCBI lineage: Eukaryota > Viridiplantae > Streptophyta > Magnoliopsida > Santalales > Viscaceae > Viscum > Viscum album. The sequence goes on along the minus strand of OY728119.1, from coordinate 1,054,880,340 downwards.
TCTATAATTTTAATTTTCTCATAATTCTCTATATCACAAAGAGAGCTCTCTAGCTTCCCACCTCTAGAAGAGGTCGATAGAGTAGTGGAATCCTGCTCAGTTTCCACATTCCCTCTGAAGGTGAAAACCTATGCATTCTCTACTTCATGAGTAGATTACGGAGTAGCCACCTCAATCAGTGCTACATTCATTGGATTCCCTAGGTTCTACTTACCATTACTGATTCTTGAGGATTTAGTCATAACTTTCGCGTCAGTCTTCCCTAGTATACCTTTGCATGCATTATGCCCCTCATCATATGAGGAAGTGTACTTAGTAATAGTATCTTACCAATGATTTTTCTTACCGAATACATGTATTGAATCCCTCTCTAAGTCTATCTCAACATCACAATCTGCATCACCCTGTATAGAAATGACTTCATTAAGCCCATCATTCTTCTGATTACTAGGTTCAATAGGAAGTCCATCTTTATTCAATGGTTGACCTTCACTAGTGACTATTCATTTATAATTATACTCTATTCTGGGATTCATTTGTTCCCCATCCTTACAATTCTCATACAATGGGAGAATAAAGTTTCAATTTACCATAGAGTGACCATTCTCTTTGTATTTGATTCAAAAGAAATTCCAGCATTCAGAGTCGAAGTGCCCTCTATTCCCAAAAATCCTTCAATAAGGAGGTTTATTCTCAAACTCTATTGATAGTTCCAACCATCGATCAACATCATGAATTGGAACTGAATCTGTAAGATTTGAACAAAGATCAACATCTACAAGAACTGTAGAAAAATTCCCCAAGCACACAATCTCAGTTTCTTTGTCAAATTTTATTGGAGCCCCAACTATGGTGGTAATATACCACAATAAATGGGAATGGAAATGAAACCATAGTAGGCCATGAATTCATATCCAAGTTTGTTTGGGGTAGTTCTTCATCATAGAAGGACCAAAGAAGGTATCGTAGTCTTGGATCCTTAAAATTCAAGGTTTAAGGGAAACAAAGCCTAATCCCCATGTTACAGATTTGAATTCATCCAAAGGGAACACAATTATAAATTTATAATTATAAATATAATAAATATATTTATTATTTAATAAAATTTATTATAATATTATAGTGATTTAAATATATATTAATTTAATAATAATCTTATAAATACTTTTTTTTAAATATTATATATATCTGAATTATCAAAAAAATAATATTAATTATAAACATGTGTTTGTAATTAATGTATATAAATAAACATTATTTTTGAATATTAATATAATAATTTTCTATAAATTATTAATATTTTTTATTAAATAATTTTATCAGTGCTAATAATAGAGCTGATAAATTGTATACTTATCAAAACTTCTAGCTAGTGGTGATAAAGGTCCCCGTTTAATCAGGGAATTTTTCTTAGCACTGATAAAATTTGGTTCTGCCCTTGAACCAATTTTTTTAGTATATTTTTCTAGGTAAACACCCTATTATAATTATAATGAAATATAGGTCGCTCAATCTATATAAAGTAAGGGTTCATGGTCAAGTCAATATATTTAAGAGTATAAATATTGTAAAATTTACAGAATATATATATGAGTTTAATAACATAAACATTGAGGGGAAATATATAGTAAAAATTTATAGATATAGAGTGATAAATAGAATAACCACATGTAAGGGAAAAAAGAATAGAAATACACCCATGGTTACAATATAAATTATGAGCTATAAGAAAAAAAACCAAGGTAATGAGAAAATAAAAACTCAATGATAAATATAAAACATTATAGTATGAATACCAAAACCTATTATATAAAATGCATATAAGGGGATATTGATAATAGAAAAACATTTTATAAAATGTAAGGATATCTGGAGGATCACCCCTTACCATGAGTCCTTTTTTGTTTTGGATTATCTTATAAATAATTAAATAATAAAAATATATTTTATAATTTTTTATTAATATTCCTTTTCATATGTATTTCATTTTTATTATTAATTTTAATTCATTTATTATCATGTTTTATTAATTTTATGGATTACTTTTTCTTATATCGATCATTATGATGTTCTTGGATTATAACATTAAAAACAAATTAAAAGTAATATTAATAGTATATTTTAGTTTTCCAATGGATCTATAATCCCTAGAACATTCAAAATTAGTTTTCATGTCATTAATTAAGTGATTAAGTTCAATGGTTTAATAGATTGTTACAACTTAAAGAATATTCCTTATTATTATTTTCGATAGTTACAATGAATACGATTAATTACTTATAATATCATTAATATAATGGTTATTTTTTCATTATAAAATCATTTACATGATATTATTTTATTACTAATATCATATGAAATCATGAAATCAATTTTAATGAATTTATATAAAATTTATATGTGAAAAAAACATCATCGCTCACTTAGGTAGCATAAACCCACCACAATGAATGTAGTTTTCATTAAGTGTTTTAATGAATAGAAATAATATTGAATGTTTTAATTTTATAAAACCATAAAGTAATAAATTAAATCATATTTAAAATTTACTTTTAGTGATTAACTATATTAAATAATTGGTAAGAGGGGAATTGAATTGAGAAGATAAGGGTTTTGAAAAATGTATTTTTGTGTAGTAACAACTGTTTAAAAGCGGTTTCATGAGAGGTAATGAGTAATATTTCTTTGATAAAGTGTTAAATAAAAGTTAATAACATGTATATATAGTTATGGTAGTCAAATATATGTCAGTTTGATGGAGTTTTAATTGATATTAATTTCAACTACTTATAGATATAGATACTTTAGAACTGTTACCTTTATCCTTGTTTCATCTCCTTTGGCTTGTGCACAATTCCTTTAGTTGAGGGATTTTGGATAGAATAGAGGATTAGGAATGTATATATTGGATATTAGAGATATATTTGGTTAGGGGTTTATTAAATCAAAGTGTATTGGGAGTGATAATAATTTACTAGAGTAGTGTTTATATATTGATGGGGCATGGATAGCTTTGAATAAAGTATTGAGTATTTTATTATTTATGCTCAAGAAAATGAATAGTATTGGTTATTATGAGTTTTATTATTGAATGATAAAAAACATTTTCTTTCACCTTTTCTGACATCCAAAATCAAATGGAATCTTGGAAATATTATTTTAAAACTAATTACTAAAATATAATTTTATATTCAAATAAAATGTAAATTAGGTTTTGAAATTTGATTTATAGGTTTTGAAATTATTTATATTATTTTTTAATTCATTTTCATATGCATTAAATACATTTTATTTCATGGAAATGGTTTTTCAAATTTCTGAGCCATATTTTTTTTCATGGTTATATTAAAAAACCTATGGTATGTCTAACAATTGAATTCTCACTATTAACCTAAAAATCAAGAATTTTAGGCTCTAAAACTATTCCCAACCATATTTTAACATGAAAAATCCAAAAATTGAATCCCATTTTTTATATCCAATTTCTCAATTGAAAATATAATTTTTTAAAAATAAAATCAAATAATACATATAAAAATTATTTATCGAAGATAAATATTATTTCTCTTTTTATGAGTGATTAAAATTATATTTTAATTATTTATTAATTATTATATGTTTTATAATTAATTATAATATATTCATTATCTATTTTTTTAAAAAAAATTAAATAATTCTAACATTTAAGTTTTAAGAAAAAAAAATTGTAGTATAATAAATTTGTTAAAACTCTCTATATTAAAATGTAAAAATAATTTTTTATTTAAAATTATATGATTTTGAAAATCATCTTATCAGGTTTAATATTTTATATAAATTATTTTAATCACTATAAAATTTAATTTTATGGTATTTTATTTATTTCAATACTCAAGGGTTCATTTCAACAATAAGTTATTATTTCCATCAAATTTTTCTAATCAACTGGTTATATAGTTATTATAATTTTTATAATTACTTATTTATTTCTTCACCTAATTTTCATTCAGAGTCATTTACATTTAATATAAAAAATTAAAATCTTTTTTCTTGTAGATTATTTTATTTTCATTGTATTGTTTATGGATTTGAAAATTCGTAGATGATGTGATGCACCCGAATTTAAATTATTGTACTAGTAGTGACCTGTGTTTATTTTCGCATTATACTACTTTATATTTTATACAGTGTATATACAGTTCATATGTAATGTTCAAAGTACCAGTTTTAGTCATTCTATTAAATGTAACTCTATATTCATGTTTTTCTACTTTGATAGACTAAATTTGAATATGTTTTAATGAAATATTTATAGTAAAATATTGGATCTCATGTACCCCCTTACTAAAATAAATTCATCCCATAAATTTAGGGTATTCATCCATCCATGATCAATTATGGGTAATTTTTCCTCATTTATTTATCATGATCCCATGTACCCTTTTCTAACTTGTGATTCCTCTAGATTAACTTCATTGGTCATATTGATTTGTTATGAAAAACATTCTATATAGATTCAAGAATCTAAAGAGGCTCTTTCTCATAGTAAAATTCAACTACTAGATCTATTTCTTTAGTAGTGAGTACATTTTTTTGGTTTATCATGTACTTCCTCAATAATGAAACATTGAATATATCATGTTCTGTAGAGATGTTGCCTGTTATATCCAAGTTAAATTCTAAAGATCAAATTTTCTACAATATATTCAATGGCCTATTGTAATATATTCTTAGAGTTCCATTTTTACCAAATATTATAACTCCATTACATAGAGATACCATTACAGAGAAAGTGTAAAAGGATAAAATGTAGTGATATACACTGATAGGGAGTAAATAAGTGTTTATGTTCTTTTTAATCCTCTCTATACACTTATTCTCCTTTAGAAGCTATATTTTAAACCAATTATATAGTACATAATAAAAATAAATGGAGTGAAATATGTTTTTTAAAGAGGATTCCCTAAATAAAGATGATTATATCTCCAATTTATGGTTCGTTATCCCAAAAATTATCTGTTATATTTTTCTTATCAATATATTACTACACGAAAGGGTATGACCTTGAAATTACTCCATCATTTATACACAAACTAGTGAAGTAAAAAATATTATTTTTGAATAAAAACAATTACATTTTTTTGAATAAATTACACCAATAAAAAAAGAGCATCTATAAACTCGATATAACAATATCATAATATTTTTATAAAAACTACTCTTCAAATTATTTATTCTTTTTCTTCTTATAAAACAAATTTATCTTATTATTCAAAAATTATCAAAGGTTCTCACTTAAACAATATAATTTCATCAATTTTTTACACCGTTATTTTCATGGAATATTAATGTGAATACTATTTACATTTTTATTACTAGTAAACTCCTTGTTTCACATTAAGATCATTTTACTTTTAAAACTCATAAAATTGAGCTCATATTACTCCTTAGAATTCTATTTAAGACTTAAAAACTTACCCTAAATCAATATTTTAATATCATGACATTTAAATAATTTAAAAAATATAGTACAATAGATTAATTCAATATTTCCATGTATGAATAGTAGACTTCATCTTTTCCATGTGGCATTTCTCTTTTTGGAGTGGGACACTCCTTACCCTGAATGAAAAATCACTAAATTTATTGTTTTTTTAATACTATATAGAACAGATCACAAACATTATCTTAATAATTTCCTTATAATATAGAATTTTTTAAAAATCAATTTCAACATAACTATAAATTTTTCCCTTATATGAATCTCCTAACTTCAATAACTCTAATTTGAACCCCATTACATTATTGATTATTTTATAAAACCCTTCCACATACACACTCACATAAAAATATTACTCTGGATCACCATATGTGATTGCTCAATCTTTAGTCCACTTATGTGGGTATACATTCTTTTAATCCACTTATATGGATCACCTTTTCTGTAGATACTCTTACATATGGACTAAAACATATTCAAAAATTCCAACAGACCAATAACATCCTTTAAAACCTCTTCAACTCATTATGAGGCCTTATAAAACACTCAAAAAAACTAAAATGAACATCAAATCTTGTGAAAATATTATTTTATTACTTACATAGTCCTTACACTTTAATTAATTGTTTTTTGAATCAATAATGACATCCAATTCCAACTGAAACACTATATAAACATCAAACATTTATATAATATCATATAAAACACTATCAACATCATCACATGTCATTGCATTAAATATAATCACATAAATCATTTAATTTGAATAAGTATTTAAAATAAATAAAGAATCATTGTCATGTGGGTTCAATATAATCAATCTCGTCTATCCCTTATTAAAAATATAGCAAAAGTGTATAAATTTTAGTTCCCTACTCTCAATGTAAACAATCATGAATCAGTCATCAATATGTCTATATGAGGTACCTTGATGTATAAAAAATGAGTTTTTAAGAAAATAATAAACATTTTCCTAATGCAAAATCACATCACAGAAGGTTCATATCATCATTATCATATAAACTACAAAATATTTTTTCATATTACTTATTAAATAATTCCACATGCATATTAAAATGGCTTACTGAAAAGGAGATCAATCTTAACCCCCTAAAGTTAACATCACTTCAATAAATCATGAATTAATAGAATAAGAAACTCAAAAGAAGTATACATCAGTCTTTAGGTTAGGATTTTAATCTTATTTTTAGCCTCAACCTTTCAAAATACTCAATCATGATGGGATTTACAAGAATATATACAATTTTTCCATAGATAGATCAAATTACATCTTTATGTTCCACTCAACCACATTCTCTAATAATAAATAAAACATTATATCAATATGTTTTGACCTATAATGATACACTCAATACTTGGAAAGATTTATAGATCTTTGGTTATCACTGATAATAACCAATGGGTATCTGATTTGAACAATCATATCTTCATTTTTACTTTTTATCAAAATTATATACAAAACTTCTTCTAATGTAGTAATATATTTGGACTTATCTCAAATCAAATTCATTTAATTTTAATTACATAAATTCAATCTTAAACATTTTTCAATTAAATGGATGACTCCATGTAAGGTTTATTTCCTTTCACTGACTTATCCATCCCATCTACTATATGATTTCCTCCTAAATTTAATTTTTCGTTCATTCCTGTATGGATAAATGATGTTTAAAGTATTTTATATGTATATCATGATTTCATTAACTACATGTAGATTTTATTCCATTATATTTGACTAAAATATATCATGATGAATGATGAGTAAAACGATATCCCGATATGAGGAAATTTGGTATAGATGGCTCCTAATCATTACTCTAAATTACCTTTCATTTACTTAATTGCATTAATCATATTTTCTCAACATTTTCCCATCCTATATATGAGAATATTCTCCACTTTTTCCCACTATTTAAAACATTTTTATTAACTCTGGGAAATATTTTATGGAAAATGAAAGTAGGATCATGAGATTTTATAACTTATAGACTCAAGAAAAAATTCTTTTCTCTATCTAGATACATTTCAACACTCTTCTTCATTTTTGTAGATAAATATTCCCTTAATTTATTCCCATCATAAGAAAAAATTTGGTCATCACCATAAACTATAACAATGTGGGATGTGGTTATTATCTTCTTAATATACATATTATTTTCAACCTATCTCTTCTTGAACCCCATACTTCTCAGGTACACATATAACTTGAATTACCAATCTATTGAAGATAATTTTTCCATCTAGATCCTTCATTAATTTTCTATCTTTATTTATATCATTATAAAACTAAAATTCCTTATGTTTCTACATATAGAAATCATTACTAGGTTCACTATTGAGAAATACAGTCTTTACATCCTTTTATAAAATTTTAAATTTTATTTGAGAATTAATTTTATGAAATATTTAGATTATTTCAAGTCTTAATACATTGTAAAATTTCTGATTAAAGTCAATACTCTGAATTTTAGTGTGCCCATTACCCACTTGTCTAACCCTGTTTCTATCAAAATCTCCCTTCATGTTTATGTTTTTTTATTAGTAACAAAATTTTCATTAATAATATTTTTATTCTTGGGTATTAGAATAATATCCCTTGTCTAATTATTATAAATTTGATACAATATATCATTGACTTCGTAGGTCCACTCATTAGGCTAGAGATGCTCTTCGTCACTTTTTATATTATCCTTTAAGGGAAAACTTTTGTGGCTGGTTAGAAGGATTATTCATCTAGTTTTAACAACCATACATTAGTCCTCAATGATATTATCAATATCTAAGTGCATTCAATACCATCATCCTACACCTAAAAAATTCTATTTTTCTCCTTCATTGTGGGTAAAAGAATAATCTGCATCATCTTCTTAATGGTGATTAATTTTTTAATTTTCATATACCAATGAAATTTTAATAATATAATAATATGTGTCCATAATGCATATAAACATAACATATTCTTATATATAAAAAATAAAACATCATTGTAGTCCATGATCTCCTCTAACCATTTGTTTTAACATTGTTAGGAAATCCCATTTGGTTTTTAACTAATAAATATCACATCATCAGCTTTTTCCAAAAACTTCCATCTATTAATTCCCATAATCTTGATTATTAAATGTTTCATAATCACTATAATTTTTTTTAATTTGGTTTCTTTTTTAACTAAATATCATTGGGAGTAATATCTATTTTTTCTCAATATGAACTTTTTTTATAAATTTATAATTTAAAAAAAACTAGATATTTCATTCTTAGTGAGAAGATTTATATTCATATAATGAAGGATTTTATTTTTCATTTATCCCACCCCATATTCTTGAGGGGTGTATGGGAAATATAATCATTTATGATTCCTTGTTTTTATGATTACACTAAAAAATTCTGTTGTAATTTTTTATATCGATATATAACCTCAACATTTTAATGGAAAACCGTCATTTTTTATTTAAACATCTAAAATATTTTAAATATTTTGAGAAATTGTAATTTTTGGGACATGAATATAATTCATTCCATTTTGTAAATTTCATCTATGCAAGTATTTAAATCCACATATCCACAGAGATACTTTATTATCATTGGCCCACATAAATCAGAGTATAATATCTCCAATGGTATTTCTATTTGAATATCATATAGTTTATTTTTTTTTCTATTTTTCATTTATTCTATCTTTTCAGATTGTTTTAGAATATTCTCTCATAAAATAAATGATTCTCAAAATTTATTATTTAATTAACTTCTTCATTTTCATTGGGATAAGATGACCATGGATTGTATTACATAATTTATTTTAAACTTATAAAATTATGTAACAATTTGATCATTTCTATTTTATATGAAGTGGGTTTCTTTGAGTTATAACCACCTAGATATAATATATCCATCATTTAGTCTCTTTATAAGGCATCTATATTTTCTTAAAATAACTTTATTACAACCATCACAATGTTTTGAAATACTCAGTAGGATATGAATCATCCCATAAACAAATAACATGTTATTAAGACTGATTTTATTCATCTACGTTTCTCTGATTCCAAATAATTTAATTTCGAAAGAGCTGTCATTGAAAGAAGTTTCAGTCCCTCCTTCAAACTTCTCCACATCATTTAGGTTTCTTCGATCATTGGTCATGTTGGAAAATAAACCATGGTCCATTATAAATAGTTTCTAAATTTTTCATGTGTGAAAATATACTTTAACCACCATAGACTAGTAATTTTAATTTTGAATATTTATAGTTTTTTAATGTTGATTAAAATTTTTAGAGTAAATTGAATGCATTATTTTTATGTATGTTCATATTCACCAAATCTTCCAATTTTTTCTTATAGAAATACATAAATATTTTTGTCTTAAGTTACTTTTAAAGATAACAATGATTGGAAATATTTTTTCATTATTACTATTTTCTACCCCTAGAAGTAAACTCTTTATTTCAACTTTTAAAAGACACATTATTGATTTAATTTTATGATTAATGATTAAGAACACTAAAAAATATTAAATTCCCATGAAACCCCCTTATATGGTAGAAATTGTATGTATATATTTCATTTTTTACACTAATTTTAATAATTTTTTATATTTATTTTTAAAAAATCTTCTTGTGTACTCCTTCCCTAATTGTATGAGAATGCAATAAATTTTTTTAAAAAAATAATATCCATCATGATATGAGAATACTCAAATTCTCTTCTTACTTTATAGTTTAACTTTTTTTATTTTATCTTGATATCCTGAGAGATCATGAATTATTTCTCAAAAATCTATTATTTTCATTGATAACTCCACGTTCACCATCATGAAAAATAGAAATTATGGATTTTAGGTTGTTTGAACATTCACCTATACCTTCAATAAAAAATTTATAAAATCATTTTACTTTCTATTTTTTATTTTCTATCTCAATTATTCTCCACTTTAATCCATCCATCTTTTTATACAAATGAATAATAATGGAGGTCATGTTATCAACAATATTCGTCTTCTCTACATATTCATTTTTCAACTATTTGAATTCTTCAATCATAACCAATTTCTAAATTTGAATTTGTTTTTTATTATCTTAATTCTTATTGAGATATGATTTATCATATCTCCACATTCCTATTTAATTTAAGAACATCTTAATATCCATCTGAAAGTTGGATTCATTGGTTGATTTCCCTTCATCAATAGTATATTCACTATTGACCTATAAATAATCATTTGATGAGCCGTTTTTATATATTTCTTAATCCATAAGGTAATTTTTTGAAACCATTGTATGTTAAACCTCAATATTGTTTCTATTATATTTTTTAGAAAACATTTCATCAATTGAAAATATCATTATTCTAATTTTTTTCATGATTTTCTTTTTCCCCATTAACTTATACATAATTATCTAATATGATCAACATTTATAGAATGGAACTTAATCAATTTCGTCCTCTCTATATTTTAGTTTTTTTCTTCAATATGTAATTGGTAGAGAAATTACCACATTTCTAATATTTGAAACATTTAAAAAGAAATTTTCTATAGAACATGCATTCTCTTTATTTGGTGAAATATATTAACTTGAGTGAGATTATATCAACATAATATTTCATATTATCTTATCCATCTATATTAATTAATTAGGTTTATATTTTTAGTTCATTATAACATTGAAATACATTCCCTTATTCTTCTTTCCTTTTCTTTTATGAGTAGATATTCTTCTCGTTAAATAATTAATGAGAGTGTTATGAATTTAATCAATAATGAACTCATCAAGATACCAGTATTTGAATACTATTATTTTGGCATAAAAATTATTAGGTAGAATTCTCATGTGATTCTGTAACACTGTATCGTCATTTATATTCTCTTCATATCCTTTAATAGATCATTAAAAACTGAGTGTTGTTATAAAATATCCTCAATAAATTCATTTTCCAGCATCATTATATCATTAAAATTATATCTATAAATTTTCATATTTACTTCACTCATTGTGATATACCCATTATAGATTCTATGAATTTCTTCCCAAATTTACAACCAATTTTTCATCCCATAACATTGGTTAAAAGTTTCTCTAATAATGAATCTAGTAGATAAATCCAATATTTTTGGATCATTTTCATGAAATTTATTATTTGTTGGAAACCATGTTAAAATATATTTTAAAAATAGAATCCTTAAATATTAGAATAATAAATATACGGCCATAGTGATAATGGTGAAGGAATCATGTCATCATTTCATAAATGAAAAAATTTTCCAATAAATATTAGACTCCATTACATATTTAATAATAATGGTCTTCCATAAAATACCAATAGGAGATATTCAAGTGAAAAACATCATCTAAATCCAATTATAAGGATAAAAATGTTGTGATAATCTGTTATTGAGGGGGGGGGGGGTTAATTAGTGTTTATATTATTTGTGAATCGTAGAATTACTTTATGATTATTATGTAGTTATCTCTTCAGAAAAGTATTATTAAATAAAATAAATGGATCATATTAAATTTTATAAATGTGTTTTGGCCCCCTATGTATGATTACACTCTTTATTTATAGTGCTTTTTATCCCACACACAAATAGGTATACTTTAATTTTTTAGTTATATCTATAAAAAAGTGTATAATATTGAATACACTATAATAGTTAGCACTAAAAGGTGAAGTAAAAAAATATTCTTATTGAATAGAAACAATATTATATCTCTGAATATTGACCACTTATGGAAATTACAAGCTACTATAATCTCAATAGATCAGGATCTTCTTATTCTTGAAAAAATAGATCAACTTATCAGTTTATCCATTTCTTCTTATAGGACTACTTCTTATTCTTCTTCTTCTCATTTACAAACTATCGTGGGTTATAACTTCATCATTCTAATTTCTTCTATTTCATCTAACTTTTTACTCACATAATATTTTAGTGAATATTTTTAAAAACTATAATTCAAAAAAACTCCTTGACTTGTGGAAGGATTATTTTCTTTTTTGAATCTTATAAAATCCAAGTCATGGTTCTCCATCAGTAATTCCTTAAGACCCAACATGTTTCTATAAAGTTATATTTAAATATTATAACTTCTAAATTCTCTAAAAAATAATTTCTAAAACTAATTCATTCAATATTTCCATATATGAATGGAATCGTGATTCGGCGTTCAAATTTTAATCATGAAACACTCGTCTTCCTGAATAAAAATAAACATGATTGTTTCTGATGTTAATTATATGTTTACTATATACCAATTATTGTGTAAATAATTTAAATAGAATTTATAAATATAAAAATATTAATTTCAATGTTTTTATAAATAATCCCCTTATATGAATTACCTTGTACCAATAAATATGACATAGATCCCCTTATAGTGAAGATATTGTAAATGATACCAATTTTTTTAACCCTTAGTTGAATCCACATATTTCAGTCCCTATATATGATTACTCAGTTTTAAATCCCCTTTTATGGTTCTAAATTTATCAAGTCCCTTTGAGAAGATGTATTTTTGTGTGGATCCTCTTACCACAAGACTTAGGCAAATTCTAAAATTATTGTTATCCTCTAGATTTTATAATAACCTCTTTAGATAATATTGATTTCTTCTTAGACACTAAAAAATCAAATTAACTTTAATCCACATCAAAAAAATTATCTTTTCACATGTATAGTACTTCCACTCACTTTAATGGATGACTTGTAAAGTATGAAATCCAATGCGAACACACCCATTAGTTGAAAATATCAAACAACCATTAGATATTGTAGAAAATTATCTCATAATTATTATATGTCATTACATTGAATAGAGACACATAAAGTATCACATTTAAATCGATTTTAACAAAAATAAAATGTCATCTAGAAGTGGGTTTAACACATAGTTCCCTAAATGGAATTCTAAGTCCTTTCTATGATTATAAACATAGATTTTCCATCTAGTTTGATTTATTCTGATATGTTTTTAGATATCCTACACTATTTTAGTAATCACCTAAACTATTATTGAAGTAATTTTATTTCATTATCAAACTCAATACCATAAATATGGAGTGGGACATAATTTCCCATAAAGATCTTTGTGTAGTTCAATTTGAATGATAAAGTAAAAGTTTTAAAGTATGTGAAATAGTCCAAAGTTATGTACTTATCCCAAATTATATGGAATTTGAGTGAAATGGAATAGAATTTTCTTTAATGTATGGATATTCCTTTTAGATTAGACATCTATTTGAGAATGATAATCAGTTCTCAAATATTTCATAATGTTCACATCCTTCCAAAGACTCATTCAAATTTTTATTCTAAATGAGGATCAAAATCATATTCCAATTATATAGGTGTACCATGAATCCTAAAAACAACCTTAATATAAATTCAAAAAATGTGATCTAGGGGTACATCCTCTATTATTAACAAAAAATAGAATATTTATCATTATAATCCACAATAACAGATATTGAATCATTCTTTTTGGTATCTTAATAAGTTCAATGAAAATGTTAGTTGTGGTATTTTCTAACATCAAAATTAGTACAAGGGAGGTTGAATGAATCCTTTTTTAGTTTTCTCTCAACATTAAATTTTATATAAATCATGTATCTTTAAACATTTTAAAATATTTCCTACTTCATGTTTTCCCACCATATGTTTTCAAAAATCCCTATTCATATACATAATGGTAGAATTTGTAGACAAATTTGAGCTCTATGATTAATCTATTAATTTTTTCTCCATATCGGATTATAATTATACACATTATCTCTTCCATAATTTTAATAATATTTATACATAGATGATGTTTTCTAGTTTACCTTATTTTATATCTTCAACATTATTTTACAAACAATTTTAATATTATTAATACTTCTTTATATTATTTAATAAATATAATGTGGAATCTATATTGAAAAAGAATGTTGTTTTCCCTTCACCAAAAATTTACATTTCCAAATTTAAAAAATCAATAAATATTACATCATATTCCACCACTGTCATCATGGATATGTGATTATTCATAGTAATTGCATCTTCCACATTATTATTCCTCCGATGGTGCTTTTGTATGATACAAAAACATTCCTTTTGTAGTTATAACCATCAATTTTCAATTATGGTTAGATTATTAAATTTTAATATATATTTTAATCTATTTTGATCCATATATATGTCACATCATTAAAAAAATGTATTTATATCATCAAGGAATTTATTACTAATTCTAACAATAGATCCTTTACTGGACAATTTTTATCTAGGGAATTGAACTTCATTGATGCATAATCATCAACATTATCAATTTTCATAATGATTAATCACACTACTTTATTTAATTCATTATTAAATATAATAAATCATTTCTTTCCCAATGGTAATGTCAATATAAAACCATACATTATTATCTTCTTCAGTTATTCGAAACATTCTTCAAATTCCTTAGACCATATGAATTTAAACCCTCTACATGTCAACATGGTTACTATGTTATCTAATTGTATTTAAAAAAAATCACTAATAGAAACTAAATAATCCTTATTATATATGTATTTTACTAAAATTCAATGGTGTTATACTTTCATTAGACACCTTATTTATTTATGGTTAAATAAATACTCCAAACACAGAGAAAATATTGTCATTAAAAAAAATTGAAGCCAAAATTCACATTAATTGAATTTCCCAAATACTTTATTCTCTTTCAAATACTCTAATTTCATATCAAGATAGTTCTAATTTTATAAATATATCTTAGAATATATATATATATATATATATATATATATATTTAACAAATATGATGAAAAAGATATCAAGATAATCCATGAATACACTATTCATCATATTCAAAAACATTAAGTGTGAATTTTTTAATCCAAAAGGAATTACAGTGAACACATAATGCATATACCTTGTGTCAAAATTTATCAATGTTATATCATCATTATTAAAATTTAATTGATGATAATAAGAATAAATTTCAATGTTTGAGTTTCCCTGAGATTATTTATATTTATGAAAAAATTTAATATGTGTTAAATGATATTTTTTCTTAATTTTAATGAAATTATACTTCCAATAAACAACGATAAACCTCATATACCTAGCTTTCATTTTTCACAAATAATAAAGGTTCACCTAAAGAAAATAAATTGAGGTTTTTGAATCCATTATTACACAACTATTGTAGTTACATTAAATCCAAAATATTCTAATAGAGTCACTCTATAAAGTGGATTAAATATGGACATCACATCATGGATGATATAAATAGACAGATTATCTTCACAAACAAGTGTATTATTATATAAACACACTAATTTAATCATAATTAATAAATACAGCTTCAATTAATTGGTTATACTTATATTTCATATACTATATTTGATATTATTCTTTTATAATAAATTAATTAAGATGAAATACTAGAGGTGGGTCATAAAACTATTTAAGAAAGTAATTATACCCTTTATAATAATTGAATTTATTCCCACTACAACACCCTACTATTTTATAGTATTTTTCTCTAAATTAAATTTGATGTGTTCGATAACTTTTGTCACATGATACACCACACAAAAACAAATCATGATACAATTGATAGAATGTAGACATTGATTTTTCAGGTAGAAATAAAGGTAATTAAATAATTTATTTTTATATAAATTAAAAAAATAATGGTTATTTTTAATATTAATGAAATGATGAAATTCAATTATTGTCCCTAAATAAAAAATATTATCATTTTATGTGTTATTTCAAAAAAGGGGATCTTTAAGGGATATATATTTTTATTTAAAGAATCAAAATATATTATGGATAAATTATTATTAAATATAATTTTTATATGAATAATAAATTAATAACTTTTTTAAAATTGATATGAAACAAGAATAAAATCATCTAATGTATAGAAATTCATTTCCCTACAATATAGTTTTTATATATATTATGATATAATTGAATAGTTAATTTTAAAATATTTAAAATTTTAATTAGATTAAATGGAGTCAAAATATATATTAATCAAGTCAATATATGGTAAAAGGGGTTATATTATTTTTGTAACGCCCTGCCCCCAGTTACCTAGAGTCGGTGCATTATTACGTAACATTGGCATGATCACAAAAGATCAAGTCTCCAAAGACCGATTAGTTTAGTAGCCTTGGAAACACTAGATACATTCATAAATGTTACATTACATCATAAAGTGAAAAAATACAATAACAAAGTCTCCATTTTCCACACTCATATCCCCTTAAGACTCTCCCTGCAGGTCATTCCTAAAATACTTCTTCACATCCTGGAAAAATTAAAACATTTAAAGGGGTGAGCTCAGATGTTCAGTAAGGATAAAAATATAGAGGAAGCTTTCATAAATAAACATAAACATTTAAGGCATTGTATAACTGAAACAAAAGCCTTTTAATCATGAACATCAGCATAATATGGAAAAATAAAATGAAATAATTCCATTTACTTATTGACATGGATATTCTACTCGTCGAATAATCACATGCAATATCAATAACCACTTTCATAATGATGGAATGCATAATGCCAGACTATCATAACCACGTAGCCAAGGCCACGTGCCAGGACTAAAAATAAGATTTTTTTAAGTCCTCATTCCAAGACACTAGTTTGTCTCATTAGACCTGTCGATGCATCCAAGAGCTATAGCGGGCTCCACCCGTCACTTATTAAGTCCAATGCATTCTTCATATGAACATGTTTAAACTTATTGTAAACCATAACATAATCGTATCACATATAAAGGAAACATAACATTTCCACATTTCAATCACAATATATCAATTCAAAACATTGATATAATAAAAACACTGTCAAAACCATTTTCAATACCAATTTAAAAGAAAAATAAAACATGGTATTTATTTTTCATTTAAAAATTGTTATGGCTTGTAGAGGAAGCTGAAACTCAAATAATGGTCACGGCGGCGGAGAAGTTGTTTTCGCCGCATACGTACGACAAAAAAACATTCCTTTTTGTCATTTTTTAAAAAGATTAGTATAAAAATATTCCTTTTGAATAAACTTAAAAGTCAAAGGGGTTTATACACCATATAAAAGAAAGTTGTGTATAAAAAAAATATGCATCAATGAAAGGAGATTGAGACAAAGTCCCTTACAAAGATAATTTTTTAAATAAAATAGATATATTATGTGTATTCACTATAATTACACATAAAGAATGTACAAATACAAGATTGTACATAATAATATCATGACATAATTTGAATGTAGGATATTAACCTAAAGAACAAAAATTGGGTTAAGAAGTTCCCTTACCTCGTGTCCGACTTGACTCGATCGTTCTTTAATATCCTGAATAATAAACTAGAGTTAATTTATACTTGCTTAATAACCCTTTTAATGTTCATTATTCCTTTTATATCAATTATTACCATGTTATTAACATTATGTAATTATTTAAGTTAATAACGGTCGTTTTGTTGATCTTTGGTACTTGAGTTAAAAATAAACTTCTTATAATTACAAGTTGTTGATGTGGTAAAATATCCACTATATCCAGAATTATATTCATGATTTAGATATCATATATATATTATATATCCAGTATATACATGCATTTATAATATTACATAACATTTAGAGGTAAAAAATGAAATGCACCGTTCATAGAGACGGCAAGCCGTACGTACGCATGAACGCTACTTTCATTTATATTTCGTATTTAATGGAATTAAATCATAATGATATAAAGGTATATTATAATTCCCATATAATATCATATATAATATCATTTAATCCATCCCTTATTCATCCCACAAATGGAATTAACGATTCAAATCACTTTGAGGGGGCGGTAGTCAGCACTTCCTAAAATGAAATTATCACGTTTACCCATAATGGAAGTCATAAGGGTATGCCATAAATGAGAAATAAAGAATCATAAGAAAACATAAACATAATATATATCATATATAAATATATTTACATCTTAATGTCCACCATGAGAGGTGTTAAAAGAAGATTGAACAATCATCGTTTCGTGAGGCAGAAATTTGCCAACCACAGAAACATTATGTTCTTTGACCATTAGACGAAGGTGTGTGTATGTTTAAAAAATATCCTTCTCATAAAAACATCCTAGTATATTTAATATACTGGTGTTGTTAGAAAATAAAGTAATAAAAAGATTTTAAGGGGTTGGAGAAGCAAAATAAAACAAAATAACATAAGAGAAGACATTACCTTAAAATCGGGTAACTCTTTTTGATTTGATCCAAATGCTTACATGGAAAGAATTATGCCCAAAGTGAGGATTCTAGGAGTAAGAGAGGGAACTTTAGAGAGTATTTTGGCAGATTTTTGCTGAGATAAATGTCTTTGAAGGTGTGAATAAGTGGTAGTGGTGGGGGCCATTTATAAGATGAGAGAAAGGGCACTCTTGGAAACTCATAAAATGTTACATTATTATGAAGTGATTTTCGGATTTCAAAGGTCCCACAATTATATATTTTGATTATAAGGTGATTAGGGTTCTAAATATACCCATCCAGTAGGTTTTTGACAAGTGTAAGTCTAATAATTTACATTATCATTTCATGTTATTTAAATCGTTAATTAATGAGTTAATCGATGCATCATCATAGTGTCATAAAAATTTTAATTTATTTAATGTCTAAAAATTATAAAAAATATATCATGATGTAGGGAATCTTTTTATATTTACAAGGAATATTTATAGTCTAAAAGTTAACTTATATAACCACATGTAATAATTGTTTTAGTAAAACAACACATGTTTGTGACAATTTTATTTTTACTTTAAAAAAAGTTATTAATGTTATTTTCTTACCCAAGTGGCTCCATGGGGTCCCCAAGTTGACCCATGGACTTTCGTGGTCGTCCATGACTCATCAAATAATGGTAGGACAAGTGTAAAGGTATTTTCATATTTTTATAATATCATTTTTACCTTAAATTTCACTAATTACCTTTAATCGCGATTAATAAAACTTAAAAGTTACTATTCACCAAAAATTATTTTAATCCCATTGAATCACATTTTACTTCCAAATGAAAATTATGTATTTCGGATTTTTGAAATTCAAATCACAGAGGTGGTAAAATTTCATTTAAATGAAATATCAGTTTTTTAACTACCACTTAGTGGTTTCACTATTCATCAAAAATCAAAGTTTTTCAGAAAAATACCAAAAATTCACCCTAATCTATCATTGATATTCTGAATTCAAAATGATGTCTATTTTACAAAATTCAAAACATAAAAGTTACGTTAATTAATTTAATAATTAATTCCTTATGTCACAACAAATAGCGTGTTTTTAAGAAACAATATATATCAAAAGATTGACAATTGTTTATGTCCAATTTCAAAGTGAAATTAATTATAATGACCACCATCTGATAAAATGGTAAAATTATATTCTAATTATACTTTAAAACCACTCAATATTATAATTTATCACTATAAATGATTTTGATTAAAAAAATTTGTTTTTAAGTATTTTTCACTATTCATCAAAAATTGGAAGTTCTCATAAAAATACCAAAAATTCAACAGAGGATAATTTCGATATTCTGAATCCAAAAATGAAGTCCAATTTGAATAATAAAATTTATAAAATTTCAAAAAGTGGATATTACTATTCATAACTACTCTGTTGATTGGTTGTGGTGTGTTAGAATCTCGAACTTGCGTACAATGCAATCTATTGCATTATTGAAAGAGAAGCGTAACGTGGAATCCTGGGGTGTTACAATTTTTTTCATAAAAAAATAATTTTTACGGTTAACTTTTAATCATTATTAATAAGTGAAAAAATAGGAAAATTAAAGTGGCTCCAATTTCTCTATGTTTACATGTGGTTGTAACTTTATAAATTAATTTTGTTTGTTTTAAATATATCCCAACATATATCATTATAATTTCCAACCTAAATCTTGTTTAATTTTGTTCTTACCTTTTACCCATAATTCATTTCTAAAGAAAATTCCCTATTTTCACATATATGAGGATTCCACTTCCACCTACTTCAATACAAACTCCTTATTTAAAATTGATTTTAACATCTTCCAATTTTATCTATCATGGAGATTTTTTCCATTTTTGTAAACCGCTTTTTCTATGAAGATAATTAAATCCTCTATTTCTAAGAATTTCTTCAAGAGAAGACTCAAGCCTACAATATGAGCATTATCCACCCTCTAACATTTTATTCATTATTTTTATCATAAAACCTAAAACATATATTATATATATATTAATATAATAAAATAAATTTAATTTATATCTTTAAATTATATTATTCTACCGATACAATCAGTATCTACCCCTTTCCCAACTATTTGAATAACTAAAACATCACTTGTGTTATGTGTAGACTATCGCCTCCATAATAAATTGCATCCATTTTTTATAAAACAAATTACATGTATAGAGATGAATTTTTATTCATGGAATACATATATTTTTAATAACATTATTAAAATTTTAAAAATGTAAATCAATTTATACATTGTTTCTGTTATTAGAAAAATTAAAACATTGCCTATGTGTACCTACAGACTACTGCCCCCATGAACATTGCATTTTATTTTCATCCCTATATAAAATGTATATTAATAAAATATATTTTATAAATATATTTATATTAATATTTCATATATTTCATGAATATGGTTAATAAATTGTGACAAAAATATAACGCTCGTTGTATTTTATTTTGTTAATCTCAGTAAAATTCCATAAACAAGTTCAACATGTATCATGTTATCATGAACTATACCCATTTTTTCCATAAAGTGAATATATCTATGAATAAAAAATGTAAACCAAATGATTTAAATATCTTTTATAATATATAAATTATAAAAACCAGAATCGTATAAGGAGATTCAACATCGTTATTATAAAACTTGTGTGAAATAATCAAAATTTAAAAATTCTAATGACGAAAATAAACATGAAATAACTAAAACATATATATTAAATTATTATAATTTAATAATAAACTATTAATGAGATATTAATAATGAAATTAAATATGTTATTATTATAGTTAGGTTTATCATACAAGAGTTTAAAGATATTTTGTGAAATTTGTGAAAAAAATTAAAGGGTTTCCTCATCCCATTTGTTTTCATTGATATATTCATCATATTCACCAATTAATTTATTTTATGTTTTATATAAATCCCATGAATACATTATAATATTACTATAATAAAATTCGATGAATTCAAAAATCCTTTTTAATTTCCTCCTATCAAGGTTTTTTAATTCAATGGCTTCTAAAGGTGTAAGGGTTTCATTCAAATTTCAAATCAAAATGATATTTTTATTAACTAATTTCCATTTGGGAAAATAGTCTGGGAAAATTATATCTAAAAATAAATCCATGTTCTTATCCAATAGTCACTTTTTGGGTTTTACATATCATTCCCAACTTTCCATTCCTTTAGTGAATAATTTACTTGATGTGACACATGCATATGAAATTAACCGCGCTTTTTCTTTTTAGGAGAAAATATTCTTACTATGTATCCATATTAATTTATTTGAGGAAATTTTTAGTGATTAAATAACTGATTAAGGTCCTTTTATAATGTTTTTTATTATTTTAAAAAATTATAAAATAATATTTTAATATTTTCCACATATGTCATTTTGATAATATTATCTGTTTTTAACATTTTCTGTTTGAAAATTTTCATTCATTGTTAGGAGTATTCATCTTCATAAATCATACTTTGTATGTTTTAAATGGTTTTCAAGATGATTTTAATAATAATTTCTTTGAAAGTAAAATGTTATATTACTTCTTGTTTTTCAATATGATTTATCCAATAATATTAAAAATCTATATTCTCATCTATGTATATATCCTTTAATGTTCCTTATATTTCCATTTTGATATATTCTTATGTCATCCACCTTATTTATTTATATGGGTTATAAACTATTCTATATAAGTTTTAATGAGAAACATAACTTTTTCATTGGTTAATTAGGTGATATTGAATTGTTAATGTTTTTATGTTCTCAAGGAACATGTGTGTATGGATTTCATTATGTGATAAATGGGATTAAAATTATGCATCAATCAAAAGGATTCAATCGAATGTCATATAATATAAAATAAAATTAAATAGATTGAGTAGTTAACCTAATATATTATGAGACTCTTTCAGAAGTTGTTAGTGAATGGTAGTGAACCCAATCTATAATGGGACTCTACCAAACATGTTTATGGGAATGAGGAGTGAACCCAATGCACTATGGGCATTTGTCCACTATATTATGATGACCCTTGAAATTATCCTTGAATAAGGAAATGATTCATTATTCTTATTCATATGAATCAAGATTATGTGTTATGATTATTATATTCTCTTATGGAACATGAATTATTATCAATGATATTATACTCTAATTACACTTTTCTTTTATTATAGAAAATCCTTATTCTATGAATCTTGATTTATAGTCTATAACTTGTTGGGTACGTTTTTATAATTTATGATCATGTTCTTGTACCCTTTTTATTAAATTATACTCACTTGTGGTCATTGATTAATATACCTAATGTTAACCATTACTGAGCATATGAGCTCTCCCTTTCTTATGTTTCTATTTCTCTAGGATATTAATGATTGTATATGGATGATATGTTGATCATGAGATTATCATAAAACCCATATAAAGCATATAAAAATTATATAGCGGGGCGATAGTTTCTCGGGTTGGGAAGATCCCATTCTATAGAGACTACGATGTACTAAAAGGCTAGGGTTACTCATATATAGGGATACCGCGTTTTCTTGGCTCTATCCTTATGGCCAGAGGTGAAGACACTAAAGAGAATCATTGATTTTTTTCAGATGGTTGGGGTGGGAACTAATGAATCTAACATATCATTTTTTTGTCTAGGGTGACCAAGTCAAACAGAGACATTGAGGTTAGGATAGATTGATGGGATGTGATTATGTTGAACGTGGTTAACAAGGTTTGCTGAATACGACGGTTGAGGCCGAAGTGAAAATGGCTCGATGGATTGAGGTAGTGGTGGACTAGGTGAACAAAACTCATTAACCCTTGGTAGTTGTAATAGGATTTGTTGATCTATGTAGGATTGTAGTGTTTGAGACTAAGGTGAACATAGTGAGATAGATTGTGATGGTGGTGATCGATATAAATGGATCTTTCCAATCTGCAGTGACTCAGGCGACAGTGGTGAATCCATAATCTATAAGTTTGGAAGTTGAAGTAGGCATACATCATTAAACTAGTATTTCAGATTTAGTGGTGTAGGTATGAACAAAAACTAAGTTGAAATAATCTATTATGTTGATGAATTTGGAAGACTCTAGAAGGAAGATTGGATGCTCACGTACATGTCATATTGAAAATGAAAGGGACTCAAATATAAGAAATATTTCATTTCAAAAAAAAATATTTCTTGATAGAATCATGAACATGGTGAAAACTACCTTGTGTTTGATAATAGGGAGGAAATTTTTTAAATATTTAAATTTCTTTAACACTTCATAATTGATAGGATTTTTCTATATATTGGTGGAAATCTTCATAAAAACGATTATTTAGTTCAAAAGTTGACCAATGTATGGGGTTTTTTGATTGGATATGTATTCCCTGGGGATGGGGATTCATTCACATCAATTTCTTATCATAATATCTGAAATAAAGATCTTGCTGGATTATATTAATTGATTTAAATCCATGTATGGTCTAATTTCATGAATCGGATTTTGGGTTCAATCAATTTTTGATAAAAATAGTGGGGCTCAAGTATGGATAAAAGTTATTGGTCTCAATTGGATATTTTGGAATAATATGATTTTATTTCATATATAATCTTCAGTGGGAATTCCTAGAAAAATTTATAGGAACATTGAAGTTTATAAATTTTCTCGTAATGATATTGTCCTATTGGAGGTAGACATAAGATCTTACTTGATTTATAATGTATTTCTATTAGAACTATGTGAAGATATATCATTAAAAGTGGAATATAAATTATATCCTGATTTCTATATATATTTTTAAATTATTTGTAGTCTCAAGTATAACTATCAAAAGAATGTGGTTTATCTATTTTTCCATTAAAAAAGAATCATGTAGATTCTTTTAGGAAGTAATTGTGAAGACAGAATGACTGGAGATTACATTTTTATTAGAATAGAGGGAACTATTTCACCAAAATAATTGAACATAAAGAGGTAGTTAGTGGTGGAGGACAATGAAATATCCTTTAAAAACTAACTTACATTATTTGAGACGGATACAGTAAAAAAATAAAGGATGGTTCACTCATCTAGATCCCCTTTGATGGCCGACGAGTCTATGAAAAAGATACCTTCCCTCCATATGTGACTGAACATAATACCATGATCGAAAAACATTTTCCACTTCCTGGTAAGTTATTCTAAATCCCATCATCTGATAGATTAACCCTGAAGAAGATAATCCATCATATTATAATTGGATTAAGCATCTCTAATATTTATGTTGAAAAGATGTCACATCAAAAAACCACTTACCATAAACATTTCATCAACTCCCATAGAGTTTCCTAGGCCATAGAATGTGATGAATCCAAATTTAACTAAGACTATACAATACAGCATAAGGACAAATCCTATCATATCCCCATATAAATTGGACCCATCAACATTATGCTTCAAGACCATCATTGGAGGCTTCCATCTGAACCACGTACCCATTATATTTCTTACACTCCCATCCCCTTGCATCACCACCCTAGGAATAATACTTCTTAGAGATCTTGATTATTCACCACTAGAAATAAGATCCCCTAGTTCAACTATCAATGATATCACATGCACCAACATGAAATAGTGAGAGTCTAAATTACCTTCCCTTACTTCGTTTCTCACCTCATAGATAATCTAGCATGTCGCAACAATGATAATGATATGTGAAATAACTTCGGTACCATTATGATCAATGCCATAGAACCATGACTCTATGAACTCATGTATTTAATCATTTATTCCATAGAATCCCATAATTTTTCTGATAAAACTCCAAATACCACACACTCAATCCCCTTTTAAAAATAGTTTCCATGTTGTCTCATGACTCGATGAAGCAAACACTAGCAGTAGGAATCAAGAACGATCCCCTTCTTTTTCACATTATCAACAGTAGGTAAGGTGTGGTTTTTCATATAACATCCCAAAATTTTCATTTTTTATGGATTATATTTACACCACAGGATTCGATCCCACCAACAATTATTCTACTGAAATGTATTGATTCATGGTAATCCCTACTAGTTAAGTGCCCATATAATTATACAATAAAATAACATCTATCTAGATCATCTACTAGAATTATATTCTCAAATATATACCTTTTGTGATGATCCAGGGTTGATTTGTTAAAGGAAGGGAACAAACATTCTTCTATAAATGAATCGAGGAGGCTGAAAATATAAAATATTGAAGTTTCTATTAGTGGAATACATCCCCATATTGAAAGGGTAAATGAGCAAGTTACTATTGTTTCTTCACGAATAGCGAAGGGGGATTATCAATAGTTTTCATAGGTGAATCAGGAGGATTAGGATAATTTCCAAAATTTATAGACTCATGGGAAATTCCATGTGTAAGATGGAAAACATTAATCTTGGAGATCATTGTTTATAGGACATCAATATTACAATTGAGGGACATTCAAATCAAGGTGGCAGTGAAAATCATTCAAAGCTTCTAGAGGAAATCAATAAACTAATAGAAACACAAGGCATCCATGGAAAATGGGATGATATATATGATTATACCCCCCCCCCAATCATTTTATCATTCATTAATTTTCTAATGGACTTTTTTGTGGATGATGAAGGTTTAAAAGTCATCCTACCTTGGAAATCAAGATGTAGGAAAGACCACTATTACATGAAGCCGACCATGGTAACTTGAAATCATGGACCCATAGACTCTAAATTATATTGGTATGATTATTATGATTCTTCCTATAAATTTTATTATGTTCTATGATGTTCATTTAGAACTAAGATATATCATCTTATATGACCAAAACCATCTTATATTTTTTTTTGTGTTCTTTTTAATAAAAAGGTCTTTACCTTTTCTTTTAAATATTATATGGATGATATTTCAAATAAGGGTACTATGTGAGAATACTTTTTTGTATATATTGATGTTTTCATAGATAATTTTTCATGAACCATGATGGGATGTCATCTGAACTAGTGCCCGACCCGGTCCATGGTATGGACCGAATGGCATTCCCGATCCCCATGGGATGGCAACAAGTACCCAAGTATCAACAATATAACTTGGGAACAATTTCAAATGATTACATAAACATAATCAACCATCAATAATAAATAAAACAAAGCTTAATAATCGAAACCAAACAAGGAATAACAAATTTTTAGATTCATGTTTACAATATTGAATAAAAACCCAAGAGGTATACAACCAAAAGAAAACAAGTCACTATCCCAAAACACTATATGATAAAATGATCATCTTCCTCAAGCCACCACCATAATTCCTACAAGGTAAGACCACTACTATCTCAAACCACCATCTCCAAACACCTTTCCTTTACCTGTGTCAGACACAACCTTGTCTGCATACACCCAAAAGTGCATGTAGGATGTGATCCAAAGCCCCGTAGGATACCACCCAACAAAAGAGATTCAATTATATAAACCTTATAAACAAAATAAACATGATTGTTTTAGAAAGTAATACATAGAAACATTTTTAATGAAAATATTTTAAAGGAAGACGTACTTACATTTGAAATAACCAACTAGGTTCACCTTATGCTGATGGCAAGAGAAATATCACCAAAATAGAACTATTTCATGGGAAAACCATATAATCACTAGCTAGAAATGGTACACTACGAACATCATATCTTGGTGAAATGTGGTATATCAACCACAACTAACAGTGTTCTCATGTATGAGACACTTGAAGAGGACACCCCATAGATCTAGTGGTCTCTAATCAATAATATAATTTAGTTAGTATTGTATCCTCAATCCTTATAGATAAATCAGGGATGGACCACTTCCATGTTAACTAGCGTACTAGTCCTAGTCCACCATCCTAGTTACCCAGGTTTCCCTTCATGCTCAATTTTAATTTTACATGTCATAATGAATATCAATTTCACATAATCATAAACCGGACAATATAAACATTCTTGATAAATCACTACCTTTAATACTAAAAACAATTTTAATTACAAACATACACCAAAAAAATTTTAAAACATCCTTCAAAACACTTTGGAATATTATTAAAAAGATTTCACAATTTATAAAACTATATAAATTTATAACAAGGGTTTACACTTGAAATACATACATATTCCTTTGGAAAATCCATTTTCGATCCATACGCATTCCAAAAACATTTAAAAACCCCTTTTACACAACACATATAAATCATAGAGAACATATAAACACTCATGAAAGCATATCAAATTTTTTAATTAATGTTTCAGCATGGAACCACCTACCTTGAGTGAAGAAAATTCAATAAAATGGTGTAAAAATTCAATCACACATCAATCACATGTTGGGTAAGAAAGATCGACCCTTAAATTTCATGATTAAATCATAAAAAATATGATCTAAACATAAAAATGACACAACCCACTGAAGAATTGAAACACACAAGAAAGAAGATGAAAACCATATAAATGTGAGAGAAACCAAGAGATAAGGGACTTACTTCAGGTTTTCTTGAAGAATCCATTCCAAATATCCTACCAAAATGGAGCCCAAGGGTGGAAGGGGGAAGGAAGAGGTGCACCTAGGCTAGGAATTTCTGAGTGGGGGAGATGATAAGTGATTTAGGGTTGAAAATCCGTTAGAGAGAAACTGAAAAATATAATTTTTAATGACCTAGATAGTCCACATGGTTAGTCCACACAGTTTTTAAAACAATGCACAATTGTGCTCCTCTTATTGTATAAGAAGGACCTACAAAACAGTTATCCTATATAGTCTAACTTTTTTTTCACAAGTCATGCATTATCTAACGCCTCAAACCAGCCACCTACCACATGGTTACCTTGGAAGGGGAGAACATTTTAATCTTACTGTGCACCAACAGTGCACCACATACTATCCAGCCATATTTCCCACTTTTCTAAAAAAACTCAAGGGGAATATGAAGGGAAAAAGATAGACTAAAAATAAATAGAAAATACCTCAAACAAAATCACGGTTGTGACATAATCTGATTATGTTTCTAACCCCTAATGAAACTAAATCTTTGTGGTTCTTGTGAGTGTACTTAATTTTCCTTTAGTTTATTTATATTGGCCAAATATTTTTTATGTTAGGATGATTTTCATTTTGGTTCAGTGTGCACTTAATGATAAATATTGACTTTTGATAACATTGTGTCGAAAATATATTAATTTTAAAAATTTCTTAAAAATTATTCTTTTTAATGATTAATTGAAACAATTTATTTAATTATATTTTTAAAAATATTGAATAAAAACACATTAGGTGTTATTCTAATGATTCTTAAATGATATTTTTTTAATGACTTTTGAGTTTTTTTGAGTCTTGAAATTGAAATTTCTATGTTTATTTTAATTTTTTAATATTCTTTGATGAAAAATTGTATATATTTTTGAATTATTTTTGTTAATGAATATAATTTTTTTAAATAAATTTTATTCAATTAAAATCAATTTTTGAAGATTCAATTTTAGTTGGTGTGTGTAGTAGATAATCTCTCTAAAATTCATCCATGTAAAGAAAATTTATGATGCCAAGGTTATAAGATATATTATGATGATGACCCATAAGATAATTTTTTGTTTATTTTCATAAGTGAAAATTTATTTGAATGTTACATAAAAGAGTTTTGATAATATCTACCCCATAATATTATTAAGGTAATTATCATAAAAGAATTTTATTCTAAATAATATAATTGATTCTATATGGCCTCCATAGAAGAAAAAATCAGACCTTATAGGATAATTAATCTTATATAGTGTGTGTTAATATGGTGAAACTAAAGGCTGAAGGAACCCAGATAACCCCTTTATACATTTATAAGTCTGAACTCCATTGAAGAAGTCACAAAGGATGATTGTGGATAGAAACCATTCAGGATTGATGCATTTCATAGAGGAATAATCATGGTCCATATCATAGAACATTGGCTTTCCAAGAAGGTAGGTTGATGTTGACTAAACTAGATGATGGAGAACAAACCGGTGGAACCATGGAACTGTGATTAATGATTTGAAACGAAGCTATTAAAATAAGACCATTCCTTTTCATGTGGAAATGGATATAAGGCACACAAAATCTACCGAAGAATAAATATGAAGGCTGATCCAGGATCAATCAACCTGAAAGTTGTAGTTTGATATTTATAAATCAAGGAAGCCTATTTTGATCATGTTAAATATGATGAACCACTATTTTTATCAATTAATAAGATGTGAGAAGTTGAATATGAGGTTGAATATGAGAAATTTTGTGCTTGAATGATAAGGGAGATAATTGATGATTTAGGATCCTAAATCAATCAGGAAAACAATTCATATTTTGAAAATTAACGAATATAATATATGTTCAAGACACCGAGTAATGTTCTTAGAACTAAGCCGATTCAAATCTGAGGAACCTGTGTCAAAGTAAACTAATTATAATGTTTTTGATGCTGATGGGGGATTTTTTTACAAGATTATAAAGGTATTTATTGTTGAGTGCACACCATTTTTCTAGTGGAGTTTCATCGTAAATATCAAAGTTGAGGATAGGTCTAAAATTCCTTACAGAATAGGGTACCCATTAAGAAATGTTTCTAAGATACATTGATGATTTTTATCACTATGATTTTAATATTCTGTTGAAAAAAATTATAGGTCAAATCAAGATGATGGAAGTTGTAAACGAGGACCAAATATTGGGTTTGATTAGTCACTAATTTCATTTCTAGGTTATAATTTTGACAAAAAAATAGTTTCCTAATCTAGGTAAACATGTAGGTAAGACCTTGAATTTCCCCAAGAATTTGGTTTCTACAATGAAAAAATTATAACTCAATGTATTTGATTGGGATTTATATATTTTCGTTTATTGATTTTTAGAATTTAAGATGGATGTGGGATTATAAATTGAAATTGATATTAGATTTGGAGGTAAAATTGATGAATTTGGGATATAATTGGTGTCATATGGAATAATTAATTGTCTACGAAGGTATAATAGTGTTATGAAGGGATTTTTTAATGTGCTCGAGCAGTGGAAGAATTCCTAATATAAAACATATTCTTAGTGATGGAAAACATGTTTAGAAGTAAAATTATTTTAATGTCATCAATTGAATTTAAAATTGTTGTTATTATTGGAAAAAAGCAAAAAAATTATATTTCTATTTATTCTATTGAAATTTGGATTTAGATAAAATATACTAGATAATTTCATACCATAACTATAACCGGATATGTAGGTAGTATATGAGCTAATTCCAAACAAGGCGATCAAGGGAATACCCATCATCATCTTCTTCATCCTTCATTTTTGTTTTTCTTTCCATATAAATTTTTATTCTCATATATAATAATTTAATTTATTTAAAAATTATTCTCAGGTGACTTTTTTTCATCTTTTTTCTTCTTCACACCACTTCTTTATAAAATTGTTCTGTTCTTCTAGGAATTTATTTTCCTACATCAAAATATTTTTCAAATATTTTTATGTTTAGAATTTATTTAAAATTTTATGGTTGGATAAATATTTAATGTGTAGATCTATAAGAATAATCCATATTCATGTTAATCTCTCAGTGATGTACATTAACCCAATAAATTTTTTGGATGATCATGAGATTAACTTTCTACTAAAGGAGGAATATATTTTAAACCAACAAATTGAAATTAACATTTTTTGCATCTTATCTCATTTTATTATCATCCAATATCATTAATCTATTTTCACTTTATCTATTTCAATTCATCATATTCTTCTCATAAGTGTTCTTAAAAATTATTTTCATCACTATTGATTGGTTTTGCTTGTTCTTATTTTATTCATAGTTTTTTTCATAGAATTCTCTCTAAAAAATTTCCCTAAGGATTTGATACTAAGATTTTAATGATCAAGTAGTTATTATGTTTATATTTTGGATATTCAATTATATATCCACTAGTATTAATAATATACGTAATGAATAATCATATAATATGATGGTATGTTTTGGTATGTTATACTTTGGTTGCCTCACCAAACTTGTAATTTCTAATATCTTATTCTATAAAGTTAATTATTGCATAATACATTGATAAAAAATCAACCCCCAAAATTATATCAAAGTATACCATTGGTATAACAATTAGGTTTGTATCTAGATTAATTATATGAATTTTAATAGGATAAAGTAATATAAATTTTTTATTTTCATATTTACATTGGATGTTTTAACTAAAAAAATATTTTCAATGCATCGGGGGATGTTTCAATGTTCTTAAAAAACATATTGGATAAAAATAGTTTATATAATGAAAATAAAAAAAATGTGAATTTATGATCATTGAATGTGAAAATAAAATAATGTATTATTTGACATTGATTTTATGATCATTGAACATATTATGACAATTTTTGTGAATTTCACTTCTACCATAGTAATTTAATATGCTCAAACATTCTTTTTAGGTATCTTCTGAGAAAGATTCCCTTGATTCTTAAAGACATAATTAAAATAGTTTCATTAACCCTTAAAATTTAATCATTAGATATAGGTTACATCTCTTTATAATTTTCACTTAGGATCAGGATGATTTTTTCCACACTTTATTCATAATCTCAATATCTTAAACTAGTTTCTGAGGTGTTTTGTTCTATAAATTATTCTATGTTGTAAATTTTATCATTCCATTATTATTATTTATAATTTCTTTTTCTATATAGAGTTTAAAATTTATCATCTTATAATATTTAACTTTAAAAATATGCAACAATTATAACTTCTCTATAGTCTTTATGTCACTTGTCACTATCTTCTCAAAAGATGAAATGTTTTGAGAGACTATTTTTGTTCATAAACATGGATTTTTTCCTTTAAAAAGTGGTTGATCATAAGTCTTGGTTTATATATATACTATAAATAATTGAAATATTCTCTTATAAACATATCCTCATACTAAAAAACAATATCATGTTCCTTTTATTGTAAATATGGAAATTTATTCGTGATGTGAGATCAATTGTCTTATATAAAATATTTCCCAATGAATAATTCCATAACATAATTTAATTCCATGTTTTCCATGTCTTCACCCTTCTTCGAATTTTAACTCAATGAAAACCATTTTTCTGTATCTCTATTTAGATGATATATAGTTATAATAACCTTATCTAATTAACTATATCCCAAATAAATATATATCTTCCCTATTGATTTAATCCCTTTCTCTATCACCAATGGATTAGTGGTTTTTGTGAAATTTGGTTGTTAATTCCTCATGAAATGATCCAATGTTGTAACACCTTTCTGGAGAGAAAATTTTTGATCTATATGAGAAGGGTTATTTTTTATAACTTGTGTAAAATTACAAGAATATAGGGAAATAAAAGGTTAAACATTACTACCAATGTAAATAAGGTGTACCTTTCATTTCGTGAGATAACCTAATTAAAAATCCATAGATAAGCATACTTGTTCGAGATTTGTATCAGGATGGGTGAAATTTTGGGATGTTTCCTATGGTGTATATGGATGTAGAGAAATCATACTAAAACAACATGTGTCTTACTATGGGGGGTTTATTTTTAAATTATGTGAAACTAGCGGATAATATCATATGTTGTGATGGGTAGGAAACTATGGTATTATATGAGATTAATGGGTTCAAATGACTAATTTCATACCCCTTAGAGATCAGGTGATTATAAATAGTATCATAGGTAATACCCAATATACACTGTATAGGCACTACTGAGTTTTGAAGTATAGAGTCCACAATGAGGATGTTCTTCCTTAAAATTTTTGGGGATGTAATACCCTTGAAATAGTGAGACAATAATACTAAATTTTACTTCACGTTTCAATAAGGTTCACCTTTCTTTTCGAGATCCAACCTTATTAGAGCTACACAGTTAAGTGTTCCTAGCATAGAGTAGTCTATGGATGGTTGACCTCCTAAGATGTTTTTCAATATGTGTATGGGTGAGAAAAAAGAAAAATAGATGAACATGTTTTGCTATATGGGGAAATTCATTAGTTCGATAAGTGATTATAGAAACTCTACATTTTTTTACATGAGTATTATATCATTTTAAAGATAAACAATATAATAGTGTTACAAAACAAGTATCCAAAGGTTTATCATTTGGGGAAAATTATAAAAAAACATAATATGTTCATAATAAAACAGAAAAATTATTTAATTCCTTATTATCATGATTCTTAGTGTCCCTCATTGACATCTTAGTATATGTAGTCACCTGAGGATATATATCGAAGAAATGGATGACCTAAAATCCTAGTAAGAGGATATATAAGAACAAGAATCAATATAACATGGGTGAGAATAATCAACATCATCATAACATAAGTATGGGATTTTCATAATAATCATAATATGAAGCACTAGATAAAAGAATGGAATGTAGAAATGTATAAAAAATTAATAATCATGTCTTAGTGGTCAAATACCACACAGAGTTGTGAACCAAGATTGCATCATGTTCATGAATAACATATGTTCATCATCATAAAATCATAATTTTGCACAAATCGAGAATCAAGTTCACATATATTTCACATTATCTCATGATATTTATCACATTACCCAATGCATTGGAGCACTATATAATTCATGGTGCACCCGTCACATCATAACATTTACATAATCATCCATGCCACATGGAATGTATATCAATATTAGACATAGAATAACCCATGGAATGGAATGGGTATCATTTCATACAACATAAATTCATTAAAATGTTTGGGGTTTCTAAATAAGAAAGGTAGAAACATATTTTGTATATGATTCATCAATGTTGAGGAAATAAGAGGAGTCAAAATGTGTTTTGGAAAGAAGAGTTATTTTGGAAAATCATTTTTTATTTAATATTATCTATATAGGTTAGTACTAGAACATAAAAAAAGTTATAAAATATATTTCACAATCTATTTCAACTATTATAATGGTTTTATGACCATCCTTTAAGGCTTTATTGTAAAATGAATACTTTTCATCCACGAAGGTGATAAATCAACACCCAACAGACGATGTTTTCCTTTTGTTATAATAATAAGGAGAGGAGAAGAGGTTTTATGATAGATTATTCCATTAACATAACAAAAATACATTATATATAATATAATGTAGTTATCATTCCATTTGGATAAATGGAGGTGTGGAGAGAAAAATAAAATATAAGAAATTGAAATGAAATTAAAACAAAATGTATGGGGATTTTACTTCTTAAATTATTCTCCTTGACAACCACCTAGTGATATTGGGTTTTGACTTTTGTTGAGACCAAGGGCTCTTACACATGGTTCAAAGTCTTGGGAAGGGTATTTGGAAGAATTTAGAAAAGCTTCAAATCTTTGGAGGTGTGAGGAGAATAGGTTGTATTTATAGGGGGAGGGGTATTTTTTATAGTTATTATTTCATTATTTTGGATCAAGAATATAAATAGATTGAACCTTATCACTAAATATAATAAATAATGAAGGATAGTTTTAGATAATGGTCTTACATCATCCATACATCATCTATGACCCAGTAATTCATGTATTTTGTTAAATATCATAAATTACAATATTTCATTGTTCACTGAAAATTCAATTATTTTAGAAAATTCCAAAAAAAATAAACCTAACCAATATTGGACATATAAAATTCATAATGAGCACTATTTTATGAAAATAATTTTCAAAAAATGGGAATTTTAATTTTTAATTAAAATCATCATTTATTTGAAAAATATCGATTTATAATTTATAACTGATTTTATGACACATTGAAAAATTAATTAATGTCACATAAAATTATCTTATAATCATATTAAAAAAATATTAATTAATGAATACATTTTATGAAAAAAAATATTTTTTAAATAATTATATTAAATATAAAACTATAATTAAACATTTATGTTTTATAAAAAATACCAACACTAAATTTATCATTTTTTAAACATTTGTTTACATATAATATGATATAATTATATCATACTTTCATTTATATGATGGATAAATTTTATTTATACTTTCATAGGTGATTTTACAATTCTATTGCCCAGATTACTATTCCTAATGGTCACATTACTATTTCAAAGGTCAAGTTACTATTCCATTGATATATGTTACTTAATTTCATTGAATACCACTTATATCATTCTTAATTCATGAAAATAATCTTTTTATTATGATAAATATGCTATGTACCATATAAAATAATTATAAGGGGAATAATTTCCATTGATAAAAGTTTGTTTTGTTACATCCTTCCCCTCTTTTCAAATTTCACCCTCAAAATTTCATTTTACATACTAATATGAGAATAGGTGAG
Source organism: Viscum album (assembly GCA_963277665.1). Classification (NCBI taxonomy): domain Eukaryota; kingdom Viridiplantae; phylum Streptophyta; class Magnoliopsida; order Santalales; family Viscaceae; genus Viscum; species Viscum album. The sequence continues at coordinate 1,054,844,224 of OY728119.1, read as the reverse complement.
GGTAATTATTCTTAATTGATTCATTTGGTTCTCATGTTGCCTATTCAGAGTTATGGTTCCACCATATTACTTTTACCAGTTTAGTAGTCTTGTTGCATATAACTATATCTTTGTGGTCCATGATCTTCACCAGATGCTCCTTGTAAGAGGGATCATTTTCCAACTATTCCACCTCTAGATTAAGTACACATGAGAAATCTGGAATGTACTTATTAAAGAGGAATACATGTAATACATTGTGTGATTGAGAAATAGTAGTGGAAGTTCTATTCAATAGGCCGCAACACCGACATGATCAAGAATCTCAAAGGGGATGATATACCTGGGTCTCAGCTTTCCATTCAATATAAATATCATTATCATATTCAATAGATATATGTGATGAAATTCCATGTATCCAACCTTGAAAAATTGTTCTCATTGATGATTGTATGCATATATATTATGTCAACTTTAGGCTGTCGTGATGTGCTTATGAATGGTGTTCACCTTTCCACCATTTATTTGACCATTTTAGGTCCTAGTAGCTTACATTCACCAACTTCATCCCAGCATGGCAGTGTTTAGAATGTTTTCCCATAATGGGCTTCATATGGATCTATTTGGATGGTTGAGTGGAAACTATTGTTGTAAGTGAACTCATCCAGAGGTAGTTGTTGGTCCCATCTTCCTCTGAAGTCCATAGAACATGCTCTCAACGTGTCTTCTAGTGTCTGAATAGCCTGCTGAGATTGTCCATCGGTTTTAGTATGATAAGACATATTGTTGTTCACCTTAGTGTTTAGAGCATGTTGGATACTTTTCCAGAACTCGAAGGTTAATCTCGGATCATGACCAGATATAATCAATAGTTGTAGTCCATGAAACCTTACCACATATCTAATTTATATACATGCTAGTCGATCTAGTGAGAAGTCATATCAAATTATGAAAAAGTGATATGACTTTGTAAGAATATCCAAAACAACCCATAGAGAATTTTTTCCTCTAAATGTATTTGGAATCCCAGGGAAAATTCCATGGTGATATTTTCCCATTTCCATGTGGGTATAGGAAATGGTTTCATCATCCCCTTATAATTTTTTCTTTTATCCTTCACTTTCTGATATACCCGGAACTTTGATGTATAATTAGTGATCTACTTCATTATATTTTACCATAAATAGTTCTTTTGGATGTCTCAATACATCTTTGTGTTCCCTGTATTAATATAGAAGGTTGAGCTATGTGCGTCACTCAAAATGCCTTTCTTTATCTATGGATTATATGGTACGCATAGTCATGATGAAAATATTACGAATCCTTCCTCATATATTTTGAACTCTGAGGATTTCTCTTTTTATGAAATATTTTTCATTATTATAAATTTCTACATCATTCCTTTTATAATCCTTTATTTTCTATATGAGGGATGGTTGAGAAATCATTTGAGATGTCATTGGTGGTTATTCCTTCATTAATGATTCCTATGCCCATCCTTTTCAAATATAAGATGATTCAATCCTTCTCAATTCTCATAATTGATAATGTTGAAGGATCCTTTCTACTTAGAGAATTATCCACTTTATTATCTTTCCCAAGATGGTAGTATGTTGAGTAGTATTAATTCTTAACGAGCTCTAACCATCTTCTCTGGTGCATATTTACCTACTTTTGTGTGAATATATATTTGTGACTCTTGTGAGTAATATATATTTAATAATTCCCCCCATACAGATAATTCTACTAGATCTTCAATGCAAAGATCACATCTTCCAACATCAAATCATGTGTGGGATTGTTTTGCTAATGAATTTTCAACTACCTTGAAATATAGGCTATCACTATACCATTTTTATTAGTACACACCCTAATATAGTCATTAAATCATCACTGTATACAACAAAGAGTTACCCACTTGTGTGAAGTGTGAGTACTGGCACGGTGATAAGCCTCTTCTTTAACTCCATGAAGGAGTCTTTACATTCATTGATCCAGAAAAACCCTTCTCCTTTCGAGTTAGATTGGTTAGTGGGTTTGAAAATCATGATATGTTCTTAAAAAATTAAAGATAATACCAAGCTAGACCAAAGAATCTATATATCTCCAGTACAAATGTTGTCCAAGTCCACTCTTAGGTTTCATTTTTCTTAGAAGGGTCTATATAAATTCCATTTTTGGGGATAACATACCCCATGAAGGATACTTCCACCATCCAGTACAATATTAAAATGATCCTCTTATTCCCCATTTCTCTTGAAGTATATTAGAATATCATCTATAATGAATACCATAAATTTTTCAAGGTAATCTCTAAATAATATATTCATTATGTCCATGAATATTTCTAGAGCATTAGTGAGTCCGAAAAGCATCACTATGAATTCATGGTGTCCATAACTCATTCAAAAGTTAGTCTTTGGAATATCTCCCTTCATCGCCTTTAATTTGTAAAAACCCGATTGAAGGTCCGCCTTAGATAAATACTTGGCCCAAACATTTGATCAAACAATTCATCTATCCATGGAATGAGACCCTTTTTGCTTATTTTGAGTTTATTGAGCTCACCATAATCAATGCAGAGTCTCATTGATCCATCCATATTCCTAAACAAGAGGACTAGAGAAACCCATAGTGAATCACTCTGGTATATAAAACCATTTTCTAAATTCTCTTATAACTATTTCTTTAGTTATTACAACTGAATGGTGTCCATTTTATAAGGAGTATTAGATATCAGCAGAGAATTGGGAATAAGATCATTCTAGAACTCTACCTATCGTTTAGTAGGAAGACCATGAAATTATTCAGGGAACAGATCAATGTAGTCCCTTACAATGGTTATGTCCTTGAGCATGATACTATATTTTTTATCAATCATTTTATCAAGATATTCTTACTCATAAGGAAATAATATCCACAATTGAGATGATAAATCTGAAGGATATTCATCCTCCTCCATACACTTGAATAGAATTGGAAGATGCCTCAGGATGTGAACAGCGATCTCCCATTCCTGAATGTTGATGTTGTATTTTTTTGAAGATATCCAATACATACCCAGTATAGCATCAAACTATACTAAAGGAAGTGAGACTAGATTTTCTTGGAGGACTGGCCCACAAAAATTAACCAAAGATGAGTTATATACTTTGGATGAAATAATTTCACCATTTTATGTTCTCATGGATAACTCAACCTCTATATTTTTTGATGGTTTTGGAATAGTTCTACTAATCTTGCAAGATATGAAAGATTATGTAGAACAAGAATAAAATAGTACATTTTCTATTATTAAATGAAAAGAAATCGTACATTTCACCACATTATTTTTTGTCTCAAACTCAGTAGTAGTATTGGAATAAGATTTCCCTTTCTCTTTTGGATTTGGTGGCTGCTGATACTGATTAACCTGAAAGATTCTAGGTTTAGTACACTATCTTGCATAGTGAACTTTATCCCTATAGTTGAATCATTGATCCATGGGTGGTTCTCTCATTTCGTCCATCATGTTGGTCTAGTACTTTATGTGTCTCAGAAATTCATGATCTTGGTGGCCTTCTCTCCCACACATGAAGCATTTCTTAATCCATTTGAGTCCATTATCATGATGCTTCTTCACAAATATTTTACTTGTGAGTTGTTGAAATATATTTCCACCTGAATCTACATGGCATGAAACATAAGCCTCTAAAATGGGATTTTAAAATTTTCTAATAACATTCAAAATGAACTTGTCAATGTCGGAAAATCGTTGCCCATTTTAAGATGAGGATCACATGTGAAGACTTTTAAGCATAAAAATAAAACCAATCAATACCTAGCTAAGATATGAATCTACGCATGAAATCATATTATCATTATCAATAACATCTTAAATAATCTAAATCCTAATTCCCCTATATTTTCCACATGGAATTCAAGAAATTGTGATATCATTGATTAACGAAATCCAGGTGTTATCATGGAGATCTGACGATGCCTTAGATGCTATGATGATCATAGTATCTCCTTGCTTATGATGACTGAGGTAGTGCGCTCGATCTAAGATCCTAGATATGGATACTCTCTCTCAAGAAATTTTGAGAGAGAAGAAGTGATACATAGCTTAGGAATAGTCCATAGAAAACTCCTCTCCTCTATTTATAGTGTGAAATAGAGCACATGAGCCTCAGCCCAGTTGGTGAGGACTCTTAAGTGCATCCATGCGACTTGGGAGAAAATCCAGACATAGGCACAATTTTTTGGGGGTACTGTAGCAGTACTGTAGTAGGAACTGTAGTAGGAACTGTGCAGTATTGTAGTAGGTACTCTAGCGGGAACTGTAGCAGACACTGTATGGCACTGTATCAGCCAGGAATTTGCCCCCGTTTGGGCCTTCGGGCCACTGATTTGGTCCATGTGTCCTTTAAGGCCTTCGGGCCACCCACGCCTTCCGGCCAGTAAGGCCTTTGGGCCACCTCAAGGCCTTTGGTTCACCTTTAGTGTAGATGCAAACCAGAAAATCTACAAGGAACAAGCTCTATAGGAGGATGAGCAATGAGCTTTCACCACAGCAGAAGCTACACGGATTACAAGAATGAGAGGGTATAGAACCTCCTATGGGGACAAGCCTGTTCATGTACAGGATAGCCTAGATGAACATCCATGCGAAGGTGGAGAGATGATTTCACGATGAAGATACTAGGGAGGAGCGGTTCCAAGTAGTTAGTCTAGGTTGTATGTAATGTTTGAATCCTAGAGGAAATGAATTCCTCTAAGGCCTACGGGCCATGTAATACTTATGCCTACGGTCCTTTTAAAGGTTCCACCTCACCCCTTGAAAGGTGGATTATCAAAAATAAATAAAAAATGAAGTCCTTCAGGCCATTGGATGGATAGTGTTAAATAGAATTATCCAGAAATGAAAGCCCGACCACTAAATAATTAACACACTACATAAATAATATTTTTAATACTTAAATGAGTCATAAATATTATTTATTATTATTATCATCAATTTTTTATATTATAATAAATATACTACGTGATAATACTCGATCCATTAGCTCAAATCGTACTCCTGAAAATAATAAATGAACCTTAAATATTTTACTATTTGTTCAAATAATACATTTCATGTATTTACTTAAAACATGTGAATACAATTAATAAATAAATAAAATACCCATTATTCATAACATGAATAATATGAATTTATTTATTACATTGGTGACCATATATCATTGGAAAAAACCTGGACCCTAGTGGTGGGGCCCAAAATGTCAGAAACTCCTATTAAACTGAATAGGGATGATTCTTAAATACGCTATTGTGTGTGACCTTCAAGGACCATATCTCGATAGTAGTGAATATTATTCACTGACTAAGAGTGGGATCCAGCAACCCATCATAGTCTCTAAATAGATAGGGATTTTCACAGCAGCGACAACCAACCTACGAACATGTATTGTGTTATATAATTTCTTTGTCTATAAATATCTCATATTACAGGATGAACACCCATGTCATCACCCTTTTCTTCCTTTATTGTTTGTTTATATAACTGGATTTATTTACCCTCAACTACCATAGATATTGTCTTATGAAGTTACTACCATCCTGATCAACATGGCCTGAGATATATTACTTCCATAACTCATAAGTGAAAAATTCTATCTTGACCATTCAACAAATGTCATGTCACCAATAATGAACCCAAAAAAACTACCTATCCATGATTTCAATATAATGGTTTTTATCATGCATCAAAGTACACAATCAAATGGCATACATTGGTAATGATCGCATTTCAGGATACCATTACACATGATCGTAGATAGGAACATCAAATGCACCCGAAACATGAGGCGTTCCTATTGGTAGGTCTGTCATCATGATCTCACTACTAGAGATCACCAAGTGTTATCTTCATGAGAATAATTCTCAATTCTTATGATCCCACAACACCTAATATTCTAACATTTACTGATTCTAATAAACAGGATGTACCTAGATCATATGACCTTTATTTAAGATAAATTTCATGGTATTTCATCGTTCTAATTATAGCTCAGGATCTGCTATAACCTTTCGACATGAAAATTAATTTTTGGACATTACCATTAAATAGTGGATGCATATATATCTACAATATAATGGTAGTCTATAATCATTTATATCTAACTATATACATGATATGGAAATCTAAAGCACCAAATAATTGGGTCTAGGGCACCCACTATATCAACACTCCCACATGAACTAGATCCAACATGCTAACCAAATTTATTATATTTAACATGATTAAGTTCATGTTTCTGTAGAGTCATGACTTTAGATGTTGGGCCTACCATAATTCTACCATGTGGCATATCTGTTATATAATACATCAACTCCTTGAGCAAAACATCTCATGAGATGGCATCCAAAAGTATATGCCTTTACTCCAATTCCATTAATTGAAATCTTTTCTAGTAAGAATATCATAATTTTCATTATGATAATACTTTTCTTAAGAGGTGAAATTCCATGAATTGGAGAAAATCATTTCATTTAACTTCATCTTAGCTGCTTTAGAAGCTACAACATACTCAGTATTTGTAGGTACGTATACCACCATATTTTATGAGCTTGTCTTTCTCATCACCTTAGCACAACTACAATATTATATCTCATTGATCGAAGTAAGACTAGTTTGTGTCCCCTGAAAACTAGTATCATTTCTTCTCAACTTACTAGGTACATATTATTTATACTTTCCAATGTACAATTAGATTGTACTGACTGCTTCTCTTGTGGTTCTCCTATATATAACTGATATTTTCCCACTATAAAGAATATCATGGAAATATCATTTCTTGTACATATCATGGAATACATGATTAATCTATCTATTAAGCGTATACATTTCAACTATCATGTTAATCTGCTACCATATCCCGAACATGTGAACCTGGAGAGATAATTCTATGTGACACTATAACAATTCATATCTTGAATTGTTCCAACTTGTGTTTTTCAGAACATCACTATATATACAATTGACTAGGTCTATGAAACCTTTCGATCTACCTCATTAAATATTGTTCCCTAGAATATAGGTTGTTTCTTTATGTCAATCACTATAGAATAACTTTAATTCATTATGGTCTTAACCAAATATAAGACCCATAACTATTTTCCAAATGTTACTGATCATATTATACTTGGAAATCAATGGTGCTCCAACTAACCATAGGTAGACACATGGAAAGCATTCATTCCAAATGGATGTTCTATGATCTTGTTGCTTGCTTTAATCCTAAAATGTATTTTAGTAACTTGGAACATTTATTAGCAGTCTATGACATGACTATCGCCTTCTGGTTGCATCATATAGACTCCTTCCATGTTTGATGGTCATGACATCCAATGCCTAATAATATGATCATAGAAATTATCTATAAAAAGTAAAATTCTAATGGATGTAGGCATATAGACTTGGTATTACCAATAGATCCTTATTGTTACCATGAATATACCATCCATGTATCACTTCTCTTGAATACTCACCGCAATATTCTAATAATAATAATAATCCCCTTTGTAATTTGATACATAGAATCCATTATTGAATTTTAAGTGATCTTGTCAATCATAACTAATTTCTATATACTGCTTACTTATAGGAATTAATTTTTTACAATGAATAATATATCACCGATTGCGGTGAATACCAAAACCGTCAGCATGGTTTCATTCATCCTACACAGTATGCATCTCTCTAACATACGTGTTCCACATGCACTTGTGGAAATAGTTCCCTATGCCAACTACATGTGCATCTATAGCACTGAATAAACCCAAGTCAATCTAGATCCCACTATCTCAAAATAGATGTGATCCCTTTTATAGAAATGTATTCTATAACTTGAATATAACTTTTCAATCATTGGGATTTACGTAATATCCTAAGGAACTGTTAGGATAATTACAATAGATTCACAATAGTTTTTTCCGGATGCAAAGTTTTTTATGTCCTAAAAAACTATTTTCATCCAAACACATGTCCTTATGACATAATGGATTTCCATCATAATATGAATCATATAATATCCATTTTTATTATAGCTGACTTATGGTTATGGGATATCTCTGTTACTTGTAAAGCATGCCATGAAATATAACAGAATTTACTAAAGGTTGTAACATTGGTACTCCTTACATCATAACCGTGATGTATAAAACGTGTTTTTAGGAATTACTCCATGATATATTTTGTTGATCATTGGTAACATGTAAGACATAATAAATGATCTTCCTTATAAACTAAAATGTTATGATGTAAATAAGGCAATGTGTGGTTAGGAATTAATCCACTCTACATTATCATGATCGATAATTGTATAGTCTAGATATTATTCAGCATGTCGGTTCAAATAAACTGATATCTTCTAACCATGAACTTACTTCACTTTATCATTCCATAATGACTTGGAGGAATGATATGAAGTATCATTACCCCAAGATTTCCTTTGAAACAATTTGTAATGCCCTGACCCCTGTTACCCAGAGTTGGTGCATTATTACGTATCATTGTCATGATCACAAAAAGACCAAGTCTCAAAAGACCAATTAGTTTAGTAGCCTTGGAATCACTATATACATTCATAAAGTTTACATTACATCATAAAGTGAAAAACTACAACAAAATCTTTTCACCATAGACCACACTCATATCCTCATACTATCCCTGCAGGTCATTCATAAAATACTTTTTCACATCCTGGGAAAAATAAAACATAGGAAGGGTTGAGCTCAGATGCTCAATAAGGATAACAATATAGAGGAAACTTTCATAAATAAGCATAAACATTTAAGGTAGTGTATAACTAAAACAAAAGCCTTTTAAAATTGAACTTCAGCATAATATGGAAAAGATAAAATGAAATAATGTCATTTACTTATTCACATGGATATTCTACTATCCGAATAATCACATCCAATATTAATAACCACTTTCATAATAATGGAATGCATAATGCCAGACTATCATAACCACATAGTCAAGGCCTTGTGCCAATACTACAAATAAGATTTTGTCAAGGCCTTGTTCCAAGACACTAGTTTGTCTCATGAGACATACCGATGCATCGAGGAGCTATAGCGGGCTCCACCCATCACTTATTAAGTCCAATGCATTCCTCATATGAAAAGGTTTAAACATAACAAAAACATTTGTATTAAAACTAGCATATGAAATGTCAATACCTTACCCATAAACCATGAATGGTATAAAAATAACACACCCATAGTCAAACATATCACAAAACCTTCAATACAATATGGAAGATTTTTATCATGATAAATCAACTTCAAAACTAGTTTTAAATACATTAAAATATTTCGACATAGATGAAAATGATTTGTAAAACTCTTTGAGAGAAATACCCCTTTTTAATGAAAACATTTAAAAGTCACACAATTTAGAAAGTAAGGCATTTAAAGAAATTTTTTAATCAAAGTGTCTTATACTACATTGAAACTTTTTAAAGGAATTAACATTTTAAAAACATTCATGTCCATATAAATAAATCCTTAAAAACCCTTTTGAAGACATAAACATTGATGAGAAAGATTTAGAAGAATAAATATTTAAAACATTTGAAATGATGATTTAGTAAAAAAGTCTCTTAAAATAATCCCTTTTAAAACTCTTTCATGAAACATGGACATGGATAATAAATATGTCCCAGTAGAAACTTACGTAAAAACAACCTCGGATAGTAAAGAGATTGTGAAATTAACCCTTACTTTGTCCTTTTACTTGGTCGAGGGTATGTTAACCTCCTGTATAATGGTTAAATAATTGTTATTAAATTATAAAATAATTATATACATTAATATGATATCATATATGATCTTTTAACATTGCTTTGTTAATAATATCTTTGTATTATCGATGTTTCAGGTGTTAACTGATTCGTTTTCCTTTATATGATTTGTTACGTAAGCCATGTTTGTTATGGATAGGTTGTATATTATTCATATCCAGAATGATATTAAGTCTTTAAACATTATTTTTAACCATAAAATGAAATTATTCTTGAATGGATACGATGGGGAATGAATCTCATCGCGTTCGTGGAGACGATAGTCTGTACGTACGCACGAGCTACAATATTATTCTTTTGATATTAAAATAATATATAATTGGATGGTATATCATATATAAATAATAATTATCATGTTATATTTATTATTTGCATAAATTACACATAATTATCCTACCCATCCAAATTATAATGTATTGAATAACAATTACACCACGACGTGGAGACGGTAGGTCGTACGTACGCACGTATGGTGACGTTTCATTAAAATGATGGATAGAATACTGAATATGGTTGTACCATATTTATAATAAAATCATAGTATATAGAAGATATGAGAGTTATTATTTTATAATGTAAATAACAAAGAAAGAAGAAGTGGAAGAAGAAAGGAACCTGAAAGAGGATGGTGAAATCATTACCTCTTCTTCAGGTTCTTCCTTTTGATTTGATCAAAATGGCTCCTTAGGTTGGATTTATGATCAAACTAAGGCCTCTAGGTTTAATTTAGGGACGTTTTTAGGATATTTGGGCAGGGTTTTCCGATCCAAATGGCTTTGAAGTTGTGAATTAGAGAGAAGGGGGAGTTCCCTTTTATAAGAGGGGTGTGGGGCACCTTAGAAAAATCTTAAAATATTATTTTATAACAAATTTATATACGGGTTTTAATAGCTAAAAATTGATTTATTTCTAGGATAAGGTTGGTATGGGTCTAAATACACTCAACCAATAGGTTTTATACAGGGTTGGGTCACTTTATTAACCTTATCTTTTATTTTTAACTCTTAGTTAATTAGTTTGACATTTACCATGTCTCTTTGTATTTTTATATTATATGGTTAATAAACTTACTATAAATTTCCAAAAGACCCCCAAGTGGTCCATTAATGATACACCTATCATGATATCAGTTCTTTGGTTGAATCATATATTTTTAGGAATAGAATATCAATTAATAATATAATATTTTTTAAAAAAACTCTTTTATGTCAATTTTGACACTATTGGGTATTTTGTTTTTGATAAATTCATAAAAGAATTATTACTTCAAAAAAAATTCATATAACCAATCCTAATATGTCATATTAACCTATAAAATTATTGGAATTCATAAAAAGTCTCATATTACATTTATTTGGGTATTTATAATATCAATTATCTTAATCTTTAATTAATAGAGTAATTATTGCATCATCATTGTGTCATAAATAAATTACATTATTTAATGTCTAAAAATTATAAATAAAGTACCATTATGTATGAAATCTTTTTATCTTTATAATTAATATTTATAATCGAATTTATCTTATGTATAACCCTATATTAAAAATGTTTTAGTTATTAAACATTGATTTTAACTCTTTTAACTCTTCTTTGAATTAAATAATAATAAATGTATTAATCTAATCCAAGTGGACATAAATGATAATATTTTATTCGTAAAGTTTTTTTTGGTCTAGATACACTTGTCCAATAGAATTAGGACATGTGTTAGGGTAATATTAATATCATTTTTACCCTTAATTACCCTATTTACTTTTAACTAAGGTAATTAAAAGTAAAAAGTTACTATTCAAAAAAAATATTTTCATCTCATTGAACCACATTTTAATTAATGATATCAACCTTGTCTTTTGGATTTTTGAAATTCCACTCACAGAAGCGGTAAAATTAAGTTTTATGAAAATTTGCAAAAGCTCCTAGGAGGTGGGTAAAAGACGGTAAAAAGTTCAATAAAATTTTGTATATCTAAAATTAATATAAAATGACTCCAATGAATTAAATTGAACTTATATAGGTATTATGTATCTATTTTGACATAAAATAAATTTAAATAAAATAAATAATTATTTAAATAAAAAGTCGGTTTTAACCAATAACTCATTGTTTTTCACTATTCATCAAAAATTGAATGTTTTTAGAAAAATACCAAAAATTAACCCTAAGCTGATTTTGATATTCCGAATCCAAAAATGATGTCTATTTTAACAAATTAAAAACATAGAAGTTGAACTAATTAATTTAAAATTAATTCCCGTTGTCAAAACCCAAAATGGGTTTTTTTAGAAATGACAACTATCAAAAGATTGACACTTGTTTATGTGCAATTTCAAATTGAAATTACTCCCAATGAACAATATTTAATTAAATGGTAAAATATAATCTAATTATACTTTTAAACCACTCAAATTTATAATTTAACACTATAAATATTTTTGATTAAAAAAGTTGTTTTTAGTTAAAATTTAGTATTTTTCACTATTCACCCAAATATGAAAGTTATCAGAAAAACATCAAAAATTCATCAAAACTAAATTTTTATGTCATGATTCTAAATCAGAATTTTATTTTGTAAAATTGAATATATAAAAGTTTCAAATATTGAATTTAAGAAGGGTGCACCATTAAAAGGTGGTAAAAGTGCTTTTTTTTTGAAAAATAGTTCTTTTATCTGATAAAAATGAATTAGTTATTACATTATGTCTAAGAAACTCATAATATGGATTCTAAAATTATAAGGATTATATAAAGTTCAAAATCCAGTTAACACTATTCATAACCGCTTTTGAACGACTAGTTTGGTAAGTCGTGATGCACTTGAACTTGGTGTTGTGTGTAGTGTAGGTTATTGAATTACTTTGAAGAAATAATGTACTATGAAATCTTGGGGTGTTACATTCTTCCCTCCATCAATAAGTTGTTTCCTCACAATTTTAAATTGTTCTTCTAAAATAAAATGTTGTAAATAGAAAATACCTTTGTGGGAAAACCCACATCGGAAATTGGGTTAAAAAAATTTAGTCTTAATAAGATGGAAAAAGGGGAATGAAAAAGTCACCACCAAATTATGATCTTTATTAGGAGAAAATTAGTGGAAATTAGAGACACATAATTGGAGGGAAAACGTAAATATTTATAGGGAGTGATTGAGGTCATCAATCACAAACAATTGTAGAATTTTGGGCCTTAAATCCACTAATCTATGATGGTTTAAAATATCATCGGTTCAAAAAACGTAAGGTATTAGGATGACACATGTTTAGTTTTAAGATACATTACATAAAGTTTAAGAATTAATTTATTCATAGAATAATAGAAGAAAAAAAAATATGTATTTGACAAGTACAGTTTCATCCTTTAACTAATTTCTACCAAAATATCATCTTTCACTCAAAACGATAATAGAACTTAAAAAAATATTGTATTTATCCTATTTTTAAAGGGTTCCAAAAAATGACTTTATAATTCATCTACCAAACCTTTAAAAAAATACATTATTAAATCCAGGAGATCACGTGGACCGGTGGTTGGTGATTAAACTTTGTCGCCCTTCAGTTGCGGGTTCAAGTCTCGCGGCCTTGCTGGACGCGACGGGTTGCCGCCCGACCCCCGGGTAGTCCGTTTATAGAAATCCAAAAATAATCTCAAACTAGAATTATCCAAAATACTTTTTTCCAAACTCACAGTCCAAAATTTATAATGAAGGTAACCACAATGAAGAACCTTTTTTCCACGTAATTACATGTGAACACCTTCATCATGTATTCTTTTAAAACACTAAAACATCCTGAATTACCATAAAACCTTATTGATTGCATTCATGATCCCTTATTCCTTATAGAATACTAGATATACTACTTCTATCCAAAAATGTTGTAAACTCCAACAATGATGGAATATACAAATCATTAATCAGTTTCAATGGAGTCAAGAATATCCAATATAATTTATCCAAATCAATCATGTATTATTCCAAAATCACTACCTCGGTATCAGAACCATATTATGGTTTATCTTTCTCTCAACCATATATTTTCCAAAAATTTAACCTGCTATTGAGTCACTTTTCGTGGTTCCACACAATCTCAAGTCCTTAATGAAATAGTACTGTAGTACAATCCTTATATACTCCATAATTTTTATAACCAGTACATCATTGATAAAACACTTAAATGACATAATTCTTTAATAACAAAATAAGAACTCTAATCCTTCCTCCTCATCTGTGGTAGTATCATAACTTTATTATTATCCAATAGCATCATTTGGGGAATACTCTGATGATTTGGACATTGGTTTGCGTAGTGTCCTAACTTCTTGCAGATGAAACATTGTACATTTGAAACCGTTTTCTTACCCTTGATATCATGTACTTGGTGTCCTTTTTCTCCACACTTATAACAAACTCTCATTACCTTCAAGCATTTAACATGGTGATTCATTACACAGTTATCACATATGGGGAAAGTCCTTCTTTTTCCCACTTCCCATTATCCATCATTCTCTCTTCCATAATTTTCTTCTCTTGCTTCCCTTCAAAGCCATAGGACTCAGATAATTATTTTCTTATTTTATTAACACATGATACTATTTATTCATATGTTGAGAATACATGGGAGACTATTTCCCTTCAAAATGTTGGGTTAATACCGTGAAATATATGATCCTTCTTACTCTTTGGATCATATGTATTACTGGAGTCCACATTCCCTCTACTGGGCACCATTTTTATACAATGTCATAAACTAGGTCAGCTTATGAATTGCAATGAATAATTCCAAACTTGTAAAATACCTAACGTAAATTGAACGGTTTATGGATATAATCCATAATCATAAAGATGTTTCTTTGAGGAAGTATATACTCATAAACCCATCATAATGATTTGTAAAGAAAATGAGAATTATCCTATGCGAATCCCCCGGGAGTGTCGTAACCCAGAGTGCTGCAAGGCCCATTGTCCTGCACCAGTTCCCGTTCGAGTCTAGCACAAAGCAGTGTTTTTGGGTTTTACCCCTAGGTACATTTTTTCCAGATCCGCCTCTACCTGCTCGTATCCAGACAGGGATGTATTGCTCGGGAAACTCATAAAATCTCTACAATACCAAAATTCTAGGAAGTTCTTCTATACTAATCCTCAAAGTCCATCTTAGGTATATGTTTTCTAATCAGTGTTTATCTAAATCTAGATTCTAAGGTTTGTACTAAACTTCCTCTGATACCAACCGTAATGCCCGACCCCCATTACCCAGAGTCGGTACATTATTAGGTATCATTGGTATGATCACAAAAGATCAAGTCTCGAAAGACCGATTAGTTTAGAAGCCTTGGAATCACTAGATACATTCATAAAGTTTACAATACATCATAAAGTGAAAAACTATAACAACATCTTGTCTCCATAGACCACACTCATATCCTCATACTATCCCTGCAAGTCATTCATAAAATACTTCTTCACATCCTGGAAAAAATAAAACATAGAAAGGGGTGAGCTCAGATGCTCAGTAAGGATAACAAATATAGCGGAAACTTTCGTAAATAAGCATAAACATTTAAAGTAATGTATAACTAAAACAAAATCCTTTTAAACTTGAACTTCAGCATAATATGGAAAAGATAAAATGAAATAATTTTATTTACTTATTCACATTGATATTATACTAGTCGAATAATCATATGCAATATCAATAACAACTTTCATAATAATGAAATGCATAATGCCAGACTATCATAACCACATAGTCAACGCCTTGTGCCATGACTACAAATAATATTTGGTCAAGTCCTTATGCCAAGACACTAGTTTGTCTCATGAGACCTACCGATGCATCAAGGAGCTATAGCGGGCTCCACCTGTCACTTACTAAGTCCAATGCATTTCTCATATGAAAAGGTTTCAACATAACCTAAACATTCGTATTAAAACTAGCATACGAAATGGCAATACATTACCCATAAACCATGAATGGTATAAAAAAAACACATCCACAGTCAAACATATCACAAAACCTTCAATACAATATGGAATATTTGTATCATGATAAAATCAACTTCAAAACAAGTTTAAAATCCATTAAAGGATTTCGACATAGATGAAAATGATTTGTAAAACTCTTTGAGAGAAATACCCTTTTTTTATGAAAACATTTAAAAGTCACACAATTTAGAAAGGAAGACATTTAAAGACATTTTTGAATCGAAGTGTCTCATACCACTTTGAAACTTTTGAAAGGAATTAACATTTTAAAAATATTCATGTCTATATAAATAAATCCTTAAAAACCATTTTGAAGACATGAACATTAATGAGAAAGATTCAGAAGAATAAATATTTAAAACATTTGAAATTTTGTTTTCGTAAAAAAGTCCGTTAAAATAATCCCTTTGAAAACTCTTTCATGAAACATGGACATGGGTAATAAATATGTCCCAGTAGATACTTACCTAAAAACAACCTCGAATAATAAAGAGATTGTGAAATTAACCCTTACCTTGTGCTTTTCCTTGGTCGAGGGTAGGTTAACATCCTGTATAATGGTGAAATAATTGTTATTAAATTATAAAATAATCATATACATTAATATTATATCATATTGATCTTTTAACATTGATTTGTTAATAATATCTTTGTATTATCCTTGTTTCGGGTGTTAACTGATTCGTTTTCCATTATATGATTTGTTACATAAGTCATGTTTGTTATGGATAGGTTTTATATTATTCATATCCAGAATGATATTAAGTCTTTAAACATTATTTTTAACCATCAAATGAAAAATATTCTTGAATGGATACGATGGGGAATTAATCTCATCGCGTTCGTGGAGACGGTAGTCCGTACGTACGCACGAGCGACAATATCATTGTTTTGATATTAAAATAATATATAATTGGATGGTATATCATATATAAGGAATCATTATCATGTTATATTTATTATTTAAATCAATTACACATCATTATCATACCCATCCAAATAATAATGTATTGAATAACAATTACACCACGACGTGGAGACTGTAGGTCGTACGTACACACGTATGGTGACATGTCATTCAAAGGATGGATATAATACTGAATATGGTTGTACCATATTTATAATAACATCATAGTATATAGAATATACATGAGTTATTATTTTATAATGGAAATTACAAATAAAGAAGAAGTGGAAGAATAAAGGAACTTGAAAGAGGGTGGTGAAATCATTATCTCTTCTTCAGGTTCTTCCTTTTGATTTGATCAAAAAGGATCCTTAGGTTGGCTTTATGATCAAAATAAGGCCTCTAGGTTTAAGTGAGGGAAGTTGGGAGGATATTTGGGCAGGTATTGGCCGATCCAAATTTCTATGAAGGTGTGAATTATAGAGAAGGGGGAGTGCCCTTTTATAAGAGGGGTGAGGGGCACCTTAGGAAAAACTTAAAATATTATCTTATAATAAATTCATATTTGGTTTATAATTTCTTAAAATTGATTTATTTCGATGATAAGATGGGGATGGGTAAAAATCCACTCAACCAATAGGTTTTAGACAGGTTTGGGTCACTTTATTAACCTTATCTTTTAGTTTTAACTCTTAGTTAATTAGTTTGACATTTACCATGTCTCTTTGTATTTTTATATTATATGGTTAATAAATATACTATAAACTTCAAAGAGACCCACTAGTGGTCCATTAATGATACACCTATCATGATATAAGTCCTTTGGCTGGACTGTATATTTTTAGGAATAGAATATCAATTAATAATATAATATTTGTTTTAAAAACTCTTTTATGTGAATTTTGACACTATTGGGTATTTTATTTTTGATAAATTTATAACAGAATTATTACTTCGAAAAAAATTCATATAACCAATCCTAATATGTCATATCAACCTAGAAAATTATTGTAATTCATAAAAAGTCTCAAATTACATTTATTTTGGTATTTATAATATCAATATCTTGATCTTTCATTAATACGGTAATTACTGCATCATCATTGTTTCATAAATAAATTTAATTATTTAATATTTCAAAATTATAAATAAAATATAATTATGTATAAAATCTTTTTATCTTTCTAATGAATATTTATAATCGAATTTATATTATGTATAACCCTATATTAAAATTTTTTTAGTTATTAAAATTTGATTTTAACTCTTTTAACTCTTCTTTGAATTAAATAATAATAAATGTCCTAATCTAATCCAAGTGGACCTAAATGATAATATTTTATTCATAAGGTTGTTTTTGGTCTAGATAAACTTTTCTAATAGAATTAGGACATGTGTTAGGGTAATATTAATATCATATGTACCCTTAATTACCCTATTTACTTTGAACTGTGGTAAATAAAAGTAAAAAGTTATTATTCACCAAAAATTATTTTCATCTCATTGAACCACATTTTACATACTGATGTTAACCTTGTCTCTCAGATTTTTGAAATTCCACTCACAGAAGCGGTAAAATTAAGTTTTATGAAAATTTTGAAAAGCTCCTAAGAGGTGAGTAAAAGGCAGTAAAAAGTTCAATAAAATTTTGTATATCTAAAATTAATATAAAATGACTCCAATGAATTACATTGAACTTATATAGGTATTATGTATCTATTTTGACCTAATATAAATTTAAATAAAATAAATAATTATTTAAATAATAAGTCGGTTTTAACCAATAACTCAGTGTTTGTCACTATTCATCAAAAATTGAAAGTTTTTAGAAAAATACCAAAAATTCACCCTAAGCTAATTTTGATATTACGAATCCAAAAATGATGTCTATTTTACCAAATTCAAAACATAGAAGTTTCACTAATTAATTTAAAATTAATTCCCGTTGTCAAAACCCAAAAGCTGGGTTTTTTTTTAAGAAATAACAACTATCAAAAGATTGAAACTTGTTTATGTGCAATTTCAAAGTGAAATTACTCACAATGAACAATATTTAATTAAATGGTAAAAATATAATCTAATTATACTTTAAAACCACTCAAATGTATAATTTAGCACTATTAATTTTTTTGATTAAAAAGGTTGTTTTTAGTTAAAATTTAGTATTTTTCACTATTCACCCAAATATGAAAGTTATGAGAAAAACATCAAAAATTCATCAAAACTAAATTTTTATGTCCTGATTCTAAAGAAGAAGTTTATTTTGTCAAATTGAATATATAAAAGTTTCAAATATTAAATTTAATAAGGGTTCGCCATTAAAAGGCGGTAAAAGTGATTTTTTTGAAAAATACTTCTTTTATCAGAAAAAAATGAATTAGTTCTTACATTATGTCTAAGAAAATCATAATATGGATTATAAAATTATAAAGATTATATAAAGTTCAAAATTTAGTTAACACTATTCATAACTGCTTTTGAACGACTATTTTGGTAAGTCGTGATGCGCTTGAACTCGGTGTTGTGTGTAGTGCAAGTTATTGAATTACTTTGAAAAAATAATGTACTATGAAATCTTGGGGTGTTACACAATTCATGCTCACTTATTGAACAAATTTGGAAAGCTTGGTGACATACCTTTATTTCTAAATATTTATTTTTCCAAACTGCAGATGTCGATAATACCAATGGTGTTTAGTTGTGCTGATCCTAAATACCGTACTACTATATCCTTGACATCCACTTTTAGTTTTCCTTGACAAAGAACTATATTTTTACAACTGGATAAAAGTATTAAAATTATACTCGTCACTCATTAGCTATGATTCATGTATTACTGAACTAGTGATTGATTATTAAATACCAAAAAAATATTCATTCTAGAACCAGGAATAATGTATCCTTATGTCCAAGGACACCTGATACTAATGTTTTGGTGATACTGAATAATAGTTCTACATGAATCTTTCACTTGGCAATAAAGAAGTCGTGTACTTCTCACCATTTTCCTAGGTGTCACCTTTTCACAGCCCCTTGGAGAATACACTTGACTTCTAGTAATATTACTATAGTTACTTTTTTACAGTATATCAATACACATATGTGATAATCGCATTGTATTGAATTCCCATGAAGTAAAACTGATTCATTACATTAATGAATATTCCAGAAGAAGAAATTAATATGCATTAACTCAAATATTTAAAATAAATGCAAAATTAAAATTTAATTTTCATTAAATTATACTCGAGGGTATTATAACTGAATTAAGAATTCACTCATTTTTTTAAATTCAATATGTACATCATTCGGTCCCGATTAATTAATTTAACTTAAAAACAAATATATAAATTAATTATTTAATTTTATTAATCACCAAATTAAATTAATTTACACCGTAATTAATAAAAATTAATTCTTAAATCGAAAAATTATTATTTAATTTATTTAATTTACTACCAAAATTAAATTAATTAATTTAATTTAATTTTGATTAAATTAAATTTTATCTGGACTCTGAAAAACCCACGTGGACCTGGCTTTGTTGACCCCATGAAAGGTGGTCCGCCCAAGCCATTATCGGGGTGGGCGCACCCGCCTTGAGCTGTTTCGGGCAGATTTGTTATGGGCAGTGCAGTGCCTCGCAGGTTTGGTTCGACCCACGACTGAATGGAGGCAGGTGCGCCAGCTCGCGGCAGTGCAGGACTCGAGTAGGGAGGCCGTGTGAAGGGTAGTGTGCAGCTGGTCGAGGAAGTGGCCACCAAAGTCTGGTGGCCTTGAAACACCAGATGAGGGTGGTGCTCGGGGTTCTGTGCTTTGGACAGTTGGCGGGCTGTGGCGCACCTGCGGGATCTGGTGTCGTGGGGTTGCGGTCGCCAGCAAGGTTGGTCAGACGCGCCAGGGGCAGAAACTGGGCTACTGCCTAATATGGAGGGCATCACTGCTTCATGGAGGTGTGTGCAGCCATCAGAGGATCCGCGGGCATGGATGGGGAAGACGAAGACCAGTGATGGGTGTTGAGCGGGGAGTCCAGTTTATGAAGGCGGCTAGATCTCGGTTCTGGGAGGGACTTGCTGCCGGATCGGAGGAGGTTGACGGCGCTGATCAGAGCATGCGTATGAGGGAAGTGGTGCTGGACAACGACGACGGGATAGAGAGTCACTGCGGGGAACCGATGGCTTGGTCCAAGCGAAGGCAACGTGCGGGAGGGAGGAGCGTCCTACACTAGCGACTGGCGTCTCTGCAAGGACGTCGGAGGAGAGGGTCGGCCAGGTTCGGTCGAGGTGGCGGGGATGATACAGGGATGGCCAACCCTGGAAACACATTTTTTTTAATGGTACCGTGAGCCTCCCACTTGAACCAGACCCCACCGACTTTGAAAATTCAATAAAAATTACTATTATTATTATTATTATTATTATTATTATTTTTATTTTTTATTTTTCTACTTGACCCACCTGCAGGCAATAATTTTTTTTGTTGGTTACCAGTAGGTCCAGCCCGCCAACCAACCTCCCAAATTCTTTTCTAAAACCTGTTGATTATATTGAAGAATATTAAATAATTAATTAATTAATTAGTTAAATAAATATATAAAGTAAATTAATTATTACACAAAATGGTGGTATAATATTCTGACTGGAAGAAACTGTTCTGGCTGAAGACAACTTCACCGAAAAATGGGTTCATCCAAAATCAATTTCTATGGTCACTACCCTTGGGTTAAAAAAACACAGACACATAAACACATACACAGACACACACAGATATATATTAAAATATATTTTACCTAATTAACCCACAAAACATCCGGTTTGAAATTCAAACATAAACCTCGAATGACCACAGAATTGTCATCCGATATCGGATTAAGATGTGGTCAGCGGCGTTGGGACCATAACAAAAAACCTCTTCAAAGATTAATGAAACATTAATTTTTTTTGAATTAAAAATTTGTAGGTGTCACTCTGATACCAATTGAAGATACCAAGAACACAGCAAAATCCCCAAAAATGGGATTTTAAAATTTTTCACCGATGTTCAACACGAACTTCTTGATGTCAGTGAATCTCTATCTAGTTTAATCTGAGGATCACACATGAAGAGTTTTCAGCACAAATATATAATCAAATAATACCTGGCTTATATCTAAAGCCGTACACGACGTCTGCTCGTAGTTGGTGACCACTTTTCGAAGAATTCGAATTCGAATTCCTCTAGATCATCCACACATGCTTTAAGAAGCAAGAGATCACCAATCGACAAAATCCATGTGCTAACACGGAGATCCGATGATGCCTTCAATGCTCCAACGATCACCGCAACTCCTTGCTTGCGATTCCTGAGAGAGTGAGCTTGATCTGAGCTCCTAGATCCAAACCTTCTTTCTTGAACTTGGGAGAGACAATAAGTGAGAGAGATCTCATGAATAGTCCATGGAAAACTCCTCTCCTCCTCTATTTATAATGTGAAATAGAATTACCTAGAAATTACAGCTCGAACCCCAAATAAATAACACACTATATAAATAATAGTCTCACCACTAAATTGAGTCATAAATATTATTTATTATTATTATCACTTTTCTGTAATATAATAAATATACCATGTGATAATACCTGAGTCATTAGCTCAACTCGTACTCCCGCAATTATTAAATAAAATTTGAATATTTTAATATTCATTCGAATAATATTTTTCACGTGTTTACCTAAAACTTGTAAATACAATTAATAAATAAATTTGATACCCATTATTCATAACTTGAATAATATGAATTGATTTATTGCATTAGTGATCATATATCCTTGGACAAAACCCAGACGCCAGTGGTGGGACCCACAAGTTTCAGGACATCTATTTAACTGAATATGGAAGATTCTTGAATATGGTATTATGTGTGACCATCTATGTCCTTATCTCAATAGGAGTGAATACTATTCACAGACCAAGAGTGAGATCTAACAACCCATCGTGGCCCCTATAGAGATGAGGGTTTCCACAACGATGAAAACCAACCTACAAACATGTACTATGTAATATAATCTCTCTTCCTTTAAATATCTTATGAGGCATGGCACACACCTGTGTCACCACCCTTTCATTCCTTATTGTTTGTTGATCTAACTGGATAGATTTACCCTCAACTTCCATAGCCATGGTGTTATGAAGGTACTACCATCCTGATCAACATGGCCCAAGATATATTACTTTCATAACCTAGAAGCATAAAATTCTTTATTGACCATTCAACCAATGTCATGTCCCCAATAACGCAACCAACACAAAATTCCTCTTCATGATTTCAATATCATGGTTTTTTTCTTGAATCAAAGTATGCAATCAAATGGAATACATTTATAATGATCTCAAGTCATGATACCATTACATATCATCCTTGATAGGAACATCCGATGACACCCGAAATATGTGGTGTTCCTATTGGTGGGTATGTCTTCATGATCTCACTATGAGAGATCACCAAGTGAAAACTTCATGAGAAGAAGTCTCAATGCTTATGATCCACCAATCAATGATAGTCAAACATTTACAGTGTCCAATCAGTAAGATGTATCAAGACCATAGGACCTTTATTTCAGATCAATTTCATGGTATCTCACGGTTCTCATTATAGTCTGGGATCTGCTATAACCTTTTGACATGACAATTACTCTTTGGACATTACCATTAAATAGTGGATGTAGAAATATCTACACTATAATGGTAAGTTATCATCATGTATATATAACTGTATACACAATATGGTAATCTAAAGCACTAAATATTTGGGTCTAGGGAACCCACTATTTCAACACCACCTTTGTCATTTGATCCTCCATATTGAAACCCCATCTTTTGTTTCAAATCTCCATTGCCATGGGACCATTCTACACACTACATCTCTACTTTGAGAACACATTGAACCACTTATTCATAACTCCCAAAGTCTCATATTTCTATATTATTTTGAAGGTCTGGTTCTAAACCACTAAATAATCTATCTATTTTTCTATCATTGTTGATAAAAAAACCTAAGTCTTAACTTTCATGCCTTTTTAAAATTTTCTTCATGGGCCCTGAAAAAATCACCTTCTTTTTTGCTTTAACTCTATGAATTATCTCTCCATCTATGTCCAAATAGTTTGATGGATATAATTATTAGGAAATATTTTCTTAAATTCTTAACACACCATATCTTGAATTTCATCCTTCAAATTGGTTTTCTTAATCAACACCCACCATTGGTCAGCCTCTGTATCTAAACAATAAATGACTAGAGTAAAATTATCCATCTCAGAATAGCAAATCACATAAAAGATCTTCCCCGTTGAGTTGACCCACTGTTCCACAACTGGTGGATCAGAAGATCCACTAAATTTTGATTGTCATTTTGGTATAAAAAACTTGATAACAAGTTTCTCCCTCGTATATAAAGGAGGATGTTACGCATTATTCAGGTTATTGTTCATATCATGATATGTCTAGGTAAGAATCTACTTGAAATTTTGAACTCCACCTCCCAAAGCATGGGGGATGTCATTCGGTAGTTTAGTACATTGTCCCTCAAATAGCACTACTACAAACATGGATTTTATCAGCGCTAGAAAAGCGCATTAACAACGCTAAAAAAAGTGCTGTTAATCGAGGCGAAGATAAGGGAGTCCCTTTTATCAGCGCTTTTAAAAAGCGCTGATAAAACTCAAAAAATAATTTATATTCGGGGAGGGGGGAGCTTTTAACAGCATTTGACCCCCCCCCTTAATCAGCACTAGGCGACCCCCTCCCACTCCCGCGCGCTTCCCTTACCTGCACATTCTGCACTTGCCCGTGCGCCCCTCCTTGCTTCCACCCGGATTCGAACCCGCGACCTCCCCCTTGCGCGCCTACACCTTTACCACTCAGTCATTTCATTTTTTTATCTATTTAATGATACATCTATTTATTTATATATATATATTAATATTTATTTTTATATTAATATAGATTCATATTAATATAAATAGATTTAGTTATATTAATACATATATATTTATTCATATAGTAATATATATATATATATATATATATTTGTATATTAATATATATTTACATTTATTTATATATATATATAGTTATATTAATTCATATATTAATATAGATTCATATTAATATAAATATATTTATTTATATTAATACATATATGTTTATTTATATATTAGTATATATATATATTCATTCGTATATTAATATATATTTATATATATTTATATATATATTTATAGTTACAATATTTTATCCGTATAGTTATTTGTATATTAATATATATTTATAAGATTAGTTTTAAATACATTTATAAAAGTTTTTTATGTGTGTTTGTAAATAAATAAATAAATAAATACATACATACATATATACAACACACACACACACACACACAGATACATATATATTTACGAATAAATACATATATATATATATGTATGTATTTGAAAAGCCATAGAATGTTAAAATGACCATAACTTATAATCCAGAAGCCTGTTTCAACTCTACAACCAGTAAAATTAAAGAAAATGAAACAATATTTGATATGATATGTGGTAAAGAGATAACAGACATCCATATCAGAAGTTATACCTATTTTAATGTTAAAAAATCGGGTAATGCCCACTAAAAACTCAGTTTTGGAAGCCTTCCGGGCCTTTCTTGCCCTTGAAAAATGTGACAGAGGCTTTTCCTAGGTCACCAATGCATAGAGCTCATCACAGGATTCGATTTGATATGTTGTAGAGCTCAAACAGACACCCAGATCAAAAGTTATGACCGTTTGAAGTTTGAGTTACATTTTCAACGTATTTTGGTTATTTTATTAATTTTTTTGATTTTTTGTGTCTTAAAATTGTTATAAAATGATTATTAATTGATGGTAATTAGTAAATTATTAATTAATAATATTTTTTAAAAAAATTTAAAGCCATTTTCACTAAATTTCTTATATATTAAATTTATTTGTCTATTTATAATTTTCTAAAACATATTTAAAAAATATATATTATATTTATATCAATATAAATATACTTATAAAACAATATATTATTTTTCATGATTTTTTTTAAAATATAAAATTTATCAACACTTGGAAAAAGCACTGATAAATCCCCCCATTTATCAGCGCTACTAAAAAAAGCGCTGATAACAGGGGGGGGGGGTTTATCAGTGCTAAAAAAAGTGCTGATAAACGATCACTTTTAACAGCGCTTGTTTTAGCGCTGTTAAAAGTTCTTCTTTATCAGCCCTTTTTTTAGCACTCATAAATCCCCCCCTTTATGAGCGTTTTTTTAGCGCTGTTAAAGGGTGGGGCTGTGGAAACCCATTTTTGTGGTAGTGTAGATTAGAGTCTTGGTTTCTCCTGGTTCCCACCATTTTATAAAATATGATTGCTTTGATCCAAATATAAGCAAACAAGTCAGGAAGAAATAATTTATTCCTTTGGGAAATTAATTCTAAAGGCATATCTTGTGGGATCCCTATGATTAGTATTTTCTAAAACAAATTATCCTAGGTGATTATATATACATAGTCTCATACTAAGGGGTTTTCACTATTGTTCTTTAATCCTAATTCAAAAATTAACTAAACCATGCTCTGAGACAAACTATACAAACCCTACTTTTCTTAGATGACTATTACATCAATTTAAAAATTGAAAATATAATAGTGTTACAAAACTAGGATCCAAAGGTTTAGTGTCATGAGAAATTTAAAACCAAATATAACATTTACATAATAAAACAAAAAAATTATTTAATTCCTTCCTCTCTAGATTCTTAGGGGCCTGCATTAACTCCTTAGTATAAGTAGTCACTTGAGGATATTCATTAACAAAAGGGGTGATCTAAGATGCCAGTAAAAGGATAGATAAGAAAAATAATCAATATTAAATGGGTGTATAATAATAATCATCATCATAACATAAGTATGGTATCATCACCATAATCATGAGAGGAATAACTAGATAAAGTCCTGGAATGTGGCAATGCATAAAATTGAAACATCTTGCCTTAGAGGTCAAATAACACACATAGTTGTGAACAAAGACAACATCATGTTCACAAATGGAATATGTACATAATCATGACATCATCATTGTGAACAATTTTGGAATCATGTTCACGCTTATTGAAAAGTTTCTCATGATATAAATAGAATTATCGAATGGAGTGAAGTTGTATATAATTCTAGGCGCACCCATCACATCATAACATTTACATAACCATCGATGCCACTTAGAATGTATATTATTACTAGATATAAAATAAACCATGGAAAAGAATGGGTTTCATTTAATACAAAATACATTAATGAAAAAACCTGGGGGTTTTGAAATTAGAAAGGGAAAAAAATATTTTGTATAAGATTCATCATTGTTGAGCAAAGAAGAAACTACTCAAGAGGAGTTAAAATGTGTTTTGGAAAGAGGAGTTCTTTTGGAAAATGTTTGTATCTACCATAAAACTATAATTCAAACATGTATATCCCAAAAAATAAAAGGTAAGAACAAAGAAATTATATTTAAGGAACATCGAATGAAATACCAACATAGAAATTTGTCATGAAAGAGTGATAACCTAATGAAATGGAGTTGGGTTTGAGAATCCCCTTACCTTATGTCTGAATTATTTTTCACTTAAATATCCTAAATAATAAAATTATATTAATTAATTAATAAATATTATAAATATTATAAATATATTTTATTTATTATAATTTTATTAAATTTTTATTATTTCCATTATGATGAGTTATAGATTTCAATTTTGTTATTCAGGTGTGTTCGTTTTCTTGGTTTTCATGATCTGTTCACTTGTATATATGTATGGAAGATCAAAAAAATTGATAATAGTTATGTATAATTGAAATTATATGTTATTCATGAAATTATTTATGTTTAATTGGTCTTAAATATTATTATTTTCTATATATGAGGATGATTCATTAGACGAAAATTTAATGATAATCATTTAGATTAATTTTGATAGTTTTCGATCACAACATATTTGTTTTGTTTAATTATTTAATATTAGGTCTATATATTAGCTTTAGAACATAAAAAGTTTATAATATACATTTTTCAATATTTTTAATCCATTATAATGGTTTTATATCCATCCTTGAATGCAGTAATGGAAACTGAAAACTTTTCGTCCTCGAAGGTGATAAATCAATACCTCACAGACGATGTTTTCATTTTTTAGAATAAAAGGGAGAGGAGAAGAGATTTTATGATAGATTATTACATTAAAATAATAAAATTACAAAATATATAAGATAATGGTTTTATCATTCCACTTTGATAATGGTAGGAGAGGATAAAATAATAAAATAAGAAAAATTGAAATGATATCAAAAGAATACGAAAGAGGTTTTTTACCTCTTGAATTCTTCTTCATGAGAACCTTCTCATGGAAATTTGGTTTAGTATTTTGTTGAGATAAAAGGATCCTTGAAATTGGGGAGATTATTGAAAAGATGAATTGTTATAATTTTGAAAATCATTAAATATTTGGATGTGTGAGGAGAAGAGGTGGTGGGGTTTGTATTTAAAGGGGAGGAGATGGCTATTTGTGATTATTATATTCATTATTTTATTATTTTGCTCAAGAGTGTAAATAGTTTGAATCTTATCACTAAGTATATTAAAGAATTAATTAGTTTTCATTATTAAGTTATTAAATTATTCATACATCATTTATGAATCAATAATTCATGTATTTGTTAAATACCATAAATTACTTACTACACTATTCACAAAAAATCAACTATTTTAGAAAAATCCATAAAATTAACCCTAACTATTTTTTGACGTGTAGACTCCAAATATGAACTCCATTTTATGAAAATAATTTTGAATATATTATAAATTTATTTTTCAATTAAATTCATCTTTTATTCGAAACATATAGATTTTGAAATTATAACTGATTTTATTAAACATTCAAAAATTAATTAAGTTTATATAAAAATATATTATAATCATAAGAGAATAAAATATTAATTTATGAATACATTTTTTAAAAATAAAATTTATTTTAAATCATTATATTAATTATAAAATTGTAAATAATTTTTTTTGATTTTATAAAAATACCAACACTTAATTTACCATTTTAAAACATTTATTTACATTCACAATGATATAATTATTTCATATTTTCATTTACTAAATGGATAAATTTTATTTTTTCCTTGTTAGTTAAGGTTAATATTCTATTGGCGAAATTTCTATTCATAATTGTCACATTAGTATTTCGATGGTTTTGTTACTATTTATTTGGTATAAGTTCCTTAATTTCTTTGAATACCACTTATTTCATTCTTAATTCATGAAAATAATGTTTTTATTAGCCTATCTATGTTATGTACCAGATAACATAATTATAATAAGGGAAATAAATTCTATTGATAAAGGTTTGGGTTGTTATAGTGACCCTGGTGGGTAATAGATTGCAGTGTTATATGAAGGTAACTATGATATTAAAGGAGTTTAGTGTGGCTAGATAACCAGGTACATTCCCTAAGGAGGTCAGGTTAAAAAAATGAGTGATATGCCATAATATAATGATAAATTTCTCATCACTAACTCCATTTTCCTTTGTTTCCTTGATTGATAAATCCTAGAATGTATTATACATAATGATAAGGTTTCCAATCCTTCAATTTGAATACATTTCTAAACAATGACATATAATAATTATCTAATGAATAAAATTATGAATTATGAATCATTATAATATAATTACTTTGAATTTATTTTAAATAAAGATTATATATTCATTTTCAGTCATGAATAAATTATATAATTACCTAGTGGGTTATCGAATTTTTTTTTTATTTTAATATTTTCATATAATTATTGTTTTTTATGTTTCTTCTAAACATACTCTAATACCAAATATAAAAAACATGACTCCAGCTACCCAATGGCACCCCAAGAAGGCACTCTAGGTTATGGTACTAAAAACACATACTCTTAAAAATTAACATTGATATCAAGTGAGATGATATGATCTAAACATACATAAATTTTACATTATTGTTACATATCATAATAATTTGAAAAAACTTATAAAATATTTTTGATTATTGTATTTGAGTACTAGTAACATAAAAAACTTATCTTGCAAAACTTTTGGATATTTATCCACAATGAAACCGTACAAGACCCCTTTCTACAATTCCCATTGGTTACATACATATTCATAACATGGTGAATCGGAACATATAAAAGGGATTAGTTTAAAAACATGGTTAGGGAAAACATATCAACATGCCATCAAGGTTTAGATCCTAAGAATATGATAAAACATATGTAGGGGAGAAATTTATTATTGAATAGAAAATGGATCAATAATATCTTCTATAAATAACGATATAAGGATGTATAATATTAATGGAACAAACATACACCATGGAAAAAGTAGGTGGAATCATGAGATGATAAACATGAGACCTAGTGAATAATCATAGACATATAAAATATAAATACATCATGAACTTGAATCATGGTATACTAAAAAACTTTTCCACAAACACTATCATTCAAGAATTATAATACTGTGAACAAAAAAATGTCAATTCTTAATGTTATGAATAAAACATTTCCATGATTTCTATTGTTAAAAAAATGTATATTCATTATAGTGTGAATAAATGTTTTTCAACACGTCCTGTTGGGAAAAATGAAAATGTCCACGCTTCCTATTTTGAAAAAAATGTTTATTATTAACATCCGAATCTCATGATATATAACTCATTAACCAATGCATTGGCTGGTTATATAATACCCCACACATCACTATCCATACATTTTTGTGCTATAAATTATCAATAATAAAACATATCATGAAATTACATCAGATGAAAATGGGTTTCATTTATCACATCACAGAGTTCCCATAGAAGGAAAAATGTGTTTCCTAACATTCCAAAATTCTATCTTCAAAATTGACCTCATGAATGTAAATGGTAAGAGAAATAATTTAATAGCCCTAAAATATTATTTTAGAAGAATATTTTGAATTTTATTCATCAAAAATAATTTTTAGGGAAATAAATACTTTAGAGATAAAGAGGGAAATCATGATAAAATAATAAAATATATTTTAAAAAATTATTTTATAATTTGTGTAAAATAATATGTCATGGTCCTTTGAAAAATAATTTTTGAAAAGGTGAATTGACAAAATTTTAAAAATATTTACATTTTAAAAGAATATTTAATATTGGATCCTTGAAAAAATAAATAATGTTTTCAAAATGATGAGGTGAAAATTCTATGTAAAATTTTATTATTTAAAATAAACACCATTAATAGAGATTTGAATAGACATAAATGTTATCAAATATGAATGTAGAGTGGAATATAAATAAATTATATTGAATGGATAGAATTTTTTTAAATATTTTGTATTATCAATGTTGAAAACCCACATCATTAATGGGGTTGTAAAATTTCTCCTTTAAATGTGGCACTTGAAAATAATAAGGGCTCAGGAGTGAACAAATATTTGGATTCCAAAAAGTGATAATAAAGAATTTTTGGAAATAGTTAACATAAAAATAGATGAATTTTTTTAAAGGGATTGGTATTTTTTCCTTAAACAATTGAAATTTTAAGAGAAATTAATTTATTGAGAAAGCATCTTTGAGTTAAAAATTAAAATTTACCTCCAAAATTAAGGAGGAAATATCTTATAAAAAAAGAAATAAAAGAATTTATCAAACATAAAATAATGATTCTCTAGGTATAACATTTTAACTCAAATAATGGAAATGTGAGTTAGCTAAATCCATTATTAAAATCAAAATTCATAAATAAAGACAAATTTATAAATGTGTTTATGTCGTGGAAATATAAATCCCAAATAAATAAATTGAAAATTAATATTGATAAAATAAAAGAGCATAATATTCCCAAAATATATAGAATAAGTTAAGCAAAACTATAATTACTCAATGAAAATAAATTGAGTTTAAAAAAAAGCTTTGTTAATTGTAAATGAAATAGAAATTAGAATATCATTAAATGAAAGAAATACCTCATACTTGAAGTCAATAGTGCATTGATTACACCATATAAATGAAATTATAGTGCATAATATCAAAAAATGTATCATGGATTTTTAAATGAGACAAAGAAACCCTTATGACTGTATCTCCCCAAGATTTTATGGTATGTATCTTTTTAAATAAATTTAATCTCTTCAATAGCTTATGCTGCATAAAACACCAATCTTAAATGAACACCAAAATATTATTATTTTAACACGACCATTATAACCTAGCCGTTAAATTAGCGAGAATGAATAATATTAACCACATTATGAAATATATAATTTTCTACATCATTTTTAATATATTAATTAATTTTTTTTAAATATTAAAATAATCTTTAGTAAATTCATTTTATCCTTCAAATATATGTTTTCTTCAAAAAGACATTTTTATTAATTTCTAGGAGAAAATAAATATAATTAATTTTTAACACTTTTATAAAATATAATTGATAAAATGAGAATATTTTTTTTGTATTTATCATGTCAAAATTATCTTAGAATTTATTTTTGATAATTTTATTATAATTTTAATTTCTTTAGTGAATACTAAAATATACAGATTTTTATAAAACCCACATTTTATTTATATTTAAAATTAGTTTTATTATTTTAAATTGATCTAAAAAAACTTACATTATTTTTAGATATAAATAATCTAATTAATTAAATATAATAAACTTTATAACTTATTTTATTATAAGTACATTTTTGTGTCTAAAAACACATTTTTCCAAAAAAACTATTTTTTAGTGAGTTTTGACGGTTTAATTTTAAATATAATTTTTGAACTTTTGAGTTTATAAAATTTAAAAATAGTTTCAATATTTTGAATCTAAAGGCCCAAATTAGTTTATAATTTCATTTTCATTTTTAGGCATAAAAAAATACCATGGTAGAAAAATTATTTACCACGGTATATGTAAAGTAATGTTGTGGGTTAAAGTGAAAATGTAAAAGATTAAAATACGTAATAAACAACATTAAATGGTTGTTTAATGTGTTCATATACATTATATAGCCTTTAAAACATTAACTATCAAAAAAAATACAATTAATTCCTCCCAAATATAGTTTCCTTTAAATATAAAATAATAATAATTTAATCACTTAAACCACCCCTTCTCAAGTATAAATACCACTCATCACCACCCCATTTCTATTAAAAAGCCATGAATCTATTAGAATATATGAAAACAAATCACCTACACACTATCCTCACATCAATGTTCTCCTGGCCACACCTAAATACCAATTCCATGTTTCGTAAGGGGTTATTCAAAGAGGTGATATTAAAGAGGTAATCTTCTCAAACAACCCCTCTTATTGTTTTTAATTTTTATACCTTCACTTCACCTCCATAACCCCTCAAATAATAATAAATAAAGTATCATTTAAATAATTTAATGTAATATTAATAATGTAAAATATTTTTTCTTCTCCTCTTCTCATCTCCTCTTATTCAAAGAAATAAAACCATTGTCTAGAGTATGGAGGTTAAGAGTCTTCGTGGATAATGCTTTTTTCCATTACCGCCTTCAAGTCTGGTCATAAAAGTATTATTATTGTTAAAAAATATTTTAATGGGTATAATATATCCTAATTAATGTTAATTAACTAATATATAGACATAATATTTAATAAAACAACACTAGTTCGGAATGGTCATAAAAATGCCAAAATAAACTAAAAATTAACTATTAACATTTTATCTAATGAATCATCCTCATACCGAAAATAAAAATGATATATGAGAACATTTAAAATTTTAAAATTTAATTAATACCATTTCATTTCACTTCTAGAGTTTTATTTCTATTTGACAAGAAAATTGAAAATAATATACAAATGAACTAACTATGAAACTGTAAAACGCACACACACAAAGTAATGAGAATAATGATACAATATTAATGAAAGTGTGGTAAGATGTTATACAAGAATAATATAAGGTATTTTAAATATTATAATATTTATATAATGAATTAAAAAAGTATTTAACCATTTATAAATAAGGTTAATGTACACAAAACTAAAGGGAAGCGTGAGGTAAGGGATTCTCATCTCACTTTTACTTTTGTGTGATATATTCCTCATTCATCACTTATTTCATTTGTGTTGGGTATATAATTCCATTTTATATATCATCTCATGAATATAATTATATTTAGGCTATTAAATTTCTCATTTTATAAATATTACATTTATGAGATATATGATTCAACTAATTAAAATGTTGTAAGGGATTTCATAACTCAATTTACATTCACTAGGTTAAACCTCTATTTCATTTATTATGCCATACAAAAATTATGTGTTAGTTGAATTTTTATTATCTTATGTTGTGTTTAATTTTTTTCATATTTATAGTAGTTACACATAATATATTATCTTGATTAATGCTCAATTCAAGGATATTATATTTAAAAGGGGTTTCATTTAAAAATTATTTCTTAAAACATTTCTATTAAAACTCTATTTTTCTTTCATGACTATGTTTTCTAAAACTATTTCCATGTTTTTTTACTATTATATAATGATTTTTTAAAGTCATTTTTACTCATGTTTGACTTTTTAAAAAACATATTTAAAGGATTATTTTTTTCATTTTCTAAATGAGTTTTTTTCTGACTTAAAAAAATCATTGAAGGAATGTTTTTTTTACTTACATGGAATGATAGGATTTTACCTCAATCATAATTCCATAATTATTTGACGTTTATTTTAAAATATTACAAGGTTATATTTAAATAATTATTTTCCCATTATAATTTTAGTACTCTTTAAACAGAAATTATTAAAAAATAGAAATGTTATTTTTTTAAGAATTATTTCAATTTGTCTTTTAAAATTATTTTCTATCAAGGATAACATTTTTTATGTAACTTATATATTAACATGGGATATTATTCAAGGCTATCATGATTATTATTTTTTGGTTGTCTTATGTTCATGATATCATGATATTTATGATACCTATTTCTTTTCCATGGGTTATGATATGATGAAATGTTTATGAAACCTATTTCTTTTTAAGGGTTCTGAAATGATGAAAGATTTTTTTTCTTGTGGTGCAGATATGTGGGGTATTAATTATGTGATGGGTGGAACCAATATCATCCTCCAATTCATTGGTTAATTGTTTATATCTCATGAGATTATAATGGAAGACAAGTTTATGGGATTGATTCACCATGGAAAATATGTTCGTCCGGATCCACTATGGGAAAGTGGTGTGTCCCAATCCACTATATAATTGTCTTGGAAGTTAACCTTGACATATAAAATGTTTTACTATATTTATGATTTTTACTCTCTTTTATGACATGATATTTTGGATTAGTATTGATTGATAATGATTTATCCCAATTTTGGTCTATGTTTTCTCAAATGATAATGTTTATTTCATGAATAATGTTTATGATCCATGGCAGCTTGGGTATGAAATTCATCAATTATGATCATGATCACATTATTATCTTATGATTTCATATGATCATGTATTTATATCTCATATTATTTTTCTTACTGAGCATTTGAGCTCACCCTTTCTTATGTTTCTTTTCCTTAGGATATGAAGAAGGGTCAAAAGTATGATACGACAAAAAGGTTCTTGTTATGAAGGGATAAGAAATAGATGATGTATCTGTTTTGTGATAAATTTGTTTATTTTTTAATTTTTACAAGGACACTAAACCCATATATTTATGGTGTGGTTTTTTAATTTTATGTAATGAATATTCATATATTTATATGTAATATCTATGTATGAAAATAATGGGTCGTTATAATGACATTACAAATTTTCAAATCGAAGAACCTTTAAGTATATAAATTCAAACGAAACACTAGTTATCTTGAATAATGATAGAATAATTATATAATATACAAATATTTAGGTAGATACACTATTACAAAGAATATATTCTATATAATAAGAAATTTTTATCAAGGAATTAAATTTTTGAAAAGAAACCCTTACTACCATGGTATCCTTTGAATCAAAATACATTTTAAGAAAGAACATGATATTGATCTTAAAAACCCATGAATAAAAAGATTTTGGTAGAATATAATCATTTTTAGTAATAAAATCGTATCATATATTTTATGATGCATAATAAGAAATATGTCTCATGAAATTAAATTTTTGTCAGAGATATTCTTACCATATATTATCTCTTAATAAAACATGCTCTAACCTCCTAATTAATAAAAATAAATTTTTTAATAACTGATATCAGAACCTTATTCATTTATATAACTATTTATTTACTTCATTTAACAATATTTTCGACATTAACATTTTTTAGTTATTATATATTTTCAATATTGGGTGTGATTAATCTTGATGGTTTTGACTAATTTAGTAATAGAGGTTTTATTCTACATTATACCAGAAAATTTCATCATTCCACAAATATCCAAGATATAATAATCATTATTTATGAATAATTCCTTAATTCCAACTCATTAGGTCAAATACATGGTTATCCTTGAAGAAAATGGGAATTTTGATGAACTAGTTTTAGAGTATTTAACGATCGATATGTGATATATTTATAATAATATTAAATATTAATAACACATTTCTAAAAAACATTTAAAATATTAAATTCATTATTATTGAATTATATTTCCATTATATAATATTCCTTAATAATTCATCATTAAAATAATATAACAACATTCACATAGGTGGTAAAAACTGATGCAAACATGGGCATGTTACAATGATTTTATGTTTATGGAAATGATTAAATATCAAGTTAATATAACATTAACATAATATTATAAAAATCATAAAAATCATATAATTTTATTAAATCAATTCTTATCTCAATCCGTTAAGGGTTGTGATTAAAAATTAGATTCATTATTCACACAGAGAGCAATCTTTCAAATGCAAGAATAATGATTCCATTTCTCAATGAATAGGATATAATGAAGGTATATGATATTTCATTAGTTCATAATTATAATTTAAAAAATTTTCTTAATATTAAATCATCAATTACATTCTTGTTACAAATCATGAAAATTGGTGATAAAAATTGGATGTCGTCACTTTATGGAGGTTGTAGTCCCCATAAACGAAATACTGATGTTGTTTTGTTTTTTATGTGGTTGGAAATGAAAAAAATTATGGATTCAAAATTAATATAACAAAATAAAAATATAATCATAATATTTGTGTCATTATTTATGATGTATATAAGAACTTTTTATGGTTAAAATTTTGAAGAAAAAACCATGGAGTATGAAATACTCTAGTTGACAACATGATATTTATCTTAAAAATATCCTTAGAAATGGAGGACATAGGATATATAATTGGTAGTAGAAGATTATAAAAATGAGATATGATTATATTTTGAAATAATTATATATTTTAATGATGTAATTATAAGGGATATGTGTATCATGAGGTGGTGGAAGTGATCCTCTTTTATTTGTGATGAAAACAACACTTTTATAGAATCCCATTATTCTTCAACAAAAAAATAACACTATTCAAGGGTCAATGGATTAAAAATCTATCCATAATTGAGTTTATATGGTTGTGGTAAGATTAATCCTCTACTATTAATTTACAACCTTTTTTCAACATTTTTTAGTCTTTTACCATTAGATTTTTACACATTATCATTTTAATATGTTGGTAACTCGTTCTTAACTATGGAATTTATGATTTACTAAAAATATAAGATCACCCACAATATATATATATATTTTTTTAAGATAAATTAAATTTCAATTTAATCTAAATTTCTAAATAAGTTAAAAATAAAATTTGAATAAAAACACTTTAGATATAAAAGAACTGTTTTGGTAGAAAATTTTCATTTTAACCATATAATGTTCATAATATTATTTTACATTGATTAAAATTTAAAAGTGTGATCATATTTATGTATATATTTGTAAACATAATATAAAATTCATTATATAAAATATTTTTATTTAATTTATAATACAAAATTTTTCCAACATTAGTAAAACAATTCTTTAAAAATAACTCATTCTACATTATTGTGGACATTTACTTTGATCCGGGTAATCAAAATTGTATTCATATAAATTAAACTGATAGTATTACATAATATAAAAATGTTTATCTATAATATGAAATCCATTTTTGTATTCAGTTTCATTGAGTGATAATGTCACACCCATTCCCTACAAAGATTCCGCAATGTGGGGAGAGAGATAGTGACTTCCCGAGTTCTTCCTCTAGTAGGCCTCGGGTTGGAGACTATCACTGATGGTCTAATAAACATGCATTTTCATGGAATTACCTTCTAAGATAACATGAGGAAGAGAGAGAATATATATATACTCCAATTAACACCTTCACACACACACACATAATGAAATCCCAATTCCAAACATGTAATGACATACAGCATTATAACAACTAACAGGAAAACTATATGTATCAAAATATAAATATGGTAGAAACTACGAAGCCGAAATAGATCCTGAAAAACTGAAAGCTATTAATAAGAACCCCAATCTCAACCTACATTGGATGAATTCACAAAAAATTATATATACATAGGGTGGGAATAAAATTATACTCAATAGGATCCTCCCCGGCACCTCTCATTTAGAATATAAGGAATGTAAGGTAATGAACAATGAGAAAAGTGAAACTAACTCATCACTTAAACATGTTTAATAATTTCTAAGCCCCACAATGGATAACCTTCACCACATATCTCATAAAATAGATAATATAACATCATAATG
The DNA here is from genome assembly GCA_963277665.1 of Viscum album. Classification (NCBI taxonomy): domain Eukaryota; kingdom Viridiplantae; phylum Streptophyta; class Magnoliopsida; order Santalales; family Viscaceae; genus Viscum; species Viscum album. Next base: position 1,054,805,662 of record OY728119.1, on the reverse strand, counting down.
AAACCTCAAGGGAACCCCACTACTGCTCCCCATTGGTGTTCCACTCTTCCCAAACAACTCACATCCTAAGCCATATCTCTCCAAAACAAGTTAGCCTGAAGAATCCTGGGCATGGAATCACAACATGCATCTCATACATCACATAATCCCATACATATTTCCATATATTATAACCAAGTGGTTTTTTGGGGATACTATATCCCATTTTACATGTATCATACATTGGGTATTATGAATCATGTAATTACAATCCACACATTAAGTAAGGTACTACAAGCCATTACAACCTATACATGTCATACTATAAAAATTCGTTTGATTCTATATCTGATAATACATGTGTGTGAAATAAACACATCCCATCAGCCCAATATATATATATATATATATATATATGGTAAAAATAAACTTCATGCATACTGGTACAAGTAACCACCACATGAATAGAGTAGGGGTAGAGGGTGTAGTCATCCATCCATCCTCCCACTGGGATTTCAGGGGAAAACACCCTCCCAATGTCCACTATGTTTTAGTTTCCCTAATCGAAAATGGTGGTGTATCCTATGAAATAAAAGAATATACATGATATAATATATCTCACAACCACTCTATGGGAATAAAATATTCTTAAACTCCACTGTAGCTAACATTACATAGACTCCTGACTGCCACTATGAATACTAGACATCCAATAAGAAATCAATAATATAGAGAGATATATTAAATTAATTATTTTCCTTAAATATTTACATTACATTAATGGATTCATAATCCATTAATTAACCAACAACATTATTCAGAATTCATTACTTTAAATCATCAGAGTAATGTCTATTACCTCTAGGAATAATCCAAACCAACTCCATAATTTATCAAGATTAACATCTTTCAAGCATTTTAATTACATAATTACCAAACCCATGGGTTAATAATCAAATAAAAATTATTATCATTATTCCATAAACAAGGTACCCAAGGAAAACCATCCTAAGATACCACTAAGAAGAACCATGTAACAAATAATATCTAGGTGCCTCATGAAGTGGGGAATGAAATGGACATAAAACAATAATCCTATACATGATCCATTAAGATGATTCATAACCCAGTATCCCCACTCTATGAATCACATCAATGGGTAATCTTAGCATCAAATTGTTCAATCATATCCAGTTCAACATTGACACTCACATGAATATCCCAATACATCTCACCCTCAGAGGAATCAACTTCTACAACAACATTTGGACCTCCCCACCCACATCACATCAACTATCCGAATATCATATCACATTTGGTCCTCCCCTCCCCGTATCAAATAACATAGTGAATCTCACATCTGAAGAACATCACAAAAGGAGAAGGGAACAAACAAGAATACACAATTGAAAAATCTAAGCCCTAAAACAAGGCATCCCTCCTCCACACATAAATGATCTCTCATGACTCCAATACAAGGATGTCAGGCTTTACAAGAAGATATGAAACTCAGGCCCAAAAAAATATATTTATCAAAAAACCAGTTTTTGTTACATCTTGAATTACCAGATTCATTATTCATAGGTTCAAACTATAAGAAACCTAAGGCATTGAGCTATAACAAGCTATCAAAAGTTAAAAATTCTCTTATAATTAATACCATTCTCATTTTCATTCATTTTAGGTATTATCAACATTCTAAAAATGAATTATCATTTTTCACATTGACTTTAAATTACATTATCATTAAAGAACACATTTAATTAAGAATCCACATTTCATCAATTTTATTACCATAAAATTACAAGAGACTCTGGATTCAATCATTCCTCTTATATAATTCATAATCCAATTAATGATCATTTAATTCAAACATTACATTCATTCCAAATTTCTTTCAAAAAAAATGCTAAAAAATTACACAACAAGACATGATAACCAACATTTCATAGATATCACACTATATAGAAAATAAAGATGAAACCACTATCATTGTATAAAGAACATATAAATTATATTTCTACAATCAATTAATTATTAATCCATGTTAAATCATTATTAGGTTAATTTCATTTCCTTCCAAAGGGATAAACCATGCTCAATTTAAGATTTCACGTAAATAAAATAAGACAATAAAAGAATCCCCTACCTTAAAGGAAGCAACATTCTTTACATGAGAACTAGACAATGTTGTGGGTCCAGATCACCTATCCCAAAAGAATATGCATCCTTCCAAGGATGTTTTAGAAAAACCACAGTAGAAAACAAACAAATAACCCTCATTATGGTAGCAGAGATCAAGAACCATATCATATAGATAAGAAACAAAATGAAATGATACCGATCAGGGAGAACCCTCTATAAAATAAATAAATAATTCACCATAGATCATCATAGATCAAAGAAGTAAGTCAAGGATCAATCCCCATTGAATGGATCACAAAACACTAGAAATGAGGGTTGTAGGATCACTTAGAATTTGGATAAGGGGTGTAGGGTTTTGGAAATCATAATACACTTAACATTTTATAATCACACTAAAATTAGAATTTACACAGCGTGTAAATATTACATGTCATGTAAATGTTGAGTTTTCAACTTCTATTTAAGAAACTCATCGCCTCAAGAAATATTACCTTATATTAATACATGTTGTGAAAATAGACACAAAAGATATGAAACTAACATACATGGATTTTAAAGATTACATGGTGTGTAATATCCCTATTTCCATCATTTTCTAGTATAACCCATTAAGACTCATTCTAGAACCCCCTCTAAGAACCATGTGATTTGAAAAGATGAAAAGGGTTAAGATGTATGGAGTTGATCCATTATATTAGATACATCTAAAACAATTCTCATCCTCTAGAATCCAAAACTAAACCAGATAGAAAATAAAAAGGGGTTTTCTGAAGAACCACCATATGATATATCTCTCAAGGATCATGCCATCTCATGAGTTCATCCATCACTTCATATAATCTATTAAGATATAGGAAACAAAAAAATCTCCTAAACACTCTCATAGAGGTGATAATTCTCAAATGAGTGAAAGGCCATGATATGTAACAAAGAGGAAACCACATCATTAATAATAAAGGTCAAAATATACTGGAGAATGATTCTACCTGATAAGAGAAAAACATAAAACAACTCAACAAACTAAGTGCGTATCTATGACTCACATTCCTAGGTCCTCTTCTCCTTGCCACAATGTAGACACATGTCACAAATGAAGGGAATATCATACTATAAAAACACGTTCTTCTGGAATTCCTATATCTCTATAAGACACTCCTCAAAGGTTGCAACATTGTTATAATTTATCACTCCCCAATCAATGACATGATAGTTTTTATAATGATAATACTGATTTGTTACACATGAAAAACACTGTGTATAAGACTCATCTTTAGGGGAAAATCTATCTGATATTACATTAATCCAACATGATCCAATACCTCAAAAGGCCCAAAAACTAAAGAGAAAACTAACTCCCACAATCTAACCTTCACTTACCATGACTAAGATTCACCTTCAAAAACAATTGATATCCAACTTCAACCTCCATAGGTCTCATCCTATGACCATCATATGATTTATGATGATCATGTGCTATATTAATCCTCTAAAAAATTAACTAAATAATCTCTATCTTATTATGTATTCGTTTCTGCTTGGTAATTACTTATTCTATGACCCTAGACCAACAAAATGGAAAACATAAATATCGGCCAAACAAAGCTTGAAATGATTACATAATAATGGTGGAGTGTAAAATTCTATTAGAAGAAAAATAAACCAAGTTGTGTTTCCTCATTCACAACCCTCAAATATACAAGACAAAGGAGCACGACATGTATTCAAGGTTTTGGATGGTTTTCTCTTTTTTACCATTCATCTTTGGATGAAATGAAGTGATCAAGAATTTATGGGATCTAAAATCATGATGGAGACCTCTCCACACACTAGAGGTAAAATGAGGATCATGATCATATATGACCATCCTTTGAACACAATGGACTTGCACCACCACCTCCATACACCGCCTCAACAAAACCTTCATGGATCGAAAATCCCTAATCAATGTAATGTGGGTTGTTTTCATCAAATGATCCGCTATCACCCATATAACACCATATAATATCTGAGATCGAGGTAAAATGATAATGAATTCCATTGAAATTTCCTTCTAAATTCACATAGGATCATCTAATGGTTGGAGAAAACCACTAGGAACATAATTCTTGGCCTTCACCAATTGGTAGGTGAAACATTAAGAAACAAGCTTTGAAACTGAATGCTTCAACCCAAGCCACCAAAACTGTCCTCCCAAATCTTGGTACATATTACTCACCCCAGGATGTATCAATAAAGGTGAACTATGGAAATCATGGAGAACCACCCCACACATATGTTAAGGAAATAAAATCCTTCCATATTTTAACAAACAGTGTTGTCTATCCTCAGACCAACCATTAGGGAAATCACTATAAACAACTTAGTCCCTTCAGAACTCCACCTGAAAATCAAACAATTGAGATACCTCCACCTGCTTCACCAAAGAATACTTACCTATCATATAGAAAATACAACCTCTTCCTCCAACCTCTCCCATATCCATATTCATACCCGTGAGTTCATCTATCACTATCCAATAATCTCTATATTCATGCACTGTGTCACTCCATGACATCCTTCCCATCATATCAACCACAACATTTCAATTTCATGGATTATATGAAATCTAAAATTAGTAATCTTACAATAATTAATTCCAATAATGTTGACATATGTTAAAGTTATACTAGGATAAGACATACCTTAAGCTCTTATAGTCAGTGAAAACCACAAAAGTTCTCACTGATGATGAAATATTGATACAACATCAAATAAAAACAACTAAAACCAACTCAAGATCATCAGTTTCATAGTTATTATCATGAGAACATAACTATCGATACACATAAGAAAGAGACGATCACTATTGTAATATATTATAGACCAACCAAAGGTGTGAAGAATCACATGAATCCTCAAATTGAACTTATTATACTATAAAAAAGAGAAGGTCACTGACCAAATTCTCATTTAGATAATCAAAATATACTTGAACATTGTCACTCCACAGAACAACATATCCTTCAGGGTCAAGGATTTCAAAGTTCTTACAACCAAAGATAAATTTTCTATGAACATACTATAATACCTTGTAATACTAAGGATAATCAAACCTATGCCTTTGTATTGGTGGATAACTAAGACATAATTTCCTTTATCAAATAATGATCCACAAATAATCCATATCGAGAAACAACATGCCCTAATTAATTGACTTCAAGAGCCTAAAACACAAAATTTGATAACTTGCTAAAAGATACTCTCAACAAAGAACACCCAAAATGGTACGTAGATTCTCTGTATGATCATCATCAGATACCGAGTACAAAAGGATTTCATCAATGAAAACCACCATGAACTTATCAATGAAACCTCTGAACATTGTATTCTTTAATCCGATGAAAATAGAAGTAGAATTTGTCACACCAAATAGTATCACAATGAACTTATAATTCCAATGAAAATAATATAAAGTAGTCTTCAGGATATCCTCATCATTCACTTACATCTGATGATATCCTAATTGAAAATAAAACATTGAAAACAAACACCATCCCTTCAACTGATAGAATAAATCATTAATCCATATAATAGGATAGCATTTATTCATAGTACCTTAGTTGAAGTGGTAATAATTTATACAAAGATGCAAACTACCCTCAGACTTCTCGATGAACAAAACTGGTTTTGCCTAATTTGGCACACTCAGAAGAACAAAACCTCATTGTAGAAAATCAGAAATATGTATTCACATATCTAAAAACTCATAAGGCACTATATTATATGGAGACATTATTATAAGATACATTCTTTGTTGTATCCCAATACCAAACCTGATCTACAATAGAGGGGGTAATAGTACAAACTCCTTTGGATATACATCAGGGTATTCTTACAAATCCACAAAAAACACCAACTGTTAAACCTAATATGATCTCAAAATCATTACAGTTATCAAATAAGAAAAGGATGGAACTCTCCTTAGACCCATCTGAGGGTCTCTATCACCAACAGAAAACATTGGATCTCCATCAACATCATTAAAAACCTACCTTCTAAATCAATCCATAATATCCTATAATGAATACAACCCATTGATTCCTTGGATGTTGTCATATTGTTGTATCAGTAATCATAGGGCATATCACCAAGAGTGATGCTACTCCAGAACTATATCATAGTCTTTATATACTTTATACATGTCATCTCGACCTCCAATGTGTGTAGTAAATTCCAAGGGAACCATAATCCTATATAAATATAGTCCCAATGAATGTATGAGGGAAGGTGATATAAAGGAATGCATCACTCTTGAATCAAAAAAAATCATATAACCATGTGGGAAATAATAAAAGGTTACCTCGAACAACATCTAGATTACCTAGTGTTGGAAACACTAAAATATGAAGCTAACCACGACATACTTTACAGACTCTCTTTTCCAAACGATAACCACCTCCTTGGTCATGCTCTATCCTTTTAGGAAGAGGATATTCTCAGGGCCACACTTTATCTCCCCATCTCATCGTTTCTAATCTCAAAATAGAATACCCTATAGCTGCACCCCTAGTCGAAATATCCTTAATAGAGGAACCAGAATCAGAACACCTGGTGTGCACTAACTTATCAGAAATTTGGGGTGCTCTCACTGATGATGACCTCATCCTCTATAAGATAAAGACATGTATGATATATTGGAATATGTCCAAGAGCCTCCTCCCCTGGAGTAATAAAATATTTAAGGCTAAGACATACCCCTAGCTAACCAAAATCTCTTATTTCATGACAAATGGGAACCCCATACCATAGCTCTGGTTCAAGAGGAATCTTAAAAAATCCCCTATTAGGATGAATAAATTCTATCCAACATCATTTAAATAACATATACTCTTAGAAACGCCTCTAGATAGGTCTTAAACATAAATAGTGTGAACTGATGCTATATTTCTAGATGAAAATACTCATTGAAATTCCTTACTATGTCTTCCTCATTTGGAAATTGGTCTGAATCATATCGCACAAGGGTCCTAAAATAGACCACGAACTCCTGTATTCTAGATTTCCCTTGCCTAAGGGTACACAACTTTGTGCGACTGTAAACCATTGTAGTCGAAGAATGAAAATCTACTTAGAATTGGTGTAAAAAATTATTCCATGAGAATGTCTTCTCTTCACAATCACAAAGGAATAAGAACTACCACTTCCTTTATTCTCTATACATCATCGACAAAACCAATGAAACATAGTGCTCTATTTGGGAAGTGATGGAACTAAATGCTGTCTCAAAATCCCCCAACTAGTCTTTTATGACTGAGTCTGAAAAATAAACCCCATACATCTTCAGACTATGGAATTTGAACTCTTTGAGTTTAATCTTATATGTTTCCTCATCATCAACCTCCACTCTATGGAGATCTATTGGAACATCCTAATGAATGTTATCAGCACAAAAATTAAGAGGACGTCAACCTAGAGCCATGCCTACAACAAGAACACAATTTTATATCTCATAAACCTGGAATATGGAAAAATTAATATTAATTAATAAATTATCTTGTTATATTGTTATTTTTTTAACCTATCCCAATGTCTACACACTTTAATCATAGGGGAAAAGAATAATGATTCCTGGTCATTTCCTAGGTTTATACCATGCAACCAATATAACTTCATTTAATAGGATTAGTAAACTTAAATATTTGTGCAACAGATCACAAGGGATCCTAAATACAAGTATCCCAACTAGTCTCCCTTGTTAACATTGCTCTCTAAAATCGGTTGAAACTATTTCCCTACCAATCCATGCAATCTCATCTAATTCTAACACAATACTTGATCTTATCCCTCAACATGAACCTTTGATACCACTTTGTCATGACCTCCTTCTAAAAAATATACCAAAATGAGGGGAGAGAGATAATGAATACCTGAATCCCGTCTCCAGTAGGCACCAGTTTGGTGATTAGGACTGACGGTATAATAATAATGAATATGGGTGGTATTAACCTATAATAGAAAATGTAGAATAGAGAGATAAGACAAATAATACAATTAAAACCTACCCACACACATATATATGTAAATAAAACCCAAGTTAAAACATACAATTATATATAGTACTATAACATCATAATGGAAAACTAATAGTACTAAAAAGTTAAAAAAAAAGCCCTTGAAGCATAAATAGCTCTTTAAATCCCAAGAGCTAGTAATATCCTACCTGATATACAAACTTCTCCAGATGAATAGAAAAAATAATTTATATATAAATAGGGTTATCATAACAATATACTCAATTGGATCCTCCCTGGATCCTCTCATGTAATAGATAATAACATCATGTTAAAGCATAGTGAACAACTGTGAAACTAACTCATCACCTAAATAGGTAAACTATTTTCCAAGCCTCACCATGGATAACTCACACTATGTATCAAAATCATGATAGAATATAATATAATAACGAAACATCAAGGGCACACCTCACTCACTTCCCAACTAGTTTTCCGCCCTTCCCTAATATTTCACATCCTGAGCCATCTCCCACCAAAATAATACAACCCAATGAGACCTGGGAAAGGTGTCACAACATCACCTCATATATCACATCATCACATAATAACTTACATATTTATATATATTCACCATGTATTTTTTCGAATCCACAAAATCCTATATAATATATATCATACATCAGGTATTATAGCTAAATCCCTTATATCCAATACAATGAGTAAGGTACCATAAGTCATTACAACCTATACACATCATACCTATAATAATATGTTGGATACTATATCAGGTAATACCTGTGTGTTAAATAACCTCAATCCATTACTATACACATATATGGGAACAGTAACTACCTTTCATACAAGCATAAGTAACAACCATGAAAAGAGAGCAAGCCTGTAGGGGGTAGTCAGCCATCCATCCTCCCACCAAGATGTTGGGGAAAACACACTCCTTGACTCCACTGGTTGTCAGTTTCCCTAACCTATTGGGAGGGATAGAGTATAAAATCACATAATATATATGATATGATATACATCACAACCACACTATGGGAATAAAAAATTCCTAGACTCCACTATAGATAATGTCACTCAGACTCCTAGAATCCACTTCTAAGGCTAGATATACTATAAGAAATTAAGAATTTATAGAGGTACATTAATTTCTTTCTTTGATTTTGTAATTTAATTTTACATTAATTGATTCATTAGACATTATTAAACCAACAAAATTATTCTGAATTCATTACATTAAATCAACAAAGTAAATTCCATTCCCACTAGGAATATTCCACAATAATTCCATGATTTCTGAAGATTAAAATCCTTCCATCATTACCAACCCCATGGATTATAGATTAACCAGTAATGTTTAGTGCCATTCCATAAACAAGGTACTCTAGGAAAACCATCCTAAGCTCCACCAAGAAGAAATGTGCAACCAAGCACATCTAGATACCTAAAAAAGTGGGTGAAGGAATGTAGATAAAAACGAAACTCAACCATCGATAATTAAAAAGATTTATAAGAGAGAATCCAAGATCTTATAATCATTAAATGGCTAATCTCACATTAAACCAATTCAATCAACTACGGAGATATGCCCAATACTTATATGCATATCCTGATGTATCCTGTAATCATAGGTATTAAATGATTCCACATCATTCAGGTCTCCCTATCCACATCACAATAGCCACGGAAGGATCATATCACATCTGGGCCTCCCCGCCTCATATCAAATCTCATAGAAAGTCTCACGTCTAGGGCATGTCACAAAAGTATCATGAAACAAACAATCATTTCCAACTAGGAAATATAGGACCTAGAAACAAGGCATCCAACAATCACACAGAAACGAGACCACATGACTCCCACAAATGGCTCATGGCCTTCTCATGTTGCCATGAAACTCATTACCTATACATTATATTCATCAAAAAACCTTTTTTCCATCTTGAATTAAATAATTAATTAGTCATAGGTTCCAACTATAGACAACCCAAGGCATCATCCTATAACTAGTTATCAAAAGTTAAACGTACTCTTTACATTAAAATCATTATCATCTTTATTGATTTTATTCATTATCAACATTCTCAATATCAATTATCATGCTTCATATTCATCATCAATTCCATTATTATTGAGAAACACATTTAATTAAGAATGTACATTGCATTAATTTTATTACTATCATATTACAAGAAACACCAAATTCAAACATGCATATTCTTTAACTCTTAAGATAATTTATTACAAAATAATTTAATATTTATATTATTTACCATTTTACACCAGTAACAACAGGCTAATTCACAACATAAAAATAATTGCTAACAAACATAGAATAGATATCACACTATCTAGAAAATCAATAGGAAATTGCAAGCATGGTATAAACCACATCATTATGTGATCGCCACAGACAATTATTTATTAATCCATTGTAATTCATTATTAGGGTCATTCAATTTCCATACAATGTGATAAACCAAACTCAATTTATTATTGGTCCTAAATAAAATAATAGAAGTAATGAATCCCCTACCTCAAAGGTACTGACATCATTCGCATGATAACGAACCAACGTTGTGGATCCCAATCAACTCTCCTGCAAGAAGTTGTACCCCTAGAATGAAGTTGCGTCCCAATCATACTAACAAAAAAAAGAAACCTTTCTAGGATATCAATTAACACGTTCCTTGGTTTGGATAGAAGAAACGGGAGGAAATGTGACTGATCAATGCGAACTAGTTAGAGAATGAAGAAATAAGGCTCCTTGGATCACCATAGATAATAGATGAAAGTGAAGGATGTATCCTCATGGAAGGTTCCTAAATTATGGAAAGGAGTGGCTTTGTATCACCATGAATTGGGAGAAGGGGTATAGGGTTTGAGAAATCCCAAGACACTACAACTTTTATAATTTTGATGTATCAGGAATTTACAGGATGTGCAATACTTACACATCATGTAAATGTTGGGTTTTTTACTTCCACAGAAGAATGTGTCATCTCAAGGAATTTAACCTTGATTTAATACACATCATAAAAATTCTCACATAAGTCGGGAAACTCACTTACATAGTGTGTAATGATTACATGACATATAATCTCTCTATCTCCATCATTTAATATCTGATCCTATCTAGTGTCACTCCAATCCCCCCTTTGAGCACTATGATGTTTGTAAACATGAAATGGGTCGGGATATACATATGAGGGCCCTTATAATTTTTTGAAATAGGAAAATAAAACAGTTTTTAGATTAAAATGTTATTTAATATGTAAAAATGTTAAAAATGGGTTTTATAAAATCAACATAGTAATTTTTTAAATGATTTATTTTAGATTATATTTATATAAATTTTCATCAATATTTTATTCATTATTGTATTATAATGATTTCATAAAAATGATGGTTTTAAAAAAATCAGTATTTTTCACTCTTCTCCTAATAATAAATTATTTCAGAAAAATAAAAAAAAAGATATCTAAAGCTAATATTTTTATTATAATTCCAAAAATGTAGTTATTTTTTTCATATTAAATTTGAAAATTTTGATAATATTACTTTTAAATAAAATTCTGAAAGTCTGTTTATATATAAAAGTAAAATTTCAATGTATATACTTTTTTGTATCAATTACTAATAAAATTAGTGTTGATATATTATTAATAAAAAAATATGAATCATTAAAAATGAAAATATAACATATCTAGAATAAATTTATTTTCTTAAAATAAATCAAAAAATATTATGATTAGAAAAATAATTAAGTATAAGTTGATGTTATTTGTCATATAGACATGTAATTTGAATTTAATTTTTATAAAAGTGATCATTTTTATACATATATATCATAAATTAGTCTCCTATATTTGTATCTTACAACTTAATGGCTAAATTTTAATGGTTATATAATGTTTAGTTTTTTGTTTTCATTCATCATTGCATGTGAAGAATGCAATTCAACATAATTCTTAGTTAAGGGATAATATATACTAATATATCAGTGTGTTATATACACAAACCTAGGTGTTGTTTATTACATTAAATGCTAATAGAATATAAATATTAGTATTATTTGGATAATAGATACATATTTCATATATATTTTACATTGGAATATAAATGACATCATAAAAATACACAAATCCTTAATATTTCTCTATTAGATATATATAGATCTTGCATTGAATTCTATATTTTTCCCTGAGGAAATGTGATGAAAATATAGGGGGTTGATTCAAACAATTTTTAATGGGTATTGTATAAAGTGGAATATAATATATAATTATAATGGAAATATAATATGGAAGGAATAAATAAAAAATTAATGGTATATGATAGAATATAAAACATTCCATATCTAAAACAATGGAAAATGATGATCCCATTGATAACCATAATAGATATAATAATGATAAAATTTATATTTTCATTCCATCAAGTAATTGGTCCCAAACATTATTCATAAAATTTAAAGACACTCCCATTTCCATATTCTAGTTTATATCAATAGATATATTTATCTATCGAGGGGATATATAATTTTAGGTCCCACCCATTACTTAAGAAGTATAATGCATTCATTATATGAAATTAATTTATAAAGAAAATATATAATGTTACCCAAATAAACAATTAAACCCAAATGGATACAGAATGAATAATTATCCATATTTAAATAACATATATAGATATTGATAATGCATCTTATCAAATAAATAAAATAACATTCTAGGTAAACACCATCAATTTGAGTTATGAAACATAGGTTGTTCACACAATATAGAGTATTGGGTAGAAGGTCAAATAAATATTTAGGATATGATAGAAATATTATAAATTTTATAACACATAAAAATGAGATAATGATTATTGAAATTTAGGGGAAGGATAACTTCAGAATTGAGAGATAGAGAGTGATTAAGAACATAATCATATGAAAAAAAGGAGTGGGGTATACCTCTTTCGACTCTGTAAGGTTTGAACTATAATTCAATAAATGTAGTAATGTGAAAATAATACCTCAATGAAAAAGGTAAAATTATTACAACATAAATTCTAGAAACCATTATAGAAATGAAATAGAACCATAGATTGATAATAGGGAAACAATTTAAAATGGTATGGATATTTGGAAGAGAAACAAATACATCGAGTCTCAAATTACTTTAGATCAACTTATAGCCTCCTAAATTATAAAATTATTTTAGGAATAACTTTATTTAGATTATTTTTAATGTTTATTGGATTATTATTACTCTATTTAATTCATTTATTGTCTTTCATTTTCCATTTAACAGATTATTTTTTATTATTTCAATTATTTTGGGGATGTTCGGTTTGCCGTTATAAAATTAAATCATCATAATGGTAATGGTCAATGGTCACTATATAATGGATTGATATTCTAAAAAGGATTTGAGGTATATTTTTCGAGATATTCCAAATGTGACAAAGTTTAATACGATAATAATTTAGAGAATCTTCCTCAGTGATCTTGTTTTAGAAAAATAAAATGACCACAATTGTTTACTTATACTATCATAAATATCATTATTAATAAAAAATATATAACCATGATCGATATATTATTTTATTCATAAAATTAAATTAAATCATAAAATCTATTTTTATGAATATATAAAATGAATAAGTGAAAATAAGATATCAGCATTGTTAGGCAGCATAAAACCACTAAGATAAATGATATTTTCTTTAAAATATTTAAAGGAAGGAAAAACTAATAAATTTTTGAGTATTATAAAAACTATATTGAATAATTTAGGTAATATTTTAAATTAATATTTTATGATTTATTTTATTATATAATGGGTAGGAGGGGAATTTAAATGGGAATAATGGGTTTTTAAACTTGTAATTTTGACATAGTAATAATTTATTAAAAAGGATTCAATAAAAGGGAATGTGTAATATCTTCTCGATAAATGGTTAAATAGAAATTAATACCATTTAAATATAATAATTATAGTAATATAAGTGTTTTTAATGGAGTTTTAAAATATAATAATCTCAATTATAAATGGAATGAGAGACTTTTGAACCCTTACATATGTCTTCACATTACATTCTTTGGTTTGTGTCGATGGACTCTGAGGGGGGGTTTTTTAGCTAGAATAGAGACATAAGAATGTGTATAGGAAAGTTTATATAGGGTTTTGTGTAGATATTTTTCAATGTAATGTATTTTTTCATGAGGATAAATGGGCGGAGTATGGGTGATTATATAAAATGGAGAGAATTATATTGGAATAAAGTACTGATTAATTAATTATTTTGGATCGTGATTATAAATAGTGTTGATTATTATGACTTCAATTAGATTATAATTAAAACATATAGGTTTATTTGAAATTAAATAACACCCAAAATAGAAATGTATCTTGTAAGTATTTTATAATTAGTAAAGCATCATATAGAATTGTATGTACAAATAATATATCACTTAGGTTTTAAATATTTATTTTATGTTTTACAAATAAAACATATTATATTTATATACATTATTTTACCCATTAAATATATTTTAAATTATAAAAATGATTTAGAAATTTTTATGTCAAATATTTTTCATGATTATTTAATAATACATTCAATGTATAAAGAAGGTAAAATATTCATTACTCCCCTAAAAATAAATTTTTTCCTAAGAAAAACAAAAAAATCACCCTAATATTAATTTTTCATAATGATTATAATTTTTTTTTTAATTTTTTCATCTTCAAATTATAAATACAATAAAATTAATTGTTTAAAATATGAACACATAATACCTTCAAAGATAAACAAGGATAAATACTATTTCTTTTGTTGTAAGTAAATATATATCTATTTGACATTTTTTAATTATTATTATATCTATAACTAATTATAATTCATACATTAAAAAAAGATTCTAAATTATGTAATTATAATATTTTAATTCTAGTAAACAAATTAATTTTTTACAAAATTCATTAAAACTCACCTAAAGAAAATGTATACTTATTTATATTTTATGCGACATGATTTAGAAAAACACATTATATGGTTTTGAATTTTATAATTAATTATTTTAATCATTGAAAATATCAAAATGTATGAATTTTAATAATTTTAATTGTCAAGTATCCATTTCAGTGTCCAATTATTATTTATATAGGTTAGTTATTATTTTTCATATTGTCACTATAGGTTATAGTTGATGGTGAAGCTGGTCTTCAGTAAGAGGTTAGGATGGTCACAACTAGAAAGGCTCTCTAACCACTAGTCATATATTTTCAAAACCAAAGTTAGGGTAATCAATGTAAAGATCAAATAAAAAATTAATTATTTAATATTGATCCCATATGGGTTTATTTCACATCGATGATGTAAAACTGAAAAATAGATTGATGAAAAGCTTTCAAAGAGGCATATAGCTCCTCGAGGATGACATGCAATTGGGGAAATATTGACATGAATCATGATAACAATAAAAAGGGTAAAAGTATTCATACAAACAAACTTTTATCCAAGTGAAGATGATGAATATAAAAGGAGTCTCTAATACTCATAGGAAGAAGGGTATGACTATAAGTGATTACTCTATTCTTAGGCTAACAATGAGTACTGAGAATTGTCCTTTGGTAATGAATGTAGGGAATTGAAATGTGTTTAACCCATTGAGTCAATACCTAGATTGGTATGATTATCATGATGATTCTCAAGATGGTTATGACTTATCATTTTTGATTTTATGTTTTTTGTTGTCGGCCATTGATTTTGGTTGAGATAGAGGTATCGTGTATGACCCCTCCATCCTTTGTCACCTTGTTTATATTTCCTTTATATTTTTATAAAAGGGGATATGACCCCAAAACATTTCAAAAACATATAGGTAATATAAATTTTATAAAAACTTCATTATTAATTTAAATAATTTTATATCAATTTTATTTACATTTTATTTAAAAATTATAAAAAAATTAGTTTTTTACAATGGTCATAATGCGTGTGATAATTCTTGGAGAAAATGCCACATTAGATTTTAAAATTCTAGTCAAATTTATCACTTTTATTTATTATCCCATTTTATTATTTCTGACTTTATAGAGGGTATTTATATATTGTATATAATGTTATACATTACATGTTATAGTAATTATATTAAATATGACTTTTTAGATATGTAATATTACTATGATGAAGTAAAGTGACATATGTTGCAATGAAATATTTATTTAAAAATCTAATGTGATAAATTAAATATGGATAATATCAGATGAGAGGATGTGAAACATCCCAATATTTTAATATATGACTTTATTTAAATAATCCAAATTTCTTAAATAACTTTTTCCACTCGAATTTCTAAGCTAACATGAAACTGTGATATAATTTTAATAAAAAGTTAAATAATAAGTAATACCATTAAAAATTAATTGATAAATTCATAGGAATAAATAGATTTTTCCAATTTATAAAATATTTATTGAAATAAATATAATGGTTACATTTAATACCTATGAGATTTAATTGATATAGCTAAATAAACTAATACAATCATTGTATGCATAAAAATATATTAATTTTTTTCCTTTTTATGAGATATAAATTTATACTTCAAGGAACCATTGATTAATTATGGTAAAATTTATTTTATATTAATAACTAGTTAATACTAATTTACTTTGTAATTGATAATAAAAAAGAATAACAAAAGTCTATATTTTTAAAAAAATTTATTTCTTATGAAAATAACTTTCATAATATTTTGTTGTTATTATTCCAAATATTATTTCATCTAATTTTAGAAATTGAATCAGATAATATGAATTGTATATTTTTAATCATAATGGTCAATTTACGTAATGGGGTCAATTTCATTTTTAGGCATTAAATTATGTTACCAAGGTAAATATTAGTTACCATGGTAGAACATTTACCTTTTCCAAGAATGACAACCTTATAAATACTATATAATTTTAAATTCAATCAATTTATTTTAAAATAAATATTATAATATGATGTTTATATATATATATATTAATTAATACTCATTTAATTGTAAATCAATGTTCAATAAGATAAGGAATTCTTACTGATTAGTATTATATTCTTCAAATAAAACTAATTTTAAACACATTATATGTAGTTTTATATTCTATAAATAACTTATTATTCATTTAATCACATAAATTTCAGGAAATTACATTCTTATCTCTCACATAAAATTCTTTTTAGTAGATTTTTCCTTTCTTAGCCTTTAAAAGGAGCTCACTTCAACTATTTTCACACCATACCCTTAGTTCAATATTCTTATCAAACTATAAACCATTTAATTCTTATAAACCCCCCTCTATATGTTTAGTATCCTCAAGCCTCATCAAATACTATCAAGTCTGTTATTTCAAAATGGTACTTCAATAGAAGTTCTAAATTCTCAATGTAAATATTACTTATAATTTTACATTATTTCTATGTTTTTCCCATCCACCATACTCCAAACCATTTGAACCATATTTATATAATGAAATAAGTATATATACTAACTGAGTTGTTATTATATTGATGGTATAACCATTACCTACTCCCCTCCCATTCAATGAAAAAATGAATATATTTCTCATGCTTGTGTGCGTACTACCACCTCGAGAGTGAAATAAGTTTTTTTTCATCAACACAATTCAAGGATGTTTCTAGAAATTTTTTGTTTTCTAAAATATGTTATTTCTTTAATTATATATATATTAATTATATATTATATATTATATAATTAATATTACAAATAAGAAATCATTGTAAAACTAACTGCCTCAAATGAACATACCCAATGAAAAAGTAATTTATTTATAATGAAAATATCATTTTAATTACTTTATTGTTATAAATAAACCCAATATTGATACCTCACTATATGAAAATATAAATAATGTCATTATACATTATTGATAATGATATTATAACAAAATAATATCTTCTGTATCCATAGTCACATATAGAATTTTGGACGTTCTTGTTGGGTATGATTAACCAAATACATGAAAGATATTATACATTTTTATTAAGAATAAATTTGGAAACATAATATTTAATATTAATTAGTAAATAATTTTTTATCCTATAATGGTAATATAAACATTTAACTCATTAATTAAGGAAACACCATCTTTTTGTTACATATTAGTCGAAAAAGTTTTTCACAAACTTATTCATCATGAATAATAAATTCAATACATATCAAATGGGATTATAAAATTATAAATTACTAAAAATATATATTAAATTTCCTTTTATGATATGTTAATGAATAACATTGGGAGAATAATGAATAACAAAATCGTGATTATGAAACTAGTTTAAAATGATTAAGATTACTCACATATGCTATTAAAAATAGATAAAGAATAACTAATATAAATTTATAGAATAATTATAAATAAATTTTATAATAATGTATGTATATGATTTAAAAAAATCAGTTTTCAAGCTATTTATTAATGTTATACAAGAGATTATAGAGAACTCCACTCTGTGGGGATACAATGTAAGTGGTTTTCATCTCATATTTAATTTCTTGAGCCATATTTCTTATTTTTAACCTTGATAACATTAATACGATGAGATTAAATCCTAATTAATGTATTTTACTATGACAATGGGGTTTTAAGAGAAATCTAAATTACTACATATATATGTCTTTCCATTCTAATGATAACAATGTTGAAAGGGTTTTAATTAAAATTGTACTCCAACAATTAGGGTTTCAATTTCCAAAATTATTTTCAATTAAATATTTTTTAAGAAATACAATACATAAAGGGAACATGTATTATTTATAAAAACCCTAATCATTTTCATTGTATATTCATGGGATTTTACTATTAACCCCAATTTTTTCTTTCTATTTGACTCATATTTTACCCAATGTGTTTCTTGTTTGTGAAATAGACATCATCTCTTCTTTGTCAGGAAAATCCATTTTCCATACCACCATTCACTAGATGATTAATAATGTTTCTATATATCTTATTAAATAAAAAATAACTGTTATTTTCTAATATTTTACCATCTTTCGATAGTTTTAAATAAATTTTAATGTTTTTTGCATTTTTTATTTTCGTTAATTGTGATAAGATTCTATTTTTAATGTTTATATGTGAAAATGTCAATCTATGAACTTTTATCATTTTATATGAAGCATTATCGTAAAATTTTCATGGTTACCTAATAAATTATTTATCAGATTAATTTGTAAAATATTTCTTTTAAAATTCATTCAAAATATCATGAATGATTCTTATTTCAAAAGTTGGTTTTCTAAAACATAAAAAACATTTTTTCCTTTAAGTCATTATTCATTGAAATATCTTATACTTGATCAATAAAATCAATCAAATGATACCGTACGCCATATTTTATGGATGGATTTTGTAATTTTTTTCTCTTTTAGAGAAATGACCAATAAATGCCTTTATCTTTCCTAATAATTTTTATGTATAATTGTAATTTTTCTTCTAATGAATTTCCTATATTTATATAATGCTTATTCCTTTTAATTAAGGGTGATAAAAAAGGATCCAAGATTCATTTTATTTGGTAAATGTTTCTCTTAACAATATAACCATTATTCTAATTATGTCAAAACAATATTCTGTACTATCATAATTGTAAACCCCAAGGTTTTAAAAATGGATTTAAATTAATGAAACTTTGTTTTAATTATATAGTTATAAATAGAATGTAAACATAATTTTTCCCCTTCTATTTTTTGAATTTTGAATAATAGTCATCGAAAATTGTGTTCAGTAATTTATTTAGAGTCTAATAGAACCAACAAGATTTTTAGTGAATAGTAACAAAATCTTATGAATAGTAATATGACCCTAATGAATAGTAAGTTGTATTATTATTTTATTTTCATATGGCTTTAATATAATGATTTCTTGATAAAATTTTCAAGGTTATATAAAGTAATTTATAGTTTTAAAATTGTTAATTTTTTAATAAGGTATCATGTTATTTAAAAATTAATCTAATAATACTTAGAAATTTATTTTAAGAAAATGGAGTTCATTTTTTAATTATACATGTAAAAATGGCTAGTTTTAATTTTTGGGATGTTTCTAAATTCCTTGAATTTTTTATGAATTTTAAAATATGATAAATTACGATAAATAAGAAATACTTATTTTATTGCATTATAGATGATTACAGGAATATTTAATCCCACTTTTGTCTAACTCACATGAAATTTTTACTATTTTGGGTCACATGAATCTAGAATATTCATAGTCTTGAGAAAAAATATTAAAATAATGTAAAATCCCTCCTCTCTTCCACTATAAATACCACCGTCATTACCCTCTTCCTCTCACACATATCAAACATTGAGAATTGTATAAGTTCTACCAAATACCCTCCCCAAGGATATTCCTCACGTCTTAGAGCTGTTGGTCTCACCAAAAGGCCAAAACCAAAGGCCCTAAAAAGGATCTCAAGGAGAAGAGATCAAGATGTAAGAATCCTCTTTCATTTTCATGTGTTTTCTTTCAAATTCCATTCTTTTCTTATAATCTCTTTTCATCCACTTATCTAGGAGGTATGAAATCTCAAAAATATTATATATTATGTATGTTTCCATGTTCATGTAAAAGATTCATCATCTTCCTTCCTCTCCTCTCCATCTTTCTCTAAAAATAAAAACACCATCCATGATGTGCCAATTTACTAAAATTTTGGATGATGTGTTTGAAATATCCATAAATCCTTCAAATATGATCATGAACCCTTTTAATGGTTGAAACAAAATTTAATGTGTCTTTTTAATCTATTTTATATTCTTTAATGAACATATATTCATGAAATTAAATTATATAATGAAACAATTTCATGATTATCAAGGAACCGCCAAATATGATCTAAAAAATATCATTAATGTTTTATCTAATGATACATCATAATATATGATAAAAATGATTTATGGTATCACTATATATTCTAGAAATATATGAATTCAACTTCTAGAATTTCATTTCCATACTAAAAGAAATTAAAATATAAATCGTTCATGGAAATCATGTCAAGAACGCACAAAAAACAATAGAAGGAACAACATACTAATAATTAAAGGATGAAATGATGTTATGATATGATCATACAAGGTGTTATAAACATTAATATGTTTCTATAGGATATTAACAAATCTCTTTTAATCATTATATATGAGGCTTAAATGATCTTTAAGTAAGACAAACCCGAGGTAAGGGAATTCAAAACACGATTTCCATTCTTAGGGTTAACATTATACTTCATTATTTATGACGTATTAAAATTTCTTTTATGATGAATTTTGTTTATAAAATGTTTAATTATGTGTATTTATAGTGTATATAAATTTTCCATCCACTCTATTATGTATCACATCAATTATATGATATTGTTAAGGGTCTTTCCTTTTAAAATCCTCTTTTAAATTTCTATTTTACAAAATTCAAAAGCAATGTTTTCTTGACATTTTTCAGGTTGTATAAAAATTTTATAGTTTATGGGAATTGTTTATGACAAAGGGTGGGACCTATATCTCCCCCAATGCATTGGGTCTATGTATGTTGGAGGTCACCATATGGTTACTCCAAGTGTAACCGCGATGGTTTCACAATAAGTTATCCCAAAGGGTTACATTGTAAGGTAGCTATGAGGGTTTCAAATTGTAAGGTAGCTGATCATGTTACAATATTATTTTATAAATTCCCCCAGATACCATTATAGTTCTATTTATGTTCTATATGATTTGTGTAAATCTTATGGAAATCCCATGTTCCACAATGTATGTTTATATGGGTGACAAGTATGTGTTTTTGAAAATGATTTCATAAATTACAATTATTCATGGACTAATGTGTTATTTCTTTATTTTTATATCCCTTAATAATCTTTTTGTGCTCATCCTCTATTTTCAAATTATTTTCACAGGTTATAAGAATGTGTAAGTAAACGAAGGAATCCATGTTAAATGTTTTGATGATTTGTCCCAGAAATCATGTTTTATTTGAAATGTTTTAGATTTTTAAAGAAATAAATACTATTTTTATTGTATCCAATCCTTATTAATGTGGAATGTTATAAATTTATTATGTCCCAATTATCTAAATATATAATCATGAAAGATATTCAATGTGAAAAGAAGTGATCATTTGAATAAATTCATGATTATTTAATTTAATAAGGTCGGGTCCTTATAGTTTGTATCAAGGGATAGTTTAAATAACATTATGTGTTACGATGATGTTAGTATAATACCATAAAAGATTTTATTTTATGGTTTATTTGAAATTATATATAATTTAATGATTACCATGTTGCTTCAACTAAGATATATTTGTTCATAATGGTTTTCCACAGAAGAAACATGGAAAATGAAGTGGAAAGTCACCAACAGATTAATATCCTTCCTAATCTGTACCCCAGAATGGTAGGGGTTGGAACTAAGTAGTTTGTGACAGTAATGGCTCAGTTGAAACATGAAATAAATGGTGGTGGAATCCATTCAAGATAACAATCATAGGTACCAAAAATAAACATTCCTATATTTGAACATTTTATGAGACAACTACCTCATGCTTTTAATAGATCTTTGGACCTAATAGCGGCTGAAGGAAGGATTATAGCCCTTGAAAATATATTAGATGTTATGAGATGTTCATATATTGAAAAGTTAATTCCATCCATTTATATTTCTTAAAGTGAATTTGATCAATGGTGGTCAATGGTCAAAAATATCAGGGATAAAGAAGAAATTGAGGCCTTAAAATGAGATAAATTTAAAAGAATTTTCATTGAAAATTATTTTCCTAAGGTGGTGTGAATTAGGATGGAGAATAAATTCATTGAATTGAAGAAAAATATGAATATTTAGTAGCTGTGAATGAAGCAAACTTCATCTAACCGAAGTGGTATGCTCCAAATATTATTCTGGATCTTGATAGAAAAATCAACAAATTTAACTCAGGATTAAAGCCAATGTATCGAAGGGCATTGGCCTCCCATGAATTCAAAAGCTATAAGAAACTTTTTTTATGTACCGAGAGGGTAGAGATGGAGTTATTTATGATCGCATTCACTTTGAAAACCAGGAGAATAAGAAGTCAAAATGGAAAGTGATGGGTAAAAATCAACCAATGAAATTAGATGGTAAGAAATTCTAGTTACCATTTCGTGAAAATTGTGGAAAAAATAATCTTGGGGAATGCCTTACCAAAAATGGGAAGTGTTCTCAATGTGGTAAGTTTGGACATATGGCCCGAGACTGTAATGAAAATGATTCTAAGACTAATACTGATAAGAAATATGTAATGTTTTTTAAATGTGGAGAGATTCATCATTACGCAAATATCTGCCAAAAGAGATATCTGAATGATTCAAAGAAGCCAGAATATAAGTAGAAAGTGTTGTGAGATCCTCTGTAACAACTTCATCAGATGTATTTCCATCCATTGAAGTTGTATGAGGTACCTTGTATGTTTACTCAAATTTTTCTAAAGTTTTGTTTGATACAGGGGATACTATTTCCTTCATTCCTGAGGAATTTTTTGGTAAATAGGAAATATCACCTCAACAAATGAGACCAGAACATATTGTTAAAAAACTTGGGGAAAGTATTATAGAAATTATGAATTATAAGTATCATTCTATTATGGTCTTTGTAAAGAATTTAAATTCAAACCTTGTTGTTTTTCCCTTAGTAGAGTTTGATATCACTCTGAGAATGGATTGGATTTCTGTTTATCATGATTACACATACTGTTGAGCTAAAGAAGTTGATTTTCAAAATGATTTTCAGTAAGTATAATATAATGAACCCATAAAATTTATAACATATCAGGAATATTAGTAACTATTGAAATATGGAAATGATAGTTATCATCCTCATATTGTTGAAAATAAGGGAACTGCTTAGATTAATGATGTGCTAGTATTAAATGAATACCTTTATGTTTTTCTTGATTAGTTACCTAGTTTCATACCTGATCAGTAATTCAAATTCACAATTGACTTAGTTCCTTATGCTAAGACAATTTAAAAAGCTCCATATCAAATGTCTCAAATGGTACTTCTTGAATTGAAAAATCAGTTGCATGATTTTCTTGATAAAGGATTCATTCATCCTAGAACATCACCATGGGATTATCCTATTTTTTTTCATTAAAAAGAATGTTGGTTCCATAATAATTTTCCATGATTATAGAGCTTTGAATAACATCAATGTAAAAAAAATGTATCATTTTCCACACATAGATGACTTGTTTGATTAGATCTAGGGAGCTCAGTATTTTTCCATGATTGACTTGAGATCTAGATACCATCATCTAAAGGTGAAGAAGGATGACATCTGAAAAATAGATTTTCATACTAGATATGTGCATTATGAGTTTTTTGTTTTTCATTTTAGGTTAACTAATTCTCCTTCTATATTTATGGATCTTATGAATTGAATATTTCATAAGTTCTTGGATAAATTTTTAGTTGTGTTTATTGATGACATTTTTGTATTTTCTAACAGTAAAGAGGATCATGAAAAACATATAATGTTTGTTTTAAAAACCATAAAGGAAAATAAACTATATGGAAAATTTAGAATGTGTGATTTTTTCTTGAAACATATTTCTCTTTTTGGAACATTGTAAATATGGATTGAATAACAGTTGATCCTACCAAAAAAAGTGGCTGATGAATGACCAAGTCCTACAAATGTTACAAGATTCATAATTTTATTGGATTAGAGGGTTATTACCAATGGTCTGTTAAAAACATTATAGGAATTTCTATCCTACTAACTAGGTTACGATGAAAAGGGGTTAAATTTATTTGGACAAAATAATGTGATATTTGTTTTTAGGAGCTGAAGAAGAGATTGGTGAATGCTCCAATTTTAGACTTTCCTTCCTGAAAGGGTGAGTTTTTCATATACAATGATGATTCATTTAAGGTACTTGGTTGTTTTCTAACGCATAATTATTAGGTAATTCCTTATGCTTCAAGAAAACTAAAACCTTATGAGTAAAATTATCCCACACATGATTTGGAATTGGAAGCTGTAATTTTTTGCTTTGAATCTTTAGAGGCATCATTTTTATAAAGCCAAATGTGAAATATATACAGACCATAAAAGAATGAAGTATATATTCACTTAGAAGGAATAAAACATGAGGTAGAGAATATTTTTTTAACTAATAAAGGATTACGATTGAAAGGTCAATTACCATCAAGGAAAATGTAACAAAGTGGAGGATTCCTTGAGTAAAAAAATCATGAAACGTTAAACATGTTACATTTGAAACATGATCCCTTGATTAATGATTTGATAAACTTTGTCAAAGAAGTTGTTGGTGTAGGAAATACCACTTTTTGTTTTAGGTTTCAGTGCAGTCGTCATTATCAGACAGAATTAAGCAAGCACAGAAGGAAGATCGCGAGCTATATAAAAAGGTAGAATTGGTTTAAATGGTTAAGTTTCCATAATATAACCACGATAAAGATTTTTTTTAAGATACGGTAAAAGTTTGTGTGTTACTTGTGATTCATAGTTGAAGAAATATTTGTTGTGTGAAGCTCATAGTTATCTATTTGCAGTTCATCCCTGCATTACTAAGATGAATATAGACCTTTGATATTATTACTGGTGGGATAGAATAAAAAGGGATATTGATGATTTTACCATGAAATGTTTGACATGTCAACACGTTAAAGCAGAGATGTAGTTACCAAAGGGGATGATTTAGCCTTTTCTAGTGCTAGAGTGTAAATGGTAGAATTTATCCATGTACTTCATTGTAGGACTACCTAATACTTCTCTAGGTAACAATGAAATTTGTTTTGTTGTTGATCAGCTCACAAAATCTGCATATTTTCTTTCTATTTGAGATATAACGTACTTGGATCTGCTTTGTCGACTACACCTCAAAGATATTTCTAGGTTACATGGAGTTACTATTTCTATTTAATCTCACTGGGATCCCAAGTTCATTTCTAACTTTTGGAAGGGCCTTCAAAAGTCATTGGGCACAAAATTAAATTTCAGTATAACTTTTCTTTCTCAATTAGATGGGAAGTCAAGAACGAATGATTCATAATTTGGAGTATATTGTTTGAGCTTTTTCAATGGACTACTAGGGATGTTGGGATTATCATCTTTATTTAGTTATGTTTTCTTATAATAAATGTTTTCATTCTAGTATACAGATGGAAACTTTTGAGGCATTTTATGGGAAGCGGTTTTGAAATCCATCTTTATGTGATGATGTCAGGGAAAGGAATTTGATGGGACCAGAATTAGTAGAGGAAGTGGTTATGAAAGTGAAGATGATCTAGAAAAACATGAGGATAGCTCAGAGAAGATGGTAAAGTTGTGCAAAAAAAGTGGGAAAGGCTTTTTTTCGAGGTAGGTGACCATGTTTTTCGTAAAATCTCACCATTGAAGAGTGTTATGAATTTTGGTAAGAAAGGAAAACTAAGTCCAAATTTCATTAGACCTTATGAAATCCTGGAGAAGTATGAACCACTTACCTACCAAGAATCTTTTCTTTCAAGTTTATCTCAGGTACATAATGTTTTTTATGTTTTGATGTTGAGAAATTATGTGCCAGATTCATCTTCTGCCTTGATAAAAAAAGAAGTTCAGCTGGAAGAGAACCATTCTTATGAAGAGAAACCAGTTCGGATTCTTAATTTAAGGGAAGATGTAACATCCCAGGTAAATAAAGAATAATAAATTTTCATATTTATTAATATTTGAGAATTAAATATTAATTTTACTTTAAATGGGTTTCTATGTTCGATAGCGTACCCGATACGCAACAAAGAGTTTCTTTGAAATCGTACGTTGCACACTAGTAATAAAATAATATTATTTTAAATGTTAGTTAACACGTAGTCATTGTACTGGCGGGAATGGATAGAAATAACTAAAATATGATTATATGTGTTTGTTAAATGTTTTTATATTTATCTAATAAAGGATAAAGGCTTAAAATTTCAAAAGAATTCAATTTTAGGCTTTTATACTCTAAATTTCACGAATGATCCACTTATCAACATTTGATGGAGAACAGTCATTAAATATAGTGTTGATCACTCTTATACATTCTATTGGACCAAAAAAAAAACTCTTTTTTAGAATCGGGACAACAAATATTACTTTGTGTAATTTTTTGGTATTTTTCTAAAAAAGTTCATTTTTTAATGAATAGTGTAAAATGTTGTATTTTAATTCAAAAACTCTTTTTAATTTAATTTATTAAGATGATTAGATTATCTTTTGAATTGGTTTTAAAGTGAAATTGGAATATATTTTTACCATTTAATCCAATGGTGGTCATTGGAATCAATTTCACTTTTTTATTGGACTTAAACTAGTGTCAATCTTTTGATACTTATTGTTTCATAAAAACACGCTATTTGTTTTGACAGCGGGAATTAATTATTAAATTAATTAATGAAACTTATATGTTTTGAAATTTGTAAAATGGACTTCATTTTTGAATTCCGAATATCAAATATATCTTAGGGTGATGTTTTGGTTTTTTCTGAAAAACATCAATTTTTGACGAATAGTGAAACCGCAAAGTGGTGGTTACAAAATTTGATTTTTCATTTAAATGGGGTTTTACCACTTCAGTGTTTTTAATCTCAAAAATCCAATTTAAATTATTTTCATTATTAAGTAAAATGTGGTTCAATGGGATTAAAATAAATTTTGGTGAATAGGAACTTTTATGTTTTATTAATCGCGATTAAAGGTAATTAGTGTAATTTAAGGTAAAAATGATATTATAATAAAATGAAAATATATTGACACTTGTCCTAACAATATTGGATGAGTTATGGCCGACCAATACAACCCATGGGTCGATTTTTGGTACCCCATGTAGCCACTTGGGTATGATAATGACATTTATGCCTTTTATTTAAAGTTAAAGTAAAAATGACACATACATGAGATGTTTTACTAAACCAATTTTTACATGGGGTTATACAAGTCATATTTCTTACTATAAATATTAATTAGAAATATAAAAATATTATCAACATCATGATACTTTTTTTAAATTTTTAGACATTAAATAAATTAAATTATTTATGACACCATGATGATGAGTGATTACCTCATTATTTAACGATTTAAATAAAATGGAACGATAATGTAAAATCTAAGACCTACAAATGTCCAAAACCTATTGGATGGGTATATTTCTAACCCTTATCACCTTATCCTAGAAACACATCAATTTGGTACCATTAATAACCGAAACTCATTCTAAAATAAAATACCATTTCCTTTCTTTCCAAGAGTGCCCCTCCTCTCCTCTTATAAAAGGCCCCCATCTCTACCTCATTACCCACACTTTCAAGGCCTTTGGCACGACCAAACCCTACTCATTTTGTCTCTACACATCCCTATCTTACTCCATGAAGCCTCACTTTGGGCATAAGTCTTCCCAATGAAGCCTTTGAGCTCAAACCAAAGGGAGTTACCCGATTATAAGGTAATGTCTTCACTTGAGTCATTTTGTTTTATTTTGCTTCTCCAACCCCCTAAACTCTTTTTATTCATTTCTTTTGTAACAAATCCAGTTTCTTACATATACTAGGATGTTGTTATATGAAGTATTAGAGCTACACTTACACACACCTACGTCTAATGGTTAAAGAACATACTGTTTCCGTGGATGGCGAATTTCTGCCTCACGAATTGATGATTGTTCGATATTCTTATAACACCTTAAAAGGTGGACATTAAGATGTAACTATATTTATATATGATATATAATATGTTTATTTTTTCCTTAATCTTCTGTATTTTTCATTTTGGGAATACCTTTATGGTTTTCGTTATGGGTAAATGTGATATCTTCTTTTAAGGAAGTGTGGACTACCGCCCCCTCAAAGTGATTTGATTCGTTAATGAAATATGTCGGATGTATAAAGGATGTATTTAAAGTTATTATATATGATGTTAGACTGGAATTATAATATACCTCTATATCATTATTATTTATTTCCATTAAAGTATGACAAGGAAATGAAAGTAGCGTTCATGCATACGTACGGATTACCGTCTCCATGAACGGTGCATTTCATTTCTTATCCCCAAATGTCATGTAATATTATAAGTACATATATAAAATGGATATATATGATGCATGTTACATATAAATTATTAATATAATTATGGAATTAAAATATACATACCTCTCATTTAGTTTTAATTCCATTAATATGACATAGAAATGATAGTAGCGTTCATGCGTACGTATGGCTTACCGTCTCAATGAACGGTGCATTTCATTTCTTACATCTAAATGATTATGTAATATAATAAATACATGTATATTCTGGATATATATGATATATATTATATCCAAATCAGGAATGTCATTCTGGATATAATGAACCTTTGACCACACGAACAACATGTAATCGTAAGAAGTCCATTTTCAACTTAAGGGCCAAATATCGAAAAAACAAACATTATTAACTTAAATGATTACATAATGTTTATAACATGACAATAAGTGATATAAAAGGAATAATTAACTTGAAAAAGGTTCTTAACCAAATATAAATTAACTCAAGTTTATTATTTAGGACGTTAAAGAACGATCGAGTCAAGTCGGACCCGAGGTAAGGGACTTCGTCTCAATCTCCTTTCATTGAGGAATATTTCGTTTTATACACAACTATATTTTATACAGTGTATAAACCCCTTCGAATTTTACTTTTATACAAAAGGAATCTTTTTCTATGAAGCGTTTTACTAAACGACAAAAAGGAATGTTTCTTTTAATGTACGCGGTGACAACGACCTTTTCCGCCGCCGCGAGTATTATTTGGTCTTTAGCTTCCTCAACATGCCGTGATGTTTTTAAAATGAAATAAATACCATATACACTTTTATGTATTTTGGTATTGAAAATGGTTCTTATAATGGATTTGTTATGTCAATATATTTGAGTGATATATTGTGATCAAAGTGTGGAAATGTTTTCTTTACATTATATTTGTTTTATGCCTTATGATTTTATTATGGTACTTGGACATTTAACGGGTGGTTACGTGATATACCATATGATGGGTGGTGCCGTGAATACCAGGATGGGTGGTTACGTTATAACCTCCAATGCATTGGGTATGGAATTTGGTCGTATGGCTATTCCATTAAGTATGTATGGATGTTGGACGAATGGCTATTCCATTAAGTGATATGTGTGGAAGTCGACCGTATGGTTATTCCACTTAAGCTTGTTTATGTCCCAAGTTACCTTTATATGTTATGTGTTATTTATATGGGTTTTATGGTAATCTGTTGGTTAGAAAAGGGTAAGTAATGATCTTTTATTCAGTGAAGAGTTTTTACTACTTCATAAAAGTGAAAAATTTTACTTTGATAAAGTATACATGGTTTACTTTTTGTTTTGATAAACTAACAATTTTTATTCTTTGTTTATCCCTTACTGAGCTTTTTATGCCCACCCCAAGTTTCTTTGAAATGTTTTTCACAGGACTTAATGTGTAATAGGTTCAAGGATGGGATCAAGGGAATGTCATGCTATATAAAACATGGAACTAGACATGTTTCTTTTTAAGAGTTTTTTTATTCTATGGAAACTTAGTAGAAGTGTCTACTTTGTAATCTTTTGAGATGTAATAGTTATGATTTAATTCTCTAAAACTCTAAAACTGAAAAGATCCTCAATGTGAATTATTCATTTAATTCAATATTAAGTATGGTTTAAGGCCGGGGCCTTATAGTTGGCATCAGAGGTCGGTTTAGACAAATTTAGGAGTTAGAAAATTGTTAAATCATAAGTTAATTTATGGTAAGACTGAAATTATATAGCATTTAAAGATTACCATGTTTCTTCGCCTAAGATATTTCTATGTTGAGAATGGTTTTCCGTAGAGGAAACAAAGAATCTATGTTGGGACAACATCAGGAGGAAGACAACCTTCCAAATCATCAACCTGAGATGGTCGGAATCAGAACTTAACAGTTTGATGCAGTGATGGCACAGTTGACTCAGGTTATAAATGGTGGTGGTATCCATGCACGAGATCAGCCAGATCAACCGCAGAGGAACATGTCAGTGGTGGAACATTTCATGAGGCAACATCCCCCATCATTCAAAGGATCATCTGACCCCGTATAATCTGAAGGGTGGATTAAAGCACTGCAGAATATTTTTGAGGTCATGGGGTGTTCAGAACATCAAAAGGTTAGTCTTGTTGTTTATCGTTTTGAAGGTGAAGTTGATCAGTGGTGGTCGATGGTAAAAAATATCAGGGATATTGACAATATTGAGGATCTTCACTGGGACGAATTCAAAGGTATGTTTCTTTAGAAGTATTTTCCTAAGGCTGTTCGACTTAGGATGGAAACGCAATTCTTGTAATTGAGGCAAGAGAAAGACTCAGTGGCTGCCTATGAAGCAAAGTTCACTCGATTGGAAAGGTATGATCCAAACTTCATAGGAGATCTTGATAGTAAAATAAACCATTTTTACTCAGGGTTAAAGCCAAAGTATCGAATGGATTTAGCTTCTCATGAGTTCAAAAGTTATGAAAAACTTGTTTGATGTGCGGAGAAGGTGGAAATGGAGTTTTCCGATGATCAGGTGTTCTATGAAAAACAACAGAATAAGAGGTCCAGTTGGCAGGCAAAGGGGAAGAATTCACCAAAGCAAGGTGGTAAGAAATCCAAATATCCATCCTGTGAGAAGTGTGGTAAAATGTATCATGGAGAATGTTTATCCAAGTCTGGTAAGTGCTTTCGGTGTGGTAAGTCTGGTCATATTTCTCGTAACTGTAAGAAAGATGATCAAGCAGGGAATGAAAAGCCAGTGGTAAGATGTTTTAAGTGTAATGAAATGGGTCATTATGCAAATGAGTGTCTAACGAAGAACTCAACTAGGGGAAAGCAGTCAGACTACAAGCAGAAAGGGGTGGTGAAATCCTTTGCAACAACCTCAACAGATGTTGGGCCATCGAATGAAGTGGTATCAGGTACACTGTTTGTTTGTTCAGATTATGCCAGTGTGTTGTTTGATTCAGGGTCTACACACTCTTTCATTTCTGAGAAGTTTTCTAGTAAATTGGAAATTCCATCTCAAGATATGAATCCTGAACTTACGGTAAAAACACCCGGAGGGAACGTTGAGACAAAAAGGAATTATAAGAACCTTCATATCCCTGTGTGTGGAAAGAATCTACCAGAAAACCTTAATGTTTTGCCTCTAGTAGAGTTCGATGTTATTTTGGGCATGGAATGGCTTTCTGTTTATCATGCTATGATTGACTTCAAGGCTAAAATGGTTTAATTTTAGAATGATTTTCAGTTTGTGTACAAGAATGAACCCTTGATTTTGATAACATGTTAGGAAGTTGAGAAACTAGTAAAAGATGGAAATGAATGTTACCTTGCACATATTGTTGAAAATAAAGGAACTGTTCAGATTAATGATGTGCCATTGGTAAACGAGTATCTTGATGTTTTTCATGATGAGTTGCCTGGTATTATTCATGATCGGGAAGTTGAATTTACTGTTGACTTAGTTCCTGATTCTAAGCCAATTTCAAAACCCCCTTATCGAATGGCTCAAGTTGAACTTTTAGATTTAAAGAAGAAATTGAAGGAGTTATTAGATAAAGGTTTCATTCGACCTAGCACATCACCATGGGGTGCTCCTATCTTGTTTGTTAAAAAGAAAGATGGCTCAATGAGACTTTGCATTGATTATAGAGCCTTGAATAATATTACTGTTAAGAAAAAGTATCCTTTGCCTCATATCGATGATTTTTTTGATCAGCTCCAGGGAGATCAGTATTTTTCGAAAATTGACTTGAGGTCAGGGTACCATCAGTTGAAAGTAAAAGAAGCAGACGTTCCGAAGACTGCGTTCCGTACTAGATATGACCATTATGAATTTGTAGTTATGCCTTTTGGGTTAACCAATGCACCTGCTATATTCATGGACCTTATGAATAGAATTTTCCATGAGTTCTTGGATAAGTTTTTGGTTGTTTTCATTGATGATATTTTGTTGTTTTCTAAAAGTAAAGAGGATCATGAAAGTCATTTAAGGGTTATCTTGCAAACCTTAAAAGAAACGAAACTATATGGAAAATTCAGCAAGTGTGAGTTTTGGTTACAACAAATTTCTTTCCTGGGTCACATTGTTTCAAAAGATGGCATAACCGTTGATCCTGCTAAAACAATAGTTGTTGAAGAATGGCCAAGACCCAAAAATGTAACTGATATCCATATTTTTCTTGGTTTGGAAGGTTACTACCGAAGGTTTTTTGAAAATTTTTCACGGTTATCTAGTCCAATGACTTAGCTAACTCGTAAGGGTGTTAAGTTCATCTAGACAAAATAATGTGATGATTGTTTTCAGGAGTTGAAAAGAATATTGGTGAATGATTCAGTTTTGGCACTTCCTTCCAGGAATGGTGAGTTTGTTATATACAGAGATGCTTCGTTAAAGGGACTTGGTTGTGTCCTTATGCAGAATGATCAGGAAATTGCTTATGCTTCACGTCAGTTGAAAACTCATGAGGTAAATTACCCTACACATGATTTGGAATTAGCTGCTGTTGTTTTTGCTTTAAAAATTTGGAGGCATCATTTGTATGGAGTGAAGTGTGAAATATATACTGATCACAGAAGTTTAAAGTATATATTCACTAAGAAATAATTGAACATGAGACAGAGGAGATGGCTGGAATTAATCATGGATTATGATTTTATAATTCATTACCATCTGGGAAAAGCCAATAAAGTTGCTGATACTTTGAGTCGAAAAAGTAATGCTTCATTAACGATGTTGAGTTTGGAACTTGATCTTTTGGTTAAGGATTTGATGAACTTTGGCATAGAAGTTGTTGGTGCAGGATGCCCTTTTGTTTTGTTTCAGGTATCAGTGAAATCTTCTCTATCAGATAGAATCAAGCAAGCACAGAAGCAACACAGTGGGTTGCAGAAAAAGGGAGAGATGGTTCAGAAAGGTAAGTTACATGAATTCAACATTGATAGTGATTGTGTTTTGAGATTTGGCAAGAGATTGTGTGTGCCTTGTGATTCACAGTTGAAGAGAGAGTTGTTATGTAAAGATCATAGTTCTCCATTTTCAGTTCATCCTGGCAGTACTAAGATGTACAAGGATCTGCGGGAGTATTACTGGTGGGATGGAATGAAAAGAGATATTGATGATTTTACTGCGAAGTGTTTGACTTGTCAGCAGGTTAAAGCAGAGCGACAGTTACCGAAAGGGATGCTTCACCCTCTACCAGTTCCAAAATGGTAATGGGAGAATATATCCATGGACTTTGTTGTGGGATTACCGAGTACATCTCGAGGTAATAATGCAATCTGGGTTATTGTAGATCTCTTGACTAAATCTGCTCATTTCCTTCCTATACGAGATACTTTTTCTATAGATCAACATTCCCGTTTGTATCTTAAAGAGATAGTCAGGTTACATGGAGTTACTCTCTCCATTGTATCTGACAGTGATCCCAGGTTTACTTCTAACTTTTAGAAAGGCCTTCAGAAGTTGTTGGGTACTGAATTAAATTTTAGTACAACTTTTCATCCTCAATCAGATGGGCAGTCAGAACGAACAATTCATACCTTGGAGGATATTCTACGAGATTGTTTGACGGATTATCAGGGAATTTGGGACCAAAATCATTCTTTGGTTGAGTTTTCTTATAATAACAGTTTTCATTCTAGTATACAGATGGCACCATTTGAGGCATTATATGGGAAGCGGTGTCGAACTCCAGTATTTTGGGATGAAGTGGGTGAAAGGAAGCTAATGGGACCAGAATTGGTAGAAGAGATGGTAGAAAAAGTTCAGTTGATTCAGAAACACATGAAAACAGCTCAGAGGAGACAGAAAAGTTATGCATATAACTGGAGGAAGGATCTATCTTTTGAGGTAGGTGATCATGTTTTTCTCAAAGTCTCACTAAGGAAGAGTGTGATGTGATTTGGTAAGAAAGGAAAGCTGAGTCCAATATTCATTGGACCATATGAAATTCTGGAGAGAGTTGGATTAGTTGCATACAGAGTGGCATTACCTCCGAGTTTATCTCAGGTACACAATGTTTTTCATGTTTCGATGCTGAGAAAGTATATGTCAGATCCATCTCATGTTTTGAGTCCAGAGGTTATTCAGCTGGAAGAGAACCTATCTTATGAGTAACAACTGGTCCAGATTCTTGACCACAGGGAGCTGGTGTTACGGAATAAGGTGATTCATCAGGTAATGGTTTTGTGGAAAAACCATATTATTTAAGAGGCAACATGGGAATCTGAAAATGCTATGAGGGATAAATACCCCCACTTATTTTGATAAGTGAATAAAATTGCGAGGACACAATTCCCAAAAGGGTGGAAGGATGTAACATCCCAGGTAAATAAAGAACAATACATTTTCATATTTATTAATATTTGCGAATTAAATATTAATTTTACTTTAAAGGGGTTTCTATGTTCGATAGTGTACCCGATACGCAACAAAGAGTTTATTTGAAATCGTACGTTGCACACTAGTAATAAAAAAATATTATTTTAAATGTTTGTTAACACGTAGCCATTGTGCTGGCAGGAATGGATAGAAATAACTAAAATATGATTATATATGTTTGTTAAATGTTTTTACATTTATCTATTAAAGGATAAAGGCTTAAAATACGAAAAGAATTCAATTTTAGGCTTATATACTCTAAATTTCACGAAAGGTCCACTTATCAATATTTGAGGGAGAACAGTCATTAAATATAGTTTTGATCACTCTTATACATTCTGTTGGACCAAATAAAACTCTTCTTTAGAATCAGGACATCAAATATTACTTTGTTTAATTTTTTTGTATTTTTCCGATAAAGTTCATTTTTTAATGAATAGTGTAAAATGTTGTATTTTAATTCAAAACCTATTTTTAATATAATTTATTAAGATTATTAGATTATCTTTTGAATTGGTTTTAAAGTGAAATTAGAATATATTTTTACCGTTTAATCCAATTGTGGTCATTGGAATCAATTTCACTTTGAAATTGGACTTAAACTGGTGTCAATCTTTTGATACTTATTGTTTCATAAAAACACGCTATTTGTTTTGACAGCGGGAATTAATTATTAAATTAATTAATTCAAATTATATGATTTCAATTTTTTATAATGGAATTCATTTTTGAATACGGAAAATCAAATATATCTTAGGGTGATGTTTTGGTTTTTTATGAAAAACTTCAATTTTTGATGAATAGTGAAACCGCAAAGTGGTGGTTACAAATTTTGATTTTTCGTTTAAATGGGGTTTTACCACTTCTATGTTTTGAATCTCAAAAATAAAATTTAAATGATTTTCATTATTAAGTAAAATGTGGTTCAATGGGATTAAAATAAAATTTGGTGAATAGTAACTTTTATGTTTTATTAATCGCTATTAAAGGTAATTAGTGTAATTTAAGGTAAAAATGATATTATAATAAAATGAAAATATATTTAAACTTGTCCTAACCCTATTTGATGAGTTATGGACGACCAATAAAACCCATGGGTCTATTTTTGGTACCCCATGGAGCCGCTTGGGTATGATAATGACATTTATGCCTTTTATTTAAAGTTAAAGTAAAAATGACACAAACATGAGATGTTTTACTAAACCAATTTTTACATGGGGTTATACAAGTCATATTTCTTACTATAAATATTCATTAGAAAGTTAAAAATATTTCCTACATCATGATATTTTTTTTATAATTTTTAGACATTAAATAAATTATATTATTTATGACTCCATGATGATGCAGCGATTACCTCATTATTTAACGATTTAAATAAAATGGAAAGATAATGTAAAATCTAAGACCTACACATGTCCAAAACCTATTGGATGGGTATATTTCGATCCCTTATCACCTTAACCTCTAAACACATCAATTTGGGACCATTAATAACCACAACTCGTTCTAAAATAAAATAACATTTCCTTACTTTCCAAGAGTGCCCCTCCTCTTCTCTTATAAAAGGCCCCCACCTCTACCTCATTACCCACACTTACAATTCCGTTGGCTTGACCAACCCCTGCTCATTATGTCTCTCCACATCCCTCTTTTACTCCTTGAAGCCTCACTTTGGGCAGAAGTCTTCCCAAGGAGGCCTTTGAGATCAAACGAAAGGAGTTACCCGATTATAGGGTAATGTCTTCACTTGAGTCCTTTTGTTTTATTTTGCTTCTCCAACCCCCTAAACTCTTTTTATTAATTTCTTTTGTAACAAATACAGTATCTTCCATATACTAGGATGTTGTTATAAGAAGTATTTGAGATAAACTTACACACACCTACGTCTAATGGTTAAAGAACATACTGTTTCTGTGGATGGAGATTTTCTGCCTCACGAAACGATGATTGTTCGATATTCTTATAACACCTTCAAAGGTGGCCATTAAGATGTCACTATATTTATATATGATATATAATATGTTTATGTTTTCCTTAAGCTTATGTATTTTTCATTTTGGGCATACCTTTATGGTTTCCATTATGGGTAAATGTGATATCATCATTTAAGGAAGTGTAGACTACCGCCCCCTCAAAGTGATTTGATTCGTTAATGCCATATGTGGGATGCATAAAGGATGTATTTAAATTTATTATATATGATGTTCTATGGGAATTATAATATACCTCTATATAATTATTATTTCTTTCCATTAAAGTTTGACAAATAAATGAAAGTAGCGTTCATGCGTACGTACGACTTACGGTCTCCATGAATGGTGCATTTCATTTATTATCTCCAAATTTAATGTACTATTATAAGTACATATATATAATGGATATATATGATGTATGTTACATCAAAATGATTAATATAATTCTGGAATTAAAATATACATACCTCTCATTTAGTTTTAATTCCATTAATATAACATAGAAATGAAAGTAGCATTCATGCGTACGTACGACTTACCGTCTCCATGAACGGTGCATTTCATTTCTTACCTCTAAATGATTATGTAATATTATAAATACATTTATATTCTGGATATATATGATATATATGATATGAAAATCAGGAATGTCATTCTGGATATAATGAACCTTTGACCACATGAACAACATGTAATCGTAAGAAGTCCATTTTCGACATAAGGACCAAATATCGACAAAACAAACATTATTAACTTAAATGATTACATAATATTTATAACATGGAAATAAGTGATATAAAAAGAATACTGAAATTGAAAATGGTTCTTAAGCAAATATAAATTAACTCAAGTTTATTATTCAGGACGTTAAAGAACGATCGAGTCAAGTCGGACCTGAGGTAAGGGACTTCGTCTCAATCTACTTTCATTGAGGCATATTTTGTTTTATACACAACTATATTATATACAGTGTATAAACCCCTTTTAATTTTACTTTTACACAAAAGGAATCTTTTTCTACAAAGCGTTTTACTAAACGACAAAAAGGAATGTTTCTTTTAATGTACGCGGTGACAACGACCTATTCCGCCGCCGCGAGTATTATTTGGTTTTTGCTTCCTCAATAAGACGTGATGTTTTTAAAATGAAATAAATACCATATACACTTTTATGTATTTTGGTATTGAAAATGGTTCTTATAATGGATTTGTTATGTCAATATATTTGAGTGATATATTGTGATCAATGTGTGTAAATGTTTTCTTTCCATTATATTTGTTTTATGTCTTATGATTTTATTATGGTACTTGGACATTTAACGGGTGGTTACGTGATAAACCATATGACGGGTGGTGCCGTGAATACCAGGACGGGTGGTTACGTTATAACCTCTAATGCATTGGGTATGGAAGTCGGCTGTATGACTATTACATTAAGTATGTATGGAAGTTGTCCGAATGGCTATTCCATTAAGTGATATGTGTGGAAGTCGATCGTATGGTTATTTCACTTAAGTATGTTTATGTCCCAAGTTACCTTTATATGTTATGTGTTCTTTATATGGGTTTTATGGGAATATTTTGGTTACAAAAGGGTAATTAATGATATTTTATTCAGTGAAGAGTTTTTACTAATTCATAAAGGTGAAAAGTATTACTCTGATAAAGTATACATGGTTTACTTTTTGTTTTGATAAACTAACCGTTTTTATTCTTTGTGTATCCCTTACTGAGCTTTTTATGCTCCCCCCAAGTTTCTTTGAAATGTTTTTCATAGGACTTAATGTGGAATAGGGTCAAGGATGGGATCAAGGGAATGTCATTCTATATAAAACATGGAACTAGACATGTTTCTTTTTAAGATTTTTTTTATTCTATGGAAACTTAGTAGAAGTTTCTACTTTGTAATCTTTTGAGATGTAATAGTTATGTTCTAATTCTCTAAAACTCTAAACCTGAAAAGATCCTCAATGTGAATTATTAATTTAATTCAATATTAAGTAAGGTTTAAGGTCGGGGCCTTATAGAAAAGGTATTTCATAATAAGGAAATCTACTGGGTAAAGGTTTTGTGGAGAAACCACATGGTTTAAAAATCATCATGGGAGTCTGAAAATGCTATAAGGTAAATGTACCCTCACTTGATTAATAAGTAAATAGAATTGAGGGGACGTAATTTCTAGAAGGTGGGAATAATGAAACACCCAAGGTTTTAGAAATTAATTGAAATTCAGGAAACATTGTTTTAATAAAATAGTTATAACTATACTTTAAGCATAATTTTTCCACTTTTATGTTTTGAATATCGAATATAGGTTATCTACAATTGTGATCAGTTAATTATTTAGAGTCTAATAGAACCGACATGATTTTTCATGAATAGTAAAATAACCTTATGAATTTTAGTATTAATATTAATATGACCCTAATGAATAGTAAATTTTATTAATATTTTATTTTATTAAGGCTTTAAGATAATGATATCTTGACTAAATTTTAAAGGTTATATAAAATGAGTTATAGTTTGAAAATTGTTATATTTTGAATAAAGAATCATTTTATTAAAAAATTAAATTAATAATATTTATAAAATCATTTTCAAAAAATAGAGTTATTTTTTGAATTATAAATTTCGAAAAAAGGTTAGGGTGAATTTTTGACATTTTTATGAAATTTTGGAATTTTTGATGAATAGTAAAATATGATAAATTACGATAAATGCTAAAAACTCTTTTTAATGCATCATAGGTTATGAAAGGATGGTATAAGACCACTTATTTCAAAATCAAGTTCAATTATTTCTATTTTTAGGTCACATGAATCAAGAATATTCATAGTCTTGAGCAAAAATATTAAGATAAAGATTAAAATAATGTACAATCCCTCCTCTCATCCACTATAAATACCACCCTCATTACCCTATTTCTCTCACACCTCTAAATCCTGTAATATTGTCTAAGTTCTCCCAAATCCCCTCCCCATGTATCTTTCCCATGTCCTAGAGCTTCGGGTATCACCAAAAGGAAAAAAAAGGCCTTAAGGAGGATCTCAAGGATAAGAGATCACGAGGTAAGAATCCTCTTCCTTTTTCATGTGTTTTCTTTCCAATTCCATTAATTTCTTATGCTATTTTCTCTACACTTACCTAGGAGGTATCAAATATCCATAATATTATATATTTTTTATGTTTCCATGTTAATGTAAAAGATTCACCACCTTCCTTACTCTCCTCTCCCTCGTGTTCTAAAAATAAAAACATCGTCCACAATGTGCCGATTTACTAAAATCGTGGATGATGAGTTTGAAATATCTGTTAAATCCTTCAAAGATAATCAGAAAATCATTTTAATTGTTTAAACATAATTTAATTTTTTTTAAACTACTTTATGATTTGGAATGAACTCTTATGTATGAAATTAAATTATATAATGAAACAAGTTCATGATTATCGAGGAACCACAAAAAATAATCTAAACAGATATCAATAATGTTTCATCTAATGATCCATCATAATATATGATAAAAAATGATTTATGGTATCATTATATATTCTATAATCATATGAATTCCACTTCTAAAATTTTATTTTCATAAAATAAGAAAATAAAATACAAATCGACCATGGAAATCATGTAAAGAACTCACCCAAAAAATGGAAGGAACAAAATAATAATAATTAAAGGGTGAAATGATGTGATGATATGATCATATAAGGTGTTATAGACATGAATATGTTTTTTTATGATATTAATAAAAACTATTTTAACCAATATATAGGAGGTTTAAATGAGTTTTAAGTAATAAACCCCGAGGTTATGGGAATTTATAACCTGATTTGTATTCTTTAGTTTAACATTGTACTTTGTTATTTATGTGGTATTAAAATTGTTTTTTAATGAATTTTCATTATATTATGTTGAATTATGTGTATTTATAGTGTATATAAAATTTCTATCCACTCTATTAAGTATCACATCAATTATGTGATATTAGAAAGAGGATTTTCTTTTAAAATCCACTTTTAATTTTTTTTTACAAAATTCAAAAGCAATATTTTTAAGAAATTTTTCATGTTGTATGATTATGTTCTGAATCTTAGGAGTGTTTATGATGAATTTTGGGACCTATATCTCGCTCAAATTTATTGGGTATGTGTATGTTGGAGGTTGGTCATATGGTTACTCTAAGTGTAACTACGATGGTTACACAATAAGGTAGTCATGAGGGTTACATTGTAATGTAGTTGTGAGGGACATAAATGGAAAGGTAGTCTAGAGGGTTATAATATTATGTATGTAATTCCCCATGATACCTTTATGGTTCTATTTATGTTTTATATGTTTTGTGTAAATCTTATGGAAATCCCAATTTTCACAAAGTAAATTTATATGGGTGACAAGTATGTGTTTTTGAAAATAATATCTTACATTACAAGTATTAATAGACCAATGTGTTATTCCCTTCTTTTTATACCCCTTAATGATATTTTTCTCCTCATCCTAAGTTTTTTAAATTATTTTCATAGGTTATAAGGATTTGTATTATAAAGAAGGAATCAAAGTAAAATGTTATGACGATTTTTCAAAGAAATCGTGTTTTATTTGAAAAGTTTTATATTTTGGAAGAAATGAGTAATTTTTTTGTTGTATTCACTATGTATTATTGTAGAATGTGATGAATGTATTATGTCGCAATTATATAAATCACTAAACTTGTAAGGATCCTCATTGTGAAAGGAAATGAGTTCTTGACTAAATTCATGATTATGTAATTTAATAAGGTCGGGTCCTTATAGTTGGTATCATAGGATGGTTTATATAACTTTAGGGGTTAAGATGACGATAATATAATACCATAAATGGGATTTTACTTAATTTGAAATGATATATAATTTAAATATTATTATGTTTCTTCAACTAATATATGTTTGTTCAGAATGGTTTTCTGCAGAAGAAATTGGGAAGCTAAAGTGGAAAGGCGCCAACAGAATGATATCCTTCTAAATCTGTAGCCCAGAATGGTAGTGATTGGAAATGAGTAGTTTGTGATATTAATGGATCAGTTGACATAAGAAATAAATGGAGGTGTCATCCATGAAATAGAACAACCATAGGTACCACAAATGAACATGATGATGGTGGAAAATTTTATGAGGCAACATCCTCTTGATTTCAATGGGTCATCTGACCTAGTAGCGGCTGAAGGATGGATTAATTACCTTGAAATGATATTTAATGTTATGGGATATTCTGATAATCAAAATTTAAGTATTTCCATTTATCATTTTGAATGTGAAGCTTATCAGTGGTGGTTAATGGTAAAAAATATTAGGGATAGAGAGGAGAATGATTCTTTAGAGTTAGATGAATTTAAAAGTGTTTTCATTGAAAAATATTTTACTAAGGTGGTGCAGCATTGGTTGGATAAGAAATTCCTTGAATTGAAGCAAAAAAGTAGAAGATTTAGTGGTTGTTTATAAAGGAAACTTCACCTGACTGGTGAGGTATTCTCTAAATCTTATTATAGATCGTGATAGAAAAATCAACCACTTATACATAGGATTAATTCCAAGGTATCAAAGGGAATTGGCCTCCTATGAATTCAAAAGT
The DNA here is from genome assembly GCA_963277665.1 of Viscum album. Lineage (NCBI taxonomy): Eukaryota > Viridiplantae > Streptophyta > Magnoliopsida > Santalales > Viscaceae > Viscum > Viscum album. Next base: position 1,054,762,441 of record OY728119.1, on the reverse strand, counting down.
TATTAGAAACTTTTATGATGTGCTGAGAGGGAAGATATGGAGTTTTCTGATGATCACATTCATTTTTACAACATGGAGAATAATAGTTCAAGGTGGAAAGTGATGGGTAATAATCAACTAATGAAATATGATGGTAAGAAAATCCAGTTTCTAGTTTGTGAAAAGTGTGGAAAAAAGCACCATGTAGAATGACTTACAAAAATTGGGAAGTGTTTTCGATGTGGTATGTTTGGATATATGGCCTATAATTGTAATGAAAATGATCCTAATACTAATCCTGATAAGAAAACTGTAACGTGTTTTAAATATGGAGAGATGGATCATTATGAAAATGCCAGACCAAAGAGAGATTTGAATGATTCAATAAAGCCAAAATATAATTAGAATGGTGTAGTGAGATCCTTTGGGAAAACTTCAACAGATGTCATTCCATCCAATGAAGTTGTATCAGGTAACCTATTTGTTTACTCATATTTTTATAAAGTTTTTTTTGATACGGGGTCTACACATTGCTTTATTTCTAATGAATGTTCTATTAAATTGAAAATATAACCTCAAAAAAAGAAACTAGATATTATTGTTAAAACACTAGGGGGAAGTATTATAGTAATGTGGTATTATAAGAGTATTTCTATTATGGTATGAAGAATGACTTTACCTGAAAACCTTGATGTTTTTTCCTTAGTAGAGTTTGATGTCATTCTAGGAATGGATTGGATTTTTGTTTATCGTACTAAGATTTACTGTAGTTATAATGATGTTGTTTTTCAGAAAGAGTTTCACTTTGTATACAAGAACTAAGACATAGAATTGATTACATACAAAGAAGCTGAGAAACTGTTGAAATATGGAAATGAAATTTAGCTTTATTATATTTTTTAAAACAAAGGAACTGTTCAGATTAATGATGTGCCAATGGTAAATGAATACCTTGATGTTTTTCTTGATGAGTTACCCCGTGTCATACCTGATCGAGAAGTACAATTCAAAACTGATATAGTTCTTGATTCTAATCCAATTTCAAAACCCACTTATCGAATGGCTCAAATGGATCTTCCTGAATTGAAAAATCAGTAGTATGATTTGATTGATAAAGACTTCATTCATCCTATAACTTCACCATGGGGTGCTCTTATTTTGTTAGTTAAAAAGAATGTTTCTTACATGAGACATTCCATTGATTATATATCATTGAATAATATCACTATTACAAAAAAGGATCATTTACCTCATATCGATGACTTGTTTAATCAGCTCCAAGGAGCTCAATATTTTTCCAAGATTGACTTGAGATCTATATACTATCAGATGAAGGTGATGGAGGATGAAATCCCAAAAGCATTTTTTTACTAGATATGGGTATTATGAGTCTGTTGTTATGTTGTTTGGGTTAACTAATCCACCTGATGTATTGATGGATCTTATGAATATATTATTTCATGATTTCTTGGATAAGTTTGTAGTTGTGTTTATTGATGAAATTTTGGTATTTTCTAAGAGTAAATAGCAGCATGAAAAACACCAAAGGTTTGTTTTGAAAACCTTAAAGGAAAAGAAACTGAATGGAAAATTCAGCAAGTTTGATTGTTGGTTGAAATCGATTTCTTTTTTTGGGAACTTTGTAAATAAGGATGCAATGACCATTAATTATACAAAAAAAGTGGTTGATGAATGGAAAATACCTATAAATGTTACATAGGTTTGTAGTTTTATTGGATTATTCGGTTATTATAGATGTTTTGTTAAAAAAAATTTACGGTTATCTAGACCGCAATCTAAGTTAATGCGAAAATGGGTTAAATTTATTTGGACAGAATAATGTGATTTTTTAGGAGATGAAGAAGAGATTGGTGAATGATTTATTTTTGGCATTGATTTCTTGAAATGGTGAGTTTTTCATCTACAATGATGCTTTATTTAAGGGACTTGGTTGTGTTCTAATGTAGAATGATTAGGTAATTGCTTATGCTTCAAGACAATAAAAACCTATTGAGTTAAATTATCCCACACATGATTTGGAATTAGAAGCTATGTTTTTTTCATTGAAAATTTTGATTCATCATTTATATGGATCCAAATTTCAAATATATAATGACCATGAAATTCTGAAGTATATATTCTCTCAAAAGGAAATAAACATGAGGAAGAGAAGATGGCTTGAACTGATAAAGGATTATTATTGCACAATCAATTACCATCTGGGAAAATCAAACAAAGTGGTGGATTCCTTGAGTCCAAAACATAATGAATCCTTAACCATGTTACGTTTGGAACATGATCCCTTGATTAATGATTTGATGAATTTTGGAATAGAAGTTGTTTGTGTAGGAAATACCTCATTTTTTCAGGTTTCATTATAGTCATCGTTATCAAATATAATTAAGAAAACACATAAGGAAGACTGTGAGATATAGAAAAAGGTAGAATTTGTTAAAATGGGTAAGTTTCCATAATTTAACGTTGAAAAATATTGTGTTTTAAGATTTGGTAAAAGGTTTTGTGTGCCTTGTAATTCCCAGTTAAAGATAGATTTGTTGTGTGAAGCTCATAGTTCTCTATTTTGAGTTCATCCTGGTAGTACTAAGATATACAAAGACCTTCAAGAGTATTAATGGTGGGATGAAATGAAAAGGGGTATTGATGATTTTACCATGAAATGTATGACATGTCAATAGGTTAATGCAAAGTGGCAGTTACTAAAGGGGATGCTTCAGCCATTTCTAGTGCCAGAGTGGAAATGGGAGAATATATCCATGGACTTTGTGGTGGGACTACCTAAGACTTCTCAAGGTAACAATGTGATTTGGGTTATTATTGATCGGCTGACACAATCTTTACATTTTATTTCTATTCAAGATTCAATGTCTTTAGATCAGATTTCTTGACTGCACCTCAAAGAGATTGTAAGGTTACATGGAGTTTCTGTTTCCGTTCTATCTGACTAGGATCTGAGGTTCACTTCTACATTTTGGAGGGGCCTTTATAAGTCATTGGGAACATAATAAAATTGAATTATATCTTTTCATCCTCAATCAGATGGGTAGTCAGAATGAATGATGTAAACTTTGGAGGATATGCCTCAGGTGTAACGTCCCTGCTCCGGGTGGCACTTAGAGGGTGCCCCAAACCCAGTTGGTCACATGAACTCAAGTGCATTTCCCCAAATTCTAGAGGCTTCCAACTAGTAGCGAGGGCTTAGGTCTAATAGTGGGGAAACTATGCCCTCATTTGTCAAAGTGTAACATAGTGGAATAAAATACAAGCATACAAAAAGCAGAAGCAGTAGACAATACCAATGCTGAAATGGACACAGTACTGAAGTAAAGAAAAGACCAACAATCATATATAATGATGAAATATGTCCCTATGTCTAAGAAAACATCTAAAACAGGATACACTATAGTCTGAAACAATACAATGCAAGGGACAAATACATCAAAGCAAAATAAAACAGCGTAGCAGGAACTCAGCAGCATCGCAAGCCTAAACTCGGACCCATGCTCTCGTACTCTTTTATAGTAATCAAGTACCTATATAGGGACTCTTTCCCTAATCTACACCTGCAACAATATAATCTGTTTGGGCCCAATACATGACCCAAACAGGGTGTGAGAAATAAATCCCAGTTGGAAACCACCAAAGGCTTGTGCCCAACTGTCAGTGAGTTTTTTCAACAATAGTGTGTAGTAGTGAGATGTAGTAAACCGGGAATTTAATAAAAATTAAACATTCCTACCAGTTAAATTTCCATTTAATTATTTATTTCACAATTAAATATAATTGAATTATAAATTCCAGTGAATCAACATCAGCCGACAATCTTCTAAACAGTTCCGCAACAAAACTACAACAAGCTATCTAATAAGTAAAAGGTAAAAAAATACCAAGCCTTGGCTTTAACTTGGAAGATATAACACGTGAAATCACCACAGTGAATATAAAAAGTAAAAAGAGTCCTCAGACATGAAAAACATTAACCTCAGGTAAATAAGAATCGAAACCCTAAAGTGGTTTCCCATGGGCATAATGAATATTACCGTCAGGCGTACGAGATAATTCCGTCAGGCACGGAAGCAACTGCCCACAGGCATAAGAAAAGTTTCCCTCAGGCTAAACAAAACACTTTCCCTCAGGCATGATAAACACTTCCCTCATGCTAAACAAGCAACCAGGATAAGACCAACACATAAAAAAACAATTATATATACATTTTCTCTCAAGTAAACTCAAAGCATGCTAAAATCATGGCATACCCTCAAGTATCCTGGCTAAATGGCTAAACAAGGGAACCGCAACCACGGGGTGGCCCTAGATCCAATAAATGATCCCAGAAAGCAGTTTATAATTAGCATCAGATTATCTATGCAATTCTAGATATCTTAATTAGTCAATGCCTCGGCCATACGATAGCCCAAACATGGGCGCATAGTACAATGGTACACAAAAACCACATGACAATTGGAATTAAACATCAGACCACCTACCTTGATATCCTCTGATCAATATACATGAATGACGCCTTCTGAAAAATCCATGAATGACATAGATCTGAGATAAAAAAAATGAGTTCAAACCCAAATAACTTCCCCTCGATAAATAATTAGAAGGAAGGGTTCTAGAAGAGTGAATAACTCACCCGCGTGGTTCAATCGAGACCGTCAGCAAATGAATACGAGTTCCATTGTGTGGTCGGGAGTTCCTCCAAGTTTCATACGTCTCTCCCACGACCTTCTGATGTCCTAAGCATCCTATATCAAAAGAGGAGGCTACTGTCCATTTTAAGTGAAAAAAAACAAACTACACGACGTGTACTCTCAAGTACACGACGTGTACTTTTCATTTTTTTTAACTGTTCCTCTAGCGACCACTTCCCACCGCCTCACTGTTCATCAACCGACTTGGTTGCAGGGCGTGTATTTTTAAATACTTGGTGTGTACTGTCGCTCTACTAGCGGCTACTTCCACCGCCATACTGTTCACCTACCAACTGATTACACAGCGTGTACATACTAAGTACACGACGTGTAGTCGGTTTTTACACCATTCATCACCGACAGGCCTACACGCCCTGTGTACTCATCCCACATGGCCAAAGTACATGGCGCATGGAAAAGTACACAGCGTGTACCCACAAAATTTGGGATTTTTCCCATTTTCATTATTTTCTCAAAAACATTAAAGGAAAAAGGAAAATAAGAAACTCGTACCTCTAGAATAAGAACCAGGTTCTTACAAACATCCCCCCTTCAAACAATTCGTCCCCGAATTTCCCTTCCAAGGGTGGTGAAGATAAATCTAAGAACAACTTTGGCCACTGAGCACGTATATAGGTCCCCCACTCCTGGGTTTCATCCTACACTCGGCCATGCTGCCATAACACCTCTATGAGAGGAACTGACTGGCCTCAGAGAAACTTCGTGCTCCTATCAAAAATACAAATCAGATTCTCCTCAAAGGACACATCAGCCTGAAGTTCAACCTCCTTGGGCTGAAAAATGTGTGACGGGTCTAAGTGATAATGGAGAAACTGAGATACATGGAATATTTCGTGCATGGATCAGTACCTCTGTGGAAACTACAACCGATAGGCAACCAGCCCGACTCTCTCCAGAATATCAAACGGCCCCACACACCTCCTTGAAAGTTTACCCTATATCATGATCCGCCTGTGTACCAACCTTGGTGAAACATGAAAGAAAACCTGATCCCTGACCACGAACTCTAAGGGTCACCTATGGCGATCAACATAAGATTTCTGAAGAGACTGTGTAGTATCCATTCGCTTTTGAATCAACTGGACCTGCTCTGAAGTCTCCTAGACGAGATGTGCTCCCAGTAAAGATGCCTCACCTACCTCTAACAAGCACAATGGGGATCGACATGGACTACCATATAAAGCCTCATAAGGTTCCATCTCAATAGTTTCCTGAAGACTATTGTTATAGGAAAACTCGACTGGGGGTATGTGCTTCTCCTAAGATCCCCCAAAGTCTAGGATAAATGCACGCAGCATGTCCTCTAGCACCTGTATCGTAGGCTCTGACTGTCCATCAGTCTGAGGGTGGTAAGAGGTGCTCAAGAGCACCGGTGTACCTAGTTCCCTCTGAAAACTCTACCAAAAACGATACGTAAAACGAGCATCCCTATATGAAACGATAGAACGAGGGACCCCATGAAGACGTACTACCTATCAGATATACAAATTTCCGAGCTCATCAACACCGAAGGTCTCCTTGTTTGGCAAAAAGTGAGCTACCTTCATAATTCTATGCACAAAAACCCACATGACATCATTTCCTCGAGGTGACCTCGGAAACTCAGTCATGAAGTCCATCATGACATAATCCCATTTACACTCCGGAATGAGTAACTGCTGTAACAGTACGGCTAGCCTTTGATGCTCTGCCTTCACCTGCTGACAGGTGGAACATCTCACAACAAAACCAGCTACCTCTCTTTTCATACCTAGCCACCAATACTAACATCTCAAGTCACAGTACATTTTGTTAACACCAGGATTCACTGCCCAAGATGAAGCATGAAATTACCACATCAACTCCTCACGTATATCCCCTAGAACCCACACTCGTCCATGGATATGTAGTATCTCATCATCTCCTATCGTCCAACTGGGAGGAGGGTCCTCACTTGCCACAGACTCCCGTAGAACTAGGCCTTCTGAATCTTATTACTGTCTCATCCTCACTATATCCAGGGGGTAGAATTAATAGCTAAGGAAGAAAGATAGGCTCTCCCCTGACTATCGTGCACCTCCAAATGCATCTCATAGAACAAATCCATAAGCTTACACTCACCACTGGCCCCCTGCACTACCTATATCTGAGTCCTCCTACTCAGTGCATCAGCTACTACATTAACTTTACTAGGTGTATAGGCAAGCTCAAAGTCCAAAGACTGAAGGTATTCAACCCACCTTCACTATCTCAGATTCAAGTCACGCTGGGTAAATATATATTTAAGACTTTTGTGGTCTGTAAACACCACAAAATGTCCTCCCAAGAGATAATGTCTCCAATAGCGTAACACATGAACAACTGCAGCCAACTCGAGATCGTGCATCGGGTAATTCCCCTCATGTGGCCTCAACTGCCGAGACCCGTACGCAACTACTCGATCGGCCTACATCAACACTGCTCCCAGCCCAATACCTGATGCATCGTAGTAAACTGTATAGATCTTCCCATGCTCTGGAAGTATCAGGACTGGTGCTGATGTCAACCTTCCCTTCAGCTCCTGAAAGGCTATCTCGCAAGCTTCTGACCAAATGAACTTCACACCCTTCTTAGTAAAACCCATCAACGGTGCTTATAAGTGAGAGTAGTCCTGTATAAAGTGCATGTAGTAACCAGCAATCCCCATGTAACTTTTCATCTCAAAAACATTCTTAGGATGCTCCTAGGAAACTACTGCTCTCACTTTCTCTAGGTCTACTGCAACTCCTTCCTCTGAGATAATATAACACATAAAGTGTATTTGGTCCATCCAAAAGTGGCACTTTGAGAGCTTAGCATATAGCTAATGCTCTCTCAGTGTACTCAGTACGATCTCAATATGGGTAGCATGGTCATGTTGAGTGTGAGATTACACCAAGATATCATCCAAGAAGACTACCACAAAAGAATCCAGATAAGGGTGGAACACACGATTCATCAGAGCCATAAAAACTGCTGGCACATTCATGAGTCCAAAAGACATGACCAACTACTTGTATAGACCATATCTGCCCCGAAAAGCTGTAAGTGGTTAGTCTGATGGTCTAACACGCAACTGATGATATCCGGATCTCAATTCAATTTTAGAGAACACCCGTGCTCCCCGAAGTTGATAAAAAAGATCACCAATCCTCAACAAGGGATATTAGTTCTTGACCATCAACTGGTTCAGCTTCTGATAATCCACAAAAAGTCTGAGGGTACTGTCCACCTTCTTCGCAAACAGGAAAGGCGAACCCCAAGGAGAAGTACTGGGTCAGATGAAACCTTTTTCCTGCAACTCCTCTAACTACCTCTTCAGCTCCTGCAACTCTGGTGTAGCCATCCTATAAGGAGGAATGGACACTGGTGCTGCTCCTTGAACAAGATCAATAGAGAAATCCCCCTCTCACTCTGGTGGTAGACCTGAAAAGTCATCTGGGAAGATATCTCTAAAACGATTAACTACTAGAGGGAAATCTTTCTGACATGTTACCTGATCATCCAGATATAAAATCTCAATATGGGCTGTTACACCACCTCACTCACGATGCTCGGGTCTAGCTTGGCTGGCCTGGACATCCCATTTTCCCTTGTATAGAAACTCTCTACCCTGTGGTGATGTGAAACTCACCCTGTAATGATAGAAATCTAAAATGACTCGAAAGGGTACCGACCAGTCCATCCCGAGAATGACGTCATATATTGTCATCTCTAAGACATAGAGGTCCCATAGAAAGCGACACCCACAAACTCTAGGAGGCACTCCCTGCACTGACACACACCAGCCATTCTAATCCCCAACGGAGTGTCTAACATCATGACATCAGAAGAAGAAGAAACACAAAGCCCAAGGCTCTCCAAAATGGGCATAGATATAATGATATGTGCAACACCAATATCGAAAATTACTAAAGACAAAATAGAGGCTACTAGAATAGTCCCTCTGAAAGTGGAATGTCTGGGATCCTACACCTGTTGGGTTTATTGCACAGCATATACCTACCCAGTGTCATGGCCCTGCGACACAACTTCGATACCCTGAGCTGACCCGCCCTACTATCTCTAAGATCCTGGTGTCTGGCTACCATGGCCATGACCACCACCTCGGCTTGAACGTCCCGAAATATCCAAATTCGCTGACTGGTAAGAAGCTGTTGGCCCTGTTCCCATACACAGAGTCTGTACAAAACCTCTCTCACTAGCCGCTGGTGGAAACGCCCTGCAAAAGCATTGCAGATGACCCATCTTGCCGCAAGCTCGACACTCCACTGGGTCACGTGGAAACTGAGGTCTCTTGTGACCCTCTTTATCACACTGGTAGCACCTCACATGGCCACCTAAGGAGTTATTCTATCTAGTACTGACACTATGAGATAAATCCATCTGACTGTTCCTCTAACCAGTAGAAATAGTACTAGAAACTGGTGTCGAACCGCCCTGGCCTGCACTACTAGCTTCCCGTAGGTTCCGCTCAGTAATCAGTGCCTGGTTCACAATAACATGCACTGTAGGTAACCTGAAAATGTTCACCAGTGCTTATATGTCATATCAAATACCATCCTCAAAGTGTCTACCACTCAACATCTCATCACCCACTATAACAGGTGAAAAGTGTTGTAGCTCGGTAAAGTGGGCAGAATAGTCAATCACTAACATAGCGCCCTGCTACAGATTCATGAACTCTCGAGCTCGATCTTCCCTCAGCGTCTATGGGAAGAAAAATTCATAAAATACTACCTGCAAATATTACAACGCCATGCCTCTGGGATGTTTTGTAGGAGTGTTAACATCCTACCATCTCTTGGCAAAATCACGCAGCATGTATGTAGCGATCTTGACCCTCCCCACAGGAGGCGTCTCTAGATGCTCGAAAATAGTCTGCATAGAACCCAGCCAAGACTCTGCAGCATGTGGTTCGCCATCCCCTAAAAACATAGGTGTATTATACTGTTGGAATATAAATATCAGCTCTACCATAGATGTGGCAACTGATGGTGCTCCCTGGAAGGTCTACATGAACTGCATGAAGCCTTCACAGAACTACGCCTCCGCGCCTGTGTTCAGTATAATGGCTGGTGCCACATCTGGCTCTGCTAGAGGATCCATCGGTAGCCCATGGACTACCGTCTCTAGAGTATACTCATTTCCACTCTCTTGGAGAACAACTCGAGGTCATCTCGGTGGCATGAATCTACAAGGTCAATCAAATGCCTTTGATTAGGATCATCAAGGACTGAAAACAAGGAGTGTAAGAAGGGAACGGGGAAAATAAAACATTCAAGTTTTACTAAAAATGACTACACGACATGTATAATAACTACACGGAGTGTTCCCTTAAGTCCTTCACATGAGCGTGTACTCTTCCTGCACTGGTCGTGTAACACCCCAAACACACGGCGTGTGGTCCACACACATGGCATGTACTTGAATTTCCTTACCCTGCCCGAGTCCCTCTACACGGCTTAGCAACACGACTCTCATTTAAACGAGACTACACAATGTGTATAAGGTCTACACGGTGTGTACTCGAAAAGATTCATAGGCCCGTGTTGTTCGTGACATGGCTAGGTACACAGCTCACACCACATGTTGTGTTCCAGATGGACACGACATGTACAACTTAGATTCCAACTGCCCGTGTTGTTAGCGACACGGCCGATTATTTGGATGAAACTACATGGCATGTTACACCCACACACGGTGTGTACACCACCCTATTTCCCCAGCCACACGACCAAGTCCACACGGTCTTTCACCGATCAAGACTACACGACGGGTCCCTCAGGTATATGATGTGTACTAGATGAGCTTCGCTGACCCGTGTTGTTCGAGACACGACCGGACACAAGGCTCACACTACACGGCATGTTCTAGATGGACACAGTGTGTAAAAGAAAGGATTAAACTGCTTAGTTACATGGATGGATTCCGAGGTTACACTACATGGCGTGTTTGGAAGTGACATGGCATGTTTAAGCAAAGATTTCTCCATCCGTGCTGTTAGTCACACGGGCGGACACAGGGTCAACACGACACAGTGTGTACAACTGGTACATGGTGTGTTACCTATAGAGTTTTACCCTCCCATGTTTCTACCAACATGACCTATGACTTGGTTAGAAACTACACAATGTGTACATAGGGTACATGACGTGTAATTAAATTAGTTTTTTCATTTCTTCCCAAACAGAAGAGTACATGGCGTGTGTTTATAGAACCACACACCGTGTTTTCTAGGTTTCCAGATAGTACACCTCAGAAACTACTCTAGAGCCCCTTTTTCTTTTAATTTCAAGCGTCAGTATGCAAAATATAGATCCATGGGGTCCCATACTCCCTGTAAATCAAAGTTTAACACTTGACCCATCACATTATAGTACAAATCATCACAAAATGTTGGATCATGATCCGCTAAATTCCGGTCCAAGAGATCCCATACTTCTCAGGAACCTATGTTTAGTGTCTATAAACTCAACCGTAACATGTACCAATACCCTATCAAAAGTAGGCATATTTATCAAGGCACCTATCATAATAGCATGCATTTTCTATCACATCATCTATCACAACAACATGCAATTTCTAATACACCTACAAGGCATAAAAACTATGCATGGCATGTGATTCTAACATGTGCCTAAATGATGCATGAGATGGCATACCCTCATCTCATCGGGTTGCAACTAAATAGAACCTAGGCATAAAAATATAATATAACACCACAAGTGCGTCCCCCAACTATGAGAATCCATGAAATTGTAATAATCATAAACAGAAAATCACAATTGAATTTGAGGAAATCCGGCATTTACCTGTACATAGGGTAGTTACTCCATGGTACAGTTATTACCGAACCCCTTAACAATCTACCTCTTTCCATCATCTCCAAATAATAAAATAACTCAGGGAAAAGAAAACTCATTTGATACCACTGTGTAACGTCCTAGATCTGGGTGCCACTCAGCAGGTGCCCCGAACCCAGTTGTTCACATGACCTCAAGAAAATTTCCCCAAATGCCATAGGCTACCGACTAGCAGCGAGGGCCTTGGTCTGATAATGGGGAAACTATTCCCTTGTTTTTAAAAGTGTAACACAACGGAATAAAATACAAGCATACCAAAAGCCGAAGCAGTTGACAATACCAATGCTGAAATGGACACAATACTGATGAAATGAAAAGACCAACAATCATATATAATGATGAAATATGTCCCTAATTCTAAGAAAAAATCCAAAATAGGATACACTTTAGTCTAAAACAATACAATTCAAGGGAAAAATACACCAAAGCAAAATAAAATAGCGCAGCAGGAAATCAGCACCATCGCAAGCCTAAACTCGAAACCATGCTCTCCTACTCTTCTGCAGTAATCAAGTACCTCTATAGGGACTCTTTCCCTTATCTACACTTGCAACAATATAATCTGTTTGGTCCCAAGACGTGACCCAAACCGGGTGTGAGAAATAAATCCCAGTAGGCAACCAACAAAGGCCCATGCCCAACTGTAAGGGATTTTTTGTAACAGCAGTGTGCAGTGATGAAATGCAGTAAACAAGGAAAGTACTAAAAAGTAAACATTACTACCAGTTATATTTCCATTTAATTATTTATTTAACAATTCAATATAATTTAATTATAAATTCCTGAGACTCAGAGTTAGCTGCCAATCTCTTAAACAGTGCCCCAACAAAACTACAACAAGCTATCTAACAAGTACAAGGTAAAACAATACCAAGCATGTGCTTTAGCTTGGAAGATATAACATGTGAAATCACCACAGTGAATATGAAAAGTAAAAAGAGTCCTCAGAAATGAAAAACCTTACCCTCAGGTAAATCAGAATCGAAACCCTCAGGTGGTTTCCCAATGGCATTACAAATATTTCCCTCATGTGTACGAGATAATGCCCTTAGGCACGAAAGCAACTGCCCACAGGCATAAGAAAAGTTTCCCTCATGCTAAACAAAACACTTTCCCTCAAGCATGAGAAACATTTCCCTCAAGATAAACAAGAAAATGGGTCAAGTACAACACATAATCAAGCAATTATATATACATTTTCTCTCAATAAAACTCAAAGAATGCTAAAATCATGGCATACCCTCGAGTATCCTGGACAAACGGCTAAACAAGGGAACCACACCCACGGGGTGGCCCTGGATCCAAGAAATGATCCGAGACAGTAGTTTATAATTAGAATTATATTATATATGAAATTAAATATATCCTAATTAGTCAAGTCCTCAGCCATACGACACCCCAAACATGGACCTGTAGCACAATGGTACACAAAAACCACATGACAGTTGGAATTAAACATCAGACCACCTACATTGATCTCCTCTGATCAATATACATGAACAATGCCTTTAGAAAAATATAATAATGACTTAGATTTGGGATAAACAAAAACATGTTCAAACCCAAATAACTTCCCCTCGGGAAAGAATTAGAAGGAAAGGTTCTAGAAGCGTGAAGAACTCACCCGTCCAACAATATGAACATTTTATTTCTATTCAAGGTTCAATGTATTTAGATTATATTTCTCGACTGTACCTGAAAGAGATTGTCAGGTTACATGGATTTTCTCTTTTCATTCTATCTAACATGGATCTAAGGTTCACTTATACATTTTGGAGGAGTCTTTTGAAGTCGTTGGGGACATAATAAAATTAATGTATTGTTTTTCATCCTCAATCAGATGGGTATTCAGAATGAATGATGTATACTTTGGAGGATATTCCTTAGGATTGTTCAATGGACTACCGGGGAAGTTGGGATCATCATATATCTTTAGTTGAGATGTCTTATAATAATACTTTTCATTCCAGTATACGGATGACACCTTTTGATGCATTGTGTGGGAAGCGGTGTTGAACTCCCGCCTGTTGGGATGATGCCAGGGAAAGGAAGTTGATGAGGATAGAATTAGTAGAGTAAGTAGTTGAGAAAGTAGAGATGATCTAACAACACATGAGGACAACTCAGAGGAGGCAAAAAAGTTATAGAGACAACAAGAGGAAATATTTTTCTTTTGAGTTAGGTGATTATGTTTTTCTTAGAATATCACCATGGAAGAGTGTTATGCATTTTGGTAATAGAGGAAAGAAAATTCCAAGGTTCATTGGACCTTATAAATTCATGGATAGGGATGGACCAGTCACCTACTAAGTAGCTTTTCCTTCAATTTTATCTCAGTTACATAATGTTTTTCATGTTTTGAGGTTGAGAATGTCTATTCCAGATTCATCTCATGACTTAATCCAAGAAGCATTTAATCTAGAGGAGTACCTTTCTTATGAAGAGAAACCAGTTTAGATTCTTGATCGAAGGAAACAGGTATTGTAAAATATAGTAATCCACCAGGTAAAGGTTTTGTGGAGAAACCACATGGTTGAAAAGAAACACGGTAGTCTAAAAAAGATCTGCGGGAAAAGTACATTCACTTGTTTAATAAGTAAATAAAATTGCAAGGATGAACATTCTATAAGGTGGGGATAATGTAACACCCCAAGGTTTTAAAAATTAATTGAAATTCATAAAACATTGTTTTAATTAGATTGTTATAACTATCCTTTAAACTTAATTTTTTCGCTTCTATGTTTTGAATTTCAAATAACGGTCAGTTACAATTGTGATCAGTATATTATTTAGAGTCTAATGGAACTAACTTGATTTTGGTGAATAGTAACATACCTTAATGAATAGTAATATGACCCTAATGAATAGTAAAGTGTTTTTTATTTTATATTCTTAAGGATTTAATATAACGACATCTTGATTAATTTTTCAAGGTTATATAAAATGAGTTATAGTTTTAAGAGTGTTAATTTTTGAAGAAAGTATGATTTTAATTAAAAAATAAATTAATAATATTTAGAAAATTGTTTTCAAAAAATAGAGGTCATTTATGAATTATCCATGTCAAAAAATTGTTAGGGTGATTTTTTGGTATGTTTCTAAAATTCTTGAATATTTGACGAATAGTGAAATACGATAAATGCTAAATTCCTATTTTACTACATAAACGATGATGCAAGGCTGATGTAATCCCAATTATTTAGAACTCACATGAAATTATTTCTATTTTGAGTAACATAAATCAAGAATATTCATAGTCTTGAGAATAAATATTAAAATAATGATTAGAATAATGTAAAATACCTCCTCTCCTCCACTATAAATACCACCCCATTCCCCTCTTCCTCTCGCAAATATCAAGCCTTGAGAATTGTCTAAATTATATGAAATACCCTCCTAAAGTCTCTTACCTATGTCCTAGAGCTACTGGTATCACCAAAAGGAAAAAACAAAATGTCGTATTGAGGATCTCAAGGAGAAGAGATCAAGAGGGAAGAATCCTCTTCAATTTTCATGTGTTTTCTTTCAAATTCCATTATTTTATTATAATCTCTTTCCCTAAATATATACAAGAGGTATGAAATATCTATAATCTTCTATATTATGTATGTTCCCATGTTAATATAAAATATTCATCATCTACCTTCCTCTCCTCTCCCTCGTGTCTAAAAATAAAAACACCATACACAGTGTGCCGATTTACTAAAATTGTGGACGATGTGCTTAAAATATCCATTACATACTTCAAAGATGATCATAAAACCCTTTTAATTGTTGAAATATAATGTAAAGTGTAATTTTTAACCAATTTTATGTTCTGTAATAAACTCTTATGCATGAAATTAACTTATATAATGAAACAAGTTCATGATTATTGAGGAACCGAAAAAAATGATCTAATCAAATATCATTAATGTTTCATCTAATGATCAATCATCATATATGATAAAAAAAATAATTTTTTAATATCTTTATATATTTTAGAAACATATGAATTCAACTTATAAATTTTCATTTCCATACGACAAGAAAATAAAATACAAACTGGTCGTGGAAATCATGTAAATAACACACCCAAAAAAATGGAAGGAACGAAATTCTAATAATTAAAGGGTGAAATGATGTTATGATATTGTTTCGCGCGGAATCCGGGGATGACCTCCTGGACGGGAGATTCAAACGTTCCGATCGGTTTCTAACGGGTTTGTTCGTAGAACCGGAAACATCCAATGATTCCACATCCGTTTGGACCTACTTTCCAAAGGCAGGCGCTCATTAGCTTGTGGGCTAATGAGGCTTAGGAATTTGCATTGGTCGAGAGGATGGGAGGTCGGACTCATCACACCTTTTTGAGGGGAATTATTGTCTACTCCGGGACTCTCTTTATAGATTTAAGTTAAGTTCGTGAATCCTTATTACATTACCAAGTATAAAATGAGCTTTCCTTTAGTTTTAACAATCAATGATTAAATATGCAAGAAATTTAGAGAATCTTTTATATGTATTCGAGGTTCTTCATCAATATAGAATCATCTATATTTGTTTAGAGATTCTTGGTCAATGGTATCCTTCAAAACATTTATATAAAAGTCTCTTGGTCATTTTGATGACCAGGCTGGTTTTAAAGCCACTCAGTGGGGCACTTGAAGTTTATTGTCATTCAGAAGGACAGAGATTATTTCAATGTTGGGATCGAACCCATGAATGGGCTACCTACGTATCCTTTGTTTTGAAAAAAGGAATCAGAACCCACGTAGTTCGAGGAATGGGATATGATGTTTTATGATTGATGGCTCAAAGATGAATGTCATAATTACTTTTACACTCTAAGCTCACGTGAGTCATGCTCGGTGTGAGAAACAAGAGGTATTGGTAAAATTTAGACAATTGTGCCATAAAAGATGCAATCATAAGAATTTGTTTTGGGGCTTATGTATAGATGACTGCCCAGATAGGTGAAGGTTTAGGATTTACTTTTAGGAAGAAAAATCCATGAACAGGGTCCACAAAGTTATATGTGCTTCATGGAGATTTGAATACTCTAATCTTGGGGCTTACTCCTAAGGAGGATGCCCAAATTAGGAGGGGACTTATGATTGGGTTTTATTCCTGAAAAGGAAACCCAAATCAAAGGGAATTTATGACTGGTTAAGAGAAATTTTAAGAGACTTGTGGCTTACTCTTAAGAAAGATGCCCAAGATTTATGACTAGGACTTATTCCTGAGAAGGAAGCCTAGGTTAGGGGACTTGGGGCTTACTCCTGAAAAGGAAGCCCAAGGTTATGACTGAGTCTTATTCCTGAAAAGGAGACCCAGGTTAGGGATTAAGGTTTGGGGCTTACTCCTGAGGAGGATGCCCAAGATTTAAAGGACTTGATTGGGGCTTATTCTTAAGAAAGATGCCCAAGATTTATGACTAGGACTTATTACTGAGAAGGAAGCCTAGGTTAGGGGACTTGGGGCTTACTCCTGAAAAGGAAGCCCAAGGTTATGACTGAGTCTTATTCCTGAAAAGGAGACCCAGGTTAGGGATTAAGGTTTGGGGCTTACTCCTGAGGAGGATGCCCAAGATTTAAAGGACTTGATTGGGGCTTATTCTTAAGAAAGATGCCCAAGATTTATGACTAGGACTTATTCCTGAGAAGGAAGCCTAGGTTAGGGGACTTATGATTGGGTTTTATTCCTGAAAAGGAAACCCAAATCAAAGGGAATTTATGACTGGTTAAGAGAAATTTTAAGAGACTTGTGGCTTACTCTTAAGAAAGATGCCCAAGATTTATGACTAGGACTTATTCCTGAGAAGGAAGCCTAGGTTAGGGGACTTGGGGCTTACTCCTGAAAAGGAAGCCCAAGGTTATGACTGAGTCTTATTCCTGAAAAGGAGACCCAGGTTAGGGATTAAGGTTTGGGGCTTACTCCTGAGGAGGATGCCCAAGATTTAAAGGACTTGATTGGGGCTTATTCTTAAGAAAGATGCCCAAGATTTATGACTAGGACTTATTCCTGAGAAGGAAGCCTAGGTTAGGGGACTTGGGGCTTACTCCTGAAAAGGAAGCCCAAGGTTATGACTGAGTCTTATTCCTAAAAAGGAGACCCAGGTTAGGATTCTCTCATCTTAAAGGATGAGGTTGAATGAATGAACTCTCAATCTTTGGTGACATAAAGATGTTTAAATCATTAGGTTTTGAGAGATATTTCACATAATTCCTTTCAGATAAGGATGTCAAATCAAGAAATCATGCCATAAATGGCTTTGAAGAGTATCTTGAAGACTGAATCTTGAATAGGAAGGGTGAAATGGCTTAAGAGGGGTAAAAAAGGGCAAGATGGGCACCCAAAAAGATAGGGGCGCGCAAGTATTGAAGGTCGCGCAAGTCCTGCGGCGGCGCGCAAGTATTGGTCGCGCAAGTATACTTGCGCGACATAAGGGATACTTGCGCGATTTTCAACCAGAGTTGAATTACTTGAGCGACTCTTTACTAAACCCTTTCCCATCCTCTTGAGGTTCTTCCAGAAGAGGGACGCGCAAGTTATATTGAAGGAATTAAGTCGGCGCGCAAGTGTTTGATAAGTTTCAACACTTAGGCCTTCCTTCTTCCCTTTAGATCTTCCATTCTAGGTAAGAAATTACCTTAGAAGTGTTCTGGAAGCTTTGAGAAGAGACTTGGGCGTCGGGAGCTTTGATCCGAGTTTCTGGGAACTGATCCTCTCGAATGGGGGGCCCACAGGGTCTATTTATAGGCAAAAGAAGACCCCGGGCGGTTACTGGACGGTTATCAGATCTGTCGCGCAAGTCCCTTGCACGACCATGATGGGTCGCGCAAGTATTGAGGCGGCGCGCAAGTGTACTTGCGCGACCAAGATGGAACTTGCGCGATACATGGGCAATGTTCTCCTTTTTCATCCCTTTGTCGATTTTTGATGTTTCTTCAAAGGATTAATCACTTTTAGCTCAGATATTCCCTTTTCCGAACTTTAGATTCCGTGACGAAAGGAGCGTCAACAAAAGTCCCCCCTCAGAGTTGGATCCGGAGAGAAAATGAGGATTTGACTCTGAGGAAATCGAATCCCTCTAAAGGAAAAGGGCGGCGCGCAAGTCTCCAGGCGGCGCGCAAGTCTTCATCGCGCAAGCGTTTGAGCGCTCTGGGTGCGGCGCGCAAGTGTACTTGCGCGACCAAGATGGAACTTGAGCGATATATGGGCAATGTTCTCCTTTTCCATCCCTTCGTCGATTTTTGATGTTTCTTCAAAGGATTAATCACTTTGAGCTCAGATATTCCCTTTTCCGATCTTTAGATTCTGTGACGAAAGGAGCGTCAACAAAAGTCCCCCCTCAGAGTTGGATCCGGAGAAAAAATGAGGATTTGACTCTGAGGAAATCGAATCCCTCCAAAGGAAAAGGGAGGCGCGCAAGTCTTCAATGCGCAGAGGGAGGCGCGCAAGTCTGCGTCGCGCAGGCCTTAAACCCTCTGGTATGGCGCGCAGGTAGGCCTCCTGGCCTATAAATATACGGCCTTACCTCCGTACAAGTATCCGGATTTCCGGACTTCATACCTTCTCGAGCTCTCGCCGCGCAGGTCACCTAAGCCGCGCAAGTCTGCTCTGTTTTTCCTTGATGTCGCGCTCCTGTAAAGGTATTCGTACTTGCGCGGTTTATACTTGCGCGATGAAAACTAGCGCGACACGTGATCACTTGCGCGCCATTTTGTAGACTTGCGCGCCTTAATGCCTTAGCCATTTTTTCAAAAAAATTTCACAAAATTTATGAAAAAATAAACCCATTTAAGAGTTAGTTTATTCATCTTTTGTGCAGATTCAGTGGTTCCCAAGGGAATTGGAACGACTTATGAACTGGCTAGCAAGCGGATTGATGACATGATGAACATCATTGGCCCTGATTACTATGATACCTGCGACAGCACTCTTCCAGTTTTGGCTAAGTACTTGAAGAAATATCATCTTAATTTCCCACAGAGCATCTACCTGTCTCTATGTGGTCATGGTCACTTGCAAGGAGTCAATGTTCCAAATGCAAACAACTATACACCTGAAATGCAGCTGCGCTGCTACTCCTTCATTTCGGTTATGCTGTGCATTAAAAGCAACAACAATGGTGTGAACTTTCAAATTCTCCTTGCATTCCATTTCCTTGCAGATATAAAAATGGCAAACCCATGGGCTGAAATGTTTTCCACTACCGGTTGGTGGAGAGAAGACAAACATGGTATTAGAGCAATATCTGAAAAGAGTACTCTCTTCAAATGGCTCTTTACTTCCAATGCTCCATTCTCAAATCCATGTATCCATCTTTCAAGTCTCTTGGACAGAAACAGAGTCACTGTTTGATCAGCAGAAAATTTTCTCAAACCGCACTCAAGAACATCCTTTTACAATTGTTCCAAGAAGAGCTGGTATCACTGCATCTCCTTTTTGTTTCCAGTTGAATGAATGAATTCCAGGTGGTTGCTGATGAAGCTCGGGATGCCGTAAATCAAATGAAGTGTTATGTTGAAAGCCTCTTGTAATTCTTGAAAAAGAGAAGAGACTCCAATCTGTGGATGTCCTTCTAACTCTTGTGTATCAATGAAAAACACTTTTGTCTTCAATCATTTGTACTTGCATTCTTCCATTACCTGCTTCAAATTTACTTAAGCCAATGGGCTTAGTAAGCATAGTTTGATTTTTACTAGGATTATTACAAATAACCCTACAAACTTTGAACCTTTTAACTGCTCAATATTACCTAAATCATACAAAAAAATGTATATTTAGTGAGCTGGAACTTGACTTTTATTCAGAGTTCCTTTGTCTTTTGTGCGGGCAGTTTAAAGTCATGCAAGCTGGACATAAAGAGGCTAATGTTTAAGGTCGAAAATAGCTTTGACCGAAAAATGGATTAAAATGGATTCAATTCCTTGATAATTTATCTGAAAACAAATTACCATACTCAAGTATGAGAGAAAATATGTAAACTATGACTTAAGAATATTTGAATCTGAGGAATGATATGAAAAAGAGCTAAATAGCATTAGAAGAAGTAGTTTCCAAGAATGAAGTTACTATTATTTAACAAAACCCGTTAGGGGGTTGAAATATGCAGGGCCACCTATGGGCATTGGCTGCATAGTCAAATAAAATAGAATCTTTTGGCTGACAAGTCTGTTATGTGGACTGTTTATGCAAGGCCACCTATGGGCACGTGCTGCATAGTTAGGCAAAAGAACTCTCAGAAATTTACTTTCCTAGTGCTAAAAGCCAGTGAAAGTTTATGGAGATTCAAATTTTCTAAAGCATAGAGTTTGTTGTATGGAAAGAGGTACTTGAATATGGAGAAGATATTTTCAAACAAGAATATCGAAGAACTGGATGAATATCACTCCTACGAAGGTCTGACCCAAACGTAGGGAAGAAGAATAAACCATAGACTTGAATACTTTCAGATCATGAAAAAGGATATGGGACAAATACGTTAAGGATGGCTATTTTTGCGGATCCCTACATACTGTCGTTTAAGACAAATAAGGACAAAAGAGGCATTCTTCCCAAGAATGAAGTTACTATTATTTAACAAACCCGTTAGGGGGTTGAAAACATGCAGGGCCACCTATGGGCATTGGCTGCATGGTCAAATAAATAGCATCTCTTGGCTGACAAGTCTGTTATGTGGACTGTTTATGCAAGGCCACCTATGGGCACGTGCTGCATAGTCAGGCAAAAGAATTCTCAGAAGTTTGACATTTTTGTGACCATAAGTCATGAAAAGGGTTATGAAGATCTGAAAATATTTAAGGTTAGGATTATAATACATAAAGATGGGTATTTTCCAATGTATATAGAGATACATAGGTCAATGAAAACCATAATCATGTTGTGGCTGGGTCCTGAATTGTAACTTGGACTTCATTACGTATCTCATAAGAATGAGAATCAAGCCATACGTAGTTCTTGAAATGCAGTTTAACGTCGTGCAGGACGAAAGGATGAGTGATCTTAGTTTTTGGGGTCATAGAATTCGGACCATAATAATGAATACACAGTGTGTGTTTTCATGAAGACTTTTCAGCCAAGGGACTGAAAGTGAAATTTGGGGTTAGGCCCAAAAGACTTGGGACTGGATTCGAGGGACACTCGAATGTTCCTACGTATCCCATAAGGATGGGAATCAAGTCCACGTAGTTCTAGAGCTACCCTTTGTACAAATTTGGTTCGTACATGTGAAGGGTGAAAAGAGACTTTAGTGCAATGATGGTTTTAACCTAAGATAAAAAGTTTAGGCATTACCATGTATGTACGTAGTCTTTTGAAAATGAAAACCATGATTGAAAAAGAATCAATGTTAATAATGGTTCCTTCTCAAATGAGGAAATCAAAGAATATTGTAGTTTATTGTCGTACCGGACAAAAGTGTTGTATAATTTAACGTCATATAACAAGGACGAAAGTGAATCAATGTAGAGATATTGATTCCAGGGGTGGTTTCACAAATCATCATCTATGAGATGGTGGTGAACCAATGTGAAGAGATTGTTTTTGGGCTTGAACCTTTGGGAGGTTGCCTACATACCCAGCCTGGAGGGCAAGGATCAAAGTCTGTGTAGTTCAATTAAAGAATGAATTAATGATCAAGTTGTTCTTGTGGAAAATGATCTAAAAAAAATGTTGTTGGGACTTACACATGGTTAGTGGCCCAAAGGGAGTGTTATGGTTGATGTTCGCTCTAAGCTCACGTGAGTCATACTCGGTGTGAGAAACAAGAGGTAATAACAACCTTAACGATGCACAGTTTAATGTCATGTAGGACATATCAAGGATTTTCTGTACAGTTTAGCGTCATGTAGTTAGGACGATGGGGACAATACAGTTTAACGTCATATTGGACGAAAGGGGGATTGTGCAGTTTTAATGTCATGCTGGACTTTTGATGATTATATAGTTTAACGTCTTTCCGGACGTGAGAGACTTTTATACAGTTTAGCGTCATGTAGTTAGGACGTCACAATTTAACGTCTTGCTGGACATATTTGCAAATAGTTTATGGTCGTATACATGGACCAGGAATGATGCAGTTTTAAGGTTATGCTGGACATTGGAAGTGCCACACAGTTTAATGTCATGTTGCTAGGACAAAATATAGTTTAATGTCATCTCGGACAGAATACAGTTTAGTGTCATGTAGGACAATAAGGGACTTAACATAGTTTAACGTCATGCTGGACGATGAAAGTGCCACACAGTTTAATGTCATGTCGCTAGGACACAATATAGTTTAATGTCATCTCGGACAGAATACAGTTTAGTGTCATGTAGGACAATAAGGGACTTAACATAGTTTAACGTCATGCTGGACGATGAAAGTGCCACACAGTTTAATGTCATGTCGCTAGGACACAATATAGTTTAATGTCATCTCGGACAAAATATAGGAACTTCTGTACGGTTTATTGTTATGTAGGACAAAATCAGGGACTATGCAGTTTAAAGTCTTGCAGTTAGGACTATTGGTGCTGCACAGTTTAGTGTCATGTTGCAGGGACATAAGTGCGAATAGTTTAAGGTCATATGCACGGACCATACAGTTTATCGTCATGCTGGACGTATTATAGTTTAATGTCATCTCGGACAGAAGTGTGACACAGTTTAACGTCATGTTGGACAAAATCAGGGACTATGCAGTTTAAAGTCTTGCAGTTAGGACTATTGGTGCTGCACAGTTTAGTGTCATGTTGCAGGGACATAAGTGCGAATAGTTTAAGGTCATATGCACGGACCATACAGTTTATCGTCATGCTGGACGTAGTTGTAGTTTAAGGTCATACTGGACCATTGTGTAGTTTAAGGTCATACCGGACCTTTTCTGTATGAACCAATTGTAAGTCTTGGTTCTGGGAACAATATTTTGTGTTTATACAAAATACTTCTTCAGAAATCTGGCATTAGTTGGAGTCGTGATGTCTTCTCCATCCATTGAGATTAAACAGAACCAAAGATTAACTCTTCATCTGATAAAGACTCTGCCTGATTAGCCTGTTTAGGCTGTGCCGTTTGATGGGGCGGTGCCCGTGACTTTGAAGTAGATGGCATGAAATCTGCCAGAGTCAAAGACAATTTAGGCTTTGATGCATACTCATCTTCTTCTGATTCCTCTTTCTTCTTTGAATTACGCTGCCCTTTTGAGGATTTGTCCTTTGATGGAGGCTTTACTGCAGATTTTGTAGGAGACACAATTGGTTTCTTCAATTGTGTTCGCAAAATGGAATGAGTCCGATTGATTGTCTTTCTGACCATCCAATCATCATATTTTTTCGCAGTTTTGCTTTTGACTTCCTGCCACTCGCCTCCTTCCTCTGGATCTATAGCGGTAATACACGCTACATGAGCTGAAGAACCCTTCAATTTGACTTGTCCCAAGTCAACCATCTTTTGTAGGAGGTCTTTAAAGACAAAACACTCCTGGATGAGATGTCCCAACATTTGATGAAAGGGACAATAATTGGGACGGTCTTCATCTCCTTCCTTGTTTGGTCTCTTCGGCACTGGTAATTGAACCAAATTATTTTCCAGAGCTGAAATGAAGTAACCAGGAACTTGCTCACTTCGGAAAGAGTATGTTTTACTCTTCATATCCTCAAATTGTTTTCGTCGTTGATCTTTTTGATCATTTGGACGAAACAGCCTTTGTTGTTGGCGTTCAGGAGGTGGATCCCTTCGAGAAGATGAAGGTTTTGAAGTAGAAATAGGTACAGGTGCCTGTTTAAGCATAACTGTAGCAGTTTCTGCTTTACCCATTCTTCTTCCTGGAGCTGATGGAATTACACGAGATTTAACCTTAGCCTGCATAAGGGAATCTTCAATCTGTTGAGCGATTGAAGTAAGGTCTCGAAACCCTCCTGTGTATTTCACAGGGATCAATGGCGTGCGTAATTCGTCACGCAAATTTGCCACACAGATTGGCAATAATTCCTCCTGAGGGAGTGATAAACTCAAGGAATACGTTAATCCCTTCCAACGAGCAATGAAATCAGAGACTCTTTCATTCTCCCTTTGCTTGCAGTTTGTAAGATCGAAAACTGTCGTTTTTGGCAAAGTTGAGCTGAACTGAAGAAGGAATTTTTGATGAAGATCCTCCCATCCGATGACTGACCGGGATTTCAAGCTTGTATACCAGACAAAAGCTGGTCCTTGCAAGGTTCGCACGAAGCATCTGAGTTTCACTGCTTCTTGTTGTTCTGGAGTTCCCATCATAGGATCACAACAAGACACGTAATGCGTCAAATGTTGTTCAGGGTCGCCTGATCCATTGAAAGTAGGGAAAATAGGGTTTCCAAAACTGGATGGAGGAGAAATTGAATCTACCCATTCAGGGTAAACTTTCTTTTCAGGTTGAACTTGCGCCCGTTTCCCTTCCATAGTTTCTAACCGAGCTGTTAATGACTCAATAGTAGTTATTAACTTTTGAGAAACGTCAGGTTGAACTTGGTTTTGGGTAGGTGCAATGAATGGAGCTTGGACAGTCGTGGAGGTTGGTGCTGCAACTAATGGTAGTGCTGCCAACCGTTGTTGCGTTTGACCCATAGGATTAGACCTCTGTGGGTGTACTGATAAAGGAGGATATTCCTGATCCATCTCAGTAGTTACAACAAATTCTTTCGGCTGTCGGACTTCAGCATTCTTAAGAAGAAGACTACTCTGAAGTAGTTCTGCATTCAACCTTCTTAATTCTTTCATTTCTTCCTCCTGTTGTGCAAGCCTTTGCTCTAATGAGAGCGATTGACCTCCTTCAGAGGAAGGGTGAGAAGTAACCTGATTCTTTCCTTTCCCCTTATTGGATCCTTTTCGGAGAGGGGGAAGTGGGTTACTTGAAGGAATACCCAAATTTTGGGTAAGCCTTTGATTACGTGTGCGCACACCTTCTTCATTTAGGTCTGTGTGCGCAACTTCTTGAGCAGGAACCTCTTCATCTGATCCCTCTGATTGAGCCTCATCTGGTGAATCAGCAGCAACGGCAGTGATGACATTAATGGATGCATATTTCATGAAATCCTTTCTATCAGCATTTCTATGATATTGTCTCCTTTTATGTCCATGATAAGACATGGCATTCCGTTGACTTGACCCCTCAGGAATTTCTTTGTGAACCGTCACTTGGAGAGAATCTCCTGACATCTTGGCTCTTCGTTCCTCTTGAGGCTTATTCCCTAATCGAGAGAATACTGACTTTCTCTGAGGGAGGGATTGAAGATTTGAAAAAGTCCCCAGTCCGGTGGACTGGGGGTGTTCCTGTTGCTTCTGCTCAACTCCTCGAATCTCATTCGTTGATTCTGAGGGTTGGGTTAGAGAAGTCCCCAGTCTGGCAAGCTGGGGTGTCTCTTGACATGCTATGTCTGAGATCTTCTTGAAATCTCTCTTGATCTTGCGGATCTTAGTTCGGAAATTAGCTGGATGCATTAACCTGTATCCACTTTTATCACCTGGTTCAACAGACCGTTGGATGATTTCCGAAACTTCTGTCATTTGATGACGTGTTTGCTCCAGACGAGAGGCTTGCGCAATATTCTCGCCTGCTTGATGTAGGAGCAATTCAATAACCTGTTCTCTATATACTTGATTTTGAGAGGAACTAGTTGAAGCTTGATCTCGAGCAAGATTTTGATTATGAACAAAGCCCATTGACTGTGGCCGGCCATGGGCAATAACATTGCATGAGACCATTTTCGGCGGGCTTTGCTGACCGGAAAGCACTGTGAAATGTAGTGCTCCGTGAATACCCCATCCTCTGATATGAACATTAGATGGAGCATTGGAAATTAACTGACGCAATTTTCTCAGCGCGCCAAGGCATGAACGTTGAAGGGTTCTCTGTTGCTTTTCAGCCTTCGGATACCGAGAGACTGATAGAGATGCCAAATCAATCTGGCGTTGTAACCCTTCTATTATCTTAAGATGATTTTCATATTCATCGTAAGATAATACCTTCTTCTTTAATTGACAAAGAGTTTTCCATATGTTAAGACGAATATCATGGATTCTATCATCCGTCAACATCTTTGGAATGTCATACTGTGAATCAGCCAAAGGCCAAAACATGACTGGTACTTCACCTTTTGCCAGTTTTTTCCTCATGTTCAGCATTTCCTCTTTATCATTAAATGAAGATTCTTCTACCTGTTTGGACCAGAGTTGGTGTTTCCTTGTTGCTTCATTGGATTCAACAAGATTGGTAGAGGAATCACTATTCATACTGGAAGATGAATGACCTAGGGAAGGTTCGGAGAATAACCTGAACCCCAAGCTATCTTCTGATGGAGAAAGAGTTTCACCTGCCGATAGTAAAACTTCAGGCATGACTGGTTTTACGTTTGCAAGTGCCTCGAGATAGGAGGGCTTTCTCGTTACTACATTGCCTTCTGAAGAATTTTCGAGACAATGTGAATCACTACTGCGGAGAGGACTTTCGCAGCGAAGTTCATCACCATGAGGAGGACCTTCATGATGGGTTACAGCAAAAGGTGATATCTCTTGCTCCTTGGTCTTCTGACCACACAGAGGGTTCCTGTGGTTCTCATCTGAAGAAGAAACTTCAAGATTGACCGAATTTTCATGAAGCAAGTCTTCATGAGGAAGTGTCTGTTGAAGACCTTCGGGATTAATGTTCCTGTTATTGGGAACTGAGGGAGTAGAATCTTGAATTCCAACAGATAAATGTCTGAGGGCTTCAAGAACTCCAGCATCGAGCAAGGCCTTGTTGCAGATTGGCCTTTGATCTCCTGACTGTGCTGGGCGGATCTTTTTCTTAGATGCCTTCTTACTCGCTTTAGAAATCACTTGATGACGAAAGTGATTGCTCTGAGCAGGTGTATGTGCCTGATCAGGAAAGATGGTCAGGTTAGGCTGACGATCATCGCTCAAATCAGATGTATGTGCCTGACTTGGTTGTCCATATGATATGGGGGAGTAGGCCCCACAACCCTCTTGGACTGGAACAGATGTGTGTGTCTGTTCCGGAGTGAATTGTTGATGTGTCACTCCACTGCTAGGGATAGATTTATGTGTCTGTCCCTGAGATGATGCTGAAGCTGTTATGATATCCTGGCAAGCATCCAGAATATGAGCAGGAATTTGCTTCTGCTCTTTCACCATTGACAAAATATGTTTGGTGACTTCAGCCGCCGGAACAGGGATATACGTCCATTCCGGGCTTGGAGTAGGTGTATGTGCCTGCTCCTGTCCTCCTTTTCCTGTCAGTGAATCCTGACAGTACTCAAGTGTGGAGGCAGAGAGTTTAGTCTGCCTCCTATTTGTCGTCGGGGCTTTCCGACTGACTTCTCCGTGCGCTACCAAACGAGACTGTTGGTAGGCTTGATTAGTATTAGCAGGTGTATGTGCCTGCTGATTACACTTCGCCAAACGCTGTTGACGAGATCCATCATATGTAGTCAGACGAGCCTGCTGACTAACTGCTGATGTATAAGCAGGTGTATGTTCCTGCCTATGGTACTCCGCCGGAATTGCCTGGCGGGATCGGCTTGATGCTGCCAGACGAGTCTGCTGGACAGCGGGATTAAAACGAACAGGTGTGTATGCCTGCTTGTTATTTGCCACCAAGTTAGGTTGGTGGACTTCTCCGGAGATGGCAGGGATGACAACCTGCCTATTATTAACCGGATTCCGTCTCTGGTGATTCATCTTGCCTGCTCGGGTTCGAGGAACCTGAGCTGAATGCCTGGAGCCGGTACCCTCATCATGTTGAGGGTGCACTACCGCACGAGTCTGGCGGCGATTGTTGATGGGAGCCCTTGAGAAGGACTCCTGTCTCTTTGAATTAAGGTCCTGCGGGACCTGCTCATTCACTTCCTCAGAATGAGGGAGTGAATGGAAATTGCGTTCCGGGGATAACGACCCGAAACGGTTGGAGACGGTAGTCAGCACCGCCTGCTTCTTGATTGCTGGTCGCCGTTGTCCGGACGACCAGGTAGAATTGTTAACTTGGAGGGCTTGACGAGCGGCCTCCAGAGTTGGGATAGTACCGCTACGACGGTACTCCTTAACCAGTGCATTTGAAACACAGCGTTGAAGACGCTGAGTTGGTGATGTCATCCTCAGAGCGGATGACGTTCCAGCAGGAGTAGCAGCATTGGTTTTCATGGCAGCAGACCTCACAGTAGAGGTGTTCTCAGCAGCAGTATTCACAGGGGTGAATTTAAGGAAAGCCATTTTTTGTAGAAGATCTTGAAAAAAGAGTGCCTTTTCCATATAACAGACATAATCAAGATGAATCCGGCTACTGCATCTTTTGGATGATCATATGTCAATGATTGCCTTGTTGGCCCAAGGGGCCTAACATCTAAGAAGAACATCACTTTAACTTGGTTAAGGATTCACGTCGGGTTCACCATTTTTTGTTTCGCGCGGAATCCGGGGATGACCTCCTGGACGGGAGATTCAAACGTTCCGATCGGTTTCTAACGGGTTTGTTCGTAGAACCGGAAACATCCAATGATTCCACATTCGTTTGGACCTACTTTCCAAAGGCAGGCGCTCATTAGCTTGTGGGCTAATGAGGCTTAGGAATTTGCATTGGTCGAGAGGATGGGAGGTCGGACTCATCACACCTTTTTGAGGGGAATTATTGTCTACTCCGGGACTCTCTTTATAGATTTAAGTTAAGTTCGTGAATCCTTATTACATTACCAAGTATAAAATGAGCTTTCCTTTAGTTTTAACAATCAATGATTAAATATGCAAGAAATTTAGAGAATCTTTTATATGTATTCGAGGTTCTTCATCAATATAGAATCATCTATATTTGTTTAGAGATTCTTGGTCAATGGTATCCTTCAAAACATTTATATAAAAGTCTCTTGGTCATTTTGATGACCAGGCTGGTTTTAAAGCCACTCAGTGGGGCACTTGAAGTTTATTGTCATTCAGAAGGACAGAGATTATTTCAATGTTGGGATCGAACCCATGAATGGGCTACCTACGTATCCTTTGTTTTGAAAAAAGGAATCAGAACCCACGTAGTTCGAGGAATGGGATATGATGTTTTATGATTGATGGCTCAAAGATGAATGTCATAATTACTTTTACACTCTAAGCTCACGTGAGTCATGCTCGGTGTGAGAAACAAGAGGTATTGGTAAAATTTAGACAATTGTGCCATAAAAGATGCAATCATAAGAATTTGTTTTGGGGCTTATGTATAGATGACTGCCCAGATAGGTGAAGGTTTAGGATTTACTTTTAGGAAGAAAAATCCATGAACAGGGTCCACAAAGTTATATGTGCTTCATGGAGATTTGAATACTCTAATCTTGGGGCTTACTCCTAAGGAGGATGCCCAAATTAGGAGGGGACTTATGATTGGGTTTTATTCCTGAAAAGGAAACCCAAATCAAAGGGAATTTATGACTGGTTAAGAGAAATTTTAAGAGACTTGTGGCTTACTCTTAAGAAAGATGCCCAAGATTTATGACTAGGACTTATTCCTGAGAAGGAAGCCTAGGTTAGGGGACTTGGGGCTTACTCCTGAAAAGGAAGCCCAAGGTTATGACTGAGTCTTATTCCTGAAAAGGAGACCCAGGTTAGGGATTAAGGTTTGGGGCTTACTCCTAAGGAGGATGCCCAAGATTTAAAGGACTTGATTGGGGCTTATTCTTAAGAAAGATGCCCAAGATTTATGACTAGGACTTATTCCTGAGAAGGAAGCCTAGGTTAGGGGACTTGGGGCTTACTCCTGAAAAGGAAGCCCAAGGTTATGACTGAGTCTTATTCCTGAAAAGGAGACCCAGGTTAGGGATTAAGGTTTGGGGCTTACTCCTGAGGAGGATGCCCAAGATTTAAAGGACTTGATTGGGGCTTATTCTTAAGAAAGATGCCCAAGATTTATGACTAGGACTTATTCCTGAGAAGGAAGCCTAGGTTAGGGGACTTATGATTGGGTTTTATTCCTGAAAAGGAAACCCAAATCAAAGGGAATTTATGACTGGTTAAGAGAAATTTTAAGAGACTTGTGGCTTACTCTTAAGAAAGATGCCCAAGATTTATGACTAGGACTTATTCCTGAGAAGGAAGCCTAGGTTAGGGGACTTGGGGCTTACTCCTGAAAAGGAAGCCCAAGGTTATGACTGAGTCTTATTCCTGAAAAGGAGACCCAGGTTAGGGATTAAGGTTTGGGGCTTACTATTGAGGAGGATGCCCAAGATTTAAAGGACTTGATTGGGGCTTATTCTTAAGAAAGATGCCCAAGATTTATGACTAGGACTTATTCCTGAGAAGGAAGCCTAGGTTAGGGGACTTGGGGCTTACTCCTGAAAAGGAAGCCCAAGGTTATGACTGAGTCTTATTCCTAAAAAGGAGACCCAGGTTAGGATTCTCTCATCTTAAAGGATGAGGTTGAATGAATGAACTCTCAATCTTTGGTGACATAAAGATGTTTAAATCATTAGGTTTTGAGAGATATTTCACATAATTCCTTTCAGATAAGGATGTCAAATCAAGAAATCATGCCATAAATGGCTTTGAAGAGTATCTTGAAGACTGAATCTTGAATAGGAAGGGTGAAATGGCTTAAGAGGGGTAAAAAAGGGCAAGATGGGCACCCAAAAAGATAGGGGCGCGCAAGTATTGAAGGTCGCGCAAGTCCTGCGGCGGCGCGCAAGTATTGGTCGCGCAAGTATACTTGCGCGACATAAGGGATACTTGCGCGATTTTCAACCAGAGTTGAATTACTTGAGCGACTCTTTACTAAACCCTTTCCCATCCTCTTGAGGTTCTTCCAGAAGAGGGACGCGCAAGTTATATTGAAGGAATTAAGTCGGCGCGCAAGTGTTTGATAAGTTTCAACACTTGGGCCTTCCTTCTTCCCTTTAGATCTTCCATTCTAGGTAAGAAATTACCTTAGAAGTGTTCTGGAAGCTTTGAGAAGAGACTTGGGCGTCGGGAGCTTTGATCCGAGTTTCTGGGAACTGATCCTCTCGAATGGGGGGCCCACAGGGTCTATTTATAGGCAAAAGAAGACCCCGGGCGGTTACTGGACGGTTATCAGATCTGTCGCGCAAGTCCCTTGCACGACCATGATGGGTCGCGCAAGTATTGAGGCGGCGCGCAAGTGTACTTGCGCGACCAAGATGGAACTTGCGCGATACATGGGCAATGTTCTCCTTTTTCATCCCTTTGTCGATTTTTGATGTTTCTTCAAAGGATTAATCACTTTTAGCTCAGATATTCCCTTTTCCGAACTTTAGATTCCGTGACGAAAGGAGCGTCAACAAAAGTCCCCCCTCAGAGTTGGATCCGGAGAGAAAATGAGGATTTGACTCTGAGGAAATCGAATCCCTCTAAAGGAAAAGGGCGGCGCGCAAGTCTCCAGGCGGCGCGCAAGTCTTCGTCGCGCAAGCGTTTGAGCGCTCTGGGTGCGGCGCGCAAGTGTACTTGCGCGACCAAGATGGAACTTGCGCGATATATGGGCAATGTTCTCCTTTTCCATCCCTTCTTCGATTTTTGATGTTTCTTCAAAGGATTAATCACTTTGAGCTCAGATATTCCCTTTTCCGATCTTTAGATTCTGTGACGAAAGGAGCGTCAACAGATATGACCATATAAGGTTTTATAATCCTGAATATTATTCTTTAGGATATTAATAACACTCTTTTAACCATCATACAAGAGATTTAAATGATATATAAGTAATACAAACTTGAGGTAAGGGAAATCATAACCCAATTTTCAATCTTTAGGTTAACATTCTACTTCATTACTTATATGGTATTAAAATTGTTTGTGTGATGGATTTTATTTATATTATTTTGTATTATTCATTTTTATAAAATTTGGGGCCGAAGACTCATTTTTTATTTAAATAAAGGACCTCTTTTTTTGGGTATAGGAGACCCATTACATAGCTCATAGGCCTAGTGGGCATGAAAGCCCATTACATAGCCTTAAAGGACCATTTTTTTGGCCCAAAGGCCCAACAGTGAATAGTACTTCTACAGTACCCAGTCCGCTACAGTAACGCCACCGCTACAATCCCTGTAATAGTGCCTGTTTCCTCTATAGTTCTGTCGTTTCTATAGTATCTCCGCTGATATAGTACCGCTACAGTACCGCTACAGCCTGTTATAGTACCTCCGCCCAATGGGTTTTGAACCCCCATTTTGATGTAGAATTATAGGGTGCTTACCACTAAGCAAAACCCCAACTACATTATTTTTTATTATGTGTATTTATAGTGTATATACATGTTCCATATACTCTATTACATATCACTTCAATTATATGATATTTGTAAGGGGTATTTCTTTTAAATTACTCTTTTAAAATTCTGTTTTAGAAAAATTCAAAAGGAAAGTTTTTATGTAATTTTTCATGTTCTATTATTATGTTTTGGTTCTTGGTGATTGTTTATGATGAAGGGAGAGACCTATATCTCCATCCAATGCATTGGGTATGTGTATATTGGAGGTCAGCTGTATCTTTACTCCAAGTGTAACAGCGATAGTTACACAAAAAGGTAGTCGTGAGGGTTACATTATATGGTATTCATGAGGGTTACAAATTATAAGGTAGTCGAGAGGGTCACAAGATTATATAAGTAATTCCCTATGATATATTTATGGTTCTATTTTTGTTCTATATGTTTTCTGGAAATCATATGGAAATCCCAAGTTTCACAAAGTATGTTTATATGGGTGACAATTCTGTTTTTTTGAAAATGATTTCATACATTATAAGTATTCATGGAATAATGTATTCTTTTTTTTAACCCTTACTGAGCTTTTTTTCCTCATCCTATTTTTTTATAATGATTTTCACATGTTATAATAATTTTTAAGACAAATAAGGAATCCATGTTAAATATTATGAATATTTGTCTAAGAAATCATGTTTTTATTTGAATTGTTTTATATTTCGGAAGTAATTAATACTGTTTTTATGGGATCCAATCTATATTAATGTGGAATTTTATGAATGTATTATGTCCCAATTCACTAAAGATATAAAATTTAAAAGATCCTTAATGTAAAATTAAGCGAGTTATTGACAAAATTCAAGATTATGTAATTTAATAAGGCCAGGTACTTATAATAATAAAATGTTATTTATTTGTAATTCTACATGATATTATTAGATTTCCGTTGATTTTTCCTAGGTTTATCATGTTATGATTATCAATGGAACTATTAATGATTTATTTATTTTAATCTATTAGAAAAGCATATGAAACACATTCTATTTTCATGGGTTCTTTATGCTATAACGTTATAGATTTTAATCACATTGTTTTATGAAACCCATCCATATTAATATGTTTTAATGATGTGATGGTAAGATAATTTCTTATTAAAAAAATGTAACAACCTTGACCCAGTATTCACTAAGATGATGCCCGGATCTGAATCACCACATGACCTCAATTGTGACTCCCTGTATGCTAGAGGTTTTCGACTAGCAGTGGGGGTCTAATAGATCATGTGGGGAGACTATACCCTCTTTATTAGAGTAAGCCACAAAAAATATCATATGAAATAAAAAATAAATGATAAATGATAAATATTAATTATCAATCATTCCCCAAATGGGGTTCAAACCAAAACCAGATAATAAATATGTCAAGGCATGCTAATAGTGCCAAAAGTGATGGAATCCCAAAATAAAGAGTAACAGAAGTATCCTAAAATTGGTCCTGACTCCGAGTCCAGATCCCTCATCCATGTAAATCCCAAGCCCAACTCAACCATATAGTATAAGGCTTTTCCCTTGTCCAGACCTTCAATAGTGAAATCTTCTAGGGTACCCAATGGTGGACTAATCAGGGTGTTAATAGAACTCAGTAGGAAACCACCAATGGTGTCTAAAAAATTTCCTTTATATTTGAAAGTCCATCCATGAACTAAATAAATTAAAAGATAAAAATAAATATCAGGTTCCATTAGTTAATAATATTCACTTTAACCCTTTTTAATCACTAAAATAATTTTCATCAGTTGTTTCATGGGTTACACATTTATATCCCTTATATCATTTACACAATGGCCTAAGAAGGCCAATTACCATGCATAAGGGGTTAATTCAAGTTCCCTATCTCACTCGGGGAAAATTTTCATAAACAAATACATCACACATATATTGGAGCCTCAGTCTATGTAGACTCATCAAATACAACCATTAGAGGTATAGAGCCTCAATCACCTTCCCTAACCCATGCATTATAGGTGTGGGTTTAGAACCTCATTCTAAGCAGACCCATGGGTGTAGAACGTCAAGTACAATACCCCAAAACATCTAATGCTTGTTCACATTCTTATTAATCCATTTACCACATATAACATATCAAAAAACATGATCAAACAACACTTATAACATATACAATTAACATTTCATTAAACACATGAATCATCAACAAGACTTAACCTATTAGTACACTTACCCTTTATTTGAATAACACATTTAACCCATTTCCCCTTTCATACCTTAACCCTTTTTTAATATTAAAAAAAAATTATACAATAACCCAATTCACATGGTTTATCAATTCAAATGCATTATCCCAGTTACACAATTCCATTAATAACTCATAAGTCATTTGACTCATTCATTTTATTCTATTAAATCCTATTTAAATTTTATCAAACAATACTTTATTCCATTACAAAAACATTAAAAAACTATTATTACCTTCTCTTTATAGTTTAAACTAACATGTTAACATATTTATCATGGGATCTATTTCAATTCAAGTTAAATTTAGTCTTAACATTACAATTTTCTACTTTCAGAAATATTGGAAAACCCCATGGGTGGCCTTAAATGGTTTAATAAGTCTCAATGCATCCCATGGAGAAAATGAGGGGTCTAAATCATCATTTAACCATCAAATTTACGAAATCATACTAAAACCATCAAATTCACATCAAGAGTGAAGATATATCACAACTACACATGCACAAATAGACAATAAAACTCTGGTATATAACTTGTAGACCACCTACCATAAATACAAAGAATAACACACACTTAATATTAGCCTTATATCTTGATTCAAGCACCATTGGAACCCTCAAACTATGATCCAAATAAAAAAGACTGATTTAGGGCTTTAGAAGAAGACGAAAAAATCTACATGCCCAAATTTGGAAAAGAGAGTAAAGTTGAGCATTAGACTTACCTGGAGATTGAATTGGGAAACAACAACACTCCAAATGGACTAGAGTCAAAGGAGATTGATCCTTGGGAGGTCTTGGGAGTTTTGGGTCGTCAATAGGGATAGATGAAGAATAATGAGTAAAAAAATTTGTTGAAGAACTTAAAGACCTAAGGGGGAAATGGTAATTCCACACTTTTTAATGGGGAGCATGGTTTGGCTGCAAGGTTTGCTAAATCATGCGTTATCTTTGTGCTAGCCTCAGTCCAAGAGGGTTTCAAGTCACAAAATTACATGGGGATCCTAAAATGTTTGAACAACCATTTATCAACCATGTGAAATTCCTCTGTCGAAGGTAATACAATTTGGATCTCTCCCCTTGCATGGTTTACTCTAAACATGTGAAAACCATAAAACATGCACTGGATAGACATTTCCCCCTTTCGTTCATATTTAGAACCACAAGAACTCCCTTTATCCACCTCATACTATCAATAAACATTTATTTAACAAAATATATGGGATTTAATCCAATATTCATATAGGGGCATACCTTCATGAAGTCCAGGATCATAAAAACTTCCCACCATAAAATGAATCATCCTCAAGTCGCTCCTCTCAAGCCTCACAAATATCCTAAGTTATAGTGATTGGAACACTGGACCCACATATCTGTCACCCTCTCCCAAGTTTCTTAGTGAAAATTACCATGTTTCTAGACAACCTTTATAAAAGGAATAGTCTTTCCCCACAAGACTTTCGCACAACGACCTAGAATATGAACCGAATTCTTCTTAGAGGATACATCAAATTTAAACCAAATATCAACCATAAGAACATTATTGGGAGGATTAGGTACACTTCCCAAATTATGACACATGGAAGCATCATACATATCATCATATCATTTAGGAATATCAAATTGACACTCTACCAGCTTGACCCTCTCCACAACTCTTGGCCTAATTCACTGGGCACCATCTTACGACCTTTTCAAAATCCCTAAGTCACCAAGCATGGCCTTACCCAAGGAATACACAGTTTTTCCACCACATTTATTAACCCACATTGATCAAAAAATCAAGACACAATGGCCTCACTCTATACTTAAATAACTGAAGAAAAATCCAGGCATAAACTTCATCTCAATGTACTCATCTGATTAAAACTCGAGCCTACACCTGTCACCAAAACCGAAACACCATAATGGTTCTTACCCAAGTCCATCCACCTTGAACACTGGTCACACTATTAACCTACCACTTTCCATTATGGTTCTACCCACCATATGCTTTATCTTACAACTATCATATTTTGGTGGTTGTTATCTCCACTATATAAAAAGACTACCAGAACCTCATCTCAAATTTCAAAATATACTCAATGAATTTCCCAACTCATCATGCTGAAACATCCTCAAGAACACCATTATATATAGGCATCCTGCCTTATCATAAAAAACACCCATTTTGTACATGAATCCACCACCCATTTTCCAAATGAGAAAAACTTTACCTCCTTCATGTTCACCTTCATATTTGAAACATACTTGTCACCAAGAACATCAAATCGGAGGTGGTACCTAACTTATCACTTCTTCTTCGTTTAAAAAATCATGTCAGACCACCCCAACTGGATTGTATCAAAACAAACATCTTCAACTAGTGACGTGATACCCCTTCACGTTACCTTGGAACCTTCTCACTTAAGGCATATCACTATCATCCGACACCCCTACTAGGTTCATTCCCTAACATCTGGGAAACCCTACCATCAAGGAATCCACTACCTTCCAAAACCTAATCATGCTTCACTATACCCACCATAAATCCTAACACAAGAACATGAACCATCCATAAATTTACTAAAGACTACAAGTTCCTTACTCAAACTCATTTATGAACATCAAAACATACATTTCACTCCCAAAACATTCAACGAAGGTAATTTTCTACTCAATAAATTTTTCCTCTGTTCGAAGCCAAGTCGAGATGTCCCTTGGATATCTGATCTTGAAAATGACCAGCTTCTCCATTGGCACACTACTACCTTACATGATCAAGATTCCTTCACACTTAAGGAAACTCTATGGTCACCCAATCACACCTACCCAAGTCTATGCCTAATCTGTGATGAGGTTCTATAACTCAACCTCCCTTCCATGAATCATTGTAATGTCTTACCAGACCCTTTAAGGACATTAAAACATGAATATATAAATTAATTTGCAGCCCCCTAAGTCCAAGACAACACTTATATCATTCAACCACCAAATCCAAGGCCCACCTGGCCTTTTCTGAGGAA
This sequence comes from Viscum album, assembly GCA_963277665.1. Taxonomy (NCBI): domain Eukaryota; kingdom Viridiplantae; phylum Streptophyta; class Magnoliopsida; order Santalales; family Viscaceae; genus Viscum; species Viscum album. The sequence goes on along the minus strand of OY728119.1, from coordinate 1,054,724,417 downwards.
CTCAATGTGTACATCACAAGTTGTCCCTTGGCATCTCACTACCACCACATCAACCCTATAATTTTCTCTACACATATAGGACTAAATCATCACTCCCCACTATAGGAGTGTCGTTATCTTCACCTTCCACATGTAATTGAAACTACCTCAGCTGAAAATTTGATCATCAGCTTAATCCTAAAACATAGATTTTCCATCTATCCGTTCCTATAATAAAAAATTAGACATACCCTGATACCCATTCCTAGCTCCCGAGAATGGAACCCATGACATTCATTGACACCTAGTCTGTCCCGAGGACCTCACACATAGAAAATCAATGGTGTACATCCCATAATCCCACTCCACATACATTGCTCCATGAGTGTAACCTCCATGATGTCCTACATCAAACCAAAACATTTTTATGTCACCAAGAGTAAAGCTAGAGATTTATTAGTGTACCCTGGATGATGTTAAGATGTTGGGAATGATCTTATCTAGCTACAAGTATTCGAAGAATTCATCTATGAACACCACCAAAAATAGTACATCATTAATGTCACCTCCCACTATAGGGACACATTAACCTATCAAAATTCCCAGGCATCCCTAACTGTAATGTCTCATCAACACCTCTTCCCCACAGCTCAAGTGGGGTTTCTAACCAATCTCACCACCACTTCATGAATCCCTAAAATGTAGTCGAGAACCAACATTTCTTTTGTCCCTACCACCGCCACACCACTCGGTTTCTTCCATCACAACTATGTGGATTTCTAATAGAAACAAAAATAACCACCACACCAATCCAAAACCAAATGGTCTCTCACATAACGAATGTTTTCCACTGATTCCATGGAATATGATACATACTTACTTCCAAGCCACATATCTACACATCCCAAATGGAATCATGCCTTCCCAAGAAATGAACACATGTAGACCTCCGTAGAGCCCTCGAGGTCTCACACTTTCATATGACCACACATTGAAACTGACTTCCGATCACACGAGCCAAAATTCATTAAATCCTAGACCAAATTACCACTTACTCACCTGACCATCTATCCTAGTCCTCCAAACTCATCGGCATAAAAGAATTATTAATATCTCACCCAAAAACCAACTCATACTTGTAACATGTACCACCATATGTCCACCCTCACCTCTTGTGACACCTTCTTAAAAATCCGTCCTTCCACGCTTCAGTCACCTATGTCTTGTCCACTCGAAATCAAAATCAAGGATTCCATTCATCATCATCAATATATATATGTCAAAAACTAAAATGATCCAACCCTTTGTATCCATCCTTACAACCTCTACCAGCACTCAGATGCTTCCCTGAAAAATAAAACAGGGTGTAACCATGCACTTTTAGAAAAAACTCAATGATACTCATCATTATTTGATTACATCATTCAAGAAACCACACATGCTTCAAATAATTAACCACATTAAACACTAGGAAAACCTCCCTTGAGGCTACCCTAAATTTACCCAAAACATTCAATGTGTAACCAAAACTTTAGTCACCACACCAAAACCGACAACCATCCACCTTATCCCTCTAGGTCAAACCCACACTAGGAAACACTTTATGTGTTCCACTAACAAAGTCCAAAAACAACAACCTCTGGGATACACACCCAAAATCACTATAAATCACATCCATATTCTCTCTTAGGTCATCTCGGAGGTCTAACAATACCAACCCCCTAAACTAGATTCATGAGAATAAAAATTCAGTAGCCCTATCTATAATCCATACACATCAATCCACACACAAATCATTACTCATGGGATGTAGTATTACCCCCATTTAGATACACAAAATGCTGAAAAAAACAAGTGACTATTAACTCTAGGTTCCTCACCATAACATTACAACCACCACCCACGACACCAAAAACCAATACATCCATTTCAAACCCAACACAATCTATCCAATCACAACCCATAAGGGTTACCTCATCCATGTTACCATAAGATACCTCTCAATCTCAAGGACACAACATAACCAAATTTACACCATTTTACACCCCGCTATCCAATACTCCAAACTCTCCAATGTCTCCAAACTAAGGAAGCCTCATTACCCAAATCATCCATACATTGTATCTGTTCACAATGCTAGGGATACCCATCTATCGTGTCCCTTCATATTCCATCGTTTAAAATTCATGAGATTCAAGTACACCCTTTGCATCAATCATCAGTGGGTCTTATAACTAAAAATCTATAGTAAGATATAATATAATTGGAATTAACCTCCCAATTTCCCATTCAAAAAATTACATAAATGAGCAATGATATGATGAAAATGTTCCTCTCCTCTATCCCCCTAAACCACCTTAACCTCTTGCCTCGTCTCTGGATGAGAATTCTCATCAATTTACTCTTATCTTACAACTGGTAACCATCATCATGATAGAATTTCTCTACAATTCCAAACACACATCTCAGTACACATAACATAAAACGTCCACAATTTACATAGAAGAAGGTTCTATACTTTCCATAAACAACCCATTTCACATTGACTATCCCAATAATATTCTTCATGTCTAGAAAAATACCCTCGAACATACCTATCATGGGTCATGCATAAAAATGGGTAAAAAAATACATGGTCATATGTCTTTCACTTGACTACTTTTTAAAACCATTTCCATACTGACAACATAAATATATCATATTAGGCACATTTTCCATTTCACAACTAATTACAACCAACATTCTTAAGTTATTTATAAAACTTCATTAAGAATGATTCTTTAACTATTCCTTCACACTCTTTTAATTTACTCATTTACACCATCATTATCAGAAACCATTTTCTACAATTTTTTCAAAAAAGTAAAAAACATTCCACCCTTTATATCTCGCACACCCTTCCCATGTGTTCCTACCATGATGAATTCCACATATACCCATAGGTTCCTATAATGACACATGAATGCACATCCTCGTTCCATTTATTCCATGAGTAAAATATCATAAAATAGTCACATCACATAATAAGTGAATCACCCAATAGTGAAATATAACTCAACTACAACAACACAAAATTAGAAAAACAATTCCCACTAGGGATACATGGGTTTTCCATCATAAAAGGGTTAGATACTCCCATGTATGAGCTCATTAGAAAGTCATGAAACTTACTAATCTGCAATATACCATTTAAAAATAGTAATACAGAGAAAATAATGCTCTAATTAAAATTTGTAACACCCCCAACATGGGAGTCACTAAGACGATGCCCCAAGCCGGGTTCCCACATGAACTTAAGTGCACCTCCCAGTATGCTAGAGGTTACTGACTAGAAATGCAGGTCTAATAGATCATAAGGGGAGACTATATATTATTTATCAGTGTAATCCACAATAGTTAACATGTAAAATAATGAAACAATAATCAATAAACAAAAAATATGCATTACCAATCATATCCCAAATGGGGTACAAACCAAAACCAAACAATAAATATGTCACGATTTTCTAAATGTCCCAAAAGTGAAGGAAACCCAAAATATATACTAAAAGAAGCATCCCAAAATGGGTCATTACTCCATGTATGAATCCCTCATCCACACACATCCCATTTCCAACTCAACCCTCTATTATAGAAAACATTCCATTTTCAAAACCTTCAACAATCAAATCTACATGGGTGCCCAATGGCATCCTGATCAGGGTGTTAGTACAACTCAGTAAGCCACCGCCAACAGTGTTTAAAAAATATCAAGTCTAACAGAAATTGCATGCATGTACTAAATAAATAAAAATATAAAAAAATATATCTTATTTAACATTAGTTAACGATATTCACATTATCCCTTTCTAATCAATAAATCTATTTTCATAACTTATTCCTAGGGTTAGGCATTTACATTATCTATACAATGGCCTAAGTCGATCAACTACCATGCATAAGGGGTTAAGTAAAATTCCTTATCTCACTAGTGGTAGATATTTCATAAAAAAATACATCACACATTCCTCAGAGCCTCTGTCCAGGTAGTATCATCAAATGAAACCATTAGAGATATAGAGCCTCACTCCCCTTTCCTCACCTAATCATTATATCGGTGGGGTATAGAGCCTCATTCTAATAGGAACTATGGGTATAGATCCTAAAGTACAATACCCCATAACTACCAATTCATGTGAATATACTTATTTATACATTAACCACATATACCATATAATAGACCATGATCAAACCACACACATAACATTTATAATTTACAATTAATTCCACACATGGACCATCATCAAGACCTAACCCATTAGAAAATTTACCATTTACTTATCAGAGATCATTTAAACCATTTACATTTTCATACATTAACCCATTTTTCATATTAATCAATTTTCATACATTAACCCAATTCAAATGTTTCATCAATTCACATGCATTATCCCATTTACGTAATTCCATTATATACTCGTAAGTCATTTGACACATTCACTTTATTCCATTTATCCCCATTTTACATTTTTTCAAATAATACCTTATCCCATTTCAAAAAACTAGACACAACTAACAGTAGTGTCACACTATAATTTGAACTGAAATTTCAACCCATTTATCAGGGGCTCTATTTCAATGTAAGTTAACTTTAGGCTTAACAATACAATTTTCCATTTTTCGGAATATTGGAACACCCCATGGGTGTCCCTAAAAGGTATAATTAGTCTCATTTCATCCCACAAGTATCATGATGGGTCTAATAATTATTAATCTACATGTTTACCAAATATTACTAATGGTATCCAATGAACATCAAGAGGGAAGAAATATCACAACTACACGTGCAAAAATCGATAATAAAACTATGGGATATAACTTTTATACCAACTACATAAAATATTAAAATGAGAACACCCTTAACCATATAATTAGATATATATTAAATCACCCTTTAATATGCAACATATGATCCACCAAAAAGAGTGTTTTAGGGATTTGGAAGAAGAAGAACAAATCCACAAGCCCTACTCGTGAATAGAGAAGAAAGAGAAGCATTAGACATTCCCAATTCTTCAATCCAGAACCAATGACAGTTCAAATGGACTAGAGTAAAAATAAATTGATCCTTGGGAGGTATTAGGAGTTTTGGGTCATCTTTAGGGATATAGGAGGAATAAATATCCATAACATTGGGTGTGGAACTTAAAATATTGAGGGGGGGGGGGAATGGTAATTTCTCACTTTTTAATAGGGTGCACAATTTTCGAAACCATGCACTAACTGTGCACCAACCTCTATCTAAGAGGGTTCTAAGTCGCATGGTTACCTTGGGATCCTGCATGGTTTCACAAAACATGTGCTAACTGCGCAAAATGAATCTACCCAAGGTTACACAGTTTGACTTTCCCCAATTGCATGGTTTACTCTAACCATGCTTCAAACAGGATACATGAACTAGATGGCCATTGTTTCACTTTATTGCATGTACCAAACCACCAAAACACCCTGAGCCTCCTAATACTATCAGTAATAATTTTCATAAACTAGATTTAATGGATTTAATTCAAAATTTTAATAGTTACATACCTCTACGACGTCTGGGATCTTACAAAAATTATGTATGGTTAATCATTTTGTGATTGGTGTGCCCTATACAGTGTAACACCACCAAATGAAAAAGGGTTAAATGGCTAAATGATATGCCTCATGTCAACAGGGTGCACCTTCCATTTCGGGAGCCTGTCTGATTAGAACTCCACATTTATGCGTGCTTGGCCTGAAGTAGTGATCAGGATGGATGACCTTCTAGAGTTTGAGGATGGTGACCATGTCTTTCTATAGGTCTCACCTCGACGTGGTTTGCAGAGATTTGGTTGGGGTGGCAAGTTATCTCCGATGTTCATCGGACCCTTTCAGGTCCTCAGTAGAGTTGGCGAGGTGGATTACCGAGTAGCACTTCCCCCTCAGTTGCACCGAGTGCATGAAATTTTTCATGTATCTCACCTGAGGAGATACGTACACGATCCTTCACACATAATTGACTAGGGCGAGCTAGGAATCGACGTTGGGGTGACGTTTTTGGAGGTTCCAGTAGAGATTGAGGATTGAAGGGAGATAGTCCTTCATGGGAGATTGATACCTTTGGTGTGTGTGTGTTGACAGCACGAGAACCTCCAGGATAGCACATGGGAGAGGGAGTCTTAGATTCGTGCTCAATAACCCCACTTGTTTTTCTAGTTTTTGTGATGTGGATTTTGGGGATGAAAAGCCCTGAGGTGGGGAGAATGTAAAGACCCAAAAACTCAATGTAATTTTTTTAATTATATGGGATTTCTATATGTCTACGAAAATTGAAGGCATGTGATTCCGAGGCCCGGTGTGCCCAGAATGATTTTTTGAACTTTTTCTAAGTACGTTTAGTAAACGTGCGAGCGACGTTTTCTATCTTTTGAAATGATGCTCAGATTCAAAATCCAAGGGAACCATTGAATCTGTAATGCTGAGATTTTCTTAAGGTAGGCTTCACTTCGACCGTAGTAGGCCCGAAGAAAAAAAGTAGATTTTGAGACGTTTAAAAGAATAATAAAAATAACATAGTTAATTTTTATTTTTTTTCTTTTCTCCAACGTACAAAGAACAACATGGGACCAACAACGTGTCAAGCCAATCAATGGATTAACCTTTAATTCTAAGTAACTGCACCATTGGGGAATTAGGAAGGATCCTAATTAATGGGAATCCATTAATTCTATGAACGTTGCACCCCATCCCCCTCTCCTATTTATATGGAGTTTAGGGAGAGGTGTCGACACAACTTTACCAAGCAACAAATTGCTGAAGGAGTGCCACAACATTGAGCCCTTGGAAGATGGAGCTGGTTATGGAGAGTGGAGGAAATCCACACCGAAACCCCAAATGAGTATCGACGATTAAATGACGTCATTGGAGGCTGTTGCGATGATAGAGAATACCAACCCAGTTCCTCAACTGTGGGAATTTCTATATCATTCACGAGGTAGGGTTTTTTTTAATATGTTTGGATTTATTTACTGATTCTTCATAATCTGGTTTCACAATGATGATGACCAAACTAACATGGCCATCATCCCACGCATATACATTGCCTCTTATCCTTGATTTTCTACGTGTTCTTCATGCGTTCTTCAACACCAAATATTTATTGACTCTGGAAACACCAAGATTTTTTTGAGAAAGATATATGGACGCATATCCCTTGACCCAAGGATTGTGAATATGTGGTTTTTTTATTTTTCGGGCTTGGAACGAAGTCGTAATGGCTCGTGGAAGGAAGCGGTGGCCGACACCCAGCCGACCGTGTGGAGAAGCGGCGGTGCATGTCCGCACTGCCGGAGTAGGAGGACGTGGCCGCTTGGCTCTGGCGAAGGCTGGATGACAGCCGACACCCAGCCAGACGGTGGCCAACACCCGACTGGCCACAGGTGGACAACAGCGTGCACCTATACCATTGTGAGGAGAACCGGCCGACCGGAGCGGCCGGCCACGGAACGCCGAGCGGGACCACCGAGCGGTCCCGCCTGCCAGCAGGGCGACCGAACGACCATTGATCCATACAGAATACTAGGAGGAACATCCCCTAGGGTTGTGGATATGGAGGACCCTGCCACACGGTGGACCACCTGACTGTGGGCTGCACCGCAGGCCACCCCAGCGGGCCGCGCCACAGCGGGCCGTGCCAGCGGTCCTGGCCGCGCCTCCCCCTACGCAAGTCGAGCCTGACCACGACACAATGGACCAGGCCTGCCATGGACCAAGCCATCTGGGATGGACCTGAATCGGGCCTGGTCGACCCAAACCAGTTCAGGTTGGCCCAAGCCGGGTCAGACAAGACCCGAGCCCATCTGGACCCAGTTACGCCTTTGTGGACATAATTTGTGAACCGAGCATCCGTTTGATGAACCGTTTGTGGAACCAGAATCATTGGATCAAGATGGTACTGTTGGTATACTCTACTTGATTTTTGGGTAAAGTTGGAGTAAGACTGGGTTGGATCATACCCTGAATCCAACCAGACCCTTTTAGCGGAAACACTAATAACTTACAAACCAGACATCTGATTGACGCACCGTCTGTTGCGTTGGGTGCCTTATGACGTGATAGAACTTTGGGATAATTATTAATGGAACTTCAGGGTGGTTGAGGTATGACCAATGGATTGGGGAGTGGTTCTTCCAATCACGCTACATACAGAACCCTGCGACTGGCTGAGACTTGATGACTGCTGACCGTTTCGACTCGGAGAGACTCGATAGGCCCAGTGGGGAGGACCTCTATGTGAAGTGGAATAAAAATGATGGGGAGTGCCTATATTTGATGTTTAAAACTCATGGTACTCGACAGGAGGAGTACCTCAACAGACCACGAGGTGGAGCGCCTCTCTGTGACGATGTACACCCACAGTACTCGACAGGAGGAGTACCTCAGCAATCCAAGGTTAGTGGGAAGTGCCTTTATATGACTCGATAGGCCCACTTTACTTGTTATAGGAGGAGTTCTCCAAAACCCAAGGTGTTTGGCGTTGTGACTGGAAATGTTGCTTTTTCCTAGGCCTAGAGAATATGTGACTGTCTATGAGCATTCATAGCAATCTTGTGTGGGTCACCGCTCAGCGATCCTGTGTAGGATAGAGCTTACCGATCCTGTGTAGGTCAGATCCTGTGTGGGTCATTACGGGGGTTAGTACCTATCGATCTTATGTGTTTCAGACTCCGTATAATCAGCAGCAGTGCCTCTTGACTAAATAAGATGATCTAGTTTCACAACTAATCATCATTACTTCTATACTTCACTGAAAACATGATTTGAGCTGATACTCTATTTGAACTAACAGTTTTACCTTCGTGGTACTATCTTCATGGTGATACATGTGTGGTACTTTTACCTTCGTGGTGTTACCTTCATGGAGTTACCTTTGTGTTATCTTTCCCTCATGTATGGGATGTTTTTAGCTTGATAACTTAGGTATATATATGGGAATATACCTTAGTAGAGTTGATGTATTGCTTTGGGGTTTCATTTTTTGGAAATTTAGCAGACCTATGGGGTCTTGGGGTCCCTACTGAGTATCGTTATACTCACCCCTGCACAGGCTACACCCACACCTTGTTGTGTTTGGTGCAGACAACAGACAATGCTGACTGAGGACGAGAGTACCAGGACTAGAGGTAGCATGGAGGTCTATATTAGGTGAGGCATAACATAGAGACAACCATTCGAGAGCTGTACCTACCCTTCAGGTAGGTTCCTTGGTGGGACTTCATAGGAGCTATTTCAGTTTACTTGTACTCTTTATTTTTCTTGTACTTTCTAGTTGGGCTTGTATTCTGGCCCCTTTTTCTTACTGTACAGACTCTTTTTACTATATAGTTTACTTGTGTTTGTTACTTTTTTTGTGCTTGGTTGTGTGTTTTTATAGGTTATAAAGGAAAATCCTTCCCGGTTTTAGTCAATACAACTTCGGTGCTAGTCGCCAGTCCCTGGCCTATGGAAGGTGGGCTTGGGGTAGTCACGACACGGGCCCCGGGGGATGGGTCGTGACATACCGCCCTCTACTGCATTGGGTAAATATTAAAATCTCATAAAATTATGGGTAAATGAGTACTGATTATCTATAAAAAATTATAAACATGTGATTTAATCCTATACCACTAAGGGAAACTATTTATGATATGTAATCATCTATTTTATAATTTATATGCTTATGGATGTGACCTAATTATCAAGTACATATTCTGTATATGATATGAAATATTTTAATGATATATTAAAATTTTATACCATGATTTATTATCTATGAATAGTTTGGTATAATTTTATTATGTATCCTGATTATACTCATATGCGTATCTAATTCTCTATTATGATCATTGATTTTATCACTTATTTTTACCCTTTCTATGTATTTGAACTCACCCTTTTCTTATGTTTTTATTCCCAGGGTTATAAAGATTTTAGAAGTATAAAATTTTTAGATGAATTTCTTATGTGCAGTATTTGTGGTTGATTTTGATGAATCATTATATATTAAGTAGTTCCAAATTTAATGGGAAAACATTTCAATTGATATAATGAATATGGGTTATGTTAGATAATATTTTATCAAAATTCTATAAGGATATAAACTAAAATGTTTTTTTTGAATTTATTGAAATTAAATATTTTATTTGATCATGGTAATTTATATGGTCACCTCCATGGGATGTTATAGATTGTATCAGGGTAGGTTTTTGATAACATTAAATATTAGGATTATATCAGTTGATGATAATATAGGATTCATAAATTTGAACAATGGTTGATATGTTAATGTTGATTATTGGATCTATGGTATAAATAACCCTTTAAGTAAGTTAAAGTGATATTATATGGATTATGACATGAAAATACTAGTGAAAACTACAAGTATAAGTCAAACTGATATGTTTAAATATAAGATAACATCTCTTAGTTTTTGTAAATTAGATATTGTGTTGTTTACCTAAAAATTAAATACCTCTCTAGATACAAAAAGTGGGTAAAGGATCTAGAACATATGTTCCTAGGGATAATATTACCCCAAAAATGGCATATTTGGTATTATCTCAATCGTCACATAGGGCTTGAGAAAATGTCTAACTATACACCTAGATTGACACTCTCATGGTATATTCTTCATTCAATCACATTCTATTTATGAATCATTAAAAAGAACATAATCCTAATTACATTATTATATTAGGTTAACAAGTAAAAGATAACCTAAATTAAATTAACATAGGTTGAATTTATTTTATCAAATGATGAAATGAAGGTTTTATTTGATAAGACATATTAGTATTGATTTTACATATTCATACAATCATTTAAGATGATTTTATTGATAACCATTCTGGGTTTTAGTATTTGTATGGAATAGGATCATGGAAATGAAATTGAGAATGGTATGTTTATAAAAACCACTATGTCTATTAACTGAAAAGGGAAGCACACTTAAATGTTTAAGGATCATAGTTTATGCCTTTTATGAAGGAAACGATGAGTTTATTAGTATTTCCAATGTAGTTGAGGTCGATATCATAATAAAACTTAATTCTTAATACTCCTTTATTTTTTAATTGGTGAGTGATATTTATCAATTATATACTGTTATATTCAAAAATATTGAGAATTGTATAAAATATAATAGTATTTAACTACAATAATTTTTCTTTGAGGGATTGGTAACTTATATTAAATGGTATCTATAACCTTCAAAATTGGTTTAATGAAATTGTTTTTGTATAATAATAGTATAACACATGATTGAGGTGTGAAAAACTCTTAGGATTAATTTATGGTTTATTTAGATGTAAAAATGGTAGATATACTTTTTAAAAGTGAGTTAGATAGACTTGAAATCCTTAGAATTGATTATTGAATTAATGAAAAAGTGAGAAATGATATTTTTTAGGATTATCTCATTTTTGAGATTATTATAAATTTTAACTAGTGAGTTTTTTATGAATACGTGATTAATATCATTTAAGGGTTAAAGATAGTTTTAATTATTGGAAGAATATATGAGTTAATTATAGTTTAATTTCATAGAGATTCAGATGGTTTTTATAAATTTATGTTATAGAGAATATATGATTAGGGTACTTACATACTTGGTTGTATTATTATATGAATGGATAAAGTTGTTTTGAGAAATATAATTAACATGATATAGACTAAGAGATAAATGTAGATGTTATATTAGAGGTTATACCTCGAATGGAAAATATTTTAAGAATACTGTAAGCAATATTCATCAATGATTAAAAATTAACATTTAAATCATACAATTTATTTATGGAGGGGATATTGTAATACCCCAAGAATTTAATATGTGACTTATTTAAAATTATACAAATGTCTTTGATAGCTTTCTCGATGCATAACACCATACTAAAATAGAGATGTGATATTATTTTGATAAAAATAATAATAATATGCATGGACATTAATACCTGGTAATAAATTATTGACAATAAATATAAGTATAAAAAGTATTTATAAAATTAAATATAATGGTTACTCTTAATAACTATGAAATTAATTGTTATAATTAATAATTAATAAGATAATTTTCTTATTAGGAATGTATTTTTATAAATATTATATTGTCATGAGATAAGAGTATATATTTCTCGAAAATTTTGATTAATGATGATAAAATATTTTTGATATGAATAATTGGTTAATATTAATTATTTTATTAATTTAAAAGAAATAAGAATAACATTATTTAATATTTTAAACACATTATTTTCCCATGAAACCATTTTTCATTATATATTTTGTTTTTATATGAAAATAATCATTAAAATATTTATAAATTGAATTGAAGAATATTAATTTTATATTTTTGATCATTGTGATAAAATTATTTAATGGGTTAAATTTTATTTTTGTGCATAAAATTTAGATACCATGGTAAATGTTTAGTTCCTTCATAAAACAATTATTTTCTTAATGAATGGAACTTTTCTAAATATTTTAAATATTTTAATTAAATGTATATATTATAAAACAAATTCTATAAAATTATTTTTAATAATATACACAAAAATTTCAACACTCAATTAATTAGAATTTTTTTTAATAACATTATGAAGAATTAATGATTAAAACAACCTTTTTCTACAAAATAGTTTGTCAACACATTATATTTTTTAATTTAAAATATAATTTTATCAGACATAGAAATTGATTTAGTTTAAATGGAGAAAAAACTCATATTTATCACATTGAAATTTAATATAATGTTTCATATAATGTTTTTAGTAATAAAATAATCACCATAGTTAGATTTTTATCTAGAATAATAAGTGTTAAAATGGGTAATAAAATGTGGATAAAATTTTACTAAATAACTTTTAAACATGTACATTACATAAAATGTTTTTTAGTTTATAAATTAATAGTTATACATATCACTAAAATATTTCCACTTTACTCACCTAACACTCATGAAATTTTATTCTTAACCCTTACATAATTTTTTTAAAATATTTATTTCCTTTTTGCACTTAAAATAGTGATCACTTCCACCATTTTCAAGACACAACTATAGTACTAAATTAGAATAAAAATATAACCAATTTATTTCTTATAGATCCCCTATAAATTTTAGGTAGCCTCTGTCCTCAATAGAGGCACTCAAGTCCTTTATTTCCAAAGGATACTTTAAGTGAAGATCTATATTCACAATTTATGTTTTTCTTATCCTTTTACTTTCATTCATTATCCTTACAACCAAACCTCCACCAAAAAATTATAACCACATTTATAAGATGATTTAAATGATATATACATAAAATTTATTATATTTATGGTATAACCATTATTTATTCCCATCCATTTAGTTTAAATAATGAAAATGTGGCACATTGGTGACAGTGGACTACCACATCCAAGAAAAATGCATTTCATTTTTCATCACCACCATTCATGGTTGGTTTTATAGATGTGTTTAGTGAATATATATCTTATTTATTTAATTATTTTTATTATATAATTATAAATAAGTCACTATACTTTTAAAATTTTAAATAATATGTTATTGTAAAACTATCCTCTAAAAAGGAACATTCCATTGGGAAAAAATTTACCTACAAGTTACAACTTATTTTTCAATTTCCATATCCTTATAACTAATTAAAATTAATAATAATGACCTTAAAAAATATAAATAATTTAATTATACCTTTTTTTACTATGATATTACAACAAAAGAATATATTTTGTATCCATACTCACACATAGATCGTAGCATGTTCTTTTTTGGGTCGGTTCAACCAACTACATGAAAAATGATATAAATTTCTACCAAGGATGGATATAAAAAATAATATATTATTTTAATTAGTAATTAATTATTTTATTTGGTCATTTCATGGTAATATATATATTGAAATCATTAATTGAAGTATCATTTTTCATTCTTTATAGTTTACCAAAACAAGATTGTCACAAACATCATCATTAAGAATGATAACTAAAATACTTATGAAATGAAATTATATAATTATAAATAATTATAAATTATAAATTAATATACCATTTAATATCTATTAATGATGAAAATTGGTATAATAACGAATAAAAATATTATGAATAGTTCAAAATGATTATGATTGTACACACTTGATATTGAAATTAAATAATAACTAACTAATATACATGTAAAAAATGACTATAAATGAAATTTATAAAAGTTAATGTATATGAAAATGGTTATATAATTAATCAATTATGTGTTTTATATTTTTTTATAAATGATATTTTACTAAGTAGGGAAACAAGTTAAGGAGATTTTGTCTCAAATTCAATTTATTGAGATATATTTCTTGATGTGCATGATGATACCATTAATATGTTGTGATTAATATAAAATGAATGCATCTTACCATAATCATCAGGTGAGGGGATTCATATTGAATACTTTATTTACATATTGTTTGATTCTAATGATTCCCAAGTTGAAATTGGTTTTGAATAACATATTACTCAAAATGTTAGGGTTTCAGTTTCCAATCCTATTTTCAAATTAATATTTCTTAAAAAAAATATTCCATCTAGGGAATTTTCATTATTTATAAAAATACTAATCATTTTCTTTGGATATTCCAAGTTTTTAACATGTCCCCTTAAAATTTTATTTCCCCTTGACTCGTATTTTACCCGAAGTGTTTCTTATAAGTGAAACTGACTCCATCTCTTCCCCTCTATCGTGAACTACCATTTTTCTATATTCATATTCCTTGAATTATTTTTCAAGTGTCTTTATCTAATATTCAATAATTTATTAATGTACTTTTATACTTTATGAACTTATTATAAATATTTTAGATAAATTTTAATGTATTCTCAATGGTTTGTTTATTACAAATACGAAAACATCTCTTTTAATGTTTATGAGTAAACCTTTAATTTCATCACATTTGTAATTTTATATAAATATTTCATTTAAAATTCTAGTAGTTTGTAAAGAAATTTTTTTTCTAGTATGTTTCCTTTTATTAAAGTTTTTTCATGATGGTTCCAAAAATAAACTGATTGGGGAAATTAATATCTGAACTGTATACACATTATCTATACTATTTAAATACCATATGATTTATTACCCCAATTGAATGTTATTTACATAGAGATTTACATTATTTCATTATATAACCATTTAGTTCCCATGGGGATATTATGTTATCATTATTGATGGAATTATTTATTATTTCATTATGTGAAATAGTTTTAAAAGGATATGAATCCAATTTCCTGTTCATGGGTTATTAATGAAAAAACATTAATGACTTTCATTAAAATGTTATAATAACCCCATTGTTATTCCTGGGTATTAATTATGTTATAGTTATAAATTCTTCTTTGGTACACATTTGTATGGTTAGTCCTTAATTTATCAGTGTACCCTATAAAAAAATCCAAAAAACTTAGTAACTCATCAAATATCATGGTATAATGGTGCAATGAGTAGTGAAGCTTGATCCAAAATGGGAAACATGCGGGTGAATCCGGATCCACTAAGGGAAATAAGTTTCTATATGAAATCCAAAATTATAAAGTATTTCTTTTTTCTATAATATGTAGAATTTTCATGATGTATTCATATGTTATTTCATGATTTAAGATATATTATTTTCTGGGTATAATTTTATTATGTATCCTGATTATTCACATATTTTCATATTATACTCATTTATTGTCATCAATTTTGTAAATTATGTTTAACCTTACTAAGCTTTTAAGATCTCCCATTTGTAATGATTCAATTTTCATGAGTTAAAAAGAATGAAAAATTTCGATGTATATAGAATAATTTCAGATGTGGAGGTTTTTCTAGAGATATTGAATAATTTTTATAGATTAGGTAGTTTCATATATAATAGTAAAATTTACAATTCATATAAATAACAAAGAGAGTTTTAGTTAATTTTGGGTTATAAATCTATAAATCTATAAAACTAAAAGGTCGCGAAAATTTACTATAATGATATTTTTTTTAATACATGTAGTTTAGATGGAAACATACAATTGATACAATAAATATAAATAAAGTGAAGTCAGTTGAAAATGAGAAAAATATTTTCAATATGATGTGTCTTGTACTTGATGTATGCCTGGAAAATATTAAATGATTTTAGATATATTGGAAAATATTATCAAGGAAATATTTTCATGAATTAAAAATTATTATTAAACTTTTTATTATAATTTTTCACTTCTTATAAGAAAGTAGGTTTTAATAAAAACTAATTATATACCTATTACAAGAATAAATACAAGAAAAGGTAACATTTTTCCCAAAAAATATTTTATGTATTAAATCTATTTCCCTAAATAGTGAATTTACTAAGTAAACTATAGGCACATATGGGTTGATAAAGGCGGTGAAATACACACATCCATATCAATGGTATATGTAATAAATAATATAATTTTTTTCCTCAAAACATTCTAAATTGAATGGTTGTTTGGTTCAAAAATTTTAATGTGTTAAAGCTATCAAGAATAAGATTATTTAAAATAAATAAATCATTATTGGGACACTTTGGTGATATTAAATGTTTAGTCATAAGGTTATTGATTGTTGGACTCATATTTCAATTCATGGAAGGAAAAGAGGACCTCCATAAATGGGGTCATATATAAATTTGATAATAATTATTTTGAGTTGAGGCATAGTGAAAAAATAATATAGGAATGAATTTTTATATATCTAAAAGATTCAGAAACATATAATAATTCAATGAATATATTAATAAAAGTTTTCATTGTGAATAAATTTTTTGGATTAGATCATCAAAACTTGTAATAAAATATATGGATGAAATAAGTCCAAAAATATTAGGAGGTAACAAAGAAGGGAAGAATATTAGTTCACCATTGGTAATATGAAATATAAAAGTGTTAAAAAATACTCCAAAAAATATTTATACTTATTGTTCACCAAAAATAGTGAGGTGGTTCTAATATTATCTAAGAAAATGACCCATAATTTATCATTATAAAATTCAATTACTTTTTTTAATGGAATCAATCTTTAAAAAAGGATAATGAATCCAAGAAAAATAAAAAATGATTGTTTTGGTGAAAAATAGTTATGATAAGAATGAGATTCATAAATTTAAATTAAAATAAATGTTCCAAAAAATGATATCACAAATAGTCCTAAGATATTTTTAATGATAAAGGCATTCATGTTACATGTAATGAGAGTTTATGTAAAGTATACCTGCAATAGAGGTTATTTTGAAGAAGTTAAAGCAAGGATGAAGAAATATATATGGCATACCAGTATAAGTGAAAAAGTAAATGAACCATATGTAAGAAAATATAATGTATAAAAGAACCATGATTCCAGATTATATTAGTTTCTTGATAATTAAAGAATAATGTTAGAAGATTTCTCAAAAAAATATATCTGAGGTGAAAAGAGCTTTTAGGTTTATAAAAATTCTCATCCTTGACACTATATTTATGATGTAAAGAATTTTTCACCTTATATGAAAAAAATATGTTTCATTTATATGTTTTGGTAATTAAAGGTCATGTATTCATCGGGAGAAGAGCAGTATTTTGATGTTATTATATCAATAGAGATATTTCCATCATTGAGTGATATATCTCTAATTGCATTAGTTCTTAAAAGCTACTTAAGGACTCCATACCTCATGTTCATCTATAAATGAGAATAGTAATGATGAAGATATGGTAGATTTTATTCATTATGGGTTATAATAATTGTAAAGATTGTATATATTTATATGATAATGGGATAAATTATTACTTTCTAGAAAGATAAATAATGTATTAAAAATTGTCAATGTTGAGGTATGTTTGTCAAATAATTCCATCATTTTATTAAAAGAATTATTTCTTAATGTAAAGGGGATAAATTTTATTTGTTAGTGATATGAAATGTGATAAGATTATGAGGAATTATTTTTTAGGGTAATTATGGGAAAGTTATTAGACAATATTTTATTACTGTAATCAAATGTCAAGTAAACATAATATAAATTAATTCATTACTAAAATATATTATCAACATTTTTATATATTATCTATAATAGAGAGATAAAACTTTCTTTGGAGTATATTGATTTTTATTTATATTTAATATTCCAATAGATTGTTCTTAATAATTTAACAGTTGTTTATAATAGATTTTAATGTTAATAGATAAAGAGTTCAGTTGAATGGGGAGACTGAAAACACCATTCATTGAAGATATGACATATATTAGTTACTTATCAAGTGTTTAACTATGAATAGATTATTATATTTTATTCAATGATCATATTTCGTGTTGTTTATTCATATAATAATGATTTTGAAAGGATTTTTGAGTTTTTGCAGTTGATTAAATTTCACTACATATTATCATAAAGGAATTTTATGAGTTAAAATATTATTGTTTCTTAAATATTTATTTGAAAAATAAAATTCATAGTTTATTTATTTTTATATATTAGTAGGGAAATTATTGGAGTTGAGTTTCAAGGAATATTAATAACCTTAAATAATTCAGAAATTTATGACTATAAAAAAAGATTTATTGGATAATTATTGTGAGAATTAATCCTTCTAATTTTTAATAAATAAATCTACATTGTATGAATGTTTTGTGTCAATGATGATGATGGAGATTTATGTTTTTTTATCTGATAAAGTATCTTCATGAAATAATGATTGATTAGTGAAGCATAATTTAAATACACTTGATAAATATGTAGTTGATTCAGTTAAATTAGTGAAAGATATATTGAAATAATTACAAGAGTATTATAAAATAAAAATTTTTAAGAAACATTATATTATGATATAATATGGTATGAATATGTACTAAATGGTTTTATGATGATTTTACATGGAATAATATGATTTTAATTTGTTAAGTAATGTTTATAAGAGGTTAAAGGTTTTATGTATCTGAGTCTGGATTTTTTTACAACTATTTTTAAGTAAAATATATTATCTACTATCTATATATGATTAAATAAATAAAATATATATCTCATGAAATAATAGAGTTATAACATTTTATGATATTTTTGAATAAATTTTAGGATCAAATCTATATATAAGAAGAACTCCAATGGCTCAAACACTGCAAATGAGTAATAAAAAAACTATGTGTGACTAATCTGAAGTTATCATAGAGAGAATAATTTTTATAAGAATATATGAATTTATTTGGGATTATAATTAAATAAAAGCATATAATTTTAATATATGATTAACTCCATGTTTTAAAAGTCTATTAAATAACCATTTGGATGTCACATATGAATAAAATAGAGTTTACATATGATAAAAACTAGATATTTGAAGGATCTTGAATAAGTTATCAGTTATGATGTATGAGTTACCTAAGCTAACATATGTGTTAAATGAAGAAAATTTTCCTTAACCAAAAAACTATGTAAATTTTTTAGTATAGGTGAGGTGTTTTAAAAAATAATTAATATATTAGATTTTTAAAAGAATGAAATGAATATTTTTATTTTTGAGGAAAGGTAACAATATATTTTTGTCAATATTTTGAGAGGATTCATGAATGATAATTATAAAAAACAAGGTGGATATTTATTCTATATTCTATCAGTTGAAGATATATTTTTTAAAATTTAAATACTTTACCTATTTTAAATATTAATTAAAATGATTCCACTTTTTAAAGTGGTATACAATGTCAAAAATGGAAACATATCCACCTAATTATGCTATGTTTATCAAAGAGGATATGATTCAAATAAAATATTTTGAGAGAGTGGGGAATATTAAAATAGGTTGATAATGTGATGTTACTTGATATTTTTACATTGAAGTTTATAAAGAATAAAAGAGGTAATTTTTTACTATTAATGGTAGTAATGTCCTTTAAAGAAGAACATATTGAGTGAGAAAGACTAATGTGATGTTATTGATAATGAATAATAGCTCACCATTGATGTTTTTGAATAATAATAATCTTATATTCATAGTGAATATTATAAATTCTTGAAAAATATATTATTGTTAACGAGGAAGAATTATATAGTTTACTAAATATCTTATCATACATTTTAATTTTTTTGTAAATAATACATATTTTGTATGATCAATGTAAATGGTGACAGTAAATTAATGGGAAATGTGATGGGTCAAGGATGATACTTTCACATATTTTCTTCACTTTATTATATTAGTGGGACAACTATGTGTCAAATTTTAGGGAACACATAAATGATATAGTCACTCAGATTTGGGGTGAAACATTAAAAAATATCATCTGTTTTATTATTTTTTATATTATTGTTTTCATATCATGTGTCAATTTTTATAATTACATATCAGGTTCATTACACCTAATATGTGGAAAGTAATAAATAATAATATATTAAGGAATTTAGAAAAAATATTTCCACACCAATTCCCAACCCCCTCTCATTGAGGTAGAATCAGTTCACCTAGTACTACACCTTGCATTTTAGTCTTTATATCTGCCTAAAATCTACATCCTGACACCCTCTAATAAGTAATTTTACTAGTAAGAAACTATGAAATCCTATTACAGTTTAGAATTCTACCTGTAATGTTTATTACTTAATTCAAGATACACTCTTTAATATAATCATGAGTAATGTGGGAACAATCAACCTATTTCATATACAATTTATTTTTATGGTCTCTATTAAGAAACATTGATTTAACATCAA
Organism: Viscum album; assembly: GCA_963277665.1. Classification (NCBI taxonomy): domain Eukaryota; kingdom Viridiplantae; phylum Streptophyta; class Magnoliopsida; order Santalales; family Viscaceae; genus Viscum; species Viscum album. Next base: position 1,054,703,697 of record OY728119.1, on the reverse strand, counting down.
TTTTGAAAATTAGGACATATTTTTCACTAAAATGGAAATGATTAAACATATCATTGTTAAAATTTAAATGAGATAAACTTTATAATACGAATCAATCCCATCAATTTTTTTGTATTGTTTTAACACTTGAAATAATTTTTTTAATCACAATTCTTTCATAATTCAAATTGTTCAGGAAAACGCATGTGGTTCTGATAATATTTTTCCTTTATGCTTAAAAATCATCATCAAACCTTGATTAACCTCAATTTGTTCAATCTGTTCATTAAAATACATGATCTAATTCTAATATACAATATCCACTTAAAAATATTTGTAATCTACTTGAGATAAGATTGTTGTTGTAAAAAGAGACTACACTCTTCGTTTGCTATGCTACATTACTATCTTTGATTATATGATTTTCAGAAATATCTTTCATTCTACTTGAATTTAGTTAAATTAAATGACTTGTTATAGTATATTAATTTTTCATGGTGTTATTTAAATCATCAATACACAATGTACTCTCCATTGAGTTTCTCAACTAAAAAACCCTTTCATTATAAATTCCATTACCCATTTATTGAAAATTCTTCTTATTTTTCAAACTTTTGGAAGAATTACTTTCATAAAAATTTATAAAATGAATTCAAATACATTAATTTTCAAGAAATTAATAATAGAATATCCTTTATCCCAAAAATATTAAAAAATATGGTTATTCTTCACTTTTTTTGGGATAAAATGATATATATCTAGAGAAAAAAAGTACATCAATTTTGGATTCTTCCGATGTACCATATCATATGGGTTCCTTACCTCACACAAAAATAAGGATTTGTTTTGTATATAAATTTTTTTAAGACCACTTCCTTCTAAGAAACCTCTATTATATCTTTCATAATAAGCATGATCCAAACCATGTTATTAATAATCTAATTTCACCTCTCAATGAAATTTTTTTGGTTAAAGAGTTCTCATATATGATAATTAATTGTAACGCAGCAACCCCAGTTACCCAGAGTCGGTGTATTATTACATAACATTGGCATGATCACAAGAAATATCAAATCTTGAAAGATCGATTAGTTTAGCAGCCTTGGAAAAACTAGATATATTCATAAGTTTACATTACATTGTAAAGTGAAATACAACAACAATATTTTTTTCATTAACCACATTCATATCCCATAGACCATCCCTGCATGTCAATCATAATTAACTTCTTCACATCATGGGAAAATAAAACATAGAAAGGGGTGAGCTTAGATGCTCAGTAAGGATAACAATATAGCGAAAACTTTCCTAAATAAGCATAAACATTTAAGACAATGTATAACTAAAACAAAAGCCTTTTAAACGTGAACTGAATCATAGTATGGAAATGATAAAATCAAATAATTTTATTTACTTACTCACATGGATATTCTACTAGTCGAATAATCACATGCAATATCAAATAGCCACTTTCATAATGATGGAATGCATAATGCCAGACTATCATAACCACGTAGCCAAGGCCTTGTCTCAAGACTACAAATAAGATTTTGTCAAGGCCTCATTCCAGGACACTAGTTTGTCTCATGAGACCTACTGATGCATCGAGGAGCTATAGCGGGCTCCACCCATCACATATTAAGTGCAATGTATTCCTCATATGAAAAGGTTTAAACATAAATAAACATTCGTATTAAAACTAGCATACGGAATGTCAATAAATTATCCATAACCTATGAATGGTATAAAAATAACACATCCACAGTAAAACATATCACAAAACATTCACTACAATATGGAAGTTTTGTATCATCAAAAATCAATTTTGAATAAGCATAAAATCCATCAGAGGATGTTGACATAAATGAAATCAAAACTATTTGAGAGAAATATCTCTATTTTTAAATCATTTAATATTCCCATAATTATTAAATAAAACCTTTACTTTGAAAATATTCCTATAATCTTGTAAGGGAAGCTTCGACAATTTTATAACAGCGGAAAATAGTCGCACCCGCCGTATAAGTTAAAAAAATATTCTTACCTTATTTTTTCTAAAAATATTAAAAACGACCTTGTTTTGAAAATGATGGAAAGATTTCTTTCGACCCATTTTATAAAAGTCAAACAAGGGTATAAAAGACTTTAAACCATATTATATTAAATACTAAAAATGTTTTGAAATACATTTTTACGAAACATGGATGTCGATGATAAAGATGTCCTAGTATATAATTACGTATAAACAACCTCAGGTAATGAAGAGATTGTGAAATAAACCCTTACCTTGTATATTTCCTTGGTTGAGGGTAGTTTAACCTCATTTATAATGGTGAAATAATTGTTATTAAATTATACAAGAATCATACACATTATTATGATATCATATGTGATATTTTTGTTGGATTTGGTGGCCTAGAACCAACTAATTTGTACTTTATTAATTAATAAAATCCTTATCACATCTTGATTATTCTTTTGCATGACAATGCATGTCATTATGTCCTAAGGATAGTTGTTTCATTAAAGGGCCATAGCGGATCCCTGCTATGATGAGAACCCATAAGTTCCATAACACTGTTCTTGAATATATGTTCTATGGCCAGATGATATTATTTGAGGGACACAAATAATATAGGTCATTAGGGGTGAGGACTCATAAAACTTTGAGGCACCTTCTCATGGTGTGCGCCCTTGGTAATATCCAGGAGGATATTATGAGAACGAGACCTGCCAGTAGGAAATCCACATTTCATAGTGTCATTGGATGTTCCTATCTATGGATGTGTATTGGTCCATAGACATTAAGATTATTATTAATGGTAATTACAACTCACGCACTTAGATGTATTGATGAAAACTGTGACGACACACTGTTCGCAGTGAGGTAAGATATGTTGGGTGCGTCATGAGTAATACTACATTAATAGATAATGTGAGAAAGGATTTTCCCTTCTGTTACATAACAGAAGTAGATATCTCAGGACTTTTGATGGAATTGATATATCCTAAATAAATCTATGGCCATTGTAAGGTATGAGCGAGTTCAATTCCGGGAAGTCAAAGAAAGTACAATAGAGCACATGGGTAGATGGCACTAGCATGCAACCCGGTTGATTAGAGATATCGAGACAAAGGGATTATATTACATGATAATCATTCGTAGGAGGTGACATGTCATTACGACATTAACTTATTTCTCTATGGGTGCCTTGGCATGTTGCTAGACGCTAACATTGGACTTTAGGCAGGCTCCGCCTAATTCTACTGAGAAAGAGGCCTAGATGGTCACACACTAAGTGTGTCCATGTATCTCAGTTAAATATTAATTTAACAAGTTGAATAAATATTATTCCTGATTGTGTTGAATAATTATTCAAGGATGTCTGATCGCATTTATTTCGACACTAGTTGTTCGAGAGAATATATTGTGGTCGAAATAATATATATTTATTAACGGGTAATGTAGTTACATTTATTTAAAAATAAATATCCATTAGTCAAGGTCTAATAAATGTGGTGGAGGAAATAAATAAAACTAAAAAAATAAAAGTACACGCCGTGTATATTTATATATACACGCCATGTTGTTTGTTTTTTCTGGATTCATGAGAAAATATTGTTTATTTAATTAAATGATATTAAATGTAATATGTTGGACGCATGTCAAGTAATAATGATGGTCAACTGTCATTATTAAGACATGGGGTATTACTAAGAAATAAATGAAATGATTAAATGCGGTTGGGAAATTCATTCATTTTATTATTCTAAGTATTATAAATCCCAATTACATTATTCTCAATAGGGTTATCCATTGTTGTGCACAGTAGATTTGGAAATACTCTCAAGCCAAGAGGGAATTCCCTTTCCACTAAGAACACCCTCAAGTTTCAAGAGCGAGATCCTCCACCGGATCAAGGCGGTCGAAGGAGGACATCGCAAGAGAAGGTTCTTCCATGCTAACACCCGGAGATCCCTTCGGCGATGTCCGGAGATACGTGGCACACGTGTGGATCACCGCTAGAGGAATCCTACACTTGGATTCTACGACGCAACGACGGATCGCATGATCGTGACCAGAGACATCAACGCAAGAAGAATTCCACCATGGTAATTCTTGTGAATTAATTAAATTAATTGTAACCAACATATGATGATCCTATCTATATGGTTCCAGGACCCTTCTTTTCTTTTTCTTTCTTCGTTCTATTCCAAAGATCCAGCATTTTATATCGTTACAGATCTCAGATTGAACGTTGTTTAACGCTAAAATTCAAGTTGGGAAAACCCACCAACGCGCTTCCGCTGCACCTGGAACCTACAAGTGGTATCAGAGCGGTCATATCGTTGATAATAATTATTTTGTTTTTTGTTGGTGATTTATGCATTTAATAATTTAGTTATTTCAATTCATATTTAATCATTCTAAAAATCTGAATCTTGAGATCTGTTCCTCGTCCCTCGTTTCTCGTTCACCTCACAGAAATGATGTTTTCTTTTAATTTTGATTAAAATAAAATAGATGAACTCATCCGAAGGAGCCGAATTTTTCTGTCCGTACAACACCAGAATATAATGCGTGTATTCAGAAGTACACGCCGTATAGTCTAGGTTCAATGCATTGACTGATCCTCCAAATCCGGCCGTGTATTGGATTATTTCTAAGAATTTTAGACACTGTTTATTGACCAGAAACAGGTGTCACACGGTTTCTAGATTACATGTCGTGTGGTCCAATGAACACGGCGTGTGGTCCCTTCATGTTAGGGTTTGTACGTGTATCCCATACATGGCTTGCCCGGATGGAAACCATGTAATGCGTAAACTACACGACATGTGTCCAAAAGAACATGTTGTGTACTCCGAAAATTTCCGAAGTACATTTACACGCCCTTTCCCCGGGCGTGTACTTCGGATGGATGATGAAGAAAAGTACACACCATGTAGTCGGAACTACACACCATGTACTCACCCAAATTACATATATTTATTAAAATTTGTTATTATATTATACAATCCCTTGAGATGTGTACCATGGTGTAGGCGTAAAGCTGAGGCACAACACGTGATAGGTGTTTTATATATATGTGTTTAATTTAACATCTGCGTAGATAAATGGGAATTCACCGGGTTTCCTCTAAGGTACAAGTTACATACAAAGATAATTTTAAATAAATATATTTTTTAAAAATTATGATTATAATCTCAAGGAAGTTCAGAAAAGGGTTTAAGATAATACGATTGATTAATTAAAGATAATTAATTGATTCGAGCGTGATTTATCTTAAATAAGAACAATTAAAGAATTGAATGCTAGTTTTATTTATGCGTAAATATCGTTGCATGTATGGATGATCATGAGATACACTGAGACCTTTGTATGATAATGATTTCTTTTAATTTATTTATTTAAATTAATTTTTTTGGCCTACGAGCCATCTCCTCATTAATATGTAGGGCCTGCGTGCCCAAGGATTCTGTTATGTAAAACCCCATTTTTACCCCTCACCTGCATGTGAGATAAATGCGTATGTAATGGATGGAGCTCCCAAGCTAGTGGAGGTGGCTGAAGTCAGGATCCAAGGTGAAACCAGTCCAAGGAGATACAAAGGTGGACAGGTGGAAAGCTGCAAACACGAACCCGAGAGGTTCAAGGTGTTTCTCCCCTAGGTCTTGGGTTATTTTATCAACCGCTAGATAAACTAAACAATAGAACAAAGCCTATGATCATACCATTTATTTTATTTCTATCAGTTTCATGGTTTATTTATTGTGGGTGTGTTGTCACGATCACACAATTAATGAATTAAATGAGCATACAAGATGGTACTAAAATAAAAACCGGTTTATACGTAAATATTATCTTATACGTGGTTAATCACTTAATTATATCCCACTTAATATTAACAATCATGTAATCATAGATAAAAAAATGGGAATTTAGGTATAAGGATAAAATCCCTCAAAAGAAATATTAAGTCGGTATAACCTTCCATAATCATGGTTAGAATCGAACCATAGTTCAAAGTGCTTGACAAACCCTAGTTGGGGTGATTTCAATTATCGGGGAATTCTAATTCAAGGTTTTGGGTTGACTTGACTTGGTTGAAATCAAGGGTTGACTGCCACAGTAGGACTTGGTGTGACCAAGAGGCAAAGGTTGAGGAAATCCAAAACAAAAGAATTTCGGGATTTGGGAGTCCACTCAATGGATCAAGGAGCTGCGAGTTAATGCAGTTGGAATTTGGAATGCCTACCTAAAACCCCTCAAGTTGCTTGAACAACCCTAGTTGGGGTAATGCGAAGGGAAATATGGATCCTTTCCACTAGAATATTCAGGCAACAGAATATTCTGAAGTCAATGATGAGGGCTATTGGATTTCGATAAAATAGTGGGAGACTAATAAGTATTAATTTATTTATTTGTCTCAATTTTTAATAAAGTACTAAACCTTTTCTCATATTAATTTTTATAAAATGCAAGAAAATTACTTCGCACATATCATTGCGCACCATACTCGAGAAGGAAAACCTTCTCCCTGGCACCAATTTCCAAGAGTGGCAGAGGCGTTTACGCGTCATCCTTCACCACGAAAGGAAATTGTATGTGCTGGAAGAGCCTATTCCAGTTGCGCCTGGGAAAGAGGCTAGTGATGAGGAATTATCTCTATATATGAAACACATGGATGATTCCACGGATGTCCCGTGTTTCATTCTATCGGCCATGTCCAATGAGCTCTTGAAGAAACATGAAAACATGGACGTATATAACATGTTGTCTCACCTTAAGGATCTCTACCAAGAGAAGGCAAGACATGAGAGGTATGAGATATCCAATTCTTTGTTTACAACTAATCTTGGAGAGTCTACGCCATCTGGGCCTCATGTAGTCAAGCTTATTGGCTACATTGAACTCCTAGACATATTAGCGATTAAATTTCTGGATGAGTTTCATACAGATCTCATCCTATCATCACTACCCAAGACCTTCTCTAGCTTCATTGTCAACTATAATATGAGTAGAAATGAGAAGATTCTATCAGAGTTTCTGACCTTGATTCACCAGGTAGATAACGACATGGGGCACGAAAAACCCGTGGTTTTTATGGTGAACAAGAAAAGGAAGGACAAGGCAAAGGGGCCAAAGACTTATAAATGGTCTGAATCCCCCGAGCACCGTCCCTCCAAGAAGGGTAAATCCAGAGGCAGGGCAAGGAATGTGAGGCGGTGTGTTTTTCATGTGGAAAGCAGGGCCACTGGAAGAGGAATTGTACCCAGAAGCGTGGGGACGCTAAAGGTGCATTCGTTATCGAGTTCAATCATTCTATTTCCACACATTGGGTATTAGATACATCTTGCGGTGCTCACATCTGTATTCAAATACAGGAACCAAGTATATTTAGAATGATCGCCGGAGGAGAGGTGGATCTTCGAGCTGCCAATGGAGCAAGGATGGCTGCGTTGGCTGTTAGCGACTACCATCTCTCATTGCCGACTTGCATGATTTTGGTTTTACAAAAGTGTTATTTTGTGCCTAGTGTTACCAAGAACATAATTTATGTATCTTGTTTGGATATGGATGGATTTATTTTCAAATTCTGAAATAAAGGTTGTTTATTTTTTAAGAACAATATATGTTATGGTATGGCACATTTGAATAATGGTTTGTATGTATTAAATTATGAAAACCAAGTGTTGGAAATCAATAACGAAACAAACTCACATGACTCATACATCACCCAGTTGTGGCATCACCTCCTTGGTCATGTAAATGAATAGCGCTTGACAATGCTCTGTCAAGATAGCTATTTAGACTCTACTGAGCTAAAACCACTTGATAGATGTCATGCTTGTTTAAAAGGTAAAATGACCAAGCTGCCTTTTGGTGGACAGGGTGAAAGGGCCAGAGAGCTTTTAGGATTGGTACACACAGATATATGTGGACCATTTCCAGTAGAATCTATAGGTGGATATTCTTTCTTCATTACATTTACTGATGATTTGAGTAGATACAGATTTTCCTAATTAACGAGGTATAAGTTAGAAGCCTTAGAGAAATTTAAGTAATTCAAGAATGAAATAGAGAATCAGCTTGGTAAGAAGATAAAGAAACTTTGATTGGATGGAGGTGGAGAATATCTGAACCAAGGGTTAATCGATATTCTACGGGAGTCTGGGATTCTATCTCAGCTCACTCCTCCTTATACAACACAGTGGAATGGTGTTAGTGAAAGGAGGAACCACACCTTGTTGGACATGGTGAGGTCGATGATGAGTCATGCGGATCTTCCATTATCCTTTTGGGGATGTGCATTACAAACTGCAGCATACACATTAAACCGAGTACCAACTATGGTGGAAAATGGAATTACCTCAGAGTTATGGAATGGAAATAAACCCATTTTGTCACATACACGTGTATGGGGATGCGAGGCATTTGTTAAGGCCTTATTAGGCAACAAACTAGTACCCCGTGGTATGAAGTGTATCTTTATAGGATATCCCAAGGAAACGAAAGGATATTACCTATATAACCCTCAAGACAAGAAAGTGACTATCACCAAACAAGCCGTCTTTCTTGAGAGGGATCACATCCTCAAGAAGGATAGTGGGAGAAAGATTGACTTCGACGAAGTTGATGCTCAAGAAACACAGGAGTTGGTACAGGAACAAGTTCGACAGGTCCCCGTGGAAGAGGTTCCAGAAACACAAGTATTGCGTATGAGCTCAAGAGAGGTAAGGGAACCAGAGAGATTTGGTTTCCTAGTCAATGAGGATGGTGAATCATTATTGTTGGACAATGATGAGACTCTCCCCTACAAGGAAGTAGTAGAAAGCTCAGAAGCTATAAAATAGACAGAAGCTATGAATTCTGAGATGGATTCCATGTATCAGAACCAAGTTTGGGTTCTGGTCGATGAGCCAGTTGATGTAAAACCTATTGGATGCAAATGGGTATTCAAGAGAAAGCTAGACATGGAAGTTCAAGTTAACACCTATAAAGCAAGGCTAGTGGATAAATGATTTAGAAAGCTTCAAGGAATTGACTATGATGAAACCTTATCGCGAGTTTCCATGTTTAAATCCATAAGAATCACACTCACCATAGCATCTTACCATGACTACGAGATTTGGAAGATGGATGTCAAAACAGAATTCCTTAATGGGAACCTTCAAGAAGATGTCTATATGACACAAACAAAAGGGTTTGTGACACCAGGTGAAGCCAAACGGGTTTGCAAGTTTCATAAATCTATTTATGGATTAAAGCAAGCATCCAGGTCATGGAACATTGGATTTGATGAAGACATAAAGGAATTTGGTTTCATTAAGAATGAGTGTGAGCCATGTGTTTATAAGTGGTTTAATGGGAATGCAGTCGTTATCCTAGTAGTATATGTTGATGACATATTGCTTATTGGAAACGACATACCAGTTTTACAGTCAGTTAAGCACTGGTTGAAAAAATGCTTCTCCATAAAAGATTAATGTGAAGCATCCTACATTCTAGGGATCAAGAACATTTATGATAGATCCAAGAGGCTTCTTGGACTAAGTCAGGGTACATACATTGACCAGATACTAAAGAGATTTAGTATGGAACAATCCAAGAGGGTATTGGTTCCAGTGTCACATTGCTTACATAATTCTAATAAAATGTGTCCTCAAACACAACAAGAGAAAGATAGGATGAGCAAGATCCCATACGCCTAGGATATAGGATCCATCATGTATACCCTGATATGTACCAGGCTTGATGTTGCCTATGTACTGAGCATGGTAGGTAGATATCAAGAAGATCTAGGGGAACAACATTGGACTGTTGTTAAGACTATCCTTATGTATCTGAGAAGAACTAAGGATATGATCCTGGTGTATGGGGGAGACGAGGAGCATGTCATCAGAGGGTATGGTGATGCTGGTTTTCAGACAGATCAGAATGATCTGAAGTCACAATCTAGATATGTTTTCTATCTCAATGGAGGAGCTGTGAGCTGGAAGAGTTCAAAGAATCTAGTTGTTGCCGATTCTACAGTGGAGTCCAAATATATAATGGCTTCTGATGCAGCCAAGGAAGCCGTTTGGATTCGGAACTTTGTCCAGGAGCTTAATGTGGTGCATCACATTAAAGATCCCATTACATTGTATTGTGATAATACTGCAGTGGTGACTCTTGCAAAAGAACCAAACTCACATCAACGGATAAAAATATACTCCGGAAGTATCACCTCTTGAGGGATTTCTATTAGAGGGGTGAAGTTGCAGTGAGCAGAGTGTCCACGAAAGAGAACATGGCGGACCCCATGACTAAAGGAATATCTCAGAAGAAGCATGGATATCATGTGAGAGCTAGCGGGTTAAATGTTGTTAGCAGTTGGCTCTAGTCCAAGTGGGAGTCTGTTGGAGTTGGTGGCCTAGAACCAACTAATTTTTACTTTATTCATTAATAAAAGCCGTATCACATCTTGATTGTTCTTCCGCATGACAATGCATGTGATAATGTCCTAAGGACAGTTGTTGCATTAAAGGTTCATAGCGGATCCCTACTATGATGAGAACCCGGAAGTGCCATAACACTATTCTTAAATATATGTTCTATGGACGGATGATATTATTTGAGGGACACAAATAATGCAGGTCATTAGGGTTGAGGACTCATAAAACTTTGAGGCACCTTCTCATGGTGTGCGCCCTTGTTAATATGCAGGAGGATATTATGAGAACAAGACCCACCAGTAGGAAATCCACATTTCATAGTTTCATTGGATGTTCCTATCTGCGGACGTGTGTATTGGTCCTTAGACTTTAAGATTATTATTAATGGGTATTACAACTCGCGCACTTAGATGTATTGCTGAAAACTGTGACGACACACTGTTCGCAGCGAGGTAGGATACGTTGGGTGCGTCACGTGTAATACTGCATTAATAGATAATGTGAGAAAGGATTTTTCCCTTCTGTTCAAATGAAAATTATTCTTGAATGGATACGATGGGGAATGACTCTCATCGCGTTCGTGGAGACGGTAGTCCGTACGTACGCACGAGCGACAATATCATTATTTCGATAAAATTAATATATATTTGGGTGTTGTATCATATATACAGAATAATTATCATGCTATATTTATTATTTACATGAATTACAAATCATTATTATACCCATCCAAATAATAATGTATTTAATAGTAATTACACCACGACGTGGAGACAGTAAGCTGTACGTACACACGTATAGTGACATGTCATTAAAGGGATGGAGAGAATACTGAATATGGTTGTACTATATTTATAATAACATCATAGTATATAGGAGATACTGTAGTTATTATTTTATAATTTAAATAACAAAGGAAGAATAATTTCAAGAAGAAAGAAACATGAAAGAGGGTGGTGAAAACATTACCTCTTCTTCGGGTTGTTCCTTTTGATTTGATCAAAAGGGATCCTTAAGATGGCTTTCAGACCAAACTAAGGCCACTAGGATGAAGCGAGGGAAGTTGGGAGGATATTTGGGTATAGGTTGGACGAGCCAAATGTCTTTGAAGGTGTGAGGAATTGGTTATAAGTTGTTTCCTTTTATAAGGGGGAGGTAGGGCTCTTTAGAAAAAACTTACAGTATTAATTTATAATAAATCCATATTCAGTTTTTAATGGCTCCAAAGTGGATTATTAAAAGTATATTGTGGGGATGGGTAAAAATCCTTTCCACCAATATATTTTAGAAAGGTTTGGGTCATTATATTAACCTTATCTTTTAGTTTTAACTCTTAGTTAATTAGTTTGACAATTACCATGTCACTTTGTATTTTAATATTATATGGTTAATAAACTTAGTATAAACTTCAAATATACACCCAAGTGGTTCATTAATGATACACCTATCATTATATAAGTCTCTTGGCCGAACCTTAGAATTTGAAGAATATAATATGAATTAATAATATAATATTTATTTTAAAAACTCTTTTATGTCAATTTTGACACTATTGAGAATTTGATTTTTGTGAAAATCATAAAAGCATTATTACATAGAAAAAGGTTAATTAAATCAATAATTAAATGTCATATTATCCTATAAAACTATTATAATTCATAAAAAGTCTCAAATTACATTTATTTGGATATTTATAATATCAATTATTTTAATATTTCATTAATTCGTTAATTACTGTATCACCATTGTGTCAAAAATAAATTAAATTATTTAATGTGTAAAAATAATAAATAAAATAAAATTATGTAGGAAATCGTTTTATCTTTCTAATTAATATTTATAATCTAATTTACCTTATGTATAACCCTATATTAAAAATGTTTTAGTAATTAAACTATGATTTTAACTCTTTTAACTCTTCTTTGAATTAAATAATAATAAATGTCCTAATCTAATTCAAGTGGACCTAAATGATAATATTTTATTCCTAAGGTTTTTTTTGGTCAAGATAAACTTGTCCAATATAATTATGACATTTTTTAGGGTAATATTAATATCATTTTACCCTTAATTATCCTATTTACTTTTAACCGTGGTAAATAAAAGTAAAAAGTTACTATTCACCAAAAATGATTTTTATATTATTGAACCACATTTTACTACTTGATATTAACTGTGTCTCTTGTATTTTCAAAATTCCACTCACAGAAGCAGTAAAATTAAGTTTTATGTGAATTTCCAAATTCTCCTAGGAGGTGGGTAAAAGACGGTGAAAAGTTCAATAAAATTTTTATATATCTAAAATTATTCTAAACTAACTCCAATGAATTACATTTAACTTATATAGGTATTATGTATCTATTTTTACCTTAATTAAATTTAAATAAAATAAATAATTATTTAAATAAAAATCCATTTTTAAACAATAACTCAGTGTTTTTCACTATTCATCAAAAATTGAATGTTTTCAGAAAAACACCAAAATTTCACCCTAGGATAATTTCCATATTCTGAATCCAAATATGAAGTCCATTTTGAAAGATAAAATTTATAAAATTTCAAAAAGTGGGTATTACTATTCATAACATCTAGTTTAATTGGTTGTGGTATGTGTTAGAACTCGAAGTTGCGTACAACACACACTACTGTATTATTCAAAGAGAAGAATAACTTAGAAGCATGGGGTGTTACATTAATTCCTTACCCTATGTGTGTTGGAATAATCTTCTATATATAAATTTTAAAATTATATTTTATTATTATCACAATATTTCAGGATTTTCATTCCATGTATCATTTACCCCAATCTTTAAAATCACATAATGTAGTTTTATAATTTATAATTGGGTAAAATTTCCATCAAATATGTAATCATGTTATAGTAATAAATGAAGAGTAAATATATTGATGTTCAAAAAATCACATCATGAAATTAAAAATGATTTGGAGGGTAAATATGGAAGAATATAATCCATTGTAAAGATAATGGGACCCCAACATATAAATCATGTGGCATGTTGACATATGTATTTTTATGACTATGTTCTCTTATGAGCACATATAATTCTTATAGCCTAGTGCCATTTCTGATGTTGTGGGGAAGACTCTAGGTTGTTGGGAACATCTTATAAGGTGTAATATCTATATTTCCAAGTTTTTAAATTATATGGTTTACCTATATATATCACCCCATTATATATTTCAAGGATGGGTAATTTTCTATGACCCTAAGAAAAATAACATCATTTGAGAGATATTAATTTATGAAATATTTTAGATAAATCATTTAGGTAAATTATTAATCATAGGACTAGGAAAGGATTTATTATAGATTATATTTGGTGATACGTTCTTGATATAATATTTTTCCTTGCTTCCCATGTTAGATCATTTGTGAATAAACCATATTTAATTACTTTATAGAGGGATGCCCAAAGCATAGATCTTATATGGTGTCCATCCTTAAGAACCAATTCCTTTGGGGGACCAACCACTAATATATAATGAAAATAATATTTATGATTCATTCTCCAAAAATAACATCTTTACCTCTTTCAAATGGTTTATCACTATGAAACATTTGGCTAATGGAAATCCACTTTGTGATGCATCTATGATGTTTAAATATCAGAATATTTAATGGCCCCTACTTTTCCTATGTCAATTTCTTAAGATGAATTATTCACATAAATAACCTTATTCGCCTCCTTTAAAAAAGTATAAAATTTAAAAAAACATATTCCATAACGTCCTACATGAAATATACTCGATATAGATGATTAGTATTCCACATATCGTCATCTTTCAACCTTTTGATCAGGTGGTCTGTAGATAATGGGAATAAAACACTTTTAGAAGATGTAGCTCATCTTTTCTCCCTAATGGATAAGAACCTTAGGGTATTAATAATTAGTTATTACCTTTATAACTGTGTTTTTTATACTTATCAAAAAAAATTCATCTTTCCTACCCTATCACACTCCTACTAGATTCTTAATACCAGCCTTCATTGTTTTAAACCATACAATCATCTTCCTTGTGTTCAATCAATGTGATAGAGAATAGGATTACAATTTAGAGAAAGTACAAAAATTTCATTACTAGATCATGTAACTCATGATTATATACTTCATTTCTTTTATAGATAATAACAGATGGGAGGAGAGTGGGTATATACAATCTTATAACTAAATGTAATATCACATCATGTTCACATTAATGACCTTGTTTATTTTACAAATTAATGAGTAATAAATAACATGGACCTGCATCTAGATCCAATAAGAAACTATATCCTCTTATGTTTGATTTCCAATAGAATAGATGGATTAGAAAAGGATTCTCATGTGTAAGTCCCACACCAAACATTTCTAGGTTACTTTTCAACTATATTTTATTCCTCATGTCATTAAACTTCATGAAAATCAAACTAGTCATATAAACAGAAACTAAAATACACCATAGTCCTAGTTGTAAGTTATTAAAAGGAACATCATTTTACCCTCATTTATCAATATTAAAAGTCACATCATTTCCTCCTAGATGCATGATCTTAAAAGGAACATCATTTGGTCGTGGCTTTAATACCCTAAAAGGAACCTAATTTTTCTCTATCATATAACATTAAAAGTTATATTTTTTACATTAAATGTAAAACAACTATATGGGTTTTAATATATTTATAGGGATATATCATACTACCCTCTCATAGTCTTGGCCCATACTCTATGACACCTACATCCACTATAGATGGTGATAAACACCTGAGTACCCAGTTTTGTGTCTTTAAAGAAATAGTGCAATCAACCAGTATATGTAACGAACAAAAACTCTATTAATGAAATTTCATTTATTATGTTTATTTTAAATATCATTATTCATATAAAAACACATATAGAACACAATATAATCTTGATAAATGAATATTAAAATAAATAAAGGGCATTTCAAAATGTTAAGGAATCTATTCTGATGAAATATTAACTTTCCCATAGGAATAGTAATATAACCCTTAAGAATAGTAAATCAACCTATTGAATAGTAAAATCACCTATAAAATTATATATACAACTTAATCATCTCATATGTGGATTTTTGATATAATTTATCATAGTAAATGTAAGTGAATAGTTTAAAAATGAATATTTTTGTTTTGGTATTTTTAGAAGTCATAAATATATAGTTACAATTTTATAATTAAAAAAATTATTTAATAGAAAATTAATTTTCAAAAAATGGATTCAGAAATAAATATATTTTCTATCTTATGATTTTAGGATGATTTTTGGAGATGTTATTTAATTTTTGAACGTGTTATAAAATCAGTTTTAAATTTAAAATATGTATTTTTCAAGTAAATAAAGATTTTATTTAAAAATTATTTTTCACATATATAGAAAATTATTTTGATAAAATGAAGTCCATTTTTTAATTATACATGTCTATAAATGGTTATGGTGAATTTTTTTAGATCTTTTTAAAATACATGAATTTGTGTTGAATTGTAAAATATAGTAATTTACGGTACAAATACATTAGAATCTTAATACACCATTCCATGAGTGATAGATGATGTAAGAAACCATATTTCAAACTCACATGCACTTATTACTGTATTTAGTTAAAAAAATAAAAAATATTGATTGTCTTGGAAAAAATAATAAAATAATGATTAAAACAATGAGAAATCACCCCTCTCCTCCGCTATAAAAAATCACCCTCACCCCTCTACTATTCACGTCTCTAAGACTTGAATCTTGTAAAATATGTTCCAAAATCATCTTCCCTAGTCACTTCCCACATCTAGGATCTTTTTTACTTACCAAAAGACCAAAGCACCTTTCTCTAAGGAGGTTTCTCAAGGAGGTTAATTCAAGAGGTAAAACCTCCACCCTTTTCTTATAATTTTATATTCAATTTACATTATTTTATTATCTTCTACTCACCTCCTATTTCCAAATGATCATTATAACTCTATAATAATATATATACATAAATTATATCATGTTAATTGAACATCATTCCTCAAACTACTCTCTATCCCTTGTTTTCTAAAATGAAATCATCGTCCAAGAAGTCCCAATTTACAAAATTTGTGGATGAATAACCTTGGTTCTTCAATTTATCCTTCATGGATTTTTATGAAACTATTTTTATGGTAGAAAAAAAATATGTATTATATCTCATGTAAGGTTTTGGAACAAGTATATTTACATAATACTAATTAATACAACAAAATTGGTTAGTGATGATCAAATTACCGCCGTAATAATCTAAACGATTATCACTAATGTTTTATTTTATAAATCATCTTCATACCATATAAAAAAATAGTTATATAACTATTTAATCTTATGTATGTTCATTAGAATCATATAAATTAAATTCTTGGGAGTTATATCATTTCCACATTGTCACGACCTCCTCCCCACAAAGTGTACCCCTCCTGGGTCGGCAATGTTAAAAGGGAGATAATGATCCCCGAGTCCCGCCTCAAGTAGGCCCCGGGTTGGTGACTAGCACCAAGGGTATAATAAACACACAAATGGGAGGAATTACCCACTAAGAGAACACATGTAGAAGAGAGATATAAGATAGAAACCAAAAAACTCCAACTCAGAACTGAAATATAAAAGAAACCCAAGTGCACATATGTAGTGCCATGCAAAAGTACTACAACTGGAAGGGGAAAAACTGCAAGTAGCCAAAAGAAAGTAAAAACAAAAGCAACCACAATCCCGAACATCTCCTAAAACCCCAAACTAGTAGAAACCATCTTGATCTCCAGCCTTCTCCAAGTGACCTGAAAAATATTTTATATATATACATAGGGTGAGTATAACAGTATACTCAGTAGGATCCCTCCCAAATCCCCTCATGAAAAGTAAAGAAAGCATGCTAAAGCACAGTGCACAACAAGAGAAACTAAATGATCACCTAAACAGGTATAATAAGTTCCCAACCTCACTATGTCTACACTCACCAAGTAACGCATACAAAAATATATCATATAATAAAGAATATCAAGGGTACCCCACTACTACTTCCCCACTGGTTTTCCACTTTTCCCCAACGTCACACATCATGAGAATCTCTCTCCAAAAGGCTTGCCCGCAGACACCTGGGCGAAGCACCACAATATGCACCCCATGCAACAAAACCACCACGTCCAAAAACTAAAGTAACTAGGTAGTTTATAGGAGCCACCACAGCTCGCATGACATGTATCATACGTCGGGTATTATACCTCAAGCCATTACAGCCCATACACCGAGTAAGGATCCTCAAGCCATCACATCCTATACACGTTACAACTATAATAGTACATAGAAAACTATATCCAGAATATATGTGTGTGAATAACCAAAAGCCATTACAGCCCTCAACACACATATATGGGGAAAACTAACCAATGTGCCTACCAGAACCAGTAACTACCAACAGAAGAGAGCAGGGCCAAAGGGGGTAGTCAGCCGTCCATCCTCCCACCAGAATGTTGGGGAAAACACCCCCTAGGGATCAGAATCCCCGGGGTGTCATTTACCCTTACTGACAGGGTGGAGTAACATATATAAACACAAAAAGTACATGATATATTATATCTCACAACCACACTATGGGCATTACCTAGTCTTAGACACAACTGAAGATAACGTCTCTCAGACTCCGGGCTGCTACTTCTAAGACTATGTATCCTATAAGCACACAACTATTTAAAGAGCTTTATTAGATTACTTCATTCCCTTTTTATCAGTTCCAATGTACGTTAATTAATTCTTTAAACATTAATTAACCATGTACAATTCCACATTAAATTTCATTAGCATCACACCCAAAGTCAATTGTTCCTTCAAATATTACAACCTCGTCATTATGTTCCAGCAACTCCATCCCCATGGTTTAACACCATTTATTAAATTATTAATTATAGAAATAAATTCCCACATTCCCAGGAATTATAGAAAAACATTATATTGTACTAAACACAAGGGGGATCAACACGGTGAGTATATTTACTACCCGTTGAGTCTTTTCCACTTATAGAAAGATAATATACCCATCCTTACTTGAGAAGCTAAACACGGAAAGCACGTGGCATACCCAACCTATCTTCGCCTATTTCGGAAGAAGGGTAATTAAGGCCAGCTGCCTTGAGTAGTGGGTAAAAGAAAAGCAGATAAACAACCAATCAAAATTACCAAGCATCCAACAATCACATTCACTCCATTCCATCATCCCTAGTGTCCTCCCTGACACCCACATGCATAAACCGATGCATCTAGCCACTCTAGGAATCATCTACTTCCACAAACAAAAGCCTTCATGCCCCCTCATATACAACAACCATCCGGGATCACATCACCACACAAACATCAGGAAAAAAACCCCACATTTAATTGGTATCTTGGCCCTTTAACAATCAAGAGGGTAACTCATAACCCTTTAAGTATTTATGAAACAATCAGTTCTTTAATCCATCTTGAATTAATAGATTTATTATTCATAGGTTCCAAATTCGGGAAACCTAATCAGTAAGCTATCACAAATAATTAAACATGATTACTACGCCAATTTTATTAACATCGAATTATAAATAGAACCAGATTCGTTTACATGCCTCTTTTTCTTTAGCCAAAAAATTATCAATTAATCCCAATTTACATTCTTTACCAATTTCCATAAAGAATGAATATCTAATCAAAGCAAGAATATATATCACACTATCTATCAAAACATGAGGCAATAATATGTGATCGATATCAATTTATTTATCCAGTTAAAATATTTATTATGTCAATTCCATTGTCATCCAGTGGGATTAAACATTCTAACAATACAGTTGCACGTAAAAGATAAGAGAAGCAACGAATCCCCTACCTCGAAGAGTTATTGACATTCTTTATCCACACAACGGGTCACGATCCTCCTCTCGCGCCAACTGCATCCACCCGAGGATGCCACAGTATGACCGCAGTAACCAAACCCCAAGAAAAACCCCATTAGAATCATAGAGATTACATGCTATAATATGGAAGGGATAAATATGAGAAGATGATCCCAAAGGAATGAAGATAAAACATACCTTATATTGAGGATTGATCGATACATCTTGGTTACATCAAAATAGAGCAGAACCGATCCAAGGAGTAAAGATTGATTGTGCAACTCCTACGAGACGTATTGAAAGGTTCTAGCATCTCATAGCCAAGAAAAAAGAGGAAGAACAAGGGAGGATGATATCTTGTCCCTTTTGATGATTTAATGGGGAGACGGTTTAAGATATGCTTAATTCCCCATTAAAAGAGGATCACATTGGCCCATGCGGTTTGACCAAGTAAAAACATCCTAAGCCATATGAATAATTAATATAGGATTTATGGTCTTTTAATCAACCGTCTTAATTTCAGGATTGCAACGTCACAGACGGTTCACCATTCCAACACCGAATGAGGGAGATATGTTGGATGCAAGATCCCATAATAATAATAATAATAATATTATTGGGTGTTTCGTGGACCCGATCCACGAACCATAATTTAATATCCCACATTAGACTTGAATCAATCGTATTAATGACAGGATCACATTGCCACTGACGAGAAGTCAATCGAACATCGCACATAGAAGTTATGGAGGGTCGAAGATTTAATAATAATATATAATCTATTAATTTACGAGCGTTTTGGGTACCCGGTCCAAAAAACCGAAAAAGACATCCAATATTGGACTCATAAATTCCTTCTCGAAGTCTGGGTCACACTGCTGCTGACGGTTCATGAAACCGAGGTTGCACGAGGAAGATACCGTCAAAATTCAGTTTTCCCAACGAAAATAATAATTATATTATTATATTATTATTATTTTTTAATTTAATTTAATTTAATTACTTAAATTCTCACATTCAAAATCCATGCAGAAAATCTCTCCAATTTTGAGCACATCACCCTATTCCACCTTGATTTAATTCCTTATTTTTAACTTATTTATTTTATTGTTTTAAATCGTTATTTCCTTTAATCTCTTTCTCTCTCCAATCTCTTTCTCTCTCCAATCTCTTTCTCTCTTCCACAATTCCTTCACGCACTAACAAAAGTGCCGCCTCCCCTTGATTGACTCCTCTTTTAACTTATTTATTTTATTTTAACATTATTAGCATTAATATCTTAATTATTATTAAAAGTGAATAAATGTTCAATCACTCACACACAACTCTATTTCCACGCCTCCTCCTTCACCTATGCGCTACTTGTGTGTGGCGCCCAAATCCAATCTCACTTAACTATTATTATTAATAAAAGTAATAATAATAACACCCATCATTAATGTTCTAATTTAATCCCATTAAATTAGTTTACCATGGTTATTCTGATATTAAATTAAAACAATTCCATCTAATTAATCACACACTAAAATCCACCATTACCATTTATTATTTAATATAATAGTAATAAATCCTCTTTCAATTTCATCAACGGGTCACCATCATTATCATTAATTATTATTATTATTATTGTTATTGACGCCCATTATTATTTTATAATTACTCCCTATCTCCCATAAATTAAATCCTTCTCCCACAAAACTCACATGCCCTCTTCCTAACCCTAATTTTCAAATAGTAATAGACCGTAGAGGTCCAGGCCATTACACACATGAACCTCTATACTTGTATACAAATATATCGATCATGAAAACCATGGAAATGAATGCTTCTGAGAATTAAATTTGCATCTTATAACTCATCAAGAAGGCCATAAATGAACTTAATAAAATTATAATAAATAAAATAAATATATAAAATTTTATGAATTAATTAATTAATGTATTTAATTTTATTATCCAGTACATCAAGGTCAAGTGCAGAATATATTCTGACATAAGGTAAGTGTTTTCTACCCAAACCTTCATTTTCGTTCGGGTTACACTTATTCTCTCTTTACCCAAATGAAATTATTAATTATTTTTATTTACACCTCATAAATTCTGTGTAAATTGTTTATTAATATTTAACAAATACAATCCCCATTTCTTTTATTAGTATTTACATGTTTTAATAGAATCTTTCTCAAATTATTCCTGATAAACAAGTCTGATTCAAGGGAACTTCTCGAATAATTACCTATTTTCAATTGCACTCTATAATAATTTTTATGCCACCATTATTTTTATAAAATCACTCATTTTATTATGAAAAAGAAATATTAGTTCACTTCTGGTTTTATACAAATATGTTTCCAAAAGAACTCTTCTTTTCAAAGTTAGAGAGTATTTCTCTCAAAATTTACTCTAAGATTTTATAAGAGTATTTTAATCTATTTCAAAAAACTTATTGATTATTATTTTTAATTGGGATTAATCATTTATGAAATAATCTAACATATTTTATTGAATGGGTTCATATTAGTTTGATTATGGATGTGCTATCTTGACACCATTCTCCATATTACTCTGAATGGTTAATGTTTATGTTTATTGATTGTGGAATGTTATTTTGATTACATATGTTTTTATCAATATGAATTTATATGTTGATTATGTTTCACCCCTTTCATATGAGAAATGGATTATAATTAGTAAGTGTTATGTGGGGCCCACTATATCCTCTCGATGCTTCGGTAGGTCTCATGATACTAACTAGTTTGGGTTTTCACCTGTTTATATATAGTCTAGGCACGAGGACTTGATAGTATGGTTATGATGTCCCACATTTTTCATTCCCTAATTATGAATGTAGTAATTGATAGTCCATGTGATTATTTGAATACTAGAATTTCCATGGTTGTGTTTTATTATTTCATTATTTATTTATCTTTTATTCTGGTCATATTATGGCCAAGTTTAATTTTAATGGAATGTGTACTTTTTTTATTCACCATGCCTTATTACTTATGCTTCCACTACATTACTTACCCTTAATGAGTATCTGAGCTCACCCCTTTCTAATTTTTATTTTCCGAAGGATGTTAATGTGATTTTTATTATTGAAATAAAATAATGATCTCGAATAATAAGATTGTTTCAAATGGAGTTTCTACAATGTATTTCATTTCAATTTGTAATGCTAAACATATGTATGTATCTGATTTTCCAATGATACTAAACTATCCATTAAATTGGGATACAAATTCATTGTTTATATTCAAATGTAACAAAATTGGGCACTGACTCTTGGCAACTGGGGTCGGGGTTTTAACAGTTTGTATTAGAGGAAGTTTATTTGAATCCTTCAAAACTAGATTAAGAAAACGTAGACTAGTGGAAATAACCATAAGAATTACATTGAGGATAAAAATAAAATAAAATCCTAGAATATTTGTAAGGTATATATTATGTGGATCAATCTAAAAATACATCCCTATCTGGATACTACTAGTGGATGGTTTCAGCACAAAATGTACTTAGGAATAACATCTCTAACAAGGTGTTTCGACCCAGAATCAGGGTAATATGGTACACAACAATGACCCTTACTATACACCAGGTTTGAAACTCATAGGGGATATATGTAGGATAATTCACATTTTATTTACAAACCCTTATGAATGATTTAATTTTAAATATGTTTCCAATGAAACCATGATTACGATTTTGAGATTATACATGTATACGATTTAAATTTATGATATATGTTTTACTAGTTTGACATTATACATAAGGATTCGTAACCTAATTTAGTATATTCCATTATATATAAATAGCACATAGTGGAAGAAATGGAAACTTTATGAATGTGTATATCCCATGTAGGGATTTCCCTCCTATTTAAGATAGTGATGTGGGTTCTAGAGCTGTGACTGGTGCTAAGCAGCTTATAACTATATGAGGAAAGATAACTCATGTTATGAACAATAACTATACCTATATGGAGTATGCTGATCCACAACATGGAGGATAAATGTTAGACTACTTTATCTGAAAACGACCTCCATCTTTTAATGTGACTACAAAACCATCTATAGTAGAGTAATGGATAAGTCCCTTATTGATGATATTTATCACTTTGGGAAGTAACGAAGGGGATAAGAATATCATGAGAGTGTATCGTCTATTGGGAGATGATGATTAATGGTGGTTATCGATTCAAAACACAATGTAGGAGGAAGATATTGAAAATATTGAATGGAGATATTTTAATGAAATTTTTATTGAAAAATATTTTCCTCACGAACAATGACAAAATATGGAGAGATAATTCATGAGCATAAGAAAAAAGAGGATGAAAGTGTTGTGAAGTATGAATCCAACATTACAAGGCTAGAAATGCATGTTGTTGACTACATACATAATCCAAGGAGAAAGTTTTACTTATTATTTTATGGTTTAAAACCATTCCTTATAAGGTAATTGGTATCTCAAAATTTATCATTATATAAATATATAGTCTTATGTGCTATCAAGACAGAAAATGAATTCTAGTAGGCTTATGAATTTAAATGAAATAAATATAAGAAGAGGAATACTGAAAAATATAGAAAATGAAATAAATAAATAGGGAAGAAGGGAATATTTTAAATTCCACCATGTAGTAATTGTGGAAAGAAACACCCGGGTACATTCATAAAGGGAATGAGAGTTTGTTACTAGTGTGGAGAAACATATCACCAATATCATTATTGCAATGGAAATAAATAATCTTCCAATGTTAATTTCTATAATCATAAATATATGGGACATTATGAACATGAATGTACTAAGTGTTAAGTAAAATTTCCCTAGAGAAGGGAAACGAAGCAAGGCCAAGATTATGTTTCCACAACTACTGAGGTTTTTGTTCTTAATGATGTAGTGGTATGTAATTTAATCATTTCCTCAAACATAACCAATGCTTTATCTGATTCCAGATCATCACATTCTTTCATATCTTACCTATTTTCCAAGATAATTAGATATTTCCAATTTGATTTAAAAAGTAGTTATCAATCAAAACTGTTAAGGGAAGTATCATTATAATAAATATGTGTTGATCAGTCCCCCTTATAACACATAAACATGAATTAGTTTCTGACCTTATCATCATAACCCTGATTGACTTTGATATAATTATCAATATGAATTTTCTTTCAAATTATGATGTGAATATCAATTTAAATATTATGTAAGCTACAATTTTTGAGAATGATGTAGGCTCCCTTATCTTTAGAGAAGAAACATCTCCATCTAATTTT
Source organism: Viscum album (assembly GCA_963277665.1). NCBI lineage: Eukaryota > Viridiplantae > Streptophyta > Magnoliopsida > Santalales > Viscaceae > Viscum > Viscum album. Next base: position 1,054,679,113 of record OY728119.1, on the reverse strand, counting down.
TATATATATCAACTTTAGTATCTCTTCTGAATTCAATTATTTGGGAGGAATAGGATGCAATATATATGGGTGAGAGCATAAATGTTCATATCGAGGATGTACCTTTTTTTCAAGAATACATTGATGTATTTATAAAGGATTTACCTAAACATCATCTGGAGTGGGAAATTGAGTTCTCTATTGAATTAATTCCTCATGTAAGGCATATATCAAAGAATCCTTATAGAATTTCTATAATGGAATTATTGGATCTAAGGAAACAACTAGAGGAGTAGAGCAGTATGGGGTTTTATATCCCTAGTGTTTCTCTATGTGGAAATTTTATTCTTTTCATGAAGAAGAAAGACTGATCTATGAAGTTGTGTATTGAATATAGAGAGATCAATGATATTATGATAAAGAACTATTATTTTTTTCCTCAAATTGATGCTTTATTTGATCAAATTCATAGATCCAAATATTTTTTTAATATTTACATTCGATATGGATATCATCAGTTGTGCGTGAGGAAAAAAGATATTATAAAGACAACATTTTGAACCAGGTATGGGCACTACGAGTTTACTGTAATGCCTTTTGGATTGACTAATGCACCCTTTTTTCATGGATATAATGAATATAGTTTTCAAGGAATATCTTGATAAATTTGTTGTCGTATTTATTGATGATATCTTGGTATACTCCAAAAGATATGAAGATCCTAAGAATAACTTGGACATTATTATGAAGGCTCTTAAAAGAAAGGAATTATTTGGTATGTTTAACAAGTGTGAAATATGGCTTCAAACTATCTCTTTTCTTGTCCATATTTTCTCTAAGGTTGGCATTTTAATTGATCAGGTGAAGAAAATGGTAGTTCAGGAATAACCTACACCAACAATCATAAATGAGGAACACAGTTTTTTGGTTTAGTAGGTTATTATTGTCATTTTGTATATAAATTTCCCAATTAGATAACCTGTTAACTAGGATTACCCATAAAGGGGTTAAGTTCATATGGAAAAAAAATGTAACGAATGTTTCAAATAGTTGAATAAAATTTTAGTGAATGATCTAGTGTTGAATCTTCCATCAGGAAATGATGGATTTATGATTTATAAGGATGTATCAGTGAAAGAACATAGCTATTTACTAATGTAGAATGATAAATATTTTGCCTATGGATCAATGAAATTAAAAAATCTTGAAGAGAACTATCCAATTCATGATCTTGAGTTAGTAGTTGTGATATTTTCTCTAATGATATTTATACATTATCTCTACTGTGAATGATGTAAGATATATACAAATTGAAAGAGATTAAAATATATCTTCTCACAAAAATAACTTAACATGAGGAAAAGGAGATTAATCTAACTACTCAAGGATTATGATTATTCAATACACTATCACCCAGGAAGAGAAAATAAGGTATATGATCCATTAAGAAGAAAGGATCATGATGTTCTAAAAAATGAGTATTGAAAGGGATCTTTTGTACATGGATTTAACAAATATTGATATGGAAATTATAAAGGGAGGTGAAAATCATTACTTTTCAATTGTTTTCCTAAGTATATTTATTGGAAAGGATTAAAAATTCTCAGTTTGATGATGATAATCTTCAAAAGAAAATTAAAGGTGTGAATGAAGAGAAGTTGGATGACATCATGTGTGAGGATATAATTTTGAAATTTGTGAAGGGGATTTGAGTTCCCACTTTAGCCAAGATAAAAAGAGTGTTATTGGATAATGGTCATAGCTCTAATTTTTCTATACACTTTCGTAACACTAAGATGTATATATATTTAAAGAAACATTTATGGTGGGATAACATGAAGAGGGAGATTTTTTATTATATATCAAGATGTTTAGTCTCTCAACATGTGAAAGATGTAAGAAAACATCCTAGAGAAGTATTTAATCCTCTTCTTATAAATATGAGGAAGTGGGATGAAATCACTATGGATTTTTTCACTAGATTACCAATAAATCAAAGAATAAATGATGAAATATGGGTGATTGTTGATCGACATACCAAATCTAAACAATTACTCACTATGAGGGAGGATTTTCCACTTGATCACCTTGTATGGATCTATATTAATGATGTTTTAATACATCATAGAGAACCACTCTCAATTTTTTCTAATTTTGATCCCTGAATTACATCAAAATTTTGGAAAATTCTACAAAAAGATTTTGATATTGAGCATCATTTGAGTACTTCTTATCATCCTCAAACTGATGGGCAGCCAGAAAAGATGATCTAGACATCAGAAGACATGTTGAGATCATTTTTACTTGATTTTCAAGGTATATGGGATCAATATTTACCTTTTTTAGAGTTTTAATAAAAAATAGTTTCCATTATAGTATTCAAATGGCACCATATGAGTCATTGTATAGAAAGAGATAACATATATTGATATTTTGGGATGAAGTTGGTGAAAGAATGATTGTCGGCCCAGAGTGTGTGGAAGAAACAACAAAGATGGTAAAGACTATTCAAACTCATATCAAATCATCTCAATGTAGTAAAAAGAACTATACCAATAATAAAAGGAAGGATTCGAAATTTCAAGTAAGTGATCACATTTTTTTTAAAGTATATCCATGGTAGGATGTTGTAATATTTGGAAATAATGTGAAACTGAGCCTCAGGTTCATTGATACTTTTGATATTCTAGAGAAAGGTTGAGTTTTGGATTATCATTTGGTGATGCCACATAGCCTTTATAAAGTACAAAATCTATTACATGTCTCAATGTTGAGAATTTATATGTAAAACACAACACATGTACTCACTTCTGAATGTATCGAATTGGAACCTGACTTATCTTACTATGAAGATCCATTCTAGATTATTGACACTAAAGAACAAAAGTTGAGGAATAATAGGACTTGGATAGTAATGGTTCTTGGAAAAAATCATAAAATTAAATATGTGACATTGTAATATGGAGTTCTTAATATGAATAACTACCCAAATATTATTTTGGGGTGACACTTTAGAAATTTTGAGGATAAATATTTTGTAGGAGGGGAGAATTTAATGGCCCAAAATTCAATCAATTAAATTTATCTTCTTATGTTAATTTTATATAGTATGAATCCTATAAATCCACCTTGATAACCCAATACAATCTTTATAAATGAATAATAAATGAAATAAGGGGTATTTATAAATGTCAAGGAATCAATATCGAGAAATAGTAACTTGCCCTTAAGAATAGTAATATGACCATTATATATAGTAGATCTGCCTAATGAATACTAAACTCACCCATGAAAGTCTAAATAAAAATTGAGGCATCTCATAAGTGAAATTATGATATTATTATATCATAGTAAATGTAATTGAATATATTAAAAATTAATATTTAAGTGTTGGTATTTTTATAAGTCATAAATATTTTATTAAAATTTTACAATTAATAAATTTATTGACAAGAAAAATAATTTTAATAAAATGGATTCATAAATCAGTATTTTTTGTCTTGTTATTTTAGGATAATTTAATGAGACCTTATTTAATTTTTTAATGTGTTATAAAATCATTTTTTCATTTAAAATATGTATTTTTGATGAAAATAATGATTTTATTTAAAAATTAAAATTTACATATTTATAAAATTATTTTGATAAAATGGATTTATTTTTTTAATTCTACATGTTGAAAAAATTTTATGGTAATTTTTTTTGTATTTTTCTAAAATACTTGATTTTTTTGTGAATAGTAAAATACGACAATTTACGGTATAAAATACATTAGAAGCTAAATACACTATTCCTTGAGTCATGGATAATTTAATATACCTTGGTTAAAAATCACATGAAAATATTAATATATTTAGTAAAAATAATAAATACTATTTCTCATCATGAGAAAAATATTAAAATATTCATTAAAATAATGAGAAATCAGTCCTCTCATCCACTATAAAAAACCACATCACCCCCGCTTCTCTTCACTCCTTTAACCTTGAAGAATATCAATGTTCTACCCCAATTCTTTTTCCTAGTCTCTCCCTGTGTCTAGGAGATCTTGTCTTTTCCAAAAGTATAAAACCCTTTCCCTATTGAGTTTCTCAAGGAGGTTTATTCATGAGGTAAACCCTCTTTCTTTTTCTTTTAATTTCATTTTCAATTTAAATTTTTTTATTATATTATCCTCACTCCATCTATCCAAATGACCATGATAACTTCAGTATAATATATTTAATTTAATTATATCATGTTAATAGAATATAATTCTTGAATTTACTATATCTCTCTCTTTTATTTTTAAAAACAAAATCGTCGTCCCAGAGGTGCTGGTTTACCACCTTTGTGGAAGAAGAACCTTCGTTCTTCAATTTATCTTTTAAGGATGGTCATAAAACCATTTTTATGGTTTATCCAGATTATAAAATATGTATTATGTCTCATTTAATGTTGTGGAACTATTATATTTACATAATACTAATTCATACGACAAAACTGGTTAGTTATGATCAAAATAATGTTGTAATAATCTAAATGATTATCACTAATGTTTTATCTAATAACTCATTATCATAACATATAAAAAAATATTATATAACCATTTTATATTCTATATGTTCATCAGTATCATATAAATTCAATTATGGTGAATTATATCCTTAACACTTGAACTTTCATACTCATATATAAGTATACTGACCATGAAAACCAAGGAAAAAAACGCCCCTCAGTGATAAATTTGTATCTTCTAACTTATAAAAAAGAACATAAATGAATTTAATAAAATTATAATAAATAAAATAAATATATAAAAGGTAATTAATTAATTAATTAACGGATGGAATCTGATTATCCATGACATTTATGTCAAGTGAAGAATACATTCAGACAAAAGGTAAGGTTTTCTATTCGAGCATCCATTTTCTATCAGGTTACACCTTTTCTCTCTTAACCCCAATGTAATTATTAATTATAATTATTTAATTGTCAAAAATTATGTTTTATGTTATATATATATATTTACCAAATATAATCCTTCTTTATTTAATGGGTATTTACATGTTTTAAAATAAATTTTATGAAAATCTTCCTATTAAACATGCCTAATTCAAGGGATCTTCTCTAATACATACATATATTCAGGTTCACTTTATAATATTTTTTAAGCCACCATTATTTTTATAAAATAACTAATTTTATTATGAAAAATTTAACTTAGGTCAATTCTTATTTTATGCAAATATTTTTCCAAAAGAACTCTTCTTTTAAAAGTAAAAAATATTTCTCTCAAGAATTACTAGATGATTTTATAATAGTATTTTCATCTATTTCAACATTATTATTGATTATTATATTTAATTTGGATTAATATTTTATGATATTATCTACCATATTTTATTTAATGGTTTATTATTATTTTTACTATAGATGTGTTATCTTGACACCATTCACCATATTACTCCAAATGATTAGTGTTTATGTTTACTTATTGGGTAAAGTTATTTACATTTCATATGTTTTTATTAATATGAATGTATATATTGATTATGTTTAAAACCATTTATATGGGGAATGAATTATACTTTTAAGTGTGGGGTGGGTCCTGTTAGAGTTCCTTAGTACATCAGTATGTCTAATGAGACAAACTACTTTGGGTTTTTACTCATTTATGTATGTTCGTGGCATTAAGCCTTGATAGTATGGTTATGATGTCCCACATTATGAATTCTCTCATTATGAAACTAGTAATTGATAGTCCATGTTATTATTAAAATAGTTGAATATGCATGGTAATTTTTTATTATGGCATTATTTATTCATATTTTATTCCTTCCATATTATGCTCATGTTTACTTTTAATGGAATGCATACATTTAATTATTCATATATCCTTATTACATATTATTCCTATGTATTACATACCATTATTGAGCATATAATATCACTCCATTATAATGTTTATTTTCCCTATAATAACAAGATGAATTTAATTATTGATATGCAAAGATAATCTAGAAGAATAAGAGTGTTTCCAAGGGAGTTTCTTTAATGTATTTCATTTCATGTTGTAATGTTGAACTTTTGTACATATCTTGTTTTCCAATGCTAATAAACTATTCATTCCTTTAGGATATGAATTTATTGTTTATATTATATTGTAATAAAATAAGGCACCAGCATTGGAAAAATGGGGTTGAGAATCGAACAATATAGGAGAAGATAAAGATCCTCACTTATATATAGATGGAGAACTTGTCATAGATATAGATAGAGAACCTCTAATATATAAATATTTTCACCTGAATTAGTGGTGGTGATTGGTAAGATCATATTTAACTTATTATAAAATCATGATACATTATGCAACCATTACATCCAACATTTTTTATATACTATATTAAGGTATTAAATATCACTATCGTTACTTTTTTATATTGGTTTTTTTCGATCTACTACATTCTCGTTTATAGAAATCTAATATATATTTAAACTTACCCTATTAATGATCACTCTAATGAGATGGTAGATGAGAATAATATATTGATTCCTTTGGTTTGGTTCAATTTATTTATCTATAAAAATTAATTCATTGTTTTTAAATTAAATCTTGTTTTCTCTCTTAATTTATAGAACCATCCAATGTTTAGAAATTAACATCATGATTCAAATAGATTCCTTTGGAATATCAAATGAAAGGATATACTCTATGTTTTTTTGAGTTTTCTATAATGGATTTATTTGATCCCTTCATAATGATAGAAACAATAATTATAAAAAATAAAATATTGTATTGAGATCTCATATCATATTTATTTAATTGGAAAATAGAATTTGTGTAACACATTACACAAAGTTAATACTCACATCCAAATAACTAGAAAAAATCCTTACTTGTTCTTATATACTTATATATATTCCTAAAATCTATCTACTAGCTATCATTAGTATTGGATTGGTGTGTGGTTATAATGCTAAATGTATAAGAAAAACTGTGTAAAATACAGATTATGGAATACATGACATATATAATGGATGATTCATAAATAATATTATCACTCCTTTTTAACATTGTATAATGATCATGAATATTCCTGAAATTTGTTTCATGAAACACTGGTAAAGACTGCATTTAATGTTCTATATGCTAAGACGCTTTAGAACAATACTAATAAATGTATTCTACCCCATTTTAAGAAACAAATTAGATCTATATTTTTATATAATTATTCCAAGTATGTTTAATTCATCACCCATGTATTTCATTGAGATTTTTTTTTTCAAAAACATCATTACAGAGTTTAAATTAAGGAAATCATTTTTTATATGTCTAATTTCATGTACATACATTATCAAAAATATTATCACACAACCACAAATATTTTTAGATAAAAAATATTCATTCATGATTTTTATGAATCCAAACTCTTTGATTTCAAAATGAAACCAGATATTCTATATTTGAGAGGCTTCCTTCCCTGCATAAAAACTATCATAACTTATAATAATTAGAATACTCATTTGAAAATTTGAAATATTTGGTTTATATAATCTGAACATCCTTGACTAAATTCATGTTAATAAAAGTAGTTTTGATATCTATTTGATTTACTATATTATTATATTGAGATTTTATGTAAATAAATATTTGAATAGAATTTATCACATAAATGGTTGAAAATGTATCTTAATTGAAAATTAATTTAAAAGGTATTAAACCCTTTCAAATAATAATACATTATAGGTTGAAACTCTATTATCAATGTCATATTTCATGAAAAAAAATCTATTGCACCCTATGGGTGTCACCTGTTTGGGTATATCGACCAAATTCTAAACATGTATAGTGTTCAGATAGTATATCTTGGATTTCATGGATTTTAACCATTTAATGGAACAAATACACTCAAAGAACTGATGATAGGAAATAGATTTATAACCAATAAACATTAATTCATTATTATCTTCCATAATAAATCCATATATCCTATAACTTTGAAGAATCTAATTTAAAAATTTAGGTTCTTCTAGAACAAAAGTTTCTTCTTCTTCTAATTCTCTTTGTAAGGCTAGATTATCTTATATATTAGAAACACATCCTATATTTTTTTCTTGAACTTCTTCAAGTTCATCTTTACCCTCAACAACTCTATATCTTATGTGTTTCCTTTCATATAAAACTCTATATCATTCCATAAACAAATTATATTCAATATAATTATAGAAATATTATTCTTTACTTTCATTTGGATAATAAAATAAAATTAGTTTTTTGAAAAAATGTTATCTTTTTCTAAACACAATCATTATATTAGTGTTCCACAAGCTCAAATCATAATAATACACAAACCAGTATGATTCCCATATCATATAAAATATGTTTTATTATAACTACTTCAAATAGAATAGAGTTAATTAGAAATGAAAAAGTGTATATCATATACTACCAAAATTGTAAAATAAGGATTCTATTAGTCATAAATGATAAACAATATTCAATTGGGTATGATTACTCCTTTTAGAAGCACTATTCCACTATGGTGTTCTAGGATGAGTGATTTGTGGAAAACATCTGTAATCACGCTAATGATAAGTGAATTCCTTTCTCAAGTATTAAATAGTTAGATATGATGGGATAATATTTATTCTCTTTTCATGGTGATTATATACTTTGTTCTGAAAATAAATTAATATTTCAAATGTTCCATACACATGTCTCACCAAAAACACTTAACAATACTGACTAAAGTATTCATTAAAGGATACGTCATACCTAAAACCACAAATTTCTCAATTACTCATTAGTCTATAGAAATCACCATGATTATGATCCAATTGTACTCTACCCATTTATCTTTTTCCACAAAAATATGTTTTTTCATTATTCCTGATAAAGCCTTTTTAATTATCAAATGATTCAAAAAATCCATATATGTGGTGTTTTTTCATTTTTTGTCGTCTATTTTTTCAAGGTGAAAATTAAAAGGTATGTGGGGTTAGAATAAACCTTTACCTTCTTATTAAAAATTTTATAGATATAATGATATATATCATGAATACATAAAACATTTAATATATTCCATATTACATAAATCATTTCATTAAAATACATAGAACAAATCATTTCTTAGTGATGAATAAAAACCTCATTTTATAAAAACAAGATTCGGAATTAAAATTTCAATATATAGTCAAAAATTAAAAATAGTTCTCCAATATCATAACTAATCCAAAAGGTAGACTTCTATTATATCTTCCAAAATCTAACGTAGAAACTGTAGCTGTATTTCAAACATGTAAATCTACTTTAGCTTTCTTAAATTCCCTCTTATCTTTTAGTATATGTTTAATAGAACATATATAGCAGCGACGACCTTATAGAAATGGTGATCACTGTAGTGGCGGTAGGTCACTATAGCGGTGGCATGTCACTGTAGCAATGACGGGTACTGTGTGGTACTATACCAAGCAGGTACTATAGTAGTACTATTCACAGAATTGGCCTTGGGAAAAAAATTTGGGCCTACGGGCCATGTAATGGGATAAATGCCCACTGGGCCTTTAGGCTATGTAATGGGTCTCTCTATACCTAGTTAAAGAGGTATTTGTTTTTATTTAATAATAAATGAGGCTTTGGCCTCAACCTTTTAAAAAAATTTATAAAGTATAATAACCCATCATGATTTATTTTATAGGTCATACTAATGAGATATCTCAAAATGATAAACATGATGTATGCCATAGTTTAAAAAAAACACATATCCATGATTGATTATCATGTGTTATATCTTTTCACGAAGAAATTTAATAACATTACTCCCACTAAAAATGATGACTCAATATACCCTATTAATTTAGTGTTTTATGATGTACATTTCACAAGATAATGTTTTAGTTATGGAATTCATCACCCCAAAAAGTTATTTTGGAAGGAAATCATCCCAATTATATAATATATGAGTCACAGATAGTTGATATGATAACTCATTATCTAAATCCATCATATAGATGTACTCAAATCCATTCCTAAGGTAACCTAATCTAATTAGGGTATTATATCTATGTATAAAGAAAATAAAACACAATGAACGAGCACCTAATCTGAACAGGGTCACCTATTACCTTATTTAATTATTAAAGATAATCTATGATCACCTTATTGTGAAATTAAAATACCTTGTTAGATGATTTATTTCTTAATAATTCATACTTTGGAATGAATATAACAATTATTATTTTGAGGTTATTTCTCTTCAGGCCTCACCAATTTAGTAATGATTGTAGTCAAATTAAATTAATAACTATTGAATCACATATAATATTAATTATATAATGTTTTCATTATATATTCATGCATCTAAAAATTTATTTTTAGAATTCATATTCCAAAAAAATTAATACGTTCATAGCATATAAATATGTAACTCTTTATATAAGGCATTATTTCTGTTATTTATCCAAAAAAAGAAGTTTATTATATTCAAGAATATCAAAATTTTCATATATATAAGGTATATAAAATTTTTATGTATGTTTTAGAATTATATAAACTATATAATCCTCAAATGATTGTTCTTTCATCCATAGATAACTGATGACCACCTTTCTAGAACAAGGAAACAACCTCTAATCTAATAGTAAGTCCAACCTAAAATCCTTCTACGGAGTGATACTTTTCTCAAGAGGGATTAAAATTCAAAAAAAACTCTAAAACCTAATTTGTATAAAATAAATTCAACAACTCATTTCAAGTTAACTATGTTAATGAAAAATTTATGTAGTAGTATCACATGTCTGTGAATAAAAATCATTAATTAAGAGTTTTATTAAAATGGTTTATTTGTGATGTAATTAAAATTTATACAATATTTTTTTTGATTAAAAATTGATAAATGAGACATTTTTTGGTTTAAAAATTTATGGAGATATTAAAATAATGATGGTAATATATTATTTATGTGGAGAGAAATTGAAACTCAATCACATGGTGAGTATTATTTTTATTATTTTTATATTTATAGATCTTGTTGTTTTGTTTAAAATAGGATATTATTAATATAATTTTACTGAATTTATTAGGTTGTGTTTAGAAAAAAATGTAGATAAAAATGAAATACAAATAAATAGGGAATGATGAATTTTATATAAAATATCGGGATATTGTAAATAAATTTTAAAAATTAGGGGATATGGGAACAAAAAACGGGATAAGTTAGAGGAGATAAAAAGTAAATTAAATAAATAATAATAATAAAATGATTAAAACAAAAAAAAGGAAAAAATGGGATATAACCCCTCCCATGCAGTTCAAAAAAAATAGAGTGTTGTTGAAACCCCCCTCACTCCACTCCCTATCTCTCATATCCCTCTCTCTCACATATTGTCCCTTTTTCCAAAAAAACCCCTTATCTCTATTTCCACCTATACTGATTTGTAATTTGTGTTGTAGGTGTAAATGGATTCATACCGATGAAAGGAAGGTAAGTCATCGATTATTCTTTATAAGTGTCAAATTATTCTTCTTATATTTATTTAATCTCAAATTTATTATTTTAATTGTAATAAAGGGATTCATTATGATTGATAATTCGATTTATATCAATTTATTAGTGGATTAGAAATCCATCTTGTGAGAATGGTTTATTATGGAAGGTGCCACAATTATTGTTTCATTTTTTTACAATACATGATATGTTTTAATTATATCATGACATTTTTGTTAATATTATATATGTGACATAGTCATTTAAATGTCTAAGGGGTTTTCTCAAATCATGTTTTTGAAAAGGGTATTACTCTACTTTTATTTGATTTTACATTGGGAACACATGAAATTATTGGATTTTTAGGGTATCATTCTTAGTGAGGTTATATGTATGATTTACACACATTTTCATTTTTTTCATTGAAATTACATGTTTATTTGGATTTTTTAATTACTCTATAATAATGAAAATTTTGTTATCATGGTTCCTTTTAATTGAAGATTTTAAAAATAGGGATTTATCTTGATATCAAAGTGGTTTTACAATGCTATTTATATTCAAAATTGTCATTATAAGATATTTTATTGATTGGTTTATAATCTATGAAAAAAATGCATGTTTTTTACCTTGAAAAAGTTAGTTTATAATTATTATGATTTTAAATAGTATTCAAAATAAAATTTTCAAATGGAAACACTAGTCCAAATACCAAACTCCATTTGGGAATTTATATAAAATTATTTTTTTAAATAACAAATAAACCCATACTTAAACCCCATTTAATTATAATAAAATATATTTTGTGGAGGACCTCAGAATGTCCTGTGAGGGGAGGGATGAATCAAGGTGTAAAAAATTTCTTCTAAAGCGATGGATCTTCTTCCCTTTTTGTTAGGAACGTATTAATCCAATCTAATGGTAATTTTAAATAATTAAAACATTCATAACCAGTAAGAAAACACACAAAAAATTACATGGTTCACCACTATGGGATAGTCTATAGAGATTATGCCGATAGCGTGTCTGTCATAGATAAATCAACTAATATTCAATAGATGTGGAGTATATAGGTTTTGGCATAGTCACTATGTTCATGTCACACTACCTTGACAAGGTTTTAGGAATAACAAAACTGGTACTTCATAACACTTCGATCGAATCCCACAAGATCACTACTTTGAGAGAAGACTAACTCAGTTTATTGATATGATGTTCACTTCATTTTCATTAAAGAAAGCATCAGCAATAGTGGATAGATTCTTTGTTAAAGTGCCTCTTTTACCTATTGATGTAATAAAATTTTATACGCACTAATATTTCATGAATTATTCCTCCACAAACTGGACTACTTCCTCCATGAAATGTGCTGCACCAAGTAGCGTGTGTGCTTTGTGGACCACCTCTCCTCTACAGACTACTTCTTCTTCCACAGACCATATCTCCTCAATGGATAACTTCTTCCTCCGTAGACCACCTGTAATTTGTGAATCATCCCTAATTTGCGGACAAGGACTTCCTCTGTAGACTGCATTTCCTCTATGGAGAATTTCCCTTTGCAAACTATAGTGCCCCAAAAATCCCCTTCTATAGACTGTCTTCATCAATCACTTATCATTTTATAGAATCATCCTCGCGAACCTCTTCTCCTTTATAGGGATGTCTTCCTACAAACCACTTTGGACTTCACCTAATTCCATGTAGATTTATAATAAGAATCTATCTAAGTGATAAAGGTAGTAGTGCTTCTTATGTAGTCAAATATATTAAAAAATATCACTAATCCATTTTACATAAAAAATTGATGTGGTGAAAACTTTACTGCGTACTAATCCTTTCACAAATTATTTTCCCTATATGGTCTGCATAATGCCACTCTTCCTTCGTGGAAACCAATATCTTGCATTCTAGTATATCCACTGTTTAGCTGTAAACAATGTGCCTCCCATGAACTAATTTCCTCTCACATACCATAAGGCTCTCGCGAACAATATACTCTACACAGTCTGCATACTGTGCTTATTTATCCACATAGAGCCTCTATATAGAATTCCTACCTTTTCTGTTTTCCATGTTATTCCATGTACCTCCTATGTGGTCCATGAACTATCCTTTGTGGTCCAAAAACTAGGTACTCCTAAGTGGAAAATCATCTTTTTCTAAAATCAAACTCACAATTTTGAGGCCCAAAAATTTGGAAAACACAAGAAAACTATGCCACCTTTAATACCCACTTCAGTCTTTATTGTAAGATCACTTGTCTTGAAAACTCCTTGATCAAACCAATGTGGATTAATAACAACCACAAACTGTACTCGATTCCCATTAATGTATATCCTTTGTTCCATCATTTTGGCGATGTCATTTGATTGATGTTGACATTATGTTACATTTGAAATGGGAATTTAATTATAAGTGTTTATAGGGGTGGGTTAAGGTATGTTATAATAATGGTTTTTCTTGTGATTAATTATTGTATTGTTTTTTATACAACATGATTTGGTACTCACCATATAAAATTTGTATCAGGGGAATCCTAGTAATTTTAACAAGATATTTAGAGATGGGTTTTATGATAGATATGTTTATAAACTAATTAGAATCCCTTAATTTTGTTTTATATTCCCTAATAGGAGAGTTACACTAGTGAGTATGGGTAAAGAAAACCATGTGATTACTTTATAAGGATTCCTTGATAAGAAAGTAGATGGTTCCACATGCGTACGTTGAGGATCGTCTCACAGGATTTTTAGGATTTTTCCATGTTTATAGATACTTTACTCATTTTTTATTTCAGATATAATCTATCTATGTCTCTAAATTACTATTAATTACTTTATTTAATTATATTATCTACCCATACATGTCTTTTATGAGTTTATTTAAAAATATTTCTTGTTGAATTATTATGCTATCTTTTTTGAAATTTCTTTATAACCACTTCCAATAATAGATGTTTTTGGATCCATTTTTACACCATGTAATTTTTTATTTATTCATTATTTACCATATTTAGTTTATATTTAGATTAATTTTTGGTTATTATAAAAAAGTATTTCTAGGTAGTTTGAGAAAGAAATCATTTAAATGAGTTTTAAATTGAAATATTGATGATTAAACATAAAGATTCATTTGGTTTTTAATGAAATATTTATGAAATTTGTATGAGTTATTTTCCCATAATGTATTTAAAAATTTACATTTAATTAATCTATCTTAAATGAGTATTTTTTGATTGTATTGTTAAAATTGAATTGAATGGACTCTTTTATGAAAACTATCTAGGATATTTGGGTTCACACCCAACCTTTACCACTTGGTATTAGTATAATAGAGTAATTCTTGTAGGTTTAGGTTCATGGTATTTGGAATATATGACATTATAGACTTATTTTTTCATGACATTTATAGAGTGGATCATGTTTAACATTGTATCAAGACATTGGTTCATGATTGGATAATCTGATTGGTACTGGGTTTTAAATTGATTGTATCCTTATTTTAGATTCTTTAAAATGTAATGATGTTTTTGCTGAGGTACTTTTATTGGGGATATTAAAATATGGGAAATTTTAGAGTTTAAATTGTGATCAATTGTTTTGAAATATGGGTAGTTTTTAAAGTGGTGTAATGTGTTATTAGAAATCAATAAAAAATATTTCATTTTGATAAATGGTTTTGACTTGAAATATTTATAACATAATATTAATTTCCATCATAGTTTGGTTTGAAAAGATGAAATTCTAATGTTATGGATGAAGGAAATAAAATATAACAGGTCTAACATCAAATTAATTATTAGTAAATATGATTTATAACTCAGGATACATGATTTATCTCACTACTAACCAAAATTTCAAGGGGTTATTCATTCAATTAATTTATATAAACACTTAAATTTTTTTTTTCTGTTAAAAACATTATTTTGGATATTTTAGAGAAAAATAAAAATTTAGATTTTTTTATTTGAATTTAATTTTATTATAAAATTGAATCATGATTTTTAAAAAAATGCGGTTTTTTTATATCATAGTAAATTTTTATTTTTATGATTTAAGGTGGATATTAAATATTTTGGATTTAACTGGTGTTATGAGAGTTATAAAATGATTTAATTTAAACTAATTAATCATTTTTTTATTTTAATGGATATTATTGACATATTATTATTTTCCCATATACATATATTTTGATAATATTTTTTATTTTAAGAATAATTTATTTTATATTTTCAGGGTTATACAACATAAAATCATTAAACAATCATAATAGAATTTGGTTATTACATTTAATTACTTGATAAATTAATTTTAATCTATTAATGAGACTTTATTTTTTTGGTTACACATTAATGATAATTCATTTTGGAGTAAGGGAATGTTTTTAAGGTGGGTAGAATCCCACCTATGTTTAAAACTTTAGATAATGATTTTAATATTTTTTTGGTGTGAATCACTATTTTATGCTAATTATACCTTATCTTAGAAGTGTTTTCATCCAAATAAATTTCACAAACAATCCACGGATGGAATGGTTTTATAGCGGAGAATATAAATTCCCATTTTTTCAACTAAATTTTTAATTAATAGTTTTTTAAATAATAAAAATTTAATTTAATTTAATATGTATATTATATTTTGATATTTTTTTAAATTATGATAAATAAAATATTTTTTCATTTATTTATTCATTTTTCTTTTAAAAATAATTATGGTAATATTATTATTTGTGGGGGAAAAGATCAAATATAAACATGTATTCATTCTTATTTTTTATTTAATAAATGTGGTTGTTTTATTTTTTTATGATATTATTATTATTATATCTAATTTAATTCGATGTGTTTTTAAAAAAATAAATTGAAAAAATAAATGAAAATAAATGGGGTTTTGGGGAACTATATAGGAAATAGGTTTAATTTAAAAAAAATATGAGGTAGTGTTGGGTGTAAAACATGAGATAATAGGGGGGATAAAATAAATTATAAAAAATAATAGGCCGACTAAAAAAATAAAAGAAACCCCAAAAGGGGATGAAAAAAAGAGGATCTATATACACCATATACAATAAGAGGGATGGAAGAAATTAATTAGATTAAATATTAAAGTGATTAAAAAATTAAAAGAAAAATAAAATGGTATAGAACCCCTCTCATGTAGTGAAAAAATGGGGATAGGGATTAGACATCTCCCATTCATCTCTTTTAATCTCTCATACACTCCCACCCACTCTAATATTATCTATTTTTTTCAAAAAACAATTTGAATAACTTAATTTATACAAATTAAAATGAGGGGTCATTACTGTCCGTGGATTCATCGAAATGAGATATAGGTATGTCCAAATTTTTATTTTATAGGAAATTATTTTTCCCCATTTTTTAATTAAATGAAATGTTTTATTTTTAATTGTTAAATATGGAGTTTCTTATGATTAAATTGGTGATTGAAATTTCCATAGTTGTGGATTGACACCCTAACTTGAAAGTTTATCATATAATGGTTGGTTCTTCCATTATTTATTATCTTTCATTACAATCCATTATATACTTTCATATTATCAATTCATTTTCATTATGTTTATGATTTTTATACAGCTATTCAAAATAATAACGGTTTCTTAAATGAAGAGGTTAGAAGGTAAAAAACTCAACATTTAGTTGACTTAACATTGTAAACACTTGGGATTAATGGGTTATTGTTTGGGGTATCATTCTTAATGGACTTATATCAATATTTTAAATTTATTATCATGTTTTCAATTAACTATATACATTTATGGTTTTTATTTCATTGTACTATCATGTTAGTCATTTTTTATGATTTATTTGAATTAAAATTTTTAAAGATGATTTTCCAATTTTTTTCGTAGAGATTTTAAAGCACTATTACTTTTAAAAATGGGTTTAATAATATATTCTAAGGATTAACTTCTTATGTTTGAAATATATTCCAATTTGGTACCTTTAAAAAATAATTTAATAATAATGATCCATTTTAAATGGTTTTTAAAGATTATTTTTATAAGAAAATGCTAGATTGAAATCACAAGGCCTGTTTGGAAATTTATATAATTTTTCTTTTTTAAATTAGAGACACCCTTATCATAATCCCTATGATTTTATACTAAAATTAAATTTATGATTGAATGTTATTTGTATTGATGTTATGTTATTTCTATGGGGATTTAGTGAGAATGGTGTATGGAGGTGGGTGAAGGTACATTGATAGCATGAATTTTTATATGTTTTTTTATTCTTCTATGTCTGATATTACATTCATCACTATGAAACCTCTATTATCTATATCAAGAATATATTAGGACATTTAATAGGATATTTTGAGATTATAGTTATGCATTTTATGTTTACACACTAACTATAAACCCCTTGTGGTGTGTTACGATCCGTACTTGAGGTGTTACACCGGTGAGGCTCGGTAAAGAAAGTTGAGTGGTTATTGTCTATAGAGGCATCGATAGGCTAGCAGATGGCACAAACTAAGTACTTATATGATAATATCATTGTAAAATTAGGTTTTCCCCATGGTTATACATACATTACTCAATTTTTATTATAGTTATAATATTTTATGTTTCTAATTTAATTTAGTTTAGTTTATATCATGATATGATCAACCTATCCTTACCTTTTATGGGATGATTTAAATGTATTTTTTCTAGTATTACACTTTTTTAATAGACCTTTTTTGTTACTACATGAGACATTTGATGTTATTGGATACATCTATATTCAACTCCATTTGTTTTATTTATTATTTGACTTCCATATTTAGTTAGTGTTGTGTTCCCTTTTTTGTGCTTATAAAAAAATGATTAAAAGGAGGTTCTAGAAAGTACGATTTTAAATAAGTTTTCAAATAAAAAGATAAATGATTTAAATTAAAGTTATTTTTTGGTTTAAAATAATATTTAATAAAAATTTATGAGTTTTTTCTTATACAGTTTTTACAACCGTACTATGAACTACTATATTTCAAACTAAAATTTATGGATAATATTGTAAAAAAGTAAATTCAAGGACTCTGGTGATAAATATTGGGATATTTAGGCCCACACCTAACCTATACCTATCCATGTTGGCTGAATATTGTTCTTTATGTTGGTTTAGGTTGAGGTTTTTAGGAATCATTAGCATTTTGGCCTTCTTCTTTTTGGTCACTCATGGTGTGGATGATACTTAATTTTTGATTATGACCCTGGTTCATGAGGTGATATTCGAGTTGGAATTGTTTCTCATGTTTTGTTTATTTAATTTTTGGATAACATTTAGATCTTCTAGTTATATATTTTGAATTCTATCTCAGAATTAATTTATTTAATGTTAGTTTTACATTTTTTTATTTATTCCATGTTTTATTTGCTTCATTTTGAAATTTGTTAATTGGTTTTGTATATAAACCCACCTTATAGATGAATCAGGATAGATTTATGATAATATTTACACTATAATATTGGAAATATTTATTTGGAAAGATAATTCTCAATGACTACGTCTTGATTACATTGAAATTATTTCCAACTCATGGGGTCCAGGAACACCCTTCAAGACTTTCTAAGTAATTGTTTCGATTCTTGGTTTATGGGTGATATAGGTTGGTTATTTATGTTATTCATAGTATATGAACACTAAATCTTAATCTTTCATACCAATTGTGATTTCTCATACCCATCACACTCATAGGTAACTGGATCTCGTTGGCCACATGGCCTTAAGGATGCCTCCTCATATTCCAGAGGCTGTCGACTTGTAGAGAGGTTCCATGGTACAATAGTTCCAAGAATATACTATAATTATCAAAGTTTATCATATTTTTATAATAATATATATCAATAGTGGATGTATAAAAGATAACTGAGAAGTGAAAGAGTTAGTATCCATCATATGAAAAGCCTAGAAAAAAATCCATCAATTTCATTTGAAAAAATAAAGACCATGGAATGCAATAAGAAAAATGAAATATAGGGGCATGAGGGAAACATGAATATACATCATGATATGCAAAAATGAAAAAGTATCCAATAATTTCTCTAGTACCATATTAAGAATAGTCATGATCCTTTACCCCTCGTACACCATCCTAGAATGGAAATCATGAATCTATAGAAGGTCACTTTACCATGTCCCTACATACATCCATGAAGTCTATATGGGTACCCTACATTAGAAAAAACAAGGTGTGAGGTATACCCAGTATGCCACCACCAATGGTGTCTAATTCCATTCAGTTCGTCAGTACATAATAAGCAGTATGTAGGTAACTATAAGATATTTAAATGAAATTTGGTAAATAAACAACCCACATAGGTCTAGGTTCCCATGGAACGCCCGTCCTCTACTACCTACTTCAACCTATGCTATAATATCTCTGAGAAAACAGTCATTACAGATTTAATTTATAACAATGTCTCAAGACATGAATCCAATCCAAAGTATCCCCCATTAATCATTTCTGGTTAAGATATGTATAATAAGGAAATCATAAAATATAATTCTCCAATTGAATCCCAGATTTTTATTTGGGTCCAAAGTCGCATCATTTAATTAATCTAATACATAATTGAAAGGAAACCTAATCCCATCCTTTTCAGTCATAATTTGGAACCCATGTATCACTCCAGGCATAACATGAACCCAATACCATAAAATTCCATCATAGGAATTCCATATAGGAACACCAATTTCTCACATGGTATGGTATAATGTCAACTCCCTCTAAGGCTATCTTTGGTATTCCACACAGGGAATCCTCCTATCACTCATGGTGTATATAATGATATTCCCTCTAAGAATTTCCTTTTCATTCCACATTGGGATTCCAAGTATCACTCATGACCTATATAATGATCTATCCTCTGATTCCATCCATGGATTCTATATGAGAACCCATCTATCACACACAGTCCCTAATAATTTGATTTGCTATTTATTTAATTGAATAATCCTAATGATCACATTTATGGGGTTCTGAGTTAGAACCCATGTATCACTCTCAGCATGGAAATATGAATGTTCATGGGCTTAAATTCTAACAAATATATTTAAGTTTAAATTTAATCGAATTGGCCTTCACATTTATATATACAATTAACTCACATCTGAAGGTGTATCAAATCATTCATTGGATTAAGAGGCCATGTCTTACAAGAATCCTCCCATTAATCTTAATTTTTTCATTTTGGTTTTAAAGACCATCTGAAGCCTATGTGAGGAGGGATGATGGCCAAGGGCATAGGGACATGGTCTTCCATTCCCTCTTCTATATAATTCAAATTACATTTTAATTTTTTTTATTAAAATTCCAAAATAAAGGGGTAAAATAACACATTGTAAAAGGTGAATCCAACTAATAGTCCACCAATAGTGAGTTTATTCAATTTAGCAACATGCCCAAGGGTTGGTTCAATGTGTGGTCCTTAAAGTCCATTAATACATAATGGGTCCCATGAATTATATTTGGCATACCAAATAATTTAAATTAAATAATATTCCCTTTAACAAGTGTTTCTCAAAAAATATGGTGTATTACATATCATCGTAGTGCATAAAAAAATAACATTAAGTTAAAATCATGATACCATCTACCTCAGCTTGATAGTAGACTCAAAATCCATTATTTCCCTCTAATATGGGCTATAATGGAGGAAACCAAGAAAATTGAAAAATTACCTAAAATTATGTTATGTTATCTTACACCAAAAATAACTCCAATGATTTTAAGATATATTAGGAATGGAACTAAAGGAATTGAGAGCTGATTGGTGGCTATCCTACATTACAGATGATAGTCCGATCAGAGTCTAGATAGAAGAGAGTCTTCAAAACCTAAGAAGGTTCCTTGGGGGAGGTCCAATACACGGGGCCTTATCTTAATGGAAGAGAATAAAGGAGTTTTGGAATTAATAACAAATAGGGGAAAATTTTCATTTCAACCACTTTAATAGGTTTCATAGTTTGTCCACATGGTTGTCCAATCCTTGAAAAAACTATGCGCCAAACACTACCCCAGGATACCCCCCCGCCACATGGGCCAAACAACCAGTTTATCTAACCAGGTATATCCCATGAAAAATATATTTCCAATGAGGTATTTTGGACTCACATGGCTATTCAGCCTAGGATTTAGGGTTTGGACAAATGGTGCATCCTTAGGTAGTGTAACAGACCACCCTTCATGGTTTAAGAAAACTATATAGACTAGGCTGCATGATTTCTACTAACTATATATCCCATTGGTTCCTTCCAAAATCAAGGACTCCAAGCTTCTTAAAATCACCAGAAATAACTGAAAATCCTATGGCCTTATTATGAGCATCAATTAGGATAAAATTGAATAATTCACATTTAAATTAATAAGTTTTTTTCCTCTTTGAATAACTGGGTTCTTATAGTCTTCCCACCATAAAGAATACATCCTATATTTTCCATTCCAAAGTTGGTAATGTATCATATGCGAATAACTCTAGCCACTGGGCACATACATCAGCCTCCCACATCAATGTCTCACCCTATATATGGCCATGCTGCCACAACACTAGTACTCAAGGAATTGATCAGTCCTGGAGAACCTCTGTGCCCTGGTCAACAATATAGATAAGATTTTCCTCGATGGATTTATGAACTTCTAATTCAACCACCTCCAGATGAATGATATGATATAAATCAGAATGATATCAATGAAACTGAGATACATGCAAGATTCCATGCATGGATCATTACATTTAAGGTTACTACAACTAATATGATATTGGTTAAACACTCTCAAAAATATAAAAGGTCCTGCTGTAATGAGGTGATAGCTTCCCTTGTTTCTAAATCTATTTATACCAAAGTAATGGTTAGATGCGTAAGAAAATCCATCTCCACACCTTGAACTGTAGTTTTCAAGGGTAAAATTGGTATAAGACTTCTTCCTAGACCGTACGGAAGAAATATTCTTCCTAATAATATAAACCCACTCTAAGGGCTCTTAAATGAGATGAGAACCCAGTAGCGCTACGTCTTTTACCTCTAACTAGAACATGGGTGAATGTAATGGCCTAAAATATCCGTCCTCATAAGGAGCCATTTGTAAGGCCACTTAAAATATATTGTTGTAAAAAACATGATGGGGGGTAACTTTTTCTCCTAAGAAAATCCACAATCAACTACACATGCTTGGAGAATATCCTTACAAACATATATTATACACATGGACTATCCATCAGTCTATATGTGATAGGTTGTAGTCAATAGTACCTATGAACCCAGTTCCATCTGCAACCACTTTTAGAACTGTGACATGAAGTAATATTCTTTATTTGATATGATAGAACATTGAACTCTATGGATGCGTATGATCTCTTGAAACTAAAGCCTCACGAGATCATCCATTTAAAAGGAATCATTAATAGAAAGGAAATTAGATACATTTTAAAATAATTTTACAATCACTTATATTGTGTCACTAATTTGAGATGATATATGAAATCTCATCATGAAATCCAGAATTACATCCTCCCACTTACACTTTGGAATTCGTAAACATTATAAAAGAATCTCTTCGCACTAGTGTTCTTTTTTCACCTACCGATATGTGGAGCATTGAGTAATATACCATGCTATCTTGATTTTCATTCCCAACCACCAGTATTGGTAGTGTAAGTCCTAATACATATTGATAAGACCAGGATGTTCTGACCATGTAGAGGCATGACACTCTCTCATTCACTCTTCTTGAATGTATATAATAATCTAGACATTTTTATGAATTCTCAAGATCTTGTCATTATAGAAGACCTAACTAGGAATCAAGTCATTAACTGCAATGCTCTACTATAGGACCAAGAACTTGGAATATGATAGCTAAATCATATTCACTCTCTCTAGAAGTGAATAGGACATTGATAGCAACTCTTGTGAAGACTACACATGATAGTATTGAACATCTAAGTGCATCTCAAAAAACTAAACTATGATCTTCCTCTCATTACGAACCTTCGTAACAGGTATTTCATGAGTCTTCCAGCTTAGAGAATTGAATATTGCACATCATTACCTGGAATATAAAAAAGTCGAAGTTCAAAGGAATGTAAGTTTTAAGCCCAACTTCATTTCATGATATTCTAATAACACTATATAAGTATGTAATTCAGGATATTTTTTTCAATAAATACTAAAAAACACTCTCCTAGTAAGTAATGCCTCTAGCTGCGCATGGTGTGAACAACATCAGCTATCTTGAGATTTGTGCATCGGTTAGTTCGATTCATGAGGCCTCAAATGAAGAGTCCCATATGTCATGACTCACTTTTACTATATTAGTACTACTACCAAAAAAATTATTGATTCATCAAAATAAACTATATAACATTGTACAAGCTCTTGTATGATTATAATCATTACTAAATTCAATCTACCCTTTAGCTCCTGAAAGGATTCCTTGCATACATCACACCATATAAACATGAAAATTTTTCTTTTTTAAAACCATTATATGTGATTTAATATGTGATAAATATTGAATGAATTAGTTTTAATACCCAATAATCCCCCAAGAAATATCATATATCTAATATAGTCTTTGGATTATCCCAAAAAACTACATCTCTCACCTTCTCTGGGTCAACCGACACTCCTGTATCTTGGATTATATGACTTAATAAGTGAACCTTGTCAATCAAAAAGTGGAAATTTTTTATCTTAGCATATAACTTATTCTCTATCATTGTATTCAACATGATCTCATGTGGTTTTCATGGTATTATTGATTATGTTAAAACACAAATATATCAATCACAAATACCACCACAAATGAATCCAGATAAATTTGGAAAACCTGATTCATTAGTTCTATGAAAACACTGAGCATGTTCATAAAATCGAATGACTTGACCAAATTATTTTCCAATACATACCTATAATGGAATGTTTAAGTTGTTGTATTTGATAGTATAACACATAAATAATGATAACCATACCTTATATTAATCTCATAGAAAACCCTTTCTCCCCATACTTGATCAAATAGGTCATATATACAAGTAAATGGATATAGATTCTTAATAGTAAGTAGTTTTAACCAATGATAATTCATGAAAAAACTGATGGTACCACCCACCTTCTTGGATAAAAGGAATGATGATCCCCATGGTGAATATATGGATCATATAAATCACTTTGCTTATAAATCCTCTATCTACCTATATACATCAAGAAACATTGTAAATACATATCCTGTAAGGAGGAATTGGTATCAGTGAAGCTCTCGGTATCATCTTGATAGAAAACTATACCTTTCTCTGAAGAGGTTGTCTTGAAATTTCTTCTAGGTAAAACCCCTGAAATGATCTACCATTGGAGGTAAATCAACATAAAAAGCTCCCTAATCAACTATATAGGTGCTAGAAATAAGGGTTGTCAACCCACTCAACCCATGGTGCTCGAGTCCAACTCATATTTCATGGAAATCCTATTGAATCGGGTGATTAAAATCCCCACCCTCTAGTGATGTTAAAATCACTCATTGGTTGTAGAAATAAACACAATCATGATAGGGAACCAAACAGTACATCATGATAATGATGTCAAACACCATCATCTCGATGAAAAAGATGTCCCATACAAAGAGTCATCTATATATCTCATGGGGGAATATATGCAGTAGTGTACAGTCTATGATCAAATTTCGAATAAAGTATTGATTTTTACCATGCCATAGGAAAAATAAACATTGATCCCATATATCTCTAAAATAGGCACAAATACAACGGAATTTAAGTGAATGTATCAAAAAGTGTAGATACTAAAGTAGAGGCTTCTAGAATAGTTCCCCTTGCAATAGAAGTTATGAGAATATTCTAATATGGTATCAGTTACACTGTATATATCTAGCATGATCTTCAACCCTAAGATATATCATGGATACCTTATGTAGACCTACTCTACATGCGATGTATGTCTAGTGTCTAGAATCCCAAACCATGAACATAACCTCATCTCGATCGGCTGATCACACTCTATCTCCCTACCTAATGAGAAGCTTCAAACCTTTCTCTTAAATATAGAGTCACTACAAACCGTCTCTCCCTATATATTAGAGGAAAATATCCAAAAAATTGATGAATATGTTCCATATTGATACAACACCATAATTGAATTGTGTCCCTTGTATATTTGGGTTTAATATGTCACAACCCACCACACTGATGGAACCCCACCTAGCTACCTAAGTATACACCCTAGAAACTAATATCACCACATGGAAGATAAAATGATTCTTCTTACTATTTGTTGATTTTTTAAACATTTTGGTGCTAAACAACCTTTGATCGATCCCCCCAAAATACCTCAGGTAATGATCATTTATAAGCACATATTTAACTATCCTATATATTATAGACAAGAAAAAAAACATTCACCTATATTCAGATTTCATACTTATGACCATCCTCATGTCTCCCAGATCTAAATAACTCATCACCTAAGAGAATAGGATTGATGTTCTGGAGCCCTGTGAAACTGATAAATTAGCCCATGAATGATAAATTTCTATACTCCATGTGAATAAAATCCTTGTCTCTATCGAACCTCAATGCATTAGGATATAAATTATGATAAACGACTATCTAAAAATCCCTCTATTCCATATACTGATGACGATCCATCTTGATAATAATGTCCAACCATCTCTTGGAAGAATCGTAGACCATATATATAGAAATATTCACCATTATTTGAGGAGGTTTCATAAGATGCTTTAAAATTGACACCATGACCTATAGCAATGACTCTATATCCTGTGGACCTCCATCCCATGAAAATTTCTGAGGATGATGCTTCTGAAACTCACACATCTAATCTACTAGAGTAGGGGAAGGCTGCTGAGATCACTAAACTATCTTCATAAATACTAGTGAAAACACTCAAAACTAGGAATCATTTTTATATATAAGGCGTAACTAGAGGTTCCAAAAGTGTAAATACTCGAGGTTCTACTAGTTGCCCTAGACCCCACCTCTAGAGCCTGGTTGTGACCAGTCTCTAGATGTGTGACTCAAATTCATCATAGTTTCATGTCTCTATAAATGAAAAAAACATACCTCAATATAATATTATATATTCTCTTGCATTTTAGATGTATGAATAAGACTCGTACAAGACATTCTATATAAGGTCCACACTCCCAACCATCTCATAAGGCTAGACCTGGGCAATATACACATCATACGGAGTGAAAAAGACACTGAATAATATCCACTACTGAGTTCTTTTTAGGTTCAATTTCTCTACTTGTGATTGAAATCCATGTATACAGGGGTTCAATTTTATGATAGTGAGGAAGACACTCTTAAATTACACTTAACGTCCCTATTTATTTGAAACAATTCTATTTTATGAAAATTTAAACTCAGTAGTTTACAAGAATACATTCATGTATATATATATATATATATATATATATATCATGGTACAATTAAGTGGATTCCCCTTCCAAATTTATAATGGCCCATACACAATATAAATTTCAATTAGAATACATTTAGTTGAAACCAATTATTTATATAGTCCCCACTTGAAATGTTCCTAAAATTTACTAGACATAGAAATCAAGGCACCAAAACATGGTGTAGGAAATGAACATAGTAATATAATCATGGCATGGAATATTCCTGACATATAAATTATAAATTTCCAATAATTATCCATGAAGCAATTCTTCCTTTTCATATAGGGCCAAGGGTAAAAATCTATAATCATAACGAACATCAAACATCAAGTTCATCACCCAATGGCGATGTTAAGACAAATATAATAAGTAACATAAATATCAACATGTCCCATCCCAGGTAATTTCTATAATCACTATATGTGGGTTATCTACACCCTAGAAAAAGCTCATGACCAAATACCGACACATAATATTTCTCCATTTTATCATCCCAATTTTTAATTCATGGAAAAGGGAATAAAATGAACACCTCTTATACAAATTTGTGACATCTCAGACCCATTTTAATTGATATTAACCAAACATAGTTGGCATCATGTCCTCAAAATGCCTTCTCATAAGCCAGAGGCTTCCAACTAGCAGTGAGGGTCCTTGGTGGAATAATGGGGAGACTATACCCACATTATTAGTGTATAGAACATTGGTATGATCAAATGAATAAATAGTTGAAGAATAAAAGATAACCAAAGAGTGGAAGAGAAATCAACCATCATATAATTTTCTATATAAATCACATCCATCGATTTCATATAAAAAATTGATGATCATGTCATGCTATAAAATAAAGGAAATATAGGTGGGTTAGGGAATTAAACATATAAAAAATCTACACAAAAATTAACAAAAACCCAAGACTATCTCCAATAGAATATCAATTATAGGATCGAGTTGAATCCCCCATACACCATCCTATAATGGTAATCAAGAATCCATAGCTGGTAACTTTCCCTTATCCATACCTATAACCATGATGTCTATCTGGTTACCCAAAAATTGCCTAAACAGGTAGTGGGATATACTCTACAGGCCACCACCAATGGTGTCTAATGGAATTAATTCCATGTGTACTCAATAAGATTTTTACATGTTACAATAAGAGTTTTTAATGAGATGTGATAAATAAATAACTGACTTAGGTATGGGTTCCAAAGGAACACCCTCCCTCTTCTACCTGCTTCCGCCAAAGATGAAATATATTTCTGTCAACAGACTCTACTGATTTAATTTATAATAAAGTATCAAGACCCATCTCATAGCCACGTCATCCACCATGAATAATATCATTGAAAGATATGTATAATAAGGCCATAAAAATTTGTAAGGCTCTGAACAAATCCAATATTGTTCTTTTTCTTGGCAATCATGTCATGTAATAAATTTATTAAATAATTCTAAAGAAAACTGAGCACATCCATTGTCTTCCAAATTTGAATCCAATGTATCACTCCAGGAATAAAATGAACCCATAGCCATAAAAACCCATTATACACATTCCACATAGAAACTCTGGTATCTCTCTTCGTTTGGTATAAAGTCACTTCCATCTAAGTCCGTCCTTGGTAGTCTATATAGGGAGTCAAAGTATCACTCATGATGTTTATAAGGATCTTACATCATAGTCCATCACTATAAGTCCACATAAGGAGTCCAAGTATCAATCATGGAATTTATAATGACACACCCTATAATTACCTTAATGGCATTTATATGAGAAATAATATATCACCCACATCACATGATAATTTAATTTACAATTCAATTAACTGAATAATCATAATGATTCAGTTCATGGTGTTCCTATTATTAAACTATATATCACTCCCAATATAGAAATATGAATTTTCATGGGCCAAAATTTCAACCATACTATTTACGCTCACATTTAATTATATTGGAAAAAAATCCATCAAGGTATCATTGAAGTAGTTTTTTAGTTATTGTGTTTGTTGACAATGTGGGCCTCTATATTGTGTTTGTTGACAAAGCAGACCACAATGTTCAGTTTGTTGAAAAGGGGGGTTTACATGGTCAGTTTTTGAGTTCAATAGATGTTTTCAACCATTCATGGTTGATAGAAGAAGCTTGAAAAGGAATGGATGATCTGGAGGCGGGACAAAAAGAGCATATACAAGGTGGTAGTGTTTTCTAGTGTTTGACAAATTTTTGGGCCTCAAAATCGACAAATGGAGAAAAGTGTTTTTGGAAAAGGGGCTTGTGCACTAGTTTATTGGATTCTTGGAAGGTTATGCCCCATATTTTTTTCAAGATCATAACATCAAAACATGGAATATTAAAGAAGGGTGTTCAAGTTTTTGTTTGGTCGTGCAAGGTGACTAGGGCAACAGTGGCTCAGGTGGCTAGGCCTACGCGCCAGGATGAAACTTGCACGTGGTGCTCAGGGTGCCCCAAATGCCAATAAATAGTGGTCTACCCCTCCACATTTTGTATGAAGATCAAAACATAGTGAAAATTCAATCTCCAGTCGTACAAGTAGGTTCGGGAGTACAAGTGGTGGTTTGGGCACACAAGTACAAAGATATTCAGAAGTTTCGCGCCAGTTGATAGTTGCATGCCAATATTGGTTTGGGTGTAAAAGGGTTTGAGGAGCCAAAATTTTGAGTTAAAGAAGGTAGTTTCACACAAGTGTTTTGGTGAAACTTTCATGCCAGGCTTGTAGAAGTGCACTAATCATTCTATGGTTGTAATAGAGTTGGATTATTTCCAGGTACACATGCGGTAAAGGGGTATTCATCAGTGAATGAAAGTGTAACTTCAACAAATAATCTACATAAAGAGGAATATGCATTCATGTGTGATAATGAAGGGAACTACAATTCCATAAACTATGATTGGATCCTTTATAGAGAACTGAGCAATTGAAGAGGAATAATGTGATCCTATCCACCAGCAGTGAGCCAGAGAGGAACACAAAGGGAGTGAACCTTGGGAAAATAGTGACCTGACCCTAATTTTTGTAAATGTATTGAGATTGGGCATAGAAGTGATCTAGCCCAAACATTTTAAATTGGATGTGATATTTATTGGATTTTGTACATCAGCACATTGTCATTGTATGATCCTTGGATGTATCCTAGTGAGGGTTAACCAAGTAAAGATATCTATGTATACCTGCTTGATTATCTGAATTGCATTCAAAGAATCATCACCAGATAACGAAGAAATGAATTTTTTCTACATAAACAATTATATACAAACATAGTGACCCTTATAATAAAGAGGTCAATGTCTAGTGGGGCATGAATAATAAGTAGGAAAATAAAATACATACCCAGATTCACCCCCCTCTCTGGGTATCTAGGCCCTTTACGGTCCTAATAATTGGTATTAGAGGGAAGGTGTATTTTATAAGATTTTTTTCTCTAACTAGCTTCAGTAGATTATTAAAGTTAAAGATTCAGTATGTTATTATCTATGTGCACCATTGGAAAGGAAAAAAAACATAAATAAAGAAGCAGATGTTGGGTGATATTACTCTAAGAGGAAGTGTCTAGGGAAAGAGTGTAATTCAGTTGAAGGAATCATGTAGTGAATAAACTAATGATTTGAATAAATCATACAGTGAAAATAATTACTCATTCAATGATGTAGATGGAATGAGTGAAGAACCTAGTATTCCAAGTGATTTTGGAACTACTGATGATGAAGAAACTCCTAGAAGGAAAAAATTGGAAGTTTTCCATGAACCAATGGAATTAGATAAAAATTTGTATGAAGATATTGAATATAAAGATATCCAGATCCATGCATTGGAAATTGAGGTTAACAATCCCAGAGGAATAAATAAAAGGATTATTGACATGGTCACTGATCTGAGGGAGAAGAATGATTCTCAAGATGAATAAATGCAAAATATTTTTATAAAGAGAGAAAAACATAAAGCTAATGACAAGGGAAATAATCAAAAGTCATATAAAATTCAGAATCTGAAATCAAAAAATATTTATATTGCTACAAAACTGTTTGAACTAGTTTAGAAGAATTAATTTCTACAACAAGAGAATGGATGTGGATATGTTTCTATTGCTCAATAAAAATTGAAAATAAAGGAGAAATGTGATATGGTAGATAGAATCATACTTGAATTAGAATATGAGATTAGTAGGGTAAGGATCTCAAGATAGAAAATAATGCTCAACTTGAATCAAGGGACAAGAAGATTCAAAAATTAGGAGAAGATATAGAAATGGAAAATAATGAAGTGGAGAAATCTAATTCCAATGGAAATCCTAAATTAAAGGATGCCTTGCACTTACTATTTGATTATCCTTTAGCTGGTGATTATGAAATGAAAAGTAAATATGCTATTTATGAAGAGAAAAAAGAGCATATTTTCTCATCTCAAAGACCATAATGTTTGGGAAAATATGTTATTGGAAATGATGAATCCCCTCTCATGCATGACAGGAAGAGAACCATGAATAGTTCCATAAATAGAAAAAGTATTGTAGTTTCTATAGACAAACCTAAAATTTATTTTACATTAAGTAATGATATCAGGTGCCATTTCTTTGGGATTATTGGTCATATATTAAGATTTTTTTTCAGAGGATCCTTAATACATTTCATGCTTTGAATATATAAGTTTTTCTGAATCCGAGAATAAGAAGAAGCATCATGAGAAATCTAAAATAACAGTCTCTAAGAATAAATTATCCATGAAGTGCATCTATTATGGAAGAATGGGGAACACCATTCATATGTTTCAGGAATATCAAGAGATCAATGTCATAAGAATTACCTAAGTTGAATCAACATCTTAGCTGAGAAATGATGAGATGAGGTATGACTTTAGTTGAAGATGTTTCATATGTTATGATCATGGACATTTGGAAAGACCTCACATCAAGAAGAATGCATGAAATGAGAAGGAATCCTAAAGGAGATCCCTAGCATAGGAAGTGTAAAACAAAGAATCCTATAATAGAAGACAACTTGGTAAGCGGAAAAATAGGTTTACAGTCTCTATAGAATCACAAGGAGCTCAAAGAAAGGTATATCAATCACCTCCTCTATTACACTAACAAAAACCACCTTGAATAGATGTAAACAATATTAGAAGAGAAAGGGAAGAGATTCCCCAATTGTAATTATGAATAATGTAAAGTTAGTGGAAGAATCAAACCCAACAAGAAAAGGTGGCATGTCTCGAATAATTGATAAAATAAATATGACAAAATAATTTCCTAGAATATTAACATGTCATGACACACATTGAGAAGATATGTAAATAGAAAGAACAGTAAAATGGAGGAAGAATCAAGAGAATATGACCAGTGGAATAATTCCTGCTCAAATAAAGAGTCACGAAAAATGGAATATCGGTGGAGCATTAGAGAAGTAAATATCTACTAATGGGATTAATTCCCAAACTGGGAAAAAGGACAAGCATCTAGAATCTAAATATCCAAAGAAGAATCATAATATGGGAAATGAATCCAAGGTCATATGGCTAGAAAAGTTGAAGTTTGCTAGGCAGTTGGATCAGGCAAGGAAAGAGTGTGATACATTGCAAGAAATAATCAAAGGATTAACCCATCAGGTTCAACCACAATCCTATTCTTGAGGATTATAGAAATTTACCTCTCACTATGTTTTTAAACGATATTAACTGATGTTTGAATATTTTAGGTTAAATGGGAGATATGATTCTAGGGGAAGTGTCATCAAGAGATGCAAAGTGGTGAGGTGATGTTCTCTAGAATGCTAGCTGATTCAAATCAATTATCAGAATTGAAGATGATAGGAAGTAATTGTGTACAATGGATAGTGATGGTATTATTAACTCTATCTCTTTGATCCTACACCATGTTCCAACTTAGTAGGATTAGAGGTTTTGTTTATGTCCCATTAAAAAGAGGGTAATTCAGCCAATGAAGATCTCATTGATGTAATTGAGTTAGAGAATTTTCTCAAACTTGCAATCACTTATGAAGAAATGATGTAGGAGAAGAAAAATTTTTGTTGGTCTACACAGTGGGCCAAACAATAGAAGGTGTTGAATAACATTGGGGAGCATTAAATATCATAATCAGATATGAGAGAAATCAAAGTAATAATTGGTTGACCCAGATTAGGTTTTAGTTATCCATTGAGATAATACATATTTTGGGAGAAGAAGCAGCATTCTTGTATTTCATGCACAAATATTTTGTTCTAACATTATTGTATCAGCTGACTATTTTCAGGATACCAAAAATCTATGAGAGAATGTCAATGGTGTTTCAACAAGGAGATAATAAAAGTAGTTGAGATAAATGAGGGCATTGTTGTAGAAAATGAACAGAATCATAAAAACCACAGTGAAAAAATTACTGATGAAATTGATGAGGAGGTAAAAGACTCAGTGGAAGTAGAAGTGGCAGATTCTAATTCATAAGAAGATACAAATGATGAGAAGAAGGATTTAAAATTCGTATCTGCATAGAATTCAAAGAGTCAAGATGAAATCGATAGGAAACATATCATTGGTGATTAGACAATGCCCATCCTGATAGGAATAATTAAGACACTAAAGCAGAAATCCTTCTTATCTCAGGTAGAGCCTAAATGTTTTGCTGATGTAGATAAATATGAAAACTGGGTTTAGGCTTTGAATGAAGAGCTAAACCAAGTTGAGAAAAATTAGACATGGAAGATTGTTTCGAGTCCAGAATATAAGAATTTCATCAGAATAAAATGGGTATTTCACAATAAGATGAATTAATATGGAACAATGATTTGAAAAATACAATGACTAGTGTGAAAAGGGTACTCACAGATAAATGGTATAGATGTCGATGAGACATTTTTACCGGTTGCAAGGTTGGAGACTATCAGATTTTTCCTAGCCATTGCAGTGAAATGGAAGTTCAAAGTGATCCATATGGACATTAAATATTCATTTTTAATGGGATTCTATAGGAGGAAGTTTATAATGAGTAGATACATGGTTTTATCATTCATTATGATGGAAAAAAGTGTTTTTATTGAAGAATGTTCTATATGTTCTAAAACAAGCACTAAGAGAATGGTCTCAAGGATTGATCAGTATTTGAAGAAGCTTGGGTTCCAACATGGTGGAGTTGATTATAATATCTATTTAAACAATGAAAGTAATCAAAGGATGATGGTGCTGGGCTTTTTCGATGAAATATTAATTGGTGGATCGGATGAAGTACAATGAAGAAAAGTTTCTGAATTCATGAAAAATGAGCTTGAAATGTCATTGATTAGTGAGATGAAATTTTTCCATGGTTTACAGGTGACACAAGGAAGGAATTATACTTTAATTTCCCAATATAAATATGATAAGGAAGTTCTGAGGGGATTTGGAATGAAAAATTCCAAGGAGATGTAGACTATGGTTGCTACCCGTATGAAACTATCCAAATATGATGATGGAAAGGTAGTTAACATCATAGAATATAGGAAAATCACTGGAAGTTTTCTTTACTTGACCACTACAAGGCCTGACATTGTATTCACTACATGCCAAGTAGTGATATATCAAAGCAATCCCAAGGAAATCCACATGAATACAGTGAAAAGAATACTTCAGTATATCTAGGTAATGGTGAATATTGTCTTGATATATAATGACAAATCTTAGTCAGAGTTTTTAGGATATATTGATGCAGATTGTGCTGGATCAGCAGATGATTGAAATTCAACATCGGGAGGTGTCTTTTATCTTGGAGATTTGTGTATTTCATGGGTCATCAAGAAGAAATATTTCCTTTCATTGAGCACCGTAGAAGCTAAGTATATTTTTTTACTCAATAATGCCCAATGTTATTGTGGATGAAGCAACATCTTGATGATATGACCATTGAAGTGAAGTATAAAATCATAATCCAGTGTGATAACTCAAGTTATATAAATCTCTAAAAAAATCCTTTCCATCAATCAAGGACAAAGAACATTAAAATAAAATATCATTTTATCACGGAGAAGGTTGAGCAGGGAATTGTGAAGTTGGAGTATGTGCCTACATAACTACAGGTTGCAAACATTCTGAAAAAGTCCATACCCAAGGACGATTTTGAGAGGCATTGGCTAGATTTGAGAGTTTAGTCAACTCCCTGAACTTGAAAAAATGTGGATGTGGGACCCCCACTCCCTGAGGTATGGTGTGTTTTCATTACTGTATTAATCATTGCTCTCTACTCTGTTATAGACCACAAAGGATTGACCTTTGGGTTTGTTGAAAAAGGGGGAGAAAGAGTGACTCCTAAAGGGGAGAAAATATAGATAATGAGGGTAGACATTATCTTTTAAAAAGGCACGAGGAGAATATGATAGGTGGTGTAGAGAGATAGGGGGAGTTTATCAAGATGGGTGAAGAATCTGATAAGGGGAGAACCATGATGATAGTATGTGGTGTTCTAAGTGATCATCCAGAGCTTAGCTTAGAAAAAAATGAACACCATGAGTATTAAATCTGATGATGTGAGAAGTGATCAATCAAAGAATAGATATCATGAAAACTAAGGATCGTGATAAGAGCAGAAGAGTGGAGTTGGAATGGTGTCTTATGGTTTACAGTGATTAGAAACTGGTATCAGTTTGGTATGAAAAATTGATGTAAAAATGATGTGATTCATTGATGAAATTTTCATTTAATCTTGTTTCTCATGCCGAGCATTGATCATGTGGGCTTAGAGTATGTTTTGAGTGAATCCTTGATCGCTATCAGAATTGAAAGAGGAGAATGATGGTGGATGATTAAAGGATCTTCAGTGAGGTATCAAAGTGCATTGAAACATTATGATAAGAGTTTTCAACAAACCCAAAGAGGGAGATTGTTGGTAACAAATCCCTCAAGGTATCATTGAAGCATTTTTGAGGTGATTGTGCTTATTGAAAAAGCGGGACTCCATATTATGTTTATTAACAATGTAGACCACAACATTCAGTTTGTTGAAAAAGGGGGTTTACATGGTGATTTGTCGAGTTTAGTAGATTTTTTAGACAATCCCTGATTGATAGAAGAACATAGACAAAGGAATGGATGATCTGGATGTGGTACCAAAAGAGAAGATACAAGGTTTGGGTGTGCAAGGTGACTAGGGTGACATAGGCTCAGGAGGTTGGACTTGCACGCTAGGAGAAAACATGAACATGGTGCTCAGGGTACCCAAAATTCCTATAAATGGTGCCCTAGCCCTCCTCATTTTGTATGAATCTCAACACTTAGAGAAAATTTGAGCTCCAGTGGCACAAGTAGGTTTGGGCGCTCAAGTATAAATATATTCAAAAGTTGTGCGCCAATTGATAGTTGCACACCAATATTTGTTTGGGCATAAAACGGTGTGAATCTCCCATGTTTTGAGTTAAATAAGGTACTGTCGTGCAAGTGGTGTGGTGACACTTGCACGCCAGGCTTGGAGAAGTGCTCCAATCATTCTAGGGTTGCATGAGAGATAGAGTATTTCCCAACAAAACTGCGGTAAAGGGGTATTCATCTATGAATTAAAGTGGAACTTCAATAGATAATCTACATACATAGGAAGATTCATTCATTTGTGATATTGAAGGGACCTAAAAGTCCATAAACTATGATTGGATCCTTTCCAGAGTAGTGAGCAAAGGAAGAGGAAGAAGGTGGTCCTCTCCACCAGAAGTGAGATAAAGAGAGACACATAGGGAGTGACCCTTGGTAAAGTAGTGAGATAAACCTAAACTTTATAAAGGAAGTGAGTCTAGGAATAGAAGTGATCTTTCCCGAAAATTTTAAATTTTTAGTGAGATTTAGTGGATTTGGTACATTGGCACATCACCGTTGTATGCTACATAGACGTAGCCCAGTGAGGGTAAACCAAGTACAAATATATATGTCTGCATTCTTGCTTCTCTACATTGTATTCTGAGTATCATCACTAGATAAAGAATAAATGAATATGTTCTGCATAAACACTTATGTGGAAATAAAGTGAACCTTATAACAAATAGGTCAATATCTAGTGGGGAAGAAAGAATAAGTTTGAAAAGAATATCTATACCCTAAGTACCTAGGACCCTTTGGGTCCTAAGAAATTCAATTGGACATCACATTTATATAGTCAATTTACTCAACATAGAAGGTGGCTCAAATAAATGACTAGTCTTAGAAGGCCAAGTATCTCAAGATCACCCCCATTCATCTTAATTGGTCATTTTATTTTTAAAGACCATATCAAGCCTAAGTGAGAAGGTATGATGGCCATGGGCATAAGAACCTAGACTTCCAATTCCTCTCCCATTTAATTAAATTTACATGTCAATTACATCATTAAACATTCCAAAATAAATGAGTAAAATAACACACCTTAAAAGGTGAATCAGATGTAGGATCGAAATAACGATGTAGATGCTCAATATACAAGAGGGGGGTGAATTCTATACTTTGAAAATTTCCTTAAACAAAGAAAAATCTATGTTTAAAAAAGATAAACTAAGCAAATTCACAACACCTCTAACACCAATTGGGAAATTGGAACAAGGTATGAAGTTACAAACTTCTAGTTTTACACACTTGCTTAAAACTGGAAAGCGATTCCGAAAACAGGATCCAGAAATATGATTCCGAAAAGATGGATCCGGAAATATAAAACATAACTAAAGTTTACAATATGAGATTCTACCTTAAAGTGTAT
Organism: Viscum album; assembly: GCA_963277665.1. NCBI lineage: Eukaryota > Viridiplantae > Streptophyta > Magnoliopsida > Santalales > Viscaceae > Viscum > Viscum album. The sequence continues at coordinate 1,054,641,523 of OY728119.1, read as the reverse complement.
AGAATCTAATTAATCAGAGTACAAGTGTAAGGAAATATAAGAAGGTTATACTTTCCTTACAATATAAAATGCAGCAAAAAACTTGTAACAAAAACATGCAACAAGATATAGTTATTTTAACCCAAAAAGAAGGGTATCCAACAACCTTGGATAAAGGTCCCTTGAGTTATACTTTCAAGCAAGTCTGTCTTACCCACACCCAGGTAAGCCCTCGATACGAAGATCAGAGTCTCTGCCTTGCTATACCTGCAAGCCCTCAACTTCAAGGTAGTTGGAACGTCTATCTTCCTCAGCAAGGAAGCCCTCAGATTCAAGGTGTTAGAACCTATGTCTTCCTATCCCCAGAATCCCTCGAATGTAATCACCAACATTCGGAGTCACACAAAGCAATCTGCACAAGGAATAGTGTGAACTAGCTGTTCAATCTTTTTGCACGAAGCTTGAGAGTTGATAAGAGCCTCTCTCTCTCTAGAAATCACTTCAACAGCATATAAGCACGGATGTCAAAGATGTCAAAGATCAGTATGGAGATTTTAAAAATTTCTTCTATTTATAGGCATAATTCCAACGGTCGGCTCCCTCCTCCAACAGTCATATTTTCCTTAAAATTCGGATGGACATGTACACGTGTAACTCAACCAATGGTTAATTAGAAACAGAATGGATGCCATCTTTTTATAACAAAATATGTGTAACTGAATGCATGACGTCGTTTTTTAATGAAACGAGTGTAAGCATAAGATAAACTGAAATTCGGAAATTAAGAAAATAAAAGTTCGGAGTGTAACCAAAAATGGAATTCAGAGTCTATAATAAAATTATAATCGGATTCTGTTTTATAGGAATTCAAAACCTGAATTCTGTGGGAATCCGGAGTCTGAATTTCTAATGAAATTCAGAGTCTGGTTTCACCAGAGTTTAGAATCTGAACTTACAGAGTTCAGAGTCAAACTTGTAGAAGTTCGGAGTCGAACAAGTAAAATTTCGTAGTCGAACTAGTAAAATTTCAGAGTTTAACTAATAAAAGTTTGGAGTTGAACAAATAAAAGTTTGTATCCAAAATTCATTATCGAACATTATCAGTGTTCGTATCCTGAATTCGGAGTGGAACTTTATTAGAGTTCGTATCCATAAATCAGAGTGGAACTTTATTATAGTTCGTATCCAGAATTTGGAGTGGAACTTTATTAGAGTTCGTATCCAGAATTCGGAGTGGAACATTATTATTGTTCGTATCCAGAATTATGATTCTAAAACATAATGCTTCATATCTAATCATTATGTGATTCTGAGGTTTTGATATGAATCCGATATTTACACTTAAGAAAAATATTGAAATGTGTAAGGAAATCTAGATTAGGGTAAATTTCCTTAAGGAAGGAAATTTTCCTTATAAAAGTAAAATATAGATTTGCTTAAGTATAAGGTGTTTGTGATTTTCAAAACAAGAAGGAATGGAAATTTCATAAGGAAAATATTATTGACTCAACAATCTCCCCCTTTTTGGAAAGCAAAAACAACCATAGGAAAAAGAATATAAGGACTTTGAAAAATTTCACTAGACTTTGATATTAAAACTTATCTCCCTTTGTTCATGAATGATGATGAATACAACTAACTCCCCCTTTGGCATTGAAACTCTAAGGATTGTATTTTGAATTTCCAGAGTGGAGTTTTCATTATCATGGGAATGAAAAACATCATAATGAGAAACTCCCCCTTACTTTAAGAATATATTCAATTAGAAATTTTTCCTTTTCCATTTTATGTTTTCCTTCTCCCCTTTTGAGTAGTTCTTTTTCTTATCCCCCTTTGTGATTTTCAAAAAGAATTTAAGGGAATGGAAAAGAAATAGAGTACCTGAAATATTAGTATATAACAACACAAGATACAACCAACCAAATATTTCATTAGATATGATAAAATTTTACAAGGAAAAACAAATACACCAAATGATTGGATTTGTCTATTTGTCCTCCTTTTCCTTTGGAATAAGCTTCTTTAACAAGGTTTTGATCCTTTTTAAGTCTTTTTGATCCTCCCCACCTTGCCTATCCAAAGATTCAATCTTTTCATCTTGAGCATTCAAGGTTTCTACTTGAGACTTAATGGATTTTTCTTGCATCTTCATTATCTCATCTTGCTTTACCAGTCTTTTCTCATGCTCAATACGAAGATCTCTATCCCTTATAAAATTTTGAGAAAGAGAGTTAGCCTTATCATTCAGTTCCTCCACTTGTTGACTTTGAGAACTCTGCTCAATAATCAGCTCATCATAAAGATTCTTAATCTTTTTATCCTCGGTGTCAAAGTCATATTTTACCTCATTCGGAAAATTATCATACTCAGCCATGTCTTCTTCAACATTATTAGACCACAAAGTGATTTTGCTGCAAGATTTTCTGTGCACATCATAATTGATAATAAAATTTCTATGGTTGGCCTCAATCTTCACACACTTATCTATCACCATAGATAAGGATTCTGACTTCTGATTCAAGCTGTGTTGCAGCATCTGGCATCTGGAGTCTATAGTGGGAAATATCAGAATGGTTTCCACCAACTTTTTTAGAGATTCAACAACAAAATCATGACCATGTTCTAATGAATCCGAATCAGATAACTTGATTGGAGATTTCTCTTCTTCAATATGCACCAACATCCTTTTGGAAGAACCACCAACTTGTTTCTTCCTGATTATGTCTTTTATTGGTGTATCCTTAAGAACCTACTTACCTTTTTCTGATTTCGGAATGGTTTGATCATCCGAGGAGTCTTCCTCACTTTCTGATAGTTTCACAATCTGATCTTTATTTGGTTTCTCCTTTTCTGCCCCTTCTTCAAGAAAATTCTTCTCATAGGATTCTTCCTCAACATTCAAAACATTTTCCTTCTCTTCCTCTTTCTTATCATCATCCTTGGTAGTTTATTTATCAACTCCCTTTCCCGGAGTGAGTGATTTTTTGAATTCGGCCTTATCTTGATAATATTCTACTTGTTTGATCAATTCATCCAGATCATCACATCACTGTTCTTCTTCTTCTTCTTTAACAACATCTTCTTCTAGTTCTTCACCATATTTTTTTTCTACTTCATCAACTACATATTTACCCCTAGGATTTTCCAGAGTGATAAAGTTCTTTCTTGGAGTTTCTGGTAAAGATGGTTGGACATCAAAGGTTTCTGAAATGGGAACCTTATCAGAGGATATTTCAGTATATCTCAATAGATATTGAACAATCTCAGCTTCAGACATATTTTTCTTCAACTTCTTTTCTTTAGTTTGCTTTTCTTACTCATCAGAAGCTCTTTCGCTTAAGGCCTTAGCCTCAGTAGGGTCCAATCCGAACTGTGGATCCCCTTCTTTCCTACTCTCCTTGTCTTCTCTCCACTTAGCAGCCACCTCATCTAGATAATCCTTTTGTTTCTTTGGCTTGGGTGGTGCGTACTGGGTTTCCTTATCTTTGGGAGTTTTGTCTTCAGCAACCACTTCCTTAAGCTTCCTCTTCTTAGAAACTTTCTTCACTAGTTCAGCCTTCTGTACACTTTCCAGAATTGTCTCAGCCTCTTCCTCTGGAAAACTATAGAACTCTCATGTTTCGTGGGAATATTCCGTATTCATCCTCTTCAAGGTATCATCACTAACAAGCATAAACTTGCAATTCTGAGCCTTATACTTACATGAAATATTGAAATAATCCAGACACCGAACTATCATCTTTGATAGTAAGGCAGGGAACATAATCATTTGAGCTATCAGATTTCCTTCCTTGATGTTTTTGATTGTCACAAGAACATGCCTCATTAGATTTATTTTTCTTAGATTCACCAATAAGTCTATGAAATATATGTCACTTTTCTTCAAGGTATCTTTTTCACCCTTTCTCGGAAATAAGAAACCTTGTACCCATAACTGAAGGATCCGATTATTAGAGGAAAGATGAAAAATATTGGCTGTATTTACATCATCAAGGACAAGACACTCCAAGGCCTTCACCTTAACAAAACTACCATGTACATCCAGAAGTTTATGTGAGAAGAATTCAGCCTTTCCATCATATGCCAGCCCCACCAAGCATGTTGCCTTGGTGTAAGTAAGTTTGTAAGTATTCCCATAAGACTTGAAAGAAAACTTTTCTCTACACTCTTCTTCATAGAAGCTTGATGATTCATAGAATTATACAAGTAACTCTGGATAGAACACATCATAATCACCAGGCTTAGATAAACATACATCTTCCCAACCATTCAGCTTGATATTCTTAGAAATGATGGAATCGTAATTGTAAAAGTTTGGATGGACCAACCTTTCTCTGTACACTTTCCATTTTGAAATTGGCTTTGTGGTAGACATTTCATGGTAAGTTGCTTCTACAGACATTCAGAATGGAGAGTTATGGAAGATTTGGAATGACATTGAAAAAAATCAGAAGAGTCCTTAATAAGAGAGGCAGGGCTTCGAGACACGAAAGCTTTGAAAAACTGATGTGGGATGACTCTCGGGGTCTCCTTTTTATAGGTGATAGAGTTGACCTTTGAACTTCCAAAAAACCATCTAACGGTTGAAAAAAACTTTGATCTGATATGACGGTTGAAAACATACACGCAAGGAAAACATGAATCCGATCTTTTGAGGTTTTAAGAAAAAAATATTCGGATTTAAGAAATGTAAAATCCGAAATTTTTCTAAAACTCATAGGAAAATACAATCAAGAAAAATATGACTACGAAAACTTATGTAAGAAAATTATAACTTTTAAAGTGTCCAGGAAGTTTATTCATGATAGGTGATATTCTTATTGAAGAAAAATTTGACAATGAAAAACCAACTACGAAAATCTTAAAGTTGAAAAAATTTTGAGTACCAAAACTCCAGTACGAAAAGTATGAGTACGAAAGTATCAGTACGAAAAGTATGAGTATGAAAGTCTCAGTACGAAAATTATGAGTATGAAAAAATTAGTACGAAAAGTATGAGTACGAAAAAATCAGTACGAAAAGTATGGGTACGAAAAAATCAGTACGAAAAGTATGAGTAGTAAAATCCCCAATACGAAAATTCTTATTACGAAAATTCTCAGTACGAAAATTTCATTACGAAAAAATTCATTACGAAGATTCTCATTACAAAAATATCATTACAAAACTTTCAGTAAGAAAATTTCATTACGAAAGTTCCAATACGAAAAATTCATTACGAAAGTTTTAATACAAAATTTTCATTACGAAAATTCATGTACTAAAGTTCCAGTATGAAAATTTCATTACGAAAATTCCTATACAAAAATTTCATTACAAAAAATTCAGTAAGATAATTTCATTATGAATGTTCCAGTACGAAAATTTCATTAGGAAAATTTGCAGTTCCGGAAACTTCATTATGAAAAGTTCAGTTCCGAAAATTTTCATTACGAAAATTTTGGTTATGAAAGTTTGAAAAATGACTAAAATTTTTTTATTACAAGATCTTGAAAAGATATCTACGAATAATTTGACTATACTAACAAGAAAATGTACCCCCCCTATGAAAAGAAGTTTCTTAATATAAGGAGAATTGTTCAACAAGAAGTTAATGAAGAAGGATTACCTCGCGATTATCATTCCTAACTTCTGTTTAATGTATTAAAATCTATCGAAGGGTAAATATTTTGTGAAAATGTCAGCAAGTTGATCTTGTGTTCTGATAAACTGAATAATAATATCTCCTTTTTGTGTGTGATCCCTAAGAAAGTGATGACTAATATCCATTTGCTTTGCACGAGAGTGATGTGCAGGGTTTTTACTATGGGAAATGGCACTTGTGTTATCGCACAAAATTTCAGTCTTAGTAAAACTCAAGCCATAATATGTGAGTGTGTGTTGCATCCACAACACTTGAGCACAACAACTTCCAGCTGCTACATATTCAGCTTCAGCAGTGGAGAGTGATACTGAGTGTTGCTTCTTGCAGGACCAAGAAACTAATGAATCTCCTAGGAAATGACAAGTTCTGGATGTACTCTTTCTATCCATTCTACATCTACCAAAGTCATCATCTGAAAATCTTTTTAAAGAAAAATTATTTTCATAAGTATAGAATAATCCTAGATCCATGGTTCCCTTTAAGTAGCGAAAAATTCTTTTCACTGCCTTTAAATGATACTCCTTAGGATTGGATTGATATCTTGCACATAATCATACTTAAAACATTAAGTATGGATGACTAACTGTTAAGTATAGTAGAATTCCTATCATACCTCTAAAAGATGCTTGATCTAATGGTTTCCCAACATCATCAGGATCAGGTGTGTTTGAGGTACCAATGAGAGTACTAATACTCTTAGTGTTGTCATATCCATACTTTTTAAGAAGATATTTAATATACTTATGTTGAGATATGTAGATTACTTCTGGTTTTTGAGAAATTTGAAAACCGAGAAAAAATGTTAACTCATCCATCATACTCATTTGAAACTCATATTTCATTAGACTTGAAAAATAATCAGTTAATGATTACTGAGTTGAACCAAATATGATGTCATCAACATAAATTTGAACAATCAAAACATTTTTCTTATCTTTCTTTATAAAGAGGGTTGGATCTGCATTTCCCTTAGCATAGTTGTTTTGAAGCAAAAATCATGTAAGTCTATCATACCAAGATCGTGGGGCTTGTTTAAGGCCATACAAAGCTTTGTTATGTCTAAAAACATGGTCAGGATATTTTGTATCTTCAAAGCCAGGAGGTTGTTCAACAAAAACTTCATCTTGAACATAACAGTTAAGAAAAGTACATTTCACATCCATTTTAAAAAGTTTAAAATAAAATAATGATGCAAAGTAAAGTAAGATACGAATAGATACAATTATAGCTACTGGAGCATAGGTTTATTCATAGTCTATTCCCTCTTTCTGATTATAGTCTTTAGCAACTACTCTAGATTTATTTCTAACAATGACTCCATTTTCATCACACTTATTTCTGAAGACCCATTTTACTCCAATAACAGAAATTTCCTTAGGTCTTTCAACCAGGGTCCAGACTTTATTCCTTTCGAATTCATTTAGTTCATCTTGTATGGCTTTGATCCAATCATCATCACCTAAAGCTTTGTCAGTGCTTTTTGGTTCTAATTGGGAAAGAGATGCTAGATGTTCTACTTCATTTATCAAAGAACTTCTAGTCCTTATTGGTTGATTGACATCACCAACGATACTATCATTGGGATGATTCTTAAAAAACACATGATTTGGATTTTGTAAAACCTATTCATCAACATAGGGTAAGAAATCTTCTGGGGTAAATGTTTTAGAAGTATCTTCTTGAACATTTTCCTTATCTGAAGGATTTTCTATCAAAGGTTGATAATCAGTTTTTGGAAACACATCTGAAGATGTAGGTTGGGATGGTTTAAAAAAAGGATTAGATTCATCAAATTTTATATGCACTCTTTCTTCAATAGTATAAGTGTTTTTGTTGAAAACTCTATACGCCTTAGAATTTGTGGAGTAGCCTAAGAAAATTCCTTCATCAGATTTTGGTGAGAATTTTTGTAAGTTATATATAGTATTCAAGATGAGTACCTTTCAACCAAAAACCATGAAGTAGGAATGTCTAGGTTTTCTACCATTCCATAACTCATAAGGAGTTTTATTAAGAAATGGTCTAATCAACACTCGATTTAAAGTATAACATGTTGTACTTACAGCTTCAGCCCAGAAATTTCTAGCTATAGAATATTCACTCAACATGGTTCTAGTTATCTCTTGAATAATTCTATTTATTCTTTCAACTACACCATTTTTTTGAGGAGTTCTAGGTGCTGAAAAGCTATGAGTAATACCTTTTCTACTACAAAAAGTTTCAAAATCAGAATTTTGAAATTCTCCTCCATGATCACTATGAATAGTTTTCAATGGAAGGTTTTTCTCATTTTTAACTTGGTCTCTAAACCTTTTGAAATAAGAAAAATCTTCAGACTTCTTTGCTAGAAAATAGACCCATGTAAATCTAGTGCAATCATCAACTAAAACAAACACATAGTACTTGCCTCCAATGCTTCCAGTTTGTGTTGGACCAAAAAGATCCATGTGCACCAACTGTAATGCATCAGTTGTTGAGACTTCACCGATCGATTTAAAACTAGATTTATGTTTCTTTCCATACTGACAAGGATCAAAAACTTTAGCAGAATCATAGCTAAGCTCCGGTAGATCCATAACCAATTTCTTCTTAGAGAGTTTACATAAGTTTATAAGGTTACAATGACCTAGTCTTCTATGCCATAACCAAGAATGATCTTCCATTGCACTTAAGAAAGTTAAGTCTTTTCTCCTAAGGTCTTTTATGTTTAATGTGTATACATTCTCTTTCCTATTGGTAGAGAGAATAAACTCTTTCTTGGAATTGTGAACTAAGAATTTTTCATTCCTAAAATTCACAAGGTATCCTTCATCAGATAACTGACTTATGCTAATGAGGTTGTGCTTAAGACCCTTTACAAAAAAAACATTTGAAATCAAAGATTTACCAAGAAGAACAATGTTACCTATACCAACAATTTCTCCCTAAGCATTATCTTCTAAAGTTACTTTTCCTCCTTTCGTCTTGATAATATTTTCAAAATAGTTTTTGTTACCATTCATATTCCAGGAACATCCACTATCCATGTACCAAGTGTTTTTGTTGGTACTTCCTTTATCTTCTTGAAAATAAGAGAATAATTGGACTTTCGGAATCCAAACTTGTTTGGATCCGAAATTTTCAGACAACAAAAATTTGGGTATCCACAATTGTTTAGAGAAATATGCTTTATGAAACCCAAGAGATTGACCTCAATTCAAAGATCATTTTTTCTTCCAATGCCCACCACTTTGATACTTAGTGAAAAAAAGGGATTTAGAAGGAATACAATAGTTGTTTTTGAAAACTAGTTTTTGGTGAGTATAACCTACTCTAGTAGTGTTTCCTTTAGGTTTAATTTAAGTATACATCTTGTCAAATTTTTTCTTCCTAGAGGTAAATTTTGCAAGGAGCTTCTTAAGGGAAAAAATTTCGGATTTCAGTCTAATGACTAAATTCCTATCTTCAGGAATCATTTCTTTAGAGTTAGATTTTTCCTCAAAGACATATATCTTTAAAATAGCATTCTTAAGATCTTTAGAAAGTTCTTCCTTATCAGAATTTTCTTTCTCATGGTCTTTATAATTTTTTTCTAAAAGCACATCTTTATCTTTCATATCTCTAGAAATATCTGAAATTTCTTTTGTAAGAAATTCTTCCATTGTATTTGACTTTTCTAACTTCTTAGAAATTTTATAATTTTTTTCTTCAAGCAACATGGAAAATCTAGATACTTCTTCATATGAAGGTTCTTCATTTTCTGAAGATGAAGTATCTTCATTAGAAGTACTTTTTTCAGAATAGTAATCCTTATTAAGAGATAAATTTGTTAAATCCTTCGCAGAGCGTACCTTGGCCATAAGACAAATATGTAGAAAATAAGTATTTGCAATGAATCCCGTATTCTTCTCAGCTGATGAATCATATTCAGAAGATTCACTTTCAAAAGAGTCTCCACAGCTAGCACTCCAAGTATCATTAGCTTTAAGACATTTCTTGTGCTTTGATCGATAAAACTTCTTCTTGTTCCTTTGTGAATTTATTTCCTTTTTTTCTTTCCTTTTCAACAAAGGGAAATCAGGTCTGATGTGGCCTGTTCTTTTACATTCGTAACATGTGACTTCTATATCTTTCTTGTATCTGTAGTCTTTCTTCTTATACTTATTCTGATAATTTTTTTGAGCAACAATCTTGTTCATTCTCTGAGAAAGATTATCTAACTCATTCTATGATTTTTCTGTGTAACTAGAATCTATCTGAAAAACAACTTTCTTAGACTTCGATCAAGTTACTCTTTCTAGGGTCTTGGATTTCTTGTGTTTAGAAGTGGTTGTAAAAGTAACTCCTCCCTTCCCATTTTTCTTTTTAATATTTTCAGCATCTCTCTTCATTCTCGATTCATGCTGAAGAAGAGTTCCAAACAACTCATCTAAGGAGATTTGAGTGACTTTACTATTTTCATCAATGGTTGTCCTCTTGGACTCCCACTCATTTGGCATAATTTCAATGATCTTTTTTATAAGAGACTCATCATACAAACCTTTTTCTCCCATGGATTGTAATCTATTCGTGATATTCATAAATCCTTGTTTCACTTTTCTTATAGGTTCTCAATAAGGAAAATTTAAACCATGATACTCATCTCTCAACATAGCTCTTCTTGTCTCAAATACATTGGAGGTTCCATTGTGAGTAACTTAGAGTTTATTCCAAATAGAATTAGCTGCTTCACAAGATGAAATTTGGCTATATATGTTTCTTTTCATTTAACAATGTAGAGTATTGCATACCTTATAATTCAATTGATAATCATGTTTCTCTTGATTTGTAAAGGTACTCACTTCCTTGTCAGGAATTTGATATCCACCTGTATGAATAACGAAATTTTCAACACCAGTGTTGATAATGAATGTCTTCATCATATCTCTCAAATATTCATAGTCATTCCCGTCAAAAATAGGTGGTCTGGTAGGATTTAGATTGTCTATGGATCCAACGTTTAAACCTGCCATCCTTAAAATAATCATTGGCACACAAGCTTGTTAGCAACAAAAGTTCGTAATGAGTGAAAATATATGAATCTTAAGAATAATATGACTCCGAAAAATTATATGTAACAAAAATATCAAACTTTAGTAGATGTAAGCAAAAGATGAATCCGAACTATATGAGTCCGAAAAACTGAATCCGAAAAATCTCTTCCGAGAAAGAATGAGAAAAATTCTCTTCTATATTTAATCGTGAGATTAAATAAAATTGAACTAACCATTGGAGTTTGAGTTAACCTGCTATGATACCAATTGTAGGATTGAAATAACGATGTAGATGCTCAATATACAAGAGGGGGGTGAATTTTATACATTAAAAATTTCCTTAAACAAAGAAAAATCTAAGTTTAAAAAAGTTAAACTAAGAAAACACACAACACCTCTAACACCAATTGGAAAATTGGAACAAGGTATGAAGTTACAAACTTCTAGTTTTACACACTTTCTTAAAACTGGAAAGTGATTATGAAAAACAGGATCCGGAAATATGATTCCGAAAAGATGGATCCGAAAATATGAAACTTAACTTAAGATTACAATATGAGATTCTACCTTAAAGCGTATAGAATCTAATTAATCAAAGTACAAGTGTAAGGAAATATAAAAAGGTTATACTTTCCTTACAATACAAAATGCAGTGGAAAAACATGTAACAAAAACAAGTAACAAGATATAGTTCTTTTATCCCAAAGAGAAGGGTATCCAACAACCTTTGATAAAGGTCCCTTGATTTATAATTTCAAGCAAGTCTGTCTTACCCACATCCAGGTAAGCCCTCGATATAAAGATTGAAGTCTCTGTCTTGCTATCCCCATAAGCCCTCAACTTCAAGGTATTTGGAACCTCTGTCTTCCTCAGCAAGGAAGCCCTCAACTTCAAGGTGTTGGAACCTCTGTCTTCCTATCCCTGGAAGCCCTCGAATTTAATCACAAACATTCAGAGTCGAACGAAGTAATCTGCACAAGGTAAAGTTTGAACTAGTTGTTCAAACTTTCTGCACTAAGCTTGAGAGTTGATAAGAGACTCTCTCTCTAGAAATCACTTCAACAAAATATAATCACGGATGTCAAAGATGTTGAAGATCAGTATGGAGCTTTTCAAAAGTGCTCCTATTTATAGGTGTAATTCCAACGGTCGGCTCCCTCCTCCAATGGTCATATTTTCCTTAAAATTCGGAGGGACCTGTACACGTGTAACTCAACCAACGGTTAATTAGAAATAGAATGGACGACATTGTTTTATAACAAAACATGTGTAACTGAATGCACGACATCATTTTTTAATGAAATGTGTGTAAGCATAAGCAAAACTAAAATTCAGAATGTAAGAAAATAAAAGTTCAGAGTGAAACCAAAAATAGAATTCGGAGTCTATAATAAAATGATATTAGGATTCTATTTTATATAAATTTGGAACCTGAATTCTGTGTGAATATGGAGTCTGAATTTCTAATAAAATTCGAGTTCTAGTTTCACCAGAGTTCAGAATATGAACTTACATAGTTCAGAGTCGAACTTGTAGAAGTTCGGAGTCGAACTACTAAAAGTTAGGCGTCGAACTAATAAAAGTTCGGAGTCGAAAAAATAAAAGTTTGGAGTCAGACTAATAAAAGTTCGTATCTAGAATTCAGAATGGAACTTTATCAGAGTTTGTATCCTGAATTCGGAGTGAAACTTTATTAGATTTCGTATCCATAATTTGGAGTGGAACCTTGTTAGAGTTCGTTTCCAGAATTCGGAGTGGAACTTTATTAGAGTTCGTATCCAGAATTCGAAGTGGAACTTTATTAGAGTTCGTATCCAGAATTTGGAGTGGAAATTTATTATAGTTTGTATCTAGAATTCGGATTCTAAAACAGAATTCTTCATATCTAATCATTACGTGATTCTGAGGTTTTGATATGAATCCAATTTTTACAATTAATAAAAATATTTAAATATATAAGGAAATCTAGATTAGGGTAAATTTCATTAAGGAAGGAATTTTTTCCTTATAGAAGTAAAATATATATTTTCTTAAGTATAAGGTGTTTGCGATTTTCAAAACTAGAAGGAATGGAAAAGTCATAAGGAAAACCTTATTGACTCAACACCAGAATCAATGGCCACCCATACTGGTTTTTTTCATGTTAGAAACACACCCATGGGGTGGTTCAATTCATGTTTTTTAACATCTATTAAGATGTAATGGCTCTAGTGGATTAGATAGGTCAAAAATATTCATTTAATTTAATGTAAATTTCCTATAACAAGCTTCAAATTGAAAATATAGCACACATTGAATTATTATTCCTTCAACACAGGATTTAGATGACCCCGTAAGGGGCTTACAATGCTAGGGTTTTCCCCGTCACCTCCTTTCTCTTCCCCACGGTGGATCTGCGAAGGTTTCTTCTGGCGCTCTTCGTATCGGTTTGCGGCTTTCCCTCTTGCTGTGGATTAAATATACGGGCTTCGTTGTGCTTCAGTTCCCGATTTTTGGGCGTAAGTCCGGTTTGCGATGAAGTCACTCTGTTCGTCGGCTCACTCTTTGGAGTGTTTGTGGGATCACGGTTTCTGGAAGCACGATTTCATCCTGGTTTGTCCGATCCTGAGGGTTTTGGTAATGATATTCTGTGGATTGAATGGTTCGAAGGATCGTGGTGGTCTCCTCCTGCCAGACTATTGGCGGTGATGGGATTTTTTTTGGTTTCTCTATGGAGTCTCCGCATGGTGATGGGATCTCCGAATCTTCCTCTTTTCTTCGTTTCAATTTTTGGTTTTCCTACTGCTACACTTTTTGCTTTATGCGTTTTGGTGTTGGACTGCTTTGGTTGAATCTGCTCCGGGGTTCTTGGACTTGTGTTGTGTGCTAGTTGGAAATGTTCCTCCGACATTCAAGATTTGATGCTTTTCTTACTGGCTAGTTGGATCCAAGATTTGGTGACCTTCTCATTTTGTTTCTAATCTTCTGGGTTTTTTTTTGAAGAAATCGTGTTGGTTTTCAATGGGTGGAAATGGTGATGGTTGCAGAAACTATGAGGTTGTAGGTGGGTTTTTTGATAAAGCAACATTATTTTTTGATGTAGCAGAATCTCCTATGGTTTAGGGGTGATCCTTTTTTGGGGAAGATGGATGGTTGTTCTGGTTTTGGGTTTTTATTCTTCATTCTCTGGTTGTGGATTCGCTACTACCAATGGTTTTTGGCGTGGTTGAATTGATTTTGGTCTGCAGAGTGTCGACTGCTCGTGGTTGCGCTGTGGTGTCTGCGAAGAAGGGTGTGGTGTTTGGATGGCCTGGTCTTCCTCATTCTGGTTTCTTCGCCACCTTTTTTGGATTTCCTTAGGGTCATCTCACGTCACTGGACGGTTTGGGTGAACTCCGACTGGAGTCTGCCGGTGGGTTTGTGGATTTGGGCTGGTGTTGATGGTCACACCGGTGGGCGCATGAGGAGATCAGTTATGTTATTTTTCATGCTTTTCTGATGTACGTGATTCTGAGTTTGTGGTGCCTCAGCCTTCCCTTGAGTATTTTGACTCCAGCTTGATGGTTTTTCAGTTTTAATGCTTTAATCGATTGTGTATTCATTGTGATTTAATGTTGTTTTTGTGAAGTCTTTTGTTGTTTTAAGTGGGAATGTGGGGAAGTTGTGAAGTTGTGATGTGGTGAAATAGTGAATTCATGTATGGTTTCTCACTTTTTCTTTAAAAGTGTTTGAATAATAATAATAAAAACAATTTTCAGTCAGAAAATCTTGCACACATAAAAATGGTATAATACATAAACACCAAAATATTTAGGGAAAATCATGAGACCACCCACCTTAGCTTATTAGTCAACTCCTCAACCATTTTTATCCTCTAATATGTTCTAAAATGGAAGAAATAAAGAAATTAAATAAATGAAAAAATAGGGCATATTATATCAAAAAAATTAACTACATCTATGGGAAGATAAATGATAAAATTGACTAATGGAATGGAGAGATAAATGATGGAAATCAAATATGATAGACATCAGACTAATTTGAGTCTGGATGGAAGATAATCTTTAAAGCCTAAGTGGGATGGGTGGGAGAGAAAAAAAAGAGGTCCCTATTTTGGATGGAAGGGAAAATAAGAAATAGGGTATGAATTAATATGAAAGGCGGGTCAAAATCATTTTTCACCTAATTTAATAGGTTAGGAGGTTTGTATGAATAGTTTCCCAAACCTTGTGCCAACTGTTCACTAAGCACTATGCCAAGACACCTCTCCCAAGGGAAGGGGCATAATTTAACTAGCCATACACAACACGTTAAAAACACCTCTCTAACATGTTCTGTGTAATTCACACAATCGTTCATCCTAGGACACGTTGTTAGAAAAAACAACGAAGTCATAGAAAGATCACTGAACCACCTCAAATGTTTTGACCAAATATTACAGATCTGGCTACATGGTTTCTACTAACCGTGTGGCCCAATGGTTCCTTCCAAAATCTAGAGCATCTAGCTATATAGAAGACATAGAAGCCCCCAAAACTCTTGTTACCTCATTATGAACATCTATTAGGATAAAACCAAAGAAATTAAATTGAAATTAAAAGGTTTAGTACCTCCTAGTATATAAGGACCTAGCCTTAAACCTTACTTAATATTGAATTAAAAGAATAATTCACATTGAGGATCTTTTCAGGTTTAGAGTTTTAGAGAATTAGAACATAACTATTACATCTCAAAAGATTACAAAGTAGTCACTTATAATAAGTTTCTATAATAAAAAAAGCTCTTGAAAGAAACCTGTCTAGTTCCATGTTTTATATAGCATTACATTCCCTTGATCCCATCCTTGACCTTATTCTACATTAAGTCCTGTGAAAAACATTTCAAAAAAACATGGGATGAGCATAAAAAGCTCAGTAAGGGATACAGAAAGAATGAAAACTGTTAGTTTTTCAAACATCAAATAAACCATATATACTCTATCAATGTAATACCTTCACCTTCATGAAGTAGTAAAAACTCTTCACTGAATAAAGTATCAATACATACCTTTTTGTAACCAGAGTATTACCATAAAACCCATATAAAGAACACATAACATATATAAAGGTAACTTGGGACATAAACATACTTAAGTGGAATAACCATACGGTCTACTTCCACACATATCACTTAATGGAATAGCCATATGGACAATTTCCATACATACTTAATGGAATAGCCATACGGCCGACTTCCATACCCAATGCATTGGAGGTTATAACGTAACCACCCGTCCTGGTATTCACGGCACCACCCGTCATATGGTTTATAATGTAACCACCCGTTAAAATGTCCAAGTACCAATATAAAATCATAAAACATAAAACCAATATAAAGGAAAGATAACATTTCCACATTTCAATCACAATATATCATAAATATATTGACATAATAGAATCCTTTATCAAAACCATTTTCAATACCAAAATACATAAAAGAGTATATGGTATTTATTTTATTTTAAAAAACATTACGGCTTGTTGAGGAAGCCAAAGACCAAATAATACTCGCGGCGGCGAAAAAGGTCGTTGTCACCGCATACGTTAAATAAACATTCCTTTTTGTCGTTTAGTAAAACACTTCGTAGAAAAATATTCCTTTTGTATAAAAGTAAAAGTCTTAGGGGTTTATACACCGTATAAAATAAAGTTGTGTATAAAACGAAATATGCCTCAATGAAAGGAGATTGAGACGAAGTCCCATACAAAGATCATTTTTTTAAATAAAATAGATCTATTATTTGTATTCACTATAATTACACATAAAGAAAGTACAAATACAAGATAAGACATAATAATATCATGACGTAATTTTAAAGTAGGAGATTAACCCAAAGAATGGAAATTGGGTTAAGAAGTTCCCTTACCTCGGGTCCGACTTGACTCGATCGTTCTTTAACGTCCTGAATAATAAACATGAGTTAATTTCTACTTGATTAAGAACCTTTTTAGAGTTCATTATTCCTTTTATATCACTTATTTCCATGTGATAAACATTATGTAACCAGTTAAGTTAATAATGTTTGTTTTGTCGATATTTGGTTCTTAAGTCGAAAGTGGACTTCTTACAATTACATGTTGTTCGTGTGGTCAAAGGTTCTTTATATCCAGAATGAAATTCCTGATTTGGATATCAAATATATCATATATATCCAGCATATACATGTATTTATAATATTACATAATCATTTAGAGGTAAGAAATGAAATGCACCGTTCATGGAGACGGTAAGCCGTACGTACGAATGAATGCTACTTTCATTTCTTTCTCATATTAATGGAATTAAAATTAAATGAGAGGTATGTATATTTTAATTACAAAATTATATTCATCATTTAGATGTATCATTCATCATATATATCCATTATATACATGTACTTATAATAGTACATTACATTTGGGGATAAGAAATGAAATGCACCATTCATGGAGACGGTAAGCCGTACGTACGCATGAACGCTACTTTCATTTCCATCTCATACTTTAATGGAAAGAAATACTAATGATATAGAGGTAAATAATAATTCCAGTATAACATCATATATAATAACATTAAATCCATCCTTTATACATCCCACATATGGCATTAACGAATCACATCACTTTGAGGGGGCGGTAGTCCGCACTTCCTTAAATGAAGATATCGTGTTTACCCATAATGGAAACCATAAAGGTATGCCCAAAATGAAAAATACAGAAGCTTAAAGAAAAACAATAAACATATTATATATCATATATAAAAATAGTGACATCATAATGGCCACCTTTGAAGGTGTTAAATGAGTATTGAACAATCATCGTTTCGGGAGGCAGAATTTTGCCATCCACAGAAACCGTATGTTCTTTAACCATTTGATGTAGTTGTGTGAGAGTGTAGCTCGAATAAATCTTATAAAAACATCCTAGTATATTGAGGATACTGATTTTGTTTCAAAATAAGTAAATAAAAAGAGTTTAGAGAGTTGGAGAAGCAAAATAAAACAAATGAACAAGAGAGAATGAATTACCTTTAAAAGGGTAACTACTTTTGATTTGAGCCTAAAGGCTTCCTTTGAAAAGATTCTGCCCAAAGGGAATCCTCTAGGATGAGGAGAGGTATGTGGAGAGAGTAAATGGGAAGGGGTTGGCCGAGCCAAAGTCTTGAGGAGTGTGTGAAATGAGGTAGAGGTGGGGGCCTTTTATAAGAGGAGAGGAGGGGCACTTTTGGAAAGTAAAGAAATATTACTTCATTTGAAAATGTGTTTCGGTTTTAAAAGGTCCTACATTGATATAATTCGTGGATAAGGTGATAAGGGTTCGAAATCCACTCATCCAATTGGTTTTTGACATGTGTAGTTCATAAATTTTACATTATCATTCCATTTTATTTAAATCATCAAATAATGATGTCATCGCTACATCATTATTGTGTCATAAATAATTTAATTTATTTAATTTCTAAAAATTATAAAAAAATACTATGATGTAGTAAATCTTTTTAGCTTTCCAAAGACTTTTTATAATAAAAAATATTACTTGTATAGCCCCATCTAAAAATTGTTTTAGTAAAACATATCATGTTTGTGTCATTTTTACTTTTACATTAAATAAAAAGTTATTTATGTCATTTCCCAACCAAAGTGTCTCCATGGGGTCCCCAAGTTGGCCCATGGCTTTTCTCGGTCGGCCATGACTCACCCAATAGGTGTAGGACAAGTGTCATGGTGTTTTCACATTACTATAATAACATTTTTACCTTAAATTACACTAATTACCTCTAATCGCGATTAAGAACTTAATAAGTTACTATTCACCAAAAAATTATTTTTATCCCATTGAACCAAATTTTACTTCTTAATGACAACCATGTATGTCAGATTTTTGAAATTCAAAACACAATGATGGCAAAATTTCATTTAAACGGAAAATTAGTCTTTATAAGTACCACTTAGTGGTTTCACTATTCATCAAAAATTGAAGTTTTTCAGAAAATTACCAAAAATTCTCCCTAAGCTATATTTGATATTACGAATTCAAAAATGAAGTCCATTTTAAAAAATTCAAAACATATAAGTCAAATTAATTAATTTAATAATTAATTCAGGCTGTCATGACAAATAACGTGTTTTTGTGAAACAATAAGTATCAAAAGATTGACACTATTTTAAGTCCGATTTCAAAGTGAAATTAACACCAACGACCACTATTGGATTTAATGGTAAAAATATTTTCTAATTTCACTTTAAAACAAATTCAAAAGATAATCTAATCATATAAATAAATTATATTAAAAAGAGGTTTTGAATTAAAATACAACATTTTACACTATTCATTAAAAAAATGAACTTTATTAGAAAGGTACCAAAAATTTACACAAAGTAAATTTTGATGTCCCAATTCTAAAGAAGAGTTATATTTGGTCCAATAGAATTTATAATATTGATCAAAACTATATTTAATGATGGTTCTCCGTCAAAAGGTGATAAGTGGACCTTTCATGAAAATTAGGGTATAAATGCCTAAAATTGAACTCTTTCCGTATTTTAAGCCTTTATCTTTTATTGGGTAAATATAAAAACATTTAAAAACATATATAATCATATTTTAGTTATTTCTATCCATTCCTGCCAGTACAACAGCTACTCGTTAACTAACATTTAAAATAATGTTATTTTATTACTTGTGTGCAACGTATGTTTTCAAAGAAACTCATCGTTGCGTACCGAGTACGCTATCGAACGTAGAAACCCCTTTTAATTAAAATTAATATTTAATTCTCAAATATTAATAAATATGAAAATTATTTATTCTTTAATTACCTGGGATGTTACATCCTTCCCCCCTTTTGGGAATTGCGTCCTCGCAATTTTATTCACTTATCAAAATAAGTGGGGGTATTTATCCCTCATAGCATTTTCAGATTCCCACGTTGCCTCTTCAATCACATGGTTTTTCCACAAAACCTTTACATGATGAATCACCTTATTCCGTAACACTTGCTCCCTGTGGTCAAGAATCTGGACCGGTTGTTTCTCATAAGATAGATTCTCTTCCAGCTGAACTACCTCTGGACTCAAAACATGAGATGGATCTGGCATATACTTTCTCAACATCGAAACGTGAAAAACATTGTGTACCTGAGATAAACTCGAAGGTAAATCCACTCGGTAAGCAACTGATCCAACTTTCTCCAGAATTTCATATGGTCCAATGAACCTTGGACTCAACTTTCTTTTCTTACCAAATCTCATCACACTTTTCCAAGGAGAACCCTTGAGAAAAACATGATTACCTACCTCGAAAGATAGATCCTTCCTCCGGTTATCCGCGTAACTCTTCTGCCTGCTCTGAGCTGTTCTCATGTGCTTCTGAATCAGCTGAACCTTTTCTTCCAACTCTTCTACCAATTCTGGTCCCATCAGCTTCCTTTCACCCACTTCATCCCAGAAAGCTGGAGTTCGACACCGCTTCCCATATAATGCCCCAAATGGTGCCATCTGTATACTGGAATGAAAACTGTTATTATAAGAAAACTCAACCAAAGAAAGATGTTGGTCCCAACTTCCCTGATAATCCATAGAACAAGCTCGTTGCATATCCTCCAATGTCTGGATTGTTCGTTCTGACTACCCATCTGATTGAAGATGAAAAGCTATACTAAAATTTAATTCTGTACCCAACGACTTACGAAGGCCTTTCCAAAAGTTAGATGTGAACCTAGGATCACGATCAGATACAATGGAGAGAGGAACTCCATGTAACCTGACTATCTCTTTAAGATACAAATGGGAAAGTTGATCTAGAGAGAAAGTATATCGTATAGAAAGGAAATGAGCAGATTTGGTCAAGCGATCAACAATTACCCAGATTGCATTATTACCTCGAGATGTCCTCAGTAATCCCACAACAAAGTCCATGGATATGTTTTCCCATTTCCACTCTGGCACTGGTAAAGGCTGATGCATCCCTTTCGGTAACTGCCGCTCTACTTTAACCTATTGACATGTCAAACACTTCACAGTAAAATCAGCAATATCTCTTTTTATTCCATCCGACCAGTAATACTCCTGCAGATCTCTGTACATCTTAGTACTACCCGGATGAACTGAAAACGGGGAACTATGAGCCTCACATAACAACTCATTCTTCAACTGTGAATCACAAGGCACACATAACCTCTTCCCAAACCTCAAAACACAAACACAAACTTATCCAAGAACTCATGGAAAATTTTATTCATAAGATCCATGAATACAGCAGGTGCATTGGTTAACCCAAAAGCCATAACTCAAAATTCATAATGGCCATATCTAGTACGAAACACAGTCTTCAGAACGTCTACTTCTTTTACTTTCAACTGATGGTACCCCGACCTCAAGTCAATCTTCGAAAAATACTGAGCTCCCTGGAGCTGATACCACTTCATTCGATGGCCCAACATCTGCTGAAGTTGTTGCAAAGGATTTCACCACCCCTTTCTGCTTGTAGTCTGGCTTCATTCCCCCATTAGAGTTCTTCGTTGGACACTCGTTTTCATAATGACCCATTTCATTACACTTAAAACATCTTACCGTTGTCTTTTCATTTATTGCTTGATCATCTTCCTTACAATTACGAGCAATATGACCAGACTTACCACACCGAAAGCACTTACCAGACTTGGATAATCATTCTCCAGGATGCATTTTACCACACTTCTCACAGGATGGATATTTGGTTTTCTTACCTCCTTACTTCTTTGATGAATTCTTCCCCTTTTCCTGCCAACTAGACCTCTTATTCTGTTGTTTTTCATAGAACACCTGATCATCGGCAAACTCCATTTCCACCTTATCCGCACATCGAACAAGTTTTTCATAACTTTTGAACTCACGAGAAGCTAAAGCCCTTCGATACTTTGGCTTTAACCCTGAGTAAAAACGGTTTATTTTACTATCAAGATCTCGTATGAAGTTTGGAGCATACCTTGCCAATCGAGTGAACTTTTCTTCATAAGCAGCCACTGAATCTTCTTCTTGCCTCAATTCCAAGAATTGCTTTTCCATCCTAAGTCGAAAAGCCTTAGGAAAATACTTCTCAAGAAACATACCTTTGAATTCGTCCCAGTGAAGATCCTCAATCTCATCACTATCCCTTTTATTTTTCACCATCGACCACCACTGATCAGCTTCACCTTCAAAACGGTAAATATCAAGACTAACCTTTTGATGTTCTGAACACCCCATGACATCAAAAATCTTCTCCAGTGCTTTAATCCACCCTTCAGCTTGCACAGGGTCAGATGATCCTCTGAATGATGGGGTATGTTGCCTCATGAAATGTTCCACCACTGACATGTTCCTCTGCGGTTGATCTGGCTGATCTCATGTACGGATACCACAACCATTTAAAGCCTGAGTCAATTGTGCCATCACTGCAACAAACTGTTCAGTTCCGATTCCGACCATCTCAGGTTGCTGATTTGGAAGGTTATCTTCCTCCTGATGTCGTCCCAACATAGCTGATTTGTTTCCTCTGCGGAAAACCATTCTGAACACAGAAATATCTTAGGCGAAGCAACATGGTAATCCGTAAATGCTATATCATTTCAATCATATTATAATTTAACACTTTTCTAACTCCTAAAGTTGTCTAAACCGACCTTTGATACCAACTATAAGGCCCCAGCCTTAAACCTTACTTAATATTGAATTAAAAGAATAATTCACGTTGAGGATCTTTTCAGGTTTAGAGTTTTAGAGAATTGGAACATAACTATTACATCTCAAAAGATTACAAAGTAGTCACTTATACTAAGTTTCCATAATAAAAAAACACTCTTGAAAGAAACATGTCTAGTTCCATGTTTTATATAGCATGACATTCCCTTGATCCCATCCTTGACCTTATTCAACATTAAGTCCTGTGAAAAACATTTCAAAAAAACTTGGGATGAGCATAAAAAGCTCAGTAAGGGATACAGAAAGAATGAAAACTGTTAGTTTTTCAAACATCAAATAAACCATATATACTCTATCAAATCAATACCTTCACCTTCATGAAGTAGAAAAAACTCTTCACTGAATAAAGTATCATTACTTACCTTTTTGTAACCAAAGTATTACCATAAAACCCATATAAAGAACACATAACATATATAAAGGTAACTTGGGACATAAACATACATAAGTGTAATAACCATACGGTCGACTTCCACACATATCACTTAATCGAATAGCCATACGGCCAATTTCCATACATACTTAATGGAATAGCCATACGGCCTACTTCCATACCCAATGCATTGGAGGTTATAATGTAACCACCCGTCTTGGTATTCACGGCACCACCCGTCATATGGTTTATAACGTAACCACCCGTTAAAATGTCCAAGTACCAATATAAAATCATAAAACATAAAACCAATATAAAGGAAAGATAACATTTCCACATTTCAATCACAATATATCATAAATATATTGACATAATAGAATCCTTTATCAAAACCATTTTCAATACCAAAATACATAAAAGAGTATATGGTATTTATTTTATTTTAAAAAATATTACGGCTTGTTGAGGAAGCCAAAGACCAAATAATACTCGCGGCGGCAGAAAAAGGTCATTGTCACCGCATACGTTAAATAAACATTCCTTTTTGTCGTTTAGTTAAACGCTTCGTAGAAAAAGATTCCTTTTGTATAAAAGTAAAAGTCAAAGGGGTTTATACACCGTATAAAATAAAGTTGTGTATAAAACGAAATATGCCTCAATGAAAGGAGATTGAGACGAAGTCCCATACAAAGATCATTTTTTTAAATAAAATAGATCTATTATTTTTATTCACTATAATTACACATAAAGAAAGTAAAAATACAAGATAGTACATAATAATATCATGACGTAATTTTAAAGTAGGAGATTAACCCAAATAATGGAAATTGGGTTAAGAAGTTGCCTTACCTCGGGTCCGACTTGACTCGATCGTTCTTTAACGTCCTGAATAAAAAACTTGAGTTAATTTCTACTTGATTAAGAACCTTTTTAGAGTTCATTATTCCTTTTATATCACTTATTTCCATGTTATAAACATTATGTAACTAGTTAAGTTAATAATGTTTGTTTTGTCGATATTTGGTTCTTAAGTCGAAAGTGGACTTCTTACAGTTACATGTTGTTCGTGTGGTCAAAGGTTCTTTATATCCAGAATAAAATTCCTGATTTGGATATCGTATATATCATATATATCCAGCATATACATGTATTTATAATATTACATAATCATTTATAGGTAATAAATGAAATGCACCGTTCATGGAGACGGTAAGCCGTACGTACGCATGAACGCTTCTTTCATTTCTTTCTCATATTAATGGAATTAAAATTAAATGAGAGGTATGTATATTTTAATTACAGAATTATATTCATCATTTAGATGTATCATTCATCATATATATCCATTAGATACATGTACTTATAATAGTACATTACATTTGGGGATAAGAAATGAAATGCACCGTTCATGGAGACGGTAAGCCGTACGTACGCATGAACGCTACTATCATTTCAATCTCATACTTTAATTGAAAGAAATAATAAAGATATAGAGGTAAATAATAATTCCAGTATAACATCATATATAATAACATTAAATCCATCCTTTATACGTCCCACATATGGCATTAACGAATCACATCACTTTGAGGGGGCGGTAGTCCGCACTTTCTTAAATGAAGATATCGTGTTTACCCATAATGGAAACCATAAAGGTATGCCCAAAATGAAAAATACAGAAGCTTAAAGAAAACAAATAAACATATTATATATCATATATAAAAATAGTGACATAATAATGGCCACCTTTGAAGGTGTTCAATGAGTATTGAACAATCATCGTTTCGGGAGGCAGAATTTCGCCATCCACGGAAACCGTATGTTATTTAACCATTTGATGTAGTTTTGTGAGAGTGTATCTCGAATAAATCTTATAAAAACATCCTAGTATATTGAGGATACTGGTTTTGTTACAAAATAAGTAAATAAAAAGAGTTTAGAGGGTTGGAGAATCAAAATAAAACAAATGAACAAGAGAGAATGAATTACCTTTAAAAGGGTAACTACATTTGATTTGAGCCTAAAGGCTTCCTTTGAAAGGATTCTTCCCAAAGGGAATCCTCTAGGATGAGGAGACGGATGTGGAGAGAGTAAATGGGCAGGGGTTGGCCGAGCCAAAAGCTTGAGGAGTGTGTGAAATGAGGTAGAGGTGGGGGCCTTTTATAAGAGGAGAGGAGGGGCACTTTTGGAATATAAAGAAATATTACTTCATTTGAAAATGTTTTTCGGTTTTAAAAGGTCCCACATTGATATAATTCGTGGATAAGGTGATAAGGGTTCGAAATACACTCATACAATTGGTTTTGGACATGTGTAGTTCATAGATTTTACATTATCTTTCCATTTTATTTAAATCATCAAATAATGATGTCATCACTACATCATTATTATGTCATAAATAATTTAATTTATTTAATTTCTAAAAATTATAAAAAAAATACCATGATGTAGGAACTCTTTTTAGATTTCCAATGACTATTTATAATCAAAAATCTGACTTGTATAACCCCATTTAAAAATTGTTTTAGTAAAACATATCATGTTTGTGTCATTTTTACTTTTACATTAAATAAAAAGTTATTTATGTCATTTCCCGACCAAAGTGTCTCCATGGTGTCCCCAAGTTGGCCCATGGTTTGTATTGGTCGGCCATGACTCACCCAATAGGTGTAGGACATGTGTCATGGTGTTTTCACATTCCTATAATATCGTTTTTACCTTAAATTACACTAATTACCTCTAATCGCGATTAAGAACTTAATAAGTTACTATTCACCAAAAAATTATTTTTATCCCATTGAACCACATCTTACTTCTTAATGACAACCATGTATGTCGGATTTTTGAAATTCAAAACACAATGATGGAAAAATTTCATTTAAACGGAAAATCAGTCTTTATAAGTACCACTTAGTGGTTTCACTATTCATCAAAAATTGATGTTTTTCAGAAAATTACCAAAAATTCACCCTAAGATATATTTGATATTACGAATTCAAAAATGAAGTCCAGTTTACAAAATTAAAAACATATAAGTCAAATTAATTAATTTAATAATTAATTCCCACTGTCATGACAAATAGCGTGTTTTTGTGAAACAATAAGTATCAAAAGATTGACACTAGTTTAAGTCCGATTTCAAAGTGAAATTAACTCCAACGACCACTATTGGATTTAATGGTAAAAATATTTTCTAATTTCACTTTAAAACCAATTCAAAAGATAATCTAATCATATAAATAAATTAGATTAAAAAGAGGTTTTGAATTAAAATACAACATTTTACACTATTCATTAAAAAAATGAACTTTATCAGAAAGGTACCAAAAATTTACACAAAGTAAATTTTGATGTCCCGATTCTAAAGAAGAGTTATATTTGGTCCAATAGAATTTATAAGATCGATCAAAACTATATTTAATGACGGTTCTCCGTCAAAAGGTGATAAGTGGACCTTTCGTGAAAATTAGGGTATAAATGCCTAAAATTGAACTCGTTCCGTATTTTAAGCCTTTATCTTTTATTGGGTAAATGTAAAAACATTTAAAAATATATATAATAATATTTTAGTTATTTCTATCCATTCCCGCCAGTACAACGGCTACTCGTTAACTAACATTTAAAATAATATTATTTTATTACTTGTGTGCAACGTAAGTTTTCAAAGAAACTCATCATTGCGTACCGAGTACGCTATCGAACGTAGAAACCCCTTTTAATTAAAATTAATATTTAATTCGTAAATATTAATAAATATGAAAATTATTTATTCTTTAATTACCTGGGATGTTACATAGTATTACTGGGTTACTATAGTTATCATTTAATATATTTAATTGAACTTTACAAGAATTATTTTATCACATAAATTAAATATTATATAATATCTATATTTCCTCAACATTTTAGAGACATGAATTTTAAATATCAATAAATAAATAAATAAATATTTTATTTCTTTCAAAAACATGAGATTTTAAAATGGATATTTCAGATTTAATTTTGGAATAAAATTTTCCTATTTTGAATGCCTAACACATACAATTTATAAACCATTTATAAAAAAAATTTATTTTGATCCAAAATATTATTTTTCATCATTAGAGCTTATATAATATTTTATGACTAATGGGGGAGATTACCAATTAAGACATGATTCAATTAGAAATAACCCTTGTGCATAATTTCTACTATAAAGGGAAAAATATTACATATGAATAACCCATACATAAGATTATCAAAAAAATGATACATATCTTTTTTTTACTCCTACGAAAACATGAAAAATGAACTTATGAGGTATCACAAATGTAAAGGTATCTCTCACATAATGGAAACAACATTACATATATGATAAACCCTATGAAAGAGTTTTTATCATGAAATGATAAAAAAAATTACATAAAGGTAACATTTTAGCTTTGGTCCCATCATCATAAATGAAAAATACTATATAGTAACTATGAACTAATTCCCTATTTTCCAACAACCTTATTTTGAGTCATAGAATATGATTTCATCTATATCACATATTATAGGTTAGTAAAGAAACAAATTTTTTTATTATATAATATCTTATGATGCACACCAGTCATATAGTAAATCTAGAAATTAAAATTATGTTATCATATAACATATGGTCAAGTAGAGTGATATAGAGATCTGATATATAAAATTAATCCATGTCATATATTATGCTATAATGTGGCTAAAGAATATTATGACTGACTGATATTTTTTTTCAAAAGAACTTTTGAGGGAAAGGTGGTAAACCTTCAATAAAATCATATAAGAAGAAATATAGAAAATGAATACTAGGAACCACACCTCCACAGTGGCTACATTGTTATGTCTAGCCTCCACCACATATGACCACTCAACAAGTTGTTCTGCGTAGGGTTGCATGGGCTTGGTACAGATAGCAAAGCAATACCCAATCATTCTTCCACATCCGAATGGCTATGCTCAATGAATTATTCTTACTTTGAATCCTCATTCGTAGATGATCCTTGAAGAGTGTTGGATTCTTGCACCATCAAAATACAAAAAATCCAAAATCCAAAGACTGCCTCAAAACCCACCCATAAAAGATTTCAAAAAAACCGCACTGTGAATTTTCCAAATTTCAAATCCAAAAGGTCAAAATAAAACCCAAAAAACTAAGAATTGTCGTCGATTTCCCTGAACTGGCTACTTGAAATCATGTCCCAAAGGACCAATAAACCACCACACTTCTCCACATCAAATAGAATGGAGGAATTCCATAACCACAATACAGAACCAAGAAAATAGAGGTAGGGGAAATCAACAGCAAAACCACTTCACCGCCATCATCATCATAGAAACTTGAGCAAGACCATTTAGAGAAATCTGGATCATAACCATCACAAGAAAAAACCATCATAGATTCCTGAGAGGTATCATAGAGGAAACTAGAGGAACCGAAATGCACTTTAGAGAGGTGACTGGAGCAGTTGAAAAGTGCATCATAGAGGTAGCTGGAGAAATAAGAGATGTGCATCATAGAGGCCTCTGAAGTATCATAAGAGTAGATCACATGGTCTAGGACCAAAAATATGGGTTATAGACCCCACTAAATCCACATATTCTAAATAAAAACAATGCTAACCATATGAAGAGGAAAAAGGGACCAGAGTAGCCCATAACGCATCACAGAGAGAGTTGGAGAAATAGAAATGTGCATCATAGAGGTGATTTGAGTAGCTAAATAGTGCATCACAAAAGCAACTGGAGAAACCATAGATGCACATAACAGAGGCCTCTAGAGTAGTATAAGAACACATCACTGGGTTAAGCACCTCTACCACTAGCCTGCTTTCAGAAATCATTATTCAAAAACCAGAACCAAATCAATGCTGCAACCTTGAGGTGCACCTATTAATGTGACCACGAACATACATAGTGACAAAATAAATCACCACTGGACCTGATCCCTATGAACGTACTCCATTTATTCTATCTGCATCACCACAATAAAGAGAAAATTGACCAAAAAATAATAATTAAAATGAACTTACACTGCTGGAGAATGAAGCCGAAGCTGAGCAATAATGCCAAGAAGGAGCATCTTCGTGATCATTTCTGACCCATCACCGAAACTATAATGCCACACATTTTCCAAAATGACCCGATCCATCCAAACCTGAAACACAAGGATCCAATGTGATCAGATTTGAACACTCATCGAATATGAAACCATCATCCAGAATGACTTGAGCCATCCTTAGATGACGGACAAGGAACCACTGTGATCAGATTTAACCCCTCGTTGAATCTGTGCACATCATCCAGAATGACCTGATCCATCTGAAGCAGACACCCAAGGCACCACCGCACTAGTCCATGGCTAAAGTCAAAGGTGGATCAGCAACGCTACATGAAGAAATGTTCATATCTTACCCACACCACCACATATGAAGACGAACGATGAAGCTGATGACCAAGGAACCCTATCTATAAATATAGAAGAGCGTCGACCGAAGACATGACCTCCCACTACTGAAAAAATTATCTATACTTGTGGTTTTGGGAACCACGGGAAATCGAGGCATTGGTATACGTCTATGGAATATACCCATGGTTTTCCAAACTGTAGGTATATATTTTTTCCAATATGTCATAGCCACCTTCCACTTTCCACTTTCCACCTCATAGCCTTATACCAATGGTTTTAAAATCATGGGTATAAATAATTGAAAAACTAGGAGACATAGTTTCATAACCATGACCTTCTTAAATACAACAAATAATATAACCAACCAAGTTCCTCAATTTATGAATATATATCAATATCTTCGTAAATATATTAATACTATGTGATTTTATGGATGAAAACCCATTATCATGTTTCGAACACGGGTCCTACACTTTAAACACATAGCTCCTCACCACTCCAACTACCAAAACTTTGTTAATATATATTTATATTTACAAAAATATATAAATATAAACCATCTGTAAAAAATTTACTTCCACGAGTTTCGAACAGTCAACCTCTACTCTACCGATGAACTCCCCTACCACTAAACCAAATGCAATTATGGTTATAGATATATATTGTCTTATATATATTTATAAAACATGGGTATAAATAAAAAATTCTATGTGGGGTTTGAATCTATGCTGCTACTATGCTATTAATCTCCCTTACCAATACACCAATTTCACTTATATTTATATGCACATATATTTTCTTTTTTATCAATTAATAAAATTTGGGTATAAATAAAAAGAAGCGGGAGAGTTTCGAACCCACACAACTTCTATGATGTTGAACTCTCTTACCTCTATAACAAGTAAAATTATGTTATATATATATATATAATCTTATATATATTTTTTCACACGCAAAACATAAGGGACCCTATACCCACGATTCAACAAAACCATGCGTATACATGACTTCTATACCTATTGTTTTCATGAATCGTATGTATGGCCTTATACACCGAAGGTTGTACCTATGGTTCATGAAACCAGTGGGTATAGATGTCACCTATACCCACAGTTTAGTGTGAACTGTGGGTATAGGTTTTCCCACGACATTGACGTGCAATTTTTTGGCTTCCTATGCTTATGCAGGTACCATATACCCACAGTTTAGCATGAACTATGGGTATAGGTTAGAAAATGACACCTATACCCATGGTTTTGGGGGAAAATGTGGGTATAGACCTATTTTACAATACATACCCTTCATTTTGATATGAATATTCTTATTCAAAATAGAATATAAACATTTTGAAACATTGGTGGACATCGATCTAACACCACTGATGGGATTTCGGGGAACCTCATATAATATTGGAATTAGAAGAAAAATATATGGTTTTGTTAACATATCATCATGATGATAAATATTGAATGAAGAACATAAATAAATATGTAAAAATATAATAGTGATATTCATATCTATTGAACATAATGGTGTTTTTAGTATAGATATCCTGAGAAATAGTTGTGCGACTCTTGCCTCCCTTGGGTTGATATCGACCTCTAGGATCATCGTTCAATTTGAGAGGTCCCTTGGACATCAAATGTGTGTAAAAACATTATCTATGAAGATAAATTATGGATAAATAGAAAGTGAAGGATCCCTATATGGATTTTTAGTATTATGTCACTCTAATCGGGGGATCATATCACTTTATATTACCTCTCCATATTCAATTAAGTGAGTCATGATTTGGATACCATCATATGGAAGTGAATGTGAGTTACCCATAGTTTTTGGCTATTTAGAATAGTATCTTTTGGGAATTATATATGTTTTAATATTCCATAAATAAATAAATAAATTGATTCTGAAATTAGGGAAAATTTACAGAATATATCACAGAATCCTTAAAATCACATCCCAAATCATTAACCCATCGTACACTATCATAGTGGAATACACTAGCATCATCATTCCAGTTTGGATTTATTAGAATTTTTGATATAAATCCCATTAATATAATATGAAATATTTTTGGGGATATCATACATTAGTATATCTCTATTTTATTGTATATCCATCACCAATTTCCATAACCAATGACATCACGATACTCTCACCAGAGTGAAGAAACACCTAGGTCACTTATATTATGTATGAAAATTAATATGTTCATTTTACTCCTATGGTCACCCGAATTCCACTGAGTAGGATTTCCATCAATAATAGAATCTATAAAAATTTATTGACCATGTTTCCATAGGAGTTCATAGAGAATGTTGTAGTTGACATTTCTAATTTAGTCATCTATAATAGGGAACATAGGAAGAAGTCATGTTAAGTTATATCTATTATCTTATCCTTGGAGAAAACCCATATTTATGAGGCAACCTATGACCCTAGAGCCGACCGACATATCTAGAAGGTATCATGAGGGGGATTCTAAATCAACATCAACATGTAACCTCATATAATTGCAAGGAAAGAACCAATTGGTGTTTCACGAATAACATTACTAATGATTGAAGATAATAACTATTCTAGAGTCTATCCCCAATGATCCTATAATGACTATACTCTATATATAAGTGGAAATTAAAGCGATTTAGGTTTTCTACATGATCTCCAGAGAAATCCAAAGACTCATATACTCCGATCGTGTGCTAAAGAAATGTTATTTACATTGTATATTTGTTACAAACTAATGAAATCCAATTTTAACCAAAATCATTTAAAATATAAATATCCAACATTGAGTAATTTGATTATATGATACTATTTAGTTTTATCTTTTTAGAAAATTAGGAATAAACCATTACATAATAAAATCCACTTCTCCCTCATCGTATGTGTATTTTACCCATTATTACTAGATTTTATTTTTCTACGTGAATTATTTAAAATCTCCCACAAAATTCTCCAAAAAATATACCCCTCTATACATATCTTCCAAAATATCTTTTTTTATAACCTGGGGAAATTGAAATATAATAAATGGATGAGATTTGATACTCATTAAGGGAAATTGTAGGATATATAAATAGAAGAACATAATTGAGAATAAGATAAGCTAAAAGTTATGATAATATTATCAATAAATAAAAAAAATACCCAATATATATTATCCCATAAATTATTAGTTATATAATAAGGATTTTTTATAACAAAATGCATTATTCATAAGTGTGCAGAATCACCAATAATCAACTATGATCCATGAGAGAATGTCATAATCTTAAGATGTATGTATATGGATTACAAATAAGCATTGAAAATTATTTACCTATTCAAGACTCTATAAATTTACTATCATAGTAGATAGATTTATATATTGTATTGGTTTCACTCCCATTTACATCACCCCCTATTCAAGGATCACTTGTATCATTATTTGAAAGATCCCCCTATTATATTGGGATCACTCCTCATTCTAGCTCATATTATCTTATGACACATAAATTTTTACCCAATTAATTCGAGGAAGATATAAATATGGGACCACCCATCATATATTGAGTGTCATACTACAGTGTTCCCCAAAATCATAAAATCATTCAACATTTAAACAATATGTAGTTAATTATTTAGGAAGAAAAAATTTCAGGAAATAAAATTTAAAACATGATCATCATAATAAATCTTGTGAATGAAATTGTCTGGAATCATAATAGAATATCCCAAGTGAATAATAATAATTCATAAATGGGTTTTACATAGTTCAACATTCTCTTTCAGAAAATCATTTAAAATACTCTTTGAAAATTATGAGAAAACATCTTTGATGTTTTTATAAATTTTAAAAACTAAATTTACTAAAAAAATATGAATAATATTTTTTTTTAAAACTGATAAAACATGTAAAGGAAGATTGTTTATAGTGTAATTAAATGACCCTCTTAAAATACATTCATGTCATATAATTCAAATGAAAACATTCTTGTTACACTTATGTAAAAACCCAAAAAGTGATCTATATAAAAAAATCCATAAAAATATTAATTTAAATATTTTTAATGAAAATAAAAGTTACTGAAAATTAACATTAAAAAAATTTAATTATAGTAAAAAACCATTATAAAATATTTTAATAATATTAATATGGAATAAAAATATCACCAATAAAAGAGAAAATAAGGACTAATTCTATTAAAAAGACTTATACTAT
Source organism: Viscum album (assembly GCA_963277665.1). Lineage (NCBI taxonomy): Eukaryota > Viridiplantae > Streptophyta > Magnoliopsida > Santalales > Viscaceae > Viscum > Viscum album. The sequence goes on along the minus strand of OY728119.1, from coordinate 1,054,608,177 downwards.
TGTTTTAATTAAGAATGGGAGGAGATGGAAAGGGGAACATGAAAACAATATATATTACCATAGAAGAATAAAATGGATAAAATTTTAAATGAAAGGATTATTTTAACATGTTGACATTTTAAAATAACATTATGCTTGATAGAATTAATAACATGTAATGCCGACCATTAAGCGAATTGTGATATTCTATATTAAATAAAATGTTTAAAATGTGACCATTATAACATATCTATTCATTGGGGTGGTATGAATATTTTTAATGATATATATATATATATTATGGAAATTCTTAATAATAATTTATCGACTAATTCTTAAAATATAGGCACTCAATTTTTGTAATGTATTTTCATTCTTCAAAATCATCTTTTCGTAAACAAATTATATATATTTTTTCCATGGATGTTATAAATAATTTAAACCAATTTAAGAAATTTAATTTTATAAAAGGGTTATCATTTTTAAATCAAATATCCAAAATACCATTGGGAAAGTTTTTATGTTTTTTTTGAAAATTGTTATTTCTTTATTGAATTGTTAAAAATACATATTCTTGTAAAACTATAATCTACTTTCATTTAAAAAATATAATTATGATTTAAAATTGATCTTAAATTAATACAAAAATCATATTGTAATAAATAATATAATTAGTCACTTAGGAATTATATTTATATATTTTTTTTCTATATTTTAATTTTTAGCTTAAAAGACATTTCTCTAATAACTATATTCTTTAAATTTTATGGATTTATATTAAAAAGTATTCCCTCCCACTTATTGAAATAAAATGATGAAGATTTATTCCATATTTTTAATCTAATGTACATTTGTTTTTAAAATTTCAATATTATTTTTTGTTATAACGAATATTAATGGTTGTAAATATTTATAACCTCAATAAGGGTAAATCAGGTAATTATGGTTAAAAAATATGATACAGCTTCAAAAATATATATATAATCTAAATTATTTATATTGGATGATTACATTATGAAAAAAATTCATTTATGTAACAATATGGAATTTCATTTACATTTTTTTATAAAGATATTTTTGTTATTTTACGTAAAGGAAAATACTAAAATATCACTCTATTATTTTTAATTTATCTTATATGTTAACAATTGGATATTTAGATCTTATGAGTGAATATAAAAGGTTGTTTTGAACATAATTTTTTTATAGTGATTTTTTTTATTTTTGATGATGGTATAATTACGTTAAATGCTCACATCATGCTGACACAATTCTGGTGAAAACAGTAGAAAAAAAAGTAAATTATTTTAAATATATTAATGTATAATAATTTGGATTAATTATTATGTTTCAAGAATTTCTCATACAAATAAAAAATCATAGTGATGATTTAAATTTTTAAATTTTAATTACATTTCAATATTGATATTTTTAAAAATCTTATTATTTAAATAGTCTTTAAAATTAATATAATAGTATATCATGTTAAATAATACTTTATTAAATGAATTAAAATTCATTAAAATATTATATTTTTTCAAGGTAATGGTATATGGTTTATAATTTAAACCATTTTCAGAATATGGGAAAATTTTACTTTATGTACAACTTTTTTGATCCTTAAAGAGAAAAAAACATTATTGCCTTGGTAATCATTTAAAGGGTTCACATGAGAGGGGGTAAAATTTAGGAATAAGTGTCTGAAAATTACCTAAAAATGTATAAATTTTATTTTGGAATAATATTTCAAAATATAACCATCATATCCTCTAATATATCAATTTTCATCATCATGAACTAGAAAACCACTTTAAATTAATTTCATACTTTATGTACATTCAAGGTTGTCGCTCCCCCAACTTATAAAATGGAACCTCATCTTCTAGATTCCAAAAACATATTTATCATTATAGATTTTAATATACAAAACATAATTCAAAAAAAATTATTATACACAATATTGGGGATCTAGTATCTTTAAAAGTCCAACCTAGAATGCGTAAGGTGTAATGCAAAGTAGGTTTTCCAAAGAAAGAGGTATAACTGTTACGTGAGTGTTATAATTTTACTTATTCTTGTACAAACTTAAAATTTTCCTGAGAAATAATGAAATAATAACATCATTTTATCAACTATATAGATCTTTTATTATAACTATGTTATAACCTTATTCATCTTTTTATCCATTCTATAGGGAATATAATCACCGTTCATGTATATGTGGGGAATACCACCTCCATGAAGATATGTGTTTGGGTTTTCATGAACACCGGACAATGATTGTTATTATGATGGATTTAGGAAATGTATATATGATATTCATCACATAATTATCATTTTTAATGTAATATCTCATCTATTTTCTTACCCTTACATATGTTGTAAAATTATAGTGCCATTTTTGCAGATGTGTGGATTACCACCTCCACAAAGGAATGGACATTATTTTTCATTTATGCCTTTTGTGGATGATTATAAATTTGTATTTAATTCATAAAAAGGATATATATATATATCCATTATTATTTTTTATATGATGTAATAGTTTCATTTTTTTAAATATCTAACATACCGAAGTTATTTTTCAACTATGAACTGAACCTCCTCAAAACACGCGTCATGGATTAAAAAATTATTTCATTAAATATTTTATTGAAATAAATTGTTTGGTGATAAGTAAATGAACTTGTAAATTTTTCTTAAATATTTAAATAATCAATTTATGTTATTATACTGGTGTCAAAGAATTTGTGTAGCAATTCAGGACTCGAGATCGGGGGTATCTTAACTTAATTTAAATTAATTGGGTTATACATCTACTTCATAGACAATTCTATTTTTGAGAATATGTTGATTCAACAATTTCATTAATTTACTTTTCCTTTTGATGCTAAAAATATTCCACATGTATGTTACTAATTAAATTTATTTTATGTTAATCTTATGAAATTAATATTAAGTATGTTTAGTTTGGAATAATATTCAAGTCATTGATTTTATGGTAATATTTTTTGAAGTATTTGGGTCGTGTTTAAACATATTTTATACACATTTTTCTTACCCAAGCTCATGATTTCAAGGGAAATAAATAGGTTGTCAATGTTGAATGATAAAATTGTAGAGAAAAGGGACATTATGAAAACGAATTTCTTATGAACCAAGAGAACATACCTTAGAAAATTCCAATGGAGAAAGGACAAGATTTTGAGATCACTACTACTGAGGTTGATGCTCCGAAAGACATGGTGGTAGGTAATTTAATGGTTTCCTCAAGTTTAGACAATGCTTTATTTTATTCTGGATCATCGCATTGTTTCATATCTTCCCAGTTTTCTAAGAAAATGAGATATTTTCAATTTGAGTTAATAAGGGAGTTGTCAGTCAAAAATCCTAAGGGAAGTATCATCACAACAATGTTTTGTGAATCAGTTCCCATTAGGGAATGTAAATGTTCTTTATCTACTGATCTCATTGCCATACCCATGATTTAATTTGATATAATCCTCTGAATGTATTGGATTTCGGACCATGATATGAAAATTTTTTGTAAGAAGAAGGAGGTTACAATTTTCGATGATGATAAGGAGTACCTTATCTTTAGAGCAGAAATGTCACCACCTGATTCTTATCTAGATCCACCCCTAGTAGCTCTGCTAAATTCAATAATTGGGGAGTAAGAGAATGAAATAATTATGGGTGAGGAAAAGAATGTTCGAATAGAGGATGTACCTATTGTATAAGAATATGTTTAATTTTTTCTAGAAGATTTACCTGGACATCCTCCAGAATGAGAAATTGAGTTTTCCATTGATTGAATTCATAGTTCATGGCTTATATCGAAGAGCCCTTATAGAATGGCCACTGTGGAATTAGTTAAACTAAAGAAACAACTAGAGTAATTGAGTAATAAAGGATTTATTTTCCCTACTATTTATCCATGGGGAGCCCCTGTCCTTTTTGTTAAGAAGAAAGATAGATCTATGAGGTTGTGCATTGACTACAGGGAGATTAATGCAATAACAATAAAGAACAATTATCCCCTACCTCGCATTGATAATTTATTCGACCAACTTCATGAATATCAATTTTTTTCAAAGATTGAACTTTAATATGGATATCATCAGTTGTGTGTGAAGAAGGAAGACATTCCAAAAAACATCATTTCAAACCAGGTACATGTATTAAGATTTTACAGTAATGCATTTTGGATTGACTAATGCACCCACAGTCTTCATGGATTTAATGAATATATTTTTCAAGTAATACCTTGAAATCTTTGTAGTTTTATTTATTGATGATATCTTGGTATACTCAAAAGGCTACAAAGATCATGAAAATCACTTGCACACTATTCTGAAAACCCCCAAATAAAATGAATTATATGGGAATTTTAGCAAGTGTGAATTCTATCTTCAAGAGATTTCTTTTCTTGGTCATATTGTCTCTATGGATTGAATCTATGTTTATCCTTCAAAAACCAAATCAATATAAGAATGGCCATAATTAATGAGTATAAATGAGTTACATAGTTTTATTGGTTTAGTAGGTTATTATCGACGTTTCGTCCAGAATTTTGCCTAGTTGGCTAACCCATTAACCAAACTCACACGTAAAGGGGTTAAATTTGTTTGGAAAAAAGAGTGTGAAGAATGTTTTGAAGAACTAAAGATAAGATTAGTCAATGCTATTATATTGACTCTACTATCAGGGAATGATGAGTTTGTTATTTATATTGATGTTTCAAATAAAGGACTTGGTTGTATCCTTAAACAGAATAATAGAGTTATTTCCTATGCATCACGAAAAATAAAATTCATGAACAAAACTATCACAATCATGATCTTGAGTTAGAAACTGTAATCATTACTATAAAGATATGGAGACACTATCTCTATATTGAAAAATGTGAGATTCATACTGATCACAAGAGTTTGAAGTATATTTTCTCACAAAAAGAACTCAACATGAGGCAAAAGAGATGTCTTGAACTACTCAAGTATTATGATTTCACAATACACTACCACCCAGGGAAGTAAATTAAGGTGGAAGATTATTTGAGCAGAAATGATCATGGAGTTTTGAACAAGATTAGAGTTAAAAGGGATCCTATTTCAATGGATCTATTAAATATGGATTTGGGAATAACCATGGAAGGTGAAACATTAATACTTTTTCAAATGGTTGCCAAACCATCTTTTCTAGAAAGTATAAAATGTTCTCTGACTAATGATGAGGAGTTTTAGAATAAGATTAAAGATATAAAAGATGGTATATTGATTGAATTCATATATGAAGAAGAAATTTTGAAATTTGGGAAGAGAATTTGTGTTCTTGATATACCTGATCAAAAAAGGGAATTTTTGGATGATGCTCATACCTCAAATTTCTCTATACACCATAGGAGCACTAAGATGTATGGAGATTTGAAGGATAATTTTTGGTGGGACAACATTAAGAGGGAGATTTTTGATTTTGTGTCAAGATATATGGTTTGTAAAAAAGTTAAAGCTGGAAGGAAACAACCTGGAGGATTAATGCAACCTCTTCCCATACCTGAGTGGAAATGAGATAATATTACAATGAACTTTTTCATGGGGATACCAATGATTCCTAGAAGTAATGATGCAATATCGGTCATTGTTGATCATATTATCAAGTAAAAAAAATTTCTTGCAATAAGAGATGATTTACCACTTGAACGTCTAGAAAGACTATATATTAATGAAGTTATAAGAATCCATGGTCTACCCCTATGGATTGCTTCTGATCATGATGCCTGTTTTACATCACAATTTTAGAAAAGTCTTCAAAAGGCCTTGGACACTGAACTTCATTTGAGAACTACCTACCACCATCAAACTAATGGACAATCAAAATAGACTATTCAAACCTTAGAAGACATGTTGAGATCATGCTCACTTGACTTTCAATGTATTTGGGATCAAGATTTTCCTCTGGTAGAATTTTCCTATAATAATAGATTCCACTCAAGTATTCAGATGACACCATATGAAGCGTTATATGGAAAGAGATGTCGCACACCAACTTGTTGGGATGGCGTTGGTGAAAGAAAACTCGTAGGCCCAGAACTTGTTGAGGAAACAATAAAAAAGATAAATATTATCCAAACCCACATCAATGAAACTCAATGTAAGCAAAAGAAATATGCCAATAATTGGAGGAAGGATTTGGAATTTCAAGTAGGAGATCATGTTTTCTTGAAGATATCTCCATGGAAGGGTGTTATACGATTCAGTAAGAAGGGTAAATTGAGTCCCATGTACATAAAACCTTTCGAAATTCTAGAACAAATTGGAGTTGTGGATTATCGTTTGGAAATTCCTCCAAGTCTCTCCAAAGTTCATGATGTGTTCCACATATCAATTTTGAGAAAATATATGTCTGGCCCATCGCATGTACTCACCTATGAGGAAATTGAACTGGAACCTGATCAATATTATTTTGAAGAGCCTGTCATGATTCTTGACACTAGAGAAAAAGTGCTAAAAAACTGGATGACTTGTCTGGTAAAAGTTCTATGGAGAAACCATAAGATGGAAGAGGCAATGTGGGAACCTGAGGAACTTATGATGAAGAACCACCTGAATCTTTTTATGCAGTAATATTCTAGAAATTTCAAGGACGAAATTGTTTTAAGGAGGGGAGAATGTAACACCCCAAGCTTCCACGGTATGTTTCCCTTTGAATAATGCAGTATCTTAGGTTGTATGCAACTTGGAGTTTTAACACACCACAACCAGTGAAACTAGCCGTTATGAAGAGTAATACTCACTTTTTGTTTTTTTATAAAAAAAAATTTCAAAATGGACTTCAATTTTGAATTCATAATATCAAAATTAGCTTAGGGTGAATTTTTGGTGTTTTTTTGAAAACTTTCAATTTTTGATGAATAGTAAAAAACGCTGCGTTATTGTTTAAAACTGAGTTTTTTATTTAAGTAATTAGTTGTTTTATTTTAAATTATTTTAGATAAAAATAGATACATAATAACTATATATGTTCAATTTAATTCATTGGAGTCATTTTATAATAAGTATAGATATATAAAATTTTATTGAACTTTTTACCATCTTTTACCCACCTTCTAGGAGAATTTGAAAATTTGCATAAAACATAATTTTAACACTTCTGTGAGTTGAATTTAAAAAATCATATAGACACGGTTGACATCAGTAAGTAAAATTTGGTTCAATAAGATGAAAATATTTATTGGTGAATAGTAACTTTTGACTTTTATTTACCATGGTTAAAAGTAAATAGGGTAATTAAGGGTAAAAATGATTATATAATTACCCTAAAACATATTTTAATTCTATTGGATAAGTGTAATTAGAATAAAAACAACCTTAGGAATAAAATATGATCCTCTTTGGTCCACTTGGATTAGATTAGAACATTTATTATTATTTTATTTAAAGAAGAGTTAAAAGAGTTAAATTCAAAATTTAATAACTAAAACATTTTTAATATAGGGTTACACACAATATAAATTCGACTATAAATATTCATTAGAAAGATAAAAATATTTACTACATAATTTTATTTTATTTATAATTTTTGTACATTAAATAATTAAATTTATTTATGACACAATGATAATGCAGTAATTAACTTAATAATGAAATATTAAAATAATTGATATTATAAATATACAAATAAATGAAAATTGATACTTATGATGAATTAAACTAATTTTCTAGGTTAATATGACATTTTAGGGTTGATTAAATAAATTTTATTCTATGTGATAAAGTTTTTATGGCTTAAAAAATCAAATACTAAATATTGTAAAAATTTACATAATTGAGTTTTTAAAACAAATACTATATTATTAATTGATATAATATTCCTAAAAATATAGGTTTCATCCAAAGGACTATGATAAGGTTATATATATTAATAATTTACCACTTGGGGTTCTCTTCTCTTGTTATAGTAACTTTATTAACCATATAATAAAAAAAATACAAAGAAACATGGTAAATGTCAAACTATTTGACTAAGAGTTAAATATAAATGATAAGGTTAATATGGTGACCTAAAACTATATAAAACATATTGGTTGAGAGTTTTTCGATCCATACCCACCTTATCCTCTAAATAAGTCATTTTTTATCCATTAGAAACCGAAAATGATTTTATTATAAAAAATATTTCAAGATTTTCCTAAAGTAACCCTCCCCTTTCTTATAAAAGGTACTTCCCCTTCTCTTAATTTCACACCTCCAAATCCATTTTTCTCATCCAAACCCTAACAAAATATCCTCTCAACTATCCTCCCTTCAACCTATAGTCTTTAATTTGATCATAAATCCAACATAAGGAGCCCTTTTGATCAACTCAAAAGGAAACACCTGAAGAAGAGGTAATAATTTCACCACCCTCTTTTAAGTTCGTTTCGTCTTCCACTTCCTATTTCATTGTTGTTTCCATAACAAAATAAAAACTCCAGTACCTTATACATACTTTTATTTTATTATAAATATGGTACAACCATGTTTGTTATTCTATCCATCCTATAAATGACAAAGTCACCATACATGCGTACATACGGCTTACCATCTCCACGTCATGGTGTAGTTTGTTATTCAAACACTTAATTATTTGGATGGGTATAATAATGATTATAACTAATGTAAATAATAAATATAACATGTTAATTATTATTTATATATGATATACCATCCAATTACATATGATTTCACCATCAACATAATGTTATTGTCGCTTGTGCATACTTACTGATTACCGTCTCCACGAACGCGATGAGATTAATTACCCATCGTAATCATTCAAGAATAATTTTTATTTTATGATTAAAAATAATGTTTATAAACATAATATCATTATGTATATGAATAAAATACATCATATTCAAAACAAACATGGCTGACGTAACCAATCATATAAAGGAAAATGAATTAGTTAACACTCGAAATGATGATAGTACTGAAATATTATTAACAAAGAAATATTATAGGATTATATATGATATCATATTTATGTATATAGTTCTTATATAATTTAATAAAAAAAATAACTATTATATAGGAGGTTAACATACCATCGAATAAGGAAAATTACAAGCTAATGGTTAATTATACAATCTCTTTACTTATCCAAGGTTGTTAATATGTAAATATCTACTGGGACCTCTTTATCATCCACATCTGTGTTTTCTTAAAAATTTAATTCATAACATTTTTAATATTTACGATAATATGGGTTAAATTCATTTATTCTATTATTTTACCACATATGTTTTGAAAGGAATCTTTTTTTCGTTTTCCAAACAAGGTACTTTATGACCTTCTCGAAAAAATCATGGTAAGAATGTCTATTTTTAACTTATACAGTGGGTGTGGCTATTTTCCACCGTTATAACATCGTCTAAGCTTCCTATACAATCTTATAAGAATATTTTCAAAATAAATGTTTTTATTTTATAATTATATGACTTTTAAATTATTTCAAAATAGAAAGAGATATTTCTCTACAAAAAGTTTTGATTTCGTCTATGTCAACATCCTTTGATGGATTTTAAGCCTGTTTGAAGTTGATTATTATGATACAAATCTTCCATATTGTATTAAAGATTTTGTGATATGTTTGAATGTGGATGTGTTATTTTCACACCATTCATGGTTCATGGATACATTATTAACATTTCGTATGCTATTTTTAATACGAATGTTTATGTTATGTTTAAACCTTTTCATATGAGGAATGAATTGGACTTAGTAAGTGACTAGTGGAGCCCTCTATAGCTCCTCGATGCATCAATAGGTCTCATGAGACAAACTAGTGTCTTGGAACACAGCCTTGAAAAAATATTATTTATAGTCTTGGTAGAAGGCCTTGACTATGTGGTTATGATATCTGGCATTACGCATTCCAACATTATGAAATTTGCTATTGATATTACATGTGATTATTTTAATAATAGAATATCCATGTGAATAAGTAAATGGAATTATTTGATTTATATTTTCCATATTATGATGAAGCTTACGTTTAAAAGGCTTGTGTTTTAGTCTTATACATTGCCTTAAATGTTTATGCTTATTCTTGAAAGTTTCTACTATATTTTTATCCTTACTGAGCATTTGAGATCACCCATTTCTATGATTTATTTTTCCAAAGATGTGAAGAAGTATATTATGACTAACCTATAGGGATATTCTAAGGTATGAATGTGGTCAATGGAGATAATGTTGTTGTTTTTCATTTTATAATGTAATGTAAAATTTATGAATATATCTTGTACTTACAAGGCTACTAAAATGATCGGTCTTTTGGGATTTTGATCCCTTATGATCATGCCAATGTTATGTAATAATGCATCAACTCTGGGTAACTGGGGTTAGGGAATTACAATGGTTGTTGTTTTTAGCTACATGATGTTGATGCTCGAATGAATGTGATGCTAGAAAAGGTGAAGCAATGGAACTTTTTCGTTCTCTCTCTGGCATTTTGTCCTGCGTCTATCATCTCGTTTCTCTGCTCTGGTTCTTGGTTACCTCCAATATCTCCTAGGAGGAGTAGTATAGTGGTCTCTACAATCCTTTGGGACATGAGTTCGAGCGGCTAGAATCAGGACGATGATGGAGCCTGGCTAGCGACGTGAGGATGACACATCCAATGGTGGATGATGATGACGATGAATGATATTCTGGTGACGACTACGTCATCGATGAAGGTGGTGGTTTTGAGGAGTGATGATGATGGAGGTGAATGGATGTTGGAATTCTGTTGGCTCAAATTGAGGTAGGTGAGCAAATTACGCAACTCAAGGTGGCTCTTGGTTCAACCCAAAATGATGTGGTTGGAACATGGTCTGAATGAAGTTTTTATGACTTTGAAATTTGAATTTGAAGTTCATGGTGTGACGCTTTGGTGAAGAAGTGTGACGTGATGGTTTTCTCTATATTTTGTAATTTAGGGCATCTGTGTATTATGGTGGAGTATTTTGATCTGGTGATGTACGATTACCACTTACCCTTAAAGTGTCTATTAGAAAATATCAAAAAATATATTTGGAGGTAAAGGAAAGATGTTTAAAGATGGTGTTTTGAGATACTAGTGGTCTTACCTTGGAGGTGTTATGGTGGTGGCTTGAATAAGATGATCTTCTTATCATATGGTGGGTTTTGGGATAGTGACTTGTTTTATTTTGGTTGTATACCTCTTTGGGTTTTTATTTAATATTGTAAACTTGAATCTAAAAATTTGTTATTCCTTGTTTGGTTTTGATTATTCAGCTTTGGTTTATTTATTATTGATGGTTGATTATGTTTGTATAATCATTTAAAATTGTTCCCAAGTTATATTGTTGATACATGGGCACTTGTTGCCAACCCGTGGGGATCGAGAAGGCCTTTCGGTCCATGCCATGGATCGGGTCGGGCACCGGTTTGGATGATGTCCCTACTTGGTTTGTGAAAAATTATCTAGGAAAAACATCAATATATCCAAAACAATATTCTCACATAGTAACCTTATTTGACATATCATCCATATAATTTTTTAATGGAAAAGTTAAAGTCCTTTTTATTAAAAAAACACAAAAGAAAAAAATATAAGATGGATGTGGTCATATAAGATGATATTTCTTAATTCTAAATGAACATCAAAGATCATAATAAATTTTTAGGAAGGATCATAATAATAATACCAATATAATTTAGAGTTTATGGGTCTATAAGAACTAGTTACCATGGTCAGTTTCATGTATTAATGGTCTTTCCTACATCTTGATTTCCAAGGTAGGGCGGCTTTTAAACCTTCATCATCCACAAAAAAGGTACATTAGACAATTCCTGAATGATAGAACGATTGGGGGGGGGGGGATAATCATATATATCATTCCATTTTCCATGGATGCCTTGTGTTTCTATTAGTTTATTGATTTCCTCTAAGATCTTTGAAAGATTTTCATTGTCACCTTGATTTTAATGCCCCTCAATTATAATATTGGTGTCCTATAAAAAATGATCTCATAGATTAATGTTTTTCATCTTACACATGGAATTTCCCAAGAGTCTATAAATTTTGGAAATTATTCTAACCCTCCCGAGTCACCTATGAAAACTATTGAGAAGTCCCCTTCACTATTCGTGAAGAAATAATAGTAGCATGCTTATTTCCCATTTCAGGATGGGGATGTCTTCCACTAATAGAAAGTTCAATATTCTATATTTTCAGCCTCCTTGATTCATTTACAGAAGAATGCTTGTTCCCTTCCTTTAACAACTCAACCTTGGACCATCACCAAAGGTCTATATTTGAGAATATAATTCTAGTAGTTGATCTAGATAGATGTTATTTTTTTTATCATTATATGGGAACTTCACTAGTAGGTATTACCATGACTCGATACATATCAGTAACATAATTGTTGGTGGGTTCGAATCATGTGGTGTAAATATAATCCATTAAAAATGAAATTCCTAGTATGTTATATGAAAAACCACACCATACCTACTATTGATAATGTGAAAAATAAGGGGTTCATTATTGCTTCCTACTATTAGTGTTTCTCTTCATCAAGTCATGAGACAACATGGAAACTCTTTTTAAAAGGGGATTGAGTGTGTGGTATTTGGAGTTTTATTGGGAAAATTATGGGATTCTATGGAATAAATGATTAAATACATGAGTTCCTAGAGTCCTGGTTCCATGGCATTGATCATAATTTCACCGAAGTGATTTCACGTAGAATTATCATTACTACGACATGCTGGATTATCTATGAGGTGAGAAACAAAGCAAGGAAAGGTAATTTAGACTCTCATTATTTCATTATCGTTCATGTGAGATCATTAATAGTTGAACTAGGGGCTCTTATTTCTAGTGGGGAATAATCAAGATCTATAAGAAGTATTATACCTAGGGTGGTGATGGAAGGGGATAGGAGCATAAGAAATATAATGGGTATGTGGTTTAGAATGAAACCTCCAATGATGGGCCTAAAGAATAATGTTTATGGGTCTTGTTTATATGGGGATATGATAGGATGTGTACTTGTGTTGTATTTTAGAGGCTTAGTAAAATTTGGATTCATCACATTCTATGGCTTGGGAAATTCTATGGGAGTTGAAGAAATGGCTATGATAAGTGGTCTTTTGATGTGGCATATTTTTAACATTAATATTAGGGATGTTTAATCCAATTACAATATGATGGATTATCTTCTTCAAGGTTAATCTATCCTCAGATGGGATTTAGAATACCCTATCGGTAAGTGTAGAATGTTTGTGGATGGGGTATTATGTTCAGTCACAGATAGAGGGAAGGTATCTTTTTCATAGACTCGTTGACCAGCAAAGGGGGTCCAAATGAGTGAATCATCCTTTATTTTTGTACTGGATCCCTCTCAAATGATGTAAGTTAGTTTTCAATGGATATTTCATTGTCCTCTACCACTAATTACCTCTTTATGTTCAAAAATTTAGGTAAAATAGTTCCCTTTATTCCAATAAAAAGGTAATATTCAATCATTATGTCTTCTTAATTACTTCCTAAAAGAATCCCCATGATTCTTTTTAATGGAATAGTAGAGAAGACCACATTCTTTTGATAGTTATACTTGAGATTAAAAATAATTTAAAAATCTATATAGGAATCAGGATATATTTTATATTCCACTTTTAACGATACATCTTAATATAGTTCTAATAGAAATACAATATTAATCAAGTAAAAGCTTATGTCTACCTCCAATATGACACCATCATTATGAAAAAATTTGGAAACCTCAATGTTCCTATAAATTTTGATAGGAATTCCCATAGAAGATTCTATATGAAATAAAATCATAGGATTCCAAAATATCCAATTAAGACCAATAATTTTTATCCATACTTGAGCCCCACTATTTTTTATCGAAAATTGATTAAACCCAAAATCAGATTCATGAAAGTAGACCATACATTGATTTAAATCAATTAATCTAATCCAAGTAGATCTTTATTTTAGATATTATGATAAGAAATTAATTTGAATGATTCCCCATCCCCAGGGAATACATATCCAATCAAAAAACCCCATACATTGGTCAAATTTTGAACTAAATCATCGATTTTTTGAAGATTTCCTCTAATATGTAGAAAAATCCTATCAATTATAGAGTGTTTAAGAAATGTACATATCTAAAAAATTTCCTCTATATTATCACACACATCGTAATTTTCACCATTTTCATGATTCTATCTATAAATATCTTTTTTTTAAATGAAATATTCCTTATATTTGAGTCCCTTTAATTTTCAATATGAACTATATGTGAGCATCCAATCTTCCTTCTATAGTCTTCCAAATTAATCAATATACCAGATTAATTCAACTTAGTTTTTGTTCATACCTACACCAATGAATCTGAAATACTAGTTCAATGATGTATTCCTACTTCAACTACCAAACTTATAGATTATGGATTCACCATTGTTGCCCAAGTCACTGCAGATTGGCAAGCTCCATTTATATCGATCACCACCAAGATTGTCTGTCTCGCGATGTTCACCTTAGTCTCAACCACTGCAATCCTACACAGATCAATCAGTCCTATTACAACCACCAAAGGTCAATGAGTTTTGTTCACCTAGTCCACCACTACCTCAATTCATCGATATCCTTTCAATTCGGCCTCAACTATCATATTCAGCCAAGCCTCGTTAACCTCACCACTAGTAGAAATATGGGTTCTAACGTCAAATTATTAACGTCAGTTTTTTATAAACTAATACTGATGGTTTGTGTGAGAAATTGTTGACGTCAGTTTTACTAAAATCCAAAGCAAAAAAAATTTAATGAGTGGTTTTTTGCATCAGTTTTACTATAAACTGACGCAAAAAACCAGAATGCACTGTTGTTGTAATTTTTTTAACATGAACCAATGCCAAAAATAAAAAAAAGGTTTTTCCGCATCGGTTTAAAGCAAAACTGATGCCATAGGTGTTATTTTCGCCGTCGGTTTTTCACAAAACGGACACAAAAAATAACAACCCCGGAGACTTTCGGCATCTAGTTTTGCAAAAACCAACACCAAAATTTAAAAACAATTGTATTTTCCCCATCAGTTTTGGACAAAACAGATGCTGAAATGTTTTTTTTAAATTTTGGAGTCAGTTTTTAAAAAAAACTGATGCTGAAAGTCATTTAAAATTTGATAGGATTGAAAAAACCTCATCTTCAGCATTCTTTGAAATGGAAACCCATAACAGCTCCTCTCATGTCAGAAGGACTTCGAAGCCTTATTGGTGATTTCTAATCGCTATTGTTGACGATTTTCTTCTATTTTCACGATCTGTGGTATACGTTCTTCATTATATGGTATTGTTTGATCGTCTATGGATTACTTGTTCTTCTTAGTGCTATTTTGAGTGAATTTCAATGATGGTTTGATTTTCCTTTATTGTTTATCTTCATTTTTCTTTTTTACAATCAATTTTTTTCTAGATCTTACAGTGATAAATTTTCCAATGTTTTATATAGATCAAAGTTCGTATTGGAGATCTATTTTCGAGTTAAACTCCGAATTTTGCAAAAAAAATTAATTTTGAATATTAATTATTGATCATTTAATATTAATTTTTATTTCATTCAAATATTATTTTATAGTTTATTTAAAATATGTTGGAACATAGTTAATAGTCATCTCTAGGAGTGATTAGTCAATGTTCTTGATATGGATTAGTGTTTTATGATTTTAGGTATTGAATTTTTATCTGACATTATGTATAAATGTATTAGTCAATGTTCTTGAATAAATTATACCAAAAACCAATTGAATTATGTTTATCTAAAATTATTTTTATCTAAAATTATGTATAAATGGATTGGTCAATGTTATTGACCAATTTTATTAGTCAATGTATTGAATTTTTTTTATATGACATTATTTTTATCTTGACCAATTGAGTAAATAATGTTCTAAAAATATTTTTATATGACATATTAGTTCCCATAGGATTGAGAAAATACATCTAAGAGGGTGGGGGTTGGGGGATTGAATCAGGTCTACCTAAGTTACACTAAAAACCAAATAATATATGTATATACTCATTAGAACATGCAATGGATCCACAACCACTTATTATTCCTTAAATGATTCTATTGTTCTCTCACCCAAATGTGTTGTAAGATATTTCAATTTAGTTATGTATTTAATTTCATATGTCATAATTTTGGGAGTATTAGGATTGATTTCACTTATAATATGAACATTTACTCTAATTATTATTTCATATTACTAATAATAACTAATTTTTCTCCCTTAAAATTAATTCAGTCTTCGATACTTTTGATACATGAAACATCGAAATAATGCCACAACTATGTAAAATGAACTAATAAATTTTAGAAGATTGATATTATAATTTAATTATAATATCAATATAACACATGTATATAATATGAAAATAAAATATTTACTCTTTGTAATTGTGTTTCATGTATGATGTTTTCTATCTGATTATCAATAGTTTTTATTAAATATGTTTCTGTTTATAATTTATATATATATATATTTAAATTTTTATATTTTTTAATATCCTCACAAATTATTTTTGTGATATCAGATATTTAATGGATCGTAATTGGATACATTTACGAAGAACCACTAGTGAATATGAAAAAGGAGTATATGAATTCTTGGAATTTTCTAAACGACATCTTCAAAACATTGATTTGATTTTCTATCCATGTGTGAAGTGTTTAAATATGAGAAAGTTAAACTCCATAGAAATCAAGGACCATCTCATTTTTTATGGTTTTAGCCTTAATTATACACGTTGGATCTGTTATGGTGAAAGAATTAAAAATTAAACATCTAATGTTGATGAAAATATTCATAACGAGGAAGAGGATCATATTGAAGAATTAATTCATGATTTAGGTGTTGAAACCATTGAAAAAATAACAACTGTTGAACAATTGTATGGAGATTCTGAGAAACCATTATTCCCAAGTTGCAGTAAATATACAGTGTTATCATTACTTTTGAGATTAGTTAACTTAAAATAAAAGAATGGGTGGAGTGATAAAATATTCTCCAGCTTACTTGATCTTTTAAAAGAGCTACTTCCAGAAGGCAACGAGCTTCCAAATTCCAATTATGAGGCAAAGAAAATATTATGCCAAATGGGATTGGTGTATAAAAATATATATGCTTTCCCCAATGATTGTGTATTTTATAGGAAATAAAATGAATATTTATCAGGTTTTCTTACATGTGGGACATCACTCTATAAGATAGATAAGAAATTCAACTCAGATTCATTCTCAGGTGATGTCATTTAATGTCATGAAAAATCAATTTTGTACTTTCTAATGATATCATCTAATATGTTTTGCATACAATTTTTATATTTCAATTGTGATTCATTTTTAGGTTCCAAAATCAAAAACTCATGCTAAATCAATTTGGTACCTTCCAATAATTCCTCATTTGAAACGTCTATTTGGAAATTTAATTAATGCAAAAAGGTTACTATGGAATTCAGATGAGCACATCTTTGATGGTAACTTACATCACCCTACCGATTCACCGTAGTGGAATAGTTTTGATAAAAAAATCATGATTTTGGAAGTGATGTTAGAAATCTCAGAATGGGATTGTGTGCTGATGGAATGAATCCATATCAGATCCTTAGTAGCCAATATAGTTCATAGCTTATTTTGATGGTAGTTTACAACTTTTCCCCACATCTATGTATGAAGAAAAAATATGTTACGACGATCGTGATGATTTATGGACCAAAAAAACTGGGAAATGATAATGATGTGTATCTTTCACCATTTATTGATGATTGAAAACTTCTATGGGAGGCACGTGTTAAAGTTTTTGATGCATACAATAATGAGTATTTTCTTTTGCGTGCTATCATAATGTTCACTATAAACAACTTTCCTGCATATGGAAAATTATTTAGATATAGTGTTGAGGGACATAAAGAATGTCCAATTTGTGAAGAACAGACTTCATATTATCAATTGAAGAATGGAAGAAAGACAGTGTACATGGGATAATGAATATTTTTTCGAATCGATAATCCTTATCATAGATTAAAAAAATCATTTAAGAGATTACAAGAATACAACCTTTCCCCTCGACCATTGTTAGCTAAAGAATATTATGAGAGGGTGAGAGATATTGATTCGACATTTGGAAAGAAAAGATGCACTGGTCTTCAAATAAATATTTGGAAGAAGCAGTTTCTTTTTTTCAAACTACCTTATTAGAAATTTTTAGAGATAAAACATAACATCAATGTTTTGCATATTAAAAAATGTGACAGTTTGATTGGAACTTTGTTAGAAATACAAGGAAATACAAAAGATGGATTGTATTCTAGATTGGACTTGATATTAATGAAAATAAGTTTGGAGTTAACTCCCATTGTCAAAGGAAACAAAACATATTTACCTCCGGCTTGTCACACATTAAGAAAGATTTAAAAGATGAATTTTTGTCAGTGTCTTCATGGTATTAAAGTACTCAGGGATTTTTCTTTGAATGTGAATAATTTGGTGACATTAAAGGATTGTAAATTATTAGGAATGAAATCTCATGATTACCATGTGTTGATGCAACAACTTATACCAGTAACAGTGCATGGTATATTTCTGAAAACTGTCAGAAAGACTAACACCAGGTTATGTAATTTTTTCTAATCCATTTGTAGAGAAGTCATTGATCCAAATTTGTTAGATGTGTTGGAGAATGAAGCAACTCTTAATATTTTTCAACTATTAATGTATTTCCCACCAACATTATTTTTGATATAATGGTTCGTCTATTGATTCATTTGGTACGTGAGATAAGAATATGTGGGCCTGTTTATTTAAGATGGATGTATCCTTTTGAATGAAATATGAAAATTTTGAAGGGATATGTTAAAAATCCTTATTGACCAGAGGCCTCTATTGTTCAAAAATATGTATCAGAAGAGGTGATTGAGTTATGTACTAATGCCACATTGCCTACAGTGACATTCATTCTTAACCAAGAAAGAGGGATATTATAAAAATCCTTATATTCAGTAGCCATCTCATTCTTATCCTACTTTATCTGATCAGCCATTGTAGCATAGTTTACCATCAAACCATCCCATTCCGCCTTAACCATAGATGCCACATTACCTACAATGGAATATTTTCCAACATTCAACACTAGAATTCATTGAGTTCTCTCAAGTTCCTCTACAATGTATTTATGTAATTTTTTATAAGATTTCTTAATACATTGATATTTAACAGGAATCCATGTAAATATTATCAGTGACTCAAATGTATTTTATACTTTATAATAAAAATGCGTAAATAATTTTTTGATTAACTAGATAAAAGTATGTAAGTTATATATTTTTATTGAATTATAATACTGTTTGATTGTTGTGTATATTTTTTTTACAGGGGTTTCAATTTAATTGGAATTATAGTTTTTATGATTTTTATAATTTTTTTAACTTACAGCTTTTGTTACTTTAAAAACCAACGCTAATTTAAAAAAAGTGGTTTACAACATTGGTTTTTTATAAAACCAATGTCGTAAACCAGTTTTCAGCATTGGTTTTATAAAAAACTGATGCCGAAAACCCTAGCCATTTTGATTATCGGTTTCGGTTTTACATAAAATCGACGTCGAAAATCAGTTATCAGCGTCGGTTTATTTAATAAACCGACACCAAAATACTCAAAGAAAATGATTTTCAATGTCGGTTTTTAGAAAAATGATGCCAAAAATACTATTTTTTACGTATCCTTTATAGATGTTAGTTAAAAACCGACGTCAAAAATAAAAAAACGAATCTAAAATGTATGTTTTCACTAGTGAATGTACCCTACGCTGGGAGGAAGGTATTAATAAATAAACCATACATTTATATAGAACCTCAAGTTTTTTGGAAAAAAACGTATGGTACATAAACCCTATATTTTTTATCAACAATTCATTTTCAAACCTATGTTCATAGCTTTTTCATCACATGATGGAACCCTACATTTGACTATTCAATGGTGGAGTTTCAAATATGGGATATTATCCAATAGTTATACAATGATCATGGTAGAAGTAAACATCTATTAAAATATATTTTATGAACAATTAAAAGGATTTTTATGATTGTTTTAAAGGATCATATTCAATGTATTAAATGATTTCTATTATTTCAGGATCTTATAACTCTCTTGGTTTTTTCTGAATTCAAAAAATCAAGATTTATTATGTGATATTTTGCGAGTTGGTTGGACCTCGAGTTGTTCGACCTGCTTTATAAATATTGAGATTCTCTTTATTAGGATATATGTACATAGTACAAGAAAAGGATATGTGTCATTACCTTCAGAACTACACATTGGATACATACATGTTATGATATATCTAATTGTTCACTATTGTTTCTTTAGTTTCTACTACATTTTATTGTTGCATATTCTCTCATAAGATTGATGAAGCATTGGTCAGAGATATAATTTAGAGACATAAATGTTTAAATATATTTCTAGTGTTTTATCTATCATTGTTTGAAGAAGTATTATTCAATATTGATGATTTTTTTGCTGCTGGGCATTATTGATGATCAATTACATGTATCAGTTGTTGCTGAAACTATGAAGTTTAACCTATTTTCTCAGCATAATAAATCTCTATTGATTTTGTGGTTTTTTTATTTCTCGGACTCATTCATGGTAAATTTTCAGCTTTTTTTACTTTGATGTGGATTTTGGTTCCTTATAAAAGAATCAGAAGGCCCTAAAAAATCCTTATAAAGTATCAAATACCTGCACATATATGTTACGGTCTTTAGATAAGATGGCTTATTAGTGAAAATCACTATGTTTGTGTAGTTGAGAATTGATGGAGTGGACTAAGTGATCATTATGCCATAAACCACCCTACATCACTGTGTTCTTTTCATTAATTAATTTTCACTATTCAATCATATTTTAGAGAGAAGGAATGGTTCACTTCTTAACAAGAGAGGTATTATTAATCTATCCAAGTTTTTAATAAACACAATTCACCCCCTTTTATGTCTTTTTATTATTTATCGTCGTCCTGATCTAAAAATTGATATCAAATGGTCTATTCTATTTTTGAATATTTTTATCTTTATTTTTTATATCAACTAGTGATATCATTAGGATCTACAAAAAATTTAATAGCTTTAACTGAGAAATTTTTTAGATGAATACATATTGGAATAGATAATTCTAGAGAAGATGTGTCAATGATGTGTGCTCCTCATTTTAATGGTGAAAATTTTAGACGCTGAAAAGACTGTATGGTTATTTATTTAACAAATACTTGAAATAATGGTTTATTTTAAGGTTTTTAAGCCTTATAATATTTTTAATAAATATTAGAAATATTATAATAATGATTAAGAAAAAGAATATGATATCAATTAAAAATCTATGAATGCTATTGTGTGTGGCTTATAAACTGATGAATTCATTAAAGTATCTCAATGTATTAATTTTTATCAGATGTGTAAAATGATTTATATTTCATTTTAAGGAACTAAAAAAATCAGAAAACTAAGGTATACCAATGTAAAGATACAATTTGATACGTTTAGAATGTATGAGGATGAAACTATCACCCAACTGAATAGGATGTTGATAGAGATAGTAGAAAATGTTGTTGGCCTATGATATCCAATTTCATAACCAGATCTAGCATTAAAAATGCTAAGAGTAATACCTTATTAGTGGAATGGAATAACCACAACCATACATTAATCTACACGAGTGAAAAAATTACCTATGAATGAATTGATAAAAACATCAATCATGTATGAAGTTGAGATATAGTCTGAATTTGAAAATCATATGAAACATGAAGAATATTATCTCAAAACAACCTTGGTTGAATCATCTAATTTGTGTCATTAGGATTTGGAAAACTATTTATCATATCTTGATAAAATATTTCAGAAACATTACAAAAATAAAAAAGAAGGTGCTGAAGTAAACAAATGTCGTGAGGGAAAGTAAAAAGATCACACAAAATATAAATGTTCTTAATAAAAGAAAAATTAAAAGATGAATCTAAGAGAAAAGGAAAGAAAATTATAAAATATATATGGTGCAATTTATTTGGTTCACATGATGAATCTTCTACAAATTCTGAGGCTGACCATAAAAAACAAATGGTATGCGTTATGAATCATACAAATAAGGTATCATATTCTTACAATCCAAACTCTAGTTGTAAAAAACCATCTTATAACTAATTAAATAAGTGTTATTTAAGGATAAAATATAAAAATTAATCATTAAAAAAGATCATATAAATGATTAAAAATATCATGACACTACTCTATTAGATAAATAAAATTTGTTAACAAAAATATATATTTAATGTATAATTCTACTAAAATTTAATTTGATTTGCATGAAACAAATACTAAAGATTTTTTGGATGAAAATTTTAATTTAGAATAAAATTCTAGCTTTCTGATAAAAGGGAAAAATATTTAAATGAAATAATTTTAAAATATAATATATTAAAAAAAATCATGATTTTGGAAGTGAAGTTAGAAATTTCAGAATGGGATTGTGTGATGATGGAATGAATCCATATCAGAGCCTTAGTAACCAATATAGTTCTTGACCCATTTTTATGGTAGTTTACAACTTTTCCCCACATCTATGTATGAAGAAAAAATATGTTATAATGATCTTGATGATTTATGGACCAAAACAATTGGGAAATAATATTGATGGGTATCTTTCACCATTTTTTGATGATTTGAAACTTCTATGGGAGGCACATGTTAAAGTTTTCTATGCATACAAGAAAGAGTATTTTCTTTTGTGTGATATCATAATGTTCACTATAAATGACTTTCCTGCATATAGAAACTTATCTAGATATAGTGTTAAGGGACATAAAGCATGTCCAATTTGTTAAGAACAGACTTCATATTATCAATTGCAGAATAGAAGAAAGATAGTGTACATGGGATATTGATGATTTTTGCGAATCGATCATCCTTATCATAGATTAAAAAAATCGTTTAACAAATTACAAGAATACAACCTTCCCCATCGACCATTGTCATCTAAATAATATTATGACAATGTGAGAGATATTGATTTGTCATTTAGAAAGAAAAGATGTACTGGTCTTCAAAGTAATATTTGGAAGAATTAGTTTATTTTTTTGAAACTACCTTATTAGAAATTTTTAGAGATAAAACATAACAACAATGTTATGCATATTAAAAAAACATTCGACTGTTTGGTTGGAACTTTGTTAGACATAACATTAAATACAAAAGATGGATTTTATTCTAGATTGGACTTGATATTAATGAAAATATGTTTGGAATTAACTCCCATTGTTAAAGGAAACAAAACATATTTACCTCCAGCTTGTCACACATTAATCATGATTGAATAGATGAATTTATTTCAGTGTCTTCATGGTATTAAAGTACTCAGGGTTTTTATTTGAATGTGAATAATTTGGTGTCATTGAAGGATTGTAAATTAGTAGGTATGAAATCTCATGATTACCATGTGTTGATTCAACAACATCTACCAGTAATAGTTCATGGTATATTTCTGGAAGCTGCCAGAAAGACTATCATCAGGTTATGTAATTTTTTCTAATCCATTTGTAGCAAAGTCATTGATCCAAATTTGTTAGATGTGTTGGAGAATGAAGCAAATCATAATATTTTTCAACTAGTAATGTATTTCCCACCAACATTTTTTTGATATAATGGTTCATCTATTGATTCATTTGGTGAATGAGATAAGAATATGTGGGACTGTTTATTTAAGATGGTTGTATCCTTTTGAAAGATATATGAAAATTTTGAAGGGATGTGTTAAAAATCCTTATTGATCTGAGGCCTCTATTGTTCAAAAATATGTATCAGAAGAGGTGATTGAGTTATGTACTAATGCCACATTTCCTACAGTGACATTCATCCTTAACCAAAAAAGTTTGATATGATAAAAATCCTTATATTCATTAGCCATTTCATTCTTAGCCTACTTTATCTGATCAGCCATTATAGTATAGTTTACCATCAAACCATCCCATTAAGCCTTAACCATAGATGCCACATTACCTAGAATGGCATATTCTTCCAATATTCAACACTAGATTTCATTGAGTTCTCTCATGTTCGTCTGCAATGTATTTATCTAATTTTTTTATAAGATTTATTAATGCATAGATATTTAACCAGAATCCATGTAAATATTATCAGTGACTCAAATGTATTTTATACTTTATAATAAAAATGTGTAAATAATTTTTTGATTAACTAGATAAAACTATGTATGTTATATATTTTTATTGAATGATAATATTGTTTGATTGTTATGTATATTTTTTTACAGGGGTTTCGATTTAATTGGAATTATAGTTTTTATGAATTTTCTAATTTTTTTAACTTACAGCATTAGTTACTTTAAAAACCGACGCCAATTTAAAAAAATTGTTTACAGCATCGGTTTTTTATAAAACCAATGTCGTAAACCTGTTTTCAGCATCGGTTTTATAAAAAACCGATGCTGAAAACCCAAGCCAGTTTGATTTTCGGTGTCGGTTTTACATAAAATCGACGTCAAAAATCAGTTATTGGTGTCGGTTTATTTAATAAACTGAAACCAAAATACTCAAAGAAAATGATTTTTGATGTCTGTTTTTAGAAAAATGATGCCAAAATACTATTTTTTATGTCTCCTTTATAGAGGTCGGTTAAAAACCAACATCAAAAATAAAAAAAACCGAAGTTAAAATGTATTTTTTCACTAGTGAATGTACCCTAAGGTAGAGGGAAAGTATTAATATATAACGCTACATTTATATAGAACCTCGCAATTTGTGGAAAAAATGTATGGTACATAAACCCTACATTTTTATCAACCATTCATTTTCAAACCTATGTTCATAGCTTTTTCATCACATGATGGAACCCTATATTTGACTATTCAATGGTGGAGTTTAAAATATGGGATATTATCCAATAGTTATACAATGATCATGATAGATGTAAACATCTATTCAAAGATATTTTATAAACAATTAATAGGAATGTTATGATTGTTTTAAAGGATCATATTCAATGTATTAAATGATTTCTATTATTTTAGGATCTTATGACTCTCTTGGTTTTTTTTGAATTCAAAAAATAAATATTTATTATGTGATATTTTGGGAGTTGGTTGGACCTAGAGTTGTTCGACTTGCTTTATAAATATTGAGACACTATTTATTAAGATATATGTACATAATACAAGATAAGGATATTTTTCATTACCTTTAGAACTACACATTGGATACATACAAGTTTTGATATATCTAATTGAGTCACTATTGTTTCTTAAGTTTCTAATACATTTTATTGTTACATATTCTCTCACAATAATGATGAAGCATTGGTTAGAGATATAATTTGGAGACATACATGTCTAAATATATTTCTAGTGTTTTATCTATCATTGTTTAAAGAAATCCTATTCAATATTGAAGATTTTTTTGCTGCTGGGCATTATTGATGATAAATTACATGTATCAGTTGCTGCTGAAACTATGAAGTTTAACCTGTTTTCTCAACATAATAAATCTCTATTTATTTTTTTGTTTTTTGATTGCTTGGACTCATTCATGGTAAATTTTCAGCTTTTTTTACTTTGATTTGGATTTTTGATTCCTTATAAAAGAACCAGATGGCCCTGTAAGATCCTTATAATGTATCAAGTACCTGCACATAGATGTTACGGTCTTTAGATAAGATGGATTATTAGTGAAAATCACTAAGTTTGTGTAGTTGAGAATTGATGGAGTGGACTAAGTGATCATTATTCCCTAAACCACCCTACATCAATGTGTTCTTTTCGTTAATTAATTTTCACTATTCAATCATATTTTAGAGAGAAGGAATGGTTCACTTCTTAACAAGAGAGGTATTATGAATCTATACAAGTTTTTAATAAACACAATTCACCCCCTATTATGTGTTTTTATTCTTTATCGTCGTCCTGATCTAAAAATTGATATCAAATGGGCTATTCTATTTTTGAATATTTTATATTTATTTTTTGTATCAACTAGTGATATCATCAGGATCTACAAAAAATTTACTATCTTTAACTGAGAAATTCTTTAGATCAATACATATTGGAATGGATAATTCTAGAGAAGATGTGTCAATGATGTGTGCTCCTCGTTTTAATGGTGATAATTTTAGACGCTGAAAATACTGTATGGTTATTTATTTAACAATTTCTTAGAATAATGGTTTATTTTAAGGTTGTTAAGCCTTATAATATTTTTAATAAAGATTTGAAATATTATAATAATGATTAAGAAAAAGAATATGATATCAATTAAAAATCTATGAATTCTATTATGTGTGGCTTATGAACTGATGAATTCATTCAAGTATCTCAATGTATTACTTTTTATCAGATGTGGAAAATGATTTATATTCATTTTAAGGAACTAAAAAAATCAGAAAACTAAGGTATACTAATGTAAAGATACAATCTGATACATTAAGAATGTATGAGGATGAAACTATCACCCAACTGAATAGGCATTTGATAGAGATTGTCAACAATGTTGATGCCCCATAATGTCCAATATGACAACCAGATCTAGCATTAAAAATGCTAAGATTAATACCTTATTAGTGGAATGGAATATCCACAACCATACATTAATCTACACGAGTGGAAAACCTAGCTATGAATGAATTGATCAAAACATCAATGATGTATGAAGTTGAGATATATGCTAAATTTGAATTTCATATGAAACATGAAGAATATGATCTCAAAAAAACCTTGGTTGAATCATCTAATTTGTGTCATTAAGATTTGGAAAACTATTTATCATATCTTGCTAAAATATTTCAGAAACGTTAAAAAAATAAAAAATAAGGTGCTGAAGCAAACAAATGTCGTGAATGAAAGTAAAAAGGTCACACAAAATATAAATGTTTTTAATCAAAGCACAATTAAAAGGTGAATCTAAGAGAAAAGGAATGAAAATTATAAAATATATATGGTGCAATTTTTTTGGTTCACATGATAAATCTTCTACAAATTCTAAGGCTGACCATAAAAAACAAATGGTACGCCTTATGAATCATACAAATAAGGTATCATATTCTTACTATCCAAACTCTAGTTATAAAAAACATTCTTATAATTAATTAAATAAGTGTTATTTAATGATAAAAGATAAAAATGAATCATTAAAAAAGTTTA
Organism: Viscum album; assembly: GCA_963277665.1. Lineage (NCBI taxonomy): Eukaryota > Viridiplantae > Streptophyta > Magnoliopsida > Santalales > Viscaceae > Viscum > Viscum album. Next base: position 1,054,580,937 of record OY728119.1, on the reverse strand, counting down.
TATAAATGATTAAAAATATCATGAAACTACTCTATTAGATAAAGAAAATTTGTTAAAAAAAATATATATTTAATGTCTAATTCTTCTAAAATTTAATTTTATTTTCATGAAACAAATACTAATGAGTTTTTGGTTGAAAATTCTTATTTAGAATAAGATTCTAGCTTTCTGATAAAAGGGAAAAATATTTAAATGAAATAATTTTCAAATATAATATATTAAATCATCTTTCTCTTAAATATTTTTATTTATACATCTTATTATCTTGAATAAATTTCTTCAAACGCTTCTATAAAATTATCCACAAAAAGATGAATCAATCAATTTATTCACATTCAGAAAAAAAAATTGTTCATACAAATGGTAAAAATATAATCCTTTTTATATGTTGAACGAAAATTCAGTTTAATTTGTTGAATATTCATTTGAAAAATATTCTAAAATAAATAAGAATGTTAAAGTCCGGATGTACTAGAAGTCCCTTCTTCTCAAAAGTCTTATAAAAGTATTATGTTCAAATTCAATGTCTTGAATGATGAAAAACTGAAACTACAAGCTACTTTCGATACATCTAGAATGTCGTATGAGGAACTAAATAAATAATCTGCATCGAAAATGGTTTTTTATTTTTTACAAATGAAATATTATAATATTAATGATTGTTTAATCTCTAATGATGTATTTTAATTATTCAAAATTTAAATGCTAAGTGAGATGGAGTTTCTTATAAGGGAAGTTGTTACCATTCTAGATCTTGATAAGATAAAATTGTTACTAGTTGAACAATATTCATATTCTTTATATCAAAAAACAACATATGTCTAAAGTAGATTAGAATAATTTTCATGTGTATTATCTATTATAAGTTAAAACTTTTGTTTCTTGGAAATATCAAAAATATTGTCTACTACTTGTTAAACCTTAATGTTTATTTTCTGTTTTTTTAAAGTTAGTATTATGTTGTTTAGTGATTTTGTTCCTATAATTTTATTCATTATATTTATTGTTATTTATCTTATATGAGAGCATACTTAATATTTAATTATCTAATTTCTCCAAAATATAATATTAATTGTTTTATTTTAAATTTTACTTTTATAAAAAAATTGTTACATGTTTTTTTATTTTAGAAATATTTCAATTCATGGAATATGTTATTTTATATGATTCAAGGGGATTTTGATGAAAATAATCATTTTATTCATTAGAATATTCTATTTTATTATCATCCTTTCCTAGTTCTCTATATCTTTTTAAACCATGAATTTATGGATGTTTATTCCTCATACTCTTTACTCTTAAATTTTTTAAATCACAAAAGGGTGATAATTTTATAGTTTTAATGTTATCATCATGTAAGAATATTGGAGATGTTTGTATTAATAGTTTACATATTTAATATTCATGTAATAGTTTACATATTTTTAATCAAATTGAGGAAGTTTGAAAATTTTTCCCTTAATATCCTTGACATAGGGGAGATGTTTTTATTCTCATAAATGATGAAAAGTTTTCATGAAAATAAAGTTTAATATAAAGGATAATGAGGGAAGAGTTTCCGTTATGAAAGAAATATTAAAAAAAGAAAAGGGGGATAAATTTATTTTCAGATTTTATAAATACTTTTTTTACATATTTTTATCATGGGTTTTGTGATAATAAAAATGGGGGAGATTGTTCAGAATGTTTTTATTTAACAATTTCGCTAATTTTTTTGGTTTTGATACACAAAAAATGCCCATATATATGGTATTAATGATTTTTCTATTAAGTGAATTATATGAAATTAATATTCAATAAATTATTTATTTGATAATTATATTCATTCAATTAAACCATTGAGAATCTTTGTTGAAGTATTTGGAATGGGTTTATATGTATTCTTGAAACGTTATTTATACCATACGTTAGTATGTGTAATGTATGGATAAAAAACCCAATTTTTGAAACAAAACAAATAGATCATGTACCCTACGCTGTTGAGAAAGTATGGATAAAAAACCATACATTTATATGGAACCCTATGTTTGAGGAAACTGATATATGGTGCATTAACCTTACTTTTTTGATCAAATATATGTTTTCAACCCTATGTTTTTAGTTTTTTGATCACATGAAGGAACCCTACATTTTACTATTCAATGAGATTATTTTAAATATGCTATATTATCCATGATTTATTTTTCAATATTTCTGGAGTTGGTTTGACCTGACATTGTTCAACCTGATTTATAAATATAAAGATTCTCTACATTGAGATATATGTACATAGTATAAGGAATTATTGCGTGTCATTGCTGTCAGAACTACACTTCGGAGGCATACTTGTTTTAATATGTCTAATCGACTCATTATTGTTCCGGTTTTTTCTACTGCATTTTATTGTTACATATTCTTCTACAAGAATGATCAATCATTAGTCAGTGATGCATGTTTGATAAATTCATGTTTAAATATATGTCTTGTGTTTTCGTAATCATTGTTTGAAGAAAGAATGTGTAACATTGAAGATCTATTTTCTTCTATGCATTATTAAAGATAAATTACATATTTCAGTTTCTACTAAAACTATGAAGTTTAACTTGTTTTCTCAACATAACTAATCTATATTGATTTGGTAGATTTTTGACTACTCATACTCACTCATAGTGAACTATCATACTATTATACTAAACTGTGGATTTTTAGTTCCTTATAATAGAACAAGAAGGCCTTATATAATCATTTAAAGTATCAACTGCCTACACTCATTTTTTAAGGTCTTATAAAAATAATACATATAATTGAAAATCATAAAGATCGTAGATTTGAGCATTGGTGAAGTATACTAAGGGATCTTTGTGCCCTGAACCATTATATATCACAATGTTCATTTCCATTATTTATTTTACCACTCACTTTTTTTAGATAATGGAAATGTTCACTACTTAACATGATAGGTATTCAGAATCTTTTATTGTTTTTGAGAAACATAATTCAAACCCCCTCTTGCGTCTTTTTATTCTTCATCACCATCTCAACCTAATAGTTATTTCAATATTTTTTGGAACAAAATCTAATTATATTTTTTTTTATTTGAAGATGTTTTTTTTGTTTTACAATTATTATTCACAATCACTTCATTTATTAATTATAATTTCAAATATATGATCTTCTTTAAGTATTATTCATTTAAAGATTATTTCTTTAAGACATGACTTGAAATATGAACCTACATCATTTTATATGGTTTTTATTCTAACTATTGAGATTATATATAAGTAATCTATCTTTTATCATGAAATTTAATTTTCATTTTAATTTAACTACTTTATGATATATCATTTCAATATTTTTTAGTTTTTAACGGTTTTCATTCTCTAAATTTCAATTCATTGACACATAATTCATGCTATTCTCTATGTTTGTTTTATATGGTTTACTTTATTCACCGTGGATGTTATTTAAATATTTTTTCATAGAAAATATTTGTTCTATAGATTTTTTTTATTTTCATTCATTCATTTACATTTTCATTCTACTATTACCCAATTTGAAAAGGTGTCTCATCCCACACTTCCTACTTTTACACATGTTATGATTGACTCATCTATATTTATTTACATGGTGTATACCCTAAACATTGAATAATAATATCAAGAATATTTCTATAATCAAGGTATTTTAAGTTTCTTCTTACGATCTTCATAGAAAATAATTTTTTTAATCTTAATGAGTAAAAACTTTTATTTCTTTAAAAATAGTATTTTTAATGTTTTTAAAAACATTTAACCAAACTCTTCCAACATTATCTTTATCTTATGTTCGGAATATTATTTTCCAAACAAATTCTAGTTTATGGTTAGTTTCAATGATCTATTACCTTCTTATAAATGGTTTCAAATGGAAAATTATTATCATTTTCCACATAGTTCACTTTTGACTATTTAAAAAAGATAGAAAATAGTGTTTGTTTTTAATTTTTATAATGTTAATGGAATTTCCCACCATCATGACCATTTTTTTTAATTAATACTACTTTATAATTTTCCATCGTTATTTTCAAAGAAAATATTTTTCCCAATATTCTAGATTTTTTTAAATATTAACTAAAGAAAAAAGTTTTTTTCATTATTTTCAAAGAAATGATTTCAATGATTTAATGTTTTTTCTCTATTTCATCATGCATTAATGATTCCAATTATTTTCTAGGATTATAATCTAATGAAACCATCCATATTATTTTTTGGAAAAAATATTTTGATTCTTTTAAAGATATTTTCATAAAACCTATTTCTTTTCCATGGGTAAATCATGTTATAATGGAAGAAAAACTAATGATAAAATATTTATGATGAAATTACAAGCTTCCATGTGTTAAATTATTTTTCGGTACTTCGATATTAATAATGGTGATGGGTGAATCTGATATAGTTTATGGTGATGGGTGATCTCGATATAGCTTATACGATGAGTAATCCAAAAGTAGCTTATACGATGGGCTATGAAGAAGTTGTTCCATGATACAAACATATTTTCTCCATTCTTTCTATGAGATTTTATTAGTTACTTTAATAATGATTAACATCATATGGATCCTGATTTTTTATTCTTATTATTCATGAATTTTTAAAAGCATTACTTCATGTCAATGTTAAATTTTCCATATTTTAATGTGCATGAATTCTCTTATGTTTTGAAAATTCACTTTGATTAGGTCATGATACCCTTATTATCATCTTATTATTATTGATGTTGTTCAATTGTTAAAAGTTATGTTTTCCCTTACTAAGAATTTGAGATCAACCTTATAATGTGTTCCACTACCCCATGTTATGAACAATTAGTATGGATTATTTACATCTAGAAATTATTCATGTGTAAAGAAGTTTATGCTGGATTTTGATGAATTTAAGTGAAATAAGTAATGTTGGGTATAGTAGAAAAAATGATCACATGAAGACATGGTTATTGTTATATAGAGTTTTCCCTAATTCTCTAAATCTAAAATCCTAAAAGGTATCTGGTTATGTATATGATCTAATATTTTCATTTATTGTACGTTTTGAATGAATAATATTAGGTCCCATTTATCTATATCAATGTTAAAAGTATAAGGATTGTGTTTCTAACACCAAATCTTGGAGTGTGGGTTCTAGGATGTGATAGTTTCTATAAAAGAAAGGTTTAGACACCTTTTGATATCATTATTTCTCCCAAAGAGGATATTTTATTCATTATAGATTCTATAATTTTTTTCTAAGTCTATGATTAATCACATGTTTAAAGTCATAGACACACCTTTTGATGTTTTAAGTGATGCTCTTTTTTTTATTAATGGTATTTTTGGAGATGGGGTTTTGGTAGAAGAATAAGTAACCTATAGGTGTATCATTATATTTAAAATCAAGGATTATTTAACGTTAATTATATTTAATTTGGGTGATCTAAACTTAATTTTAAAATATATTCCTTTTGGATAATATGTTCTTATTGAGGTTACATAGGATATAGGGTTATTTTTTTGTGGAATGATTTAATTTGAAGATTGGGTATTATTTTGTAATTTTTGTAGATTATTGTATAATTTAATATTATGATGGTTTATTCATTTTGGGTTTTGTATTCCCTTACACTAACAATTTCGGTTTTTGTTAATTTCTAAAGAGATTAGGAATAACATGTTATCATTTTCTGTATCATATCATCTGTTATAATTTTCAATAGTAGAAAAATGATCATTAATATTGACATTTGAACATTTGTAGTTTGATACCAATGTTAAAGTCTTTAGTGAGGACATTTAACATTTTTTATTCATTAAATGATGTTAAAATATCACTTTTAACATTGGTTATAGAAAACCTAATGTTAAAAGTCATCATCAAAGACTTTTATTGTCAATTGTTTTTTGGAACTGACGTTAAAAGTCTCTTTTTTTACATTGGTTATTCAAAAAACTAATGTGAAAAATAATTACCAAGTTGTAGCTCATTTCTCAAGAATCTATTTGACTGGTCATGGAGCAAAATTTTTGTTACGTATTAGAGGTTATGGCCTTCAAAATATGGACTTCTCAAAGACTTCTCTTAGAGAATTTAATCATCCTATATCCATAACTATTAAACTGTAAGTCTATTTTAGATCCATGACCAATTAAATCAAATATTTGGAAAATATATACAACTTTATAATGATTTTTAATGTCAGTTATTTTATGAAAAATAATTCAAAATGAATATTTTAACATTGGTTCCTAGAAAATACTATCGTTACAAATATTATATGTGTACTTTTAACATCAATTTTTCTAGAACTGACATTAAATGTGAGATTCTAACATCGATTACTAAATAAAAGATGGTAATTTTTTTGTATCTATCCTTTGACATTGGGTTAATAAAAATATTATGTTAAAACCCCAATATACAGTGGTTTTTAACATCAATTATATATTTAACTGATGTGAAAAGTAAAATTTCAAATACACAGTATCAGTATTTCAATTTTTTTCACAACACGATTTTCATTTTCTAAAATAATACATAAATTTTAATACAATATTATTTGAAATATTTTTTTACATAATTTAAATCTATATTATCTTTATTACATCATTTTTGACTTCTTCAATTCAATAAAATTTTCAACACCTCTTCTATCGATGATTTGAACAAGGTATCTATTCAAATCATGTAATTTATCTATTATTATTTTAATTCATTACTATATATCTTGACAATTTTCCTTATAATGATTAATTATTCTCACGATCGAGTTGTGAAGATAAAACATCAGGATGATACTTACCAACTAGGGTGAAAAATTCATTATTGATCTCCGTTTGCACTAAATCTTGAGTCTTTTCTTAAAAAGATGAGAAATAATGATAAAAACATATAAATTTGAAGGAAACTAATAATGTCATTAAAATATGTTATGATCCTTAAGTTTATTTTCTTTTAGTTTGTGTATGTAATTTTCATTCATGTCTCTCATGTTTTCTTTGAAATGTGTTGTATCTATCGAAACATAGATAATTCCAACTTCCACCGGCCATAACCTTTGATTAGTAACCATGTTTTAGCTCAATGATCAGTCAAATAAATGCTTAGGAAATAATATATAACATTGATACCATTTTTAACATGAGTTATTTGAAAACCCAATTTCAAAAACAACTTTTAACTTTGTTTCATGAAATGAACCAATAGTAAAAGTCTTCTATGACGGCTACTAGTATAGGGTTTTCAGGAAACACTATTAAAAGATGGATTTTAATGCTGGTTAATGAATAAAAAACGTTTAAATAAAGATTTTAATGTCATTTAATGTATAAATGACATTAAAAGACATCCAAGAGTACTTATATCTTTGGTTTTTATAAAAAACTAACAATAAAAACCATATTTAAGAAGACTTTTGACGTCATTTGAAAAAAACCTATTTCAATAGGAAACCATTATACTTTATGTTGTTTATTTATAAAAATTGATGTCTAATGTCCCACCTTTACCCTTAGTAGCTTAAATGTCAGTTAAAAAATGATGTGAAAATAAAAAAAACATTAAAGACCATTTTTTAACATTGTCTATTATAGTGGTTTAGTAATTAAATAATCATTCTAATAATTTGGTCTAAAATATGAAGCAATGGTAGAAAAATATTGAAACATGAAATCAAAGGATGAAGTTGTATTTATGGACTTGAAGGAAATAAATTATGTGTAGTTACATATATTATTAGTCTAAATGGTAAAGTAATTACTCAACTATAGGAAAAGAATCATGAAATAAAATTTTATCCTATTACTTGGATTCATAATGAATTTATTGTATTTTTCACACGTTAAATATTTATGGTTTTGTGGTCATTGAATTTCCCATGATAATCCACTTTCTTTTGATCAATTACCATTATCACTCTCTATCATTATTTAGACATTATTTTTTAGCATGTCTAAATTTTCACTTCCCACTAATGTTATCCTATTTTTAATCTTAGCGGTCTATTTTTAAAAAATATATTCATAATTATGTTTCCCTATTTTCCAAATGATGTTTTTGAAACCCTTATATTAATATGAGTTTTAAAGAAAATTATTTTCAAATGTTACTATATTGATTAATGAGATCATGTTAAAACAATAAAGAAATAATTTATTAATGTTGGTGGATAAATTAACACCCCAGGAATTTATGATTACAATATTATTGATATATTCTTTAACATGAAACACTAAGCATTAAGAAAATTATGATATTCTAGAAAAATTAAAAGTTTTTAATGTGACCATTATAAAATATTCATACTATTTGAGGATATTAGTAATATTAACCATATTATAAAATATAGATATATATAATTACACCTTTAAATAAAAATTTATTCATTAATTCTCAGGAAAGAAGAACTTCCATTTTCGTTATCATTTTATTATTCAAAAATATATTTTCCCCCAAAATAGATTTTTTAGATTTTTTTGCATGGATGTACTAAATAATTTATTCTTAAATTAAAATTTTATTATATAAAATGGTAATTTCTTTTCATATGATCATATCAATATTATCTTAGTGTAATATTTTAGAATTTTTCTAAAAGGATAAAATTTTCTGTTAATAATGAAAAATATTGATTAATGTAAAAAAATAATTTGTATTTATTGAAAATACTAATTTTGATTTCAAATGGATCTTAAATTAAAATATTTATCCAATATTTAGTAATAAAATATTTAATTACGTTGTAAGAAAGTTTATAATTTATTTTGGTATAATCTCTTTTTTCGGCATAAAGTGCATTTCTCTAAAAAAAAATTCTTTGATTTTTTTGTATTTATATTAAAATTGATATCTTAAAATTCTAGTAATAAAATATTGAAAAATTCATTCGATATATAAAATTATGAGGTTAAAATTTGTTAATTAAACTTTTTCAGTCAAAATGAATAGAATCCTTGGTAAATATATGTCGCCTCAGTAAGGGAAAATTTGGTAATTAAAGTTAGAAATTTTGTGATATGATTTCCAAATATATATAAAACCATCCTTCTTTCTATTGTATGAGTTTATTTCAAATAAACCAATATATATTAAAAAATATGAAATTTTTATGCCATTTTTCTTTCAAAAGGTCCATTATAATTTTTTAAGTAAAGGAAAATTCTAGAATGTCACCCTCTTACTTTAAATATCACTTATATGTAAACATAGAGATAAGAACATGTTATGGATGAATATAATAGTTTATTTTGAATATATTTAATATTGTTTTTTATTTTTATTTTAAATTTTAAAGATTATATAATTATTGTAAATGAATAAAAAGGCTGAAAAAATTCTTGTGCGGGTAATTGGAAAATAAAATTAAAAGTTTTGAAAAAATAAAATGTATTATATTATAGAAGAATTATTATCTTTAAATATTTTATTATATATATATATATCATATTATTGATGTTTTAGAAGTTTTTATTTTAATTTTAGCTGTATATTTATTTTTTAAAATGTAAAATTAGCTGAATTCACCAAAAAATGGCTTTAATTGTACGTTATGTCAAATAATATATTATTCAATGAGTTAATGTTATTAAAAATATTACCTTAGGCCAAGTGAATGGTATATGGTTGATAATATTAACCATTTTCACTTATGTGACACTTGTACTTTTATTGTAACTTCCTTTACCCTTATGAAGTAAAAACGTTGTCATCTTGGTAAATGGTAAATGGGTAAAATGGGTTAAAATCTAAGAGATAAGTGGTAAAAAATACCCTAAAATTGTATAACTTTTATGATATTATAGGATTTAAACTTATATAAAAAATATCTTATAATATATAAGTTTTCATCCTCTCAAACATGGAAATTAATTTATATTAATTGAATACATTAAATAGTTCCAAGTTTGGAGCTCCCCCACATATAAATGGGAACCTCATATCATATCTTCCTCATAAATTTTGAGTACTCTAGATTAGAAAATCATATTTTAACCTAGTATAAAAATTTATATTTATGGATTATATTTTTGGTATCATTAATATACCAACCTAGAGGCTTAAGGTGTAATCTAAAAGAAATTTTTGTAGAAGAGGTATAACTAGTACTTGAGAATTTTCATTTCACATGTTAATATTAATCTATAAAATATTCTTAATCATATATGATAAAATAATATCATTATCTACACTACACTAAATATTTATTCTCACTATGCTAAAATGTTATTCATCTCCTTTTACATCCAATAGGGAATGAAATAATCATTCATGCATATGTACGGATTACCAAATTCACCAAATGACATCTTTTGTTTTAAATAACCACCTCACAATGATAATTCATAAGGTTGATTTAATGTATATATATTACATTACTAAATTAAATAAAAATTTTAATATAATATATCATATATTTTCTACCCCTTATATCCATTGTAAAGTGATAGTGTTGTTTCTCTGTACGTGTGGATTACCACTTCCACAATATGATGTGGTTTTTTTCTATGTACAACTTTCATGGATGGTTATAAAATTGAAATGAATGTATATAAATTATAATTATTTTCTTATTAGTATTCTATAAATGATGGAATAATTAAATTTCAATGTTTTCAATAGATTGAAGTCATTTTAAAACTATGAACCAAATATCCTCAAAACATAAGACATGGAGTTAAATATTTGAGTAACTAAATATTTCCTTAAATTAATAGTTATAAATGGATTAATGGTAAGGTAATATATATAAAAATCATTCTAAAATAATATTAAAATTAATATAAGTTTAATATATATGATTTAAATAACACATATAAAAATGTTTTTCTTGAGGTAAGGGGGTTCATAACCCAACATCCATTCATTATGTTATACTTACACTTCATTGACCATGTTATAACAATATTATGTTTGAAATTTTAAATAATTTTATTCTATTTTATTTCCTCTTTTTCTTAATGGTGTATAAATTGTTACACATAATAACTTCATTGATTACTTTAAACCTTAATAGTATGATCTTTTTAAGGATTATTCATTTCAATAGTGTTTTTTGAGACATATCTTCTATTACACAGGTATTTCATTTTATAAGGTCTATATGATACCTATTGAGATATCATTTTATGATTGATTATTTTATAATGATATTTATTTTTCATTTTAAATCCTCTCTTTCAGAATATTTTGATGGAAATTTTATAAAAGTGCCAAGGGTTTTATGGTCTCCATTTCAATTATTTGAGTAATATTTCATGTTATTCATTGTGTTTTATTTTTTATGGTTAAGTTAATTACCCATAAACATGTTTTCAAAAATTATTTCATGTATGTGTTTATTTTTATAGAATAATTTTACCATCATTCATTTAGGTATTATAAATTGAAATATTACCCCAGTTGCAAAGGATTCTCATCTCCAACTTCCTTCATTGAGACATGTTTTGATTGATACACCTATATTAATTAATATCATATATATATAATGAAAATATAAATATAATATAGTGATTCTTATTTGTACTCATGTTAATTTATTTTTCTTCTAATGTGTACTCCATAAATGGGTTTTTTGGTTCTAATGGGAAAAATGGCATTTCTTTAAAATTTTGGTTTTGAAGTGTTTATAGAATTTCAACTAAACTGTTCATCCATTATTTTTATCTTATTTATAGAATATTATTTTATAATTATAAATTATTTATTAAATTCATTATCCATGATAATTTACCTTCTATTAAAAGGGTTTCAAGGGTTATTTCTCAACATTTTATGCATGGGTAATTTTTGACTCTATTAGAAAATGTTTTGAAAGAATATTTATTTTTATCCTTCATGACACAAAAGGATTTTGACACAAGCATGAAGATTATTTTATTTGAAAATCAATTTATAATTTTCCATGTTTTCTTCAATGTATTTATTATTCATAATATTATTGAAATGTTTAGAAAATATCACCAAAATAAAATCGTATTTTCCATTATTTTCAGGAAAATATTATTTTGTTCATTAAATGTATTTTCATATATATAATTATAATTTTATAATTACACTAATTCATTAGGATTTTAATCTTATGATTCCATCAATTTTAATAATTTCAATGGATTAAAATTATTGGTATAATGATATTTTCTCGAATACCTTTTATTTTCAAATCCTAAATCTAGTTATAAATGAATGAAATATGTGGTTAAAAGATTGATGATGAAAATATAAGCTTCCATTTTTTCTATTAATGAATAGTACTTCAAAATTATTTATAATAATGGGTGATCACAATATATCTCATGATGATGGGTGATCCCAATATAGCTTATACGACCAGTGAGTCCGATATATCTTACAAAATTGGTAAGCTCGATGTAACTCTCCAATACATTATGTAATGTTACTTTTCCTCAACTAAAAAAGGTTTTAGTTAAATGGGAAGGTTCCTCCTATGGATTTAACTATTATACAATTATTTTTGATACAATTGAACATGGTTGAGGAAGATAATATTCCAAGATTAAAAAACATTCTCTATTTTCTTTATATGAGTTTTTAATGGTTCCAAGGATCAATATTAGCATCACATGGATCATGTTTATGTATTATTATAACAATTTACATTATTAAATCATTATTCCATGTCACATGATTAATTAACTATATTTTCACGGGCATATATTCTATTAAGTGGTGATCATAAACATTGATTATGTAATTATAAAAATATTCTCATCTTATGCTCACTGATGAATTTCAAATTCTAGTGATTATATTTACTTTTAAAGAGAATTTGAGCTCACCCTTATTATTTTTTACTTTTCCCATTTTTACGAAGAATGATGTTAAAGAAATTATGTATAGAAAGGTTTCATTTATGAATAAGTTTATGAGAAATGTTGAATAATTTTTAGGAAATAATAAAAGATCAGTACTATAAGAAAGTTGATCACATGGCGATATATGTATTGTTTTAAATATTTTCCCTTAATTCTCTAAAAATATAAACCAAAAATATCATTTGGTTCGTAATAGATCCAATATTTTTGTTTTATTTTTAATGTTTTGGATTTCTAAAATGGGGTCACATTTATCGATATCTATTGATAGAAATTTAATAATTATTTTTTATCACCAGAACTCAGAGTGTGGGTTCTAAGATGTTTAAATCATATAATTTCCCACATTGGAAATTTAACAATAGCAATCCTATAAATAAATGAGATTGTGACATAGAGAAATTACATTTTTATAACATTTGAATCATAAAACCCTTGAAATAAATAACGTCATGTTAAACATAATTATGATGACCCAAAACCCAATATATTGGAGTTGGTGCCTACTTTATTATATTGGCATAAGATACAATGAATTATCTCCTCAAGGACTGAATTGTTTAGTATACTTGGTAAACTAGATAAATACATGAGTCTTACATTACTTTTGAAAACAAAAATATCAAAATAATATATTTTGGATAATAACATTATTACCTCTATCATATCATTGAATATGAATCATAGTATATTTAATGGGATACTGGGGAATGTAAAAAATAAGGGGGAGATTAAATGCTTAGTAATGGTTATGTATACTGGAATCTATTATGAATTCATAATAATAATAAATAATGAAAGGTATGAAACTGAAACACATTCCATTTAAACCATAACATGAGAATAACATGGAAGAAATAAATAATGAACATGTAATTCCATATAAAAAATCACATGAGATTGAAAGAATAATAATGAATATTTTACCACTCAAATAATCACATGGAATATCAATAAATTAATTCATAATCATAGAATGCATAATTCCAGATGTATGAGCTGTCATGTTCTATCCTCAAGAGATTTTTAGTCAATATATATCCTTAATAAAATTTAAATATATGTGTAGAAACCACTTTTATTTTTCCATATAATTATTCTCATGAGGCATGTCGATGAATCTAGGGGATATCATTAACTAATCTACACCCATCATATACTAAGTCTGTTTCATTGTTTATATTAAGGGGAGAATCATAAGAAATATATAAATTCATATTGAAAAAATATAATATGAAATGTGAATACTTTTTTTAATCAATAAACTGAACTGTAAACTATTTAGACTAATATAGATAATGATATAGAAATAAGACATCCAAAATCAAAAAAATCATAAACCATCCAGTGAAGGAAAGGTTTGATATCAATAAAACATACCCCCATTTGATTATAAGTAAAATAAAAGGTTGATTTATTTGTTAAATATTAATAAAAAAAGTATCATTAAAAATTCTTGAGGAAAATATACTTTTCATTTCGAAATATATTTTGAAATTCCATTTCATGGAAAATAACTTTTAAAAATGATTTCATTAAAATGGTCCTCATTAAAATTCAAATAACGATCCATGAAATAATGGTCATGATGGTGGGTAATTTCATACATTCCATACCAGTTAAGAAGAAAATTCATTTTCACTAAAAATTTGTTAGGAAAGTTCCTTGTTTGGAAAATGATAAGATGATTCCTTTCACATTTTCGGAAATATCCAAATAGACATTGTTTTGAAAAAGACAAAACAATTATTTGAAAAAAAAAATTATAGAGTAAAAATGGGTGAAAATGTATTTAATAAATGAATTTCAAATAGTTAATAACATTTTTGAAAACATTTTTATAAAAATGGTTTTGGAATACAATTTATTTCCAATAACATAGATAAATGATGTCATATTTTCATAAAAAATTTATCAATTAATTCAATTACCAAAGAGTACAAAAATGGTAATATAATATGAAAATATCTTGAATTAGAATAGGATAAGAAAATAATTTTTTAATAGGAAATGGTCTTGTAATTTCCTCTAACTAATATTTAAGAGTAAATAATCTTGAACAAAGTGATATTTTTAAATAAACCTTTAAAACAATCATAACAATGAAGTGAGAATTAATAAATGAATTCATTGTTTGTATCAAAAATACATACCAATAAAACAATTGGAAATAAAAAATAATATAATAAAAATTAATTACCAACATAATCTTAGAATGACATAATCAAGGAAGTAGATATTGAACCCAATGAGTGGAAAATGAATTGAAAAATCCCTTACCTCAAACTTAATTTTTCTTGAATGTATTTTAACATAGTTTATATTGGTTTTAAACATGTTAGTAACTTATAAAAGAACTTTTATAATATTTATAATATACTATACGATCCTTCTATAACATCTTTTCACCCATTCGTTAATAATATTTAATTATTTTCATTATTTTGGATGTTAGTTGCCTTGTTTTCTCATGTATGTTTCACCAGAAATGATCTAGTTCTTACACATATTATATAGTTATATCATCCCAAGAATAATAATTATGAAATAATAATAATTTTTTAAAATTTATTATACTTTTAAAACTGATCATGAAATATGGATTTGAAAAATGAAGTATGTTATGATCATGGAGAAGGTAGGTCATACGTACACATTAGTAACATTTCAATTTTATAATGCCACAATCCATTTTTTTGTATTATAAAAAGACACTTTTAATGGGAAAGTGTGAATATAGTACAACTCCAACCAGATGCCATCAGACAAACAAAAAACCATATCCCAAAAATCCCAAAAATCCCACCCATACCGAATACCAAATATCTTCCAGATACAAAAAATTCAAATTTCAACATTCAAAAACATCCAGTCAATGTCAAAGAACCACCATACAACCCATTATCACCTAAGTTGATCACAACTAAAAATTTCCATCTACAGAATATCATTGACACTAGAGAACAAATCAACACACTAAGAAGACCTCGAACTATGTTCAAGAAACAACTTGAAGAAACTAGAAAAATCAGACCTTGGAAAACAAGCCTCCTAAATCAGCTACGCTGGCGTGACCTTCGTCATTATCCCCAAGAAACAAAAACCGTCGGTAACCTCACGATCCACCAGAACCCTCCAAAAAACTGTGAAACCGAAATTCTCCCTGAAGACCAATGAGTTGTTGAGGAAACCTGCATCGAATAAGATCATGACAAAACAGACCCCCAGTCGTCGCACCACCATCGCCTCAGTCAACCTTGCTGCACCACCACCTCTGCCATTTTCCATCATAATAGCCACACAAAACCAACGCTCCTCACCTGCACAACTGGGAACCCATCACCACATTGCACTGCACACCCAAATCCTCCTTTAGACCATCACACCTGACCAGCCTAGAAGGGTGAGGTGGTCCTAGAGTCCAGAGGGGGGCAAGTGGAGAGACTTCCACATCAAGACAACAAGAGAAAGCACAATCACTTAAACATTCAACAAAAAGAGAAACCAACACCCATAAGAAGCCCTAAAAAATCCAAAATGAAAGTCAAAATCATTAAGAAAAAGGAGGGAGAAATGATATTAGAACCCAAACAGATGTTAGGACTAAAAAAAATTGGGGCAATGGAACCCTAGAATGAACTAATAGAGAAAAAAACACAGGGGACGTCACTCGAACGAAGGAAATATATGAAACTAATAAATCCACAACCACCAGTCCACTAAACCCAAAACCTATGAGTCTCCTCATTCCAGATCCGACCTGGATAGGAGCAGTGGGGCTCGAGGTCAGAGTGCAGAAGAGATGTCCTAGAAGAAAGCTGAGGCGCCACAAAGCAGAGGGAGGAGTAGGGGATGAAAACCAAGATGGAACAAGAGAGAAGAAGATAGAGCCTATAGAGAGGAAAAAGTGAGATAGAGAGAGATGAACTAGATGGAGAGAAGAATACCTATCTAGTGAAGGGAGAGTGAAACCCAATAAGGAGGAGTGGGCCGAAACGAGAGCCCAAGCGCAACCAGGAGATTGAGACGCCATCTCCTAATGATCATTATGGAAAGGGAGTAAGTAATATTTTATCATTATATAATTATAATAATATCATATATACCATATTATTTATTTAAATATACTTATATATATCATCCATGGGGTTTGCTGATGAAAACAGAGTCACATTTCTTCGTGAAGGTGGAAGTCCACACGTAGACGAATGATATATTCCATATTAAGTGAGTGAAAAGGTAAGAAATATAATGATATATATTACCATTAAAAATGATAAATATTTCATGAATATCATATTTATTCCATATATATCACATATAACTATTACATTCCATATAAATCATATGTGAAAGAAGAATCTCATCTCTTCATGAGGAGGTAGTCTGCCGTACACACAGACAGGGTTATCACACCCCCTATGGAATGTAAGGTTAAAAAAGAAATATATTTTATAATGAATCAATATGTTTATATATGTTATAAATATCATATAAATACTTTATATCCATAATCTTACCCAACCATAAAAGATGGTAATGGAAACACGAATGACATTGGTTCGCTAGGTGGTAGTCCACTTTACATATGAATGCTGATTTTGTAACCAATTTGATGGAAGTAGTGATTTTTATACATCATTACATTATTTTAACTAATTACTAGTATATTTAAGATATTATTATTATTATATCATAATTTTTTAATATTAAATTTAAGGAGGTAGAGAAATCAATAAATTAAAGATTCTCGTTGAAAAATATTACCTATTATTCAAGTATCCTCTTTAGGTTTTCACTAAATCCTTCCTTGGTTGGATTTATTCCAAAATTATGGATTCTAGATTGAGGTTAGAGAATTTATTAAGTTATTTGAGTATTTATTGGATGAAATAAATTGTATTTAATGTGTTAATATGAGAGGATAGTGGGTGGCCTTTTATTAATAGGGAGAGGACACACTTGAATTTTTTTAAAAGAATTTAGTTCTCCAACATTTTTCATATGTCACAGGGATAAAAAATGGGTCATTATCAATCTATAGAAGTTTTATTGAAAGAAAATTTCCATAAAATAATTTTTATACAAGTTTATAGGATATTTTAACCATTATCTTTGTATTTTGACCCATAGGTAAACCCATTTTTACCTTAACCACAATAATTAATTTTTACTCTTTTCACTATTCATTATGTTAAAAAATTATGTTTTCAATTTTATTTATTTTGAATTATAATTATTGAAAATATTGAATAAATTTTTATAAATTAAATTCATATAAGTATAAAAAATTTAACTTTAACATAATATTAGAGATGTGATGAGAAAACGAGGGTTTAAATTGAAAATATGAAAAAGTATACAATGTATTTATATCTAAATGAAATGTTAAAATTAATATAATGAACTAAATTTTATTAAGGATATAAAAAAGGAAAGTATTTTAACTTAAAAACACTTCAAAATATAATTAAACATTATAAAATTTTCAAATAAAAATGTCGTTTTCAATTAAAAATCAGTAGTTTTCACTATAAATCATAAAATTAAAATTTTCTAAAAAATCACAAAAAACAAATGGAAGATAATTTTTGTATCATAATTTTAAAAAAAAAATTATTTTGAACATAAATTATTTAAAATTTTCAAATTTAATTTTAAATTATTTGTGGAATGTGTGACTAAACCGACATTTTGAAAAAATACACTTTCTCAGAAAAAAAAATTTATTTCTCTTTTAAATAATTCTTAGTTTATTTACTACAAATATAAAACTAAAAAATATGAGTATAATATATATTATCATAATTTATTTAATACTATTCATACCCTCCATTCCAACATCTTGGTAATAACTATCATATGAAATAATATTATTAATGTAGTTGGGATTTGGCTTAGTGGTAAGCAACCCTTAATTATACATGAATAATGGGGGTTCTAAACCCATTGGGTGTAGGACTATAGCATACTGTAGTAGCATCGGCACTGTAGCAATGGCGGGCACTATAGTAGTGGCATGTCACTGTAGCGGTAGTAGAGTACTGTAGTAGCAGCGGGTACTGTGCAGTACTATAGCTGAGCAGGTACTATAGAAGAACTATTCACAGAATGATCTTTGGGCCAAAAAATGGGCCTTTGAGCCATGTATTGGGATAAATGCCACTGGGCCTTCGGGCTATGTAGTGGGTCTCCCTCTACCTAGTTAAAGAGGTATTTTCTTTGCTTTAATAATAAATGAGGCTTCAGCGCCAACGTTTAAAAAAATATTATTATTAGTATATTGTGGTTCAGTAAAACATTGTCTTGTGTGTAACCCAAGATGTTGAAGAAAGTCATTGTTACGTGTATTGTAAGATATCCAATAAATTTAACTTATTCTAAAACGATTATATTATAAATTATTGGGGTTTTATATTCTATTATATGTTTTTTATTTCATGTCACTTAGGTTATTGAATAAAATACTATTATTTTAAATTTTGTGGTGTTATATTATCCCCACCATAAATAAATTTCATCCTCACAATTTAAACATGATACCATAAATAAGGGGTTTGTTATTAGAAAATTATTTTGTTGAAAACTTATATCATAAATCTAGTTAATAATATTTAATATTAATAAGATATTAAATTATGTTCAATGGTCATATAGAATAACGTATAACTAAGTTTATAAAGTGGAGAACATTAGTGTAATATGGACATATGGACAAAGAGGAAAATAATAAGTAATTACATAGGGCGACTGATGTAATTGATGAAAAGAATTTGAATTTCCAATGGAAATTTAAGGGAATAATATATCTATAATGATTTAAAATATCATCTGATATATCATATTTGAATGTAAATTGATAAAAAATTTTGTTTTGAGATTTTTCCAAATTTTGAGGAATTATTTTGTTGTCTATGGATATAATAAAATATACATACTTGATAAATTTCTATTTTATATTTACAATTTCATCTTTTTTTTAGATAAACTTTAATTTCTTATCTTACTCCAAGAGATGAATATATATAAATTAAATTTTTATTCATTGGTTAGTAAAATTCATTTTTAACAGATTGTAAGATCTGAAAAAGTGTGAAACGTATTTCCTTCTATATCTAACTATTTTCAAAAACCAATAAAGTTAGAACAAGTTATCCAATATGCATAAATCTCCATATAGTAAAGTGATAATTTAATATCTGAAACCTCCCCCAAAGTTCAACTTAATAAATTCCTTAAATGATTATCCTTATGACCATTCCAAATGATCATGATCCCAAACATTAGAAAGATGGTCAATGGATTTCCATAATTATTGTAAAATTAATTCCTTTGATAACATGATGTATCTTTTATTAATCACATACTAAACATGTGTATACTTAATTATTTATTCTATTGAAAATAGAAATAAGATAATTACTATAAAACATTATTGAAAACATTCCTGATTCCTTATTCCTTAAATAACACTCAAATTATTGAATATATTCCTTAAATCCAAAAATCATGTTAACGCTATAAATTATATTATAAAAAACTTTGTCAATTAATCATTAATGAGTTCCAAGGTTGTCAGTACTCTCCAATTAACTTTATCCTTATCAATTATCTCTTTATCCTAACATCATTATTTCAACATCAGAAAAATATTAATGGTTATCTTTCCCCAAATAATGTGTTTTCTAATAAGTACAACTTTCCACTAAATTACTTTTATTGGTACCATTAAACATATGATTTCATATCATCATGGAAATAATAATACAATACAATCCTTATACATTTCATAGTTCATATAACTAGGATATCATTGATAAAATACTAAAATGACATAATTATTGAATCCATATAGAATCACATTAATAATTCATATTAGCTTGTTGTAGTAGCATAAGTTTAAACATGATACCTCAAATTATTTTGAGATATATTGCTTTTACACATGGTAAATTAATTCTCATAGTGACCCATATCTTTAAAATTATGAAATTAATCAATAGAAGGTAATTTATTTTCCTTTATATCATGAAAATGTTGGACTTTTTTACACACTTAATGTAAAACACTTTTCCTCTTATGCATGTACCAAGGTGTTTCCTTTCATAATTATCACATGTGTGAAAAACCTTCTTCCTCTTATTCCCTTTATCCATATTTTTCTCTTCCATCTTCTTCTTAACTTTATTCCCTTAAAATCCATAATAATTAGATAATTCCTTCTCTATCTCGTTAGCACATGGTTCTATGTCTCCATGTATTAATAATGTTTGAGAGACTACATACCTTTGAAATATTGGCTAAATCGAATCAAAGAAATGATGATTCATACTCTATGAATTGAATCCATTGATACAGTTCACATTCCTTTTAATAGAGTCCATTTCTAAATGAAGGAATACTCTGGATTAGATCATGTCATCATGAAACAAAATTTATAATCCCAAATATTTTTAAATTAATAGCATAAATTTAAAATTTTACGTATATCTCATCTTATAATCCTAATCATGGTTTATTTAGGGATACCTATTTATTTATAAAATCCTTCATAAAAGATTTCAAATAAAATGTGATTTATCCAAATCATATTCATCGAGAGTGTCAAACATGGTGCATTATAAGGATGATTTTCATGCACCATGTAATGGTTAGGTCAATACCAATTCACCCTTTTCATGATTATCACACCTAGGTAAATCTATGATAGAACTAAATGCACTTTTAGTATCTTGAGAGAGATGAATTACAAGGAAAATCCATATAATACCTACCTTATCAAAACATTAGTATGATATTATATGCATATCCTCAAAGTCTATCATAGTGTTACGATCCATAATCTATGTTTTTTTTTTCAAAATATGGTTTTGAAGAATACTAATAATCTTCCTCTAGTAAAAACTGTAACAAATCTGACCCCCATAGCCTGGATCTAGTGCCAACATTATTACATTGTCTTAACATACAAGGAATCACATCATAAAGGACCAGACAATTTAATGTAATTGGTAAATAAGTTATATTCTTGAGTCTTACATTACATTTTCAAAGAAAAATTACAACCTAATTTTTTCAAGAATAAAATTATCCTATCAAGAATATACTTCCATATCAAACATAGTACACTTCATTGGTTCCTGGGGAAATGAATCAAAATAAGGATTAGCTCAAATTCCCATTAAGGGTTAAGTAGAAATAAAGTTATCATTAATAATTAATCATAATCAATATGAACTATTATGTAACTGAAGAACAATATATTTAAAAAATGAATTGAGTATAATATCTATATAATCAATCACATGATCTTGAAAACTTAACCATGGATATTATAACTAATTGAATAATCACATTAAATATAGTTAATAGAATTCCTAATGATTTAATGCTTAGTTTCATGTACCTAAACAATAAAGATCTACTATTAATGTAATTACTGTCAAAATCTATCCTAAAGATATTTTTAATATGTGGGTAGAGTCCCATATAATTTGGAAAACAAATTTGTCTCATAATACCTATCGATGCATTGATGGGATATCATTAACTAGTCCCCACCCATCACATACTAATTCCATAAAATTCATCATATTAGGTTGAGAAACAAAAATAACACTCTTGTTTTTATTAAAAACCCAACATAGAAAATTTGAATACTTCCCCCAATCAATAATCATAACCATAAACCATCCAGAGTGATATGGAGAATGGTATCAAAATACAAGATACACAGTCAAACTGATCATAAACAATTCAATTAAAGAATAATTATGATATCAATGAAAAATTTCCCAGGTTATCATATGTATAAAAATGGTTTATTTCATTGATGAATATAAATACCATAAAAATCAATAAATTTTTTTATAGAAATTATACATTTCATTTTGGGAATTTTTTTGAAAATCATTTCTTTGAAAATAACTTTTAAAAACATTTTTTTAAAATATTCTCATAAACATTCAAAGGAAGATTCCATGAAATGATGGTCATAAAGGCCGGTAACTCTATACATTCCATACAAGATAAAAATTAAATTCATTTTTCACGATAAAATCACAAGGAAAGTGTCATGTTAAGAAAATAACATAAATATTCCTCACACATTAATAGTAAAATCCATATGGGTTTTTTTTGAAAAAAAATATGATTCATTAAATACATTTTTTAAAGAGTAAAAATGGGTGAAAATTATTCAATTGAATAATTTTGAAAAGGTTAAAATATTAAAATATTTTTATAAAACATGGTTATAGGAGAAAATAGATTTCCAACCAAGGAGTGAAATAAAGTCTGATTTTATTAAAAATATTTTCTCACTTAACATAAATACTAATTTGTAGAAACATAGTAATATTGATTTAAAATATCATGAATAGTAATATAAGAATAAAATTATGTAGTTTTATTACGAAGTGATGACATAATTTCCTTCAACTGATATTCTAGAATAAACAATATCCATTATAATAGGATTTTGAAATAAATCCTTAAAAGACTGTAACATTGGAGTGGTAATTAATCAATGAATAAATTATGTATATAAATAGTAAATACACCTAGAAAAAATCAAAATACTAAATAATATAATAATAAATTCATTTCACACATAATCATATCATGTCATAATCAACGAAATATAATTTTAACGAAATGAGTGGAAATTGAGTTTTGAAATCACTTACATCATTATTAATTTTGATTGAATGTCATTTAACATATTGTGTAGTGGTTTTTAAAATTTTATTAAATTTTAACAGAACCATATAAATATTTATATTATCATATATTACCCCTTTATACCATCTTACCTCATGTTCATTAATAATATTTCATTTTTTGTTGTTGTTTCTAGTGTTAATTTCCTTTTTCTCATGAGCATTTCATCATGAATGATATAGTTCTTGGAAATGTTATATAGTATTATTATATCAGGAATAATAACCATGAAATAATTATCATATTTTTACATAAATTATAATTTTAAAACCAAGCATGATGTAAGGTTTTGAAAAATGAAGGGTGTTATGATCATAGAGATAGTAGGCCATACGTACACATGAGTAACATCTCCATTTTTCAATGATCTTTATGGAAATGGATTAAGTAATATATTATCTTTATATAAGGTCAATAATATAATATATAACAAATTATTTATTTAAATATACTTATATATATCGTCCATGTGCTATGTTGAGGAAAAGAGAGTCACGTCGCTTGGTGATGGCGGTAGACCACACATAGAGGAACAGTGTAGTCATATTTAAAAGAGTGAAATGGTATGAAAGAAAATGATATATACTATAATTATAAAATTATAAATATTTCATGAATATAATATTTATATAATATATATCACATATAATCTAAAAATTTAATCTTATTAAATTCCATGTTAACTGTTTCTGAATGATGAATCACTTCAATTCGTGAGGCGGTAGTCCACTGTATATACGGGTGGCGTTATCGCATCCCCTATAGAATAGAAAGTAAAAAAATATATATATGAGATAATTAACCCATGGGTATATCTACGTAAGAAATATCATTTTTATACTTTATATACATCATCATGTCCAAGAATGACATATGGTAATGGAAAAATGAATGACATTGGTTCACGAGGTGGTAGTCTGTGGTGCAGAATAATATTGATTTTGTAACCCATTTTATAGAAGTGTAGATGGTTGTATGTCATGAATATTTTATAAAAAAATCATAGTATATTTAATATAATTATTTTATTATATAATAATGGTTTAATAAATATTTAAGGAGGTGGATAAACAAATAAATGAAAGATGTTCATTGAAAAGAATTACATCTTCTTCTTGTATCCTCTTTAGATTTATACTAAATCCATCAAAAGATGGATTTATTCTCACAATATGCCTTATAAAATGAGGTTATGAAAGTTATAAAGTCATTGGGGGTAGGTATTTTTTGAATTAAAAGAGGTTTTATGTTGTAAATAATATAGGAGAGTGGGTGTCCTTTTATAAATGGGGGAGAGGACACACTTTGTATTTTTGAAAAGAGTTGAGTTCTCCCACATTTTTATATGTAAAAGTGGTTCAAAATGGTTATATATATAACCTTATAAGTTAAATGGTCTAAATATTTCCAAAATTATTTTTTATATAATTTTATAGTTCATTTCTACCCTTATTGTTTTAGTTTAACCCCCAAGTAAACCCATTTTTACCTTAGTCAAAATAGTAATTTTTTTAGTATTTTCACTATTCATTTTGGACTATAAGTATGTTTTAAATTTATTAAATTATGAATTATTATGATTATAAATATTTAATCCAATTTAAAAAATTCTATTCATTGAAGTTTGAAATTTAATTTAAAATTAATCTCGTATATGTGATGAGAAATAGTGGTTTTAAAATGAAAATGTTAAAATATTTACAATGTTTTTATATCTAAATTCAATTTTAAATTGGTTACAATAAACTAAATTGTATTAATTTATTTAAAATTGAACTAATTTTACTTTAAAACTAATTAAAAATAAAATCTTACATTATAAATTATTTTAATGAAAAGAAGTTTTTCAATTAAAATTGAGTATTTTTCACTATCCATCAAAAAATTAATTGTTTTAGAAAAAAACAAAAATTAAACCAAAGATAATGTGGGTATACTGATTTCAAAAATTATTTTTATAATTTTATATAAATTCTCTAATTTTTTTAAATATTAATATTAAATTATGTCTCTAAAGCTTGACTAAATCACCCTTTTGAAAAAAACACTATTTTTTAGAAAGCGTTTCTATTTTTTATTTTAATTATTATTATTTTATTTATAAAAAATATACCACTAATAAAAGTGTGTAAATAATATACTTTTAGAAACCATTAATCCTCTTCAGACCCTCGCTTCCAATATTTTGGTGATAACATTCATATTAAATAATATTATAAATAATATATTATTTTTTGGTAAAACTCAGACTTGCGTATAATGAAATATATTAAATAAGCTTATTATTGTGTGCATTTAAAGATATCGAATGAATAAAATTTATTCTAAAATAAATATATTATAAATTATTGGATTGTTATATTCTCTTCTATGTTTGGTATTTCTTTTCCAATGTTCTATTAAATATAATTTTATTATTTTATAATTTAATGGTGTTATATTATCCCCACCTTAAAGAAATTTCCTCCAGATTATTTAAACATGATCTAGGAAATAAAGGGTTTGATATTTGAAAATTATTTGACTAAAAAATACATCATAAAAAGAGTAAATAAAACATTATCTTAATAATAGATAAATGGAAGTACAAAGGTCATATAGAATAACGTATATTTGGGTTTCTAAGGAGGAGAATATTGGTGGAATGTAGAGATATAGAAAATGAGGAAAAGAGTAAATAATTATATAGAGCGATTGAGGTCATTTATTTCAAAAAGATGAATGATTAATGTAAATATAAAGGCCTCAGAAATCTATAATGATTTAAAATACTATATGATTCATCAGATATAAATGTTATAAGATTACCTTATTTTGTCTTGTGATATTTTTCCTAAAGTTGAGGAACTATTTTACTATCTAAAGATATAAGGAAATATACTAACTCAATACATTACTATTTCATAATCAAATTTTCATCATTTTTTATTCTTATATCAATTTTAAATTCATCACTTAATCCTGGTGAATAATATCTATAAATATTTTTTTTGAATGAAGCATTAATATTTTCATTTAAGGGATCGTAAGATCAATAAAAGAGTGGAAATTATTTCCTTCTATCTCTAAATATTTTCCAAAATCAATATAGTTAGAATAAGTTATCCAGTATGCACAAATATCCATATAATAAAGTGATTCTTTAATCTCTAAAACCACATCCAATGTTTAGCTTAAAAAATTACATAAATGGTTAATCTTATAACCCTTCAAAAAGATAAATATAAAAAAAACTATAAATAAGGTCACTAGATTTCCAAATTGAACATAAAATTAATCCCCCTAACAACATGATGTATCTCTTAATCACCACATACAAAACATGTGAACAATTTAGCATTTAATCTATTGAGAAATGATGATAACCTAAATTTCCATATAAAAATATTTAAAAAATGCATTTTTTCATATTCATTAAATAATAGTTAGATTGTGGAATATATTCCATAAATCAAAAAATTGTGTTAACTCCATAAATGATAGAATAAACCACTTTGTCAATGAATCATTAATCAGTTCCATAGTTTTCAGTACTATTCAAGTTAATTTATTCATATCAAACTTTTGTTAATCCAAACATCATTATATCAATATGATAAACATATTAAAGGATATATTTCTCCAAATCATGTTTTTTAGAAAAGTTTAACTTCCCACTAAATCACTTTTCTTATTAAAATTCAACATACAATTTCAAATTCTCATAGAAACAGTACAATAATATAATCCTTATATATTTCATAATTCATTTTAACCATGATAGTATTAATAAAATACTCAAATTACAAAATTAATGAATCCAAATAGTAGAACATTAAAAATTCCTTTTTAATTGTTGTAGTAACATAATATTAACCATGGTCCATTAGATTATTTTGAGGTACATTCAATTGACACTATGTACATTGATTTTCATAGAGCCACTTCTCCTAATATTTGAGGCATTGAACATTGGATAGATCTTTATTTCCTTTTCACTCATGTGGATATTGGCCTTTTTCTACACCCATGATAAAAAACCCTTTTCCACTTAACCATGTACCAAGGTGTTTCCTTAAACAATTTTCACATGTGGGAAAATCCTTTCATCTATTATTCCCTTTATAAAAATCTTTCTATTCCATCCTATTATTATATTTATTCCCTTCAAAGCCTTAATACTTATATAATTTCTTCTCTATATTGTTGGCACATGATACTATTTCCTCCCATAATGAGAATTTTTTGGAGACTACATCCCTTCGAAACATTATCTTAGGACTATCAATGAAATGATGATTCTTACTCTTTGGATTGTGTGAATTTATGAAGTTATAATTCCTTATCTTATCCTACATTTGAAAATTAAGGAATTCAATAGATTAGATCATATTATTATGAATGATAATGTATAATCCCAAATATTTTGAAATAGATAAAATAAATTAAAAAATTTATGCCCAACTAACCTCGTAATCATAATTAAGGTATCATTGGGAATATTTCTCTTTTTTAATCCTTCATAATGGTTTGTAAAGGAAATTTGAATTTTCATAACCATATTCCCAAGGATTTTCAAACCATGATAACTATAACGATCATTTTCATGCACCATGTGATGATTAGGTCAAGCCTAATTCACCCTTTTCGGGGTTATTAAACCTAGGTACATCTATAACTGAACCATGTGCACTTTTAGTATTGTTAGAGGGATAAATTTCAAGGAAAACCCAAAAAATATCTACTTTACCAAAAAAATAGGATTTTATTCTATACATACCCTCAAAGAATATCATAGTGTTATTGTTCCTAATCTATTTTTCCCTAAATATAGTTCCCATGGCTTCTAAAAAAATCCCTTGATACCAATTGTAATGTCCCTAAACCTAGTTGCCCAGATCTAGTTCCTACATTATTAAATTGGTGTACGATACAAGGAATCAAAATCCAGATGTTCCGAATAGATTAGTAGACTTTTTAAATTTGATAAGTACTTGGACTTTATTTAAATTTTAAAACATGAATTCAAGTTAATTTTTTTCTAGAATATAATTTTTCCCTTTATAATATTATTTCATTTCAAACACATTACACTTCATGGGTTCCTGGGGGTGGGAAAAAAATAAGGGTGGCCTCAACTGCACAGTAAGGGTTTATTATAGTGGAAGCTATCATAAATCAATAATTTATGTGGCTATAAAAACACACATTTTTTTACATCTTATTAAATAATTCTTAATAATTTAATTTAATTAATTTCTTGATTTTTATTAAATATTTGAACATTCATAAATTTTAAATAAATCGAATTAATTATTCAATTTTTATAATTAATTATGTATTATTAGTCTTTAAAATAATTAATTTATGTATTAATTTATTTTTATAGTTTTATAATTTATTAATTATTTTAGTGTTTTAATCTTCATACTTTATAAAATTATTTCATTCATATTATTTAATAATTTAATTTAAGTATTTACATTTAATTAAAATATTTCCTTATCCTAGCTTTTAATTTTGTAAGTTTTCCATTTTTTATTATTGTATTAAATCATTTTAATTTATTTTGTAAAATAGTTTTTACTTTTTGTTTTATTAAATTATGTAATTTAGTTTTTATACTTAAATTTCATTAATTTATTAATGTGAAAATTTTATTCTTTATTAATTTTTATTTTAAGTTTAATATATAAGATTTGTTTAATTAAGTTTCCCTTTATTTTACTTCTTAATTTACTTTTCTATTTTGATTTGCAGTTCACCAAACATTATAGCGGTGAAATAGTCACCACTACTGCTCCCTCAAATTGGTCTCACCATTACCCCTCATTCGTTATCACACTGTTTCACCCTATTCACTATGGTACTATCAAATTCCTTCTATTATGCCACCGAGTCCATGCTTCTCACCATCCTTCCCTTACATCATTATTTCCTTATGTTGCACCATTTTCTCCATTTCTATTTCTTCTCCTCTCCTCATGGTCTCATTGTAACCACCATAGGTTCCATACCCAGACATCATTCTCACCCTTGGTCGTCGGCACTACTCCACTACCACCGCTTCCCCAGACTCACCCTTATTTCATCACAGTAACACACTTATCAAAATTCATAATCAATGAAAAAAATATTTAGAATTGAACTAGTTCCTTTATATATAAATGAAGAAAACCCACCCTGCCTCAATAAAATCGAGTCTAAAGAAATCAAAACCCACGAGCTCACCTTGACATCAAAAAATCAATTTTTTTTTCTGTTGATACAAACCCTAGCCCTGATCTACAAAAACACATATTGGATATGACGTCCAATCCAGTTCGAACGATGCCACCATTGAGGGGGTGAAACTCAAGATGGCTACCGCTGAGAAGAAAGTTGATCGAGTCCATGATCAATACTGCCCGCCGTTGATCTAGATCCAAGACCCGATCTGAGGGAGATCGAGCCTTCACTACCCAAGGATCTATATAATCAGTCTAAATGTTATTTGAGGGTTAATTGTGAGCCACATTAGAGTGTGATCCCTAAAATTATGTTTCCACTGTGAAGGAAGCGGATCAGGGTGGGCCTAGTCCGCCGGCACTGGGAGTAGGAATCTGCAACAATTGTTTTGTGGAAAAGCATAAGCAATCCCCCCTCAGGCCGCTTCATAGAAGAGAAGACAAATTGGGGGAGTAAATAAATTTAAATAATAATAATAATAAAACAAAATAAAAATTAAGTAAATAAATATAATATTAAAATAATAACAAATAATAATAATAAAATAAATTTAAAATTTAATTAGTTATATAAAATAAATAAAACTAAAATAATATAATAATCTATAATTAAAATTAATTAATTATTTAAACTGATTAATTATATAATACATTAAAATTTACTTTTTAAAAATAAATTATTTATAGTAATAAAATATATAAATAAAATAAAACAATTAATTCATTAAAATCAATAACATTCTAAATTAAAAATATACAATTAATAATTACAAATGATATTAATTTAATAATAAATAATTTAATCATAATAATTTAATTATTAATTATAAAATTAAGTAATAAAATAAATTTATTTATATCATTTAAATTTAATAATAATTTATAAATTATTATAAATTAATAAATTATTAAAATAGTTTTCTTTTAATTACATTATAAAAATATTATCTTAATTGGATTTGAATAAATATTATTTATTAATAAAAGTATTTACTAAAATAATATAATTATCAATTAATATAATAATGAATAAATTTATAAAAATGATTATTAAAATAAATAACATAATAATTTATTCTTGAATTAACTAATTGAATGAGTAGTTAATTTAAAAGATTAACATTGTATATGAATGAAAAAAATTAATTCTCTATCTTAAATGTGTAGGTTTAAAAAATATATGGAATCTCGACAAGGTTCACTCCAATGAACTGGTCGGGAGTTAGTTTCGAGGGAAAAAATAAAGTGATGTGTAGTTTGTGAAAAAACACACATGTGTCATGCCAAGGTGACTGAAAAAATATATCAATACAGGATCATGGGTGACTACGAGCAGCTGCAAGCATATATAAAATTGGAGACAAGCATCAATACAGGACAACTCTCATTGGACATTCCACGATAATACCTTTCGAGAGAAAATAAGATCCAGGAGACTTGGAGACATAATCCTGGAGGCGAAGGAGCCCGTGAGCATAGTAACACCAGGGGAGTTCATTCCCCATATTTGTTATCAATTTCTAATACTATGTATTCATATGTTTTCACTTATGAAATTCATTTTATAGTAGGCTATATATCATTGCTCGAGATTTTTAAATTAATATTGGTTTATTCTTCCAGTTCTTCACTTTATCATTTTTCAACATTAGAATTGATCGGTGAGATTAGTTTTTATGTTCAATTAAATAGTTCACACCATGAATTCTTTCAAATTTGAAGCTTCAAGTTCAATATGAGAGATTGGACATGAACATCATCTTTTCGAAGCATTAATGTCTTTAATAGTATGAGTTTAATGGAGAGTTTATTTTCAACAGTTTTCTTATGAAATTTTTAATAGTTGATGAACTTTGGAGTGGAGATATCCATAATTCATTTTTCTGTCCGATGCATATTCTAGAAAGGATGATGTGTCAACCAATTTTTAGGTTGTTATTCAATAAAATTTAGTATATTTCTCATTCTTTTGACCAGCAAGTTTAGAATTCCTGAGTGTTTATTTTGACATGTGATCCTTTATCATTGTTGTAATGTATTAGTTCACTATTTTATTTTTTATTTCATCATTACATTAGTATAAAAAAAATTTCTTTGTAAAAATCATGGCTACTCATTCATTCTTGTAGGATAAATTAAAAATATATATAAAAATTTAAATGTAAAAAAAATATGTGCACACCCTACACTGTTGACAATAGTAGAGTTTATTTTCAATAATTCCTAAAAGCACTCAATTGTATTCTTTTGGGTTCGACCATTCACTATTGTACTATTTTAGGCCTATAAATATAATTTTGAGGGTTGCGACGACCACCAAAACCTATAAACAAATTTCTCCATTGATGGGGAAGGCATGTACTAAGTGTTCTATGGTTTAGAGACTACTTAAAAAGCATATAAAAACATATAAAAATATACTTAAAAAAATTCTTCAAATTTGAACAAATTATTTCTTGATATTTTTAAAAATAGATGTTTGTTTAACCTATTTTATTTTAAAAAATAGAATACTATGAGAATTTTAATCATGAACTTGAATATTATTGTGTTTGTTGTGGCTATTATGGGAACACTACTTGGCAGTGTATTGATAACCAGCCACAAAAAACAACTTGTTTTTGAATAATATGAACAAACTTTTGAGGCTCAATCTGACATCCATGAAAAATTAGACCTAATTCTAACTATAATGGATGATATGATGGAAGATTTTAACACTTGGTTAAACCAAACTCATGAAATTAAAATTAGAGATTCTCAAGAGAAAGATCAAAATCTCAAAAGGTTATAAAGCATGCTCTTAGAATTAAAAATTATGTTTAAAGAACTAGAAGAAGATGAGATAATTGAAGAATAAATTGATTATTGAAGAATTTAAAATAAAGTAAAAGAAGAGAGTGAGTCTGTACCTGAGAAATAAACCATGTACTTTAAAGAATATGATGAAAAAAATGTGGAAATTAGTAACTCACTTCAAAAAATAACATTGAAGATCCCATAAGAATCTTAAAAGGAGTTGAGTTGGTAAATTTTCATAATGAAAAGAAACATATTGAAAAAGAACGCCCAATTATCTTTGTGATTCCTACTTTTGAGAAAAATCATTGTTTTAGGATCATATATAACATGATCACTAGGGTCGAGGAGAATCTGGATAAGGATAATTATATTGGTAAAACCCCCTCACCTAATCTTACTCAAATTCTGAATAACGAACCTAGACTATAAATTGAGTGTAGTTTGGATGGGAATAATAAACTAGAAATCACATTATCTCAATTTATTGAACTCTCTTTGGAAACCACTCTTCCCTGTTTTGAAACTTTATACCCAAAAATCACTAATATGATGTTTGAGGATAAATATGAGGGCATTATATTTGAAGAAAACTTAAATAATGATCTTATATTTATCTGTTCTCACATTGATCATTGTTTGATGCTTTGTGTGGTGAAATGGAAAATAGTGTTGACCAACCCAGGGATAACTGTTTCAATTTGAAAACTATGGAAACTAAATTTATTAAATCTAAACAAAACAACTTTACCTTAGAAATTAAACTGCAATGCTCAACTGACATTGTTTTAGAAAATGAAATTATTGATTGTGAACATTAAAGAGAGGTTGAACACACACTTGAATTAGGCAGAATAATTTTTTTAAAAGTCGTAGAAGTTGAGTGCTTATTAACAAATTGAGATCTTTTGGATGAGATTTATAACATTGTAAAACCTGAATATTTTAATGATCAAGTAAATTTTATTTCCTATTTTACACATCCATCCCAAATTTATTCAGGTGAAAAAGATCATTTAGATACTGATAGTTGTTTAGAGGGGAATTTACACTGGAATTGTTGTGTTTCTAATTCTCTTCATGAAACTGTTGTTTCCACTCATGAACCTATGTGTCAAAAATCATATTTAAGAAACATTGAATTTGATGTTATTTCTGTTCAGGTTGGGATATATGACCTTGATGATAATGTTGAACCCTCAGTTTCTACCATTTCATTGTTGTACCATCATAAAAATCTAAATTTTTACAAATCTGAATCTATACGTGAATTGTACAACACTACTTCCAAGATAGAATTTGATACGTCTCAACATAAAAGATTCTTGTCAAATCTTGAGGGAGTCAATAAATTTTCACCTGAACTAAAATATCATTAAAATACTAGTCTAATTGATGACTGCCTTGAGGAGTCCATTGATGTTAAAGGGTGATATTTTGGTATTTTCACAGGTTATGAGAGTTTATCCTCAATTTTCTTTAGTCTTGGATCCCTCAAAAATAAAGTATTTATTAAAAATATTTGGTCCAAACACATATGATGGTTCATACTAAGGAATTCATACACACATAGTGACTATGGTTAATCCTAACTTGGTCCTGTTGGGGTCTATAAATCTAGCTCTTCATGAAAGGAAACCCATTATTTTTTTCTTTCATTCAATAAAATAGAAAATTGTAATTAAATAATGTCTAACTCATTACTTTAAACTTAGTACTTCATGGGAGTCAACCCAGGCTTAGTATGTTTTTTTTTACTTTTTCCCTTATTTGTTTTGAATAATATAGTACTGCTATTGTTCATTGTACATTGTGTCTCTGATGGATCGTTCATGGTTCACTTGTACTTTTTTTAGAGTATTATGTTGCTGCTGGTGTCAATAGAGGAGTGTAATTCCCATGCTATAGCTTTAATGACAATTTTTAACAGGGAAGTTCATTAGTTTTCCTTTGAATTTTCTTTTTCTACTATTTGCAATAAAATCTATTGTTTATGTGTAATTCTATTAAAAAAAATTCTTCTTGTACAAGAAAGAAACTCTGTTTCATGTCACTATGCTGAAATTTTTTCTACATGTGCTTATTGCTGTAATTTTTATAGCATGTGTTGTATTATTAAAAAATCATTATATTTGTTTTTTATTTCGGAAAATTGAAATTTATTGACATTAAAATATTCATTGTACGTGTTTATGCGGGGGGGAGGAGGTACCCATGTATGATTTCTTTTGTTAAGGGTGTTTATATTACAATATTTTTGTTTTATTAAACATACTTTTGAATCAAATTTCTGAACATGCTAACACTTATTTCACTGTTAAATCATTTTTCACATTCTGCTTTTTAAAATCAATTGAAAATTTTATCACTTGCATAAATTGAAAATGCATGATCTTATGTCATTAAGTAATTTGTTTTTGAAAAATACACTTTTTTAATTACAAAGAGACCCAATAAAATTCTTTAATCTACTTAATTGAAAATATTCATTGAACTTTAAATGTCTAATTATTGTCTTATCCACATTTAAATGAAACTTTGGGGACAAAGTTGGGATTTATGTGTGATGGATGGGGTCAATTCATGATTGGTCTAAACTGTGCTTAATGAAAGCCCATCAATTCATACTACTACATCAATATTTTTGTAAAAAATGGTTAAATATTTTCCAATTTCTTTCATAATTTTAGACTTCACACTGTTTTTCAAGTGAGTCATTCATAAGAACAATTTATTTGCTGATAGTTGGTAGTTGTTTTGAATTTGAAATCATGATTATGGATGATTTCTTAATGAACATTCATAGTAATTCTATGAAAATTTGTTTTCAGAACTATGATTGGGATTGATTTAGGATACTTTTTTGTGGAGTTATGATCATAGCATTAGGAACTAGAAATTTTAATTTTACCTTGAGGGACTGTCTTTCCTTAAGTTATAATATAAATCAACTAAGTGGGCTAATGTAAATGGTTTTCATATAGATCTTTTGAAACTGGTTTAAAATGGGAATTTGGGATCCCACGGTGAATCTCTAAGACCCTGGGGACTGGGTGTGTTTCTGTGATAAAAGATCTCTGTACACATTAAATAAGTGCATATGTATAGTTCTTAGCACATGTAACATGTCTTGGGAAAAATTTAAAAAAAATTCTATGTTCAAGAATTAGTTCATTAAGGTGAGGGGAATGATGAATGCCAAATTAAGGGGAGAAAATAGGTTTTCATGGATATAATTTAGGTTGTATCAATGAGGAGATTCAAAAAAATTATTTATTAGAACCTAAGAAAGAGTCAATGTACAACATTCCTCTGGTTAAGTATTTAATTCCTCTAATGTTTAACCATTTTTCACTCTTGAACGTAGAACTTCGATTTGAATGGAGTAAGTCATTAGTTTCTTTCATATATGAGGCATGAAATCCACAAAAATGGAAAATTATATTCTCTATTAATTACCCAGTGAGTATATATAATTGGGAGAGACTTATTTGGAACATTTCTTTTCAAAATCATACTTCTCAGTTTCTTTGTCATCTTCTTTTAAACTACTGTACTTGTAACATCTTAAACTAAATAATAAAACGTTTTTCCCTCCTATAATTTGACAACAAAATATGGTTGTTTGAGGACAAACAATGTTTTTGTGTGGGGTAATTTGATTTGGCTCTACAGTCAGTCAATTTTCCAAATATTAAAATTTATTATAAGTAATTTAATTAATTAAATTTTCAGATTTTATTAAATATATCTACATTCCTAAATTTATAATTACACTAATTAACTAATAAATTTTTATATTTAATTATGTATTATTTATCTTTAAAATAATAAATTTATGTCTTACTTTATTTGTATAATATTATAATTTATTAATTAGTTTAGTGTTTTAATCTGCTTACTTTATAAAAATATGTCGATATTATTATTTAAAAAATTAATTTATGTATTTATATTAAATTAAAATATTTCCTTAACTCTACTTTTAATCTTGTATGTTTTCCTTTTTGATTGTTATATTAAATAATTTTAATTTATTTTGTAAAATAGTTTTACTTTTACTTTTATTAATTTATGTAATTTAGTTTTTATACATAAATTTCATTAAATAATTATTTTTAAAATTTAATTATTTTTTAATTTTTATTTTACATTTTATTTATTAGAGTAATTTAATTAAGTTTCCTTTTATTTTATGTCTAAATTTACTTTTCTGTTCTCATTTGCAGTTTTTTGAAATTTCTAGAAGTTATATATTCGCCGCTACTGCTCCCTCAAACCGGTCTCGCAACTACCCCTCACTCACTATCTCACTGTTTCATCCTATTCAATATGGGACTGTCAAATTCCTTCTTCTGTGCCACCAGGTCCACGCTTCTCACTACTCTTTCCTGACATCGATGTCTCCTTATGGTGACACTATTTTCCTCATTTTCGTTTCTTCTCCTCTACTCATAGTGTCACAGTCACCACCACCAGTGTCGTACCCAGACACCGTTCGCACCCTTGGCCATCACCACTACTATACTACCACCACATCCCTTGACTCACCCTATTTCATAATAGCAACATACTTATGAAAATTCACAATCAAGGAAAAACATATTTATAATCGAACATGTTCCATTCCAGATAAACGAAGAACCCCCAACTCTCCACAATAAAATCTAGAGTTGAAGAAATCAACACCGATGAGTTCACCTTTCCATCACAAAAATATGAAGTTTTTTTCATTGATACAAATCCTAGAGAATATCTAGAAAAACACATAGAGGATCTGATTTCCAGTCCAGATTGGACGAAGCCACAATTGAAGGGGTGAGCTGCGAGCTAACCGCCACTGAGAATGAAGATGATCTAGTCCGGGTTCGTCACTGGCCTTTGTTGATGAAAAACCAAGACCTGATATGAGTGAGATCGAGCCTTCACTGCCGGATCATCTACATCGTCGGTTTAAATGTTATCCGATGGTGAATCACGAACCACGCCAGAGTGTGATCATCGATCCTGCACCACCACTGTGAAGGAAGCTGAGGAGGGCTAGCCTAGTCCACCGACAATGGGAGCAGGAAGCCTCCACAATGGTTTTGTGCAGAAGATGTAGCAATCCCCCCCTTAGGCCGCTGCATAGAAGAGAAGACAAATGGGGGGAGTAAATTAAATTTTAAAAAATTAATAATACCAAGTAAAATTTAAATAAATAAATATAATACAAAAATAATACCAAATAATAATAATAAAATAAATTATAAAACTAATTAGTTAAGTAAAATAAATTAAACTAAAATATTATAATAATATATATAAAAAATAATTATTAATATAAAATAATTAATTAAATAATACTTTAATATTTACATTTTAATAATAATAAAAATATATTAATAAAATATATAAATTAAATAAAAAATTAATTCAACTAAATTTATAACATTGTAATTTAAAAATATATAATTAGTAATTACTAATAATATTAATCTAGTAAAAAATAATTAAATCTTAATAATTTAATTAAAAATTATAAACATAAGTAATAAAATAACATTAATTATAATATTTAAATTTAATAATTAGTTATAAATTAATATCAGTTAATAAATAATTGAAATATTTTTATTTTAATTACGTTATAAATATATTAACTTAATTAATTTAGAATAAATGTAAAGAGCTATAGAAAAACAAGACAACACTCATTAGACATTCCATGATCAAACTTTTCAAGGGTAAAGATGATTTAGGAGACTTGGAGATATAAGCCTGGAGGTGAAGGCTTCTGTGAGTGGAGAACCACTAGGGTAGTTCTTCTTCCCTTTTTGTTCTCAAATTCTAATACTCTATAATCAGATGTTTTCACTTTTTTAATCAATATAATAACAGGCAAGATATCTTATCACGAGAGTTTTAAATTCTTGTTGGTTTATTATTCTAGTTATTCACTTTATCCTTATTTGACATTGGAATTGATGGGTGAGATTTGATCTGATGTTCATTTAAATTGTTCACCCCTTTAATTCCTTCAATTTAAAAGCTTTAAGTTTAATCAGAGAGATTAAACATGAAGGTTATCTTTTCAAATATTTATTTTATTTATCTATTGGAGTTTTACGGTGAGTTTAATTTCAACTGTATTCCTATGACATTTTTAACATTCGACGAAGTTTGGAGTGGTGAAATCCAAAATTCATTCTTATTTTTGATGTATCATCTGGAAAGGAATACGTGTCAACCAATTTTTAAGGTGTGATTCAATAAAATTCAGCAATGATTTCATTCTTTTGACCAGAATATTTAGAATTCCGGAGTATCTATCTCAATATGTGCCCCTGTGACTTTTCTTCTATGTATTATTTTGCTGTTTTATTTTATAGTTCATCATTACTTCAGTATAAGATTTTTTTCTCTGTCAAAATATTGGTTTCTCATTCCTTCTTATAAGAAAATTTAAAAACTAGAAAAAAATTTAAAAGTAAAAAAAATTGTGCAGCCCCTCCACTGTTAACAACAAGGAGTTTTTTTTAAATAAAGCCTTAGAGCACTCACTTGCTTTTCTTTGGGATCAACCATTCACTAATGTAATAGTTTAGGTATATAGATATAATTTTGAGGGTCGTGACAACCTCTGACACCTATCAATAATCATAATCATGATGGAATGTTATATAACATAAACACATGAAATTTCAAAAATAATTTGATTATAATATGGTAGGAATAAACGAAGATCAAGTTATAACATATAAATAATCACAATAGCTTTAAAGCATAAGCATGGATATTTTAAGTAATAGAATAATCAAATGTAATGTCAATAAAATAATTCATAATGAGGGAATGAATAATTTTTGATGTCTAAACTATGATGATATATCCTCAAGACAGTTACTGTCAAGATCTATACTAAATATAGTTAAAATATGTGGGTAGAAACCCATTTTATTTGGCCAACTAAGATATTTCATGAGACGTGTTGATGCATCATGGGGATATCATTAACCAAGCCTCACCCATCACATACTAAGTATGTTTCATTATTCATATTATTTGGAGAAACATGTTTAAAAAAATATTTATATTGAAAATCAAGCTTAAAAATGTGAATACATTCCTCAATCAATAAACATAACCATAAACCATTCATAGTGATGTGGATAATGGTACCAAAATACCACATCCACATTCATACTGATTATAGACAATTGAAACAAATAAAAATGATGATATAAATACAACATTTCCTTAGTGGATCATATGTACAATAAAATGTTTATGTCATTGATGAATAGAAATAAAATAAATATATATTTAAATTTTATTAAAAAAAATAACTTTTTTATTTTTGAAAAACTTTTACAAAACAATTTTCTTTGAAAATCACTTTTTTAAAAAGTATTTAAAAAGATCCTCATGAACATGTAATGGAAGAAACATAAAAATGGCAGTCATGAAGGTAGTTAATTCCATATATTTCATACAAGTTAAAAGGAGCATCCATTTTTCACTGTAAATGGAATGTAAAGTGCATTATTTGGAAAATGATATGTATATTCATTTCACATTCTTGGTAAAATCAAAATGATTTTTTTTTAAAAAATATAAGATTATTTTGAAAAAAATGTCAATATTAAAAATGGGTGAAAATTCCTTTAATAAATCATTTTTAAAAGGTTATAATCATTTTTCAAAATATTTTTATAAAAAATGGTTTTAGAAGAAAATTGATTTATGAAAAAAGATATAAATAAATTTAGATATTCCTAAAAACATTTTCTAAAATAATTTAACTAATAATAAGTAGAAACATGGTACTATGAATTTAAAATATCATGAATACTTAGAGGAGAATAAAATTAAATTGTTTTATTAGGAAATGATCATTTAATTTCCTTCAATTGATATCTGTGAATAAATAATCTCGATTATAATATGATTTTGAAATAAAATGGTATCATTTCTTTCGAAGTGTTATTTTCAACAATCCAAATTAATTTACCCAAAAAAGTATAGTGGACATAAGGGATCAATCCACAGGGATATAGAGTTATAGTGTTTTTATTTTCTAGATTGTAATTAATTTAGTGAAGTTTTATGAAATTTAGAGTTGATTATTTTGGTTTTTTAATATAACGGTGATTAAATTTCAATTTCTTTAACAAATTACTTTAAAGATAAAGAAAAATGCAGAAATTTGATTTTTGATGAAAAATAGGAAGAATGTGTTGGGGATTTGGATTTTAAATGTTTTAATTACGTCAATTTTCCTCTGAGGTTATGTTTTTCATAATAACTCATATATTTGGGTAATAAATTTAATATAACCCCCTTGGTCTGGTGATTTTTTATTAAATCAATAGAAACCAATTCCTTGGCATGGAATTTGATTTCTTTTAATTTTATTAATTAAAACCCCTCTTGAGAGGATAAGAACATCCAATGATCATTGATGTTCTTGATCGTAATTCCCTATATGATATCTAGAAATCCTATTCTTGTCCTGATATGATATTTCTAGTGAAATTTATAAAGGATTATTAAGGAATTATAAGAGAAGAATAAATAAAACGATTACAATATCACAATTAAAGAAATACAACACATAATCATCCATAGCCCCAAAACATAGGGAATTTATCTACTCATGGAGTAGGTAATAACTAAACTACTTACAATACCAAAATTCGCCATCGTGAAAGCTTTGGATTGAAGTTCGTTGGGAATGCAACATGGAAGAAACTTCTCTCCTCTCTTCTCTCCTCTTCTTAGTCGTCTCCGGAGTCCTCCCCTTGGAATATCATGGAATGAATGAATGCTAAATGACTCCCAAACTTAGAGGGAATGCCTTTTATTTATAGGTTTTATTAGTACACAACATTTACTAGAAATTACATGACATGTACCATGGTCAACATGTTCTAGCCATCTTTTCTCCTCCAGTAGATGAGGTAACATGCCGACTATGACTTGGAACACGGCGCCACCTGGAAGGTGGAAGTACACAACATGTAGCGCTACCATACATGGACTTTAATATCATTAATCAGCCACCAAAAACTTCTATAAGGGACACATAGAGTGTATATAGATAGTACATGACGTGTATTCTTTGGCCGACAACATGGGTGTGTACCTACTCTTCTTGATCCGTGTCATGGAAATAGTACACAGTGTGTATACAAAGTACATGCTGTGTATCTTTGAATTTGGGATCTATCATTTCCTGATATATGAATTTGAATGGGAAACACATGAAAATTAGCATAATCATCAATATAAATAATTTATTCCTCAAAACATTTGATATTTGGTTAAAAAACAAGGTTTTATTCTGAATTAAATATATGGAAAATATACAAAAATTAGGAATATCAAATTCCCCCACACTTAGTCATTTTGTTTTCCTCCAGAAAGATATCAACATCAAATCAACAGAATCCATAATCTATAAAGGTAATCATTTAACTAATTGTAATTGTAAATACTATAACCATAACAGATGATTTTAAAAGGAAAAAATATATTTTAAGTCCAGAGATACTCTAATCATTCCTCATATATAATTTAATTAAAAAATTTCATCCTCTTTCATCCACATTATTTAACTTTTCATAAATAAACATGCCCCTTAATTATTTACCTAACCAAAAAGTACCACACTCACCACTCAAGATTATTTAATCAGAGTTATTCTCAATCATAAGTATATGTACTCAATCCATAGGATTGAATGTTTTCACATCATCTACTTCAGAAGTCAAATCAAAAAAATCATGAGGACTTTCAATATGGTTCAAATGTTTCTAAGGCTAAGGGTTGGTAAGTAATGATAAAAATAATCTCTATGGTTTGAAAATAAGGCAGAATTCATAATCAATAATGCATGATATTCAATATAAATCCTAATGGAAAATTTACCCCCAATCATGAACATTCAACAGTATCATCACCATGATATTACCTTAACAATATGGGCTCATAAACGATCAATAATATGTAATAGATAATTTGGTCCTTTTTTACATTTTTTTGTAGTTTTTTAAGAAAAATATGGTCCACTAAGAATACAATGAATAGTGGTTTTGGAATCCTTCTTCCCAAATTAACTAGAGATAAACTCTCCCACACTTAAATTCATAGTTTCTCACCAAAATATACCATGAATGGCCAAAAATCTTTCTCTAAAGCTCATGTGGATAATCATGAAAATTTATAAAAGAATTAGGTTAAGGAGGAGAAATAGGCGTGTACTATAGCTTCCTATCAAGGAAATTCGTGGTTTCTATGGGTTTTAAGAAGATCAAATATAGGGTAGGTCTCAAGGTCAATGGGGATGAAAAAACTATGAAATTCCTCAACCATTTTAATGTGATTCAAAAATCATAATATTTTGAAAAGAAAAATATGCATGTTATGGTAGTTATAAATATCCCAAGAATATCTCAAGAAAAGAGGGTATAAGAAAGAATATATCAAAAAGGATTAGAATACCTATCAGGAATGGAAAAAATACAGGGGTCAATCTGGTCATTAAATGAGTACAAATGATATTCCAAATAAGTGTAAATGTCAAAGGCATAAAATCCAGAATCAAACTATATCAGCAATCATTTTAAAATAATTTTAAAATTGAAATAAGCATGTAACTTTTAAAATTCCCTTTTATGACTTTATTATTTATAATTGCAGGTATTCAAAAATTATCCACAGTTTAAAATATTTAATCTACTAATTATGTTTCCATAATCAGTTCAGGGCAAAGACTAGTGTAATCAGAGACCCTCCCCTACACTTAATACAACACATGGTCCCTCAAGTTAAATACCAAGTAAGGGGAGGGAATATGGGGAAACATCCATCTTAAGACAAGGGGAAACAATGGAGGAAGTAAATACCAAGAAGAAAGGGAAAAAGAATCATGGAAAAATACTCCCCTCATGGTAGAGTGTCAAAACGGGGAAGTAATCAAAATAGAGATGCCAAAGTTTCTCCAGTCTACCTAGGACGGTTGAGGGAAGGAAAAAACAAATATGTAGATTCATACAACATCACATCCTAATAAGAGAACAAAAATGATATATACAAAGGAATTAAATGTGCCAAAAAACCAGTCACTAGGTCGTCTTAGAAGAGGCATCATCCTCTATAGAAGAATCTAGTAATGGTGAAGTAGCTGTATTGGATACCGAAGGCACGTGCTCAACACTCTGATTGGTAGGCATATGAAGAAATACTGACTCAATATGGGAGGTAATAGCTAGGATAATAGTTGATAGAAGAATAGAATCCGTCACTAGATCTGTCAGCAGAGGCCGTGTGGTAGAAGGCAGAGAAGAAGATGGATGTACTGGAGCCAGAGTGGTTGCCGGTAGTGAAAGGCCATGGTGGTAAAGAAGAATCCCAAACATCTTCGGAAGCAACCCAAGAGACTATATCCATCCTACCGGTGCTCGACCTTCCTCATGCAAATAATCATGAGTAAGTCAAGATACTAAGGTGAGCCTAAGGGGTCGTTTGGAAGAGATGACTCAAAAACTCCCCTATGGTTTTCCAGGTGGGTGGAATAAAAATTGTCTTCCAGGTTTCCTTGACATCTCTGAATCATGGAGTGAAAGTAATTGGTGGTAAGGAATGGGTGTTTATGGTAGTCTTTCTAGACAATACAAGTAAAGAGCTCCATGTCATGAATGGACACGACTCCCATATCCTCATGGTGAGGAAAAACAATGGTGCTAAAGCACCGGTGAAGGAAACAAAGATGAGGGTCAATGATGAGTGTTCTCTTCTTA
This sequence comes from Viscum album, assembly GCA_963277665.1. Classification (NCBI taxonomy): domain Eukaryota; kingdom Viridiplantae; phylum Streptophyta; class Magnoliopsida; order Santalales; family Viscaceae; genus Viscum; species Viscum album. The sequence continues at coordinate 1,054,536,610 of OY728119.1, read as the reverse complement.
AATGTGGGGGTATACCTATGGTCATGACTAGAACGATCTCCCCACATGACAACAAGGTCAGAGTGCTCAGGGTGGGTAAGAGTAGAAATGGGAGGTGTAGTGGAAGGATGGGGGTAGAAGCCACACCCTTGGTCAAAATCGTCCATGGTAAGGGAAAATGGGCATCCTCCTAGATGAAAGAAAACTGGTCTATCTGTATAGGTGGGAGTTTGATGGTAGACAGCCCCATCGAACCCAAAAGTGGCCATAAACTCCAAAAATTAGACAAAGTATGTAGGAGTGATAACATGAAATGTGTCCAGCAGATGAGTATGGCCGAAAAGCTCCTCAATATCTTCCTAAATTCCCATACACTAGGGAAAGTTGATGTCCAGGAAGCGACCTCTCAAATAAATAGTGTGGAAATAGAATCACTGAAATCTCTCTACCATAGGATGACCCTCAGTAAAGATCAGGAATGGATTCAAAGGAGGGTGCGCAGCAGCCAGTGCAGGTGGTGGTGGATCTGCTGGTGTCAGAGTAGAGGGTCTTACTGTAGTGGTAGAAGGTGTAGTAGTGGATACCTAAGTGGTCTTATAGGTGGATTGCTAGTAGAGGGTGGAAGTTTCGACTCGGTCGAGTTAACTGTGGGTGTGGATGGTAGCTCTAAGGGGCTGTATCTGGAAGAAGGAGTGGCATCACTGGAACTCTTGGCCATCATAGAAAGTGTGTATTCCACCACTATAAGATCAGTTATAGATAGATAAGGCTCCACAAGAATGGTCATATTAGTAGATGGTGCAGATGGAGGTGGCATCAGAAGAGGAGGCAGAGTGGCCAATGTTGGGGGTTGGAAAACTGGGAAATCCATAGCCGACTGCTCGGAATTTCAATGATGAATCCTACGGAGAGGAGGCCTCCCACCGTCAACAATAGAAGCGAGCCTCTTTGCACAAGGATGATCTCTATCATCCATACCTATAAGAAAATAAAACAAAAGAAAATAAAATAAAAATAAAATAAAATGTGAGAAAAATGAACATATAGTATGACACAACGTATAGATCCAGGGTACACAGTGTGTAATAGGAGCTGTTTAAGAACCCATGTACTCCTGATAGACACATCATGTCATAAAGTGTGCAGGCTGTGTACTTGTTTTTTTAAATAAAAAATAAATATAATTATTATATTAAACTATATAAAAATTAATATTAATAATTAAAATGAAAAATAAATAAATAAATAAATAAATATTATTATTTACTAAAAAATTAATCTATACATGTAATGTATCTGGAAATACACATTGTGTATTCTAAAATTGTAAAAAGAGAACTACAACCTTTGGTCTGGTGCTTGGGGTGTGATTTGAACCGGTGATTGGCCATTCTGAACGTAAGGCCTCAACCACTGGATCAATGGTTATAGTGCTTCCCATTTATATTCGATTTTAATATTTAATGTAATAGTATAATTCGACATGGGATGAAGAAAATACATGGTTTGTGGTTTTAATTTGAATAAAAGGGGTGAAGTAAGGAGATTAGCCGAGTTCGAACTCAGGTGTTTTGAATACAGGCCTGAGATTCTACCAATCTTCCAAAATCACCCACATGAATTTTCTTATTTTGAAAACTATTTCATTTATTAAAAAAATCATGGCTCACATGACGTATATCGAAATTCATGACGTGTGGTTTTATTAAAATAAAAAATGATGGAAATGGGCCAGTTGTCAGGATTCGAACTGAGGTCTTTTGGAACTGGTTTACAACCCTGGCCAACCGGTCCATCCCCGTCATCATTTTTCATATATTTAAAAAAACTTATATATTATTTTAAAAAATACCAAACACACAGTGTAATTAAACACGGGTATAAAAAGGATGAAACCCAGTCTAAACGTAGGTATGGAAGGATTCAAACCGATGATGGCTCTGATAAAATCTAGTGACATTTCCATCAGCACCGGCATCATCCATGTTTATTAACTTAGTTAATATTTATATATATAATATTAAAAATATAAACTAAAAATATTAGTACACGCCATGTGTATAGGTGGTACACGACGTGTAACCTATGTGTTGTCTCCCAAGAAGAACCTTTTTTTAACATCATTGGATCAACCTTACCTGAGCGTTATCCTATCTGAATTGTATGGTGGGTAGTGTACCCACCATAGATTCCATTTTAAAATAGGGTTTCAAATGATTTCCATTTACCTTAATTTGTTGACCACCCACTCCAGCCACTTCTACCGTACCATGAGGAAAAACCTTGATCACCTTGAAAGGTCCCGACCACCAGGACTTGAGTTTAACTGTGAACAATCCCAAATGAGAATTAAATAAAATTACCTAATCACAAATAAGGAATGATTTCTAAGAGATCATGCAGCCGTTGACTACCTTTGTCTACTATTTCTGTATCTAGAAATTCGCATATGACTCCCACCAAATCTTTTCATGTTCTGTCAATTGAAACATGTGCTTTTCTACTGCATCTTTGAGATTGTAGTTCAGGGATTTCACATCCCAATAATCTTTGTGCTCAATCTCCATAGGTAAATGACACTACTTCCTATAGATTAACTAGAATGGAGATATACCTAGAGGTTTCTTGAAGGTGGTCATGTATACCCATAAATCATCATCCAACTTCTTGGACTAATCCTTCCATGAAGCACCCACTGTCTTCTCCATAATCTTCTTTAATTCACAGTTTGAGACCTCCACTTTCCCACTAGACTGAGTATGGTAAGGTCTCCCTTGATTATATCTCATTATATACTTCAAAAGCATATTTTTCATTGACGAATTGTCAAAATTCATTCCTCTATCACTGATCAGCACACGTGGAACACCAACCCTACTAAAAATGTTCTTTTTCAAGAAGGCTACAACAACCTTTGAAGTGTTGTGTGTTGTGGAAGAAAATTCCACCCATTTTTCTACATAGTTCACAGAAACAAGTAAGTTAGAGTTTCTGAAGGATGGTAGAAAAGGACTCATGAAGTTGATTCCCCATATTTTGGTGATCTTGACCTCATGTATAGGGTGTTGAGGCATTTCATCTCAGCACCTCATGTTACCTGTCTACTAGCATCGATGAAATCATGTCACAAAATTTCTAGCATCTTTGTGCATGGTGGACAGATAAACCCAAATTAGATAATTTTTCCCATTGTTCGGTCTGGCCCATGATGTCCCCCAGCTAGGGAAGAATGAAAAAAATTCAAGAATTGCATGAATTTCTTCCTTCAGGATGCAGCGTCGGATCACCCCATCTCCACATGAGTGGAAGAACAGTGGGTCTTCCCAAAAAGATCTTTTCATGTCTGATAGAATTCTATTCTTTTGTTGAAATGTGAGATCAGGGTGAATGACTCATGTAGACAATTAATTGTCTATGTCAGCATACCACAGATGAGTTGAAGCTTGAACTGAGAAAAGTTTCTCATTTGGGAAGTCTTCCTTGATGTCTTTATCTTACTCTCTTTTGAGACCAGACAATTATAACCTTTAGGGGTGATCAACCACAACATTTTCACTGCCCTTCTTATCATGGATCTCTAAGTCAAATTGTTGGACAGGAAGAACCCAATGGATGAGACTTGGTTTTTCATCCTTCTTGTTTAGAAAGTATTTAAGATCTGCTTGGTAACTGTAGAAAAATTACTTTGGAAAGAAAAAAACAAGAATGAAACCTGTAGAATGCAAAAACCATGGTGATAATTTCCTTTTCAGTGGTATTGTAGTTGATCTCTGCTTCATTTATGGGTCTACTGGCATAATAGATCTATCTAAATATTTCACCGAGTCTCTTCCCTAGAACAGATCTAGCTGTATAGTCACATGCATCACATATAACCTCACATGGATCCTCTAAAATTGGGGCAATCATGATATGATATTCTACTATTTTTTTATTTATACTTTCAATTTCAATGGTTCATTGTTCATCAAATTCAATGATAGCATCTTTTGTAAGCATATTGATTAATGGTTGAGAACTATTTGAAAAGTCACACAAAAATCTAGTGTAGAAACTAGCATGCCCAAGAAAGCTTCAGATTTCTTGAGCAGATGTGGGAATAGGAAATTGTGAGATGATTTCAATAATTTCCTGGCCAAATTCAATGCCATTATTAGAAATTTGATGGCCTAAGACGGTGCCATGTTATACCCTAATGTGGAACTTATCCCAGTTTAATACTAGATTGGTGTTTTCACACCATTCTAGAATTAATTTCACATTTCACAAGAAAGTGTTGAACAATTTCCCATCGATGGAAAAATCATTCATGAAGACCTCCATAATTTGTTCTAGCATATCATGGAAGATGGAAAAAATGCAATTCTAAAAGGTGGGTAGAGCATTACACATTCCAAATGACATCCTCCGATAAGAAAAAATTCCATATGGGCATGGGATGGTTTTTTTTCTTGGTCTTTAGGGGAGATATATATTTTGTTATAACTAGAATAACCATCCAGGAAGCAGTAAAATTCATGCCTTAATAAGAGATCCAGTATTTTATCCATCAAAGGGAGTGAGAAGTGGTCTTTTGTGTGGCATCATTTAGTTTTTGGAATTCCAAACATACCCGCCATCCTATGATTGTTCTGGTTGGGATAAGTTCATTTTTATCATTAGTGATTATAGTGATACCCCCTCTTTGGGTAAAACTTGCAGAGGACTTACCCATTGGCTATCAAAAATTCGGTAGATGATCCCTGCATCTAAGATCTTGATTACCTCCTTCATTACTACCTCCTTTATGAGAAGATTTAACCATCACTAAGGTTGTTGAGAGGGCTTGGATCCTTCTTTTAGTAACACATTGTGGGTGAAAATGGTGGGGCCGATCCCTTTCAGGTCAAAAATTATCCACCCAATGGCTTGTTTTCTTTTTCATAGAACTTGTAAGAGTTCATCTTCTTTATATTTTGTGAGTAGAGAATTGAGGATTACTGGAAGAGTGTTCTCATCTCCCAGGTACCCATATTTTAAGGATGATGGGAGATGCATGAGTTCAATTTGAGGGGCCTTCATAACTGAGAGAACTATGGGTTCTCCTCGGATCATTCTAGGATATCTAGAATGATTTCCCATTGCCAATAATGATCACCCTGGACAAAAAAAAGTGCAACTCTTCTGGTTCAACATCAAATTGGATGGAGTTGATGAATGGATAAATGGTTATAGAAGAATATTCCGTGTCATCGCCCATATAACCCAAGGGAATATTCACTGTCTTCAAGGAAAAAAATCCCCATTATCCATTAGTGATACTTTCCTCACTGCTTTGAGGAAGTAGTTAGATTCTTTTTCATCTCCAACTCAAAAGATCAACTCACCTTGATGTACATCAATCAACACCTTCCTAGTATCCAAGAAGGGTCTTACTATATTGAGAGGTGCTTATTTATCTTCTTCCATGTCATGTATGATGAAGTTTTCCAGAAGGATAAGACACCACACTTTCATGAGCACATCCTCAATTAGCCCTTTAGGATATTTGATGAATTGGTTTGCTAGTTGATGGGATACCAGAGTTGGTTGAAGATCATTTAGCCCCATTTTTTTGAAGAATCCAAAGGGCATACGGTTAAAACATTCCCCCAAGTCACAAAGGGATTAACCAAACTCACAATATTAAATTGTGGAAGGTATTGTGAAACTACCTAGATCTTGGAGTTTGGGAGGAAGAGAATGTTGTACCACTTTTGAGCATTCCTTAGTAAGAGGGATTGTCCCCAAATAGGCCGTCTTACTTTATTGAGAGTATGTCCTTCATGAGCTTTATGTATGTTAGCATTTGAGTTAATGCCTAGAAGAAGGGAATATTGATATGAATTTTTTGGAATTCCTCCATGAATTTCACGAACTGCTGGTCCAGCTTCATTTTCTTCATTCGTGTGGGAAATGGTAAGGGGTTCATATGGTTTTACCACTTCTTTTCCCTTTCCATGTATGATATCTGGTTGTTCCTTAGTTGAGGGAGACACTTCAATATTGAATTATTTTCTAGAATAGGACGTCAGTTGAGTTAGATTTTCACCTGGAATTGTAGTTGTATTATGAGGTAGCTCCTTCCCACTTGGTAATATGACAACATTGTCTTCTTCCTATGGATTATTATCTATATTACCAACTAGAGTACCAGGTTTCCTTGAAGAGATCTAATTGGAAAGTTTCCCAATATGATTCTTATAGCCTCAAATGGAATGATCTTGATTTTGAAATATTGTTTCAGCAGTTCTTATGAATTTTTTAATCATCTCCTATATCATTGATGGGGGTTCTTACTGAGGTTGTTGGGTAGCAGGTTGAGGTTGTGGATTCATTGGTTGTTTCACTGGGTAATGATTTTGATACCCATGTTGTTGGATTGATCCATACTGGTGCTATTGTTGTTTCCCATAACCGGTTGGTCTTTGGGGGAAGGGTTTTAATTTTTATGTTGTTTCTCCCCCTGCATGAATTTGAGTTATCTTCTCATGCCATGTTTTGGTATTGAGGGTACATATTGGGCCCTATGTTCTAGGAGATGAAATTTACCTCACTAGTCAAGGTACTGGAACTTGTTCCTATATATTCTCCCATGATGTCATTGTCCCCACTATCAATGCACATTAGACGATTCAACATTTTAACTTTAGAGGCATTCTTCAGATTTAACGCATTGATTTTCTTGGATATGGCCTTGAGTTGATAAAAAATAATCATTGCAGAATAAATTTCGTGTCTGCCTCTATTATGAATTCTTCTCTCCCAATGCCATTGGAAGCTATTGTCAGACATTCATTTGATAAAGTTGAAGAGTTATTATGATGATTTCCTTATTACTGTTCCTCCTGCAGCTACATCCACCATAGATTTGGTATTTGTTTTGAGACCACCATAAAATGTTTGGAATTTCATCCACAATGTAAGGCCATGATGAGAGAACATCCTTAGAATTTATTTTAAATTCTCCCAAGATTCATACAAGGATTCTAAATCGTGCTGCTGGAAATAATGAATTTCATTTCGTAGTTTCACCATTTTAGAGGGTGGAAAATATTTTGACAGGAACGCCTGGGCCAATGCATCCAAGGTGAGGATGGAGTGTTGAGGTAGGCCTTTGATCCAATCCTTCACTTTATCCCTTAAGGAAAATGGAAATAACTAAAGGCAAATGGAATCCTCAGATACCCTATGGTATCATAAGCTGTCATAAATCTCTAGAAAATTGCATAGATGAGCGATGTGGTCTTTATCGGTAATCCTCCAAATTACACCACGTTTTTTATGAGTTGCGTGATGGATGACTTGATTTCTTATTATTGGGCATGTAATGGAGGTCTAACAATCCTCATGTCTAGTCCATGGATGGAGGGGAGTTCATACTTTATAAATGTTCACCAAGGGGGTAGTTGGTCTTGATGGTGAATATAATACTGCTCAAGAGCATAGTATGGCCCCGGGAATAGGTGCATGTATGGAAACTGCCTCGGTGGTTGGTATTATTGAGGTTGTTTCAGGCCATAGCTCAGAAAAAAAGGAGCAGGTTGTCACTATTGGTTCCACGAAATTAATGCCATGATGTTGTCCAGTTGATTCTGGTCCTTCGTAGTAGTGGGCAGTTGGTTCCAATTGTTGTCAGGAAGAATTAGTTTCCCAACTCCTTGGATAGAATCCATGTCTCCCTATTCTATATTTTCCATGGGATTGTTCTAGTATTGCTCATCCATAAGGGCACATTTTCGCATCAAGATCGTCCGTTTGATCTATGGATCAAGTTAGAGGATATCCGATGGTTTAGTGCTCTTGGAACGCGTGATTCAGCCACACATGCATGTTTAAATTTGTACAACACTCAACAAAATACCATGCGTAAAAGTGGAAAAAAATAATGAAAAATTGAAATGAGGATTAGAACATAATTTTTTAGATTTTTTAGTTTTTATTTTCACTTTAATTAATACAACATAATGAAACAAAACACTGTTAACTTCATTCCCCGACAACAATTTCTAAATTTGGTATCGTTTTTTTCTAAATTTTTATTTTCGACAATCCAAATTAATTTACCCAAAAAAGTATAGTTCGAGTAAGGGATCGATACATAGGGATAGAGAGTTATAATGTTTTGATTTTATAGTTTTTGATTAATTTATGGAATTTTACTGAAATTTAGAGTCTATTTTTTTGGTTTTTCAATAACAGGGTGATTGGATTGCAATTGATTTAACAAATTACTTTAAAGATAAAGAAAAACAGTGAAATTTTATTCTTGATAAAAAATGGGAAGAATGCATCGGGGCTATGGATTTTAAATATTGTTATTAAATCAATTTTATTGTGAGGTTGTGTTGTTCACAATAACTCACATCTCTAGGTTATAAATATAAAAGAACCCCCTTGGTTTGGGGAGTTTTGTTTAAATCAATAGAATCCAATTCCTTGTTTTGGAATTTGATTTATTTTAATTTTATTAATTGAAACCCTTCTTGAGATGATAATAACATCCAATGATCATGGATGTTAATGATTGTAATTCCTTAGAAGATATATAGAAATATTTTTGTTGGTCTGGTACGATATTTATAGTGAAATTTAGAATGTATTATTAAGGAATTATTATAGAAGAATAAATAACATGATTACAATATCACAATCGACAAAATACAACACATAATCGTCCATAACCCCAACATGTAGGGAATTTAGCTACTGATGGAGTTTTTGAAAACTAAACTACTTATAATACCAGAATTCATCCTCTTGAAATCATTGGAGCAAAGGTCATTGGGAAGGCCACACAGAAGCACCTTTTCTCCTCACCTCTCTCCTCTTCTTGGCCGTCTTCTAAGTGCCCCTTGGAATATCTTGGAATGAATGAATGTCGAAAGACTCCAAAAATTAAAGGGAACACCTTATATTTATATATTTTAGTAGTACACAATGTGTACCATAAAATACATGGAATGTACCATGGTCAATGTGTTTTGGCCATATTTTCTCTGCAGTAGGTAAGCTAACACGCCTTCTTTGACTTGAAACATGACGGTTCCTGGTAGGTGGAAGTACATGATATGTAGAGCCTCCATACATGGTGTGTAAAATCATTCATCGTCCACTAGGCACTTATAAAAGGTCCAAACAACGTGTATATGGATAGTACATTGCATGTATTCTTTGGTCGGCAACATGGGCATGTACCAAGTCTTCCCAATCCATGTCGTGGAAATAATACATAACGTGTATGCAAAGTACACAACATGTATAATTGAATTTTTTTTCATTCCTTTCTCAATTTCTAATTATGAATGGAAAACACCTAAAATAAGCATAATCATCAAGATAAATAATTTGATCCTCAAAACGAATGATATTTGCTGGAAGACATATTTTTATGCTCAATAACATATATGGAAAAGTATACAAAAATTGGGCACATCATAAACCCACAAAATGATCATAACAATGGAGTGAGAATAATCCAAGAATTTATTATGTGTATCAACTATAAATATATATAGAACACATGTAAATACAAAATAAAATAATAAAAAATTCATTACACACATAATATTATCATGACATAATCAATGAAGTATAAGTTTAACCCAATGAGTTGAAATTAAATTATAAAATCCGTTACCTCATGCTTTATTTCGGTTGAACATGATTTAACCTATTTTATATTGGATTTTTAAATTTTATTAACTATTACCATAACCATATTATTATTTATTATATCATATAAGATCCTTTTATGGCATCTTATTTCTAGTTTGTTAATAATGTTTCATTATTTTGATTGTTTCAGGTGTGAATTTCCTTGTTTTCCCATCCGTGTTTCATCCTAAAAGATCCAATTCTTGCACATATTATATAGTTATATCATATCCAGAATAATAATAATGATGTAACTATTATATTTTTACATCAATTATAATTATAATACCTATCATGAAAAGGGTTATAAAAAATGAAGTATGTTACAATCACTGAAATGACATGTCATACGTACTCATGAGTAACATTTCCATTTTTTAATGATTATTATATAATGGTGAAAGTAGTGTTTTATCATTTTAAAATGGTCCTAATATCATAAATGAAATATTATTTATTTAAATATACTTATATATATGTCATCCATATGGTGTAGTGATTAAAATAGAGTCACATCACTTTATGAAGGAAATATTCAACACGTACATGGATGATGTTATCATCATTACATGAGTAGGGAGGTATGAAAGAAAATGATATATATTCTCTTTAAAAAATTATAAATATTTCATGAATATAATAAATTTTAATTTATAAAAAACATAATAATTTTCATTAACCTTATTACATTCCATGTTAGCCATTTTTAATAAGGATAACCACATTACTTTGGGAGGAATATTATGTTGTACACACAGGAAACATTATCACATCCCCTAAGGAATGAAAATTAATAATATATATATATATGATATAAAAACTCCATAGGTATTAATATGTTAGGAGACATTATCATATACCCTATTTAATGGAAGGTAAAAACATTATATGATATAATAACTCTGTAGGTGTAAATATGTTGTAAATACCATATATATGCTTTAGATCCATCATCATGCCCAACTGTTAAAAGTGGTAATGGAAGAATGAATGACATCATTTCGCGAGGTGGTTGTTCACCATACAAACAATCAATGATTTCGTAACACCTATGATAGATTCGAAGATGGTTGTAGGACATGAAATTATTATAATAACATTCTAGTATATTGAAGAAACTATTATTATTATATCATCTTGGTTTAATAATAATTTTAGAATGTAGATAAAGAAAAAAAATCTCATTTAAGAACACTACTTCTTCTTCTGGTTTCCTCATTAAGTTTGAACTAAAAACTTACAATGTTGGATTTATGGAAATAATAAGGATTTGAGGATGAGATGAGATAATTTGGGTAGTGTATTGGGTATGTCTCACCCGAACCAAATAGGTGTGAAGGTATAAAGAATATAGGAGATATGATAACCTTTTATAAGTGGGGGAGAGGACACACTTGGTATGTTTGAAAAGAATTGAGTGCTCCCATGTTGTTCATTAGTGATATGAGACAAAAAAAGTTTTATTACAGTGATTTATATGTGTAATGGTATCAATATATTCCTACTAGTGTTTTTAGACAATCATTAGGTCATTTTTGTCCTTATATTTTTAGTTTAAGCCATGTGGAACCCTTTTTTACCTTAACAGTGGTAATAATTTTTTATTATTTTCACTATTCATTTTGGTCAAAAATTTAATTTTAACTTTTTTTAAATTATAAAATATAACTATTCAAAATTATTAATTTATTTTTCAAAATTCAATTTACATAAGTAGATATTTTTTATTTAAAATTAATCTCACAGACAGAGTGATAAATAGGGTTTTTAAAGTGAAAATATTCAAAAGTTTACAAATATTATATATATAAATTAAATATGAAAGTGATTCAAAGGGGATAAATTGGATTAATTGATATAAAATTGAATTAATTTTACTTTAAAAACAATTTAAAATATAATTTAAAATTATAAATTATTTAATAAAAAAGGTTGTTTTTAATTAAAATTCATTACATTTCATTATTCATAAAAAAGGAATATTTTCAGAAATATATAATAAATTCACTATAACATAATTCTTTTACAATGATTTGAAAAAATAAAATTATCATTCCATATAAATTCTTTAAAATTATTAAAAAATAATTTTATATTATGTGAAAAATGCACGAAAAACAATATTTTTTAAAAAATATAGTTTTAAGAAAAGATTACTATTTTTTCTCTTAAATGATTAATATTTTATTAATAAGAATTAGATAACTAATAAATATGTCTAAAATATATATTTTTATGATTTAGGTAATCATATTCATACCCTTCATTTCAACAGATAGGCGATAACTATCACATTAAATAATAATATTAATTATATTTTATTGTTCGGTAAAACTCGATCTTCCCTATAAAACAAGCTATTAAATAAACATATTGTTTCATGTATCAAACTATATCCAATTAATTAAATTTTTTCTAAATGAAATATACAGTAAAGGATTAGGGTGTTATATTATCTTTTATGATTGGTATTTTTTATCACATTTTCTATTGAAAAAATGTTATTATAATTTAATTCCAAGGTATTACAACTATATAAATTTAATATGAATACATTAGTGATATATTAGATCAAAAGGTTAGTATATAAACCATATAATCAAAAAATGTTGAATGAAATGAATCTTGTATTAAAAAAACTATATTGGGATTAAGAAAACTTACCACATTTCATTTCTGTCTTTTCACATGCTCTTAAACTCAAATAATATAAATTTAGATTTATTATAAAACAATAAAAGTACCATATTAATAACTATAAAACATGATATGACTTATTTATAAAATTTTATTACTAATTTATTAGTAGTTCTTTATCAAAATCATTATTCCAGTGGTTAACTATTTCATTTTTGGATATGTTTGTGTTTGGTGGTCTTGGTCCCTGCACCATGGTTATGGTTTCATCATATATAGATCATTAATAATTGTATATTGATTTTAATTTTTAATTATAATTTTTTAACCATCTAAATAATGAGAGGTTAAAAAATGAATTATATTACTTCATATAGGTGGTATTCTACACATATGCATGGGTGATGCTTTCACTTTTTGATAGTTGGAATGAAATGAAGGTAAATAATAATTTACCCTTAAAGAACTATAATAATATTTTATATAACATATATAGTCATTAAATGTATCATTGTGATCACCCCTAAGAGATAGTGATGGAAAATAAAATACATAACATCATGGATATAACATTCTCTACTTACACAAGAGTGATTTTTGAATTTTCCATTATATATTATTGAGATATAAAATTGTTTTACCATGAAAATAAAAACAATCAATTATGAAAACAATATTATTTAATCATGTTAAAATGGTTACAATATATTTGGATAATGATAAAGATGAAAAAAACAAATAAGTTTGGTGAAGAAAAATTTCTTTACTTCAAGTATCCACCTTTAAAATACACATTAATCCTTCATTAGATATTCCATTGGTGATAAAATGAATTATAAGTCATTTATATGAATGTTGGAGAGGATACTTTTTTATATCATGGTTTATCTAGGATGCTCATGTGTTTTGGATAAGTGAGAATATGTGGTTCCCTTTTATTAGAGAGGTTAGTACTGAAATTGTAAATACACGAATCCTTATTATATAATATATGTCTTGCTCAAGTTAAGTGGATATATAATGTATGAATTTTTGATATATGAAAGTAAATATTAAAATTCAATTAACCAATTATATTTATGAATGTTGTTTTGTTATTTTAAACCACATCTCTTATGTTAACCTATATTTTATTCAAGTTAACTCCTACCATAATAACAAGATACTTAGTCTTTTAGAGTTAATAATGTAATTATAAATAGGATATCAGATCATAAGTGAAAAATTTATGATATTATAGACCATGTACCATTAAACTAAAAAAGTATATTATTATTATTATTTATAAATAAACAAATTAAATATTTTTTTGCCTACAATATACTGAACGTCATTTTGGGGAAATTCAATGAATTTTAATTTAAGAGCATAAATATGAACATGAAATTCTAATTTTAATATTCAAAATAATAAATAACATTCATTTTGATATAAAAAATAATTAAAAACGTTATCTTATAAAAAAATAACACATTTAAGCATTCGAAACTATTTACTTTGTTTTTTTACCCGCTTACACATGCACTCCATTAGCAATGTGTAGGAACATAGGTAATTATGATATTGAAAAAGCTAAAAATGAATTAATATGATAAAAAATTTATCAATATTTTACATAACCATTTATATCAATTCAAATTTTTTTTATTCTTATGAAAACATATTATAGATATTAAAATATAGACATTGAGATTTTGTACTTATGCATTACCTCAAAAGTATAAAGGTTGGTAGTAGAAGAAAATAACACCGAATTTCCATATTTTAGAAATTAGGATGATTTGTTTAGAACTAGACTTATAAAAATAAATAATGGAATGTGTTTTTGAAATTTTCATATGTAATCCCATAGTTTTAAGTGTATTTAACAAAGTATTCCATTTACTGAGGTGATAAAAATTTACCCGCGATGAAATTTATTATTACTAACCCCCTTACCAAATATTTAAATGTTGATTAAAATTATATAGTCAATTTTATAATATTAAATTTCTATAAAAGGTAAAATTTCTTTTAATATAAGGTCATAAAACCCAATGAAAACCTTTTTTTAGTAATAACATATCTGTTAAGCATAAAAGTTATTTTAAATCAAAATATGGTATAATTTTGTTACCCATGGAGTCAATTACATTATGATTATTAAAATAAGACTGATTTTACATTAATAAAAATAAAATAAACCTTATTAAAACATTATTAAAATATAAGTATAAAAAATAGTTTTTAATGGAATAAAAACATTACTTCGATTTCCAAAATGTCAAACATAGATTTATATGTTCAACACTTTATTTATTAATTAATTTTATCTATTATTAAATTTTTATATTATTGTACATAAAAATCCCCAAACATTGAATTCGTGCTTATATTGTAATAATTTCATAAAAGTGAAATTATTTATAAAATCGATATTTTCCCTATTCACAAAAAAAACAATTATTTCTGAAAAATTCGAAAAAAGTCACCCAAAGAAAATTTTGATCTAAATAATATAATGACTAAACTCATTTATTTATATTAAAATTATAAAATTAATATATTTTTCTTTTATATAGAAAATATAAAATATAAGCAATACCCACTATTATAGAAAAATTATTCTTTAAAACATTAATTTTTCTTAAACTTATATTATTTAATTATTATCATTCAAAATTTAGTTAAAATTTTATAGTCTCCAATCAAAAAAATTGAATAAGGAAAACCTTCCAATATATATCATAATGTGGTTTCCCATATTCAAAACCACCAAACCAACAACTTTGTTATAACCGTCATATTTAAATAATAAAAATTTCATAGAATATCATGGTTCACTTAGGGCCAGAGATGTTTTTTAATTAATTAAATTTGCATTTATTTTAATAAAATTTGTTATATTATATCAAGGAGTTTCTTTCTACCCAATAAAATAAATTGTACCCGAAAAATTTCAATCTCATGATTGATGACCAGGGGTTTAAAACATTTCCAAAATTAATTCTGAGTAATGGTATATAATTATACATTAGTGGATTGAAATAAATTTTAATCGATATAGATTATATTCTATTTTAAAAATGATTTCAAAGTTTATTTTTGGACATGGAAACATAACACTTTCAAAATATTTCATAATCTTTGTGATTTATACGTCGTTCTTTGACTACCTGATACAAAATTGTCATAACAATGCCACTCGTGATGCACCCAACATACCCCACTTCCCGCCAAATGTTTGCGTGATTATTTTCATCAGAAAATCAATGTGCATGATTCATGAAATGTATTAATGATAATATTAATGTCTAAGGATCATTACATATGCTCCCAGATAGGTATATCTGATGACACCAAAACCTATGGAATTTCTATTGGCGGGTCTGTTCTCATAATCTCCCATCTGGGAGATTACCATCTACGAACTTCATGATAGGAAGCCTCATCCTCTTATGAGTACTCACACCTAAAATTTTTTGTACTATGTGTCACATTATAGTATTTCATCAAATATAAAATATATATTTAAGAATATTTTCATAGCACTTCAAGATTCTCATCATAGCAGGAAACCGTTATGACCTTGTCAACGCAACAAATACTCCAGGACATTATCACACTATAGTCATGAAGAACAATGAAAAATATGTAATAAGGTGTTTAATATTTGGATATATTAAATATTCATGTAATAAAATTACAATAAGTTGGATCTAGGAGACAAACTATTACAAACTCCCACTTGGACTAGATCTAACTGCATACGAATTTCAGCCTGCTAGAACTCACATTGTCATCTTGTTTCTACTGAGTCAAGGATTTAGTCAAGGGTTCAGGTACATTGTTTTTTGTGGAAATACTTCTCACTACAACATTACATCTCAGAGAAAAATCCATTAAGAGATGATACTTCTGAAGTATGTTCTTCATCCGCTGATGTGATCTTGGAACTTTTTTAAGATCCATTAGTGTAGTATTATCACAGTACAGTGTGATGGGATCTTAACATCTCGGTATCACATATTTCTATAGGATAAAGCTTCACATCCACAATTTTTCTTTAGCTACCTCAAAATCTATGATATATTTGGACTCTGTTGTAGAATCTGTGAGCACAATCTGCACTGCACTCTTCCATCACACTACACCTCCATTCAAAGTGATGATGTATCCCATTTGTAACTTCATGTCATCTTGATCAGTCTGGAATCTTGAATCTGTATATCATCTGATTACTAGTTATTCATCTCCTCCATAAAACTTTAACATATCCTTAGTATGACTCATATTATTTAGGATAGTCTTGACATCCAACCAATGTCGGTCACCTGGGTCAGTATGATATCTTCCTACTGCACTCAATGTTTAGGCGACATCCAACCTATTACATAGCATGGAATACCTGACTAACCCAATCACTGATGTGTATGAAGTCTATGTAATTATCTTTCTTTCCTCATGTGTCTTAGGACACATTGTTTTGGGAAGTTGAATGACATGTGATGCTGGAAACAATCCCCTCATGGATTATTCCATACTTAATCTATTTAGTGTGTTATTAGTGAATGTACTTTAACATCAGCCCAAAAATCTCTTGGATGTATTAGGATGTATATTTACCCTAATAATATATGTTTTCTCACCCAAGTCCTTCATGGAGAAGCATTGATTGAACCATACCTTAAGATACTGTATGGATGGTATCTCGTTTCCAATAAGTAATATGTCATTAATATATACTATTAAGAAAATGACCACAGTCCCACTAAACTGTTTGTAGACACAAGGCTCACATTCATTCCTTATAAAACCAAAATTCTTTATAGCATCATCAAAATAAATTTTCTATAACCTGGATGATTTCATTAATCCATAAATGTATTTCTGGAACTTGCATACCTTATTGGAATCCTTTGGAGTAATAAACCATTCAGGTTGTGTCATGTACACATATTTTTGAAGGTTCTCATTAAAAATGTTTGTTTTGACATCCATTTTTCAAATATCATTGTCATGGTAAGAAGTAGTGTCCAATATAATTATGATGGATTTCATCATTGCAACTAGTGAAAAGGTTTTTTCGTAGTTAGTGCCTTGACACTACTTGAACCCTTTTGAAAATAGTCATGCCTTATAGGTACTGAATCATCCATCCATGTACAACTTTTCTTGAATACCCATTTGCAACCAATGGGATTTACATCAACTGAATGATCTACCAAAATCCATACTTGGTTTTAGTACATAGAATCGATTTTAGAATTCATGGATTCCTGCCACTGGGAAACATCTGTGCCACTTACTTCTTCCTTGTAGGTTATAGGATCTCTATTATCAACTAATAATGAGTCACCATCCATATAAACTATAAAAGCGTACCGTTCTAGTTCTTTAACCTCTCTTGTACTCCTACACAGTTTTTGTGTCTCTGGAACGGTTCTTTCTTCCATGAGGATTTGTAGAATCTTTTCTTATACCAACTCTTGTGTACCTTGAGCCTCAACTTCATTGAAGTCTATCTCACTCCCACTATATCTTTTGGAGATGTTCTCCCTCTCAAAGAATATGGCGTGCCATTCCAGTATAACCTTTTTGATTGAGGGGTTATATATGTAATATCCCATTGTTTCCATGGGGTATCCTATTAAGGTACACTTTGATCCTTGGGGTGCAAGATTGTTACCTGAAGATGACTTAACCAACACATCTCTTCCCCACACATGTAAATTTTATAACATGGCTTTCCTTCTACTCCAAAAATTGTATGAAATACCATTTTCCGATTTAGTTGGAACTTGGTTTAGTATGTGAACCGATGTTTGAAACACATATCCCAAAAGGAAAATTGAAGAATCACAGGACTCATCATTGATCTCACCATGTCCAAAAAAATTTGGTTCCTCATTTTTCTCACACCATTCCACTGGGTTGTGTAAGGAGGAGTGAGTTGGGATAAGATCCCAAACTTCCGTAAGTAATCAATAAAATCTTGATTAAGATATTCTCCACCTCGGTCTAAGAAGAGTTTCTTAATCTCCTTTCAAATCTATTTTTCAACTTCATTTTTGTATTCTTTGAACTTATCAAAAGAATCATACTTATGGCTCATTAAGTATATATATCAATATCTACTAAAATCATCAGTAAATGTTATGAAGTATGAGTAACCTCCTCTTGCTTCAACTGGAAATGGTCCACACACATCGATATGAACCAATTCAAGAAGCTCTTTATCCCTTAAACCTTTCTCCCTAAAAGGGGATTTGGTCATTTTTCATTGTAAACATGGATGACATACACCAAGTGGTTTTATTTTTGAATAATCTAAATATCCATCTTAATGTAACATTTTCAAGTGTTTTTCATTTACATGACATAGCCAGTGATTACAAAGTTGGATGTGGTATGAGTCATGTGATTTATCATTGTTATGGATTTCCATTTCTTTGTTTGTGTAGTCTAACACATAAAGACCATTGTATAAATGTGCCCTACCAAAACAAATGATAACTTTTTAAATGAAGAAACATTCATTTCGAAACATGAAAAAAATCCATCTGTATCTAATCTGGATATAGAAATTATTTTTTTAGTAACAGATTTTTTTAAAAGGTTGGGGTCGAAGCCTCAATTTATCATTAAAGAAAAGACCTCTTTAGACTGGGTAGTGGGTGACTCATTAAATTTCCTGAAGGCCCAAGGCCAAGTGGCCTGCATACCGGGCTAGAAAGCCCATTTTTTGGCCCAATGGACCCCTTAGGGAACAGTACTGCTATAGTACCTGTGCTGTTATAGTACCACCACTGCTATAGTACCTGCAACAGTCCCTTCGCTGCTCCAGTGCTGCCGCTACTACAGTACTGCTCCAGTGCTGCTACAGTGCCCTACTATAGTACTCGGGAATTCTCCCCTGCTCAGATTTGATCCTGGGTCTTTTGGATGCCAAGCAGGAGCCTGAACCACTAGGGTACAGGCTCGTTGGAATTTTTTTAGTAATAGATAGAACATAATAACAACCCTTAAAAACAATATCACCCTAGTTGGAAATGTGAGGTGGTAGTCCTCAATAGCTAGAACATCGAGTCTGGGTCTTCTGACTTCTCGTAGATCTACCCTCCCCTCAGTTAAACATTTAGAATCTACTTGTTTTATGTATTTGGAATCATATGTTAGCACTGCAAGGTGTATATAATAAACAATTTGTAGAAGTAAATAGATTAATTTTGATAACAAATTCACATGAATCTTCCACTTATATCTTAGGTTTGGGGAATTTCTTCATCTAGTGTCCCTTCTTTCCACATGTGAAGAAAACAAATTCCTCTTCCCTTTCCCCCCCTTTAATGTTCCTTTTCATGGAAGGGCATGAAGAGGATTTTGGGCTTAAATCACTTTTACTTACTTTTACTCTTATTCACCATAACGGCAGAAGGGTTTTTGCGCTTCATATCTTTTTACACTTGGTGATTGAGGATAAGAAGATTAGATAGAGACTTCTTAGTGTTGCTTATATTGAAATTAACAACAAAGCTGAAAAATTTATGAGGGTGTGATTCTAGAATGAGATTGGTACCTAGTTCTTATGAGGGTGTGATGCTATATATTGATGATAGCATGAAAAATAGATCATCGACCACATAGTTTATACATTTCTAGTAGATCAAGAGCTCTTCATCACATTCCTCTTTGGCAGGCAGATCAGGTAAGGGTGACTCTACCATGTAAGACTTCCATTCATGGCATAGAGTAACCCGAAGATGTCTAAACCATTCCTAGAAGTTATTGCGGGTGAGGATGATGTATTCATCCATAATTGATCACATGGATAGTGTGGATGAAGAGTTTTTCCTTTTATTCTATAATTAAAATAACATATCATTAATACTTTATTGATTACATTTTATGAGAGATAATAAATTAATTTTAATAAGTCTCCCACTATTTTATCAAGTCTTAATGGCCCTCACCATTGAACACGAAATGTCCAGTTTCCATGACATTATAATGGAAAGGATCCATATTACCCTTTAAATAACCCTAACAATGGTTGGTCATGCTATTTGAAGTTATTTAGGTAGGATGATCTTTTCCAACTGTGGGCTTGAAGCTCCTTGATCTATTGAGTGGACTCCCCAATACTGAAATCCTAACATTGGATTTCCTCAACTCTTTACTCCAATATTTCACCATGTTTAGAAAGAGATAATCCTACTGATGCAATATGATTATGTCAACATGAAACCGTTCATATGGGCTTCCTGTATAAAAGTAATTCTCCCAACAAGGGTTGGTCAAATAAATTATTTTATTGAGTTTCTACTTTAATCAAGTAATGGAAGGATTAGTATGACTTAAAATTTTATTTGAGGTCCTTTTATCTCTTAGGTGTGAATTTCATATTATCATTATCACATGATTGTTAATATTAAGTGGAACATATTTATGTGATTAAACATGTATTAAAAATATTTATGCATAAGCCTGGTTTATTTTAGTTCTGTCTTGCATTCTTGTTTAATTCTTTAATTATGTGATCGTGACAACACATCCATAATGATAAACCATTGAACTGATAGAAATAAAATAAAGAAAAGGGAATGATTATGATCTTTTATAATGCTTATTTTATCCAGCGGTTGAGAAACTAACCCTAACCCAGGGGAGAAACACCTTGAATATTTTGGGTTTGTGTTTACAACTTTCCACATTTCCACCTCTATATCTCTTAGAATTGGTTTTGTCTAGGCTCCATATTGAACTGCCTCCACTAGAATGGGTGTTCCATCCATTACATATATTGGTGAGGGATAAAAAGGGTGGTTTATATAAAAGAAAACATGGTTATATATTCACTACATATTAAGGAGGCGAGATGGCTTGAAGGACAAAAATTAATTTAATAAATAAATTAAAAGGAAACCAATCACATACAAAGGTCTTGGCCTAGATCGCGATCACCCACATATATTCAATGAGTGACGTATTTAAGAAAACTATCATTCAATTATTTAATCATTCTTTTTTAAGATAAATCATGTTCAAATCAATTAATTATCATCTTTAAATAATCAATCCTTTGATTTGAAACCCTTTTTCTAAATTTCCTTAAGAATCTCATACATCATAATTTTAAACAAATAAATTCATTTAAAATTATCTTTGTACGTATATTGTACCTTGGAGGAAACCTGATGAATCCTCGTTCATAACTACCCAATGCGTAGGAATGAATATTACACAGATGTTAAATTAAACACACATATATAAAAAAGATATCACATTTTGTGCCCAAGTTTTACTCATTCACCATGGAACATATCTTAAGGGTTAGCATAGTATAATAATAAATTTTTATAAATCTGTTTAATTTGGATAAGTACACGGTGTGTAGTTCCTACTACACCATGTGTACTGTCATTCATCATCCACCCAAAGTAGGCACCCAGGGATACAACGTGTATAAGAAATTCTAAAATCCTTGGAGGAGACAGTGTGTCTAGTGGGCCACACACCATGTAGTATCTGCATGACACAGTCTCTAAACTGGAAAACTGTGAATGGGGTACACGGACAAACCCTAACCTGAAGGGACTACACACCATGTCTAGTGGGACACATGGTGTGTAATCTGAAAACCGTGTGCCACCTGTTCCTGGTCATCACACGTAGTATTTAGGATTTAGACAAACTACAATGACACAACTTGGTTTTTTAGACTAGTCTTGATGCGTTATACCTTGATACACATTGTGTGAATCCAAATACATGTCATTTATTTTGGTGTTTTATGGCTAGGAACCTTTTTCATCTCCAGATGAGGTCTTTTCTTTTATTTTAATCAAAATTAAATGAAAAGATCATTTCTGTAAGGTGAAAGAGAAATGAAAGAGGAGGAACGGATCTCGATATTCATATTTTCAGAACGATTAACATGAATTGAAAACTAAATTATTAAACTATAAATCATAAAATAATTATATAAATATTTATAAACTATGATGTAACTAATCTGATACGACTTGAAGGTTCAGAGCACATTAGAAGCACGGTTGGGATGATTTCCAAATTTAATTTTTACCATGATCAATGATTATTTTAGGATGAATACAATGATTAATTATAGCCTCCATAAAATAAAATAAAATATTTAGATAATTATTCAAGAGGCATGAAGCATTTAGAGAGGATCTTGCACAAAATGTTGATAATTAATTTAATTAATTTCATAAAGAAAATAATACCTGGATCTTTGGCACATTCTTCATTGATGATGTCGATCATCCGAAATGGTCTTTCTAGATTATGTGGTTATGATTGTGAGGATACAAACTAGAATCCCCCTAGCGGTGAACTACACATTATATTATGGCCTCCGATCGATACCACTCGTTCTCTGGGTGCTAGCATGTTGAATCATGTGTCTTGTGTCGATCATTCTTGATCACTTGTTATTCGGACATGATGAAAATCTGTCATTCTTGATAGGGGCAGGAAGAGGGTTTGAGAGAGAATTTTTTTAGCCAAAAAATCACAATGCACCAGGAATGTGGTTTGGAACAAGACACAATAGACGTACGTATATATTTATCGACACGGGGCTTCAGTTGTGATATTTAATTTTTTAACAGTAATTAATTACATTGATAACCTTAGATAAAACCTGTGATAATATTAATAATACCGAATCATTATTTATGGTGTGCGAAATTGTGAAATAAAATAATTATATATAAGCTTCTGCATCACAAAATAATATTAGTGTTATTATAATTTTAATTTGGTCCAACCTGTTAAATAATTATTTACCATCTTGAAAATAATTATTTTACTACCAGACTGGCCCTGGTCCCCTTAAACTCCACTTCCATTTATTGAACACCCAAATAAATGAATAAATAAATTATTCTCTGAAATAAATATTTTATTTAAAAACTTGTAATTAAATATTATTTAAATGTTCAATAAAATAAATAAATATATTTTACCCATAATCAAATTGATAAATATTTATTTAATTTATTCAATAAATTTATGTTGAATAAAATTATTCTCCAATCCTGAGAATAATATTTTTTCTATTAATTAGATTCCAATAGAATTTAACTGAGACCATAAAAACACTTATCATGTGACCCTCTAGGATTATTTCTCATTTGAATTAGGCAGGCTTGCCTAAAGGGCAACATTACTTTCTAGTAATGGATCAAGGCACCCAAGATAAAGAACTTGATGTCTTAACAATGACTTCCACATATGAACACCCATTGTATAATGTAATCCCTTTGTCTCAATATCTCATCAAGTAAGTTTCATGTCAGGGTCATCAACCTTTGTTCTTGATACGTCGTTCTTTGACAACCTAAAACAAACATGTCATTGAACCATGGATATGGAATCTCACGTAACATTTCTATTTCAATCCAAGGGAAGAGATATCAACATCCATAAATGGAAGGTACAAATCCTTTCTCATCTTATCCATTAATAACATGCCACTCATGACGCACCCAACATACCCTACTTCTCGACAACTGTCTGCGTGATGGTTTTCATCAGTAAATAAAAGTGCGCGAGTCATGATAAATATTAATGATAATATTAACGTCTAATTATCATTGCACATGATCGCAGATTGTAATAACTTTGTCTTAAAAAACCCCAAATAAAATACAAAATTAAACTATAGTGAATTTATATCAAAGTAAAGGTTCTGTTGGGTTCTCAAGGGATTGATTATTTCCCAGTTAATCAAAATAGAAGAGTTGATTAAATTTTGAAACTAACTTACTGATTTACAATTAATATAAAAACTTGCGAGTTTAATTAACAAAGTGACTTTAAACCAGTTTTGGTTTTAAATTAATTAGCAGCGGAATAAAAAAAATTATCTTTGAAAGAAATAGCATAGAAGATATAACCAAGAGGTTCAGTCTCATGCCGAGACTTAGTTTTCTAAACAATTTATATAAATTTGATCCACACCCTGGATCGAGGTTCACAACAGTTTACAACTATCCAGGTCCAAGACCTCTACCCCTATTATTCTTGGGAAACAAAACAACAGCAACCAGCTTTCCAGGTCACACACGACCTCTACCACTATTACACTGTGAAATGAAATATGTAAAGATTTTGATGAGGATTTACAGATCCTCCAGTTAATGTATAGGAGACAGTGTGTGTGTTAAATATAGAAGATAACACACACTGCTCGAAATGTAAATTAATGAATCATAGAGCAGAGATGTAGAGTATAGAAATGGCTCTAGTGATTACAATGAAGCTTTGGACTCCTTGAGTTTGATCCGAAATGGTTCTGAGTCCTCTTCTGGTTTTTGTCTGAAAAACAGAGTGTCGTCTTCTTGGCATCCATGTTTAGAGATAATGAAAGATGTAGTCGATGAAGTTCTTCAATATCCTCGTGAATGTACAAAACTCTTCTTGAGTAATCTTGAGTGTGTATGAGCTTCTGTGTCTTCCACACTATCTCATCCACCACTCTTTTCACTCATATGTGTCTCTTCCTCTACACTTTTCATCAACAAGGACTTCTTGTATTTATGGCACGAGCTCCAGCAAAAGAAATGATTTATTTTTCCAGGTACGAGGTACGGTTCCCTGACATCCAACAACCTTCATTAAATAAATGAAATATCATTAAAATATACCTAATATGACCGTTGGTTAGATTAAATAAATATATATAAATTCAAACAGCTTTTTATGACTATCGGGGAGTCAAGTGATCTGTAGGTCATCAGCATCAGCATCAGTGGATAGACATCGGTGTGTCCTGATCGGTGACTCAGATGATCAGTATCAGTGTATCATGATCGGTGACTCATTTGATCAGCATCGGTGTGTCATGATCGGTGACTCATTTGATCAGCATCGGTGTGTCATGATCGGTGACTCATTTGACCAGTATCAGTGTGTCATGATCGGTGACTCATTTGATCAGCATCGGTGTGTCATGATCGGTGACTCATTTGATCAGCATCGGTGTGTCATGATCGGTGACTCATTTGATTAGCATCGGTGAGACATCTTCAGTGACTCAGATGATCAGCATCGGTGTGTCATGATCGGTGACTCATTTGATCAGCATCGGCGAGACATCTTCGGTGACTCAGATGATCAGCATCGGTGTTACATCTTTGGTGACTCAGATGATCAGCATCGGTTTGTCATGATCGGTGCGACTGTTGTCTTTTGATATGGATCGGTGCGACCGTTGCCTTTTGATATGGATCGTTGCGACCATTGTCTTTTGATATGGATCGGTGCGACCGTTTAGTTTTGATATGGATCGGTGCGACCGTTGACTTTTGATATGGATCGGTGCGACCGTTCACTTAACTGAACACAAAGTGTCTGTTTGATCTAGAAGACTTCCAAAATACTTGTAAATCAATAACAAGCACATACAAAAACATGATCCAACTGATATAAACAGATTCACTAAAAGATTGTGATTATGTATATGAGAAATAAAACCGGATTAAGTAACGATGATTTGTGATTATTAAAACAGAAAACATCGGAAGAATTCAACAATCTTCTAGAGGGCTCAACAATCTCCCACTTTTTGATAATCAAAAATCCTAGTCATAAATAAAAATAATGTATCATAAATAATAGTGACAAGGCATAATAATAATAAAAACACAATGAGATATAAATATCCCCCTGAATTTATGCATTTGTATATGTATGTAAACATTGCTCCCCCTGCCATAGTATGTTTCTCCCCCATAGATATAAATCTCCCCATTTGGGATAATCAAAAAGGAGGGAAAACATATAAAGAAGAGATTAAAAGAAGGAATCATAGAGAATGGAGAGAGAAAAAAGGTTTGTATGTACATCAGAGTACGAACAGAACACTATTCACCCTATCAACAACAAGACACAACTATTTCTTGGGATGTAATGGGGATTTGCCTTTGTCAGAAGGATCAATTGTTGGTAAGTTGGAAGGCATGGAGGCAGGGTGAACTGGGTGAATTTGAAAAGGTGGTAAGATGACTCTGGAAGGTGGAGGAGAGGATTCCACAGAGATGTGTTGTTGAGTATTAGTGGCTGGTTAAGAAGATTGCTGAAGAACTGGCCGTAGTTGAGATAGAGCTTGAGCAATGAAGATCTAATTTGGAGCAACATCAGAGGCACTGAAAGGTTCAGTAGTATGAAGCACAGTGGCGGTGGCTTGGTCATTCAGATAAGGCTTCAAAAGATTTATGAAATCATGAATAACATCTGCACCATACTGCATATCCTTCTCAAAATCATACTTATTCTTCATGAACTGTTCCAAGGTAGGAGTAAAATCTTGCAACTGACAAACTTGAGTCTTGAAAGCTTGAGTGACTGGAGGTAGTTTCAGATTATTAGCCAACACCTCGAAATTCGCGGTTATCTCATGCTTGGTATAAAACATTGAAAAGTATTGATCAACCTTTTTCTTGATCTCTTTCTGAGCTTTATTGGAATCTGCTGAATATACTTTTACCATCTTATGAATGTGGTCACGGTGATCCTTCATCTTCCTCAACGAGTCCAAATCAAGAACTTGTCTAATGGCGGCCAATTCATCATGCACAATCTGCCTTAGAGCCTCTAGGTCATGAGTAGTGATCTTGGTTACTTTAGTTGCACTGGCTTGAGAAACTATCTGAGTTATCTCAGCTTTCAACTTCCTCAGATCGGACTTCTTAAGATGTTCAATCAGATTCCTCAACACTTCCATCATACTAGAGATGGTTGATCTAAATTCGTTTGATAAAGAAACTAAGTCAGATTATAGATCCTTCAGAGTTTGATTTAGAGAGGCTATGTGCCTTCCAATAAACTCACCAGTATTGGCTAGGTTTGGTCTAATAACATTCGATACTCTTGTTGAAAAGGATTCCAAAGAATATTCAGAAACATGTCGAGAAGCTTGTGTAAGAGCATTTGAAATTTCTTCTCTGACTGTATCTCTCACAGCAGCAAGCAACTCAATTTTGAACTTATCAAAATCATACTGAGAGACAGTAGAACTAGGTAGATTAACATCTACAACATCAACAACATGAGCATACCTTGCCTCAACTAGTTGGGTTTCCTTCACAACCACAGTAGATTCTGATTCTTCCTCTTCTTCTCCAGAATACTCTAAACCCAAAACAACAAAACCAGGGTAATCATCCCAGACAGCATCACATAGAGTATATTTCGGTTTATCAGAACTTTCTTTTCCACTGATTTCTAGAGAATCTCTCTTGCCAATGGTATTTGTTTCTTGCATAGTTTGATGTGGTTCTATTGGAGGTACAATAAGACCATCCACGGTTCGGTAATCACCATCATCATCATTATCATCATCATCATCATCATCATCTCAATTACCATTTCCATTCTTCACCGAAACTTCACTGTTAGATACTTCAGTGTCACTAGCTTCTTCATCACCAAGAACTGGTTCTGATTCAGGTAAGGCTAAAGGTGGATTGGCAGGTCCAAAGTCTATTCTTCTCTTAGGGCTCACAGTATCAGGATCACTCCTATCATCAGGAGGTGACATACTTCCTTCTTCTGTTTCATATTCTTCCATCCCTTGTTTACCAGACTCTTCAGTGTCTTTATTCCTTTCAACATCTACTTCTTCCTCATCATCAGAATAAATTGGCTCCTCATCTGATTTCAAACCAGGGACTCTCAAACCCTTCGGCCCCTTTCCATGATCAGTGGGATTGTAGGATTCATAAAACTTGTCTTCATCAGCAACCTAGCATTTTTTCCATGGGTTCCAATTTTTTTTCATCCATTTACAAATTTTTTTGTTAACACAAAAGCACTATCAGATTCATCTATCTCATCAGCTTCATCAACACATTCCAGATTCATTAACATAGTAGAGATCATTTTGGAATAGAACAGGGCAGTGGCTTTCTTAGAAGGTTTCACTATTCCAGCTATGTGCACCATTAGATATCTACACAAATTGATCTTCTCATGGGTATTTAGTAAAAACAATAGAAAAACATCCTGGAATTTTACAGTATCAAAATCTACTTTCCTAGGGAAAATTTGGTGCTGAATAGACTTAAAGAGAAGTCTACATTCACCATCCAAATCTGAGGATGTGATTCTCCTTGACTCTCTATTTACAGTAAAAATCTCTAAATCTAACTCATAAGAGAAGTATTCAGTGGTTTGAGGAATGTTTCCAGCATAATTCTCATACCGACCCTCATGGTGTACATTTAAACATTCATCCCATTGTTTAGATGAAAAAGATATTTTCTTTCCTTTCACTACAGAAGACATTCTGGAAGCCTCTACACCATCTAAAGTAACTTTCAGATTTATATAAAACTCATTCAATAGCTTTGGGTAGTACTCACGAGTGTTATCTGAGAACTAGGCTTTCCATCCTTGCAATTATAAAACTTGTAACAACAACGACTTACTTGTCAAAAGCCAGGCAGAACTGACTTCCTTTTCTACAGCATCAATCCGAGTTTCCAGGTTCGGATTTACTGATCTCTGAGTGGTACTTCTCGACTCGCCTCGAGCATGCTTTGAAGGTACAGGACTATCTGATCCTTTGCTTGGTCTCTTTTGCTTAGCCATTTGAAGATTCTAGGGTATGCAGGAGTTCGAAGGTTCGAAGTATAGGAGAAGAGAGGATATAAGGCTTGGCGGGAAATGAAAGGTCGACGGTTTGGGGAATAGAAATTATCGCGTATCATTTATTTCATCATTTAGGGTTCCCATAACAAAGATAAAAGTAATTAATTAATTACAGCATAATAAAAAGTAATAGAAAGATAGATCAGTTTGACTGATCAGTTTCACAGATCGGTTTCACATATCGGTTTCACAGATCGGTTTCACAGATCATTTTCACAGATCGGTTTGACAGATCGGTTTCACATATCGGTTTCACAGATCAGTTTCACAGATCGGTTTCACAGATCAGTTTAATAGATTGGTTTCATAGATCGGTTTCACAGATCGGTTTCACAGATCGGTTTCACAGATCGATCATACACAACTCTTGTTTAATAAAATTCATTATTTCAGAGCATAAAGGCTTTGTAAAAATATCAGCTAATTGATGTTCAGAACTTATAAATTCTAGAGAAATATCACCTTTCTCATAATGATCTCTTAGAAAGTGATGTCTGACATCAATGTGCTTATTCCTAGAGTGAGACACAGGGTTCTTAGATATGTTGATCACACTAGTGTTGTCACAGTTAAATTAAACATGTTTAAAATCAAATCCATAGTCCAATAAAGTGTGTTTCATCCACAAAATCTGTGCACAGCAACTACCAGCAGCTATATATTCTGCTTCAGTAGTAGATAATGCAAATGAGTTCCGTTTCTTACTACACCATGATACTAGGGACTTTCTAAGTAAATGACATGTTCCAGATGTGCTCTTCCTATCTAACATACATCCAGAAAAGTCAGCATCTGAATAACCAGTTAGGTTAAATGATTGTCCTTTTGGATAAAAAAACCTAAATTCACAGTATACTTAAGATATTTAAAAATCCTTTTAACAGCCAATAAGTGTGATTCATTAGGATTATATTGAAATCTAGCACACATACACACACTAAACATAATATCTGGTCAACTAGAAGTAAGATAAATTAAACTCCCAATCATACCTCTGTAATTGGTTTAATCAACTGGTTTCCCAGTTTCATCATGATCCAATTTACAGGTAGTACTCATAGATATATCACTTTCCTTAATACTATCCAAACCAAAACATTTTAATAAATACTTAGTATATTTACTTTGATTTAGAATAATTCCATCTTTAGTTTGAAATATTTGAAATCCATGAAAATACTTAAGCTCTCCCATTAAGCTCATTTCAAACTCATTTTTCATAACCTTTGAAAAATCATTACATAAATAATTTTTAGAAGATCCAAAAATAATATCATCAACATAGATTTGTACTATTAAAACATCTTTTGAAATCCTTTTTATAAAAAGAGTGGGATAATCTATTCCTTTTGTAAATCCTTTTGAAATATGAAAGCTTGAAATTCATTCATACCAATCTTTTGGATCTTGTTTTAAACCATATAAAGCTTTAGAAAGTTTAAAAACATGATTTTGAAAATGATGATTTGAGAAACCAGGTGGTTGTTCTACAAAAAAATCTTCAAAAATAAAACCATTTAAAAAAGAACTTTTCACATCCATTTGATATAACTTGAAATTCAGATGTGATGCATAGGCAAGTAAGATCCTAATTGCTGAAGTTCCCAGTCAGGTTCCAAGTATCACTGAGAGGGGGAGGGGGTGAATCAGTGATATCTTTTTCTTTTTAAGATCCCCCTTTTTGAAAAAACCTTCGCCTCCTGTTAAAGAGTTTCTTCCCTGCTCAACACACACAACCACCAGAACACATGATTTACAAGGTTCACTACTCAACAAGAGTAGCTACATCCTTAGTATGGTACTGAAACAATCCAGTACCACACAATCCACTAGAAAACAATCCTTTGATGTGGAATAAAACGAGTAGGATATACCCGTACACTCGTGCAGCACTTTGAAAACAATCCAATAGTGCGTGTGCTCCTTCTTAGCACAAATAGGGTAACAAAATGTTTCAGTGCTTCTTTACAATTGAACAGATGTATTCTCTGAAGTCCAAATCTTCACTTTCTTACCCAGAAACCGGTAAGAACTCTCTTACGCACAACTGAATACGTGCGAAGCCCCCAAATATTTCACGCAGCCTTTAGGGTCCCTTGCATGCAATTCAAATGGCTTGTGTGTAAAAATACACTTTTGGCGCGGAAATCATTTTCGCGCAACATCCTTTTTTCACGCAAAGTTTCACTTTTCATGCAGCTTCCAAATTTTTCGCGCAACAATCTTAATTTCGCGAAAACCTCTTTCTTTTCACGCACCCCACTTAGCGTAAGATTTACGTGCACCAGAGCTCATAATTTCTTCTATGTGTCGAGCCTTAACAAATGGGAAGGGTTAGCCTCATATTTATAGGCAATTTTGACCCCGCGCGAAAAACACTAATCCGCATGTAAAACCACCTTTATGCACGGAAAAACTCTTTCATGAAACTTCATATTTTGCGCCATGCTTCAATATTGCATGCACCTCATGCCTTTTCCATTTTTCATTCTTCTAATCATAAATCACCATTTGTGCGCAAAATTTCAAACCGCATTCCATATTGCGTGAAAACCCATCCTTTCATGCGACATCGTATTTCGCGCAATGATCCAATTTTTCGCGCAGCTCATGCCTTTCAAAATTTTTGAGCTTTTGATCATGAAACACCTTTTGCGCGAAAACATCATTCCTCTATTTCGCACATTCCATAGATATTTCACGCAATGATCTAAGTTTTCGCGCAACCCGCTTCTATTTCGCGCATCCCGCATATATTGCACGCACCACTTTATTTTTGCGTGCAACATGCCTAAATTTCCGCGCACTCCATGCCTTTGTAATTTTTCGATGTTCTGATCTTGAATCATGCCTTTCACGCAAAAATCTAAACCATATTCAATCTTTCATGCTTCATCCATTTCCAAAAACACATCTTCATCCCCCGATTTTCAGGCCCTAAAATTTGGAAAACACTGGAAAACGGTGCCACCTTAAACTGTGCTTTTCTTCCATCACTAGATTGTCCATTGCTTTTTCATTTTCTCTCTTCACTGCTTCCCATAACAATTCTTCTGATCTTATCACGAATCCCACTATCGTGATATTTATGCATTGATAGATTAGGTTTAGCATTGCCAGAGTTGCAATGGGAACTGAAACTTCCATATCCCCCCCAGCAACATCATTCCTTCCAATCAAAACTTTATATGAATGGCATCATAATTTCTTCCCCTTTCCTTCATAAGGCTTGCATCACAAGTTCTCCTAACTCATGATATGTGTGAAATACATACCAGCAATGCATCGTATGATTTGTGATCCTTCTACAAAGTGAATTGATTTATCTTCTTTGACAATGAAATACAACACTCTGCAAAGGTTAACTCTTCAAACTTTCTTCTCCATTCAACTTGGTCCCAATAATAGCCTCTAATCTTGCTACAGGTGAAAAGGTTTCCTCATAGTCAATTCCTTCTTCTTGATTGTAACCTTGTGCAACTAGCCTAGATTTGTTTCTAATGATGTTTCCAGATTCATCAAATTTGTTACTAAACACCCATTTTTTGCCTCTGGTTATAGTGTCCTTAGGTCTTTGTACTAATTTCCAGACTTTTTTTTATTTCAAATTGATTTAGTTCTTCTTGCATAGCCATTACCCAAAATTCATCATTGATAGAATCATTGATATTTTTAGGTTCTAACTGTGAAAGAAATGCTTGATGTTTAACCTGATTTCATAGAGAAGCTCTAGTATGTGTTCCTCTATCTTGATTACCTACAACAGCATATAAATGATGATTCTTTAGAATTCTAGTTGTTCTAGAAAAGGTAGGGCTATAGATTTCAGATTCATCTACAGGTTGAGGTTCAACAGAAGTAGGTTTTGGAAAATTTCCAGAACTGGATGTTTTAACTACAGGTCCACTGTCTTTATCATTAAGGATCAAAATAGAGAGATCATCTTCATTATTTTCAAGAGAGGTCTTAGGTTCATGTGAATCAGTTTCATCAAATTTGATGTGAATAGATTCTTCCACACATTTAGTTCTCTGATTGAAATCTCTATAGGCTTTACTAGAAATAAAGTAATCTAGGAAAATTCCTTCATCACTCTTTGGTGAAAACTTATCAAGATTATCTTTAGTATTAAGAATAAATACTTTGCAGCCAAAAACTCTGAAGTGGTTAACCTTAGGTTTCCTATGGTTCCACAACTCATAAGGGGTCCTCTTAAGAACAGGTCTGATCAAGACTCTATTAACAACGTAACAAGCTGTATTTACATCTTTGAACCATAAATAAACTCATTAAGCATAGTCCTAGCAATTTCTTGCAGGGTTCTATTCCTTCTTTCTACTACACCATTCTGTTGGGGTGTCTTAGGGGCAGAGAAATTGTGACTATAGCCACTATGTGAGCAGTAAGATTCAAACTCATGATTTTCAAACTCACAGCCATGATCACTTCTCAGGGTTTTAATTTTAAGTCCACTAAGGTTCTCTACAGACTTGGAATATTTTACAAAGCAAGAAAAAGCTTCACTTTTGTGAGCTAGAAAATATACCCAAGTATATCTAGAAAAGTCATCTACAAGAACATAGAGCTAGTTTTTCCCATTTAAACTAGAAACTCTAGAAGTTCCAAATAAATCCATGTGAACAAACCTGAGAGTTTGAGAAGTTGAAACTTATTTCTTTGATTTAAAAGAAACTTTATGTTGCCTTCCCTTTTGACAGGGATTACAAACTTTGTCTGCTGGAAATTCAAGTTTGGGTAGGTCTCTAACTATGTTCTTCCTAGAATGTTTTCTAAGTGAATGCACATTGCAGTGTCCTAATCTTCTGTGCCAAAGCCAAGAATCTTTATAAAAATAATTTAAACAAGTAATATTCTGTTTAGCTAAAGAATTTAAATCAACAACATAAACATTTTCATTTCTTAAAGTAGAAAACACTAAAACATTTTTAGCATTAAAAACATTGCAAGAATCATTTTCAAATTTAACATAAAAACCATCATCACATAATTAAGAAATACTTAACAAATTGAATTTAAGTCCATCAACAAATAAAACTTTATAAATTAATACTGAGTCAGTGTTACCAATCTAGCCTAAGCCGATGATTTTTCCTTTTGAGTTATCACCAAAAATGACAAAGCCTCCATCAACTTTTACTAAAATCTTGAAGCATGAGAAGTCTCCTAACATATATCTTAAACATACACTATCCAAATACCAAGTCTTTCTACAGGAGCTCTTTAAGCAGGTTCTCTACAAAACAGATTTAGATAGGAAATGATTTTGGTACCCAGATCTTCTTGGGTCCAGACAGGTTAGCCAATAAAACATTAGGTACCCATATTTGTCTAATGGGTCTCATAAGATTTCTAGAGTCAACATATTTTGAAAGATAAACATTATTAGATCCATAAAAATTAATATAACTAGTTGAAGAAAATGAAGTTCCAGAACTATCTACATTTTGTCCAGATTTAGGAATGAATCTAGTTTTGGTAATTTTCCTTTGTCCAGGTTGGTATCCTATACCAGTAGTGTATCTAGGTGCTATTTTCTTACCTAGAATCTGAGTATGAGTATATTTTCCATTGGTAAATTTCTCTAAGTCTTTCTTGAGTTGCTCATTAGATAATTTTAGTTCAGTGTTTTCTTTATGCAACTGAGCATTCTTTTCTATTTCAATATCAAGATCAGATTTATGTTTAACAGTTAAAGCATACTGTTTCTTTAAACCATTGTATTTTTATTTCATCTCATTACAGGTTTCTTCTAACATATCACAATATTCAAATTGTTCAGATTTTGACATGTTATCAGAGTCAGTATCATCATCAAAATAATAAGAATTTAAAGCATGAGTTTCAGCTGTTACCTCAGAAGTGTTTGTCATAAAACACATGTATTCCTTATTTCTGGGTTCAGTTTCAGAAACATCAGATTCAGTGGAGCTATCCTCAGAAGCACTCCAAGTAGACTTCATGGCTTTCTTAAAATTATTGTCCTTTTATTCATACTTATTCTTGTACTTCAGCTTTGGACAGTCTGCTTTTATGTGTCCCTTTCTTTTTCACTCATTGCAGACAACTTCATTTGATTTGTCAGATTTCTTCCAATCCTTTTTCCAATGTCCCTTGTTGTCATACTTACCTTTATCATTTGATTTTATGAAAAAATTCTTCTTCCTATAAAACTTCTTAAACCTTCTGGAAATGTGAGCCATCTCATCATCACTATCAGAATCACATTCACTGTCTTCACAGCTTGAACTTTCATTTATATCATGGAGCTTCTCCTTATCCTTGTTCTTTGAAGTTGAAGTCTTGAAAGAAACAGACTTCCTTCTAGGTTCATCTTCTTCTTCTTTGTTAACCATGAGTTCTTCTTCATACATCATTAACTTTATAATTAGTTCCTTGACTGGAAGTTCACCAATATCACATGATTCTCTAATTGAGACAGAATTGCTTCTCCATATTTCAGGTAGACATCTCAGAATTCTCACAATTTGCTCCTTTAATGGAACATCCTTTCCCAGAGAAGTCATTGTGTTGACAATTTCATTAAACACTAGATACATGTCAGAAATTGGTTCATCAGGATTTATCTTAAAATTATCATACTTAATAGTATAGGGATTCAATCTCATTTCCTTAACATTAGTTGTTCCTTCATGAGAAACAGCTAAGGTATCCCAAATTTCATAAGCATTTTTACAAGCAGATATTCTATTAAATTCCTCATCTCCTAAAGCACAGTACAAGGCATTCATAGCTTTGCAATTATTATTGTAGGCAGTCTTAGTAGCTTCATTCCAAGTAGATCTAACAGTAGTAGGTATTGTATATTATAATTCTATAGCAGTCCAAATATCAAAACCCATGCTCTCTAAAGGAATTTTCATCTTGATTTTCCACTGAGCATAGTTAGTGCCATTGAAAAATGGTGGTCTATTGGTAGCAACACCTTCAAGTATTTTATCCATGATAACTTACTTAAAGAAAATATTTTAAAGAGATAAAAATGTAGAAATAACAGAAATTTTAAGAAGTTTAAAATACAACTAAAATCACAGTTTAAAAACATAGTACTTTAGAAAATATTTAAACACCCTCTAATACCAAATGATGGTCGAAGTGGATACTAAGGAGGGGGGTGAAATGAGTTCCAATTAAAATTTTTGTTAAAAAACATTGTCTTAAAAACCCCCCAAATACTATACTGAATTAAACTGTAGTGAATTTATATCAAAGTAAAGGTTCTATTGGGTTCTCAAGGGATTGATTATTTCATAGTTAATCAAAACAGAAGAGTTGATTAACTTTTGAAACTAACTTACTGATTTACAATTAATATAAACACTTGCGAGTTTAATTATCAAAGTGACTTTAAACCAGTTTTGGTTTTATAGTAATTAGCAGCGGAATAAAAAAAGAATTACTTTTAATGAAATAGCACAACAGATATAACCAAGAGGTTCAGTCTCAAGACGAGACTTAGTCCTCTCAACAATTTATATAAATTTGATCCACACCCTGTATCGATGTTCACAACAGTTTACAACTGTCCAGGTCTAAGACCTCTACCACTGTTATTCGTGGGAAACAAAATAATAGCAACCAGCTGTCCAGGTCACACACGACCTCTACCACTATTACAGTGGGAAATGAAAGATGTAAAGAGTTTTCTGAGGATTTACAGATCCTCCAATTAAAGTATAGGAGACCGTGTGTGTGTTAAATACAGCAGATAACACACACTGCTCGAAATGTAAAATAATGAATCACAGAGCAGATATGTAGAGTTTAGAAATGGCTCCAGTGATTGCAGTGAAGCTTTGGACTCCTTGAGTTTGATCAGAAATGGTTCTGAGTCCTCTTCTGGTTTTTGTCTGAAAACAGAGTGTCGTCTGCTTGGCATCTAGGTTCATAGATAGTGAAAGATGTATTCGATGAAGTTCTTCAATGTCCTCGTGAATGTAAAGAACTCTTCTTGAGTAATATTGAGTGTGTTTGAGCTTATGTGTCTTCCACACTATCTCATCCACCACTCTTTGCACTCATATGTGTCTCTTCCTCTACACTTTTAACCAACAGGGACTTCTTGTACTTATGGCATGAGCTCCAGCAATAGAAATGATTTCTTTTTGCAGGTACGAGGTACGGTTCCCTAACATACAACAACCTTCATTAAATAAATGATAGAGCATTAAAATATACCTAATATGATCGTTGGTTAGATTAAATAAAGATAAAGAAATTCAAACAGTTGTTTATGACTATCGGTGAGTCAAGTGATCGGTAGGTCATCAGCATCAGCATCGGTGGCTAGACATCGGTGTGTCCTAATCGGTGACTCAGATGATCAACATCGGTGTGTCATGATCGGTGACACATTTGATCAGCATCGGTGTGTCGTGATCGGTGGCTCATTTGATCAGAATCGGTGTGTCATGATCTGTGATTCATTTGATCAGTATCAGTGTGTCATGATCGGTGACTCATTTGATCAGCATCGATGTGTCATGATCGGTGACTCATTTGATCATCATCAGTGTGTCATGATCGGTGACTCATTTGATCAGCATCGGTGTGTCATGATTAGTGACTCATTTGACCAGCATCGGTGAGACATCTTCGGTGAATCAGATGATCAGCATCGGTGGGTCATGATCAGTGACTCATTTGATCAGCATCGGTGAGACATCTTCGGTGACTCAGATGATCAGCATCGGTGTGACATCTTCAGTGACTCAGATGATTAGAATCGGTGTGTCATGATTGGTGCGACCGTTGTCTTTTGATATGGATCTCTGCGACCGTTGTCTTTTGATATGGATCAGTTCGACCGTTGTCTTTTGATATGGATCAGTGCGACCGTTCACTTTTAATATGGATTGGTGCGACCGTTCACTTTTGATATGGATCGGTGCGACCATTCACTTAACAGAACACAAAGTGTTTGTTTGATCCAGAAGACTTCCAGAATATTTTTAAATCAATAACAAGCATAGATAAAAACATGATCCAACCGATATAAACAGATTCACTAAAAGATTGTGATTATTTATATGAGAAATCCAACCGGATTAAGTAATGATGATTTGTGATTATTAAAACAACAATCATAGGAAGAATTCAACAATCTTCCATAGGGATCAACATCTTTCTTTTAGTGGGATTGTATTCTGGCCCAGTTTACTTTACTGCACTTTACTTTCCTATCAAACTCTGTTTTTTGGGTTTAGTGATATGCATTCATTTTATTCCTTAGTTGTTTTTACTTTTCATCATTTGTTGCTTGGAGATGTGTGCTTCTGTTCAAGTTCTTAGGCAATGCCTCCCATGTTAGTGATATGCCTACTCAGTTCTAGTCACCAGCCCCTTGCCTATTGGAGGTGGGCATGGGGAGTCGCGGTAGGGGCCCCACTAGGATGGGTCATGATAGTTAGTTTAATCTTGCTGTTGTTCATAGTAAACACCACCAAACATAGTATTTATATAAGGGAAAATACATTCTAAAATATCATGGTGTTACTTTGACATTTTAACACCCTAGGTTTTAAAACCCATTTAAATTCATTATTAATATATTTCAAAAAGTCATAAATATTGTTTTTCTTCTAATTAAATTTTAGTAGAAATTATGGAATACATTAAATGAAACAAATTTACAACAATTTATTGACTAATAATAGGAATTTTAAAAAAATTGAATAAAAATACGTATTATATGGATTTTTACGTACCATGGATGATTACATCCATTAATAGTACAAAAAAAATAATATTTTTCTATCTTTGATTTCCCTTGGATATTCTATACCTTTAAGAATCACTATTAGTATAATTAATCCAACAATGGATTAGAACACCATGAAAATAGAAATAATGTCATAAAATTCAAAATCAAAACTATTAAAATGATTAGTGTGAATTTTTTCCATATAATTTGTTGAATTTATATGATGATACAGATTTAATATAGTTATTACATTACTATTATAAAAGGGAATATAATTATTAGGTTTAATAATAATAAACATTTTACCAATTTGAAAGTAGTGATATTTAGTTATTATTTTTTTGTAAGATGTTAAAATAATATACATGTTCAATATAAATAATTAGTTTAAAATTAAATAAATGGTCTTTTGATAAGAATTAATAGATACTAATTAATTCGGTAAAACATTAATGATCACAAAGAAACTATTTTTATTAATTTTAATTTTTTGTTAAATTTATTACATTTAAGAAAGGATGTTAATGAAATATGTTTAGAAAATTGAAATAATGATGAGTAAAATAATAAAAAAAACCAAGAAACCAATATTTAGTTATAATTAATACTAATATAATTATTCATGGATAATTTTTTTGGTTTAAAATTAATGTGTTTATTATATATTAATTTATTTTTATTTAAAAGTGACAATTATAATATATTGAGAATAAAATTTATTGAAATGAATTATTTATATATTCAAAATTGATTTTATATTAATTTATTTATTTTTAACATTGTTAGATATATTGATAAAATCATTCAATGTTAAAAATAAATATTTTAAAAATAATTGATTTTATATATTAATTTTATTTTTATCTTATTAATTTAATTTTTTACAACTAAATAATGATTTTAATGATATTTTTGGATAATATAAAATACAAAATTAAGTAATATTCATCTAATGTTTATTAAATTTCATTTAATAATATTAGTATCAAATTATTCTTTAAAATAAATTTTTCTAAAACATATCATTTTTATGTGTTATAGGTTTTTATATTAAAATCATTATTTACCACATATTGGAATTGAATTTGTAATAATGAATTTATTATTCTGAATAATAATTTAAAAATTAGGTAATATGTTCAACTTCATTTCAAGACAGAAAATAGCTTATTGAGGTAAAAATTTAGTTACCAAAGAAAAAGTAAAACGATGTAAAAAAGGGATTTAACTAAGTGGTAAGGACATAAAATAACCAAAAAAATTATTTATAAATGTTTTGATGAATTAAATATTAACCTATCCACATAAATTGTAAATTATTGATCAACTTTCCCTAAGAAGGAATACCTTTCCCTATAAGGAATGTGTATTTACAAAAATTACTCCCCTCCTCTTTCATAAAAGGACCCCCAATACCCCATTCAAAACCACCCCAAAAATTATAATTCCTCCATATAATCTTCTTTATACCCATCCCTAATAACACTATCCAAACCTGGGTAGCTTCTAGCCTCAATATAATTCACTAACACCATCATATCTAAAAATGAGTCCAATAGAAGATTAAATTTATTCTTTAAAAGTAATGACTTATTATCCTTTTTTATTTAATATTATTCATATAAAAAATAAAAATTATTATTTGTTACATTAATATAACATATTTCTTTCATTTAAATTAAGTAATATTTATGTTATAAAAAATCACTTCATAAACATACTTATCCATTTCATATAGCATTTTATTTTTTGGGTGATTTTGACTGCCTATATGAATGATGCTACAAAGTTCCATCATGGATGAATATGAAAAAAAAATTATGAGTAGAATATTATATTAATATGACAATAATTTTATTTTTAATGTTTTTAGTGAGGATATCTTTATTTATTTAAATATTTATATAGCATCACATGGTTTTTAAAAATCATTGAAACAAGCACATTATGGATTTCATCTTTGAGAAATATACCCGAAAATACCATGGAATAAATATATAAATTTATAACTGATTATAAAACATTTATTATTATAATTTTAATATTTTTGAGATCATTAATTCATAATCATGGAAATACAACTTACACCATTATAGCGAATTGATCAAGGTGCAGTTGAAGCTACCAACAACTAATTATGGATATTAACTAAAAAAAATTAATAAATATATAATATATGAATGTAAAATATTAACAAAAACAATAATGAATAGAAAAAAGGTTCTTAAAAAAAATTTTAATTGGTATTTTTTATTATTCATAATGATATAGCGTATCTGATCAAGTAATTAGACGTTTTCTCAAATCCCCCTTTCTAAGCCATGTATCTTATTATGAAACAAATATTTTCATATATATGATTTAAATGATAACAAATTAACTAGTGTAACACCCCAAGCTTCTATGGTACGTTTCCCTTTGAATAATGCAATGGCGTGCATTGTCCGCAACTTTGAGATTCTAACACACCACACCCAATCAAACTATCCGTTATGAATAGTAATACCTAATTTTTAAAATTTTATAAATTTTAACTTTCTAAATAGACTTCATTTTTGGATTCGTAATATCAAAATTATCTTACGGTGAAAATTTGGTACTTTTCGGATAACTTTCATATTTTGATGAATAGTGAAAATTACTAAATTTTAATTAAAAACATCTTTTTTAATCGAAATAATTAATAGTGATAAATTATTAATTTGAGTGGTTTTAAAGTATATTTAGAATATATTTTTACCATTTAATACAATGTTGGTCATTGGATGTAATTTCACATTTAAACCAGACATAAACAAGTGTCAATCTTTTGATAGTTATTATCTCTTAAAAACACGCTATTTTTTTGACGACGAGAATTAATTTTTAAATTAATTAATGCAAATGATATGTTTTGAATTTGGTAAAATAGAAATAATTTTTGAATTCATAATATAAAATATATCTTAGGCCTAATTTTTGGTATTTTTCTGGAAACTTTCATTTTTTGATGAATAGTGAAACCACTAAGTGGTAGTCAAAATACTGACTTTTTCATAAAACATAATTTTACCGCTTCTATGAGTGGAATTTCAAAAATACGAGAGACACAGTTGATATCAAAGAGTAAAATGTGGTTCAATGAGATGAAAATAATTTTTTGGTGAATAGTAACTTTTTACTTTTATTTACCACGGTTAAAAGTAAATAGGGTAATTAAGGGTAAAAATGATATTAATATTACCCTAACACTTGGCCTAATTCTATTGGAAAAGTGTATCTCGACCAAAAACAACCTTAGGAGTAAAATATTATCATTTGTTTCTACTTGTATTAGATTAGTACATTTATTATTATTTAATTCAAAGAAAAGTTAAAAGAGTTAAAATAAAAGTTTATTTACTAAAACATTTTTAATATAGGGTTATGCATAATATAAATTCGATTGTAAATATTCATTAGAAAGATAAAACGATTTTCTACATAATGATATTTTATTTATAATTTTTAGACATTAAATATTTTAATTTACTCTTGACACAATGGTGATGCAGTAATTACACAATTAATGAAATATTAAAATAATTGATATTATAAATATCAAAATAAATGTAATTTGAGACTTTTATGAATTCCAGTACTTTTCTAGGTTAATATGATGTATTAGGATTGATTATATAAATTGTGTTCGAAGTAATAATGCTCTTATGAATTTATCAAAAACAAAATACCAACTAGTGTCAAAATTGACATAAAAGAGTTTTTAAAACAAGTATTATATTATTAATTTATATTCAATTACTAAAAATCTATGGTTCAGCCAATATACTTATATCATGATAAGTGTATCATTAATGGACTACATGGGGGTCTCTTGGATGTATATAGTATGTTTATTAACCATATAATATAAAAATACAAAGAGACATTGTAAAAGTGAAACTAATTAACTAAGAGTTAATACTTAAAGATAAGGTTAATATAACGACCCAAACATGTCTAAATTCTATTGGATGAGTGGTTTTCGACCCATCCCCACATTAAAATTTAAATAA
This sequence comes from Viscum album, assembly GCA_963277665.1. Classification (NCBI taxonomy): domain Eukaryota; kingdom Viridiplantae; phylum Streptophyta; class Magnoliopsida; order Santalales; family Viscaceae; genus Viscum; species Viscum album. The sequence goes on along the minus strand of OY728119.1, from coordinate 1,054,493,884 downwards.
TCCACTTTTGAGTCATTAGAAACCGAATATGAATTTATTATAAAATAATATTTTTAGCTTTTCCAAAGGTTCCCCTCAACCCTCTTATAAAAGGGAACTCCCCCTTCTCACTAATTCACACATTCAAATAGCTTCTTCTCGGCCAAAACATTCCCAAATTATCTCTCAACTTACCTCACTACAACCTAGAGGCCTTAGTTTGATCAGAAAGCCAACCTAAGGAGCCCTTTTTCTCAAATCAAAAGGAAGAACCCGAATAAGTGGTAATGTTTTCACCACCATTTTTTCAAGTTCCTTTCTTCTTCCACTTCTTCTTTCATTGTTATTACCATTATAAAATAATAACTCCATTATATTAAATATAATTTGATGTTATTATAAACATGGTACAACCATATTTCAGTATTCTATCCATCCTTTGAATGGCATGTCACCATACGTGCGTACGTAAGGCTTACCGTCTCCACATCATGGTGTAATTGTCATTCAATAAATTATTATTTGGATGGGTAAAAATAATGATGTGTAATTCATGTAAATAATAAATATATCATGATAATTATTCTATCTATATGATATACCATCCAATTATATATTATGTTAACATCAAAAGAAGGATATTTTCGCTCATGCGTACGTACAGACTACCGTCTCCACGAACGCGATGAGATTCATTCTCCATTGTATCCATTCATGTATAATTCTCATTTTATGATTAAAAATAATGTTTAAGGACTTGATATAATTATGGATATTAATAATATACAACCTATCCATAATAAACACGGCTTACGTTACAAATAATATAAAGGAAAACGAGTAAGTTAACACCCGAAATGACGATAATACTAAAATATTATTAACAAATCAATATAAAAAGATCATATATGATATCATATTAATGTAAATTATTATTGTATAATTCAATAAAAATTATTTCACCATTATATAGGAGGTTAACCTATCTTCGACAAAAGAAAAATTACAAAGTAAGTGGTTTCTTATCTCACTTTTAATTCCGTGAGATTTCCACTGTTCACCACTTATTTATTGCATGTGGTGTGTGTACTGCCCATTATTGTATTCATTGTGTAATATAATTTAATTTATGGATATTTATATCATCATTTTATTATACTTTTTTTCATGGGTGCATGTTTCATAAGTTACCAAATCGATTACAGAATTTGAAATTTCAATTTCCACTCATTCGGCTTTACGTATACTTCATTGATTATTTTACTCCAAGATTATGTGTGGAATCACTATTAATTTGATTATGTCATAATTTCCACTCCCCTTTCTATGGATATACTTTTTATAAACATAATCACTCCATTGATAAATTCTCAAGTCATCAGTATAAACTTGATAAGAGTAATTTTTACTCAATCTCGATTTGTTGAGATAAACATCCAATTCATTGGTGTTGTTTTTACAAGAATATGTGTGAATTTCCTTTGATTGTTTTACACTGAATATCCAATCATATTTAGTGTATTTATATTTCTCACACATAATTATGTCGTTGATTTATCATTAACCTAAGGATACAGCCTTTATGATATATTTCATCTCAATTTACATTCCATTGAGACTTCTTTGTTGTTATACACCAAATGACTTTTATATGGTGTATATATTGTACTTTGACATAGTATACCATGAATCCATTTATTCTCATGATATTCCAATGTTTTGATTACCTCAATTATTTGTATTCAAGTGTTTTTCTTTTGGTTAGAAACTCTAACTAAAATACCATTTTTAAATGTTTTAAAGACTTATTCTTCTAAATATTGCTCATTAATGTCCATGTTTAAAAAATGTTTTTAAGGACTTATTTATATGGACATTAAAGTTTTAAAATTAAAACTCCTTTTAAAAGATTCAAAGTGGTATGGTACACTTTGATTCAAAAATCTATTTTTAAATGGATTCTTGAAAAATAGTGTGACTTTTAAATGTTTTCAAGAAAAGGGGGATGTTTCTCTCAATAGTTTGATGATTATTTTAATTTATGTCAATATCATTCATTATTCTCGATTGAGGTTAATCTGATACAATACAATCTTCCATATTGTATCGAATGAGTTATGTTTGATTGTGGATGTGCTATTTTTATACCATTCATGGTTTGTGGTTAAAGCATTGACATTTTGTGTGCTAGTTTTAATACGAATGTTTATGTTATGTTTCAATCATTTCATATGAGGAATACATTGGACTTAGTAAGTGATGGGTGGAGCCCGCTATAGCTCCTCGATGCATCGGTAAGTCTCATGAGACAAACTACTGTCTTGGCATGAGGCCTTGACAAAATCTTATTTGTAGTCTTGGCACGAGGCCTTGGCTACGTGGTTATGATAGTCTGGAATTATGCATTCCGTCATTATGAAAGTGGTTATTAATATTTTCATGTGCTTATTAGACTAGTAGAATATCCATGTGAATAAGTAAATGGAATTATTTCATTTTATCCTTGACATATTATGCTGAATATCAAGTTTAAAAGGATTTTGTTTTAGTTATACATTGCCTTCAATTTTTTTGTTTATTTATGAAAGTTTCCGCTATATTGTTATCATTACTGAGCATCTGAGCTCACCCCTTTCAATGTTTTATTTTTACCAGGATGTGAAGAAGTATTTTATGAATGACCTGCATGTATAGTATGATGGGATATGAAGAAAATATGTTGTTGTAGTTTTTCACTTATTGATGTAATGTAAAATTTATGAATATATCTAGTGTTTCCAAGGATACTAAACTAATCGGTCTTTCGAGACTTGATCTTTCTTGTGATCATTCCAATGTTATGTAATAATGCACCGACTCTGGGTATCTAGGGTCGGGGTGTTACAGTTGGTATCAGAGGAAGTTTAGTAGAAACCTTGGAATCTAGATTTAGATAAACTTTGATTAGAGCACGTAGACCTAAGATGAACTTTGAGGATTAGTATAGAATAACATCCTAGAATTTTGGTATTGTAGAGATTTTGTGAGTTTTCTGAGCAATACATCCCTGTCTGGATACGGGCAGGTAGAGGAAGCTCTGGCATAGTTGTACCTAGGGGTAAAACCCGAAAACACCGCTTTGAGCTAGAATCGAACAGGAACTGGTGCACGACAATGAGTCTTGCTGCACTCTTGGTTACAACACTCCCGGGGGATATGCTTAGGATAATTTACATTTTCTTTACAAACCGATTTGAAGTAATATATATATATAAGATGGGAGTAAATGACCTTGGTTAATCTTAATGTGTTTCAAATTGATAATATGGTGACATGTTAATCTCTAAATGATTTTATGACTACTGTTACTCACACAATGCTTTCTGGTTTTAGTCAATGACTAGATTCCAAGGAAGACATAGTGACTTTGAGAATGATGTACAAGGTGGGAACCGTGGTGGAAATGAGCAACAAAATGGAATGTTGATAGGCGTAAAAGATATCGTCTTTATGCCAAATCAATTTTCCAAAAATATGATCAACAATATATATATTAACCAATTCCCAGACTCAACAAAGAAGAGAAAGGTGATGAACGATAAGAGCTCCAGCAGTGGATACCATGGAGAAAGGAATCCTCAATTTCCATCATGCAGGAAATGTGGAAGGAGACACCCAGGAAAGTGTCTCAATGGGACAAGAAATGCTTTACATGCGGGAAGGAAGGACATAAAGTGACTAATTGCCAAAAAAAAAGAAGAGTACTATAGAAGAAGATAAAAATGGTCCCAAGAATCCATTTATAGTCATTGGCCCTAACTGTAAGGGACCTGGACATTACCCGAGTGAATGACCTATTCTATAGGATATTTTCTTGGTCAAAGAAGAAGCTATGTGGAAATAAATGGTTGGAGAAATGTTTAAAAAGTATTAGTGCTCCTTGTTGATGGGATTACATTAGAATAATTTGCTATTGTATTTTTTAACCCTGCAGTTTTCAATGTGAGAATGATATTTGAGGAAGAATTATATTTTCTCTTGTGGGTATAGTTATAAATAACCATTTGGTTTTATATGATCATTGGGTTTGAGGAAATTATAAGTTATTATAATTTGGGATGAAAATGCAAGCTATGAGATAAGATTTGTGGTTAAATTATGTTATGGTTATGTTGTGGAATTTATCTCATTTTGGTAATTTTATAAAATATAGTTTTTGAAAAAGGACAACACGCAGACCGTGTGACAACCCGTCTCGTTGGACAAAGCTGTGGGAATCGAACCCACAACCAAAGTGCGATTGGGATTTATCGCCTACCACTAGACTAAGTGAAGTCCCTGGTTAGTGTGACTATTATTTTTAGTTAAATGATTTTATTGATCAATAATAATTTGATTTGGGATCTTATGTCTTATCAAATGAATACCCTTAGTATAGGAAAATGATTCGGTGATTAAGTGATAAATGTTATTTTGGAAGTTGTTCGCTTTGTTGTGAACATTATATGCCCAAGGAAAATAGAATAGTATGGGATTTTATTTGATCAGTAATGGTGGAATTTTATCTATGTTTTTATTGCGGATTTATAGTGATTTGGGTTATTTATGGAAATGATTAGGTTAATTACTTTTAAGTATGTGACTTTAAGAGTATTTAATGTCATTTGGAGATTCAATTTAACGTGGAAGACTAAATTCTTATAAGTTTTGGGTTTCAATATTAGTTTGGATTATATTGAAGGATTTTAAGGACAATTTATTATTGAATGGTATTTATTTTACTTTGGGGTATTGATGGTTTAATTTTAGAAATTAAAATTAGTGTTTTTTTTCTCTAATGGAATATCCATTTGGAGGATCATCAGATATTATACTAACCATTTTGGTTTTGATTAATCTCTAAAGACAAGGTAAATATATAGTTTATCCTACGTGGATCATGTATTTCTATAGAAGTTTATTCTAACTCTTTAATTGTGACAAAGTCTTCTTGAATACTCATTGTTCAAAAAAATTGAGTTAGTGGTAAACATTTATTAAAGAATGAAACTCTACATAAAAATTAAATATATCTCTTTCTGTTCTTATACAATATCATAAATGAATTACTCATCTTTATATAATGTAACCTAAAATAAAAAATGTTGTCCGTTTACTTTTCCTACTGGGAGACTAATGACCATTTGTCCCAACACAAGTTTGTGATTTTTATTGTTAACTTTCTCCTGATCATGTTTTCTATACCTCTCCATAAAAAATTTACGCTTAGTTTATCGTCCATATCCATGTTTTCATACATAGAATCATAGTATGGGTTATCTTGGGTGACCTTTATACCTCTCTTCCTTTCTTTTAATGTGATAGTTTTACTGACTCTTTTTCCGATGTGGGACTTTCCATTATATTCTCAAGCATAATTTTAAAAAAAATGCGAGGATGTAATTTATTTAAGGAGATGATAATGTACCACCCCAATCTTCCACGATACATTTTCCTTTGAATAATGAAATGGCGTGCATTATACGCAACTTTGAGATTCTAACACACCACAACCAATCAAACTAGCTGTTATGTATAGTAAAACCTACTTTTTGAAATTTTATAAATTTTACCTTTCTAAATGGACTTCATTTTTGGATTCTTAATATCGAAATTAGCTTATGGTGAAATTTTGGTACTTTTCGGATAACTTTCATATTTTGATGAATAGTGAAAATTACTAAATTTTAATTAAAAACAACTTTTTTAATCGAAATAATTAATAGTGATAAATTATTAATTTGAGTGGTTTTAATGTATATTTAGAATATATTTTTACCATTTAATACAATGTTAGTCATTGGATGCAATTTCACATTTAAACCAGACATAAACAACTGTCAATCTTTTGATAGTTATTATCTCTTAAAAACACGCTATTTGTTTTGACGACGGGAATTAATTTTTAAATTAATTAATGAAACTGATATGTTTTGAATTTGGTAAAATAGACATCATTTTTGAATTCATAATATCAAATATATCTTAGGCCTAATTTTTGGTATTTTTCTGGAAACTTTCATTTTTTGATGAATAGTGAAACCACTAAGTGGTAGTTAAAAAACTGAATTTTTCATAAAACATAATTTTACCGCTTCTGTGAGTGGAATCTTGAAAATCTGAGAGACACGGTTAATATCAAGGAGTAAAATCTGGTTCAATGAGATGAAAATAATTTTTGGTGAATAGTAACTTTTTACTTTTATTTACCACGGTTAAAAGTAAATATGGAAATTAAGGGTAAAAATGATATTAATATGTCCCTAACACATGTCCTAATTCTATTGGACAAGTGTACCTCGACCAAAAACAACCTTAGGAGTAAACTATAATCATTTAGGTCCACTTTTATTAGATTAGGACATTTATTATTATTTAATTCAAAGAAGAGTTAAAATAGTTAAAATCAATGTTTATTTAGTTTAACATTTTTAATATATGGTTATACATAAGATAAATTCTATTTTAAATATTCATTAGAATTATAAAAAGATTTCCGACATAATGGTATTTTATTTATAATTTTTAGACAATAAATAATTTAATTTATTTATGACACAATGGTGATGCATTAATTAACTAATTAATGAAATATTAAAATAATTGATATTATAAATATCAAAATAAATGTAATTTAAGAATTTTTATGAATTAAAGAAATTTTCTAGGTTAATATGACATATTAGGATTGATTATATAATTTTTTTTTCGAAGTAATAATTCTATTATGAATTTATCAAAAAACAATACCCAATACTGTCAAAATTTACATAAAAGTGTTTTTAAAACAAATATTATATTATTAATTTATATTCAATTCATAAAAATCTAAGGATAGTCCAAGAGATTTATATCATGATAGGTGTATCCTTAATGGTCCACTTGGGGGTCTCTTGGATGTATATAGTATGTTTATTAACCATATAATATAAAAATACAAAGAGACATTGTAAACGTGAAACTAATTAACTAAGAGTTAATACTTATAGATAAGGTTAATATAATGACCAAAACCTGTCTAAATTATATTGGATGAGTGTTTTGCGACCAATACCCACCTTAACTTTTAAATAATTTACTTTTGAGCCATTAGAAACCGAATATGAATTTATTATAAAATAATATTTTTAGCTTTTCAAAAGGTTCCCCTCACCCCTCTTATAAAAGGGCACCCCCCCTTCTCACTAATTCACAGATTCAAAGCCTTTTGGCTCGGCCAAACCCTACCCAAATACTCTGTAAACTTCCCTCACTACAACCTAGAGGCCTTAGTTTGATCAGAAAACCATCCTAAGGAGCCCTTTTGATCAAATCAAAAGGAAGAACCCAAAGAAGAGGTAATGTTTTCACCACCCTTTTTTCAAGTTCCTTTCTTCTTCCACTTCTTCATTCTTGGTTTTTACCATTATAAAATAATAAATCTAGTATATTATATATAATTTTATTTTATTATAAACATGGTAAAACCATATTTCATTATTCTATCCATCCTTTGAATGACATGTCACCATACGTGTGTACGTACGACTTACCGTCTCCATGTCGTGGTGTAATTGTCATTCAATAAATTATTATTTGGATGGGTATAATAATGATGTGTAATTCATGTAAATAATAAATATAAAATTATAATTATTCTTTCTATATGATATACCATCCAATTATATATTATTTTAACATCAAAAGAATGATATTGTCGCTCGTGCGTACGTACGGACTACCGTCTCCACGAACGCGATGAGATTCATTCTCCATCATATCCATTCAAGTATAATTCTCATCTGATGATTAAAAATAATGATTAAGGACTTGATATAATTCTGGATATGAATAAGATACAACTTATCCATAAAAAAAAATGGCTTACATAACAAATAATATAAAGGAAAACGAGTAAGTTAACACCCGAAATGACGATAATACTAAGATATTATTAACAAATCAATGTTAAAAGATCATATATGATATCATATTAATGTAAATTATTCTTGTATAATTCAATAACAATTATTTCACCATTATATAGGTGGTTAACCTACCTTCAACCAAGGAAAAAGTACAAAGTAAGGGGTTTCTTATCTCAGTTTTAATTCCGTGAGATTTCCATTGTTCACCACTTATTTATTGCATGTGGTGTGTGTACTGCCCATGATTTTATTAATTGTGTAATATAATTTAATTTATGGATATTTAAATCTTAATTTTATTATCCTTCTATCGTGGGTTCATGTTTCATAAGTTACCAAATCGATAAGGGAATTTGAAATTTCAATTTCCACTCATTCGGCTTTACGCATACTTCATTGATTATTTTACTCCAAGATTATGTGTGGTATCACTATTCATTTGAATATGTCATAACTTCCACTCCCCTTTCTGTGGATAAACTTTTAATACACATAATCACTCCATTGATAAATTCTCAAGTCATCTGTATGAACTTGATAAGAGTAATTTTTACTCAATCTCGATTTGTTGAGATAAACATCCAATTCATTGGTGTTGTTTTTACAAGAATATGTGTGAATGTCCTTTGATTGTTTCACACTGAATATCCAATAATATTTAGTGTATTTATATTTGTCACACATAATTATGTCGTTGATTTATCATTAACCTAAGGATACAGCCTTTATAATATATTTCATCTCAATTTACATTCCATTGAGACTTCTTTGTTGTTATACACCGAATCACTTTTATGTGGTGTATATAATGTACTTTGACATAGTATATCATGAATCCCTTTATTCTCATGATATTACAAAATTTTGATTACCTCAATTTTTTTTCAAGTGTCTCTCTTTTGGTTAGAAACTCTAACTAAAATACCATTTTTAAATGTTTTAAAGACTTATTCTTCTAAATATTTCTCGTTAATGTCCATGTTTTAAAAATGGTTTTAAGGATTTATTTATATGGACATTATTGTATTAAAATTAAAACTCCTTTTAAAATATTCAAAGTGGTATGGGACACTTTGATTCAAAAATATATTTTTAAATGGATTCTTGACAAATAGTGTGACTTTTAAATGTTTTCCAGAAAAAAGGGGGATATTTCTCTCAATAGTTTGATGATTATTTTAATCTATTTCAATATCCTTCATTATTCTCGATTGAGGTTAATATGATACAATACAATCTTCCATATTGTATCGAACGAGTTATGTTTGACTGTGGATGTGCTATTTTTATACAATTCATGGTTTGTGGTTAAAGTATTGACATTTCGTATGATAGTTTTAATACGAATGTTTATGTTATGTTTCAATCTTTTCATATGAGGAATGCATTGGACTTAGTAAGTGATGGGTGGAGCCTGCTATAGCTCCTCGATGAATCGGTAGGTCTAATGAGACAAACTAGTGTCTTGGCACAAGGCCTTCACAAAATCTTATTTGTAGTCTTGGCATGAGGTCGTGGCTATGTGGTTATGATAGTCTGGCATTTTGCATTCCGTCATTATGAAAGTGGTTATTAATATTTTCATGTGATTATTCGACTAATAGAATATCCATGTGAATAAGTAAATGGCATTATTTCATTTCATCCTTAACATATTATTCTGAAGTCAAGTTTAAAAGGCTTTTGTTTTAGTTATACATTGCCTTAAATTTTTATGTTTATTTATGAATTTTTCCACTAGATTGTTATCATTACTGAGCATCTGAGCTCACCCATTTCAATGTTTTATTTTTTCCAGGATGTGAAGAAGTATTTTATAAATGACCTGCAGAGATAGTATGAGGGGATATGAAGACAATATATTGTTGTAGTTTTTCACTTATTGATGTAATGTAAACTTTATGAATATATCTAGTGTTTCCAAGGCTACTAAACTAATCGTTCTTTCGAGACATGATCTTTCTTTTGATCATGCCAATGTTGTGTAATAATGCACCGACTTTGGGTATCTAGGGTCGGGGGGTTACAACTAATCTTATCATCACTAATGTTTATTTCTTATGATATAAAATTATGTTTCATGATCCTTCCTTTCAATTATTTTGATTATTTTGTTTCTAAATATATAAGGGTTTCTTGTTTTCTCAACTTATTCTCATTGAGTTATGATCATTTTTAACACTTTAAAAATGATAAAAAATTCTCGACATACAAACTAATTTTATCTAAGATGATTACTTTAAATTTAATAAAGGTATTATAAACTATTTTTAATCTTATTATTTTATAAATTAATTAATTTTAAAATAAAAGTGATTCGAAATGTAAGGTTTTCTCATATGATTTTTCCTTTCATTTGGGTATGTTATATATACACAATAAATAATATATTGTTTTAGGTATATATTACCAAAAGGATGTTATTTATAATGATTTCAATTAAATTCTTTGTATTTAAAAAACAACCTCATTTTTTCTCTTTTAAAGGATTTTCATTCAATGGTTATCAAAGACTTAACGGGTTATTTACCAATATCACCATAAATATGAGATTATTTATGAACAAATTTCCCATTGGGAAAATTATATATATTTTTATATAAAACCCTATATATTTTATTCACTATAATATATTCCTTGGGATTACAAACATACTATGTTTTTTTCTTTTGGTTCTCAATTCAATCATAATAAAGCATAATATAAATATCGACCATAACTCTTCATTTTTTTCATTAATGGGATACTGTCAAAGAGGATGTAGTACGAGATGTGAGGGATTTATTCCGGGGAGGAAACCTCCCATGCATAGCTAGTGCAACCAAGGTGGTCCTGATACAAAAAGTGAGTATCCCCCAGTCTGTGGAGAAGTACATGCCAATAAGCATGTGTAACATGCCTTACAAGATTCTAGATAGCATCCTTAACAAAAGATTAGAACCCCACTTAAATACATGCATGGCAGTGGAGCAGCATGGCTTTATCAAAGGGAGATCCATTCAGGGTGCGATTGGATTGGTGCAAGAAGTAATCAGTGGGATTGAAAATATGATCTTCGGGAACAATATGGCTATCAAATTAGATATGATAAAGGCCTACGACATGATGTAACAGGGTTTTATTTTTTAAGGTCCTGGGATACATGGGCTTCTAAAATTTGACCCGTGACTTGCTTTTCTGTTGCTTTATCTCGGCATGGATCTCCACCTCGTTTCTGGGCAAGAAGTTTGGATTTTTCAAGGCCTACCGAGGGCTTCGACAGGGGGACCCTCTTTCTCCTAACCTATTCATTGTATCTCAAAATGTTCTTAGTCATTATATAAAGAAGGGTCTGCGGACCGGTAAGTTCCATCCTTATCGGGACAAACATGTTATTGAGGGTATATCTCATCTGATGTTTGCAAACGATACTATATTGTTTCTCAATGGTAGTAGAAGATCAGTGGTTGGAATCAACGAGCTTCTTGAGGAATATTGCAAATGGAGTGGGCAGGTGATTAACAAGGAGAAAATCTTATTAGTCTTCTAAAGTACTCTCGGACAGCAGGGTGAGGGTCCTGGATGATACCTTAATTATAAGGAGAGGATAATTTACCATGGAGTAACTTGGAGCACCGGTCAGTCCCTACCTTCTTCGCGTTCATCATTTTGACATTATAGTGGGAAAGATTACGGGTCACATCTTCAACTGGAAAAACATGCTTCTTTCTTTTGGAGGTCGCATTACCCTTGTCAATAGAATCCTGTTTTCTATTCCCATGCATCTCTAGTCCACCTTGAAGGCCCCCAAAGGTGTGGTCTCTAACATGGAGAGGATCATGGTTTCCTTTTTATGTGACAATCAGTTGGAAGGAAAACATCACTGGGCAGTGGGGAAGCGTCTTTCTAGGCCTATAGCTGATGGAGGGATCAATATAAGGAGTCTCCTCGACCATTCAAGGGATGCATGCAAAACTTGCATGGGAGGCCATGGAAGGACACTCCCTCTAGGGAAAGCTTATGCAATAGAAATATTGTCCGGAAATGTTGGTGCAGAGGTCTCAGTCATCGAGGATATGGAAACTTATTCACCCGTATATTGAGGTCATATGGCCTCATGCCAGGTGGTTGATTGGGCGAGGTGAAGTGAACTTCTGGTGTCCGGATTGGGGGGGGGGGAGGAAGGTTGTGGTTTCCTAGATTACCCACACCAGATATGTCCTTCAGTGATGCATGCAGCCCTCCAGGCTTCATTCAAGCCATTCTTGATGATAATCACCGCACTGTCTTCAACGAGGTTGTCCTTAGTGACGTTCCAGAAAGACTAATATTCACGGACTCCTCCTCAGGAAAGTTCTCAATCAAGGCATATGAAAATGTATGGAGGAATCTGGTCATGGGTGACCAGTGGGGCGACACGCTGTGGTGCAGGGGGATATCTCCCAAATTCAATTTTTTGATGTGTTGGATAAGGAATAACGCGATGCCCACTGATGATAATATGCAACGTATGGGGGTGTCAATGGTCTCCAGATGATGGTGTTGCAGAAATCCCAAGTAGGAAACGGTGAAGCACCTATTCTTCGACAGCGAATGGGCCCGCTGGACTTGGCAGGCCTATGGATGGTTAACTGGGTGGCGCGAGCAAGACGGGATTCATGAGGACTTATTCAACAGATGGTTCAATGGCATTGATCATGGTCTATAACGAAGGTACGAGCAATCATCCTTGTTGCGGGTTGTGGGATCACTTGTAAAGAAAGGAATGACGCTAAACACAAGAATATCTGTAGCATCAGCACCAGTATATGCTTCAAGATGAAGAACACTTTGATTGATTTATCTAGCGAGTGTACTGAGTTCCACAACGCTCCGTTAGTAAGGGATTTCAGCCCAGGGGAGCATAAACAAACAGGGAGGAGAGGGCAAGGAAATTGGGTATGTTGGCATCCCCAAAGATCTGGGCTAAAACTCAACATAGAAGACTCCCTCTTAAGGGGGAAATGAGGGGTGGAGGCATCATTCGGGACCAAATGGGATATATAGTGGCTGATTTCTCATCTTTTTACAGTAGAGGATATGCTCTTCAGGCCGAGGTTAAGTAGATGGTTATGGGGCTGGAGTTAAGTGTGCAAAGGAATTTAAATTTGAAGGCAGTGGAAACAGACTCCTTAATTCTCTCTAACGCACTCACTGAATTGGTATCTACCCTTGGATATAGAATATTATATTCGTAAATACAAACAGCTTTTGGGAGTCAACATGGAGATAACTCACACTTGGTGAGAGGGGAACATGGTTTAGGATTTATTAGCATCCGAAGTTTCTCCAACTCAAAGATTATCGTTCTTCCTTAACTTAGGTTCATTTCCATCAGGCGGCAATATCTGTGTTATTAATGATGTGTTAGGTCACCACTACTTTATACCGCCATGATGTTCTTTTGTTTTTGTTGTTTGTGTTTTGTTTTGTTTCCAAAATCAATAAAAATGTTAGTATTCCACCCTCACCTACAAAAATCTCTAAAGGAATGATTTTTATGTTTTCCACACAATCCATTTTCTGATGACTTTTGCTTTATTTAAGAAACAATAAGAGGAACAAACATTATAATATTATATATATAAATTAATTTTCTAACCATATTTATCAATTTTTCTTAAGAAAATTAGTCTCTAATTTTTTATGGTTTTATAAATTTATTTGTTTTCCCATTCTTTTAAAATCTATTTTCTATTAAATAGATGTTATTAAAAGTAACTAATATTATTATTATTAGAAGTTATTTTTTTTACTTATATTAGAAAATTATTATTTATCTATGCCAACATCCTTTTATATTTCATATTATTCAATAGGTATTTTTTATCCCATCCACCTTCTTCCTCAGGAATAATTATGATAATTTATTTTTGAATTTTTCATGAAACAAGTTTGTTTTCCATGGGATAATTAAATTATAATGGTATTATGAATTTTTTCATTTCACTCCATCACATATAATATATTTTGACTATATTATACTATTTGGAAAATATTCCAGGAAACTTATATCTACTATACTAGATTTTATTTCTCACTATTATAAGTGACATGATAATCCATTAGTTAGGGAAAATCATTCATTGTCATCAATAATGGAATTCCTATCACCAAGAAAAATAGATTCATAATATCCCTTCTATTTAAGAAAGCATCCCTCCCTTTCAATTACCCTTGATTCCCCCTTATTTAGGGTAAAGTGAGAGGTTGTCATTTCATATATATATGTTCCAGAATCACTATTAAACTAGAGAGGTGGAAAAAATCTACATCACTTTTAGGAATGGTTTTATTGGTCAAATCAATCATAACCTCCAATTTTTTTATTCCTTCTCTTTATACAGATAACCTAGTGTCATAATCAATTAAATATTAAGAATTCAATGAATTATTTTATAGACTGTATCAATCAATGAAGTTAGATTGATTACTATGTCCTGGAGGGAATTTTTTAAACCCAATGATATAGGGTCAGATGACATCAATGACTTCAAGATCTTTAATGATGTCCCTTTTATTAATTTCAAGTAGAATCTCATTGTATAAAATGACTCTTATATTGATATCCTGTTAGGATGGTTAAACATGAGTCTTCTAGATGGGTTTCTTCACTATATCATCTCATTATTTTAGCATAAAATTAGAATATCCTTCAATGAAATTATGGGAAACTCTAAGTGAATGGTCAACTTGAATGAAATTCTCAATTGCTGGAGCACCCCAAGGCTGGGAAAACCCCTCAAGAAAATAATTTACATCACTCCAAACATGAATAAAGTGGATATTATTGATATCTTGATACATTGAAAAAAATATTATTGGACTTTTCCCCCTAAAATTTAGATGGAAATTCAAATATACTCCTTCATTGATAGAGAATGTCTCATATGGATGACGAATATGAACAAAAAATTTAATGTTAATGAATTATATACAATTAATTGTGATTTCCTAAATATTACTCATTCATGGATGTCAAATTTTAATGTATGATTCATTTAATTATAATGTCTTATGATTATTTTTAGAATCTCAAATAACATAATTCTAACTCATGAGTAACTCAACAAATCTAGACAGAAAATTTATTCAGCATGTATATTGTGTATGAGAGCTTAATAGGATGTTTAATATCTCTTTTTGGGCTTTAAAGATTCACATGAACTCTAAAATTATGAATTATATCTATTTTTATTGAACATATACACACATTGTATACTAGAAAATATAATGGAGGCCATCCTTCATAATGACAAGAGTGAGAAAATTCAGAATCTCCTCATGGTGGCTACTACATTGGTAATTTTATATGTTTGGAATGCAATAAATAAACTCCTTTACCATATATAGACCCCATACATTTCATGTAATTAACCTTTCCTTTAAAATGGAAATTTATAAAGCATCCACGATGAAAATTGATGTCATGCATAACAGCATTGTTTATCTCAACATTCTTAGGATGTTGGTTGCACATTAAAGACCTAATAAACCTATGATGATCAAATATATCCATTTTATTCCACCGATCCATTTGTAAATCAATGTAAATGATGATGGCGTGGAATCATGTGCTCTTGGACCCTTGATATGTTGAGGTATTTTCTGCACCCATCATATACTATTTAAAGGATTCAATTTTAACTATATTTGAGGTGGAATTTTACATGATGAAAAGTTATAGGCTATGATTTTTTTCCATCATATATACATCACAGTATCAGGGGAACGCATTATGGAATAAATCTTATTCATAAGTGTCCATTGAATTCATTAAGGATAGATCAATGAATTTCCCCTAGATGATCCAACCACATTGGATTGAATGTCTCCAACTAGAAATTCATCTAAAGCTGATTGTTTCACATGATTCTAGGGGAGAAAATCATGTGTTAGATTCATTTTCTAAGAGATCAATCATAGAGACAAACACATTGTGGTTATTTAGGGATCCATAATATTTTAATTCATTGGTGTATTCTGATATGAGGGTGAGAAACACTCATGTTTCTATAAAACCTCTTATAACGCCCGAACTTCTTGTTTTATTATGATTTATTAATTTTTAGGATTGGGTTTTCCCAAATCCTGATCCTTTTCGATAAAAAGTTTTCATGTTTTTATAGTACATATGTATGTTTTTTCATTATGTAGTGGGTGGGTTTATTATAATCCTATAATGGATTGGGTAATGTGTTAAAAATCATGAGGTAATATGTAAACATTACAGTGATTTCTCAAAACATAATGTGTTAAAATGATTATGTTCTATCTAAAATTAATTTGTGGGACCATATTGGTTTTCAGAAAACATAATACATTGGAATTAATGGGTATTGTCATGACATAATACTTATTAATAGTTGGGTATAATAAAAAATTAATTTATAAGAATTATTGGATTTTCTCACAACATAATTTATGTTCCTCATTGAGATTTCTCATATTATAATTCATGAGAATCAATCTATTTTTCATAAGTAATTAAAATGGAATGATTATGTTTTATTTTTTTGAATACTAATTGTTATACTAAATCACTATGATATGCCTCATAATAATTCCATTCTCAATATTATTGACTCACAAGTCCAAATTTATATCTCCCATTCCATATGTTATGAAAAATGATTTATGGCATGACTCAGGTTGTTGTGATCTATTTTTTATTGGGTATGATTCTCTTTTGTTACATTCTTTAACCTTGATTATATTCTCATACCTACATAGTCATCTTATTCTCACTTATGATAATTATTCATTATCACATATTTTTACCCTTACTATCCATCATAGCTCACCCATTATACATTCTTCCATTTCCATGAATTATAAAAAAGTTTAACTTATAAAATATCTAGAAGTGGTTCAAGTGGGGTGAGACAATGAAAAATATTATTTTTTTAATGAATGTTGTTTATGAAAATATTATACAAATAAACTGAACTATGGGGTTTTGGGATTATGTGAGTTTGTGATATTCTGAGTTTAAATTACAGAAATTATGAAAAATATTTTTGAATTATGATCAAGCCATCTCATATGGTATCAAATCATATGTTCTAGGTTTTAATTTTAAACTCAGATATGAGATTGTTGTTATATGGTTCATTTTTTGTAATTAATATCTGGTTTAATTGTTTTTAGGGATTAGGTTATGATGAGTTAGTGGATATAATTGAAAATATCATGTGTTCAACCAAAACTAATAAAGGAATAACCTAAAATGTCATAGGTTGAAATGAAGATATCATAATTTATTACATCATTGGATTTATTTCCCTAAACATATTAATTATTACACTCACTATTGTTTCTTAATACTCAAACTAATCATATTGGTTTTAGTTAATGAATGGAACCAAGATAAATCACGTGAATAACATGTTTCATTGATAGTGCATTAATTGTCCTAGTGAAAAACAAATGGGATGTAAAAAATTGTTTAATATTATTATGTTTATGTTTACTCAACTATATCCAATTATAATTACTGGATAGAACATTTAAAAATTCCTTAAAATGCCAAATAAGATTAAAATATGCGTTTTATGGAAGTTGATATGCCAAATACCATGATAGAAAGAATATTCAACCTTATATATTAAAAAAATGTGGGAAAAAATACCCCGGGGAATGATTCAAATGAACTGGAAGATGTTTTAGGTTTGGTGTTGGAGGGAATCAAGAAACAGACTACTGAGGAAGAAAGAAGAAATTAATAAACATGATAAAGGAAAATAATGTTCTTCCTAATGAATCAATAATAATTTGATTTTTAAAATGTTAGGAATATGAACATTACGAAAATAAATGAGCCAAACTAAGGTTTATTGTGACAAATAGATATAAACATACCCCAAATAAAAGGTTTACATAGAAATCCCATATAATCAAAACAACTAAAGAGGGTCATGAAAATAATGTGGTGAGATGAATGATACATATTTAAAATATATTATTTATGCCTGGTTCTATACATTCCATTATATCTTGAAAAACCTCTATTACTATTCATATCCTCAATGAGAGGATATTGAATTACAATTGAGAACTCATGCTTTTTTCACTACCAAAATATTAATCGGAGACATTTTTAGTGCATTGGTGATGTTTTAAAATGTGACTATCACGACCCCCTCCCACAAAAGATGCCCCTCCTGAGCTGGAAATGGTGAAAGGGAGATAATGACCCCTGAGTCCCGCCTCTAGTAGGTGTCGGTGTGGTGACTAGAACCAAGGGTATGGGTTTTCCCAAAAAATGGGAGGCATTACCCTTTTTATTATTTAAGATCGGGAAATAGGATGAGTCAAACACCAAAAGAAAAATGAACAAGTAAATGAAAATAAACCCAAAACCAAACACATATGCATGTTTTATACAATACTGAAACAAAAGTACAAGTATAAGAAAATCTCCAAAGTACGATACTAAAAAAATGAAAAAACTGCAACCAGAAAAACTCTAATGCCCAACAAGCAAGGTCCCGCATGGTCTAGAAGTCCTTCTGAAAGCCTGAAAGTAAACATAGGGTGAGCATACAAGTATACTCAGTAGGAAACCCTAAATCTCTCGTGCACAGGTGGGGAGAAATCCTAATGCCCCGTGAGAAAACAGAAGGAACGAAAGCCTAGCAAGGAATCTATCCACCCAACCTTACAAGTCACACTCACCAAATATCGAAAGTCAATAGAGTAGTATAGTAATATTATCACAAAGTATGGGTACCCTGCACCACCTTCCCACTGAATACTGCTCAAGCCCTCATTCCTAACAATCTGATGATTTCCCCTCTTCCTGAGCTAGTGACACAACCTGGCCATACGAAGCTTGAGATAGTGCCACAACCTGGCCATACGAAGCTCATGATATCCCGTCAACACTCAATCCTCAGCCATAACCACATCTCATCCAGAAGAAACCTGGGAACCACATCACATCTCATCCCAAAGACACCTGTGAACATATCACATCCTTATCCCAAAGACTCTTGGGAAACATCAGTCGTAACCTACCCGAAGGATCTTGGGCTATAGAACCTAGAAGAGGGAGCACATGGAAGAACAGTAACCAACTATCCTTTAGATGTTTGAGAATATCACCCCCCGTCCCACGAGTGTTCGACATGTAGTGCTCAACATTAGTGGGGTGCGTAAATAAACATAAAACATACAGATTTATATAATTATATCAACCACTCAGCCCATCCTAAGGCTTCTACACAAAAGATCTGAGCACATGCCTCGGAACTGCTACCTCGAAAGTATGCACACAATAAAAAACCCCAACCCCATTAAGCTTTTCATGTTTCAACAGTTTTAGTTTATCAGTTACTTAACTACCGAGCAACTAACAACAACCAAACCAGATCAATCGTTCGTAAAACATATACCTGCCAACCACAAATAAAGTTAGGGAAAAAACAAGCAGCACAATACCATTTTCTTTTATCATCCAATCAATTCCATTGATTTTATGTATTTAATCAACTACCATGCCCCACAATTCATTAGTTAACTCTTCCACTTTTATTCATATGCACAACCCCTCCTTGTAGCCCTGATTCAAACCGCCATAACCACAAACACATCGGAAACAATACTCGTACCACATCATCATCCCTTTGATACTATTTACCGCAGCTCCACTGCCCATCACAACCATATCATACATGCCAACCCACAACAAAGACAACCGCAGCCCCGCTACTCGACCGTTCCACCACAACCCATGAAACACCCCTTCACGTAATTAAACCCCAACCAGCACCCACAAAATTCATTCTTTCAGTTAGTTTAACTGGGGTGATCCAACAAGGGTTCCAGGTATTCATTTAATCATCCAACTTTACATGATTATCCAATTTCCACATTATATGAAATTCCATTCACAAAATAATTCAGAACAACAGGGCATCATTTAATTGCGCAAGCAAAGGCCCCCAACAACCGTGAGTTTTAGTAGGCATAAGCCTATTCAATTCACAATATAATCAAAGGATAAGCATTGATGGAAATAAAACAACAATATCATCAAAATTTCCCCAAATACGTTCTTTAACCAGTTATTATCTTTATTTACTGGTTCAACCGTATCTCACGAAAACAAGAGGATACCCACCCTGCATGATGCACAAAAGAGAGAGAGAGATGAAGGATAGATCCCTACTTGAATAGGTTTTGATGTCCTTCTGTGAGAACAACCACCACGAGGAATTCGATCACTCCTCCCGACGACTACGTCCTCCCGTGGATGCTGCGGCACAACCACAATAACAACCAAGAGAGACTCCATTGAGGTTTAAGATTTCACTTGTCATATCATGGAAAGGAGGAACAGAAAGAGGAGATCGAGGAAGGAATATGAACGGGGTAGAACGTACCATTAAGATGACGTTCGTCGAAGAGCGTCATTCCCGTAAAATATCAGAAATCTACTCGGTAGGAAACTACGAAGAGGAAGTCGAAGAAGAAGGAAAGGAATGAGGTGCACGATGTTCTCCTCGTTGACACGATCCCACAACCACCGACATATCGACGATCGGAGTCTGAATGAAGATGATAGGAGGAAAGCTTCTGGGTCATCCAGGAGCGTCGTTGTGTGGAGAAGAAGAGGGGCCCGTAAATAACACGTGACCCTCTCTTATGAAGGCAACGAAAAGGTAAAACGGTACACAACATGTATTAATGAATACACGACGTGACCGTACAACTGTAACGATGTTTGACTAGTCAAAAAACGACACGTCATGCAGTTTCCATGAATTTAATGATAATAATAACTTCAATTAATAATATGTGTTTTATTGACCTGAGACATGAGTCATAAAAAGGTATTCATCATTGGTCATAAAATGACCGTCATAATTTCAGGGTTACGTTGTCGATGATGGTTCGTCAATCCGATATCATCTGAAGAAGTTATTGACTACTTAATATTTGATAACCCAAAATAATAACAATATTATTACATTATTATTATTATATTTATATTCTTTTAATCTTCCAAAACACTTTACGCATGAGGGGTTGGCACCCCCCTGCGCCTTCCCTTTCCTCTTTTATCATTTTATTATAATATATTAAATCAACATTATATTATATATATTATTATTAAATTCTTATAATGGGAGGATAACACTCCCTCTCTCTAAGGACATGATATTCACGCACGGGTTCAGAACTCCTTCCATTCTTCATTATCATTTTATTATTATTTTTTATAATCCATTAAATAAATATTATTATAATTAATTTTATATTCCAAAATACAAGTGGGATTCACCCATAAGGGGTTTCACTCCCCCTCCATGTGCCTCTTCATGTTATTATTATTATAACAAATTATTATATTATAATACCCTTTTAATGTTATTTACACAATTCCAACTTTAATTGTGGAGAACTGCACAACCCCTCCCGTACAAGGTCACGCCCATGCGCCCCATGAATTCCATTCCTTTATAATTTATTACATGCGCCTCATTTATTATAATTTATTCCTTTATAATTTATTCCATGTGCCTCCCATTGTATGCCCATTACACACATAATTTATTATTTATTAAAATTTAAATAAATCAAAATGAAACCATGCACCTCCCCTCATTGAATTAAATACATTCAATTTTATTTCTTTTATTTCACAATGATTAAATTAAAACCATTTAGTCTAATTAAGACCAAATATTTTTACACCACCATTATCAATTATTATTATCAAAAATTATTAATATAACACCCGTCGTGTTTGAGCACATCAAATTTTTACAAAGTAATGGACTGGAGAGGTCCGAGCCATTACAGTGACTAATCAATTATAAAATGTTTCTAGAAAATGTTTCTAAATGAGGTTTCTCAAATTTAGGGACATTTTAAAATGTATCTAGTTTAACAAAACATATAAATTTCACCAATTAGTATTGCTTATAAATGTCACTAAAGTTGTGACGTTTTAAAATGTCATTAATTAGTGACACATCATTTGCTGATGTTTTCTAGAAACTTCTCTAAATTAGCATCATTTTAAAGTGCCACTAATCAGCAATGCCTCATTTGCCTATGTTTTTTTAGAAATTCCATTAAATAAACATAATTATATTACAAGTCAATTACAAATTTTTTCTAGAAATGTCAATAATTTTAATGAAATGAATAATTTTTTTTGAAATATGTATTTTTTATTATAAAGAAAAACTGCCACTAAGTTTTGTCTCCCCTCCTGTTAGCACCCCTACCCCCACCGCCCCTCACTGAGTTTTTTTTAAATAAGTTTTTTTTTAAAATATTTTTTAAAAACAGGGTAGGTTAAATTTTTTTTGAAAATACGCCACAAAGGCGGAATCCATGATGCCGCCTTTCCCCTAAAAGAGAAAAAAAATATATTTTATGATTTTTATATAGTTTGATTTGTTTTGTTATATATATATATATATAAACAAAACAAAACAAAAAAACAAAAATAAAATTTTCAGCAGAATTTATCCGCTATTTAAAATCCAGCAGTTCTGCCATTACAGCAGTCTGGATTCTGACAGAAGCTCTCACCCAGAGCTCCTTTTTATAAGAGAGCTTACCCTGAAAATCATTCTTCATTTCTGATGTGGGATTCTGGATCTCCATTTCTTGCACAGAACTTTCTACATTTCCGATGTGGGATTCTCTTTCAAGTACGTGACTTTGAAAGACTATACAATATAAACTATAAGGTCAATATAAATGAAACTGAAAAAATGGATTAAATATAAAAAAATAGTTGAAAAAAAAGAGTTTCATAAAAATGATGATAAAAAATAATTTATAAGCTTTCAAAACCACTTACTTGAATCTTAAGAAGTTTCAAGTACATGATTTTGAAATCTTATAAAATATAAATTATATGACCAATATAAATGAAACTTAATATATGGATTAAACATAAAACAAATAGTTGAAAATAAAAATAATTTCGTAAAAAATATTGATGAAAAGTAATTTTTAAGCTTTCCAAACGACCAACTTGAAACTTAAAAATGTTTCAAGCACATGACTTTGAAAGCCTATAAAATATAAACTATAAGACCGATGTTAATGAAACATAAAACAAGGATTAAACATATAAAAAATAGTCGAAAATAAAAATAATTTCAGAAAATATGTTCATGAAAAATAACTTATAAGCTTTCAAAACCACCTACTTGAAACTTAAAAATGATTAAAGTATGTGGTTTTGAAAGGCTATAAAATATAAACTATAAGACTGATATAATTTAAAGTTAAAACATGGATTAAACATATAACAATTTATTTAACTATTAAATTAAAATTATTAATAATTAATTATATAATAATTAATTAGTTAATTAGAAATTATTAATAATTAATTATATAATAATTAACCAATTAATTAGTAATATAATTATTTAGTATATAATAGTTAATTAGTTAATTAGTAATATAATTATAAATTATATTTATCTACTATAATTAATAATTAGTAATTATTCAAATTTATTACATAATAATTAATTAGTTAATTGGTAATATAATAAACTATATAATCAATAATTAGTTAATTAATTAGTTAATTAATTAGTAATTATTAACAATAAACTATATAATAAATAATTAGTTAATTACTAATATAATTAGTAAATTAGTAATATAATTATTAATTATTTAATAATTAATTATTTACTTATAAATATAATTATTAATTATATAATAATTAATTAGTTGATTAGTAATATAATTATTAACTATATAATTTGTAATTTGTTAATTTGTCTTTATTAATCATTAATTATATAATAACCAATTAGTTAATTAGTAATATAATTATTAATTATATTAGTTAATTAATTAATTTTTTGAGAAAGATAGAGTCGAGGCCCTTTCTATAATTAGTTAATTAGTAATATAATTATAAATTATAATTATAAATTATAATTATAAATTATAATTATAAATTATAATTATTAATTAGTATTTATTAAAAATTATTATATAATAATTAAATAGTTAATCAGTAATTTAATTATTAATTATATAATAGTTAATTAGTTAATTAATAATATAATTATTCATTATAATTTTTAATTAGTAATTATTAAAAATTATTATATGATAATTAAGTAGTTAATTAGTAATATAATTATTCATTATAATTATTTATTATAACTATTCATTATTAATTATTAATTATTAATTATTAATTATATAATACTTAATTAGTAATATAATGATTAATTATATAATTATTAACTATATAATAAAAAATTATTTTATTAGAAATATCATTATTAATTATATAATAATTAATTAGTTAATTATAAATATGATAATTTTTTATAATAAGTAATTATAATTTTTATTTAGTAATTATTAATAATTAATAATGTAAAAATTAATTAGTTAATTAGTAATATTATTATTAATTATATAATAATTAATTAGTAAATTTGTAATATGATTTTTATTTATAATTATTCATTATAATTATTAATTAGTAATTAGTAATATAATTATTAATTATAATTATTAATTATAATTATTAATTATTATTTATTAATTATTAATTATATAATTTTTTTAGTTAATTTGTAATATTATTATTAATTATATAATAATAAATTACTAAAATAGTAATATAATTTTTAATTACATTTCTTCATTATAATTATTAATTAGTAATTAGTAATTAGTATTTAGTAATTTGTAATTATTAATTAGTTAATTAGTAATATAAATATTAATTATAATTATTCATTATAATTATTAATTAGTAATTATTAATAATTAATTATATAATAGTTAGTTAGTTCATTAGTTATATAATTATTAATTATATAACAACTAATTAGTAAATTAGTAATATAATTTTTAATTACATTTATTCATTATAATTATTAATTATTAATTATTAATTATTAATTATTAATTAGTAATTAGTAATATAAATAATAATTATAAATAATAATAATAATTAATTATTACTTATTAATTATTAATTATTACTTATTAAATATTATTTACAATAATTATTTATTTAATTATTAATATAACTATTAATTATGTAATAATTAATTAGTTAATTAGTAATATAATTATTAGTTATATAATCGTTAATTAGTTAATTAGTAATATTATTATTAAATATAATTATTATAATTTTTAATTAGTAACTATTAATAATTAAATATTTCATAATTAATTAGTTAATTAGTAATATTATCATTAATTATATAATAATTAATTAGTAATATAATTATTACATATATAATAATTATTTAGTTAATTAGAAATATAATTAATAATTATAACTAATTAATTAGTAATTATTAATTAGTTAATTAGTAATATAAATATTAATTATAATTATTCATTATAATTAGTAATTATTTAATTAGTAATATAAATATTAATTATTACTATTCATTAAATTATTAATTATTAATTATTAATTATTACATACATAATAATTATTTAGTCAATTATTAATATAACTATTAATTATATAATAATTAATTTGTTAATTAGTAATATAATTATAATCTTTTAAAATCACGTACTTGAAACATTTTTATGTTTCAAGTAGGCGGTTTTGAAAGCTTATAAATTATTTCTCATTAACATTTTTTTGGAAATTACATTTGTTTTCAACTATTTCTTATATGTTTAATCAATTTTTAACGTTTCATTTATATTGGTCTTCTATTTTATGTTTTATGGCCTTTCCAATTCACATACATGAATAAATTTAAGTTTCAAGTAGGCGGTTTTGAAAGCTTATATATTTTTTTCATCAACATTTGTTTGGAAGTTCTTTTTGTTTTCCACTATTTATTATATGTTTAATAAATTTTTTAAGTTTCAATTATATTCTTTTTATAGTTTATATTTTATAGTCTTTCAAATTCACATACATGAAACATTTTTATGTTTCATGTAGGCAGTTTTGAAAGGTTATAGATTATTTTTCATCATCAATTTTGAGGATTTTCTTTTTGTTTTCAAATATATATTATATTTTTAATTAATTTTTAAAATTTCATTTATATTGGCCTTATAGTTTATATTTTATTGTATTTCAAAGTCACACACTTGAAACAGAATCCCATATCGGAAATGCAGAATGTACTGCGCAGGAAAGGGAGAACCCGAATCCCACATTGAAAATGTAGAATGATTTTCAGGGAAAGCCCTCTTATAAAAGGGAGGCCTGAGTAAGAGTTTCTGTCAGAATCCAGACTGTTGTAATGGCTGTAGCGCTGGAACATTAATAGTAGATAAATTCTGCTGAATTTTTTTGTTTTGTTTATGTATATATATATATATATAAACAAAACAAAACAAAAAATAAAAATTTTCAAAAAAAATTAGGGGAAAGGCGGCATCGCGGATGCCGCCTTTCACCCGCAGTGCAAAGGCGGCATCGCGGATGCAGCCTTGCACCCGAAATGCAAAGGCGGCATCCGTGATGCCGCCTTTAAGGCGCATTTTCGAAAATATTTTTATCCCGGCCGGTTTTTGTAAAATATATTTTTTTTAAACATAAAATAAATCCCCCTCCCCACATCCCTGCACACCCCACCCTTGCCCTGCGTCGCAATACACCCCACCCTCGCCCTCGCTAGCCCTGCATCCTGCATCCCGCACCACGCTCCCTCATGTCCCGACTCCTCTATACACCTACTACCCTTGCCGCCCCTCCCCAACATTCCTATACACCCCCTCCCCTACCCCATGTTCTTATACACCCTCCCTCTCCCTATCCCTCATCGCCCCTCCCCTTGTTTCCCTACGACCTGCATCCTGTGTCCTTCCCCTAACTCTCTCTCTCTCATCCCCCCTTCTCTCCCTTTCCACCCCTTCATGTATTTTCCTACCCCATGTGTGTCCTATTACCCACCCACACCCCTTCCCACCCTTTCTATATCATCCCATCTCGTCCCACCCCATGCACATCCAGTTTCCCTCCCTCTCACCCTTCCCTGCCTTTCGATCCCATCACACCCCATGTGCATCCAGTTACCCACCATCGCCCCCTTCCCCCACTTTCCATCCTGCCTCATCCCATCTTACCCCATGCACCTCCAGTTACCCTCCCTCTCTCCACTTCCTTACACACTACATCATTATGTAGCTACACTCTTAATAATTAAAAAAACGAAGCCTGCATGAATCGATTCACGGACCTACAGTCTCTTAGGAGAGTAACTGTACTAACTCATCTATTTGAGTTATTGATAAATAATTCTACTTATATATATATATATATATCTGTTTCCGTTATATATATTTATATGTTTATATTATATATATATATATAATATGTTTATATTATATATATATATATAATATGTTTATATTAATATATATGTATATATGTATATATATGTGTGTGTCTATATGTATACTTATCCACCTTTTAAAATGATGGAACAAATAACACTAAAATAATCATGTTTTCTTAAAAAATGACAAAAATTAAAATATTTCATTGTATTATGTTATATTAATTTATATATATACAAACGTCAATTTTGAAATTTAATATTATATATACATTTTATATTTTATATTTTATCTCTATATATCTCCATATATGTCTATATATGTTTATATTATTTTATATTTATATATATGTTTATATTATATATTATATATTATATATATTTATATGATATGTATGTGTGTGTGTTTGTATTATGTATATTTATATTGTATATTTTGTATTTTATGTCTATATATGTTTATATACATTTATAATATGTTATATTCATATATATGTTTATATATATATATATATATTATGCGCCTTTGTGTGTTTATGTTTTTTTTTATTTTATGTATATATATATATGATTATGTTATATATTATATATATAATATTATATTTCATGTTTATTTATATATTTATATTATATTATAAATATTTTTTTTATTATATATATGTGTGTCTATGTTTATATTATATATATATGTATATATTTTATATATATTATATGTTTATATTAATATATATATATATGTATATGTTTATATAAATATATATATATATATATGTTTATATGTATATATGTATATATGTTTGTATATGTATTAATGTATTTTGTTATATATATAGAGAGAGATTTCAATTTACTAAAAATTAATATATATATATATATATATATAAATGCTTTCATTACATATATCTATATGTTTATATTATATATAAATATATATTATGTTTTTATTTATATATATATATATGTGTGTGTGTGTGTGTGCACGTGAGTGTGTATAATTAGTTACTTTTTTAAATGTGGGTACAAATGACACAAAAATAGTCATGTTTTCATAAACATATGACTAAATTTACAATATTTAATTGTATTACATTATATACATATATATATATATATATATATTTCAATATTTACAATTTAATAATAAATATATATAAATATATATATTATTTTATATTATATTTCTATATATGTATATATATGTATATATTATTTTATATTCATATATATGTTTATATTATATATTATATAAATTTTTATATTATATATATCTGTGTGTGTGTGTTTTTTTTTATTTTATGTATATATATATATTATGTTGGTCGGGGTAGTTAACTCAAGAGGGGAGGGGTGAATTGAGTGACTATAAAAATTTCTGTTTAAAAGATATTAGTTTTACAAATAATGATTTCCCCAAAAATAGATACAACCCAGTTAATCAAGGTTATACTGTTATAAGAGTAGGACTGTTTAAACAACTTCTTAGAAGATTGATTAATTCTCAGTAATCTTAATTGGTATTATTAAAATTAATTTCGAAGTTGTCTTACTAAGGCAAATCAGATATAACTTCATTCCAAGAATAACTATCAAAGTGGAGTTAGTGTATTTCTGGATTATGCAGTAAGCAGTAAAATAGAGTAGACTAAATTTAAATAGCACAACGGATATAAAACAAGTGGTTTAGTCTCAAGCCGAGACCTAATCCACCCTACTTGGTGATCACCTACCACCAAGCAGTTTATATAAATAAACTATGATCCACACCCTAGATAGGGGTTAACAACAGTACAGGGACTTTCCAGGCCACACAGGGACCTCATCCACCGTTTGTGGGTATAAAAAATAATTACAAGGCCACATAGGGACCTCTTCCACAGTTGTCGTGGGTAAACAAGAGTAAAGAATTTTGAGTGAGGATTTTGAAATCCTCCAGCTCAGCACAGGAGATAGTGTGTGTGAAAAATATACAGAGTACACACACTGCTCGAACGTAAATAAAAGAATCACTAAGAAAGAGTAAATGTGAGTTTATAATTCTCTAGTGATTATCAATGCAGCTCTGGACTCCTTTGATAAGATAGAAATGCTTCTGAGTCATTCTCTGGTTTTTTGTGTTGAAAAACAGAGTGTCGTGGTTCAGCTTGTGTTCTTCATGAGTAACGATGATCTCATGAACCCAGTACTTTGTGTGTTCTTCAGTAGAGTTGGATTTCATTCATGAGAAAATTTCTTCCTTTAAGATCTTTCAATCTCTTCTTCGAGGTCGTGCTCAGGATTGGTGTTCTGTTCAGTACAGTGTACTCACGTTTTTTGAGTTGTCGCGTGTCGTATCTTGCATATATTCTTCTTGGGAACTCTTCTCTTTATCTTTGAATGCATGGGTTTTGGCCGACAGGTTCCATGTGTGCCGTACCTCGTACCTCATACTATGTCTTCAAAGAAACATTAAATATGTCAGTGTATTAAAGGTGTCAAATATGACCGTTAAAAAGTTAAATATAATAACAAAAAAATTGTTTAAGAAACGGTGTCACAGTATGCTATGAAAACAGTGTCCTCTTCATGGTATCTCCTTCATGGTGTCTCCTTCTGATGTATCCTTCACGGTGTCTCCTTCATGGTGTCTCCTTCACGGTGTCTCTTTCAGAGTGTCTTCTTCACAGTGTCTTGCTTACAGTTTCTGGCTTCCGGTGCCTTGCTCATAGTTTCTAGATTCACAGTGCCTTGATGACTGTGTCTTGATAACTGTGTCTGGAGCTTAGGAAATCAATGTACTTGGCTTACAGTGTCTGTTCTTAGTGTCTTGCTTCACGGTGTCAGGCTTACTGTGTCACGGTGTCTCGTGGTCATAGTGTCTCATTGGTCACAGTGTCTCATTGGTTACAATGTCTGTGTCTTGCTCACAATGTCTGACTTACTGTGTCAAGCTTCAGGGTGTCTTGTACATGGGAAAATAACTGTATTCAGACTTAAACAGTAATATGCATAAAATTAATTGAGCTTAACCATTATAAGATATGAGATAACTTGAAAGATAAATACACATGATTAAT
The DNA here is from genome assembly GCA_963277665.1 of Viscum album. Classification (NCBI taxonomy): domain Eukaryota; kingdom Viridiplantae; phylum Streptophyta; class Magnoliopsida; order Santalales; family Viscaceae; genus Viscum; species Viscum album. The sequence continues at coordinate 1,054,463,632 of OY728119.1, read as the reverse complement.
AAGATTTGTGAGATTAGTGATCATTAATAAGATTTGTAAACATTAATGAGATTTGTGATAATTAAAACATGATTAATACATGAGGAGTCCAACAATATCCCCATTTTTGATGATCACAAATCAAGTACAATTAAAGGTTAAATTGAATGCATCTAAAGAGAATATAACATATAGAATAACAGAGAACTATAATGTCTCACTTTTTCTCCCCCTTTTGGGGTTATAAAAAAGTAGAAAGAAAAGAAGGCAAACAGTGCATATGTCATTAATAGTGTTCATAATACAACATACAGTAGAAATAAAAAAATAAATGACATCCCCATAAAAAAAAGTAGACACTGGGCTTCTTCAGGGATTGGGATTCTCTTTTCCGCTATCAGCAGCATAAGAGGTATCCATAGGGGTAGTTGCTGATGTAGAAGAAGGCATAGAAGTGGTAGATAGAGACGGTAAAGGTAGACCTTCGAAGACTGATGGAGACAAAACAGGAGCTGTAGAAGATCTAGGCCATTGCTGGTCAAGAATGACATGCCTGATCTGACTAAGAGCCTGGCCAACAGACATGGTTGTGGATGCTAAGGAAAAAGTGAAAGTAGGTAATCCAGGTCTGAGAAGAGTAGCCGCTGGAGCAACAATTTCGGTACTTTTCACATGATGATACAGTTTCATAAGTTTAATGAAGTATGCAATAATATCTCCTCCACACTACATAACCTTTTCAAAATCATCTTTATTATCCATGAACTTGTCCAACAATCTGGTAAACTTTGTCCGTTTCTGAACTTGAGGTTTGAAGGCCTGAGTCACATAAGGTATTCTCAGATTTTCTACAAGATATTTAAAGTGATTGGTCATATCGGTTTTGGAGAAAATCCAGTGTAAAAAGACGTCCACTTTCTTAGAGATCTCATGTTGGGCATCATTGGAAATCTTGGAATGAATTTGAACCAAGTCAAGCACTATATCACTGTTCCTAACAACTTCAGATAAAGGATCCATATCAAAGCCATTAAAGGCATTCTGAATCTCTTCCTTGAAAATAGATATGAGTAGAGAACTATACAAAGAAGGAGTAGAGGTTTGATGTAACACCCCAAGCTTCCGCGGTACGTTTCCCTTTGATTAATGCAATGACATGCATTGTACGCAACTTTGAGATTCTAACACACCACAACCAATCAAAGTAGCCGTTATGAATAGTAATACCTATTTTTTGAAATTTTATAAATTTAATCTTTCGAAATGGACTTCATTTTTTGATTCGTAATATCGAAATTATCTTAGGGTGAAATTTTGGTACTTTTCAGATAGCTTTCATATTTTGATGAATAGTGAAAATTAATAATTTTAATTAAAAACAACTTTTTCAATCAAAATAATTAATAGTGATAAATTATTAATTTGATTGGTGTTAAAGTATATTTAGAATATATTTTTTCCATTTAATACAATGTTGGTCATTGGATGTAATTTCACATTTAAACTAGACATAAACAAGTGTCAATCTTTTGATAGTTATTCTCTTAAAAACACACTATTTGTTTTGACGACGAGAATTTATTTTTAAATTAATTAATGCAACTGATAGGTTTTGAAATTGGTATAATAGAAATCAATTTTGAATTAATAATATCAAAAATCTCTTTGGCCTAATTTTTGGTATTTTTCTGGAAACTTTGATTTTTTTATGAATAGTGAAACCTCTAAGTGGTAGTTAAAAAACTGAATTTTTCATAAAACATAATTTTACCTCTTCCATGAGTGGAATTTAGAAAATTTGAGAGACACGGTTAATATCAGGGAGTAAAATGTGGTTCAATGAGATGAAAATATTTTTTGTTGAATAGTAACTTTTTACTTTTATTTACCACGGTTAAAAGTAAATAGGGTAATTAAGGATACAAATGATATTAATATTACCCTAACACATATCCTAATTCTATTGGACAAGTTTATCTCGACCAAAAACAACCTTAGGAGTAAAATATTATCATTTAGTTCAACATGTGTTAGATTAGGACATTTATTATTATTTAATTCAAAGGAGAGTAGAAAGAGTTAAAATCAAAGTTTATTTACTAAAACATTTTTAATATAGGGTAATACATAAGATAAATTCGATTGTAAATATTCATTAAAAATCTTAAAAGATTTCATACATAATGGTATTTTAATTATAATTTTTAGACATTAAATAATTTAATTTATTTATGACATAATGATGATGTAGTAATTACCTAATTAATGAAATATTAAAATAATTGATATTATAAATATCAAAATAAATGTAATTTGATACTTTTTATGAATTCTAGTAATTTTATATGTTAATATGACATATTAGGATTTATTATATAAATTGTGTTAGAAGTACTAATGCTGTTATGAATTTATCAAAAACAAAATACCCAATAGTGTCAAAATTGACATAAAAGAGTTTTTAAAACAAATATTATATTATTAATTTATATTAAATTCCTAAAAATGTAAGGTTCGTCCAAGAGACTTATATCATGATACCTGTATCATTAATGGACCACTTGGGGGTCTCTTTAATGTATATAGTATGTTTATCAACCATATAATATAAAAATACAAAGAGACATTGTAAAAGTGATACTAATTAACTAAGAGTTAATACTTAAGGATAAGGTTAAAATAATGACCCAAAACTCTCTAAATTCTATTGGTTGAGGGGTTTTAGACCCATCCCCACCTTAAACTATAAATAATCCACTTTGGATCCATTAGAAACCGAATATGAATTTATTATAAAATAATATTTTTAGCTTTTCCAAAGGTGCCCCTCACCCCTCTTATAAAAGTGAACTCCCCCTTATCACTAATTCACACATTCAAAGCCTTTTTTCTCGGCCAAAACCTGCCCAAAGACTCTATCAAATTACCTCAATACAACCGAGAGGCCTTAGTTTTATCAGAAATCTAACCTGATGAGCCCTTTTGATCAAATCAAAAGGAAGAACCCGAAGAAGAGGTAATGTTTTCACCACCTTTTTTTTCAAGTTCCTTTCTTCATCCACTTCTTCGTTCTTTTTTATTACCATTATAAAATAATAACTCCAGTATATTATATATACATTTATGTTATTATAAACATGGTACAATCATATTTCAGTATTCTATACATCCTTTGAATGGCATGTCACTATACATGCATACGTACAACTTACCGTCTCCACGTCGTGGTGTAATTTTTATTCAATAAATTATTATTTAGATGGGTATAATAATGATGTGTAATTAATGTAAATAATAAATATAACATTATAATTATATTCTATATATGATATACCATTGAATTATATATTATTTTAACATCAAAAGAATGATATTGTCGCTCGTGCGTACGTACGGACTACCGTCTCCACGAACGCGATGAGATTCATTCTCCATCGTATCCATTCAAGTATAATTCTCATTTGATGATTAAAAATAATGTTTAAGGACTTTATATAATTCTGGATATGAATAATATACAACCTATCCATAACAAACATGACTTACGTAACAAAGAATATAAAGGAAAACTAGTAAGTTAACACCCGAAATGACGATAATACTAAGATATTATTAACAAATAAATGTTAAAAGATCATATATGATATCATATTAATGTAAATGATTATTTTTTAATTCAATAACAATTATTTCACCATTATACAGGAGGTTAACCTACCATCGACCAAGGAAAAAGTACAAAGTAAGGGGTTTCTTATCTCACTTTTAATTCCGTTAGATTTCCATTGTTCACCACTTATTTATTGCATGTGGTGTGTATACTACCCATGATTGTATTAATGGTGTAATATAATTTAATTTATGGATATTTACATCTTCATTGTATTATCCTTCTTTCATGGGTGCATGTTTCATATGTTACCAAATCGATAAGGGAATTTGAAATTTCAATTTCCACTCATTCAGCTGTACGCATACTTCATTGATTATTTTACTCCAAGATTATGTGTGGAATCACTATTCATTTGATTATGTCATAATTTTCAATACCCTTTCTGTGGATATAATTTTTATACACATAATCACTCCATTGATAAATTCTCAAGTCATCGGTATGAACTTGATAAGATTAATTTTTACTCAATCTCGATTTGTTGAGATAAACATCCAATTCATTGGTGTTGTTTTTACAAGAATATGTGTAAATGTCCTTTGATTGTTTTACACTGAATATCCAATCATATTTAGTGTATTTATATTTGACACACATAATTATGTCTTTGATTTATCCTTAACCTAAGGATACATCCTTTATGAGAGATTTAATCTCAATTTACATTCCATTGAGACTTCTTTGTTGTTATAAACCAAATCACTTTTATGTGGTGTATATAATGTACATTGACATAGAATATCATGAATCCCTTTATTCTCATGATATTAAAAAGTTTTTATTACCTCAATTATTTGTATTCAAGTGTCTCTCTTTTGTTTAGAAACTCTAACTAAAATTCCATTTTTAAATGTTTTAAAGACTTATTCTTCTAAATATTTCTCATTAATGTCCATGTTTTAAAAATAGATTTAAGGATTTATTTATAAGGAAATTAAGGTTTTAAAAATAAAACTCCTTTTAAAAGTTTTAAAGTGGTATGGGACACTTTGATTCAAATATCTATTTTTAAATGGATTCTTGACAAATAGTGTGGCTTTTAAATGTTTTCAAGAAAAGGGGGATATTTCTCTCAATAGTTTGATGATTATTTTAATCTATGTCAATATCCTTCATTATTCTCGATTGAGGTTAATCTGATACAATAAAATCTTCCATATTGTATGAAATGAGTTATGTTTGACTGTGGATGTGCTATTTTTATACCATTCATGGTTTGTGGTTAAAGTATTGACATTTCGTATGTTATTTTTAATACGAATTTTTATGTTATGTTTCAATATTTTCATATGTGGAATGCATTGGACTTAGTAAGTGACGGGTGGAGCCTGCTATAGCTGCTCGATGCATCAGTAGGTCTAATGAGACAAACTAGTGTCTTGGCACGAGGCCTTGACAAAATCTTATTTGTAGTCTTGACAGGATGTCTTGGCTACGTGGTTATGATAGTATGGCATTATGCATTCCGTCATTATGAAAGTGGTTATTAATATTTTCATGTGATTATTCGACTAGTAGAATATCCATGTGAATAAGTAAATGGAATTATTTCATTTTATCCTTCCAATATTATGCTGAAGATCAAGTTTAAAATGATTTTGTTTTAGTTATACATTGCCTTCAATTTTTATGTTTATTTATGAAAGTTTCTGCTATATTGTTATCGTTACTGAGCATCTGAGCTCACCCCTTTCAATGTTTTATTTTTCCCAGGATGTGAAGAAGTATTTTATGAATGATCTGCAGGGATAGTATGATGGGATATGAAGACAATACTTTGTTTTAGTTTTTCACTTATTGATGTAATGTAAACTTTATGAATATATCTAGTGTTTACAAGGCTACTAAACTAATCGGTATTTCGAGACTGGATCTTTCTTGTGATCATGACAATGTTTTGTAATAATACACCGAATTTGGGTATCTAGGGTCGGGGCGTTACAGTTGGTATCAGACGAAGTTTAGTACAAACCTTGGAAGCTAAATTTAGATAAACTCCGATTAGAGCACGTAGACCTAAGATGAACTTTGAGGATTAGTGTAGAAGAACTTCCTAGAATTTTGGTATTGTAGATATTTTTTGAGTTTTCCGAGCAATACATCCCTATCTAGATACGAGCAGGTAGAGGCGGCTCTGGAACAGATGTACCTAGGGATAAAACCCGAAAAAACCGCTTTGAGCTAGACTTGAACGGGAACTAGTGCAAGACAACAGGCCTTGCTGCACTCTTGGATACGACACTCTCGGGGGATATTCTTAGGATAATTTACATTTTCTTTACAGACCAATTTGAAGTATTATATATATAAGATGAGTGTAAATGACCTTGGTTAATCCTAATGTGTTTCAAATTGAGAATATGGTGACATTTTAATCTCTAAATGATTTTATGACTACTGTTACTCACACAATTCTTTCTGGTTTTAGTCAACGACTTGATTCCAAGGAAGCCATAGTGACTTTGAGAATGATGTACAAGGTGGGAACCGTGGTGGGAATGAGAAACAAAATGGAATGTTGATAGGCGTAAAAGATATTGTCTTTATGCCAACTCAATTTTCCAAAAACATGATCAACAATATATATATTAACCAATTCTCGGACTCAACAAATAAGAGAAAGGTGATGAATGATAAGAGCTCCAGTAGTGGAGACCATGTAGAAAGGAATCCTCAATTTCCATCATTCATGAAATGTGGAAGGAGAAACCCAGAAAAGTGTCTCAATAGGACAAAGAAATGATTTACGTGCGGGAAGGAAGGACATAAAGTGAATAATTGCTGAAGAAAAATGAAGAGTACTATGGAAGAAGATAAAAATGGTCCCAATAATCCATTTACAGTCATTGGACATAAATGTAGGGGACCTGTCCATTACCCGAGTGAATTCCCTATTTTATAGGATATTTTCTTGGTCATAGAAGAAGCTATATTAAAATAAATGGTTGGAGAAGTGTTTAAAAATTATTAGTTCTCCTTGTTGATGGGCTTACTTTGGAATAACTTTTTCTTGTATTTTTTAACCCTGCAGTTTTCCATGTGATAATGAAATTTGAGGAAGAATTATCTTTTCTCTTGTGGATATAGTTATAAATAACCATTTGGTTTTATATGATCGTTGGGTTTGAGGAAATTATAAGTTATTATAACTTGGGTTGAAAATGCAAGTTATGAGAGAAGATTTTTGGTTAAATTATGTTATGGTTATTTTGAGGAATTTATCTCATTTTGGTAAGGTTATAAACTATAGTTTTTGAAAAAGGACAACACACAGACCGTGTGACAACCCATCGCGTCGGAAAAAGCTGTGGGAATCGAACCCACAACCAAAGTGCGATTGGGATTTATCGCCTACCACTAAACTACGTGATGTCCCTGGTTAGTGTGACTATTATTTTTAGTTAAATGATTTTATTGATCAATAATAATTTTATTTGGGATCTTATGTCTTCTCAAATGAATACCCTCAGTATAAGAAAATGATTTGGTGATTAAGTGATAAATGTTATTTTGGATGTTTTTCGCTTTGTTGTGAACACTATATGCCCAAGGAAAATATAATAGTACGGGATTTCGTTTGAGGAGTAATGGTGGATATTTATCTATGTTTTTATTGTGTATTTATAGTGATTTGGGTTATTTATGGAAATGATTAGGTTAATTACTTTTAAGTATGTGACATTAAGAGTAATTAATGTCATTTGGAGATACAATTTAACGTGGAAGACTACATTCTTATATGTTTTGGGTTTCAATATTATTTTGGATTATATTTAAGGATTTTAAGGAAAATTTATTATTGAATGGTATTTATTTAACTTTGGGGTATTGATGGTTTAATTTCAGAAATTAAGATTAGTGTTTTTTTTCTCTAATTGAATATCCGTTTGGGGGATCATCAGATATTATACTAACCATTTTGGTTTTGATTAATCTCCAAAGATAAGGTAAATATATAGTTTATCCTACTTGGATCATGTATTTCCATAGAAGTTTATTCTAGCTCTTCCATTGTGACCAAGTCTTCTTGAATACTCATGGTAAAAAAAATGAGTTAGTGGTAAAAATTAATTAAAGAATGAAACTCTACTTAAAAAGTAAGTATATCTCTTTATATTATTAGTCAATATCATAAATTAATTCGTCTTTCTTATATAATGTAACTTAAAAAAATGTTGTCTGTTTACTTTTCCTACTGGGAGACTAATGACCGTTTGTCCCAACACAAGTTTCTGATTTTCTTATTGTTAACTTTCTCCTGATCATGTTTTCTATCCCTCTCCATCAGAACTTAACACTTATTTTATTATCCATATCCATGTTTTCCTACATGTAATCATAGTATGGGTTATCTTGGGTGACCTTTATACCTCTGTTCATTTCTTTTAAAGTGATAGTTTTATTGACTCTTTTTTCGATGTGGGACTTTCCATTATATTCTCAATCCCAATTTTAAAAAAAATTGTGAGGGCGCAATTTATTGAAGGAGGGGAATGTGTAGCACCCCAAGCTTCTGCGGTACGTTTCCCTTTGAATAATGCAATGGTGTGCATTGTACGCAACTTCGAGATTCTAACACACCACAACCAATCAAACTAGCTGTTATGAATAGTAATACCTACTTTTTGAAATTTTATAAATTTTATCTTTATAAATGGACTTCATTTTTGGATTCGTAATATCGAAATTATCTTAGGGTGAAATTTTGGTACTTTTCGGATAACTTTCATATTTTGATGAATAGTGAAAATTACTATATTTTAATTAAAAACAACTTTTTTAATCGAAATAATTAATAGTGATAAATTATTAATTTGAGTGGTTTTAAAGTATATTTAGAATATATTTTTACCATTTAATAGAATGTTGGTCATTGGATGTATTTTCACATTTAAACCAGATATAAACAAGTGTCAATCTTTTGATAGTTATTATCTCTTAAAAACACGTTATTTGTTTTGACAACGGGAATTAATTTTTAAATTAATTAATGCAACTGATATGTTTTGAATTTGGTAAAATAGATATCATTTTTGAATTTATAATATCAAATATATCTTAGGCATAATTTTTGGTATTTTTCTGGAAACTTTCATTTTTTGATGAATAATGAAACTACTAAGTGGTAGTTAAAAAACTGATTTTTTCATAAAAAATAATTTTACCACTTCTATGAGTGGAATTTAGAAATTTGAGAGACACGGTTAATATAAATGAGTAAAATTTGGTTCAATGAGATGAAAATAATTTGTGGTGAATAGCAACTTTTTACTTTTATTTACCACGGTTAAAAGTAAATAGGGTAATTAAGGGTAAAAATGATATTAATATTACCCTAACTTATGTCTTAATTCTATTGGACAAGTGTATCTCGACCAAAAACAACCTTAGGAGAAAATTATTATCATTTAGGTCCACTTGTATTAGATTAGGACATTTATTATTATTTAATTCAAAGAAGAGTTAAAAGAGTTAAAATCAAAGTTTATTTACTAAAAAAATTTAATATATGGTTATACATAAGATAAATTCGATTTTAAATATTAATTAGAAAGCTAAAACGATTTCCTACATAATGGTATTTTATTTATAATTTTGAGACATTATATAATTTAATTTATTTATGACACAATGGTGATGCAGTAATTACCTAATTAATGAAATATTAAAATAATTGATATTATAAATATCAAAATAAATGTAATTTCAGACTTTTTATGAATTACAGTAATTTTCTAGGTTAATATGAAATATTAGGATTGATTATATAAACTGTTTGTGAAGTAATAATGCTATTATGAATATATGAAAAAACAAAATACCCAATAGTGTCAAAATTGACATAAAGGGGTTTTTAAAACAAATATTATATTATTCATTTATATTCGATTCCTAAAAATATAAGGTTCGGCAAAGATACTTATATCATGATTGGTGTATCATTAATGTACCACATAGGGGTCTCTTGAATTTATATAGTAATTTTATTAACCATATAATATAAAAATACAAAGAGACATTGTAAAAGTGAAACTAATTAGCTAAGAGTTAATACTTAAAGATAAGGTTAATATAATGTCCCAAACCTGTCTAAATTCTATTTGTTGAGTGGTTTTAGACCCATACACACCTAATACTTTAAATAATCCACTTTGTAGCCATTAGAAACCGAATATGAATTTATTATAAAATAATATTTTTAACTTTTCCAAAGGTGCCCCTCACCCCTCTTATAAAAGGGAACTCCCCCTTCTCACTAATTCACACATTCAAAGACTTTTGTCTCAGCCAAAACCTACCCAAATACTCTATAAACTTCCCTAACTACATCCTAGAGGCCTTAGTTTGATCAGAAATCCAACCTACGGATCCCTTTTGATCAAATCAAAAGGAAGAACCCGAAGAAGAGGTAATGTTTTCACCACCCTTTTTTCATGTTCCTTTATTCTTCCACTTCTTATTTCATTGTTTTTACCATTATAAAATAATAACTCCAGTATATTATATATACTTTGATGTTATTATAATCATGGTACAACCATATTTCAGTATTCTATCCATCCTTTGAATGGCATGTCATCATACCTGCGTACGTACGGCTTACCGTCCCCACGTCGTGGTGTAATTTTCATTCAATAAATTATTATTTAGTTGGTATAATAATGATGTGTAATTCATGTAAATAATAAATATAACATGATAATTATTCTTTATATATGATATACCATCCAATTATATATTATTTTAACATCAAAAGAATGATATTGTCGCTCGTGCGTACATACCGACTACCGTCTCCATGAATGCGATGAGATTCATTCTCAATCGTATCCATTCAAGTATAATTATAATTTTATGATTAAAGATAATGTTTAAGGACTTGATATAATTCTGGATATGAATAATATACAACCTATCCATAACAAACACGACTTACGTAACAAAGAATATAAAGGAAAACAAGTAAGTTAACACCCGAAATGACGATAATACTAAGATATTATTAACAAATCAATATTAAAAGATCATATATGATATCATATTAATGTAAATGATTATTGTATAATTCAATAACAATTATTTCACCATTATATAGTTGGTTAAACTACCTTCGACCAAGGAAAAAGTACAAAGTAAGTGGTTTCTTATCTCACTTTTAATTCCGTGAGATTTCCATTGTTCAGCACTTATTTATTGCATGTGGTGTGTGTACTGCCCATGATTGTATTCATTGTGTAATATAATTTAATTTATGGATATTTACATCTTCATTTTATTATCCTTCTTTCATGGGTTCATGTTTCATAAGTTACCAAATCGATAAGGGAATTTGAAATTTCAATTTCCACTCATTCGGCTTTACGCATACTTTATTGATTATTTTAATCCAAGATTATGTGTGGAATCACTATTCATTTGAATATGTCATAACTTCCACTCCCCTTTCTGTGGATAAAATTTTTATACACATAATCACTCCATTGATAAATTCTCAAGTCATCGGTATGATCTTGATAAGAGTAATTTTTACTCAATCTCGATTTGTTGAGATAAACATCCAATTCATTGGTATTGTTTTTACAAGAATATGTGTGAATGTCCTTTGATTGTTTTACACTAAATATACAATCATATTTAGTGTATTTATATTTGTCACACATAATTATGTCGTTGAATTATCCTTAACCTAAGGATACGACCTTTATGAGAGATTTCATCTCAATTTACATTCCATTGAGACTTCTATTGTTGTTATACACCAAATCAATTTTATGTGGTGTTTATAACGTACTTTGACATAGAATATCATGAATCCCTTTATTCTAATGATATTACAAAGTATTGATTACCTCAATTATTTGTATTCAACTGTCTCTCTTTTGGTTAGAAACTCTAACAAAAATTCCATTTTTAAATGTTTTAAAGACTTATTCTTCTAAATATTTCTCATTAATGTCCATGTTTTAAAAATGGTTTTAAGGATTTATTTATGTGTACATTAAAGTTTTAAAATTAAAACTCCTTTTAAAAGTTTCAAAGTGGTATGGGACACTTTTATTCAAAAATCTATTTTTAAATGGCTTCTTGACAAATAGTGTGACTTTTAAATGTTTTCAAGAAAATGGGGGATATTTATCTCAATAGTTTGATGATTATTTTAATCTATGTCAATATCCTTCATTATTCTCTATTGAGGTTAATTTGATACAATAAAATCTTACATATTGTATCGAATGGGTTATGTTTGACTATGGATGTGCTATTTTTATACCATTCATGGTTTGTGGTTAAAGTATTGAAATTTCATATGCTAGTTTTAATACGAATGTTTATGTTATGTTTCAACCTTTTCATATGAGGAATGAATTGGACTTAGTAAGTGACAGGTGGAGCCCGCTATAGCTCCTCGATGCATCGGCAGGTCCAATGAGACAAACTAGTGTCTTGGCACGGGGCCTTGACAAAATCTTATTTGTAGTCTTGGCACGAGGCCTTGGCTACGTGCTTATGATAATCTGGAATTAAGCATTCCATCATTATGAAAGTGGTTATTAATATTTTCATGTGATTATTCGACTATTAGAATATCCATGTGAATAAGTAAATAGAATTATTTCATTTTATCCTTTCCATATTATTTTGAAGTTCAATTTTAAAAGGATTTTTTTTGTTATACATTGCCTTAAATTTTTATGTCTATTTATGAAAGTTTCCGCTATATTGTTATCGTTAATGAGCTTTTGATCTCACCCCTTTCAATGTTTTATTTTTCCTAGTATATGAAGATGTATTTTATGAATGACCTACAAAGATAGTATGAGGGGATATGAAGACAATATGTTGTTGTAGTTTTTCAATTATTGATGTAATGTAAACTTCATGAATATATCTAGTGTTTCCAAGGCTACTAAACAAATCGGTCTTTCAAGACTTGATCTTTCTTGTGATAATTCCAATGTTTTGTAATAATGCAGAGAATCTAGGTATCTAGGGTCGGGGCGTCACATTTGACCAGAGGAAGTAGAAGCTTTGACTGCTGTGGTTAGAGACTTGAGTTGTTTCAGGTCCTTTTGAAGAGAACTAGTATATTCATCTATGAGTTTGTTCAGGTTCTCCATAAGATCTCTCATGCGGTGCAACATCTTCGTGTGCCTTTCTCCAATATTTTCATCAAATGATAGAAGGTATGGGTTAATCTGGAACACAAAATCGTGAGAGATGTTTGAAATATAAGGTTCAAGAGAAGCAGGAGCAGGAGAAAGTTCTTATATGGAATGTAGTTCTTTCTGTAGGTATTCAACCATGCTTTTCATAGTTGCAACATCAGTACTGAGAAACTTGTATTCAACCCTTACTTCTTGAATTTCATGAATCATCTTAGGTTTAATGTGCCAGATGATCTTTTCTAAATGTAGTGAGGCATCTTCCTGACTCAGTTAGGTCACAAGATGAGGTTGAGAGGACAAGAGTTTATCAACTCCAGCTAAGATAGTGTCTCCAAAGACTTTCAAATCATCTTTATTGACAAAATATTGATGTTCATGTAAATGTGAAGGTACAGAAAGTTGTACATGTGTAGGCTCAGGTTGCGGTTTAGGTTCAGGTTCAGGTTGATGTTCAGGTTTAGGTGCAAAGTATGTGACATATTTCAATTGAAACTAAGAAGAAAGATCAATTCCAGTGGAAGTAACCTATTGAGATTCACTCACATCATAGAATCTAGGGAATTTATATTGAGTGCCCACCGAATATGACTCAATAGGTTAAGATTATTCATCAGACACAACTTCATCAGCCTTAGCTTCATTAGTCTTAAGATTTTGAGGTTCCTCCCTCTCAATAAGTGCTTCTATTTCACGACGTTGAGGATCAGGTACTTGATATAAGTCCACTGGTTCATCTCTAATTTCCTCTTCCATCTCTTGCCTAGCCAACCTGAAGGCTATCTCCATCCTCTCTTCAGTAGAGGGTATAATCTCAGGAACAGATTGTTCCATAGGAAGGTCTTAAAGATTAGCTTCTTGGATAACATGGAGTTCTTTTTGAGTTTCTTCTTTCACAGTAGGGAGTTCTCCTACTACAGCCTCTTCCATGACATGCTAATCAGGTTATGGGATAACTAATTCTATTACAGCCTCAGATTGGATTTACAGATTGATATCAACTCTAGGGATAGAAGGTTCTTCTTCAAGAACATCATGAGGAGTAATAGGCCTTTCTTCCTCAACAACAACTTCTTCCCTTTGATTTACTTAAACCTCTTCTCTATGTGGTACTTCAGCTACCTCTTCCTCTTCTTCTTCGTCTTCTAGATATTCCACAACTTCATCTTGTTCCAAACCAAGATCAGTATTGTCCTTTGGCCTTGTTGGATGATCTACAGGATTATACTTCTCATGGAGCTTATCATTATCTTCAACCAACTCCTTCTTCCAGGGGTTCTGGTTTATTTTCATCCTCCTCATGGTCAGTTTTGAAAACAATATTCATAGTCCACAAGTACTTCTTCATTGGGTCCAACTACTCCTTTGGAAACAAGCATTGCTGAAATCAGCCTAGATTAGAACAGAGATGTGGATTTTGATGTGCCCTTGATCAATTCACACATATGGTGAATGTTTTATTTTCACAGATTGATTTTGTATCCATTCTTCATAAGATGAATCAGGAACACATCTTGGTACTTCAAGACAACAAAGTCACCTTTCCTCAGGCTAATCAGATTTTGAACAAATTTGAACAACAACCTTGTCTCTCCATCAAGTTCAGCAGCTATGGCCCTTATCTTGGTGCCATTTCCAGTTAGGGTTTCCAATGCATTTTCCGGGTCAAAGAAGTCAGTTGTAGGTTGGGGATCTCTCTGATAATCATCACAGATCACTTCGTGAGGTATCCTAAGGCATTCAACCCATAACCTCGACGAGAAAGAGCATCTTTGTCCATTGACCCAACTCCACACAACATAGCTTTCACCACCATCAAAAGAAAATTGTACGTACTGATAAAACTGAGATACCATCCTCAGATAAATAGGTCTATCTTTCCTTGAGAACCATTCGAGACATCCTTGTTCTCTTAAAACTTTTAAAAACAGAGACAATCTGGACAAAAGAAACTCTGGGAAAACTTCCTTTTTCAGGTACAACACTACGGTTTACCAGGTTTGGATTTAGGGGTTCTTCGGGCACCAACTTCAGTGCTATCTTCTTTTTCTTCAAGCGACGCTTCTCAGATGTGGATGAAGGTGGACACTTCATACTTTTCGTTCACCAAAGGTTGAGAGTGAGAGAAATTGAAAGGTTTAAATGTTGAGAGGGTTCGAGAAGAGTGAGTGGGAGAGAGTTCGGGTGAAGAATCCAGTGAAACCCTTTTGTTTTATCATTTGGGAATGTCAAACATCACAAAAGTAAAAATGTGGGAAATTAAAAAGCGGTGAAATAAAAATTACCGTGATGCGGGTTAAAAGAAAATAAAAAATAATCTTCACGGTGAGACTGTGAATAGTCATTACAGTGCGATGGTAAATGGTCATCATGGTGAGATAGTCAGTGATCATCATGGTGAGATAGTAAGTAAACTGTTCAGTCACGGTGAGACAGTATGTAAACTGTTCAGTCACGGTGAGACAGTAAGTGATAGACTGTGAATAGAACATGCTAACAGTGAGACCATAAACATGAGACAGTAACCAAGAAACCGTGAACATGAAACAGTAAAGTTAATGTATAGTAAAATATTAAATAGTAAGACCAGTAAGTTATCTATTTGTGATTGATCATGCAAAGATCATGTATGATGTAATCTATTCTCTCAGAATTTAATGGTTTAGTGAATATATAAACAAGTTGATATTCAGTACCAATGAATTCCATGGTGATATCACCTTTTTGATAATGATCCCTCAAAAAGTGATGTCTTACATCAATATGTTTTGTCCTAGAATGTGAAACAAGATTTTTTGAAATGTTTATAGCACTTGTGTTGTCAAAATTTATTGGTACATGTCTGAATTGATATCCATAATCTAGTAAAGTGTGTTTCGTCCACAAAATATGTGCACAACAACTACCAGCAGCTATGTATTCAGATTCTACAGTCGATAATGAAACAGAGTTTTGTTTCTTACTACACCATGGTACTGTTGACTTGCATAAAAGGTGACATGTTCCAGAGGTGCTCTTTCTATCTAACTTACAGCCACCGAAGTCAGCATCAGAATAACTAACTAGTTCAAATTATTGTCATGTAGGATAGAATAGTCCTAAATTGGGACTATTCTTGAGGTATTTGAAAATTATCTTTATAGCATTTAGGTGATATTCTTTAGATTTTTCTTGAAAACGAGCACACATACACACACTAAACATAATATCAGGATGGCTACCAGTTAAGTAGAGTAGACTTCCAATCATTCCTCTATAAGGTGTTTCATCAACAGATTTTCCATCTTCATCAAGGTCCAAATTACAGGTGATACTCATGGGAGTGTCACTACTTTTAGTGATATCCAATCCAAAACGTTTTAGAAGATCTCTAGTGTACTTACTTTGAGTCAAAACAATTCCATTGTTATTTTGAAAGATTTCAAATCTAAGAAAGAATTTTTGTTCACCCATTAAACTCATTTTAAATTCATTTTGCATCATTTTAGAAAAATCAATACATAATGAATTTTTTGAAGATCCAAAAATAATATCATCTACATAGATTTGAAAAACTAAAACATCATTAGAAATTAGTTTTGTAAAGAGGGTAGGATTAACTATTCCTTTTGTAAAACCTTTGTAAATAAGAAAAGTACTTAATCTGTCATACCATGCTCTTGGATCTTGTTTTAAACCATATAAACCTTTTGATAGTTTGAAAATATGATTTGGAAGATGAGGGTTTGTAAATCTAGGGGGTTGTTCAACAAAAACATCCTCATCTATATACCCATTTAAGAATGCACTCTTAACATCCATTTGATATAGTTTGAAATTCAGATTTGTAGCATAGGCAAGTAGGATTATAATGGCTTCAAGTATCGCTACTGGAGAAAAGGTCTCCTCATAGTCAATTCCTTCTTCTTGACTATAGCCTTGTGCAACTAATCTAGCCTTATTCCTAACTATATTTACAGCTTCATCTACCTTATTTATAAACACCCATTTAGTGCCTCTGAAAAAAGTGTCCTTGGTTCTTTCAAAAAGTTTCCAAACTTTATTTCTTTCAAACTAATTAAGTTCTTCTTGCATAGAAATTAACCAAAATTCATCACTGATAACACCATCAATTTTTTTAGGTTCAAGGTGTGAAAATAAGGCTTGATGTTCAACCTGATTTCTAGGGGAAGCTCTAGTTTGTGTTCCTTTATCAAAGTCACCTACAACAGTATCAAGGGATGGTTTTTAAGAGTTCTAACATTTCTAGAAAAAGAGGGACTAGTGAATTCAGTTTCATCAATAGATTCAGGTTCATTATGACTTGATTACACATAATTTCTAGAATTTGAAGTTTTCACAGAGTTATCTGAGGATTTTGAGTTGATGTTCAGATTTGATACATCATCCTTCATATTTTCTAGGATGGTTCTAGGCTCATGTGGATCTATTTCATCAAACTTGATATGGACAAATTCTTTCACACATTTAGTTATCTTATTGAATACTCTATAAGCTTTACTTGATATTGAATAACCTAGGAAAATTCCTTCATCACTTTTGGATGCAAATTTTTCAAGATTATCCTTAGTGTTGAGAATAAAGACATTGGAACCAAAAACTATAAAGTAATTAACCTTAGGCTTCCTATTATTGCAGAGTTCATATGAGGTCTCTTTGAGAATTGGTCTAATCAATAATCTATTGATTATATAGCATGCAGTGTTAACAGATTCAACCCAAAAGTAAATAGGTAGGTCATATTCACTAAGCATAGTTCTAGAAATTTCTTGCAGGGTTATATTTATTCTTTCTATAAAACCATATTGCTGAGGTGTTCTAGGGGAAGAGAAATTGTTATTATAACCATTTTGTGAGCAAAAGGATTCAAACTCTTGATTTTCAAACTCATGACCATGATCACTTCTTAAAGATTTAATTTTAAGTCCACTAAGATATTCTACAGACTTGACAAACTTAGTAAAATAAGAGCAGACTTCACTTTTGTGAGCCATGAAGAATGTCTAGGTGTATCTAGAAAAACCATTTACTAGAACATAAACATAGTGCTTCCCATTTAAACTAGAAACTCTAGATGGTCCGAACAAATACATGTGAAACAATTCAAGAGGTTGAGAAGTAGAAACTTATTTCTTTGGTTTGAAAGAGATTTTGTGTTGTTTCCCCATTTAACAAGGATTACAAACTTTGTCATTTGGAAACTCATGTTTGGGTAAGTCTTTAACTAGGCCTTTTCTATTTAACTTTCTAAGGGAGTGAAAATTACAGTGTCCTAGTCTCCTATACCTGAGCTAAGATTCTTTATGAAATACACTTAAGCATTGAGAAGTTGAGGAATCTAAATTAATAGAATAAAAATTCTCATTCTTTGATGTAGAAAATACTAATTCATCTTTATAATTAAAGACATTAAATGCATCATTTTCAAATTTAAAATGATATCCATCATAACACAATTGTGAGATACTAAGCAAATTGTATTTTAATCCATTAACAAATAGTAATTTAGAAATTAATATTTAATCAGAGTTACCAATCTGGCCTAAGCCAATGATATTACCTTTGGCATTATCACCAAATGTGACATGTCCTCAATCTAATTTATGAGATTCTTGAAGCATGAGTAGTCTCCTATCATGTGCCTTGAACACCCACTATCCATGTACCACAGATTTGTGCAGGAGCTCTTTAAGCATATTTCCTATAACATGATCAAGTGAAGACTGAATTTGTTACCCATACTTTTTTGGGACCAGTAACATTAGTAATAAGTTCTTTAGGAACCCATATTTGTCTCATAGGTTTCCTATAAGCATTGTGTAAAGTATTGGAAAAATAAACTGTATTTGGTCCAAAAAAACTTGAAATAGTAGAGTATGTATCATGACTCGAGCTAGTTGAGCTATGTCCAGAACTAGTAACAAAATTATATGTCCTAGACTTTGAAACAAAATTTGTTCTACCAAGGTTTCTTTTACTTGGTTGATAACCAATGCCAATATTGTATTTAGGCGAAATTTATTTTCCTAGCATTTGGGTAAGGGTATTTTTACTATTAGTAAACTTTTCTAAGTCACTTTTTAATTGCTCATTAGACATTTTTAGTTCATTGTATTCTTTGTGAAGTTGATCATTTTTCTCTTTTTTAGTAGTAAGTTCAGATTTAACAGTTACAGTGAGAGCATAATGTTTCTTCAATGATTTATATTTATCCATTAATTCAATGCATGTATCTTAAATCATGTTGCAATATTTAACCATTTATTCATTGGTCATATTTTCAGAGTCACGTTCCTCTTCCGAATAGTATGAATTATGTATAGAATTGTTTAGTGTTACCTCATATGTATTTTTCATAAAACACATATTGGCTTTGTTAGCCTGTTCATAATGTGATGTGTCTGAGTCACTTGAACTATCCTCAGAGGCACTCCAGGTTGCCTCCATTTTATTTTTGTACTTCTTGTCCTTGTCTTAATATTCCTTCTTATATTTGAGCTTTAGAAAGTCATCCTTTATATGTACTTTGCACTTACATTCATAGCATACAATTTCATCAGTTTTTTCACTTCTTTTCCAGTCCTTTTTCCAGTTTTCTTTTTGATCATATTTTCCCTTGAAGTTAGCTTTTTTAAAAAATAATTTCTTCTTATAAAATCGTTTGAATCTTCTGGCCAGTTGAGCCATCTCCTGATCACTGTTTGGTGATGATTGTTCAGTAGTGGAACTGTCTATAGAAGCTTCTAGTTTTCCTTTGTCTTTGTGCTTTGAGAAGGTGGTCTTTAATGCTACAGATTTCTTCTTTGGTTCATCCTCATTTTCTTTGTTGAATTTCAGCTCTTCCTCATACATCATTAGTTTCCCAATGAGTTCCTTTACAGGTATCCTGCTAATGTTGCATGACTCTCTGATTGAGACAGAGGTTCCCCTCCATCTGTCAGGCAGACATCTGAGAATTCTCATGATCTGTTCTTCGGTAGTGACTTCTCTTCCTATAGTAATCATTCTGTTGACAATCTCATTGAACCTAAGATACATATCAGAAATAGGCTCATCAGGTATCATCTTAAAATTATCTTATTTTATAGTATAAGTATTAAGTCTCATTTCCTTTACACTAGATACACCTTCATGTGAGACAGAGAAGGTATCCCAAATTTCATGGGTAGTTTTTTTAAGAAGAAATCATATTAAATTCTTCATCTCCTAAAGAACAATACAAGGCATTCATATCTTTGTAATTGTTATTGTAAGAAAGTTTGGTAGGTTCATCCCATGTAATTATATCAGTCACAGGATGTTTGTATTCATATATAATTTATGACCAGATTTCAAAGATCATACTCTCTAGATGCATTTTCATTTTAATTTTCCATTGAGCATAGTTTGTTTCATTAAATAATGGTGGTCTATTGGTTGTATCACCTTCCAATATATTATCCATACTAAAAAATACTTTAAAAGAGCTAGAAATTTAGAATTTATAGAAATTTCCAGATATTTAAAGTACAACTAAAATCACAGTTGAGTAGGATTACACAATGTCCTAATAAAGCAACAGTTGATAGCAAATGTTGGTCGGAGTAGTTAATTCAAAAGGGGATGGTTGAATTGAGTTACTATAAAAATTTCTGTTTAAAAGATATTAGTTTTACAAATAAATATTTCCCCAAAAATAGATACAACCCATTCAATCAAGTTTATACTGTTATAATATTTTGATTTTTTAAACAAATTCATAGAAGATTGATTAATTCTCATTAATCATAATTGTTATTATTAAAATTAATTTTGAAGTTTTCTTACTAAAAAAAATCAGATATATCTTCTTTCCAAGAATAACTATCAAAGTGGATTTAGTGTTTTTTATGGATTATGCAGTATGCAATAAAACAAAGTAAACTAAATTTAAATTGTACAGTGGATATAAAACAAGTGGTTCAGTCTCAAGCTGAGACCTAATCCACTCCACTTGGTGATCACCTTCCACATAGCAGTTTATATAAATAAACTCTGATCCACACCCAGGATCGGGGTTAACAACAGTACATGGACTGTCCAGGCCATGCAGGGACCTCTTCCATAGTTTTCGTGGGTAAACAAAATAATGACCAGGCCACACATGGACCTCTTCCACAGTTGTTGTGGGTGAACAAGAGTAAAGAATTTGGAGTGAGGATTTTGAAATCCTCCAGTTTAGCATAGGAGACAGTGTGTGTGTAAAATATACAGAGTACACACACTACTCGAATGTAAATAAAAGAATACATAAGAGAGTGTAAATGTGAGTTCAGAATGATCTAGTGATTATCAGTGTAGATCTGGACTCCTTGAATAAGACAAAAATTCTTCTGAGTCCTTCTCTTGTTTTATGTATTGAAAAATAGAGTTTCGTGGTTCAGCTTGTGTTCATCATGAGTAAAAATGGTCTCTTGATCCCAGTACATCATGTGTTCTTCATTAGAGTTGGATTTCATGCATGAGAAAATTTATTCCTTTAAGATCTTTCAATATCTTCTTCGAGGTTGTTCTCACGATTGGTGTTCTATTCAGTATAGTGCAATCGAATTTCATGAGTTGTCATGTGTCGTATCTTGCATCTATTACTCTTGGGCACTCTTCTATTTATCATTGAATGCATGGGTTTTGGTCGACAAGTTCCATGTGTGTCGTACCTCATACCTCGTACTATGTCTACAAAGAAACATTAAATATGTCAGTGTATTAAAGGCATCAAATATGACCGTTAAAAAGTTAAATAGAAAAACAACAAAATAGTTTAAGAAACAATGTCACATTATGTTATGAAAATGCTGTCTTCATCAAGGTATCTTCTTCACGGTGTCTCCTTCATGGTGTCTCCTTCACGGTGTCTCTTTCACGGTTTCTCCTTCACGGTGTCTCCTTCACGGTGTCTTGCTTACGGTTTTTGGCTTATGGTGCCTTGCTCATAGTTTCTGTATTAACGGTGCCTTGATGACTGTGTCTTGCTAACTGTGTCTAGCACTTAGGTAAAAAGTGTGTCTGGATTACGATGTCTGTTCTTAGTGTCTTTCTTCACGGTGTCAGGCTTACTATGTCACAGTGTCTTGTGGTCACGGTGTCTCATTGGTCATGATGTATCATTGGTCACGGTGTATGTGTCTTGCTCACAGTGTCTGACTTACTGTGTCAAGCTTCACGGTGTCTTGTACTTAGAAAAATCACTGTATTCAGACTTAAACAGTAATATGCATAAAATGAATTGAGATTAACCATCATAAGGTATGAGATAACTTGAAACATAAATACACATGATTAATATGATTTTTGAGATTAGTGACCATTAATAAGATTTTTAAACATTAATGAGATTTGTGATCATTAAAACATGATTAATACATGAGGAGTCAAACATATTATATATTATATTTTATGTCTATATATGTATATATATATGTTTATATTATGTTATATTTATAAATATTTTTATATTTTATATTATATATATATATTTTTTTTATATTATATATGTGTGTGTGTGTTTGTTTTTTATTTTATGTAGTCACACACACACACATAGACACACACACATATATATCATATTATATATTTTATGTATATATATATGTGTGTATTTATGTTTTATGTTATATATATATATATGTTTATATTTTATGTTTATTTACATATTTATATTATATTATATGTGTCTGTGTGTGTGCATGTGTGCGTTTATATTATATACGTATATACATATATGTATAATATATATATATATATATATATCATGTGTTTATATTAATATATATATATATATGTTCATATGTATATATGTATATATGTTTCTATGTGTGTGTGTGTGTGTAAATATATATGTGTATCTATACATGTATGTAATTATAATTATAATATATGTATATATATAATTATCCATGTTTTAAAAATATTTAAAAAGGACACTAAAAAAGCCGTATTTTCTTTAAAACGTGAATAAATTTAAAATATATAAGTTTTTTATTTCTATATATATTTGTATGGGTGGGTTTGTAAATATATATATATATATATATGTTTATATACATGTTTTAGTGTTTATATATGTTAATATATATCTATAACATCTCTAATTTAGCGACACTTTTCATGAAACGTCACTAATTTAGCAATGAGGAAACATCATAAAATTATCAACGCTTTTAAAGAAGAGTCGTTAATTTAGTGACGATTTTTGGAAACATCGTTAAATTAGTAACTCTTTTAAAGAATTGTGGCTAATTTAGCGATTATTTTCATGAAATGTTTCTAATTTAGCGACATTTCCTAAAAACATCACTAAATTTGAAAACTAGAAACGTTTTTTAAAAACATTACTAAATTATTTTTTTTTATTTTTTAATGATTACATACCATGTTTATTACTCAACATCGATTAATATTTGTCAGGATATGCTTCCAATAAATCTTATTTCTCTCCCTTTAGTCATATTTGATGTGATATTGGAATGGATTGACTCTCTCTACACATCAAACCTATTAGTTAACAGAAAAAGGAAATAGAATTTTATAATCCAAATGAACCAATGATCATATATCTATGCAAGTTTGACTATGAGTTCTATATGGGAATTAATTCCATTATTTGGGTCTTAATTCCCAACTATGATGTGTATTTACCTCAAATGAGTGGGGAGAAACACAATTTTTGTTAGACTATTATTATGAGGGGAAATATTTGTTTGATAGTTTTCCAAATATACTGAGGTATATGTCTCATTTTAAATTATATGTTGAGGATACCATAAAAAAATTAATTAGTGTGAGTTAATTAAAATTATTATGACACCATTTATTCAAAGAGGGCAGAATGTAACACCCTATGTTTTAGGGCATATTCTAATTCCATAAACTAAATTTTTATTATTAATATTTTTTTCCTATTACAAAAACTTGAGTATAAAAAAAATATTTTAAATGAATCAAATTAATAATTATTTATCCACTAAAAATGGTACATTACAATAAAATAATGTGAAACCAAGTATTACATGGATTTTACATAGCATGGAGGACTACATACCTTAATACAGAAAAATATTAAACTGTGAAATATATATAAAAAAATATAATTTTTAAAATAATGAAATCCCTTAGATAATATTCACCTTTGGGAATCATAATTTGTATAAGAAAACATATAAAAATATATATATCAAAGGATAACCCATATTTTAATATACAAAATGAAAACTATTGGAATAAGAAGTGAGATTTGTGAATATAAAATGGTAATAATTTATATGATATAATAGAGGTAATACAGTTATTTAATGATCATTACAAAATGATATATTTCTTTTGGGTATAACACTAGTAATCATGTTTCGTATGGAATCCTACATTTTTATTACATAACAATACATAGCATTTTACAAACAGAAGATCTTTAAAGTTTAGTGTCATGAAAATTAGGTACATATTACATAAAAAAATAAAATATTATTCTATTAAAAGTAAAAGGATTATTCAAGGTTCATGATATGTAAATTTATGACATCTCATCACTTGTGGACAAAAATCAAAAGTAAGGGTTAGCATAAGGCCAAGTAAGGGAAAAAAAGGGAAATATTTTACATATGACCTTGAAAGATATCAATAAGAACATGAGGAATTTTCATAAATCCATGACAAAGAGGCATACAATAACAATAAATTAATAATAACTTTAAAATTTGGATAGAAAATTAAATATATACATTTATAAGCATATAACCAAGTTTCATCCCCAAGGTGTTTTAAATATTACCATGGTTATTTACTAAGGTATCGTAAAACATGCCATATCTATCGAATAATTTTGTTACCCAATGCATTGGAGTTTTATCAGGAATGAACATTAATATGTATTTATTTTCATGTGAGACACATATATTATAATAAAACATTTCATAAATAACCCATAGAGATTAAATGAAATGAGTTTCATACCAAAATTATGGTGTTTTAAAAAGTTCTTAAAAATATGATCATTATGTCATTTATAACCCCTGGAAAAGGAATGAGGGTTTTATGAATTTAAATTAAAGAATAAAATAAACCATTTATATAACTTTATGAATAAACCAATAAATTAAAGAGATTTGGGTATTCACATAATGAAAATAAAATATTTTCTTGATAAAAAGAGAGAGATTTTGAGATGAAAATTCTACAGTATAACAGTTACGAAACATGGTATTATAAAATATTAAAATGATATGGTAAAAGGTTAAAACATTCATAAAAGGATCATAAAAAAATATATAGACATAATAAAATATAAAAAATTACATGTTATAGAAATTTGAAATACATACCACATAAAAGATAACATGAAAGGAAAAGAAAAGTTGATATTTCCCTTATGAAATTATAGCATCCTAATAGCATCACTTAAAAATTCATAAAATGTGTTGATGATATGAAAATGTGTCTCTAATAATTTTTAAATAATATGGAAAATAATGGGGATATGTAATTACATATCCTATCATAATAAAATAGAAATTAAAAATGTATAACGTAAAAGGAGTTCATGAAAAATAGAAGGGTGGTAGATTCTCCTACCTTGAAGTGTGTTTCCTAAAAAATTATGATCAGGAACATTGGGGATTGAGGACACATTGTGAGGAATCCTTGGGAGGTAATATTTTAAAATATTATAGGGGGTAATTTTTTAAATAATATAAATGATTGAATGTGTGGTAGTTATTGAAAAAGAGATGGAGTTTTATATTAACATTTGAGGACACCTCTTTAGTGGTATTTGTAAAACCATTGGCTTTCCTATGGTATTTTACCATGGTATTGACCACTTGGGGAACCTCATATAAAATTAAATTCATCAAGATTATACCATCATTATGAAATCATTATTATATCACTAATGATATCATTAAACATACTAAAAACTAAAAACATTATTTTTTGTATTCACCGAAACACAAAATATTTTATAAAAATCTCATAAATTTAATGTAACCTAATATCGACCATATAAATTCAAAAATAAATCTAATTTTATCATAATAATTTCTTTAATATGATAAATATAACTTTTAACTATAAAAATACTTAATTATTTAAAATAATAGCAGATAGAAAATGCATAATAACATGCAAGTAAATTTTCAACACTTGAAGAAAATAAAATTATTTTATCATTTGTAATTAAAAAGGAGTGTTTTTATAAAAAAATATCATTATAATAAACATTATTAACAATACATTAGTTTAATATAATAATTTAAATTTCTCTCAAAAGTACATTTTTTACCTGAAAAATCAATTTATCAAATTCCATATCAATTTTATGCAAAACAATTCTTGGAATGAAAAATATGGGACAAAACATTTATTAATACTTTCTTAAGTGAGGTTACTATTACCTTGGTAAAATTAGTATTCACAAGGGAAAAATTACAATTATAATAGGTTTTTTTAATATTCACCAAAATATTTTTTTAATCCTATCATACTCCGAATATCTTACTGATCATAACCATGTATGCCCGTTTTTTGAAATTAATTTCAAATAAGCAAAGAAATTACATTTAAAAATCATTTTTTTAATAAAAATATATTATTGAAAAATAATTATTAATTATAAATTAATTCATTATAATTATTATATAATTTCTATAATGTACCATTTGGGTCCAAAAAGTCAATTTATAAAATTTGTCTTAATTAATCAAATATTTTATTGATAAATACTATTCACAAATGTGTACATCCCAGTGTTCTTCATAGTTTTACTAATCCAAATTTAATTAAATCAAATAATGAAATAAATCATTTTTATATCTTCATGAATACCCCTAGAAATGAATCAGGTTTGGGTATTCAGAAAAAAAATTATTTCTTGAGAAAAATAGAAAGATTTTGAGATGAAAATATGGCAAAATAACGGGTATGAAACATGGTTTTATAAAACATTAAAAAGAGAAGGGAAAAGAGTTAACCATTAATAAATGAATCATAATACTGTATAGGGAGATAATAAAATGTAAATAAGAACATGGGAGGAAAATTATAAAGACATACCACATAAAAGAAAACATGAAAGGAAGAGTGATGTTGAGAATTCCCTTAGGAAATTTCAGCAGCCTAACGAAATCACATAAAAATATCATAAAATATGTTGATGAGAGAAAATGGGGTCTCTCATCATTTTTAAATAATATTAATAGTAATTTATATATGGAATGGAATATCCCAACATAATAAAATAGAAATTAAAAAGGCACAACATAAAAGGAGTTCTTGAAAAAGATAATGGTGGTAAATTCCCTCATCTTGAAGAGTGACTCCTAAAACTCGTATATCGGGACCTTAGGGGATTCAGTACTCCTTGGGAGGACTACTTAAGAAGTAATTATATCAAATATTCTATGGGATTATTTTTTATTGATTCAAAATGAAATAATGGGTGGTATTTAAAGAAAAAGAGAGGGGGTTTTTTATTAATTTTTAAGGACAACTCACTTGTTGTATTTGAAAAACCATGGGCATTCCCATAGTATTTCCCATAGTATTTTTCACTTAGGACACCTAATATAATATATTTCTCATCAAGAGTATAATATAGTTTTTAAATCCTTATTATATCACTAATTATGTCATTAAATATACCAAAAAATCTAATCATTAATTTTAGTGTTCATTGAAACAAAAAATATTTTATAAAAATATCATAAATTCTCTATATCCTAATATCTTCTTTATGAATTAAAAAAAGAAATTTATTATGTCATAATAATTATATATATATGATAAATTTAACTATTAACTATAAACATACTTGATTATTTAAA
The DNA here is from genome assembly GCA_963277665.1 of Viscum album. Taxonomy (NCBI): domain Eukaryota; kingdom Viridiplantae; phylum Streptophyta; class Magnoliopsida; order Santalales; family Viscaceae; genus Viscum; species Viscum album. Next base: position 1,054,435,982 of record OY728119.1, on the reverse strand, counting down.
TTAGTATCATATAGAAAATGCATAGTAACATGCACAATAAAATTATCAACACTTAAAAAAATCAAATTACATTAACATTAATAATTAAAAAAATGTTTTTTATAAAACTAATTATAATTAAATTTTTTTATTCAAACCGTAGTTTAATATAATTATTTATCTCTCTTAAAAGTATAATTTCTACCTCAAAAATCAATTTATCAAATTCCAGCAAAATTTTAAAACAAAAGTATTCTTAAAACAGAAAAGATTTAATCAAAATTTTATTACTACTTTCTTAAGTATATTTATTATTCCATTGGTAAAATTAATATTCCTAAGGGTAAAATTAATATTACAAAGGTTCAATATACTATTCACAAAAAAAATATAGTTGATCCTATCGAACACTAAATATCGTACTGATCGCAATTGTGTATGTCTGTTTTTCAAAATTCAAATCATAGAAGTGGAAAAATTACATTTAAAAAGAGGTGAATTAATCATACCATTTCATTTAAATAATACTAATTTATAATAACTTAATTAATTATAATTATTATATCATTACTGAAATTTACAATTTGTGTTCGAAAAGGCAATTTATCCAATTTGTCTCAATTAAACATATATATTATTAAGAAAAACTATTATTAAATGGGTATATCCCATTATTATTCATATCTGTAATAATCCAAAATATTCATGATTAATGATGTTCTCATGAAATAAAAAGTCATCATATGTGTATTTGTTGTAAAACATAATAAAAAGATATTTGGGGGAAAGTGATCGATAAATAAATGCGGAACATTTTTTGGGTCATTACATTTCTAGTTGAGAATTTATGGTATGTAGTTGAAATAAAAAATTAGTAGTGACATGTAAAAAAATATATATTTTCCATAAAAATAAATTCTTAAAATAAAAGAAATTAATTATTAATAACAAATAATGATAATAATTCATTTATGAAGACACAATTGAATATAGTGGAACCATTTTTCATGAATTGGGAATTTTGGTTATATTTATTTATTTTATGGATTGATATAAAAAAATTTATTAATAAAATTTAAGTAATAAATAATAAAATAAGTTAATAACATCCAAAAAATAATTAATTAGATGTAAGGAATAATAATTTAATTATATATATAAAAAAAATTATTCTATGTTTAAAATCATTATTTTCAATATATATTATATGTTTTTATTTAAAATATAAATTTCACATATACAGAGTATTTAACTAAATAAAATTTATGATTCAAATATATAGAAATTATTTAATATTATTCTAATGATACATAATTTTTTATGAATAATGATACGATCGTTTAATTAAAGAGGTATTTTTAACAGAAATATTTTTATGCGTGTAATTTATTTTTAACTTATTAATTTAAATTACACACTAATAAAGAATTATTTTAATGATATTTATTGATAATATAGATAATAAAATAAATTATCATTAATCTCATGTTTATTAAAAGTAATGGATTAATAAATTTTGTTTATTTATAAAATAAATTGTTTCTGAAAAAATAGTTTATCTATTATGTGTTCTTATATTAAACTTAATTCTTATCACATTTATAAATTGAAATAAATTAAATGGATTTCATTTTTGAACTAATTTTTTCAAATTTTAAAGATGTTTAATTTCATTTTTTTGGAATATAAATAAGTTATTGAGGTAAAATCGAGTTTTTATAGTAAAATTAAAACAAACTAAAAAGGGGTTTCACTAAGTTGTAAATACATAAAATATCCAAAGATATTTTCTCAAAATTTTTAGATTATATAATTCAATAATTATTCTTATCCCTTGTGTATTATGTATCCACTTTCATTGAATATGACAATCGTTTCACATTAGGGAATGAATATTTAAAACAACTGCGACTCCACCTCATTTAAAAAAGGATCCCTCCATGACACCATCCAAATGACACAAAAAATTATCATTTCTTATTATAATTTTTTGTATATACATACCTAATAATATTATACAATTTATTTTTTCTTATATCCTCAATCTAACTCCATAACTCATTCAAAATGAAAAATGTTTCCAAGGGATGGTATGACTTCTTTTTTGTAAGTAATGACTTATTATCCATATATTCCTTGTATATTCTTCTTATACATTGTAAAAATTCATATTAATAACATTAATTTAATCTAAAAAATATATATAAACATCTATAGTAATTATATTATAAGAAAATCACCTCATAATAATACTCATCAGCTGATTATAGCTTGTTCTTATTTGGGTTAGTTTAACTGCCTACATGAACGATGCTATATATTTCCATCATGGATAAATATAAAAACATAATTTTTTTCATTTATTATATTAATATTTAAATAATTTTATAATTTTTGTAGTGGTGATATCAATATTTAACATGATATTAATATACCACCTATTTTTTTTGTTAATAATCTCTGAAACAAGTGCATTGTAGATTTCATCTTGTAGAACATTACCAAAAACTCCCAAGGATTGATCCAAGAAGATCATAAATCATTATGGAACATATATTCTTGTACCTTTAATGTTATGGAAACAAAAAACTCATGAACATGGAATGATAAATGATAATTTTATACCAAAATAGAAAATGGATGGATGAAACTACAAACAACTGATGATCAGTATTAACAAAAATTAAGTAATAACTATGTAATAAATGAATATAAAAAAATTTACAGAAAGGTAATAAATATGAATTATGTTCTCAAATATATTATTAATGAATGTTATTTTAATATAAAGGATGATATACCCCTTCTAACCGAGCATGAATCTTAGATAATGGGTTTTCATCTCAATTTTCTTTCATTAAGTCATGTATAATATTGTAAACCATGTTTTAATTTATATTGGGTACATACTAAAAAATTTGTTTCTATTATAATTTTTAAATACCCATTAATGGTATTTAAGATTATATTTCCTGATCCCTCTATTTTAATCCAAGGAGTCATTTTCTACCAATGTTTTATAGGGGTTTTTGAACTCAAATTCATCTCATTGACGTATAATCATTTTTAACACTTTCATCTTGCTCCCAGTTTTCCACCATACACATTAGATAACCATTAAATATTTATATTAAGTTATTCAATATATTCCAAACAAATTATACACTCAATTTTTTATAAATTATTTCCTTTTATAATAAATTATATTAAAATATATGGTTTTCTCAACTCATAGTAGTTTTCAATGAGATATATTCCATATCCACAATATATTTTGTATATGTGGTTTATATAATATCCAAAATATTTATTTTATCTCAGTTTTCATGAAATTATGTTTATTTATTAATTCATATCATTTTTTATCTTTGAATGGATTTTGTTTCAGAAGTTACCAAAGTCATAAGGGTTTATTTAACAAAGAAAAAATGGAGAGGTTTATGGTTTCTTCATAGAATAATAATTTTTATTTGTCACCAAAATATTAGGAATTATATGATTATCATAGGATATAAGGAATACCTTAGGATCATAATTCAAATATGGATAGGAAGGTAAAATTTTTCTCTTGAATCTAAGGAGGTTGACAATTCATTTGAGACTCAATAGTTGGATAACATATCAAAAAGTTAACATATTATTTGTTATCATAATTTAGTTTGATCTCCACAATTCCATTTTTGTATTAATTTATTTTTTAATGTTTTCAATGTTTTAAGATCATCGCTATCTTTTAAATTTTTCAAAGAAACAATATGTTTTTACAGAATCATTCGTTTTCACTCCTAGAAAATCATGATTATTTATGACTAAATCTACATTATGGGAATTGTATGTTATTTATATCTAAAAATTCATATATTTTCTTCTGGTATAGTTATTATTGGTGTTTACATGTATTACTACCATTATTTATTCATTTGGATATCAATTCAACTAAAATAATTCTTTTAAATTAATTATAAACTTAACATGTCTATTAAAAAAAGAATATTTATTTTCAATGTAATTTTATGAAAATGATGGTTCATGGATTTGTTAGAAATATAATGTTTGAGGAGTCTGGGAATAGTCTGGTGTGTTTTTTTGGGTCATTTGTGTCATTTAAATGGTGACTCATTTTAACAATTTTCCTAAATTCCAATTTTACAATTGTAGCGCATTCTAGTGATAGCTCGTTCTGGTTGTAGTGCATTTTGGCTGAAGCACATTCTTTTGGTAGTTTGTTTTAGTGGTATATCATTCTGGTGGTGACTCATCCTAGTGGTGAATCAACTAGAGGTTATTTTATCAAGGTAACTCCTCCATAAGTTACTCTCCCATTGGTGACTCGCTCGTCGATGGCTCGTTGGTGGTGACTCACTGTTGGTGACTCGATGGTAGTGACTTGTCTGGTGGTGACTCATCTGGCAGTGACTCATTTGGAGGTGAATCTTCTAGTTGTGACTTTCTAGGGGTGACTCACTAGTGGCGACTCATCTGGTGGTGTCACATCCTGGAAGTGGTAGTGACTCATTTCAATAGTTTACTAAATTTCCATAATTTTCTAGTTTTTCCAGTTTTGTACTTTTGATGTCTTCCTTTGATGTAAATCGATTTTAATGCCATATTTAAGACATTTATAAGCCTTTTTAAAGGCCATAAATCATTTTTTTATTTTCTAATATTATGGATGCTTATAAATGGTCAAAACACGTGGTCTTGATCATATCCATGTTTAATGAGAATTCAATCTATATTCAATCCCATTGTCTTGTATATGATCTTTCTAAAGATAAGATACCCTTATTTCCCTTTGTTATTTTGGTGTAGATTTATCTCGATACTTTACATCCCAAATACCTTCTTCCTTGGAGATTTTTCATATAGTTGGTTTGTGTTTCTCTAGAGAGATTCATATTGTATGCACACACCTATTTTTGATGCAACATGGCAATGTCAATTTTATTTCATCTAAGTAGGATTCCCTTCATATTTTTAATTTTTTTGTCATGGAGGATGGTTATATAAAAGTTTATTCTTATATTTATATTCATTTATAGATTAATATAGATAATTGAATTGGTTTAAAAACAATATTCAAAGGTTGGGGAATGTGTTGCATGATCTTACAACTTTTATTTTATTTGGTTTTTTTATGTTTTGATGTTACCAATTTTATAGGATAAATTACCCATTGAAAATTCTATCCTTTGGTGGTCCCTTCTTATTCTTATGATTATGTGAACTATGGAATTCCTGTTATGTGTCTTTTGATGTCACTTATTATGAAAATTGTATAAAAACATACATTCAATTAATAAAATGGATACCCCATAAATATATTGCTTCCATGAAAAAACCCTTAATATATAATATTAATTGAAATAAAGGATGCTTTGCTAAATCTAAAAATATATTTTTATCTGGTATGTGTTGTAACGCGTGTTTGGACACTTTTGTGTGCTCTGAGGTGGTTTTGGTGATATAATGGATGGGATAAGAAAAAATTGGGATATGTGGGGGTAGTGGACGAGGTGTTTTGTGATATGGGGCTATGGTGGAAGGTTTAATTGGTGTTTTTTGTTGTGTTATTTATTTTAATGTGATACTTGAGATGTGTTGTGATGTGATAGTTTCCTGGTTGTATGGACGGAGAAATAAACAAGAATCATGAACTGGAATTATTACATGATAATGATTTAAACTACATGTTAAACAGAATGGGTTGGTAATAAAGAACTTGAAAAATGGTTTAATAATGATTAAAGACCGAAAAAGAACATTGGATTCTATTTTTATTATACGGTGTTATTCATTTCAAGGTGAAATCAACGTGGGTAAGTCATGAGTAGGTTGGTGTTTTGTTTATAAACCCACAAGCTGGGCTTGTGTGCCTTTCTCTCTATATATGAATAAACATTTTATATTCATGTGATTTATATATGAAACCCACCCTTGTCAATATCTATGTGTAGAAACCCACATTGTCACATGGGAGGGCGTTTTTCCCAACATCCCAGAGAGAGGATGGATGGATAGCGACTAGATCTTCCATCCACCCTTTTACAGGTGATAGTGGCCCATGTTTCTTTGGGAGAGTGGTGATATAGTGTCCCAACATTCCTCAGGGAAGTTGTGATATGGATTCCAATGTGTCTTCATGACAAGTAGTGGTGTTCTTTCCTAGGTGTCTATGGGATGCGATGTGTTGTGATGGCCTAGGTGTGTGTAGGATGGATGTGATGTGTTGTGATGGACCATGTGTGTGGGGACATGATGTTCTTTGAGGTGCGGCATAGGTGCGTGCGGAAGGGATCCAATTTGATATATTTGGAAGAGGTAGGAATTCCAAGATGTTTTCCATTGGGGTGTGAGAGTGTCCAATCAGTGGTAAAGTTGTTTAGGGTACCATATCATCGTTTTTATTTATATATATTATAGTACTTGAATGCGTTATTTGGTGAGAGATCCTTGGTGAGGTTGGGGTTATGGGTTGTCTACCTATTAGGTGTTTTTTGGTTTTAGTATTTTCTCATGGGTTCATTAGTATGGTCCTTCCACATGTGCATGGGAGACTTTGGTTTTCTTACTGAGTATACCTGTATGATCACCCTACGTATTTAAAATATGTTTTGAGGTTTCCAAGAGGGTTACATGGATCATGATGAACATTACTTTCTCAAACATTGGGATTGTTTCTGTGTTGTTTATCTATTTTGTTTGTGTGTATTTACTTTGGATAATTTAAGTTGTATCCTTTATATTTAGACATTAATTTTTCTATGGATTTTTTTTCTTTTATATATGTCATGGAGTTGGTTTTGGTTGATACATCCTATCTCTCGATCTTATTTCCTTATAAAGGGTAATGCCTCCCATATTGTGATATATATATACCCTTGGTGTTAGTCACCTACCTAAGGCCTATTAGAGGTGGGACATAGAGGCTCATTATCTCCCTTTTTTCATTGCCATCCTAGGAGGGGTATCTTTGGGGGAGGGGGTCATGATAGAGTGGTATCAGAGGGAGGTTGAGAAATTGGGAGGAGTTTGGAGTTAGGAACTGTGAGGTTTGCATGGGTCGGTATGGAAATAATATCAATAGAAGATGGTTCATGAAATATGCCAAAAATACTGGCTAGGATATGAGAATTTGGGGCCCCCCATGATCTAGTGCATGGGATCTGAGCCTAGTGAATACCCAAGTGATATGGGACTTCTTGAAGGGTAGATACCTAGGAGAGGTAAATTCAACATGATGACTATTTTTCTTGTTTGAATTTTGTTTTTTGGGTAATGTTAAAATGGTTAAATTTATTTAAATGGATTTAATTTAATTAAAATGTATCATAATGAGAATCCATACTATCTGGAATAGTAAATCCTTGTTTCTATTTTAGCTATGGCTCTTGGTTGTCATCCTCTTGTGTCTTAGGTAGTAGAGGTTCATCATGTTGACCCAATTGATCAACAAGGGGTAAATACCATTGAGGATGATGATCAGTGGAAGAGGAAGATGCATGCTTATCAGTTCTAGGCTTTGGAAAAGTACTAGGGGAGTTTTTCTGATATAGAAATTGAGAGTTATCTAGAGGAGTTAGAGATCACGGTCAGTTCTATCCAGGTCCTGATGGAGTACATGGTTACTTTGGTGGTTAGTCAGATATGAGGATTTGTGCATCAGTGGTGGATGTTGTACCTTGGTGAGTAGAGGTAGATAAATTTATCAGGGGTTGACTTCCAGAAAGAGTTTCATACAGAGTTCATTTCATCGACCATGGAGGCATAAAAGAGGCAGGAGCTACACTACCTTCATAAGGGGAGTATGTTAGTGCGGGAGTTATGAATCTAGTTCAAGGACCATCTATGTTTCTAATTAGATATTTTTCTAGATGAGGAGTCTCGTGGGAGATGTATTGAGGAGGTTCTCCATCATTCCTTCTAGAATATAGTTAAATCTTTTATGTTACTAACATATCTAGAGGTTTAGAAGAAGGTAAAGGTGATCAAGCATATGAAATCCTAATGAGGATTTCTATGAGAAGGGAACTAGAAGGGTTATTTGGGTGGTAGAGTTTAATGTAGAATGTATTAGGCACTAGGAATATTTATGTTTTGACTGATAGGTAGTCAACCTCATCATTTGACTTTCCATTCTTCTGGGGTTATTTATTTTTGTGATTTTCTTGGAAGCTTTGTGGTAGTGTGTTTTGGTTGTGTGGTTCATGGCCATCACCAGAACCAATGCACAATGGTTCCCCATGTTCAATTTGGAGGAGGTGGATTGGTTCAATGTTAGCATCAACAATAGTTTCCAATGAGACCATTATTATAGAAGGGGGGGTTGGTTTTTCTCTATTGAGGGGAGATAAAGTAGGTAGATGCTAACCTTAAGATGTAACTCATTTTCAGGGACCGCGACCCTAGAGTGGGAATGGAGGTGGTCATCAGAACAGGTAGAAAATTTGGGTGTGGTCAATTGCACATAGTGGAGGAAGTAGTTCCATAGGGGCCAAAGATCATAAGAGGTACAATCCATTTTTATTACACTTGTTTTTTTCTTTGTTTTATTCAATTTATTCACACTTATTTGTTGCAACTTCTCTAGAACACACTATGGAAGTATATGTATAGATTATTCTCATTTCCTTATTATAGATTACCCCAGTCAGAGGCCAGACCATCTTGTTGGATGTGTGTTAGGGGTGTAGACTAATGATGGTACCACATTAGTCCATTGGTGATCTTTTCTTTCTATAGACTCAGCCATAAAATTTCATTATTGGCATCGACTAGTTGTATTGTGTGCATGAATTTATCAAATTATTTTGTAGGAGATTCAAGATTTCAAATGTGGATGGCCAACGTATGGTTTTTGTTGGAGAACAGGGTTATCAGGTGGACATTCAACTTGTGGAACCTCGTATTTCCTTTTTGGAAGAGTTGTTAGTAGAATCATTTGACACTGAGATGGTAGAGGTTCCTAGGGTCGTGGGGGAGTTCATTTATATTTTCCCAAAGGAATTTGATACACTACCTCCTTGGTGGAACTTTGGGTTTTTGATAGACTGACATCCCAATGCTTCTCTAATTTTGATGTCTCTTTATTAGTTGGTAACCTTTGAGTTAAGATAGTAGAGGATTCCAATTGATTATCTGATGTAGAAAGGATTCATCTGTATGATTGTGTCATCATGGGGAACTCCAGTGTTTTTCTCCAAGAAGGTGGGTGGTAGTATGAGTTTGTGTGTAGATGATCATAGGTTGAATCTTTTTAAAATAAACCATTACCCACTTATAGGGATCAATGATCTATTCGAACAAATGAGAGGGGAGAGTTGGTTTTATAAGATTAGACTCAAGTCTGGGTATCATCAATTAAGGGTGAAAGATGATGATATCCCGAATACTGTCATTAAATGTAGGTATGGGCACTTCAATTTTGAAGTCATGCTATTTGGTTTTACCAATACACCATCCCTATTCCTGGGGATTATGAAATCAGTGTTTTGTGAGTTCCTTGACTGGTTTATCATCATATTCATCCAAGATATCATAATCTACATGAATTCATTAGAGGAGGATACCGAGCATCTTAGAACTATCATTCATGTTCTTCGACACCACAAGATTTATGGGATGTTGTTCAAGTGTATGTTATGGACACGAGAGGTGAATTTCCTCAAGATTGTGGTCTCTCAATAGGGTGTGGTAGTAGACCTGTCCAAGGTTGGTGCATTTGTTTCTTGGGAAGAACCCTATAATGTGGAAGTGGTTTACAGTTTCCTTTGTATCATAGGATATTATCAGAGGTTTGTATCCTATTTCTATTGAGTCACATCCCCATTTAAATATTTGACTAGGAAGAACCTAGATTTTATTTGGAGTGATCATTTCCATGTTTTGATTGATTTCCTTAAGGGGAAGTTGGTTAGTGCTCTAGTGATCAAGTTTTATGAGGATGGGGTGATGTTTGAGGTGTTTTGGGATGTTTCCCATCATGGTTTTGGATGCGTCTTGATGCAATATAAGGTAGAGATCACTTATTGGTATTGGTAGTTATGTTCCCATGAGTGTAACTATTCCACCCATGATCTAGATCTAGTAAAAGTTGTGTTTTTATTTAATTTATGGCAGTATTACCTCATTGGGAAGTGCTTTGTGGTCTCCACAGATCATACTAGTTTGAGTTATATCTTTTCACATCATAATTTGCATCCACGACAGTGAAGGCGGATGGAGTTTCTTCAAAACAATGAATTCAAGATCTCCTACACCAAAGGAAAGGGGAATATTGTGGCTTATGCTTTGAGAAGAAAGTCATGGAAGGATGTTGTTGGGAGTCTGCAGATTCATGTAGAGCGATGGAGGAGTTGGCAGTCTTTCACATGAATACATGGGTTGATGGTGGTAGAGGATGTTTGTTTCAGATATCGGTACTATCATTTTTTAGGCATTAGGTGGAGGAGTCTCAGTTGGGAGACTCAAAAGTAGAGGTTATGCGTGATCGTCTTGGTTATGGTGGTTCTTTAGAGGGATGGTTGAAGGATAGTCATAACATGATATTGTTTTTTTTGGAATTTTGACTTTTCCTGTTGTAATGCATGATTGAGTCCTTCATGAGTTTCATAGCTCAACTTTGGTGGTACACCCAAGTGGTTATAAGATGTTCCACAACTTGAGGATTTGGTTTTGGTGGATCGTGATGAAATGGGTAGTGGTAGAGTTTTCGGAAAAGTGTTTTTTTTTCAGCAAGTAAAGGCCATGCATCATGTTCCTAGTGGTTCGTGACAGTCCATAGATGTTTTTGAAAGGAAATGGGATGACATCTTGATGGATTTTATCATTGGGTTACTAATAGAACATGGAGGCTGGGATGCTAACTGGGAGATCAGAGATTGGTTGAAGAAATTATCCAACTTCTTAGAAATCAAGGAGTTGAGCGTAGTGTATTCCTTGGCTAAGAAGTACGTGGATGAGGTGATGTGGTTTCATGGGGTTCCAAGGTCGATTATTTTGGATCGGGTTTCGCATTTTACTTCATGAATCAAGAGGGGATTGGAACATGATTTTGGAACTCAATTACACATCATCTCTACTTTCCCCCTATACATATGGGTAGACGGAATGGGATGACCAGATGCTGAATGATATATTATGGGAATCTATCATAGAATTTGTTTGATATTGGGAACAAAAAATACCCTCATTTGAGTTTTATTATAGTAATATCTATCACTCTTCCATTGGTATAGACCCATGTGAGTGTTCATATGGATGACCATGTCATTATCTGTTGTGACAGACTCAGGTTGGGGAGACAACCATTCTATGTCCCGATGTGGTGAAAATCATGATAGAGAAAGTTCATCTTGATCAGGATAGGATGAAAGAAACATATTACTAGAATAAGTCTTATGATAATCGCAGGAGGAGGTCCTTGGAGATTGAGGTTTTAAAACACATGTTCTTTACGGTTTCCCATTTAAATGGGTAGTTGAGGTTTGGGAGAGGGATTAAACTTTCTCCTAGGTTTTTTGGTCCCTTTGAGGTGTTGGGGAAAGTTGTTGAAGTGGTGTTTCCACTGTGATTAGAGAGGATCCAAAAAATCTTCCTCATTTCTCTTCTCCATTGACATATACATGATGAATCCCATTCAATTTATTAGGAGGATTTGGATATTGAGGATGACACAAGCATTATAGAGAATCCAATAGAGATCTATTATAGTAGATAGAAGGTGTTGCAATGATAAACCATTCCACTGGTTTGGGTGCTATGGAGGCATGGTGTCTTAGTTGAGAGTACTCTAGAACATGAGCCATATATGTGAGCCTAGTACCCATAGTTATTTTGAGTTTTAATATCTCTATCTTTATTTATGATGTGATGTTTAGATCCTTTTGTTTTATGAAATGATATGTTTTCCTTTGTTTTGTTTTATGTGTGGTGTGATGTTTGATACGACCTAACATGTGAAAAGGGGAAAACCTGATTCTTAATCAAGACGCATTAACTGTGATGTGATTAAACCCGTTTGGCCGAGTCAGTGACACCGAGATTGGATAGTGTCTTGACATGGAAGAACAATTTAAATTTTTTTTGTGTGTTTAAGACGGTGCAGTTCATTGGTTGTATCAGTTGTTAGTTTTACCTATATAGAGGTTAAGATGGTTGTTTGTTGTGTTTTGTGATCATTTGGATTGGTGTGTTTGATTGGTGGCGGTGTTTCAGGTGCAACGATATCATTGAGTGGTATTTTGAGGGATGGTTTTTCATACCCTTCATCTCTTTTATTCCGGTTTGGTTTTGAATTATCGATGGAGAGAATGATTTGAGAGGTATATAATGTAAAATCGTTGAACATAAAGTCCATTTAGTTTTTATAAATATGATGTTTGAGGTGTTTGGGGGTAGTCCAGGGTGTTTTTGGGACATGTGTTTCATTCTAATGGTGACTTATTCAACAGTTTTCCAAAATTCTAGTTTTTTAATGGTAGCTCATTTTCGTTGTAAATCATTCTGGTGGTAGCTCATTCTGGCGGTAGGTCATTATATAGATATCTCATTCTGGAGGTATATTATTCTGGAGGTAGCTCTTTCTAAAGGTAGATAATTCTGGCTGTAGCTCATTCTTGTTGTCTATTGTCCTGGTGGTAGCTCGTTATGAAGGTAGATCAACTTTGTGGTGAATCTTCTGGTAGTGACTTGCTGGCGATGACTCATCTGAAGGTGACTTGTCTAGTAGTGACTCATATAGAAGAGACTCAATAGAAGTGACTTGATTAGCGATGAATTGCTGGTGGGGACTCGCTGGTGATGACCCACTAGAAGTGACTTGTCTGGCATTGACTCATCCTGGTGGTAGTGGTATCTCATTTCATTAGTTTACCAAATTTCCGAAAATTTTCAGCTTTCCCATTTTTTCTCTTTTGACATCATTCTTTGATGTAAAATTAGTTTAATTCCATATTTATGTGGTTTGGAATCTATTTAAATTGGGATAAACCATATTGTTAATTTTCTAAAAGTTTTAGGGGCTTTTTAATGGTTAAAACACATGGTCTTGGTCAAATCCAACTATAACAACAATTCAAACTATATCCAATCCCTATGCCTCAGATCTAATCTTTCCATGGCTGAGATATCTTTCCTTCCATTATTTATTTATGTTCGGATTTATCTTGAGATTTGATATCCCCAAAACCTTCTTCCTTGGAGAGTCTTCATATAGTTGGTTCATGTTTCCCTAGAGAGCTTTATGTCGTATGTGCAGCTTTATTTTTGGTACAAAGAGGCAATGTCGATTATCTTTCTTCAAAGAAGTGTTTCCTTTTTTTCTTTCTTTTTTGTGCATCATGTGGGATGTGTATATAAATATTTATCCCTGTGGGGGTAGATGATTCTAGATTAATATAGATAATTTAATAGGTTTAAAAAGCAATATATCGAGGCTAGGGAATGTGGCACATGATCTTAAAACTTTTATTTGATATAGTTTTCTGGTATTTTGAGGTTACAAATTCTATGGGATAAATTACCCATTGAAAATTATGGACATTTGTGGTCCCTTCATATGCTAATAATAATGTGAACTATGGAATGAATGTTTTGTGGTTGTAGACATCACTTAATATGAAATTGGATAACCACATACATTATGTTAATAAAATGGATTCCGCTAGATTATATTCCTTGTGTGATAATACCCTTAATCTATATAATTAATAAAAATAAGGGATTCCTTAATAAATATGAACATATATTTTGATTTGGAATGTGTTGTAATGTGTTTTTGGACACAATTTTGTACTATGGGGTGGCTTTGGTCATAATATAGATGGTATATGACTATGTTGTGATATGTGGGGGAAGTGGATGAGATGGTTTGTGCATATGGACTATGTTGGAAGGTTAAATTGGTTTTGGATGTTGGGTTACTTCTTTTACTCTGCTTCTTGATACGTGTTCTGTTGTGATAGTTTCCTGTTTAGTATGGATGGAGAAATGAACAACAATCCTGAACTAAAATTATTACATGATAATGATTTAAAAAACATTTTTAACAGAATAGGATGGTAGTAGAGAACTTCAAAAATGTTTTAATATTAATTAAAGACTGAAATAGAACCATGGTTTGTGTTTTTCTTATACGATGTTATTTCTATTGAGGTGGTAAAAAGTGAAAAAATCATGAGTAGGTTGTTGTTTTGTTTATAGACCCATATGTTGGGATTGTGTGGATATATATATATATATATATATATATATATATTCATAAACATTCTATTTTCCTATGATTACTATATGAACCACACCCTTGTCAAGCACTATGTGCCAACACACACAAAGTCACATGGGGGAGACTTCCCCAACATCCTTGTAGGAGGATGGATGGCTTTCCACCTGCTCTTACCTTGTCCCTATTCCAAGTGATAGTGGCCCATGTGTATTTGGGTGAGTTTCAATATAGTGGACATGGTGTCTTTGGCAGAGTTTAGATATGGTTTCCTAGGTGACTTCTAGATGAGTTGTGGTGTGCATTCCCATGTGTCTTTGGGATGAGATGTGTTGTGATGGCCTAGGTGTGTGAGGGAAGGATGTGATGTGATGGGAGAACACAGATGTGTGAGGGGGTGATATGCTATGAGGTGTGGCCCAAGTGTGTGTGGGAGGGATGACACAGGATATATTTGGAAGAGGTGGGAGTGCTAGGACGTTTTCCATTGGGGTGTGAGAGCGGCTAATCAGTGGGAATGTGGTATGGGGTACCTAATCACCGATGTGATTTATTTCATATTATCTTACTTGGATGTGTTATTTAGTGGGATTTACTTAGTGAGGTTGGGGTTATGGCTAGTATACCTATTAGGAATTTTTTGGATTTACTATTTTCTCATGGGCACATTTCTATCCATCTTTCACTTATGCTTGTGAGACTTTGGTTTTCCTACTGACTATACCTGTATGATCATGCTATGTATATAAAAAATATTTTTAGATTTTGAGGAGGATTATAAGGAATTTTTTAGATGTTACCATCTTAGACCTTGGGAAAATTGCTGTGTTACCTAGTATTTTTGGTATTTACTATGGAGAATTTTTTTTTATCAATTCTATTTTGACATGAACTGTGGGATGGTTTTTCGTTTTTCTTATATATATGTCATGCATTTGGTTTTGGTTGATATATCCTATCTCCCATTCATGTTTCTTTATACAGGTAAATTCCGCCCATATTTTGATATTTGTAATCCCTTGGTTCTAGTCACCAGCCTGCAGCCTACTGGAGGAGGGTCTCAAGGGTCATTGTCTTCATTTAGTCATTTTCATCCCTAGTAAGATATCTTTAGAGGGATGGGTTCATGAAATTATATGTCCATATTTTTTATATTTTTTATGTATATTTCCTTCCATAAAATTAAATAATTTATTATCATCACTTTATATATTCATTCACTTAATTTTCAAATTTTTTAAGGGAATCATTTTAACATTATCACGACCCGTACCCTGGGGCCCGTATCGTGACTACCCCAAGCCCGCCTTCCATAGGATAGGGGCTAACAAATAGCACCAAAGGTGTAAATTCCTAAAATAGGAAGGCGTTGCCATTATATCTGTAAAAAAACACATCAGAGTATATAACTGGAAGCAAAACACTATGTAAAACTATATACAAAAGAAGTTCTCGAAAGTAAAAAGGGGCTGAAAATACAAGCCCAATAAAAAAGTACATGTATAACTGAAGCAAAATAAAGCAGCTACTAGGCCATCCTTTGAGGTTCCAACCTGAAGGGTAGGTACATATGGCCTCCTCATCAATCCACGTCCGTCTTTCTCCTTCGAGTACCGTCATACCGAGTGGTCCACCTCCGGGTACCATCCAGTCCTGCTACTCTCTGCCTCAGTCAGTGATGTCTGTCGTCTGTAACCCACACGATGAGGTGCGGGCATAGCCTGTGCAGGGGTGAGTATAACGATACTCAGTAGGGACATTGAGACCCTCAAGGTCTCACAAAATCCAACAAGGATAAACCACAAAGTATGAATTCGACGGATAACCATTAATTAGGTATATGACTATATATATACCTAAGTTATCTAGTAACCCATCTCAATCATGAGGAAAAAAAGTAATTGACTCCGATCAAACAAGTATTTTTATTATCGAAACCATGACTGGTGGCATACTCCTCCTCTATAGAGTATAGTGGACCAACCACATCACATAGAAGCGCTTACCACTATCCTTGGACTGCAGAGGTACTCCCACTACTACAACTTGGCCTTTCATCAGCGCTAAAAACTGACATTAACAGTGCTTGAAAAGCGTTGTTAATGCCGGCGTAGTTAAAGGGGGGCCCCCTTTATGAGTTTTTCGAAAAGCATTGATAAAGGCGATCTTTATCAGGGCTAAAAAAAGTGCTGATAAAGGGTGTCCTTTATCAGCTCTTTTTTTAGCAGTGATAAAGGGGACCCCACTTTATCTACGCTGGCATTAACAATGCATTTCTATCACTGATAAAGTGGTGCATTTATCAGCACTATCTTGAGCGTTGATAATAGGGGCCTTTATGAGCGCTCTTTTAGCACTGTTAAAGGACACCTTTAACAGCGCTAAAAGGGCGTTGATAAATAAACCTTACCCTACACCTGTAAAACTAGCACATGCACACCTTCACAAACCATCACCTTCACACTTGCACAAAATAGAACCTACACACCTGTACAAAATAGCACCCGCACACAATATTTTGACAAAAAATGCTATATACATTTACTTAACATCATGAATACAAAAACAAACACTGCTATATACATTTCAAACAATTTTTTACATGGTTACAATTATAATTATCCAACAATAGTTATAAACAATAATGTTTCATCCTTTGATATCTGTGATCCTCTCTCAAAAATTGTCATCCACGGTATTTGTTGCCGAACAAAGCATCTGAACTCAAGGAAAAAAATTCACTTATATAAGAAAAAAAATATTATGTTAGTAATACAATAATGAATTAAATTAAAAAATTAATATGATAGAATAAATTAATATGGAAATGAGAAACTAAGATATGGAAATGATAAACTCAAATGTTTTAATTCTGATAAGAATGAAAGGGAATAATGTAAAATCTATATGTTTTTGGATGATTTATCTCATTTAATAAATATTGATTCTTTATCTAATGAAAAGCTTTACCGGTCACACTGTGTGTTGGATTGAGGTGAAGTTGATTCATACACGTCACAAGTTACTCATGGATCATTGTCCTATTGTATGAAAACAATCTGAATGCATTTTCTCGGTTTCCCATATGTCACTTGTGTTGTTTTCTAAAGTTTATGTCAATTTGAAACTGATATCAGACACTTTTAGCCATACCGATCACACCGTGCATCGGATTGAGGTGCGATTGATTCTTACACATCTTAAATGACTCATGGATTGTTTTCCTAAAGTATCAAAACAATCCAAATGCATTTTCTCAGTTTTTCGTATGTTAGTAGTGTTGTTTTCTAAAGTTAATGTCAATTTGAAACTGATATTAGACACTTTTAGCCATACCTATCACACCGTGCATCAGATTGAGGTGCGGTCAATTAGTACACATCCAAAATGAATCATGGATCGTTTTACTAAAGTATCAAAACAATCTGAATGTGTTTTATCAGTTTTCCGTATGTCACTTGTGTTGTTTTCTAAAGTTAATGTCGATTTCAAACTGATATCAGACAATTTTAGCCATACCGATCACACCGTGCATCAGATTGAGGTGAGGTAAATTATTATACCTCAAAAATGACTCAAGGGTTTTTTTCCTAAAGTATCAAAACAATATGAACAAATTTTCTTGGTTTTTCATATGTCACTTGTGTTTTTTTCTAAAGTTAATGTCAATTTCAAACTGATATCAGACACTTTTAGCCAAATCGGTCGCATCATGCATCGGATTGAGGAGCGGTCAATTCATACACCTCAAAAATGACTCATGGATTATTTCAATAAAGTATCAAAACAATAAGAATGCGTTTTCTTGGTTTTTGATATGTCACTTGTGTTTTTTTCTAAAGTTAATGTCAATTTCAAACTAATATTAGACACTTTTAGCCATACCGGTCACACCGTGCGTCGGATTGAGGTGAGGTTGATTCATACACGTCACAAATGACTCATAGATCATTTTCCTAAAGTATAAAAACAATACGAATGCATTTTCTTGGTTTTCCGTATGTCACTTGTGATGTTTTCTAAAGTTTATGTCAATTTAAAACTGATATCAGGCACTTTTAGCCATACCGGTCACACCATGTGTCGGATTGAGGTGCGGTTGATTCTTAAATGTAAAAAATGAATCATGGATCATTTTAATAATGTATCAAAACAATCTGAATACGTTTTCTCAGTTTTCCGTATGTCAGTAGTGTTGTTTTCTAAAGTTAATATCAATTTGAAACTAATATCAGACACTTTTAGCCATACCGGTCACACCGTGCATCGGATTGAGTTGTGGTCAATTTTTACACATCAAACATGACACATGGATCATTTTACTAAAGTATAAAAAGAATCTGAACATGTGTTTTTGGTTTTCCATATGTCACTTGTTTTGTTTTCAAAAGTTAATGTCAATTTCAAACTGATAATAGACACTTTTAGCCATACTGGTCACACCGTGTGTCAAAATGAGGTGCAGTTGATTCTTACATGTCACACATGACTCATGGATCATTTTCCTAAAGTATAAAAACAATATGAACATGTTTGATCAATTTTCCATATGTCACTTGTGTTGTTTTCTAAAGTTTATGTCAATTTGAAACTGATATCAGACACTTTTAGCCATATCAGTCACACCGTGTGTCGGATTGAGGTGCGGTGATTCGTACACGTCACAAATGACTCATGGATCGTTTTACTAAAGTATAAAAACAATTAGAACACATTTTCTCGTTATTCCGTATGTCACTTGTGTTGTTTTCTAATGTTAATGTCAATTTCAAACTGATATTAGACCCTTTTAGCCATACAAGTCACACCGTGCGTAGGATTTAGGTGCGGTCGATTCTTACAATTCAAAAATGACTCAAGAATTGTTTTACTAAAGTATCAAAACAATCTGAATGCGTTTTCTTGGTTTTCTATATGTCACTTATGTTGTTTTCTAATGTTAATGTCAATTTCAAACTCATATTATACACTTTTAGCCCTAACGGTCACACCGTGCGTCAGATTGAGGTGTGGTCGATTCGTACATCTCAAAAGTGACTCATGGATTGTTTTCATAAAGTATCAAAACAATCCGAACACATTTGATCAGTTTTTCATATGTCAATTGTGTTTTTATCTAAAGTTAATGTCAATTTCAAACTGATATCAGACACTTTGAGCCAATTTGGTCACACCGTATGTCGGATTGAGGTGCGGTATATTAATACATGTCAAAAATGACTCATGTATCGTTTTCCTAATGTATCAAAACAATTCGAATGCGTTTTCTCAGTATTCCATATGTCACTTGTGTTGTTTTCTAAATTTAATGTCAATTTCAAACTGATATCAGACACTTTTAGCCATACTGGTCACACTGTGCATCATATTTAGGTGAGCTTGATTCTTACACATCAACAATGACTCATGTATCGTTTTCCTAAAGTATCAAAACAATCCGAACACGTTTTCTCGGTATTCCGTATGTCACTTGTGTTGTTTTCTAAAGTTAATGTCAATTTGAAACTGATATTAGACACTTTTAGCCATACCGGTCAAACCGTGCATCAGATTGAGGTGCGGTCAATTCGTACACCTCAAAAATTTCTAATGTATCTTTTTCTTAAAGTATCAAAACAATCCTAACACATTTTCTCAGTTTTTTGTATGTCACTTTTGCTTTTTTTCTAAAGTTAATGTTAATTTCAAACTGATATCAGACACTTTTAGCCATACCGGTCACACCATGCATCATATTGAGGTGTGGTTGATTTGTACATGTCAAAAATGACTCATGGATTGTTTTCCTAAAGTATCAAAACAACCCAAAAGCGTTTTCTTGGTTTTCCATATGTCACTTGTGTTGTTTTCTAAAGTTAATGTCAATTCGAAACTGATATCAGAGACGTTTAGCTATACCGGTCACACAGTGCGTCAGATTGAGGTGCGGTCAATTCTTAAACCTCAAAAATGACTAATGGATCGCTTTCCTAAAGTATGAAAACAATCTGAACCCGTTTGATTTGTTTTTCGTATGTCACTTCTGTTTTTTTTTCTAAAGTTAATATCAATTTCAAAATGATATCAAACACTTTTAGACATACCGGTCATACTGTGTGTCGGATTGAGGTGCAGTTGATTCATACATGTAAAAATTGAATCATGAATCGTTGTACTAAAGTATCAAAAACAATCCGAACACGTTTTCTCGGTATTCCGTATGTCAGTAGTTTTGCTTTCTAAAGTTAATGTTAATTTCAAACTAATATCAGACACTTTTAGCCATTCCGGTCAAACCGTCAGTCGGATTGAGGTGTGGTCAATTATTACATATCAAAAATGACTAATGTATCATTTTCCTAAAGTATCAAAACAATCCGAACACGTTTTCATGATCTTTTGCAATCTTGATAACCTCTTTCACGCCTTCTTCATACTCTTTTGTCAACTGATTGGCATTCATCCATTATTTATTTATTTTCATCCTATTTCAAATCCAAAGGATGGGTATATAGGTTAGGGGAGAACGAATATGATTATAATTTATATACATTACTAGATACTTCAAAAATGGTGGGGTGAGTGCTCATTAATTGAAAATCTTGTGTTGTTATTAGGATTCATCCATTCTCTTCCTCTCTTCGATCCCCCCTAATGAGGGGTGGTTCTTGGGAGTTTTTTATACTGCGTTAGAAAGTTCTTCCCTATTACTTCCTCTATTACCATTATCATTTATTTCCCTATGATTTGGGATGATTTTAACTAGGATTTGTGTGATTATTTCACTATATCATCTTTAAATCAATTCAGATGATGTAGATTTTGTTTGTATTGGCTAGAGGTTATCCTCGTATGATGAACGCACCATGTTTTGTGTGGTTTAGATGGTTTTGTGTCTCCCAGAGAGATTTTAAAATATTATTCATAATTATACTAAGGTGAATAATTAATTAAAAGTTTCTATAATTAATTATTTGATAATTGTTCCTTGAGACTGGGTCTCAATCATTGGTACAAGATTAGATAAGTTATGTATAGTCTTGGTTGAGGATGATTTGATCTTGGTGAGGGGGTTACTCTATTTTTTGAGGTAGGTGGACCCTATAATACAAAACCATATTCCAATTTATGCATGATTGTGCATTCATTCATGAGTATATGTGTTCCAGTGAATGGTATAGAAATCAAGAGCAAACTAGGTAAATAAATAGGGTGTTTTTATCCACCAAGAGATAGAGTAAGGGTTCTATTGAATGTTTGTGATTTTGTGATCATCCAGAGATTATTTCTCCATGGAGGTGAGGTTTCTAGTTGTGTTTATGAGAGGATCAGGTTTGGTATAAGATTTTAATAGCCTAGTTAGGTTTTCTAAGGCTATTTTAGTAGGTATTAGAGTCTTAGGCCTAAAGAAGATGGATAATAAAGTTTTATATATCACTTATGATGGGGAACACCCTCTCAAGGATATATAAGTGTCATGGTGTGTGTGATGATTAGGATATTCCATATAGGGATTAGTGAAGTGTCACATAGAGGATTTCCACCTTATAATTGGATTAAGAGATCTCCCTCCCCTCCTGGACACCCCACTCATGGACACCCCCATGGACACACCCCCTCCCTCATATCCTAGACACCCTCACACCTGGACACCCCCTCCTTCTTGGACACACCCCCGCCTAGACACCCCACTCATGGAAACCCCCATGGACACACCCCTTCCCTCCCCTCCTAGAACACCCTCACACCTGGACCCCCCCCCTCTCTCTTGGACACACCCCCTCCTGGACACCCCCCAATCCTAGACACCCCCTCCCTCCTGGACACCCCTAACCCACATATAAGGGAAACTAAAATTTGAAAATTGAAAATCCAAGATATTGGTTCCCATCAATATTTTAAGATGTTTGTGAGTGGACTGAATGACTATGCATCGGTCGACTTCCACACTATTGACCAGTGTAGTCCAATGAGTTATGATTTACTAGAAAGACAAATCATATCTAAAACCATTCTTCATAACCCAAGGATATAAAACATAATAAAGGGTTATCTTATATTCTCAATAAGTGTAAAAAAGGGAGATATCAATGATCATATATGGATAACATTAGTAGGAAATCACGTTCATCATATTTGTTTATAATCTTCCATCAAGTATGTTGCCCATTCATTTCTAAACACATTTATATCATCTTATGGATATGAGTTTTTGCGACAGTCCGGGTAGTACTAAAAAAATATAAATACACAAAGGATTAATAAATATTTTAAATGAACTCGTAATTATTTTCGAAAATACCTTGTCAGGGATGCTAGTTTGTTGATGAAATACGATCTCTTTCATAAATTTACAAACATAATAACCACAATCCT
Organism: Viscum album; assembly: GCA_963277665.1. Classification (NCBI taxonomy): domain Eukaryota; kingdom Viridiplantae; phylum Streptophyta; class Magnoliopsida; order Santalales; family Viscaceae; genus Viscum; species Viscum album. Next base: position 1,054,413,427 of record OY728119.1, on the reverse strand, counting down.
ATCTGTTTGTTTGTTTTGGACACTTCAGAAACATCTACAACAATAAGTAATTTGTTTTGATATGTTTTTTGATAGTGAAATGTTATTATATATACCCGGATACTTTTCCAGTTGTAGATCTTGTAGGCTTGCTCATCCTTATGCCATGGATTCATTCCATGCATTAGACGATATTGATGCACAACCCTATCATAACAGAATCCTCATTAAAAGATATCATAAATTATATAACTAGATGTTTAGTTTTAAAATGTTCGATCTAGTGTATTACAAATTAACAAACGCCATCATGTGTGGTCAGCTTGTTGGATATCCATGAGTTGAATCCAAAAAATAATTCTTTGGAGTATCCAAATTGACTGAAATCAACATCCAATGCTCCTTAAAAATACAAAAATGAATAAGTAAAGAAAGAAATGAAAATATAGTTTATATGATTAAATTGTAGTGTTTTACCCCTGTATTGTTGGTATTAAAAATAGTCTGTCATCCGTAATTTTGTTTTCAAACAATTTGAGCAGGGATGACATTATTGCAGCCTCTTTATGAGAATATATTTCTTCTTTTGAAGAGGTGGTGTGAGGACTAACGATTCCAAATTTTTGTTCATGGGGAAATCCCTTTAATTGTTTTTCATATATATGCCTGTGAAAAATATAAAATGTATTTAGTCATAATTTTCAGAGTATATCAGATTTTGTAAAATCAAATCATGAAAACATACCTCATGTATACATTTACAACTGAGGCGCACAACCATTCATACATGAGGATTTCATTTACATTTTCAACACTAATGAAATCTGATGTTTCCTCTCCATACATATTTTTTTTCAAAATGAACTATGTGAGAATTTTTGTCTATCAAAGTTGTATCCACATGATCCTGCAATGATATTAACTATGGATATAGAATGGGCGGGGTGAAAGTGTTCTCAATAGACCATTTCAATTGGTTGGTTGATCCTTGAGATAGTTTTGAGCTAATATTTCGTTTCACTCCCTTCTCTTTGTTGTTCTTTAATAACATTCATCGGTTCATACCTTTTTTCATTAAATGTTAAAGGTACAGATTGAAAAATAAATTGGAAATGGATACCTCCTAGTCGACATGTTTTTTACAAGAACTGACAGCCATGCGATGGATGTTCCAACAGCTTGTTCAACTGTATGAATGTTGTCATTGTAATTTGGAAGAGGTAGCTCGGAACTCAGCTCATTATCTATATTAATTGGCACTCTGAAATGATCTTTTGGAATTTTTTTGTTGTGTAGCATGTCGTTCTACGTATTGAACACCGTAGCCCTCGCTATAATGCCATAGGTGGGAGTTGATAGATATAAATCACAATAATTTTCACCATGTAGAATATTTGTACAGGAAAGGTATTAGTGTCTATGTGAATCAAATTTCATAGAAACAATTATTAAAACATTGATTACCTCAGCTAAGTCAGGGTTTTTAGGGGAATGTCTTTCCTCAGAGATGGTGGGGGGTGGGACGGGGTCGTCACTCATGGGTTGTTGTTGAGTTGTTTCTTCTCTTTGCCTCTCCCCCATAAATGTTGCTATCATCTCTCTTTGTTATTGTAATTATTCTTGGAAAAATAACTAATTATTCTTACAAATTTTCCATTTTTTCATTTTGATCCTAAGATTGTTTCTGTTTTTGAAAATATGTTCAGGGTGTCACCCTATAACCCGCACCTCTGGCACTACCATTACGGTACTGGCTGCTTCAAGGCTGCTGAAAGTATGTCTGCATCTGGTGCGGGTGTTGTTGATTCATGTGACTATGTCAGCTAGAAAATATAGAAAAATAAGTAGTCATTGTAATGTAATAGTGATTTAAAACAAATAAAATTTATATTATGTCATACTTACACATGTTTCCCACACTTTTTGTGTGTTTTCATCTATCATAATCCCCTCTTTATTTACACGAGCCTCCTTCCATAGCACATGGCATGGGATGAATATGTCTTTCGATTTCGATTCATAAATCTTCATATAAACAGAGAAACATGGTTATGGTGTTGTTTTATGTCACATATAAGTATTACAGTATATTTAAAAGGCGTACTAATTTTTTCACAAGTTAAGCGTACCCCATCCTTGCTTTAAGGTAAGGGTATGCTGGTTCTGCTGTGTGTTTTTCATTTTCATCACTCAGTTTCTGTTTCATAAATAAAACAATGTCAATAAATGTGATGAATACAAGAAATGTAAAACAACGTATTTCCCCACACAATGTACTTGAAAAGTTTTCTCCCCACGATGGTTGCTGAATACGTCCCACGCTCCTTAGGATATCAAGTGTTCATAAAGAGGAGGTGGGTGCAGCTTGATTTCTCCTTCAACATCTTTAAGATGATATTTTATTAAAATTGTGTGGAAACCTCTATGAATCCTTCCTACAACTCTTAATACATATTCCTTGTGCAAGGAATCTACTATAAATGCACTCAACAATGGATGATGAAGAGTAAGTCAGTGTTTTGGTATTTTATTTTAATAAATTTAAAAAATGATATCATAATGTTACCATAATATCTTCCCACATTAGTGTCTTAAGACGGGTGACAACATGGTTCAACGAATGTACCTCAATCGGCAGCATTGCTGAGTGACAATTCTAATGTAGTAACTAAAGATTGCTTTGTTGGGGTTAACATGTTGGCCTCGCTTATTCCATCCCACCTCAAATTTTATGCCTTTTGATTTTTCCATAAGGATTTTGGATAACACTATCAAACTACGATGCTCTTGTTTTTTTGCGCTTTCAGGGTTTTATTTCCTACCATTTCCTCAGAAGTATCATCAATATGTTTCTACAGAGTTCTAGCATCAGCACTAGGACCAGAAACAATAGGTTGGGAAACCTGTTGTACCTCAGTACTGGGACCGGCAACAACATGTTGAAAAAATTGTTGTTTCTCTTTATTGGGACCACCAACAGCTGGTTGAGAAACCTGTTGTTGCTCTGCACTGGGACCACCAGCAGGTGGTTGAGAGACATTTTGTGCCTTGGGATTGGGTGCATCAGTAGGTGAAGAAGTCATTATCTGCAGAAGTGGTTTAACATTTAATTTAGATTACATAAAAGTAGCAGCAAACAGATAATAACATAACGTAACAAAATGTATATTACAATAAAAAAATAACCTGATTATTGTACTCTCTTTTTTTTATTAGAGGAAGAAGAGATTTGACTCCTCTATCGACTATGTAAATCCCTTCATTGTGGTCTCCTCGGACGTAAAAATAGCAGTGTACATTGGGACTACTGCGAAATGATTGTGAAGTCCCTATAAAAGGGTCATCCTCCATTGAACATCCATATGACCCTTCAGCTGTTTTGGTCGATAACAGAACAATTAACCAATTTTGGTTTGTGGGGTCTGGAACATAAAATACTTGTACTGACTGTGATGCCATTATAAACGGTTCATCTTTCTCCCCTTCTTTACTGAATTCAACTTTCATGAATCCTAATTCATCTATTTTAACAACAATCCTGTTATCAAGCCACTTCCATTGAAAAATCGGCACTTTGAATTTCATATAATCCAACTCACATATTCGTTTGATGATTACAAAGTATGACATATTTTCATAAATTAGATTTTTGTCCTTAGCACCAGAAACATGCATCTCCTCAGCCACAAGTGTAACCCCACTATTCTATATAGTACTGTCTTCATCATGTTCATTAGTATAGAATGAATAACGATTAACATCATAAGAATTATAAGATAATACATACACACTTGCTCCTATGGCTAGCCATCGAAGTCATTCTAAAACTGAGTCTGGATTTTCATCTAACTGATTCAAAATATGGTCCTGAAACCACTCTATAAACTGCCAATTATGTGTATCTGATATCCATTTTCAGCCCTAGATGGATTCAAACACCTAAGAATTTCTTTGTGGGTTTGAACATATGGGGAAACATCAAAAATGTTATGAAAAAAGCAAAGGTGAGCCTGCTCTCGATCTGTAATATTGATTGTGACAACCTCTCTTCCAAAAATTCCTTCGCCCTCAAGCCGCTCAGTGTGATGAGATTTTGGTAGGCCAACGTTTTCCACACCAGATAGGTATTCGGTACAAAATTCAACGGCATCCTCAAAAATATATTTCTCTGCAATACAACCCTCCGGACGACTTCTATTTTTGATATACCCTTTAAAAATCTTCATATACCGTTCAGTGGGGTACATCCATCTATAATGTACAGGACCACATAGTCGAATCTCTCTAACCAAACGAACCATCATATTGAAAAATTTTGACAGGAATAACATTTCCAATTCAAATAATATGACAGCAAAATCTCTTTCCATAGTTGGAAATTTCACCAGGTCTATAACTCTGCTACATATAGCTTTGAAGAAGAAACAGAGCTTCGTTTTTGTATGGCGGACATTCTTGGAAAAAATGCAACGTAAATCTATAGGAATTAGATCTTGCATCAAAACATGGTAGTCATGTGATTTCATACCCTTTAATTTTAAATCTCTCATTGACACGATGTTCTTTATATTTGATAATTACCCCTCAGTAACCTTTACGTCATTCAAGAAGTATCAAAACTAAAATATCTTCTACCTGGAAAGAGTGTAAGAAACAGGAGGAAGAAATGTTCATTTTTCACCATTCACTAGTGCTAACTCTTCTTGTATTCCCATCTTAACCATGTCCAATCTAGCGCTAATTACATCCTTTGTTTTGCTGGGTTCATTTAGCAATGTTCCGATGAAACTATCACATTCATTTTTTCCAATATGCATATCATCAAGAAAATGTCAGACATACAAACAATTCCAGTATGGTAATTCAAATAAAAAACTGATCTCTTTTTACAACCAGTTTTCGTAAGGTTTTTAGAAAATGGTTTACCAAAAGTAGTGTCCAAATATATTACCTTCTCAGAAAATTGATCACCTATTAGTTGGGACGGTGTTGTACGTTCTTCTGAACTTCTGTCGAATGATGTCATCCAAGATCGGTACTTATGTTGTTGGGGTAGAAATCTGCGATGTCCTAAAAACACGAGTTTCGATGAATGTTTCAACCTAATTGACTGTGTACCTTGTTCGCAAATGGGACACCCTTGAGTTCCTTTAATGTTATATCCTGACAAATTTACATAAGCAGGAAAGTAATTTATCGTCCCATACAAAATGGATTTCAAAGTGAAATCTTCTTTTTGGTAAGCATCATACAACGTAACACCTGAATCCCACAATATTTTCAAATCCGCGATCAATGGGTCCAAATAAACATCAATTTCATTACCCGATTGTTTTGGTGCTGATATAAGCATAGATAACATGATGTATTTTCATTTAATGCATAACCACAGTGGTAAGTTATAATTTACCAATATAACTGTCCATGTAATGTGACTGCTACTTTGAAAACCAAAAGGATTCACCCCATCTGTAGATAACGCCAGGCGAAGGTTTCTTGGCTCATTTCCAAATTCAGGATACTCGTGATCAATTCTATTCCACTGAGGAGAGTCTGCTGGGTGACGTAGTTTCCTATCTTTAATTCTTGTATCTTCATGCCATGTCAATTGTCCTGCAGTCTCTCACTTCCATATAGGCGCCTAAACCTTGGAATGATTGGAAAGTACCATAAAACGTTCGTAGGACTAGAATCATTTTTCTTGTATCGAGAAGCACCACACTTTGGGTATTATTTAAGTGACTTGTGGTTCTTGCGAAACAATATACATTCATTCGATCAGGCGTGTATTATTTCAGAGATCATACCCATCGATTGTAGCATTCGTTTGGCATCGTATGTTTGGATTGGTAGTTCATTATCTTCTAGGAGCATGTCATTCAGGAGAGCAAGTAGTTCCATAAAGCTGGCGTCACTCCACCCATTGCCTACTTTCAATTTATACAGCTTTAGTACGGCTGAAAATGATGTATATTTAGTGCAACCAGCATACAATGGCGTTTTTTCACAACTCTTTAACTTCTTGAACAGTTTTGGGCAATCATGAAGTTCATCTTCAACTGTCCTTGTCATTTCCTCAATACGGTCTTTATCATCATTGACATCTTTAATCACACCCTCCATATGATCATTTTCACTGTTCACACTTGTAATCATATCAGATATTCCATAAAACGTCATGTTATCCGAGCCACTACATACATTATTTTCCACATGTTTATTCCAACATGTATAAATTTGATCTATTCCATGACAGATCGGGTGTTCTTCCAACTCCTCTGGACTAATTTGTCTTGAATAACAATATCATAAACAAGAAAAATGGATTTGAGAAGGGTCACATGCATGATCTCCTGCAAACTTGATAAACTCTTTCACACCATCTTCATACTCTTTTGTCAATCGATTGGCATTCATCCATTCTTTATTCATATTCATCGTATTTATGGTTTCGATCTCGAACTTGCCTAATATTATGTTATAATTAATCAAGTAGAATTGTTTGGGTTTATAAAAAAATATCATGGTACAGATGACTCTATAATAAAATAGAGGAACCTACCCCAAAACATGTGAAAGTACTTGAACTCTATCTATATACGGTGGACGGTACCCTATCTTTTGTATATCTCCATGGAGTACCTAAAACCTATACATGGAGGACTCTTCACCAAAACATGGAGGAGTACCATACTCCATATTTTATCCAAAAATCTCACTTGTCAATTGTCAACTCTCAAGAAGAGTGAAGATAATTAAAATATCCAAAGCACATCGTGTGAAATTTCCAATGAATGAGAGAATCATTATATTGTGACCTACATGAGAAGAAATTTATAATGGGCTACTCATACATGAAATATTATCATCTAAGTGAAAAATAAATAATAATAATGAAATTAACATAGCACACAATTTGTTCAATGGATACACAATGTGTAGGGTTCTCAGTCAAGGTTGGTTGTATACTACTATTTCTAAACTCATGTGAAATCCATATACATGGTGTGTCTAGTATGGTGAACATCGTCTATAGATAAGATACCCGATTTAATCTGACATATATCAAATTAATTACAAGTTAGTCTTACAAAGATGACATGATGCCTTTGAAAATACATGACATATAGAAAAACTTGAGCTAAAGGCATGTAATTTAGATACAAAATGAGTCACTTCACTGGCTATGCATCACATTTTTTGGAATACACGATGTGTATTCCTAACATGACCACTAGGGGTGTATAGTCTATACATGTCACGACCCGCCCTCGGGGTCAGTGCCGTGACTACCCCAAGACCGCCTTCCATAGGCCAGGGGCTGGCGACTAGCACCAAGGTGTAATTCCCGGTAAAAAGGGAAGGCATTGCCTTTTTAAAGTAAACAAACACCATAGAGTAAGCAAGCAGAAAGTAAACACTAAGTAAAAACAGAGTACAACTGAAAGTGCGGAAAAGTAAATGGGCCAGTATACAATCTAAACTGAAAGTAAAGTACAACTCGAAAGGGAAAACAGCAACAGTAAAGTAAAAGTTTCTACACCGAGCTGTCCACTTGAAATCCCACCTGAAGGGTGGGTAAAGATAGCTCCACTGCTCCTCGGGTCCCGCCGTCCGCTCCGAACACGTCCCGCCCAGTGGTCCACCTCCAGGTACCGTCCTGCTCTGCAAGCCTCAGCCAAGATCAACGTTTTCCGTCGTCTGCAACCAACACAACGTAGTGCGGGCATAGCCCGTGCAGGGGTGAGTATAAGCTACTCAGCAGGGACCCCGAGACCCCCGAAGGTATCCCAAAATCTACAAAGGATAAACCAAAAAAGGAAGATACAAACACGAAGTAACAACCGACATTGCTTAGGTATATGCCCATACATATACATAAGTCATCAATTCTAATACGCTCCAACCTCTGAGCCCAAGTACAACTCAGTCCACACAGGAATGTAAACGTATTCCACACAGGAAAGCAAACAAAATCCACACAGGATAGCACAACACAATCCACACAGGATAGCAACAGGATTCAGCTCACACAGGTATACATCTACTAAAGACGATAAATATGATCTCTGATCCATCTAAGTCGTCGGACCCATGAAGGATCTATAGGTAACTAACCCCCGCAAAGACCCACACAAGATCGGGCCCACACAGGACCTGTAGGCGCTGGTTCACACAGGACTGCTGAGCGCAATGACTGACACCGGATCGGGCCCACACAGGACCTGTAGCACTGATCCACGTAGGATCGCTGAGTGCTGTAGTCGTCATCGAATCCACACAGGATCTCTGTACTGTCGTCGTCGCAGTCAAAGTAGAAGTAGCAGTAGTAGTAGCAGTCACAGTAACAGTCGCAGCCAGCACTAGGGTTCCTGCACACAGCAAGCTCGTTCAGGAGGGTCTGCTCCACGAGTCGAGAGGCTGATACATAAACTATCACAAAGTTCAGAGTTGATGTATCCAAAAGTTCCGTATCGTCAACAGGAACTCAACGCAACAGACGACGCGTCGATCGGACGCCCGGTCTGAGAGTTATTGGCTTTTTCGTCCCAGGGGCCCGGTTGGTTTTTAAGGCAAAACCAACCCAACCGTAATCCACCTGCGTTCAAACCTCGGGCGGAGTATTCCAAAAGATCTGTCTCACTAATAGGAACAAAACAAAGCTGACGACACGTCAATCGGACATCCGTAGCTCAAGATATGAGCGTTTCCGCTCCGAAGGCCCGGTTGGTTTCGTGAACGAACCAACCCGGACGAACTCAAAGTATTCCGAAACTTTGATTGCGATATACCGAATCGACCGTCTCGATCCAAGGATCGCATTTCCACTGACGGTTCGTCAATCGGAGGTCCGTGGCTCAAGATATGGCCAAAATACCAAAGTAGTTTCGAAAACGGGGGGGTCCGGGTCCGGGCCGACCCGGCCCGGCCGGCGGCGCGGTCCGGCACGGCGGCGCGGCTCGGCCGGCGGCGGCGCGGCCTGGCGCCGCTCGGTGCCACGCGCGGGGGGCAAGGCCCCCCCTTTCTTCTTAGCTGGCGGCGCGGCTTTTAGCCGCGCCTTTGGAGAAACCGGCCCCCCTCGTGGGGGCCTGCCTTCAGGGAAACGGGGGGGGGGGGGGGGGGCGCCAGCCCCCCTTTATGAAACCAGCCCCCCCCCCCCTCATAATGGGGGGGGGGGGAAATTTACCTAGCTGGGGGAATTTAATTCCCCCGGTCTTTCCCCTTTCGTCTGGCCCGACCTGGCCGACCGGTTCTTCTTCAACGGACCGGCAAAGCCGGTCCCCTTCTGGCTTCTGACACCGGCGGCCCGGCGAGCCGCCGGTCCTCTCGTCCCGCCGCGGCCCGGAACCGGCCGCGGTGTTCGTCATCCGGCGCGGTGCGACGGCACCGCACCCCTCCGCCGCGGCCCCGCTCCGGATGCGGCGCCTTCGGTTTTCTTCGACGCGGCGCGACAGCGTCGCGTTCATGATGATCCTTCAACGGCGCGGCGCGACGGTGTTGCGCAATATAACCGTGCGAATTTCCGCGTGGTGCGACGGCACCACGCCATCTCGTTCATCCACAATAAAATCATAATCAAGAACAAAGGAGGGGGAATTCGGACGTGTTTGTGCGGTCCGACCCCCCTCTCATTAGACGATAACACATAAATAATTATCCTCACGTTTGTCATGCTAGAACCAAGAACGAGAATAAATAAATAATCAACAGAAACCCCTACCTTGGTTTCAAGATCGATGATCGTCAACGACCCGTGGAAGACAACGTCGCGGAGGTCGGGCGTTGCGGTAATCATTCGTCAAATCCGTTGACGAAGAGGTACGTCATTGACGAATCTTCGTAAGCCGACGAAGTAAGTCCGAGGAGGAAGCGGCGTTCCCTTTTGTTGACATAGAAGACGTCGTCGATCTTCGGAAACAACCAGCTACGAAGAAGAGAGGAGCGGCGTTCTTCTTCGGAGCTCAAAGGTTCTTCGTGTTATTCGTTAAGCTTGAAGAAGAAGAAGAATAAGGCTTCAAAATCTCTCAAGAGGATAGAGAATTCTAACCAAATAAAATAAGAAAAGGGCTTATTTTATTTACTGAACCAAACCTTTTGAAATTCAATGGTTTGAAAAAAATAAACAACTCAACCCATTTAATAAGCTAAGTTGTCAAGTTCATTTAAAAGGGGAGTTATAGGGGAGTTTTGAGAGAATATGAGGAGTTGGGGTTCGTGTGGGCCCCACCACACTTAATCCTCCCAAGGGAGGTTAAGTGGATGTGGGTCCCACCATTAACTCCCTTTGGGAGAAGTTAACCAACAAAAAAAATAAAAAGTGTTTCCACATTTTTATTTAACTTCTTATAATTTCTCTCAAATACTAACTTTCGACCCGCAATAAACACAACCTCGGAAAAGGTCCCCTTAAGCGAATACCTGCGTTACGAGTTCATCGGTGCCCTCGGAATTTGATTTCGGGCACCGGTTCAAAAGTTAGAAATTCCCGCTCGTTCGTTCACTGAACGTACCCGAGCCAAAATTTAGAAATTGATTCTGGGCACTCCGGGCCTCGGAATCAGGTGCCGTCAGAAACCGCGTTCTTGTAAAATTCCAAAGAAAATTAAGAAAAAATTTCCCTTGAATTTTACGGGTCTTTACATTACTCCCACCTCAGGGATTTACGTCCCCGTAAAGATACATCAAAAACTAGGGAAACAAATGAGGGTACTGAGCATGCATCTGAGCCTCCCGCTCCCATGTGCTCTCCTAGAGGTTCCCGTGCTGCCATCTGATGCGCACAAGAGGAATCGATCGCCCACGTAGGACCCGCTCCTGTCGATCCTCTATCTCCACCGGGACCTCCGTAAAATTCGCCCCATCGTCAACGTCAAGCTCCCCATGGTCAATGATGTGCGTCGGGTCATGCACGTATCTCCTCAGCTGAGATACGTGGAAGACGTCGTGCACCCGGTGCAACTGAGGTGGTAGAGTCAGGCGATAAGACACCTCGCCAATCCTGATGAGGATCCGGAAGGGTCCGATGAAGCGCGGAGATAACTTGCCGCCTCGACCAAATCTCCGAATACCACGTCGAGTTGAGACCCGCAAGAAGACGTGGTCTCCATCCTCGAACTCCAGTGGCCTCTGCCTCCTGCCAGCGTATGACTTCTGCCAGTTCTGAGCCGTCCTCATCCGCTCCTAGATGACCTGGACCTTCTCTGTTGTGGCCTGGACCATCTCCGGTCCCACAAGTGCTGACTCCCCAGGGTCTGTCCAGCACAAAGGAGATCTACAAGGTCGGTCGTACAACGCCTCGTACGGTGCCATCCCGATGGTGGAGTGGTAGCTGTTGTTGTACGCAAACTCCACCAAGGGTAGGTGGTCCTCCCAGCTGCGACCAAAGTCAAGGACACATGAACGGAGCATGTCCTCGAGAGTCTGAATGGTCCTCTCCGTCTGACCATCCGTCTGAGGGTGAAAGGCTGTGCTCAGACATAGCTGCGTCCCGAACGCCTCCTATAACACCTTCCAAAGCCTGGATGTAAAGCGAGCATCTCGATCGGAGACGATAGATGATGGCACACCGTGGAGCCACACAATCTTCTGAACGTAGAGACGTCCCAAGCTCTCCACTGAGCCCTGCTCTCTGATGGGTAAGAAGTGTGCCGACTTGGTGAGTTGGTCAACAATCACCCAGATGGAGTCGTGACCTCTGGAAGTGCGTGGAAGTCCAGTCACGAAGTCCATAGATATGCCATCCCACTTCCACTCCGGGACCTCCAAGGGTTGTACCATGCCTGCTGGTACCTGATGCTCTGCCTTCACCTGCTGGAAGGTGAGGCATCGAGAAATGAACTCTGCTACTGCCTTCTTCATGCCCGGCCACCAGTGATGTCGTCTGAGGTCCTGGTACATCTTCGCCACTCCAGGATGTACCGCCAAAGGAGAAGTGTGAAACTCTATCAGCACTTCCTCTCGCAAAGCGACTGGTACCATGGTACGTCCTATGAAAAGGATGCCGTGCTCTTCTCCAAGGGAGAAACCATCAAGTGCATGTCCCGAGGATATCTGTGCACGTCGTGTATCACAGTCAGCGTCCTCACGCTGTGCCCCTCTGACCCGCTACAATAGTGGAGGGGTGACTGTGAGAGACTGAAGGAAGGATAATCCATCTCTATCCATGAAGGATATCTGCAAAGTGGCTAGCTGCTCCATTGCCTCCTCAAGTAGCTGAATTCCCGTCCTCCTGCTGAGGGCATCAGCTACCACGTTCCCCATCCTAGGAGTATAGACTATCTCAAAGTCATAGTCCTGGAGGAACTCGAGCCATTGTCGTTGTCTCAGGTTCAGGTCCTTCTGCGAGAAGATATACCTGAGACTCTGATGATCAGAAAAGACTGTAAAGCGTTCGCCCATCAGGTAATGTCGCCATGTCGTCAGAGCGAAGTCCACTACTGCTAACTCCAGGTCATGGGTAGCGTAGTTCTGCTCATGCGGCCTCAACTGACGTGATCCATAGGCGATCACTACCCACTCCTGCATCAGAACACATCCGAGTCTGGTCCCTGATGCATCGCAGTAGACTACGTACCCTACTCCCTCCTCAGGCAACCTCAAGATAGGTGCGCTGGTCAATCTCTGTCTCAGCTCTTGGAAGCTCTGCTGACATCTGTCTGACCACACGAAGGGTTTCCCCTTCTTCTTCAAATCTGTGAGTGGTGCCGCAACTCTAGAGATGTCTGGAACGAATCTCCGATAGTATCCAGTTAGCCCCAAGAAACTCTGAACCTCAGTCACGCTCCTGGGTGGCTCACATGCTAACACAGCCTCGATTTTCGCAGGATCCACTGCAACTCCCGCCTCAGATATAACGTGTCCCAAGAAGTGGACCTCCCATATCCAGAACTAGCACTTCGAGAGCTTACCATAAATCTGGTGCTCTCGGAGTGTGTCTAGTACAACTCGCAAGTGATAGGCATGCTCCTCCTCAGTCGTAGAGTAAATCAGAATGTCGTCGATGAAGACCACAACAAACCGATCAAGGTATGGAAGAAATATCATATTCATGAGATCCATGAACACTGCTGGAGCATTGGTTACGCCAAAAGGAATAACCAAGAACTCATAGTTTCCATACCTACATCTGAAGGTCGTCTTCTGCACGTCCTCATCTCTGACTCTGAGCTGATGATAGCCTGACCTGAGGTCTATCTTCGAGAACCACCTTGCTCCCTTGAGCTGATAAAAGAGGTCATCAATCCTCGGTAGAGGATACTTGTTCCTCACAGTCACCTGGTTCAGGAGAAGATAGTCAACACAAAGTCGCAAGCTCCCGTCCGCCTTCTTGGCGAACAATATCGGGGAAGCCCAGGGTGAAACACTGGGTCAGATGAACCCCTTGCCCTGAAAGTCCTCCAACTGTACCCATAGCACTCGAAGCTCGACGGGGGCCATCCGATATGCTGGAGTGGATATCAGGGTTGTCCCGGGGTACAAGTCAATATAAAAGTCTACCTCTCTGCGAGGAGGTAGCCCTGGAACGTCGTCGAGAAAAACTTCTGCAAACTGATCCACCACTGCAGGAAAACCAGGACTCTGCACGTCAACTGCTCCAAGGATGAGGCTAGCCAACTGATGAGTAATGGGCTGTCCTCTCCTCCGCGGAAGTCCATCCTGTGCTGCAAAGGCTCCCTTCTCACCGGTGAAGGTGAACCTGCTCCCGTCAGTGCGTACACATCGCACCTTGCTCCTAAAACAGTCAATCTGCGCATGGACTGTAGATAGCCAATCCATGCCCAAGATGACGTCGTAAGGGATCGACGCTGCTACAAGAAGATCCCAGCTGAAGCTCTCGCCTCCTAGAGTAATCTCACACTACCGGCACCAGTGTGTAATCGTCGAGTATGCTCCCGTAGGAGTCTCTAGCCATAAGGATCGAGCCAACGGCTCTGTCGGAATCTCTGAGCTCCGAACAAGGGCAGCGGCTATGAAAGAATGACTCACTCCTGTGTCTATAAGTACTGCAGCAAGGGTGGAATAGACACAGATAGTACCTCGAATCATCTCAGGTGCGCCGTGGTCGTAGGCCTCTACTGCCTGGAGCTGTTCCTATCTCTTCCCGCCTGCTCCCTGTGGTCGGGGTGGACCTCCTGGTGGTGGTGGTGGTTGAGCCTCAAAGCGTCACCCACCACCGGCTGCTCGTCCAGCTCCTCTGCCTCGTCCGCCTCCTCCCTGCGGACCACCACTGTCGACCCTCTGCCTCTGCCTCAGTGGTCCCTCAACTGTCTGCTCCTCCTCGGCACGGCGGGTCGGGCAGTCACGAGCCATGTGGCCCTACCCGCCGCACGAGTAGCACTGCCTGCCTCTCGAAATACTGGCTCCTCGCTGTGTGCCCCGCACTGCTGAGCCAGTGTCCTGAGGTCATCTGCCCGAAGGTTTGGTCTGCCTGAACCCCTGATTCATCCGTCGACTGCCTGCTGCAGATGACTCATCCACGTGCCGCCCTGCGGTGGATCTCGGCGCTGGTGTAGACTCAGCAAGGAAGCTTTCGATCAAAAGGGCCCACTCCAGTACTCATGTTTGAGTCGGTATGCTGAGGGAGATCAGCGATGCCCTGATCTCGTGTCTCAAACCCTGCTCGAAGGTCCGAGGCCCAGAAGAATGGGTCCCGTACCATGTCGGTCGAGTAGCGCGAGAGATCGGTAAATCACGCCGAGTACTGAGCGAACGTCATGCTTCCCTGCCGCAGCTGAAGAAGCTCCTGGATACGCACCGCACGAAGGGTGGCTGGGACGAACTCCGAGCAGAAGAGGCTCTCAAAGTCTGTCCATAGAAGAGATTCCTCATCGTGCACCTGGAGCATCAAGCTCCACCATCGTCCTGCTACTGCGTGTAGTAGGCTCGCAGCGAGGATCACCATGAGGTCTGCTGGTGTCCTCACTAGCCTAAAAACACGTACCACTGCCTCCAGCCAGTCCTCGGCTGCCTGGGGATCTGTCTCCCCGCGAAACCTGGGTGGTCGTTGGCGCTGAAACTCATGCAGTGCGCTAAGGCGACGTGCATCGTCAGCGGCTGGTGCTGGAACTATCGGTGGCTCGACGGGTAGAGCTACCACCGGTGCCACTACTGACAAAGGGCCCTGCACCGAAGCCTCGGTGCTCGGTGGGCTGTCGTCACACTCGACTCTTGGAACCCTAGATGGCTGCCGTCGTGGGGCCATCCTGAAAAGGAAACAGGTGCGTCACGTTCAGAACAGTATACCTGGTGAGCTGATATAAAGTAATCACAAAGAAAACTTTGAAACACATACGCAATCAATGTTTTCGTGCATTAAGTCGAAAATCAGAAGTCAGGGTCCTGGTGTACGGATACGTCGGCCCCGCACCAACACTGGACTCCCTGGACTGATAACCACACTCAATACGCTAAACATTTTTGCTTCACATAGAAAAGATCAGAGTTCGCGGTAGAACCGAACTCCTCTGATACCAATTTATCATGACCCGCCCTCGGGGTCCGTGCCGTGACTACCCCAAGCCCGCCTTCCATAGGCCAGGGGCTGGCGACTAGCACCAAGGCGTAATTCCTAGTAAAAAGGGAAGGCATTGCCTTTGTAAAGTAAACAAACACCACAAAGTAAGCAAGTGGAAAGTAAACACTAAGTAAAAACAGAGTACAACTGAAAGTGCGAAAAAGTAAATGGGCCAGTATACAATCCCAAACTGAAAGTAAAGTACAACTCGAAAGGGAAAACATCAACTGTAAAGTAAAAGCTGCTACACCGAGCTGTCCACTGGAAATCCCACCTGAAGGGTGGGTACAGATAGCTCCACTGCTCCTCGGGTCCCGCCGTCCGCTCTGAACACGTCTCGCCCAGTGGTCCACCTCCAGGTATCGTCCTGCTTTGCAATCCTCAGCCAAGATCAACACTGTCCGTCGTCTGCAACCAACACAATGTAGTGCGGGCATAGCCCGTGCAGGGGTGAGTATAAGATACTCAGTAGGGACCCCGAGACCCCCGAAGGTCTCCCAAAATCCACAAAGGATAAACCACAAAAGGAAGATACAAACAAGAAGTAACAACCGAAACTGCTTAGGTATATTCCCATACATATACCTAAGTCATCAATTCCAATACGCTCCAACCTCTGAGACCAAGTACAACTCAGTCCACACAGGAAAGTAAACGTATTCCACACAGGAAAGAAAACAAAATCCACATAGGATATCACAACACAATCCACACAGGATAGCAACAGGATTCTGCTCACACAGGTATACTTCTTCGAAAGACGATAAAGATGATCTCGGATCTATCTAAGTCGTCGGACCCACGAAGGATCGATAGACAACTAACCCCCGCAAAGACCCACACAGGATCGGGCCCACACAGGACCTGTAGGCGCTGGTTCACACAGGACCGCTGAGCGCAAAGACCCACACAGGATCGGGCCCACATAGGACCTGTAGCACTGATCCACGTAGGATCGCTGAGTGCTGTAGTCGTCGTCGAATCCACACAGGATCTCTGTACTGTCTTCGTCGCAGTCAAAGTAGCAGTAGCAGTAGTAGTAGCAGTCACAGTAACAGTCGCAGCCAGCACTAGGGTTCCAGCACACAGCAAGCTCGTTCAGGAGGGTCCGCTCCACGAGCCGAGAGGCTGATACATCAAATGTCACAAACTCCAGAGTTGATGTATCCAAAAGTTCTGTATCGTCAACAGGAACTCAACGCAACAGACGGCGCGTCGATCGGACGCCCGATCTGAGAGTTATTTGCTTTTTCGTCCCAGGGGCCCGGTTGGTTTTTAAGGCAAAACCAACCCGACCGTACTCCACCTGCGTCCAAACCTCGGGTGGAGTATGCCAAAAGATCCGTCTCACTAAGAGGAACACAACAAAGCTGACGACACGTCAATCGGACGTCCGTAGCTCAAGATATGAGCGTTTCCGCTCCGAAGGCCCGATTGGTTTCGTGAACGAACCAACCCGGCTGAACTCAAAGTATTCCGAAACATTGAGTTTAATTCCCCCGGTCATTCCCCTTCCGGTCGGCCCAACCTGGTCGGCCAGTTCTTCTTCAACGGACCGGAAAACCCGGTCCCCTTCCGGCTTCCGACACCGGCGGCCCGGCGAGCCGCCGGTCCTCTCGTCCCGCTGCTGCCCGGAACCGGCCGCGATGTTCGTCGTCCGGCGCGGTGCGACGACACCGCACCCCTCCGCCGCGACCCCGCTCCGGCCGTGGCACCTTCTGTTTTCTTCGACGCGGTGCGACGTCATCGCGTTCATGATGATCCTTCCACGGCGCGGCGCGACGGCGTCGCGCAATATAACCGTGCGAATTTCCGCGTGGTGCGACGGCACCACGCCATCTCGTTCATCCACAAGAAAATCATAATCAAGAACAAAGGAGGGAGAATTCGGCCGTGTTTGTGCGGTCCGACCCCCCTCTTGTTAGACGATAACACATAAATAATTATCCTCACGTTTGACATGCTAGAACCAAGAACGAGAATAAATAAATAATCAACAACAACCCCTACCTTGGTTTCAAGATCGATGATCGTCAACGACCCGCGAAAGACAACATCGCGGAGGTCGGACGTCGCGGTAATCGTTCATCAAATCCGTTGACGAAGAGGTATGTCGTTGGCGAATCTTCGTATGCCGACGAAGTAAGTCCGAGGAGGAAGCGGCGTTCCCTTTCGTTGACATGGAAGACGTCGTCGATCTTCGGAAACAACCGGCTACGAAGAAGAGAGGAGCGGCGTTCTTCGTCGGAGCTCGAAGGTTTTTCGCGTTCTTCGTCAAGCTTGAAGAAAAAGAAGAAGAAGGCTTCAAAATATCTCAAGAGGCTAGAGAATTCTAACCAAATAAAATAAGCTATGGGTTTACTTTATTTACTCAACCAAACCTTTTGAAATTCAAAGGTTTGAAAAAAATAACCAACTCAACCCATTTAATAAGCTAAGTTGTCAGGTTCATTTAAAAGGGGAGTTATAGGGGAGTTTTGAGAGAATATGAGGAGTTGGAGTTTGTGTGGGCCCCACCACACTTAATCCTCCCAAGGGAGGTTATGGGGATGTGGGTCCCACCTTTAACTCCCTTTGGGAGAAGTTAACCAACAAAAAAAGTGTTTCCACATTTTTATTTAACTTCTTATAATTTCTCCCAAAAACTAACTTTCGACCCGCAATAAACGCAACCTCGGAAAAGGTACCCTTAAGCGAATATCGGCGCTGCGAGTTCATCGGTGCCCTCGGAATTTGATTCCGGGCACCGGTTCAAAAGTTAGAAATTCCCGCTCGTTCGTTCACTGAACGTACCCGAGCCAAACTTCGGAAATTGATTCTGGGCACTCCGGGCCTCGGAATCAGGTGCCGTTAGAAACCGCGTTCTTGTAAAATTCCAAATAAAATTAAGAAAAAATTTCCCTTGAATTTTACAAGTCTTTACAATACACATCAAGTTTCAATGGTATCTATGAATGGTGTGAGTGAAGTAAAACACATATCATATGGTTATACCATTATTTCATGGCATGTACATGATTTCATGCTGAAGTATATGTCTTGGAGATACATTGTGTGTGACCTAAATTCACATGACATGTAACATTTAAAATAAAACTTATTTTATGTTTGAGTCAGAAGATGAGTCATGTGGTGTAAATTTTGGAGATAACTGTTGTTTGGCATTAAAATCTATATGAAATCCATGTATGGTAAAGCATGTTCCATTTAAAAAAACTACATACCATGTATTATAAAAATATATAGAATCTGAAAAATGTCATCTTCACACCATAAAGTGTCTCATAGAGTCCTCTCGAAGTTGTTGTTTAGGATTCAGTGGAATTGCACTAGTAACAAAGTGGTGGTTCCATTGAAATGGGTAATGTTTGGATTGATATTCAATGGTGGAAGAACTACAACATGAAAAAAATGGCATATCCATCATGAAAACAACCGCAACACCATACAAAAACACAATCATTCTCACAATCGCAACACCATACAAACCAAACAATCACAATTTTGGATTTCACAAAGCATCCCTTATTCAATTTTTTTTGTTAATTCAGGGGTTATCACAAAAGTTTTATCATCTTGGGGCATTCATTCATAAGTCAAGTATACATAAATTGCCAATTTATATATTAAAATGTTCAAAAAGAACCAACCAACAGGCAATTCATTTAGTGCACAAACAAGGACCACCAACAACTACGATTTCCAGTGGGGCGTTTAGCCCATACATTTAACATTATAACCATCAATATCAAACAGTAATAACATGCAAAAAAGAGGAAACCAATGAGTAACAAGAGAAAACTCACCGCAACGGTGTTGTTAAGCACACGGTAGAGGTGCATTCGTGGAAGAGGAGAGGCACACAACAGATGAGATTTCCAACTGAAAAGAAAACATAAAATAGGGGAAAACCATGAGAATAAAGTAATCTAAAACCAAGTACACCATTTACCTCATCCCACAAACCCCAAGAACCCACTAAAACCGAAATCAACCTACACCATGGCTAAAAACACCTTAAGATAACAAGAAGGTATAGAACCCACCTTCGATAGAACGATTTCAACAGACTTTTTAAAATATAAAAGATGAACATACAATGGGTAAGACCTAACAAATAGGTCCTACTTACTAGGTATAATCCCCAAGTTTATTCTAGATAGAATATCCCAAATGAGTAATCCCTGATCAATCCCTTGTTATCACACATTTCATGACACATACATCCTAATCGCATAACATTAAACATCATGGTACTATCTTTTCAAAAAAACATAAACTATTTCTCTTAAACTAGATGTTCCCATGATTCAATTTCTACCAAATCTACGAACCCAATGATCCAAAGGAATACATCACCTATTTGGATACCTCAAAACTAGGTGGATGACATGATGGTAAGGGGGTACCACTAACAAAGTATCGTCCCTACCTTGAAGTTTCATATGAGTGTCTTCAAGTGTTGAAGCCTCAGAACCCACCCCATTATAGGGAAACTATAATAAAGAAAGTGGAACCCACCACCACCATTAATTAATTCAAAATTATATCCATAGGGAATGATATTCATTATATTCCTTATCTTACAAAGGTGGATCAAGAAGTCATCCATGGCCTCAACTCAGTTCAAGGGTCACCCAGTAGGGCTCCTAACAATCGCCACTATCGCCAACATCATGTGACCACTAACCCTTAGAATCCTATTGAGGGAACTAAAATGCATACCCCTTCCCTAATATCATAGATCCAAGAATCTATGAGATCTCTCTAGGAATTAAGATCTATTTATCATAGGGAGAAGGTTCATATCCCCACTTCCTCGTAATAAGTTTCCCAACACAATATAATGTATCTAGTGAGTAGGATCATATCCCTATTCAAACTCAATGAGCCTACCCATACATATTGACAAAAATTAGGGGGAACACACATATTTCTAATGGGGCACCCTTGGTACTCTTTTCCAGTCTTAACATCACTCCATACCAAAACTCACCACATGATCACCAGTTACCCGACATTATTCCAAAACCAAAGGAATATACCCAGGATTAATTACCCCAAACCCATCCATCTTGGTTCAATAATGATGGTCACATTAAAACCATGATATAAATTAATAGGGTTAAGAATCCAAATGATCATGTCCCTCAACCTAGTCATAACACCAAAACTCAAGAATAGAGAGTGATTCCCTTATACAAATCCAAGGCATGACCATTTCTTCACTATCAACTTGATAACACCTAATATGAATCAATCCCTCATGTCAAAGAATCTACCCTGGATTTATGTATCTAAGGTATTCATAACACCAAGATAACCCCACTCATTAGTCTCCCCCAACCACCAAAACTCACTAACTTGCTACCATCATGAGTCACATGCTAACGACCACTGGGATCTCACACAAACCCATTACATCAGTTCTTACACAATCCTGAGCCCATGGGTGCCACTCTTATCCCCACCTCAAAACACACATCATCTAGTGAACCAAACCAACCACTTACTATAGGTTCTCACACACCCATATACTTATCATCATTGAGTACTATCTGCCTAGGGAACCAACTATGGGTATTACACATAACAATGTTTAAGTTCAATCAATCGTAACCACTTTTGGGCCAGACATAGACCCACAAGAGTCATAAGTAATCATAAATTAACATAACATATCATAACTGTTAGTGTCACTACTCAAACTAAAAATGTAGCATGATAGAATCCTACTATCTAAAACAACCTACAATACAAGGGATCACCACCTTGTCTCTCGCTCTTCCCCAACTACCCATACATAGGTTCAACTCACTTATAAAATAACAATAAGTCATCATAGTCATTCAAATATCATCATTTCTCATTTATATTAACCCACCAGAAAGAAAAAATACTCCTACACTGACCATAGGCGGTGGAAGGAGCAGCGGCGGAGGCAGCAGCGGTGGAGGCATCAACGGTCGCGATAGAGGAGGAAAACCCAGCAGTGGCGGAGGTAGCGGCGGTCGTAGAGGAGGAGAAAAACCCAACGACGACGGAGGAAATGGTGGAGGAGAAAAACCCAACGGTGGTGGTGGAGGAGGAGGAGGAAGAGGATGAGGATGAGGAGTACGAGGATGTGGAAGAGGAGGAGGACAAGGAGGGGAGGTCGCGGCGGAAGAGGGGCCTGGTTTAGCTTTAGCGAAATCTTGACCGTGTGAGAGAGAGGAGGGAATGTTAGGGTTATTAATAGAAAAAATTGGAACCTTTATCAGTGCTCATTGAAAGCACTGATAAAGGTATGTTTTATGAGAACTAAAATAAAATCACTGATAAAACATAAATTTATCAGCACTAAAATAAAAGTGCCGATAAAAAATAAATTTGTTAGCACTTTTTCAGCGCTAATAAAGAGATACCTTTATCAGCGCTAAGAAAGTGTTGATAAATTTCCTATTTATCAGCGCTATAGCACTGATAATTATTATAATTTTATATAAATTAAGAATAAAAACTTTTAACAGTGCTAAAATAATTGATGATAAATGTAACCTTTTATCAGCGTTTTTAACTAGCGCTGATAAAGGCATACCCCTTTATCATCACTTTTTGTTTAACACTGATAAAGGGAAGTTCTTCTCTTGCCCTATTTTGTGGTAGTGTCCTCTTGTCAAGTACTGTGGGTCTGCTGCGCTCACACAGAGGCGCTCCCCTCCACAGGTTTGCCGCACTCACACAGAGGTGCTCGCCCTCATAGACTATAGAGGTAGTTCTCCAGTCGAGTACCGTGGGTCTGTCGAAATCACACAGAGGCGCTTCCCACCGTGGGTATTCTGCGTCACACAGAGGCTCTCCCCACTGGGCTACTCGAGTCACTCTGAGTCGAATCGGTCAAGCGGTCATCAGGTCTCAACCAGCTACTGGGTCTCTATACTCTATCTGATCGCCTCTAGAAGGATCTGCTTCATGAGATACTGGTTGATAATCCAACAATCACGATGTTCCATGAATAAGTAACTCAAAGGTCTGCCACGTCATAGAGGTATCAACGCAACAGACGACGCGTCGATCAGACGCCCAGTCTGTGAGTAATTAGCATTTTAGTCTCGGGGGCCTGGTTGGATTAATGTACGATGAAACCTGACTATAACTCAAATATATACCAAACTCCAGTGGGGTATTCTCAAAGGGACGACTTTGATCCAAGAATACCCGCATCACGGACGGTTTGTCAAACAGACGTCCAGTGCCAAAGATATGGCCAAAGAAGGTAAAAGGGTCAGTAGTGGGCCTGGGTCCGGTCCGACCTGGTCAGACCAACTCGTCCCAACCCAGTATGGGCCAACCTGGTCTTAGTTGAATCAGTTAGAATCATTGGGACTGACCCGAACCGTTGGGTGGGTCAGCCCGCTAAGTTTGGCCCGGTCCACTAGGCCCGACGCAGCGGACTGCGGGGGCGGTTCGGCCTAGGCTCGGGGCCAGTTCGGCCTAGGTCATTGTGAGGGTGCGACCAGACATGCCCCATCCCAGAGGGCGTGAGGAATCCTAGACTCTGGGTCGGCCGAGAGCACGCGGGTTTCACGGAGGCCGGCTCGGGGGGTGGCCGATTTAGGGTGGCACGCATGGTGGACGGCTCAGGGGTAGCAGGGCAGGCCACGACAGGGCGTCGGGCATGCCGCGGGTGTGACGGGAGGGTGTCGGGCATGCCATAGGGGCACCGGTAGGGTGCGGCAGGGGCCGGGCAGGCCGTGGGGGTGCCGGGCAGGGTGCTGGAAAGCCGTGGGGGCGCCGAGCAGCCCGCGGGTAGGCGGGCCACGTGCCGGGCAGGGCACCGGCGGGGTGCCGAATGCTTTAGTGAGCAGCGGGGGCAGGGTGATTCACGGAGGCCACATGTAGCGCGACCTTCATCGTTACAGCCTTTGTCGAGGTCACCTCATCGATATTCTGTAGAACGCCATAAGAAAAGAGAAAACAACGGAGGATATTGGGCCATGTTAGGTTGGTCCACACCCTTCGCGTTTAGGGAGGTATCATTTGGCTCATCATGAGTAGAAGTTAATCAAAAATACGCCCCATCAATCCATTATAATCCTTTGAAGAAGGTAAGAAAATGGTACAACTTCAACAAGTAATAAACCCCCTACCTTTTGATTCGTCGCTCGTCACTCGTCAGTCGGGGATGGAGTCGCGGGAAGAAGTCGATGAAGACTGTTGTTCGTCGCGTCCACCGCACATATCCAAACCCGACTTGAGTCGGTTCGTTAATGACTTTGTAGAGGGTAGGTCGGTAGGTGTCTGGGTAGAATAAAGTCGAAGAAGAATCGTCACCGAAGTTCTTCACGTTCTTCATTGGGAGCTTTTCTCCCTTCTACCAAATTCCACCAAAAAAGAATGCCAACCCAACTAATAATAATAGATTGTCTATTTTTTTAATATTGGCATGTAATTCAAAATGGAGAGTTAAATTACGTAGGATCCCCTTAATTATACCATGGGTGTTGGCATGATTAATTAAAAGGGGAAGGTGGAACCAATTAATGATAGAGGAGGTCAAGGGACTCCCCCCTCATTAATGAGGGGAGTTGGGAGATTTTCCACCCTCCCATTAATTGGGGGGTTTTAGTCCCGTGTGGTCCCCACATCGTAACCTCTCGCGGGAGGTTAAATTCGGGTAGGCCCCACCACCATAACCTCTCATGGGAGGTTAGGGTGTGGCGGTCCCACCTCCAACTCCCACGTGGAGGTTTTAACTAACAATCACACACATGGAAGCTTAAAATAGAATAAAGTGTTGTACATATTATTTTATTATTTTTTATAAAAATCCAAAAACTAACTTTTATTATCTACCATCTGCTATCTAGGTGAAAGTCCTCTTATGTGAATACTGGTGCTGTGAGTTCAAGGGTACCCTCATATATCAATTCTGAGCACCTTTTCAAAAAATTATGAAATCCTGCTCATACGTTTGCTGAATGTACGCAAACAAAACATCAGAAATTGATTTCGGGCACAACGAGCCACAGAATCAAGCACCGTAAATTTTCGTGGACTCGTAAATGTTCCAATGTCTTTAAGAAAAAAAATTTCCACAGAATCTCTGGGTTATTACATCCTCCCCTCCTCAGGGATTTACATCCCTATAAGCTACAACTCGAACTATGGGAACAAATGGCGGTACTATGCTTGCATCTGAGCCTCCTGCTCCCATTTGATCTTATAAAGGTTCCCATGCTACCAGCATACATGCACTAGAGGTATCGACCATCCACACAAGACCCACTCTTGTGGATCCTCAATCTCCACTAGAACCTCCATAAAATTTTCCCCATCATCGACGTCCAGCTCTCCATGGTCGATGATGTGAGAAGGGTCGTGCACGTATCTCCTCAGCTGAGATACATGGAAGACGTCATGCACCCGGTGTAGCTGAGGTTGAATAGATAAGCGGTAAGCCACCTCGTCTACTCTACTGAGGACCTAGAAAGGACCTATGAATCTTGGAGATAACTTTACACCTTGTCCAAATCTCCATAGAACTCATCGAGGTGAGACCTGTAGAAAGATGTGGTCGCTATCCTCGAACTCCAGAGGTCTCCGTCTTCTGTCAGCATACAACCTCTGCCTTCTATGTGCAGTATTCATCCGCTGTTGGATGATCTGCACCTTCTCTGTAGTATCTCGTACCATCTCTGGTCCCACTAGTGCTGACTCCCCAGGGTCAGTCCAGCACAAGGGTGATCTGCAAGGTCGCTCGTACAAGGCCTTAAAAGGTTACATCCCTACGGTGGAGTGATAGCTGTTGTTGTAAGAAAACTCTAACAATGGAAAGTGATCCTCCCAGCTTCGACTGAAGTTGAGGAAACATGCACGTAGCATGTCTTCAAGGGTCTGAACGGTCCACTTAGTCTGACCATCTGTCGGAGGATGGAAGGCGGTGCTCAAGTGAAGCTGTGTCCTGAAAGCCTCCTACAACCCCTTCCATAGCTAGAAAGTAAACCATGCATCACGGTAGGAGAAAATAGAGGAAGGTACTCCATGTAGTTGCACAATCTTCTGCACATAGAGGCATCCCAAGCTTTCTACTAAACCCTGCTCTCTAATTGGTAGGAAGTGGGCCGACTTGGTGAGTCAGTCGACAATCACCCAAATCGAGTTGTGACCCCTAGATGTAGGTGGAAGACCCATCACGAAGTCCATGGATATCCCATCCCACTTCCACTTTGGGAATTCAAAAGGCCTACCAAGCCTACTGTTAACTGGTGCTCTACCTTCACTTGCTGACAAGTGAGTCACCATGAGACAGACTCTACTACTTCCTTCTTCATACCTAGCCACCAGTTCTATCATCGAAGGTCCTGGTTCATCTTTTCCACTCTTGGATGTACCTCTAGAAGGGATGTTTGAAACTCCATCAACACTTCCTCCTGAAGTGTCACTAGTACCAATGTACGTCTTATGAAGGGGATGACATGCTCCCCACCTTTAAAAAATCCATCAGGTGTCTGCCCTGTAGATATCTGAGCACGTCATGTCTCGCAGTCACCATCCCCATTTTGTGACTCCCTAACTCACTGAAGAAGTGGGGGAATGACTGTAAGAGACTATATAAAGGATTCTCCCTCCCTATCCACAAAGGATATCTGTAAGGCAGCCAGCTGCTCTGTCGCTTCTCCTAGAAACTGTATAATAGATCTCTTACTGAGTGCATCAGCAACAACGTTCCCCTTCCTAGGAGTATAGACTATCTCGAAGTCATAGTCTTGGAGGAACTCAAGCCAATGTCATTGTCTCAGGTTTAGGTACTTATGAGAGAAGATATACCTGAGACTCTTATGATTAGAGTACATAGTAAAATGCTTACCCATCAGATAGTGCCACAACATATTCAAGGCAAAGACCACTACTGCTAACTCTAGTTCATGGGTAGCATAGTTCTGCTCGTGATATTTCAGCTGCTGAGAACCATATGCGATCACTTCTCACTACTGCATGAGGACACACCCAAGTCTGGTCCCTAAAGCATCGTAGTAAACTACATACCCTATGCTCTCCTCTGGAAGCCTCAAGATGGGGGAACTGTTCAGCATCTGCCTTAGCTCCTAAAAGATCTACTGGCATCTCTCCGACCACACAAAGGGTTTCCCCTTCTTTGTCAAGGATGATAGTGGTGCTGCAACTCTGGAGAAGTCTGGAACGAACCTCCAATAGTATCTAACAAAACCCAGGAAACTTCGTACCTCTGTCACACTCCTGGGTGGCTCCCAAGAAAGTACCGCCTCAATCTTCACTGGATGTCTTATAATAGTTTTTTATGTAATGTTTCTTGAAATATTTTTCACTCAAACTAATAAATTATTTTATGTTTTGGTTATGAATTATTTTATATTCTTATGGTACACATGTTTATATTTTATCATTATATTTTGGATGGGTTCATTATATCCATATAATGAATTTGGTAAATTGATATATATCATTATATTATGTGTGAACATGATTGTGTTTTCTAATATCCTAAAAAATGGGGATGGTTGTGTCTACTCAAAACTTAATGAAGGGGAATCATTTGGTTTTCTTAAAATGTAATTCATGGTCATCATTGGGTTTCAGAAAAAAACATAATGCATTGGAATCCTTAGGATTACTCATAAAATATTGTGTTCATGTCATTTGGTTTGTTCACAACACAATTCATGTGAATCATTGGGGTTTTCTCACAACTTAATGTGTGGGAATCAAGGTTTTTTCTTAAAATAAAATGCATGTGAACCACTGGGTTTTATGAAAATAAATGTCTACTCATGATCAGTTATTCTTCATAGATCATAATATTTTTTATGGATATAAGAGGGGGTGAGTAGTTGTTAAAAAAATTTAATTAATTTAAACCGAACCCTCTTTATTAATTAATTAGAACCAATTTTCATCCAATACTCAGAGTAATTTAATGAACATATAGTTCACCTAGTAAATAAAATTATATAAAAGTTTAATAAATCAAACATTCCTTATAAATGCGTATAGGAATTAGAACAAATTGTAAAATCATGTAAAAAACTAAATGTTACAATATTCTATAGTAAAACTAATAGAAAACATATAATTGAAATAACTACACTTTAACTATTATTTTTAAGTATGTTAATAACCTTGATATAAGGTATCCGTAGTTTTAACCACCTTGTTTGGTATGTATTTATTAAATTAGAAAAGACCTCAATCATAAGAATCCAAATCATCCCTATATTCATATCCTTAGAAGCCCTTGATCAGCCTAATTGCATCCTTCCATATTCTTATCCTCAAAATCCCCCATCAAAACCATCATTAGTAAAAAAATTGAAAAAACATTTTATGAAAATTATAGTCATAACACAGATTATTTAAAATAAAAACTCTATAAATGATTATAAAAAAATTACAACAAGAGGTGACAAAAAATAAATCTAAATATGGGTTGAGTTCACAAAATCATCAACTCCCATCTCCTATAATGATACTCTTTTTATAGGGACATCTTCAATAGTCATTTTTTTTCATCTCATAGTTTATTGCAATAACTTCGGATGAGATCCAACCAGAAAGGTCAACAAATATATCTATATCTGATGTCATTTTAGTAGAAAAATTAAAATTATTAAAATTTATTTCATCTGATAGATATAATTTTGATTCTTCATATAATCATTAGTATTCTAGTGGAATAAAGCATATCGGGTTGATGACCGAAACTCAGTCACATAGATATACTAAACATAGTCACACTGATAGACTAATATCAGTCATAACAATATACTAAATTCATTCATAAGAATATAATAATCTCATTCATACAAATAGATTACATTTCTTAACACCGATAGACTAGATTCAGTCATACTGATAAACTATATTATTTCATACCGATAGTCTAGAAGTTTATTATTACTATAGACATAACATAGGTCAATATAATTTAGAATAATTATATCTATTCAATGGATTGAACATTATTAAATCCAATGGACTATAATTTAGTTAATCTTATGGACTAATATTTAGTCACTATGATGGATCAGACGTTAGTTAGTCCGATGGATCAAACTGGAATGGAATGTTTATATTTGTTAGTTAATAACTATTACTGCATTCGGTAGAATAGATTATTTTGTAAAAAAACATTCTAATGACTTGGGAAATACAATTTTTTTAAACATCATTTTTAAGAGTGTTTTGTGATATTAAAAACTACGGATATAAAGTTTTCAATGTAAATTTTTTGACTAAAATGTATCCACCCTTTTGAAAAGAAAAAAACACGACAATTAATGGAAAAAATAATAACCTTGAAAAACATAAAAACCCATAATTTTTTTAGGAACACATTTCCCTTATATCTCTTATATAACCCTTTATTTATAATTCCCTTTTTTTAAACGTTTTCCAAAAGAATAAAAAAAAATATATCTTCTTAATAACATATCACCCCAAATAGGATCTTCCTAAATAACTTCCCTTCAAAATTGATTTTTCAAAGATTTATCCTTGAATTAAAATTTTCAAAGTCTTATCCCCTAAAACATAACATCACCCCCTTGAGATTTTCATAATGGAATATTTGAGGTAGAATGAATCATAAATTTTGGTAGAATAATTCTATAAATAAACATCGTTTTAATAAATATCGGTGCATGAAAATAGAAATAATATTCAACAAAATAAAATTGAAAATACATTAAAATATAATATGAATAGAAAATTCATTCAAAAAGTCAATAATTACAATTTATTGTTTATATATTAACATTAAGAATAAAAAATTTACCCTTTATTTTTCAACTGATTTACGATGAATTTCATCTTCTTGAACTCATCCAATTTCTTCTCAACTTTTGGTGTTGTTGCATAGAACATTAACATCATCCCATCATGAACAAAAAACCTTCATAATTGTTACTTTATATTGTAAACATATTCTTTGAGAGACTGGTTCTCAATATTCTGAGATTCCCTCAACTTCTGAAATTCTTATTCAAGCAAGGCATTCATCTTTTTCATTTCCAAAATTTATTCATCTTGAGACTCTGAAAAACACTTGAACTGATCATCATGTCCAAACATTTATTCAACATTGGAAGAAAAATTATGAAAAAAATCATTCTTAGTGTATTTAAACTATCACAAAATATTTATTTCTTGTCTTGTATCAGACATGGATTCAACAATAAAGACTTGAAATCAGTCTCATTCTGCACAACAGTTTTTGTTAACCAATATAGATCATTCGAGTGTTCTAACACATTTAATATTATTTGGATGTTTGTGCACTAGGATTTTATTCTTTTAAGAAATGAAATATAATCCACATGTGTCGTAAAATATTCATTGAAATATAAAAATATGGATTCAATCTTCTTATTAGATTTCATTTCTTGATAATCAGTTGAGTCTGATGAGACATCTAAGGCACGTATCCTTTCTGGTCCAGTAGTCACCATTTATTTTTTATCTCTATACCATTAATTTTTCAATCTTCCAAAACATTAACTACAACAAATGGTCTATCTGTCTTGGATTGGTTTTGTACTCTTGTGTGAGAAATTTGATTTTAAATTCATTTTTTAAATATAATTAATCATCATCCTTATCTGAATGAGTACTAAAAAATGATATTTGTGAAGAAATTTTTTCTTCATCTCCTTCTTAATATTCCTATAATTATTCTAACGCCTTTTCATTATAATCATATTTCAATTATGATTCTAATTTTCTAGAAAAAGTTTTACCCATTATAAAATCTACTTTTCTAGGATGATTCAAATTTTTTTATCTTTAACATGAACTTGTTTTGGAACATATTTTTCAAACACTATTATTTTACCTTTTCATTTTTCAACAGAAACAAGAACTTTAGAAGTTCTGAAAACTTTAGGTTCATGTACATTTGGCTAAAAAATTTATGATTGGCCTGTGTAATTGGCTAGAAAACATATAATCGATAAATTGAATTTTTTTCCTTAAACTCTATTAGTTTAAAAATATCCATGTGCTTTTTGAACCCTGTTCTTTAAACTCTCAAATAATTTCACTTTGTCCAAAATATTCTTCTATCTTCCCTAATTCTCATCCCCATTCAACACTCTTTCAGTTTTCTATTTTAGAGATAAGGCGTCTACCTAATCTAAACCAAACATTGGATTTAATGATTTATTTAATTGTTTTCATTTCATGAATTATTGATATGATTCATCATACACACCATTTACATTATTTTTAGGCTTGGGAGGTGATGAATCAACTTTACACATTTTGTGAATTTTTTCAATGAATAGTTAAACATCAACATAAAATGTTAATTTTTACAATTAAAAAAAATTCATTATCTATGGCATGAAAACTAATTTTTGTATTTAAATTGTTTCTTCGCTTATCAATGATACATTTTATCTCATTAATATATCCTGATTCTTCATATTTATTACACACATAATAGTAATCAACATTTGGTTGATAAAACCTGGAACCCTAATAATTCTAAACTTTATTTTACTTTTCTTAAGTGATTCAACTAACAATAAAAAATTGTTCACCAAATTTATTTTCTTCATATTCATTTAGGAAACCATAATGAAGATTCTTAAAACCATTAAGGTATCCCGGTCACCCTTCCTCATAATTAGATATCCTTTCATCAATAAATAAATAACTCTAGAATCCAACTTCAAGTGATAAACTTTTCTACTGTTCTCGTAATAAGAAAATAATGATGATTCAACCTTGGTTTTCTAAAAACTCATTTTTTCCTGAAATTTTATTAGTTACATGATAATCCTCTCTATCTAACTTCACTTCCAAATATTCTAAAAATTGTTTAATATTTAACTTGTGACTCCCAAAAAAAGATTAAAAGTGAAAATGTCCATGTCATCTTGGATACTAAAGTAAAAAAGTTGAATAAAATTACATAACAATTACTAAATAATGAAGGTCAAAATCTTCCTTCTCAACAAATTTTTTTTCCAAATGTTAAATGTTATAATTTTTTTCTTGTCGGATGTAGTTTTATCATATCACTTTTTCTCAATTATCCTTTATTTGTAAACATCCATATTTTCATTATCTTTAGGAGTATAAATGTTGAAAAAATAGTTATAACTGAGGATTATAAATTGGATAAATATAAATTTTATTAGATGATTGTAATACTATCATACTGATGAATAATTTTAGAGTTGATAGGCATCATTTTTTTGGGAAATTGATGTTGGATAAGGTGACTCACTCATGTAATTCTATCCTTAGGGTGATGATTCATCTTAAAAATAGCTCATACTAAGTCCCATATATAATCCAATAATCAATAATTTTCCTCATAATATTTAATTAATTTTTCATAACTCTTAATGGGTTTTATGTCAATATATATCAAATGTAAATTTTATTCAGAAAATTTTGAAAAAACTATAAATGAAAAGTGAAATGTGTGAACAAAATTTGAGGAATAAAAATAAAATATAATAAAATACAAAGATTAGAAATTAACTTATCATATTATATATGTAACCTTCTATAAGATGGTAATTTTGGTAATTATTATTATTGGTTTTAAGAAAATTAAATATTTTAATAGGACCAATAATTTTAACAAATCAAAATAATTTCGTAAATTTTTTTGGATTTTTTTAGTAAATTCCATGATTTTACAAAAAAACAATGTTTTTAGTGACTTAAAAATTTATTTATAAGCTAATGTGTTTTTATGAAATATATTTTTTTGAAAAAATAATGTGTTTTTAGTAAATCTAAAAAATTTAGTAAAAGTAACGTTTTAGTGATTTAAAAGAAAATCATGACATATCTACTCCCCCTTTGATAAGAACATAATAAGTGTAAGGAGATTGATAAATAAGATGTAAAATAAATATTAACTTTGTATTGACCATACCAATATTCTATTTAATATATTAAAATCTATCATGACTTTGTGGTTTAGTAAAAATATTAGCAAATTCTTATTGCATTCTGATGAATTGTAAAACAATATGCCCTTTCTATATGTGATCCAAAATGAAATAGTGTCTTATATCAATTTTTTTCTCATGATTGATGTTTTGGGTTTTAACTTAATGCAATGTCACTTATGTTATCATACAAAATTGGAGTTTTATGAAAACTCATGACAACATCAGTGAGTGTGTGTTGAACCATAACACTTTATCACAACAACTTCCACATACCATATATTTTTCTTTAGAAGTGCAATGTGATAGTGATTGTTTTATCTTAAAAGAAAATGATACTAAAAAATCTACTAATAAATGAAAAATCATAGAAGTACTTTTTCTATCCATTTGCTGTCCACCAAAGGCAGCATTCATGTAATATTTTAGTAAATAATCATTTCTTGTAGAGTAAAATAATCATAAATCATTAGTTACTATAAGATAACAAAAACATAGTTTTAAAGATTTAATATTAGAATCTTTTTCATTATCTTGATATATTTCACACAAGCATACATAAAACATTAAATCTAGAAAACTGGCCATTAAGTATAGAAAACATCCAATCATTCCTCTAATTTTTTTTATCAACTAGTTTCCTAGATTCATTAATATCTAATGTAAATCTGGTTCTGATAGGAATGGTAATAATTTTAGTATGTTCATATAAAAATTTATTACAAATAACTTTAATAAACAAAAATATAGATATAAAAATCCCTTCTGTATATTATAAAATTTGAAATCCCTGAAAATAACTAAGTTCCCAAATAATTATCATTTCAAAATTGGATTTCATAATTTCCAAAAAGACATATATTAATGATTTTTGAGTTAAACAAAATATAATTTCATCACCATAAATTTTAACAATGACAATGTTTTTTAAAAATTATTTTATATAAAGTTTTACATCCACATTTCTAAAGACAATGTTTTTTATGTCACAAAAATTTAGTTAATTTATCATTCCATGATCTAAGAGTTTGTTTTAGTTTGTAATGTTTCTTTGAATGATTAAAAAAATGTTTTGGATATTTCATATTTTCATAAATAGGGATTTTTAAACATAAAATTCTTCATGTAGATGTATATTAAGAAAATCAAACTTCATGTCCATTTGTAATGGACTGAAATTAAGAAATGTTGTATATGCTAGAAGAATAAGAATATCATAATGTCTTTCTACGAAGGGAATAAGATTATTCATATTATATTCCTTATTGTTGATCATAACATTTAAAAACATTTTATGATTAATTACAAACTAAAATTCCATTTTCAAAACACTTATTCCAAAAAAAATCATTTTTCTTTAGTTAAAGAATTATTATTCGGTCATTCAACAAATGAACAAAAGAGATTTTTTTTGAAATTTATTGGGTTCATATTCCATAGATTTATCCAATATTCATCACCTAAAGCTTAATAAGAAGTTTTAGTATCAAATTATGATATATTCTTACAATGTGCGACTTCATTTCTTAAGGAAACTCTAGTTCCAATAGGTTGATCTACAACATAAATGATATCATCACAAAGATGAATCATAAGGATTAATTGATTCCTTGGGTTTACAATACACTATTCTTAAAAAAATGTTGAAATAATTTTTAAGAAATATCTTTATAATTATATTATTTTTCTGTTCCTACATGAGAATAACTTTCCAACTTTGGATGAAAAACATATTTTAAAATAACATCATAATTTCTGGATTGAGGCTCTTTGAAAATCCAAGGATCATTTTTTTTGAATTTAACATTTACTATTTTTTCAATAAAATTTGTGCTTTTATTTAAACCTCTATAATACTTACTAGTTATATAATATCATAAATATATTTGTTTGTGAGATTTTGGAGAAAAGGTATGTAAATTATCTTTATTATTTATAATGAATAATTTTCATCCAAAAAAATTCAAGTAAGAATGTTCTGTTTTTCTTCTAGTCATCAAATTATATAGTATTTTATTAATAAAATATCTTATCAAAACCCAATTTCAAGTATAAAAAGAAGTAATAACCACTTAAGATAATTTTTTAAGAAACTTGGCATTCATTCAGCATGGATCTTGAAATCTATGAAATAATTATTTTTCTTCTTTTAATTAAACCATTTTTATAGACTTCTTGGTGATGAAAAGTTATTAATTAAACCCTTTTTACTATGAAATGTCTTGAAATAATAATTTAAAAATTCTCCAACATGATCACTATGAAAAGATATTAAGGATATATTTTTCCCATTTCTAAATTGATATTATAATTTTTAAAATATTAAAAATCATTATTCATATTTTTTGAGATAATAGAAACTTGTATATCTAGTGTATCCTTAAAATAAAACATATAAATAGTTTTTTTTTCAATTATAATTATAATTTGTGTAGGACCAAAAAAATCCATGCTCACTAACTATAAACCATCTGATGTGGATACTTCACTAATTGATTTTAAACTTTTAATATGTTGAATTCTAAATTATTAATGATCACAAACTTCTAAAGAGTCAAACTAATGTTCCTATAGAATATTAAATAGTCCCTTTTAGATAGTTAACATAGTGATATAACTTTAAATTATAGTAATATTAAATTCTAAAACCAAAAATAGTCTTCCATTTCACTAAGTAAAGGTATATCTTGTATCATAATGTCTTTTATGATATGTGTATAAACATTCTCATGTTGATTGTTAGGAAGAATAAATTAATATTTTCAACAATAAACAATGAATTTTTCATTCATGAAATTAAAAAGATATACATCATTATATAATTGACTTATTCTAAAAATGGTGTACTTAATACCAACAATAAATAATAAAATTGAAATAAAATCTTTTCCTAGAGGAACAATATTACCTATTTTGATATTTTCACCTTGTGCATTGTCCCCAATGGTAACTTTTCCACTATTAATTTTGGTTATATAATTAAAGAAATATCCATTTCTTGTAATATGTCTAGAATAGCCACCATCCAAGTATAACATGTCATTTTTGGAACATTTTTGATTATCCTGAAAACAAAACTATTAGCATTTCTAAACCCTAGCCTGCTCGAGTCTTTTATTATTAAAAATTATTTTTTTTGAATCCATAATTTTCAAACTATCCATGTCTATTTGAAGTTAATTATTTTGTGAAATATTATTTATAAAAACCTTATTATTAAACCTTATTTTTGAAAAATATTTTTTCTAATGTCCACCACATTGACATTTCATGAATAATGGATCATCTTTTGGAATAAATTAGTTATTTTGGAAAATAGGGTTGTTAGTAGTAAAAACCTTTCTAGATACATAATTCTTAGGTATTATCTATTAATACATCTTATAAATGTTTTATTTACCTATGGAAATATTTTTTTAAATATTTTTCAAACTAGATATTTCAGAGTATAGTTTAACAACTAGATTCTTCTTTGTATTAGAGGACGTATAAAAATTATGTTTTTCAGATACATTTGATAAAATATATTTTTGAAAATTATAATTCTATAGTTCTTAGGAAATATCATTTCAATAAAAAATATATTTTTGAATTATTTTTAAGATTTTAAATATTAATAATAAGATTAGAAATCCTTGTGTTAGCTTTACCACATATTTCATATGCAATATCAAGTTTTTTTGAAATTATAGAATCCTTATATTCTAATAATTTTGAAAATTAATATATGTATATATATATATATATTAAAAACTAGGTAGAATATTATTTTATTGTGATAGAAAATATTCCTCATCAAAATATATAGATTTATTATAATAATTATTTTAGGATAGTTTTTATTTAATGAAATATTGTTTATGGACATAGAAGTTACCTTATCCATAAAAAATTATTGATCATCAGAATATCCTCCTACAAATAGATATTATTCTTATGTTCACTTTCACTATTAGATGAATTATCTAATGAGATATCTCCACCACTTTCACACCATGTATCTGAATCTTTCATACTCTTATTATTCTTGTGTTTCTAAAATTTCATAGAAATCATTCTGAATTCATATCCTTATTGTCTTTTCTTTTAAGCATTGTACAATCATGTATAATGTAACATCCCAGGTAAATAAACAAATATGATATTTTCATACTTATTAATAATTTTTAATTAAATACTAATTTTAATTTAAAGGGGATTCTATGTTTTATGACATACCTGATATGAAAAAACAAGTTTCTTTTAAATCTTACGTTGCACACGATGTTGAGTTATACAGGAAAATAATAATATAATATTATTATTTTAAATGGTAGTTAAATAAAAGACGTTGTAATGTATAGAATTAATATAACAGACTACTATATGATTATACATGTTTTTTAAATGTTTTTACATTTATCCAATAAATTTTAGAGGCTTAAAATAAGAAGGACTCCAATTTTAGGCATAAATACTCTAATATTCTTTAAAGGGTCGATTTACTGCCTTTTGATGGAAATCTATTTTTAAATCTAGTTTTTGTCAATTTTATATGTTTTATTTGACAAAATAATATTCTTTTTTTGAATCGGGACAACAAAATTTACTTTGGGTGAAATTTTTGTATTTTTCTGATAATGTTGATTTTTAATGAATAGTGAAAATACTGTATTTTAATTCAAAACTACCATTTAATATAATTTATTTATAAGGATAGATTATATTTTTAATTGTTTTTAAAGTGTAATTATATTATGTTTTAAAATTTAATCCAATATTGGTCATTGGAAGTAATTTCACTTTGAAATTGGATATAAACAAGTGTCAATCTTTTGAAAGTTATTATATCATAAAAACACGTTTTTTGTTTTGACAGGAGGAAATAATTTTAAATTAATTACTGACATTTATGTGTTTTGAATTTATAAAAAATGGATTCCATATTTTAAATCAGGAGGTCCAAATTGTGTAAATAGGTAACTTTTATTTTTTAGACGTTATGAATATTTACTTTAGTAAATATTTTGTTTACCATGATTAAAGGGTAAATCTGGTAAATAAGGGTAAACAAATATTATAATAATGATGTTAAATTACCCTAACATGTGTCCTAAACATATTTTTTGATACATATCTAACCATGGGAATCATTGGGAAGATTTTGGACCCCATGGTGCCACTTGGGTGTGATAATGACACTTTATATTAATTAATTTAAAGTAAAGACAAAAATGACATATACATATATCTTTTAGTAAATCAATTTTTACATGGGGTTATATAAGTTATCTCTTCAACTATAAATATTAAATTAAAATATAAAAAGATTTCATACATCATGGTATTTTGTTTTATAATTTTTAGACATCAAATAAATAAAATTATTTATGACACATCAATGATACAATGTTTACCTCATTAATGAATTATTTACATAAATAGAATGATTAAATTTTAAAAAATATCCAAAACCTTTCCAATTATTTTTGTATAATTTTATTTCGAACAAGAGTCATCTTATATTCCACTTTAATGAGTTTTGGACCTTTATAAACCTTAAATAATTATATAATAAAATAATATTTTCTAACTTTCCTAAAGCACCCCTCCCCCTTATAAAAAGCCATCATCTCTAACCCATTACTCACACCTCTCAATCCCCTTGGATTATCCTTCCTCTTCCCAATTAATCTCCTTAAATCCTTCTATTCCTCCTAGAAGTTATACCTTATGCAGAAGACACTTCAAATAAACCTTTTGGTTCAATCCAAAGGGAGATACCCAATTTAATGGTAACTTCTTTTCTTAAGGTCTTTTCATTTATTTTACTTATCCAAACCCATACAATAACTTTATTTATTTCTTTTATAATAAAAAAATATCTTTAATATATTATGATTTTTTATGATAAGGATTCAAACTACACTTCTACACACCTCCATCTAATGGATACGAACACACTGTTTCTGTGGATGGAGAACTACTGCCTCACGAAACAATGATTGTTCAAATATCTAAAACTTCATCTCATGGTGGAAATTATTATTCCACTATATTTATATGTGATATATTTTATATTTATATTGTCTCTTTACTTATACATTTTTCATTTATATCATACCTTATTGGTTTCTATAATCGGTAAAAGCGATAATTCCATTATGAAAGTGCGGACTACCACCCCCTCAAAGTAAATTGACTCGTTCATGACATACATGAGATGTATAAAGGATGGAGTTAATGAAATTATATATGATATTTTATATTAAGTATAAAGTACCTATGTATAATTAAGTTTTCATTCCATTAAAATATAAAATATAAATGAAAGTAGCATTCATGCGTACGTACGGCTTACCGTCTCCATGAACGGTGGATTTTATTTCTTATCTCCAAATGTTATATACTATTATAAATAAATATATATATTGGATATATATGATATATATGATATCTAAATCATGAATATAATTCTAGAGATAATGTAATTTTTACCACATGGACAATTTATAATTATAACATGTTCATTTTTAACTCAAGTTCCGAACATCGACAAAATGTCTGATATGAACTCAAATAATTAACTAATTTTTATAGAAAGGTAATAAGTGATATAAAAGGAATAATAAAATTGAAAAACGTTCTTAAGAAAGTATAAATTAACTTATGTTTATTATTCAGGAGATTGAAGAACAAATGGGTTTCGGACATGAGGTAAGAGACTTCATCTCAATCTCCTTTCATTGAGGCATATTTTTTTTATACATGACTTTCTTTTATACGGTGTGTAATCATTTTTGACTTTTCATTTCATTTCAAAGGGAATATTTTTTCTTTGAGGGATTTTACTAAATTAAAAAAAAATAATGTTCCATTTAATATAAGCGGTGACAATGACCATTTCCACCGTTGCAAGTATTAATTGATATATGGATTCCTTAACAAGATTTACTGTTTTTAAAAGGAAAATAAATACTATATACTCTTTTACATATTTTGGTGTTGAAAATGGTTTTGATAATGGATTGTTTATATAAATATATTTAAATGATATATTGTGATTGACATGTGGAAATGTTATCTTTCCTTTATTTTTGTTTTATGTGTTGTGAATATGTTATGGTTCCTGGGCATTGTTTATGTATATGGGTGGTTCTGTGATAAACCTAGTGCGGGTGATCCTGAGATAGCTCTCCAATGCATTGGATAACGTGACATAGGTAAATATTAATGTTTCTCCTAAGAGATTTAGGGAATATACTGTGATGGTATTTCCAAATGTATCTCTCTATGTGGTTGTGAAAGCTACAACGTAAGTATGTTATGAATGCCACAAGTTACCTTTATGATTTGTGAATAATATGTGTTATTCATAAATCTTATGATTTCATGAGGTATGTTGAAAGTCTTATGTTTTGATGGACTAATGTATTATTATTTTTATTTTATAACCCTTAATAAACTTTTTATGCTCATACCATGTTTTGAAATTTTTTTCATAGAACTTAAAGATGAATAGGGTCACGGATGGGATCAAGGAAAGGTCATGATCTCTAAAACATGGAACTAGACATGACTCTTTTTAAATGTTTTTATTTTATGAAAAAATGTAAACTGAGTAGAAGTGTCTAATTTGTAATTTTTAATAAGTAATGTAATATTTATGGAATAATTCTCTAAATCTCTAAACCTGTAAAGATCCTCAATGTGAATTATTCATTAATTAAATATTAAGTAATGTTTAAGGTTGGGTCCTTATAGTTGGTATCATAGGTCAATTTAGAAAACTTTAAGAGTTATAATATTGTTAAATTAATATCCAGAAATTAATTTATGGTAAGATTTAAATGATATATCATTTATAGATTACCATGTGGCTTTGCCTAAGATATTTATGTGTTCAGAATGGTTTTCCATAGAGGAAACAGGGTAGCAATGATGGGATGGCATCAGGATGAAGACAACCTTCCAAATCAGCAACCTGAGATGGTTGGAATTGGAACTGAAAAGTTTGTTGTAGTGGTGACACAATTGAATCAGGCTATAAATGGTAGTGGTATCCATGCATGAGATCATCCAGATCAACCATAGGAGAACATGTCAGTTGTGGAGAATTTCATGAGGCAACATCCCCCATCATTCAGAGGATCATCTGACCTTGTGCTTGCTTCAGCGTGGATTAAATCATTTGAGAATATCTTTGATGTCATGGAGTGTTAAGAACATCAACAGGTTAGTCTTGATGCTTACTATTTTGAAGGTGAAGCTGGTCAGTGGTGGTCGATGGTGAAAAATATCAGGGATAGTGATTATATTTTTACTCTTGATTGGGTTGAATTCTAAGGTATGTTTCTTGAGAAATATTTTCCTAATGTGGTTCGACTTATTATGGAAAACAATTATTGGAATTGAGGCATGAGGATAACAGAATGGCTACTTATGAAGAAACATTCACTCAACTAGCAAGGTATGTTCCAAATTTCATACGAGACCATAATAGTAAAATCAACCATTTTTTTACTCAAGATTAATGCCAAAGTATCAAATGGATTTAGCTTCCCATGAGTTGAAAAGTTATGAAAAACTTGTTCAATGTGTGGATAAGGTAGAAATGGAGTTTACCGATGATCAGGTGTTCTTTGAAAAACACCATAATAAGAGGTCAAGGTGGAAGACGAAAGTGAAGAACTCTTTAAAAAAGTCTAATGGTAAGAAACATAAGTTTACAGTTTGTGAAAATTATTGTAAAAATTGTAGTGGGTAATGTCTTTTGAATTATAGTAATTACTATCGATGTGTTGAAATGGGACATAAGGCTCGAAATTTTACTAAAAAGGATCAGGTAATGGTAAGAAAAAATATGATTTA
This sequence comes from Viscum album, assembly GCA_963277665.1. Classification (NCBI taxonomy): domain Eukaryota; kingdom Viridiplantae; phylum Streptophyta; class Magnoliopsida; order Santalales; family Viscaceae; genus Viscum; species Viscum album. The sequence continues at coordinate 1,054,372,156 of OY728119.1, read as the reverse complement.
CAATCAGTAAAATGTTTTAAGTGCAATGAAATGGGTCATTAGGCAAATGAGTGTCCAACAAAGAACTTAAATGAGGGAGAGTATCCTGACTACAACCAGAAAGGGGTGGTGAAATCATTTGAAACTACTTAATCAGATGTTGGAAGTCGAATGATGTAGTGTCAGGTACACTATCTATTTATTCAGATTATGCCAATGTTTTTTTTGATTCAGGGTCTACACATTCTTTCATTTTTGAGAATTTTTTAGTAAATTGAGAATTCCATCTCAAGATATGAATCCTGAAATTGGGGTAAAAAAAATTAGAGAAAATGTTGAGACAAAAATAAATAAGAAGAACCTTCTTGTCCTTGTTTTTGGAAAAATATACTTGAAAACCTTATATTTTTTTGCCTTTAGTAGAGTTTGATGTTATTTTGAGCATTTATTGGCTTTCCATTTATCATGATAAAATTGATTGGTGAGCTAAAGTGGTTTCTTTTCAGAAATAATTTCAGTTTGTCTACATGAATGAACCCTTAATTTTGACAAAATTTCAGGAATATGAGAAACTAGTAAAATATGGAAATGAATGTTACCTTGCACATATTGTTGAAAACAGAGAAACTGTTCATATTAATAACGTTCCAGTAGTAAATGAGTACCTTGATATTTTTAATTATGATTTTCCAGGTATAATACCTCACTGAGAAGTTGAATTTACTATCAACTTAGTTCCTCATGTTAAGCCAATTTCAAAACCCCCTTATCGAATGGCTCAAATTGAACTTTTAGACATAAAGGAGCAATTGCAAGAGTTATTAGGTAAAGGTTTCATTCAACCCATCACATCACCATGGAGTGATCCTATCTTGTCAGTTAAAAATAAATATGGTTCAATGAGACTTTTTATTGATTATAGAGCAATGAATAACATCGCTGTTTAAAACAAGTATCCTTTTCCTCATATCGATAAATTGTTTGATATGCTCTAGCAAGCTTATTATTTTTCAAAGATTAACATGAGGTCAGGGTACCATCAGTTGAAAGTAAAGGAAGCAGGAATTCCGAAGACCGCGTTTCTTACTAGATATGGCCATTATGAATTTGTAGTTATGCCTTTTGGGTTATCAAATGCACCTACTGTATTCAGGTATATTATGAATAAAATTTTCCAAGATTTCTTGGATAAGTTTTTGGTTAAGTTCATTGATGATATTTTGGTTTATTCTAAAAATAAAGGGAACCATGGAAGTCATTTAAGGGTTGTCTTGCAAACCATAAAAGTAAAGAAACTATATAGGAAATTTAGCAAGTGTGAGTTTTGGATACCAAAAATTTCATTCCTTGGCCACATTGTTTCAAACAATTTAATAACTATTGATCCTGCTAAAACAAAAGTTGTTAAAGAATGACCAAGACCCACTAATATAACCGAGATCCGTTGTTTTCTTGCTCTAGAAGGTTATTACAGGTGGTTTTTTGAAAAGTTTTCAAGGTTATCTAGCCCACTGTATAAGTTAACTCGAAAAGGTGTTAAGTTCATTTAGAAGAAATAATGTGATGATTGTTTTCATGAATTGAAAAGAAGATTGGTGAATGATCCTAGTTTGGCAGTACATTTCAGAAATGGTGAGTTTGTTATCTACTGTGATGCTTCATTGAAAGGACTCGGTTGTTTCATAATCTATAATGACCAGGTAATTGCTTATGCTTCACATCAGTTGAAACCTCATGAGTTAAATTACCCTACAAATGATATAATATTAGCTGATGTTGTTTTTTCTTTAAAAATTTAGAGGCATCATTTGTATGGAGTAAAATGATAAATATATACTGACCACAAAACTTTAAAGTATATATTCACTCAAAAATAATTGAACATGAGACAGAGGATGTGGTTATAATTAATCAAGGATTATGATTTCATGATCCATTACCATATGGTAAAGGAAAATAAAGTGGATGACGCTTTGAGTTAGAAAAGTAATGCTACATAAAACATGTTACATTTGGAACAAGATCCTTTGATTAATGCTTTAATCGACTTTGGCATAGAAGTTGTTAGTGTAGGAAATTCCTCTATTTTTTTTCAGTTGTCTATGAAATCATCACTATTAGATAGAATTAAGCAAGATCATAAGGAAGATAGCAAGTTGCAGAAAAAATATAGTTGGTTCAGAAGGGTAAGTTGATTGATTTTTACATTGATAGTGATTGTATTTTGAGATTTGAAAGAGATTATGTGTGCCTTGTGATTCACTATTGAATAATGAGTTGTTATGTGAAGCTCATTGTTCTCCATTGTCAGTTCATCCTGTAAGTACTATAATGTAAATAGATATTCAAAAGTTTTAATGGTGGGATGGAATGAAAAGAGATATTGTTGAATTTACTGCAAAGTGATTGACTTGTCAATAGGTTAAAGCAGGGCAATAGATACCAAAGAGATGATTCAGTATTTACTAGTGCCAGAGTGGAAATGGGAAAATATATCCATGTACTTTTTTGTGGGATTACCAAATACATCTCAAGGTAATAATGAAATCTGGTTTATTGTAAATTGATTGACTAAATATTCCCATTTTCTTTCCTATTATAGATACTTTGTATCTTGATCGACTTTCTCAGTTATATGTTAAAGAAATAGTCAGGTTGCATAGTGTTCCCCTATCCATTATATCTGATCGTGATTCCAAGTTTACTTCTAATTTTTTTAAAGGCTTTCAAAAGTCGTTGGGTACTGAATTAAATTTTAGTACAGATTTTCATCCACAATAAGATGGGTACTCCTAATGAAAAATTCAGTCCTTGGAGGATATGTTATGTGCTTTCTCAATGGATTACCAGGGAAGTTGGGACCAACATATTTCCTTGGTTTTATTTTCTTATAATATTAGTTTCATTCAAGTATACAGATGGGTCCATTTGAGGAATTATATGGAAATTGTTGTCGAACTCCAACTTTTTGGGATGAAGTAGGTGAAAGAAAACAGATGGGACCAGAATTGGTAGAAGAAATGGTTGAAAAATTTTAGTTGATTCAGAAGAACATAAGAACATATTAGAGAAGGTAGAAAAGTTATGCAAATAACCAGAGGAAGGATCTTTTTTAGGTAGGTGATCATTCCTTCCCCAAATTTTCTACATGGAAAAGTGTGATGCGTTTATTAAGAAGGGAAAGTTGAGTCTGAGGTTCATTGGACCGTATGAAATCCTGAAGAAAGTTGGATCCATTGCATATAGAGTATCTTTACCTCCAAGTTTTTCCCAGGTACACAATGTTTTTCATGTTTCAATGTTGATAAAGTATATACCAGATCCATCTCATGTTTTGAGCCTAGAGGTAGTTCAGTTGGAAAACAATCTTTCTTATGAGGAACTGCCAGTCCATATTTTTGACCAAAGAGTGAAAGTGTTGTGGAATAAGGTAGTTAATCAGGCAATGATTTTGTGTAAAAACCATATGGATGAAGAGGTGACATAAGAATATCAAAATTCTATGAGGGATAAATACCCCCACTTTTTTGATAAGTGAATAAAAATTGCGAGGATGAAATTTCCAAAAGGGGGGAAGGATGTAACATCTTAGGTAAATAAAGAAATATAATATTTTCATAATTAGTAATATTTTTGAATTAAATATTAATTTTACATTAAAGGGGATAATTTGTTCAATGACATACCAGATACGCAACAACAGCTTTCTTTTAAATCTTACGTTGCACACAACATTGAGTTATACTGAAAATTAATAATATAATATCATTATTTTAAGTGGTAGTTAACACCTAGCCATTGTAATGGAGTGAATGAACATAACTAACTAAAATATGATTATACATGTTTTTTAAATGTTTTTACATTTTTCAATTGAATTTTATAGGCTTAAAATAAGAAAGAATCCAATTTTAAGCATAAATACTCTAATAATCTTTAAAGGGTCGATTTACCGCCTTTTGAGGGAGAACCATTTTTAAAGCTAGTTTTTTTTTTCAATTTAATATGTTATATTTGAAAAAATAATATTATTTATTTATAATTGGGACATCAAAATTTACTTTGGATGAAATTTTGTTATTTTTCTGATAATGTTCATTTTTTTAATGAACAGTGAAAATACTGTATTTTAATTAAAAAATGCCTTTTAATATAATTTATTTATAAGTTTAGATTATCTTTTTAATTTTTTGTAAAGTTTAATTACATTATGTTTTTACCATTTAATCCAATGTTTGTCATTGTAAGTAATTTCACTTTGAAATTGGACATAAACAAGTGTCAATCTTTTGGTAGTTATTATTTCTTAAAAACACAATTTTTGTTTTGACAAAAGGAATTAATTTTAAATTAATTTATGAAAATTATGTGTTATGAATTTGGAAAAAATGGATTCCATATTTGGAATCAGGAGATCCTAATTGTTTAAATAGGTAACTTTTATTTTTTAGACATTATGAATATTTACTTTAGTAAATATTTTATTTACCATGGTTAAAGGGTAAATCGGGTAAATAAGGGTAAAAAAGTATTATTATTATAATTTTAAATTAACCTAACATATGTATCAATTATATTTGTTGTTTCATTTACAACCATGGGCATCGTTGGGTCGATTTTGGGACCCCATGACGCCACTTGAGAGTGATAATGAGACTTTATATTAATTAATTTAAAGTAAAGACAAAAATGACATAAACATATAACTTTTAGTAAATCAATTTTTACATGTGGTTATATAAGTTATCTTATTAATAATAAATATTAATTTTAAATGTAAAAATATTTCCTACTTCATGGTGATTTTTTTATAATTTTTACACATCAAATAAATAAAATTTTTATGACACAACTATGATGTAGTGTTTCCCTAATTAATGAATTATTTACATAAATAAGATTATTAAAATTAAAAAAATATCCAAAACCAGTCCAATTATTATTGGATGATTTTATTTCAAACAAGAGTAATCTTATCATATACTTTAATGATTTTTGGATCTTTAGAAACCAAGAATCATTATATAATAAAAAAATATTTTCAAAGGTTCTTAAAGAGCCCCTCCATCCCCTTATAAAGAGCCATCACCTCTAACCCATTAATCACACCTCTCAAGCCCCTTGTATCTTCCAAACTCTGCCCTATTAAGATACATACATACATATATTCTTCTAATAATCCTTACCTTAGGTATAAGACACTTCAAATAAACCTTTTGGTCTAACCAAAGGGAGATACCCGATTTAAAGGTAACATCTTCTCTTAAGTTATTTTCTTTTAGTTTACTTCTCCAGCCCCCTAAAATATCATTATTTCTTTATTTTATAACAAAAAAAGTATCTTCAATATACTAGGATGTTTTTATGAGAACTATTCGAACTACACTTCCACACTCCTCCATCTAATGGATACGAGCATACTGTTTCTATGGACTGTGAACTACTACCTCACTAAATGATGATTATTAAAATATCTCAAACCACCTATAATGGTGGCCATTATGATGGAACTATATTTATTTGTGATATATATTATATTTATATTGTCTCTTTACGTCTTTATTTTTAATCTATATCATACCTTTATGGTTTCCATAATGGGTAAAAGCGATAATTTCAGTTGAGGAAGTGTAGACTACCGCCCTCTAAAAGTGATATGAATCGTTCATGCCATTCATGGGACATATAAAGGATTGAGTTAAAGAAATTATATATGATATTTTACTGGAAGTATAATATAACTATGTATAATTATGTTTTCATTCCATTAAAATACAAAATAGAAATGAACGTAGAGTTCAGGCGTACGTAAGACTTACCATCTCCATGAATGGTGTATTTCTTTTCTTATCTCCGAATATTATGTACTATTAAAAATACATATATATATAGGAAATATATGAAATATATGATATCAAAATCATGAATATAATTCTGGAAATAATTTAATTTTGACCACATGCACAATTTATAATTATAACAAGTTCATTTTTAACTCAAGTTCCGAACATCGAAAAATTGTTTGATATGAACTCAAATAATTGAATAAATTTTATTGAAAGGTAATAAGTGATATAAAAGGAATAAAAAACATGAAAAAGGTTCTTAATAAAGTAGAAATTAAATTAAGTTTTTTATTCATTAAACTAAAGAACAAACGGCTTAAGTCAGACATGAGGTAAGAGACTTAGTCCCAATCTCCTTTCATTGAGGCGTATTTTGTTTTATATATGACTTCCTTTTATATGATGTATAAACAAAGTTTACATTTCATTTCATTTCAAAGAGAATATTTTTCTATGAGTAGTTTTACTAAATGAAAAACAATCTTTCTTTTAACGTAAGCAGTGACAACGACCATTTCCGCCACCCTAGGTATTATTTGATCTATGGCATCCTTAACAAGCCGTAATGTTTTTAAAAGGAAAATAAATACAATATTCTCTTTTAAATTTTTTGGTATTTAAAATTTTTTTGATAATAAATTGTTTATTCTAATATATTAAAATGATATATTGTGATTGAAATGTGGAAATGTTATCTCTTGATTTTGTTTGTTTTATGTATTTTGAATATGTTATGGTTCTTGGGAATTGTTTATGTATATGGGTGGTTCTGTGATAAACCTAGGGCGGGTGAGCCTGAGATATCACTCCAATGAATTGGGTTATGTGAAGAGGTAAACGTAAATATTTCTCCTCAGATATTTAAGGAATATCTGTGATGGGTATTCCAAATGTAACTCCCTATATGGATATGAAAGTTACAACATAAGTATGTTATGAATGTCACAAGTATCCTTTATGATTTTTGATTACTATGTGTTATTCATAAATCTTATGATTTCACTAGGTATGTTAAAAGTCTTACGTTTTGATGGAATAATGTTTTCTTTCTTTATTTTATACACTATAGGAAATAGGGGTTTTGCGATGGGGATAAATCCCGTCGCAAATAGTCCCGTTAGAAACTTATTTCCGACGGGGGCATTTTCCCGTCGCAAATAACTAATTATTCGCGACGAGGAAAGCTCACCCGTCACAAAAGGTTTGGTGTGCAATGCGCACTAAACAGCAGGGATGTTATTTGCGATGGGGGGTTACCACCTGTCGCAAATAACCGGTGGCGGTAAAAAATAATTGCGATGGGAATATACCCCCATCGCAAATAGTATGTCGGCAGGTTATTATTTGTGACGGGACCCGTCACAAATAACTATTTAACCGTTGACTGTGATAAATGCAGGATAAAGTATTTGTGATGGGTACCATCGCAAATAGTCTCGTTGCATATAAGCTAACCTATAAATACCCTCATCCATTTTTTTTCATTCATTTTCAAACTCTATCTTCTACTTCTCTAAAACACTATTTTTAGAGTTCATAGTTTCTTAAGTTTAATTTTTTTTTCCAGAGTTGATATTGAAGTCTTCAACAAATATCAGAGATCAACCTAAGATCAATTTTAAAGGTATTTATGTTCATTTTAATTTAATATTTATTTTAAATTTTTTATTAGTTTTAATTATTCTTAATTAGTTGTAATTTAATTATGTGTAGATTGTTTTGTTATTTAATAAATATAAATTAATAGTATTAATTGTTCATAGTTAATGATAATTAAAACTAAGTAATAATAATTAGAAATAATTAATAATAAATAGGAATAATTAATAATAATTAGTCATAATTAGGAATAATTAGTAATAATTAGTCATAATTAAGAAAAAATACTAATAATTAGTAATAAATACTAATAATTAGGAATAAATACTAATAATTAGTAATAATTAGTAATAATTTAGAATAATTAGAAAATAATTAGGAATAATTACGAAAAATAAAAAAATATGAATAATTACTAATAATTACTAATAATTTCTAATAATTTCTAATAATTACTAATAATTACAAATAATTATTAATAATCCTCCCCCATGCGTGCATTAACCTTTACAACTAATCCATTTCATTTTTTATACATTTAATGATCCATCTATATATATATAGTTATATTTATTCGTATATTAATATAGATTTATATTAATATAAATATATTTCGTTATATGAATAAATAAATAAATATATATATTTATTCATATATTAATATATATATTTATTTGTATATTAATATATATTTATAAACATAGTTTTAAATAAATTTATAAAATATGTTTCTTTATGTGTATTTATAAATAAATAAATAAATACATACATACATATATACCATACACACACACACACACACACACACACACAGATATATATATATATATATATAGTTATGAATGAATGTATAGAAATGAGGGGGTGAAAATCCATCGAGAATGTTAAAAAGACTATAACATATAATCCGTAAGTCCATTTCAACTCCACAACCGGTCAAAGAGAAGAACATGAAATGATCTTCGATATGATATGCGGTACAGGCCAAACGAACATCCGGATTAGAAGTTATAGCCATTTGAATGTTAAAAAGACCATAACTTCTAATCCAGGAGTCCGTTTCAGCTTTACAATTTGTCAAATCGAAGAAAATGAAATGATCTTCGATATGATATAAGGTACAGGTTTATCGGACATCGGGATCAGAAGTTATAGCTGTTTGAATGGTAAAAAACCGGGGTACCCCGACTAAAAACTCTGTTTTGGAGGCCTTCTGGGCATTTCTTGGCCTTGAAAAAACCTTGTACGGGTTTCACCAGTCCATAAGGATGTAGAGATCATCACAGGATTCGATTTGATATGTTGTAGAGCTCAAACGGAGTCCCAGACCAAAATTTATGGATGTTTGAAGTTTGGGTTTCATTTTCAACTTATTTTGGGTCTTTCATTAAGTTTTTTTTATTTTATTTATATTCAAAGCGTTATTAAATGACTATTAATTGATAAAAATTACATAATTACTAATTAAAAATATTTTTTAATTTATTTTATACTCATATTTTATTAAATATCTTATAAATTAATATTATATTTCCATAGATCCTTTCAAAAACATATTTATAAAATAAATATTATATTTATATCAATATAAATAGATTAATATATTTAAATATTAAAAAATAATTTTTTAATTTTTTTAATTTTTTTATTATTATTTGCAACGGGCCCGCCGTAAATAGTTTATTCGAAGAGACTATTTGTGATGGGAAAAGGGCCCATCGTAAATACTTTGTTGCGACGGGCCCGGCGCAAATTTTTTTCTTCTAAAAACAAGAAATCTATTTACGACGGGTCCATTTTCCGCCGCAATTTTTTTTTTTGCGATGGGCCCATCACAAAAAAAATTAGTTGCAACGTCGTTTTCCGCAATGGGCCATTTCAGACGGGGCGCCATCGTAAAATGCCATTTGCGACGAGATCCCGTCACAAATGACCTGTTACAAATACCTGTATTTCTAGTAGTGATACCCCTTACTGAGATTTTTATTCTCATCCCAAGTTTTGAAATATTTTCCATAGGACTTAAAGATGAATAGGGTCGAGGATTGGATCAAGGAAAAGTCATGCTATCTAAAACATGGAAGTAGACATGACTACATTTTTAATAGTTTTTATTTTATGAAAAAATAGAAAAAGAGTAGAAGTGTCTACTTTGTTGTTTTTGAGATGCAATGTAATAGTTATGGCCTAATTCGGTAAAGATCTAAACCTGAAAATAACCTCGATGTGAATTATTCATGTAATTCAATATTAATTGATTCTTAAGGTCGGGTCCTTATATATAATATGAAAAATTTAATGCATTCAAAATAGAAAATATGAGAATATTTCTTCACGTAGATTCTATGTTTGTTTTCCTTCTTATAATTAGATCAGAAATCATTTATCAAACAATCATATTCATCCTCTTAGGAATATTGGAAAATTATTTTTCAGACTCTTCTGATGAACTTCATTCTATTTGAATTATAACATTGTTATTGTTTGATGAATTTTAAACCTTATAAAATGAATGAACATTATTAAAAATATTTGATGTCGTATTAAAATAAAAACCACCATTATTTTTCTTCATCTTCTCACAATCTCTTTTTAATCCACCCTCTAATTTCATAATATAAACAATGAAATTATCTAGATTCAGATGTTTATTTCTTTTCATATCATCTAATGAAATATTATTTGACTACCAATCTCCATGAATTATTTATATAATATTCTCAACTATGATATCATATATCATATCTTTTTCGCCATGGGATTGTAAGGTATTTACAGTTTTTTTGAATCTCTAATGCATCTTTGTAACATATTCATCAAGAAGAAAATTAATTTCCCGATAATATACTCTAAGAATTGATCTTCAAGACTCATTAAATTTAGAAATTACAAAATATGTTATCTGAAACTTTTTGAAAATATTTTTAATAACATCACATGATGGAATTTTACTATATTTTCCAATTTTAGTTGAATAAATAAAATTATTTCTTGCATAGTAATTCAACTGATATTATTTATTCTCTTGATTTGTAAAAGTGAAAAATTATTTCTTATGAATCCTATAATTTCTATTAAATATCACAAAATTATCAACCCCAATGTTAATAAAAATATCATTATTCTGTCTATCCAATAGTAAAGTGAACACGATTATAGATTAGTGTTCTTATAGGATATAAATTTTAAAGTGTACAAATATTGAAGCCTACAATCTTATATAAAAATACTAATTCTAAAATATACATTTTATTATAATAATATTTTTTAAAATTTTTTTTATAAATGATTAGAAATGTGGGTAAGTTAAAAAAAATTAAAACCAACAAGTCATGTAGTTGAACCACATATGATACCAATTTTTGGATCATAAGAGTTTATATTAGTTACCCAAGGGAGTGAATTATAGTTAAAAATTAAACTAATTAAACCCCAAATATCATTATTGATTTATCAAACTTAGTTTTTATCTGATGATCATTGTACATTAATGGAATTAGGGTTTTTTTTGGTAAATCGATGTATAAATTTTTTTTAGTAAAACAAACATTTCATATAAAAGCACAATTGAATTAAAACAACATGTTGAATCAAGTAAAAAAGAAACTATAGAATGTTTTATATTGAAAATGAAAATAAAATTATAGAATAATTAAGTATACTTTAACCTCTAGTGTGAATTGTGTTAATAAACTTGACTTAAGGTATCCATAGTTATAACCAAACTGTAAGGCCTATCATTCACTAAAAAGAAATATCTTAGTCACAAATATCAGAATCAACATTGTATTACTACCTTGGGAATCCCTTGATCAAAATGATCAGATATATACATATTATTATCCTTGGAACACCAATAACAAAACCTTGAATATACATCAAATACTAATAGAAATACGTTTTAAATGATTTACAATCCTCAAATCGATTCCTTAAAAAAAACAATATGAATCATTACAGATAAAATCATAAGGATATGTTGAAGCAATGAAATATTTAGAAGGTTTGAGTTTACAAATATATTATCTCCTCAATTAAACCTTTTTTATAGGCATGCCTTAAACAATCATATTTATATGATTCTAGAAGTCAGTTTCAATGGCCTCATATGAACTCTATCCTAACATCTCAGTAAATACATCTCCAACCGACGTTGTTTCTATAGCATGATTATAATTTTGTAAAATGTATTCACTCTAATATAAATAATACTAATTTTTATTATAACATTTAATATTCTAATTGAATAAATCATGTCAACCTAATAGACTAAACTCAGTCACAATGATAGACTAAACTCAGTCACACAAATAAACCATACTTAATAATACCATTAGACTAAACATTATAGGTCCAATAGACTGAATATAGTCATATCAATATAATATATTCCATCACATTAATATACTAGATTCATTCATACTGGTAGATTAGATTTTTTTATAGTGATATACTATTTTTTTCACAATGATATACTTAAATTAGATCAATCAGATGGATTGGACTTGGATTAATATGATATACTATAATTTATTTGATCTGATGAATTGAACATTAGTCAATCTGATAGAATATAAATTATTAATACTTATGGATCAGACTTTATTTAATCTGATGGTTTATACATTATTCAATCTAAAGGATCAGACATGTATGGAATGTCTATATCTATTATTCAATAAATATTTATGTGTTCGGTTGATTTTTTTTCTACAAAACCATTCCAAAGTGTTTTGAAATATAATGTTTGTAAAAATAAATTAAGAGTGTGTTGTGATTTTAAAATTCTAGATTTGAAGTGTAGAAAGTAAGACATTCAACTCAATATTAATCAAAATACCATTCCATATCAATATGATATGCCTCATTAATATGTTTTTCACATGATTACTGACTGCAAAATATGTTATGACCATGATTATTGACACACAAATACATTTTCATTTGTCCAATTTCTCATGTTATTGAGAAACAATTATACTAAAACATAATATTTTATTATCGGGGTTTAATTGGGTATGATTCTATTATGTTATGCACATGAACCTTGATGGTGTTCTCATACCCACCTATCTATCTTATGTTCACTTATGATCTATTCTTGTTATCTTATGTTTACCATTACAATGAATTTAAGACCAGACCTTTTTTATGATTCAATTCACCATGATATAAAGAAGAGTGTAATACATGACATGTTTATAAGGGGATGTAGTGGGGAGTGACAATAAAAAACATTTCAAATAGTATTAAAATAATTTTTTTATTTATATAATCTCAAAAAATACTAAACATTTCGATTATGGGACAATGTGTATTCGTGATGCATATTTTTTAAATTATATTATATATTTAAAATATAATTGAGTTATAATTGTGTCATCTCACTTATTATCAAATGATAGGAATTATGTTTTTATTTTGGAAGTAGATCTAAGAATGTGGGTATAGGGTTTGTTACTCAACAACAACTCAATAATTAAAGAGGTGGTCCTTATATTCAAAAAAGGGAAAACAAATTTGGAATCCTTATATGTGGTTATTTTTCTAAATGTTATCTTAAAAAAACATGAAAACCATCCCTAGAGGTCGTCCCTATGATGGTAAATTATCCAATAATCATAGAGTTCCTCCATATAAACCTATTTCTTGAGGTACTATTTACAAAAAAATATTTGTATATAAGGAGATATTCCCCTTATAAATATATTAATATTTATCATCTATAGAAGTACTCAAAATGGTTTTAAAAACGATAGTTGAAATGGAATTCCTCTCTATGTCAGGGATAGATAAACCAACTATAATTGTATCCCTCCTCATGAAGATCAAACTAATATATCTAGACATCCACCCATGGTGCATGTCAAAGCGGTCCTCACTATGAAAAGATGAGTGACAGTTATAGAGGTCCTCCTTATAATCGAATACAGGAAATATATATCTTTTGGGGACTTCCCAATGGTGGTCAAATAATAAATAGTCCACATTAAGGTTTTCCACTTAAATAATCCTAGTGAATATAAAAGTATAAAGGTATTTTCCAGAGTCATGAAGTATGATTTCGTTCATATAAAAACCAACTAATTGAAATGGGGGGGGGGTGTCCTATGCATGGTTTAGATTTTTATGCACCATCATTCAGTGATGTAACACGTTTTCAAAAATCTCCTCCCCATGTATCTATCTTTATAAAGTATACCTCACATAAAGAAGTACTTCAGATGAAAATTAGACTATTCCAATAACCTCATCATTGATAAAGGGTGTTTTTCTTAGTCTGTGGAAATCCTGAATAAACGATCGTTATTAATGAATCTTTTTTTTCAGGTTCCCCTTGTTGTTGTTAAAAGTGTTTTGGAAAATCATTCATCCATTGAAAAAAATTGGAGGAATAATCCATTGGTTTCAAACCAATATGAACACTTTCATATAATGTGTGAAGAAAATTACATTATCACATAGAAAAAATATTTAAGTAAAAATACCATTCATATTCTATCCCATTTACACTCTTTATTTTGACATTATAAAGATTCTAAAAGTTAATTTCAAACCATATGTTCATAATAATTTATTCTAGAACCTTTATCAACTGAAATTATTGAACTTTTATTTCAATAGATATGTTTTTCTCTTTATGGATTTAGATGAGTGGTGCCCCCACATTGAAATGGATATCACTTCAATGGCTCGGTATATCAAAGCCAAAGAATAATGTGAGTGTCATAAATAATAATTCCATGAGAATTTTAAGATTCTATATGAAGTAATCAACAGTAATTTATCAAATGGATGATTTAGTGACTGTGTAAATCATGAATATCATCACTTCACTTGACTTATAGAAAAATAATATAACTCAAATAAGGTCCATTGTATAATCATTTAATTTGAAAAAATCTCAAATTCTGGATCCACGTATTCTAATATTCCCATTTTGTAAAATCCTAATAGCCAAAAATCTTGGATGAGAACAAATTTATGAGAGTAGTAAATGGAAATACTATTTCATTACTATGCTAGAAATGTGATATATCCATCTAATTTAATAAAGGTTAACCCCTTGAAATTGTAAATCATTTAATCGTTTAAACATAATATCTAAAATAACCATAACAAAGAATTCATCCAACTCATTCCATAGTTTTATCCTAGAAGTAATAAATATATTCAACAAAAAATCAACTCTAAACCTATATTCTTCCCTAACCATCCATACTCTAGGTATTTTAACCTCTACCTTTAACCCATCATCCATAAAACTCTTAGTTGGTTATGATCACAACTATGAATTAAAAGGATCCAAATTGGTTCATATGGTTGGGGGAATGTTTTATACATTGATTAAATCTTAAAAAATATCCTTCAATGTTTGATCTTCTAATGTTTCTTGACTCTTATATGTTATTGGGGTATCATTTTGTAGAATTTATAAGGGTCTCTGATAGGGTGATCATTTAAAATCATTTTTTTGGACACCATTAAGAGGAAATGGTGATGTATCATATGGCCTATAAACCAAAGTCATCCTATGAAATGGTAATGTTGATGGAGGATGAACATCTATCACTCAATGGATATCCAGAAACTGAAGAGACTCCTTACTATTATGATGAATACAGGAATAATATTCCTACTAATCATTATGCATCAATGATTTTTTTAACTCGAGACCTAAAACATGAAACTAGTACAGAATAATATGATGAGAATATGTCAATAAAAAATTGGGTTCAAAATAATGTGAGATAATAAGGTATACATACCTGAAATAAAATGCAGACTTAGGACTTGGGAACTACTTTGAACATCCAAATTCATCCTAGTTAGTAAAATTTTACTAACGATAAAGGAATATTTGTGGCTATATTCATAGTATACAAACCATCCAAATAAGTAGTACTTATATCCACTTAAGATAAGATTACCCAATACGATACTGAGTTAGAGAGGATGATGATGATTACTACTGAATTACTCAATGAGAATATATATTCTGTTTAGAACTCCTAGTTTGAGGTTTGTGTTCCTCCAACAGTGAATCCACTTATACAAAAATATTCTTCTAAACAGGTATGGGTAGATCAAATCTACCTGGTCAACTAAAGGCCATGTAAATCAACCTAATTCACCCCCATTCCATTGGATAATTAAATATTCCCAATATTAGCCCTTACTTTATGATTTTAATCTTATGATTTTTTTAAAGTGTTACCAAACCAATTAATATGGAAGTTGACCTTATCAATTTATTTCAAATGCCTCCAATAATGACTTTTCTTAGGAGACAATTCCATACAAACTCAATGAATCCATTGAGTCTCTTGATGCTCAAATCAAAACTGTAGATGGGAATCTGGAACTAAAGTAGTATAATAAAGAATCATATCCATATTGGGTAGAGTTGAATCCTAATCTACCCAAATTTGTCAATCCTGCATTTATGATGATCAATGGAATGAGGGATCTATAATCGCATATCACACATTTGGTATCTAGATGTAACCAATTATTGGAAGGCCAAATATATTATTAGGGAAAAACTAGTTTATTTATGAATACATTAGAGGGAAATATCATTGTCTGTAAAAAAATCTAATAAATAAATCCATTTCAAATTGGAATTATCTTTGATGGTTGTTTCAATATTAATTCGCCTCAAAATTGAAGAAATACCTTGTTTTTGGCCACTCAAACTATAAAGAGAATAAAATTGGAGTGTTTCAAGCTTTATTTATGTAGGGAAAGTGTTGAAATATTCTATGAATATGAAACATTCATAATATAGAGTAAATAGATATGCATAGATAATATACTGGGTGAAATCCACAAATAAATCATTCATTTGAAGTACCCTGAGGGGTTTTGAAAATTTTCATGGTAGAAAAATGGATATAAGAAATCACACGGTTATCTAAAGATATATTTCAAGGAGAACAACTTAAGAAAATAAAATATAGTAACAAATAGACAATAACCATTATAAAAAATCCTAAATTGATGTCTCCCTAGACCATGTGTATGCTAATTAATATAATATGCAACCTCCTAAGTATAAAAAATAATTAAAATGGCACTAATGAAAATACATAAGTTAATTAGAATAAATATAACCATTAGAAATTTAAAAACCAAAAGAGAGTGTTCTATTCCATATTGAATGATCACAAGCTAGTATTTTTCATTGGATACCATGAAAATAACACTTCACACTAGTAGAAGTCAAAATTAATAATGATGTGGGGATTAATGATTATCTATATTTATACCTTTACCATCAGATATTGAAAAAAAAATATCTAATTTTTTTTATTTTATTAATGATATAATCTAGAAATTAATTGACATGAACTAGGTGAATTTCGGAAATCCCCCATCTTTGGTGAATTATCTTTCTACTACTTTGCATAAATAAGGAGGGATGATGGAATTCAAAAACAGTGGTTAAAAAAATTAAATGATTTGATGTCTATAAAATCATTCAACTATCAACACACCATCATAGAGCCATGACATAATCATCTAGTTGTGACCACTATTTTATCTATAGTACCTAACGAAAAATCCATGTCACCATAGTATTTCACAAGTCAATGTAATTGATTCCAATAGATAAATGAATTGGATTAGAAGAATCAATAATCCCCAAATTCTATCTAGAACATATTGGATTTTATCCACCCATTATTTGAAGTATCGAAATGAGCCCACCAAATGGGTTTTTATCTGATCAAGACTTAATATATGGATCTATTAATTTTATTTGCTACACAAACCCCATTTTTAATGATGATGAAACTTATGGGCCAAAATTCTATACTTACAGTTGGGGAAGAGGACGTGGTGGATATGGAACGTGGGGTCTACATTATAGTGACCTAGTATATTAACACATAGATATTACATATTTTTATTTTAATATTCAATACATTATACAAACTCATGACTAGGGACCCAAATAGAATATTGTATTTGGAGACTAGGTACCTAATATTCTAATTCTATGAAGGATCTTCAATATTTCCCATAAATATCTTCACAAATAGTACTCCTCTTTGGAATACCCTTCCTAAACCCTTTTTCATAACCTGTGGAAGGAAACATAAGAAAGGGTTAACTCAGATGACTTTCTAAGAGAAACACAATAGATATCTATATATGATCTTATGAATTCATAGGAAAAATATAAGGTTATGTGATCTTTAACATAACAAATGAAATTAATACCCATAATTTAATAGATTATAAACTTGAGTCATGTAATAAGACATTATAGAAACCATAACTCATTAGTGAAACCAATTGGAGTGGAAACCATGGATTCATTTTCTCCAAGATCTCTCTCTTGAGTGCTCCCATCCTCCTTCTAGGCTTTTCCCATAGCGATGGAGTGGCCTTTATTTTTATTTCAGGGAATCATGAATTTATCCTTCCTGATTTGTAATCCCGATTTTTCCCTCCCAATTTTATCTATATCCATAGGTGATCTAGGGTTCCCATCCTTTTACCTCAATCTTCCTCTTCATCCATGACATTCTTATTCCTCATCTCTCTATCTGGAACCTGTAGTGCTCATGGTTTTCTTTTTTAACCCCATTCTTCCACATTTCCCTCACTTATGTTTTTTATTTTTTTGACTATATGATTTAGCTGGTTTCATTTAGGTGGATGTTCACTGAAATTTCATGGAAATCATTCTCTCCCACCTTTTTTATTACCAATTGAAGATTCATGAAAAAATGTAGCTTTATTTGTCAAAAATTTAATCCGGTGGTATGGTATTTTTTGGGTGTGAGGTTTGGAGGATTCTTCCATAGCCCGTTCACTATCCCCTACTATTTCTGCCCATCCTCTTCTTCTTAGTCACATATCAGTACATAATGATGGTGTATGAGGTGGTTTTTGTACGGTGTTGGTGATTGAGATTATGTGTTGGTGGATTGTCTTGGATGGCGATTTCCCCCTGTTTGGATTAATGTTAAATTACGTGGTCTAGTGATGGCTTCTTTGTAGAGTTTCTTCATACTGAGGATGATGTATTCTGCAGTAATTTTATGAATTTTTAGTGGAGTTTTTTATTTTTTAATAGTTTAGGTTTAATGTCAATGTTATCTATGTGTTTGATGGTGTTGGATTCTTCATGTATTATTGAGGAGGTTATTTCTGCCCTTACCTTACTCTATTTAGCTCAAGGCTCAAGGATACGAATTCACATGAGGTTCAAGATATTTAGAAAAATGAGGTGGTGTGAATGCACTTCATTAATAATTCTCTAATTGGAATTTAAAATTTAAAATTTTCTCAATATACTAGGATTTAATTTGGTTTAGAAGGAAAATGTTCAAGTTGATGATTTCCAGAAATTCATTGAAGGTAGTGATGTGTAGTAGTAGGGTCAGTATGCAGGGATTGAAGCTCTATCGATTCATGTTATGGAAATTTGTTTTTAAAATTTGATATTTTAATTTTAATTTTTGAGTTTTTATTTTGGGTGGTGTTATGTAATGGGTTGTTCTGGTTGTGTGGGTTCCAACTTCACGTTTTAAAAGTGTATTTGAAAATAATAAAAAAATTATGATTGGATTAAATGAAACAAAAAATTATAATTTCTGAGAAAATGGATTGTATGTGTGATAAATCATCATAAAAGGATAATGAACCATAAGATCATGTCATATATGTTTGGAACCATTAAAATTATTAAAAACTACTTCTTATGTCAAGGTTAACTACCAAGACCATCATCATATTGTATAAGGACTCGTCCATTTTTTTTCCATTATGGATCAGGACAAACCTCTTTCTTATAGTGGATTAGGAAACACCGATTTCCAATAGTGGAACATGACACACCCATTTCCCATAGTGGATAAATCCCATAAACAGGTTTCGCTTTATTATCTCATGAGATATAAATAATTACCCAATGTCCTAGTTGGATATGTAGATCCCACTCCTCACATAACAAAAATCATATATATGTGTTCTACATAATAATAAAAAATTCATCATTTCAAAAACATTGAAATTAAATTAGATTCCAAAAAAATAATTATATCATAAATTTATAAAATAGATAGGTTTGAAAATCATTTTTGTAACGCCCCAACCCCAGTTACCCAGAGTCGGTGCATTATTTTAATACATTGACATGATTACAAGGAATCAAGTCCCAAATGACAGATTAGTTTAGCAGTCTTGGAAAATAGATTACATACATGAATGTTACATTACACTTCATAACATACAAAACAACATAAATAATTCTTTATAAATGCCATTATTCCCTTGTCTTAACCCTTCTTATCAATCAAAATATACTTCTTGGAATCTTGGGAAAAAATAAAACATAGAAAAGGGGTGAGATCAAACTCTCCGTAAGGGTAAGCAATACAGCGGAAACTTTCATAAATAAGCATAAACATTTAAGGAAATGTATAACTAAAACAAAATCTTTTTAAACTTGAACATCAACATAGTATGGGAAAAAATAAAATGAAATAATTCCATTTAATTATTCACATGGATATTCTACTAATCAAATAATCACATGCAATATCAATAACCACTTTCATAATAATGGAATTCATAATTCCAGACTATCATGACCACATAGCCAAGGCCTCGTGCCGAGACTACAAATAAGATTTTGCTAAGGCCTTGTGCCAAGACACTAGTTTGTCTCATGAGACCTACCGATGCATCGAGGAGCTATAGAAGGCTCCACCCGTTACTTACTAAGTCCAATGCATTCCCATATGAAGAGGTTTAAACATAACATAAACATTCGTATTAAAACTAGCATACGAAATGTCAACACTTTCTCCATAAACCATGAATGGTATAAAAATAACACATCCACAGTATAACATATCACAAAACCTTCAATACAATACAAAAGTTTTGTATCATAATAAATCAACTTCAAATAAGATTAAAATCCATCAAAGGATGTTGACATAGTTGAAATCAAAACTATTTGAGAGAAATATCTCTTTTCTCGAAATCATTAAAAAGTCACACATTTATAAAGGAAGTAATTTAAAAGTGATTTTTTAATCAAAGTGTCCCATACCACTTTGACTCATTTTAAATGAAATATCATTTCAAAGACTTCATGTCCATATAAATAAATCCTTAAAATCATTTTTGAAAACATGGACATTAATTAAAAAGATTTAGAAAGATAAATCATTAAAACATTTAAAATTATGATCTTGATAAAGAGTACCTTAAAAAAATTCTTAAAATATTCATTTTGAAATAATTTAAAAGTCACATAATTATAAAATAAAACATTTACATTGAAAATATTCTTATAAGCTTGTAAGGGAAGCTTTGACGATTTTATAACGGCGGTAAATAGCCGCACCCGCCGTATAAGTTAAAAAAACATTCTTACCTTAAATTTGTAGAAAGGTTAAAAGTGCCTTGTTTGGAAAACGACGGAAATATTCCTTTAAAAACACATAAGGGTATAAATGACATTATCCCATATTATTTGTAAATAGTAAAAATGATTTGAAATACATTTCGAAAAAACATGGATGTGGATGATAGAGAAATCCCAGTAGATTATTACGTATAAACTACCTCGGATAATGAAGAGATTGCGAAATAAACCCTTACCTTGTACTTTTGCATGGTTGGGGGTAGGTTAACCTCATTTAAAATGGTGAAATAATTGTTATTAAATTATTCAATAATCATATACATTAATATTATATCATATATGATCTTTTAACATTGCTTTGTTAATAATATCTTAGAATTATCGTCGTTTCGGGTGTTAACTTACTCGTTTTCTTTTATATGTTTTGTTACATAATCCATGTTTGTCATGGATAGGTAGTATATTATTCATATACAGAATGATATGAAGTCCTTATACATTATTTTTAAATCATAAAATGATAATTATACTTTAATGGATACGATAGAGAATGAATCTCATCGTGTTCGTGGAGACGGTAGTCCGTACGTACAGACGAGAAACAATATCATTCTTTTGATATTAAAATAATATATAATTGGATGGTATATCATATATACAGAATAATTATCATGTTATATTTATTATTTACAAGAATTACACATCATTATTATACCCATCCAAATAATAATTTATTGAATAACAATTACACCACGACGTAGAGACGGTAATCCGTACGTACGCACATATGGGGCCATGTTATTCAAAGGGTGGATAGAATACTGAATAAGGTTGTACCATATTTATAATAATATTACAGTATATAGGAGATACTGGATTCATTATTTTATAATGGAAAAAACAAAGAAAGAAGAAGTTGAAGAAGAAATGAATTTGAAAAAGGGTGGTGAAAACATTACCTCTTCTTCGAGTTCTTTCTTTTGATTTGATCAAAAGGGCTCCTTAGGTTGGCATTATGATCAAACTAAGGCCTCTAGGTTGTAGTGAGGGATGTTTAAAGAGTATTTGGGCAGGTTTTAGACGATCCAAAAGGCTATGAAGGTGTGAAGTAATGAGAAGGGGGAGTGCCCTTTTATAAGAGGGGTGAGGGGCACTTCTGGAAAAGCATGAAATATTAATTTATAATAAATTAATATTCGGTTTATAATGGCTCAAAAGTTGATTATTCAAAGGTAAAGGTGGGGATAGGTTTAAAACCATTCAACCAATAGAATTTATACAGGTTTGGGTTACTATATTAACTTTATCTTTTAGTTTTAACTCTTAGTTAATTAGTTTGACATTTACCATGTCACTTTGTATTTTTATATTATATAGTTAATAAACTTACTATATACATCCAATAGACCCCCAAGTGGTCCATTAATGATACACCTATCATTATATAAGTCTCTTGGCCGAACCTCATATTTTTAATAAATTAATATCAATTAATAATATAATATTTGTTTTAAAAACACTTTTATGTCAATTTTGACACTATTCAATAGTTGATTTTTGTGAAACTCATAACAGAATTATTACTTCTTCCAAAGTTAATTAAATAAATTCTAACATGTCATAGTAACCTAGAAAATTAGTGTAATTCATAAAAAGTCTCAAATTATATTTATTTTGATATTTATAATATCAATTATTCCAATTTTTCATTAATTAGGTAATTACTGCATCATCATTGTGTCATAAATAAATTAAATGTTTTAATGTATAAAAATTATAAATAAAATATAATTATGTATGAAATCTTTTTTTCTTTCTAATTAATATTTACAATCGAATTTATCTTATGTATAGCCCTATATTAAAATTTTTTTAGTAAATAAACTTTGATTTTAACTCTTTTACTCTTCTTTGAATTAAATAATAATAAATGTCCTAATCTAATCCGAGTGGACCTAAATGATACTATTTTATTCCTAAGGTTGTTTTTTGTCGAGATAGACTTGTCCAATAGAATTAGTACATGTGTTAGGGTAATATTAATATCATTTTTACCCTTAATTACCATATTTACTTTTAACCGTGGTAAATAAAAGTAAAAAGTTACTATTCACAAAAAATTATTTTCATATCATTGAACCAAATTTTACTTCTTGATATTAATCATGTCTCTTGGAGTTTCAAAATTCCATTCACAGAAGTGGTAAAATTATGTTTTATGAAAAATTCAGTTTTTTTAACTACCACTTAGTAGTTTCACTATTCATCAAAAATTGAAGTTTTTCAGAACAATGCCAAAATTTCACCCTAATATATAATTGATATTCCAAATTAAATAATGATATCTATTTTAAAAAATTCCAAACATATAAGTTTCATTAATTAATTTAATAATTAATTCCCGCTGTCACAACAAATAGCGTGTTTTTAAGAAACAATATATATCAAAAGATTGACAATTGTTTAGGTCCAATTTCGAAGTGAAATTAATTCTAATGAACACCATTAGATAAAATGGTAAAAATATATTATAATTATACTTTAAAACCACTCAAATTCATAATTTAACACCATTAATTATTTTGATTAAAATAGTTGTTTTTAATTAAAATTTAGTAATTTTCACTATTCATCAAAATATTAAAGATATCCGAGAAGTAAAAAAATTTCACCCTAGAATAATTTTGATATTACGAATCCAATAATGATGTCCATTTTGAGAGATAGAATTTATACAATTTTAAAAAGTAGGTATTACTATTCATAACGGCTAGTTTGGTAAGTCATGGTGCGCTTTAACTCGGTGCTGCGTGTAGTGAAAGTCATTGAATTATTTTGAAGAAATAACAAACTATGTAATCTTGGGGTGTTACATTATCCCCTCCTTCAATAAATTGCGTCCTCGCAATTTGAAATTGTTCATCGAAAATAAAATCATGAAAATAAAAAATATCTTTTTGGGAAAACCCAAATCGGAAATTGGGATACTAAAATTTAGTCTTAATATGAGGAAAAGAGAAATGAAAGGGTTAACACCAAATTATGATCTCTATTAGGAGATATTTGGTGGCAATTAGAGACATATAATTGGAGGAAAAAAGTATATATTTATAGGTAGTGATTGAGGACATCAATCACAAACAAGTTTAAAATTGAGGTCCTTAAATTCATCAATCTATGATGATTTAAAATACCATCGATTCAACAAAACATAAGGTATTAGGATAACACATTTTTGACGTTTCAAAATATCTTAGTCGAAATCCCAAATCGAAAAATGAATTAATGAGGCCTCTATTTAAAATAAAGAGTGGAAAGTATGGAGATTACCGAAAATAACACATACTAGGGTACCATGTAAGAAAATATGGATATGGAAGAGAAATCTAACCATCAATTATCTGATGGAGAGTGGTAGAGAACATGGATATGAAAAGGCCAACAATCCCAAAGCCATAAATTAGTGATGATTTAAGGTACCATCTAGAACAACATTTTTGTTCTATGTTCCTTTTCTTAATGTTGAGGAATTTATTTATGACATGGGCTAAGATCATAAGGAGGTACACTTACTTTATAATTAGAGTTTTATCCATTAATAAATAACTACCACAAACTCATCTTTCACTCTAAAAGATAATAGAACGTAAACAAACTCTATTTATACTATTCGTACAGGGTTCCAAAATAAACGAATTTATAATTCATCTACCAGATATTTTAAAAAAAACTACATTATTTAATCCAGGACATCTCGTGGGCCAGTGGTAGGTGATACACCCTTGTCGCCCTTCAGTTTGGAGATCAAGTCTCGCGGCCTTGCCGGTCGTGACGGGTTGCTGCCCGACCTCCGGGTTGTCCTTTTATGGCAATCCAAAATTAATCTCAAACTAGAATTTATCCAAAATAATTCTGTCCAAACTCGCAGTCCAACATTTATAAGGAAGGTAAACATAATGTAGATCCTTTTTACCCCGTAATAGCATATGAATACCCTCATCATGTATTATTTTAAAACACAGAAACATCCTGAATTACCATAATCCTTATTGATTACATTCATGCTCCCTTATTCCGTATAGAATTCTAGATATACTTCATCAATCCAAAAAAATTTTAAACACCAACAATGATGAAATATACAAATCATTAATCAGCTTCAAGGTAGTCATGAATATCCAATATAATTTATCCAAATCAATCATTTATTATTCTAAAATCAGTACCTCGGTATCAGAACCATATTATGGTTTATCTTTCTCTAAACAATATATTTTCCAAAATTTTGACTTGCTATTGAGTCAGTTTTCTTTGTTCCACACAATCTCAAGTCCTTAATGAAATAGTACTGCAGCACAATCCTTATATACTCCATAATTATTATAACAAGTACATTGTTGATACAACACTCAAATGACATAATCATCATAAGAACTATAATCATTCCTCTTCATCTGTGGTCGTATCATAACTTGATTATTATCCAATAGCATCATTTGCGGCATAGTCTGATGACTGGGACATAGGTTCGTGTAGTGTCCAAACTCCTTGAAAATGAAGCATTGTACATTTGAAACTATTTTCTTACCCTTGTAGTAACGTACTTTGTGCCCTTTTCCTACACACTTATAACAAACTCCCATTCCTTTCAGGCAAGTTCCAGGGTGTTTCTTCCCATAGTTATCATATATGGGAAAATTATTCTTTTCTCTCATCCCTTTATCCATCTTTCTCTCCTCCATCCTTTTCTTCTCTTTCTTCCCTTCAAAGCCATAGGACTCAGTAAACTCTTTAATTATCTTATCAACACATGATATTATTTCTGCATATGATGATAATACATGGGAGACTATTTCCCTTCTAAATGATGTCTTAGTACCATGGAAGATTCGATCCTTCTTACTCTTTGGATCATACGTATTACTAGAGTTCACATTCCTTCTACTGGGCGCCATTTCTATACAATAGCATAAACTATGTCAGTTTATGAATTGCAATAAATAATTCCTAATGCAAATTGAACAATTTATGGATATAATCCATAATCATAAAAAAATTCTTTGAGTAAGTATATACTAATGATCCCTTCATAATGGTTTGTAAATAAAATGATAATTATCCTAAGCATATCCCTCGGGAGTGTCGTAACCAAGAGTGCAGCAAGGCCTGTTGTCGTGCACCGGTTCTCATTTGAGTCTATCTCAAAGCGGTGTTTTCAGGTTTTACCCCTAGGTACATCTGTGCCAGAGCCGCCTCTACCTGCTCGTATCCAGACAGGGATGTATTGCTCGAAAAACTCACAAAATCTCTACAATACCAAAATTCTAGGAAGTTCTTCTATACTAATCCTCATAGTCTTTCTTAGGGTTATGTGCTCTAATCATAGTTTATCTAAATCTAGTTTCCAAGGTTATTGCTAAACTTCCTCTGATACCAACTGTAACACCCCGACCCCAGTTACCCAGAGTCGGTGCATTATTTTAATACATTGGCATGATTACAAGGAATCAAGTCCCAAAGGACCGAATAGTTTAGCAGTCTCGGAAAATAGATTACATACAAGAATGTTACATTACACTTCATAACATACCAAACAACATAAATAATCCTTTATTAATGCCATTATTCCCTTGTCTTAACCCTTCTTATCAATCACAATATACTTCTTGTAATCCTGGGAAAAAAAATAAAACATAGAAAAGGGGTGAGCTCAAACGCTCCGTAAGGGTAAGCAATACAGCGGAAACTTTCATAAATATGCATAAACATTTAAGGAAATCTATAACAAAAACAAAATCCTTTTAAACTTGAAATTCAACATATTATGGAAAAAAATAATATAAAATAATGTCATTTACTTATTCACATGGATATTCTACTAATTGAATAATCACATGTAATATAAATAACCACTTTCATAATGATGGAATGCATAATGCCATACTATCATAACCACATAGCCAAGGCCTCGTGCCAAGACTACAAATAAGATTTTGACAAGGCCTTGTTCCAAGACACTAGTGTGTCTCATGAGACCTACCGATGTATCGAGGAGCTATAGCGGGCTCCACCCATCACTTACTAAGTCCAATGCATTCCCATATGAAAAGGTTTAAACAAAACATAAACATTCGTATTAAAACTAGAATACGAAATGTCAACACTTTCTCCATAAACCATGAATGGTATAAAAATAACACATCCACAGTAAAACATATCACAAAACCTTCAATACAATACAAATTTTTTTTATAATAATAAATTAACTTCAAATAAGCTTAAAATCCATCAAAGGATGTTGACATAGATGAAATAAAAACTATTTGATAGAAATATCTCTTTTCTCGAAATCATTGAAAAGTCACACGTTTATAAAGGAAGTAATTTAAAAGATATTTTTGAATCAAAGTGTCCCATACCACTTTGAAACATTTGAAAAGAAATATCATTTCAAAGACTTCATGTCCATATAAATAAATCTTTAAAATCATTTTGAAAACATAGACATTAATTTAATAGATTTAGAAAGATAAATCATTAGAACATTTAAAATTATGATCTTGATAAAGAGTACCTTTAAAAAATTCTTAAAATATTCATTTTGAAATCATTTAAAAGTCACATTATTGTAAAATAAAACATTTACATTGAAAATATTCTTTTAATATTTTAAGGGAAGCTTTGATGATTTTATAACGGCGGTAAATAGCTGCACCCGCCGTATAAGTTAAAAAATATTCTTACCATAAATTTGTTGAAAGGTTAAAAGTGCCTTGTTTGGAAAACGACGGAAAGATTCATTTAAATAAAATAAGGGTATAAATTACTTCAACCCATATTCTTTGTAAATAGTAAAAATGTTTGGAAATACATTTTTAAGAAACATTGATGTGGATGATAGAGAAATCCCAGTAGATTATTACGTATAAACAACCTCAGAAAATGAAGAGATTGAGAAATAAACCCTTACCTTGTACTTTTCCTTGGTTGGGGGTAGGTTAAACTCCTTTATAATGGTGAAATAATTGTTATTAAATTATTCAATAATCATATACATTAATATGATATCATATATGATCTTTTAACATTGCTTTGTTAATAATTTCTTAGAATTATCGTCGTTTCGGGTGTTAACTTACTAGTTTTCTTTTATATATTTCGTTACGTAATCCATGTTTGTCATTGATAGGATGTATATTATTCATATACATAATTATATCAAGTCCTTAATAATTATTTTTAAATCATCATATGATAATTATACTAGAATGGATATGATAGAGAATGAATCTCATCGGGTTCGTGGAGACGGTAGTCCGTACGTACGCACGAGCGACAATATCATTCTTTTGATATTAAAATAATATATAATTGGATGTTATATCATATATACAGAATAATTATCATGTTATATTTATTATTTACATGAATTACACATCATTATTACACCCATCCAAATAATAATTTATTGAATAACAATTACACCACGACGTGGAGGCGGTAAGCCGTATGTACGCATGTATGGTGACATGTTATTAAAAGGGTGGATAGAATAATGAATATGGTTGTACCATTTTTATAATAATATTACAATATATAGGAGATAATAGATTCATTATTTTATAATGGAAAAAACAAAGAAAGAAGAAGTTGAAGAAGAAATGAATTTGAAAAAGGGTGGTGAAAACATTACCTCTTCTTCGGATTCTTCCTTTTGATTTGATCAAAAGGGATCCTTAGGTTGGATTTATGATCAAACTAAGGACTCTAAGTTGTAGTGAGGGAATTTTAAAGAGTATTTGGGCAGGGGTTAGCCCAACCAAAAGGCTATGAAGGTGTGAAGTAATGAGAAGGGGGAGTTCCCTTTTATAAGAGGGGTGAGGGGCACCTTTGGAAAAGCTAGAAATATTAATTTAAAAAATTTCATATTCGGTTTCTAATGGCTCCAAAGTTTATTATTAAAAGTTCAAGGTGGGTATATGTCGAAAAACATTCAACCAATAGAATTTAGTCAGGTTTGTGTTACTATATTAACATTATCTTTTAGTTTTAACTCTTAGTTAATTAGTTTGACATTTACCATGTCACTTTGTATTTTTATATTATATAGTTAATAAACATACTATATACATCCATGAGACCTCAAAGTGGTCCATTAATGATACACCTATCATGATATAAGTCTCTTGGCCGAACCTTATATTTTTATGAATTTAATATCAATTAATAATATAATATTTATTTTAAAAAATCTTTTATGTCAATTTTGACACTATTAAATAGTTGATTTTTGTAAAAAACATAACAGAATGATTACTTCGACAAAAGATAATTAAATAAATTCTAACATGTCATGTTAACCTATAAAATTAGTGTAATTCATAAAAAGTCTCAAATTATATTTATTTGGGTATTTATAATATCAATTATTCCAATTTTTCATTAATTAGGTAATTACTGCATCATCATTGCGTCATAAATAAATTAAATGTTTTAATGTATAAAAATTATTAATAAAATATCATTATGTAGGAAATATTTTTATCTTTCTAATGAATATTTACAATCGAATTTATCTTATGTATAACCCTATATTAAAAATGTTTTAGTAAATAAACTTTGATTTTAACTCTTTTAACTCTTCATTGAATTAAATAATAATATATGTCCTAATCCAAACCATGTGGTCCTAAATGATAATATTTTATTCCTAAGGTTGTCTATGGTTGAGATAAACTTGTACAATAGAATTAGGACATGTGTTAGGGTAATATTAATATCATTTTTACCCTTAATTACCCCATTTACTTTTAACCGTGGTAAATAAAAGTAAAACGTTACTATTCACCAAAAATTAATTTCATCTCATTGAACCACATTTTACTTCTTGATATTAACTGTTTCTCTCGGATTTTTAAAATTCCATTCACAGAAGCGGTAAAATTATGTTTTATGAAAAATTCAGTTTTTTTTAACTACCACTTAGTAGTTTCACTATTCATCAAAAATTGATGTTTTCCAGAACAATGCCAAAATTTCACCCTAAGCTATAATTGATATTCCAAATTCAAAAATGGTATCTATTTTAAAAAATACCAAACATATAATTTTCATTGATTAATTTTATAATTAATTCCCACTGTCACAACAAATAGCGTGTTTTTAAGAAACAATATATATCAAAAGATTGAAAATTGTTTAGGTCCAATTTCGAAGTGAAATTAATTCTAATGAACACCATTGGATAAAATAGTAAAAATATATTATAATTATAATTTAAAACCACTCAAATTCATAATTTATCCCCATTAATTATTTTGATTAAAAAGGTTGTTTTTAATTAAAATTTAGTAATTTTCACTATTCATCATTATATTAAAGTTATCCAAAAAGTACCAAAATTTCACCGTAGGATAATTTTGATATTCCAAATCCAATAATGAAGTCTATTTTTAGAGATAGAATTTATAATATTTTAAAAAGTAGGTTTTACTATTCATAACGGCTAGTTTGGTAAGTCATGGTGCACTTTAATTCGGTGTTGCCTGTAGTGCAAGTCATTGAATTATTTTGAAGAAATAAAACACTATGTAATCTTGGGGTGTTACAATTTTATCATTTCATTATTACGTAACCCACTAATAAAGATGGATGTACATAAGAATTTATTTATGGCATAAATCATGGATGAGAAATGTGTTTCATAAATATTATTCCATTATAAACATAAATTGTTTTAAAAAATAATAATAATTTTATCCTTGTTTCATATCCCTTGGAAAAAATACATTACATCAAATGATGTCATATTTGTTAGATAATTATTTAGAAAGATAAATCACTTGGAAGTTTTCTTGCATAAGATAAAATTTCATTGGGAAAAATTATTAAAATATAAATCCTTTTGAAATTAAATTTTTTTTAAAATAATCTTGAAAACATGTCAAGGAGTCATAAAATAAATAATGGTCATGATGGTAGGAAATTCAGTTCATGTCACACACAAAGATTCCTTCTATATTTTCAATAAAATTCCAACGAGGATTTTTGTTGAAAGTGATATGAATATAATATTTTAAAATATTTTATAAAATATAAAAAATGTGTAAAAATTTATCTAATAAAATATTTGAAAATATCAACAACATTTGGGAATTTTTTTAGAAAACAAGGTTTTGGGAGACTACGAGGTTTTGACAGAAAAGATAATTCTTATTAAAAAAATTATTTTTGAACTATTTCACACATAAATAGTGGAAAATGGTGGGGAAAATGAATTCTCATAAAAAACCATAGGTTATGAAAATTCATAAGTTTATTGAGATATGGATCATAAGATTTTATAATCGGAAACATAACCATAAACAATCTCAATAAACAATGAGATTGTGATATAAAAGTCTTACCAGTATGGTAAAATAGAATTTTAATTCCCATGCGTCAATAAAATTAATTAAAATGTATAATTTCATTAAAATAATTAGATTCATGATATATCATGTCAATGGGGAATTATATAAACCACATAGAAGAAAAAAGTTGTGACTTTGTATATGATTCTAGAAATAAAAGAGAGACTAGAAATCCTTTAATTCTTGTTAACTTTTAAACAGAAAACACCATGAGAAAGAGATACTCAAATGGATATATTAGCCCAAATAATTTTAAGGAAAATAATAATAAAATAAATTCATGTGATGTATATACTCAATATTAAAGAAATAGGTGGTGAATACGGTCTATGTATTACGAAAGTAAAAATTGGGAAAGAAATCCCTTACCTTAGGTCTCAATTTCATTTGTACACTTTAAAAACTCCTATATAATAAAAATAATTTTATTATGAATATATTATATTACCATACATATATATCATAACTTATATTATTTACTTATGTACTGTTATTACTAGTTTGTTAACAATTCCTCATTAATGTTATGTTTCGGGTTATAACTACATTGGTTTCCCTATATGTTTTTATTAGTTATTTTTATTCACCTTATTTGTATCATTGTTCCCTTATCTATATATTAATAATAATGACATAATTGTCAGATTTATAAATAAATTGTACTCTTAATATGAATAATGAAACATGATTGTGATAAAGTTAGTGGTTTATGACCATAAAGACAATATTTCACATGTACACACGCGTAACATTTCCATTTTTAAATGATCGTTATGAAAAGAAGGAAAATAATATATTTTTTTTACATAAAAAGCATAATATAATAAATACCATATTATTTCTTTAAAAATTTCATCCATGTGGGGTGGTGATGATAAGAGAGTCATATCACTTCATTATGATGATAGTCTACATGTACATGAATGAATTTACTATTTTTCAATGAGTTAAAAGGTCAAAAATGAAATATTAACATTTCAAAATAAAAAATATTCCATTAATGTCAAAATAATTTCATGTATATGACATATATTAATCCTTATTATCTTCCATGTAAAGCGTTATAGAAAAATAATCACATGACTTCGCGATGTGGTAGTCCACCATACACATCAATAAATCTATCGGATCCCATATGGAATGGAAAGTAAGAAAGGTATATTTGATATAATATTACATCCCGCCTTTTTTTTACATAACATTTCATTACATTTTACAAACAGAGGATCTTTAAAGTCCAATATCTTGGAAATCAGGAACATAAAACATGAGGACAACATAAAACATTCTTCTAAACCACTTATAAGGCTTCATCATAGGTTCATCCCATGTACATTTACTACATCTCATATACAGGAGATAAACATCAATGAAAAGGGTGAGGAGAAGGCCCAGTAAGGGTAAACTAGGGAGTTAATGTACTTGGGATATCAATAAGAACTTGAATAAAAACATGAAGACATGAGAAATGAAAGAATAGTAATATCATAAAGAAAATAACTTCAATCATAACTTGAATATGTGGCTACAACATTTCATTTAGAAATTCATGAACATATCACCAAGGTCTATCCCCAAGGTGTCATAAAAATTACCAAGGTTATTCACCAAGGTATCAGGAAACTTGTCATCTCTAGAGATTAAATATTTACCCAATACATTATAGTGCTATCAGGGAGAACCCTTAATATGCCTTTAATTTCATGTGATACACATAGAGCATAATAAAGCATTTCATAAATAACCTAAATAGAATCCAAGAAATGGGTTTCATGTCAAAGTCGTGACGTTTAAAAAGAGCTTAAAAATAAGATCATTATATCATTTATAACCCATGGAAAGGGAGTGATGGTTTTATTTATTTAAATTCCAGAAAAAGATATATCATATTTATATATTTATGAACACCCATATAAACGAAATAGGTTTGGGAATTCACATAAATAAGCAATAGAATTTTATGAGAGAAAGAGATATAAATTTTGAGACGAAATCTATGCAGCAAAACGGCTATATAACATTGTTTTAGAAAGCATTGAAAATAGAAGGGACAAGGGTCACCCACTGATAAATAATTTATAATACAGTATGGGTAGTGAATAATATCATGGTACGAGTATTTGAATGACATTCCTCATGAAACGAAAACATGCAAGAAAAGTGAAGATGCAATTTATTTTACGAGAAATTCAGCAGCCTAACGATGTCACTTAAAGATTAAGAAAACAAATTGATGAGAGAGGAAAAGGTCTTTAAACAATTAGACATGAAATGGACAGAAATTATAACATATAAGAACATACCCTCAACATAAATAGATGGAAATTATAAGACAGAACATAAAAGAAGTCAGGACTAAAAAGAGGAGGGTGAAAGGATCCCTTACCTTGAAGAGTAACTTCGAAAGCTTGAAGGTCGGGACCATGGTAGGCTTAAGGGAACCTTGGGAGGACTCCACGGGAGGTAAATAGATCAGAACATCGTTGGGGAGGATTTGGAAATGAAATTAATGATGGAAAGGCTTGGTATTTATAGAAGAAGTGAGGGGACAAAGCATTAATTACCAAGGGACACCTCATCGGTGGTATTGGCAGAACCATGGGCTTGCCCATGGTATTTGCCCATGGTATTGGCCACTTGGGACACCTCATACCTTATCTTACTATTAAAAAGTTGACCAGAATTATTGCATAATTATAACATCCTTAATGATGTCATTAAACACCGGAAACTCAAAACTGTATTTTCACCATTCACCGAAAATTCAACTTTCTCAAAAAAATCCCAAAAAATCACCTTAACCAAATATCGATGCTATAAATTAAAAAATGAACTCTATTTTATGAAAACAATTTTCTAAATATTTTTAATTTAATTTTTAAATAAAAACACTATTCACTGAAAATTAAAATGTCTCAGAAAATTCCCAAAAATTCACATTACCAAATATCGATGCTCTGATTTCAAAAATGAACTAAAATTTAGGAAAATAATTTTTTAAATATTTTTTATTTAATTTGTAAATAAAAAACACACTTCACCCGAAAAAAACTAATACATAAACAATAATTTCTGAAACAATTATTTACCTATTTTATTGAATCACATTACTTAATCATGGTGCCTAAATTATATTAATATTTTCTTAAGTGAGGTTAATTAATCCATTTGATCACATTAATAATCATAAGTGTAAAATCACTATTCATAATTTACGATTCATCAAAAATTAAGTTCATCTTATTAGACTCTACATTTCTTACTGAATATAACTGTAGACGACCATTTTTTAAAATTAATTACACATTATTAATTATTTATGGTTTACATAAATATTTTTAAAATATCCTTTTTCTAAAATTCATTAATAATATGCATACTATATTTATCCAGACATTTGAAAATTCACAAACATCACCATTAAGTGAAATCACAATTTTTGTTTAAATCAAAGGATTACACAAGGCAGTTACGGTCTCGTTGCATAGCCCCTTATAACACCAGCATAAGACCTAAGAGTAATGTGTACTAGGGTGATAAAATCTTGCCGCGACTCGGAAAACATTTCCTGAGTAGTGATTTCTATCAGCTTGAACTTCTCGTGAAGGCGATTCCATTCCAGCTTCACAAGATGATGTTTGTATTGGGTTTGGTCCAGGCCAAAGCCCAAAGGTGCTGCCTCATTACCAAGTTCCATTAGATGGGCTTCGATAGGCCCGAGACTACTAAATGGGGCCATCATATTTTATTTCTATATTAATTAATCAAGATCACTTGTATTTATAGGCAATAATCGCAACATTTAGTTTCCAATGGTCATATTGACTAGTGGTCATATAACAGTTGAAATCCAACGATCTTATTTTTAATATTCTCATTTTATTAAATGAAATAGTTGTGTTGAGTATAAAATAAAATAACACACAATGTTAGGAAAAAAATTTATTCAAAATTTCCAGTCGTTATAATATTTCCCCCTTAAGAAATTGCATCCTTGTAATTTTAAAATTGGGCTTGGAAATTTCGTTGAAAGTCTCACATTGGAAAAAGAGTCAGTAAAAATGTTACTTTAAAAGAATGAAAGGGAAGTACAAGGTCATCCAATTTAACCCATACTAGGATTACATGTTGGAAAACATGGATATGGAAGAGAAAACAAATGGTCAAGTTCTATGGAGAGTGACACAAAATATTATTAGGAGAAAATTATCCACAAGAAGATCACAAACTTATGATTTGTTAAACAGTATTTGATTACCCAGTAGGAAATGTAAACCGACAATGTTTTTTTTTTAAATTCCTTTTCATAATTTTGAGGAAATCATTTACTACATAGAATAAAAGCATAAAGAAATATACTTACCTTCAAGTAGAGTTTCATCCCTTAATAAGTTTCCACCAAGACTAATCTTTTCTCTAAAAAATGAGCATTCAAAAAGTCTTGGTCTCATCAAAAGTACAAGAATCATCTTCAAGAGAATCAAATAATACACAAAAGAATAACTATATTTTTCTCTTTTCTTTAGTCCATCCAACGTTAAATTTTTTATTTTCAATCACTTTTATGGGAAAAAGTGAGAACCCTCACACCTTTCCTGGTTTAGCATCAAATGTTACAACTGATTTGTTAAAGAAAAGATTAAGCTGATTTGATCTAAGATCTGTAAACAATATCCAGGGAATAGACTTTATCTAGATGTCAGAATCATACTTTAGAATTACTTCACAGAGATTTTCAAGTATGTCCCAAGATTGCAAGAGTTCCTCCTTGCTGATCTTTCCAGTGTTTCATCCTCTAAGTAGAATGCGGGCCTGCTTGTCGATCCACTTACCCTGCTCCTTAGAAAAGGTCACTTGAAGCGGCCTCTTCTTCTTTAACTCTTGAATATCCAGCGTGTTGTTAGTCATTTCCTCATCAGAGTTCAAAAGTAAGTCCATTTGATTTAGCATTGAAAGTATCTGTCATTGTGAGTCATCATTGGAGTTACTCTGACATTTCCGCACTGAGCCCGTAGGCCCATTTTCACCCTCAAGGCTGGTAGGGACAACAACCTTGCAACTAGCTTGTTGAACCTCCTCACCTTCCACTATTTGGGCATTGTGTTCCGTTGGAGTTCCGACTTTCTTTGCTGACCGAGTCTCCATTAGCCTAGGGAGGTAGGAGTAGTCCTTGCGCCCCATTGATTTCCGCTTCTTGGACACAATGCATCTTCCAGGGTCTATGTTTTCCTTATTCCCCTTTTTTCTCCTTCATGTTTGTAGGCCCTTTTCATCCCCTCCTGTATCAACATCATCCGAGGGTTGTCCCTCTCTATCTGATTCGTCTTCAGAGGTACAAAACTGGTTACAATCCGAGTCCCCCTCGTTGCTCAAATAGTAGAATCTGTTATTTACTTTGAGGTTAGACAAAGATCCCCTCGAGATGCGAAGGTTTCCAGCATGATTTAATGTTGACACCCATGCTTGGGTATTCATAGGATGACTGCTTCCAGAGATGACACTACCACCAGCACCCACTGCCTGGGCATAAGTACTCGATGGCACAGTACCCATGGGCATTGGACCCCCAACTCCGAAGGTTTCCCCTAGAACCTGCTTATCCAGGTTGACATCTCCTATTGCAGACCCTGCTATAGGATCCGATGCAGCCTCCCCAGGGTCCCCATGCTACAAGGAGCAAATATTTAGTTCCTTCTTCAAACAAGCAAACACCTATGAAACCAGTGGCCCTGACTCCTATGATATTGGCCTTTCCATTTCAACTGTAAGGGTCTCACCACCTAGATGCACCATTTCAGAACACCGCTCAATCAATTGCAGACCCTGCTGGGAAGAAATCCCCGAGGCAGCCCCGCATCCCTCCTTTGGATCATGGACATGACAGTCAAGCTTCACATTCGCCTCAATAGCCGTCAGGTCTTGGCGAAGTTTAAGCGCCCAATGGCATCCGGAAGAGGCATGGCCAAGCAGATGGAAATGAGAACAAAACTGTCACGACCTGTCCTCAGGGACCATGCTGTGACTACCCCAAGCCCGCCTTCCATAGGCCAAGGGCTGGCGACTAGCACCAAGGTGCGATTCTTGGTAAACAGGGAAGGCATTGCCTTTGTAAAGTAAACAAACACCACAGAGCAGGCAAGCAAAAGTAAACACTAAGTAAAAACTGATACAAAAGTTAGTGAGGAAGAGTAAGTGGTCCAGTATACAAACCCAAACTGAAAGTAAAGTAGAACTGGAAAGGGAAAACAAAAACTGAAAGTAAATCCACAGCCTCGAGTTGTCCACTGGAATTCCCACATGAAGGGTGAGTATAGATAGCCTCCACAGCTCCTCAGGTCCAACCGTCCACTCCGAGTATCTTCTGCCCAGTGGTCCACCTCAGGGTACCGACCTGCTCCGCATGCCTTAACCGCGATCAGCACTGTTCGTCGTCTGCAACCAACATAATGTAGTGCGGGCATAGCCCGTGAAGGGGTGAGTATAAGATACTCAGTAGGGACCCCGAGACCCCCGAAGGTCTCCCATAATCCACAAAGGAATGATACAATCAAGAAGTAACATCAGACACCACTTAGGTATATGCCCATACATATACCTAAGTCATCAATTCCAGCTTGGCTCTAACATCCAAGCCGAAGTTCGATCACATCCACACAGGATTGCACAACACAATCCACATAGGAAAGCAAGTCAAGATTCAGCTCACACATGTATACTTCTTCGTATGACGATAGTGATGTCAGATATAGCCACTGATTCATCTAAGCCGTCGGACCCACAAAGGATCGATAGGTACTATCCCCCGCAATGACCCACAAAGGATCGAAACGTAACTAACCCCCGCAATGACCCACACAGGATCTGACCCACACAGGATCGATAGGTAACTAACCCCCGCAATGACCCAAATAGGATCGGACCCACAATGGATCTGTAGGCGCTGGCCCACACAGGACCGCTAAGTGCTGACCCACACAGGATCAGTAGCACTGATCCACGTAGGATCGCTAAGTGTTGTAGTCGTCGCCGTCGAATCCACGGAGGATTTCTGTACAGTCGTCGTCATCGTCGTCGTAGTCGCAGCTAGCTCTAGGGTTCCCGCACACAACAAGCTTGTTCGGGAGGGTTTGCTCCACGAGCTGAAGGGCTGATACATCAACTGACACGAAGTCCGGAGTTGATGTATCCAAAAGTTCCGTATCGTCAACAGGAACTCAGCGTCACAGACGGTGCGTCAATCGGACGCCCG
Organism: Viscum album; assembly: GCA_963277665.1. NCBI lineage: Eukaryota > Viridiplantae > Streptophyta > Magnoliopsida > Santalales > Viscaceae > Viscum > Viscum album. Next base: position 1,054,333,675 of record OY728119.1, on the reverse strand, counting down.
GTCTGAGAGTTATTGGCCTTTTCGTCCCAGGGGCCCAGTTGGGTTTTAAGTCAAAACCAACCCTACCACACTCAACTACGTCTAAACCTCGAGCGGAGTAATCCAAAAGGTTCGTCTCACTTAGAGGAATCTATCAAAGTCGACGGCACATCAGTTGGACGTCCGGAGCTCAAGTTATAAGCGTTTCTGCTCCGAGGGCCCAGTTGGTTTTGTGTACGAACCAACCCGGCCGAACCCAAAGTACTCCGGAACCTAGAGTATAATATACTGAAATGACCGTCTCAATCCAAGGATCGCTATGCATTTCACAGTGCATCGATCCGAGGTCCTTAGCCCATGTTATGGGCAACCGACAGATAAAGGTTCGGTAATAGGGGGTTCAAGCCCGGTCTGACCCGGCCCGATACCCCCAGGGTCGGCCCGCTGGGGCACGGCCCGGCCCGGCTGGTGTGGCCCGGCCTGACCAGGGCGCGGCCCGGCGCGCTGGCTCCCGCCAGGCAGCTCGGTCGTTTCGGCCGAGTGAAGAGACGCAGTGGGGGGGGGGGGGGGGCGTTGCCCCCAACATTGTTGTAACCACAACCCCCCCGTGGGGGCCGCTTTTCTGGCCAACCGGGGGTTGCGGACCCCCAGATTTCCCCCTGACTGGTCGGCCCGCTCTGGCCGGCCGGCTGCTTCCGCCACGGGGCCGACAAGGGCCGGTCCCTCTGTTCTGATGCCGGTGGCCCGGAACCGGCCACCGGTCCCCCTGCTCCGCCACGGCCCGGAACCGGCCACGACCTTGGTCTATCCGGCGCGGCGCGATGGCGCCGTGCCCCTCCGCCGCGGCCCCGCTCCGTCCATAGTGCTTTTGTGTTTCTCTGGTGCGGTGTGACAGCGCCGCGTCTTTGGTTCCTCTTCAACGGCGCGACGCAACGACGCCGCATCTCTCCCCCTTTCCTTAATAATTCCCGCACGGTGCTTTGGCACCGCGTTTCCTTTCTCGTGCCGCAACAATATCAAACCACCAAAAGGGAGAGGAGGGTCGGACGTGTTCGTGCGGTCCGACCCCCTCCCATTATCACGGTAACATTATGCTCTAATAGAAAAGAAGAAAGGCAACAAAAGAATTGACGAACAACAATTAAAATAAATCTATACCTCATCGAATTTGATGAGCGAGGATTCGTCGCGGAAGAAGGAATCATGGAGGGATGATCGTCGCATCGCGGAGAAGCATCACGGAAGGAGCATCGCTGGCGTCGCTGTACACGACATCGTGGAGTCGATCTCTGAGGATTTGGCATTTTTCGTCAGTGATCGATGCGTTCTTTGCGTTCTTCGCGTTCGTCGCATTTTTCATCGAAGAAGAAGGCTTTCCTCTAAATCCTCTCCACATAACAAGTTCCAACCGAATAAAATAAGAGTTGTCTTATTTTATTAACGCACAAGCCAACATTTGAATTTCAAAAAGAAACGAAACGAACAATTAATTTAGGAGTTTAAAACCGCCCAATTAGTAAGGGGTTTCATATCTAGATAAAACGCAAGAGTTGACTTCATTAATAGGGGGTTCGGGTGCGTTACTTAAGAAAAAAAGAAACGGTGGGGCTCGTGTGGGCCCCACCTCATAAATATCCTACCAAGTGGGTAGGATATTTTGGGTCCCACATCATCCACTTAATTTAAGTTAAGAAAAATAAAATAAAAACCGGTTTCACCACTTTTATTTTATTTCTTAACTTAACCACAAAAATTAAAAACCACACCCGAGAAAACGCAGCTCCGGAAAAGGTGTTTATAAGTAAATACCGGCACTGCGATTCCATCGGTGCCCTCGGAATTCGATTCTGAGCACTAGTTCAAAAGTTAGAAAAAACTCGCTTGTTTGTTCACTGAACGTACCCGAGCTAAACTTCGGAAAATGATTCTGGGCACACCGGGCCTCGAAATCAGGTGTTGTCAGAAACAACGTTCTTGTAAAATTCCCATGAAAATTAAGAAAAAAATTACCTTTAATTTTTCGGGTCTTTAAATCACTACCACCTCCGGGCTTTACGTCCCCGTAAATATACATCAAAAACTAGGGAAACAAATGTGGGTACTGAGCACGCATCTGAGGCTCCAACTCCCAAGTGCTCTCCTGGAGGTTCCCGTGCTGCCATCTGATGTGCACTAGTGGAATCGACCGTCCACGTAGGACCTGCTTCTGTTGATCCTCAATCTCCACCGGGACCTCCACAAAAGTCGCCCCATCATCAACCTTCAGCTCCCCATGGTCAATGATATGCGTCGGGTCGTGCACGTATCTCCTCATCTTGGATATGTGGAAGACGTCGTGCACCTGGTGTAACTGAGGTGGTAGAGCCAGGCGATAAGCCACCTCGTCAATCCTGCTGAGGACCTGGAATGGTCCGATGAAGCGCGGGGATAACTTGCCGCCTCGGCCAAATCTCCGTAATCCACGTCGAGGTGAGACCTGCAAGAAGACATGGTCGCCATCCTCAAACTCAAGTGGCCTCTACCTCTTGTCAGTATAAGACTTCTGCCATCTCTGAGCTGTCCTCATCCGCTCCTGGATGACCTGGACCTTCTCTGTCGTGGCCTGGACCATCTCCGGTCCCACAAGTACTGACTCCCCAGGGTTTTTCTAGCACAATGGTGATCTGCAAGGTCGGCCGTACGACGCCTTGTATGGTGCCATCCCGATGGTGGAGTGGTATCTATTGTTGTACGCGAACTCCACCAAGGGTAGGTGGTCATCCCAGCTGCGACCAAAGTTGAGGACATATGTGCGAAGCATGTCCTCGAGAGTCTGTATGGTCCTCTCCGTCTGACCATCTTTCTGAGGGTGAAAGGCGGTGCTCAGACGTAGCTGCATCCCGAATGCCACCTGCAACCCCTTCCAAAGCCTGGAAGTAGAGTGAGCTTCTCGATCAGAGACAATAGACGATGGCACACCATGAAGCCGTACAATCTCATGAACGTAGAGTCATCCCAAGCTCTCCACTGATCCCTTCTCTCTGATGGGTAAGAAGTGAGCCGACTTGGTGAGTCGGTCGACAATAACCCAAATGGAGTCGTGACCTCTGGAAGTGCGTGGAAGTCCAGTCATGAAGTCCATAGATGTGTCGTCCCACTTCCACTTCAGGACATCCAAGGGCTATACCAAGCTTGCTGGTACCTGGTGCTCTGCCTTCACCTGCTGGCAGGTGAGGCATCCTGAAACGAACTTAGCCACAACCTTCTTCATGCCCAGCCACTAGTGCTGTCATCTGAGATCCCGGTACATCTTCGCCACTCCAGGATGTACCGCCAAAGGGGAAGTGTGAAACTCTCTCATCACATTCTCTCGTAAAGCAGCTGGTACCAAGGTACGTCCTCTGAAAAAGACGTCGTTCTCTCCTCCTAAGGAGAAACCATCAGGTGCCTGTCCTGAGGATATCTACGCACGTCGCGTCTCACAGTCGGCGTCCCCACGCTGTGCCTCTCTGACTCGCTGTAGTAGTGGAGGAGTGACTTAGAGTGACTGAAGGAAGGATGCTCTATCTCTATCCACGAAAGATAACTGCAAAGCGTCTAGCTACTCTGTCGCCTCCCCAAGCAGCTGAATGCCCGTCCTCCTGCTAAGAGCATCGGCTACTACGTTCCCCTTCCCAGGAGTATAGAATATCTCAAAGTCATAGTTCTAGAGGAAATCAAGCCATCGCCGTTGTCCCAGGTTCAGGTCCTTCTGAGAGAAGATGTACCTGAGACTCTGATGGTCAGAATAGACTGTAAAGCGCTTGCCCATCAGATAGTGTCACCACATCTTTATAGCGAAGACCACTGCTGCTAACTACAGGTCATGCGTAGTGTAGTTCTGCTCATGCGTCCTCAACTGACGTGATCCATAGGCGATCACTACCCACTCCTGCATCAGGACACATCCGAGTCCAGTCCCTGATGCGTCGCAGTAGACTGCGTACCCTACTCCCTCCTCCGGTAGCCTCAAGATAGTGGCACTGGTCAATCTCTCTTTCAACTCCTGAAATCTATGCTGACACCTATCTAAACACAGAAAGGGTTTCCCCTTCTTCTTCATAGCTGAGAGTGGTGCCACAACTCTCGAGAAGTCTGGCACAAATCTTTGACATTACCCAGCTAGTCCCAAGAAACTCCGCACCTCCGTCACGCTCTTGGGTGGCTCCCAAGCTAGCACTACCTCGATCTCCACAGGATCCACCGCAACTCCCGCCTCATAGATGACGTGTCCCATGAAGTGGACCTCTCGTATCCAGAACTGACACTTAGAGAGCTTTCCATAAAGATGGTTCTCTCGAAGTTTGTCTAGTACAACCCGCAAGTGGTAGGTGTTCTCCTCCTCAGTCGTCGAGTATATCAAAATGTCGTCGATGAAGACCATGACAAATCGATCGAGGTATGGCTGAAAGATAATGTTAATGAGGCCCATGAACATTGAGGGAGAATTGGCTACACAGAATGGCATAACCACGAACTCATAGTGGCCATACCAACATCTGAAGGCCGTCTTCTACACATCCTTGTCCCGAACTCTCAGCTGATGATATCCTGACCTGAGGTCTATCTTTGAGAACCCCCATGCTCCCTTAAGCTGATCGAAGAGGTCATCAATCCTCGGTAGAGGATACTTGTTCCTCACTGTCACCTGGTTCAGGCGACGATAGTCGACACAGAGTCGCAAGCTCCCGTCCGCCTTCTTGGCAAACAATATCGGGGAGGCCTAGGGTGAAACATTGGGTTAGATGAATCCCTTTCCCTGCAAGTCCTCCAACTGTACCCGTAGCTCTCGAAGCTTGGCGGGAGCCATCCGATATGTTGCGGTGGATATCGGGGTTGTCTCGGGGTACAGATCAACATAAAAGTCTACCTCTCTGTGAGGAGGTAGTCCTGGAACGTCGTCGGGGAAAACGTCCGCATACTGATCCACCACTGTAGGAAAACCAGGACTCCGCACGTCAACTGATCCTAGGATGAGGCTAGCCAACTGATGAGTGATAGGTTGTCCTCTTCTCTGCGAGAGTCCATCCTATGCTGAGAAGGCTCCCTTTTCGCCGGTGAAGGTGAACTGGCTCCCGTCGGTGCATACACACTGCACCTTGCACCTAATATAGTCAATCTGAGCATGGACTGTAGATAACCAATCCATGCCTGAGATGACGTCGTAAGTCCCCGATGCCTCTTCAAGAAAATCACAGCCAAAGCTCTCACCTCCTAGAGTAAGCTCACACTGCTGGAACGAGTGGGTAATCGTCGAGTCTACTCCCGTAGGAGTCTCTAGTCGTAAGTATCGAGCCAACAACTCTATTAGAATCCCCGAGCTCCAAACAAGGGCAGCGGTTATGAAAGAATGACTCTCTCCTATGTCTATAAGAACTGCAGAAAGGGTGGAATAAACACAGATAGTACCTCGAATCATCTTTGGAGTTCTGTGGTCGTAGGCCTCCACTGCCTGGAGCTGTGCCTGTCTCTGCCCGCCAGCTCCCTATGGTCGGGGTGGACCTCCTGGTGGTGGTGGTGGTAGAGCCTCAAAGCGTCACCCACCACCTGCTGCTCAGCCAGATCCTCTACCTCGTCCGCATGCTCCCTGAAGATAGCCACGGTCGAACATCTGCCTCTTTTTGGGTGGTCCCTGAACCGTCTGCGGCTCCTCGGCATGGCGGGTCGGGCAGTCACGAACCATGTGGCCCTGCCCGCCGCATGCATAGCACTGTCTGCCTCTCGAAAGACGGGCTCCGTGCTGTGTGCCCCGCATTGCTGAGCCAGTGTCCTGAGGTAGTATCCCTGAGGGTCTGGTCTGCCTAGAACCATGAGTCATCCGTCGAATGCCTGCTACGAAAGACTCTACTAAGTGCCGCCCCGCGGTAGATCTCGCTGTTGATGAAGGCTCACCAAGGAAGCTCTCGATCAAAAGGGCTCGCTCTAGTACTCCTGCCTGAGTCAGAATGCTGAGGGAGATCAGCGATGCCCTGATCTCATGCCTCAATCCCTGCTAAATGGTCCGGCCCCAGAAGAATGGGTCCCGTACCATGTCTGTCGAGTAGCGCGAGAGGTCGGTAAATCCCGCCGAGTACTAGGCGACCGTCAAGCTGCCCTGACGCAAATGTAGAAGCTCCTGGATGCGCACCACACGGAGGGTGGCTGGGAAGAACTCCGAGTGGAAGAGGCTCTCAAAGTTCGTCCAGAGGAGAGATGCCTCATCGTGCACTGGGAGCATAAATTTCCACCATCTTCCTACTTCTGCGTGCAGGAGGCTCGCTGCGAGGATCACCATGAGGTCTGCTGGTGTCCTCACTAACCTGAAAACCCGTACAACTGCCTCCAGACAATCCTCTGCTGCCTGAGGGTCCGTCTCCCCGTGGAACCTGGGAGGTCGCTGGCGCTGAAACTCGTGCAGTGCACTAAGGAGACGTGCATTGTCAGCGGCAGGGGCTGGTAGCATCGGTGGCTCGGTAGGTAGAAGTACCGCTGGTGCCTCTGCTGTCAAAGGGCCCTGTACTGAGGCCTCGTCGCTCGGTGGGCTGTCGTCACGCAAAAATCTTGGAACCCTAGCTGGCTGACGTCGTCAGGCCATCCTGAAAAGAGACTGGTGATCCACAGTCAGAACAATATACCTGGTGAGCTGACACAAAGTAATTTCAAAGAAAACATGAAACACATATGAAATCAATGTTTTCGTGTATTAAGTCAGAAATCAGAAGTCAGGGTCCTAGTGTACGGATACGTCGGCCGCCGCACCAACACTGGACTCCCTTGACTGATAACCACACTCAATACCCTTAACACTATTTCTTCACATAGAATAAATATCAGAGTCCAAAGTTCTACGGTAGAACCGAACTCCTTTGATAGCAATTTGTCATGACCCTTCCTCGGGGCCCGTGCCGTGACTACCCCAAGCCCGCCTTCCATAGGCCAGGGGATGGTGACTAGCACCGAGGCATGATTCTCGGTAAAAAGGGAAGGCATTACCTTTGTAATGTAAACAAACACCATAGAGCAGGCAAGCAGAAGTAAACACTAAGTAAAAACTGATACAAATGTAAGTGCGGAAGAGTAAGTGGGCCAGTATACAAACCCAAACTGAAAGTAAAGTAAAACTAGAAAGGGAAAAAATCAACTGAAAGTAAAGCCGCAGCCTCGAGCCGTACACTGGAATTCCCACCTGAAGGGTGAGTATAGATAGCCTCCACAACCTCTCGGGTCCAGCCGTCCGCTCCGAGTACGTTCCGCCCGGTGGTCCACCTCCGGGTACCGACCTGCTCCGCAAGCCTCAACCGCGATCAGTGCTGTCCGTTGTCTGCAACCAACACAACGTAGTGCGGGCATAGCCCGTGAAAGGGTGAGTATAAGCTACTCAGTAGGGACCCCGAGACCCCCAAAGGTCTCCCAGAATCCAAAAAGGATAATACACAAAGGAAAGATACAATCATGAAGTAACATCATACACCACTTAGGTATATGCCCACAAATATACCTAAGTCATCAATTCTAGTTCGGCTCCAACATTTGAGCCCAAGTTCAATCACATCCACACAGGATAGAACAACACAATCCACATAGGAAAGCAAGTCAATATTCATCTCACACAGGTATACTTCTTCGTATGATGATTGAGATGATCAGATATAGCCACTAATTCATCTAAGCCATCGGACCCACAAAGGAGCAATAAGTACTAACCTCCGCAATGACCCACAAAGGATCGATAGGTAACTAAACCCTACAATGACCCACACAGGATCTGACCCACACAGGATCGATAGGTAACTAACTCCCACAATGACCCACATAGGATCAGACCCACACAAGACCGCTGAGCGCTGACCCACACAGGATCGGTAGCATTGATCCACATAGGATCGCTGAGTGTTATAGTCTTCATCGTCGAATCCATGAAGGATTTCTGTACAGTTGTCGTCGTCGTCGTAGTCGCCGCCATCTCTAGGGTTCCCGCACACAACAAGCTCGTTCGGGAGGGTCCGCTCCACGAGCCGAAGTGCTGATACATCAACTAACACGAATTCCAGAGTTGATGTATCCAAAAGTTTTGTATCGTCAACAGGAACTCAGCGTCACAGAAGGCGCGTCAATCGGACGCCCGGTCTGAGGGTTATTGGCTTTTTCATCCGAGGGGCCCGGTTGGTTTTTAAGTCAACACCAACCCGACCATACTCCAACTATATCCAAACCTTGAGTGGAGTAATCCAAAATATCTCTCTCACTTAGAGGAATCCAACAAAGTCGACAGCACGTCAATCGGACGTCTGGAGCTCAAGTTATACGTGTTTCCGCTCCGAGGGCCCTGTTGGTTTCGTGTACGAATCAGCCCGGCCGAACCCAAAGTACTCCAAAACCAAGAGTATAATATACCGAAATGACCGACTCGATCCAAGGATCGCTATGCCACTGACGGTGCGTCGATTGGAGGTCCTTATCCCATGTTATGTGGAACAGACCGAAAAATGTTCGGTAATAGGGGTTCGGGCCCGGTCCAACCCGGCCCGATACCTCCAGGGTCGGCCCGAACCTGGTCAAACTGAACCGAGTCCGGGTCCGTCCCGCTTGGGTGTGGCCCGGCCCAGCTCGGCGGTCCGGAATGGGCCGCTGGCCCGGTGCGCTGGTACCAGCCAGGCGGCTCGGCCGTTTCGGCCGAGCGAAGAGACGCAGGGGGGGGGGGGGATTCCCCCCACTTTGTTGTAACCGCGACCCCACGTGGGGGCCGCTTTGCTGGCCAACCATTGGTTACAGACCCCCGAATTTCCCCCTAACTGGCCGGCCCGCTCCGGCCGGCCGGCTGCTGCCGCCACGGGACCCGCAAGGGCCGGTCCCTCTGTTCCGCTGCCGACGGCCCGGAACAGGCCGTCGGTCCCCCTGCTCCGCCGTGGCCCGAAACGGGCCGCGGCCTTGGTCCGTCTGGTGCGGCGTGATGGCGCCGCACCCCTTTGCTGCGGCCCCGCTCCGGCCGCGGTGCTATTGTTTTTCTCCGGCGCGGTGCGACGGCGCCGCGTCTTTTGTTCGTCTTCAACGGCGCGGTGCGACGGTGACATGTCTCTCCCCCTTCCCTTAATAATTCCCGCATGGTGCTTCGGCACCACATTTCCTTGCTCGTGCCGCAACAATATCAAACCACCAAAAGGGAGAGGAGGGTCGGCCATGTTCATGCGGTGCGACCCCCTCCCATTATTTTGGTAACAGGCGGTTCCAATAGAAAAGAAGAAAGGCAACATAAGAATTCAAGAACAACAATTAAAATAAATCCCAACCTCGTCAAATTCGATGAGAGAGGATTTGTCGTGGAAGAAGGCGTCGCAAAGGGAGGACGTCACGTCATGGAGAAGCATTGTGGAAGGGGCGTCGCTGGCGTCGCGGTACATGACGTCGTGTAGTCGATCTCCGAGGATTTGGAATTCTTCGTCGGAGATCGGTGTGTTCTTCGCGTTCTTCGTTGAAGAAGAAGGATTTCCTCCAAATCCTCTCCACGCAACAAGTTCCAACCAAAATAAAATAAGAGTTGTCTTATTTTATTAACGCACAAGCCAACGTTTGAATTTCAAAAAGAAACGAAACGAACAATTAATTGAGGAGTTTAAAACTGCCCAATTAATAAGGCATTTAATATCCAGATTAAACGCAAGAGTTGACTTCATTAATAGGGGTGCAGGTGCGTTACTTATTAAGAATAGAAATGTTGGGGCTTGTGTGGGCCCCACCTCACAAATATCCTACCAAGTGGGTAGGATATTGTGGGTCCCACATCATCCACATAACTTAAGTTAATCAAAATAAAATAAAAACCGGTTGCACCACTTTTATTTTATTTCTTAACTTAACCTCAAAAATTAAAAACCACACCCGAGCAAACACAACTCCGGAAAATGTGTTTATAAGTAAATACCGGCACTGCGATTCCATCAGTGCCTTTAGAATTCGATTCCGAGCACCGGTTCAAAAGTTAGAAAAAACCCGCTCGTTCGTTCACTGAACGTACCCAAGCTAAATTTCAAAAAATGATTCCGGGCACACCGGGCCTCGGAATCCGGTGCCGTCAGAAACTGGGCTCTTGTAAAATTCCCAAGAAAATTAAGAAAGAAATTTCCTTGAATTTTTCGGGTCTTTACAAAAACGATGGCCAAGATTCAAAGACCACCCTCTGTTTCCATCGCAGCTCCTCTCCCACCAAAATCCAAATCCAATCTATAGGCGGTTTAGAAACATCCACCTCAACGCAGGCATGTGGATTAATTGGATGACAAAGTGCAGATGTGCGTCTATCAGAACATAGGAATCGGCCAACCAGGTTCTCCAACACACCAATAATCGAAGGATTATGGAATGAAAGCGGCAGTTCCAGAAAGCTTACCCAAATAGCTGTCGAAGGCACATCCTACTTCAGGTTGAACTCAAAGTATCAGCGAAGAAGGTGAAAACCACAACCGTTGAAAGAGCGAGGAGCGCTGGACCAGGATACGATCAGATCTTCCTCTGAGGAGAATCATATCATCATTTGTCGTTGATCGAGAAGACCCACCACCGCTCGGTCATTCAGACCCCAAGAATCGCAAACAAACATGTAGAAAGAGTCAACCAAGGGTCTACAGCCTCTAAATTGAGCCACCAGAGTCTCCTTGTGAAGGTCTGAAGCAGCGTTGAATTCCATCATCGAAAGCGCGAGCTAAGGCCATCCGTTGTGAAGGACGGGGACCTTCGGAATGAGGAAAGTCGACGGGAAACGAGGAAGGGAGTTAGGTTTAGTGAAGGGAGTTAATGTCTGAGCTCTAGGGAAAAGAGGATCAGGTCCCCCTCCCTCCTCTGAGGAGGGAGGGGCCGGCGCCGCCGACATCGCTGCTAGGGAATCGACCCTGAGAGAACCAGTAGGTCAGTTGTAATTTCATTATTTTCTCTTGTCTTTAGTCATCAACTAAAACTAAAATGGTTAGTACGAGATCATATAATCCCCAAAAAGGATAATCATTATAAAAACAAATGTGACTGTTATAAGGACCCGACCTTAAAACATTACATAATATTTAATTAAATGAATAATTCACATTGAGGATCTTTTTAGGTTTAGAGTTTTAGTGAATTAGGAAAAACTATTACATGACAACTTGGATATTACATGTAGTCACTACTACTCAGTATCCATTTTTTATAAAATAAAAACTCTTAAAAAAAACATGTCTAGTTACATGTTTTAGAGTGTATGACTTTTCATTGATCCCATCCTTGACCCTATTTATCTTTAAGTCCTATGGAAAACATTTTAAAAACATGGGATAAGCATAAAAATCTCATTAAGGTTTATAAAATAAGGAATGAAAACATTATCCCATCAGTAAATAAAAATTAATGAAACCATACTTTTCAATCATAAAACACCTTATGAAATCCTAAGACTTATGAATAACACACACAAATCATAAATCATAAAAGTTACTTATGGAATCCATATAAGACATACATTATAGTCATCACAGCTACGTAGGGAGTTACACCTGGAATACCCATCACATTATATTCCCTAAATCTCTTAGGAGAAACATCACGTTTACCTTCGTCACGTTACCCAATGCATTGGAGAGCTATCTCTGTCTCACCCGCCCCAAATTTATCACAAAACCACCCGTATACATAAAAAATTCCAAATAACCATAACGTAATCATAACACGTAAGACAATTATAAAGGAAATATAACATTTCCACATTCCAATATATCAAATCAAGATATTTAAATATACAATGCTTTATCAAATCATTTTCAAAACCATTTAAAAATAGATTTTTGAATCAAAGTGTCCCATACCACTTTGAAGATTTTAAATGAATTATAATTTGAAAAAATTAATGTCCATATAAATAAATCCTAAAACCCATTTTGAAAACATGGACATTAATGATAAATATTTATAAGAATAAATCCTTAAAACATTTAAAATGATATTTTGGTTAAAGAGTTTATTAACACAAAGAGAGACGCTTGAATAAAAACAAACAAGGAATAACATTTAATCAGAACTTTATAATATCATTAGAATAAAGTTATTCATTATATAATATGTCAAAGGATAGTATATACACCATATAAGAGTTAATTGGTTCATAACAACAATGATGTCTCAGTGAAAATGTATATTAAGATGAAATCCCTTATAAAGATGGCAGCCTTAAATTAAGGATAAATCAATCACATAGTTATGTGTGAAAAATATAAATACACCCAATATAAGTGGATATTAAGTGTAAAACAATCATAGGTTATTCACACATATTCATAGAATGAAATATTAAAGAAGTACAAGTTCAACCCAAAGAATTGAAATTGGATTAAGAAGTTCCCTTGTAAAAATTCGACAGTCTAGCAACGTCACTTTAAAATTCAGAAAATATTTTGTTGAGATAAAAAGGGTATCTCATCACTTGGACATATAATTTAAATCAATAAGGATATATAAGAACATAACCCAACAAAATAATATGTAAATTAAAAGATATAACAAAACATAGCCTTTTTAAAAAAGGAGGGTGAAAGGTTCCCTTACCGATTTGGTAACTTACATAACATATTCAAAATGAAAGGAATATCATTCAATGAAGATTTAAATAATCATAAATGAAATTATATTACACAAATAGTACAATCATGGGAAGTATTTACACCACACAAAAGGAAATAGTGGAAAATATAGCATGAATCTCACGGGAATAAAAAGTGAGATGAAACCCTTTACCATGTTGTAATCAACTTAGTCCTATGAAAAAATTGTTAATAGAAACCAAATTCATTACAAAATACAATTAATATAATGATAATAAGGATATTATATATCAAATTTTAGTACACAATACACCACATGTAATGAATAAGTGCCAAACAATGGAAATCTCACGAAATTAAAAGTGAGATAAGAAAATCTCTTACCACATTGTAATAAATCAAGTCGCATGAACAAAAGTTAACAACCACCAAATTATTCATATAATAAAATGAATATAAAGAGAATAATGATAATATATATCAAATGGAGGTACACAATAAACCACATTCAATAAATTAGTTGCGAATAATGGAAATCTCATAGAATTGAAATTGAGATAAGAAAATCTCTTACCTCGTGTCCGACTTGACTCGTTTGTTCCTTGTTCTTCCTGAATAATAAAATAAAGTTAATTTATTCTTACTTAATAACCTTTTTCAAGTTTATTATCCTTTTTATATTAATTATTACATTTCTATAACAACTGGTTAATTATTTGAGTTCATATTGGATATTTTATCGATGTTCGGAACTAGAGTAAAAAATGAACTTGTTATAATTACAATTTGTCCATGTGGTCAATAGTCCATTATCTCCATAAATATTTTAATGATTTAGATATAATATAAATCATATATAACCAGTATATATATTTATTTATAATAGTACATAACTTTTTGGCGATAAGAAGTGAAATGCACTGTTCATGGAGACGGTAGGCCGTCCGTACGCAAGAACGCTACTTTCATTTCTATTTATTATTTTAATGGAATTAAAACATAATGATACATAGGTATATTATAATTACAGTATTATATCATATATAATATCATTAAATCTATCCTTTATATGTCCCACATGTGTCATTAACTAGTCATATCACTTTGAGGGGGCGGTAGTCCACATTTCCTCCAATTAAATTATCGCATTTACCCATAGTGGAAACCATAAGGGTATGATATAAATGGAAAATAAAGAAGCATAAAAAACATAAACATAATATATATCATATATAAATATAGTTCCATCATAATGGCCACCATGAGAGGCAGTATGAGGAAATTGAACAATCATCGTTTCGTGAGGCGTTAGTTTTCCATCCATAGAAACATCATGTTCTTCACCCATTAGATGGAGGTGTGTGTAAGTGTAGTTTGAATCCTTCTCATTAAAACATCCTATTATATTGAGGGTACTGGTTTTTCTATAAAATAAAGTAATAAAAATATTTTAGGGGTTGGATATGTAGAATAATCTAAAAGAAGTTAAGAGAAACTGTTACATTTAATTTGGGTAACTCCCTTGGGTTTGAACCAAAATGGATTCTTGAAGCACCTTATGCCAAAGGTAAGGCTTCTAGGTGGAAGAGAGGGATGTATGGAGCTTAATTGGGTAGAGTCTGGATGAGAATAAAGGCTTGACAGGTGTGAGGAATTGGTTATAAGTGAGGTATTTTTATAAGGGGGAGGAGGGCTCCTTAGGAAATTGTGAAAATATTATTTTATAGTATAATGAGATTCAGTTTTAAAAGGTCCAAAAATCATTAGAGTCAAATATAAGATTCCTAATGGTCGAAATAAAATCATTAAATAATAATTGGAAATTTTTTGGATTTTATTTTAATATTTATAATCATATTTATTTAAATGATTTATTAATGAGGTAAACAGTACATCATTATTGTGTCATAAATAATTTAATTTATTTTTGACTAAAAATTATAAAATAAATTCCATAATTTAGAAAGGCTTTTTATATTACCAATGAATATTTAGAGTCAAAAATATTACTTATATAACACCATATAATAATTAATTTACTAAAATATTTTAGTTTATGTTATTTTTTCCTTTACATTAAATTAATTAATCTAAAGTGTCATTGTCTTTCATAAGTGGCTCCATGGGGTCCCAAAATAGACTCAAAGATGCCCATGGTTAGAAATTACTCATATAATAAGTTTAGGACAAGTGTTAAGGTAATTTTGAAAAATTACAATATTCTTTTCACCTTGAATTACCTTATTTACCTTTAACCGCGGTAAATAAAATTCAAAAGTTACTATTGACCAAAAAATTATTTTCATCTTATTGAACCACATTTTACTAATTAATAACAACCATGTATTATGGATTTTAGAAATTCAATTCCCAAAAGTGGTAAAATTTCATTTAAATTAAAAAATTAGTTTTCTTTAACTACTACTAAGTGGTTTCACTATTCATCAAAAATTGAATTTTTTCAAAAAAAATACCAAAAATTCAGCCAAATAATTATTTTATATTCAAAATTAAAAAATGGTTTTTATTTTTCCTAATTCAAAACATAAATGTGGAATTAATTAATTTTAAAATTAATTCCCATTGTTAAAACAAGTAGCATATTTTTAAGAAACAATAACTATCAAAAGACTAACACTTGTTTATGTCCAATTTCATAGTGAAATCAATTCCATTGACCAAAATTGGATTAAATGGTAAAAATATATTATAATTACACTTTAAACCCAATTAAAAATCGAATCTAACAATATGAATAAATTAGATTAAAATACAGTTTTGAATTAAAATGCAATAATTTTTACTATTCATTAAAAAATGAACTTTATCCGAAAAATTCCAAAAATTTACACAAAGTAAATTTTTATGTCCCCATTATAAATAAGTATTTAATTTGTCAATTAGAATGTTTTAAAGTGACCAAAACTATATTTAAATAGGTTTCACCGTTAAAAGGCTGTAAATTGACCTTTTAATGTAAATTATTTTTAAAATTAGATTCATTCACATTTTAAGCATCTAAATTTTTTGTTGGATAAATGTAAATATATTTAACAAACATGTATAATAATATTGTAGTTAGTTTTGTTCATTTCCACCAATAAAATGGCTAGGAGTTAACTACCATTTAAAATAATATTATATTATTAGTGTGCAACGTAAGATTTCAAAGAAACCCGTTGTTGCGTATCAGGTATGCTATCGAACATAGCATCCCCTTTAAGGTAAAATTAATATTTAATTCAAAAATATTAATAAATATGAAAACTCCATATTCTTTATTTATCCGGGATGTTACATCCTTCCCCCATTTTGGGAATTGCGTCCTCACAATTTTAAAATTTGGCTCGGAAACCTCATTGAAAGTCTCACATCGGAACAAGAGTCAATAAAAATATCACTTTAAAATAATGGTAGAGAAGTAAAAAACGTTAACTGGGACAAAAAATACTAAGATTACTTGAAGAAATGGATATTGAAGAGAAACTAACTCTCATAGATTAATAGAGAGTAATGGAGAACATGATCACGGATAGTTAACCACCACAATACCATAAATTTGTGGTTGGGTAAAAGTATGATGATAAAATAGATCTTATAACATTTTTTCTTCAATATTACTTTCATAGAGTTGAAGATTTTTATTAATAACAAGACTAATATAGTAAGGAAATATCCTTACTCATCATGTAGAGTGTCATCCTTTATAAATATTCTACCACAAACTCAACTTTTCTTCAAACGGTAAGTATTCAAGATGACTTGTTCACAATTAACGCACTATAATCGACTTCTAGGGAATAAAATGATCCAAAAAATATGAATCATATATTTCCCATATATTTATACATTAACCAAAACCAAAATTGGTTAGTACGTGAACAGATAATCCCCAAAAGGATAATCCTCTATAAAAAGAAGTACTACTATTAATCTCCAAAATTCAACCAAAAGTACCAAAAGGTCAAGAAAGACCATTCAATATAAAATTGTCCTTAAAATTAATCAAAATAATAAAAACAAATATTGAAACCCAAAACTCATAAGGATTCAAATCACATAGTCTTTCACATTAAATCTTAATATTTATCCCCCAAAACATCGACTACTCTTAAGGTCTCATACTGAAATGTATTTATCCTAATTAAATATTCCCTGTGATAGTTTAATCATTCCCATAAATAACCCAAATCACCTTATGTCCACAATAAAATATATATTCTTCCAAAATAATATTTCAACCATTACTACATAATTTTAATCCCATGGTATTCTATTTTCATTAATCATATAGTGTTCCCAAAAGAGAGAATGTATTCCAATATAACTTTTATCACTTCTTCACCAAATAATTTTCCTATATTAATAATGTCCATTTGATAAAACATATAATCCCAAGTAAACTTATTATTTATCAATAAAATCATTTAAATAAAAAGAATTAGTCATACTAACCAGATACTTCACGTAGTCCAGTGGTAGACGATAAATTCTAATCGCACTTTGGTTGTGGGTTCGATTCCCGCAGCTTTGTCCTAAGTTACGGGTTGTCACACGGTCTGCGTGTTGTCCTTTTTCAAAAGCTATAAAATTTCATAACATTCCAAAAAAAGAGAGAGGCAAATTCTTCAAAAATAACCCTAACATAATTTATCCTCCAAGGTTATCTAATACCTTTCATTTCCCTCCCCAAAATGTAATAACCATTTATCAGTTCTAAAATAACTATGATTCTTTCTAAAATACTAACCATTATGGTAATTTCACTTATGCATAAAGAACACCCTAACCTCTAAAGTTATCTAAACGGACCTCTGATACCAACTATAAGGACCCGACCTTAAAACATTACATAATATTGAATTAAATGAATAATTCACATTGAGGATATTTTCAGGTTTAGAGTTTTATAGAATTAGGCCATACTATAACCTGAAAACTTGAATAATACATGTAGAAACTACTAATCAGTATCCATTTTTTATAAAATAAAAAATCTTAAAAATAAACATGTCTAGTTCCATGTTTTAGACAACATGACTTTCCCTTGATCCCATCCTTGACCCTATTAATCTTTAAGTCTTGTGGAAAACATTTCAAAAACATGGGATGAGTATAAAAAAGTTCAGTAAGGGTTATAAAATAAGGAATTAAAACATTATCCCATCAATAAATACAAATCAATGAAACCATACTTTTTAATCATAACATACCTTACGAAATCATATGATTTATGAATAACACACACAAATCATAAATCATAAACGTTACTTATGGAATCCATATAAAACATACATTGTAACTATCACAGCTACGTAGGGAGTTAAACTTGGAATACCCATTATAGTATATTTCC
Organism: Viscum album; assembly: GCA_963277665.1. Classification (NCBI taxonomy): domain Eukaryota; kingdom Viridiplantae; phylum Streptophyta; class Magnoliopsida; order Santalales; family Viscaceae; genus Viscum; species Viscum album. The sequence goes on along the minus strand of OY728119.1, from coordinate 1,054,315,783 downwards.
TAAATCTCTTAGGAGAAACATCACGTTTACCTCCGTTACGTTACCCAATACATTGGAGAGCTATCTCGGGCTCACCCACCCCAGGTTTATCATGGAACCACCCGTATACGTAAACAATTCCCAATAACCATTACATATTCATAACACGTAATACAATTATAAAGGAAAGATAACATTTCCACATTCCAATATATCAAATCCATATATTGAAATAAACAATGCTTTATCAAATCATTTTCAAAACCATTTAAAAATAGATTTTTGAATAAAAGTGTCCCATACCACTTTTATGATTTTAAATGAATTATCATTTGAAAACATTAATTTCCATATAAATAAATCCTAAAACCCATTTTAAAAACATGGATATTAATGAGAAATATTTATAAGAATAAATCTTTAGAACATTTAAAATGATTTTTTGGTTAAAGAGTTTTTTTAGCACAAATATAGATGTTTGAATACAAATAAATGAGGAATAAAATTTAATCAAAACTTTATAATATCGTTAGAATAAAGGGATTCAGGATATAATATGTCAAAGGATAGTATATAAACCATATCAGAATGAATTGGTTCATAACAAAAATGACGTCTCAGTGGAAATGAAAATTGAGATGAAATCCCTTTGTAAAGATGGCATCCTTAAATTAAGGATAAATCAATCACATAATTTTGTGAGAAAAATATAAATACACCCAATATAAGTGGATATTAAGTGTAAAACAATCATAGTTTATTCACACATATTCATAGTATGACATATTCAAGAAGTACAAGTTGAACCCAAGGAATTGAAATTGGGTTAAGAAGTTCCCTTGTAAAAATTCAACAGTATAATGACATCACATTAAAATTCAGAAAATGTGTTGATGAGATAAAAGGTTATCACATCACATGGAAATAAAATTTACATCAATAAGGATATATAATAACATATCCCAACATAATAAGATGTAAATTAAAAGACATAACAAAAAGAAGTCTTTTAAAAAAGGGAGGGTGAAAGGTTCCCTTACCGATTTGGTAACTTAAAAAACATACACCACATGAACGAAATATCATAAAATGAAGATGTAAATACTCATAAATGAAATTATATTACACAAATAGTACAATAATGGGCAATACATACACCACACAAAAAATAAATAGTGGCAAATATAACATGAATCTCACGGGAATAAAAAGTGAGATGAAACCCTTTACCACGTTGTAATCAACTGAGTCGTAGGACAAAAATTCAATAACAACCAAATTCATCACAAAATACCATGAATATAATTATAATCATGATAATATATATCATATGGAAGTACAAAATACACCACATTCAATGAATAAGTGGCAAACAATGGAAATCTCATGGAATTAAAAGTGAGATAAGAAAATCCCTTACCACATTGTAATAAATAAAGTCATATGAAAAAAACTTAACAAAAACCAAATTATTTACAGAATAACATGAATATAAATAGAATCATGATAATATATATCAAATGTCATTACACAATACACCATATTCAATAAATTAGTGGTGAACAATGGAAATCTCACAGAATTGAAAGTGAGATAAGAAAATCCCTTACCTCCTGTCTGAGTTGACTGGTTCATTCCTTGTTCTTCCTGAATAATAAAATAAAGTTAATTTATACTTTCTTAAGAACATTTTTTATGTTTATTATCCTTTTTATATCAATTATTACCTTGCTATAAAAACTGGTTAATTATTTGAGTTCATATTGGATATTTTATTGATGTTCGGAACTTGAGTAAAAATGAACTTTTTATAATTACAATTTGTCCATGTGATCAATAGTACATTTTATCCATAATTATATTAATTATTTATATATCATATAAATAATATATAACCATTTTATATATGTATTTATAATAGTACAAAACATTTTGGAGATAAGAAATGAAATGCACTATTCATGGAGACGGTAGGCCATGCATACACATAAACGCTACTTTCATTTCTATTTATTACTTTAATGGAATTAAAACATAATGATACATTGGTATATTATAATTCCAGTATAATATCATATATAATATATTTAGATACATCTTTTATATGTCCAATGTGTGGCATTAACGAGTCATATCACTTTGAGGGGGCGGTAGTCCGCACTTCCACAAATGAAATTATCGCGGTTACCCATAGTGGAAACCATAAGGATATGATATAAATGGAAAATAAAGAAGAATAAAAAAACATAAACATATTATATATCATATATAAATATAGTTCCATCATAATTTCCACTATGAGAGGCGATAAGAGGTAATTGAACAATCATCGTTTCGTGAGGCATTATTTTCCCATCCACAGAAACATTATGTTCTTCACCCATTAGATGGAGGTGTGTGTAAGTGTAGTTTGAATCATTCTCATAACAACATCATAGTAAATTGAGGATACTGTTGTTTCTATAAAAGAAAGTAATAAAAAGATTTTAGGGGTTGGAGAAGTAAAATAGAAGAAAAGAAGGTAAGAGAAACCGTTACCATTAATTTGGGTAACTCTCTTGGGTTTGAACCAAAATGACTTCTTGAAGCGCCTTCTGCCTAAGGTTAGTCTTCTAGGTGGAATATAGTGATTTATAGAGCTTAAATGATTAGAGTTTGAACGAGAATAAAGGCTTGAGAGGTGTGAGGAATTGGTTAGAATTGAGGACTTTTTATATGGGGGAGGAGGGCTCTTTAGGAAAGTGTGAACATATTATTTTATTATATAATGATATTTGGTTTCAAAAGGTCCAAAAATAATTTGAGTAGAATATAAGACTACACATGGTCGAAATAAAATCATCCAATAATAATTGGACAAGTTTTGGATGTTATTTTAAAATTTATAATCATATTTATTTAAATGATTTATTAATGAGGTAAACACTGCATCATTATTGTGTCATAAATAATTTAATTTATATTTTGTCTAAAAATTATAAAACATATTCCATGATGTAGGAAATATTTTTATCTTTACAATGAATATTTATAGTCAAAAATATTACTTATATAACACCATATATAAATTAATTTACTAAAAGATTTTTGTTTATGTTATTTTTGCTTTTAGATTAAATTAATTAATCTATAGTGTCATTATCTTTCATAAGTTTCTCCATGGGGTCCCAAAATAGACCCAAATATTACCATGGTCGGAAATTACTCATACAATAAGGTTTGGAAAAGTTTTAATGTAATTTTTAATTATTACAATATTCTTTTTACCTTGAATTACCATATTTACCTTTAACTGCGGTATATAAAATTCAAAAGTTACTATTCACAAAAAAAATATTTTCATATTATTGAATAAAATTTTACATACTAATAACAACCAAGTATGTAGTATTTTCAAAATTCAATTCACAGATGTGGTAAAATTTTATTTAAATGAAAAATTCAGTTTTTTAACTACTACTAAGTGGTTTCACAATTCATCAAAAATTGAAGTTTTCCAAAAAAATACAAACAATTCAACCTAAGCATTATTTGATATTCCAAATTAAAAAATTATGTTTATTTTTAAAAATTCAAAACATTAATGTGGCATTAATTAATTTTAAAATTAATTCCCGTTGTTAAAAAAATAGTGTGTTTTTAAGAAACAATAACTATCAAAAGATTGACACTTGTTTATGTCTAATTTCAAAGTGAAATAAATTCCAATGGCCAACATTTGATTAAATGGTAAAAATATATTCTAATTAAGCTTTAAAACCAATTAAAAAGATAATCTAACCATATAAATAAATTATATTAGAACATTTTGGTGAATTAAAATACAATATTTTTCACTATTCATTAAAAAATGAACTTTATTCAAAAAATTCCGAAAATTTACACAAATTAAATTTTGATGTCCCCATTCAAAAGAAGGATTTTATTTGGTCAATTAGACTGTATTAAAGTGACCAAAACTATATTTAAAGAGGATTCTCTATTAAAAGGCGGTAAATCGACCTTTTAATGGAAATTATGCTTAAAATTAGATCCATTCACATTTTAAGCGTCTAAATTTTTTATTGGATAAATGAAAATACATTTAAGAAACATGTATAATCATATTGTAGTTAGTTTTGTTCATTACCACCAATACAATGTCTAGGAGTTAACTACCATTTAAAATAATATTATATTATTAGTGTGCAATGTATGATTTCAAAGAAACCTGTTGTTGCGTATCGGGTACACTATCAAACATAGCATCCCCTTTAATGTAAAATTAATATTTAATTAAAAAATATTAATAAATATGAAAATGTAAAATTATTTATTTATCTAGGATGTTACAACTGTTAATCTCCAAAATTCAACAAAAGTACCCAAAGATCCAAAAAGACAATTCAATACACAATCTTCCTTAAAATTCTTCAGAATAATCCAAACTAAGATTAGAAACCAAAACTCAGAAGGATTTAATCATATAGTCTTCCCAAATAAATCTTAACATTTATCTCCAAATAAGATCGACTACTATTAACATCTCATACTAAAGTGCAATTAACCTACTCACATATTCTCTATGCAAGGTTCATCTTTTTCTAGAAGTAACCCAAATCACCATATGTCAACAATAAATACATAAATTCTTAAAAAAATTCAACCATTCCTCCTTAATTTAAATCCTGGAGTATTTTATTTCCCTTAGGGATATAGTACTCCAAAATAGAAAACATCATCCAAAATAACCTTTATCATTTAATCACCAAATAATTTTCCTATACAATAGATATTCTTTTGATAAAACATAAATTTCCAAAATCAACTTATTCTTGATCCATAAAAATAGTAGGTGCATTAGTCAGCCCGAAGGGAATAAAAACAAACTCATAATGCCCATATCTTGATTGGAATTCAGTTTTTGAAATATCATCATTTTCATCCTCAATTGATGATAACCAGAAAGAAGATCAATATTAGAGATTAATTGAGCCCCACGAAGTTGGTAAAATAAGCCATCAATTCTTGGAAGAGATTATTTTTTCTTCACTGTGATCCCATTCAGTTCTCTATAATCAATGCATAGTTGCATCGATCCATCCTTCTTCTTCACAAAGATAACTGGTGCTCCCCAAGGAGACACACTTGGTCGAATAAACCCATTCTCCAAAAGATCTTAGAGTTGTTTCTTTAATTCCTCTAGCTCTACATTTTCCATCCTATAGGGAGTCTTTGACATCAGATGAGATCCAGATACGAGTTCAATGGAGAACTCTACCTCTCTTTCTGGGGAAGGTTTAAGAAACTCCTCAAGAAATATGTCAACGTATTACAAGATGATGGGGAGATTTTCTAAAAGAATAAATCCTCTGTGAGAAAATTATTCCATTTACAAATATTTTAACTAAAAATTATTTTATGTCTAAAAACTTTATGCTTAGACAATTACATTTTTTTTATAATTCCTTCATAATGATTCATAAAAAGCTTGCGATTAACTAAACATATTCCCCGGGAGTGTCGTAACCAAGAGTGCATCAATACCCGTTGTTGTGTTCCAGTTCCCATTGGATTCTAGCTCAAAGCGATGTTTTTGGGTTTTACCCCTATGTACATCAATGCAAGAGCCACGTCTACCTACTCGTATCCAGACAGGGATGTATTTGCTTGATAAAACACTTACTCAATACTCACCAAAATACCAGGAAGGTTTCATATATTTATACTTTTCTATTGGGTTATTCCTGAAGTTTTCATATCCTAATTTCCATAAAAAACAAAACTATCCTTTGATAACAACTATATCATCCCGCCTTTTTATTACCTAACATTTCATTACATTTTACAAATAGAGGATCTTTAAAGTCTAGTGTCATAGAAATCAGGAACATAAAACATGATAACAACATAAAACATTCTTCTAAACCAATTTTAAGGATTCATCATAGGTTTATCCTATGTACATTTACTACATCTCATATCCTGGAGAAAGACAACAAAGAAAAGGGTGGGCAGAAGGCCCAGTAAGGGTAAACAAGGGATTTAATGTACTTGTGGTATCAATAAGAACATGAATAAAAACATGAAGACATGAGAAATGGAAGAATAGGAATATCATAAAGAAAATAACTTGAATCATAACATCAATATGTGTCTACAACATTTAATTTATACATTCAAGAATATATCACCAAGGTCCATCACCAAGGTGTCATAAAAATTACCAAGGTTATTCACCAAGGTATCGTGAAACTTGTCATCTCTAGAGATTAAATCTTACCCAATGCATTGGAGTGATATCAGGGAGAACCCTTAATATGTATTTACTTTCAGGTGAGACACATAGATCATAATCAAATATTTCAGAAATAACCCAAATAGAATCAAAGAAATGGGTTTCATGTCAAAATCGTGACGTTTAAAAAGAGCTTAAAAATAATATCATTATATCATTTATAACCCATGGAAAGGGAGTAAGGGTTATATGTATGTCAATTAAAAAATCAAATATATCATCTTTATATATTTATGAACACCCATAGAAACGAAATAGGTATGGTAATCCACATAAATAAACAATAGAATTTCATGAGAGAAAGAGATAGAAATTTTGAGATGAAATTTCTACAGCATAACTGCTATATAACATGGTTTTAAAAAACATTGAAAAGAGAGGGGAAAAGGGTATACCACTCATAAATAATTCATAATATAGTATGGGTACTGAATATGATCATGGTATGGATATTTGAATGACATAGCATAAGAAAAGAAAACATGCAAGAAAAGTGAAGATGTAATTTCATTTACGAGAAATTCGGCAGCCTAACAACGTCACTTAAATATTCAGAAAAAAAATTGATGAGAGCGGAAAATGTATTTCCACAATTAGACATGAAAGGGACAGAAATGAGAAAATATAAGAACATACCCTCAACATATAGAGATGGAAATTATAAGACACAACATAAAAGAAGTCATGACTTAAAAGAGGAGGGTGAACAGATCCCTTACCTTGAAGAGTAACTTCAAAAGCATGAAGGTTGGGACCTTGGGAGGTTTGAGGGAACCTTGGGAGGACTCCTTGGGAGGTAAAGAGACCAGAACTTCATTGGGGAGGATTTGGAAATTAAATGAATGAGGGAAAGGCTTGGTATTTATAGGAGAAGTGAGGGGACAAAGCATTAATTGCCAAGGGATGCCTCATTGGTGGTATTGGAAAAACCATGGGCTTGCCCATGGTATTTGACCATGATATTGGCCACTTGGAAAACATCATTCCTTATACTACTATTCATAAGTCGACCAGAATTATTTCATAATTACTACATACCTAATGATGTCATTAAACACACGAAACTCAAAACTGTATTTTCACTATTCACCGAAAATTCAACTTTCTCAAAAAAATCCCAAAATTTCACCTTAACGAAATATTGATGATCTGAATTAAAAAATGAACTCCATTTTATGAAAATAATTTTCTAAATATTTTTAATTTAATTTTTAAATAAAAACACTATTCACTGAAAATTCAACTATTTCAGAAAAATCCCAAAAATTCACCTTAACCAAATATTGATGCTCTGATTTCAAAAATGAATTCCATTTTATGAAAATAATTTTTTAAATATTTTTAATTTAATTTTTAAATAAAAACACTATTCATCCGAAAAAAACTAATACTTAACCAATAATTTCTGAAACAATTATTTACCTATTTTATTGAATCACATTACTTAATCAAGGTGCCTAAATTATATTAATACTTTCTTAAGTGAGGTTACTTAATCCATTTGATCACATTAATAATCATAAGTGTAAAATCACTATTCATAATTTACTATTCATCAAAAATTAATTTGATCTTATTAGAATCTAAATTTCTTACCGAACATAACTGTAGAAGACCATTTTTTGAAAATCATTACAAATTAATAATTATTTAATGTTTACATAAATATTTTTAAAATATCCTTTTTCTAAAATTCATCAATAATATGCATACTATATTTATCTAGACATTTGAAAATTTACAAACTTCACCATAAGAAGAAATCAAAATTTTTATTTAAATCAATAGATTACACAAGGTAGTTAGGGTATCGTTATATAGCCCCCTATAACACCATCATATGAACTAAGAGTAAGGTGTGCTAGGGTGATAGAATCTTGGGGCAGCTCGGCCAACATTACACGAGTAGTGATTTCTATCAGCTTGAACTTCTCTCGAAGGCGATTCCATTCCAGCTTCACACAATGAAGTTCTACTTGGGTTTGGTTCAGGCCAATGCCTGATGGTGCTACCTCCTTCCCGAGTTCCATCAGATGGGCTTCGATCGAACCAAGACTACTAGATGGGGCCATCGGATTTTCTTTCTATATTAATTAATCAAGATCACTTATATTTATAGACAATAATTGCAACATTTAGTTTCCAACTTTCATATTGACCAATGGTCATATAACAGTCGAAACCCAACGACCTTATTTTTATTATACTCATTTTATTAAATGAAATTGTTTTGTTGAGTATAAAATAAAATAACACACAATGTAAGGAAACAAAATTTATTCAAAATTTCGTGTCGTTACATATAATGTATCCATAAAACTAAAAAAATTATAAATATAACATATATACTTTATATACATCACCATACCCTACCATGAGAGGTGGTAATGGAAAAATGAAAGAAATCATTTCGCGAGGTGGTAGACTGACGTACACACGAATGGTGATTTTGTAACCCATTTGAGGGAAGATTATGTGGTTGAATTTAACGAACATAACATTATAACATAAAATTATATCAATGATATTGAGGATATTATATTATAATGGTTTAATAATAATTAATTGAGGTGGCGTAAAAAATAATATAAAACTATCATTGAAGAATAGTAACTATTTTTCATGTATATACCTTAGGTTATCACAAAAAAGCCTTCCTATATTGGATTTCAACCCAGAATAAGGATTATAGATTGAGAGTATGGAAGTTATTATGTTATTTGGGTAGGTTTTGGTTAATACAAATGGATTTAGAGGTGTGAATAAGTGAGAGGAGTGAGAGCCCTTTTATAATTGAGGAAGAGTGACAATTTTTATAATACACAAACGTATTCAATAATGGGATGTAGCTATCACCTCATGTTTCTCAAAAATTGATAAAAAAATAAGTTTAGGTGTTTTATTTCTAAGACAAACCTCCCCCAAAAAATACATGTTCTAAAAATTTCCTCCCACATCATTTGTGTTACACCCTTTTTACAACTTTTGTTTACATCACGTTAATTTGTTTTTTAACATAGGTAATTAATTCATTAAACATAAAATTAAATGGGTCTTATTAGATAACTATTACCTAATAATTATAAATAATAATAAAATTCATAAAATAAAAAACTTTTTTTATTTAATTTTAACACTAGTGCATGAAACTGGTAAAAACACCGCTTTTAACCTTAACCGTGGTAATTAATTTTTTTCTTTAATAAATATTAAGGTAAAAAATTCAGGTGTAATTATTAGATAATAAAAAATATTATGATAAAAAATACAGAATCCATTTTTACAAATTTAATTCATTCAATTGTAGAATATTAATTTAAAATTAATCTTAGAGGCGCACTAAGAAATGGTGGTTTTAAAGAGTTTATTGATCAAAAGTAGGAAATGATTTTATATTAAAATTAAATACAAATAAGATGTAAATATACTAAATTGAATTAATATATATATATAATTTAACTACCTTTACTTTAATTCTAATATAAAATAAAATTTCACTTTATAAATAATTTAAATGAAAAGGATGTTTTTAGTTAAAATTTAGTATTGTTCATTATTCATCATAAAATTAATCATTTTATAAAATTTCTAGAAATTCATCATCAAATAATTTTTATATTATGATTTTAAAAATATAATTTTATATTATCAAATAAATTTTTCAAAAGTTTTAAAAAATAGTTTTAACCTAAGTTCACAAAAGGTGAAACGTGTTATTTATAAAAATAAAATTTTTATACTTCAAATTGGATTTAATATGACCTATTGTATATAAAACACGTAAGATTAATTTTAGACATTTTATTCAATATATAATATATAATTCTTAAAAAAATGATGCAACAATAGTGTTTTTTATGTTTTATTATTATAAAACACGTCTTTGAACATAGAAAATGTTTTCCAAAAAGAAATTTTATTTATTTACTAATGGTTCTTATTTTTTATATAAATAATTAGTGACTAAAGAATTAATTTTATACAAATGTGTAAAAAACATATGGGTGAGTTCTCTCTCTTATCGTGAGTCTATATCTCTATCCATCTATGACAGTCATCCTAGGGATTTCTTAGAATAGATCATATATATGTATGATCGAACCCTGTGTGAATTCATTAGGAATAAAGAGATCTTTTCCCTCTATTTCCCTCTCAAAAGGATGAATATATCACGATTTTTTCTAAAATAGGTGAAAATCCTGACTGTTATGAGGATCTCTCTAGATCCCTTACGAGCCCCACTCATAGCCATGAAATGAATTTGGATGCAAATTCAGGGAAGTCAGCATTTTAGGTCACCTAAAGTTGGAGATGATGTTCAAGACTATGGCCTCAGTGTATGATGGCCTCCATCTTGGGGAGAAGTGAGACCGGTAAATTAATACCAGTTTCTGTGAGTGGTGTTGAAAAGGATTTATTTAATAGGAAATTTCAGGTTTTATTTTCTTGATGGATCTGTGTATGAATTATGGAGGCCAAGATCTTTCTTATTTTTTTATTCTAATGGAGGACTTGGAAAATGGATGAGATGATTCATGTTTCATAACTTACATTTAATAGTTTTGTGTTTGGGATCTTGATTGATCTGACGGTTATGTGTTGTGATGATACGGTATCTGGGAATTTTTTTGTAGGCCGATGATAGGGTTATGTGCGCCACTAATGGCGGTGGGATTTTCGGGATCTTTCATAACTAATGGTGTACTTCCGGTGATGAGGGTTTAGTGGAGTGTCTAGAATTATTATCCAATGAATGAAAGAACCATGCGATATGTTTTTTGTTGATGTGTTATCATGAGGTGATGACCTCATTGTGTGTGGTCTTTTCATGCATGTGGCGTGACTATTGTGTTCTTGGAATGTAGGGGGGAGACATCAAGATGCATTTGTGGACAATGATTTTGGGATACATGGGAACAAGCTAGTTGGATGGAGTAGAGAAGTTCTTAGGATTTTTTTGGGGTCAATCAGTAATGTGTTCACTACTTTTCAGCATGGGCCTATTATTTGTCCTTGTGATTTTTTATAACATTGGCCCTTCATGTCATTTGTAATGGGATTGTTTGTCGGATATCCTATGGGTATTTTAGTTAGCTTATGGGTAGTCTATGTTCGAACATCATATGGTTTTGGGCCATTGTTTAGGCCAATAGGTGGGTATATGGGCAGACTCATCATATACTTCCAGGTACTTTGATTTTTTATTTAAATAAATTTTTGGAACCATGGAATAAAAGTAATAGTTCAAACAATTTGGAGGAAACCATATATTTTCATTATTTAGTTAATTCTATTCATAACCTGCATTTTAATGTCTAAGTGATAACTATATTATTACATAATAATATTTTAATAGTATGTTATGTTTCATTTAAACTTAGTGTAGTGTGTATCACAAGTTACACTCAATATTCTGTGTAATTCAAGAAAAACTATGTTGTGTGTGTAAGAAAAGACAAAAATAGTTGTTTCATGTAATAATAAATATTAAAAATAAAAAGGAATTCAAAAACAAATTATTTCACAAAATATCATTTTGTTACATTCTTCCCTCCATAAAATGATTATCTCCCTATATACTTATCTCAATCATTAATTTTTTAACATTTGAAAATTTCTTCATAGAAACCCACATGGTAAGAAGGTTTAATAAAAAAATCTTAAAATTTGAAATTGATGTGAAAGCATCATCTATAATAACACATATGTGGTTTATAAATAGGATAATATAGTTGGGAAGTGAATAAATTGACATAAAATAGAAAATTAACAACCAAATACTGTTTAAGGCAGATAAAGGGAACAACAAGGATACAATTAAGGACCACAAATCCATAAACCTAAGAGGAAAAAAAGGTCTTTAGTATCATAAAAAAATGATGAGAATATGGAAAATTTTTATTTCATGATCCATTTCAAAATGTGTGGAAATTCCATATCCATCTTGAATAATTACATAAGGAAATGTAATTACATTGTATCTTTTTTATTTCATAAGAACAATTTAATGATTTGGCCTTGCCTTGATAAAATTACACTATATTTCTTACTATAAGTGGTAATTTCTTTGTTTCTAAATCAATAAATATTATATGTATTATAATGATAAGTCATTCCTTCAATATCTAGTAAAAAATGGATAACATTTATTGTCCATTAGATAAATTTTCACATGGTAAAGTAATAAGTTAATCTCTAAAACCTCATCTAAATTTTGACTTAAACGATCCCATAAATGTATAACCATATTACCCTTAAAAAAATAAATACTTATAAATAAGGTTAATAAATCTCTGAAAAAATATAACATTACATCTCCATATGAGTTAGGCCTTGACTTTCACACAACCAATATGTGAATACCTTCATCCTGTATTCTATTAAAACATAGTAATAACCTGAATTACAATAATAAATTTTTTAAAACATACAAGATTACCCCTTCCTTTAAAAAACATAGATTATTGGACATATTCATTAAATCCAAATATGATGTAAACTCCATCAATGATAGGAAAAAATAATTTTTCAACAAATAATTAATTTGTTAAAATTTATTTAGTATTATCAAATTTAGTTATTCATACCCAACATTTTTATCCTAAAATAATTATCTAAACATCCAAAACATATTAAGAATTATTTTCCCTCAATCAAAAAATCCCATTTCCATTAAATCACATTTCTAGTCCATCATTACCATTTAACATATTATTTGAAATGCTTAATGAAAACATTATACCAACAATACATATATATATTATGATTCATATATCACTACTATGTAATTACAATATATAAACACCTAAATTATTACAACTCATACTTAATAAATTAACAAGGATATATCATCTTACTCTTCAATTCCTCCTTCAATTCATATGTCATTTTTAATCCCTTCATCACCACCTGAAAAACCATTACTCATGAAACCTTACTGGTTCACTTCATGATATTTCTACTTAATACATCGATTTTCATAATTCTCATACTTTCTATATTGAATACCTTCAACCATCAATGATATCTTAGGGCAATCATTATTATCATCCATTGAGATAACCAAACATTCCAATTTTTTCAATAAATTTACATACTTTGTGTTCTTATTTACACACTCAAAGAACCTTCTCATCCCTCTAAGACATTAACTTGAATGACTCTTCCAATATTATTTACATATAAGAAACTGAATGTTATTTCCTTCGTGTTCTCCATTACACAAACTCTCAGTGAACTATATCCCTCTCTTCATTGGCGAGTTCAAGAGTTGGTTAAGGCTCCAGTTGTTAATAATATATAATCATTACTGATTAGGAATAATTATATTATCCTTTACTTAAATAATCATCCCATTTGAATTTTAATTACCAAAATTTCCTTCACACTAAATGTTTATCCAATTATTTATGGTTCTTGATGTTTACTAAGACAAAAAATAATAGTGAAAGAAACAAAAAACGTAGAGAAACCCCACATAATTATGAAAAAAATTATAGATACGATTTCTAAATCAAGATAATTTTTTTATGTATGACATATTTGGTTTATCTTAGTTCATTCGTAGTCATCATGTATTTAAATAATTTTTGTTGGTATGTAATGTGTTTTGGTAATTTCCAAAGTATATCCCCTAGGAGTGTCAAAACTGTTGTATAAAAAGACCCATTTTCATACCCCAAGTAACAATTGTGTCTAGCTCAATTAAACCTTTTGGAGTTGTTACCCCTAGGTACCTCAGAGCCATATCCACATCCATTTTAGAATCTAGAAATGGATTTAATTACTTAGAAACCATTTCTATTTACATTACCAAAATTCCAAGAAATATTTCTATAATTTGACTCATCCATTGAATTATATATAGACACATCCCTAAAAATATCCTTATAAATTTACCTAGGGATATAAATTAAGTTTCGCAACATAGTATCCAATGTTTAATTAAACTCATCATTTGATACCAACTATAGTTAACCAATATTTTCATAAATATATATATTACATATTTTTATAAAAATATTCAATTAATTACACAAAAACATGCTTTAGGACAATAATATTTTATTGTATTCAGAGACTAGGTACACAATCTGATAATTCAGTGAAATATTTTCAACCTATCCCACAATGATATTCTCACATAGTACTAATCTTAGACACACCTTTCCTAAACCTTTCTTCATAATATGAGAATGGAAATATTGGAAAGGGTGATCTCAAATACCCAGATAGGGTAAACATAAGAGATATCATTCTATGATCATATGAAGTAATAATATCATAATATGTTTATGTGATAATGAACTTAACTTATGAAGTTCATATCCAACACATCATTGATCATAAAAAATATTCCTAGCATAAAAATTTAACATTTCCAAAAACATGTCCCATAAGTGTGATAGATCATCATAAAGCAATAATGAATCATATTACCCTATCAGAAAAGTGTGGTTCCATCATAAATATGTAGATACTATTTCATGTGGAAATGTTAAATACCAAGACCATCCGTATAGTGGATTAGGACTCACCACCAGTTTCCCATTATGGATTAGGATACACTGATTTCATATTGTGTATTAGGAATCACCTATTTCCTATAATGGATCAAGACACACAAGTTTCATAAAGTGGATCAAGACCCATCAATTTCTTATAGTTTATCAATCTCACTCTTGAGTTATAAATATTTAGTAAATGTAATAGATGGAGATATAGGTCTCACCCATCATATAATGAAAATCAAACATATGTGTTACATGAATTAATATAACATTCATCATATCATAACCCATGAAATTAATTGGGATTCATAAGCATTCCATCATATCATAACCTATGGAAAAGAGACAAGTCTCATTATCATTTTATAATAACATCATAACTTGAACTATAGAGAAACAATTTGGTTTCAAAGAAACTTTATAATGGTATAACACGTGGAGTAGAAATGAATTTCATAAATAATATTCTTTTATAAGAATAGACCATTCATATAAAGAATAAGAATGATATATTTGTTTCACATCCCTAATAAAGTCAAATTATTTCATCTTAGATAGAGAATTATTTCTATTGATTAATCTCTTGTATTTTTCTTGAGAAAGATAAATTTTATTTAATATTTGTTAAAACATATTTTTTTTTCATAATCATCTACTTTGAAAATAAATTTTAATATCTATAAATGAAGATTCATAACAAGTAATGGTCATTAAGGTGGGAAATTTAATCAATCCCATCCACAAAGATGACTTTTGCATTTTTTTGGTAAAATCCAAATGGGAATTATTTTTTTCTCTTAAAAAAACTATTTTTGAACTCTTGAGTTCATAAAGAGAGGAAAAGGAAGGGAAAATTTTATTTTTATGACATAAATATTGTTAAATAGATGTATGGAGTTTCTTCAAAGATGTATCATAAGATTATATTATGAAAAAAAATCATAAAAAATCTTGATAAGCGATGAGACTGTGACATTAAACTATTTCCAATTTGGTAACATTGAATAAAAATTGAAATAAAGGAATGAAATTTAATAAAACATGTAATATCATGAATTTAAGGAGATTTATGATATAACATGTTTATTTGGAATCATATACACCACACAAAATTAACAAGTGGTAAATTTTCACATGTGTCATAGAAATAAAAGAGGGACTATAAATCCCTTACCCATTTGGTAACTCTTAAACTATTAACCCCATGAAAGTGATATACTCAAATTAATATATAAAACTCAATAAGTTTGAGGTTATTTACCAAAAAATACATTAATGGGAATTATATCTACCACATAAAAGTAATAGGTGATTAATATGGTACATGTCTCACATAAGTAAAAAGTGAGACGAAAATCCATTAGCTTATGTCTTGAATTACTTCATACATTTTAAAATCTCTTGAATAATAAATATAAGTTTATTATACAAATATTAATGAACCATTATTTTATTTTTTTCATTCCATATATTATTTATTTATCTTCTTTTATTACCCATTTATTATCAATTCCATGTTAATGTTACGTTTTGATAAATATACTCTTTGTTTTTCATATATATGTTTTGATTTGTTATTTCATTTCCTATAAAATTGATCATGGTTATGTTATATCCATAATATTAATCATAACCAAATTATCATATTTATACATCAATTATACTCTTAATAAAAATAATGAATGATGGATTTGAGGAATGAAGTATGTTATGATGATGGAGAAAGAAGGTCATCCATACACATCACTAACATTTCTATTTTTAATGATCATTATGGAAAGATCATTAGTAATTTATTTTAATTCTAGAACTCTAATAATATCATAAATACCATATTGTTTCTTTATAATTATCATCCATGTGTTGGGATGAGGAAAAGAGTATCACATCGCTTTGTGATGGTGGTTGTCCTGATGCACACGGATGATGTAATCATTTTTTGTGAGTAAAAAAGGTAAGAAAAAATGTTATATTACATATTAAAAATGTTAAATATGACATTAATATCATAATTATTTAATTTATATCACATATATTTATCCTTATTATCTTCCATGTAAAGCATTAGGGAAAATGAATCACATCACTTCGCATGGCGGTAGTCCACTATACAAACGAACAATATTAACTTATCCCCTAATGAATGGAAGGTTAAAAAGGTATATAAGATATAAATAATTTTGAGGTATAATTATTTTTTTAAATATAGAACATATGATTTATATCCATCATCATACAAAAATGTGATAGGTGGTAAGGGAATAATGAATGGAATCGGTTCGCGAGGTGATATTCCACCGTACATAAGAATGATGATTTCATAACCAATTTGATTGTAGAGTAGATGGTTGTATTTCATTAACATTAAATAAAAACATATTAGTATATTTCAGACACATAATTTATTATATTAACTTGTTTTAATAATAATTTAAGGAGGTTGAGGATGAATTTAAATAAAAATAATCTTCGAATAATGTTACCTCTTCTTAGAATATATTCCATGGGTTTTCATTAAAGCCTTACCTGGTTGGATTTAGCCCCAAAATAAGGATTCTAAGAAGTGAGTAGATAATTTTTTTTGTGATTTTTTTGTGTTTTTGGTTGATTTAATAGTTTTAGAGGTGTTAATAAGTTTGGGGAGTGAGTTCTCATTTATAATTAAGGAGTGGTATTTTTGGGAATATACCAAATTATTTAATAATTACAGGTAACCCTCACCTCATGTGGCTAAAAAATTTATAAATAATGAATGGGAGGGATTATATGGATGATAAAAACCAACAATAAAAAAAATTAATCATATCATTCCGTAGCCATTAAGTTTACTCCCTTTTTACCACTTTAGTCTCCACCATAGTAATTAGTTTTTCTAACCTAGGTAATTAAATATTTACTAATAAAATAAAATGAGACTTATTAGATAATTTTTACCTAAATATTATAATTATAATATCCAATTTATAAAATAAAAATTATATATCATGAAAATTATTTATAACACATGCGCATGTAGCGTGCAAAAACACCACTTTTAACCATAACCTTGGTAATTATATTTATTGTATTTAATAATAATTGTGGTAAAAAAAAGTTTTAACATATTATATAATATAAATTATTATGATTCCAAAATTTTAATCCTATTTTTGAAATTCAATTCACATTAGTGTAAATATTTAGCTTAAAATTAATCTCGTAGATGTAGTAAGAAAGTGGGTTTTAAAAGTGAAAAATGATCAAATGTTTGAAACATTATTATATTAAACATTGAATATCATGTTGATTAAAATAAACTAATTTAGATAAATAGTTATATAATTTAAATATGTTTAATTTATGAACAAATATAAAATATATTATTACTTTATAAATAATTTAAATGAAGATACAATTTTCAGTTAAAAAATCATAATTTTTCAAAATTCATCAAAAAATTATTATTTTTAGAAAATTCTAAATAGTTTACCCTAATATAATTTTTATATGATTAATTCAATACTGATATTTATTTTAATAAATAAATATTATAAAACTGTCCAACAAATGTTTAAATATGTTCACAGAAGGTCACAAAAGTGCTATTTTGAAAAATATAATATTCAGAATAAAATTTGATTTATTATTATATCATTCAGAGAAAAAAATAAGATGAATTTAAATAATTTTATTGAATACATAATATATAAATTTAATTAAAATTATTCACTAAATGAATTTTTTAAATTTATTATGGTAAAAAGAGTTTCTACGAATAAAATTGATTTTCAAAAAAAAATATTTTTTTTTTCAAATTTTAGTTATTTTAATTTATAAAAAGTTTTTCACGAATGCATTTAATTTATATACATTTTTAGACCGTTTATTTTATTAATTTATTTAATCCTATTGTTACCCACTATTTCCATAGTGAGCTTATAACTATGTTATTAACTATTAATATTTTAATAGTGTGTTATGTTTTGTTTAAACTTGGTGTGTCCTGTATCACAAATTACACACAGTATTGGGTGTTACTAAAGACAAACTATGTATTTCATGTAATAAAATATAAAATTAGTGTTTCTTTCAGTTTATAGTATAAAAAATATTAAATACATTTAGTGAAAATATTTCAACAAATCTCAGGGAGTTACAAAAATAAACCATAGTGTCTGGGAATAATCGCCAATGAAGAAACACATGTTAATGGGAAAAAAATATAGTTTACCCAAAAACCTCAGTGAGAACAACAATATTACCATAAACACTTAAGGGATCTGTCAAATCCAGTCTCAATGATAGACCAATTAGTAGGAAAACACCTAGTCAATCATTATGAAGATATAAGGGTGTTGGCTTAACCAAATCCATAGATAGAAAACCCAATACTAAATTATAATATAGGAAAAATGTTTTAGACATAGTCATATTCAGTAGCTAATACTCAATTCATGGAGAACTATTATAGTAGAAATTATAATATTTTTGCTCAAAAGTATGCTAATCTATTTTATCACTCAATTACCCCTAACAAACAATAAATTTTGGATATTCTGTAACTATCTATTGATCTTAGGGAATATCTCATTCATTCCCTTTAAATCCAACATTATTTTAATAATTAAGTTGTTATGGGTAACAAATTTCACTTGAAAAAATGATGTATAGAAAATTACATGATCATTTATTTTAATTAACAAGATTAAGAAACTATAATACATTGATTTGTTAGGAATTTTTATGTATTTCAAAAGATCGATGATATCAATATTACATAATCCTGAGTATAATAGGATTATAAAATCAACCACATATAAATATGGAGTCTCTATACTTAAGATATAGTGAAGACGGTTTTTATCCCTCTTAAATTAAAATAGTGTAATGAAAAGTGTGTGAAATATAAGAACTGATGGATCAGTTGAAGTCCATGTTTGGAGACCGAATTTCCCACTCTAAATTCATGTTATTCCTGTTGGACATGGATTTTAATACCTTAATGGGATAGAACTATCTTTATATATAAATCAAAATACCCTCTTTATATCACCTATCTGTTTATTAATCTAGTAATGGGATGTTAAAGGTACTATATAGTAAAAAATATCCTTCTAAATAATTTTAATATCACTATATTGATGTAGGGTAATAAAATTGGAAGGATAATATCAATTTGTATATATATCCATGAAAATCACTATCATTTATTGTTTGGAATATATTCTAGAAAATATATTAGGTGAAATTAATGAATAATTTAGATCACCCATAAACTGAATTAAGGATAAATATCCAAATATACTAAAGCACCATATTTTATTACAAAAAAACATCGATGCTAGAATCAAATCCCTCTTATATAATTTTCAAAAATGTTTTTTTATTGAGCATATGCCACTATTAGATGAAGATACCTCCATGAATAATATAAAGATTAAAATTTTCCATGAGAACCTCTATATAAATATTGGCGTGACTAATTTTCTAACAATAAAGCTAAGGATCTTGGATTGACACAATAAGAATCCATGAAAGGTGACATGGGAATTAGGTACAATCGACTCTATTATCAAGTTTTTGGTCATTCGCTAGAATCATGCGATTATAATTAAAGTAATAAATCTCCCAAATGACTATCCAAATCAAAAACAAAATAGTCTATTTTACACTCATGGGAATGGAGAAAAAGTTAAATATGAAGAATCTTTTAGGGACAATACACTAGAATTTAATGAAGTTGTATGAACTAATATTGATGAGAATTAAATGGGAAATTTGGTCATATAGGAAGACTTATATCCCTTATTAATTATTTTTTTAAAACATAGAAAACAAATATGCACAACTATTTTTTATGTAACCCCAAGATGTATTTTCATGGAATTAAAAGGAATTACTTGGGCTAAAACCTTTGGTGTCTACTAATCATACTGGTTTTCTAAATAGCCATTGTGACTATATAATGGTTAAAAAGAGAGATCACCAAACCCATGCTACCAAGGTGAAGTATATTTTGAATAATATTATGAAGGAAAATTTATTCTAGGAATTTCAGTACAAAAAAATTTTATTTCGAATATTTTTCACGTGAATACAATTAAACAAAAAATTAGGGACTTCATTTACTATTTGGATTTAAACCACTACTACCTAAATAATAATTACCTAGAACCATTCATTGAATTAATGATATATATGATAACGACCATTATAATTCTGTCATTCATGGATGGATATTCTCATTCTAAAAAATTATAAATAAACACTGAGAAAGATAATGGTACTACAATTATAACACACCGAGGGTTATACTGCTACAAAATAATACCATTTTTCTTAAATAATACAACCACCTACCAATGTGTTATAAAAAATGTATTTATTTCTATATAGGGGAAGAACATAATATTCTCTGGGGATAATCTACTACTCAAATCCCAATGAAATTGAGATGACCTCTTGAACTGTGAAGCAGTATTCAAAAAAATATTACAATATATGATGAATGTGAACCATTAGAAATGTAATTTTTTTTCACTTTTTGAATATTCATTAGCCTCATAGTATTTAATTATTTTATCAAGGTTTCCCATTAGAAAACCTGGGAAATACATGATAATTATTTTTCTTGAAAACCCAAATAATTGAGATAAATCTGGGTTAATCTTGTATATATCATTAATTTTATATCTAACCATAATAGAAAGTGTTTTAACATTAATGAAATATTGATAAAAGATGTCACATAAAAAAGAGTGTGAAATTTATATATTTCCATCAATAAACACAATAAATACATAATCCACCATTAATACAAGATTCTACATGTGGAAGGGACACCCATGCTCTATGTGGAGAATCTGGAGTAGTCTCCGGGTTGCATTTTTTCTTAGAAAAAATTATATAGAAACAGAGCTTATCATTTATTATTTTAACAAGATAATGTTAAAATATAAAACCTAAAATTATAATATTAGTAATAAATATATTTAATATGTATTTATAATATAAAAAATTATGAATTTATATAAACATTATAAGAACTGTTTGGTCTCCTACACACATCCACTCAAATATAACCTTAGTCACCCGATGGAAACCATGTGCCTCACATGATGGGAAGTCATTATATAAAAATATTGTATTTAGTTTCTTCCTTAAATTATTTTTTTGGGACACAATCTAGTAGATTTTATTTAGTTAAAACATACACTAGAGGATTAAAATTTGGATATAGATGTTTTTCAACAAGAAGTATTCTCCATCTATAAAACCACTAAAGCATGGAAGATATAATTTGATGGTTCCCCTAAGAGTCTAACCGAAAGAATCATGGAGGACTTGAATCTCAATAGGGTTATTTTAGGATTATATTTGTTTATTTAAAATAGGTTGTTAATCCATATTATTTCCAAATATTATAAGGGATTTCCAAGAAGGAGGTATAATCGAAATCCCTTATCATAGTTTTATAATTTTTCTTGAAAATACAAATTCCCTAATGGGATGTCAAGGGGTATTTAGTGATGATGGTAATTAATTGAATTAATGGATACCATTATGTCAATAAAGATGGATTGGTACCGTTTTTTATTTTTTTATGAAGTCTTTTTGTTGAATTTTCTACAAATCAATCATTTTTTCACATTCCTTATTCAAGTAATACTAAAGTGGATGGACTTTACAATGTAATTGTTTCATTTGTAGTCCCAAATAAAGTTGAAATTATCATTTCAATTACTCAATGTAGGGTAGTCTCTACATTTATTAGTAATGACATAGAGGAAATCAATGATTTTATAACTACCCTCAATTAAAGAATATATGTTCCCTATTCAACTAAAGATATGAATAGTTTGATGTATCCTATTGTGGAGTATCTTTAAAATCGACTTCTACCATATGATTGAGATAAAAAAATATATCCAACAATGTTTAGAAAATTTCCACATAATTAACTGTTTATTTTTATTAAAATAAAATATACACTATGATTTCATGTGGTCCACATCTGGTATATGAAAATAGTAGATACATTAATTATTATATAATAATTCCATGAAGGATTTTTTGTTAACATTATTTGGGTTCCAAAAAGTTCAACCAAATAAGAAGAATTTGACACATTGGGTCATTGATAATGTAAGACTTCATGGAAGTCATAAAGAGGATTCATTCATGTTAAATTCAATTAACATTAATTTACCAATCCTCAAAGTTATTTTAAACATCCAAATTCTCTTGGAAATTTTTTAAATGTGGAATATATTTTATTGGTCTATATCCTCCAACAATAGTAAGGAATTTTTTGTTTATTATTACAACTAATAGTTTATTCTCCAAATAGTCATAATTGTGCATCACAATGAAGTTGAAACAAGTTTTATCACAAAATTTATGATGTAAAATTTCATAAATAGATTTGGAATCCCTCATACAAAATTTATAGAAAAAAATAGAAACTATTGTTCATTTTTTATAATGAATCTATATCAAGTGTTAAATAGTCAATCCAATAACTCATGGTAGGACCCCGACCCAAGTATCCCAGAGTCGGTGGTTATATTATTATATTGTAAGTAGATGTAAGGAGTCCCATTCCAAAGGATCCCCTAGTTTTTTATTCTTAGTAAACTAGAAACAAACTTTAATTTTATATACTTTTGAAAACATAAAATACCAAAAATTATTTTTCTCGTGATCATATTTATTACCTCTATAATCTCCCTATATATAGATCTTAAAACACTTCCTTATATCATAGGAAAAATAAAAAAAGGGGTGATCTCATATGATCAATAATGGTATGTCTTCAATATAATCTTACATGAGAAATAATCATAATCAATATGGTCAAGGTAAATAACATAAAAACATGTCATTAAATCAATTACATAATCATAATATGGTATGAATAAATTATGATAAAATAATTCCATATAAATAAAAACATGAGATTCAAAATTAACCATTGATATTCTAAAAAATAGAATAATTATATGGAACATCAAGACCATTCACAAGAAAATTTATAACTTTGTGTGAAACACCATTTAATTTGTCTAACTAATTTGTCTCATGATACCTATCAATTCATTGAGGGGATTTGTAATTCTAGGTCACACATGTCACTTAATAATTATAATTCATTACTCTATTTAAAAAGGATAAACATATTAAAAAAACCATATTGAATAAATGAAATATGAAATGTTAATACTTACCCCAATTATTACACATAACCATAAACAATCAATAATAATATTGTTAATGGTAATATAATGGTAAATCCCCATTCTAATTGATCATATAACATTTGGAAAATTATATGTATTGTATCTATACAACATATCCACAATGGATCTTAATTAAATTTTTTTTATTTCCATGATGAATATAAATTACATAAAAATGTCATTAAACATATTTTAGAGGAAAACAACAATTTAACATTGAAAATATTTTCAAAATAATACTTTAAAAATATTTTGTAAATATTTTCCATGGAAAATTACCTTTAGAACTTATAAAAGTAGTTTTTTAAACATTTATTGTTCATGATAGATGGAAATTACATTCATTCCATACACATCAAAACAAATATGGCTTTTTTATTATTGGTAAGATCCAAATGGGCCTTTTGTTGTATAATTGACTTGATGATTCCTTTTAAAAAAACTGGTAAAAATTTATACATGGGGAAATATATATTTACTATATCACATTTAAAATTATATAAATATTTTTTTAAAAAAATTTATAAACATAATTTATTTTGAATAGAATGAATTTTTGATCAAAAAAAGAAATAATGATTCATTTTTATAAAAATAGTTTCTCAATAATTTTTAGTACCATAGAGAGGAAAAATAGAACTATTACACAAAAAATTAATTAGTAACTATATGAGATAAATATATAATAGTGTTATGATAGTAATACCTAATAATTCCCACAATGGAGACTTAAACATAAAAAATCTCGACTAATGAATATATTATTAAAAAAACAATGCCACTTTGGTAATTTTTGAATAAAAAACCCCATAAAATAAATAACATAAAAAAAATTTATATACCTTGATTATATAGATATTTATTCTATAAAATATCAATGTCTTAGTATATACACCACAAAAATGAATAATTGGGGAATATCATATATGTCTCATGGAAGAAAAAGTGACACAAGAAACCCTTACCTTGGGTCAGATTATCATCACATGTGTTCAAAATCATATATAATAATTATATGTTTATTATAAGTATATTATTGAATCATACACATATATATAATACCATATATGATTTTATAATTGTATTTTATAACTATTTCATTAACAATTATTTGTTAAAATCACTATTTCAGGCGATTTTTGTTTTTCATGTATGTTTTGGTTCAGTAATTTTGGACCTTTTAGTTTGATAATTGTTAAATTATATGAAGAATATAAAACATTATATAAATAAAAAATATTTTTTAGTTTTATATGTAATTATTTTAATCCCTAAAATTTAAGGATAGAAAATGAATTGCAAAGATTATGGAGATAATATGTCATACGTATGCATGGACGTTGTTTTCATTTTCTCGATGGATGGAACAAAATGAAAATAAATTTTAATTCAATATTCAAAAACTATTATTATGTTATGTTGAGAATTTCTATTTAAAAAATACATACTTATTACCATCCATCTAAAAAATTAATAACATTTCATATCACAACGAGGTGTCGATATCCCACACTTACACACGATCGACACTTTTGTTTTCTAAAAGACTAGAAGATAAGAAGTAATATGTGATGTTTTACATAAAGAATAATTTTTATGTCATAATAATCACATATATTCATTATATTTATCATTAATACCTTCAGTGTAATGTTTTAGTGAAAAATAAATCACATCACTTCATGAGGCAGTAGTTCACCATACACATGAGCATCATAATCATATCGCTACACATAATGAAAATTAAAAAGGTAAATGTGATATTATAACACAGAAATTATAATTATTTCATAAGTATCATCTAAATATGTTAAATACATAATTATATCTAGCCTTGAGATATGGTGATGGAAAATGAACTACATCAGATCGTGAGGTCATAGTCCGCCATACACATGATCGAAGATTTTCTTTCTCACATGATATAATAGAAGACATGTGCAGGTTATAATATTATCATAATAATATAAAAATATACATTTTTTACTGGTTTTATTATATTTTATGAATTTAATAATATATTTAGGAGGTGGTAGAGGAAATAAAAAAATCATTTATAAACGTTACCTCTTCTTTGGGGAAATTCTTTTGGCCTATACCAAAATCATTTTTACATTGAATTTATGATCATAAAATTGAATCTAGGAAGTTTTTATAGGAATAAAGAAGGTATTTGTTAAGTTATTATCTGGTCCAATTTTTTTTGGATATTTCTCTAGGAGAGGAATGTGGTGGACTTTTATAAGTGGGGAAGAGGATACACATAGAATTGTTTCAAATAATAAATTATAACCATGTTTTTAGACACTAAAAATTATTGAAATTGATCATTATAAAAAATTATAGGTGATATGGGCTAAATTTTTCCATAAATATGGGTTTGGGTAAGTTTCTAGGTCATTTCAACCCATATCTTCGTAGTTTAATCCCCTTGAAATCCAATGTTTACCTTAACCACATAAATTTATTTTTATAACTTTACTTATCATAATAGAAAAAATGATCTGAAATTATTTGATAATATAAATTAATTTTAATTAAAATTTTGATTACAATTTATCAAAATCATTTCATATAATTAGAAGAATTTAATTTAAAATTAAACTCATTGATGGATCGAAAACTGGTTTTTCCATAGAAAAATATTCAAATGTATAAAAAGTTTTTAGATGATACCTTAATATAAAAATGATTAAAATTAACTAATTATGTTAAATTATACTATAATTCAACTAATTTGACATTAAAAAAATTCAAACATAGTTTCACATTGTATATAATTTAAATGAAAGGAAATTTTGATAAATACTTTAATTTTTTACTATTCATTAACAAATTAATAATTTTAGAAAACTCATAAAAATTCTCAAAAATATAATTAGTAAATTTATATTTTAAAAAATATGATTATTTTTCATATAATTTTTTAAAAGTGTTATAAACTAATTTTATATTATGTCTATAGAGCTTCACTAAACCGCCTTTTAGAAATTTATTGTTTATTTCAGAAAACATTTGTTTTTATTTAAAATTATTGTTATTTTGTTACTAATTAATATATAAAATCTTAATTTATTTTATACACTTTTAAACCTCATAGTTTTCATAATTTATTTACCCCAATTAATACCCACCAACTTAATGACTAGTTTATAATGGTTATGTTTAAATTATGATATTTTAATAGAATATCATGTTTCATTTTAACCATGTGTTGTGTGAATTAAATGATATCAAATAGATTGAATATATTTTAAATGAAATATTTCATAAATTATTAGAGTGTTACATTCTCTTTTATTCTTGTTATTTTGTGTAGTATATACAACTGAACACAATGTTCCTTTTTTAAAATCTAATGGTGTTACATTCTACCCCATTAAATAAATTATGTACTCATAATATTGAACGTAGTAATATAGTTTTTGGAATTTGAAAATACCATTATTTAAATTCTATATCATGGGAGGGGTAAATAAATCATTATATTAATAATAGAGAAAGGTTATTTTAAAATTCATGTGGAAGAATCACATAAGTTGTTTTCGAAATAGGATGACATTGGTTGGATTTGAAGATATGAACATGGATGAAAATCATAAATAATTATAGATAATTATAGATATTATTTATTATAATAATGTGAATTACCAAAAGACCATAAATCTACAATGAGTTAAGATATAATTTGATTCTTCAAATATGAATGTATTAGGGTAACATTTTTGTTTAAAAAATTTTTCCTTGAGTCATGGGATTCTTTTACCATTTAGATAGTGATCATGAGGAAATATTATTTCTTTATATGTTTCTATTTCATAGTCATAATTAAATATTTTGGGTGTGCATCTATAAATTTATCTATCAATTATTACTCTAATAAATGAATAACTGTGTTGAAATTTTTATGCCCGAATAAATAAAATTATCTTTTCATGGTTCCTAATATCTATAAAAGAGTTAAATCCCTTTCATATTTCTTTAGATATTTAAAAAAACTGAAATTGTTCACATAATAAATCCAAAACAATTTATTAATATCTAACCCTGAACAGTAACAACCTATAATCAACTAAATCCATTCCATAAATAGTTACTCTTCCAAAATATTTCTAAACAAAATCAATGTCATTTTTTTTAAATGAAGGTCATTAAATCAAATTTATATTCCCTAAAAAATTTAGTGTATCTCTTAATGTAACATTCATAATTTTTGAATACCTTGATCATCGTAAAAAAATAATCAACACCTCCATGTGTCCAAAAATAAAATACCATAATTTAAAATATATTCCACAAATCTAAACTTGAAGTAAACTCTATGAAAGATAAAATAAATAAATAAATATCTAAAAAAATTCAACATCAACACTATTAATAAAAAACATTTTCATTATTATCTTGACATTGAGCACATATTAAGGGTTATCTTATATTAATGATTTGTTTTCCCAAAATATCATATATCCCTAAAACCAATTTTCATTGAATCATTCAACATGTGTGAAAAAATATTTAATGAAAAAATAATGTACTGATATCCTTATATGTTTCATGATTCTTATAACCATAACATCATTGATAAAATAATTCATCAAAAAAAATTATTTATCTAAATACACATGTACTTTATTCCACTTTTCTATATTAATAGCTTAAGGTTAACCTTGATCCCTTAGCTTCTTCTGGGGTATATTCCCTTGACAACTGGGACATTCATTTTAATAGTACCCATATCCTTACATCTGAATCATATGAAATTAAAAACTTTTTGAATTCCCTTAAAATGATGAACATGATGGCCTTTCTCTTGATAGTTGTAGTAAGCTCACATTCCATCCATAAAATTACCATAGTGTTTCTTTCTAAAATTATGACATGGGGAAATCATATAACCCCTTCCTCCATTTATCCATATTTTTTTGAGGTAATCTTTTTCAATCTATCCACTTTTAATCCATAATACTTAAAGAATTAATTCTCTATTTTTATATCACATGATACAACGTCCTCATATGATGATAAATTTTGGGAGACTACTTACCTTTGAAGAGTATGATTAATCCCATCAATGAAAAAATAAATATTTAACTTTGTATTATATATGTAGTCTATAGAATCCCTTTATAAGCTCGTAAATATGTTTATATACATTTTATTATTTTTACCTTCCATTTTTATTAGATTCAGAATTTGTTTTCCATATTCACTTGTTTCTCATGAGAAAAATACTTTTCTATGAAGAGTGCCTTAAAATAATTCCATTCCATGTTTTCGAATTATTTTTAATCCTTATTGTTTTGAATCTATAAAAACTATTCATTAAAATCACTTGAGATATAATAAACATCTATGATGACCACCACCCTTTAATTACTACCTAGAGTGGGAAATATTTTCTCGAAGGAACTTATTCCTTGCTCAAATAATAATGTATTATCAGTTTTGTTGATTGATGGATTTTTATGTTGCATGAAGAGATATAAAATTGTTGAATTACATGGTTGATCAAAAGGATTCTCTATATGGTCGAGGTTATTGTTTATAAGCTATGTCAGTTTACCCAATACTATTATAATTTGATCAGTTTCATCTTTAGCACCCTCTCTAGCTTAATTATATGTCCCATGAAGGAAATCCCTACTTGGGGTATGTGAATTGATACCGTTTCCATTACATCTTCTAGGTGACATTTCTAAACAATGGAATATAGTGGATTAGATCATGAAATTATGAAACATAATGTATTCTCCAAAAACATGTAAAATACATAACAAAAATTGAAAATTTTATGCATTGATAATATCAATATCATAAACATGTTTTCTTTGGGAAATTATTCAAATCATATATATTTTTTTCAAATCCTTTACAATGGTTTATAATTTAAAATTTATGTATACTAAGAATATCCCTCAAGATGGTTAAAATATATGAACAGTAATGATCATTGTTGTGTACCAGATAATGATCAAGATATTCCTTACTTGCCATTATTGGATTTATTACTCCTAGGAGAAATTGTGAAAGAACGAAATCCACATTTAGTATCCATACATGGATGTATTCTAACATGAACAAAAAAATATATACTTTACCAAACAATTAGGATCAAATCATATACCTATAAATATCCTCAAATTCAATCAGAGCATTATATTTCCTAGTCTAGGGTTTATTATGTCTAGTTCCCATGGTTTATACTAAAATTTCATTGTCACCAACTATAATGACCCCGACCCTAGTATCCCAAAGTTATTGTTTAATTTATTACATTGGAAACTGATATAAGAGATCACATCTCAAAGGATATTATTGTTTATTAGTTAGGGTAAAAATGATACAAACTTGAATTTCACATACAATTGAAAACAGAAAATATTTAAAAGTATTTTCCTTGAGATCTTATTTATTTCCTATAGTGAAATTGGCAATGGAAAGCTCTCAGCACACAGCTCGAATGTTCCCCTCTGAAACTCTAATCCACTAAAAATGGAATAGGATTAACATTTCTCCCTCGCAATCCCCTTGTCCTGGCATTCTAGGATCTTATCTGGGAACTACACTCAAAGGAAACAACGAATATGAATAAAGATGAACCACCACAAGCAACAATTTCTAGGGTAAAGGGTATATCTTTCCTTGAATATTTGATAGGTTCTGAGCATGAAAAGCTGACGTCGATGATGTCAATAAGGATTAAGAAACTGGATCTTGGTGGTTTTTGTGTTGAAGCAGATCCAATCGCGATACAATAGAGAGATCCACTCTGTAAGTTCTCGATCATGGGCCACGTCACGTATCTTAAAGGTGATAAACCCTTGACTTTCTATGATTTAAATCATAGACTTGCTTCTTGTTGGGATTTTACAAACTAGAAATTGGTACCTCTTGGTAAAGGTTATTTCCATTTCATTTTATCCTTGCAATATGATCTTGATAGTGTCTGGAATACTGGAAATATTAATCTGAAGCCCAAAGTTCTTCACTTCGTGGAGTGGGACTTTTCATTTAATCCCAATTAGAATAGGAACAATTCCGTGCAGGTATGGGTTAGATTTTACAATCTCAATTGGTTTTTTTGGCACCCAAAAATTCTGAATGATCTCCCTATTTGCATTGGTACACCATTGAAAATTTATCATAGAACAATTAATGGGGACCTAGGTCTGTATTCTAGGGTGCTGATTGAAGTTAACTTGAAAAAAAACCCCCTCAATCAATTACCTTCACTTCTAATGAATACAAAATGGTGGTGATCCTGGAGTATGAAAGGCTTCCCCCTTTTTTGATTTGTGTAAAATTGTTGGGAACACAGTTTACAATTTTAGGAATGTTCATAAGAAACCTCCCCAACCAAACTATACTAGCTAGACAGAAGTTAAAAAACATAGGAGGGAGAAGGAAACTATCTTTGGTAAACATGAAACATCACAGAAAAGGGACGAAAAATGGGTTGTCAAGACCAACCCCTTTAGACATTTGGAACATCAAAAAGGAAAGGAATGGGATGACCTCACTGATGAACCAGAAATTTAAACTGTTGAGCAGGATATTAGAAAATATATTGAAGAGGATTTCCAAGGTATTATCTCACACCCACAATCTAATTTGGATCTACTAGGTCCTTCTTCATAGGATTCTACTCCTTTGATCCCACTTCTGAATGAATCAAACATTGATTCATCTAATCAGTATAATAAGAATCATGACCTCCCAAAAACCTATAATAAAGAGAAAAATACTCCCTCTGATAACTAAACCACTTCCCCTAAAAAAACCATCTTAGATGCTCTTCCCCCCTCTAAAAAAGAGGACAATGTTAAGCAGGTGGAACAGGATTATAGAGCTACCCTTATTTCCACCCCGAGAAACAATGATAGGACGTAGGAAGGTAGGGTGTTCCTCCCAAAACAGACTGGGAATATGTCCTCTCGAAGTTGTCCAGTCTCCCTGGAAGTGAATCCTGCTACCTTGCAGGATTAAAAAGGGCACCGAGCAGCCTCTCCTTCAAACAAACACTCTACCTCGGACACTTACATCCAAGGTGAAAACGATATAAATGTTTCGGGCAATGATGATGCTTCTAACCGCCCTTTGTCCATACAATATTTCAGGTTATACATAGTAGTACTCCAAGGGAGGCTTCCTATGTAATCTAAAAAAGGTCAAAGACCACGGGATCCAAAAATAAAGGGTAAAACTCCTCCAATAAACTGTCCAAATGAATTTTTTATACTGGAATTGTCATGGTATTTCCAACCCTGGCACCATTAATGTTTTAAAAAGGTTTATTAATACTTACAGACCTAATATTTTTTCTATTGCTGAACCAAAAGTCAATTATGCCTCTAGATTCAAGAATTCATCCCCCTTTGGCTACAATTTCCTAGGGGATTTTAGTAATGGTAGATCTACTGAATCGTTATGGTTATTTTCTCACTCTTATCTATAGAATGTTAATGTTTACAATAGCTCAAATCAAGCTGTTACCTATGATTATATTTTTGAGCATGATCATGTTTATAATACTATTGTTTATGCTTGTAATAGATACCAATATAGGAGATCTATTTGGAACGAGCTCACCCAACTTAGTAACACTATCTACAATGATTGGTTTATAGTTGGGGACTTTAATGATATTTTAGCTCTTAGTGAGATAGTCAGCGCTCCACATGACTCCATCGTTAATATGGAGTTCAAATATTTCATGAAGCTCAATAACCATACAAGGGTTAATCTAATGGGTGCTAAATACACCTGGTATAGAAAACATTACAATAGGATGGTGGCTAGTAAACTGGACATGGCCTTCACAAACGACCAAGCCCTGGATAAATGGGATAACATTTCTAGTATCACTCTTACCAGGTTTTCTTTTTTTATCATCATCCCATCTTAATTAGATTTTCTCATAACACTAAAAAATCTAGGCCCCCTTTCAGATATAACACTCCTTGGTCCTCAGACCCAGAATTTTTGAATATCATCAAAAACTCTTGGGCTAATATGTATAGTCAGAAGGATGCGTTTTCCTGCTCGGTGAAATTGAAAATACTTAAGCAATTTCTCAAATTCTGGTGAAATTCTAAAACAAATTAAATAGACAAAAATATCACTGTTCTGGAACAAGAACTTTCTCAAATTCAAAAGAAAAGTACCTCCTCTAACTTTTCTCAAGATGCCCATCATGAAATTGTAATTTCTTCTAAACTTATCACCCTGCTCAACATTAAGGACAACCTTAAAAATAAAATCTTTAAAGCCAAATGGATTAATGATGGGGATAGTAATACTAAATTCTAGAATTCTGTTCATAGAGTTAGAAAATCTTATAGGACTCTTGCCTATCTTAGAGAGGGGGATAATATTCTTGACACTAAGGAAAGAATTTCCAATCATGTGATATCATATTTTCATAATATATTCAATGGAAGTGTGATAGATACAGATCTTATGTCTGATGTCATTCCCATGCTGGTTACTGTGGAAGAAAACTCCTTGATTAATAGTATCCCTCTTGACCAAGAAATTAAAGACACAGTCTTTAGCTAAAATGCTGATGGTGCTCCTGGGTCAGATGGTTTTAATAATGGTTTCTATCAAAAAAATTGGGATGTGATTCAGGAGGATGTCTGTCGCATGGTGAATACATTCCTTTCCAGATGCATTCTCCCTCTTGGATTAAATTCTCAATTCCTTGTCCTCATCCTGAAATATGAGAATGCGGATAAACTTCACCTCTTCAGCCACACAGCTCTCATAAATTCCCTCTTTAAGATTATCACCAAATTAATTGCAAATAGAGTTTCTACTATTTACAATTGAATTGTCTCCTAGAACCAATTTGGCTTTATAAAATGAAGATCTATTCAAGACTCTATTTTTCTTTCCTCTGAATCCAAAAATCTATTTAATAGGAAAAATCTAGGAGGGATTGTTTCCATTATCCTTGAAATTGAAAAGGATTTTGATTCCATCGATTGAAATTTCATATATAAAGTCCTTATGCAGTTCAGCTACAATGATAACTTCATAAACAGAATTAAAACCCTATTTATTTCATCCCACATTTCCATACTAATTAATGGCTCCTCCAAAGGTTATTTTAAATGTTCCAATGGATTTAGACAAGGTGACCCTCTCTCGGCTATTCTTTTCTCCATTGCTGAAGACTATCTAAGTAGAGTGCTAATGCAACATATAGAAAAAAGTAACATTAAATCTATATCTTCCTCTAGAAACATGAATTCCCACTCACACCTTCTTTATGCCGATGAGATTATTCTCTTTATTCAGGGGGAAAAATGAAATTTGAATAACCTTAAGGCCATCCTTCTTCACTACCAAGAAGTGTTTGGTCAATAAATCAACTGGCACAAATCTTACATTTACTTTGGAAGAGACTTCCCCCCTGTAGGAAACTCAATATCACCAATACCTTAGGTGTTAAGGAGGGAACGTTACCCTTAACTTATCTTGGTGTTCCCATATTTTCGGGTAGAACCAAAGCGGCATAATTCTCCCCCATCATTGATCAAATGTTTGACACCTTTCTTCTTCGAAGGGTAAGAACCTCTCGATGGATGGGAGAATTTGTCTTGTTAAATCCACTATTGTCTCCATGTGGGATTACTCTATGATGTTTTACAAATGGATGAAGAGCCTCCCAAAGTGCATTAATGTGGCTATTAAGAACTTTGTTTGGACTGGGAGTACTCTAGAGAGAAAACTAGTTACTTTCCCCTAGACCATTTGCTGCAAACCGATTGATAAATGGGGTATTGGTATTAAAAACCATTACTTTTTTAATGAATATCTTTAAGTCAAGCTCACATGGAACCTCATTCATAATAAATATCCTTCCATAGATTTTATTAGTTCTCATCTCCTTCACAAACTTAGAAACAATTAGTCTCACTTTCTTACGTCTTTTATTTGGCCCTCCATTAAAAGAACATTCACTTCCATTATGAAAAATTTCAGATAGATGGATAGTAGAAATACAAACAAAATTTTTTGGTTTGATAACTAGACTGGCACTCCCATGATATCTTTAATGCCCAATAACCAACCTCCTCTCCACACCAATGACACCATAAAGAAAGTCATTCATTATCAAAATCTGTGTTTACCTGAGGATATCAAACACATTGTTGATAGTTACCCCTTCACTAATACAAACGATTTTATTATTTGGGAATCCACTCACAATGGGGTGATTGACTCTCAAAATTACTATAAAAACTTGTTCAACAATGAAGACAACAACTTAGAAGGGTTAAAAAACTTAAACAAAGCCTGGATTAAACCCTCTATATTCACCCTCATTTGGCGTATCTCCCATGGTAGAATCCCCAAGGATACCTTGTTACAAGATTTTGGGATTAATATTTGTTCTAAATATCTAATGTGTAACCAACATCGAGAAGATATTAATCACTTCTCTCTTTCTTGTGATATGAAAATGGCTCTATGGAATTATATTTATGAAATTTTTGAGTGTAGATGGTTGTTTTGTTGTTCTATAACCTCATAGATACATCGGTGTATGGACCAACTTGACTCCCAACAGATCAAGAATATTTTTGAGGTAGTTTTAGTGGAGCTCCTTCATGTGATCTGGTATTGTACAAATGAACTTAAATTATTTAAAAACTCATTCAATATTAATGCAGGTAAATTGAAAATTATCATTGCTATACGGGAGGCGGCTTCGATTAAAAAATATCATTGCAGCAACTCGGTTCGTGACCTTAGGATTCTTAGGCGTATTGGAGTTGAGGAAATTACCCTCGACCTAGATCTACCTTTGAAGTTTTTTGGCAGCCCCCACCCCCAAACAAGATTAAAAAAAATGTGGATGGTGCCTCTAAAGGAATCCCTGGACCAATGGGCTATGGATCCATCTTCATAAATCACCTCGACTAGACGCTCGACTTCTTTTATGGATCCTGCGGCTTTGCTACCTCATTGGAAGCTGAGATAATGAGAATTATCCATGCCATCTCGTTCACCAAGCTGCACAACTGGAACAATATATGGATTGAAAGTGACTCCACCACTATTGTCCAAGCCATATGGAATGGTACCATTCATCTCTCCTAGACACTCACTGCCTGCTGGATAGGCTGCCTAAATCGCTCTCAGATATCAACTTGATTGTCACTCATACGTAACGTGAAGCAAACATGATCGTTGATGGACGGGATAAAATGGGGTTTGCACACGATATGCATTGGAGGGACGATATTTCACATGAGTTACTCCCACTTTATGTTGGGGGTGTGAACAAAATTCCTTATTTCAGACTTGTGTAAATGTTTATTTCTTTCAATAAATTTTGTGTTTTGGTCTTTGACTAGAACACTACCTTCCAAAGAAATATGTTTTTTCTTATATCATTTCCCTTCATATCAATCATAAAACACTTCTTAGTATCCTAGTGAAAATAAAACATATGAAAGGGTGAGATTAGATGATCATTAAGGTTATAACAACAAAAAAAACTATCATAGATAAATAATTATAATAAATATGTCAATGTAAATAATTGAAACACATTCCATTAAATTAAATACTTGAGATCATTATATGAATTTAATAAATGATGATAAAATAATTAGATATAAATAATCACATGAGCTTGAAGAATAACCATGTAAATTATAACTAATATAACAATAACATGGAATGTCAATAACTAATATCATAATGATGGAATGATTAATTTTATACATCTAAACTATACTATCAAGTCCTTTCACAAGAATTTTTTAAATGATAAGTGAAAACCCATTTAATTTTTTGAATTTATTGATTTCGTGAGACCTGTTGATGAATCAAGGGGCTTTGTAATTTTGATCCCCACCCATCAATTATTAAGTAAATTACATTCCTTATATGAAATTGTTGAAACATAATCAACTAAAAAATTAAAATTGAAAAACAAAGGTACAAAATGTGAATACTTACCCCATCAAAAAACTTAATCATAAACCATCTAGAGTAATATGGTGAATGTTAATAAAAGTGTACATCCTCAGTAAAACTAATCATAAAACATCTAGAAAAATAATAAGTATTATATCAATATAAAATATCCCTAATGGATCATAAATACAATAAAGATTTAAATCATCGAGGAATTGAAATACAATAAAATTTCATTAAATACACATTTGAGGAAAAAAACTTTTTCACTATCAAAAAATTTTTATACTAAAATATAAAAAACATTTTGAAAATAGTATTATATGAAAATAGATTTTTAAAAATATAAAATTTTACTTATAAACATTGAGTGATCATGATGAATGAATACTCTATTCATGTTGTACATGTTAAAACAAAGATTCCATTCAACTTTTCTATAAAATCAAAATAGGTCTTGTTTGGAAAACGACACGAAGATTCCTTTCATAAATATTTTAAAACATAATTTTTTTTTTCAAATTTTAATTAATAAATAATTTTTAGAATGTAAAAATTTTGATTTTTTATGAAAACATGGATTTGGATGAAAAATAATTTTCATCTAAAAAGATAGTTAATGAATCTTTTTCTTAAAACAAATTTATAAATAATTTTAAGTACCATAGAATGGGGAAATGGTTCTATTACATGAAAATTTTATGAATAAAAAATGTATATGAACATATATTAGTTTTGATATAATAATACCAAATAATTCTTACTTGGGAGACTTAAACGTAAAAAATTATTGTAATGATGATAATGAGGAATAAATCCTTTCCACATTGTAACGATTGATTTGAAAGCCCCGTAAAATAAATAACATAAAATGAAAATTTTAATAATATTAATTTAAATAGATTAAAAATATATTATATTCAGGGTGAAGTATTTACACCACAAAATGAATAAATGGTGAATATGAAATACGTCTCATTGAAGTAAAAGTGAGATGAGAAACTTTTACCTCATGCATGATTTCCTTTATACATGTTTTATACTCTATTATAATAAGGATAATTATATTATAAATTTTTTAAATAAACCAAATCATATATATCATACAATATATGATTTAATTATATACTTTCATCACTCATTTATTAGAAATTCATTGTTATAATAACTATTTCAGGTGATAATTTCTTTGTTTTTCATTTATGTTTTAAATCAATAATAGATTTACTTTTACATTGATCATGGTTAAATATTTTAAATAATGTAAAATATGACATAAATATCATATATATATAAATATATATATATATTCATTATATATATATATATATTATGTTTTATCCAGAAAAGTTAAACATAGAAAATATATTTCACCGTTCGTGGAGACGGTATGTCGTATGTACGCATGAACTCTAATTATCTTTTCTCCAAAAATGAAAAGAAAATAAAATAAATATTAATTTCCATTTAAATAATAATAATATATATAGATATGATTTATATTAATAAAATAAATCATAATTACCATCCATATAAAATTTAAATGAAAACATTTCACATCGCTACGTGGAGGAGGTTGTCCACACATATGCACTAGTGACATTATTGTTTTATAAATGATGGTAAGCAAGGAAATTATATGTTATATTATATTTATAAAAGTATATTTTGGTCATAAATTTTACATATATTCATTAACTGTAATCATACTACCTTCCATGTAAAGCTGAAGTGAAAAATGAATCACATCACTTCACGAGGTGTTAGTCTTCCATAAATACAAACAATGTTACCCTATCTACCATGTAATAGAATTATGTGATATAATAACTACAAAACATAATGATTTCCTTAATATCACATAAATATGTTGAATCTATCATTATGTTTATAGAGGAGTATGTAAGGTACTTTGGAAGGTATTTTATGAATGAAAAGTGTTTGGATGTGTGAAGTGGAGAGGAGAGGGGTTGCATTTTATAATGGGGAGAGGACACACATGTAATTTTTGATAAGAATAAAGTGTACCCAAGTTTTTCACATTCCAAAAGGTTTAAAAACACATTATTAATTATCCATATAGGTTATAAGTCTAAATATTTTCATGAAATGGGAACTGTAAAATTTTCTAGGTTATTTAAACCCTTATCTTCAATGTTTAACCCCTCGACAAACATGTTTTTACCTTAACAGTGAAAATTAATTTATATTGGTTTTATCATTCATAATTTTAAAAAAATTATTTTGACCTTAATAGATACTATAAATTATTAAAATTATAAATATGAAATCAATTTTTTCAGATTAAATTCACATAAGTGGCAGAATTAAATTTTAATTTAAACCCATAGACTCATAAAAAACAATATTTCTAAAGAAAAACCTAAGAAAGTTTGAAATTGATATATATAAAAATCCCAAAATGAAGTTGAATAAAGTTAAATAAATTATTTAAATTTTAATAAATTTTATATAATTTTAAAATATAATTTAAATCTATAAAAAAATTATATAAAAAATAGTTTTCAATAAAAATCATTATTTTTCACTATTCATCGAAAAAATAATTTTTTCATAAGATTTTGAACAATTAAAAAAAGTAATTTTGAACTAGATATTTAAAAAATTCATTATAAGTTTTTAAATAAATTTTCTAAAAATAGAAAAATTTTATTTTAAATTATGTGCGTAAAAAACAAAAATCCCCCACTTAGAAAAATACGTCTTTTCAAAAAAAACATTTTTCTAAACTGAATCTTATAATATTTATAATCAATATATTAACATTTAAGTTTCTTTATACATGTGTAAAAAAATATTTTTCATAGTTCAGTCAGTCATATTCAGACTTTTTGAGTAAATAGGTAAGTAATAATGGCCATGTTTAAAAAATAATATTTTAATAAGATATCATATTTCATTTAAACACATATTTGTGTGCATCACAAGATAGAAATGAGTTTGAATTTATTTAAAATAAATCTCCCAAAAATCCCCATGGCATTAAATTATCTTCTAATATTTCTGTTTCATGTCATTTACTATATCAAACAAGATGTTCCAATTTTAAAATCACGGGGTGTTATAACAAATCTTTCTATCAAGAAGTGGAGAGCAAGAGAATACAAGTGTACAATAAGAATATATAAATTAGCCTTCAAAATATAGTGGATAAAGAAAAAATATATACAGTAGACAATCCTTTGCATTAATTCTATGATTATTGCACCACAACTCAAAATGACATATGAAAACTCGATACTCATTAGTATATGAGGAAATAATCTCCTCCCTTGTTGAACATAAATTTACATCACTTATCAATTCCATATTCCATCAATTATCTATTATTTAGAAATCTCATATCGTAAATGATGAGTTTGAATGACGTTATGAAAAGAGTTTATATACACTTTACATCCTATAAGTCTATAAGAATTTACTCACTCAAGAGTTCAATTACAATGCATTCCTATATTCATATTTCTATGTATAATTAGTATTAGATATGATAATTTCAATGATACATATGAACAAACCCTACATGATTGAATAGAAATGGTATGTGAATATTATAAAACATAAGTTCCCCTCTAATAGAGCATAACCCTCTATTAAAATGGTTCAAAATCAAATCACCATTTCCATAAATGTAATGTTTCTCAAGAAATACATATCATGGATAGATATTACATTCCATTATACATTAATTTAAACTAATCAGAACATGTATTTGTTATATATCCCTAGAGTTTATGTCAAATGAGTCCCCATTTCATGATGTTAAACTATAAGACATATATTTTACCCTTTAATAATGTGAAATTTATTAGATTTTACCATTTATATTACATGATTCCTAACATTAGAGCCTAATAAATTCAAGAGATTACATTTTATAGTATCACCATCCTTAATAATTTACTATTAGGTTTTCCTTTGGTGTCATTTTTTCAAAAGAACCGTCTTTCGGGGGATGTCTTCGACCAGTTTGTCACCTGATATTATTGGTTTTCATGATCGGGCAATCATTCAAATTTTGGATTAATGGAATTTCTGGATTTATTTTTCATCTGAAGCCAACTTCATCTCATCCTCAGTGTTTTCTATATAGATTAAATTAGGTTACATATTCTCTCTTTTTGGTTGGTCATTTTATCATTATCTGAATAAGGATCATACTTTTACTATGATTTCAATCTCTCTACCTGGTCTCCCTCTCACTTCAAGAATATGGTCATCCTTAGATTAATAGGTAACATAGTGGGTCAATTTATTTGTTATGATAATCATATATGAGATATTTCCCATAATATGTATCCTCATATTCTCATTGAATTTGTTTTCTCAAAGGCACCTTTGGGGTCTGTTTTCATAGATATTGAGTGGGAGGTTCGGTGGAAGTTTAAGGTTTGTTAAGAGTCAAGGGTTTCCCTATTTTCATCTTGTAAGATGTTGGGCTAGGAGTCGTTACATTGTTAGAATGTAGAAACAGATTGTATGTGTGGTGCATCTAGCCATGTTTATCATTCTACTTCTCATTTTCATGATTTACAAAAATTTGTTATTCAACCAGTGATGACTTATGCGGCCGAAGTCCCCTTACACTAAATAGGTAGGATGGGTTCATCAGAAGATAGTATAGAATGAAACAATACAATTTTTCTATGCCTAAGGGAAGGAAGACTCCATGCATTAGCGCACAATAAGGTAGTGGGTGAGGTGCATTCACCAAATTTAGAGCTTTAACTAGTCGATCATGCAGGTAATGTGGAATTGGTAGGACCATCTAGTGTTGGAGATATGAATAATGGTTTCTTCAATGATCTGTCTCCAATTATATCTTATGGATCTAGGAATGAAGGGGTCATGCGAATAGATGATGGTGTTTCAATGGGTTTTATAGAGCATGAAGGATTTCATCCTATTGTTGATTCCTAATCAAAGGTGAATACACGAGTTGAAGTACATAATAGGTTCTAGATTATAGGAGATCAGAACATGGGGAATGATGTTGTTGAAGGATCAGAATTTGTTAAATAAAAAAGGAAAAATATGGATGCTCCTTTGAAAGGATGAAAACAGTATTCTATGGACTTGATGAATGATGTCAATCACCTTTTGGGTGATAAAGAACTAGAAACCAATTTTTCTTTGTAGTGTTATTGGGATTAATAACTCTTAATGACCATTGGATCGGTCTTGTGGAATGGGAGGAAAGACAATATTGTTTTTGGTAACTTTCCAGTTAATAAGAAGAAAAATGCTAAGTAGTGAAAAGTTTATTCTAACCTTCCAAAGCCTATGGTCACCAGATTACCTATAAAATTTATGATAAATGAAGAATAGGATTCATCAGACCTAGAAGAGGTTCAGAAAGGTGGAATTATAGGGGGGTAACAACACCTCCCAGTGAGCAGGAAGTCAGCCTGGTTCTTCTCCTACATTCAATGGAATATATGCTAGATAAATATTTCAATATCAATATTTCAAATGTAGATACTAATAGAATTTATGAGAGACTAATTATAGTTTTTCTCAATGATGAGTGAACTGAGTGGCTAAAAAACCAGACCAGATATTGGCATGAGGAATCAACAAGGGGAAAATTAATCTTCAGGAATATATCCAGACATTGGATAAGAGAATGAACCACCTTAAACATATTATCAAAGAAAATATGGATAAATATGTGTACACATTTCAATGGGGTTTATACAGTGTTAGTAATTATAATAATTATTGTTTATCCTATAATGATTTTGTGATTTCCTTCTATGTTTTATGCACATATGGTTATACAAGTTTGGGGTCCCACCTTTTCCATCAATGTGTTTTGAAAACATATTATGTATCACCCTTCCCTAAAAAATAAAAATATTTCCCAAATGTTTTTTAACAATATATGGATTTATCCCTACTATTTTATGACATGACATGTGTTGGGAAAAAATCCCTCAAGGCATCATTGAATAATTTTTGAGGTGATTGTGTTTGTTGACAAAGTGGACATCTATGTTGTGATTGTTGAAAAAGCAAACCATGAAATAAAAATTTATTGATAAAGGGTATTTCATTGTGGCATGTAGAGTTCAATGGCTATGGTTAACGATCCATGTTTTATTCAAGAACATCGACAAATTAATGGATGATCTGGAGGCGGTACACAAAAAATAGATACAAGGTGACACCATTTTCCTGTGTTTGCCAAATTTTTGGGGCTGAAAATCGACAAATGAAGAAAAGTGGTTTTTGGAAAAGGGACTTTTGCGCCGTGTACTTGAAGGCTTGGAAACTTGCACGCCATATGTTTTTCATGATCATAATAGAAAAATATGCCAAAAGGGATTAGGTTCGCGCATGTTTTGGGTTAGTTCGTGAAAGTGACTAGCACGGAAGAGACAAGGGGCAGAGACATGCATGCCGAAAGT
Source organism: Viscum album (assembly GCA_963277665.1). Lineage (NCBI taxonomy): Eukaryota > Viridiplantae > Streptophyta > Magnoliopsida > Santalales > Viscaceae > Viscum > Viscum album. Next base: position 1,054,272,432 of record OY728119.1, on the reverse strand, counting down.
TGCGTGCCGAGGGGAGACTTGCGCGCCGTTGCGTAGGGTGTCCAAATGCCTATACATACAGGTCGAACCCTCCTAATTTTACACGAGTTCAATACTTAGATAAAATCAGAGCTCTCTTAGCACAGGTGTGGTGGTCACACAAGTGGTGTGTGGTCGCGCAAGTAGAGGTTGCGCGCCAGGTGATAGTTGCGCTCTCAAAGTGGTCTAGGCGAGGAAGGAAGAGTGTTGCGCAAGTATGGAATTGATGAAGCTTGTTTTGCGCAAGTGGTTGAGGTGGAATTGCCTGCCAGTTTTGACTAGCATGCCAAGACTTGCGCGCCGGCCTAGGGAAGGGCGCAAAGTAAGGTTGATTCCCCGATAGTGATTCAGGGTTACGTGGAAGTTGGAAGATTGCTTGATACCTTCGGTGCAAAGAGAGATTCATCTATGGGTGAAAGTTGGAATTCAACAGAGCATCCACATACAACATAGGATTTACTCATTAGTGATAATGAAGAGACCTACAGGTTTATAAATTGTGAGTGGATCCTTTCCAGAGCAGTGAGAAAAGGAAGAGGAAGAAGGTGATCCTCTCCACCGGCAGTGATCCAGAGAGAGAGAGACAGGGAGTGACCCTTGGCAAAGTAGTGAGCTGACCCTAAACCTTGTAAAGGTAGTGATCTTGGGCATATAAGTGATCTATCCTAAACATTGTAAACAACAATGCTCTTTTAGTGAATTGGTACATCGACACATCGCTGGTGTATGCTCTTGGGACATTTCCCATTGAGGGTAAACCAAGTAAAAATCGGTGTGTCCTGTGCATGCTTTAGTTTCTGTTTATACTTTTCATCAGGAAAGAGAGAGAATAAAGTCTTGCTTAGTAGCGAGACAAGATCAATAGGGAAAATTGTTTTAATATGTCATACCCTGATTCAACCCCCACCCCCTCTCAGGGTATTCGGCCTTGTGGACCTAACAACATGATTTCTTTATCACATATCTCAGAGCCATCAAAAAATTTTATTTTCATTAATATCCCAGGTCATCCCGATGTTAGATACTTCATTAGTTTACATTGGGTTTCCCATTAATGAATCATCACTATGATGAAACCTATTTATTTACACCCATATTTATATATATATGAACTAAATATATATGGTTTCCTTCTCTCCTACATCCTAATTAAATTAATGAAAATTTAATTGCATAGAGTCCTTATCACATGTAGTTGAACTTCCTGACATATGATCTTTCATGCATGACAATTATGCTTCATAGAGTGGTCTACTATATATGATCTAATATCCTTGTAAGAATTATAGATCCATATAAGTGTCATAACATGTAGTTATACATATCTACAGACAAATTCTAGTATAAATAATACATCAATATCTTTTAGAACTATATGTTGATTGATTTATTTTCCCATAGGATATCTAGTGGTAGTCATGATTACTATATATAGTATAGGTATGAGTACCCTTGATAGGTAAATTTCCATAATATTTTGAAGGGTATTTTTCTACATTGATCTCTATAATTTAATTTATAATATTTCGTATTTTTTAGATGTTTATCTTGTTTTGTGATTTCAGGTGTGATGTAATAAATATTTATAAAATTAAGAAAAAGGGATGAATATTTAAGGCTCAAGTGGTTCAATACAAGATTTTTGAGGTTGGGTTGATGTATCTATGGAGAAGTGAAAAAGCTAGTCAGTTTTTAAAATAATGAATTTACACCACATATATCATATGTAAAGTAAATTGTGTGGTGTAGAAGTATTTACATCATAAAACTTCCATTTTCATCATGATTTCATCAAGAGGAGTGGAGTCGAACCATTCATGTCATTATACCATATCTTGTGATATAATTTTGAATAGAAATAATATTTTAGAATCAAAATGAATTTTATTAATGTAAAAAAACAATAATTTACTATGTGAATATGTTATCACTATAAAAATTAAATATTTGACCATTAAGAACCTTTAAGAAATTCTTAATGTTTTCTCCAAGGAAATCAGAGTGATGAGATAGATCTTAGTTAAAGATAAGGGATTTACCATAAAATTATTAAAGATATTATTTATAGAAAATTTAACACAATTAGAGAACACATTAAAATCATTAAATAGTGGACCAAACTACTTCTTCCAGGGATCTATCCATAGACCAATCCTCGGGGTGAGTTATTGCATTGCTGTATTTTCCTCCCCTAGTATTTCTCTTTGTTTTCTTTTATGCTTTTGTTTTCATTATCCCTTTCCTCTTAGACCCACATTATTAGAATGAGGGGGTAAATCTTACATTTTTATGGTATTGTAGAATATGGTTTAGGTATTTCTGGATAGTATTTTTTTATCTAATTCATGATGGGCTCCCACGATTTCTTATTCTAAATTCCAATCTATTTTTTTTTATTTTCCCATAATCATTAAGAAATCATATGGTAAATAAAAATTTTAATTATGAGGCTAGTTTCCTTATACTATACCATGAATATTGGTTAATCATTAGAAATTAGGTTTAGATATGGTATCAAGATAAACTTAGTTCATTAAAACCATAAATCACCATACCAAGGGGAAAAGGGTGTATTATTTTTAATTAGGTGATAACCTAACCATCAGATAATCCTCACCCCAACAATGACTCAAATATTGAATTAATAAAATAAATTTTTAAATATTCTTTTACCAAAACCCTAAAATTTATAGAACCATAGAATAGATTTCTTCTTATCTCTCTTTACACTTAGCTTTCTTTACAGCTGAAATCTATTTTCATTGTATCATCTTAAAATTAAATAATTTGTTTTATTTTAAATTACTAAATATCTAATTTCTCCATCTCATGGGTTCAACCTTGAATATCTATTTACTAATTTTTAACTAATTAATATCAATTTTATGAGTGTTATAAAATTTTAATTTGGTTACCCCATGGGAATTAACAAAACCCTATAGGTGACCAACCATCAAAATTGATCATAGTGTATGGGATCCAACTCACTCACATTTTGTTGTAAAATAAATTTTAATTAATATGAAATTATTACAATTATTATTGGGACATTATTTATATCATATTTTATCCACCCACTTACCAGGACGCCCATCCATATCATTATTATTTCCCCTGCACATGATCTAGATATGTATAATAATTTTCCAAGAAATATGGGAGGAATGATTATTATTATTACAAGATATATAGTAATGATCAGAACACTAATCAAGGATAAAGAAAACAATTCCCATTACATACCATTATCTACCACCATCCTAGAACATTATCCTTATAATTAATTTCAATTTTATCTATATAAATCCAATCCTAGGATAATAAAATCCAAATAATATATTGAAACATATATGTATATTAATTAATTTTCTTTCAAGATATACAGTGACATTCAAATCACCTAAAATGGAATCAACTAAAAATATATTTTCATAGAATACCTTTCCCCAACACATAGTTTTCTTTTATTGAAATCGTTTATTTATGTACCTGAATACATATTTAGATAACTCATATTTATATTAATAAACAATATTTTGATAGATTCACATTTTCACGTGATAGGAAAAGACGTCTAATACATCTTCGTAGATCCAGTGACAAATCATTATCTAATTTAATTCCATTATAATAAACTATAAATACTCAACGTAATAGTCTGGTATTGGTTTTCTATGAAGAAGACTATTTCAATTATAATCTGAATATGATCTACAAATATTCCATACTTCATGGTCAAGATATTTAATTCATCATATACTTTTCATAGTTATTGGTAACCAGTTCATCTAAATCCAAAAGAAAACTAATTCTTAGTGACAACATTTGTGAAACATATATGGAATTCCATTAAACAAACAATGGCATTTCATCATCCTATAAAGAATACCCTCTTACCCCATTAGCCCATAGCTTCCTTAATGTTATATATACAAATATAAGACCTTACTTATTCACATAGGGTTATCAATTTCTCTTATCACTAAACTTACTTACATATAATTTTTCTGAGATATTTCAATCTTAAAACAATATTTGTATTGTTTTTAGAATCAATACCATAAACTAAACCAGTTCTTCCTTTTCTCTTATTCTACTAAGAGGCACAATAATTCATGTTTGGGATATTTTTCCTCTGTGTTTTGATGAATCACCCATATTTATTTTAAATATATATGGTGTTACACACAATGTAATTTTATTCAAATTTATTTAAACATAAATATTATCCACCATTAGTCTAAATTTTAATATATTGAAAATTATACATAAATAGACCTGACACTCACTATACTAAAATCCCATCAAGGTTTTCCTGATAAAATATTGAGACTACTCTCACTAGGCCTTCACTCCAGATATCCTAGGTATAATTTTGATAATTTTCAATAATATAGGTACAATTATTTGTAATAATGAGAAAGTTTCATATTATTAATTTCTAAGCCATTCCCTTCAATGGATTATGAAAAATTTAGTTCTACAACTAAAATAAACCAATCTTCTGGGAGTGCCATTTAGCCCAATAAAATGTCAACTCTTTCTCCATACTACTACTTATAAATAAAGAAGTTATAGAAACCTTATATTTTGTATATTTGGGTTTAGAATATTTTTAAAAAGTTTGTGAAGATGTAATTTCAAGGTACCTGAAACCACATTCTTATTGATAATTTACTGTAACACCATATCATGATTTTACCATAATGAGTCATAAAATCCATCATATTTGAGTAGACTAGCCTTGTCTTATAGGGATAGTAAAAAAACCATGTATCTATACCTTCTATATTCATCAAAATGTATAAGAATAAGAATAAAAAAACATTTTAACCATTAATATAATATATCTTCATCGATGTATGATGATGGTATACTGATGTTTCATATTTACATTTACTATTTTAAACCTATATTTTATAAAATAAATTTGATTGATTGATCAACCTTTCATCACTTGGATCATGAGTATTATGATTATTATTTATCAAACCCATTTTCATTCAATTATATTATAGATTATATTAGTATAATATTAATTATAATGAGTTTCCATTGATTATTTGTGGGTCTATAGTCGATGAAAAAAATTTATAAATTTTGATTTTAGATTTAAGTAAAATAAATTCATTTATTTTAAATGAAATTAGAGGATCATAGAAATATAAGTGATTATCTATGGTAATGTTAATAAGTAATCAATGAATTAGAATATTGTTATAATCCACATTTATGGGCATCCAAATTCTAGATTATTGATCAATTTGAGTCATTGATAATATGACATAATTTATCCAACCTTATAATTTTTTCTTATGCCATATTATCGTTGTTACTCTACCATTACAATAACATAAATCCCTAAACCATTAATTCCTTGACCAAAATTTTCTAATATTCTTCCTATTTATCAATAGTGGAAAAATCATAATGAATTCATCCCACAAAATCACAATTGGTTAGAGTCCAAATTCACTAAGACTCGAGAGGTGGTGAATTGAGTTCATAAAATATTCACTGTTTAAAAGATCACCCACTTTAAGTTATGGTAATTTAGAAAATATTATTAACACATGAATGTATTGGGAAAAAATATAAAAAAAAGATCAATCACAAGATATTTAACGTGGTATTGGGAGCATAAATCTCACTGACCATTGGGATTACATTCCATGTAATAAGATTTATTCCCACTAGGCATATGAGCCTTGTATTTAATAAATAAGGGTTGATGGTTGGGATATCCTAATGAGGGTATATGGCCTACATTTATATCATGTGTGTGAGGTGTGTGTATGTTTTTAATTGTAATTGTACCCCTAAGATACTAAAATATATACGTAAATCCGCTAACCCGCTATACCGATGCACATCTCATAGTGATTTGTGATTTTTATTAGACAATTATTTTATTGGGGGACTTCTATTCTATTTACAAAAGATATAATTAATAAGTGAAATTAATCCAAAATTGGTACAATAATTGGGGATTTTACATGGATCCCACAAGGCTTTACAAGACACTATCCTTCCAAGTTATTTTACCAAAAACCATGATACATCTAATAGATGGATAAAATATGAATGTTTATAGATGAGCCACACATTTGAATGATGAAACTAATAAAAAGGGTAAATTTAGAGGATATAATATAAGGTAGAAATGCAACTCAAGGATAGTCTTCTCAAATTACTAAAAGGTTGAAATTTTATGAACAAGTGTAGAACATTAAGCTTCTTCCTCTTTAGATAGAAATAATGTGGCCACCCAAAATCCTTATTGAGTGAAAGTTTTCTGTGAAATTGTTTTCTTTTATTATTTATTATGTTTTTAAATTTATCTTCTTCCGTACAAAAGAGGATATAAGAAAATATTATTTATTAATGTCATAACAATAGATCAATAATATACAATCTTTCAATTAAATTCTAGATGTAATTTTTTGAAAGTACCTCATCAACAAAAATAAGCATTAAATTATTCATGTTCTAAAAATTATTCTTTAAAAATTAAAATTTGTATAAAATATTTTACCACAAAATGGTAATTTAATATTTAAGGCATGCACATAAGTATTAATTTACACTAAAAGTACACTAATTATAATTCATAGTAACTTGTATAAAGATGTACCAGATTCTCGATCACCTTGTAGGGGAATTACACAAATTCAAACTCACATTGCTGGATTTACCCATACAGTCATTCTCCAAATATCTAATTTTTTCATTTAGCCAATTTATATGTGTTCTTTACATAGATAAATTATTCCAAAAACCATCTTACTCACATAGCTAAATTATATAAAAATGATTGAATCCTATATTTTTCTATAAACACATATACAATTTTACCATGTATCATAATAACACAATCGATTGCTCCATGTAATTGATTCACACAGTTATTTGATCAATGTAGTAAATTTCTCAAGAATATGATTCATCGACATAGGAAATTTCCAAATAGGATTTTTGTGATGTATTTATTTCACATAAGTGTTTACTTCAAGTTTTTTTGACATGGATGATTTATTAGCATAGCCAAATCATCATGTAGTTGATTTCCTCACATATCTTATTTTCCATAAAAATTAAATTTAAACCAACTTCTATAATTTATATTACTAATAGGAAAATGACTTAACTAATGATGATTTCTAATTAAAAAAATTCATGAATTCCTAGTATAATGTAATTTTTATTATAAACCTTCAATCAAATAGCTCATGGGATGTATTGGAGCAATATTAGTGGTCTAAAAAATTCCTCTTTTTAGTGATAAAAAAATCAAACATTAAACATGAAATTGAACAAATTTAAATTATTTTTTCATAAAATCTATAATATATACATATATCTTCTAAAATGTGTTGTTTAGCATTCCCTATTTTAATCAGACAATATTTCTCATAAGATTACTTATCCCCTTGGTTAAAATTGTCACCTTTTTTTCATTAAAAAGGAAGTGTGAGGAGGGGCAAAAATTTTAATTTTGAATTTATAGTGATAAACTATATAAGTATAGCTCTCAAACTAAATAAAAGTTATGGAAAGCCTGAATTTCTAAACATGTAGTAATAAAAACCAAAAATTAGAATAATCTCAAGAAAAAAGGTTTAATGAAAATAATAACTAAGAAAAAAACCCGGGATATAAATGAAATTAGATAAAAACAATAACTAATAAAAAAATTAAAAATGTATTTATAAGTTTCTAATTAATGATAAACATTGGTACAAAAATAAATCCATTCAGAACTTAAAAAATTAAACATAAAACCCATTAATAAAAATATTCGAACTTTTTTATAGGGTTATGATAAGATAGAATTTTTGGTGGAGGTTTATTGAAGGTAATATAGGTATGATAGGTAGTGGTGGTCTATTACTATAGGAAACACTAATTTCCCAACCATTATAATCGAAATTTCTCCACATCTAACCAAAAGTTTTCCTTGGACACTAAGATGGCATGCTGATAACTCCTTCACGTTTTCAAGATTCCATAATAAAATAATAGGAACCATTTGGAACAATGTTCATATCCATTGGAGGTTCTAATAAAGTACCTCCTCATACAAATAGTTTAATAACTTAGTTATCATCTACCTTGGTTTTCTCTTTCTTATAAATTTGGGACAGATAAAAAATTGATTTTACTCACTTCTTGGTAGCTCTAATGGTATCTGGAGATTCTGGTCAAGTAGTTCTTCCCCCTATATGATCAAAAAGATAACCTATGAACCCATCTACTCTACTTATGATATCTCACTTGTAACAAAATATTTGAAGAGTATTATTTGTTATTTTGAGAATATTTTGAGAGACCATTGTTTTATATTACTTTTAAAGATTTAAAATCACATGTATAAAAACTCTGGAAGTACTAAATAAGGAAGCTGAATGAGAACTGGAGGGAACATTAAGAGGTGCTTTATATATATTTTTATAAATATGATCTACTGAGAATTTCAAATAGGTTATTCTGAATTTTAAATACATCAACTTGTTATCCAAATTTTCAAGATGTTCAATTAGAACATGATCTACCACCTGAATAACATTAGGAGGACCCTTAAGAACTATGGTATAATTATTAGCAATAGGTACAATAAATGTAGATACAACAGTAGTAGTAGAATATGGTTTCACTAAAGGGATTATCTTGGGATTATTGTAAAGAAGAATCACTATCCCAATTGAATTAAATTGAATATCTAGAAATTCCATAGACTCTAAGGAACTAGAGTCCTTTTATATAGTGTGTGTATAGTCTCTTAACTTCCTCGTGTAACATGACTAGAATATCTATAAAGGGATGATGATTTCTATTTATAGGACCAATTTAATGGGAAAACATAACTTGAATATCCAAGGATTCTCCTAATATATTGTTATCCATAACACCAATTTATTCCTCATGTTATATTACCATGTCATTCAAAGACATATATGTCCCAACACTAAGCATTTTAATAGCTTCTCGTGGGTTGTGTAACTCGTCTAGTAGATCATTTTTAACTATTCCAATAGGAAAGGTTCTAGATTTTAATACATTAAATATTTCATTTATGAGGGAAAAAAATCATGTCTGATATTAACATGTCAAACTAATTCAAAATGTTTGGAACCACTAATGGATCTGATATAGCTATAGCAGAGGGCTAAAACCATTGATAAATTAAAACTGTCTTACCAATATAATTTTAAAGGTATGTAATTTTTTTTAGACTTTTTCTTAAAAATATTAATCTCAACAGCTATATCTTTATAAATATTTTATTGAACCATGGGAATATTCTAAATAATTTTCCTTTGATATTCCATAATAGCACCTATCTCATTCATCTCAGACATTGTGGAACATACATCTCTATGTTTATGTAATTGATGATTCACAACATCAACTACCTAAATACTATCACCAATACACATAGGTTTCATAGGCTCAATAGGATATAGATTTTTTTATCATGCTTGTTTGGGTATCTAGGATCCTAATTTTTTTTTCAAAATATACTCTAGAAAATGAATTCACTATGAATTTTTTGATTTAATATTTAGATTATATTAGCTTCTCCCTCAACCCATTATAAGACACTTTGATATAATAAAATTCTGTTATAGTATAAGATGAAATGTTTTTCAGACTATAACATTCAGAACTCAAACTAGCATATGATTTTTCAACATTCTCATGAAGAGATGATGGAACGGCCTTTGGAGTGTGTAAAAAGGCCAGTTTCATCCATATTTTTATTCCTATATCCATATAAAATAGTAGTTGATCTTGGAATAATAAGATCTACTATAGGATGATAATCTTCACATTCCACTCTATGTTCAATAGATATCACACACGATAAAAAATAAACCATCCTTCTTTCCTCTTAGACTCTTTCTTCTATCTAAAAACCATGAAAAACTGGTTCATCATTCTTTATAGCACCAGTAACATCAGATTCAGGAATTTTCATGGCATATTCCACAAATAGTCTGGTCTCTATCATTTAGGGATACAATATGGAAACAATAGACTCCTACACCACTCTAATTCACAATATTACAATAGGTGTTGCATCCCTATGTGGAAAGGTTTGTGATGAATCATCCGGATATGATATTGTAGATGGTATAACCACCTAATTAGTACATTCTTATCCTACTAGCCTTAAAGGTATAGTGGATAAATCTCAATTGTTGTAAAATTTATTAAATATCACTACTTAATGGTTGTTTATCCTCTAAAATTTCACAACTTATACATCATTAATGTCTAAATCCTTGTAATTTAGATAAAGGGAGATACGCCTTCCATTGGGATCGTAATTCATATTTCATTTCCCTTAATTGAAATGATGCAGAAATAATATAATATACTGATCCAAATTCTTGTTAACATTGTTTATTGGGTCATATAAGAGATACATGTCCTCAAATAATACCTTTTACATCTCTCCTCTCCTCTAGGAATTCCCAATCTATATAAAATTATAGAGAAATTATAGTCAAACTTTTAATAACTCTACAATTTTTTTAAAATAATAGGTTCCAAACAAGATGTTAAAACCTTATTTGGACTCATTCCACTTACACCAGTTAGATTCTATCATAAGATAAACTCTCCCTCATTACGTGGTAGAAATACATTTTCTACTTCCCCAAAAGAAATGACCATGTATCCCCCATTCACATCCAATGAAATCAAATCATCTACATCACTGAACTGAAATTCTAGAGTCCTCATTAACTAACTAAAATCCTCTTTAAATAAAAAACCTAATTTATTATCATCAAATTCTAACACCTATCTCATAAAATAAATAATATCTTTTGCATCATTTTGGATATTTTAGAGACTTTTTATTCCTTTTACTTCGAATTAATACTGTGTCTAGTGCACCAGCAATTATATCTTTCCCTTAAGAATTTTAAATAACATTATCTAATAATATAAAGGTAATTGAGAGATATGTAGACTGAATTTGGTGATGGTTTGGATTTTGGTGTAAGCAACATTGGAAATGAGTGAAAGAGTTGAGGGTGGACATAGGATCTTCAGGTCATGTACTCAATTCACTAAAGGGGTACATAACTAATATATAATTTGAGGTCTCTTATTAGTTAAATAAAAAAATGAATAATAAAACATTAAAATAAGGAATAAAGTTTACAAGAAAGTTTAAAAACAAACAATTTGATATAAATAATAAAAATAAAACAAAAACAAATATAAAATAAATTGCACTAATATTAAAAAAATTAATTTCAAATAACCCCAAAAATGATTTAATAAAATAAACAAATTCACAATAATGTAGTTTAGTAAATATATCATCTAACTGGTTCCCAGTGTATATCAATTCAAGATTGATATCTCATTTTTTATCATTATTTATCAAGAAATGTTTCCTTAGATCTATCTGTTTTGTTCTAGATTATTTTATCAAATTAATTGAAATATTGAGAGAATTATTGTTATCACATTTGATTGAAACATGATTATAACTGAATCCAAAATATTAAATGGTGTATTTTATCCAAAAATACAGTGAAAAATAATTACCAATGACTATATATTATAATTTAGGAGTATATAACACAACTTAGTGTTGTTTCTTACTTGGCCAGGATACTAGATATTGGCCTAAAAATTTTAGTTTCAAGAATTGAATGTCTTATGTTGTCAAAACCCAAAAAATATGATATTTAAATATTAATTAAAATTAAAATTAGATGTTTTATAAATGGTAAGAACATATACCCTTTATTTCTTTTGAATATTTAAAAATTATTTTGGAATATCTCAAATGAGATTCCATGGAATAATCTTAGAATAGATTACGCATATATATTAACGAAATAATGATTGATCTACAAGTAGTTAAATATAGTATAATCATAATTTTACCCTAAAATATATTGTTTTCAACTAGTGTCATATCATCATCCATTTCGACATTTTCATTAGAACTCATAGGGGTTTTATGAATTTTATCATTTTTGAGTGCAAACCTTCTCGTTAAGACAAAAATGTTTTTCATCAAATTTAGTTTTCTCCCAATTTATTTTTGATAAATATGAAAACCTATTAAATAAATTTATTCACCCATAATTAACATTATAACTACATTTTTCATGTTTTTTGAAAAATCATTAAATAATTTTTTATTTATATAACTACAAAACAAATCATCAATATATATCTGAATAAGAACAATATATGAGGATGATGTTTTCTTTAAAATGGTAGGATTTGTAAATCATATTGAAAATATATTTGATAAAATAAAATAACATAAAAATTTATATTAAAATATATGCTATTTTTAGGCCCATAAATAGATTTGGTGTGGTTGAAAGCACAATTTAAAAAATAAGGATTTTCAAAACTTGGTAGTTGATCAATATAAAATTGTATGCTCCTGGAATACGGGATGGTATGTTATTGATTAAATTTTGGTTTAAATCTCTCATTTTTGGTTAATTAAATATATCCAGGGAGTATGTCGGGTCTTGTGGGTGCTCCCAAGGTTCAACACACAAGAAATGAGAGAACTGGGAAAATTTGTGCAAGGTGCATGATTGGCGCATGGTTAAGAAAATCGTGTGAAACTTCTGGGTAACTATGTAGTCTTGGAAAGAGGTTAAATGAACGATTGAAAAAAAATCTATCAAACTAAGTGGACATACTAGGTAATTTCATGACGCAACTCTTATTTTATAGTGGCTTGCAGATGGTTTTCACATAGTTTGTCAATCTATGCAGATAAACTATGCGGCCCAATAAACGTGGATAAAATTACAAAATTTTTATCTCATAATTATTAAGTATAACTCATAATTTTTCTCATATCCTCCTCCCATAATCCTAGATGTGATCTTGGGTGACACATCTTTCCCAATGGTTATTCCCATTCAATCATAGGCCATTTGGAGCGTTGTTGGTTGAAGATTAAATCCACGAGCGAGTCTGATCATTCTATTGCTTCCTTTTTGTGATTAAGATATGTATCTTTAACTACAATCTATCTGATACCATAAAAAAGTATCTTTCCAAAATATATATTTCTGTTATTCAAGGGTTTTATAGAATCGAGATCTATGTATTTGATTGAGGGTGTTTTCGATAATGGAATCGAGGTAGGTGGAATACATGTTATATCCCTTGATTTGTTGAATATTTGTTCTTGTTTGAATTAGTTCATGGCCACTCCATGTTTTTGTTTTGATTATTTTGGTGTGGTATGTTTGAATGAGTATTTAAATGATGAGTAAAAACCCACATGGTCCTCATGTGATGAATTTTGGACGATTTGACCTTTTTAGGGCTACCCACGAGGTGTCCCGTTATTCCGAGACCAAGGGATCGTTAGGTGTGGCATTGAAAATGGGGTAAATGGGATTAATTGGAATGTTCCAAATGAAGTATGTTTTTTAATTGAAAATTGTAAGTGGTATAATACATGGGAAATGATTCAATTTTTAAAATTGTTTGATTCATGGCAATTGGTTGATTTTATTAATGAGTTTGTGCATGAAAATGGAAATTTGGTTATAAGGTAATGTGATAAATGATAACATTCTAACGGCTTATGGAATAATATTTATTTCCATGTTGATTTTTATGGGTTGTGATTAATAATTATATTGTGTAAACCCAACTGGGATGTGGTATATGTGGTGAATTGATATACATATATAAGCATGTGCGCAAGGAATGGTGGATTGTTAAAGGACTGAGGCTCCTCTTGCGGGTTGGGTTGGACTGATGTTTTAACCCCACCAAGGGATGCATGGGTCTGGGATTCAGAATGATTATCTATGTTCCAGATGGTTGTATTTGATTTAATTACATTGATTGATTCTCTAAGTTAAGTGTGATCATTGATTTTGATAGGCTCATCCCTAGTGAGTTAGAGACTTTTCAAAATTACATTATATGTAGTGTTGAATATTTTCATCTCTGGACTAGAATTTTTTCTGGCCCATAGAATCCACATTGATAAAAAATTAAATACGAGATAAAATGAAAAATATGAATTGGGTACAATTATAAAAAGGTTTAAAGTTGAGATAGTTAACTAGTGGGGCTCAAATTTTCTTCAATTTACTTTTACTTTTATTCATGATTTCATGCACTATCTGTTACACTTGATATTTTGTTGACTTCGTTGGTGTTGTACTCCTGAGTTGTACTCACACCCTGCTCGGGCCGCCATCGGTTACCCGAGCATATTTCTTAGAGACTGGTCATGAAAATGGAAAAGGATCAGTGCTTGGGAGTTGGGTTAGACTTGGAATCCGGACCATTTTGGGGATTGTTTTTTTCTTAATTTTTTTTCCACTTGGTACAATAATATGACATGAAATCTGAACTATTGGTTTTGGTTTATACCCAGTTTGGGTAATTTTTATTTATGCATGTTTATTGATTTTGTTTTATGATTTTTCCACTACTATATATGTTTTTCTTGTGTTTTACCATGATAAAGATGGTATAGTATACTCATGTGACTCTTAGACCCTCACTGCTAGTCCAAAACATCTGGCATATAGGGAGGAATTCTTATGGTCATGTGATGACCAGGATCGCGACACCAATTTAGTGGCACTTGGTTCAGGGATGTTACAATGTGGTATTTGAGGATTGTACTATCACCTTATTTTGTCTCATTATTTTGGATAGTAGATAGGATGTTAGGATGTGTCAGGTCGTGGTAATAATATTGTGCTTAGGAGTAGCTAACCCATATATGAGGGAAAACCAAATTCTCCCTTGGTTGGAATTTTTTTCTTGTTATTAGTTATTAAATTTAATGACATTTCACCATAGGACGATGCACTTATTATTTGAGGTAATAGTTTTATCATATTTTTCTGAATGAAAAAAATGGAATGAGGTTGTTCATTCCGGCATCATTATAGTCACATAAGTGTATAGGATACATGCGTCATGGTAGGCACACATAAGATGAATATGTGGGACATAAAGGGTAGTGTTCTGGGTATTAAAAAGGAATGTTTGGGTAGTGTATAAATAATGGTTCATTTATGGATAGTGATGAGTCTTACAATATTCATTTTTAATGATTCACGGTTCTCTTATAAAGCTCTTTCTTGGCATTATAGAGAAATGCCACCACAAATACGTGTGTCGGTTCTTCAATAAGATGATTTTTCTAATAATGCTCCCCCAATAGTGGAGGAAATAGATCTAGTGTATCAATATAATAGGCATGATTAGTTCTATGATAACATTTCTTGTTTTGTGAAGATAATAAAATGATACCCTGGGTAGGTTTCATCGAGTATGTTTGAACTGACCAGCGAGTTTCAACAGCATCACCCGCCATCCTTTACTAGGGAGGGTCGGCCAGAGGCAAGTGAGTTATGGATAGATTCTATATAGAAAATTCATGATTATCTAGAGACTCCTTATGATAAGTGAGTCAAGTTAGTAGCCTATATGTTGTGGGTCCAAGAAAGGTGTTGGGGGGATATCTTAGTTTAGACTGAATAGGTATAGGGCATGTTGTTGAAAGGTTCCAGGAAACATTTCTCGAATATTACTATCTCGAAACATTGAGGCCAGAAAATGCAACAATGATTATTATATGAACTCAAATGTCAATTTTAGTGATGGATTATTCAGGTCTATTCATGGACATGCAACATTTTGTCTCTACTTTAGTAGGATATGAGGTGGCTATGGTAAGGTTCATTATTGATAGACTTCGGCATGAGATCAAATACTGAGTAAATATCATTCAGTTGAATTGGTTTTTTGAGGTAATGGATCAGGACCTCATCTCAAAAAGAAACTGACCTCCAGATGAAGACATTCAGTTCATGGAGGCAAAACCAATTGTGCATCTTCTGATAGTAGGAAGCACATCATTGAGAGTTGCCACCAATGTAGTGGTGGAAAGAATATCCATAAAAATGAATCCATTTCTCATGTTAGTGATCATGTTTTATGCTATTAGTGTGGTAGGCCGGTACATGTATGATGGAAATGTTATAGGATACTTTTAGAGTTTAAAGCATGTAGAATATTGAGCCATGTGAAGAGGTTATGTAGGAACCCATGGTATATGGAAAATAAAGGAGGACATAGATCAATGCAGATCATAGGAAGGGGGTAAGTTACCCCTTATCAAGGAAGAATTTGTAGATCTACATGACATATAGATAGGGGTGGTAGACAAGGATCCCCATGATGAGATCGCACACCCCATCGTGGAAGTGAGGTGATGGGTTCTCAGGCTGGTGCCCAGGGCAGAGGGACATGCCAGCTTCAGGCAGTTCACTCTACACCTAGAGGAGGTGGGTATGAACCATCTACCATTCATGGTATGATTTTTTTAGCTTCTATTCTCACTATATATCTATTTGACATAGGTTCCACTAACTCTTTTATCTATGCTCATTTCATAGTTGTGGTGCCTTTCCATGGAATGAGTGTGTGGGATTATGTCGACTGATACTCCGTTCGGGGTGTGAGATGAGGATATTAGGAAGTGTAAGGGTTGTGCATTGGAGTTTGGTGGGTATCATTTCTTGTGAAACCTATTTTCCCCTGACATGTCAGGTTTTGACCATATTATGGGAATGGATTGGATGGTGTTGTGCCTTATGCATAATTATTGTTACCATCATAGGGTAATGTTCACGTCTCTCGATGAATATATTTTTGTCTTTAGTGGTGAGTAGGATGTTTGGGTGATCCATATAATAATAGGTTTTAAGTAGTTGGGGGTACTCATACCCAAGTTTAATGCCTTATCCTCGATTATGGAGGAGTAAAACAACATGCTTTTACTCCTATGGTGGATTTGTTTTAGGATGTGTTTCCTTATGATTTCTAGGGACTTCCACTCAAGTGGGATGTGGGGTCCACGATCGAGTTTTTTCTAGGTGTAGAACTGGATTCCATTACCCTGTTTTGAATGGAACTAATAGAAATACATAAATTTAAGGTGTAGAAGGACTTGTTGGAGATAAAGGGGATTTTCTGTCCTAGTACATCGCCATGAAGATCTCATGTGCTCTTTTCAAATAAGGAAGTATGATTGTTGAGGTTATGTGTTGACTATATATGGATAAATAAGATGATAGTTAAGAACGAATACCCACTTCCTAGAATAGATGAAATATTTTACCGACTAAGGGGATCCTCTTTGTTTTCCAAGAACAATAAGAGATTAGGATACGATCAGTTCAGGGTGAGGCCTTCTGACGTACCGCAGACCGCTTTCTAATGAAGATACGAGTTTAATGAGTTTTTGGTGATTCAATTTGGATTCACCAATAAATTGGAAGTGTTTATAGATTCAATGAAACAAATATTTCATCCTTATCTAGATCAGTTCATAGTTTTCATTGTTGACGACTTCTTGGAATACTCAGTAACTGTTGACGATCATTCTAAACATCTTGGCAATGTCCAGAGTACACTAAGAGAGAAAATGCTTTATGCCTAGAAATAAAACTGTCAGTTATTGATGGATAAATTTTATTTATTGGGACAAATCATTTCCAAGATATGTGTGCTAGTGGTCCATAAAAGGTGCAGTCCATGGTGTCTTAGGTGATGCCCAAGAATATTTTTGATGTCCAGAGTTTTCTTGGGTAGACTGGTTATTAAAAAATGTCCATTAAGAATTACTATCATATAGAAGCACCAGTATCATTACTAACCAAGAATGGGGTTATGTTTTAGTGTTTGGAGGAGTTCAAGAATGATTTCCAAGAACTAATGAAGCGGTTCAATACCGCACCAATTTTGATATTAGCCAAAACCGGTAAGAGGTACATCATGTTCTGTGATGTGTCTGGTGTTGGACTCGGGGCAGTATTGATGTAAGATGATTGGAATGTAGCGTATGGGTCAAGAGAGATGAAACAACATGAATTAAATTACCCTAATCATGATCTTGATATTGCTGTTATGGTTTATGCCAAAAAGTGTTAGAGACATTACTTTATTGGAGAAGGATTCATGGTGTTTACCGATCTTAAAAGATTTATGTATATATTCTATCGGTGGGATTGGAATCATTATCAGTGGAGGTGGGTCGAGTAACATAAATCCTTTTATTTTGAGATGGATTATACACTAGAAAATTTGAATATGGTTGGAAATTCTCTATGAAAAAAGTATCAAAATTAAGTGGTTTAGGAATCCAACTTTGAATGGGGAATGATAGACTTATTTGCTGAGATGTACATGGATGTAAAGGATAGAAAAATATAGATGACCCTTGCATCTATTGAATTTGAGAGCGTGATTTTGAGTTGGGTCAATGAGAGTAAGCTAGTGGATCCATAGTATTTGGACATAAGTAATGTCTTAAAGGTAGAGTGCCACCTTCTAGTTGGTTTGTTGGTGGAGATGGAATTGTTTATGTTCACAGTCATATTGTTGTGCTGACATGTGTGTGATAAGTGTTGATGCGAATGTTCTATGAATCAAAGTGGGAAGTACATATTGGATTGAAAAAAATGTATAGTGATCATTTTTGGTAGTACTAGTGTCCAATAATGAAAAAGGACATTATAGGTTTCATGGAATGATGTCTTACCTATCAACATGTGAAGGTCGATCACTAGTGTCCAGGTGGGTTTTTATAATCATTTCCCATTCCAGTGTGGAAGTGGAATGAAAAAATGTTATACATCATAGAGCGTCATCCGTGGATGCCTTGGATAAATGATGCAGTTTGGGTAGTTGTAGATCGATTGACAAAAGTTACTCGTTTCATGCCGATATAGTAAACTTACATAGTTGATCAACTATGTGAGTTATATGTTCAATAGATAGTGTGGTTTCATAGTGTACTGAGAAATATAGTTTAGATCATGACCAATATCTCAAATTTTACTTTTGGATGGGGTTATAGTAGGTGCTTGGTACCAAGGTGTTTTTGAGTATATAATATCACCCACAAACAGATGAGAAATCAGAGTAAACAATCCTAGTATTAGAGGATATGTTGAGATCATGTGTTCTGGATTTCAATGGTTCATGGGAAAAGGACTTGTTTCTTTTTGAGTTTTTTTATAACAACTATTATCATGCTATGATTCAGATGAATCCTTTCTAAGAACTCTATGGGAGACCAGTTAGATCCCCATTATATTGGTTAGAAGCTAGGGAGTCTAATCGGATGGGATCAAGTCTTGTACAAGAGACTTAAAAAATGTTCAGTTGATTTAGAAACAGATGTCAATGGATCTGAGTATGAAGAATTCATATGAGGAATGCACCATAGACCTCTTAAGTTTATGGTGGGTGATAGTGTGTTCCTTTTTGTGTCTCCAAGGCTGGGTCACCGTTGAATTTGTAAACAGGTAAATGTGTCACCCAGGTATGTGGGCCCATTTAAACTGTATGGAGGATTAGATCAGTGGTATACTGATTGGCTATTAAACCACCTTATAGGGGGATGAATGATATATTTCATATTTCTAAACTATTGTAGTATCACCCTGATCAATTTCATGTGATTTATGTTGATGATGTCGAGCTTGAGGGTGATACATCCTTTTAGGAGTGCCAATATTGTATTGTGGACCATATTGATAAAATCGTACGGGGAAATACTATGACCTTAGTTCATGTTTTATGGAAGAGTGTAAATGTTCATGAAGAATATTTGTAGGGAGATTTAGATATGAGGGCCCAATGGCCTAATCACTTTTCTCAGAAAATTGATAGTCCTTAGGAAGTGCGGGTTGAGGATGATCTATTATATAGTGGCAATGTTGTAAGTTTCCCAAAAACAGGCTTGTATATTCCTATTTGAAATATTGTTCAAATATATAGTTTTTTTATAATGAAATGGTTATGTGGAGTATTCTGGGTCTTGTGGGTGTTCCAAAGGTTTTAACCATGAGAAATGGATAACTGGGCTAATCTGTGCAAGGTGCATAGCTGGAACATGCTTAAGAAAACCATAAAAAAGTTGTAGGTAACTGTGTATCATGTTAAAGAGGCTTAATGCACGGTTGGAACATGGTCTATCAAACTGTGTGTTCTTCACAAGAAACTGTACAACAAAACTAGCCTTGGAAAGTGTCTTCTACATGGTTTTTTCTTGGGTTTTCAAACTGTGGGGGTAAACTGTGTGGCCTAGTAAAATTGGAAAAATTACAAAAGTTCCATCTCGGTATTTTTAAGTCTAGCTCATTATTTCCCTCCTCTCATCATCATATAACCCAAGATGATATCCTGGATTACCCAACTATCCCAATGATGATTTTATTTCGATCCTAGGCCATTTTTTGCACTAATGATTTTATATTAAATCCTATGGTGAATCTATTCTTTCCCTTTCTTCCTCTTCACGACCTGGGTTTGTATGTTTTCCTCCTATTCTTTTGAAATTCTAAAACCCTCCCTTTCCATGATAACATTGAATATTCTCTAAGGTGGCCTTTAATCACGATATATGTATTTTATTGTGGGTGTTTTCGACAATGCAGAATTGAGGTTGGTGGTCTACAAGTTAAATCCCCTAGATTTATTGTGGATTCGTGCTTTTTTATAGGAGACTTATAGTTGACTTTTTGATTTCTTTGGTGAGGAATTTTTGTGACGCCCTAGGATTTATGAACTTGGCTAAGTGAAGAATGTTATGTTTTATAAAGATGTCTCTTGTTTTATATGGTTTGTTTTTGGTGCAGATAAAAAATTTGAAACTAAATAGATAAAAAAACATGGGGAAAAAGAGAACTGGGATACATTAAAATGTTACATTGCTACAAAGACCCAAATTAACCAAGAACACCATGTGAAAGACTTAACATGGCCACAACAAGACTACTAAGAATCATAACTCGAGTAATCAGATAGTTGTTGTCTTCTGGGTCCATCAGTGTAAAAAATATAATAGCTAGATCCACGACACACGTACTCAGAACCAATGGTATGATGAGAGCCATCCACCTAGGGTTAAGTGTTTTCAAATTGAGAAACTCCCTACACCCCTATCTTTATAATGATTCTTTATGATGTTATGACAGTTAAATATATAACCGTTGGGTTTTCAAAACAAAATTTGGGTTTCCGTTGATAAAGTTTATCTTTATATAAAAAACATGGTTATATGATATTTCAAATATTATAATGTTTTCACAAAAAAATCATATTTTTAAAATAAAAAGATTATTCTTGAAAATAAATCTATTTGTTTTTACAAAATCCCGAAGGATACCTATATGGTTGAAAACATAGTATTTTAATATGTTTTGAAAGTTATGTTTAAAGGGTATCTGTGATAATATATCTTTATGGATCTCTAAAAAATATGTATTTGAATTAGGGAAAGCTATTGGTCTTTTAAAAAGAGTTTTATGAATCAAATAGTAGGGTATATTATGAATTGGATATTTTTAGGATTTTTTGTAACGGTTTGGTATGTTAATTATGAAATATATAAATATATCTTTCAAAAGGGTTATATGAAAATGTAAAGTATTCTACATATCATAGAATGGGATTTTTTTAGATAAAACTATTTATTTCATTGTATTAAAATTCAATTTTTACTAATATTCATATTTCACACTATATTGAAACTAAGTATACTTATACCATTTATTTTTTATGTCTAAATAATTTTTTAATAAAAAATTATGTTGGGACCTGGCCAAGCCGAGGGAATCCCTTAGGGACAAGCCCTCAAGGCCGAGACCGAGCCCCAGGGACCCGAGGTACCGACCATCGGGATCCCCGAGCGGTGTAGAAGTGTCAACCAGGTCCAATCCTGAGAATAGATTCGTCTAGTTGCACGCGGTCCCATGTACAAGGCTCGTGGCGTGTGTTGCGTAGGGTTGGGCCAAGGCCCGCATGGGGCCCGTGTATAAATCCCCGATGTGTGTTTGTTGGTGTTATTACTCTGATGGCAGCATGCTATGTATTATAAACCACGCCTCATCTGCGGTTCTTTTCGATGTGGGACACATTCTGCGCGATCAGAACCATCCGACCGATTGCCGCTTCAATCTCGTCTGTCCGTTCCTTAGCCACGCGATCACCCCGTCTGTTCTTACCGTGACCATCCGATCTCTCGCGACATCTAATCTCGGCCATTGGTTATTTAAAGTCGCACAACCCATCTCCCACGCCTCCTCCAATCATACAATCTTTCTGATTTTAATCCAGGTCATCTGTTCCTTATCGCGTCGACCACTTCAGCATCTTCTTCCTCGCGGCGGGGTCCCGCACCAGTAGGCCTACACCCGAGGACACCTCAGCTTCTCCTTTTCACTTCTCCTCTTGACCCCCGCACACCCCCTCCTAGGAAACTAATTTTTTTTCTTCCCCACGTCTACCTACCCATTGTCCAAGTCACCATGATTGCACCAAATCCCTATTTAAATCCTCCTGCCTCATGAAGCCTGAAGGCTTCTCCTCCTCTTTCCCTCCCTCGAACTCCCAGCAAGACAGCGACGTTCCTTCAGCCCGAACATCCCCCACAAGCATGGTAAGGGTGCTTTCATGCTTATGTTTTCATTTTTCATCCATGATATATACAGCTTATATATGTATATATAAACATGATACTAACCCCTCGGTTTGTATGGTCTTCAAGGGGTTTTTCCATTACGTTTTCGATAGGGATCATATGGGAGGATCTCCCCACTTTTTAAAAAACAATACGGTTTACAGATCCTAAAACCTATATGTTTGTAATGTGTATAAATAGTTTTTATATATATTATTTTACATTGAATATTTTTTTTAGCTTTTGATCAACCTATGTCTCTTTTAAAAGACAGGACCTTCGGGTACGTTATGTTTTGATTATTTTTCTTTTGGTTTTATTTCATAAAACCTATAGATATATAAATTTTCTAAATATACAGTTTTTATATGTATATAAATACATTTATAAACCAAAATCAAGCTATTTTTGGATTTCCAAAATTATCTAGTATGTTATAATAGGCATTATATATTAATGAGGGTTGTTTGAAACTGATTTACCATTAAAACCCGCTCTTTGTAAACATTGTATATATATATATCTATGTACTCATATACATGTAGTCCAATACAAATCAAATTTATGATTTTAAGGGATTGGTGTCATCCTTTAAGTAAATTCTTATTTTATGAGAATCATGTTTTATTAATAAAGATTATTTGACATCGCTCATGATGTGTTTTACGGTAAAGGGTGTATTTTGGCTTGATTAAGATATGTTAGAGCATTTTGGAATTTTTGGACCGTGTGATCATGTTGTGTCCAATTATTATATTATTATGCAAAGAACCTACTTTGGTGAATGTTATTAGGTAATCAGGCTATGGTTTAATGACCTGTTTATCACCATAACTCATGGCAAGTGATTTCTTTAAGCATTTTATTTCCATGAAATAATAATTTTTAAAGATCCATCATTTATTATATCATCCTTTTATATGCTTTAATAATTTTCTTGTATGCAATGAATGTTTACTAAACTATGTATGCCTTTGATTGGTTATTGACATATTTTACAATGTCAACTATCGTAGCATGCATTAGAAAAATGTGGCATGGTTCATTATTTACATTAATTATTATTGTACATATTGCATGCCTATGACACATCACGATAATGATAAATGAAATTAGATTACCCAAAGTGGTATGGGACACCTTGGGTAATATGAAAATGAATGAGTTATTCAAGGTAGTATGGGAAATATTGAATATAAAAACCATTTAAGTAAAGCATGAACGATGTGGCTCACATGATAATAAAAGAAAATTTAATGGTGCACCCTGATCACGTTCCAATGCATTTGGTAAAGTCTTAGTCTCTAGAGATGATCAATTTAAAAATGCCTTGGGGATGGAACTTGGTAATTTTTTCAATTGACACCTTGGGGATGGACCTTGGTGATATGGAAATGATTGTCTAAGTTAAATTTTGATGACACATAATTCAAGTTATGTTACAAGTTATTTTCAAGATAATATGCCCATTATTTCACGACCATTGCCTTTATGTTTTCATAAAGTTCTTATTTCAATAGTATAAGTATGGAGCATGATTTGTGTTTATCACTTAGTAAAATAAGTAACCAACATATGAAAATTTATGTTTTTTCCTTTATGCGCAACTCTGACTATTTAATACTCTTATATGTTTAATTTTATTCTTAAGTAATCACATTTCCTACTTGATTATGATGACCATCATTACTCCTTTGAGAAATTTCATAATTGTTTCATATATTTCTTGAAAATATTGATTGAGCATTTTGATGTTCTGTGTTACCGTTTTCCTTAAGGGAATGATTTTAAATGAATGGTTTCAAAAAGTTACACTGTTTTTATTTTAAAACCCCTTACTGATTATT
The DNA here is from genome assembly GCA_963277665.1 of Viscum album. Classification (NCBI taxonomy): domain Eukaryota; kingdom Viridiplantae; phylum Streptophyta; class Magnoliopsida; order Santalales; family Viscaceae; genus Viscum; species Viscum album. The sequence continues at coordinate 1,054,248,051 of OY728119.1, read as the reverse complement.
TTAGTGCTCAACCTACATTTTGATTTATAATTTTCATGTATCAGCTTTTAAAAGATTAATCATTTCAGATGTTGCCGGTTTCCCAGAACCCGAACCGCACACGATCCTCTGTATGGGACATGATGTATAGTTTATTAGTGCATGTTTTATTTAAAAACAGCACATCATGTTCAGAAGGCACTAGATCATGGGTTTTTGGAGTTGGGGACCGCACAATTGGTATCAGAGGTTCGGTTTGGATAAATCTGGAAAGCCATATACTGAAACAATATATATATATATATACTTCAGTTCTACTATAAAATGAGTTTTTTTGAATTTGAGATGGAAAATGAAGGTACTAATCTTTTGTCTCTCCCCACTAAGGTCCTATAGACCATTGTGTCTTAAGCTAGCTATGAGGATTTTCTAAACTATGAGCATATCCGTATGACATGAAAACACCCTTACGACATATCAAAATCACCATGGGTGCTTCAGTTACACCGGGGGGTAGGAATGGATTACCTCATTATGATGATGACCTAGTTTCCCTCCTATGTACGTCAGGAAAGGTACCATGAGGGACTTTTCCTGGTGTTTATGGTAGGTGAGGGCTTTGGTTTTATGACCCTCGACTTTTTCAAGAGGCTGCTATTGCCGGTGGCCTCCGAGAAGCCTACCTATGTCAAATCATGAGCTTTGGATTCTGGGGAGAGTGTTTGAACTTTGGAATGCAAGATGATGAATCCACTCGACTATCCAGTACATGAGTTCAACCCCTTGTCCCCTAAGTGTATCTGGGTTAAGGAACTGGAGGAGTTGTGCATCGCTATAGGGATTCCGCTAAATGCACCTATTGACCCTCAACATTGGTAGAGATGGTGAGAACATCACAGAACCCTTGTGGCTTTGTGAAATAAATTGCGAGGACACAATTCTGTTAAGAGGGGGATATTGTGACGCCCCATGATTTATGAACTTGGCTAAGTGAACAATGTTATGTTTTATAAAGATGTCTCTTGTTTTATATGGTGTGTTTTTGTTGCGGATAAAGAATTTGAAACTAAATAGATAAAAAACAATTGGAAAAAGAGAACTGGGATACATTAAAATGTTACATTGCTACGAAGTCCCAAATTAACCAAGAATAGCATGTGCAAGACTTAACATGGACAAATCAAGAATAATAAGAATCAAAACTCGAGTAATCGGATAGTTGTCATCTTATGGGTCCATTAGTGTAAAAAATATAATAGCCAGATCCACGACACACATACTTAGCACCAATGGTATGAGGAGAGCCATCCACCTAGGGTTAAGTGTTTTGAAATTGAGAAACACCCTACACCCCTGTTTTTATAATGGTTCTTTAAGAAGTTATGACCGTTAAATATATAACCATTGGGTTTTCAAAATAACCTTTGGGTTTCTGTTGATAAATGTTATCTTTATATAAAAAACCATGTTTTATGATATTTCAAATATTATAATGTTTTTCACAAAAAAATCATAGTTTTAAAATAAAATCAATATTCTTAAAAATAAATCTATTTGTTTTTACAAAAACCAAATGTATACCTATATGGTTGAAAACGTAGTATTTTAATATGTTATGAAAGTTATGTTTAAAGGGTATCCATGATAAAATATCTTTATGGATCTCTTAAAACTAAGTATTTGAATTAGGGAAAGCTATTGGTCTTTTAAAAAGAGTTTTATGAATCAAATAGTAGGGTATATTATGAATTGGATATTTTCAGTATTTTTTATAATGGGTTGGAATGTTAATTATGAAATATATATACTTATATCTTTCAAAAGGGTTATATGAAAATGTATGGTATTCAACATAGCCTAGAACGAGATTTTTTTTAAGTTAAAACTATTTATTTCATTGTATAAAAATTCAATTTTTTACCAATATTCATATTTCTCACTATATTGAAACTATGTATACTGATACAATTTATTTTGTATATCTAAATAATTTTTCAATAAAAATTTATGTTGGGACCGAGCCAAGCCGAGGGAATCCCTTAGGGACAAGCCCTCAAGTCCGAGACTAAGCCCCATGGGCCCGAGGTACCGACCATCAGGATCCCCGAGCGGTGTAGAGGTTTCAACTAGGTCCAAGCACGAGCATATCTCGTCCGGTCACACGCGTTCCCGTGTATAAGGCCCGCGGCTGACGTTGCATAGGGTTGGGCCAAGGCCCGTATGGGGCCCGTGTATAAGGACCTGGTGTGTGTGTGTTGGTGTTATTTCTCCGATGGCAGCGTGCTATGTATTATAAACCAAGCCTCATCTATGGTTTGTTTTGATGTGGTACACATTCCGCACGATCAAAACAGTCCGATCGATTTCCGCTTCAATCTTGTCCGTCCATTCCTTATCTGCGCGATCGCCCCTTCTGATCCTCCCGTGACCATCCGATCTCTGGAGAGATCTAATCTAGGACATTGGTTCTTTAAAATTGCACAACCCATCTCCCGTGCATCTTCCAACCATATGATCCTTCCAATTTTAATCCAGGCCATCTGTTCCTTACCGCGTCGACCTATTCAGCATCTTCTTCCTTGCGGCGGGGTCCCGCACCAGTAGGCCTGCAGCGGAGGACGCCTCGACTTCTCCTTTGCACTGCTCCTCTTGACCACCGCACACCCACCTCCTAGGCCACTGTTTCTTCATATTCCCCACGCTGGCCAACCCATTGGCCGAGTCACCATGATTTCACCAAATCCCTACTTAAACCCTCCTACCTCATAAAGCCCAGCGACTTCTCCTCCTATTTCCCTCCATCGAACTCCCTGCAAGACAGCATCGTAGCTCAGGTCTGAACTTCCCCTTCATGCAAGGTAAGGGTTCTTGCATGCTTAGGTTTTCATTTTGCATCCACGGTATATACAGTTTATATATGTATATAAAATCCTGATATGAACCCCTCAGTTTGTATGGTCTTCAAGGGTTTTTTCCATTACTTTTTTGGTAGGGATCATATGGGAGGATCTCCCCTATTTAAAAAGACAACACGGTTTACAAAACCTAAAAACTCTATGTATTTATAACTTTTATATACAGTTTATGTATATATAATTTTACATCGACTATTTTTTTGGTTTTTTATCAACCTATGTATCTTTTAAAAGACAGGACCTTCAGGTAAGTTATGTTATGATTATTTTTCTTGCAGTTTTATTTCATAAAACCTATACATATATAAATTTTTGAAATATACAGTTTTTATATGTATATAAATATATTTATATCCCAAAATCAAGCTATTTTCAGATTTCCAAAATGATCCAGTATGTTATACTAGGCATTATATATTAATGAGGGTTGTTTGAAACTAATTTACCATGAAACCCCCTCTTTGTAAACATTGTATATATATATATTTATGTACTCATATACATGTAGACCAATACAAATCAAATTTATGATTTTAAGGGATGGGTATCAACCTTTATGTAAATTCTTATTTTATGCGAATCATGTTTTATTAAAAAAGCTTATTTGACATCGCTCATGATGTGTTTTACGGTAAAGGGTGTATTTTGGCTTGATTAAGATATGTTAGAGGATTTTGGAATTTTGGGACCATGTGATCATGTTTTGTCCATTTATTATCTTATTATGCAATGAAACTTCTTTGGTGAATGTTATTAGGTAATCAAGATATGGTTTAATGACCTGTTTATCACCATAACTCATGGCAAGTGTTTTCTTTAAGGTTTTCCTTTTGATGAAATAATAATTTTTAAAGATCTATCATTTATTATATCATCATTTTATATGCGTTAATAATTACCTTGTATGAAAATAATATTTACAAAACTATGTATGTCTTTGATTGGTTATTGACATATTTTACAATGTTTACTCTCGTAGCATGCATTAGTAAAATGTGTAACTGTTCATTATTTACTTTAATTATTATTGTACATATTGCATGCCTATGGCATGTCATAATAATGAACTAAGAATTTAGATTACCAAAAGTGGTATGGGACACCTTGGGTAATACAAAAATTAATGATTTATTCAAAGGTGGCATGGGACATCTTGAATATATAAACCATTTATGTAAAGCATGAAAAATGTGGCTCACATGATAATAAATGAAAATTTAAGGGTGTGCCCTAATAGCGCTCCAATGCATTGGGTAAAGTCTTAGTCTCCAGAGATGACCAATTTAATGACGCCTTGGGGATGGACCTTGGTAATGTTTTCAATTGACACCTTGGGGATGGAACCTTGGTGATACGAAAAAGATTGTCTAAGTTAAATGTTGATGCCATAGAATTCAAGTTATGTTACAAGTTAATTTCAGGATAATATTCCCATTCTTTCATGAACATTGCCTTTATGTTTTCATAAAGTTCTTATTTCACTAGTATACGTATGGATCATGATTTGTGTTTATCACATTGTAAAATAAGTAACCAGCATATAAAAATTTAAGTTTTTTTTATTTATGTGCAACTCTGACTACACATTACTCTTATCAGTTTAATTCTATGATAAAGTAATCACATGTTGTACTTGTTTATGATGACCCTCATTACTCCTTTGAGAAATGTCATAACTGTTTCATATATTTATTTAAAATATTGATTAAGCATTTTGATGTTATGTGTAACCGTTTTCCTTAAGGGAATGATTTTAAACGAATGGTTTCAAAAAGTTACACTATTTTTATTTTAAAACCACATACTGAGTATTTCAATGCTCACCCTACGTTTTGATTTAAAATTTTCAGGTATCATATTTTAAAAGATGAATCATTTCAGATTTTTCCAGTTTCCCAGAACCTGAACCGCACACGATCCTCTGTATGGGACATGATGTGTAGTTTATCAGTCCATGTTTTATTTAAGAACAACACATCATGTTTAAAAGGCATCGGTTCATGGGTTTCTGGATTTGGGGACCGCACAGTTGGTATCATAGGTTCAGTTTGGATAACTCTAGAAAGCCAGAAAATAAAACCAAATATATATATACTTCAGTTCTACTAAAAAAATGAGTTTTCATGAATTTAAGATGGAAAACAAAGGTAATAAACTTTTGTCTCTCCCCACTGAGGCCCTAGAGACCATTGTGTCTTTAGCTAGCTGTGATGTTTTTCTAAACTATGCCCATATCCTCATGACATGCAAACACCTTTATGATGTATCCAACTCACCATGGGTGCTTCAGTTACACTGGGGGGTAGGAATGGATTGCCTCCTTATGATGATTACCCAGTTTCCCTCCTATGTATGTCGGGGAAGGTACCATGAGGGAATTTTCCGAGTGTTTATGGCAGGTGAGGACTTTGGTTTTATGGCCCTTGAAGTTTTTCAAGAGGTTGCTGCTGTCGGTGACCTCCGAGAAGCCTACCTCTGTCAAATCTTGAAATTCGTCTTCTGGGGCGAGTTGTTGAACATAGGAATGCTAGAAGATGAATCCAGTCGACTGTCTTGTAGACAAAAAGTGTATTCAAACGTCTCCCAACTCCATACTCCTCATGCTAGACTCAGGAGATGTCACAGGTGCCCCCATGATTTTAACCCTGAATGCTCAGCCTATGTTTGGTTTGAGGAGATAGGGAGTTTTTCCTCTTTATGTAGAGTTCATATAGTAAATCATTTGGGGAGACTCAAGAACTGACATGTAATAATAAACTTGTGTTTAATGATATGTTGCATTTCCCCTTATGTCTTAGCTTTGTTTATACCTTTGAATGGTTATCAAGTGACTGAACTCCCATCTTAAACTTTCAGATGGAAGAATAAACCAACCTGTTATCTCTTCCCACTGAGATCCTGGAAATCATTGCAATCAAAACGTGTGAGGACGAGTATGACCCCTTCGCAAATTTGCGAGAAATGTACAAGCAGTGGTTTGAGGTGAAAAATAGTATGGAGATTCTCCACACCTGCCAGGGGAATACCTCCATCTACTACCGTATAGGCTCAACATAGATGGTCGGGCGTGAACGGCGAGGAAGTTACCACGAAGGGCTCTTCCTATGTGTTACCCTAGGCTAGAACTACACAACCAGGGTAAAATTTCAAGAGGGTTCTTTAGAAGGAAACGTTTATGTGACATATATGTACCAAATCCTCGACGTCAGCCTGTATGACCACATCTATGACTTGGGTATTCTCGACCGAGACATAATTCGATGAGTCCTTCGTACGTTGGTCCACGTGGACATATCTAAACTCCATACTATTCGAGCATCCCTCTGGAAGCCTGAATGTCCAGTACATGAGTTCAACCCCTCCTTCACTACGTTTATCTGGGTTCGGGAACTGGAGGAGTTGAGCATCGCTACGGGGATTCCGCTAAATGCAACGTTTTCCCTCTACATTGGTAGAGATGGTGAGAACACCCCAGAACCCTCGTGTCTTTGTGAAATAAATTACGAGGACGTAATTTTGTTAAGAGGGGGATAATGTAACGCCCCAGGATTTATGAACATGGATAAGTGAAAAATGTTATGTTTTATAAAGATGTCTCTTCATTTATATGGTGTGTTTTTGTTGCTGATAAATAATTTGAAACTAAATTGATGAAAAACAAGGGGAAAAAGAGAACTGGGATACATTAAAATGTTACATTGCTACAAAGACCCAAATTAACCTAGAACCCCAAGTGAAAGACTTAACATGGACACAACAAGACTAATAAGAATCACAACTTGAGTAATCAGATAGTTATCGTCTTCTGGGTCCATTAGTGTAAAAAATATAATATCCAGAGCCATGACACACGTACTCAGCACCAATGGTATGAGGAGAGCCATCCACCTTGGGTTAAGTGTTTTGAAATTGAGAAACACCATACACCCCTGTTTTTATAATGGTCCTTTATGAAGTTATGACCATTAAATATATAACCGTTGGGTTTTCAAAACAACCTTTGGGTTTTCGTTGATAACGTTTATCTTTATATAAAAAAGCAGGTTTTATGATATTTCAAATATTATAATGTTTTTCACAAAAAAATCATAGTTTTTAAATAAAAAGAATATTCTTGAAAATAAATCTATTTGTTTTTAGAAAATCTTGATGGATACCTATATAGTGGAAAACATAGTATTTTAATATGTTATGAAAGATATGTTTAAAGGGTATCCATGATAATATATCTTTATGGATCTCTAAAAATTATTATATTTGAATTAGGGAAAGCTATTGGTCTTTTAAAAAGTGTTTTTTGAATCAAATAGTAGGGTATATTATGAATTGGATATTTCTAAGATTTTCTATAATGGTTTGGTATGTTAATTATGAAATATATATATATCTTTCAAAACGGTATTATGAACATGTAATGTATTCTATATAGCCTAGAATGGGATTTTTTAAAGTTAAAACTATATATTTCATTGTATAAAAATTCAATTTTTGCCAATATTCATATTTCACACTATATTGAAACTAAGTATACTTATACCATTTATTTTTTATATCTAAATAATTTTTTAATAAAAATTTATGTTGGGACCCGGCAATGCCGAAGAAATCCCATAGGGACAATCCCTCAAGGCCGAGACCGACCCGCAGGGACCCGAGGGACCGACCATCGGGATCCCCGAGTGGTGTAGAGGTGTCAACCAGGTCCAATACCGAGCATAGATTCGTCGAGTTGTACGCGGGCCCTTGTATAAGGCTTGCAGCGCGCATTGTGTAGGGTTGGGCCAAGGCCCGCATGGGGCCCTTGTAGAAGGCCCCGATGTGTGGGTGTTTGTTTTATTGCTCCACTAGCAGCGTGCTATGTTTTATAAACCATGCCTTATCCGTGGTTCGTTTCAATGTGGGACGTGTTCCGCGCGATCAGAACCGTCTGATCTATTTCTGCTTCAATCTCGTCCTTCCATTGCTTAGTCGCGCGACCGCACCTTCTGTTCCTCCCGTGACCATCCGATCTCTTGCGAGATCTAATCTCGGCCATTGGTTGTTTAAAATCACACAACCCATCTCCCGCGCCTCCTCCAACCATCTGATCCTTCTGATTTTAATCCAGTACATCCGTTCCTTACCGCGTCGACCTCTTCAGCGTCTTCTTCCTCGCAGCGGGTCCTGCACCAGTAGGCCTGCACCCGAGGACGCCTCTGCTTATCCTTTTCACTACTCATCTTGACCCCCGCACACCCCCCTCCTATGCCACTATTTCTTCCAATTCCCCATGCCAGCCTACCCATTGGCCGAGTCACCATGATTTCTCCAAAGCCCTACTTAAACCATCCAGCCTCATGAAGCACGACGACTTCTCCTCCTCTTTCCCTCCATCGATCTCCCAGCAAGCCAGTGACGTACCTCCGGTCTGAAATTCCCCTCATGAAAGGTAAGGGTTCTTTCATGCTTAATTTTTTTCTTTGCATCCATAGTATATACAGTTTATATATGTATATATGAACTTAATACGAACCCCTCGGTTTGTATGGCCTTCAAGGGGTTTTTCCATCAGGTTTTCGGTAGGGATTGTATGGGAGGATCTCCCCTCTTTTTGAAAAAAAAAACAATATGGTTTAAAGAACCTAAAACCTATATGTATGTATAAAGTGTATATATAGTTTATATATATATAATTTTACATCGACTATTTTTTTAGTTTTTGATCAACCTATGTCTCTTTTAAAAGACGGGACCTTCGGGTACGTTAAGTTTTGATTATTTTTCGTGCGGTTTTATTTCATAAAACCAATACATATATAAATTTCTGAAATATACAGTTTTGTATATATATATATAAATACATTTATAACCCAAACTCATGCTATTTTCGGATTTCGAAAATGATCCATTATGTTATACTAGGCATTATATATTAATGAGGTTTGCTTGAAACTGAAACCATCAAAACCCCCTCTTTGTAAACATTGTATATATATATCTATGTAATCATATACATGTAGACCAATATGAATCAAATTTATGATTTTAAGGGATGATTATCAACCTTTAAGTAAATTCTTATTTTATGCGAACCATGTTTTATTAAAAAAGATTATTTGAAATCGCTCATGCTGTGTTTTACGGTAAAGGGTGTATTTTGGCTTGATTAAGATATGTTAGAGGATTTAGGAATTTTGGGACTGTGTGATCATGTTGTGTCCATTTATTATCTTATTATGTAAAGAACTTGCTTTGGTGAATGTTATTAGTTAATCAAGCTATGGTTTAATGACCTGTTTATCACCATAACCCATGGATTGTGTTTTCTATGAGCATTTCATTTCCATGAAATAATAATTTTTAAAGATACAAAATTTTTTATATCATCCTTTTATATGCCTTAATAATTACCTTGTATGCAAAGAATTTTTACTAAACTATGTATGCCTTTGATTGGTTATTGACATATTTTACAATGTTAACCATCGTAGCATGGATTAGTAAAATGTATAACGGTTCATTATTTACTTTAATTATTATTGTAAATATTTCATGCCTATGACATGTCACGATAATGAACTAATAAATTAGATTACTGAAAGTGGTATGGGACACCTTGGGTAATACAAAAATGAATGAGTTATTCAAGGTGGTATGGGACATCTTGAATATACAAACCATTTAAGAAAAGCATGAACGATGTGGCTCACATTATAATAAAGGAAAATTTAAGGTTGTTCCCTGATAGCGCTCCAATGCATTAGGTAAAGTCTTATTATCTAAATATGACCAATTTAATGACGCCTTGGGGATGGACCTTGGTAATGTTTTCAATTTACACCTTGGGGATGGACCTTGGTGATACAGAAATGATTTTCTAAGTTAAATGTTGATTCCACATAATTTAATTTATGTTACAAGTTCTTTTCAAGATAATATTCCCATTCTTTGACAAACATTGACTTTATGTTTTATTAAAGTTTTTATTTCACCAGTATAAATATAGAGCATGATTTGTGTTTATCACATAGTAAAATAAGTAACCAGCATATGAAAATTTAAGTTGTTTCCTTTATGCGCAACTCTGAATATGCATTACTCTTATCTGTTTAATTTTATGCTTAAGTAATCACATGTCTTACTTGTTTATGATGACCATCATTACTACTTTGAGAAATGTTGTATGTGTTTCATATATTTCTTAAAAATATTGTTCGAGCATTTTGATGTTATGTGTTACCGTTTTCCTTAAGAGAATTATTTTAAACGAATGGTTTCAAAAAGTAACACTGTTTTTATTTTAAAACCCCTTAATGAGTATTTCAATGCTCACCCTACGTTTTGATTTAAAATTTTCTAGTATCATATTTTAAAAGATGAACCGTTTTAGATGTTGCTGGTTTCCTAGAACATGAACCACACACAATCCTCTGTATGAGACATGATGTGTAGTTTATCAGTGCATTTTTTATTTATAAACAACACATCATGTTCAAAAGGCACCGGTTCCTGGGTTTTGTAGTTGGGGACCACACAGTTGGTATCATGGGTTCGGTTTGGATAACTCTGGAAATCCAGAAACTGAAACAATATATATATATATATATACTTCAGTTCTACTAAATAATGAGTTTTCTTGAATTTCATATGGAAAACGAAGGTACTAATCTTTTGTTTCTCCCCACTGAGGCCCTAGAGACCATTGTGTCTTTAGCTAGCCATAAGGATTTACTAAACTATGCCCATATCCACATGACCTGCAAACACCTTAACGATGTATCCAACACACCATAGGTGCTTTAGTTACACCGGGGGTAGGAAAGGATTACCTCCTTATGATGATGACCCAGTTTCCATCCTATGTACGTCGGGGAAGGTACCACGAGGGACCTTTCTGGGTGTTAACGGAAGGTGAGGACTTTCGTTTGATGACCCTCAAAGTTTTTCAATAGGCTACTACTGCCAGTGACCTCTGAGCAGCCTACCTCTGTAAAATATTGAACTTCGGGTTCTGGGGCGCGTTGTTGAACTTCAGAATGCTAGAAGACGAATCCACTCGACTGTCTTGTAGAAAAGAAGTGTATTCGGACGTCTCCCAACTCCATACCCCTCATTATAGACTTAGGAGATGTCACAGGTGATCCCATGTGTTTAACCCTGAATGCCCAGCCTGTGTTTGGTTCGAGGAGATAGGGAGTTTTTCCTATTTATATAGAGATCGTGTAGTAAATCATTAGGGGAGAACCAAGAACTGACGTGTAATAATAAATTAGTGTTTACTGATATGTTGCCTTTCCCTTTCCGTCTTAGCTTTGTTTATACCTTTGAATGGTTTTCAAATGAGTGAACTCCCATCTTAATCTTTTAGTTGGAAGAACAAACCCACCTGTTATCTCTTCCCACTGAGATCCTAGAAATCATTGAAATCAAAACTTGTGAGGACGAGTATGAACCCTTTGCAAATTTGCGAAAAACGTGCAAACAGTGGTTTGAGGTGACAAACAGTCCGAAGATTCTCCGCACCTGCCAGGGGAATGCCTCCATCTACTATTGTATATGCTCAGCACAGCTAGACGAGTGTGAATGACGAGGGAGTTACCACGAAGGGCTCTTCCAGTGTTTGACCCTAGGCTGGAACTACATGGCCAGGGTAAAATTTCAAGAGGGTTCTTTAGAAGGAAACTTTTATGCGACATATATGTACCAACTCCTCAACGTCAGCCTGTATGAACACATCTATGACTTGGATATTCTCGACCGAGACATAATTCGGCGAGTCCTTCGTATGTTGGTCCACATGGACATTTCTAAACATTGTACTATTCGATCATCCCTCTAGAAGACTGAATGTCCAGTACATGAGTTAAACCCCTCCTGCCCTAAGTGTATCTGGGTTAGGGAACTGGAGGAGTTGACCATCACTACGAGGATTCCTCTAAATGCACCTGTTGACCCTCTACATTGGTGGAGATTGTGAGAACATCACAGAACCCTTGTGGATTTGTGAAATAAATTACGAGGACAGAATTCTGTTAAGAGGGGGATAATGTGATGCCCCAAGATTTATGAACTTGGATAATTGAAGAATGTTACATTGTATAAATATGCCTCTTGTTTTATATGGTGTTTTTTTGGTGCTAATATAGAATTTGAAACTAAATAGATGAAAAACAAGGGGAAAAAGAGAATCGGGATACATTAAAATGTTACATTGCTACAAAGACCAAAATTAACCAAGAACACCATGTGCAAGACATAACATGGCCACAAAAAGTATACTATGAATAAAAACTTGAGAAATTTGATAGTTGTCATCTTCTGGAACCATCAGTGTAAAAAATATAATAGACAGAGCCATGACACACGTACACAGCACCAATGGTATGAGGAGAGCCATCCACCCAGGGTTAAGTGCCTTGAAATTGAGAAACACCCCACACCCTTGTTTTTATAATGGCCCTTTAAGAAGTTATTATCATTAAATATATAACCGTTGGGTTTTCAAAAAAACCTTTGGGTTTCCGTTGATAAAGTTTATCTTTATATAAAAAACTTGGTTTTATGATATTTCAAATAGAATAATGTTTTTCACAAAAAAATCATAGTTTTAAAATAAATATAATATTCTTGAAAATAAATCTATTTGTTTTTACAAAATCACAATGGATACCTATATGGTTGAAAACGTAGTATTTTAATATGTTATGAAAGTTATGTTTAAAGGGTATCCATGATAATATATCTTTATAGATATCTAAAAACCATGTATTTGAATTAGGGAAATCTATTGGTCTTTTAAAAAGAGTTTTATGAATCAAATAGTAGGGTATATTATGAATTGGATTTTTTTAGGATTTTTTATAACAGTTTGGTATGTTAATTATGAAATATATATATATATCTTTCAAAAGGGTTATATGAAAATGTAATGTATTCTACATATCCTGGAATGGGATTTTTTTTGAGTTAAAACTATTTATTTCATTGTATAAAAATTAAATTTTTACAAATATTCATATTTCACACTATATTGAAACTAAGTATACTTATACCATTTATTTTGTATATCTAAATAATTTTTTAATAACAATTTATTTTGGGACCCGACCAAGCCGAGGGAATCCCTTAGGAACAAGCCCTCAAGGCCGATCCCGAGCCCTAGGGACCCAAGGTTCTGACCATCGGGATCCCCGAGCAGTGTAGAGGTGTCAACCAAGTCCAAGCCTGAGCAAAGCTTCGTCCAGTCGCACGCAGGCCCGTGTATAAGGCCCGTGGCGTGAGTTGCGTAGGGTTGGGCTAAGGCCTGCATGGGGCCCATGTATAAGGCCCTGATGTGTGTGTGTTAGTGTTATTGCTCCGATGTAAGCACACTAAGTATTATAAACCACGCCTCATCTGTGGTTCGTTTTGATGTGGGACGCGTTCCGCATGATCAGAACCGTCCGATCGATTTCTGCTTTAATCTCGTCTCTTCATTCCTTGGCCACACGATTGCCCCATCTGTTCCTTCCGTGACTATCCGATCACTCTTGAGATCTAATCTCAACCATTAGTTCTTTAAAATTGCACAACCCATCTCCCGCGCCTCCTCCAACCGTTCGATCCTTCCGATTTTAATCCAGGATGTCTGTTCCTTACCGTGTCGACCTCTTCAGCATCTTCTTCATCACGACGGGGTCCCGCACCAGTAGGCCTGCACCCGAGGACACCTCAACTTCTCTTTTTCACTGCTCCTCTTGAACCCCATACACCTCCTTCCTAGGCCACTGTTTCTTTGTCTTCCCCATCCCGGCCTACCCATTGGACGAGTAACCATGATTGCACCAAAGACCTACTTAAACCCACCCGCCTCATGAAGCCCGACAGCTTCTCCTCCTCTTTCCCTCCCTCGAACTCCTAGAAAGCCGGCGACGTACCTCCGGTCTGAATTTCCCCCTCAAGAAATGTAAGGGTGCTTTCACGCTTAGGTTTTCGTTTTTCATCAATGTTATATACAGTTTATATATGTATATATAAACTTGATACGAAACCCTCAGTTTGTATGGTTTTCAAGGGGCTTTTCCATCAGGTTTTTGTTAGGGATCATATGGGAGGATCTCCCCTCTTTAAAAAAAAACAATACAGTTTATAGAACCTAAAACCTATATGTATGTATAACGTGTATATATAGTTTTTATTTATATAATTTTACATCGACTATTTTTTTAGCTTTTGATCAACCTATGTCTCTTTTAAAAGACAAGACCTTTGGGTAAATTAAGTTTTTATTAATTTTTTGGCGATTTTATTTCATAAAACCTGTACATATATAAATTTTCAAAACATACAGTTTATTATATATATATAAATACATCTATAACCCAAAATCATGCTATTTTCGGATTTCCAAAAATGATCCAGTATGTTATACTAGGCATTAAATATTAATGAGGGTTGTTTGAAACTGATTTACCATGAAAACCCCCTCTTTGTAAACTTTGTATATATATATATATATCTATTTACTCATATACATGTATACCAATAAAAATCAAATTCATGATTTTAAGGGATGGGTATCAACCTTTTAGTAAATCCTTATTTTATGCGAATAATGTTTTATTAAAAAATATTATTTGACATCGCTCATGATGTGTTTTATGGTAAAGGATGTATTTTGGCTTGATTAAGATATGTTAGAGGATTTATGAATTTTGGGACCGTGTGATCATGTTGTGTCCATTTATTATCTTATTATGAAAAGAACCTGCTGTGGTGAATGATATTAGTTAATCAAGATAAGGTTTAATGACATGTTTATCACCATAACTCATGGTAAGTGTTATCTTTAAGCATTTCATTTCCATGAAATAATAATTTTTAACGATCCATTATTTATTATATCATCCTTCTATATGATTTAATAATTAGCATGTATTCAAATAATGTTTACTAAACTATGTACGCCTTTGATTGGTTATTGACATATTTTACAATGTTAACTGTTGTAGCATGCATTAGTAAATTCTGTAACAGTTCATTATTTACTTTAATTATTATTGTACATATTTCATTCCTATGACATGTCATGATAATGAATTAAGAAATTAGATTTCCCAAACTGGTATGGGACACCTTGGGTAATATGAAAATGAATGAGTTATTAAAGGTGGTATGGGACATATTGAATATACAAACCGTTTAAGTAAAGCATGAACGATGTGGCTCACATGATACTAAAGGAAAATTTAAGGGTGCACCATGATAGTGCTCCAATGCATTGGGTAAAATCTTAGCCTCTAGAGATGACCAATTTAATGACGCCTTGGGGATGGGCCTTGGTAATTTTTTCAATTGACACCTTGGTGATGGACCTTGGTGATACAAAAATTATTTTCTAAGTTAATTGTTGATGCAACACAATTCATGTTATATTACAAGATCTTTTCAAGATAATATTCCCATTCTTTCACGACCATTACCTTTATGTTTTCTTAAATTTATTATTTCACTAGTATAAGTATGGATCATGATTTGTGTTTATCAATTAGTAAAATAAGTAAACATCATATGAAAATTTATGTTTTTTCCTTTATGCACAACTCTTACTATGAATTACTCTTATCTGTTTAGTTTTATGCTTAAGTAATCGTATGTAGTACTTGTTTATGATGACCATAATTACTCCTTTGAGTAATGTCATAAGTGTTTTATATATTTCTTGAAAATATTGATTGATCATTTTGATGTTATGTGTTACCGTTTTCCATAAGAGAATGATTTTAATCAAAAGGTTTCAAAAAGTTACACTGTTTTTATTTTAAAACCCCTTACCGAGTATTTCAATGCTCACCCTACATATTGATTTAAAATTTTAAAGTATCAGCTTTTAAAAAATGAATCGCTTCAGATGTTTATGGTTTCCCATAACCCGAACTGCACACGATTATATGTATGGGGCATGATGTGTAGTTTATCAGTGCATGTTATATTTAAAAACAAAACATCATGTTCAGAAGGAACTGACTCCTGGGTTTTTAGAGTCGGGGACCGCACTATTGTAGAGTGGGTGTTTAAATGAAGAATAAAAACCCTCATGGTCTTAATGAGACACAGAGACGATTCTTTGACCTATTTAGGGCCACCCATGATGTGTGCCGATATTCCCTGACCTACAGATTATTAGGTGCAACATGAAAAATGAGTTGAATGAGATTAATGGGAATGTGGATATTGAATTATGTTTTTTTACATGAAATGTATAAGAACGATAATACATGGTAAATGATTTAATATGTTAAATGGTTTGATGTATGGGAGTTGGTGGATTATATTAATGAGTTTTTTCATGAGTAATGAGAATTTTGATAAATTTCAATATGATAAATGATAAGTTGCTAATGTGTTATGGAATAATATTTATTTCCATGTTTATTTTTATGGTTTGTAATTATTAATTTTATTTTGTATGCTCAGTTCTGATGTGGTATTTTTGGTGAATTTATATACAAATATAATCATGTTCACAAGGCTTGGTGGTAGGATAAAGACTGAGGTTCCTCCCATGGGTCGGGTTGGTCTGATTCTCTAACCACACCAAGGGACGCACATGCTGGGTTGTAAAACTAATGTTCTATGACCCCAATGGCTTCATTTGACAATACATCATGGACTGAGGCTCCATGGTAATTGTGATCACTGAATTTGATATTCTCAAACCTAGTGAGTAATGGACATGAAAAAAAATCCCTTATCTATTGTGTTCAATATTTTCAACTATTTCCTGGAAGACAAAATTTTTTGGACAATAGAACCCAGGTTGATAATAAATTGTGTACTAGATAAAATTTAAATGATGAATTAGGTAGCAGGGATAGGAACTGTTGATGTAGAGATTGTTATAGGTGGCCATCAAATTTTGTTTTATTTTCTTTTAATTTCCTTGAAGCTTGTATGCACTATTTGTTATACTAAAAATTTTGTAGACACCGTTGGGGGTGGCATACTATGTTGTACTCACACCTGACTCATGCTCCCATCAGTTACCTGAGAAGATTTCATGAATACATGTCCAGCCAATGGAAAATGATCGCTGCTGGGGAGTTGAAATAGATTTGGGATGTGCGAGGATGATGTTCCAGACTTGGAGTCAGGACCATTTTTTGGGATTCTGTTTTTTATCTTTATTTTGGGTTTTTTCTTCTTGGTACTATAGCATGACATGACATATGTACTATTGTTTTTGGTTTGTGCATAGTTTGGGTAATGGTTATTTATGCATGTTCACAAGTGTTTTTATGTTTGTTCCACCATTGTATATGTTTTTCACTGTGGATTACTCTGATAAATAGTGTGTAGTCACCCCACGTGACTGTCAGACCCTCAGTTCTAGTTCGAATGCCCTGGCGTATAGAGAGACACACTTGAGGTCAAGCGTTGAACAGGCTCGGGGCACCAGTTTAGTGCCACCTGGGTCAAGGAGGGTAAAAAAATTCCACCATAATAATGAAATTTAATATATGACTATTCATACATAAGATATAATTTAATATTTATGTGTGATGAATATGATAAGATAATACTAATGTATTGTAATCTAGCTGTGGGTAAAAAGGTCTCTCCATAATATATACCTTCCTCTTGGTTATAACTTTTAGCTAATAGTCCATAAATATTCCAAATTGATCAAACAATGATCATCCAATTTATTCCTAAAAAACTAATTTCATTCTGATAATAGGATAGTCAAAAGATCTATTAACTAACTCCCGTATTTTTTCCTCTAAAAAATTATTAAAATATTCTTATAGTAACAAAAACCATCTCTAATCATCTATGACTTCATCTATTATTTTAGGTTTTATTTGGTATTAAAAAAAAGGTTTATTTAAATCCTTCTATTCTAAATCCCCCCATTTATACATCTTATAACTATTTGTGAGGGACATTGTTTCACTATTCAAGGTTTTCTAGGAATCACAATTTCTAGATCTCTAGTACCCATCCTTACAAGATCTAGTTCACACAAATGAGGTTCAAAATAATCATCATTTTCATGGAATAAGAGATGTTCAGTTATAATGATTTAAAAAAAATCATTCATCACATTAACATGAATCAATTTATGAGAAAAAAGTTTTGTTTCTCCATATTTTAAATGTTTTAAAAAAATACTAATATTTACATTTTATTTAAAACTCAATATGACTTTAAGTAGAATAATAACCAATAAATATTCCTTTATCAACCATTGGATAAAAAATACCAAGATTATCGGTGGTTTTCATAATGTAAACATTGAATCTAAATACATTGAATCATCTAACTTTTCTATTTCTATTATTCCATAGGTTATAAACTATTTTATTAAAAATAGGAATAATTAAATTTTGGTTTCTTATATAATATTCCCTATTTATATATTCATCCCAAAATCATGTGGCCATGTTATATTCACATAAAATTATCCTAGAAATATCTTACATGGTCTTATCACACCTTTCAAAAACACTATATTGTTAAGGTGCCATGGGGGTTACAAAAGTTTTATTTATTCAATGTTTTTAATTATAGGAATTTAACTATTTTTTTTAAATTCTCCTATATTTTTACATCTTAGAGAACTGATTTTGGAATATTTCACTTTTTGAACCAATTTAAAAAATCATTTAATTGTATAAAAATATTCACTTGTGAAAATAAAAATGAAAACCCAATGAATATTCATAAAAAAAACCAACACATAAAAACAATATTTTACTCTTTATCTTGAAATGAAAGATGGCTCAAACAATTAAATGCTAATAAGTTCCATGGGTCTTGAATTATCAACATCTTCATTTAGTTTAAAAGTGCACTTTTATTTTCTACCCATTTTGTAGGCATCAAAAAGATTTATTTTATTCCATTTCAGTTGAAGAAAATATAAAAATAAATTCTGTTAGACAATTTTTTTAAATAATAAACAGTAAAATTCCTTCGTCTTCTGTAAAAATCCAAGATTAATTTGTCTCAATTGTGAAATAGTTTATTTTTTCACCCTAAAGTATTATAATCTACAGTACATGAAATCTTCATTCAATGTTCCTTAAATTTATGAATTTTATTATTGAAAGTATTAAATGTATTTTTAGATAAATCTATAGTATAACCTTCCTTAAAAAATTTGGAAATACTTATCATATTTTTCTCTAGTCCTTCTACAAAGATAAAATTATTTATGATGACTGTGATTGGATTTAAAACTGATCCATCTCCTATAATATTTTCTATGGCATTATCAACAAAAGTGGCAAAACCTATATATTTTTTTCGATTGAGAGTGGTAATTAAAGAAATCTCCAGTCATATGTATTGATCATCCACTACCACTATACCATTTCTCATTGACTCTCATGGACCTTTTCTATATTATGATAAATAATTCAAGAATATTGTTTAGGTATCTATATTTTGTTTAGTTCAGCCATGTTAGCATCTAATGATTTGGGAACCCAAATCCATTTTGACTATCAATAAAATATATCTCATAATTATAAAAAATGTTTTGAAATAATTTTTTTTAACTCTAAAAAAGTTAGTGATTTATGTAATATATATTTTTTTTTCAAAGTTACATGTTTCTCCACTGTGCAAAAAATTATATTGGAGTTCTTTTTATCCTCATAATTCAACTAAATGTAATTTTTATAATGGGATTTTTTACTTGGTTGTCTATTATAGAAATAATTTTCGGTTATTATTATTTAATATAATTTTATTCATGAAATATTAATCTTATTTAAATAAAATTAAATCATATTCAAGATATTTAACCTTTTTTAGAAACTAAATATATTGTTTTCTTGTTCAATATAGGAATCACAATAATTTACCTCTTGGTTTTCAAATCTAGATTTTTTGTATTTACACCCTATTTTTCATTTAATAATAATTATTGGTTATTTTGAGGTATTTTTTCCTTTTTGAGATTTAATAACTTTTTTCAGGCATAATACATTATTTTATTAATTATTTTAAAGGGAAATTATCATTTTATGGTTCAGATTCATTTTCAGAAGAATAAAAACAAGGTACCTCATCTGAGTGTTCAATAAATAACATTTTATCCTTTTGAATATAAATTTATGCTTCTAAATATAGATATGTAACATAATTTTAATCATTAGAATCACTCTTTGTTTTTTCCGGAATTTCATAGTTTTCATACTATATAAAACCTTTTTAAAATAATTAATCTTATATTTCTAGTTGCCTTGTAGCTATGGAAAATACTGTTTGATGCTTTGAATATTTTTTTTCATTCATATAATCCATCCTCTTATGAATTTCAATTTAATGTATCATATTATCTAAATTATTTCATGAATCCTATTAAATTATTACTAAACATTTTGATCATCCTTTAATAATGTGAAATATCACTATCTAAAGAAATATTTTAGTTATATTCCTATGAGGACTCATCAATTTTTTCTTTTACTCTTCCTATCAACTTTTTATATTGATACAATTAGAGAATAATTCTTCTTGTAAATATTTTTATGCTCAATGAATTTTTCTATTTCAGTATTATACACAAAAAGAGTTCCTATGAGATTTTTTATCTTGATATCACTCACATATTTGTGTTATCCAATAAATCCTTATGTTCCACTCCGTATAGATTTTAGAACTCTTAGAAATTTCATATGTCAATCCAAGACAATAATTGTCTCTCCCAAAGCAGAAACATTTTTTACAATCACATTGCGAAGTTCATTTATCTAAGTTATTGTTTCAACATAAACCATTATTAATGTGTCAAAAATTATATTCGTAGTGTTAAATGTCTTTGGTATTAAAATATAAATACTTTCACAGGCTAGTACACTATTTTTCAATATCTCATAAGTTTTTGAACACTTTAAAACTCAGTCAAACTCATATATACCTAGTCCACATATTATTTAATTCATTTCATTAGAATTTAAATCATATCATTATTGAATATTATCATTCCATGTTTTATGTAATTTATTGGTATTTTCATATGTATAAATATACTTTATGTAGACTTTGATACCACAATTTTCCATGTAAATGATAATTCATTCCTTCCAGCATCCATATTTATCTCTATTATGTATGTTTGTTCATAACAAATAAAAACCACCATTATTTGTAGACATTTCATCAATTTTATATAATATAATATGTCTTTGACCTTTAAATTATGATAATTATAGGTAATAACCTTTGATAAAATTTTTTGATTAGATATCAGTTACACTACGACTAAAGAGGGGATGAACTGAGTACTTGATTTTTTTGGATTATAAAACCACCCTCTTTAAGGAAAGAAATGTTTTGACATTTTAAGATCATATGAATGAAATAGATAAAAAATAAAAAATAAAATAGATCATAGTCCATAGATATATATCAGTTTAGGGAAAATAAATCTCTTATTCCACTTCACCAATACTCAACACCTAGAGCATGTTTTTTTACCACTTGACCAATCCTTTTATTGGGGACTTACATTCCTTTTACTTTGGATAGAATGGATGAGTATAAGAAATAGAAGCATGGTATAATAGAAACATATTTTCCTAGGATCCAACAAGGATATTAAAAACACCAACATTCATGTTTCTATTACTATAAACCATCATGCTTCGAACAAAAGGAATAAATACGAATGTTTATAGATAAAGCTTAGATTTTCATGATGCAAATAACTATAGATAAGAATTATCCAATAGAAAATATAAGAATTTAATGAATCTCAAGGATATTTATCTAAAAAAACAAGGTTGAACATTTAAACATGACTATATAACATAAATCATTTTCATTTTTATCATAACACAAAATAGCAGCATGAATTATTTTCTCATAGATTTATGTGGTGTAGGTGATTTATTATATTAAATCATATGTTCTACATATTTATCTAATTAAAAACGAATTAAAATAAATTCAATTAATAATATTTAACTCTATATCGTTATCTCCATTAAATAATGTATAAAAACTAAATTTAAGCTTTCATTTTTTTTGAAAATAACTATGAAACATGATAAGGAGACAAATTAATATTGTACTAAAACCTTCTATCAATACATACATGTTTATATAATAGAATTTAACATAAATAGGTACTTAAATATTGTAATCATTCATAGAATCATTAATTAACATTGAAATTACCAAAATGTTAATAAATAGTAGGGTTTAAAATGACGTAACTGATTCTGGATAACCACTTAGCAGAACACAACTGATATGAATTGACATAGATGAATTTATCCATGTAGAAATTTTTCAAATATCAAATTATCTAACATAGAAAACATACATAGGGGTTCTTCACATAGAAAAATTATACACATATCCTTATTTTCACACTAGATAAATTATACGTAGATGAATATATCGTTTAGCAATTTAGAACCACATCACTAATTCTACAATGTATAAAAACAACAGAATGGGTTACTCTATGAAACTGACACATTTAGACATTTGATAAACATAATAAATTTATTATCAACGATATTAATCAACGTAGGTGATTTCCATGTATTTTTTATCACGATTTAGTTATTTCTAATAAGTGATTATTTTAAGTAGTCTATTGACGTAGAGGATTTATCTATGTGGATGAATCTTGACATAGTTGATTGCCTCACATAGCAGATTTTCCATACATTAGAAAATTTCAGAAAGCTTCTACAATTTTCAAAACTAATATAGAAATTTATAATTTAATGATAATAAATTATTGAGACTCTATCCTTTTACACATATCATTACATGATTTTATGCATAATTAAACATCACATTACATGATAAGGATCGTAAAGTCTAGTGTCCTGGAGGATTAGGTATATAATTAAATATAATAAAAAAATCATTTATTTAATATAAAAATTGAGCTCCTAGTTTTTGTTGTTCTCAAACTCTTCATAGTATAGCCCGTGTATAACATGAACAAAGGGATGAGCTAAAAATCCTAGTAAGGTAATAATCATATGAATAAATATAATCACATGGGTTAGAAGGCATAAAATAATTTTATTAAAAGGAATGTAACATTATATAAGGAATAATAACATAAAAAACATGGGATCATATAGTCATTGAATAATAATAATGTGTAAGAAAACTAAAACATTACTTTAGGATGACTCAAGTAACATTGCACATAGAGGATCACAGTTCTAGGCAAACCACCAAGACTGTTTCACATGTAACACGTGTCAAAGCTAACCACCAAGATCGTTGCATATAATGTCTCATGATACTAATATTTACCCATTTAATTAGAGCACTATCTAGGAGCACCTATCATAACATGGTCATTAATATTATTTCCACATAAAGAAACACACCTAGGTAATCAAATATTACATAAAGGATACCCATAGAAGGAAATGGGAATCATAATCATGTAATAAGGCATTAAAAATTGGCATATCATAATATTGTTCTTGAAAGAATGTATTTAGAATGTAAATGGACATTAAAAAGGTAAAATAGTCATTGATTATGATAATTTAATTTAATCGCAAGTGATAAAATGTAAAAAGAGTATTTTGAAATATATATAATTAAAACATTTTAGTGTAGTTTAAGGAATATATTAAAGGGCTTTTAAGAAATAATGTGTCCTAATATTTTATATAAAGACACAAGGAAATAAATAATGTTTTCATAATAAAAATAGTAATTTTAGAAATGTTATGGGGGATAATAAATGATAGAGTGCACTTAAAAATGGGTATGAATTTGGGAGGTTTCCTTAAATCTGGCATTCTTATCAGGCAAAATTGAGCATGGAAACTTTTAAAAACATGTATATCCCTAAAAACTAAGGATTAATGGATCTTGATAAAATTATATTGAAATAAATAAACAACATGTATAATTTTCACATAAAAATACTAGATAATCTCATTTGGGTAGAGAGAGATAAATAATAACTTAAAGGAATAACTGATGTTTGTGTAAAATCCCTTACCTCATGTATGCAGGTTTCCTCCACTTGATATGAAGGTATAAGATATTCAAATTAGATTCATTAATTAATAATTATATCAAATATTATACACGAAGTTTATTTATTATAAGTTAATTATATTAATCTATGGCCTTTTGGGGGATAATAGATCCAATTTCAATACTTGGGAGAATTGGTTTTCCTTGGTTTTCGTGATTTGTTTACTTGTATACATGTACGAAGGGTCATGTAAAGTGGTGTTAATTATCCAAAATTGATAATTTATGTTACTAATGATCTTAAATATGTTAAAATTGATATTATATCATTTGGTTTTATGAAATTATGATGATTCATTAGATAAATATTAAATGATAATTGTTTGGGTTTAATTTTGAAGTTTTTCAATCAAAACTAACTCATTTTGTGTTATAAATTATTATCATAAGAAAAAAATGATTACAGAACCTTAAATAAGATAAAATAAATATATTAGAACCTGGTTCATCCATAAAAATGGTTTCATTAATAGAACTTCAATAATGGAATGGAAATTGAAAACATTTTTATACTTATATGTGATAAGATAACACATCTAGAATGATGCTTTCATTTTTAGTATAAAAGGAGGGGGAATGATAGATGATGATGAATTATTAAATTATAATTGAAAAATTCAAGTATATTTATGTTAATAGAGTTATCATAAAATTTGGATGAGGGTATTTGAGGATAGAAAACGAAATGGAAGTAACTTGAAAATTAAATAAAAGAATCGGAAAGAGAAATTTACCTATTGAATATGTCCTACATGGGAGCCTACTAAGGGAAGAGGTTTTTATCTTTTGGGGCGACCAAGAGGTCCTAGACACACGTGATGGGATTGGGAATATATTTGAGTATAATATTTACATGTCCCAAGGCATGAGTTCTTTGAGGAGATGATTTGGTGAGTAGTGGTATTTATAGTGTAGGAGAGGAGTTATTTTTCAATATTTAATTCATTAGTTTATTATTGGGTGCAAGACAATAAATTGTTCTCAACATTCAGACTAAATAAATTTATTATATTATGTGATTTCTGTGAAAATATTCTTACATAATTCATGAATCAATGAATAGTATCTTCATCCAATAATGTATATAAACTGGAAATTATCGTATTTTACTATTCCCCATAAAAATTAAATTATTTCAAAATAATAAAAAAAGAACACCCTAACAATTTTTTGACATGTAAAATTATGAAATGGACTCAATTTTTTTTAAAACAAATCAAGATATGAGAAATATAATTGTTTTTTTAAAATCATAAAATTAAAACTGATTTTTTTACACTTTGAAAATACTAATTAAGGTCTAAAAAAATTATTTTAATTATAATACATAAAAATATTATTTTATGTATACATTTTATGAAAATTTATTTTCTCTTGATTTATTAAATTATTCATAAAATTTTAATTATATATACATGACTTATAGAAATACCAATACTTAATTAATAATTTTTAAAATATTTATTTACATATACCATGATATAATTATATCATATTGACAAATATAAGATGTATAAATTTTACTTATATATTAAATGGTTAGGTTAATATTTCATTGGTCGGTTTAATATTCATAAGGTCCATATTACTATTCAAAATGTAAAGTTACTATTTCATCAGTATGTGTTTCTTTACTTATAGAGATACCTTCTATTTCACTTATTCATCATTTATAATGGTTTTATGGTGTTACATATGTAATATTATGTGATTATAATAGAATACATAATTATAAGATGTGAATTCTTCTGATAAAACACTGGGTATATATAGAGTTAATAGAAATGGTTAAAAAAAATCATCAGTAACATATAAATTGTATCTTAAATGAACGAGACATAAAGTACATGTGGTATGTTGGAAAAGATATACATCCAAAAGTCAGTCCGAGGACTTGATATTGAATCTAAGTTACAATTTTATGTTTTTTAAATGCAATTTTTGGCACAACATACATGTGGTTTTGGAATCATTCATATATTCTACCACATAATTTATTGACTAAGGAATCCTAGTATTCTCTCATATAGATATAATCTTCTCCAAAATGGTTTGGCAGGATTAATAGTCTATCCCGATATATCCTACGACACCGAATGTATAATAGAGATGGTGCAGTTTTCAAAAAAAAACCTAAAAGGGAGATTAATAAATAATATTCTATATTTCATTCCATATACACTATCATGAATTCAACCCGAAGATGAAAGACTTGGGTTCTGTAACACCATATAATTTGAAAATTTATTTTTTGATTAAATAAATTTTTTGTTGGCTGTAATATTTCTCACATAAAAATGAAAAAAACAAACATCCATACATTTTATTGAGATAGAATATATCAAAAAATGATAAACATTAATAAATTAGGAGAAAAATATATGAATCATCATTAATAAAAGTACAAGTGGAATAAATAATTCACTAAATAAAAATACCTAAAATATAAAATCATTATCATCATGGTTTCTATTAATATCATCATGCTATTTGAGACTATAGGTTTGAGGAAAGCAATTATAACTGTAAATAATATATTGAGAGAAAAGTAAAGAAATTAGATAAATGGTTCTATTAATGAATGTAATGTTATATAAAGGGATATCTATTATTGATGGAAGAATATTATCATGTGTAATTTATAGTCATTGGGATATTATTATCATTGAGATTTTATAGTATTTGGTTGGATATAGACATTCAGTTTATACAAATATTGATATCATCACTATAAAAATGTATTATTTTTTAGTTAAATTATTAAAACGTGATCATTTGAACACATCCATTTAATTAGCATATATAAATAGTAGTAACTGCATTATGAAATCTATGTAGAAAGGAGAAGAAATAAATTTAACGAGAAAATATCTTCCATTTGAGGATCATTTTCATGAGATTGTAAAGCAGGTAGTGTCCCCACATTTTTACCTAGACCAAGCCCTAGTATAATTACAATAATCATATCTAGAATAGAACCATCTATAGTATATGTTCATGATCATGTAAGTCACTATAGGATAAATGGTAGCTAAATCACCACCCATAACGTCCAATATTTCTACTCAAAACCATAGGTATTATATGCTGGTCTTGAAGGGATTTCTAAATAGTTTTTATGATGGTAAAATTATGTATCTATTAATGTAATAAATGCTAAATTTTAATTATTTTACATTTCTTGAATTTCCATTCTTCAAAATTTTAAATGATATATTTAATTAAATAATGTAGGTTCTATTTAATATAAATTCATTGATAAAAATTAATTAAATATTATTAAACAAGAAATAAATCCTATAGAACCAAGGCTAAAATCATTTAATGTTAAACTTCATTTTTCATGGTATTATAATTTTTGTATATGTTTTGTGTTTTTTTCATAATTGATCACAATTGAATAATTATATTAATGAAATATATTGACCATTTGAGTAATTAAATAAATTAATATTAATCTATAGATTTTTATTTTGTAATAATTAAAAATGAATTACTTTTATACTTAATATAAATTTATATAAAAAATGTAATTCCTTATTTTTTATGTATTAAAATTACTTTTTATAATAATTAAAAAATAATTTTAATAAATTTATTTTCATAATTGGATTTATAATATTCAATTTAGTTAATAAGATCATTTTTATTTTCATCCATTATAATAAGTTACCATGATAAAATTTAGTTACCATAGAAAAGTTAATTGATTTTTAGTTAATTTTTTATATTTATTATGTAATGTTATATCTAGAAAAATTAAATTGATAAATTTTAAAGAATTTATATAGTTTGATGATCATGCATACAAACATAATTATAATTCATTTAAATTATAAATTTATTGGAAATAATAATTAACACACTTTGTGTTTAAAATTTCATTTTCTAAAAAAATGTTTTTTTCAATATTTATGTTCCCAGATCATGTAGTATACCACTAAGATGGGATATGAATCTATGGTACAAGTTTTTAAAAATTATTCATTTTTAATTTATCCCTTGTGATTTATTGCGGTTAGGTTCCACTCTTTATATAACTTCTTCACTCGTATATAACTATAATAAGAATAAACAAAACACATGAATTTTTAGAATGTTAGGACTCAATGAGAGAGACTACTCCTTTATAGATTCGGTTTTAGTTCTGATACATGTATTTTCCCTATATTATAATATATTCCTATTGATGAAAAATATACATCCGTGACACTTCTTATTTTTTAACATTACTTGTAATGTCTAAGGAAAAAACAACCTTGAACTTGAACTATAATAGAAACTTAATGGGAATTGATTACCATAGTACCACTTCCCTTCAAAAATACCCATATCTATCTTTATTTATTTAGATATTCCATGTATTTAAAAATTATTTTCTAATTAATATAATATATTATTCAAAAAATAGACTTATAGGGTAATAAAAATATAGTAGTAGTAGATCATATTTCCACTTAGAATTTCTGAATTACCGACTAGTTCGTGGGAGAATACATATAAGAGATGGTCTTTCTCCACCACAGAAATAAGTAATATGATCAATGGAGATAGAAACACCATAAATATTGGGTATAAATATTTCCACATATTTATATTAAAAATTGATAAATTTGACTCAAGATATATTGACAAAGAATGATTTAAAATGATTAAATTTGAAGTCTTTATTAATGTCCCATGATCATCTAAATTAATCCTAGAAAATAATTAATTTTTAATATTCAGTAATCTTGGGACAATACATCATTGGAAGACTCCATTTAACCTAATGAAATTGGAATATCATCCATCCTTGTATGATTATCAAATGTGGAATCTATCTGGAAAACATCATGGATTGATTTGTGAAGTGAGAGTTATCCCCATTAATTTTATATTTAATCATGATAATTTATTGAATCAACATACTTAATTAGTGAAAAAAACACTAGTGGGATAATCTAAATTAAATTTCTTCAAAATAGGTATTTTATAATTCCTTATTAATAATTTTGTATCTAACATATAAATACCACTCCATTAGATGTAGGTGATTATATGTGGCCCTAATCATATACGAATAAATCAGACATCAATACCCATATATAATCATATAACTCTTATGTTGACCACCATCCTTAAAATAAGTTGATAAACATCGTACACCCTTATATTAATCCTCATATTTGGGCTTCTATTGGTTTATACCCTTACATATATCCTCTCATGTAGATAACATTACATTGATTCGGGGGTTAATTATTTTTTTCCCATTCCCTTAAATAAACTTAAAATAATTATATACCACTTACAAACACATCATAAATACATCTCAAACAAGATATATATCTTTGATTAATGGTTGAATAAAAGAACAATATACATCAAAAATTATAATTATCACCTCAATATCCTCCATTGGAATTTCTAAACCTGTATGACTATTTCATAACTCATAATTATAATTTAAATTATCATCCAAAAGACACAAATTGAAATACCTTATAATGTGAAAAATATATTAACAACACACCAGAGGTTAGGGTAATATTTGTAAATAACAAAATGAATAGGTGATAAGAATCATTTTGAAAGTGGTAATATTATACCCATTAATTATAACAGAAACTCATTCAAATAACACTACCTTTTCATAACAAATGTATCCAATAAATTATAAAATTACGAGGATTGAAATCTACCCTTTTTCATAACTCATATCTATTTTTGTGTAGGGAAAATTTTATATTCAACAATATATAAAAAATAGTTGTATATTTTCTTCTCACCCATTCACAATATTATTATAGATTCCTTGGATGGTTCTCCTAATTATTTTAAATTTTGTTGGAGGGGATAATTTTTTTTAACTATACAGACTCAAATATTTTTATTGAGATAACCTAGGTGAAAATACCCACAAACTGGCCTCTACTATGAAATAATTCTAAGTTGATGCCTCGATTGACCACCCTATCATTGATGAAATGATTAATAATATTTATAAGCTTAGACATTGAGTGTTGAACTGTTTTTATGAAAATTTAAATAGCACCTTAATTAGCACAATGATTCCTAAGAGTTTTTTCAATATTTATCCAAAAAACGAATTGATCATTTATCTAGATGATCTGAGAGAATGTTTTAGTAGTGTTCACATAATCATCCTTTTTTGTGCTTAATATCACTTATGTATGCTTCTTACATGTTTATCTCACCTATCTATGTCATGATTGGAAACTGACACAGGATTTAGGACTTCCATTATCCCAATATCCTATTATATCAACATCTCTTAATCCAAAAAATATACATTCTTCAACTTTTTATACAATAGTCCATAACTCACAGTCACTATAAAGTCCCTAAAATTCCATGTAAGTTTTTTTATGGATTATTACAAGTCTGTGAAAATTGATTGCGCATGATTCTGAGGTCCGGTGTCCCCGAAATTAATTTCTGATCTTTTTTTAAAGTACGTTCAGTAAATGCATGAGGGGCATTTTTTATCTTTTGAACTGGTTCTCAGATTAAAAATTCAAGAAACCATTCAATCCACAACATCAGGATATTCTTTAGGGAGGCATCAATTTGACCGTAGTAGGTTGGGAGAAAATGTTAGTTTTTGTAATTTTTAAATAAAAGTAAAATAACATGTAATTGTTATTTTATTTTATTTCTCTCCAATGGACGGGCGGCGGTGGCAGGGCCGGTGACTTGTTATGCCATTTAACAGCTTGACTCATACATTGCATAACTCCACTGTTGTGAATTAAAATAGGTTCATTAATTTATTTAATAAACCTCATTAATTACTTAATGAATTACTAACCTTTTCCCCTCCTATTTAAATGGAGCTCAAGGTGGGGTTTTGGCATAGTGTCTTCATGTGAGGAAACTGTGGTGAAGTCCTATGGAAACATCCATCGACGGAGGACTGAATCATGGGTGGCAATGATCTCGGATCGATGAACACCGACAACTCCATCCAGCGTGGATGCTCCTCCCGCCGCAACAACGACACCTCTAACGAATCTCGAGGTAGCGGGTTTATTTTAATAAAGCTTAACTTGGATGGATTCTCTTGCCTCCTTTTATCATGTTAACACAGAGGGCGTGATCCAGACGAACATAGTATGGAATCTTCACCACTTCATTTATTATCGTGTTCTTATGGGACAATTTTCCCAATTAGATGACAACATGAGACATTGGTTCACATTGTGATGACAGCAGTTCGGGAGGCCTATTGGTGCAGACAAGAGTAGAATTAGAGATCCCGAGCATCGAGGTAGCCCCGCAAAAGATCTGCTGGTGTGGTGGTGCCAGTGACAGGTGGTGGTGGGCAACGGTGGTGGCAAGCATCAGATGACCGCAACTACATCAGGTGGCACACCATCGCATGCCACGGATGGGAGTCGCGGTTGCAGAAGGCCATGGGCCCTTGGCCGTCCGTGGAGGTGGATATGGTAAGCCATCACGCGCCATGTTGAAGGGCCGAGACTTTAAAGTTGCGGTAGTGGTGAAGGCCAGGACCAACTCCCTACAGGTCCCGCAGGTGACGAGGCGGTGCCGCATGGTCCCGCCAATGAAAGCGATGAACGGAAACATTGAGCTATTCAGCAGGCAGACCGCATAACCCATGCGGGTTGCACTAGCCGGTTTTCTGAGCCACCCTGATTTGGCCCAGCCGTTGTGGGATGGGATGGGCCCGCTGCGGGCGAGCCCAACTGGGCTGGACCAGGACAGGATGCCCTGCTCTGGGTAAGACTCGAACAGGGTTGGGTCGACTAGAACCGGGTCATGCTAGCCGAGGCTGGGTCAGGCCAGGGCTGACGACCGGGTCGGACTAGACCCAGACCCCTCTAAAGCCCAAGTACGCACAAATGACCATATCTTGCAAACCGGATGTTTGTTTGGAAAACCGTCAATGGTTCTGGGATATTTGGTGCTAGATATTATTTTTTAGATACTCCACTAGAGTGGTGAAATTTAGAGTATGGCTAGGTTGGTTCGACTCCAAATCCAACTAGGCCCTCAGCACTAAAATGCCTATAACTTACAGACCATGAATCCAGTTGAATTGAAATCTATTGCCTTGGAACCCTTATAGAATGAAGGATCATCAGGATAATTTATTGTGGGACTTCGTTCCATTTGAAATACGACTGATGGCTTGAGGAGTGGTTCTTCCAAAATCAAGTGTACTATAAGCGGGAATCTAGAGGCTGGTAGTGAGGCAGATGTTGCAGATAGATCATACGAAGGTTAGTACTCAGTGATCCTATGTGGGTTAGTGACATACTGATCCTGTGTGGGTCAGATCCTGTGTGGGTCAGCGCTCAGCGATCCTATGTTGGTCAGGATATACTGATCCTATGTAGGACTGATCCTTTGTGGGTCAGTGCCCAATGATCCTGTGTGGGTCAACGTATACTGATCTTGCATGGGTCTAATCTTGTGTGGGTGTTGTGGGGGTTAGTACCTATCGACTCTGGGTAGGTCAGATCCTATGTGGTCTTGTGGGGGTTAGTACGTATTGAACCTATGTGGTTCATACTCCTTATGGTCAGCAATAGTGCCTCTCAATAGAATAATATGATCTAGTTTCTCCATTAACCATCTATATTTCTGTGATTTACATACATTTGGTTTGCGATGTGTCTATTTATTAGTGCTATAGGATTGAGATCATGCATTATGGGTTTTCATTGTGGAATTCTATGACACCTTTGGGGGTCTCGGGGTCCCTATTGGGTATTTTTATACTCACCCCAGCACGGGATTTTCCCGTACCTTGATGTGTCTTGTGTAGACGATGAGAAGTTTGGCTGAGACATGATGGAACTAGGACCAGGCATTACACGTTGAAGATTGGATGAAATGGAGACAATAGGAGATAATCTATACCTACCCTTCAGGTAGGATCCTCAGTAGAATATTCCATGAGTTTTTTTTCTTCAGTTTTTTAGTTATAGTTGTACATTTCAGTTGGGCTAGTATTCTGGCCCCTTTACTTTCAGCAGACACCTATACT
Source organism: Viscum album (assembly GCA_963277665.1). NCBI lineage: Eukaryota > Viridiplantae > Streptophyta > Magnoliopsida > Santalales > Viscaceae > Viscum > Viscum album. The sequence goes on along the minus strand of OY728119.1, from coordinate 1,054,215,135 downwards.
AATTTAGTTTTACTTTGTGGTTTCATCTTGTTGTGTTCTTGGATTGTGTGTTTTTATAGGTTTAGAGGCCATTCCTTCTCATTTTAAGGATACCCCTTTCAGGTACGAGTCACCAACCCCTGGCCAATAGAAGGTGGACTTGGGGTAGTCATGACATGGGTCCTGGGGGATGGGTCGTGACAAGGTGGTATCATTGGAGTTGGTTCTACCGAAGAACTAGGACTCTGATCTTTTTAATGGAGAAATAGTGTTAATTGTTTTGAGTATTGTTTTTAGTTCGAGGAGTCCAATGATGGTGCGACAGCCGACATATCTATACACATGGACTATAAATTCCAATTTCTTACTCAGTGCACGAAAGCACTGATTTCATGTGTTTTGGAAATGTATTTACTTTTATCATTTTGAGTCAGCTTACCATGTACAACTTATTAACAGTGGCACACCTATTTCTTTTCAGGATGTCTCCACGTAGATAGCCAACTAGGATTCCTGAGAGAGTACATGATGATGGCACACCGAGCGACGAGGCTTCAGTGCTGGGCCCTCTTACTATGTCGGCACCTTTGGGTGGTGTACCAGGAGCACCACCACCTATTGGGAAGTAGATTCCACCAGCCCCACGAGAATAATGTTCATTATTACTGAGTTAATTTCAATAGTTCCAATGGAAGATGCCCCAGAGGTATCATGGCATGACAAATCCCCAGGCATCTGAGGAATTGATGGAGGGTGTGGCTAGAGTTTTTCACTTGGTTGAGACACCATCAGAGAATATGGTTATCCTAGATGTTATCCTTTTCCAGTGAACATCAAGGAGATGGTGGACCCTAAAACTCTAGTCACATGAAAAGGAAACACTCTCAGGGAAGAACTTCGAGAGACTCTTTAGGGAAGAGTTTGTCCTAGTGACAATATGCTCATTATATATCTAGAATATTCTACACTTACAGAAGGGTATCTTATCAATGACCTAGTACTCAATTAGATTCACAGACCTATCGCGCTACTATATCACCATGGTATGAGGCCCATTCTTCATGGATCAGACCTTATAAAAGGGTCTCCGGCGAGAGATCATAGGTTCGATGATATCAATGAATATCATGACACCAAATAGAGTGATTGAGATAGCATTTTTGGTGGAGATCTTCATAGCTGAGCAGGAACCGATAGTGAGATCCACAACTAGACGAATGGTAGTTGTGTGATATGCAAGAGGTATTAGGCAAATGAAGCATAGGTCCATGTGGGCCACACATACCGGTGGATGACCCCAGGACACAGGGTTGGAGGTGGGGAGCTCGAGAGGTAGAGAAGGTGAGCTGGGAGGTAGACTGTACTTCATGTGCGGTGGGTAGGGGCACATGGATAACGACTACCCTACCTAACATACCAAAAATCAATAGACGACTGAGGGACTGTTGAGGAAGAGGAAGATATTCAAGGAAGGAGGTCTGTAGGGTGGCAGACATGGAAGGGGAGTGGGTTGTGAAATAGATAGTGGGAAACAATTTGAGGTTCTACCACCACCACCACCACCAGGAGGTCCACCCCGACCATAGGGATCAGGTGGACAGGGGCGAGAATAGCTACAGGAAATAGAGGCCTACGACCATAGTTCTCTAGAGATGATTTGAGGTAAAATTTGTGTCTTTTCCACCCTAGAATCAGAACTTATAGACATAGGTTACAGTCACTCTTTCATTGCCATGACACTCATTCGGAGGTCGGATATTCCGATGGAGTCGTTGGCTCAATCCTTGTGAATATAAACTCTTATGAGAGAAGATTCATGGTTTAAACATAGGTTTAGGCAGCGTGATATCACTATTATAGGCAAGAGATTCGGCTGAGAACACCTAGTAGTAACTTCACGGCCTTACGACGTCATCTTTGGTATGGACTGGCTATCCACAGTCCATGCTCAAATCAACATTTTTAGGCTCAAGGTGTAGTGTTTCTGTGAGGATGGGACAAGGTTTACCTTCTCTAGTGAGAAGGAATCCTTTGTAGCACAAGATGGACTATCTCATAGGAGGGTGCAGACGATTACACATCAGTTGGCTAGCCTCACCCTCAGAGAAGTTGACATGAGGATTCCGTGTTATCTTGTAGTGGGAAACCAGTATGACGATGTCTTTCCTAATGATGTTCTAGGAATACCTCCACACAGAGTGGTAGAATTTTACATTTATCTGTACCCTATAATGGTACTGATATCAATGCTAGCATATCATATGGCTCCCATGGAACTTTGGGAGTTGCGGGTACAACTAGAGGACTTGTAGAGAAAGGGGTTCATAAGACCCGGTGTTTCTCCATGGGAATCACCGATCATGTTCTCCAAAAAGGAAAATAGGATCTTGAGGCATTGTGTGGACTATTGAAGCCTGAACCAAGTGACCGTGAAGAACAAGATTCCACTCCTGAGGATCGATGATATCTTTGACCAATATATGGGAGATCATTGGTTTTTTAAGATAGACCTCAGATCATGCTACCATCAGCTCAGAGTATGGGACAAGGTCATACCGAAGACATCCTTCAGATATTGGTATGGCCATTATGAGTTCTTGGTTATGAATTTCAGTGTGACCAATGCTCTAGAAATGTTTATGGTGCTCATGAACATGATCATTCAGGAATATCTCGATCACTTTGTGGTGGTCTTCATGGAAAAAATCTTGGTATACTCAGCATCGGAAGAGGAGCATTCCACGAACCTGAAAATAGTTTTGGATACACTTTGAGAGCACTATAATTATTGTAATTTCTCGAAGTGCCAGTTCGGGATACAGGAAGTCCACTTCCTAGGGAACGTCATCTCAGAGGCTGGAGTTGCAGTGGTTCCGGAAATGATAGAGGTAGTGCATTCTTAGGAACCACCCAAGAGTGTGATTAATTGAAAATTTTTCTAGGATATTTTGGGTACTACCAGAGATTTGTACATGAATTATCTAGGTTAGTGGCACCCTTGTCATCCTTGATGAATAAGGGTCAGCCTTTCTTGTGGAAAGATAAGTTCTGGCAGAGTTTCCAGTATTTGAGGTAGAGACTGACAAGTTCTCCCATCTTGAGGCTACCAGAAGAGGGTGTTGGGTATGTAGTTTACTGTGATGCATCAGGGAACATACTGTGTTGTGTCTTGATTTTGGATTGTGCAGTGATTACCTATGGATCATGGAAGTTGATACAGCACAATAATAACTATGCTACACATGACAAGGAGTTAGCAGTAGTGGTATTTTCACTGAAGATGTGGCAGCACTGCTTGATGGGTGGTCAGATTACTTTTTACTATAATCACAAGAGTCTCAAGTATATCTTCTCACAGAAGGTTCTGATCCTGAGACAACTGTGATGTCTAGAATTCCTCAAGGTCTATGACTTTGAGATAGTCTATACTCCTAGGAAGAGGAACGTAGTAGCAGATGCACTCAGTAGGAGGTCTTGTATACAGTTTCTAAGTGAGGCAACTGAGTAGCTAGCCGCATTGAAAATATCCTTCGTGGATAGTGATGGAGCATCTTACCTAGAATCTACGACTGTCACTCCTCCACTTATTCAGTGAGTTTGGGAGGCATAGCTTGGGAATGTTGACTGTGAGGCCTGACGTGCTTAGATATCCTCAAGTCGGTTTCCTGAAGGATTTTCTAAAGGTGAGGAGCACGTCATAATCTTTTGAGTATGCACTATGGTACCAAATATTCTATGAGAGGATGTGTTGAGGGAGTTCCGTAAACCCCCTTTGGTGGTACATCCTAGGGTGATGAAGATGCACCACGACCTCCGGCGTCAATACTAGTGGCTAGGGATTAAGAAATCAGTGGTAGAGTTTGTATCATGATGCCTCATTTGTCAGCAAGTGAAGGTCGAGCATCAGGTACCAGTAGGCTTAGTTTAGCCACTTGAGGTACCAGAGTGGAAGTCTGATGGTATCTCTATGGACTTTGTGACAGGGATACCATGTACGGCCAGGGGCCATGATTCCATTTGGGTGATCATTGAATAACTCACCAAATAGATCCACTTCCTACCCATCTGAGAGAATGGATCAATTGAGAGTGTGAGATGCCTCTATGTGTATAAGATTGTGTGAATTCACAGAGTTCCATCGACAATAATCTTAGATCCCAACACACATTTTACATACTGCTTATGGAAGGGATTGTCGGAGGCATTCAGAACTCATCTACACTTGATCACCGACTTTCACCCTCATACAGATGGTCTGATGGAGAGGAACATACAGTCACTCGAGGACATGCTTCGTGATCGTGTCCTCGATTTTGGCCGAAGTTGGGAGGACCACCTTTCACTAGTGGAGTTCGCGTACAACAACAGTTTTCACTCCAGCGTCGACTTGACTCTATTTGAGGCTTTGTACGGGAGACCATGTAGATCAACTCTTTTCTAGATAGACCTCGGGGAGTCAGCACTTATGGGTCCAGAGTTGGTACAAGCTACCATAGAGAAGGTGTAGATCATCTAGGAGTGGATAAATACTGCACAATGATGGTTGAAGTTTTATGATGTCATATGACAGAGACCCTTTGAGTTTGAGGAGGGATTCCATGTCTTCATTTGGGTCTCACCCTGACGAAGATTACGAATGTTGGGAAGGGGTGGAAATCAATCTCTGAGGTTCATCAAAACCTTCTAAATCCTAGCAGAGTAGGCATGGTGACGTATCATCTAGCACTTCCCCCACAGATGCACTGGGTGCATAATGTATTCCACATGTCATAGCAGAGGAAATACATGCATGATCCATTGCACATTATCGATTGGGGTGAGCTGGACATTGGCGATGGGGTGATGTTTGCAGAGTTCCCGATAGAGATAGAAGATCGACATGAGCGGGTCCTTTGTGGGCAGTCGATTCCTTTGTTGTGAGTATTTTGACAACACGTGAACCTCTTGGAGTGAAAATGGGAGCGGGAGGCTCAGATGCGTGCTCAGTACCCCCATTTGTTCCCCTAGTTTTATTGTAGCTTTCTGGAATGAAAATAAATATGTTGGGGATAATGTAAAGACCCGAAAATTACATCTAATTTGTTTTATATTATTTGGGATTATTACAAGTCTGTGAAAATTGACGACGCATGATTCCGCAGGCCAGTGGGTCCAAAATGAGTTTCTGAACTTTTTTAAGGTATACTCAATAAATGTGTGGGTGGCATTTTCTATATTTTGAACTGTGATCAGATTAAAAATATGAGGACACTGTTGAATCCACAATGCCTGGATTCACTTAAGGGAGGATTCACTTCGACCGTAGTAGGTTAGGAGAAAAATTTAGTTTTTGGATGTTTTAAAGAAAAGTAAAATAACATTTAATTGTTATTTTCCTTTCTTTTTCTCCAACAGATGAGATAAAGTGGCAGGGCCAGTGACTTTTCAAGCCATTTATTGACTTGACTCATCAACTACGTAACTCCACCATTGTGAATTAAAAGAGGTTCATTAATTCATTTAATAAGCCCCATTAATTCCTCAATATGTTACTCATCTTTTCCCCTCCTATTTAAATGGAGTTCAAGGTGGGGGTTTAGTATGACATATTCATGAGAGGAAGCTCTAGAGAAGTCCTACGGCAACATCCACCTATGGAGGATGGAAGCACATGCGACATTGATCCGGGAATGATGAACGCTAATGACTCTATCCAACGTGGACCCTCCTCCCTCCACAACCGTGGAACCTCTCACAAATCTCTAGGTAGGGGGTTTACTTTAATAAAGCATATCTTGGATGAATTTTTCTCCCGCCTATCATCATGTTAACTCAGAGGGCGTGGGCCAAACATATAAGGCCCGAACTCTCTACCACATTGTTTATCGTTGCATTCTTCAGGGATGATTTTCCCAATTTGATGGAAATGTGGGAAAGAGGGTCATGCTATGATAGAGGAATTACGTGAGGCCCATAGGTTAAGACAATAGTAGAAATGGAGCTCCAAAGCATCGTTGGTGCCCCTCAGAAGATCTGCCGACGACAACAGCAGCAAGCGGCACACTGTCGCATGCTGTAGAGGGGAGCTGCAACATCAAGTCACAGAGGCTGCAGAAGGATGCCTACCCTCAGCTTTCTACTGAGGTAGTGGTGGCACGTCGTCGCATGCTACATCTTTAATGCAATGATGATTGAAAAATCTAGGATCAACTCCCTACGGGTCATGCGGGTGATGAGGTGGCACCACCTAACACCGCCAACCAGAGAGCCGAACGACTCCTTTGAGTCATTCAGTAGGAAGACTGTGTCACCCCTAAGGGTCGCCACAGCCGGCAGACCGAATCACAACAGCCCAAGCTGGGTCGGGTCGGCCCAAGCCAGGTTGGGCCGGGGCGGACTACTGAGTCGGACTGGACCCAGACCCCTCTTGGGCCCAAATACACTTAAATGACCATATATTTCAAACCAGACGTCTTTTTGATGAACCATTTGAGACACTAGGATCCTCTGAGAGAGACGGTCCTTTTGAGATAATCCACGAGAGTTTTTGAGAAATATGGAGTAAATTTGGGTTTGTTCGACTCTAAAATCCAATAGTGACCACGACACTAAAATACCTATAACTTACAGACTGGGCATCCAGTTGACACATTGTCCATTGCGTTGGAACCCTTATGAAGTGACATATCATCAGGTTATTATTCCTCAGACATCTTGATGATTGAAATAAGACTGATGGCTTGAGGTGTGGATCTCTTAGAATCAAGCGTACTATGAGTGGGAATTCAATGGCTGGTAGTGAGGCGGGGTTGGAGACTGATCAGACAGAGGTTAGTACCGAGTGATACTATGTGTGCCTACGACATACCGATCTTTTGTGGTTTAGCTCTCAACGATCCTATGTGGGTCAGTGCATTCTGATCCTATGTGGGTCTGATCTTGTGTGAGTCAGTGCTTGATGATCCTGTGTGGTTCAACACACACCGATACTATGTGGGTCAGATCCTGTGTGGGTCTTGCGGGGGGTTAGCACTCATCGACTATAGTGGGTTAGATCCTATGTGGTTCTTGCAGGGGATAGTACCTATCGATCCTATATGGGTGAGACTTTTTATGGTCAGCAGCAGTTCCTCTCGACAGAATATGATGATCTAGATTCTCGACTAATCATCTGTACTTTTGTGCTTTACTAATACCTGGTTTGAGCTTTATTTATTTCTTTGTGGTTTTTGATTGAGATCATGAATTGTGGTTTTCCTTTGTGGAATATTGTGAGACCTTCGGGGGTCTCGGGGTCCCTACTGGGTATTTTTATACTCACCCATGCACGGGCTTTACCCGCACCTTGTTTTGTCTTGTGCAGATGAAGAGCAGCAAGACTGAGACTTGAGGGATCCAGGAGCAGGCGGTACAAGGAAGATATTGGCTGACGGGGAGAGGAGTGGAGATAAGCTATACCTACCCTTCAGGTAGGATCCTTGGTGGATGATTCTAAGAGATGTTTTCTTCTTTTCATTTGTAGTTATACCTTTCATTTGGGCTTGTATTCTGACCCATTTACTTTTAGTACACACCTTTACTACTTACATTTTACTTTGTGGTTGCATCTTGTTATATTCTTGTATTTTATGTTTGTACAGGTTTAGAGGTAATTCCTTTCCATTTTAGTGATACACCTTTCTGGTGCTAGTCTCCAATCCCTGGCCTATAGATGGCGAGCTTGTTGTAGTCATGACACATGCCCTTGGGAAGGGTCGTGAAAGTCATATTGATATATTTTAGGGCACTTTTGGTATCCAAAATATGTGATTTTATTGGATCACATAGATATATAGGATAAAAAATCACACAATAGACAATGCTTTCTTTAGATGAAATTATATATAATTGGATTCAAAATAATTTTCTAAATTTCCTTTGATTAACACTATAACCTTGAGAATCCTTTAATAACTTCGACGCTACATGAATAGGTGTATATACTAGTATGGAGTCCCCCATCATAAAAATCCTCCAAAATTCGTTTTCATACTCTATATTGGAGAAAATGATAAAATTTTCATCATTTATCCCTTGTAATACCAAGATGTATCTCAATTTTACAATATTGTATATCTCAATGTGTTTTTCCAATTTATTTGAAAATACATTACAAGAACTCTCTTGATATCCTGTAAAAATGATGACATCTATATAAACAATTATAATTAATGTAATTTATTTTATCTCTTGGATGTACATGTCATTATCCACTTTTCTATTTGATAATTTCATGTATCTTAAATATATAATTAGATTTGATTACAAATCCCTTCATTAATGTTTCCACCCATACTAATCCTTATATAGTTTTCATGCAATAATAACATAAATTTCAGTATAAAAGCTTCAAGATTATCCCTATAAATATACTCTTCTATATCACAATTAAAGTAGGTATGTTTTACATATATCTAATAAATTTTATACTTCTAGTTTTCTTCCACAATAAGGAACATTTTGATAGCTTCCAACCATTAAACATGATAAAATGTTTCTTCAAAATAAATTACCTCAACTTAGTAGTATCATTTTATAATAGGAATTTCATTGGTAATTATCACTTCTCACTTGACATTCAATTAATTTATGAATACCCATGGTATATTAAGGAAATATTTATCAATAGGTCATGGAACACAGTCCCATGTTGAAAACAAAAATATTTAGTCTAGTTTTTCTTATATAACTTTAATCAATTTATCATTATTGATAACATTAGTCCCTTAATGTGGCATAATTTGGGAAAACAGATCTATTTGATTTACAAAACTAAATATTATTCTATTTTCAAAGAATCTACAAGATTTGTAATCATTTTTTCAGACCCTTTATGGTTCATTTACCATTGATACCTCATTTTCTCATTTATGTAAGAATCTTGTTCATCATATTTCTTATCATAATAAATATATACTATAGATGGCTCAAAACCAACCATCATTGAACTATTCATCATGGAATATTGTTTGATGTATTCCTTATTTTCATGACAAACCACCACATTGGGGACAAATATTTTAGAAAATTGTAAATAATTCTCACATTATAATTATCCATAAGTATGTGGGTAGATTTTTTAATCATATGTAACCCTTTCCACTTGATTAGTATAATAAAACGTTAACCTTAATAACATTAATATTTAACATAACGTACTTATTAATTTTAATAGTTTTCGTTAAATGACTAGGAAAAACTCTAAAGTTGTCCAAAGGAACCTTTTTTCTTATAAAACATTTTATAAGAAGTAAAATTGGAATTTGGAATCAATAAAAATTATTTGTATATATGAATATTTTCTCAAAAGGATTTAGTCCAATAAAATTTTATGACACTATGTTCTGTTAAAATTGTACATCCTATATCCACCAAGATTCTATTAATCCTCTCAAGTAATCAATTTTTCGGTGTATAAAGAGTATTTTATTTATACTTTCTTCAGATATTTTTAGGATTGTATTAAAAAATATACTCTTTAATTATTTTCAATTTTCAGATATGAATTTGTTCATACTCATAGGAAAATATTTCATAATTTTTCTACAAATGGTCTTCAATTGTTAAACGACATTATATTTATGTTTTATAAACATAATCAAAGTTCATTACGTGAAAAAATAAAGAAACATTGTGAAATAAAAATCTCTTTGAATTTCCTTTATTCTCATGGATCCTTACAAAATAAGAATGTATCATCTCAAGATTCATGGTGGTTTGAATTTCAAAAATGTTATTACTACCTTGAGAGATATTATTTTATTAACAAGTCACATGGATTTATCCCCACTATACTTTTAATTATGGATAGTACCTCACCCAATATAAATTGGTAATTTTTCTCAAAATCCATTGATAAATATGACCCAACCTTCAATGAAACATTTTCTCTCATCATTTAGACTCAAGTAAAATGAATTTATTAAGACTCCAATCAAAAATATGTTATCATTGGTTCTACCACTTGTGGTTATTATATTTTAATATTTAATTATCTTGATGGTATAACTGTTTCTTCTAAAAATTACCTCATTTAGCCTAATTACACTATTGACATACATATAACATATTATGTTTGAGGTCATAAAAAAAGAAAACATCATTTCATATCTCTTATAGGCCTCAATTTATATTGATAAAACTATTTTTATGTTCAAAAATATTTCATTTAAAAACATTAATACACACTATAATATTATTAAATGATTTTTATATTCTATAATCCTCATTAATTAGTGATGATAATCCAATTCCTACACTCCATTATAAACTCCTCTTAGTAGATTTGAGATCCAACTCAATCATGAGTGGTCTCTCAGTCCTAGTTTTATTTTTACACATATATAGTTATAAAAAATGTTGTTGCTAAAATATAATTTTTACTATAAACTCTTTAATTTGGTGACCCACATATTCACACCTTCATTAAATATATTTATGGAAATAAACCTATTTGGTATTAACATATTATATTATTATTCATTCAACATATACCTATTTACAAGTATGTTAATATAGTTTTCTATGAGGCATACCCATAATTATTACCTCCTATATTTCCAATATTTTCTAATAATTAACATAACAATTGTAATATCCTCTGAAACTATATATTCCATGGAGATTTTGAGTTTATCAATATTATTTTTATTATTATTGAAACATCAACCGTGTTTTTTATAGATTTATGTAAACCATCCTGTGTTTAACCTCTATAATCATATATATATATATATAATATTCATATAATGGGGTTTTAAATTAAAATTATTTCCTATATATGAATTGAGAACTTACCATTAACTAAAAAATATATTAACATTTTCATATATAATAGTTATCTATTTTATCTAAGTTCATGAAAAATATTTCTCAATACCCTATCGTAACTCAACATTTACATTAGATGATATATTAAAGCAACTCTATATCTATATAAGGGACTTCTTGTCCCAAATACGCCATGATTTATCTTAGTTAATAATTTATTTTTGACCTATCATATTCTTTTCAAAAATTTTATCAGTCTCTAATGTCTATCCACTTTTACCTTTATAAGTTTAATATAATAAATTGGATAATTTTCTATAATAAAAATATCATATTTTCTATATCATTATTTTTTGATTTTTATCCATTCTTGAACTAATTAATTATTTCAATACATAATTCATGTTTCATGTACAATATTCTCACCAAATAAGTGAAATCTCATTCTTATTTATCTACACTATTTGAACTATATATTTTTTCTCAAATTATATAATGAATCTTGAATAATATCTACAAAATACATTTTAATAATCAAAACATGATGATGAATAGTCTTATTCCTCCTTACTAATCATAGTACTTTATGTTACATCTCTTTATTATATTTCTATATTAATCTAACATGTCATATTATCTCAAAGGAATTCCTTTTGACCTCCTCTAAGGCATCACTTTGTTTTCTTCCTCATTAAAATGAAAATTCTTCATTATTATAGGAAATGTTTTTTTAAAAACACTTATTTCCCTAATAATATATGATTTATACATGATATTTCCTTTATAATTTCTAGTACCCTATTTCATATTTTTTATATGAAATCCATAACTTATTTATGGTTTTCATCATTTTCATCATCGTCCTCTGAGCCACAAGAAAACTAAACCTTCTCTTCCATGATCAATGATATATTTATAGTCATGAATTAAATATTTTATATCTATTTATATTAGATAAATATCTATTTTTTCATTTAATTAATTATAATGATATTATATGGTCCATCATGGGTAAAATAATCTCTATTATGTATTGCATAAATTTTTTATTGAATCAATATACCGATTTTAATATCAATTTTATAAAAACTATAGAATGTTTTCATTAATCATTATGGCCTCTTATATAACTTAATATTTTATTCACTGATGTGAAATAGTCATAAAAATATAATATTTTTTAATTATAAAATATTCAATTTTGGATTTCTATATTTTATATTTTCTTTTTTTTTTAATTTTGAAATTCCTCTTAAACATGTTATTATATGGTCGAACAAATATTTAAAAAACTATATCTTCATTACATTGGTTCACACATTATATAACACATATTATTGTTTATAATTTTTTTCCTTACCATTAATCTATATATTTCTCTTATATAAAAATATCGTATCACTACCTCCTATGGTGGGTGAAAACCCTATAGTGATAACATCACAATATCCTATCTTTTATTGTAGTAGGTGTTGTATCATTTTATTATTCCTTCCATGAAAATTATTTCAATAAAAAATTGAATACCTTTTTTGTTCACAAAACATGGAAACCAATTGAATTACCATAGGTAGAGAAGGATCTTAGGTGGAACTATATCCTCAATACCACCTGTAGTTCCTAGAATAGTTATGGTTCCACAAAGAGGGGAGTGGATCAATTGTACCAGTTTTTAAAACTTCATCCTTTTGAATGGAACCTTTATGATCTATTATATAAATGATCTAATATTAATATCACTTACTCACTAGTATAAAAATATAATAAGAATAAACAAAACACTAAAACATTCGAAAGATTTAGCCTCAATTAGAGAGCCTACTCTGCAAAAGGTTCAAGTTGAATACTAATATCATTATTATCACTAATATATATGTTATTACTAGAGAGGAAAAAATTATATCATGAATATGAATATATTAACAAATGGATAGTAAATATTTATGGTATATAACAACCCTAAACACTGAAAACAATGTTAATGAAATTAAAATTGTTTACCCCAGTACCACCATCCTTCAAAAAAAAACCTTCTCACTCTTCATGGAATTATATATTTAGTATTATATAAATTTACTTTTTATCCCCAATACTATCGTCTTATAGAAAGTCCCTATCTACTAGAGGATTGATCGATATTGATATAAAAATCTATCTATATTCTATTCAGTAGAATGAGCATTGATGAGTGTTGATAGACATATCATTCTTTGGCCTCTTTAGAATTATCTAATGTAGTGCAGTTCTGTAACTCTGAATGAATCTCTAGATTTATTAATAATGAATTACTTAAAATATATATATTCTAAATCTCTAGGAATGTTTTACACAATTTTAATTAAAAAAATTCATCTTTTTATATATCTAAATATTATTTGATGGTCCTCCTTTCAAATCCTGCATGAAATCCAAAGGAATTAAATTTTCTTCAATATTGGAATGGTTAATCAATATACTTCACATCAAGAAAAAATCATGGAATTACCAATGAAGTAATTATCTTATCATATTATATTTATCTTGAAACATTATCAGATGATAAATCATGAAATTTGATAGATGAAAAATACCACAAGCATCATTTTAACAATGAAATTTCTCAGAAATTAATATTCCACAACTCTTAAATATTAAAATGATATCTGAATCATATTAAAAATTCTAGTATATTATGGTACCCACACATCACCCTAAACCTAAAAGGATCACTAGTACATCGATCCCCATAATTGTTAATATATCTATTAAATTAATATCCATCATTATATTAATATTTATACAAAAAATACCCTATTGTTGACCTTGTACATATATGTCAATACATGGATCCACTTATAACGATCCTTATACATGGATACCCTTATATTAATTATAAACTTATTCAATTATAAATTTTTAATCAAATAAACTAAAACCCACTAGATTATTTCTATACCACCTCCAGAAACTACAAAACCCTTCTTATAAATCTTATCAATCTATGAAAATTGTTTGATAATAAACACAACATACATGAATAATTATTATATTCACTTAAAATATATCTATTGTTTTAATTTTAAAGTTAATTTTCTAATCCCTATAAATTTAATAATATAAATTGAATAAGAATTTTGGAATATTCATGTCAAAATTTGTTAATAAGGGTCATCTTATATTTTTTTTATTAAGAAAAAATTACCATTTTAACTAATTAATCAAGGGAAATGATGTAAATATGGGCAACATTAATTTCATTGAATTTTTAATTATTAAAGTGACATCAAAACATTCTAGATGAACTTTTATTAGTGTATGAGTCAATCTCACATATTTGACCAAAATTTCATCACCCAACTATTCTAACTCCTATGTGACTCTATAATTACCCATCACCTAATGAATCATTCCAACTAAATGTCAATTGCTATTACCAATAAAATGATCTTGTATATAATAATACCTCATATTTTTTTCCATGTACCACTCTCTTTATGTTTTTATGAACTAATTAAATTATATAATTGAGCCATATTCTTTTCATGAAATTATTTTTCAACATTATTAAGGGATTGAGAGAGGTAAGCTAGTAAGATATAGCGATGCCATGTAGTAAAGGACATGCTTTAGAACCAATATCGTTCCAGTGTAGTCTAGTGGTGAGATGGTAGATAAACAAATGCATGGAATAGCTACAGGAATTCCACTAGCTAGCCATTGTGACACATTGGCTCACTGATATCCTTTGAAAAGAATGGAATTTCAATAGGGATATCATGGCTAGCTGTTGGAATTTGTAGACATCAAACAACATTGGATGACACCAGTAAATATATAGTGGAAACCATCAGAAATCTTGTGCAATTTCTATTCGTCAAAATAAGAAGGGTTATAATCACACGTATACACCCAACACCATCGTTTAACTCCCAATTAATCTCCAAAGACCATAATTTTTGTTTTAAAATTGTGAAGGTTTCTTCGTGGATTATTTGTATTCTCTAATACATATCATTTTCTATTGAACCATTATTTTATTTAAAAACCTTGATTCAGTAAGTCTTTCGGGGTTTGGTGAAATTCTCTTCTTTTCTCCAGGATTTTTCTTCTTCCATACTTGATAGAGTGGATAAATCACTTTCCATAAGGTATTGGGATATGGTTCTCTGATATAATAACATGATTCTTGTAGTTATTCTTCTTTTCATGATGAATATAGTCTAATATATTTATCTCTAAGTTATTTTATGGGTTATACTATGTGAAACATGTGATATTGGACCATAAAACCATGAACATGAACCCTTAATGTTTAAATTGTTTAAATATAATTCCAAGACCTCCCATTGATCCCATTGGGTGTGATGGTGATTAAGACATGTACTTGCGGACACTAAAGAGGTAAAATAACCATTGACCTTGGGTTGGAACATAGAAATTGATAGCCTAGAACCTTGTGGGATGAATGGAAGAGATATTATGGGTATCAAACTACTCATTGAATAAGTAATTTTTTGGGCTTGGGATAATTGAAATTTGAATTTGAAATTGAAACATCTAAAAACAAATTGGAAACATGGAATTTAACTAGAAATTTTTAATGTGTTTGGAAGAATTATCATAATGGAAAATGTCAAGAATATTGGTAACTAACATAAATGAATTAACCTTTTAAGATTATGGTATTAGGGTTTTCATTGTTTGGTGAATCTTTATGATTTGACTCTTAATTAGTTCTTGAGGGAGAGACACACATTATATCGATGATTGAAGGTATGATTATTGGTTTCTTGGATCCTCAGGGAATGTTAAATTATTTCATGAGACTTGAAGGTGATATTCATGGACATATGACTTTAGGGGGGATTGAATATATTTTGGCTGATATATGGTATGTAAATGGGGTGTATGTATTTTTAGGGTAATGTTCATGATTAAAAATGCATGTGGGGTAGGTTAATGACTACTTTTTTTCATTTGGGTGAGATTATTCCTTCTTTAATTCCTGAGATAATGATTCACTGATATGCGTAATTATTGAGGGTGATATTGGGAAGAAGAAAATGGAAATACTTCTCTGTTGTTTTCACGGTGGTGTAAGGACAAATGAATAGGAAATTGTTTAAATGGATGTATATTTGATATCAATTGTTAGCATAAAACTCAAGGTTCATCATGATTATTTTAGTTTTTCATTTTGTTTTATGTTATATTCTTTTAACATACTATTTCTATTAGTAATATTCAAAGTGTAATTTCTTATAAATTGTGGTTGGTTACATTCTACGTTTTACTCACACCATGTTCATGCAACGTTTAGTACCCATGACTACTTCATGGATATATGTATATAAATGGGAAATGATCTCTATGTGTGATTGATTGATTGATTTTTTTTGGGATGGATATTGGATATGGGAACCATCTTGGGTTTTGAGACCAATGTTTTAAGTCATTCTTTTTTGTTTTTATTTTGGGTAAATTATTTTATGAAATTAAATTTGACATTTTGTATGACTTTTAGAATGAGATAATGTCTTAGATGGGAACACTAGGGAAACAAAATTTCATGAGGGTATTCACTATAAGATAATGTCTTAGATGAACATTGTTCATTTGACCATGTTCCGATATATCATGATTTATGCTCTCAAACCAAAAGGGAACCTATGGGAGGCCCCATGTGGTGAGTAATTAGTTTTAGCGGTATATTCTATTTTCACATATGTTGTTCGTAGGAAGAAAAATTTTGAGTGTTACCACCAATACAGTAATGGGATGAACCGTTAAGGTATTATGTCACATTTTTAAATAATTTACCAGGTGTGATGATTTTTATATGGTAGGTCCAATCACAATTGAGACCAGTGTAACTGAACACTAGGTGAAAACCATGCATGTGGTATGATGTGTAACCTATACATTTTCCTCAGAAACACTCAATATGAAACTACTAATGGGGGATCATAACAATTTATAGATTTAGGAATGAATTATAAAACCTAGTAGTAGACGAGCATCTGGATTCCCACTAGTGCTACAAGCTGAGGTAGAGGATAGAGGACTCTAGGGTGGGGATAACAGTTGTATCAAGGTGGTATAGTTAATGGTGATTTTGGAGGGGTGTTGGGTAGTGGTGTCAACTAGATTCATGGATCCTATTTTGCACCTACTGATCTAGATATTGGTCCTTCTATTAGTCTAGGTACGATCTAAGTACGATCTACCATTGAATGTAATCATTTTGATATAGGGGAATCACAAACATTCACATTTTCAAAATTTTTATATAGATTTAGTTTCACTAAGGTATTTCTTTTAAGGGTTGTGTTTGTCGACACACTGTTAGGGGTGCAATTAGAAGGTATTTGGCACTATAGGGAGTTCCCTTTTGAGGTTGGTGGTTTCTGTTTTCTAGGGTATATATTTGTGGTTGATATGGAGGTATTCATCCTGATCCAGGGGATGGATTTACTATTTCTATATTAGGATTATATTGATTTTTACCATGAGCAAGCATCCTTCACAACTCAGATAGAATGTGTTGGACTAGATAATGAAAAACAATACCAGGGATTCATTCCTCAAAAAATATACGAGTATGAAGTTGTATTTCATAATGAATTATACATATTTTCACTTGAGATGGAGATTATGTTTTATATTTATTTGGTTCTATCAGTTGAGTATATTCTAATGCCACCTTACAGTATAGAACCAATAAGGCTTCGTTATCTGAAATTATAGTTGGAGTATGTAGAGTGTACATGTTTTATCCATCTTAGTTCATCTCTTTGTGGATCCCTATTTCTCTTAAAAAACAAGGTTGATGGGACTTTTTATATGTGTGTTGATTATAAGAATCTAAACAAGATTACAATGAAAAAAATTATCCTCTTAAATCATCAATGATATCATTTACTAGTTGAGGGGTGATCACATATTCTCCAAGATTGACTAGAGATTAGGTTACCCCAAATGTAAGAGTAAGGTCTCCTAAAAAAGATCTTATAGGCTACCGGTTCTTATATAGTTTCTATGATTTTTATATGGATTATTTAGGTTTTTTGAATGTGTTAGTGTTGTTCATGAATTTGATGAACCACATCATCCACCTGTACCTGAACCAGTTCATGGAATTATTTATTGGTAGCATCTTAATATAATATAAATACATGGAAAATCTTGAATTACATCAAAGATTATTCAAATTACACTATGAGGGAACTAACATTATTCAAAACTCTCAAAGTATTCCTTTAGAGTTGGTCAGGTCCAATTTAAGGGATATATTATATCAAGGGTAGGAATATCTATGGTTACATAGAGGGTGGTTATGGTGGTTTCATGGGAAAAAACATGTAATGTTGTCAATATTTGAATACTAATTTTTCAATAAGGATACTATCTAAGATTTATTTTGAATTTCTCCTTGATAGGATCACTAATGGATATTTTTACCAAGAAGTTATTATAGTTTGAATTGAATGATAATTGTAAGAAATTATTCTAGGAGATAAATATATTGTTGAAATTATTGTACCAATATTGACCTTAACCAAAATGGATAATTTGTAAATATTGAAAAAAATTCCTCTAGGATTTTATTGGGAGAAGTTTATATAGATTATAAATGTGTGTTCATTTATGGATCTATATAGTTGAGACTATATATGTGAAATTATTTTAAAAATTATCTGGAGTTATATATTATGGTTCATGCTCTGTAATATTAATGAAATTACCTAGTGGGAGAATGTTTTATGGTGTATACGAATCAAAAGAGCATGAATTACATGTTTCCTTGGAGGGATATTACCCATCAATTTCATAGGTGGACAAAGAATTTTATTTTCATGACATCAAATTTCATGCACACCTGGGAAGGGTAATATCATTACTAACTCCTTGGGAAGATAGGAATATACTCAAGATGTGTGCAAATCATATAATGAATGTTGGTTAATGAAAACTTTTTCTTAAGTGTTTGGAAGCCCAGGTGTATGAATTGATAGTAACTATTAGTTATATCACAATTATCCGTACTCTTTTTGATAGGATCAATAGGAGGAAGCTGATGGATCTATAATGTTTTCATCTTATGGAGTAAGTAAATGGTGGGGATCTACCCTCTAGTTGTAAATTGATGAGGATGGAGTTCATCATAATAATGGGTGTGTCTTGTTTTCCTCTTATACACAGAAGGATTTGATGGTATATTTTTATACTTTTAGGTGGGAGACACATCCCATATTGACAAAAATATATCAATATCTCTATATTAATTATGTTTTCCAGGCATGAAGAAGGACATATAATGCTTTGTAACCCGATACCTCACCTATCAGTAAGTGGAGTCTTGGAATTAGTGGCCACTATGACTAGTGAAAACATTACCTATTTCTAGGTGAAAATTGGATTATGTCACTATGGACTTCATGAGAGGTTTAGTTGTTCACGAGGAACCCTTTTTTGGATGAGCCTGTAAGGGGGGTTGTAACGTTTGGGTTTCCATTGTCGCCGACACTCGTCCATCCATCTCAGGTTGGCCTTAGCCCCTATTCTGTGTTATTTCTCACCATTATCCTAGAAGCGACTCTTATATAAGGGGAGGCATCATGGTGACATTGTGGGATCGACCTGCTCGTAACTTCCCACTATTTTATGGCCTTTCCCCGCTCTTCCCATGTTCACTGGGTCAGGAACATTTGGCGGCGTGGTGAAGCCTGCAGTCGAGATCCATCTTCTTCTATCTGAGAGTTGGCATCACAGATTCATTTTTGGATGGGTGTGTATGGGTTTGTCATTATATAATCTAGGATATATTGTGATGATGAAGACGAGATTTGATTAGGTTTTTAGAAGGTTTATTTAGGTGTGTTTTGGTGTTTGGGAGCATTCATTGTTGTGATGTTTTTTCCATTTGTTTTTTGATTCTTGTGATTTTGTTTTGGGGCGGATGAATCCTATTGTATCTTTCTTGTGGAATGGGGTCGATCATTGGTGGATGTGGTTATTGGAAGCGTCTTTCTATGACAAGGAAAAAAGAGGTATTTGTTTTTTTCTTGCAGTTTTCATTATTATGGTTGATGTTGGCTTGAAATCTGGACAATTATTTTGGATTACTGTATGTTTTTGTGAATGTTTGCTGCTGAGTTTGAGAGTTGTAGGCAGTGGAGCTACATCTTGGTGCTGGAGGTTCTTTGGTTCCCTGGTTTTGTGTGGAGTGGGACAGATCTAGGTTTTTTCTTCTAGGGGTGGAGTCTTTTGGATAGTGTTGGAATGATGGAGTGTTTCAGAACAGAATGGAATTATGCTAAAACTGTTGGAAATGTTTGGACTTGTGATTTTTCATTTTAGAATTTGTTGGTTTGTATTATGGATGATGTCTTGGTCCATACATTCTACAAGGAAATGGTTTAGATGTGGATTTAGAGTAGGTAGATTTCACTATGCATGCCTACTCGGATTCAGAAGATTGAGAGGGTATGATCTAGGCATCTGTTCTAGGACCATGCATTTTGTGCATGTGACATCTCACTGAGTATCCATGCTTTGGTGGAGGCTTCCTATAAAGATGTTGATGATGGGGAGGGGCATTATTAGTTATCTAGTTTTTGGACCTAGTTATGTTTTTGTCTGTATGTCTTTGAATTCATGTGAGGTTTCCCTCATTCTCCTTATAAGGGGGTTTATCCAAAAATAAATAATAATTAAGGTCTTCATGCCATTCAGTCAATAGAGGTTTACCTACAACACCCTAATAGAAGGATGGGGTGAGTGATCATGGTCTGAATGAAGATGTATCCCACTTTCTTCCTGTCCAAGGGAATTTCTTTTTTGAAGATCAGGGTATCATGTACATGTGGAAGATAGTGAGGCTTCATGGAGTGCATTAGAGTACAACTTTGACTGAGATCCTCGATTTACATCACAGTTCATGAAGTTACATAAGAAGGTTCTAGGATCACATGTTATTATAATCATAACCTACCGCCCTTAGACTAATGAGAAATATAAATTCCCCATTCAAATACTATAGGACATATTAATATACAGTTTACTAAATTTTTGGGGTTTTTGGTTCAAACACCAGGATATTATGTAGTTTTCCTACAATATCAGTTACAAAGATATGATCCATATTTATTATTTAGAGAATGAATATGGAAGGTCTTGAAATTTTCCTTTGGGTTGGTTAAATGTGGGTGAGTTATTTCTTATTAGACCCGATCTCGTGAAAGAGGAATCTGAGTAGGTTCAGTTGATTATAAAGTGGTTGATTCCCATGTACTGTAGAAGGAAATATCATGTTTAATATTTGAGTTGACATTTGGAATATGAGGTCAGTACCTAAGTATTTTTCTTATTTCTCCTGGTCTAGGGAATTTTTTTATTTGAATTCAAGGGAAACCAGTGCCAAGGTTTGGTAGTTTGTTAAACATAGTTGATAGAATCATTCAAGTTGAATATCAATTGACACTTACATATAATGATGTGTTTCACTTGTCAAGTATTTTAGATATCCTCATGATCATTCTCAGATGATAGATATTGATGATGTTGATATTGATGTTGATTCACAATTTTAGTAGAATCCAATTTTTATCAAAGATATTAGTGATAAGAATCTATAATGAAATATTTATACCCTAGTGAGAGTATAGTGGTATCTTGTGAATCTGTTGGAGGAGACATGGGAGAAGAAGTTAGACATGCAGTCACAGTGGCCTATGTTTTTAACAATATCTCTTAGTGGTTTATGGGAGAATAGATCAAGGATCAAATTTTAAATTGTGGGGAGATTGTAAGATTACATATTTGATTCGATGTACCTCTCTTCGTTGGTTTTATTGAACCATTTAAATTCTATAATAGGGACATATTTTTCATGTAATCTCAATTCAGTTGTGATCAAGGGTTTATGGGAGGCAATCTCACAAGATTTACCGGTGTAATGTAGCAAATACCATGATCTAGTTCCACTGGACAGATGGTGCAGTCCACCAAATCGTTAGTGGAAGGGAAGTAGCTTGGAAAAAATTAGAAATCCCACCGAACTGCGGGTGAGAACCACCAACTAGTCGGTGAGTCCCACAAGAGAGTTGTAGGCCTATTAATTGAATGGGATCCCAATAGAAAATCCACATGCTAGCCTATAGAGTTTCAAGATATGTAGCCACACTGTATGACACCAACATCTTAAAAATGGAAACCAATTTCTAGCGAGTGGCGTTATACTAGGACGAAATAATGAGGGGTATAATAAAACATATACCTTACCAAAACCCTCATACAACTTCTAAATAACCCCCCCCCCCCCATGAAAATAATTCATGATTTATATTTTTGAATGGTTATCTAAGGATTATTTATCATATGTAACACTTATCCATTTTTTTCAATACTTTAATTTATATAAAAACCATAAATTGTATATTTTGGATTTTTAATGAAATTACATTTTTTTCACCTTGATTATTCTTCTTACCACCTTAATGGAGTGTTCCAGTCACTCTCTATTTTGTAATCTTGTGTGGTTTTAATATCTAGTCCCTTGATCCTTGGAGTCCTTCATTACTTGAGGTTAGTGTTTCAATATGTCTCTATAGGTCTTATTGTGGTTCTTAATGTTTGTGAGACATGGTTCATCAACAAATTACTTCATTTATGAGACCCCAAATAATTGTATAATTTTACATCCTCATGCTTAGACCTCCGACCAATCATTTTTGGTTTGACAGTTAGGGTGATATGGAATTTTGTCCACATGAGTTGTGTAATAACAACTGTCAATGGTTTGGAACATAGAAATTTAGATCCTAGAACCTTTGGATAGGATCTAATGAGTGAATATAGATACAAAACTAATCATGTGATTTGTTATTGTTTAGTCTTGGAATAAATGATTTGTTAATTGTTAATTTACAAATTTGAACATTAATTGGTAACGTGGAATGTCAATGGATATTATACATGTGATTGGAAGTCATGGAATAATCCAATATATGGAATGATATAATGTAATTGGCATGTATTAATCAATTTTTATTATTTTATTATGTTTAAATTTATTGGTTAATGTGTATTCATTAACCCTTTATTTGTGCTTGAGGGAGAGACACGTGTTGGCTTGATGTCTGGGGTGGGATTTTTGGTCTGTTGGTGATCAAGTAAATCATTCATGATTCTTTAAATCTAAAGGGTGAGATGCATACTAAAATGTGGTCATATGGATTTACACATAGAGTCTTGATTCCACAGTATTGGATGATTGGATGCATAATTGGTGGGGGAAAGGTGTAAGATTACATGATGTATAAGGGTGAGGTGCATGATTACACAGTGTATGCAGTTGAGATTCTTGGTTATTTAGTTATTTATATATTGAACCAGGGTTACTTAAGATACATGGAATTGAGATTTTAAAGAAGGAAATGTAATTAAATCTTTTCTTGTTTACACTAGGGTTCATGAATATAGACATTCATTATTGGTCCTAAACTGGAATGAATGATTGTAGGTGTCAACCTATAACTCGAGGATTAGTAGTGTTGTTTTAATATTTCCATTTGGTTTATATTATATTAATTTATCAAAATTATTCATACACTAATACACAGAATGGATTTGTTTAGACATCATGGATGGTTTCCTACATTGTTCTACTCACACCCTATTTGAGCACCATGTTTTACCCAAATTTACATCATAATTATATGTTTATATAAGTTTATAATCCCTATGATTGATTGAATTAATTATTTCTATATATGTTTCATGTTGATGGGATTGAGAATATAGTATAGGAACAATGTCGATATTCATTATTTTGTTTATCTAGATTACTTATTTTCTTCTATGACATTTAGTATGATATATATTATGAAATTTATAATGACATTACTTTGTTTGATCATATTGAATTTATTTTTCATTTTCCTATTCATATTTTTAATAATATGACTTCATTTGTTCATTTAATTTATTTTGTGATTTTCACTCTATACAAAAGGGTATAGTCTCCCTACTATGTCCATCAAACCCTCATAGCTACTTGGTAACCTTAGGCATAGGGGAAATCACACTAGAGGTCATGTGGAAACCTACCTCCACCTGAGGGGGTACCATGTGAGCAATGAAACAAATTGGTATTAGAGTACGAATTTTCTTTGAGATACTATCTTATTATGGTATAAAGAAGAATATGATGTTTTAGGGATTGGTAGTGAGCTCATACCTAAGAATAGCTAACCAAACATATGAGGGGAAACCCATGTTTCTAGAGACGGGGTTGTTGTTTTTTGAGGTTCTTCTTGTACAATTTTTATATTATTGACTTATTGTGTTATTTTTTAAAAAATAATTTTGTTTTACTCTGGGGTTGGTATATAATGAGGTTAATATACAAGCATTTTTATAGGCATGAGGATATTTTCATCTTCACTATTATGGTAGGAACTTCTTTAGAAGAAAATAAAATTAATCATATTTAGTTTTTTCAAAATAAACTATTTCTAGTTATAATTCATTAATGAATAATGTTTTTCTTTTTTTATATAATATAAAATAAATGGTTAATTTTAATTTGATATATATTTGGGATTTAAAATTGATCTTTGATAACCGGTTTTGTTTTTGTTTTCATTTTATGTCTAGAAGGTCTATTCCTATATTATTTTTTTATAACATGTGGTTAGAGGTGTTTATTACTCTATAATGATATATTACACTATGTCATAATCAGGTATGGAAGGAGGATGCATAGGATTAGATAATACCATATATAGCATAGCCAAAGATTCCAACAAATAAGAGGAATTATATGGATGATCAGATCCAGGATAGTTTCATGTGAGTCATATTGTACATCAAATGGTGTGTTCCCAAAATAGGACCGACCATGTCAAACCTTAGAAGGGAAATCAATACCCATCATCTTGTTATGTTTGATATGTATGATACCCCATGTAGTGTAAATTTAGCTAGATTCTATCTAAAATATCTTAAATCATTTGAAGACACCTTTGTAGATGTAGAGAAAAATACACCATAAATTCTATACGGACCATCCAATCACTAGGCATGTATCTTGGTTAATTCCATGAATTATGAGGGGATGACATGGGAGAGTATCCAAATGATTTTCTAGGACCATTAATACATTGGTATGCTAAGGTGTGAGATACCTCAAGAGTTCATGCACCAAACATAATGGATCATGATGATAAAGGATTATACTTTTCATTTGAAGAACATACAATAAAGTTTTATGAAAATGACTATAAATTAGATATTTATGTAGAAAAAATTAATAAAGGGTCTTCTATATGAGATAATATCTTATATGTATTCCTTTCAAATGACTATATTCGTATTCATTTTAAACCAGGTTGTCTATTCTAAAGGGAACTTTAGTGGTGCCCTATGTAGAAGGAAAGAAAATTCAATAGGAAGTTCTAGTATAAATTCAATTTTTTATAAGAATTGTCTTTTAAAGGGTTATCATTATGTAAATATTGGTAAATTCATCCAAGGTAATGGTTCATATTTTCCCTATAGTGACAATGGTAGATGCTTTTAGTGAGGCATGCTTAATCACAAGAAAGATTAATGTCCTCAACCACAATTGGGGTGACCTACTTGTGGTAGGATAGGGAACTTACAGAGGGTCAATATGAACACCTATCATGAAAATAATAACGGGGGATCATGTCATATTACAATTCCAAGAAATAATTCTACTACTTTGAAGAAAATAAATAGCTGGAGTTCCACTGGTCATACCGGTCAAGTTATAGGACAATGAATTATAGGGTTGGGATGATGATACTTTAAATGTGGTATATCATAGGTTTTGTATTTTATAGATCATAGTAGTGGAATAAACTAGATGACTATGACCTAGAATGAACCTACCATGTTAGAAGTGTAAACTTACACAGTTAAAGGTATAATATTAGTTGTATCAAACCATTCAAGTTTCCTTTTTGATACAGGGATATCACACTCATTCATATAGACTCAATTTTTACATGGATTATATCTGTCTATGGAATATCTATTTGAAGATATTTCTATTAACACACAGTTAGGGATGTATTTAGAAGGTATTCGATGCTACAGGGAGTTCACTCTTGATATTGGTGGCTGTCATTTTATCTATGATATAATTGTTCTTGATATTGAAGTATTAAATATATTAACGAGGATGTGATAAATGGTTTTGTATAAATATAATAACTATATCTACCATAGTAATTTTACCTCCTCATAATCATAGGGTTGAAGATACATCCACCACAGTGAATTGGTTATCCGAAAAGGTTGGGAGGGGTCGGTGAAACATACATGGGGTGGGATTAGATATTAGAAGGAAATACTTATGTTTGTTGATGGAAAAATATAGTATTGATTAATTCCTCCATTATTATATCAATATCATGATTTTATTTCTAATTATTTCTTCAACCAACATCCAGATTGGGAGATTGATTTTTCTATCGAGTTGGTTCCAAGAGATGATTTATTTTAGTACTGACCGATGGGATGTTTCCAATAATGAGTTAGGATTTGAATGTTCAATATGAGGATCTAGTGAGTATAGGTTATATCAAAACTAGTATAACACCATGGGGATCTCCAATGATCTTTTAAAAGAAGTAATATGAGACATTGTGTCTATTTATTTACCACCAAATGATAAACTAGACACCAACGAATAAAGGGTACCCACTTTTTTATATTGATGATCCCTTTGAATAGAACATGGAATAGCTTATATTTTCTTTTATTGATTTGAGAACAATGTACCATCTAGTCAGAGTGAGTTCATCCAATATGCCTAATATATCATACCAGTGATTGTATGGTTGGAATTATTTTTCTTGTGATGTCATTCAGATTGATGAATGGGATGAAATAGTTTATTTCATTAATGAATCTCATCTAACTCCCACACCGAGAATATTATACGGTTACCATTGTTGAATACATATTGATATTCTATAAATATAGTGATAATCATGTATGGAATATGGATATTATCTTAATTACACTGAGATAACACTATCTTACACCATAATTTAAACGTGATCATTCTGGATTTATTAGGGTCACATTATTAACCATTTTATATTGGAGGTAGGAATATCCATGGGTATAGAGAAGGTTGTTGTTTCGGTTTCATGGGAGTGGACTGAGAATTTTTTAGATCCAAATAATTATCAGTCTATATGGATACTATCAAAGGATTATTTTTTATTTCTCTTAGAAATCAATATTGATGGAAAGTCTAACCCAGATGGTTGTGTAGTTTGAATGGGACAATGACTATGAGAAATATATTTAGTATTTGAGGAGGAGGATTACATCAGCCTTCATTGTGACCTTACTGAAACGCGGTAGGGGATAAGTTGTCTATATTGAACCCTCAATTATTAGTTTGGGAGAAATTGTAATGCATGTACAAAATGTAGATTCCTATGCATCAAGGTATTTGAGATTGATGGACTAATTTTTTTGAACCCCTGATCTTGATTAACTTCTTTCTTTTAATTCTTTACGAATTTTGTGGAATTAAATAATGGAATAAGGGTTTGAGGTGTATACAAATCACATAAACATGAATTATATCTTTTCACAATGACACCTAAACCTTAATAAAATTATTTTAGTGGATTGTTTTTAGTATTTTTACATTGATTTGGACTTCCTACTACAGAAGTTAAATATAATTTTTTACACCATGAGAAGAATCTTACATACTAATATGGTTTCAGAGTCTATAATTTAATTGTAGCTGAACGAAATATTTTCTGATATGCATTCCAATTTCTAGGATTACTACGGGTGAGTGAATTTGGCTTCCACCTCTATTATAACTGCACATTTTTACAGAATCAATAGGAGTCGTCTCATTTATCTATATTTTTTACCTCTTGGGGGGTAATTAAATAATGGAGATCCACCCAATAGTTGGACTATCAAAAAGGATAGAGTTATTTGGGTTCAAGAGAGTTTCTTGGATTCTATTGTTATATGCAAGGAATTGATGTTTGAGTATCATTCTTATAGGTGGGAAGTAGATCATAGGTTTAATACATGTTTATCTAGATATACATATGTAGTATTGGTGGCCAGCCATGAATAGGGATATAATTGGATTTGTGACTTGATTTATCACCTATCTAGAGTTGAAGGTGGAGAATTTGTGGTTAGAATTTCTATTTTACCCTTTGACCATTATAATGTAGAAAATGGATGATGACACAATGGAAATTATGATAGGTTTACCTAGGAAAAAATGGAAAAATGATATATCTTAGGTGATCATGGAATGAAAAAAAAGTATCCCACTTCCTGCATATTTGTGAGAATTTATCTATTGAAGGAAATGGAAGCCCATATGTGTGAATGATAGTCTAGTTTCATAGAGTTC
This sequence comes from Viscum album, assembly GCA_963277665.1. NCBI lineage: Eukaryota > Viridiplantae > Streptophyta > Magnoliopsida > Santalales > Viscaceae > Viscum > Viscum album. Next base: position 1,054,186,949 of record OY728119.1, on the reverse strand, counting down.
TACATGATACTATTTCAGATCATGATCCATGATTTATGTCACAATTTTGTAAAGGCCTTCAGAAGGTAGTAGGATTATTGGTTCTTCTAAGAGAAACATGCTGACATTATACTGATGTCAAATATGAGTGGACTATTCGATTTCTAGAGGATGTGTTGGAAGTATGTGTCATGGATTTAGGTGGTTCTTAATAAAAACATCATGATCTTTTGGATTTAACCTATAATAATACTTACCATTCATGAAACCATGATCCTCTTATTGAGTATCTATATGGAAAGTCGTTCATTAATCTATTCAATACATAGAGATTGGTGATTCTAAAATTGTTGGTATTTGTCTCGTGTTGGAGAAATCAGAGTTGATTCAGTTAATAAAAAAGTGATTGATAACCCCAAAAATTTGGTAGAAATGTTATGATGAAAATTAATGATGACATCTAGAGTTTTTGATTGGTTAATGAGTCTTTTATGAGTGTGGAATATTCTTGGGAATTTTATTCTGAGAACTACAAAAAGATAGCGCCCCAGTTATCTTATCTGTTAATGATAATGGAGAGAATAGTAAAGGGGTATACTAATTGACTCTTATATAGAACTATAATTCCATGTATAATGTGTTTCATGTGTCACATATTCATAAATATCACCTTAATAATTCACATAAAATATACTTTGATGATGTTGATATATATGTCAATGTTACCTTTGAGGACTATCTAATCCATATAATAGACCAAAGTGATAGGAATATCAAAATAATTATGGATCCCTAGTGTGAGTGAAGTAGCATCGTGATTGTGTGATGGAGGACACTTGGGGTTGAGATTCAGATATATGGGAGAAATAGACCACATTTGTCACGACTTGTCCATCGGGGCCCGTGCTGTGACTACCCCAAACCCGCCTTCCATAGGCCAGGGGGTAGTGACTAGCACCGAAAGGCAAATTCTCTAAAATAGTGAAGGATTTGCCTTTATAACCTATAAACACACACAACTAAGCACAAAGTGAAACTATATAGTAAATAGGGTGTGTACAGAATGAAAAAGGGGGCCACCATACAAGCCCAACTATAAAGTACAAGTAAACTGAAAAGTATAATTAAAACTGAAAACAACTCTAGTGAACACCCACTAAGGATCCTACTAGAACGGTAGGTAAATCTCTTGAATGGTCTTCCCTATGGTAAGCCTCATCTAATGTCCACCTCTGATCAACCTCCAGTCCCGGTACCCTCGTCATCCGTTAGCATTGTCCGTCATCTGCACCAAACACAACAAGAAGCGGGCATATCCCGTGCAGGGGTGAGTATAACGATACTCAATGAGGACCCCAAGACCCTCAAAGGTCTCACAAAATCCACAAAGGATAAAAGAAAAAGCATTAAAACAATTGACAACCCTACTTAGATATATGACCATAAATATACCTAAGTTGTCAAGTATACCCATCTCATTCATGAAGAAAACAAAAGGCCCAACTCTTTTATCCAAAATCTCAACTGTTCCATGGAGGAAAGATTACTATGAAGGTAACACCCCAAAGGTAAGTACCACAAAGGAAAATCCGCACAGAAGTATACCAAAAAGGTATCACAACAAATGTATGTACCACAAAGGTAAATCCACACAGAAGAATAACACAAAGCTAAGACTCAACTCACACTAAGAATAACTTAGGTACAGTAGTAAAGATAATTAGATGTAACTACTGAATCATCTTACTCTATTGAGAGGCAGACCCACATAGGATCCTACATCATCAGACCCACATATGATCCTAAATCATCAGACCTAGGAATTATCCTTGTATAGAAAACCAACGTAGGATCTTAGAGTAGTCCCACGTAGATTCCTAGAGTGGATCCAAGTGGGATCCTTGAACACAGACCCAAGTAGGATCACAAGGCATAGACACACATAGGATCTCTTTCTCATGTTACTGTCAGCTACATGGTTCCTGCAGTAAGCTCTCTTGATTCAGGGAGGGTCCGCTCCTCATGCCACAAGTTGATACTATAACTACCATGAATTCTCAGAATGAAGTATCCTAGAGGACCACCACGTAAAAGGGGTCTCAATTCAATAGACGGTCCATCAATGAGACGCCCAGTCTACAAGTTATTGGAATTTTAGTTTCAAGGGCCTGGTTCGATTCGTGTTCGATCCAACCTCGACATACCTAAATTTATCCAAATATCAAGAAGGGCATTCCAAAAGGCCCATCTAGATCCATGGTTCCTGGAACCATAGATGGTATGTCAAACGGACACCCGTAGGTCAAGTTATGGCCAAAAGATCGAAAAGGGTCAAAGCGAGTCTGTTTTCGGTCCGACCTGGCCTGGCCCAACCTGCCCTGGTTCGGGTCGACCCATCCCGACCCAGGTCCGAACTTGGGTCCAACTCGGCCTGCCGATGCGGCGCGGCCCGCCGGTGTGGCCCGTAACACGGTGGAAATGCAGTGGGGTCTACCCTAGCCACCACCCAATTGGAGGTACCACCTGCGTACCCCGAAAGACTAGGCCGTTTGTGTTGGGTGACCGACAGGTCGGTGCCACGTGGTGCCGACAGCTAGCACGCGGGACCCCTGGTCCTGCTCGGCTCCTTGGCTGGCCGGACAGCCCGCCCACCCTCACGGCGCAGTCGCGTGCTGCGCCCCCAGAAGTGACCTACAACGATCCGACCACCCTTCTTCGCCACTGCAGCCTCATGTCGTGGCCCCTGCATGCCCAGCGGTGTGGACGTGTGCCACCACCCCCTTCTTGTGGCCGGCCGAGCACTAGCCACCACCCCTACTTCGGCGTTGCCGACGGGCCATGACCCTTCTCCGGTGGCATGGTCGTTCTGCCACCATCATCATGGTCGGTCGAAGTGCCAGCTGTCGCTCCTGAGCCCTTCTAATGCCGGTCGCCAGAACCAGTTGCTAGCGACGTTCCTCGGGTCACCGTGCACGCCCCTGTGGCCCGTTCTTCAATCTATAGACTCCTGCACTCATCTCAGGATGTCACCATAAATTCAAGACCACCAAAATCCACAAAGGTTGCAGATGAGTTGGGCTGTGTTTGTTTGTCCTGCACCCTCCACATTAGAATGGTAGCAAGTAACATAGTTGTTCTTGATTCAATAAGTACGACAAGAACATAGTAAGGGGTATTCAAAACAACAATCCCTACCTCCATGATTCGTTGACGTCAGTGAGAAGTGGGAGAGATATTCATCGATTCATCATTATTGAAGACATTCCTCGTTGGAGATCCTTTCATGGAGATCTTCATTGGATAAATTTGTGTCGAAGGATAATGGTTCTTCATTGGAGAAAGTTCTTCCCGGTTCTCCATGGTTCTCCCAACCCTTCGTTTCCAATGATTTTCCACAAGGAAATGAAGAGCCAACATAATAAAAATAAGTATATAAATTAATTAAAGATGAAACAATTAATTAATTTAAGTTGGAACAATTAATTAATTGATGTTGGAATAATTAACCATGGAGAGTTGAATGGTTTTCCCACATTAAGAGGGGTTTGGGTGATCCCCACCACAAAATTAAAATTGGGAGGATTTCAAACTCGGGTGGTCCCCACCTCTATAATTCAAAAATAGTGGTTTCAAAAATAAAAACAAAATGTTATTTATTTTATTTTTCTTCTCCCATGAAATAATAAAAAACTAACTTCCGCCCTTGACCTACTACGGTGTAGGTGAAGGTCACCATAAGCAAATATCGGTGCTGCAAGTTCAATAGTGCTCTCAGATTTCAATTCCGATCATCGGTTCAAAAGCTAAAAAATATGACTCATGCGTTTACTGAATGTAACGTCAAAAAAGATCAAAAATTCATTCTGGGAACACCAGGCCTCGAAATCACACGCCTTCAATTTTCCTAGACTCTTAATATTCCCATATAATTAAAAAAAATACATAGAATAATCTGTGCCTTTACAATCTCCCACCTCAGGGATTTGCGTCCCCGTAAGCCACAACTCAATCTAAGGGAACAAGTGGGGGTACTGAGTACGTATCTGAGCCTCCCTCTCCCATGTGCTCTCTTAGAGGTTCCCGTTCTTCTAGGAAATGCACACTAAAGGTATTGATTTCCCATTAAGGACTCTATCTTGTTGATCCTCAATCTCCACTGGAACTAATAAACGACGCCCCATCATTGATTTCCAACTCACCATGATCGATGAGTTGAGATGGGTCGTGCACGTATCTCCTTAGCTGGGATACGTTGAAAATGTTTTGTACTTGTGGCAAATGAGGGGGAAATTCTTGGTGGTAAGCCACCTTGCCAACTCTACTGAGGACCTGAAAGGGTCCGATGAACCTCTGAGATAACTTGTCGCCCTGGAAAATTCTCCACAAACCTCGTCAAGGTGAGACCTATAGAAAGACATGGTCACCATCCTCGAACTCTATAGGTATCCATCTTCTGTAGTCATAATACTTCTACCTTCTCTATGCCATCTTCATCTGCTTCTCGATGATCCGCACCTTCTCCGTGGTATCCCGTACCATATCTAGTCCGATGAGTGCTGACTCCCCTGGGTCGATCCAGCACAAGGGCGTTCTGCAAGGTTAGTCATATAGAGCCTCGAATAGTGTCATCCCAATGGTTGAGTGATAACTGTTGTTGTATAAAAACTCCACCAAGATAAAGTGATCCTCCCAACTATGGCCGAAGTCGAGGACACAAACACACAACATGTCCTAGTGGGTTTTAATGGTCTGCTCAGTCTGGCTATCTCTATGAGGATGGAAGGCAGTGCTCAAATGAAGCTGCATCCTGAAAGTCTCATACAGCCCCTTCCATAGATGGGATGTGAATGGTGCTTCATGATTGGAGACAATCGTCGAGGGTACTCCATGTAGCCACATAATCTTCTGCACATAGAGGCATCCCATGTTCTCTACTGAACCCTGCTCTCTAATCAGTAGAATGTGGGCCGATTTGGTGAGTCAGTCAATGATTATCCAGATAGAATCATGACCCTTGTATGTACGTGGAATTCCTATCATGAATTCCATGGATATCCTATCCCACTTCCACTCTGGGACCTCCAATGGATGAACTAATCCTGCTAATACCTGATGCTCCACCTTCACTTGCCGACAAATGAGGAACCAAGAGACAAACTCTGCTTCTGCTTTCTTCATTACCTACCACCAGTGATGTCGTCAGAGGTTCTGGTACATCTTAAACACATCTTGGATATACCTCTAGAGGGGATGTATGGAAGTCCCTCAACACTTCCTCATGTAAGCCACCGGTACTATAGAATGCCCTCTGAAGAGGATAACATGCTCCCTACCTTCAGAAAATCCATCAGGTGCCTGTCCTGTGGATATCTGAACACCATAAGCCTCACGGTCAGTGTCCCCATAATGAACCTCCTAGAATCGTTGAATATGTGGGGGAGTGACTGTAAGATACTGAATAAAAGCTACTCCATATCGTTCTAGAAAGGATATATGTAAAGCGGCCAACTACTCTGTCGCCTCACCTAGCAGCTGTATACCAGATATCCTACTGAGTGCGTATGCTACATCGTTCTCCTTCCCAACAGTATAGACTATTTCAAAGTCATAGTCCTAGAAGAACTCAATCCAATTCCACTATCTATGGTTTAGGTCCTTCTGGGAGAATATATATCTAAGACTCTGGTGATCAGAGTAGACCATAAAACGCTCACCCATCAGATAGTGTCACCACATCTTCAAAGCGATGACCACTACTGCTCACTCAAGGTCATGGATAGCATAGTTCTACTCATTCTGTCTCATTTGTCAAGAATGATAATCGATTACTATTCTATCCTGCATCATGACACATTTGAGCCTGGTCCTTGATGCATCACAGTAGACTACGTACCCAACTCCCTCCTCCAGAAGCCTCAAGATGGGGGCACTAGTCAGCCTCTGCCTCAGCTATTGAAAACTATGATGGCATCTCTGCAACCACACGAAGGGTTTCCCCTTGTTTCCAGTGATGTTAATAGTGCTACAACTATGGATAAATCTAGGACAAATCTTCAGTAGTATCCTGCCAAACCTAGGAAGCTCCATACCTCTGTCACACTCTGGGGTGGCTCCCAAGAAAGTACCGCCTCAATGTTTGCTAGATTCAATGAAACTCTGGCCTCTAAGATAAAATTTCCCAGAAAGTGAACCTATTAGATCTAGAGATGGAACTTCGAGAGCTTACCATAAAGATGGGATTCTCATAGTGTGTCTGGAACTACCTGCAAATGATAGGCATGCTCCTCCTCAGTAGCCAAGTAGTTCAGAATGTCATAAATGAATACCCCCACAAAGCAATCAAGATATGTCTGAAAGATACTATTAATGAGTCCCATGAACACTTATGGAGCATTGGTCATGCCGAATGGAATGACCAAAAACTCATAATGGCCATACAGAAAACTGTAATACATCTTCTGCACATCCTCGTCTAGTACTTTGAGATGGTGATAGAATGATCTGAGGTCTATCTTTGAGAACCACCGTGCTCCCTTCAGTTGATCAAAGAGGTCTTCAATCCTCAGAAGTGGGTACTTTTTCTTCACATTCACCTAGTTCAGGTTCCAATAGTCAACACAAAGTCTCAATCTCCCATCCTCCTTCTTGGTGAACAAAATCGGGGTTGCCCAAGGAGAAACACTAGGTCGGATGAAACCCTTCACCTGTAAGTCCTCCAGCTATAACCACAACTCACAAAGCTCCATGGGAGACATATGATATGCTGGTGTATATATCAGTGTCATCCTGGGGTACAAGTCAATGTAAAATTACATCACTCTGTGAGGAGTTACAACATGAACATCATCAGGGAAGACATCCACATACTGGTCCACCACTACAGGATAGCTCAGACTCTCCACATCAACCATCCCAAGGGTAAGGCTAGCCAACTTATGGGTGATCGGTTACACTCTCCTTTGGTGAAGTTGATCCTGTGCTGAAAAGTCTCCATTCTCACCGGGGAAGGTAAACCTAGTCCCATCTATGTGGACACACCACACTTTTCTCCTAATACAATCAATCTGATCTTAGACTGTAGATAACTAGTCCATACCCAAGATGACATCGTAAGGCATTGATGCCACTACTATGAGATCCCAGATGATGCTCTCGCCTCCTAGAGTAAGCTCACACTGCCGACACCAGTTTGCAATCGTCGAATCCTCTCCCATAGGAGTCTCTAGCCATAAGAATCGATCCAAAGGCTCCATCAAAATCTCCGAGCTGCAAATGAGGTAAATGGAAATAAAAGAATGATTGGAACCTGTGGCTCTAAGTACTGAAACTAAGGTAGAGTAGACACATATCGTACCTCATATCATCTTCGGAGTGCCATGGTAGTAGGCCTCTGCTGCCTGGAGCTAAGCTCGCCCCTGTCCACCTGCTCCCTGTGGTCGGGGTGGACCACCTGGTGGTGGTGGCGGTAACACCTCTAATCGTCACCCACCACCAACTGCACGATCAGCTCCTCTTCCACGTCCACCTACTCCCTGCAGAGCTCCTCAGTCAAACCTCTGTCTCTGCCTGGGCGGTCCTTCTACCGTCTGCTGATCATCCGTACAGTGGATCAGGAATTCACGAGCCCTGTGACCCTGCCCACCGCATGCATAACATTGCATGATCCTCGCATGACTTGATATGTCTTGGGTTCCCCACACAACCGACCCTAAATCATGATATCATCCACCTGTATGTCTTTTCCTCTTGGACTTCCGTGACATCTGTCTGTTTCCAACTGCAGAAGACTCCGCTACATGACGCCCAGTGGTGGTTCTCGCTGCTGGTGATTGCACAGTAAGAAAAATCTACACTAAGAGGGCTCACACTAACACCCCCTCCTACGTCGGAATGCTTAGAGAAATCATCGAATCCCTGATCACATGAATGAGTCCCTGCTCGAAGGAATGGTTCCTGAAGAATGGGTCCTGCACCATATCAGTAGAGTAACAAGAGAGGTCAGTGAACCTCGCTGAGTACTGAGCCACAATCATGCTACCCTGCAGCAGATGAAGAAGCTCCTGTATGCGCACTATGTGAAGGGTCGCTGGGAAAAACTCTGTCTGAAACAGGTTCTCAACGACTTCCCAGAAAAGTTTCACCTCATCGTAAACCTAGAGCATCAAGCCCCAACATCTTCCTGATGCTTCCTGTAGAAGACCAATGAAAATGATCCCCATGAGATAAACTGGTGTCCCTACCAGTTGGAATACTCTCACCATGACCTACATCTAACCCTCAACCACTTGTGGGTCCATCTCTCCCCTGAACCTGGGTGGTCTCTCGCACTAGAACTCATGCAATGCGCTCAAGCTCCGTGCACTCTATGATACTGGGGCTGGTAGAATCAGTGGCTCAACAGGTAACGGTTCCACTGGTTCCTCTACTGAAAGAGGGCCCTACACCAAGGCCTTGTTTCTTGGTGGGCTATCATCGCGTACTATACCCGGAACCCTAGCTGGATATCTACATGGAGGCATCCTGAAATGAAATAGGTGTGCCACAGTCAATAAGTTATACCTGGTGATATGACTCAAACAGATAACAAATAAAAATTTTCAAAACACACACACAATCATTGTTTTCGTGCACTAAGTCAGAAATCAGAAGTTAGGTTCCTAGTGTATGGATACGTCAGCCACCCCACCAACACTGGATTCCCTAAACTGATAACCATACACATAACAATTAAAACAATTTCTGTTAAAATATCAGTGTCTGATGTTCTACCATTAAACCAACTCCTCTAATACCAATTCTTCACGACCGGTGTCGTGACTACCACAAGCCCGTCTTGCATAGGCCAAGGGTTGGAGACTATCACCGAAAGGAATATTACAAAAAACTGGGAATAAATTGACTTTATAACCTGTAAACTCACACAACTAAGCACAAAGTGAAACTATATAGTAAACATGGCGTGCACAGAAAGAAAAAGGGTGCCAGAATACAAGGCCAACTGTAAAGTACAAGTAAACTGAAATGTACATGTAAAACTGAAAACAACTACAGTGAAAACCCACCAAGGATCCTACCTGAAGGGTAGGTACAACTCTCGAATGTTCGTCCCTATGGTACGCCTTGTCCAATTTCCACCTCCGAGCTACCTCTAGTCCTGGTACCCTCGTCCTCCATCAGCACCGTCCGTCATCTGCACCAAACACAACATGGTGCAGGCATAACCCGTGTAGGGGTGAGTATAACGATACTCAGTAAGGACCCTACGACCCTCAAAGTTCTCAAAAAATACACAAATGATAAACCAAAAATCATAAAAACAATCGACTACCCTAGTATGGTATATGCTCATACATACACCTAAGTTATCAAGTATACCAATCTCATTCATATAGAAAACACAAGGCCTTACTCTTTTAGCAAAAAGATCAACAGTACAATGGAGTAATGATTACCCTGAAGGTAACACCCCAAAGGTATGTAGCAAAAAGGAAAAGCCACATAGAAGTATACCACAAAGGTATCACCAGAAATGTATGTACCACAAACGTAACACCACATTGAAGAATAACACAAAGGTAAGACTCATCCCACACCAGGTATACCTTAGGTATGGTAGTAAAAATTATTAGATGTAACTACTGAATTATCTTACTCTGTTGAGAGGCAGACCCACGTAGGATCATACATCATCAGACCCACATAGGATATTAAATCATCAGACCCATGTAGGATACTAGTACAAAAAACCTATGTAAGATCATAGAGTAATCCCAGGTGGATTACTAGAGTGGATCCATGTGGGATCCTCGAACACAGACCCACATTGAATCCCAAGGCACAAACCCACATAAGATCCCTTTCCCATGTTATACCCAGCTAGAGGGTTCCCACATTAAACTCGCTTCTTTCTGGGAGGGTCCACGCCTCAAGCCATTGATTGATATTCCAATTGCGACGATGTCCCATGAAAAAGTATCCTAGATGACCGCCATGTAATATCGGTCTCAACGCAATAGACAGTGCATCAAACGGATGCCCGGTCTGTATGTTATTGGCCTTTTAGTCCTGAGGGCCGAGTTGGATTCATGTTTGATCCAACCCAGTCGTACCCAACTTTATCCAAATCTCAAGTGGGGTATAAAAAAAGACTGTCTCGATCCATGGTTTCCAACGCCACATATGGTATGTCAAACGGAAACCCATAGCTCATGTTATGGCCAAAAGAGCGAAAAAGGGTCGAATCTGGTCTGGGTCCGGTCCAACCCAGCCCGACCCAGCCCACAGGGCAGCCTGTGCTGGGTGACCCGCGATAGGCAGCCCGCGATGCGGCTCACGCTGGGCAGCCCGCGGCTGGGGGGAACCACATTGGGGTTTTCCCTAGCTGCCACCCAAGGAGAGGCACCCCCAAGGTATCCCAAACGGCTGGGCCATTCAGGTTGGGTGATCGACCAACTTGTGTCAGGTGGTTCCGGTAGCTGGCACACATGATCCCAAGTCCCGCTCAGTGACTCAGCTGGCCAGACGACCAGCCTACTCGCGCGGCGCGGTCGTGCGCCACACCCCCACCAGTGACCGGCGGCAGGTCGACCGCCATCCTTCACCATCGCGGCCTCGTGTCATGGCCCCTACATGCCCTCCAGTGCGGATATGCGCTGCCACCCCCTTTACGTGACCAGCCGAGCACTGACCGCCGCCTATGCTCTGCTGCGGCCGATGGACTGTGACCCTTCTCTGGCGGTGCGGTTTCGCCGCCGTCGATGTCGCAGCTGGCTGAAGTGCTGGCCGCCACTCTTGTGCCCTTCCGATGCTGGTCGTCGAAACTGGTTGCTGATGACGTTCCTCAGGGCACCGGGCACGCCCCGGTGGACTGTTCTTCATTCCGTAGACTCCTACACTCGTCTATAGATGTTTCCATCAATTAAATACCACCAAAATCCACAAAGGTTGCGAAGGGGACGATCCATGTTTGTTTGGCCCACACCCTCCACGTTAGAACAGTAGCAAGCGGCATAGTTGTTCTTGATTCAAGAAGAACGACAAGAACAGGGTAAGGGGTATTTGAAACACCAATCCCTACCTCCAAGATTCATTGAATTCAGTGAGGAGTGTGATAGACAGTCGTCCATTCATCGTTTTTGAAGACTTCTCTAGTTGGATATCCTTCGATGGAGTTCTTCATTGAAGAAAAGTTCATCGAAGGAGAAGAGTTCTTCGTTGGAGCAAGTTCTTCCCGATTCTCCCAACCCTCCTTTGCCAACGATTTTCCCCAAGGAAATGAAGATCTGACATAATAAAAACAACTCTATCAATTAGTTAAAGTTGGAACAATAAAATAATTAAAGTTGGAACAATTAATTAATTGAAGTTGGCAGAATTAATTAATTGAAGTTGGCATAATTAACCATGGAGAGTTGAAAGGTTTTCCCACATTATGAGGGGTTCGGGTGATCCCCACCCCAAAATTCAAATTGGTAGGATTTCCCAGTTGGGTGGTCCCCACCTTCATAATTCAAAAATAGAGGGTTCAAAAAGAAAAATCAAATTTTCATTATTTTTTTTCTTCTTCCACAAAAAACAGAAAAACTAACTTCCACCCTCGACCTACTGCGTTCGAGGTGAAGGTCTCCTTAAGCGAATATTGACACTGTAAGTTCAATGGTGCCCTCAGATTTTAATTTCGGTAATCGGTTCAAAATATAGAAAATTCCACTCGCATGTTTACTAAACGTACCTTAAAAAAGTTCAAAAATCCATTCTAGGCACACCGGGCCTCGGAATCATGCACCATCAATTTTTGAGGACTCGTAATATTCCCATATAATTAAAACAATTACATGGAAAAATCCAGGTTTTTACAACATTGTTCACTAATATATCTTTATGATGTATGGGAGAATAGATCGAATATGAGATGTTATATGGTGGGGATATTTTATGGCTCCATATTTGATTATAGGAAGCTCTCTATTAATCTATTTTTGAACTATTTGAATTATGTAATCAAACCCATTTCTTGTTTGGAAATGTTGTTTCTATAGTTCATAGGGTATTATGGGATGAAATATAGTATGATTTAGTAGTGGATTATATTAATTGGAATGTTGTAGTATTACTGGATTTCCAATGAAGTCCTCCCACTAGTCAGTGGATGAGAAGTATCTTTTTATAGATATAGGAAAACCAATAACAAGCTAGTGATACCCACCATTTAGTTAGTGGTATTTTCTCTAAAAGGGTTCTCGATAAGAATTCCACATTCCATATGGAAGTGTTTCTAGCCATGCATCAAGACTGAGAGACACCACAAGCAGTCCAATGGAAGCAAGAGGCTGGCCGATGGCATCAGACTGTGCTAGAATAAGGAGGGGACAGATAATACTTATACTCCCCAACCATCAATTTATCTCTTAATTAACCCCTCCTCAACCATAATTCATGTTTTTTTTATTATGGATGGTTATCCATGTATTTTTTCCTTATCTAATACCTATCCTTGTTTCGTTGATCTATTCATCTATTGTAACACCTTGAATCTATATGTCTCACTTCATTTTTCTGAAATATTTTTTTTTCTCCCAGATTCAATTTCTTTCATCCTTGATAGTTTGATTCAATCACTCTCAATAGTGGACCAATTCCGGGTTCTTTGATCTAGATGCTAGATCATAGGATTTATTCTCTGATTCATGAGGTTTGTGGTCTATTACATATCTCTACGGTGTATTATGGGATTTTAGTTTGTATAACATGTGGAATCACTCAATCATGTCCTTCACACAACCCCTATTAGCACGTTCTTCACACAACACCTCTTAATTATAATTATTTAAAAATTCATTCTTATAAATCACACATATCCTATTGGGTCTGATGGTGATCGATACCTACACATGTTTCTACCCAATGGGAGTGCTTACCCTTGAGCATGGTTTGGAACATGTAAAATGTGATCCTATAACCATGTGGTTGGATTGAATGCGTGATTATGGATATGGAACTACTGTTATCCCAACTAGGATAAATACCCTGAAAGGGGGAGGGGGAACCAAGGTACGACATATTAACTATACTTCCCCTTTAGATCATGTTTTGTTATTAAACAAAACGCTTCTCTATCTCCTTCCCAAATCAATGTATGAACAAAAATCAAATAATGCATGAGGTACATCAATTTTACAAGGTTGAACCACAATGGGATATGTATAAGGAGTATACAATAACAATGTGTCGATGTACTAAATCCACTAAAAGGGCACTTCTATTTACAATGTTTGGAGTAGACTCACTATCCATTCTATTTTACAACCATTCACAATTTTAAAGGTCACTACTCTCTCAACTGAAGTGTGCCGAAAACTTCTTCATAATATCCTCCATTGATTTCTTGAATCAGTATGTTTTACACATCATTTAGTGTATCATTATGTTCCAGTTTCACCCACTTGATGAATACCCCTTTACCACAAAATTACTCAAAAACTATTTTCATTCATGCACACATTTGGCGTCTTGTGTTGAACATTTATGTTTTGTAGCCAACTCTCTTTACACAAAACAACTTTTTTGTGTCACTCTCTTTACGCACAAGTCATTTTGTGCACAACTATTGTGGGATTCAAAGCCCTATATTTATCAAAGGTTTTAGTTATTAAAATGGGAAGTGTATTTATCAATTTATAGGACTAGATGACACTATGTGTAATATCATGACATGTATTCCTCATTGCGCATAATATTTCCTTCAATCATGTAAACCGATAATTGAAGTTGTATTGAGTGTGTAACCCTCTTCAACACTGATCAGTTCATCTTTATTTCACAAGTGCCTGAAAGCCACCTTTCACCCAAAAACCAATCTTCCACAAGAGTCATTTCTTATATATATTTTTAATTGATATTATTTAATCTTAACTTGCACACAACATTATAAAAATCCTTTACCCTTGCATGTAATATCATTTTCCAAAACACCTGTATCCATTCTCTAAATTTTGGACCCAAATTTTTTGAAAACACTGGGAAACTATGGCACTTATATTTGATATTTTTGTACCGCCTCATAATAACTCATTCATTCATCATGGATATTTTTTAATATAGCTTGTCAACAATCTCTTTTTAACTCCACAACTGACCATGGAAGACTTCTTTGACAACAAACATGATCAACCCAAAAACATTATAATGTTATCTTGAGGAATTTTTTCCCAAAAATACTAATGGAATTGGTAATTGGTTGATCATAGAATAATTGATTTGTGAATTATAAATAGAATCATTTGAATTTGAATTTTTAACTTAGGATGTAACGAGATATTTGGAATGTGTTTAGAAGACTCTGAATAATGGAATAACTGGGATTATAATTTTTAATTTTAATGAATTAACCAATGTTTCTTATGATATTATGTTTATAATGATTGGTGAATTTTTATCATTTGAATCTAGATTACTTCATAAGGTAGAGACACATTTTTTCTTGATTTATATGGGTAGATACATGGTTTCTTGGTTTCTGATGTTAGGAAACATTATTTCATATGTCTTGAGGGTGAGATTAATAGATATATGAGGCATGAGGGTGAGAAGCATGGAATCGTGAAAATATAGGCTGAGATTATTGTATTCATGATTGCTGAGGAAAAGGTACATGATTACTTGGTTTATTAGGGTGAGGTGAAAGATTACCCGGTGACTACGGGTGAGATACTTGGTTCATTGTTTTCTGAGAACATCATACATTGAATACTTATGATGGATGATGGTGATATTGGTTTGAATAACATGGAAATCCTTCTCATTTGTCTATAATAAATTTATTTTATAGAGACACCCATCATTGGGATGAAGTTGGTATGGATAACCCCATGTTTCAACCAATAACATAAGAATCAACATGCTTATTTTAGTGTTTCCTTTTAGTTTATATTAGATACCTTTATCATATTATTTCATGCAGCAATATTTATACAATAATTTTTAAACACAAAGGGTGGTTTCCTACTGAGTTTTTCTCACACCATGTTTGGGTACCATTTAGTAATCGAGAAGTATTCATGGAAATAGGTCTTGATAATGTCATGGATCCTTGTGCTTGATTGGTTTATTGCTTGTTGGTGATGGATCTTGGAGTCGGGACTGAGAATAGAATTTGGGATTAATTTTGTAAGTCATTATTTTGAGTATGTCATTTGGTTAATTTCGTGTATTATATTTAACATTACATTTAGTATGATATATTGTGTAATATTACGTGGTTTGGTTATATTGGATTCATTTTATCATTTTCTTGTATATCTTATTGAGTGTATAGTATTATTTTTTTATTTCATCTATGATTTTCATTATTTACTAGAGTGTATATTATTTATATTATGACCATTTGACCCTTTCTACAAGTTAGCATCATCTAGTTCATAGGGAGTCGTTCTTGAGTTCTTGTTTCAAACTATCAGTAGTGTGTGGGAGAAATGATTCTGAGACATCATACATATTCCAGTTCCAAAAAAAAACTATATTTATATGAGTTATTCTTTAATACCAACACCTACTTCCTATACTATTTTCCTCTCCCATTTTTGGAAGCATCTATTCATTTAAAGGAGGCTTAAGTCCTTCATTTCATGGGAGTCTGCATGAGAAGAAGAGATTTCATCAATCTAATAAGTTAATTTTCATTAATTTTCATTTAATTTAACACCTCCACTATTCCCAGAGTATATTAAGAATATAATGATGTTTTATTAACATCATCATGATTCTTTGTAAAGGATATGGTCATAATAAATCTTTAATTTTTTTCTCATCATTTGTTATAGAATGTTCTCATTTGAATTGATTATACCCACTTCATGAACATCATTATAATGATTTTATCTTGAATGATTGGGAATTAAAAAATTATTATCATATTATTTATTATTTCGTAATTTGTAATTTTTTTCAATTCTGAAATGTTGAAGTTAATATGCCACATTTTATTTGTTAATAATTTAACAAAAAAAATTTGTTATAAATTTCTTATTAGAGTACTATACCCAAAACTCCCATGGATTGAACCTAAGACTTAATAACTCATTATGGAAATTCTATTATAATAAATTGAATATTCTTTAGATAATGGACATGTAAGACCAGAATGAAGACTAAAACTATTATACCAAATCCTGACAATTAATGTTTGAAACTACAAATAAATGATGATCTATATTAACAAAAAATTTGTTATTACTTTGTCTCAAATTAATCTAAAAAATTAATATTAAATATAAAATACAAATAAAGAGGTAATATAAATTAATAGTGTTATAAAATATAGGACTAATGATCCTTATTTGTTTATACATGAAGTCATATTGTGTTCAACCAAGAAGGAATCCAAAAACTTGTTTTTTGAATCAATTTATATATAATTGGATCATCATATCATTCCATTTATTACATTATTCAATGTTTCATATATTTCTACCATTTAATTATTTTATACTTAATTCTCTTTATTTCTATATAGAAGTGAAATTTTCTCAAATATAATTCCCTAATTAATTACATTACTCATAAAATCTAATAATATTGAAATTGTTAAGAATAATTCACAAGATCTCTGATGGTTTTTTTCTTACATATCGATATTCTTCTTCTCAATTTTTTTTTATTTTCAAAACCAAATTTACATTATCTTTTATACTTTTTATTCTTCCCTTTTCCTCTTTAAAAGGAAATTTGTTAACTTGTATGTAAATGTGGTTTTTACTAAAAAACTAAAAGGTACGTTCTTTTAATTTTTATTCATTTTTTATATTCTATTTCACATTTATTTACCTAAAAAAATATTCTTATTAAGCATACATTATTGAGTATTCTTTTGCGGTGATTTCTTAAAATGTATTTTATCTCCACTTTGAATATGATGTTTTAATGTGTCCTATAACATCACCTTTTTATTAAAATGATGAAAATATTTACAAAAAATATTTTTTTTGATTATTTTTATATATTAACCTCTACATAAAAAATATATATCCATATGAGTAACATTCAAAATCACCCTCTATATCCTCTTGTGAAATAGAAATTTTGGGTGATTTAATTTTCTGTATTAATTAATATAATACTATATCTCATTTTATGTTATATTGTTTACGTTATGAAACCCATTTTTTCATTGGGTATTTAATGATATAATTTATTATTGATTTCATGTAGAAAAAATAACTATGGATAACCAATATTTGATGATTGGATTCCTATACATCTCTATAATGTAGTGGTTAAATTTTTATGTCTCATGAGATAAATATGGGATATGCGTTTTTTATAATTGATCCACTATGGATCATAGGTTATAAAACATACTACACATTGTTATGGGATGTCATATGTGATTCTTGATCTATAATGTTATGACATGAAGGTTATGATTCCTAATCCACTATGGTATTAGATGAAGGAATATAATGCATAATCTATTAGATTATTATTTATCTATTTAGGTTTGGACAAAATTTCTACATTATATTACAATGATATGCACTATGGCTTATGTTTACCATCTATTATATTCACACATGTACTCCATGATATCAATTTTTTCATTTGAGTTTAAATATCCTTCTGTCTTTTTTTTGAAAGGTCTTATGATTCGATACCCACACTAATCATATATTCATTCACTTATCATATTCTATAAAATTACTATGATATATATTTTTTATATCATTGATAATTTTTACCATATAAATCATTTAGTCTCACTCCTTTTATATAATATTTTTAGGGAATATATTAAATATATTTATTCGAAGGATGTCATGTATGGAATTATTTTCGTGTTATTTTGAATAAATAATGTGTAATAATTTATTTATATAGCTAATATCAAAATAAACTAATACTTTGGGTTCTAGGATTGTTTTATCATTTTTGATATGTGAATTTTAAATTATGTATACGAGGTAAAATCATCTCGGTGGTTATAAGATTAGGGTTGAGTTATTTATAAGGATTAGTTCAACAAGTATAAGATAACCAAAATTAAATCAATATAGATTAAACTAAAATTATAATAAGCAATAATAAATGTATTCAATATTGGGACATAATTATTTTTAATTTTAACATGGTTTTTATTGTTTAAGAATAACTCTTTTGGTTTCAATAATGGTTAGTTCTTGAAAAAACATAGATAAAAAGGGGTATGATAGAAAATTTACTGTTTTTATTAATTAAAAACCAAATGGGATGAGCGTTAATGTGAAAAATATATCTGTGATTCTCACCCAAATTTCTCAAGTGATTAATAATAACAGAAACTATTTTTAGCTAAGAAACATGGAAAGAAAATAATAACTCTCCATTTAATCCATCATTTAGAAATATCCCATATTTATTAGGGGGACTTCAAATCCACCATTTTATGAGAAATGAACTAGTAAAATAGTGATATTTTCTATTTTCAATTGTATAAACATGAAACCATTTTTTATCATGAAGAATATGAAATTGACCAATGGTGGTATCCCATTATGAATATTATGAAAAATTAAAAAAATCATTACTAGTATGGAAGATGTTTTTTAAAATATTATTTAGCACATATTTTCCCTAAAATCATATCATTAAAATAAATAGATATTTACTATTATTTAATCAAAAGGATGTTGAATCCGTGAGTACTTATAAATAAATCTCTAATAGACTCACTGAGTATATTTCCAATTTTATTATTTACACTAAAATAATTATTGATCATTTCATCAATGGTATAAAATCATGATTTTTGAAGGATTTTCCTTTACAAGAGTTTTTTTTAAAAATTATGAAATTTTTTGATGTGCACATAAAGGGAAATAGAAACTAGAGACTCCAAATATTCCAAAGGATTAGAAGATAATAAAAGGTAAATGGTATTTTATGGAAATTTACACGTTTTAATGAAGGTTAGATTACCAACATTTTCAAAGTATGAAATTAATCACTTATGAAATTTCTCAAAGAGTTTAGATGATGGTTTACATGAGGTGAAGTCATACATCGTTCAAACAATTGATGAATAAATCAGAGGAGTCAAATTAATAAAATAGAGGAGAATTTGTTTTCAATTAACACACAACCCATATCTCAATACAAAAAATATAAACTATTGTGGTACTACACAAATAAATGGTGTAATAAAATATTTAACAATGTTAAAAAGCATAATTAATATCCTAAACCAAGGTAATAAGGAATATATTTTTCAATCAATGCCTTTGAACTCGAACAGGATAATGAATTCATTGATGGTACACATATTCTCTACTCAAGATCTATGATTTTTTAACTATAGTGCATAAAATTATATTTTATCATTTATTTTTATAATGAATACAAATTCACCACCATGATAATTTGACATAGAATTATCAGTGAAATAACATGGTAGTGTGATGACTACATTATGTTTATAAAAGTACTCTTCAATTGATTTTTTGGGAAGAAACTTCTTATTGATCTGTTTTCCACCCCTTAGTGGTCTTCAATGTGACATTTGTAATGGATTGGATCTCCCTTGATATATATCATGTCAATTGTGTATATAATATAATATCAATTCATATCTCAAATCATCCCTTATAATATATCAATGCAAGGATGATTATATACTCCCATTGGAAATAACCCGTAATATTGGTATTTATACCCAATAAGGGAGGAAACACAGTTCAAATGGTATGGTATGAAATATAAATTTACGTTATTATAATAGTAAGGGGGTATATTGACTAATTTAATGAAAACGTACTTTCTCTCCCCATATAATTTGATGCATAGTTTTTAAATGAACTTATAGATGGTTTTATGCTTATATCAAGGATTCATTATATAATGGATCCAATATAAAAATACAAATTGAAGAAAAAACTTCAAGAATCAATAATGGGTTTTTATATAGAAACATACATCACCATGGTGTTAATTAGTTATGTTCTTTAATAATAAGGATGGATTAATGATCTTTTTCATTTATTATCATGAACATAACAAAATAAAAATAAAAAAATATTTTTAACCAAATATTTTTTATTTATTTGAAGAGCATAAAGGGGATCAATATTTTTTAAATGTGGATATTTTATTTATTTATAATCAATTCATGATAAATTGTAAGGATATACCAAAGATATATTTTCCCTTAATATATAGAAACTGTGAATTCATAGCAATTTCTTTAAGACATAAATATATCCTATAAATCATTATGAAATTAATGTATAGAGTCCTTAAATATTATGTAAAAAATTCGTAGACATTATTAATGATATAATCATATATTCCAAGTGAAAATAAGAACATGAAGATCATTTCTGGAATGTGTTGAATACCTTGAAAAAATATAAAAGGTACTCCAAGTTCAACATGAGTGAATTTTGGCTATAAAAATTATCCTTATTATGTTATTTAATAAAAATAGAGGGTTTATCAGTAGAGCATTCAAAGATATATGCAATTGAAGGATGGAACAAACCCACCACTGTAATAGATATCAATATTTTTATTATATTAGGAATATATATTTTCATTGTTTTGTGAGAAGATTGTCATCATTTTCTAGTAGTCTATCAATGTTCGTGGAGATGGGAGTCAAGTTCCTTTAGATAAAATAATCTGAAAAAAAATTAAGAATATTAAGAAGAGGTGTATCACTAAACAAATAATTAAACTATCCTATAAAATAAAAGGGGTTATTATATACAATGATACATTAATGAAGGTTTTGGGATACATCCATAAGAAAAATGAAAAGGTTATAGATTATGCCTAATGCTATTTGATTGCCAAAGAGAACAGTTACCACTTTGATGTCCTTGAAATAATGGAATTAATATTTTTATAAATGATTTGGAAAAAAATATATCTATTGTGAAGAGTGAGATATATACACTGATTATAATATATTAAATTATATATCTAAAAAGAAGGAATTGGGAATGCATAAAAGGATATGGATTGAATTGATCAAAAGATATGATTTCAAAATATATTTGTTTCTGATAAATTCATCGGGAAGTGCATCTATCTATCAAGGACATGCTTCTTGTTTCCCCGCATTCCTACTTTCCAAAGGTGGGCAGAATCCATTGCTTATTCTGGGACGTTTTCTCCTTGATCGAAATAGGATGATGGGATGTCGACACCTCCTTCCATGGATTCCTTCTCCAAATTTTTACATAGTTCGTGTCTCCCTTAATGAATAAGACGTTTTTCGTGAAACTCTTCATTAGTGACATACCTTTATGGATTCTAGTTAATTATGCTGCTTCTATATGGACATTCCAAGGTGTCTTGATATGGAAGTAACCTTCTATCGGAGTAGATGACAAAATCACGCATGTCGGGGGATCTCTGGATGCGTGGACATTGTGGAACCTATATTCTTACACATAATAGGGAATCTCAAGAGCACAAAACCCGAGGCATACCACATTATTCGTGGGGTATCTTATGTTGTAGGCATGTCTCTGAGGTTTTCCTCATATTCCTATGTTAAACACTAGGTATGTTGTGAGTTTAACATCTTATGGAGATGGTTATGCCCAAGGTGTGTCTTCCGAGGATTTCCTTAGGCATCTCATGCTTAAAACTTGGTAGGCCCTGAGTTTAATCACTTATAGAGATGGAATCAGATTGATCAAAACATATCATAGAGATAGATCAGATTTTCACATACCTAGAAGGGAAAACCTAGAAGTATTACCAGATCTATGGATAAGAACACCCAATGAGTAAGGACCTGAGGTAGTGTGTCCTATGGAGGGAAGATATCACACCGTGATGGTTGATCTGGACACCACTGAGGGAAGATCAGGGAAAGTTCACCACACAAATGTAGAACACCATGGTTTACCATTGGATGTGAGTGAACCTCAAAAAGGTTTTCTATATACCCAGTGTAGACTACAGGGATCAAATCCCTGATAGTTTAAAGGGTGAGACATTTAATTGAGGTGTACACAAAGGAATAATACTCTGAGACATGTTGGGGCTTATGCATGGTTAGCAGCCCAACACAAGAGGAACACACTTGGTTGGATGGTTATGGATTTTTTGGGGATTATGCATGGTCAATAGCCTGGGTGGATGGCATGATCTTACCAGGATGTGGCGGCTTGGGTAAGAACCGGGATGTATGATAGAGGGTTGAATGAAGTGGATGGTGAATGATATGGAACTATTGTGAAGGCGATGGTTGTGTCAGGATTGAATATCATAGAGGCTTCCTATGTATCCCCGTGGAAGGATATAAATGTCCATGTGGTTTGGTGGGGCAATGAGACACCTGAGGAGGAAAATCGTGAGAATGGACGCATGGATGGGACTTGGAGAAAGTAGAACCTACAGTTTGGGGAATGACCTTACCGAAATAGAAATGCTTAAGGGAATGGCTAGGATGGAAAATTGATGAAGGAATTGAACCATAGAGAGGATTACTATGTATCTCCATGGAAGGGAATAAAAGTATGCATAGTTCAGGATGGGGAATTGAATCAGGATGTGCATAGAGGATGGTGACCCGACAATGAGCTTGGGATAATGTGTGGTTAACAGCCCAAGGGTTGGTTAGACACCACTAGGATGGACCATGGATGTGGTTCCCAACAAATTGGATGGTGATGTTTAACAATTTTTGGGGTTAAAACATAGGGAGGCATCCTATTTACCCAACCTAGGAGGTAGAGATCTAAACCCACATAGTTTGAATGGGTTTTCTAGTGTTTGGGGTTGAACCTCAGGGAGGCTTCTTACGTACTCTACCTAGGAGATAGGGATCAAAGACCACATAGTTTAGGGTGAGTCAAAGTATTGGGGTGTGTGCAGAGGACACTGGCATGAAGATGATGCTGGGGCTTACATGTGGTTAGCAGATCGAGATTGATCTAATGCCTGGGGGCGAACCAAAGAGTCTGATTCCTACAATGGGGAATACAACGACTTACAATAGATTGGGATTGAACCTTAGGGAGGCTTCGTACATTCCCTGACTAGGATATAGGGACAAAAACACATGTTGTTCGAATGTGTTTATAATTTTGTTGGGGTTTAACCTCAGGGAGGCTTTCTACGTACCCTTCCAAGGAGATAGGGATCAAAACCCACTTAGTTTGAATGGATTTACCATTTTTTTAGAGTTGAACCTCAGAAAGGATTCCTACGAAACTTACCTAGGATACATGTATCAAAACCCATGTAGTTCAAATTTTTGGGGTTGAGCATCAAGAGGGATTCTGATGTACCTTTTCTAGGCGACAAAGATCAAAACCCATATAGTTCTAATGCATATAGTTTAACATCATGTGGTAATGAAAGGGGAATATAGTTTAACATCATATAGGATGAGGGTAACTAACGTGAAGTGGTTAGGACCAATGGGATTTGGGCTTGATCCTTAGGGAGGCTTCCTAGACACCTTTCTTGAAAATATCATGGATCAAATCCGTCATAGATTGGAATAGGGGGGATTAGACACTACGACGTCCTATAAAGGGTGTCATGGTTGATTATTACTCTAAGCCCATCTGAGTCTTTCTCGGTGTGAGAAACAAGAGGCAACAATAGACCTGATGATTGTGGTGGAAAGGTGTATCCATGAAGGGTTGTGAATGGTTCTTATTCATGGAAGCTTCCCGGGTGCCACTATGGAGTAGAAATTGTGAATAGGGCTTACACATGGAAGCTACTTGGGTTTCATTGAAGAGTATTAAGGGTGGTTGGGGCTTACGCATGGAAGCCAGCCTGGTGCTGCTAAAGAGAGGAAATGGAGAATGTGGCTTACACATGGAAACTACTTTGTTGCTTCTAAGAAGGGACAATGATGGATGGGGATTACACATGGATGCTGACTGGTTGTCATTAAATTGCGACAATGGAGAATGGGGAATACACATGGAATATTATTGGGTGCCTCTAAGGAGTGACAATGCTGGATGGGGCATAGACATGGAAGTTGCCCAGAGACCGCTATGGAGTGGAAATGTTGCATGGAAACTTCCCTGGTTCCACTAAAGAGTGGAAATAGTTTATGGGGCTTACACATGGAAGATGGATGAGTGCCGCTAAAGAGTGGCAATGGAGAATGGGGCTTACATATGGAAGCTTCCCTGGTGCCACTATAGAGTGGAAAACATTTATGGGGGCATATGCATGGAAGCTGCACGGGTGCCACTAAGGAGTGAAAATCATAGATGAGGATTACACATGGAAGCTTTCTGGGTGTCGCTAAAGAAAGGAAATGTATAATGGGGCTTATGCATGGAAGCTACCCAGGTGCTGCTATGGAGTGGCAATGGTGATTAGGGCTTACACATGGATGTTTCTCGGGTTCCTCTAAGGAGCGGCAATGGTGTATGGGGATTATGCATTGATGTTGTATAGGTTCTTCTATGAAGAACCAATGGAGAAATAGGATTACATAGGGAAGAAACCCAGGTAACATGATGGAGTGATAATGGTGAATGGGGAATATACACAATAGCTTATCAGGTGCCACTATGGAGGGGAAACAGTGGATGGGGCTTACACATAGAAGCTGCCTGGGTGCCGCTAAGAAGTGCCAACGGTGTATGGTGCTTATTCATGGATGCTACCCAGGTTCCACTAAGGGGTGAGAATAGAGAATGGGTATTACACATGGAAGCATCATGGGTTCCGGTAAAGAGCGACAATGATGGATGAATATTATGCTTTGATGCTACACAGGTGCTACTAAGGAGTGGAAATGATGGATAGATCTTATGAATGGAAGTTTCCAGAGTGTCGCTAAAGAGAGGCAATGGATAATGGGGCTTATGTGTGGAAGCTACTCGGGTGCAGCTATAGAGTGGCAGTGTTTAATGGGGCTTACACATGGAAGATGCCTGGGTGCCACTAAGGTGCATAAATGGTTTATGGGTCTTACACATGGATGCTTCCTGTAATGTCTTCCTCATGTTTATCCATAAGGGCATCCCAACTCAGTGGTGGGTTGAGGCATATAATTGAGGCATACACCTATGCACTAGTGCAGTAGTAGGATAACTCCAAGGGAGTTGCAAACAGTCTGAAAAAAGGGAGATGAAAATTGTGAGTCACATGCACAACATTCGGAACATAATGGGAAAGGTACAATGAAGGGAGACAACTGCTGGCCATATTCAGAACACTGCACCCACATCGCACTATCCTAAGACAAAATAAAACAATTGAGGGCCAAACACTGACTATATTCAAAACATAGGGCCAAACTCAATGTGTCTTCCATAGTATTCTAGGGCCTTGGCTGAGAATGATAGGTGAGCCAAAGCGACATGGGACTAGGCCTTTAGGGGGTCCCTTCAGACATTTAAGAGGATGATGATTTGAATGAAAGACATTAGAAGCATGAGGTGGAGTGATGGAATGATTGAATGGTTTCCAAATCTCTTGAAATTACCCCACTATAATCATAGAATGAGGTATCTTATGCTTTTCACACAATCCATCTCTTTTTTTAGAACAAGGGGTATCCTATTATTGAATGATAGAGAATGATAATGTTTAATGTCATGTAGGGAGGACTATTGGCATCTTATGCTTGGCACATAAGGAATCTCTTTTTCAGAAAAAGTGGCATCCTATATTTTTCTGATATGATGTACTATAGTTTAATATCACGTGAAGAGGATTTTTGGATTCTTATGCTTGGTGCATAACACATAACTTTTTTAGAGCTAGAGGCATCCTATGTCTGTCACATAGGGTCTATTACATTTTCTAGTCATGTACAGAGGACTGTTGGCTTCGTATGCATGGCACATATGGAATCTCTTATTTTTAGAAAGAGGCATTCTATGTTTTTAAAATAGGATGTACTACAATTTATAGTCATGTAGAGAGGACTGTTAGGTATAAGGCACATAGAAATGGATGGTGTTGGGACTTACACAAGAGTGGCCCTTTCTAGATCAACCTTACAAAGTAGTCAAGTGATAGGGTTTCGATGAGTTACTTGCTGAATTGGTTGACTCAATGTACTCAAGGAATTTAATATGAGAATATCAAATCATGACATGTGAAATGGAAAAAGAGGAATATGTCAACTCAAGGCGTTTCATTGAGTGCATAGGTGTATCTCAAATCATGGTATTCCATAGGTGTATGGTGGCTGCACATAAGGGCACAACGGAAAATTTCGACATCCCAAAATAAAAAGATCACGGTGCGACTCTCCATTTATTATGGGGGTTACTGAAGGAAGAATAGAGAACAACCTTAAGGTCTAGGACTTCTCCCATATACTGAGCCTGATCGGGTTTGCGAGGGAGACTCTCCCTTTATTTTTGGGGTCTTGCAGAGTATGGGGCTTTGCGGAGCTCTGGGTCCCACAGGGCATGGGGCCTTGTGGAGCATAGGTTATCAAAGATAAAAGGGGATTCATAGAGCTTATGTTCACTTAGATAACATGGATTCACAAAGCCTAGGGTACCAAAGAGTAATGGGGCTTCGTGGAGCCCAGGGTCTTGCGGAGCAAAGGGCTTCACCGAGAAAAGAGTCTTGTAGAGAAATGGGGCTACGCGGAGCCTCAGGAAACTCCAAGGATCTCCCTCCATTGTGGTGCTCATAAGTACTACAAAATGGGAGATCAGACACCAAAGTGGTGGTGTAACCATGCTTATTAGGTGGGTGAGCTGGCTATTTATAGGCGATGAAGGTCATCTGAGCTCTCTATAGAGAACAAATTATTGTCATGAAGAGAAAATGACGATACGAAGGAAATATCAATCTGTGAGAAGAGGTAGTTCTCTCATGTTTTTCATAACTGTGGAGTAGACCATTATCCCCTCCATGGTTCATAGGCTTCCTTCATTCCAACTATGGTAGTCACAGAGGATTCAGTCAAGTTCCTCTACTGTGCGATCGCGGAAGGAGCTTTGTGAATGGGCTCTGTGATCCAGTTTTCGGACTAACATCAAATGTCTATAAATCCTAATCCCTAACGATGTTTTATCTCTATGAAATCTCAAATCAAATATTAATAAATGATCTACACTGATGGATCATGTATGGTATAATATAAGATATTTTGTTGATGCATATTCTGGTGCCAAAAAATGAACCCCCTATGAATGGGGTCCAATGAGGATGAGGAGGGCGGGGTAGACAACATTCTGAGGAAATGACTAAATAAAAAACATTCCAAGGAGTCCACTATATCTCAATTCCATTGAAGAAATTACCAAATAAATACCTAATCCCACATGATCCATGCTCGGTGCGGGAAACAAGAGATAATAGAAGGCCATTCACCATTACGAGAGTGCTGAACTGTAGAAGATGTGAGGGGATCAGAATGGGAAATCAACCACCACTGGGAGTGTCCAAAAAGAGAGAGGGTCACATTTGGAGAAAAGGGCTCTCTAGACAATCGAATTTCTTTAACCATTGTGTTCTCCAGTACATCAGTGGGGTAATATCAGATGAGTTAAAATAAATCTGAACAAATGGGAATGTAAGGCGTGAATCACGATACCCAAAATTCAGAACACACTAAGGATGGATTGATAATGAAGGATAACTGTTGACCATGTTCAATACTCATTATCCATATTTCTTTAGCCTGAGAAGGGGACAAAAAATTAGGGGCGACTGCTGACCATGTTTGAAACATGGGTTCTGACTCAAAATGTCATCCCTAGTCTTCTACAACATTGTCCAAGGACTATAGGCAAGGCATAGGCTGTGCATCTATTCTGTTAGGGTGTTCCTTTAAAAATGAAAGAGGATGATGATCCAAATAAAGGGAACTTAAATCATAGAGGTTGGAGTGATGGGTTGTTCGAATGGAGTCTAACACTCTTGAAAATACACCACCAAGATAAAAACACATTAAGTGAGTCAATCAATCTGATCAGGGATCATACTCATTTCCTGAAAGGATCTATCTGGGTAGAACCTAGAGTGGCCCATAGTTTTATGTCATTTCAATTAGAATGGAAAACTAATATTTTAACATCGTTTGGTGAGGAAGGTGCATGGAATAGTTTAATGTCAAATGACAAGGACATTGAAACTAGTTTTAAGGTCATACATGCCTAGACCGAGGAAAACTGTTTAAAGTCATGTTGCACAAACTATATGCTACTATTTTTAGGTCATAGAGTTTATAATGTAATCAGTGCTGAGGGACCAGAATGGTTAATTACCCTGCGGCTAGGTGCAAGGTGAAATGATAGGGCATATCTACATATCCCACAAGGATGAGAATCAATCCAAACATAGTTCATAAGCACAATGTGGTCAGAGACCAACATTGTTGGGGGTAATTTGATCTTAAGAGGAAGATGAAACATCCCATAATTAACACGGGGCATCCTGAACATGATTAGGGTATGGGATGCAGTTTAAAGTCATGCGTTGAGGACCTGGGTATCCAAAATGAAATGCATAGTCCAGTAAAAATCCCAATGGGATCATTTATAACATAGAATAGAGGTGGTCTCTCTTTGGGTTGGTCCTGGGGTAAAGTGATTAGGTGTTCCTATGTATCCCATGAAGAATGGAATCAAGTCATACGTAGTTCTGAAAGACTAGTGTAGTTTAGAGTCATGTGGTAAAGACGCAAGGAAGGAAGTGATATCTGAATGGGTATGTGATGTGATAACTATAATCCCAATGCGAATGAGGACAGGAGGAAGTCCTCCCCACATCATCTTCCTCCAACAAAGATCTCAGGACTAAGAGACAAAAGGGTAATTTTTAGGCTCGACCCGAGGTGAAATTCCTAGGTGTTCCTACGTATCCCATAAAGGTGGGAATAAATCTTGACGTAGTTCTAAGAGTCATGTCGAAAGAGACCATCACTAGAAAGGGAAAACCTCTCTTTTGGAGAAGTTTAAGAATCCCATAATTATCATGGGGAATTCTAAACGTATCTAGGGTATAATCATAGTCTAATGTCATGCGTCGAAGACATGGCTACCCAGAAAGGAAATGATTAGTGAGGTACATATCCCAATGTGAATTAGGACCAAGCATTCCACACCACACCACATGTTCCCAGGGGGATTCTTTAGACAATAGACTAGAGGTGTCTGAACATGGGGATAGATATGAGGGAAAGTGATCATGCTTGTAGGATCTAAATAACGATGTAGATGCTCAATATATAAGGGGGGGGGGTTAATTGTATACTTTAAAAATTTCCTTAAACAAGGAAAGATCTAATTTTAACAAAGTTAAACTAAGAAAATTCACAACACCTCTAACACCAATTGGATAATTGGAACAGGGAAATATGATTCCGATATGAAACTTAACTAAAGTTTACAATAAGAGATTATACCTTAAAGCATATAGAATCTAAATGAATCATATTAAAAGTTTAAGGAAATATAAGAAAGTTATACATTCCTTACAATACAAAATGCAGAGGAAATACAAGTAGTAAAACTAAAAGTAACAAGATATAAGTCTTTTAACCCGAAGATAAGGGTATCCAACAACCTTGGATAAAGGTTCCTTGATTTATATTTTAAAGAAAGTCTTTCTTACCCACACCCGGGTAAGCCCTCAATATGAAGATCAGAGTCTCTGTCTTGCAATCCCCGCAAGCCCTCAAATTCAAGGTAGTTGGAACCTCTGTCTTCATCAGAAAGGAAGCCCTTAACTTCAATGTGTTGGAACCTCTATCTTCCTATCCCCGGAATCCCTCTAATAGAATCACCAACATTCGGAGTCACACAAAGAATGTCTGCACAAGGAAAAGATTGAACAAGCTGTTCAAACTTTCTGCACGAAGCTTTGAGAGTTAATAAGAGCCTCTCTATCTAGAAATCACTTCAACAACATATAAGCACATATTTCAAAGGTGTCTAAGATCAGTGTCCTAGTTATCCAAGTTGTCAAAGTTATATCTTCTTTTCAAACAAGCTCCTATTTGTAGGCGAAGCTCTAACAGTCAGCTCCCTCCTCTAACAGTCATATTTTCTTTAAAATTTGGAGGGACCTGTACACATGTATCTCAACCAATGGTTAATTATAAATAGAATAGGAGACATCATTTTATAACAAAATATGTGTAACTGAATGCACGACATCATTTTGTAATGAAACGAGTGTAAGATTAAGCGAAACTAAAATTCAGAATGTAAGACAATAAAAGTTCGGAGTTTAATCGAAATGGAATTCGGAGTCTATAATAAAATGATATTCGAATTCTGTTTTATATGAATTCGGAACCTAAATTCTGTGGGAATCTGGAGTCTAAATTTCTAAGGAAATTTAGTGTCTGGTTTCACCAGAGTTCAGAATCTGAACTTACAGAGTTTGGAGGTGAACTTCTAGAAGTTCAGACTCTAAATAAATAAAATTTCGGAGTCGAAATAATAGAAATTCGGAGTGAAAAATTTGGAGTTGAACTTTGTTAGAGTTAGTATTCATAATTCAGAATGGATCTTTATTAGAGTTCGTATCCAGAATTCAGAGTCGAACTTTATTAGAGTTCGTATCCAGAATTTAGAGGGGAACTTTATTAGAGTTCGTATCCAGAATTTGGAGTGGAACTTTATTAGAGTTCGTATCTAGAATTCGGAGTGGAACTTTATTAGAGTTCGTATCCAGAATTCGGGTCCTAAAAAATAATTCTTCATATCTAATCATTATATAATTCTGAGGTTTTGATATGAATCCAATTTTTACATTTATGAAAAATATTGAAATGTGTAAGAAAATCTATGTTAGGGTAAATTTCCTTAAGGAAATTTTCCTTGTGGAAGTAAAATATAGATATGCTTATGTATAAGGTGTTTGTGATTTTCAAAACAAGAAGGAATGAAAAAGTCATAAGGAAAACCTTATTGACTCAATAATCTCCCCCTTTTTGGAAAGCACAAACATCCTTATGAAAAATAATATAAGGACTTTGAAAAATTTCATTAGACTTTGAAATAAAAAATTATCTCCCTTTATTCATGAATGATGATAAATACAACTAACTCCCCCATAGGAATTGAAACTCTAAGGATTGTATTCTGAATTTCCTGAGTGGAGTTTTCATTATCATGGGAGAAATCCCCCGTACTTTAAGAATTTCTTCACTTATAAATTTTTCCTTTTCCATTTAAAATTTTTATTCTCCCCTTTTGAGTAGTTCTTTTTCTTCTCCCCCTTTGTGATTTTCAAAAAGAATTTAAGGGGATGGAAAAGAAATAGAGTACCTAAAATATTAGTATATAACAACACAAGATACAACCAACCCAATATTTCATTAGATATGAGAAAATTTTACAAGGAAATTTTTTTTTAACAAAAGATCAGATTTGTCTATTTTTCCTCCTTTTCCTTCGGAATAAGCTTCTTCAACAAGGTTTTTAGTTTCTTAAAATCTCTTTGATCCTCCTCAGCATGCCTCTCCAAAGGTTTTATCCTTTTATCTTGATCTTTCAAAGATTATTCTTGAGAATTCATGGATTCTTATTGCATCTTCATTAGCTCATCTTTCTTTACCAGTCTTTTCTCAAGCTCAATCCGGATATTTCCATCCCTTATTAAATTTTGAGCAAGAGATTTATCCTTATCATTCAGTTCCTTCACTTGTTGAATTAGAGAACTCTTCTCAATAACCAGTTCATCCTAAAGATTCTAAATCTTTTTAACCTCATTCTCAGAGGCATATTTTACCTCATTCTGAAAATTATCATACTCAGCCATTTCTTCTTCAACTTTCTTAGACCATAAATTGATTTTTATGGAAGATTTTTTGTGCACATCATAATTGATAAGGAAATTTGTATGATCATCCTCAATATTTATACACTTATCCATCACCATAGGTAAGGATTATGACTTCTGATTCAAACTATGTTGCAACATCTGACATCTGGAGTCTATAGTTGGAAATACCGTAATGGTTTCCACTAAATTTTTCAGAGAATCAACAACAACATCATGACCATGTGCTGATGACTCCGAATCTGATAGCTTTTGTGGTGATTTCTATTCCTCAACATGCATCAACTTCCTTTTAGAATAACCACCAACTTGCTTCTTCCTGATGATGTCTTTTATTGGTGTATCCATAAGGACTTGCTTACCTTTTTCTGATTTCAAAATGGGTTGATCATCTGGGGAGTCTTCCTCACTTTCTGATAGTTTCACAATCTGGTCTTCATCTGGTTTCTCCTTTTCTACCCCTTCTTCAAGAAAATTATTCTCAAAGGATTCTTCCTCATCATATAAAACATTTTCCTTCTCTTCCTCTAACTTATCATAATCCTTGGTAGTTTCTTTCTCAACTCCCTTTCCCAGAGAGACTAATTTTTCAGATTCATCCTTCTCTTGATAATCTTATACTTGTTTGATCAATTAATCCAGATCATCACTTTCTTCTTCTTCTTCTTCTTATTCTACAACAACGTCTTCCTCTACTTCTTCAACAACATTTTTTTCTACTTCATCAACTACCTATTTACCCTTAGACTTTTCCGGAGTGATATAGTTCTTCCCTGGAGTTTCTGGTAAAGATGGTTGGACATCAAAGGTTTCCGGAATGGGAATCTTCTCAGAGGCTATTTCGGTTGCTTTCAAAAGAGATTGAACAATATCAGCTTCAGACATGTTTTTCTTCATCTTTTTTTCTTTAGCTTGATTTTCTAACTCATCAGCAGCTCTTTCCCTTAAGGACTTTGCCTCAGCAGGGTCCAATCCGAACTGTGGATCCCCTTCTTTACTCTTCTCCTTGTCTTTTCTCCACTTAGCAGACACCTCATCTGGATAAGCTTTTTTTTATTTGGATTGGGTGGTGCGGACTGGGTTTCCTTAGCTTTGGGATTTTTGTCTTCAGCAACCACTTCCTTAAGCTTCTTTTTCTTAGAAACATTCTTCACTGGCTCAACCTTCTCCACGATTTCTGGATTGGGTTCAGCCTCTTCCTCTGGAAAACTATAGAACTCTCCGGTTTCATTTTAATATTCAATATTCATCCACTTCAAGGTATCATAACTAACAAGCATAACCATGAAATTCCGAGCCTTAAGCTTACATGCAATCTTGAAAGAATCCAGACACCGAACTATCATCTTTGATAGTAATGCAGGGAACATAATGATTTGAGCTCTTAGATTTCCTTCCTTGATGTTCTTGATTATCTAAAGAACAAGCCTCATCAGATTTATTTTTCTTAGATTCACCAAGTAGTCTAAGAAATATATGTCCCTTTTCTTCTAGGTATCTTTGTCACCCTTTCTTGGAACCAAGAAACCGTGTACTCATAACTGAGGGATCTAATTATTAGACGAAAGATGAACAATCTTGGATGTATTTACATCATCAATCCCAAGAAAATACAAGGCCTTCACCTTAACAAAACCACCTGAACATCCGAAAGTTTGTGTGAGCAGAATTCAGCCTCTCCATCATATGCCAGCCCCACCAAGCTCGCTGCCTTGGTGTAGGTAAGTTTGTAAGTCTTCCCATAAGAATTTAAAGTAAATTTTTCTCTTCACTCTTTTTCATAGAAGGTTGATGATTCATAGAATTCTACAAGTAACTCTGGATAGACCTCATCTTGATCACCTGGCTTAGATAAACATATATCTTCCCAACCATTCAGCTTGATATTCTTAGAAATGATGGAATCATACTTGTAAAAGTTTGGATGGACCAACCTTTCTCTGTACACTTTCCATTTCGAAATTGGCTTTGTGGTAGACATATCTCGGGGAGTTGCTTCTACAGACATTCAGAATGGAGAGTTCTGGAAGATTTGGAACGACTTTGACAAAGATCGAAACGGTCCTTAAAAAGAGTGGCAGGGCTTCAAGACGTGAAAGCATTGAAAAACCGATGTGGTATGACTCTTGGGGTCCCCTTTATACAGGCGATAGAGGTGGCCTTTGATCTTCCAAAAAACAATCTAATGGTTGAAAAAACCTTTCATATGATCTGATGTTTGAAAACATACCCGCAAGGAAAACTTGAATCTGATCTTTTGAGGTTTTAGAAAAAACATTCGGATTTAAGAAAAGTAGAATGCGAAAAATGTAAAACTCATAGGAAAATACCAGTAAGAAAAATATGACTACAAAAACATAAGTAAGGAAATTATACCTTTCATATTCTCTAAGAAGTTTATTCGTAATAGGTGATATTCTTCTTAAAGAAAATATTTGACAACGAAAAACCAACTACTAAAATCATAAATATGAAAAGAAATTTGAGTACCCAAAACTTTAGTATGAAAAGATGAGTACGAAAAGTCTTAGTAAAAAATGTATGAGTAGAAAAATCTCAGTACAAAAAGTATGAGTACAAAAATTCCCATTACGAAAATTCTCATTACGAATATTATTATTATGAAAATTTCATTACGAAAATTTCATTACAAAAATTCAGTACGAAAAATTCATTACAAAAGTTCCAGTATGAAAATTTCATTACGAAAGTTCCAGTACGAAAATTTGATTACAAAAATTTCATTACGAAAATTTCTTTACAAAATTTCTAGTATGAAAATTTTATTATGAATGTTCCGGTATGAAAATTTCACTACAAAAATTTCAGCACGATAATTTCATTACAAAAATTTCAGTTCCGAAGATTTCCATTACAAAAATTTCAGTTCCAAAAATTTCCATTATGAAAATTTCTGTTCTGAAAATTTCCATTATGAAAATTTCTGTTCCAATGATTTCCTTTACGAAAATTTCAATTCAGAAAATTTTGAAAACTCATTACAAAAAGTTTGGTTACACAAGTTTAAAAAATGTCTACAAAATTTTTTGACTACAGTAACATGAAAATATACTCCCTCTATGAAAAGGAGTATATTACTTTAAGGATAATTATTTAATAAGAAGTTAATGAAGAAGGATTACCTCACAGTTATCATTCCTAACTTCTGTTTAATGTATTCAAATCTATAAGAAGGTAAAGATTTTGTGAAAATGTTAGCAAGTTGATCTTGTGTTCCGATAAACTTGAAAATAATATCTTTTTTTTTGTGTTTGGTCCCTAAGAAAGTGATGCCTAATATCTATGTGCTTTGCACGAGAGTGATGTGCAGGGTTTTTACTAAGAGCAATGAAACTTGTGTTATCACACAATATTTGAGACTAAGTAAAACTCAAGCCATAGTCTGTGAGTGTGTGTTGTATCCCCAACACTTGATCACAATAACTTCCAACTGCTACATATTCAGCTTCAGTAGTGGAGAGTGCTACTGAGTGTTCCTTCTTGCAGGAACAAGAAACTAATGAATCTCCTAGGAAATGAAAAGTTCCGGATGTACTCTTTCTATCCATTCTACATCCACTAAAGTCAGCATCTGAAAAACTTTTTAAAACAAAATCATTTCTAGAAGTATAGAATAATCCTAGATCCATGGTTCCCTTTAAGTAGCAAAAAATTCTTTTCACTGCCTTTAAGTGAGATTCCTTAGGATTGGATTGGTATCTTGCACATAAGAATACTGAAAACATTAAGTCTATACGACTAGTTTTCATGTATAGTAGGGGTCCTATCATAACTCTAAGAGATGTTTGATCTAATGGTTTCCCATCATCATCAAGATCATGTGTGTTTGAGGTACCAATGGTAGTACTAATACTTTTAGTGTTGTCATATCCATACTTTTTAGGAAGATATTTAATATACTTATGTTGAGATATATAGATTTATTTTGGTTTTTGAGAAATTTGAAAACCAAGGAAAAATGTTAACTCACCCATCATACTCATTTCAAACATAGATTTCATTATACTTGCAAAGGAATCAGTTAATGATTGCTGATTTGAACCAAATATGATGTCATCAACATAAATTTGAACAGTCATAACATTTTTGTTATCTTTCTTTATAAAAAGAGTTGGATCTGAATTTCCCTTAACATAGTTGTTTTGAAGCCAAAATCCTATAAGTCTATCATACCAAGCTCGTGGGGCTTGTTTAAAGCCATATGAAGCATTGGTAAGCCTAAAAACATGATCATGATGTTTTTTATCTTCAAATCCAGGAGGTCGTTCAGAAAAACTTCCTCTTGAACATAACCGTTAAGGAAAGCACATTTCACATCCATTTGAAAAAGTTTAAAATTACAGAATGCTGCAAAGGAAAGTAAGATACGAATAGATTCAAGTCTAGCTATTGGAGAGTTGGTTTCTTCATAGTCTATTCCCTCTTGCTGATTATAGCCTTTAGCAAGTAGTCTAGCTTTATTTCTAACAATGACTCCATTTTCATCACACTTATTTTTGAAGACCCACTTTACTCCAATAACAAAAGTTTCCTTAGGTCTTTCAACAAAGGTCCAGACATTATTCCTTTTGAATTCATTTAGTTCATATTGCATGTATTTTATCCAATCATCATCACATAAAGCTTCATTAGTTATTTTTGGTTTTAATTGGGAATGGAATGATAGATGTTCTACTTCATTTATAAAGGAACTTCTATTCCTTATAGGTTGATTCACATCACCAATTATACTATCACTGGGATGATTCTTAAGAAACGACTGGTTTGGGTTTTGTAAAACTTGTTCATCAACATAGGGTAGGAAATATTCTGGGGTAAATGTTTCAAAAGTATCTTCTTGAAAATTTTCCTTATCATAAAGATTTTCTTAACAAAGGTTGATAATCAGTTTTTGAAAACACATCCAAGTATGTAGGTTGGGATGGTTTAAAAACAAAATGATCAGATTCATAAAATTTTACATGCACTGTTTCTTCCACAGTTCAAGTGTTTTTGTCGAAAACTCTATAAGCCTTAAAAGTTGTGGAGTATCCTAAGAAAATTCCTTCATCTGATTTTGGTGTGAATTTGTGTAAGTTATCTTTAGTATTCAGGATGAATACCTTACAACCAAAAACCATAAATTGGGAAAGTCTAGGTTTTCTACCATTCCATACCTCATAAGGAGTTTTATTATGAAACGGTCTAATCAAAACTCGATTTATAGTATAACAAGCAGTACCTACAGCTTCAGCCCAGAAATTTCTAGCTATAGAATATTCACTCAACATGGTTCTAGTTATCTCTTGAAGAATTATATTTCTTCTTTCAACTACACCATTTTGTTGTGGAGTTCTAGGTGATGAAAAGTTGTGAGTAAGACCTTTTCTACTACAAAAAGTTTCAAAATCAGAATTTTGGAATTCTCCTCCATGATCACTATGAATAGTTTTCAATGGGAGGTTTTTGTCATTTTTAACTTGGGCTCTAAAACTTTTGAAATAATAAAAATCTCTAGACTTATTTTCTAGAAAATAGACCCATGTAAATCTAGTGTAATCATCAACTAGAACAAACACATAGTACTTTCCCCCAATGCTTCCAATTTGTGTTGGAAAAAAAATATCCTTGTGTACCAACTGTGATGCATCAGTTGTTGAGACTTCATCGATTGATTTAAAACTAGATTTATGTCGCTTGCCATATTGACAAGGATCACAAACTTTAGAAGAATCAAATCTATTCTTTGGTAGATCCTTAACTAGTTTCTTCTTAGAGAGTTTACACAAGTTTCTAAGGTTACAGTATCCTAGTCTTCCATGCCATAACCAAGAATGATCTTACATTGCACTTAGGGAAGGTAAGTATTGGCTCCTAAGGTATTCTAAATGTAAAGTGTATACATTCTCTTGAATAATGGAAAAAAGAATAAACTCTTCCTTGGAATTGTGAACTAAGCATTTATCATTCCTAAAATTTACAAGGTATCCTTAATCACATAACTGACTTATGATAATGAGGTTGTGCTTAAGACCCTTTACAAACAAAACATTTGAAATCAAAGTTTTACCAAGAAGAACAATGATACATATACCAACAATTTCTCCATGAGCATTATCTCTGAAAATTACTTTTCCTCCTTTCGTCTTGATAATATTTTCAAAATAGTTTTTGTTACCATTCATATGCCGGGAACATCCAATATCCATGTACCAAGTGTTGTTGTTGGTACTTACTTTATCTTTCTGAAAATAAGAAAAGAATTAGACATTCAGAATCCAAACTTGTTGGATCTGAGATTTTCAGATAATAATATTTTGGGTATCCACATTTTCTTAGAGAAATATGCCTTATGAAACCCAAGAGACTGAACTCTATTCAAAGAACTATTTTTCTTCCAATGCCCACCACTTTGACACTTAGTGCAAAAAGGGGATTTATAAGGAATAAAATAGTTTTTTTTGAAAACTGGTTTTTGGTGAGTATAACCTACTCCAGTAGTGTTTGCTTTAGGTTTAATTTGAGAATACATCTTGTCAAAATTTCTCTTCCCAGAGGTAAATTATTCAAGGAGCTTCTTAAGGGAAAAATTTTCGGATTTCAGCCTAATGATTAAATTCCTATCCTCAGGAATCATTTCCTTAGAGTTAGGTTTTTCCTCAAAGATTATTATCTTTAAAATAGCATTTTTAAGATATTTAGAAAGTTATTCCTTATCAAAATTTTCTTTCTCAAGGTCTTAAGAATGTTTTTTCTAAAAACTCATCTTTATCTTTAGGATCTCTAGAAAGATCTGAAATCTCTTTTGTAAGATCTTCTTCTCTAGTATTTGCCTTGTCTAACTTTTTAGAGATTTAAAATTTTTTGGTTCATGTAACGTGGAAAATCTAGATACATATTCATATAAAGGTTCTTCATTTTCTGAGGATGAATTATCTTCATTAGAAGTACTTTTTTTAGAATAGTAATTCTTATCAAGAGATAAATTTGTTAAAGCCTTGGAAGAGGGTACCTTGGCCATATGACATGTATGTAGAAAAGAGTTATTAGCAATTAATCCCATATTTCATGAGTTGATGAATCGTATTCAGAAGATTCACTTTCATAATAATCTCCACAGCTAGCACTCCAAGCATCATTAGATTTAAGAATTTTCTTGTGCTTTGATCGATAGAACTTATTCATGTTCCTTTCTGAATTTCATTCCTTCTTTTCTTTCTTTTTCAACAAATGGTAATCAGGTCTGATGTGGCCTATTCTTTTTCATTCGTAACAAGTGACTTCTCC
The DNA here is from genome assembly GCA_963277665.1 of Viscum album. Taxonomy (NCBI): domain Eukaryota; kingdom Viridiplantae; phylum Streptophyta; class Magnoliopsida; order Santalales; family Viscaceae; genus Viscum; species Viscum album. Next base: position 1,054,147,961 of record OY728119.1, on the reverse strand, counting down.
ATATTTATTGACTATGTAGTCTTTCTTCTTATAGTTATTCTGATAATTCTTTTGATCTACAATCTTGTTCATTCTCTAAGAAAGATTAGCTAACTCATTTTCTAACTTTTCTATGTCACTAGAATCTGTCTGAATAACAACTTTCGTAGACTACGATCTAGTTACTCTTTCTGGGTTCTTGACTTTCATGTGTTTAGAAGTGGTTGTAAAAGAAACTCCTCCATTCCCATTCTTCTTCTTTATATTTTCAACATCTCTATTCATTTTCATTTCATGATGAAGAAGAGTTCCAAACAACTCATCTAAGGATATTTGAGTGACTATTATATTTTTATCAATGGCTGTCCTCTTGGACTCCCACTCATTTGGAATAATGTCGATGATCTTGTCAACAAGAGCCTCATCATCCAAACCTTTTTCTCCCATGGATTGTAATCTATTCACAATATCCATAAATCTTTGTTGTACTTTGCTTATAGGTTCTCCATAAAGAAAATTGAAACCATGATACTCATATCTCAACATATCTATTATTGTCTCAATTATATTAGAGGTTCCAAAGTGGGTAACTTTGAGTTTTTCCATATAGAATTAGTTACTTCATAAGATTAAATTTGGCTATATATGTTTCTTGTCATTGAACAAAGTAGAGTATTGCGTACCATGTAGTTCAATTGATAATCATGCTTCTCTTTATTTGTAAAGGTGCTAACTTCCTTATCAGAAATCTGATATCCACCAGTAAGAATAAAAAAAATTCAACAGCAGTGTTGATAATGAAAGTCTTCATCCTATCTCTCCAATATTCATAGTCATTCCCATCAGAAATAGGAGTTCTGGTAGGATTTAGATTGTATATGGATCCAACATTTAAAACTGCTATTCTTAAAATAACCTTTGGCACACAAACTTGTTAGCAACAAAAGTTTGTAATGAAAGAAAATATATGAATCCAAAAAACAGCATGACTCTGGGAAATTGACTCCAGAGATTATATGCAACTAAAATATAGAAGTTTAGTAGATGTAAGCAAAAGATGAATCCAAACTTTATGAGTCCGAAAAAATTAATTCGAAAAATCTATTCCGAGAAGGAATGAGAAAAATTTCTCTTCTGAATTTAATCGTGAGATTAAATCAGATTGAACTAACCCTTGGGGTATGAGTTAACCCTCTCTGATACCAAGTCTAGGATCGAAATAACGATGTAGATGCTCAATATACAAGAGGGGGGGGGGGTGAATTTTATACTTTAAAAATTTCCTTAAATAAGGAAAGATCTATGTTTAACAAAGTTGAAATAAGAAAATTCACAACACCTCTAACACCAATTGGAGAATTGGAATAAGGAAATATGATTCCGATATGAAACTTAACTAAATTTTACAATATGAGATTCTACCTTAAAGTGTATAGAATCTAAATGAATTAGAGTACAAGTGTAAGGAAATATAAGAAAGTTATACTTTCCTTACAATACAAAATGCAACAGAAATACAAGTAGTAAAACTACAAGTAACAAGATATTAGTCTTTTAACCCAAAGAGAAGGGTATCCAACAACCTTGGATAAAAGTCCCTTGATTTATACTTTCAAGCAAGTCTGTTTTACCCACACCTGGGTAAGCCCTCGATACGAAGATCGGAGCCTTTGTCTTGTTATCCCCGCAAGCCCTCAATTTCAAGGTAGTTGGATCCTCTGTTTTCCTCAGCATGGAAGACCTCAACTTCAAGGTGTTTGAACCTCTGTCTTCCTATCCCAGTAAGCCCTAGAAGGTAATCACCAACATTCAGAGTCGCATGAAGAAAGGCTACACAAGGTAATGTTTGAACAAGCTGTTCAAACTTTCTTCACGAAGATTTGAATGTTAATAAGACCCTCTCTCTCTAGAAATCACTTCAACAACATATAAGCCCAGGTTTCAAAGGTGTCGAAGATCAGTGTCCATGTTATCTAAGTTTTGAATGTTATGAATTCTTTTCAAATGAGCTCTTATTTATAGGAGAAGCTCCAACGGTCGGCTCCCTTCTCCAACTGTCATATTTTCCTTAAAATTCGGAGGGACCGGTACACGTGTAACTCAACCAACGGTTAATTAGAAACAGAATGGATGATATCATTTTATAACAAAACATGTGTAACTGAATGCACCACAATGTTTTGTAATGAAACGAGTGTAAGAATAAGAAAAACTAAAATTCAGAATGTAAGAAAATAAAAGTTCGGAGTGTAATCAAAATGGAATTTAATGTCTATAATAAAATGATGTTTGGATTCCGTTTTATAGGAATTCGGAACCTGAATTCTATGGGAATCCGGAGTCTGAATTTATAAGGAAATTCGGAGTCTGGTTTCACCAGAGTTTAGAATCTGAACTTACAGAGTTCGAAGTTGAACTTGTGGAAGTTCAGAGTTGAATGAAATTAATGTTCGGAGTCGAACTAAATAAAAGTTCGGAGTCGAACTAATAAAAGTTCGGAGTCGAACTAATAGAAGTTCAGAGTCCAAAATTCGGAGTTGAACTTTGTTAGAGTTCGTATTCAGAATTCAAAATGGAACTTTATTAGAGTTGTTATCCAGAATTCGGAGTGGAACTTTATGAGAGTTCCTATCCAGAATTCGGAGTGGAACTTTATTAGAGTTCCTATCCATAATTCGGAGTGGAACTTTATTAGAGTTCGTATCCAGAATTCGGAGTGAAACTTTATTAGATTTCGTATCCATAATTCGGATCCTAAAACAGAATGCTTCATATCTGATCATTATATGATTTCGAGGTTTTGATATGAATCCGATTTTTACATTTAAGAAAAATATTGAAATGTGTAAGAAAGTCTATGTTAGGGTAAATTTCTTTAAGGAAGGAAATTTTCCTTATGGATGTAAAATGTAGATTTGCTCAAGTACAAGGTGTTTGTGATTTTCAAAACAAGAAGGAAAGGAAAAGTCATAAGGAAAACCTTTTTGACTCAACAGTGCATTCCTACATACCCCATTAGGATTAAAATCAAGCCATATGTAGTCTTGATATGGTAGTTTAACGTCATGAATGATGAAAGAAATGTGTGGTTTGACTACACCAGTACATTCCCTACCAAAACTGTTAATCCCACATGAGTCATTCTTGATGTGGGATACAAGTATTAGTTATGGGATTTTCTTGGTATAGGGAGACACAAATTAGGGGAAATGGAATGATAGGGAAATTACATACAAAAATTATTGATCCTTCTACATAATACCCTTAGATTCGTAGAAGTGTAAAACAGAGTCTTGGAATTCCACTTGAACATAGTGGAGTGAAAAAAATGTGAATCATGGTGCTTGAGATATGGATCACAATGATCGTGTGATAATTATAGAGGATAAATGTTGACTGTATTTGAAACACATTATATATTTTGCATTAGCCTAGCATGGGGACATAAAAATTAGGGTCAACCACTGACCATGTTCGAAACACAGGACCTGTGGCAAATTGTCTTCTGAGGGATTTTGGGGTGTTGGCCCAAGACGGTAGGTGATCCAATGTGGCATGATAACAGGCTGTAAAGGGGGTCCCTTCAGGCATGTAATAGGATAGGGATCCAAATAAAGTTCTCATGAATCTTGGAGATGAAACGATTTAATTTCCATGTGAAGTTCCACACTTTTATATCTTTACCACGACAAATTCAAGTACCCCAATAAGACATGTCATATAGAGGGAGTCGAACCCCATTACAAGTTCAATGGTCTTGGGGATGAAAACTCATGGTTTAAGTTCACATAGTGGACCATTATGAGGGAACTTGACACAATGGAATTACGCAGGGTGGTGAAGTAGCCAACCCCGATGAATAGTTCTCATAGAAAGATCTTAGTTTATGGTTGTAGAACTCAAAAAATGTTGGTAGGAGACAACGGAGTCACATGGTGCAGTTGTTGCAAAACCCAATGTGAATGAGGACCCAAGAGTTAATCACCACACCACCAGATCCCAACAGAGTTTGGGCCAAGGGGTGAGAAAGAGGACATTATTTTAGATACCTAGGGCTGGACCCAAAGACGAAATGTCTGGGTGATCCTACATATTCCATGAGGATGGGAATCAAGACACACATAGTTCTAGATAATGTCGTGTAGTTTAATGTCATATAACAAGGATAGTTGGATCTTAGTTTTACGATCTCAGAGCTTAGATCATAATGGAATGGATTAAGGGAGACAAATGGTGAAACAATTGTAAAACCTAACTTGAATGAGAAATAAGACCACATACACCACAAAATGGAGTTCTATAAATGACTGGGCCAAAAATCCGAACATGATAGGTAATTAGAGGATCTTGATTTGGACTCGAAGGTGAAATTTCTGGGAATTTTTATGTATCCCATAAAGATAGTAATAAATCTATACATTTTTCGAAAATTACCTTGCAGTTTGACTTGATACGATAAAAACATGGTGAAATATTTGTTTAAGGTCATAGAGCTCAGACCAAAGGATGTGAGGCTCTTTTAAATAGGCATAAACCATGAAAAATGCCCTGAAACTATGTGAGATATGATCAATGTGGGAAACAAGGGTGGATAAGGTCTTCACAACATGTGGAATACATAGAATGGGGGAAATGGTGCAGAGCATTGAATGACACCTCACCATGGCTTCGTCCTCTTAACTTGCAAGCGCACACTGAGGGATAACACCAAAAGTGTCTTAATTCAACTTGGACATTATGGAGTGTAAAATGATGTGAATCATGAAACCAATATTTATGGCTCAATGGAGGTGGCGTAATGATGGAGGATGACTATTGACCGAGTTCAAAACACAGCATCTATATTGTGTGACCTGAAATGGGAAAAAATGAGCATCGACCGCTAACCACATTCACATTGTGGGGCTTTTGTCAAATATTCCTTCAAAATACTTGTGGATTTTGGTATGAAATGATAGGCGAGAACTGATGTAACACCCCAAGCATCCACAGTACGCTTCTCACTGAATAATACAGTAGCGTGTGTTGTACGCAACGTCAAGATCTAACACCAACCACAACTAATAAAACTTGCCGTTAAGAATAGTAATACCCAATTTTTGAAATTTTATATATTTTATATTTCAAAATGGACTTCATTTTTGGATTTGGAATATCGAGATTATCCTAGGGTGAAATTTTGGCACTTTTCGGATAACATTCATATTTTGATGAATAGTGAAAATTACTAAATTTTAATTAAAAACAAATTTTTTAATCGAAGTAATTAATAGTGATAAATTATGAATTTGAGTGGTTTTAATGTATATTTAGAATTTATTTTTACCATTTAATACAATGTTGGTCATTGGACATATTTTCATATTTAAACCAGACATAAACAAGTGTCAATCTTTTGATATTTATTATTTCTTAAAAACACTCTTTTTGTTATGACAATGAGAATTAATTTTAAATTAATTTTTTAAAATTATGTGTTTTGAATTTGGAAAGATGGATTCCATATTTGTATTCAGGATGTCCAAATTATTTAAATAGGTAACTCGTATTTTTAGACATTTTGAATAATTACTTCGGTAAATATTTTATTTACCATGGCTAAAGGGTCAATCCAGTAAATAAGGGTAAAAAAATAATATTACAATAATATGAATTTTCCTTAAAACGTGTCCTAACCCTATTGGTTGATACATGTCTGACCATGGGCATATTTGGGTTGATTTTGGGACCCCATGGATCCACTTGTAAGTGATAATGACACTTTATATTAATTATGTTAAAATAAATAAAAAATGACATAAGGATATATCCTTTAGAAAAAAAATTCACAATGGGTTATAAATGTTATATTTTATACTATAAATATTTATTAGAAAGATAAAACTATTTCATACATAATGGTAGTTTAATTATAATTTTTAGACATTTAATAATTAAATTTAGTTGTGATACAATAATGATGTAGTATTTTCCCTATTAATGAATGAATCAAATAATTTGTTTTATAAATGTTAAAATAAATATAATTTGAAAGTTTTGATGCCATAAACGAATTTTATTGGTTAATATGGCATTTTATTATTTCTAAAATGAATTTGGATCGAATTAATAATTTTGTTATGACTTTAACAATAATTTATTATTGAATAGTATCAAAATTGAGATAAATGAGTTTCTAAAACAAATATTATATTATTAATTGATATTATATTCCTAAAAATATAAGGTTCTGTCAAAGGACTTATATCATGATATGTGTATCATTAATGGTCCACTTGGGGGTCTCGTATATGTATATAGTATGTTTATTAACTATATAATAAAAAATACAATGTGACATGGTAAATGTCAAACTAATTAACTAAGAGTTAAAACTAAAATATAAGGTTAATATAATGACCCAAACCTGTATAAAAACTATTGGTTGAAAGGATTACGACACATACTCACATTATACTTTGAATAATCTACTTTTTAGCTATTAGAAACCGAATATGAATTTATTATAAAATAATAATTTAAGTTTTTGCTAATGAGCCCCATCCCCACTTATAAAAGGACACCACTTCTAACCAATTATTCACACCATAAAAGCCTTTTTCCTAGGCCAAACCCTGCCCAAATATTCTCTAAACTTCCGTCAAATCAACCTAGAGGCCTTATTTTGATCAAAAGCCAACCTAAGTATCCCTTTTGATCAAATCAAAAGGAAGAACCCAAAGAAGAGGTAATGATTTCACCACCCTCTTTCAAGTTCTTTTCTTCTTCCACATATTCTTTCTTTGTTATTTCCATTATAAAATAATAAATCCAGTCTCTTATATACTGTTATGTTTTTATAAATATGGTACAACTATATTCAGTATTCTATCAATCCTTTGAATGACATGTCACCATACGTGCATACGTACGACCTACCGTCTCCACGTCGTGGTGTAATTGTAATTCTATATATTATTATTTGGATGGGTATAATAATGATGTTTAAATCATGTAAATAATAAATATAACATGATAATGATTCTTTATATATGATATAATACCCAATTATATATTATTTTAATATCAAAATAATTATATTGTCGCTCGTGCGTACATACGGATTACCGTCTCCACGAACGCGATGAGATTCATTCCCTATCATATCCATTCAAGACTAAATTTCATTTGATGAATAAAAATAATTTTTAGAGACATTATATAATTTTTAATATGAATAAGATACATCCCATCCATAACAAATATGGCTCGCATAACAAATAATATAAAGGAAAACGAATCTGTTAACACCCGAAACGACGATAATACTAAGATATTATTAACAAATCAATGATAAAAGATCATATATGATATCATATTAATTTGTATGATTCTTTTATAATTAAATTACAATTATTTCTCCATTATACAGGATGTTATCCTACCTTCAACTACAGAAAAATTACAAAGTAAGGGGTTTCTTATCTCACTTTTAATTCCGGGAGATTTCCATTGTTCCCCACTAATTTATTACATGTGGTGTGTGTACTGCCCATGATTGTATTCATGGTGTAATATACATTAATTTATGGATATTTACACCATCATTGTATTATTCTTCTTTCATGAGTGTATGTTTCGTAAGTTACCAAATCGATAAGGGAATTTGAAATTTCAATTTCCATTCATTCAACTTTATGCATACTTCATTGATTATTTTACTCCTTGATTATGTGTGGAATAACTATTCATTTTCTTATGTCATAATTTCCACTCCCCTTTCTTTGGATATACTTTTGATAAACACAATCACTCCATTGATAATTTCTCAAGTCATCGATATGAATTTGATAAGATTAATTTTTAACTCATTCTCCATTTGTTGAGTTAAATATCAAATTCAATGGTGTTGTCTTTAAAAGAATATGTGTGAATGTCCTCTGATTTATTTACACTGAACATCCAATCATATTTAGTGTATTTATATTTTTCACACATAATTATGTCATTGATTTATCCTTAACCTAAGGAAACAATCTTTATAAGGGACACAATCTTAATTTAGATTCCATAGAGACTTCTTTGTTGTTATACACCAATTCACTTTTATGTGGTGTCTCTATTTTACTTTGACATAGTATATCATTAATCTATTTATTCTCATGATATTATAAAGTTTTTATTACCTCAATTATTTGTATTCAAGTGTCTCTCTTTTGGTTAGAAACTCTAACTAAAATATCATTTTAAATGTTTTAATGATTTATTATTCTAAATCATTCTCATTAATGTCCATGTCTTAAAAATGGTTTTACGGATTTTTTATATGGACATTAATGATTTAAAATTAAAATTCCTTTTAAATGTTTCAAACTGGTATGGGACACTTTGATTCAAAAATATTTTTAAATGGTTTCTTCACAAATAGTGTGACTTTTAAAATTTTTCAAGAAAAGGGGGGTATTTCTCTCAAATAGTTTTGATGATTATTTTCATTTATGTCAATATAATTCATTATTCTCGATTGAGGTTAATCTGTTAAAATAAAATCTTCCATATTCTATTGAATGAGTTTTTTTAATGTTGATTTCCTATTTTTATACCATTCATTGTTTGTGAATAAAGTATTGACATTTCGTATGTTAGTTTTAATACGAATGTTTATGTCATGTTTCAAACATTTCATATGAGGAATGAATTGGACTTAGTAAGTGATGGGAGGAGCCCGCTATAGCTCCTTGATGCATCGGTAGGTCTCATGAGACAAACTAGTGTCCTGGCATGATGCCTTAACAAAATCTTATTTGTAGTCTTGGCACGAGGCCTTGGCTACGTGGTTATGTTAGTCTGACATTATGCATTCCATCATTATGAAAGTGGTTATTGATATTGCATGTGATTATTCGACTAGTAGAATATTCATGTGAATAAGTAAATGTAATTATTTTATTTTATCTTTTCCATATTATGCTGATGTTCAAGTTTAAAAGGATTTTTTTAGTTATACATTTCCTTAGGTGTTTATGCTTATCTATGAAAGATCCTGCTATATTCTTATCTTTACTGATCATCTGATCTCACCCCTTTTAATGTCCTATTTTTTCCAGGATGTGAAGATGTAATTTATGAATGACCTGTAGGGATAGTATGAGGGGATGTGAAGACAAGATGTTGTTGTCGTTTTTTTAATGTAATGTAAGACTTATGAATTTATCTTGTGTTTCCAAGACTACTAAACTAATCATTCTTTCAAGACATGATCCTTTGTGATCATGCCAATGTTATGTAATAATGCACAGACTCTGGGTAACTGGGGTCGGGGCGTTATAGTTGGTATCAGAGGAAGATTAGTACAAACCTTGGGAACTAGATTTAGACAAACTCTTATTAGAGAACATATCCCTAAGATAAACACTGAGGATTAGTATAGAATAACTTCCTAGAATTTTGTTTTTGTAGAGATTTTTTTAGTTTTTCGAGCAATACATCTTTGCCTGGATACAAGCAGGTAGAGGCGACTCTAGCACAGATGTACCTATGGGTAAAACCCGAAAACACTGCTTTGAGCTAGACTCGAACAAGAACTAGTTCACGACAATGGGCCTTGCTGCACTCATGGTTACAACACTCTTGGGGGATATGCTTAGGATAATTTAAATTTTCTTTACAAATCGATTTTAAGTATTATATATAAGATTAGAGTAAATGACCTTCGTTAATCCTAATGTGTTTAAAACTGAGAATATGGTGACATGATATTCTCTAAATGATTTTATGACTACTATTACACACACAATTCTTTCTGGTTTTAAAGTATATTTAGAATATATTTTTACCATTCAATACAATTTTGTTCATTGAACATAATTTCACATTTAAACCAGACATAAAAAAGTGTAAATCTTTTGATAGTTATTATTTCTTAAAAATACTCTTTTTGTTTTGACAGCGGGAATTAATTTTAAATTAATTTCTTCCACTTCTTTGTTTTGAATTTGGAAAAATGGACTCCATATTTTGAATCAGTATTTCCAAATTATGTAAATAGGTTACTCTTATTTTTAGACATTTTGAATAATTACTTCGGTAAATATTTTATTTACCATGGTTAAAGGGTAAATCCGGTAAATAAGGGTAAAAAAATAATATTATAATAATATTAATTTACACTAAAACGTGTCCTAACCTGATTGGTTGATACATGTCTAACCATGGGCATATTTGGGTATATTTTGGGACCACATAGATCCACTTGGAAGTGATAATGACACTTTATATAAATTAAGTTAATGTAAATACAAAAATGACAAAAGCATATATCTTCTAGAATTTTTTTTAAAATGGGTTATATATGTTATATTTTAGACTATAAATATTCATTAGAAATCTAAAAAACTTTACTAAATAATTTTATTTTATTTATAATTTTTTGACATTAAATAATTAAATTTATTTGTGACAAAATAGTGATGCATTATTTTCTTTTTTAATGAATGAATCAAATAATTGGTGTTATAAATCTTAAAAAAATATAATATGAATGTTTTGATGTCATCAAATAATTTTATTGGTTAATATAACATTTTTTTATTTCTTAAATGAATTTTCTTTGAAATAATAATGTTTTTATGACTTACAAAAATCAATTATCGAATAGTGTCAAAATTGACATAAATGAGTTTTTAAAACAAATATTATATTATTAATTGATATTCTATTCCTAAAAAATATAAGGCTCTACAAAAGGACTTATATCATGATAGGTGTATCATTAATGGACAACTTGGGAGTTTCTTGGATGTATATAGTAAGTTTATTAACTATATAATATAAAATACAAAGTGACATGGTAAATGTAAAACTAATTAACTAAGAGTTAAAACTAAAATATAAGGTTGATATAATGACCCAAACCTGTCTAAAATCTATTGGTTGAAAGGATTTCGACCAATACCCACCTTATACTTTTAATAATCCACTTTGGAGCCATTAGAGACCGAATATGAAATTATTATAAAATAATAATTTAAGTTTTTCCTAAAGAGCCCCTTCCCCCATTATAAAAGGACACCACTTCTAACCAACTATTAACACCTTCAAAGATTTTTGGATTGGACAAACCCAGCCTAAATAATCCATAAAGTTCCCTGACTTCAACCTAGAGGCATTATTTTGATCAGAACTCCAACTTAATGAGCCCCTTTGATCAAATCAAAATGAAGAACACGAAGAAGCTGTAATAATTTCACCACCCTCTTTAAAGTTCCTTTCTTCTTATACTTCTTATTTCTTTGTTATTTCCATTATAAAATAATAAATCCAGTGAATTCTATATACTGTGATGTTACTAAAAATATGGTACAACCATATTCAGTATTCTATCCATCCTTTGAATGACATGTCACCATACATGCGTACGTACGACCTACCTTCTCCACGTCGTGGTGTAATTGTTATTCAATATATTATTATTTGTATGGGTATAATAATGATGTTTAATTCATGTAAATAATAAATATAATATGATAATGATTCTGTATATTTGTTATACCATCCAATTATATATTATTTTAATATCAAAATAATGATATTGTCGCTCGTGCATACGTACGGATTGCCCTCTCCACGAACACGATGATATTCATTCCCCATCATATCCATTCAAGACTAAATTTCATTTTATGAATAAAAATAATTTTTAGAGACATTATATCATTACGTATATGAATAATATACCTGCAATCCATAAAAAATACGGCTCGCATAACAAATAATATAAAGGAAAACGAATCCGTTAACACCCGAAACGATGATAATACTAAGATATTATTAACAAATCAATGATAAAAGATCATATATGATATCACATTAATGTATATTATTCTTTTATAATTCAATAAAATTTATTTCACCATTATATAGGAGGTTAACCTACCGTCGACCAAGGAAAATGTACAAAGTAAGGGGTTTCTTATCTAACTTTTAATTCCTTGAGATTTCCATTGTTCACCACTAATTTATTGCTTGTGGTGTGTGTACTGCCCATGATTGTATTCATTGTGTAATATACTTTAATTTATGGATATTTACATAATAATTGTATTATCCTTCTTTCATGTGTGTGTTTCGTAATTTACCAAATCGATAAGGGAATGTGAAATTTCAATTTCCATTCATTCGGCTTTCTGCATACTTCATTGATTATTTTACTCCAAGATTATGGGTGGAATAACTATTCACTTTCTTATGTCATAATTTCCCCTCCCCTTTCTTGTGGATATACTTTTGATACACATAATCACCCCATTTATAATTTCTCAAGTCATCGATATGAATTTTATAAGAGTAATTTTTAACTCATTCTCCATTTGTTGAGTTAGATATCCAATTCATTGGTGTTGTCTTTACAAGAATATTTGTGAATGTCCTCTGACTGATTTACACTGAACATCCAATCATATTGAGTGTATTTATATTTTTCACACAAAATAATGTCATTGATTTATCCTTAACCTAAGGAGACGGTCTTTACAAGAGACTTAATCTCAATTTACATTCAATTGATACTTCTTTGTTGTTATACACAAAATCACTTTTATATGGTGTATATATTGTACTTTGACAAAGTATATCATGAATCCCTTTATTCTCATGATATTATAATGTTTTGATTACCTCAATTATTTGTATTCAAGTGTCTCTCTTTTGGATAGAAACTCTAACTAAAATATCAATTTAAATGTTTTAAAGATTTATTATTCTAATTCTTTCTCATTAATGTCCATGTTTTAAAAATGGTTTTAAGGATTTTTTTTATATGGTATTTAAGTTTTAAAATTAAAATTCCTTTTAAATGTTTCAAAGTGGTATTTGACACTTTGATTAAAAAATATATTTTTAAACGGCTTCTTGACAATTATTGTGACTTTTAAATGTTTTCAGGAAAAGGGGGATATTTATCTCAAATAGTTTTGATGATTATTTTTCATCTAGGTCAATATCATTCATTATTCTCAATTGATGTTAATCTGTTGCAATAAAATCTTCCATATTGTATTGAATGAGTTATGTTTGACTATAGATGTACTATTTTTATACCATTCATGGTTTGTGAATAAAGTATTGACATTTAATATTCTAGTTTTAATACGAATGTTTATGTTATGTTTGAAACTTTTCATAGGAGGAACGCATTGGACTTAGTAAGTGACAGGTGGATCCCGCTATAGCTCCTCGATGCATCGGTAGGTTTCTTGAGACAAACTAGTGTCTTGGCACGAGGCCTTGACAAAATCTTATTTGTTGTCTTGGCATGAGGCCTTTGCTACATGGTTATGATAGTCTGGAATTATGCATTCCATCATTATGAAAGTGGTTATTGATATTGCATTTGATTATTTGACTAGTAGAATAACCATGTGAATAAATAAATGGAATTATTTCATTTTATCTTTTCCATATTATGTTGAAGTTCATGTTTAAAAGGCTTTTGTTTTATTTATACATTGCCTTAAGTGATTATGATTATCTATAAAAGCTTCTTCTATATTGTTATCCTTACTGAGAATCTGAGCTCACCCCATTAAATGTTCTATTTTTCCTAGGATGTGAAGAAGTAATTTATGAATGACCTGTAGGGATAGTATGAGGGGATGTGAAGACAAGATGTTTTTGTAGTTTTTTTAATCTAATGTAAGACTTATGAATGTATCTAGTGTTTCCAAGACTACTAAACTAATCGGTCTTTCGAGACTTGAACCTTTGTGATCATGCCAATGTTATGTAATAATGCACCGACTCTAGGTAACTGGGGTCGGGATGTTACAGTTGGTATCAGAGGAAGTTTAGTACAAAACTTGGGAACTAGATTTAGATAAACTCTGATTAGAGCACATAGCCCTAAGATTGACTTTGAGGATTAGTATAGAAGAACTTCCTTGAATTTTGGTATTGTAGATATTTTTTGAGTTTTATGAGCAATACATCCCTGTCTGGATACAAGTAGGTAGAGGTGGATCTGGCACAGATGTTCCTAGGGGTAAACCCCGAAAACACCGCTTTGAGCTAGACTCGAACGAGAACTGGTTCATGACAACGGGCCTTGCTGCACTCTTGGTTATGAAACTCCCAGGGGAAATGCTTAGGATAATTTACATTTTCTTTAAAAATCGATTTGAAGTATTATATATAAAATGAGAGTAAATGAACTTGGTTAATCCTAATGTGTTTAAGAATTAGAATATGGTGACATGATATTCTCTAAATGATTTTATGAATACTGTTACACACACAATGCTTTCTGGATTTAGTCAATGGCTGGATTCCAAGGAATTTATAGTGACTTTGAGAATGATGTACAAGGTGGGAATGGTGGTGGAAGTGAGAAAAAAAATGGAATGTTGATAGGAATAAATGATATCTTCTTCATTCCAAATCAATTTTCCAAAAATATGATCAACAATATATATATTAACCAATTCACGGACTCAACAATGAAGAGAAATGTGACAAATGATAAGAGATCCAGCCGTGGAGACCATAGAGAAATGAATCCTCAATTTCCATCATGCAGGAAATGTGGAAGGAGACACCCAGGAAAGTGTCTCTATGGAACAAGGAAATTATTTACGTGCGGGAAGGAAGGACATAATGTGAATAATTGCAGAAGAAAAATGAAGAGTACTATAGAAGAAGATAAAAATGGTCCCAAGAACCCATTTACAGTCATTTGCCGTAAATGTAGGGGACCTGTCCATTACCTGAGTGAATTCCCTATTATATAGGATATTTTCTTGGTCAAAGAAGAAGCTATGTGGAAATAATTGGTTGGAGAAATGTTTAAAAGTATTAGTGCTCCTTGTTAATGGGTTTACTTTGGAATGATTTTCTCTTGTAATTCTAACCCCACAGTTTTCCATGTGAGAATGATATTTGAGGAAGAATTATCTATTCTCTTGTGGATATAGTTATAAATAACCATTTGGTTTTATATGATCATTGGGTTTGAGGAAATTACAAGTTATTATGTTTTGGGATGAAAATGAAAGGTATGAGATAAAATTTGTCGTTATATTATGTTATGGTTTTTTTGAGAAATTTATCTCATTTTGGTAATGTTATAAAATATAGTTTTTGAAAAAGGACAACACGCAGACCATGTGATGACCCGTCGCGTCGGACGAAGCTGTGGGAATCGAACCCATAACCAAAGTGCGATTGGGATTTATTGCCTACCACTTGACTACAAGAATTCCCTGGTTAGTGTGACTATTATTTTTAGTAAAAATATTTTATTGATCAATAATAAGTTTATTTTGGATCTTATTTTTTATCAAATGAATACCCTTAGTATAGGATAATTATTTGGTGATTAAGTGATAAATGTTATTTTGGAAGATGTTATCTTTTTTGGGAACACTATATGCCCAAGGAAAATTGAATACTTTGGGATTTAATTTGAGGAGTAATGGTGGATTTTTATCTATGTTTTTGTTGTGGATTTATAGTGATTTGGGATATTTATGGAAATGATTACCCTATAATAGTGAATATGTTATTAGGTTAATTAATTTTATGTATGTTACTTTAAGAGTAGTTGATGTCATTTGGAGATACCATTTAATGTGGAAGACTACAGTACCAAATTCTTCGAAGTTTTGAGTTTCAATATTATTTTCGATTTTATTGAAGGATTTTAAGGACAGTTGTTTATTGAATTATATTTATTTAACTTTGGGGTATTTTTGTTTTAATTTTAGAAATTAAGATTAGTGTTTCTTTCTCTAATGGAATAACCTTTTGGGGATCATCAAAACTTATACTAACCATTTTGGTTTTGATTAATCTCTAAAGACAACATAAATATATAGTTTATTCTTCGTGGATCATCTGATTCTATAAGAAGTTTAATGTAGCTCTTCTAGTGTGACCAAGTCTTCTGGAATACTCATCGTTTAAAAATGAGTTAGTAGTAGAAATTTATTAAAGAATGAAACTTTACTTAAAATTAATTATATCTCTTTATTTTCTTAGTCAATCTTAGAAATGAATTCCTTATATTTATGTAATGTAACTTAAAAATAAAATAAAAATAAAAATGATGTCCGTTTACTTTTCCTACTGGGAAACTAATGACCATTTGTCCCATAGAAAGTTTGTGGTTTTCTTATTGTTAAATTTTTCCTGATCAGGTTTCCTATCCCTCTCCATCATAACTTGACACTTAGTTTAGCATCCATATCCATGTTTTTCTATATGGAATCCTAGTATAGGTTATCCCGAGTGACCTTTGTAGTTCTCTTTCTTTCTTTTAAAGTGATAGTTTTATTGACTCTTTTTCCAATGTGGTACTTTCCATTATATTCCCAAGCCCAATTTTAAAAATTGATAGGACGTAATTTATTGAAGGAGGAGAGAATGTAACACCCCAAGATTCCATGGTACGCTTCTCATTTAATAATATAGTTGCGTGTGTTGCACGCAACTTCAAGTTCTAACACACACCACAACTAATAAAACTAGTCGTTATGAATATTAATACTCACTTTTTGAAATTTTATACATTTTATCTTTAAAAATTGACTTCATTTTTGGATTTGGAATATCGAAATTAGCCTAGGGTGAAATTTTGGTACCTTTCGGATAACTTTCATATTTTGATGAACAATGAAAATTACTAAATTTTAATTAAAAACAAATTTTTTAATAGAAATAATTAATAGTGAAACATTATGAATTTGAGTGGTTTTATAGTATATTTAGAATATATTTTTACCATTTCATACAATTTTGGTCATTTCACATAATATCACAGTTAAACCAGACATAAACAAGTGTTAATCTTTTGATAGTTGTTATTTCCTAAAAACACGCTTTTTATTTTGACAGCGGGAATTAATTTTAAATTAATTTCATCCACTTCTGTGTTTTTAATTTGGAAAAATGGAATCCATATTTAGAATTAGGATGTCCAAATTATGTAAATAGTTAACTCTTATTTTATGACATTTTGAATAATTACTTCGGTAAATATATTATTTACCATGGTTAAAGGGTAAATCCAGTAAATAAAGGTAAACAATTAATATTATAATAATATTAATTTACCATAAAATGTGTCCTAACCCTATTGTTTGATACATGTCCGACCATGGGCATCTTGGGGTAGATTTCGGGACCCCATGGATCTACTTGTAAGTGATAATGACACTTTATATTAATTAAGTTAAAGTAAATACAAAAATGACATAAGCATATATATTTTAGATTTTTTTCCAATGGGTTATAAATGTTATATTTTAGACAATAAATATTAATAAGAAAGCTAAATAAATTTCCTACACAATTTTATTTTATTTATAATTTTTAGACATTGAATAATTAAATTTATTTGTGACACAATAATGATGCATCATTTTCCTTATTAATGAATGAATCAAATAATTGGTATTATAAATGTTAAAATAAATATAATTTGAAAGTTTTGATGCCATCAAAGAATTTTATTGATTAATATAACATGTTATTATTTCTAAAATGAATTTTTTTCCAATTAATAAAGTTGATATGACTTACAAAAATCAATTATTGAATAGTGTCAAAATTGACATAAATGAGTTTTTAAAACACATATTTTATTATTAATTGATATTCTATTCCTAAAAATCTAAGGATCGGCCAAAAGCCTTATATCATGATAGGTGTATCATTAATGGACCACTTGGGGGTTTCTTGGATATATATAGTATGTTTATTAACTATATAATATAAAATACAAAGTGACATGGTTAATGTCAAAATAATTAACCAAGAGTTAAAACTAAAAGATAAGTTTAATATAATGACCCAAACCTGTCTAAAATCTATTTGTTGAAAGGATTTCGACCCATACCCACATTAGACTTTGAATAATCCACTTTTTAGCCATTAGAAACCGAATATGAATTTATTATAAAATAATAATTTATGTTTTTCCTAAAGAGCCCCTTCCCCCCTTATAAAAGGACACCACTTCTAACCAATTCTTCACACCTTCAAAGCCTTTTGGCTCGGCCAAACACTGCCCTAATATTCCATAAACTTCCCTTAATTCAACCTAGAGGCCTTATTTGGATCATAAATCCAACCTAAGGATCCCTTTTGATCAAATCAAAAGGAAGAACCCGAAGAATAGGTAATTATTTCACCACCATCTTTCAAGTTACTTTCTTCTTCCACTTCTTATTTCTTTGTTATTTCCATTATAAAATACTAAATCCAGTATCTTCTATATACTGTGATGTTATTATAAATATGGTACAACAATATTCAGTATTCTATCCATCCTTTGAATGACATGTCAACATACGTGTGTACGTACGGCCTACCGTCTCCACGTCGTGGTGTAATTGTTATTCAATATATTATTATTTGGATGGGTATAATAATGATGTTTAATTCATATAAATAATAAATATAAAATTATAGTTATTCTTTATATATGATATACCATCCAATTATAAATTATTTTAATATCAAAATAATGATATTGTCGCTCGTGCGTACGTACGGATTACCGTCTCCATGAACACGATGAGATTCATTCCCCATTATATCCATTCAAGAATAAATTTCATTTGATGAATAAAAATAATTTTTAGAGACATTATATCATTATGGATATGAATAAGATACATCCCATCCGTAACAAATACAGCTCGCATAACAAATAATATAAAGGAAAACGAATCCGTTAACACCTGAAACGACGATAATACTAAGATATTATTGACAAATTAATGTTAAAAGACCATATATGATATCATATTAATGTATATGATTCTTTTATAATTCAATAAAAATTATATCACCATTATACAGGAGGTTAAATTACCTTCGACCAAGGAAAAAAGTACAAAGTAAGGGGTTTCTTATCTCACTTTTAATTCCATGAGATTTCCATTTTCAGCACTAATTTATTGTATGTAGTGTGTGTACTGCCCATGATTGTATTAATTGTGTAATATACTTTAATTTATGTATATTTACATCATTATTGTATTATCCTTACTTCATTAGTGTATGTTTTGTAAGTTACCAATTCTATAAGGGAATTCGAAATTTCAATTTCCATTCATTCGGCTTTATGCATACTTCATTGATTATTTTACTCCAAGATTATGTGTGGGACCACTATTCATTTTCTTATGTCATAATTTCCACTCCCCTTTCTATGGATATACTTTTGATACACATAATCAGTCCATGGATAATTTCTCAAGTCATCGATATTAATTTTATAAGAGTGATTTTTAACTCATTCTTTATTTGTTTAGTTAGATATCCAATTCATTGGTGTTGTCTTTACAAGAATATGTTTGAATGTCCTATGATTGATTTACACTAAAAATCCAGTCATATTGAGTGTATTTATATTTTTCACACAAAATTATGTCGTTGATTTATCCTTAACCTAAGGATACGGTCTTTATAAGAGACTTAATCTCAATTAACATTCCATTGAGACTTCTTTGTTGTTATACACCAATACACTTTCACATGGTGTATATATTGTAATTTGACATAGTATATCATGAATCCCTTTATTCTCATGATATTATAATGTTTTGATTACCTCTATTTGTATTCAAGTGTATCTCTTTTGGTTAGAAACTCTAACTAAAATATCATTTTAAATGTTTTAATGATTTATTAATCTAAATCTTTCTCATTAATGTCCATGTTTTAAAAATGGGATTAAGGATATGTTTTATATGGACATTAAAGTTTTAAAATTAAAATACATTTTAAAATTTTTAACGTGGTATGGGAAACTTTGATTCAAAAATCTATTTTTAAACGGCTTCTTGATAAATAGTGTGACTTTTAAATGTTTTCCAGAAAAGGGGGATATTTCTCTCAAATAGTTTTGATGATTATTTTCATCTATATCAATATCATTCGTTATTCTTGATTGATGTTAATATGTTACAATACAATATTCCATATTGTGTTGAATGAGTTATGTTTGACTATGGATGTGCTATTTTTATACCATTCATGGTTTGTGAATAAAGTATTTCCATTTCATATGCTAGTTTTAATACGAATATTTATGTTCTGTTTGAAACTTTTCATATGAGGAATGCAGTGGACTTAGTAAGTGATGGGTGGAGCCCACTATAGCTCCTCGATGCATCAGTGGGTCTCATGAGACAAACTAGTGTCTTGTCATGAGGCCTTGACAAAATCTTATTTGTAGTCTTGGCACGAGGCCTTGGCTACGTGGTTATGATAGTCTGGCATTATGCATTCCATCATTATGAAAGTGGTTATTGATATTCCATGTGATTATTCAACTAGTAGAATATCCATGTAAATAAGTAAATGGAATTATTTTATTGTATCTTTTCCATATTATTCTGATGTTCAAGTTTAAAAGCCTTTTGTTTTAGTTATACATTTCTTTAAGTGTTTATGCTTATCTATGAAAGCTTCTGCTATATTGTTATCCCTACCGAGCATCTGAGCTCACCCCTTTCAATGTTTTCTTTTTCCTAGGATGTAAATAAGTAATTTATAAATGACCTGCAGGGATAGTATGAGGGGATGTGAAAACAAGATGTTGTAGTAGTTTTTTTAATGTAATGTAAGACTAATGACTGTATCTAGTGTTTCCAAGACTACTAAACTAATCGGTCGTTCGAGACTTGATCCTTTGTGATCATGCCAATGTTATGTAATAATGCTTCGACTCTGGGTAACTGGGGTCAGGGCGTTACAACTGAGGCCTAGAATCCTTGCCATTCGGGGGTCCTTTTTATGTGAAAGATGAAGGAATCCCAAATGATGGGATTCGTAATGATTTTTGGTACCTATGCAATTTTACATCTTATGCAAAGGATGATGGATGAATGTGGGGTTTATTAAGGTGATATGTCTGGTGTGTTGAAGATATCTCGATGTGAATGGGGACATGGATTACATACCACACCACACAATCATAAATGAGAACTTGGTCTAGAGGGCTGGAAAGGTTGAGGAACATGAGGCTTGGTCACTGTTAGAAAGTCCTAGCCAGCTTGCAATTTATTATCTAGTGGGATGATTACTGAATAGTTTTATGTCCTTATTTTTGGATGGATCACACAGTTTAGCATCGTACGGTGAGTATGGTTGTGTTCTTAGTTTATGGTCATAGGGCTCAGACTGTGATTACATCACCCTTTATATGGGTATTCCTTTACCCAATCTACTAAGACCACATGTGCAATATCGAGTGTGGGAAACAAGTAATGGGACCAGGTGGTCCCCAACATACAAGGGTACGACAATGATGCAATGTGATCAGGTGGGGTTGATCATAACCAGACCAACCTCCTTTCTCGATTCATGATGTTTGAAGTTATATCAGAACAAAATTAATCACCGCACCCAACATTTGGAACATATAGTGGTGGTGATAATGATGGAGGACTAATATTAACCATGTTTGAATAACTTCATCCATATCGTGTGACCTGAAATGGGAACAAAGAGTTAGCGTTGACTGCGGACCACATTTACAATGTGGTGATTATGTCAAATTTTCTTTCGAGACCGTCTAGGATGGTGGCCTATAATGGTAGGTGAGTCTTAAGGCCAAGCATCTGTACTATTCGAGGGTCTTTTCGAATGTTAATGTTGATGGAGAACCTAATAAAAGGGACTCGTGAAGTGTGAATATTCCTACGCAATTTAATGGCATTCGGTAAGGATGAGAGAAGTGGCGATCTCTAAGGAGGGGGATACATGGTACGGTCATGATAAACACGATGTAAATGGAGGCAAGAAAATCCTACACCACACCATGTGTTTTAAGAAGTATCCAGACCAATGGGCAAGACCCAAGGGGAGATCTTGATGTTTGGGGCTATTTCTATGGAAGAAATGTCTCAGAATTTTTATGTATCTTGCGGGGGAAGGAATCAATCCATACATAGTTATGAAAGGGCCATGTAGTTTAACGTTGTGCGGTGAGGATGTGGGAGGATAGAAGAGTGGGATGCGCAGAAGGTGTGGTCATTGTAAACCCGACATAAATAGTGGCCAATGATGTCTACACTACATTGTGTGCGATCTTCCAAGAGAAATATACCTAAGGGGAAATGACAAAGAAGAATTTGGGGGCAGGACTCTAAGTCTAAGAGACTGAGAATTCCTACATATCCCATCTAAAAGGGTATCAAGACATACGTAGTTTTTGAGGTGTTATGCTACTTAACGTCATGCACTAAGGATGCAGGCAGAACTTAGTTTAATGTTGTAGAGTTCACACCATTTTGCAGTATATTTTCATGTGGGAAATGTTCTAGGTAGTTTTATGTCCTTTAGCCCAGACAGATCATGTATTTTAACATCTTTTAGTGAAGATAGAACAATTTAAGGGAATTTAGGACCATGCTAAGTAGTTTAAAGTCATGCAGGATGATAATGTAGTTTAACATCATGTGGGACAAAGATAAGTAGTTTAATTTCATGAAGGACGAAAATGAGTAGTTTAACATAATGACCGGTGAAGATGAAAATTTTAAAGTTGAACAGGACAATAATATAGTTTAACATCACCCAAGTTGAAGATGATTAGTTTAATGTCATGCAGGATGATAATAAGTAGTTTAATGTCATGTTTAATGAAGATGAGCAGTTTAATGTCATGCAGGACAATAATGATATTTAAATTCATGTGGGAAAAAGGTGTTTGTGTCACTCAACCATATCAATACACATCCTACCAAAACTACTACACCTACGTGAGCCATGTTTGGTGTGGGAAACGAGGAGTAATGATGGGATTTTCCTAACACATAGAAGAACATAGAAAGGGGAATAGAGGGGTTAGGCTGGGGATATCCCAGTGACGCTGTCCCTTTTACTTGACGTGCAAAAATTCATGGAAGGGTAACACCAAGGGTGTTAGAGTTCCACATAATGATAGAGATGTGAAAAAAATGTGAATCACAAACTCCGATATCAGGATCCCAATGATGGTGGTGTAACTATGGAGGATAACCACTGACCATGTTCAAAACACATCATCTATATCTTGTAACCTATACCGAGGATAGAAAAATGAGGGTCGACTGCTGACCATGTTTGAAACATGGGACCTGTAACAAAATATCATCTGATGTCTTCCAGGGCGTTGTCCCAAAATGGTAGGTGAGCCAATGTGTCTTAAGACCAGACCGTTAGGGTGTCCCTTAAAACATGAAATAAGGCATGGATCCAAATATAGTGATTATGCGAAGCGTAGAGATGGATTGGAATTATGACCATTTGGAGTCCAACACTCAAGGTTCTACACCCCAACGCATTAGATCATGTCAGTGGGAAGACATTAATGGAAATAGAGTAATAAAACTTGATGTCGAAAATAGTTTATGGTCTTATTTCTTGGACCAAATGTTCTTTATTTGAGGTATTACAGTTTGTCACTAGTTCATAGTTTAACATCATGTAGCTAGGATGAGTGATAGTTTGCGTTTAAGGTCCCAGAGCTCTGACCATGGTTCCTGTAGTTTTAGGTCACATAGCATTGATCAATATTTTGTATAGTTTAACTTCATGTGACCAAGATGTTGTCCCTATTTTAACGTCATGAGACCCAACCGAGTGTTGTTATGTTGTTTAACATCATGCAACTAGGACATGGTTGTTATGTAGTTTAACGTCATGAAACTATGATGTGCTTCCAAAAGGATTGTGTCGGTAAAGGTATGTCCATCTATACCCCATTTTGATGGGTTAGGATCCTTGAGGATGAGTGGGTGGGAACCCATATGATGGGGTTACACTAAAATGCCCCTGCATATTCATGGATGTTATCTATGCGTAAGATGGGATATCTCACAGTGAACATTCCATGATCACATGTTGATGTCATAGGGAGGACCTCTATGTTTGATGTATTGTAGAAGTTGGGATGACATAACATGTCACAATGGTGTCAGTGGCTATATGAGTCGAAATGAGGTGGACTGTGGGAGGGAAGATAGCATGCCCTCATTCTGGTGGGGTGATGGAGCCTAGAAGGCATGGGAGACTGTAGTTTCGATACGATAAGTAAGATGAAGCTTGAAAGGAGTTGAAGCTTATAGGTTTGATACGATGGGCGGTGGAACCTAGAAGGTGTAGAAGTCTGGAGTGTTGGTAAGATAGGGGAAATGGATCTCGAAAGGTGTGGAAGTCTGGAGTTTTAGTATAATGGGGGAGATGGAGCCCAGAATGTGTGGAAGCTTGGAGAGTCAGTACGATGGGGGCGATAGATCCCAGAAGGCGTTGAATCCTGGAGAGTCGGTATAATGGTGGTGATGGAGCCCGGAAGGCGTGGAATCTTGGAGCATCGGTACGTCAGGGGAGATGGAGCCCGGATGGTATAGAAGCTTGGAGCATTGGTATTATGGGGGTGATGGAGCCCAAATGTCATGGAAGCCTAGAGCATCGGTATGATGGGGAAAATAGCGCCTTGAAGGCTTGTAATCCAAGATCGTTGGTATGGTGGGGTGATAGTGCCTGGAAATTGTGGAAGCATGAAGTGTCGGTACAATGAGGGAGATGGAGCCTAGAAAACATGGATGCTCAGAGTGTTGGTTTGACAGGGGTGATGGATCTAGGAAGTCATGGAATCATGTACCATTGGTATGATGGGGGTGATGGATCCTTGAAGGCGTGGAAGCCTGGAGCATCGATACGATTGGGCGATGGAGCCTGGAAGGCATGGAAGCCTAGAGCTTTGGTACGAGGAGGGCGATGGAACCCGAAAGGCATGGAAGCCCGAAGCATCGGTATGACGGGGGAAATAGAGTCTCAAAATTGTGGAATCCTAGAGCATCAGTATTATGGGGTTGATGGAAATATGATGGTGTGGAATTCGGGAGCGTCGGTACGACGAGGCGATGGTGTCTGGAAGGCTTGGACATCCGGAGAGTTGGTACGATGGGGAGATGGAGCTAGGAAGGCATCAAATTCTTGATCGTCGGTATAATAGAGCGATGGATCCTGAAAGGCGTGGAATCCTGGTGTGTCTGTTCAACGAGGGCGATGGAGCTCGGAAGGCATGGAAGCATGGAGTGTCAATAAGACGGGGCGATAGAGCCCGCAAGGAATGGAAGCCTAGAGCATCGATAAAATGAGAGAGATGGATCCCTCAAGGCATGGAAGCATGGAGTGTCGGTATGATAGGGACGATGGATCCTGCAAGGCATGAAATCCTCATGCGTCGGTATGATGGGGGCGATAGGGACCGAACGACATGGAATCTTTGAGTTTCAATACGATGGGGAGATGAAGCTCAGAAGGCGTGGAATCCTAGAGAGTTGGTATGATGAGGCCATGGATCCCGAAAGGTGTAGAGTCCTAGATCTTCAATATAACATGGAAATGGATCCTAGAAGGTGTGGAATCCAAGTGTGTTAGTACGATGAGGGGGATGGTGCCTAGAAGACTTGGACGACTGCAACGTTGGTACAACGGGGTGATAGAGCCCCACGGAGTGGAAGCCAACAACATTAGTACAATAAGGGAGATGAAGCCCAGAAGGCCTGGAATCCTAGAATATCGGTACAATGGGGTGATGTATCCCGCAAGGCATAGAATCCTAGAGCATCGGTAC
The DNA here is from genome assembly GCA_963277665.1 of Viscum album. Taxonomy (NCBI): domain Eukaryota; kingdom Viridiplantae; phylum Streptophyta; class Magnoliopsida; order Santalales; family Viscaceae; genus Viscum; species Viscum album. The sequence goes on along the minus strand of OY728119.1, from coordinate 1,054,122,373 downwards.
GATGGGGGGCGATGGAGCCCAGAAGGCATGGAAGCCTATAAAGTCAACATGATTGGGGGATGTCACCCAAAAGGTGAGAAATCATAGATTTTTGGTACGATGGGGTGATAGATCTAAGATGGTTTGGAAGCCTATAGTGTTAGTACGATGAAGGAGATAGAGCTCGGAAGGCACAAAATCCTGGAGAATCAGTACGATGGGGCGATGGAGCCCAAAAGACATGGATTCCAAGAGAAACTTTCTAAAATGCAGTGTAATTGGAGTAGGGATCTGATGAAACTCCACCCAGTATTGGTTCTTTGTAGAAAATAATAGATTTGACATGGGGAGGGCCTCCAACATGACTTGTGGTAACTTCATTGAGAGGACCTCCATGCTTGTTTATAAAGATGCAGGGAGGACCTTTGTAGTGGATGATGATGGTGATGATGAGGGATCCTATGTCTGATGATAGCGATTTAGAGAGGACCTCCGTAGTGGCTGCTGATGGAGATGAGGAGGAATCCCATTCCTGATGATATTTTTGAGGGGAGGACTTTAATAGTGACTGATTATAGCGATGGGGAGGACAACCCAAATGGAATATGGCACTATTTCTGATGCACTATTTGGTTTAGTGTTGTTTCCCCCTACGTGCCCTATGAGGGTGACGAAGTTAGCGTGGATGCAATTGAGTTGGTGTGGGGGGCGTGGTGGATTCCCATGGTGTAGCCTATAAAGGTGTTAGTTTCAGCAAGGAGCTGATGGAGTTAGGGGAGGATGCCCCCGGTGTAGCCTGTGAATGCAGCGGGGTCGACGAGGAGCGGATGGAGTCCATGGTGGATTCCCCTAGCGCGGATGCCCCTGACATGGCCGGTGAAGGAAGCGAGGATTGTAAGGAGCTGGTGGATTTGGGGGATGGATACCCTTGGCATGACCTATGAAGGCGGTGATGTTAGTGACGAGCCAATGGAGTCGGGGGAGGATGCCCCTTGCATGGCCTATGAAGGCGGTAGAATCGGCGAGGAGCTGATGGAGTTGGGAGAAAGATTCCCCCAGGGTGGCCTATGAAGGTGGAGGAATTGGCGAGGTGCTGATGGCATTGGGGGTGGGGGTCGGGGACACCTGATGTGACATGTGAAGGTGGAGGGGTCAGTGGGGAGATGATGGAGTCGGGGGAGGATACCTCCTGTGCGGCCTATGAAGGTTGTGGGTACGGTGAGGAGCTGATGGAGTTTGGGGGATGATGCACCTAGCACAACAAGTGAAGGTGGAGGCATTAGTGAGGATCTGATAGAGTAGGAGGGGGGATGCACCCGACACATCTTATGAAAGAGAAAAGGTTGGCGATGAGCTGATGGAGTTGGGGGGAAGATTCCCATGGCGAAGCCTATGAAGGTGGTGGAATGGGTGAAGAGAAGATGGAGTCGGGGGTCATATCCCCCGACACGGCCTATGAAGGTCAAAAAGTCAATGAGAAGCCGATGGAGTCAGGGGAGGATTCCCCCAGTTCAACCTATAAAGGTGGCTAAATCAGTGAGGAGCTGATGGAGTAGGGGTCAGATGTCCTCAGTGCATCCTTTGAAGGCGACATGGTCAGTGAGGATTCGATCGAGTCTGGGGAAGATTTTATCTACAAAGCCTGTGAAGGTGACGATGTCTGTGAGGTGATGATGGATTCTGGTGTGGATACCCCCTATGGGTCATGTAAAGGTGGATTGGTTGGCTTGGAGATGATGGAGTTGGGGTGTAGATGCCCCTAGTGCAACCTCTGAAGGCGCCGGGGTCAGCAAGGGGCTGATGGAGTCGGGGGCAGATTCCCCCTTTGCATTATATAAAGGTGATGGGTTAGACGAGGATCCGATAGATCTAGGGGGATGATTCCCCCATCATAGCCTCTAATAGATTTTGGGTTGACGATGAGCCGATGGAGTTGGGGGAAAAAGCCCCTTGCGCGGCCTGTGAAGGCAGTGAGGTCGGTGAGGAGCTGATGGAGTTGGGGCCCCAATGCCACATGCATGGTCTGTCAAGGAGGTAGGGTCAGTGAGGAGCCAATGGATTCTGGTGAGCGGTGCCACGAGTATGGTCTCTAAAAGAGGTGGGGTTGGTGAGGAGCCGATGGATTCAGGGTTGGATGCCCACATCATAGCCTATGAAGGTTGTGGGGTCAACGAGGAGTTGATGGATTCAGGGGGTGGATTCCCTTGGTGCAACCATTGAAGGTGGACAGTTTGGTGATAAAACGACGGAGTCATTGGAATATTCCCCCTGCGTGGCTTGTGTAGGAGGCATGGTTGGGAATGAGCAGATTGATTCGGGGTAGGATGCCCCTACGTGGCCTGTGAAGGCAGCAGGGTCGGTGAGGAGTCGATGTAGTCGGGGGGGGGGGGGGGGTGACACCTACAATGTGTCCTGTAAAAGAGGAGGGGTTGGTGAGGAGCCAATGGACTTTGTGAATATTCCCCCTATGTGGCCATTAAAGGTGGTGGGGACAATGGCAAGCCAATGGAGTTGGGGGCGGATGGACCATGTGTGACCAGTGATGGTGGTGGGGTCAGAGAGGAGCCGATAGAGTTGGGGGGTTGATGCCTCCGACATGGCCTATGAAGGCTTTGTGATTGGCGAGGAATGGATGGAGTTGTGGTTGGATGCCCCTACGTGGCCTGTGAAGGCGGCGGGGTTGGCGAGGAGCTGATTGAGGCAGGGGGTCAGACGCCCCCAGCACAGCCTATGAAGGCATCAGGATGGGAAAGGAGCCAGTGGAGTCGAGGGGAGGATACCCCCTAGCGCTTCCTCTGAAGGTGGTGGTGTCAGTGATGAGCTAATGGATTTGGGTTTGGATGACCTTGTAAGGGCCTATGAAAATGGTGGAATAGGCATGGAGCTGATGGAGTTGGGGGAAGATTCCCCCACCACAACCTATGAAGTAGGAGGAATAAGTGAGAATCAGATGAATTTGGGGGGGGGGGGGGGCAGAGGCCACCGACATGCCCTATGAAGGTGGAAGGGTCAGTGAGGAGACAATGGAGTAAGGGGAGGATGCCCTGGACACGGTCTATGAAGGCGGAAGGGTTTGCAAGGATCCGAATGAGTCGGGGGCGGATGTCACCGGTGTCACATGTGAAGGCAGTGGGGTCGACGATGAGCCTATGGATTTGGGGGCTTAATGCCCATGACATGGCCTGTGAAGGAGGAAACATCAGCGAGGAGCCGATGGAGTCCGGGGTGGATTCCCCCAACATAGACTATGAAGGAGGAAAAATCAGCAAGGAGGTGATGGATTCGGGGGCGGATGTAACACCCCATGATTTCATAGTGTGTTATTTCTTCAAAGTAATTCAATAACTTGTACTACAAGCAACAACGAGTTCAAGCGCACCACGACTTGTCAAACTTGCCATTAAAAAGCATTTATGAATAGTATTAACTCAATTGTGAACTTTATATAATCCTTATAATTTTAGAATCCATATTTTCAGTTTCATAGACATAATGTAAGAAAAAATTCATTTTTTCAGATAAAAGAAGTATTTTTCAAAAAATGCACTTTTACCCACATTTATTGGTGAACCCATTTTAAATCAAAAATTTAAACATTTATATATTAAATATGACAAAATAAACTTCTTCTTTAGAATCCGGACATAAGAATTTAGTCTCAATAAATTTTTGGTGCTTTTCTGATAACTTTCATATTTGAGTGAATAGTGAAAATTACTAAATTTTAAATAAAAAAAAAACATTTTTAATCAAAATAATTAATAGTGATAAATTATGAATTTGAGTGATTTTAAAGTATAATTAGATTAATGTTTTTTCATTTAATCCAATGTTGGTCATTGGACATAATTTCACATTTAAACTGGACATATTCAAGTGCCAATATTTTGATAGTTATTATTTCTTAAAAACATGCTTTTTGGTTTGACAACACGAATTAATTTTATATGAATTCCTACCACTTATATGTTTTGAATTTATAAAAATGGATTCCATATTTAGAATCAGGAGATCCAAATTGTGTATATAGGTAACTTTTATTTTAAGATATTTTGAATAATTATTTCGGTAAATATTTCACTTACCATGGTTAAATGGTAATTCTGGTAAATAAGGGTAAAATAATAATATTATAATTATATAAAATTACCCTAAAACGTGTCATAACCCTATTTGATGATACATTTCCAACAATGGGAATATTTGGGTTGATGTTGGGACCCCATGGAGCCAATTTGAAGTGATAGTGACACTTTATATTAGTTATGTTAAAGTATATACAAAAATGACCTAAGCATATATCTTTTAGCAAAAATTTTTTTACTTAAGTTTATATATGATAAATTTTTGACTATAAATATTAATTAGATATGTAAAAATGTTTTCTACATAATGGTATTTTATTTATAAATTTTAGACATTGAATGATTAAATTTATTTATGACACAATAATGATGGAGTATTTTTATTATTAATGAAAGAATTAAATAATTGGTATTATAAATGTTAAAATAAATATAATTTTATAGTTTTGATGACATAAAAGAATTTTATTGGTTAATATGACATGTTAGGATTTCTTAAATGTATTTTATTTGAATTAATAACTATGTTAATACTTTAACAAAAATCAATTATTAAATAGTGTCAAAAATGACATAAAAGAGTTCTTAAAACAAATATTATATTATTAATTTATATTATATTCCTAAAAGTCTATGATTTGGAAAAAGTAATTATAACCTGATATTTGAATCATTTATGGACCACTTTGGGGCCTCTTGGAAGTATATAGTATGTTTATTAACTATATAATATAAAAATACAAAGAGACATGGTAAATGTCAAACTGTTTAACGAAGAGTTAAATCTAAAAGATAAGGTTAATAGAGTGACCCAAACCTATCTAAAACCTATTAGTTGAGTTTATTTCCACCCATCCCCACCTTATCCTCGAAATAAATCAGTTTTAAGCCATTATAAACCGAATATGAATTTATTATAAAATAATATCTCTTACTTTTCCTAAGGTGCCCCTCACACCTCTTATAAAAGGGCACTCCCCCTTCTCTCTAATTCACACCTCCAAAGCCATTTTTCTCGGCCAAACTCTGACCAAATATCCTACCAACTTCCCTCAATTAATCATAGAGTCCTTCCTTTAGTCATAAATCCAACTTAAGGATCCCTTTTGATCAAATCAAAAGGAAGAACCCGAAGAAGATGTAATATTTTCAGCACCCTCTTTCAAGTTCCTTTCTTCTTCCACTTCTTCTTTCTTTGTTATTTCCATTATAAAATAAAAGCTACAACATCTTATATATATTTTGATGTTATTAAAAATATGGTACAACCATATTCAGTATTCTATCCATCCTTTTAATTACATGTCACCATACGTGCATACGTACGACCTACCATCTCCACGACGTGGTGAAATTGTTATTATTATTTGGATGGGTATAATAATGATGCGTAATTAATGTAAATAATAAATTTAACATGATAATTATTATTTATATATGATATAATATCCAATTATATATCATTCTAATATCAAAATAATGATATTGTCGCTCGTGCGTACATACGGATTACCGTCTCCATGAACGCGATGAGTTTCATTCCCCATCGTATCCATTCAAGAAAAATTTTCATTTGATGATTAAAAACAATGTTTAAAGACTTGATATAATTCTTGATATGAGAAATATAAATCCCATACATAAAAAATATGACTCACATAACAAGGAATATAAAGTAAAACTAATCTGTTAAACACCCAAAATGACGATAATACTATGATATTATTAACACAGGAATGTTAAAAGATCATATATGATATCATATTAATGTATATTATTCTTGTATAATTTAATAAAAATTATTTCACCATTATACAGGAGGTCAACGTACCTTCGACAAAGGAAAATTACAAGGTAAGGGTTTATTTCACAATCTCTTCATTATCCGAGGTTGTTTATACATAATTATCTACTGGGACCTCTTTATCATCCACATCCATGTTTCTTAAAAATGTATTTCAAATCATTATTACTATTTTAAAAACTATGGGTTAAAGTAATTTATACCCTTGTTTGAATTTTTAAAAGAAGTTTATAAAGGAATATTTCCTTTTTTTTCCAAACAAGTTCCTTTTAACCTTTTCGACAGAATTAAGGTAAGAATGTATTTTTTTAACTTATACGGCATATGTGGCTATTTTCTACCATTCTAAAATCGTCGAAGCTTCCCTGAAAATATTATAAGAAAATTTTCAAAGTAAATGGTTTCTTTTATATTTATGTGACTTTTAAATGATGTCAAAAAAGAGATATTTCTCTCAAATAGTTTTGATTTCATCTATTTCAACATCCTTTGAGGGATTTTAAGGTTATTTGAAGTTGATTTATTATGATACAAAACATCCATATTTTATTGAAGGTTTTGGGATATTTTTGACTATGGATGTTTTATTTTCATACCATTCAGGGTTTATGGAGAAAGTATTGACACTTTTTATGCTAGTTTTAATACGAATGTTTATATTTTGTTTAATCCTATTCATATGAGGAATTCATTGGACTTATTAAGTGATGGGTGGAGCCCACTATAGCTACTCAATGCATCGGTAGGTCTCATGATACAAACTAGTGTCTTGGTACAAGGCCGTGAAAAAATCTTATTTGTAGTCTTGGAACAACGCCTTTACTAGGTGGTTATGATAGTATGACATTATGCATTCCATCATTATGAATGTGGATATTGATATATCATGTGATTATTTGACTAGTATAATAACCATGTGAATAAGTAAATGGTATTATTTCATTTCATTTCTATAATATTATACTAAAGTTTAAGTTTAAAAGGATTTTGTTTTAGTTGTATATTGCCTTAAATGTTTATGCTTATTTATGGAAGTTTTCACTATAGTATTATCCTTACTAAGCATCTGAGCTCACCCCTTTATATGTTTTATTTTTTCCTGTATGTGAAGAAGTATTTTATGAATGACCTACCGGGATAGTATGAGGGGATTTGAGTGTGGTCTATGGAGAAAAGCTGTTTTTTTAGTTTTTCACATTATGTTGTAATGTAAACTTTATGAATGTATCTAGTGATTCCAAGGCTAATAAAATAATAGGCCTTTCAAGTATTGATCTTTTATGATCATGCCAATGTTATGTAATAATGCACCGACTCTGGGTAATAGGGGTCGGAGCATTACATCGGATGCCCCCGACACAGCCTATGAAGGTGGCAGGATCACCAAGTAGTCTATGGACCATAGTCTTCACGAATACGTTGTTACTCATCCTCTCACACGTGAAGTAGAAGGTATTCACATGGGTGATGCCTCAATTTGTACTTGACTAAAAATTTTCATCAATTCACATTCGATGGAGAAGAGAGACACATCAAGTTTACAATTTTTGTTTCTAACGCTTCTGTCAGAGCGCACATCCGTCTGTCAAGGACACACTATTTGTTGCCTCACATTGTATCTTTCCAAAGGCGAATAGTATCCATTGTTTATTCATGGTTGTTTTTACCATGATCGAAATGGGGTGATGGGATGTCAGCTCCTCCTTCAGTGGATTCCTCCTTTGAATTTGTTACCTTGTCTGGGTCTCCCTTAATGATTTAGATGTTGTTTGTGTAACTCTTCTTTAGTACCATATCTTTGTTGATGCCAGATAATTATGATACTTATGTGTGGACATTCCAAGGGTTCTTGATAGAGCATTATCCTTTGGACAGAGAAGATGACATACACAGGTATTTCAGGGCATCTCTAGATGCATGGACATTGGGGAACCTGTATTCTTTGTCATTAGAGGGCATCTCAAAGGCGCATAACCCGATGCATCACACATCAGTCATGGGGTATCTAATGCTAGAGGCGTGTATCAGTGGTTTTCCTCATCTTCCCTTGTTTAACATGGGGTATTTCATGAATTTAATGTCTTGTGAAGTTAGGTATGCCAAATGCATGACTTCTAAGGTTTTCCTTAGGAATCTCAAGTTAAATACGAGGTAGGCCATGATTTTAACGTCTTGTGGAGACATAATGACAGTGATATAAAAATCCCATAGAGATGGTTCAAATTTGAACATCCATAGCAGGGAGAACCTAGAAGGATTACCATATGGATAGATAATAATGCCCAATGAGGACGGATCTAAGATGGTGTGTCCCATAGAGAGAAGATATCACACTGTGGTGGTTGATATGGACACCACTGAGGGCGGATTAGGGAATGTGCACCCCAGAGAGGGGGGATATCAAGGTTTACCAATGGCTGGGATTGAAACACATGGTGGTTTAATACATACCATGTGTAGAGGATAAGGTTCAAAACCCACACAGTTCGATGGGTGAGACATGTAATTGTGGTGTATACAAAGGAAAATGCCCCGGAGACATGTTGGGGAATACCAGTGGTTAATGGTCCATCACAAGAGGGACACTCTTCATTAGATGGTTATGTATTGGGTTGGGATTATGCATGGTTAGCTTCCTAGGTGGATGGAATGATCTTATCGGGATGTGGTGGCCAGGGTGAGAACTAGGATGTATGATGGATTGTTGAATGAAGTGGATGTTGAATGCGATGGAACCATAGTGATGGTGATAATAGTGTCAGTATTGAACCTAAGTGAGGATTTCTATGTATCCCCATGGCAGGGAATCAAAGTCCACATATTTTTTTGGGGAAATGGGACACCTGAGGAGGTTACCCATCATAATGGACACCTGGATGGGACCTGGAGGAAGTAGAACTTCCGGGTTGGTGAATGACCATCCCAAAACACAAAGGCTCAAGGGAAATACTAATATGCAACATAAATGATTGGATTTAACCTTATAGAGGCTTCCTAAATATCCCTATGGAAAGGAATCAATGTCTTCGTAGTTCATGATGGGAATATAATTGGGGTGTGCATAGAGGACAGTGACCCAATGACGTGTCAGGGTTACCCGTGGTTAGAAGCCCAAGTGTTTGTCTGATGCCACTAGGACAGACCATGGATGTGGGTCCCAAAAAAAGGTACACTAAAGTATTCCAATGGTTGGGGTTGAACCTTTGGGAGGCTTCCTATGTACCATACCTAGGAAATAGGGATCAAAACCCACATAGTTTGAATTGGATTACCATTGTATGGGGTTGATCCTTAGGGAGGATTCCTACGTACCCCTCCCAAAAAGATATGGATCAAAACCCACATTTTTTAGAGTGAGGCATAGGATCAGTGTGTGCATAAAGGATGAAGAAATGAAGATTATGTTTGAGGCTTACACATGGTTTGTAGCTTGAGATTGATCTAATTCCTGGGGGTGGACCAAAGAGTCGGATCCCAACTATGGAAAATAAAAAGGCTTGTCTTAGATTTGGATTGAACCCCGGGGAGGTTTCCTACATACCCTTCATAGGATAAGTGGATTAAAACCCACATAGTTTTAATGAGTTTACCATTTTTTGGGGTGCAACCACATGGAGGATTCCTACGTACCATGTCTAGGATACATGAATGAAAACCCATGTAGTTTGAATGGGTTTACTATTTTTTTTGGATTGAAACTCAGGTAGACTTACTACTTATCCTACATAGGAGACAAGGATAAAAACCCACATAGTTCTAATGTTTGGGGTTTAACCTTAGGGAGGCTACCTACGTGCCTTGTCTAAGAGACAAGGATCAACACCCAAGTAGTTCAAATTCATACTGTTTAAGGTCATGAATGATGGAAATGAGAATACAGGTTAACTTCATGTAGGATGAGGGAGAACCGATGTGAAGTGGTCGAGAGCGTTTGGTGTTGGGATTGAACCTCATGGAGGCTTCCTACGTACCATGCATTAAAAGGAAAATGCTCAATGTACATGTAGTTTAGAATGGTAGGGGGGATTACACACTATGGCAGCCCATAGAGGGTGTGATGGTCGATGCTTACTCTAAGCCCACCGAGTCATACTCGGTGAGTGAAACATGAGGCCACAACAGACCCGAAGATCATGAAATAAAGGTATATCCATGAAGTATTGTGAATGGGGATTATGATTGGAGGTTTCTCAGGCGGCACTATGGAGTGGAAATGGTGAATCGGGATTATGGATGGAAGATGGTCAGGTGCAGCTGAGGAGTGGAAACGGTGGATCGACCTTATACATGGATGCTTCTCAGGTTCCACTAAAAGAGAAGCAATGGAGAATGAGGCTTAGGAATGGAACCTTCCCGAGTTCCACTAAGGACCGGTAATGATGGATGGGGCTTACACATGGAAGATACCCAAGTGTTTCTAAAGAGGGGAAATTCAGAATGGGGTTTATGTATAGAAGCAGCATGGGTGCCGCTAAGGAGGAGAAACAGTGGATGGGGATTATACAAGGAAGCAGTCTGGGTACTAATATGGATGGGTAATGGCGCATGGTGCTTATGCATGGAAGATGCCCCGGTACTTCTAAAGATTGAAAATGGTAGAAGGGGTTTATTCTTGGATGCTGCCTAGGTGCCACTAAAGAGAAGCAGTTGAGAATGGGTCATATTCATGGAAGTTGTCTGGGTACCACTAAAGAGTGGAAATGATGGATGGGGCTTACACAAGGAAGATTATCGGGTGCTACTAAGGAGTGGAAATGATGGATCGGGGTTATGCATGAAAGCTGCCTAGGTTCTACTAATGAGTGGAAATGAAGAATGAGGCTTATGCATGGTAACTTCCTATGTGCCTCTATGGAGTGGAAATGGTGAATGAGACTTTTTTAGGGAAGCTACCTGGGGGCTGTTAAGGAGCAGAAACGATGAATATGCCATACAAATTAAATCTTCCTAGGTGCCCCTAAGGGGCGGAAATGGAGAATGAAGATTATGCATGGAAGCTTCCCGGGTGTGGATAATGATCAAAAATAGTGAATGGGGTTTATGCATGGATTATACCCAGATGCCTCTATGGATAAGAAATGATAAATGGGGCTTACACATGGAAGTTTCTCGGGATCCGCTAAGGGGTGGTAATAGAGAATGGGGATTATGTAGGGAAGCTGTCCGGGTGCCGCTAAGGATCAACAATAGCGAACGGGGCTTATACACGGATGTTTCCAGTGTGCCTCTAAGGACTGACAATGGTCGATTGGTATTATGCATCGAAGTTACTCAAGCGATGTTAAATGGAAGCAACAGTGGATGTGGCTTACGATTGGAAGCTACCCAGGTGATGCTAAGGAGATGCAATGGAGAATGGGTCTTACTCATGGAAGCTTCCTGGGTGTCAGTAAATAGTGGAAATGATGGATGGGGTTTACACATGGATGTGGCCCATGTTCCGCTAAGGATTGACAATGATAGATGGGAATTATGTTTGGAAGCTGAACAAGTGCTGCTAAAGAGGGGAAATGGAGAGTTGGGATTAGGCATGGAAGCTTCTCGGGTGATGCTATGGAGTGGCAATGGTGAATGGGGAGTACACATGGAAGCTTCCTGAGTGCTGTTATAGAGCGGAAACAACAGATGGGGCTTACGCCTGAAAGATGCCTATAATGTCTTCCTCCAGTCTAGCCATGAGGGCATCAAAAATTACAAATGGGTTGAGGCATATAATTGAGTCCTACACCTATGTGCTAGTGCACTAGTGGGATAAATCCAAGGGAGTTGGAACCTGTCTGAAGAAAGGGAGATTAAAAGTGTGAATCACATTATCAACATTCAGAACAAAATGGTGGATGCATGATTATAGGAGATAACTACTAACCATATTCGAAATGAAGAATCAACATCGTGTTATCCGGAGATAGAAACAAACAAACGAGGTCCAACCACTGACCGTATTCAAAACACGAGTCCAAACAAAAAGTGTCATCCAAAGTCTTCTGGGGTGTTAGCCCATAACGGTAGGTGATCCGAAGTGGCATGGGACCAGGACATTATGGATCCCTTTAGACATGTAATAGGATGAAGATATAAATGAAGGACACATGATGAATTATGTGAAGTGAATTAATGCTCAAATGGTTTCAAACACTCTTGAATTTTTTCCATTGTAATCATGGAATTAGGTATCTTATGCTTCTCACATAAGACATCACTTATTTGGAAAAAGATGCATCCTATTATTGATTGAAAGGTAATGCTACATTTTAAGTCATATAGTAAGTACTATTGGTATCTTATGCTTTCCACATAAAGAATCTCGTATTCATAACAAGAGGTATCCTATATTTGTTAAATAGGGTGTATGACAGTTTAAAGTTATGTTGAGAGGAATGTGGGATTCTTATGATTGGAACATAAGGCATATCTTGTTTAGGGAAAGAGGTATCATATGTCTGTCACATAGGGTGTACTATAGTTTATATGCATGTAGATAAGACTTTTGGCTTCTTATGCATGGAATATAAGGAATCTTTTGTTTAGAGAAAGAGGTGTCCAATCCTTTTCAAATAGGGTGTACGTCATTTTATAGTCACATTGATAGGAGTGTTTGGCATAAGGCACCTATAAATGGCTAGTGTTGGGAATTATGAAAGAGCGAACCTTTATGGTTCAACCATGCACAAGAGTCAGGTGATAGGGTTTGGATGAGTTACTTGAGGAATTTTTCAAGTCAACATTTTCATGGAATTGAATATGAGAATCAGAAGTCATGACAAATGAAAGGGACCAAAAGGAATATGTCAACTAAAGGTGTTTCATGGAGTGAAGAGTAGTATCTGAAGTCATGGTATTCTATAGGTAGAAGGTCAGTGTGCATAAGGGAGAAATGGAAAATGTCGATGTCCTGGCCTAAAAAGTGCGTGGTTTGACTCTCCATTTATTATGGGGGTCAGTGATAGAAGCAAAGGGGTCAGACCAGAGGGATGGGACTACACCACTTCATAGATCCTGAGCGGGGTTGTGGAGGCACAACCCCCATGGTATGGATCATTGGGAATGAAGGTAGAATCTTGGTGGAGGATATGTCTCCGCGATGTAGCATCGTGGTGATCAAGGTCTTGAAGACAATGGGGCTTCGTAGAGCACTAGGTCTTGCAGATCATGGGGCCTCGTAGAGTATAGGTTCTCATGGGGAAAAGGCGATTCACGGAGCTCAGGGTCTCACGGAGAAAATTGATTCACATAGCCTAGGGTCTCTTGGAGCAATGTGGCTTCATAAAGCTCATGGTCTCACAGATCAAAGGGCTTTGCAGAGAAAAGAGTCTCATAGAGCAAAGGGGCTTCACAGAGTGTCGAGGAACGTGAAGGAGATCCCTCTTTCACAGTGCTTAAGAGAACTATGAAATGGGATATTGGCCACCGAATGGGTGGCATAACCATGCTTATATGGTGGGCAGAGTCAGCTATTTATAGGTGATGGAGGTTAGCAGATCTCGCCACAGAGTTCAAATGTTCGCTGAGATGAGAAAATGACCCCATGAAGGATATCATGTTCTACGACTGGAGGCAGTTCCATCAAGATTACTTTAACCACAGAGTCAACTATCATCCCCTAAATGGTGGACATGCTTCCTTAATTCCCACCATAGCGGCCTCAGAGTCTTCCAACAAGTTTTTCTACTCCATGATCGTGGAGAGAGCTCCCAGAATGTGCTCCGCGAACAGATTTTCATGTCTAAATTCGAATGTCCATAACTCCCAATCTGTAACCCCCTTTGGGATATACGACCTTTCAATTCAAAGATTACATAATGGGATACGATCATAGATCATGTTTTGAAGCATTTGAAATATTTTTTGGATTATTTTTTTGCTGCCAACAATATTAACATCCTAGGATGGAAAACAAGGTTAATATTTCTCTAAGGAGAAATGATAATTCCCCCTAATTCATGATGAGGATTGAGATAGACCCATTATATATATATATATATCCAAATGAAATATATAGTTACCAAAAAGTAATTTATGAAATCCAACCTTATAGAATAATTTCCGAAAAATTTTTATATTCATAGATTAGGGAAGATAAAAAAGTTGATGTTGAGATAAAAAGAAGGTAAAAAGTATTATAATGTTCAAATTCAAAAATGATGGAATTATATGATTATGGGAAAAAATATTTTTCCCTTAAAAACAAAAATTTATGAAGGATATTTTGGGTGATACACATAGATAATCCTTCTGTATTCACCCAGGATGTATAAATATGTATAAGGATATTAAACAATGATTCCAATAGTAAAACATTAAAGGAGAATTTATAGATAATATATATAAAATATTTGTATTCTAGTAATTAAATTGTATCCATTATAAATCTAAGAGGTTGAAACAAACATTTCCAATGTTAGTATGAAAATTGGAAAACATCACCATGAATTTTTTCACCAGTCTGCTAAATACATTAATAGATTGTAATATCATATGGGTAGTGATGTATAGAATATTAGAGTATTCAAACTCCATTAATTTTCAAGATTAATTCTCACTAAACCAACATTCCTTGATATATATAAAGGACATTGTAGGGCTACAAAGAGTACAACTTACAGTGATATCTAATAAAAAATCAAGGTTCACATAAATATTATGAAGGTTACATCAATTTGATTTGGATACAGAGCCATGTTTTAGCATAGATTTTCACAGTAAAATAGATTGATAATTTGAAAGGACCATTTAAACATTTTATGATATTAAAATATCCTATTAAATTAAATTAATTGGATAATGGGATTTGAAACATCCTCTTTTTGAGTAATCATATATCAATAGTTTCCACTTTAGAATCTAAATGGTACTATGTGAATCTCTGTAAGGGTGGGGATGTTGAACTCTGATATACATGGTTGATGTTTGAGAAAGGAAGTTATTAGGTCCAAAATTTGTCCAAGAAATGAGGATGATAGTGCAAACCATTATGAAATATACCAAACTATCACAATGTTTGATAGGTTTCTAGTCCTTATCCAATAGTATTTGTTTGTGGAAAAACCCATATATTCCTAATATATCTTCATGAATTTATATGTGTACAAAAAAACACCATAAAGAAACCATAGTAGAATACATATTCATTATTAAATGGATAATTCTTGATAGTGAGCTTGAATGAGGAATTGATCAATGCATTTTTCCACCAAAGTGGATATTGATGTAACCTGAGAAATACTTACATAAATATTATATTTTGTAATGTCCCGACTGGGCCTCCACACAATATTTCCCCAATGCAGTTTTCCACATCACCTTAGGTGCACCTCCCCGTATAATATAGGCTACCTACTAGCAACAGGGGTCTAGTAAGTCATCCATGGGAAGACTCTACCCTCATTTATCATAGTAAATCATTAGAATAAGTGAACATTAAATAGTGGAAACATCTAAATACAATGAACTGTTGAAATAACTCATGAAAAAAAGCAGAAAATATAATATATTGTGGAAGCAAAAAACATGACATGATAATGTGTATCTGAAGTGTAAAGAAATTGAAAACTAGAAATTAATGACACAAATGACTCTTATACAGGTCTGAACCACGTCCCGCTCCCTCAACAATGTTCCCTACTGAATTTGACATCTAAAATATCCATTTACACTTATCCTATCATGAATCCATGAAATCTATTTGGATACCGAGAAGGTATCCCGAGTAGGGTGTTAGTACAGTTCTATGGAAGATGTTTTCCATGTACTACAACTATGGAAGTACAACCTGACCCCTCTCATCTAAATGATGTAGATAAGGTTGATCATGAGATAGATGTATATATTGAGGAGTATCTAATACATGTGTTGGATCACAATGATAATGTTTTAGGGGAAATATTGTTTCGATAGTTCATGTATTATTGAAACATCGACCCGTGTAAGAAGATACATCAGAAAGGGAGGAAGATATACGAGCTCAATTGCACCATCTTTTTGGATTGGAATCATAGAGTAGCATTGTATAATAGTTCAAGGAAGATATTTTATAAGGTTTAGAGATTGTAAGATTCATTCCTTATTATAGGTATGTTTTCCTTTGAGTTGTTTCTTTTTATAAATTATAAATACATTATGTTAAAAAAATAATTTATTGGAGAAACTACCTAATAAATTGTTAAAAGGATTTTCATAAGATAAAATTCCTAGTTAACACTTTAAAATATTTAATGGAATATTTTCTGAGGTGGACATTTGGTAGTGTGAGATTCTGGGGTCGAAAAGCATTGGTGGAAGCAAAATAGAAATATTATTTTTATTATAGTAATCCTAAAAAATTTATTAAAAATAAATTAATAACTCCAAAATGGTGCGACATATGTGAAATCTGAGACCACTTTTATGTCCAAAATATGGTATTTACCCTAGGAGGGGTATAATATTCGATAGTGCTATACATGTAGATGCCTCTCTGATGAGATAAAGTTATTAAATAATATTAAATATATTATTTTATTAAAAAAAATTATATATCTCCCAAATGGTGTGTCTTATGAGAAATATGAGACTACTGATGGGTCCCAAATGAGGGGATTACCCTATACAGGGTATAAAATTTTTATGTATCTGGTGTTTGGATGCCTCACTCACAATAATAACCCTATTTAATTTTATTAATTATTTATTCTGATTATTAAAAAATAAATCAAAAATATATTACAAATTGTTCAACGTATGAGAAATCTGAGACCACCTATTGTTCTGGAATATGGTGTTTACCATAGGCAGGATATAATTCTTACACATAGTGGACCTATTAGTATTTTTGCCAATTAATATTGTTTTATCAAATTATGTAATTAAATTAACTAATTAAAAAACTGGAGTTACGATTCATTTGTCTTATCCAATGGATAAAATCCATTTTCTTCCACTAAAGAATCACAACACATCATTAATTCATTGTTTTCACCCCAATAAAGCTTCAAATGTCTTCTATGGGTAAAAAAAATCAATCATTCAACAAACACCAGATGGAATAGATATCAAATGAGGAGTTTTAATTTAGGGTTTTTATTGAAGTCAAATGGTTCATGATATATTCATAATAGAACCAATTGTTGTGGATCTGGTTAGATATGGTTGTTTGCAAACATCTTCAGTAGTCACTTAGGTAAGCTGACTACTCCCTCTTCTTCCTCTGTAGAAACCCTGTGCGCCATCCCATGATGTATGATTTCCCCTGTGCAATCTACCTGGTGCACCTCTAGGTTCAACATCCCTCTTTTTCTAATTAATTATTTTATAATCTCAATTATATCATTCAAAATAAGTTTTTTTAATAAAAGGGGTGGATGAGAAAAAGTGGGTAAACGATTTATTTTATAAATGATAATTCTACTTTTTTTTCAAAATATAATTTCATAGAAATTAAAAGAAATTTTCAAGTGATAATTTGATGGAATTATATTTTAATTATTATAATTATATCATCTTGTTAAAGAATAATTGTTCAATAATTTCAAATACAATTATATGGTAATACTATGGAATTTTCTCAGGATAACTATATATGATATTATTATATGATATTAATCAAGGGATAACATACATTCTTAGAGTGTTTTTCTATTCTTCATTTCCGATCACAGTAGACCATAAAACACCTCGATTTTTGACACATCGATCATATTTGGAATAAGGTGGGTGGTATAAAATACAATCTCATAGACTCAATTTTTTTTATTTGTATGAACTTATAAAAATATCATGGAATAATTAATTATTGAGATTTTTTATAATCAATTAATGAATTGGGAAAATTAATTAATTTGGGGGATTGCGAAATTGGTAACATATTTGCTTGGCATAAAAAATTAATTTATAAATTAATTAAAAGGATTTCCATGATGAAGGATTCATATAATTAAATTTGGAATTAATTAATGGTCGTAATGTGATTAATTAATTTGGTTATTTTTAATTATTAATTGGTGAATTAATAATGTGGACATTGTGATGGTGGATTTGTTTAATTAATTTTGGAATTAATGGAACATTTTTTGTGATTAGTGGTTGAATAAATAAATCAATATTTTTAATTGTAATTGGGATGGTTGTTTAAAGTTGAATAACCATTAAATACTATGATATATGTGATATAAGTTCATGATTGAAAATTGTTTCTGGGAAATGGAATGATGCTCAAAATACCCACATGGGTTCTAGAAATGGAACTCTAGACCCATTTACATGCATGAAATTAATATTTTATGGGACAAAGACTGATGCTCCAAATACCAATGGGGTTTTGGGACATGGTCTCATAATCAAATTACTCACACGGGTGATAGACATGATGTTCTACACTCATTCCTTAATTTTTAACTATGGTTTCATTTTAATACTTATAAATTCTATATTGTGACATAATGATTATGAATTGAACCTGGGGAATGGTTTAGACTCTGGTGTAGGCCAAAGCAGGTACTGTGGTATGAGTGTCCTTAGGAACCCAGAAGTTTATGTTATTTAATAAATAATAACTTGATTAATATAAATAGTTTACTTTACTAGCTTATATTATTATTTATACAATTGTATAAGCTATTTCAGAGTAGATTTTTTTATACACTATTTGTGGAAGGCTATGGAGTTGTACTCACACCCCAATCAAGTTTCCTGAATAGTAACCAAATATATCTCATGTATTTAGGACATGACACAGGTAACAAGCTATGTTAGATGTCTTTTTTAGGACGGAGCATTGTTGAGGGAGTCAGACGTGGTTTAGAGCATTGTCAATCTTTTTCAATATGTATCATATTACTAACGAAACAAGAACTATAAAAGTTTTATTGATTTTTTATACTAGAAAAATAATCGACATTCTTCATGAAGGATCTTGAATACCTCCAACAATGTTCTTCTAACATAGTTACATTCGTAGAAATATCGTAGTTATATCTTTTCTTCCCAACCAAGGTAAATGGAAACATAATAAATGGTGATATTAAACACTTAATATGGGTGAACATTGTAGATATCAATAGATGACCATAAGTGAGCACAATAAATTTTTAACGGTATGAAAAAATGATCATAACTTAGGAAGGCATACTAAAAAAGTCATAGAACACAAATCACGAGTCCTTGAATAAGTCTTTGTATTAACAAAATAAATGACTTATATGTGTGTGAAAGTATCAATAATTAACTCATAATAAATTTTTTTTGTGTTATACACTTATGAATTTAAATCATATGGCATGGAATTCACCCAAAACACACATCACATATAATGAATAGGATATACACTCATGTTTAATCTTGGGCATGGGCTAGCCACCTATGTACCCTCTTGATCTAGGGATAACTACCCATGTACACAATAACTGAATGAGGTATAAAACACTAACTATTTTATTTGAATCCTATAATAGACCCACCCAAAACATAATGATCACCATGTATTTTTAATCCACAAGATCACAGAAATAATCATTATTGAATCATAGATTAATTTACTCATGTGGAAGAGATGGGTTTCTTAAAAAAATTATTAAAAAAATAATAATAATAAATCCAAAATAATGAAATTAGATAGTATCCAAAATTCATATATTTATTGATGGAAAATAAACCTGAATAATTTTTTTTATGGATGATTAATACATTTATAAAATCATTAGAAAAATGATTTTAATTTTTTTGAAACATCCTTTATATTTTGTAACATTTAAAAACTAAAAATTTCCTATAATTGGGAATATATTTTTTTTAAAACCATGTAAACTTTAAAAGGAATTATCTTGGAGAAGAATACATTATGATATTAATGTCTATTAAAAATGTTAATGTTTAAAAATCATTTTTTTCAATTTTTTTTTCTAAAAAGTAAAAACAACCCATTTGAAAAATAACAAGAAAAATTCATTAACATGTTTGTAATGAATGTAAAAGATAGAATAAATATAAATTTATCAATCATTTAAAATTAGATAATAAATTCCATTAAATAATTTTCAAAACATGGATATATATGAGTAATATTACTGACCAAAAAAAGAGAAATAATGTTGTTTATTTAAACATTTTTTTGGGTTTTTAGTACTAAAGTGTAGAATATGTATAGAATACAAGAAAATAGTAAAAAATAACGAGATATAAAAAAAATTATGTGTTTTACAAATAAAAAACTAAAAATTAACCCAATGTAAATCGAAATAGAAAAAATAATGATAAAAGTGGCATTGTAACAGAAACCCTTACCTCAAGTCCCAACATGCTTTTTACCCACTTAAACTTCATTTATAATAAATATTGATTAATTATTATCATTTCCTTTTATTATATGATTATTTATTCTTATCATCATATAATTAATGAGAGTGTTTTTCATTTCATCAATATTGAACTCATCAAGATACGCGTCTTTTAAAAGTGTAATTTTGGCATAAAATTTATTTGAAAGCATTCTCATGAGCTTTTTTAACATTGTACCATCATTGATATTTTCACTATAAATATTAATAGAACATAAAAAACTAAGAACCATTGTAAAAACTCCTCAATAAATTAATTTTCTTATATCACTATATCTTTAATGTGATATTAATAAATTTTTAGGTCTACATATCTTTTCTTCATATACCCATTATAAAATCTATGAATTGTTTCCCAAGTTTCTTACCCATTTTCCATCCCAGAAAATTGGTTAAAAATTTATCTAATAATGAATCCAGTAGATAATTCTTGTATTTGTTTATCATTTTCATGAAATTTTCTATTTGTTAAAAACCATGTTAAAATATACTTTAGAACATATAATCCTTAATTATTAGAATAATGAGCATCCCACCATATGGAAAATAGTAAAGGAATCATTTTATAATTTCATAAATAAAAAAAATCCAATATTTATTTGGATCCATTTCATCTTAACTACTAATGGAGTTACATAAAATACCAATTGGATATATTCATGAGAAAAAATTCCTCTCAATTAAATTGTAAGGTTCAAAAACGCTGTAATAATGTTTGAGAGGGGGTTGAATCAGAGTTTATATTATTTGTAAAACATATAATTCCTTAATATTTCTATTGTAGTTATCTTTGTAGGATTGTAATATCCAATAAAATAAATGGATCATAGGATTTTTTTTTTAAATGAGTTTTGGCTACCTATTGATGATTACAAACATTATTTACAGTTGTTTTTATCCCACACACAAATATGTATACTTTAATTTTCTAGTTATATCTATAAAAAAGGGTTAAATATTGAATCCACTATAATATATCATCAGAAATAGATAAACTAAGAAAAACATTATTTTTGATTAAACAAATATATGATATTTAAGAATATAGACCACTAATGTAAGTTACAAGATACTATAGTCTCAATATACTAGGATGATATTATGCTTCTTCACAAAATTGATCAACATATTAGTTTATCCATTTCTTCTTATAAGAATATTTCTTTTTCTTCTTCACACACTATCATGGGTTCTAAATTCATCATTCTAATTTTTTATAATTTATATTAATTTATACTCAATTAATTTTTTAATGAATTTCAATTTAATTTTTAATTGTAAAATACTCTTTGACTAATGGACAAATTATTTTAATTTTTGAATCATGTAAAATCCTAGTGAAGGTCCTCATTTACTTTTTTATTAGGACTCTACAGGTTTTTATCAAGATATATAGAAATATCATAACTTATAAATTCTCTAAATATAATTAATTCAACTAATTCATTTAAAATTTCCATATATGCATGGAATTATGATTCATTTGCACGTGGTGTTTAAATTTTAATCATTGAAAACTCCTATTCCAAAATAAAAATTCGTATGATTATTTCTGATGTTAATTACATGAAGTCCATATAATAATTATTATCTAAACAATTTACTTTTAATCAATAATTATAAAAGTATTAATCTAAATGTTTTGATAAATAATCCCCTTATATGAATTAACATGTACCAATCACTATGACATAGATTCTTTTATAATGATGATCTTGTAAAGGATAACAATATGTGTTCATCTTTTGTTGAATCCTAAAAATTTAGTACCCATATATGAATACTCAACTATAATCCCCCTTATATGATTCTATATTAATTTAATCCCTTAATGAAGATGCACTTTTGGGTGTGTCCTCTTACGTCGGGACTTTGAAAAATTATAAAAAACCTTTTATCTTATATATTTCATAAGAACATCATTAAATCATATTGATTACTTCTTGACCACTAAAAATAACTCAAATAAATTTCAATCCATATCAAAATTGTTTTCTCACATGTATTGTACTACCACTCCCTTTAATGGATAAATTATCAAGTATGACATCCAATGCTAACTCCCACATTAGTTGAAAACATCCATGTACTATAAGATATTGTAGAAAAAACTCTCAAAATTATTATATTTCTTTATATTGAATATAAACACATAAAATATCACATTTCATCATGTAATAACAAAAATAAAATTTAATCCAGATGTGGGTTCAACACATAGTGGCCTATATGGAAGTATATGTCCTTTATATGATAAAAAACATATATTCTTTCTCTAGTTTGAGTTATCCTAATATGTTTTTTATATCCTACACTTTTTGAGTAACCACATCGATTATTTATGAATTAATCTTCTTTCATTACCCAACTAATACCATAAAATTGTATTGGGACACCGTTTCCCATAAAAATATTTGTGTAGTGTAATTTTAATGATGGAGTAAAAATTAAAAAATAAGTTAATTTAGGAAAAGTTATATACCTATCCCAAATTATATGGAATTTGAGCGAGAATGGAATTAAAATTTTCTTTACTTTTTGGATATTCCTTTTAGATAAGCCATCTATTTGAGGATGATAAGTAGCACTAAAATATATCAAAATATCCAAGTCCTTCCAACGAATCATCTAAATGTTTATTTCAAATGGGGATCAAAATCATATACGTTTGATATAGGTATTCCAGAATCCTAAAAACAACCTTAATAAAAATTCATAAAATTTAATCTAGGGGTAGATCATCGATTATTACCAAAATTTCAGAATATTTATCATAATAATAGACACATATTGAAATATTCTTTTAGGTATCTTAGGTAGTTCAGTTAAAAAGTCCATTGTGATATTTCCTCACATCCAAGTTAATACAGGGTAGGATTCATGACTCCCTTTATTATTTGTCTCTAAATATTAAATTTTAAACATTTAATGTGTTTTAAAATGTAGGAACTATTTCCAACTTAATTTTCCCACCATTTTCTTCAAAACCCTATTAATATTCATAATTATAGGGTTTGTAGAGAAATTTGAGCTCTAGGATTAATTTAATAATTTTCTATTTTTCTCAGATTCTAATAGTACACATTACCTATTCAAACAATTTAATACTCTTTCCTCATTGATGAAGTCTTCTAGTGTCCCTTATTTTTTATATTAAACATTATTTTATAATCACTAATCATATAATTAATACTTATTTATATTGTTCATTAAAAATAGTGTGGAGAATAAATAGAAATGGAATAATGTTTTTCCTTCTCCAATATTTTTCATATCCAAATTTTAAAAATCAATAAATATTATAATATTTTCCACCATTATCATCATAGATATATTACTATCCTTATTCATTTCATATTCCAAATTGCTTTCCTCTAATGGTGTTTATGTATGATAAAAAGACATTCCTTAAGTAGTACTAAACATCAGTTCTTCCTCATTTTTATATTTATATTTTTTATTATAAATTTCAAACTCCTCAGACACAAATATATGTCACATAATTAATAAAAAAATATTTTTTTATATCATTAGTGAATTGATTAATATTTTTACCTATAGATCCTATACTGGACAAATTTATTCTGGGTACATTAATTGTTTTGATTAATAATCATCAATTTTATTAATTTTTATACTGAATTATCATACTTCTTTTATTAATGTATTATTAAATATAATAAATAATTCCTCACCACAATGGTAATTTCAATACAAAAGAATATATTATTGTCTTGTTTATTTATACAAAACATTCTTCAAATTCCATAGGCCATTAGAATTTAAACCCTATACAAGTTACCATGAAGAATAGGTTATCTAATTATATTTTTTTCAAAAACACTAATAGAAACTAAATAATCCATGGAAAATATGTATTATAATAAAACTGAATACTGTTATCAATTCTTTAGACACCTTATTAATTGATGGGTAGAAAAATACTCTAACTATGGAGAAAACCAAGCCAATAAAAAGTATTTTTGAAGAAAAAATTCACATTAATGTAATTTCGCAAATACTTTATTCTATTTAAGATACTCTATGTTCATCACTAACATTATACATATATCTTAGAATATATACAATTTTCATTAAAAAATACCATGAAACTTTTATCATGATAATCCATTAATACTCTATTCATCATATCCAAAACATGAATGGTGCATTTGTTTACTTAAAATTAATATAGTGAAGACATAATGTCTATACATTGTGTTAATTTTTATCCTTGTTATATCATAATTATTAACATTTAATAGATGATAAAAAGATATAATTTCAAGGCTTGATGGTCCCTGATATTCTTTATGTTTATAAAATAAAAATAATATGTGTTAAATGATAATTTTCATTAATTTAAATGGAATTATATTTCCAATAATAAATGAAAAACCTCAGAGATTCATCATTTATTTTTCACAAATAATATAGCTTTTTCCCAAGAAAATAAATCAAGGTGTATGAATCCTTTATCTCACCACTATATATTACTTTAAATGAACAATATTTTAATTGATTCACTCAATATAGTAGATTAAATATTGGAATAAAATCAATGATGATATAAATAGGCAATTTAACTTGACAAACATATGGATTAATATATAATTACATTAATTTAATCTTAAGTAATCAATACAAATTTAATTAATTTGTTATAGTTATTTTTCAAAGATTTGATTTGATATTATTCTTCTCTAAGAATTTAATTAAGATGAGAAACTATGGGTGGATCAAGAAATGATTTATGGATGGAATTAAACCTTCTAATAAATTGAATTTATTCCCACTACAACCCAATAATATTTTATAACATGTTTCTCAAAATTTAATTTTACGTGTTCGATAGAAATTTTCACATGAAAAAACACACCAAATAAATAATGATAAAATAAATATAATATAGATATTGAATTAGTGGATAGAAATAAATAAAATTCAATAAATTATTTTTTATAGAAATAAAAAAATGTTTATTTTAAAAACAAATTCTATGATAAAATTCAATGTCTGTCTCTAAACAAATATGATCATTGTATGTATTTTTTTTCAAAAAAATGCCTTTAAGGGATATGTATTTTTATTTAATGAAAATAAATATATTTTGGATAAATAATGATAGAATATAATTTTTATATTAATAATAAATTAATTTTTTTAATTGACCTAAAATAAAAATAAAATCATTTAATGTATAAAAATTCATTTCACTACAATATAACATTTTATATATATTATGATATAAGCGAGAATTTATTTAACTAAAATTTATAAATTTAAGTACATTACAGGGATTAAAAAAATTCATCATTTCAATATTTAGAAATAGGTGTTATATTATTATTATTTTAATAAAATTATTATTACGGTTAATTTTTAATTAATGTTAATATGGGTAAAAATGGGTAATTAAAGTGCCTTGAATTTTTCTAATTTTAAATTAGGGTGTGAATTTATAGTTTTATTTTTCACATTTTAAACCCATACCTACAAGTCTCATTATTATTTCTCACCTAACTCTTGTGTAATTTGGATCTGACCTTTTTACTAACAATCGTTTGTAAGGAAAAGTCCTTATTTTCATATATACATGGATGCAAGTTCCACCTACTTCAATAGATGATCATTATTTAAAATTGATTTTAACTTATTTCAATTTTATATCTCATGTATATTTATTCCATGTTTTTAAACCTCTGGTACAAAGAAGAAACATTAAATACTCTACTTCTGAGATGTTTTTCTGGAGAAGACACAAGCCTAAAACATGAGCAGTATCCACCCTCTAAAATTATATTATTTATTTTTATCATCCACCCTACTAAAAAATAATTATATAGATATTAATATGATAAAATAAACTTAATTTATATCTTTGAATATTTTTTTACTACTAATACGCCCATTATCTATCCCCTTCACAACTTTTGGAATAATTACAACATTGGTTGTGTTTTGTATAGACAACCGACTCCATGAGAAATTACATCCATTTTTATAAATAAAAATAAAAGTATAGATAAAAAGGGTTATTCATGGAAAAATGTATTTTAAAAAACATTATTAAGATTTTAAAAATATAAATCAATTTATTCATTCTTTCTGTATATAGAAAAATGAAAACATCGGCTATGTGTACCTACATACTACTACCTCCATGAATGATGTTTTCTATTTTCATCCCCACCTTACATGGATTTTTATTAACTAAATTTTATAAATATATTTTATAATAATTTTTAATATACTCCATGAATATTGTTACCAATGTTTGACAAAAAAATAACACCCATTATATTGTTTTTTGTTAATCTCGGTAAATTTTACAAATAAGATCGTCAGGTATCCTTTTACCATAAATCATGGCCATTATTTCCATAAAGTGAATACATATATGAATAAATAATTGAAACAAAAATTATTTAAATATAATTTATATTATATAATTATAAAAATTAGAATCATATATGGAGATTCAACATCGCAATTATATAACTTGTGTAAAATAATCAAAATTCGAAATAAGTAATGATATAAATAAACATGAACTAACTAATAAATATGTACTGAATGATTATAATTTAATAATTTCAAATTCATTATATATTAATAAGGAAATTAAATAAGTTATTATTATGAATATGTTTATTATAAAATATTTTAAAGATATTTTGTGAAATTTTAGAGAAAATTTAAATGGTTTACTTATTTTAAATTTTCATTATTAAGATATTCATCATATTAACCAATTATTTTAATTTATGGTTTATATACATCCTATGGATAAATTATTATATTTATTTTTTAAAATTCAAGGGCTTCATAACTCTTTTTTAATTTCTTCTTATCAAGGTCTTTTTATTTAATGTTTTCAAAAGGCGTAAGGGTTTCTTTCAAATTTCATTTTCAAAATGATATTATTATGAATAAATTTTCATTTGGGGAAATATTCTGGGAAAATTATCGCTAAAAATAGATCCATTTTCTTATTATATGCTTTATTTTGTGTTTATACATGTCATATCTTACATTCATTTCTATTGTTGAATAATATACAAAATGTGACAAATGTATGTAAAACAAACCCCACCTTATCTTTTTAGGGGATAATATTATTCCACTTTATCCATATTAATTTTACTGAGTATGTTTCAGGGACTCAATAATTTATTAATTTTAATTTATAGTGAATTTAATTTCAATTAAAAAAATATAAAATAATATTTTAGCAATTTACACAGATTTAATTTTGACGATATTATTCCTTTTTAAAATTTTATATTTGAAAAATTTCATTCATTATTATGATTATTTTTCTTCCAAAATTAAAATTTATAAGTTTAACATGGTTTTAAATATCATATTAATAATTAATTGTTTTAAAAATAAAATTGGCTATTACTTCTTATTTTTTAATATGATTTATCCAATAATATTAATTCTTTTTCATCTATGTCAACATCCTTTGATGTTCCATAAGTTTCACTTGAGATATGTTCCTATGTTATCGACCTTCTTTATCTAGATGGGTTATAAACTATTCTATATATTTTTTCTTGAGAACCATAAATTTTTCATTTGATGATTAGGTGATATTGAAATGTTGATGTTTTTATGTTCTCAAGGAACATGTGTGTATGGATTTCATTATGTGATAAGTGGGATTTAAATTATACATAAATCTAACGCATTCAATAGTATATCATATCATATTAGCTAAAATTAAATATATTATTATGTGAACCTAATATACTGTGAGATACTTTCTACTATTTTTATGTGAATGTTGATGAACCCAATATATAATTGGACTCTATCTACAATGCTTATGGGAATGGGGAGTGAACCAAATCCAGTATGGGAATTTTTGCACTATTTTATGATGGTCCTTGAAATTATAGTTGAATAAAGAAATGATTTATTATTATAATTTGCATTAATTGTAACACCCCGAGATTTTATGAGAAATATTATTTTTAATTTCTTTGATGTATTGTGTTGTATGCTAAACCAATATTAGATTTCACTATACACAACACTGTATTAGATTTTAGTATATGAAAACACTATTTTTGTCTTATGTTGCCTGCAAGAGCAACCTTCCTCTATAGCTTGTGTTGTACGCAATACGAAGATTCAGTAAACACCGATTTGTTGTTATAAAATTATTATGAACTAACCATTATGAAGAGTATTAACAGATTTTGAATTTTATAACATTATCATTCATCTTACACATATTCTAGAACATGTTATGAGAACACAATAAATTTTCCGTGTAAAATAAGTATTTTTCAAAAAATGCAGTTTTGCCGCCTTTTAATGGGGCACCCACTGTAAATCTAGTTTTGACACATTTATGAGTTCAATTTGATAAAATGAACTTATTCATTGTAATAAGTATATAAAAACTTACATTGGATAATTTTCTAATATTTTTCTATTAACATTCATATTTTGATGAATAGTAAAAATATGCTAAAATTTAATTAAAAACAACTTTTTTCAAAAAGACAATTTATATGGTTAAATTATAATATTGAATGGTTTTAAATTATAAAAATCATATATTTTTACTATTTAATATTATTTATGTCATTATCAATAATTTTACATTGAATTCATAGGTAAAAACATTTAAATCTTTTGCAATGTTTTAAGTTTTAAAACCCATTTTCTCAATAGTGGGATTAATTTTAAATTAAATAATGAAACTTCTATGTTTTTAATTTGAAAAAATTTATTCCATATTTGAAATCATTAGGACCAAATTATGTTAATAGGATTCTTTTTATTTTTAGACATTATGAATAATAACTATGGTAAATTTTATTTACTACAGTTAATGGTAAATCTGGTATTTATGTGTTAAAATAATATTATAAAACTACCCTAACACAAGTATTGATATAATTAGAGGATTATATTTCTCTCTAAAACATACCTGGGTCTAAATGGAATATATTGAAACCCAGTTGGATGTGATTAAGAACATTAATTTATTTTATTTAAAGAAAGTGAAATATGTCGTACTCAAACATTAATAATTAAAGTATTTTTAATATATGGATATAAAGAATATAAATTATATTATAAATACTCATTTGAAATCTAAAATTATTTTTTTTATTATGGTAATTTATTTTAAATTTTTAGGAATTATTTAATTACCTTAATAGCTTATACATTAATGATGCAGAAATTATTTATTTAGTGAAAAATCAATAAAATAGTTTTTATTCAAATAATAATACCCATAAAAGGCCAAAACACCTGACAAAAAATTATTGGTCTTGTATATCTTGACTATAATCATACAATTGTCTAATTTTTGACCATTTGGAGACTTAAAAAAGTGATTATGACACTTATATTATTTTATTTTAAAAGATTTCAAAGTTTTCACCATCATATTTTAATAAATTTAACAATTTAAATGTTTTGATTTTAAGATGATAAATTTGAGTAAAAGTATTATAATGAAATATATTAGATATATCTTTATTATAGTATTTTAGTTTTTATTTTTATGTAACAAATCAATATATTAAATAATTATACATAAATGTTGTAATAATTATTTTATTAATATAAATATCAAATAAATGGTTTTAAAAACATTAAAATAAATATTATGTGAACAAATTAATGTGTTCCATGAATTTTTTAGATGCATATGACATTATAGGAATATATTAAATATTTTGGTTCGAATATATATTCTGTGTGTTTTTTATTTAAATTAAAATAATTGAATAGTGTCGAAATTAACACTATTGATATTTTATAAAAATAATATATTATTAAATTTTTTGAAAATCACAAATATATTTAAAAATAAACAAATAAAAATTATATGGTATAAAATGTAATAATTTATCTAATTTTTTAAAATTCACAACACATAAGTAAGTATTTATAGCAATTTAAAAATTAGAAAATTATTACCACAAATAAAATTAAATAGATAAAATAAGGATAAATCAAAATTCTAAGGGTTAAAATAAACCTAAAACATGTATAAATTTTATTGGTTGATGATATTAAAACCCAATATTATCTCATATTCTAATTGAGTCATTTTTTTATATTTGTAAGTGGGGTTTGATTTTATTATTAACTACTATTTTGAGGTTTCCAAAAGTGCCCGTCCCTTCTCTTGTAAAAGGGAACCTCATCCCTCTCCTCCTCACAACATTTTGAGCCTTCCAGCTTGTCCAAACCTGGAAAATTACTATTCTAAACATCCCTAGTAACATTTTTGAGATTATGTTCTTCTCAAAATACCAACTCTAGTCCCTTAAGATGAAGTTCCAAGGAGGTGCGTTGAAGAAGAGGTAATCTCTTCTACCGATTCTTTCAAGTTTCTTTATTCTTATACTTCCTCTTATTTAGTTGTTTCATTATAAAGTAATAAAATAAGTATAACTGATATACTGATATGTTATTATAAATATGAAAAAACCATATTTCACCTTATATCCATCCTATGAAAAATGAAATCACCGCGCGTGCGTATATACGACATACCGTCTCCATGATGTGGTGTAATCTGTTTTTCCCACCACCACCATACATGGATGGTTATAATTGTGGGAATAATAACTATATATGATTATTATAACATCATAATATTTCTGAGATATTACATCAACCACTCCAATTCCATTCAATAATTATGGGAACGATATCATCGCTCGTGCGTACGTATGAATTACCGTCTCCACGACGCGATGAGATTAATTCAACATGTTAACCATTCCAGAATGATTATAAAGTATATATAATAAATAATCATGAAATATATGACATAATAATGATACTGGATTTATGTATATGTTATTTACTTACTTCCATTCAATTTAATAAGGAAACGAAAACAGCGTTCATGCGTACATATGGGTTCATGCGTACGTATGGACTACCGTCTCCATGAAAGGTGTATTTCATTCCATTTATCAATCAATTATATATATATATATTCTGATTATATATTATATATAAATAATGTTTTACACTATGGAAGTATGTAATCATGATCTAAGTAATCATATGAATAATTACAAGTCAAAACATGTATGATAAATGAAACGATTTTACCCAAAACGCTGCATTAAAATGGAATTAACAAATGAATGGGTAATATAAAGTCGCAAGTGAATCATATATGATTTCATAAATATTATTATGGATCTGTTATAAGTTAATAATATTTTTAAACCCACTATACAAAAGTCTCAGACACATGCGAAAGAAATTGGACATAAGGTAAGGGCTAATTATTCCAATCTCGTTCTTATCCGAGATTGTTTATTTGTAAGTATTTATTGGGGTTATGTTTATCATCCATGTCGATGTTTTCTCAAAAATGTTTTCATAAAATGTTTAATATTCTTCCATGTAGGTTTAAAGTCATTTTAACCCTTTTTTTACTTTTACCACAAGGTATGGATGGAATCATTCTTTTGTTTACCATATGAGGTACTTTTTGACTTTTCCAAAAAAAGTATGAGGAGAATTTTTTTCTAAATTATATAGCACGAACAGATTTTTACAGTTTCAATACTCTTTGGTTCCAATAAGTTTCCTCTACAAGATTTCATGATTATTTTCAACAAAATTATTTTATTTTAATATTTCCACTGAATTTTGAGAAAAGAAAATTATTTTGAAGAAGAAGTGATATTTTCCTCAAGAATTAATTTCAAGTGTTTTATCAAAACTATTTTCCATCTGAGATGACATTATTTAGTGTGTTTATGATTTTAGTATAATGACTTTATTATTAATATGGTTTGATTTTTCTTATAATGAAAGGATATTCATTTTTATATAGATTATGTTATGATGGGATGATGTTTATGAAACCCATATTATTCTTTGGGTTATGATGAATGATATATGTTTAATTTGTGGCACATGAAAGAATGATTCCATAATGGGATGGGTAGGACCTATAACTCCCAAAAATTCATTTGGTAAATATTAATATCCCATGAGATAAACTTGGCTGGAATGACCAGTAAATCCAGTTCAGTAATACAGGGCTGGAACGACAAGTTAACCTAGTTGATTAGTGGACTTTGTCCACTATGATAGTCTTGGATGCAATGTCTTGGCTACTATGGAAATCATATAATGTGATTAATTGTTTTCCACAATTAAATTTTTTATTCCCTTTCAATTTTATCATGATTAATGTTCCTTTATTCTCTATTCCTTATGTACTGCCAATATTTATGTCATTACTCATGATTTTGATGTTTAATGTTCATGTTTTTACATTAAAATGTTTATGGGTTGTTTTATGTTCTCCATGTTTTCCCTTACTGAGCATTTGAGCTCACCCTTTTGTATGTTTTCTTTTCCCCATGATATAAATAATGGTTTTAGGTAAGAAAAAAAGGGGAAGATCATTATGGGATATGTTGAAGATCTTTCACCATGATTAGATGATTATGTTCCGAGTTTCGGAAGACACTAAACTAATACGGTCATTGGGTTTCTGGTTGTGTCATGTATTAAGTTTTTCACAAATGTAATGTAATGTACATGTACATCAAGCTTTGGGTCACTACATTTTGTATCTGAGCGAAGGTTTACTTCGCCTTTTGTAAAATAGGATGCGAAAACATTAGTGAGATCCATAGAGATATTTCTAAGGTATGTCTAAGGATTTCTGTATGGTTAAGTATAAATTATAGGTTACAGTCCTAGAATAATGATAATGATCATGAATAACACATGATTAAACCTAAGATGTTATAGATTGAATGTAATCCCCTTTTATTATTATGTTTTCCTAGAATGATTTTTCCTCTCACACTATTCTTTTTGGGTTTTAAAAAATGGATGGAAATAGGAAGATTCATTTTAATGGAGAATATAATGGACAATGGAATGATATCCTTCATGAGAAACAAAATGAAATGGGATTTGGAAGGTGAAACATCATTATTATGCCTAATCAGAAATCCCATAATATGATCAATAATATTAACTTTGGAATGTTTTTTGACTCGGATAATAAGAGAAAGATGGAGTTTCATGATGACCATAGAGGAAAGAAAGTTCAATTTATCTCATGTAAATCACGTGGGAAGAGGCATCAAGGAGAATGTTTCAGAGGAACTCGAAGATGCTTTGGGTGTGGAAAAGAAGGACACAAAGCCAGTAATTGCAATGGAAGAGGTTCAGTTAACACAATGGACAATCATAATGGTATTGTTAAGACATCAAAAAAGGTTAACTTTTTTAAATGTGGAATGTATGGGCATTATGCAAACCAATGCCCTAAGGAAAAATATCATGAAGAGAATCAGCATGGTCGTATGGGTAGCATTTATGTTGATGATAATGAAGAGACTACAAATGATATATGAGATGAAAGAAGTGTTGAGGAATAAAATGATAAATCTCGGTCAATGGATTAAGTAGTTAGTATAATTATTTCATGTTTATCAAAAACAATGTATGGTACTATGGAATAAAGAAAAATCTAAGGATTGTAACACTATTGTCGTTCCATTAGTATTTGAAAGTATATGATGAATGGAACTAGTAACCATGAAAAGTGATTGAAATATTTTTAGAAATCAGATGATATGTGCATAATGAGGGGATAAGGATAAAATAATATATTTAATAGTATTAATGAGATGATGACTGATATAAGGAAAAAGTGATATCATGGTTTGATTATATTGAATTGTTTGGGAATTTGGTAAGTGGAAAGAGTTAACTTTTGACAAAATTAGTGTTTTCACTAAGGTTCTATGGTAATTCATTTTTTATTCAAGAGAATACATGATTAAACTATTCACATGTATGGAATGTGACCAACAAGATATATCTTATGATATATGGGGGATAAATGATGGCATTCACATGCTTGGTATATGACTTTTCTAGAAATCATTTTATTTATACTGTGAGTTTGGATAGAAGTATTTTGGATAAGCCTAAAAGTTGGAATGGATTAAGGTAGACATCAGATAGTATTGTTTAAGGCTATAAATTTTTGATATTATTTCTGATATGTTATACTAGTATATTTTTAGAAAAAGGACAACACGTAGGATGGGTGACAACGTGTCTCATCAGACAAGGCTGCGGGAATAGAACACACAACCGAAGTGCGACATACCTTTATCTCCTACCACTGGCCTACAGGAAGTACCTGGTTAGTAGAAAGTAGTTTTATTTTTTTATGTGGTATGATATGTGAGGTATAAGTACATTTTGTGAACCATATATGATTAATCTCACCATATATGGACTTATGTATATTTAAAAACTTGTGTTAACCTTTTTGTGATAGAGACATATGGAATGACCAATCATTATATCGCATGATCTGCTTAGACTTCAAGAATGAAAAATTCAACTTGAATTCGTTAAAAAATAGATGAAGTGGAAATTGTTCATGGAATGACCAATAATGATATTAAACTAAAACCAAGTATGTCTTCTTATGAAAAAATTCATCAAATTTAGGGAAATGATATTGAAAACCAAAAATGTTGTCCTAGTACCCTCATATACGATGAATCAGATGGTACCTTAGATCATCACAAATTGATGGCTTTGTGATTTTGGATTTTTTCATAGCCAGGTTCTCTACCACTCTTCATCAGAACATGATGGTTATATTTCTCTTCTATATCCATATTTTAACCTATATTGTCCTATGTGGAAACCTAGTGCTGAATTACATTGGGTTACCATTATGTTTCTAACTATAGTTTTTATAATTAAATATTAGTATTCATTTTTATGATGTGGGTTTCTATGAAAGAAAATTTCAAGTAGTAAACAATTTATAACCCCGATGAATTTCGAGGAAGAAATTCATTTTAATGGGGGTAGAATGTAACACCACGAGATTCTATGAGAAATATTATTTTTTAATTTCTTTGATGTCTTGTTTTGTATGCTACACCAATATTTTATTTTGCTATACGCAACACCGTATTAGCTTATGGTATACTCAAACACTATTCTTGGCTTGTGTTGCATGCAAAAGCGACCTTCCTCAATAGCGTGTGTTGTACGCAATACCAAGTTTCACTAAACAATGATATATTGTTATAAAATTATCATGAACTAGCCATTATGAATAGTATTAACCATATTTTGAATTTTATAACATTATCATTCATCTTACACATATTCTAGAACATGCTATGAGAACAAAAATAAATGTTTCCGGTAAGATAACTATTTTTAAAAAAATGCAGTTTTGCCGCCTATTGATGGTGGACCCACTATAAATATAGTTTTTGAAAAGATTATGAGTTCAATATGACAAAATAAACTTATTAATTTAAATAATTATATAAAAATTTACTTTGGATAATTTTTTAATATTTTTTAGTTAACTTTCATATTTTTATGAATAGTAAAAATACTCTAAAATTTAGTTAGAAACAAATTTTTTATTAAAGATAATTTATATGGTTAAATTATAATATTGAATGGTTTTAAAGTATAAATAGAATATATTTATACCATTTAATATTATGTATGTCATTATCATTAATTTTACATTTAATTCATAGGTAAAAACATTTCAATCTTTTTCATTGCTTTAACATTTAAAACTCGTTTTCTCAACAGCGGAAATAATTTTAAATTAAATACTGCAAATTATATGTTTTGAATTTATAAAAATGGGTTAAATATTTAGAATTATTAGTTCCAAATTATGTTAATAGGCTACTTATTATTTTTAGACATTATGAATAGTAACTACGGTAAATTTTAATTACTACAGTTAAAGGTAAATCAGGTAATTAAGGGTAAAAATATTCTTATAGAATTACCCTAACACTTGTATTAATATAATTAGAAGATTATATTTCCATATAAAACATACTTGGTTCGAAATGGAATCTATTGGAACCCACTTGAATGTGACTTAAGACCTTTAATTTATTTTATTTAAAGAATGTGAAATATGTCTCACTCAAACGTTAATAATTAATGTATTTTTAATATAAGGTTATACAGAATATAAATTCGATTATAAATACTCATTTTAAATCTAAAATGTTTTTCTTTATTATGGTAATTTATTTTTAATTTTTAAGAAATACTTAATTACCTTAATAGCTTATACACTAATGATGCAAAAATTATTTATTTAGTGAAAAATCAATAGTATAGTTTTTATTCAAATAATAATACCCATAAAAGGCCCAAACACATGACCAAAACGTATTGGTCGTGTATATCTAGACCCTGATCATCAAATAGTAAAATTTTTAACCATTTGGATCCTTATAAAATCGATTATGAAACTTATATTATTTTATTTTAAAATATGTCAAAGATGTCACCTTCATAATTTAATAAATATAACAATTTAAATGCTGTGATTTTAAGATGATAAATTAGAGTAAAAGTATTCTTATGAAATATTTTATATTTATATTTATCATATTTTTTTATTTTTTATTTTTTATCCAACAAATAAGTATGTTAAATAATTATACATAAATGTTGTAATAATTATTTTATTAAGAGAAATATCAAATAAATGGTTTTAAAAACATTAAAATAAATATTATATGAACAAATTAATATGAATATGACATGATTGGAATCTAATAAATATTTTTTTTCGAATATATCTTCTGTGTGTATTTTATTTTAATTCAAATAATTGAATAGCGTCAAAATTAACACTATTTAAATGTTATAAAAATAACATATTATTAAATAGTATGAAAATCACAAAAATATTTAAAAATTACAAATTGAAAATTATATGGTTGAAAATGTTATAATTTATCTAATTATAGAAAATTCACCACAAAAATTTATGTATTTATAATTATTTAAAAATTAGAATATTATTTCCACAAATAAAATTAAATAGAATAAATAAGTATAAATAAAAATGGCATGGTTTAAAATAAACATAAAACATGTATAAATTTTATTGTTTGATGGTATTACAACCCTATCATATTTTATTTTTAAATTTTGTCATTTTATGTAGATTTTAAAGTGGGGTTTGATTTTATTATTAACTAATATTTTTGAGGTTTCCAATAGTGCCCCTCTCATTTCTTATAAAAGGGAACCTCATCCCTCTCTTTATCACACCGATTTGTGCATTCAAGCTCAGACAACCCCTAAAAATTAATCTTGTCAACTTCCCTAGTAATATTTTAGAGATTTTGGTCATCTCAAAATACCACCTCTAGTCCCTTAAGGGGATGATCAAAGGAGGTGCATCGAAGAAGAGGCAATCTCTTCTACCGACTCATTAAAGTTTATTTATACTTTTACTTCCTCTTATTTAGTTGTTTCATTATAAAGTAATAAAATCAGTATAAATAATATAGTTATATGTTATTATAAATATGAAACATCCCTATTTCACCTTATATCCATCCTACGAAAAATGAAATCACCGCGCGTGCGTACGTACGACTTACCGTCCCCACGCCATTGTGTAATCTATTTTTTCCACCACCACCATGCATGGATGGATATAATTTTGGGAATAATAACTATATATTATTATTATAACATCATACCGATTCAGAGATATTATATCATCCACTGCAATTCCACTCAATAATTATGGGAATGATATCATCGCTTGTGTGTACGTAAGGATTACCGTCTCCATGACGCGATGAGATTGATTCACCATGTTAACCAATCAAGAATGATTATAAAGTATATATGAAAATAATAATGAAATATATGACATAATAATGACACTGGATTTATGTATATGTTATTTACTTACTTCCATTAAATTTAATAAGGAAATGAAAACAACGTTCATGGGTACGTACGGCATACCGTCTCCATGAACGGTGTATTTCATTAAATTTATCAATATATATATATATATATATATATATATATATTCTGGATATATATTATATATAAATCAATTTTTACATTATGGAAGTAAGTAACCATGATCTAAGTAATCATCTTAATAATTACAAGTCAAAACATGTACGATAATAGAAATGATTTTAGCCAAAACACTACTTTAACATGGAATTGACAAATGAACGGGTAATATGAATTTGTAAGTGAACCACATATAATATCATAAATATTATTATGGATCTGTTATAAGTTAATAATATGTTTAAACCCACTATACAGGATTCTCAGACACATACAAAAGAAATTGGATATAAGGTAAGGGATAATTATTCCAATCTCGTTCTTATCCGAGATTCTTTATTCGTAAGTATTTACTAGGGTTAAGTTTATCATCTATGTACATGTTTTCCCAAAATGTCTTTATAAGATTTTTACTATTATTCAATGTATATTTCAATTCATTTTTACCATTTTTGACTTTTTCCAGAAGGAATTGACGAAATCTTTCTTTTTTTACCATACGAGGTATTTTTTTACTTTTCCAGCAAAAGTAAGAGGATAATGTTTTTTTAACTTATATAGCATGAACATATTTTTATAGTTTCATAACTCATTATTTCCAAGGATCTTACTCTACAAGATTTCATGATTATTTTCAACAAAATTCTTTACTTTTAAAATTTTCACGAAATTTTGAGAAAAGAAAATGATTTTGATGAAGAAAGGATGTTTTCCTCAAGAATTAATTTCAAGTGTTTTATCAAAACTATTTTCCAACTAAGATGAAATTATTTAGTATGTTTATGTTTCAAGTATAATGTATCTATTATTTACAAGGTTTTATTTTTCTTATTATGAAAAGATATCCATTTTTCTTATATGGATTATGTTATGATGAGATTATGTTTATGAAACCAATATTATTCTTTGGGTTATGATGAATGGTTTCTGTTTATTTTCTGTCACACAAAATAATTATTTAATTATGAGATGGGTGGGACATATAACTCCCTCCAAATGGATTGGGTAAAGATTAATATCTCATGAGATAAACATGGTTGGAATGAAAAGTAAATCTGGTTTAGTAATACAGGGCTGGAACGACAGGTAAACCCGGTTCAGTAATGGACTTTGTCTACTATGATGGTCTTAGCTGCAATGCCTTGGATTCTATGGAAATCATACCATGTGCTTAATGGTTTTCCACAATTACATGTTTTATTCCCACACTATTTTATCATGATTAATGTTCCTTTATGATATATTCCTTATGTACTGCCAAAAATTTATGTCAATACACATGATTTTAATGTTTTATGTTCATGTTTTTACATTCAAATGTTTATGGGTTGTTTTATGTTCTCCATGGTTTCCCTTACCGAGCATTTGAGCTCACCCTTTTTCATTTTTTCATTTCCCGAGGATATAAAGAAAGGTTTTACTTAAGAAAAAAAGGGAAGATCTTTATGGGAGATGTTAAAGATCTTTCACCATGATTAGAAGATTATGTTCCGAGTTTCTGAAGACACTGAACTAATATGGTCATTGGGTGTATGTTTGTGTCATGTATTTAGTTTTCCGCAAAAGTAATGTAATTTCCATTTACATCATGATTTGAGTCTCTACATTAATCAATATAATGTATTGTGATTATTATATTCTCTTATGTAACATGATTGATTATTGATGACACTGTACTCTTATTAATATTTTCTATTATTATAAAAAATACTTATGACATGACTCATGATTTATGGTATATAACTTGTTAGGTTTTTTTCAATAGTTATTATCAAGTTATAGTACCTTTTTATTATTTTATACTCACTTATGATAATTGAATTATATCCCAAATTTTTACTGTTACTAAGCATCTAAACATAACCTTCCTTATGTTTCCAATTCTCCTGGATATTAATGATGGTATATGGATGATATTTTGATCATAAGATTCGAATAAAATTCATATAAATCACAGAAAATTCATATTGGGGGGAGTTGGTTTAGTGATTTGGTAGAATCCATGTGATGGATACTGTAATGTACTATTGGGCTAGGGTAACTCATACATAGGTGTACCACAATTTATTGGTTCTTCCCTTCTGGCCGTAGGTGAAGAGACTTATGGGAATAATCAATTTGTTTTGATAGTTGGGGTGGGAAATAATTAATCGTAGATATCTATTTTTCTGGCCTGGGTGACCGAGAAAAATAAATCCCTCGAGGTCAAGAGATATCGGTGGGATGTGGTAAAGATGAAAAAGGTTAATGGGGTTCAGCTAAATATGATGGTGGAGACTATAGTGAAAAATATTAGTGGATTAGGTTAGTGGTATCCTAGTTGAATGAAACTCATTGACCCTTGGAGGTTGTAGTAGGGTTTATAAATCTATGTATATTTCAGTAGTTGAGATTGAGGTGAACATTGTGAGACATACTATAATTTAAATTATCTATAAAAATATATCCCATCAATCTATAATGAATCTGGTGATAGTGGTAAATCTATAATCGACAAGTTTGGTAGATATTGTAGGCATACAATATTGAACGATTATTGCGACTATGGCGGTGAAGGTCTAAACAACAACTGAGTCAAATCAATATGATATATTGACAGATGTGACATAATCTAGAAGGAAGACTGGATGCTCACATACTGGTCTAATTGAAAATTCAAGGGACTCGAATAGAATACGTTTTCCAATTAAAAAAATTTATTTCCAAATGAAATAATGAAAAAGGATAAAATTCACATGTTTTTTAAAATAGGGAATACAATTTTTGACAGATTCAAAATTTTAGACCACTCCATCATTGATAGTATTTTTCAACCCAATGTATGGAATCTTCATAGAATCGACGATTTAAATCAAAATATGACCAATATATGTTTTTTTATTTGATATGTATTCCTAGGGGTCGGGAATTTTTTCACATAAATTTACCATTATAGGATCCAAAACATAGAGCATGGGGGATCTGTTTAATTGATTTAAATCAATGGATGATATTCTTTCAAGAATGAGATTTTGGGTTCAATCCATTTTCTATAAAAAAAATATAGGGCTCAATGGAAAAAAATTATTATTCATAATTGGATCTTATGGAATTCTATTATTTAATTTCATATATAATATCTTATTGTAATTATTATCAAAATTTATAGGAACATTTTGAGTTTTACAAATATTCTCATAATTATAGTTTCTTCGTGGATGTAGACATAAGAGCTGAATTTATTTATAATGTAGTTCTATCATTAATAGATATAAATATATCTTTAAATGTGAAATATAAAATATATCCCAATTTCTTTAAAGATTGTCAAATTATTTTTCATATCAAGGAAAAATATGAACATAATATGGTTTCTCTTTTTTTATTAAAATGGAATCATGTGGTTTCTTTTTGGAAGAAACTGAGAAGACATAATGACTGAAAAATACGTTTTTATTGAAATAGTGAGAAATATTTCCTAAATATTTTATAAAATAATGTTGTAGGTAGTGTTGGAGGCTACAAAAATCTCTTTTGATAATTAAATTACATCATTTGGAAGGGATCTAATAAAAAATTAAAGGACAATGCACTCACCTGGATCCCCTATACTTGCTGAATATTACACGAAATTTTTTCCTTCCCTCCACATGTGACTAACCTTAACACCCTGATTGATAAATATTATACACTTCCTGATAGGGTTTTCCAAATCCCATTCTATACTAGATTTAACTTGATGAAGATAAAACGTCACTTTGAAATTGGATTCACCTATAAAATATTAATGTTGAAAAGATGACACATGGAAATACCACTTATCATTACCCTTGATTCAACTCCCATAGAGTTTCCTAGGCAATAGTATGTGTTGAATCTGAATTGAACTAACCCTCTACTATCCATAACAAGGCCTCCTCCTATCATATTCTTATCCAACATGACCCATCAACATTATTCCTCCTCCCCATCATCAGAGGTTTTCATCTAACCCACACACCCATTATATTTCTTACACTCCCATCCACATACGTCACAACACTAGGAATAATCCTTCATAGATAGAATGATTATACCCCATCAGAAATAAGATTCCCTAGTTCCATTATCAATGTTCTAACATTCACTTGCATAAAATAGTGAGCATCAAAATATCCTTCCCTTCATTTCTCACCTTCTAGATAATATATCATGTCGCAGTATTGATCATGCTACATGACATCACTTTGGTGAAATTTTTATCTATTCCATGGATAAATGAATCTTCTAACTAATGTTTTGAATCTCTTCAACCATATAATCCCGCAAATTTCCCAATAAAACTATAAATAGCACATTGCTAGAAC
This sequence comes from Viscum album, assembly GCA_963277665.1. Classification (NCBI taxonomy): domain Eukaryota; kingdom Viridiplantae; phylum Streptophyta; class Magnoliopsida; order Santalales; family Viscaceae; genus Viscum; species Viscum album. The sequence goes on along the minus strand of OY728119.1, from coordinate 1,054,079,985 downwards.
CCTTTTAAAAAGAGGCACCATGTTTTCTCACGACTCGGTGAAGCGCAACACCAGCATCCAGAAGAAAGAATGATCAATTTCATACGCACATAATCAATATTAGGTGAGAAATGATTTCTCATATTTCACACAAGGAAAATCATTTTTGACAGAATAAATTTACACACATGGATCGACACCCACCAATCAATTCTACTACTAACATGCATCATGTTAGGGTAATCCCTACTGGTGAAGAGCCCAATTGAAGTTACACTAAAAGAACATATATATATCTCATCTACCAGAATGATATTCTCAAATATAGACATTTGGATATTGCCTTGGGTTGAGTTGATGAAGGAAGGAAAAAAATTCTTTTCTAAATGAATTGTGGAGACAAACAATAAAGAATAATGAGGTTTCTTTTGGTGATAGAAAATCCAATTGTGAAACGGGAAATGAGCATGTTACTGATGGTTATTCATGAATATCCAAGGGATCTTCCCAATAGTTGGCACATGTGACTATGAAGTCTCTGGATAATGTCCAAAGATTAGAGACTCATGATAAATTCCTTGTGTAAAAGGGAAACGTTTAACATACATATCATTGTTTATAGTAACACTCTTACAATTTAGGGCCATTAAAATCAAAGAGACAGTGAACATCTCTCAAAGATCCTAGAGTAAATTAAAATATTATGATAAAAAAGGGAATAGAAGGGAAATGGGATGATGTAGGTGATGATAACCCAAAAAATCATTCCTTTATTCAAGAATTATCAAATAGTTTTTTTCTGTGGATGATGTTGGTTTACAAGTCAACCTACCTAGGAAATCAAGATGTTGGAAATACCATTCATACCTGAATCCAACAATGGTTTCTAGGTCTCACAAACCTATAGACTCAAAACTAGATTGGTATAATTATTATTATTCTTTATATGAATTTTATTATGATCTTAAATATTTATTTAGTGTTAGAGAATAACTTATCATATGACCCCATCCATATTCTATTTGAATGTTTTTTTCTTTATCATAAAATTGACATTGCCTTTGACTATTAAAAAATTATATCGATGATATGTCAGAAAAGGGTACTATTTTAGAAGATATTGTTCGATATATTGATGTTTTCATAGATAATTTGTCCCGAACCATGTTGGGACATCATCCAAACAGTCACCTGACCAGTTCTGTAGAATGGCCCAAAGGGCATTCCCAATCCCCGTGGGTTGGAAACAACTACCCAGGTATCTACAATATAACTTTTGTAAAATTTCACCAAATTACATTAAAATAATCAAGAAACAATAATAAATTAACCGAAGATGAAGAATCACAACCAAATAAGGGATAACTTTTTTTTCAATTCAAGTTTACATATTTAAATAAAAACCCAAATGGTCTATAACCAAAATGAAACATGTCACTATCCCAAAAACAACCATATGGAAAAAAAGAATTGTCCTCCAGACACCACGAAAATTCCTACAACGGAATACTAATGGCATCCCGAATCACTCTCTCTAAACACCTTGAATTTTCTTTTGTCAAACATTAACGAGTCTACTAACTCCAAAAGGTGTATATAAGGTGTAAGCCAAATCCCAATAGGATACCACCCAGTAAAAAAATTCCAACCTATAAACATTATGAGATAAGTAAATAGTAAATTTTTTAAAAGGAAAAAACTAGATTTTTTTGGAAAAAATTTTAATAGAAAACATGCTTGATTTTTAAAATAACCAACCTTGTGCACTGTATGCTGAAAATCGGAGAAATTTCACCAAAATATAACTATGTCATAAGAAATCCCTATAATCACTATCTATAAATGGGAAACTAATCACATTGTATATTATTGAAATGTTGTATAAAAACCATGACTGAAAACGTTCTCATGCATGAGCCACATGGAGGGGACACCTTATTGGACAAATGGTCTCTAATATTAAATATAATTTAGTTAGTATTGTATCATAAACATTTCTAGATGAATCCGGGATGAACCACTTACGAGTTAACTAGAATACAAGTCTTAGTCCACCCTACTAGTTACCAAGGTTTCCCTACATGTAGAAATTTCATTTCACATGTCTTGTACAACATCACTTCCACATAAGGAAAAACTAAACAATGTAAAAATTCTTGATAAATCGGTACCTTTAGAAAAGAACCCACTTTTAAATCCAAATTCACCCCTAAACTATTTTAAAACATGCTTCACAGCACTTGGCAAACTTATTAAACATGTTTTCTAAATTATGAAACATATTCAAATTCAAAACAAGGGTTTACAGTTGAAATAAACACAACTTCTTTTTGAAAAACAACTATCGAGACACACACATGAAAAAACCCTTCAAAAACACCTTTCAAACCACACACATAAATCATAGAACACATATAAAAACTCATGAATTGAAATGAAATTCCTTAAATAATGATTAAGCATGAAACAACCAACATTGATAGAAAAATTTCCAAAAAATGGTGTAAAGATTCAATAGCACCTCAATCGCACCATATAGAATCAGTATTAAACATTAAACATCAATTTTAGACACTAAAAGTTAATATATAACCCTAAAAATGACACCCAACCCACCAGAAAAGTGAAACCCCAAAGAAAGAGGATGAAAACTGTAGAAAAGGGAGAGGAACCAGGAGAGAAGGGGCATACTTGAGGGTTTTTTGAAGAATCCTAGAAAAAAATCCCAACCTAATGGGGAAAAACGGTGGAAGGGGTAAAGGGTAGGCATGAATAGGGTATTAAATCTTTATTGGGGGAGACGATGAGTGATTTGGGGTTAAAAAGCATGGAGAGAGAAACATAAAAATCCAATTTCTAATGACATGGACATTCTTCACAGTTTGTCCGCACTGTTTGTCAAACTGTGTGGAATCCATGCTCCCCTTATTTTCCATGTAGGACCTACCTCATGGTTATCTCTAATGGTTTGACTCACCATTCATATGTTGTGTAGAAGTTACTTCCACACACCATCCACCATCCACACAATTAATTGAGAAGGTGCACACAGTTTCTACTAACCGTGCACCAACTGTGCATCGTATTCTATGCACCCAATTTTTATCACTTTTCACAAAAAATTAAAAATGAATACAAATGTAAAAGTATAAAAGGTAAATAAATAGAAAAATACCTCAAAATAAATCATAGGTGTCACATAATTTTATTTATGTTCAATATTTTTTAATGATAACATTGTGTAGAAAATATAGAGATTTTAAAATTTTCATAAAAATTATTATTTTTTATTCATTATTTATAGAATTTATTTTATAATATTTTTACAAATATTGAATAAAACACATTAGGTTTTGTTCTATATACCATTAAAATGATATGTTTTGAAGAGTTTTATGTTTTTCTAAGTCGTGAAATTGAAATTTCAATGTTTCCTGATTTTAATTTTGTAATATTACTTGATGATAAAAATTTTATATTTTTTTTAATTATTTATCTTAATGAAATTATGTTTTTTTAAATAATTTTTTTTCAATTAAAAAAAAATAAGCTATAATTTTACTTGGTGTGTGTAGTAGAGCGTCTCTCAGAAAGTCATCCTTGTAAAGATATTTTTCTAAGATGAAATTATAATTTATTTTTTATGTTGACCTATAAGATAATGTTGGTTTATATTCATAAGTGAAAGGTTATTTTAATGTTATGAAAATTAATTTTCATAATCACTACCCAATAGGAATATAAATATAATTATCTCATGATAATTTAATTCTATATATGATAACTAATTATACCAAGCCTCCATATAAGATAAAATTAGTCTGTTTAAGATAATTTATCTTAATTAGTGTGTAATAATATAGAGAAACTGAAGGCTAAAGGAACCCAAATCATCCCATTATTCCATTAATATGTACAAGATCTATTGAATAAGTTAAAAATTCTTCATCTGAATTGAAAACATTGAGGAGTGACATATTTATTTTAGGAAGAAACCATAGTCCATATCACATGACCTTGTTTTTCCAAGACTATATGTTGATGTTTTTTAAATTAGATGATGGAGAACCAATCAGTGGAACCTTGGAACTGTTATTAATGAATTAAAACTAAGCAGTTAAAATCAGACCATGCCTTAGCATATTGAAATAGATATAGATCAGACACAATCTACCGAAGAATATCTTTGAAGGCTGGTCCATGATCAATCGACATGGAAGTTATAGTTTGAGTTTTATAAATAAAACAATACTATTTTAATATAAATATAGATAATGAAGAACTATTTTATATCAAATTATAATATGTGATATGATTAATATGAGGTTTAGTATGAGAAATTTTGTTCCTGAAAGATCAAGGAGATAATTATGATGTAGGATCCTAAATCAATCTTAATAATAATGTTTTTATGTTAAAAAATATCTTATAATTTCAAGACAATTATTGATTATCTTAGCACTATGATAATTCAAATAGGATAGAACTATGTCAAAGGAAACCAATTTTGATGTTGTTGATACTGATGTGGTCTTTGTCTTATAAGATTACAAAGGTGTTATTTTTTGAGAGAACACCATTTTGCGAGGGGAATTTCCTAGTAAGTATCATTGTTTAAGATAATATTCATATTTCTTGTCTGATAGGATACCCAATACGAAATTTTACTAATCTCAATAGCTGATTTGTACAACGAGGTTTTAATAATCTATTGAAAAAATATTACAAGTTAAATAAAGATAATGAAATATGTGTATGAAGGAAAAATATTGGGTTTGGGGAGTCACTGATTTCCTTTTTAGGATATAATTTTGTAATATTTACTTTTGGTTTCCAATTATAGGAAATCATTATAGGAAATTCCTTGAGTTTCCTTATCATTTTAGTTTCTACAATTAGAAAATTATAACTCAACATGTTTCATTTAGATCTACTTTTTTTTGTTTCAAGATGTTTAAAACTTGAGATAGATGGGGGGATTATAAATTGAAATTGATGAAGGATATGGAAGTAAAAATGATTATTTTTTGATATTGTTGGTGTCATATGGAATAATTAATAGTTTTGAAATGTTTAATTGTTTTGTTGGAGGTATTCTTGATAGTCATTGGGCAGTGGAAGAAGTCCAATGAGAAAACTTATTTTCCGTGATGGAAAACATGTTCAAAAATATAATTAAGTTAGTGTCATCAAGGGATTTTAAAACTGGTATTATTATATGAAAAAAGTATAAAAATTATTCATCTATTCATTCTATTTTCATTTGGAGATTGATATAATCTAATAGATAATTCTATATCAGAACTATGATAGGATCTCTAGGTAGAGTTGGAACTAATTCCAGATAAGATGATCAGGGGAAGAATAATCATTATCTTCTTCATCCTTCATTTGTCTTTTTACTACTCTTTAATTTTTATTTTCATTGATAATAAAATAGTTCACATAAAAATTATTCGAGGGTATCTTGATTGATTTATTTTGATATTTTTTCTTCTTCACACCACTTCTTTATAAAAAAATTCAATTCCTCTAGGAATTTATTTTTCAAGCTAAAAATATTTTGGAAATATTGTTATGAATAGAATTTACTTAGACATTATATGGTAGTATGAATATTGAATGTGGAGATCTATAAGAATCATCCCTATATTGGTTAATTTCTTAGTGAAGTAAGTAAACCCAATAATTTTTTTAGATGGACATGAAATTACCTTTCCATGAAAGGAAAAATATATTTTAAACAAATAAGTTGGAATTAAAATTTTCCTCAATACTATCACATTCTATTATCATCCACTATCATTTAACCATTTTCAAATAAACTATTTAAATTTATGTTCTTCTTCTTATCAGTATTTATAAAAATAATTTTCATCATTATTGATTGGGTGTACTTGTGTTTTTTTCCTAGTTTTATTTCATGGACGTATATCTAAATCACCTTCACAAAGGATTAGATACTAATATTGAAATGATAAAATATTTAGTAGGTTTAAATTTTTGATATTTGATGATATATTCACTAGTATTAATAATATATGTAATGAATAATCATCTTATATGATGGTATATTCTTGTATGGTATACATGGGTCGCCTCACCAAACTCGTAATTTCTAATATCATTTTCACCAATGTAAATTCTTGAATTATACATTGATATCCAATAAACCCCAAACATATATCAAATTATTCCATTTTTATAATATTTTTGTGAAACTAAATTTCTTCTAGGAATTAAAATAGGATCAATGTAAGTTATTTTTATTGTATTCATATTTACATTTGGTTGTGTAGTTTATAAATATTATTCAATTCATCAAGGGATTATTCAATATTTTTAAATAACTTATTGGATATCTATAGTTTATATAATGATAAAAAAATATTTTCTAAATTTGAGTTTATGATCATTAAACATATTGTGACATTCTTTGGGAATTTAACTTCTACCATATTAATTGAATACACACGAACATTCACCTCTGGTTTCCTCTAAGGTGGATTCCATTGATTCTAGGGGGGTTAATTAAAATAGTGTCTTGTACCCCAAAAAATGAAGCATTATATATAGATTACATCTCTATATACTTTTCTCTTAGGATCATGATTATTTTTTCACCACACATCATGAATAATATTAATCTCTTATAGTATTTCCTTAGGTTTTCCTTTAATCTGTTATTCTGTTTTTTTAAATTTCACCATTCAATTATTGTTAATATTTTATAATTCATTTTCTATATATTTTTTAACCTTTATTTGCTTATCATGTTTTACTTTAACAATATATAACATTAATAACATCTTCTTAGTCTTTATGTCACTTGTCACTATCGTCTAAAATGATAAAATGTTTCCAGAGGCTTGAATTTTTCATAGACATTGATTTTCTTCCTTTAATGAAGTGATTAATCCAACATTTCAGTTTGTATATATAATCTAAAAAATCACATGATCTTGTTGCAAAATTATCCTTGTAATAAGAAACAATATCATATTCCTTTTATTGTAAATATAAATATTTATTCTCTACGTCATCTTAATTATCTTATATAAAATGTTTCAAAATGATTAATTTTGTAAAAGAATATCATTCCTTGTTTTTCGTATCTTCACCCATCTTATAATTTCAAATGAATGCCCAATATTGATCTGTATCTTGGTTTAGATAATATATATTCATAAAAGCATCATCTACTTAACTATATCCTAAATTAATAAATATCAACCCTGTAGATTTAATCCCTCGACATTTCAACAATAAATTAGTGATTTTTTAAAATTCGGTTGTTAATCCATCATTAAATGATCTAATGTTGTAAAACCTTTCTAGAGAGAAGCAATTTGATCTATATGATAAATTATATTTTTATGTCTTTCGTAGAACTAAAAGAATATTGTCAAATAAAAGGATAAATGTTATATCCCATGTCAATAAGGTGAAAGATTCTTTTTACAAGCTAACCTAATTAAAACTCTATTGTTAATCATTTTTGTTCGGGATTATTATTATGATGGGTGATATTTTGGGATGTTTCCTATGATCTATAAGAGTGAGGATAAATCACACTAAAAGAACATGTGTCGTCCAATGGGTGATTTAATTTGCCTAATAAGTGACATTTGTGGATAATATCATGTGGTGTGCTGGGAAGGAAACTAAGGTATTATTGGATATAAATTGGATCAGATGGACATGATTATACCACCTTAGAGTTTAAGTGATGATAATTAGTATCAGTGGCAATAACCATCTTGTAGTATATATGAACTACAAATTTTTGATATGTTGAGTCCAAAATGAGGATTTTATTCTTTTATGGGGGGGATGTAATACCCATGAAATATGAAAAAAATTGTAAATTTTATTACATGTTTCAATAAGGATCACCTTTAATTTTGAGATACTACCTTATTATAAGTACATCATTATTAATTCCTGACATAGAGGAGATTAAGGATTTGTGACCTCCTATGATGTTTTATAAGATGTGTGTGTGTGAGTAAAAAGCATTGTAAATGAACATTTTTTGGGCCAATGGGGATTGTAATTAGTATAATAATAGAAACCCTACCTTTATTACATGAATATTACATAATTATAAAGATGAGTAATATAATAGTGTTACAAAATAAGGATATAATGCTTTAATGTCTTGAAAAAATTTGGAAAACGTAACAATTGAATAATAAAACATAAACATTATTTAATTCCTTCTTCTATAGATTCTTAGTGTCCCTCATTGAATATTTAGTATAAGCAGTCACCTGAAAATATACTTCGAAAAAATGGGTGAGCTAAAATACAAATTAGGGGATTAATAAGAACACGAGTAAATATAACATGGGTGAGAATAATAATAATCATCATATCATAAGTATGGGATCATCTTAATAATCCTGAGAGGAAGCACTACAAAATGAATGGAATTTGGGGATGCATAAAGATGAAACATCATGTTTTTGTGGTCAAATAACAGACATAATTGTGAAGGAACATAAAAACATGTTCACACACAACTTATGGTCATAATAATAACATCATCATTGTGAAGAAATATAGTATTATATTGATATATATTTCACATTATCTCATGAGATATATCACAATACTAAATGCATCATAACACTATATAATCCTAGTCGCACCCATCACATCGTAACATTTACATAATCATGAATGTGTCTTAGAAAACATATCAATATTATACATAAAATAAACTATATAATGGAATGGGTTTCACTTCATAAAACATATATTCATGGAAAAATATGGGTGTTCTAAAATGAGATGGGTAAAAAATATTTTTTTTAAATTCATCATTTTTGATGAATGAAGAAACAACTCAAGAGGAGTAAAAATGTGTTTTGGAAAGAAGAGTTCTTTTGGAAAATTGTTTTTTTTATTATGGATATATGTTAATTATAGGACATAAAAAATGATATAAAATACATTTTACAATCTCTTTCAACCATTATAACAGATTTATGACTGTCCTTAAAGGAAATTTAGGGAAATGAATACTTGTTTTCCTCAAAGGTGATAAATCGACACCTAAAGGATGATGTTTTCATTTTTAGAATAAAAGTGATATTAGAATAGGTTTAATTATATATTATTACAATAAAAGAACAAAAATAGAGTATATATAATATTCTAGAGTTATTATTACACTATTATAAGTGGAGGTGAGGAGGGAATAAAAAAAATATATGAAATTGAAAAGTAATTAAATGAAAATGATATGGGATTTTAGGTTTTGAATTATTCACCTTTAGAACCTCCTTATAGAAATTGGGTATGGTATTTTTTTGAGACCAATGTCTCTTAAACCTGGGGAGATGCTTGGGAAAAGGATTTGAAATAATTTGGACAAGCTTCAATACGTTGGAGATGTGAGGAGAAGAGGAGTTATTTATAGGGGATGACTTTTTTTATTATTATTTTCATTATTTTATTAGTTTGACTCAAGAATATAAATATTTTTAACTGTATCAATAAATATAGTAAATAATGAAGGGTATTTTAATATTATAGACTAACATAATCTATACATCATCTATGAATCAATAATTCTTGTATTGGTTAAATTCCATAAATTACTGTATATAACTATTCACCAAAAATTAAAATAGTTTAGAAAAATCCCAAAAAGTATCCCTAACAATTTTCAATATACTTCATTATATTGTCCCACCAATAGTTCTCTTGAGTATCTTGATATATATTTTTGTTCCCTGGGTGAATAGGTATGTTTGTGTTATGTGTGTCTCTCAGAATCACATTCATTGTCTCTGGATTGGATGCTACACATAGTCACGACCCAGATATTATGACTCTTTCCACATCAATTATTCAATATGGGGATTTTCATTTTATGGTATCTTCTTCCTTATTTTTAATTTCTACATACTTTCTTTTATAATACATTATTTTATCTATGAGGGATGGTTGAGAAATAATTTTATAAAGGATTGGTGATGTTATTTCTTTAATGATTCTTATGTCCATCCTTTTCAAATATTAGATGACTGAATCCTTAAAAATTCTCAGCATTGATGATGTTGTAAGAATGTTTCTACTTAGATAATCATCCAATATATTCTCATTTCCAGGATGGTAGTGGATTGAATAGTCATAATCTCTAATGAGCTCCAACCATCTTCACTAGTGCCTAGTAAGATTCTTATGTCTGAATATATATTTTTGGATCTTATGATCGGAATATATTTCACACATCTCCCTATATAGATAATTCCACCTGATATTCAATGCAATGATCACAACTACCAACTTCAGATCATGTGTGGGGTTCTTTTTCTCCTGAATTTTCAATTACCATGAGGTGTAGGACATCACTTTTTCATTTTCATCATTACACACCATAATACCTTATTCAAATCATTAATGTATACCCAAAATAGGTACCATATAATTAGAAGTTTGGGTACGTTCATGGTGATATGACTCTTTTTTAACTCATTAAAGCAGTATTCACATTCACCGCCCCAGAAAAACTTTTCTCCCTTCCGAGTTAGCTAGAATTATGGGTCTGACAATCATGATTTGTTTTTCACAAATCACACGTAATACCCAGATATACCAAGAAAACTAGGGATATCCATTACATATGTTGTACTAGGCCACACATCAATTTCATGTTTCATGGAAGGCTTTAAACATATTCTATTATTGGTTTTAATGTTCCCCAATAATGATACTTCATCTATCCAAAACACTCATTTTCTATACTTTGCAAAAATTTCATATCTTCTCAATTTCTTTAGAAAATTATTCAAATTAATATATTGTTCCGATTGATCTGAGAGAATATTAGAATATCATCTATAATGAATACAAACTGATTTTCAATGTAATCTCTAAAGACTATATAAATTAAGTCCATGAATATTACTAGAGCATTAGGGAGTATGAAATGAATCACTATGAACTCATAGTATGAATACCTTCTTATAAAGTTATTATTGTGATTATCTTAATTCTTAAACATTAATTAGTGATATCATGATCTAAGGACCACCTTAGATAAATAATTCACCCAACACTATTGATCAATTAAGTCATCTATATTTGGAAGGGAAAACTTTTTTATTGCAAGTTTGTTGAGATCACAGTAATCATTGAAGAAGCGCATTGTGAAATCTTTCTTCCTGAATAAGATAACTAGGGCACCCCATTGTGAAGCACTTGCGAACATAAAACCCTTTTATATATTCTTTTTTAATAGCTTCTTCAGTTCTTCCTACTCAATGGTTTCCATTCTATAAGGTATCTACGATAATGGAAGAGATCAGGGAATAAGGTCACTTGAGAACTCTACCTATCGTTTAGGAGTAAGACCATGAAATTCTTCATGTAACCAATCATTGTCATACATTACAATGGGAATTTCATCAATCATGATTCTAAAATTTGTATCCATAATTTGATCTAGATATTATTACTCATAATTCAATATTATCCACCATTGAGTCGATAAAACTAACGTATATTTATGCTCCTCATTTCACTTGAACAGAATTGTAGGATGCCTCCTGTTGTTAAGAGTGATATCCCTTTCCCAATTGTTGATGTTGTATTTTTATAAATATATCCAATACATGACCAATATATATTCAAACTATATCAATGTATGTAAGAAAATATTTTCAGGTTGGTTCGGTCCACAAAAAGTAATCAGAGAGGAGTTATGTGCTTTGGATGTAATAATTGCCTAATTTTCTATTCTCACATATTACTCAACCTCAATATTTTGTTGTGGATTTTTAATAGTTCTACTGAACATGAAATAAATTAACAATGTGTCGAACAAGAATAAAATAGTAACTTATCTACTCTTTAATGTAAAAATAGAGTACATGTAACCACATTATATTCATGATCAACCTCAGCAGTAGTAATTGAATAATATTTCCCATGCTCTTTTGGACTTGGTGCCTACTACACGGATCACCTTGAAGGGGTATATGTTTTTATGAACTATCTATCATAGTGACCTTTCTCTTTATAATGGAATCATTGATCTATCGATGGTTTTATACATTCCTCCACTATTTTGGTTGGATTATTTATGTCTCTCCAATATTCGTGATCTTAGTGCCCATATCTTATACACTTAGAGAATTTCCCCATCCCTTTGATTCGATTCCTATGATTATTCTCCCCAACGTTTTGACACGTGACTGGTAGATATTTATTTTACCATTTTCATTTGATCATGCATCTTGAAACTCCAGGATTCGTTTCATATCTCCATTGCAATGGGACCATTATCCAAACTCTGTCTCTACTTTGAGCACACATCGAACCACTTCTTCATAACTCCCAAAGCCTTGTATAACTATATCATTTAAAAAGTTCTGTTTTAAAACCATTAAAAATATATTTTTTTGAAATCATTTTTATAACAAAACCTGATCCATACCTTGCAAGACTTTTGAAAATTTTCTTCGTATTTTATGACAGATTAACCTTCTTTTTTCTTCAACTCTATGAATTATATCTCAATATTTTTCCGAAGTGTTTGATGGGAATAATTATTATGTAATATTTAATTTAAATTCATACCATTCCATATCTTGAATTTCATCCTTCAAATTAGTGTTCTTCATCAACACCCACCATTGGATGACCTCTCTATCTAAACCATAAACAACCAGAGTAAAATTATGTATCTCAGAACAGTGAAGCACATAAAAGATGTAACATCCTAGGTAAATAAAGAAATATGATATTTTCATACTTATTAATATTTTTGAATTAAATATTAATTTTACTTTAAAAAGTATTCTATGTTCTATGGCGTACCTGATAGGCAACAACGGGGTTCTTTGAAATCTTACGTTGCACACAATGTTTAGTTATACTAAAGAATAATAATATAATATTATTATTTTAAACGGTAGTTAATGTATATCTCTTGTAATGGAGATAATGAACAGATCTAACTAAAATATGATTATTCATGTTTTTTAAAGGTTTTTACATTTATCTAATAAATCTTAGAGGCTCAAAATAAGAAAAAAATACAATTTTAATCATAAATACTCTAATATTATTTAAAGGGTCGATTTACCGCATTTTGATGGGGATCCTTTTTTAAATCTAGTTTTTGTAACTTTTACATGTTCTATTTGACAAAATAATATTCTTCTATAAAATTGGGACATAAAATTTTTAATTTTGATTAAATTTTGGTATTTTTCTGATAATGTTCATTTTTAAGGAATAATAAAAAATACTGTATTTTAATTCAAAACTGCCTTTTAATCTAATTTGTATATATGGGTAGATTATCTTTTTAATTGGTTTTAATGTTTAAATATATTATTTTTTTACCATTTAATAAAATTTTTGTCCTTAGATGTAATTTCACTTTGAAATTGGATATAAAAAAGTGTCTATATTTTGATAGTTATTATTTCTTAAAAACAAGCTTTTTTGTTTTGACAATAATAATTAACATTAAATTAAATTCTGCCACTTCTATGTTTTGAATTTGAAAAAAACAGATTCCATATTTGGAATCATGTTTTCGAAATTGTGTAAATTGGTAAATTTTATTTTTTAGATATTATGAATATTTAATTAAGTGAATAATTTATTTACCATGGTTAATGTGTAAGTCTGGTAAATAATGGTAAACAAATATTATTTTAATAATATTAAATTTTCCAAACACGTTTCCTAATACTATTGGTTGATACGTTTCCGACCATGGGAATCCTGGGGTCAATTTTGGGACCCCATGGAGCCACGTGGGAGTGATAACGGCACATTATATCAATTAATTTAATGTAAAGAAAAAAAATGACATAAACATATATCTTTTACTAAATAAATTTTTACAACGGGTTATATAAGTTCTATCTTCAAATATAAAAATTCCATTTAAATAAAAAAATATTTTCTAAATTATTTTATTTTCATTATAATTTTTAGACATCCAATAAATAAAATTATTTATGACACAACAATGATGCAGTGTTTACCTCATTAATGAATTATTTACATAAATAAGATTATAAAAATTTAAACAATATCCAAAACCTATCTGATTTTTATTTGATGATTTTATTTAAAACAAGAGTCTTATTACCTTTGAATTTAATTAGTTTTGGACCTTTATAAACCAAAAATAATAAAATAATAAAATAATATCTTCAAACATTCCTAAAGAGCCCTCCCCCCTTATAGAAATCCATCAACTCTAACCCATTATTCGACCCACTAAAGCACCTTCGCTCATCCGGACTCCACTAAATGAAGCTCCCTACATCCCTCTCTTCCTCCTAGAGGCATTACCTTAGGTAGAAGGGACTTCAAGAAAACCTTTTGGTTCAAACTAAAGGGACATACTTGATTTAAAGGTAACGTCTTTTCTTAAGATCTTTTCTCTTATTTTACTTCTCCAACCACATAAACTCTCTTTATTTCTTTCTGTTATAAAAAATAGTATTATCAATATACTGTGATGTTTTTATGAGAAATATTCTAACTACACTTCAACCCACCTTTATCTAAAGGATACGAACATACTGTTTCTCTAGATGGTGAACTACTGCCTCACAAAACTATGATTGTTCAAATATCTCCAACCGCCTCTCAGGGTTTCCATTATGATGGAAATATATTTATATGTGATATATATTATATTTATAATATCTTTTTACTTCATTATTTTTCGTTTACTGAATACAATTTTGCTTTACATAATGGGTAAAAGTGATAATTTAATTTGAGGAAGTGTAGCCTACCACCCCCTCAAAGTGATATGACTCGTTCATGCCATACGTGGGACGTATAAATAATGGAATTAATGAAATTATATATGAAATTATATTATCATTATAATATACCTATTTATAATTAAATTTTTATTCCACTAATATACAAAATATAAATGAAAGTAACATTAATGTGTACGTACAACTTACCGTCTCCATGAATGGTGCATTTCATTTCTTATCTCCAAATGTTATGTACTGTTATAAATAAATATATATTGGATATATTTTATATATATGATATCTAAATCTGGAATATAATTCTGGAGATAATGTTATTTTGACCACATGGACAATTTATAGTTATAACAAGTTTAGTTTTAACTCAAGTTCCAAACATCGAGCAAATGTCGGATATGAACTAAATTAATTATATAATTGTTATAGATAGGTAATATGTGATATAAAAAGAATAATAAAATTTAAGAAGGTTCTCAATCAAGGATAAATTAACTTATGTTTATTGTTATGTAAATTAAAGAACCTACGGGTCAAGTCAGACACAATGTAAGAGATATCATCTCAATATGCTTTCATTGAGGCATATTTTGTTTTATACATGTCTTTTTTTATAAAGTGTATAAACTCATTTAACTTTTCATTTTATTTCAATGGGAATATTTTTATATGGGGAATTTTACTAAATGAAAAAAAAATTATTTTAACGTAAGTGGTGACAACTACCTTTTTTCCACTGCGAGTATTATTTGATCCACGGCTTCCGTAACAAGATATAATGTTTTTAAAAGGAAAATAAATTTCATATACTCTTTTACATATCTTGGCATTGATAATGGTTTTGATAATGGATTGTTTATGTCAATATATTTAAATGATATGTTGTGATAGAAATATGTAAATCTTATCTTTCCTTTATGTTTGTTTTATGTGTTGTGAATATGTTATGGTTCTTGGAAATGATTTATGTATATGGCTGGTTCTTTGATAACCCTAGGGAGGTTGAGCTCGAGATAGATCTCTATTTCATTGGGTAACATGATGGAGGTAAATGTGAATGTTTCTCCTAAGATATTTATTGAATATACTATGATGGTTATCCCAAATGTAACTCCCTATGTGGCTATTAAAGCTACAACATAATTATGTTATAGAGGTCACATGTTACCTTAATGATTTTTTATTACTATGTGTAATTCATAAATCATATGATTTCATGAAATGTTAAAAATATTAGGTTTTGATGGGAAAATGTTTTATTTCAGTATTTTATAACCCTTACTAAGCTTTTTATTATTATCCAATGTTTTAAAATGTTTCTCAAAGGACTTAAAGATGAATAGGGTCATGGATGGGATCAAGTAAAAGGCATGCTATCTAAAACATAGAACAAGACAAGACCCTTTTTTTAACAGTTTTTATTTTTTGGGAAAATGGAAATTGAGTAGAAGTGTCTACCTTGTAATTTTTGAGATGTAATGTAATAGTTATGTTCTAATTCAATAATGATCTAAACCTGAAAAGATCATTGATGTGAATTATTCATTTAATTCAGAATTAAGTAATTTTTATGGTCGGGTCCTTATAGTTGGTATTAGTGGTCGGTTTAGACAACTTTAGGAGTTGGAATTTTGTTAAATTATTATCCATAAGTTAATTCATGGTAAGATTGAAATGATATATAATTTATAGATTACAATGTACCTTATCCTAAGATATTTCTGTGTTCAGAATGGTTTTCTGCAGAGGAAATAGGGAAGCTATGATATGATGAAATTAGGAGGAAGACAACCTTCCAAATCACCAACCTAAGATGGTTAGAATTAGAACAGAAGAGTTTGTTACTGTGATGTCATAGTTGACTTAGGATCTCAATGCTGGTGGTATCCATGCACTATATCACCCAAATCAACCATATAGGAACATGTCAATAGTGGAGCATTTCATGAGGCAACATCCTCCATCATTAAGACGATCATCTGACCCTATGCCAGCTGAAGGGTGGATTAAATTACTGGATAATATTTTTGATGTCATGGGTATTTTATAACATCAAAATTTTAGCCTTTCTATTTACTGTTTTGATGGTGAAGCCGATCAGTGGTGGTCGATGGTGAGAAATATGAGGGTTAGTGAGGACATTGATTCTCTTGATTGAGATGAATTCAAAGTTATGTTTATTGAGAAATATTTTCCTATGGTGGTTCGACTTAGGTTGGAAAAAAATATTGTAATTGAGGCAGGAGGATGACACAATGGCTACTTATGAAGAAAAGTTCACTCGACTAGAAAGGTATGATACAAATTTTATACGAGATCTTAATAGTTAAACAAACCGTTTTTACGCAGGATTAAAGCCAATGCATTAAAGGGATTTAACTTCTTGTGAGTTCAAGAGTTATGGAAAACTTTTTCTATGTGTGGAGAATGTGGAAAAAGAGTTTTTCGATAATTAGGTGTTCCTTGAAAAACAATAGAATAAGAGTTCTAGGTGATATACGAGAGGGAAGAACTCTTCAAAAAATTCTGATGGTAAGAAACATAAGTTTACAATTTTTGAAAATTTTGGTAAAAAGCATGATTGGGAATGTCTTTTGAATTCTAGTAAGTGCTACTAATGTGGTAAAATGGGACCTAAGGCTTGTAATTCCACTGAAAAAGATTAGGGTAATGGTAAAAAAAATATTATTTACAATCTGTAAAATGTTTTATGAAAAATTATAGGGGTTGCTATGAAAATGAGTGTCCGAAAAAGAACATAAATGAGGGAAAGAAACTAGAATACAAGAATAATGGGCTGGTTAAATCATTTTCAACTACTTCAGTAGATGTTGGTCCATTATATTTTATAGTATGAGGTATATTTTTTGTTTATTCAGATTATGCCAATTTTTTGTTTGATTTAGGTTCTACACATTTTTTCATTTCTGAGAAGTTTTCAAGTATATTGGGAATTCCATCTCTAGATATAAATCATGTACATTTGGTAAAAACACTTGGATGAAATGTTGAGACAAAAAGTAATTATAAGAAATTTCTTTTCCTTCTGTGTAGAAAAAATCTACTTACAATCCTTATTATTTTCCCTCTAGTAGAGTTTGAGGTTATTTTGGTCATGGATTGGATTTCCATTTATCACATAAAGATTGACTGTAGATCTAAGGTGGTTTCATTTCAGAAATAATTTCTATTTTGGTACAAGAATGAACCCTTAATTTTGATAACATATCTGGAAGCTGAGAAACTAGTAAAAGAGGGAAATGATTGTTACCTTGCATATATTGTTGAAAACATAGGAACTGTTCAAATTAATGTTGTGTAGTAGTAAATGAGTAACTTGATGTTTTTCTTAATGATTTTCCTGAAATAATACCTGTTCACAAATTTGAATTTACTATTGACACAGTTTATGATGTTAACCCACTTTCAAAACCCTCTTATCAAATGGCTCAAATTGATCTTTTAGAGTTAAAGAAGAAATTATAGGAGTTATTAGATAAACATCTCATTTGACCAATCACATCACCATGGGGTTCTCCTATCTTGTTTGTTAAAAATAAAGATGGTTCAATGAGACATTTAATTGATTATAGATCATTGAATAAAACAATTGTTTAGAACCAGTATCTTTTGCCTCATATCGATGATTTGTTTGATCAGCTTCAGGAAGCACAATATTTTTTTGAAGATTAAATTGAGGTCGGGGTACCATCAGTAGTAAGAAAAGGAAGAAGACATTATTAATACTGTGTTTAGTACTAGATATGTACATTATGAATTTTTATTTATGCTTTTTGGGTTAACCGATACACCTGTTGTATTCATGGATCTTATAAATAGAATTTTCCGTGAGATCTAGGTTACGTTTGTGGTTATGTTCATTGATTATATTTTGGTTTATTCTAAAAGTAAAGAGGATTATTGAAGTTGTTTAATGGTTGTCTTGAAAACCTTAAAATAAAAGAAATTGTACGAAAAAATCATCAAGTGTGAGTTTTGGTTAAAAAAAATTTCATTTCTTGGACACATTGTTTCAAAAAATGGCATAACTGTTGATCCTTCTAAAAAAAGTTATTAAGGAATGTCCAAGACCCAAAAATATAACTGAGATCCATATTATTTTTGGTCTGGTAGGTTATTACTGGTGGTTTGTTAAAAAAATTTCTTGGTTATCTAGCTCATTGACTAAGTTAACTCGCAATGGTGTTAAATTCATTTGGACAAAATAATGTGATGATTGTTATCCGAAATTGAAAAGAAGATTGGTGAATCCTCCTATTTTGGAACATTCTTCCAGAAATGATGAGTTGTTTATCTACAATGATGATTCATTGAAAGGTCTTGGTTGTGTCCGAATACAGAATGGCCTGGTAATTGCGTATGCTTCCCGTTAGTTGAATCCTCATGAGTTAAATTACCCTACACATAATTTGGAATTAGCTTCTGCTGTTTTTGATTTAAAAATTTTGAGGCATCATTTGTATGGAGTAAAATGTGAAATATATACTGACCACAAAATTTTAAAGTATATATTTACTCAGAAATAATTTAACACGGGATAGAGGAGATTTTTAGAGTTAATCAAGAATTATGATTGTACGATCCATTACCATCCAAGAAAGGCAAATAAAGTGGCCGATGCTTTGAGTCAAAAAAGTAATGCTACATTAACCATGTTACATTTGGAACAAGATCCTTTGATTAATGATTTGATGAACTTTGGCATATAAGATGTTGGGGTAGGAAATCACATTGTTTTGTTTTAGGTGTCAGTGAATTAATCTCTATCAGACAAAATTATGTTAGAACTAATGGAAGATAGTGAGTTTCAGAAAAAATAGAGTTGGTTCAGAAGGGTATGTTTCCTGATTTTAACATTGATAATGATGGTATTTTGAATTATGGAAAGAGATTAAACATGCCTTGTGATTCATAGTTTAATAATGAGTTCTTATGTGAAGTTCATAGTTATAAATTTTCAATACATCCTGGAAGTACTAAGATGTACAGAGATATTTGGGAGTATTACTGGTAGGATGGAATGAAAAAAGATATTGCGGACTTTACTGTGAAGTGTTTGACTTGTCAACAAGTAAATGTAGAGTGGAAGTTACCAAAAGGGTTACATCATTCTTTACCGGTGCCAGTGTGGAAATGGGAAAGTATATCCATGGAATTAGTTGTGGAATTACCAAATACATCTCGAGGTAATAATTCAATCTAGGTTATTGTTGATCGATTGACTAAATCTACTTATTTAATTCCTATTAGAGATACATTGTCTCTAGATCAACTTTCTCGGTTGTAAGTTACAGAGATAGTCAGGTTGCATAGAGTTCCCATCTTCATTGTATCTGATTGTGATCCCATGTTTACTTCTAACTTTTAGAAAGGCCTTCAGAAGTTGTTCGGTACTGGATTATATGTTAATATAACTTTTCATCCTCAACTACACGGGAAGTCATAATGAACAATTTAGACCTTGTAGGATATGTTATGTGCTTGATCAATGGATTACTAGCGAAGTTGGGACCAACATGATTCCTTGATTGAAATTTCTTATAATAACAGTTTTCATTCCAGTATACAGATAAATCCATTTGAGGCATTATATGGAAAGCGTTTTCGAACTCCAGCTTTGTAGGATGATGTAGGTGAATGGAAACTAATGGGACCAAAATTGGTAGAAGAGATGGAAGAAAAATTTTGGTTGATTTAGAAGAACATGAGAACTGATCTGTGCAGGAATAAAGGATATGTGGATAATCATAGGAATGTTCTTTTTTTGAGGTACGTGATCATGTATTTCTCAATAATTCTCCATGGAAAAGTGTGATGTGTTTTGGTATGAAGGGATAGTTGAGTCAGAGGTTCATTGAACCATATGAAATCCTGATGAAAGTTGGATCAGTTGCGTATAGATTGGATTTAACTCCATGTTTATCCCAGGTACATAATGTTTTTTCAAGATTCAATGTTGGGAATGTATATGCCAGATCCATCTCATGTTTTGAGCCCATATGTAGTTCAGTTGGAAGAGAATCTCTCTTTTGAGGAAAATCCAGTCTAGATTCTTGACCGAAGAGAGAAAGTATTGTAGAATAAGGTAAGTCATTAGGTAATAGTATTAAGGAAAAACCACATGGTTGAAGAGTAAATGTGGGAATATGAAAATTCTAGTAGGGACAAATACCCCCACTCATATGATAAGTGAATAAAAATTGTAAGGACATAATTTCCAAAAGTGTGGAATGATGTAACATCCCAGGTAAAGGAAGAAATATGATATTTTCATAATTATTAATATTTTTGAATTATATATTAATTTTACATTAAAGGGGATTCTATGTTCAATGGCATACCTGATATGTAACAACATGTTTCTTTGTTATCTTAATTTTCACACAACGTTAAGTTATACTGAAAAATAATAATATAATAATATTTTTATTTTAAGTGATACTTAACGCCTAGCCGTTGTAATGGTTGGAATGAAGAGAAAAAAATAAAATATGATTATAAATGTTTGTTAAATGTTTTTAAATTTATCTGATAAATTTTGGATGCTGAATATAAGATAGAATCCAATTTTAAGCACAAATACTCTAATATTCTTTAAAGGGTTGATTTACCGCCTTTTAATGGTGAACCAATTTTAAATCTAGTTTGTGATAGTGTTATAAGTTTTATTTAACATAATAATATTCTTCTTTAGAATGAAGACATCAGAATTTACTTTTGATGAATGTTTGGTATTTTTATGATAATTTTCATTTTTTAATGAATATTGAAAAATATTGTATTTTAATTCAAAACTACCTTTTAATCTAATTTATTTTTAAGGATGGATTATATTTTTAATTGGGCTTAAAGTGTAATTATATTAATTTTTTACCATTTAATCCAATGTTGTTCATTAAAAGTAATTTCACTTTGAAATTGGACATAAAAAATATCAATCTTTTGATAGTTATAATTTCATAAAAACACACTTTTTGTTTTGACAGTGGGAATTGATTTTAAATTAACTTCTACCGCTTGTGTGTTTTGAATTTGGAAAAAATGGATTCCATATTTGGAATCAGGATGTCCTAATTGTGTAAATAGGTAAATTTTTTAATATAAATTAATAAAATTTTCTTCAGTAAATATTTTATTTATCATGGTTAAAGGGTAAATCTCATAAATAAGGGTAAATAAATATTAATATAATAATGTTAAATTACCCTAACATGTGTCATAATCCTATTTTTAGATACATTTCCTACAATTAGCATGCTTTTGTTCATTTGGGGACCCTATGGAGCCACATGGGAGTGATAATGCCACTTTATATTATTTAATTTAAAGTAAAGACATAAATGACATAAACATATATCATTTAGTAAATCAATTTTTACATGTGGTAATATAAGTTATCTCTTGAACAATAAATATACATTTCAAAGCTAAAAATATTTCCTGCATCATAGTATGTTTTTTATAATTTTTAGATATCAAATAAATAAAATTATTCATGACACAACAATGATGCAGTGTTTACATCATTAATGAATTATTTACGTAAATAAGATTATAAAAATTAAAACAATATCCAAAACCTATCCAATTATTATTGGATGATTTTATTTCGAAAAAGTGTAATTTTATCTTCTACTATAATGAGTTTTGGACCTTTCTAAACTGAAAATCATTATATAATAAAAAATATTTTCAAACATTCCTAAAGAGCCCCCCCCCCCTTATAAAAAGCCATCACCTATAACCCATTACTCACAACTCTAAATCCCCTTGTCTCACCCAAAATCTGCCCAATTAAGCTCCCAACATCCCTCTCTTCCTCCTATGAGTCATACCTTAGGCAGAAGGCACTTCATGTAACCCTTTTAGTTCAAACCAACGTAAGATACCCGATTTAAAGGTAACGTCTTCTCTTTAGTACTTATTTTTATTTTACTTCTCCAACCACCTAAACTATATTTATTTATTTATTTAATAAAAACACCAGTATATTCAATATACTTGGATTATGGTATGAGAAGGATTCAAAGTACACTTCCACACACATTCGTGAAATGGATATGAACATGCTGTTTCTGTGGATGATGAACTACTGTCTCACCAAACAACGACTATCCAAATATCTCTAACCGCCTCTCATGGTGGCAATTATGAAGGAACTATATTTATTTTTGATATATATTATATTTATATTGTCTCTTTATTTCTGTATTTTTCATTTATATAATATCTTTATGGTGTCCATAATGGGTAAAAGCGATAATTTCATTTGTGGAAGTACGGACTACCACACCCTCAAAGTGATATGACTCGTTCAAGCCATACATGGGACATATAAAGGACGAATTTAATGAAATTATATATAATATTATAATGGAATTATAATATAACTATGTATAATTATGTCTTCATTCTATTAAATTGATAAATCAAAATAAAAGTAGCGTTCATTTGTACGTACGACTTACTGACTTCATGAACGGTGAATTTCATTTCTTAGCTCCAAATGTTATGTATTGTTATAAATACATATATATATTAGATATATATGATATATATTCTATCTAAATCATGAATATCATTTTTAGATAATGAAATTTTGACCACATGGACAATTTATAATTACAACAAGTTCATTTTTAACTCATGTTCTGAACACCTAAAAAATGTCTGATATGAACTCAAATAATTAAATTATTGTTATAGAAATGTAATAAGTTAAATAAAAGGAATAATAAACTTTAAAAAGGTTCTTAATCAATTAAAAATTATCTTATGTTTATTATTCAGGAAATTATAGAATAAATGGGTCATGTCAGACCTGAGTTAAAGGACATCATCTCAATCTCCTTTCATTGAGGAATATTTTATTTTATACACAAATTTTTTTAAAAGGTGTATAAACACCTTTTAATTTTCATTTAATTTCAAAGGTAATATTTTTCTATGAAGCATTTTACTAAACGACAAAATCTAATGTTTCTTTAACGTAAGCAGTGACAATGACCTTTTTCCGTCACCATGAGTATTATTTTCTCTATGGCTTCCTTAACAAGTCATAATGTTTTTAAAAGGAAAATAAATACCATATAATATTTTACATATTTTGGTATAGAAAATGGTTTTGATAATGTATTGTTTATATTAATGTATTTAAATGACATATTGTGATTAAAATGTGGAATGGTTATCTTTCTTTTATGTTTGTTTTATGTGTTCTGAATATGTTATGGTTATTGGGCATTGTATATGTATACAGGTGGTTCCATGAAAAATCTAGGGTGGGTGATCCT
Source organism: Viscum album (assembly GCA_963277665.1). Lineage (NCBI taxonomy): Eukaryota > Viridiplantae > Streptophyta > Magnoliopsida > Santalales > Viscaceae > Viscum > Viscum album. Next base: position 1,054,055,921 of record OY728119.1, on the reverse strand, counting down.
GAGATAGCTCTCCAATGCATTGGGTAACATGACAGAGGTAAACATGAATGTTTCTCCTACAAGATTTAGGGAATACACAATGATGGGTATTCCAAATGTAACTCCCTACGTGGCAGTGAATGCTATAACATAAGTATGTTATGGATTCCCCAAGTTACCTTTATTATTTTTTATTACTATGGGTTATTCATAAATATTATCATTTCATGAGGTATGTTAAAAGTCTTATGTTTTGAATGACTGATGTTTTCTTTCGTTATTTTATAACCCTTACTGAGCTTTTTATGCTCATCCCATGCTTTGAAATGTTTTTCACATGACTAAAAGATGAATAGGGTTAAAGATGGGATCTAGGAAATGTCATGGTGTCTAAAACATGGAACTAGAAATGACTCTTTTTTTAACAAAATTTATTTTATGAAAAAATGGAAACTGAGTAGAATTGTCTACTTTGTAATTTTTGAGATGTAATGTAATAGTTATGACATAATTCTCTAAATCTATAAATTTGAAAATATCCTTGATGTGAATTATTCATTTAATTTAAGATTAAGTAATGTTTAAGGCCAGGTCCTTATAAAATATCCTCCCCATTGAGTTGATCAACTATTTCAGGACAGGTGGATCAAAATATCCAAATAATGTTGGTGTTCATTTCTATAAAAACGACTTTATAGTTAGTTTATCCCTCTTATGTGAAGTATTATGGTCCAAAATATTCATTTTATTTTTTATATCCTGAGACATATGGGTGATCATATACTTGATAGATTGCAATCTACCTCCTAAGGCCTTGGGTATGTCATTTGGGATTTTTCTATGTTGTCCCCCACATGGATTATGCGCTCAGTTTCTCCTAGTTCCCACCATTTTGTAAAATAGAAAAGGTTTAAACCAAACTTAAGTCAACTAGCCATGAATTAATAATTTATTCATTTGGTAAATTATTTTTAAAGGAATATCGTGCGGGATCCCTATGTTTATCATTTTCGAAAACAAGGCTTCTTGGGTGATTATATATACTAAGCCTCATACTAAGTGGTTCTCACTAATGTTATATAATCCTAATTCCCAAATTAACTAAACCATGCCCTGATACCAACAACAGAGACCATACTTTTCAAACATGACTATTATAGTATTTTATATAAAAACAATATAGTAGTGTTAAAAAACCAGTATCCAAAGGCTTAGGGTCTTAGGATAATTTGGATCAAACATAAAATTCACATAATAAAACATAAACATTAGTTAATTTCTTCTTCTCTATGTTTTTAATGGAACTCATTAACTCTTTATTAGGGTGATCAAAAATCCTACTAAGAGGATAAAAAATCAAAATAATCAACATAACAAGGGTGTATAATCATCATTATCATAAAATAAGTACATGATAATCATCAGAATCATGAGAGGAATAATTAGATAAAGGGATGTAATGTGGTATTGCATAAAAATGAAACAATGTTTCTTAGTGGTCAAATACCACACATAGTTGTGTATAAATATTGCATCGTGTTCACGCATGACATATGTCAGTAATCATAAAATCATCATTGGATAAATATTATAGAATCATGTTCATGAATATTTTATAGTTTCTCATTAGATACCTCACATTAACCAATCCATTGGAGCACAATATAATTTTGGTCACACTCGTCACATTGTAACATTTACATAATCATGCATGAAACATAGAACATGTATCAATATTAGACATAAAATAACCCATGGAATAGAATTTGTATCATTTTATTCAATATAAATTCATGAAAAACCATATATGTTCCTAAATTATAAAGGTAAGGGAATATTTTTTATAAAATTCATCATTCTAGAGAAAAGAAGAAACAACTCAAGTGGAGTCAAAATGTGATTCGGAAAGAAGATTTGTTTTGTAAAATATTTTATTTTTTCCTTAAACAAGAATTTAAATATGTATATCCTAGAAAATAAAAATGTATAAGAAATAAATTATATTCTATTAACATTTTATGGAATACCCAAATATAAATTTGGAATGAATGTATGATAACCTAATGAAAGGGAGTTGGGTTTGAGAATCCTCTTACCTTATGTTTGTAAGTTTTTTCACATTAATATCCTAGATAATCAAATCATAATAATTAATTAATTAATAAATTTTAAATTATAGATGTATTAGAATTAGAATTAGTTTTATTTTATTTTTTTGGTTTATGGACATTATTATGAGTTATAGAGGTCAATTTCACTATTTAGGTGTGTTAGTTTTCTTGGTTTTCATTATGGTGTTCACTTGTATATATGTATGGAAGATCATAAAAATTGAGAATAATTATCCATAATTGAAATTATAAGTTAGTAATGACCATCTATAATTTTAATTTGAATTATATATTAATTTTTTTCTATATATGAAGATGATTCATTAAATAAAATGTTAATGATAATCATTTAGATTAATTTTGTTAGTTTTTGATCACAAGAAACTTATTTTTTTAATTTAATATTATGTATATATGTTTTTTATAGAACATAAAAAAGGTTATAAAATATATTTTTCAATCATTTTCAACCATTATAATGGTTTTATGACTATAAGTGAAGGTGTTAACAGAGAATGAAATCTTATCATCCCCAAAGGCGATAAATCAACTCCTCATAAATGATGATTTAATTTTTTTTAGAATAAAAGAGAGAGGAGAAGAAGATTGATGATTGATTATTAGGTTAACATAATAAAATTATAGTATATATAATATAATGGTGTTATCATGAAACATTGATAATATGAGGTGATAAGATAATAAGAAAACATGATAAGTTGAATTGAAATTAAATGAAAATTATAGTGGATTTTTCCTCTTGAATTCTTCTCCATGAGTACCTACTTTGAGAATTGGGTTTGGAATTTTGTTGATACTGGAGGCTTCGTGAATTTTGGGAGAGGATATAGAAGAGTTTTTGGTATAATTTGGACAAGCTTCAAATCTTCGGATCTGTGAGGAGAAGAGGTGGTGATAGGTGGTATTTATTGGGGTGGAGATTACTATTTTTATTATTATATTCATTATTTTATTATTTTGGCTCAAAACTATCAATAGTTTGAACAACACCACTAAATAAATTAAATAATTAAGTTGTTTCCTAGATTATGGTCTTACATCATTAATACCTAATCTATGAATGAATAACTCAGGTATTTGTTAAACAACACTGATTACAGTATTTCAATATTCACAAAAAATTCAAGTATTTTAGAAAAATACAAAAACTGCACCCTAACCATTTTTTTATTGGTAGAATATAAAATTGAGCCCTATTTTGGGAAATTAGTTTTCTATTAATTATATATTTAATTTTCAATTAACATCATCATTTATTCAAAAAATACATATTTTAAAATTATAACATATTTTATGAATCTTTTAAAATTTAATTAAGTTCTCGTAAAAAAATATTATAATCAAAATACAATGAAATGTTAATTTATTAATATATTTTATGAAAATAAATATTCTTTTAAATTATAATATTAATTATAAAATTTTAAATAAAAATTTATGATTTATAAGAATACCAACAATTAATTAATCATTTTTAAAACATTTATTTACATTCACTATAATATAATTATATAATATTTTAATTCATAAGATGGATAAATTTTATTTATACATTCATAGGATAGGTTATTAATCTATTTTATGGATAACTATTCACAATATTTACATTACCATTTTAAAGGTCATGTTACTATTCCAATGGTGTAAGTTCCAACTTATTTAATTCATCATTCATGAAAATAATGTTTTTATGGGGATCTCTATGTTATGTACCATATAAATTAATTAATAGAAGGAAAAATAATTCCACTGATAAATTTTTGGGATGTTACAGTGACCTTGGTGCATAATAGTCTATAGTGTTTGTGGAAGGTAACTAAGATATTTGAGGGTAGCAGTGTGGCTAGATAACCAAGTACAAGGTTTGAGGATGTCAAGTCACAAAAACTTGAGTGATCAACTATAATATGGTGATAAATTTCTCATATATAACTCTATTTCCCATGGATTCATCAATAGGGCAGTCATAGAATGTGTTATTGATAATGATATTGTTTCCAATCCTTCTATTTGAATACATTCCTATACAATAACATATACTAATTATGTCATGAATAACATTATGAATCACGAATCAACATTATATAATTCCAAGGAATTTATTTAATGTATATATATGTCTATATCATATATTCATTTCCAATCTTGGAAAAATATATAATTTTCTAGTTGGTTACCACAATATTTTATTATTTCACTATGATTATATAAATCTTATCTATGAGGTTTCTTCTTAACATACTCTAATACCAACTATAAAAACAATGACTCCAGCTACCTTGCGAAACCCTAGACATGAAATTTATGTTATGGCTCTAAAAACATACTCTTAAACATTAACATTGATACCAAATGAGATGATATGATCTAAACTTGTAAAATATTCAGATTATTATTACATCTCATAAAAATCTAAAAAAAACTTATAAAACATTTTTCGATTATTAAATGTGAGGACTAGTAACATGTGTATCTTATCTTGAAAAATATTTGTACATTTATCCATAATCTAACCATAAAAGTATCCATTCTTTAATTCTCATAAGATACACACATCTTTATAACCCACTGAACAAAGGATTATGAAAGGGGTTAGATAATTCAATTAGTAAAGGAAAACATATCATTATTCCATCATGTTTTAGATCATAATAATTTGATAAAACATCTTTATGGGAAAATTTAATATTGAAAAGAACATGGATCAAAAATATCTTCCATAAATAAGAACAAAAGAATGTGTAATATTAATGGAACAAACATATATCATGGAAAAATCATGTGGAATCTTGATATGATAAAAATGAGACCTGGAGAATAATCATAACAATATGAAATAGAAATACACCATGACAATGAAACATGGCACAACAAATAAATTTTCCACATAAATTAGTATTCATACATTATAATATTGTGAACAAAAAATATTCATGTTGAATGTTGTGAAAAAAAAAATAAATATCCATGTTTTTTATTATGAAAAAACTTACATGCATTCTAGTGTGAATAAATAAAAAACAACACATTCAATTGGGCACAATGAAAATTTACATGCTTCCAATTTTGAAAAAACATTCCATAATTAAAATCCTTATATCATGCGATATAAATTATTAACCAATAAATTAGAGGGTTTTATAAGACCCCAAACATAAATATCCATACATAAATGTGTTATAAATTTTCAATAATTCAACATGTAAAACAATTACATTAGAAGAAAATTGGATTCATTTATCACATCATTGAGTACCCATGAAATGAAAAAATTTGTTTCCAAAAATTCATTAATGTAACCTCCAAAATTGACATCATGCATATAAAAGGAAATAAAAATAATTCAATCACCATAAAATATAATTTTAAAATAATATATTGAATGAGACTAATAAAAAATAATTTATATTGAAATTAAAAATTTTAGATGAAAAATAAAAATTATGATAAAGTAATTATTTTTTTTAAAAAATAATTTTCTCCATAGTGTAAAAGAATATTTCATGGTCCTTTGAAAATTCATTTTTTAAAAGTTGAACTAAAACCATTTGAAAAATATATATATATTAAAGGGATTTTAAATATTGGATACTTGAAAAAATATATATATTTTTCCATATAGGGAGGAAAAAACACAATGTAATCCTTTATGTTTTCAATGAAACACCATTAATAGATATTTGGATAGACATAATGATTATAAAAAAGTATTGTAGAGTGGATAATAACAAATTTTATATTGAAAGGATGGGAAACCAATTTTTAATATTTTCTAGTATCACTGTTCAAAACTCACATCATAAAAGGGGTTCCAATATTTCCCTTTGAAATGTTCTACATGAAAATAAGGAGGGTTCATGATTAAAGAGATATTTGGGTTTAAAAAGTGATTATAATGACTTTTATGGATTAATTAACATGGGAATAGATGAAAAATTCTCTTTATAGGGGATGAGGATTTTTCCCATAAAAATAATTTTTTTGAAGAGAAATAAATTTATCTAGAATTCAACATTCAGCTAAAAAATAAACTTTTCCTCAAAAATAAAATAGTAAATATATTATAAATATGAAATAAAAGAACTTATCTAACATGAAATAATGATTCTCTAGGTATAAAATTTTAACTCAAATAATAATAATTTGAGTTAGATTATTCCTTTATTGAAATCAATATTCTTAAAGAATGTCATATTTATAAATGGGTTTATGTGGTGGAAATATAAATCATGATGAAATAAATTGAAATATACCAAATGATAACATAAAATAGAATAATATTCCAAAAAAATATATGGAATAATTTCAAGAAAAAGCTTCATTACTCAACGAACATGAATTGAGTTTCCAAAATTATTTTTGGTAATAGTTAAGTAATAATGATGATTTACATGAAATAGAAATTAGAATATCATGTAATTAAAGAAATTACTCATACATGATATCAACAATGTGTTTAATACACCATTTAAAAGACATTTTGGTGCATAATATAAAAAATTTATCATAGATTTGTAAACTGGAAAATGAAACACTCATTATTGTAACTCACTAATATTTTATGGTATATATATTTTTAAATAAATTCAATATCTTCGATAGCTTATGTGTAACAAGACACTGATCTTAAATAATGTCCAAAAAATTATTATTTCTACCTGACCATTATAACATAGCCATCAAAATTTTGGAATGTATAATATTAAAAAATTATAAAACATAAAATCTCCCAACTAATTTTTTATTTATTAATTAATTAATTTTGATAAAATGAACATCATTTTTTTGATTAATTATATAAAAACTATCTTATGATGGATTCGTTTTATAATTTTATGGAATTATTAATTTTTTTAGGGAATAGTAATAAATTCGAATTTTATTAGTTCCCTCATTTTATTTATATTCAAATGTAATTTTATTTCTATATTTTATCCAAAACATAATAAAATTATTTTTAGAGATAAATAATCTAATTAATTACATATTAAAAAATTTTATTCCTCATTTTGAAATAAGTACATTTATTGGCATAAAAACACAATTTTCCAAAAAAATAGTTTTTTGGGGAGTTTTGAGAGTTTAATTTTAACTATAATTTTGAAACTTCTAGGTTTTTAATTTAAAAGTTTTTCCCATATTTTGAATAAATAAGTCCAAAATAGGTTAAAATTTTATTATAATCTTTGGTCCTAAAAAATATTCCATGGTAAAAAATGATTTACCGCAGTATAGGAAAAATATTATTGTAGGTTAAAGTGAAAAGGTAAAATCTTAGAATAAATAAAAAATCATTAAATGGTGGTTTTATTTTATTATATACCTTAAAATGTATTTAAAACTTTAATTATCATTTAGTTTTTTAGAATTAATTCCATGTGAATATAGTTTTCTTGAAATATAAAATAATCATTATTTAATGACTTCAAACAACCCCTTCTCAAGTATAAATACCACTACTCACCACCTCATTTTAACTAAAAATCCATGAATACATTAAAATATCTAAAAAAACATATCCTTCACATTATACCCTCATACATTTTCTACTGGACTCACTTAAAGACACATTCTGTGTTCCTTATGGGGTGTTTGAAAGAGGTGATATTCAATATGAAACCTTCTCAAACTACCTATCTTAATTTTTTTTATTTTTAAATATTATCATAACATTCTTCAACAATAAAATAATAATAACTCAAGTATCATGTATACAATGTAATGTTATATTAAAAATGTAAAATCCTATATTGATAATTTTTCTCACCTCCTCTTATTCATAGAAACAAAACCATTGTTCAAAGTGTGGAGGTTAAATGTCTCTGTAGATAATCGTTTTTTCTATCATGACCTTTAAGTCAATTAATAATAGTGTTATTATTGATAAATAATATTTTAATAGGTATTATATAATCTATTTCATGTTATTTAACTAGTATATAGACATAATATTATGTAAAATGATACTACTTCATGATGGTCAGAAAAAACTCCAAAATAAACTAAAAATTTATCGTAATGTTTTATCAAATGAATCATCCTCATACTAGAAAAAAATGATATATTAGATAATTAAAAATTATATAATTTCATTAAAAAAATACATTTCACTTATTAAGTTTCTTTTTTAGTTGATAAGAAAATGGATAATAATACAACAATAAATGGACGAGTTATCCATGAATGTAACACACCCAAAACAATGAAAATAATGAAATAATATTAATGAAAGGGTGGTAATATGTTAAAAAAAAAAATATAAGGTACTATAAATTTTTTTATATTAATATAATGAATTAATAAACTCTTTAATCATTTATAAACTAGGTTAATGTACACAAAATGAAAGTGAATCATTAGGTAATGGTATCTCATCTCACTTTTTTTCTATGTGATATATGCCGTATTAAGTAATTATTAATTTTTTTGGTGTATATACTTATATTTGATATATCATATCATGAAAATAAATATATTTATGTTATTTAATGTTTCATCTTTTAATTATTACTTTTAGGGGACATAAAATTCGAAAAATTACAATGTGGTAATATATTTTTAACTCAATTTTCATTCATCGGGTTAAACCACTAATTCATTTATTATGCAATGTAAAAATTATGTGTTTAACTAATATTTTATATCTTATGTTGTGTTTAATCTTTTTTGTATTTTTTGTAGTTACACATCATTGATTCATTTGATTAATTCTCAATTCAATGATATGATATTTAAAATTGGTCTCTTGGAAAAACAATTATCATTTCGCTTAAAAATACCATTCTTTTCCTTGTTTGTGTTTTCTAAAAATTCTTCCAAAATTATTTTTACCATTCTATTATGTTTTTTATTTTAATTCTTACTCATGTTTTACTATTTTAAAAATTGGCTGAAAGGACTACTTTGGTTGTTTTCTAAATGTGTTTTTTGTGATTTTTTTCATCAAAATAATGGAAGGACTATTTTTTAACATACATGGAATATGAATATTTCCCATAAATATTTATTAATTAATTATTTTATATTTAATTTAAAATTTTAAATTGTAATTTTCAAATAGAATGTTTTTTCTTTATAATTTCATATTTGTTTAAACAAAAATGATTTAAGAATAGAAATGTGATTTTTTCATGAATTATTTCAATTGATCTTTCAAAATTTATTTCCATCTAGGATTAAATTTTGATTGTTACATATACATTTATGGGAATATAATCCAAAGATACAATCCTTATTCTTTTTATGTTTGACTTATTTTCCTGATAACATTATATTTATGAAACATGTTTCTTTTCCATGGGTTATGATATTATGGAATGTTTATAAAACACATTTCTTTTCTCGGTTTCTGATGTGACAAATAATTTATGATATTGTGGAATACATATGTATGGTTTTAATCATGTTATGCATGGAACCTATATATCCCTCAAATTTATTGGGTAAATCATTATACCTCATGATATAATAATGATAAAAATTGATGTTCTTGATCCGTAATGGGAAACATGTGCATCCATATCCCATATGGGAAACACATGTGTGTTGATCCACTATAAAATTTCCTTGGTATTTAACCGTTAAATATAATGTTTTTACTATATTAATTATGGTTCCACTATTTGATGACATGGTGTTATGTATTATAATTGATTTATAATGATTTATCACTCATATAGTCTATGTTTTCTCAAATGATATTGTTTATGCCATAAATCATGTTTATGATTCTGAAAAGGTTGAGTATGTACATTATATGTTTTGATCATGATCAAATTTTTATATTATTCTTTCATGTGATCGTGGATTTATATCTCCTATTATTATTCTTACTGATCATCTAAGCTCACCTTTTCTTATTTTCCTTTTCCCCAAGATATGAAAAATGGTTATAAGTATGATACAACAAAAAAGATCTAGTTATGAAGTAGTAATAATGAAATGATGTATATGTTTTTGGGAATACTTTTTTAGTTTTTAATGATAGAAAATACACTAAACCCATACTATTATGGTGTGATTTTTAATGTTATTTAATTAGTATTCATCTATTTAGATGATTTATCAGTTTTTGAGAAGAATTGTTCGTTATAATGGAATTACTAATTTTCAAATCGAAGCACCTTGGAGAATATGATTTCAAATGAAACACTAGTTATCATGAATAATTATAGAATAATTATAAAATATATTAAATTTTAGGAAGATACATTATTCTAATGAAAAAGTTCTATATAATATGGAATGTTTTTCATGTAATTAATATTTTTTTAAAACATTACTTCCGTGGAATCCATTAAATGAAAATAACATTAAATAAATAAAATGATATAGATCTTAAAACCCCATTAATTAAAACATTATTTTAAAATATATAAATATTTTAGTAATAAAACCCTATCAAATCCTTTGTGATGCATAATAAGAAATATGTATCTTGAAATTAAACTTGAGTTAGAGAAACCATTATCATATATTGTCCCTCAATCAAACATGATCTCACCTACTACATAATCAATATAAATTTTTTTACCACTCATTTCAGAGACTTATACATTTCTATAACCATTTATGTACCCCAATTAACATTATTGTAAATTTTTTTTATTTTTTAGTTATTATTTATTTTCAATATTGGGTGTGAGTAATCTTGTTGGTTTTGACTAAAAAAATAATAAAGGTTTTATTATACATTATTTACAAGAAAATATTATCATTCCAAAAGTATTCAATATATAATAATCATTATTTTTGAATGATTCCATAAGTTCCATTCATTATTTGAAATACATGGATATCATCGATGAAAATTGAAATTCTAATGAACTACTTCGAGTGTTTGTAATGGTAGAAAGGTGATTTATTTATAAATATATTAAATATTAATAATAAATTTCTAGAATCATTAAAAAATATGAAATATATTATTATTGAATGTTTTTACCATCATATAACATTCCTTAATAATTTATCATTATAATTATACAACAAAAATCACATAGGTGGTAAAAACTAAAACAATTATCATCATGTTATAATGATTTTATAATTAATGAAATTATTATGTATCATGTAAATATAACATTAATAGAATAATAAAAAAGACGTAATTATCATATACCATTATTAAATCCATTCTCATCTCAATCCACTAAGGGTTGTGATGAAAAATAAAATTCATTGTTCACTGAGGCAGTGGTATATCGAACACAATATTAATGATTCCATTTCTCAATGAATGGGATATAATTAAGTTATATGATTTTTTATCATTTGATAATTATAATTTAAAAATATTCTAAATATTAATTCATAATTTCTATCCTTATAAAAATCCATGATAGGTGGTGATAAAAATAGAAAGTCATCACTTCATTAGAGCCTGTAGTCCCCACAAATGAAAGATTGATGTTGTTTTTTTTATTTGGTTGGAGATTATACAATACTGGTGTCAAATTTAAAATAATTTTTCTAGTATAATAATAACATTTGTTTCATTATTTAGTTTTACTAGATGAACTTTTTATGGTGGTCATTTTGAAGAAGAAAATATGGAGTATGAAATACTCATGTTGACAATATGAGATTTCTCTTGGAAATATCCTTGGAAATTGAGCACTTTGGATGTCTAATTAGAAATATAGGTTTATAAAAATGAGATATGATTATAGTATATGAAATGTTATATATTTTAATGATGAAATTCTCTGGGTTATGCTTATTATGATGTGGTGTAAGTAATCCTCTTTTATGAGTGATGGAAATGACACTTTTGGGGATACCCATTATTTTTTAAAAATAAACCAACACTATTCAATAGTTAATGGCTTCTAAATTTATCCATAATTGTGTTTATATGGTTTTGGGTTGATTAATCCTCCAATTTTAATTTAAAAACATATTTGGAACTTTCTTTTTCCTTTTACCATTAGACTTTTACACATTACCATTTTTGTTTTTCCTTTGGTAACTCATTCCTAAATATGTAAGTTATGTTATACTAAAAATAGAATATATTCAATATTATAATTTTTTTAAAGATTATATAAATATAATTTTAATATAATTAAATTTCCAAATAATATATAAATACCTTTTGAATGAAAAAATTATATATATAATAAATTATTAGGATGGTATAAAACATTTATTTTAATCATTTTGTGTTCTTAATATTATTTTAAATTGATTACCAATTACAAATTTGATAATATATATGTATATATTTTTAAACATATTATAAAATTAACTATATAAAATATTTCTATTTAATTTGTTATATAAAATTTTCCCAACATCAATTAAATAATTCTTTGAAAGGAACCCATTATCCATTATTATGGGCTTTCAATTTGATCCTAGTAATCATAATTTTATTTGTATAAATTAAATTAATCTTATTAAATAATATTAAAATGTATATCAATTATATGAAATATATTTTTAAATTTAATTTCTCTAAGAGGTTATGTCATTCTTGTACCCTACAATGACACATCAATGAGGAGAAAGAGATATGTTGACATCCTGAGTTCCACTTTCAGTAGGCCTCGGGTTAGGGAATTTCACCGATGGACTAATAAAAAAGAATTTAATAGGAATCAAACCCTAAGATAATAACAATGAAATAGATATAAGATATATAATCCAATCCTAACCTTCTCATACACACACACATACAATGAAATCAAAATTCCAAATATAAAATTCCATACAATAATATGACAAATAAAAGGTAAACTATATGTATAAAAAGACATATAGATGGAAGAAACCACGAAGACCAGACAGATCCTGAAATCCCAAAAGCTAGTAATATATATCGTGATCGGAAATATTCATGACCCCCACCCCAAAAATTGTACCCCTCATGGGACAATAATTGGAGAAGAAAGATAGTGATCCCCCAAGTCTGGTCTCCAGTAGGCCCCGCATTGGCTACTAGCATCTAGTGTGTAATAATCACGCATATAAGAGGAATTACCCTCTAATAGAACCACATGCCAACAAGGGAGATATGATAGAAAAAACCAAATCCTTCTTCGGATAAAATATAAATGGAAATCAACGTTCCCAAATGTAATTCCATAAATGATCTACTATAGCTGAAAAGGGAAAAGTGAAATTACCAAAAGAAAGTATAGAGGACATTGACAATATATCCAAAATATCTATTGAAAACCCCCAAGATATTAGTAACCATTGTGATCTCTAACTTTTATAACTAACCAAAAAATATTTTATAAATATGTCGGGTGGGTAAAATAGTATAGTCAGTAGGATCCTCCGTTGAGCCTATAATGAAAAGGTAAATAAAGTATGTTAAAGCACAACAAACAATAAGTGAAACTAACATGTCACCATAATAAGTATATTATGTTCCCAACCTCACCATGGTTACTCTCACCATGTATCACATAAAATATAATATATTATAACAATTAAGATCAGGTTACCCCACTAACAAATTGCCACTGGTTTTCCACTTTTCCCCAACGTTGCATGTCGTGATCATCTCTCTCCAAAAAGGTTAGCCCGTAGACACCTGCGCAAATAACCACAACATGAACCTCATACCACACACCACTATGTACAAATATCCAATAGTAACCAGGTAGTTTCTATGATCCATCACAAGTTTCATAACATGTATCATACACTGTGTATTATACCTTAAGACATCTTATTCCTTACACAAAGTAAGGATCCTCAATTAATCATAGCCTATATAGGTTATACCCATAGTAGTCCTTATTATATTATATCCAGAATATATGTGTGTTAAAAACCACAATCCATTATATCCCTCAACACACACATATAGGGAAAAATAAACATCGTGAATATGATCACATGTAACTTCCAAAAGAAGAGAGTGGGCCCAATTGGGGTAGTCAACCATCCGTCCCCCCACCAGGATGATAGGGAAACCTCCCCCCCTAGGGTTCAGAATTCCTTGTGTGTTAGTTTCCCTAAATGATATGGTGGAGTATCATAAAAAAAGTACATGAAGTAATATATCTCAAAATTACACTAAGGAAATATCATTGTCTCAATCACAATTATAGCCAACTTCTCATGGACCCCTAACATCCACTGCTAAGACTAGACATCCTATTAGAACACAACCATTTAAAGAGATACATTAATTTATGTTATTAATTTTCATCAGTTTCAATTTATGTAAATTAATTCATGACTATTAATTAATTATGATCACTTTCCACAATAAATTTCATTATCATTTCATCAAGATCCATCCCCTACAGTAATAAACAAACCACCTACACAACTTCTATGAATTCAACCTCATCACTTCATCCCTGTAAGATCCAACCCATGAGATAAATCTTCTATTTAGTTATTTTACAATATTACTTTCTGTATCACCAGGTGCTCTTAGTAAACAATATAATGTCCCCATACACATGGGACTCGACAAAGTGAGTAGATTAACTACCAATAGAGTGTTCACCACCTTTAAAAGGTGAGTAAACTCATGCAACCACAATGAGATAAGAAAAGAAATAACCTGGCTTACCTTGTGCATTTCAACTCAAATTTAAAGAGTGTAACCAAGAAAATATGTATACGTAATGAAATAAGAAGAGGAATGAAAATTATAAAACAACATATTCAAACAAGAATATAACTTTTATCTCAATGGGTAAGACCATATTTAACCTATTACATCATCTCTGATGTACTCCCCGATACCACATGCATAAACTAATGCATATCACCACACAAAGCGTCATGCACTACCACAAAAACCTGACCTCCCTACTCCACATACCACAACATCATTCATGGCTCAGATATCCTAGGATAATATCACATATGGGCCTTCCTTCCACCACAACCACAATAGTCCTCAAGGCTAAACCATCCCAAGCTCACAACATATCAGATGAAATAGGAAACAAATAAGAAAGAAGGATCATAACCCTAAAATAAGGCATTTATCTTTCACACAAAATGGTATATCATGGATCCAAATCATAATTCATTCATACTTTACATGAAAATGGGAATCTTGGTCCTTATAAAGAAAATTAATTTATCAAAAAACTAGTTCTTTATTCTATATTGAATTAACTGATTCATTATTCATAGGTTACAACTATAAGAATCCAAGGAAACACGCAATCGAAATCTATCAAAAATAAATTAAACAGGTAATTTAACATGCCGTTAATTATTTTATCGACAATAATCCACATTCTTATGGTTCATTAACTAATTCAATTAAACATTCATACAAGTATAAATTTTATTATCATCAAATTCAAATGACAACAACCAGATTCATTAAGTGTTCCTCACCATTTAACTAATTAATTATCAATTAATTTTATATTCATGTTATTTATCAGTTAACATAAATAGAAACATGATAAACCAAGAAAGGAGTATATATAATACTATCTTGAAAATTCAGAAAAAAATCGTTATGACGGTGTAAAGAAACAACATCGATATGCGATCGATATCGATTCATTAATCTAGTTCTAATAATTTTAAGCAAATTTTATTATGATCCAAGGGGAAAATTTATACTAAACCTAAAATTTCACTCAATTAAATAGAAAATCAAGGAATTACCTACCTCAAATGGTCATTTATGTTCTCTACATGAGAACAGACCATACAATATATACATAATCACCCCTCTCCAAATAAATGCATCCATTCGGGGACACCGCGACACCCCCATATCAACAAACACCATGAGAAACCACATTATATTCATGGATAAAAAAACCACATAGCATTATGAGAATAAAAAGAGAAAAATGAGATCATACCAAGATAAGCTGCTAGAAAATGAAGGAAGTGACACCTTGGATCAAGTCGAGTCACTACATATCGAAGATGCAATCCCAAGATAGATTTTGGTTGAAGAAATATATAAAATATCATAGAGGGTACTATAATATTTCCCTAGATGATAGAGAGGGAAATTAAAACTATAGGTTTTGACAACCCAAGCATCTAAAAAAAATTAAAACATTATAGCATTGGGGTATTACATGATTAAACCTATTTCATGCCATGTAATTCTTCAAGGTCGGTTTCTGCTAAGAAAACTATTGCCTCTCCATTTTATTTATTTTTCGAACCCCAAAATATTAAAATATATGAATAAAAATTTCATGTCATGTAAATTTTCATGATGTGAAATCCTTGTCTAATTCCATCCTATAGAAATTGAACTACTCCAAACTACCTCTGTGCCTCCTTTGAGATCGAAAATCCTAGAAAATATGAAGGGGATCAATCCACATTAACATGGGACCTTCCACAAGATAACTCTCAAAATATTATCATCCAAGAGAATCTGAAACCAACATAGTTTGGAAATAGAAAGGGGTCATCTGAATATCCACCCCATTAGATACCTCTCAGGACCCTCGTCACCATAAGAGCTCACCAACTCACATGAGGAACAACCGAAAAACCACACGACAGCCAAAACCATCTCCAAAACACTCTCTTGTGGGAAGATAGATCTCAAAAGAGAGAAATTCACAATAAGAAATAATGAATTATATCTTTCAACCTAGAAAAGGTCTATAACCACAAGACTAAAAATGTTACAAGAGAAGAGTTAAACATCAAACAGCACGAGATACTGAGTGTGTATCTGCAACTCTTGTTCCCATGCACTCTCCTACATGACACCTTTACTCTATAATTCATGAACCATGGGGATGGAAAGCTCATATAACACCTTCTCTTGTGGTATTGGATCTCTATAGGTAACTCCTCAATTTTCGATTCATCATCAACATCGATCTCTCCTCAATAAATGACATGAGAGAAATCATGAAGATACCAATGGAGATACAACTTGTGAAAAAATTAATGTATCCATCTCATCTATAGGGCATGTTTTATCTGATATTACATGAATCCAACCTGATCTAAAACCTTGAAAGTCCCAAAAAACTAGGGAGAAAGCTTACTCCCATGACCAAACCTTCACTGCCAATGATGGGGAACCACCATACAAGAAACATGATCCCCAATTTCAAAGTCCATAGGTATCCTCATATGATCAAATGAATCTACTGAACCATCATTATCATATATTGTACCAGTTCTAGTCTGATAATTGCAAAATCTATGACCCTAGTCAAGTACAACAAAAAAATCAATGGTCATACATACAAGTCCCCAAAAGAATCCATTTTTAATAGTGAAGTAGAAATTATTGTTTTTAGGGAACCCTAATAAGGGATGGTGCCTCATCTACAAACCTATAAAATTTATAACATAAGAGTAGAACAATTCTTCATGAGTATGGATGGTATGCTCTGTCTAACCATCTGTTTGTGGATGACAAGTAGTTCTACGGAACAATGAAGAACCAAAACATGTTTAGAGACTTTTCCACACCCTAATAGTAAAATTACGATCATTATTGTATATGATCGTCCTTGGGACCATGTGGATTATCTCCACCTCCTCTGAATACCACCTCAACACAAGCCCCATTTAGGTCTGATCCTTGATCACTATAAAGTAATATGATTATTTCAAATGGTCCACTAACACCCATATATTGTCATATAATTTTTGAGCTTAAGGAAAACTGATAATAAATTACATCAAGATGTCCTTCCATTTCAATTTAGGAATATCTAAGGACTGGAGAAAACCACCATGAACACGGTGCTCGACCTTCACCTTCTAGAAGATCACACATCAAGACACAACCTCCGAAACTACAATCCTCAAACTTGGACAGAAAAAATTACCTCTCTTGTATTGGTAGATATTTTTCATTATAGGATGTAATTCTAATGGTGAATTATGAAAATATTTTAGAACCATCTCACACATAGCCAAAGTAACAAACAACCTTCCCTGAAACAACACCCATTGTTTTTAATCATTATATGAATGATCTGAGGCCTTACCTTAAAAAATCAGTCTCTCCAGACCTCCACCTAAAGATACAACAACTAGAATTCCTCCATATGCTTCACCAGAGATGAATTCAACATCATATGAAAAATAAAACCTCTTCCATCAACTGTTCACATATCTAAAAACAATGTTGAATTTTCTCCCATAACTCTCCAAGAATCACCATATTCGTCCACTACATCATAGCTTGACATCTTGCTCAGTTCATTGGAAACAACAATACCCATTATAGGTGTATAAAAAATCTCTATGTCATAATCCTATATGAACTCCATCCACAGACACTGACCAAAGATCATGTCACACTATGGGAAAACATACCTCAGGATTTTATTATTAGTGGAGACGAAAAACCACTCACTGATGAGGTAATGTATCCAAAAATTTAGGTAAAACACTACCATTAGCAATTAAAAAACATAGGTAGAATTATTATACTCATGGGGATGTAAATATTGAGACCCATTAGAAACAACCGATTTAGATGAATTAAAACTCAAGCCCACCAAAGATGTGACGCACCATATAAAGCATCCAACTAATCTCCTTCTACTAGAAGAAAAAGAACTGGAGAATTGAATAACTTCTTTTTTAGATACACAAAAGCTCTCTGAAATGGATCTATCTACATGAATAGTTGATCCATTCTAGTCAATACTTATAAAGGATTTGCAAAACGAGTTAAATTTTCTACAAACCTCCTGTAATAGACCCCAATACCAGGGAAACATCAAACATATAATACTGTCTAGGTGGATTCCCAACACAAAAACGATTCTATATTCGATGGGTCTATAGATATTCCATATTGGGATACGTCATTCCCAAATAAATGGACTTCTAGAGCCCAAAAATCACACTTCAAAAACATCCCAAATAGTTGTCCATGAAGAATAACTCTCAAAATAGCATAGAGATGATCTGTATGCTACTACTCAGAAGAGGAGTGAAAAAGGATTTCATTGATGAAACTACCACTAACCTATATAGGAAGTCATATAAAATGGTGTTTGTAAACCCCATGAACACATTTGAAGCATTAATCACACCAAACACCTTCACAACAAACTCGTATTAACCATGACAAAAAAAATTATATTTCAGAATATCCTAATCCTTTACGTGCATATGATGATCTCAAAACAGAAAATAGTTCTTATAGGAAAAAATTTTACCCTTTAGTTGATCAAATAAATCATCAATATTCACACTAGGATAGAGTTTCTTCACTATCACTTAGTTGAAGTGATTTTAATCGATAAAAAACTATAAATTTTTGTCAGTCTTATTTAGGAAAAAAAACTGGGGTGCTCCATGTTGACACACATGGATGAACAGAAACTCACTGAAATAGACCATCATGTTTTTTAAAAATCTCTCACAACTCATAAGGCATCATCCTATACATAGAAATTGATATAAGAGACACGCCAAGTTGTAGTTCAATCCCAAACTCGATCTCTCATCAAGGGGGTAACGCTTCAACCTCCTCTGGAAGGACTTCAGGGTACTCTTCCATGACCTTGGGAAATGACGATTGATGAACCTCTAATGAAATCGGCATCTGCTCGGCCATTAAGGATGCATTGGATTAGACATTCCTATGTTCCATTCAATGGTCTCTCTTTCCCAAAACAAATTGTGGGGTCTTCATCAGCACCGAAGGACACAACCTTCCTCATGAGGAAATCCTTGATAGCCTATATCAATTGCAAGCCATGCATGTTGAGGATGGTTTCATAAAGTTTATCTACAAACAAAAGAAATTTCCCCAAGAGTGGTGCTGCCTCAACACTAGATCAAAGTCTATACATAAATAAAACAGGTAAACTCAACCTCCAACTCACATATTTGACCCGAAGGGTACTAGAAGCCTTCTACCTCAAGTCACAAAAGCATGGACTAGAGAAGGTGATATAAAGGAGTTCATCACTCCTAGATCATGATAGTGGGATCATGAAGAAACCAAGAAAATAATAATCACCAAGATCAATTCCCTTTAATACAACAATAATTATCCACCACACAAGAATGACTGAACCACGTATCATCCTTTTTGTGGGTTGGTCCACATTCTTCATTTGATTCTAATTATGGTAAATAAAATAACAAAGAGATATATTCCCTACCTCGATGAAATGATCAGTCGTTGTTGAAGAACAAAGGTCTATGTGGTCTTCGATCCTTGATCCACCAGCATTCGTCGTCAGGAGATATCATCCTTCTCCATGCCATAGGGGAATTCCAGGGTTATGATGATAACCTTGAATTCCTATGGCATGGTTTATTAAAAAGGGAAACAACCACTACATCAATACCTAATGTTCAATAAAAATTTTTATTAGATATTTTATTGATGTCTATATCAATGATCTTACATTCATCTTCGACCCTTACCGGTTGAGGTTAGGCCCCACCTAAGGAAAACACACCATTAAGATCTCAACGGTGGTATCATATTTCCAATAAGTGTTACCATTAATGAGTTATTAGTATTTCAAAATAAAATAATTTTTATTTAATTATTTTATTTGTAGTTATGCCTCTAGTGACTTTTTTATATAGATGACCAATATTGACCATTGTAATGACACAACTACGGTAAATACACTACTCTGAGCTCGACAGTACCCTTTGATTTCTGATCTGAGAAATCATTTAAGCGTTATTTTACTTTTTCAAAAAACTTCTGGGCGTATGCTATTAAAAATGTAATATTTTTCAAACAACCATTTCAGGCACCTCAGGCCTTGGAATCACATTCCATCTTAGTGACTAGTCAAATAACTTTCCCAAATAATTTATTAAAAAAGTAAGAAAATCTGATTCACTAAATCAAGTAACAAAATAAATTAATGACGACAATAACAATGAAGCCCACAAAGATCCTAAAAAAGCCCAAGATAGTAGTAACCAGCCTGATCTACAACCTGCTTTGACTGACATGAACAGTAGTTTATATATAAGTATGGTGAGTATAATTGTATACTCCATAGGATTCTCCCTATATACTCTCATGAAAAGATAATGAAATCACAGTAAAGAACAATGAACAAAAAGTGAATCTAACATGTCACCAATATAGGTATACTATGTTCTCAACCTCACCATGGATACTATCCCCAAGTATCACATACAAGATCTTATAATATAATAAATAATATAAGTGTTTCCCGCTATCACTTCCCCATTGGTTTTCTATTTTTCCACAACGTCGCACATCTAGAGTATCTCTCTCAAAAAATAATAGCCCACAGACACTTTGGCGAAGCACCATAACATGCACCTCTTGCACCTCACAACCAAATCCATATAAACCAAAGTAACTAGGTATTTTCAGAGAGCCACCATAGCTTGAATAACATGTATAATATTTGACTATTATACCTCAAGCCATCACATCCCATACACTGAGTAAGGATCCTCAATCCATAACAACCTATACATGTTATACCTATAGTAGTCCTTATGAAATTACATCCATAATATATATGTCTGAAATAACCACAAGACTTTATATCCCACTACACAAAAATATAGGAAAAAGAAACTGTCATGAATACAAGAACATGTATGTACCAAGAGAATAGATTGGGGCCAAAGGGCATAGTACGCCATCCATCCACCCACTGAGGTGTTAGGGAAAACAGCTCGTAGGGATCATAATCCATAGGGTGTTAGTTTCCCTAACTGATATGGTGGAGTAGTGTATAGAAACAGAAAAATTACATGATATAATATAGCTCACAATCACACTAGGGGAATATCCTCATATTGAAAAAATTGCAGCTAACATCTCCTAGACTCCCGACTACCCCTGCTAAGACCATACATCATATAAGAAAAGAAAAATTTAAAGAGATACATTAAATTACAATATTCCTTTTTCATAAATTTCAATTTATTTATTTAATTAATATCTAATAATTAATGATTATTACTTTCCACATTACATTTATTTAGAAATTCAAAAAGATCCATGCCCTACAAGAATAAGAAAATCGATTCCATGACATCTCAAAATTCAACCACATCATTACATCCTAGAAAACATCAACCCCATGGGTTAAAAAATTACTCATTTATTGGAAAACATTATTTTCCCTATAACTTAGTGGTCTAGGGAAACATTATAAACGACCCAAACACAAGGGGATCGACACAGTGAGTAGATGAACTACCCATTGAGTATTCACCACCTATAGAAGTAGAGTAAACTCATCCAACAATGAGAAGTTAAACACAAAAATCACATGGAATACCCCACAAGTCTTTGCCTACTATGTAAAGAGTGGAAATAAACACATATATCTTTCTAAAGTAGTGGATAAAGAAATCCGATAAACAAAAATGATATTCAAACAAGCATCCAATATTCATATAATTGGGTAAGCTCAGCTTTGACACATTAAATCACCTCTGATGTAATCTCCGACACCACATGGATAAACTGATGCTTCTCCACGCCCCATGCATCAACTACTACCACAAAAACTAGGCTTCCCTACCCCATACATCACAACATCCCTCTAGGCCCAACCATCCAAGGCTCATGTCACATCTAGGCCTCCCTTCCCTCAAAACCACTATAGACCTCCACGCTCATCTATCCCAAGATCTTGTCACATCACAATAAGTAGGAAACATACAAGAAAATATGATTTTTGCCCCGAAATAAGTCATTCATCCTTCACACTCAATGATATCTCACATATCCAAAGCATAAGGCACCCACCCTTTACAAGAAAACGGGCGACTCATGCCCCATAAAGGCATTATATTTATAAAAAAACTAGTTCTTTATTCCACATTGAATTAACTGATTCATTATTCACCGGTTCAAACTAAGAGAAAACTAAGTAGAAAGCTATCACAAGCTATAAATTATAGCTTTATGTTCTTTACTGACATCCATCAAGAAAAAAATGCTAAATGTAGAAATTCATAGATATCACAACATCTAGAAGATAAATAGCCAAACCATTATCATGGTATAAAGAGACAACATCTCTATGCGATCAATAAAAATTATTTAATCCAGTTAAAATAATTATTTTGTCATTATAATTATGATCCAAGGGGATAAAACATGAAAACTCTATGTGAGTATATAAATAAATAGAGTAGTAGTGATCCCCTACATCAAAAGGTTATCAACAATATTCACAAGGGAATGAACCAAACAACATATCTCTTATTACCCCTCCCATAGGGACTGCATCCATCCGATCACACCATGACACCATCACATCAAAAAAATTGAGAGAAATCCCATTAGAAACATGGGTAAGAAAACTTCATAGCATAGAGAGACGAAATAGAGGAAAAAGGGATCATACCAGGAAAAAATTCTAGAAAAAAGGAAAAACAAACCTCTGATGATTCTGAGTCACCCTAAATCGATGATGGAACCCCGAGATTGAATATTTATAAAGTGGTCTCTAGAAAACAAAGGAGGGGACTATTGGACTCAGCTATTTTGATAATCCCAAATCATGTTTTATTTATGTGATAATTATGTTTCTCTTACAAGATAATCATTTTTTGTGAAAATCGTGTTTATATCAAAGTTATAACTATATATTTTTAATCTCACTACTCTCTTGTTTAAAGATCACAGTGAAAAATTTAGCCAAGTAAAAAGGTTATCGATGCAAAGATCACCGATTCCATGGTCACCGATGCCATGGTCACCGATGAAAGGGTCACTAATTCAAAGGTCACCAATGCAATAGTCACTAATGCGAAGGTCACTGATGAAAAGGTCACCGATGTAAGGTCACCGATGCAAGGTCACCTATGCAAGTTCACCATTGCAAGGTCACTGATCCAAGTTCACTGATGCAAGTTCACCTATGCAAGGTCACTAATGTAAGGATACTATTGGGAAGGTTAACAATGGAGAGTTATCTATAGAAGGTTACCAATGAAAAGTTACCGATGTAGAGTTATTGATGGAAGGTTACCATTGAGAAGGTTACTGATGAATGCTGCTGATGTGCACATAATGTTGAATCATACCATTGTAAGGGATAACATTACCAGTCTACCATAATCTATTACTCCATAATTTTACAAATTCTTATGATTATTCTAACAATCATATTTTCAAACTTTTATACTTCTGACATTAATTAATGATGATTATAGACATATCGAGAGACCATATATGGGGGCCGTATGAGGTACGATAATGATCACATGTGATGTAATTATTACTATTTTTAGACCTCAAGTATAAAAAAGAAGTTTAAAAAGCAGAAAAGTAAGGATAAGAAGCGTGTCTAAGCATATGAAGAAACATATTTGCTAGATCAAAGATGAACTATCCAGCACTTACACTGTGAACCCACAAGAATCCGCAAGATCATTTGCGACAAACTCACTTATACTTTCTGTGCTTCATCCACTCTCAATCAACACAAGAATCATAACATTCAGTTAATAGAATCTTGTACCTAGAGTTGCGACAATCAATTTTGAAGACAAATTTTTGATAAAAACTCGAACATCAAATTCTTCCATTGATGTAGCCTAGAGCTGAACTGAAAACACATAGAGCCTTATAAACTCAATATCATCATATTTTTTCTAATGTATTATTTTATTTTACATTTCTGAGAAGTGTATATTTGTGTCATATACACTGTCTTTTGTGCTTGAACTAGAGGACAAAAAAAATGCTCACATCAAACTTCTCTTACACCTTGTTTTCCCACGTATAATGTGGAAGAGACCTTGTGTGGTCTGTATTGTTTTTCATTCCCCCGAATAATTATGGTAGAGGGTGTGAACCCTATAAAGTTTGTAAAAAATATTGATAATCCCGACATAGGCTGTGTATCAAGTGTATTTTTAACATAAACTGCATGGTGGCAGGTGATCACCAAGTGGAGAGGATTAAGTCTTGTCTTGAGACTGAACCTCTTTTTTAAAATTTCTATGCACTATATTTTGTTATACTCTGTTTTATCTCTTCTTTACTGGATATAATTTCTAAAAAATAAAAATGTTTTGCATTCACTTTGATAGTTAGTTTTGGTTAGTGTGCGTATATGTTTAATTCAGTAAACTTGATTAAAAAGGTGAAGAAGTGTTTCACACTAATTCAACTGAGGCATAATCACCCTTTGAGAAGACTGATGACCAACTAGACATTTACATATCTACTAGCTTAATTAAATGGGCCATTTAAACATTTGGGGGATCTTTAAAATAATGTTTTTAACAGAATATTTAAGTAGGAACTCAATTCACCCCCCTCTTGAGATTCCACTCCAACCAACATTTGGTATTAGTGGATTATGATTAGTTTTTATTACTACTACCTGAACTGTTGTGCAATTATTCAAATTATCTAACTTTGATTTTAGTTGCATCTTAAATGTCTTAAATTTTCTTTCATATCTATATTTTTAATTCATTAAAATTATAATTAAAAATGAATAACCGAGTTGAGGGTGATGATACTAACATGCCACCTTTCTTCAATGGAAATAACTATGCTCAGTGGAAATTAAAAATGAAAATGTATATAGAGAACATGGGACCTGAAATCTAGGACACAATTGAAGAACATCGTATATTACCTGTTACTCCATGGCACACATGGTCTTAATTGACTAATGATACATATAAAAATAACTCGAAAGAAAAAAATGTCTTTTCCTATTCTCTCGGTGATGAATAATTCTATAGAATATCTGATTGTTAAACTGCATATGAAATTTGGGATACTTTATCTATTTCTCATGAGGAAAAAACCGATGTTAATGAAATGAGATTAAATGCTTATACTATTAAACATTATAATTTTATGATGAAGCCTGATGAACTTATCTCTGAAATGTATCTTAGTTTCAATGGAATAGTGAATACCATGAGTCTTCTTGGAAAACTAGTGGACATCAAGGATCAGATTATGAGATTGCATCGATGCCTACCTGACATATATAGAGGAACTTTTGTTTCTATCCGAGAATCCTGTGACATAGGCATGTTTCCAGTGAAGGAAATACTTGGAAAGCATATGATGTATGAAGAAGAGATTAAGTTAAATCAAGAAGCAGATAAAGAACCTAGAAAAAATTCTATAGCATTCCAGAATACTACCTCAAATAACAAAGACAAATAAAAAGTTCAAGCTCCTGTAGATAAGTCCATCAGTGAAGACTCAAACTCTGATAGTGATGATGAGATGACTCATCTTTCTAGGAGATTCACGAAGTTCTACCGAATGATGAAATTCTTTATAAATTCAAACTATAAAGGAAGGTATGATAATAAAGGATAGTTGAAAAATGACAGAAAATACAATGATAGTAGAAATGGGATAGATTGTTTTGAGTGTAAATGAAAAGGTCATGTGAAAGTTGATTTCCCCAAGCTGAAATTTAAGAAGTCTGAATACAAGGGAAATTGATATAAAAAGGATATGAAAGTTACTTGGAGTTCCTCATAAGATAGATCATGTGGATCTGACACTTCTGATATTGAAAAGAATAAACATGCAATCCTGTGTTTTGTGATAGAATCATCTGAGGTAACACCCAATTCTCTTGTACGTAATGCTAACTATTTTGGGAATGAAAGTGAATCAAACAATGACCAAAATACGAATAAGGATGAACTATTTGAGTAATGTGGAATGCTTGAGGACACAATCAATGAACTAAATGAAAAAAAATAAATTATTGGAAAGACAACATGATTTAAATGAAAATTATAAGTCTGATCTGGATATTGAAAATGAAAAATGTTCTCAGCTGTTAAAAGATAATAATGAACTTAAATTATACAATGATAAATTGAAAAGAGATCTTGAGAAATTAATTGCAGGTAGAGATACCTTGAATCAGTTACTAGGAAAACATATTTCTCTAAAATACAAAATTGGTCTGGGATATCAGCTAGGACAGAGAATAATTATAATGAATAATTGTTTTCCAAAATCTAAATAGTTCACTCATAGTCCAATTTATGGACCATCTTTTGTAAAACAATTCTCTAAAGTACCTAACAAAGTGTTCATGTCTCAAAACATATATATTGATTATATGTAACCTGTGAGACATGTATGGGTTCCCAAATATTTACTTTCTAACCTCTATGGACCCAAGAAAATCTGCATAACAATGTTACACTACACTTAATCAATTTTTTAGGAAAACTATTTAAATAGATCCTGTAAAACTCTATGGTACTTGGACAGTGGATGTTCAAGTCACATGGAAAAATACTACTCATACTTCAAGAGTATAATTAATCTTGACGGTGGACATGTTACGTTTGGTGAAAAAGAAAAGGGAAGATCATAGGCATAGGCCAAATTGGTAACATTAATAATGTATTAATTTCAAAAGTACTTTTTGTTGATGGGTTAAAGTATAATTTACTAAGTATATCTTAGTTCTGTGATGATGGTTTCAATGTTAAATATGAAAATGATGCTTTCACTTTTCTTAATTATAAAAATGATTTTCTATTCACTTCTCTTAGAAATAAAAATGTACATGCTCTTGATTTAAATTCATTATCTACGTAAAAAATTTTATGTTTAAATGATTTTCATATGGAATCCTGGTTATGGAACAAAAGATTATGAAACTACAACATGAAATCACTTTGTAAACTAAGTAGGAATGGTTTAGTTAGAGACTCACCTAAATTATAATTCCCACATAACAAAGTTTACAATCCTTGTCAAAATGTAAAATGACACAATGTTTCTATCAAACAAAATAAAGAAGTTTCAACTTCGCAACCACTGGATTTGGTTCACATGGATGTGTTTGGACCATCAAGAGTTTCAACTTTAAGTGGGAAGAACTATGTTTATGTTTTTGTAGATGGTTTTTCTATTTATACTTCGGTGTACTTTCTAGATCCCAAAAGTGAAGCATGTTATTACTTCATTAAATATTCCAAGTCTGTAGAAAATTAGTGAACTTAGAATGATGACCATTAGAAGTGATCATGGTCATGAATTTCAAAATCATAAATTTGAATCCTTTTTCTCACTTAATGGCTATACTCACGATTTCTCCACTCCTAGAACATCCCCAAAAAAATGGAGTTGTATAAAGAAGAAATAGGATACTTCAAGAGATTGCACATACTATGATTAATGAGTATAGTCTTCCAATATATTTTTGGGCGGAAGCTGTTAATAAAGCTTGTTACATTATCAATAGTATCTTGATTAGACCTATTCTTCAGAAGACCCCTTATGAGGTTCGGAATAATAGGAAGCCTAAGGCTAATTACTTTACCATTTTATGTTTTAAAGCCTTCGTCCTTAACACTAAGGACTATCTTGACATGTTTCCTTACAAAAGTGATGAATGAATTTTCCTAGGTTACTCAATCACTAGTAAATCTTGTAGAATATTTAATAATAAATCCAAATGTGCTGAAGAATCAGTTCATGTAAAATTTTATGAGACTGATCCACATGAACCCAAAACCTCTGTTGAACTCCTTGAGGAAGATATGTCAATTCTGGACCTTAATGACAAAGATAGCGAGCCCTTAGTGAAGACAACAAGTTTGAGAAATTATCCAGAATCTGTGGATAGTGAATCCTAAACTATAGACACTTATGAGGAGTCTAGTTCAAATCTTTCTAGAGGTATTTGAACTCTCAAGAATCATTCTTTAGATTTTGTAGTAGGTGATTTAAATAGAGAAACACAAACTAAAGCTTCTCTGAGAAACGAGGTTGAACATCAAGCCTTTATTTCACAGCATGAACCTAAAAATATTGATGATTCAATTAATGATGAATTTTGGGTGATAGATATTCAAGAAGAATTAAATAAGTTTTAAAGAAACAAAGTTTGGGAATTAGTAGAAATACCTAAAGACACATTGACCATAGGCACTAAATGAGTGTTTAGAAATAAAGTTGATGAATCTGGAAACATAGATAGAAACAAGGCTAGACTAGTTGCACAAGGATATAGTCAAGAGGAAGGAATAGAATATGATGAAACATTTTCACCCATATCTATTTTATAATCTCTTTGGATACTACTTCCTTATGCAGCTCATCTGAATTTTACACTTTATCAAATGGATTTCCAATCTGCATTTTTAAATGGGTACATAGTTGAAGATGTTTTTGTTGAAAAACCCCTGGTTTTATAAATCACCATTTTATAGAGACATGTTTGAATTTATACCCATAGTCTAGTAAGGTGTGTTTAATCCACATAATTTGAGCAGAAACCAGTACTGTGTAGCCAGTCTAGTAAGGTGTGTTTAATCCACATAATTTGAGCAGAAGTCCTCCAATTCCTACTATTTCAGAAACCAGTACTGTGTAGCCAGTGGTTCCTTTTCCTTTTAACTATGAAAAGAAGGATGATTTGGAATCAATGAAATAATATCTGAAGAACCACTTTGATGAGATATTTATTAGGTTTGAGAGGGATATGACTCACAATTAAGAATTTTTAACTTCTGTTGTGGAATGGCTAGGTTCTTCCTCTCACTCCATCCTACCAGAGGAGGTAAAGGAATGTCAAAACAAGATCAAAACTTTGTTAGATTATATGGAATCTATGAAACAGTGTATTTCTAGTGTATACTCCTACATGGTTTCAAGGGTTCTGATGGAAAATGATCATGGATATATTAAACTTCTAGTTCATCAAATGTTCACCGTGTTTGAGGACTTTAAGAAGTCCATGGAGACACATGTGTGTGTCCAAGATGATTATGTAAAGAGACTAATCAGTGGGATGACTAAATATTTTAAGGAGATAGTAGCTTTCACTATGGAACCTCTGTGTGCATCTGCTTCATCTTCATCCTCTCCTCTAGTTGATCTAGTATCCTTCAGGATGTTTGTTAGAGAAGAATTTGAGAGGTTATCTAGCACCAGTACCTCAGATCCTCAGTTTATAACTCAGGTTATTTCCACTACAAGATAAATTCATAATATTGTGGGAAATTATTTAAGGAATGTTTCTCAAGATCAGAAGGCCATCAACGAACAAGTTTATTTATATTAAAAAGGGTATACAGTAAGCATTAGATTGATGGTCACTTCATGTTGTTATTGGAGAACATGAGGATTCCTCCTGTCACTCAAGCATTTAAGGATCAGGTTAGCAGGCTTTGAGAGTTCACTCCTGCCTTGGAGAAATTTATGGAAAATAAGGATGATTTTATTTTAGATATAGAGAGTGGAGTAACTATTACTATGGATTTCAGAAATCATATTTTCCCCTTCCTCCATGTGGAAACCACTCCCATCATTGTTCCTTCATCCTTTCCTTCTACCTCAGGTTCCTCTGGATCAGCCAGTGCTGATCCATTGATGACTCCGGTATAGGCTATCAGAATCTTGACTTGCACCATTACACAGTGATGTAGTCACTATAGGTCTAATGATGCTTCTGTTGCAGCTCCTCCTACCCTACAGACTGCAATCCCCAATCCTATCCCTCCATCTTTAGGACCTACTTCCTCCACTTCCAAAGACAAACCTCCTTTGGACATCTCTGATTTGTATTGAATATGGGTTGTCTTAGTTGATAGGGATCTTTGTAACATTTTTTGATATTGTACTATTGCTTCATTAAAGGAAGATCCTTTTATGTCTCTTTTTGTTTTACATTCTTTTTGTTAATCACAATGGGTGAGAAACATGTCAGGTTTAAGTTTTAATCTGCCTAAACGTAATGGAGGAGAAATTTTTATAAAGTTGAATGTACTCTTTGAAAATATATACAATCAATATATTTCCATATTAAACATGGTTCAAATTTTCTTATACACACCTTTGAAGATATTATCAAATGTTCTTAACCTTAAAAATGCTGACATAATTTGTGATTATCAAAAACCGGGAGATTATTGGACTCACCTTTTTTGATAATCCCTAGTCATGTTTTATATATGCGATAATTATGTTTCTCTTACAAGATAATCATTTATGTGAAATCATGTTTATATCAAATTGTTAAATATGTATATTTAATCTCACTGATCTATTGTTTAAATCTCACATTACATAATTTCTCCAAGTAAAAAGGTCACTGATTAAAAGGACACCGATGAGAAGGTCACTGATGCCAAGGTCACTGATGCAAAGGTCACCGATGAAAAGGTCACCAATGAAAAGCTCACTGATGGAAAGGTCAGTGATTCAAAGGTCACTGATGCAAAGGTCACCAATGAAAAGGTCATTGATGAAAAGGTCATCGATGCAAAGGTCACTGATGCAAAGGTCACTGATGGAAAGGACGTTGATGCAAAGGTTACCGATGGAAATTTCACCGATGAAAGGTCATTGATGCAAGATCACTGATGCAAGGTAACCATTGCACGGTCACCCATTTAATGTCACCGATGAAAGGTCACTGATGGAAGGTCACCGATTCAAGGCTACTGTAGTGAAGGTTACCAATGGAGAGTTATCGATGGAAGGTTATCGATGGGGAGCTATCGATGGAAGGTTACGATTGGGAAGGTTACCGATGAATGCGGTCGATGTGCACTTACTGTTGAAGCCTACCATTGTGAAGGCTACCATTACCAGTCTAACATAATCTTCTAATCCATACTTTTTCAAATTATTATGATTATTCTAACTATATTATTTGCTAACTTTAATGTTTCTGACATTAAATTATTTTGATTGTAGACATATCGAGAGACTGTATCTTGGGATAGTATGAGGTACACGAAATATCATGCGTGATGTTCTTATTATTATTGTCAGACCATGAGTATAAAGGATAAGACCAATGAGATGAAAATTAAGGATGAGAAGTGTGTCTGAGCATATGAAAAAACATACTTTCTAGATCAAAGACGAACCATCCAACACTTACACTGTGAACCCACAAGCATCACGAAGATAATTTGGGGAAAACTCACTTCTTCCTTCTGTACTTCATAAAATCTTGATCAACACAAGAAGCAGAACTCTCATTTCATAAAATCTAGAACCTAGATTTGTGACACTCTGTTTTGAAGAAAAATTTCATAGAAAGACTCGAACAACAAATTCTTCACTTCAAGG
This sequence comes from Viscum album, assembly GCA_963277665.1. Taxonomy (NCBI): domain Eukaryota; kingdom Viridiplantae; phylum Streptophyta; class Magnoliopsida; order Santalales; family Viscaceae; genus Viscum; species Viscum album. Next base: position 1,054,023,839 of record OY728119.1, on the reverse strand, counting down.
AGCCAAAAGATGAACTGTAAAAACATAGAGCCCTCTAAACTCAATCTCATCATATTTTCTCTACTGTGTTCTATTATTTTACATTTATGAGAAGTGTGTGTTGGTTTTATACACTCTCTCGTCTGTTCTTGAACTGGAGGATAGAAAAATCCTCACATAGAACTTATCTTACACCTTGTTTTCACACGTATAACTGTGGAAGAGATCGTGTCTGGTCTGTGTTGTTTATCATTCCCACAAAGGACTATAGTTGAGGGTGTGAACCTTGGACAGTTTGTTAAAACTATTGAGAATCCGAATATAGGATATTTATCAAGTTTATTGTTAATATAAACTGCTAGGTGGCTAGTGAACACCATGTGGAGAAGATTAAGTCTCATCTTGACACTGAAACTATTGTTTATCTTTTCTGTGCACTATATTTTCTTATAATTTATTTTATCTATTTTCCACTGTTTATAATTTCTAAATCATTTAACCGTTTTTCAATCAATTTGATAGTTAGTTTTGGTTAGTGTGTGTATAAGTTTAATTCAGTAATCTTTTTTTTCAAAATATGAAGAAGTGTTTCACACTAATTCAACTAAGGCCTAATCACCCATCGAGAAACCTATTGACCAACTAGAAATTTATATCTCTATTTCCTTAATTAACTAGTCCCTTTTAACATTTAGGGGTTATTTGTATTTATGTTTCTAATAGAAATTTTAAGTAGGACACCAATTTACCCCCCCTCTTGAGGTTCCACTCCGACCAATAGGGACTATTGGGTCACCTGGTATGAGAGAGAGGGAAACTGTAACCATAGGTTTTAAAAACTTGAGAGGCTAGAAAAAAACTTTAAACATTATAGTGTTAGGGGATTACATGACATGTAATCCCATTTCACGTTGTGTAATTCCTTGAGGTCGGGTTTTTTGGATAAAAAATTTTGCCTCTCGATTTTATTTATTTTTCAAACCTTGAAATATTACCTGATGTGAATACCATATTAACATCATGTAACTATTAATGACGTGAAATAATTCCTTGATTCCAGCCCCTAAAAACTGAACTACTCCAGACTTCCTCTGACCCTCCTCTAAGCTCGACAAGCATCAAATACCTAAAAAGGGTCGATCTGCATGGTTCCATGCCCTTACTTCAACCTACTCTCACTGACCTGACAAATAGTTTATATATACATAGTGTTAGCATAATGGTATAATTGATTAGATCCTCCCCGGACCCTGTCATTCAAATGATGATGAATTCAAGGTAATGAATAGTGAACAATAGTGAAGCTAACTTATCACTTAACAGGTATACTAATTTCATAGCCTCATAATGGATAACCCTCACCATATATCTCATACAAGATATCATATAATATGATAATAAAACATCATGGTTACCCCTCTCTTGCTTCCCCATTGGCATTCCATTCTTCCCCATCACCACACATCCTAAGACATGTCTCTCCAAAACAAGTTAACTTAAAGACACATAGACATGCAATGACAATATGGACCTCATGCATCACATCATCCCATCAACATTTCCATATACAATAACCATATTGTTTTTAGGATCCAATATATCCTGTATTACATGTATCATACATTTGGTAGTATACCTCAAGCCGTTAGATCACATACATTAAATAAGGTACCCTGTGCTATTACATTCTATACACTCTATACTTATAATAACCCATTGGATACTATATATGGTATTACATGTTTATAAAATAAAAACAATCCATTAAATCCCTATATGTACATATATGATAAAACTAATTTTCATGCATACTAGTATAAGTAACAACCAAGAGAATGGAGCAGTGCTAGAGGGGCTAGTCATCCATCCATCCTCCCACTTGGATTTTAGGGAAAAACACCCTCCAATAATCCACTTGGTTTTAGTTTCCCAAAAAAAATGGTGGGGTATCATATGAAATCATATAATATATGTGATATAATACATCTCACATCCACACAATGGGAATTACCTAGTATTAGGCTCCAATGTAGCTACCATTAATCATAGTCCCCACTACAACATTGAAGACTAGATATCCAATAATAAATCAATAATTTTGAGACATATATTATATTAATTCATTTCATTCAAAAAATCATGTTATGATAATAGATTCAAAATCCATTAATTAAATAACAAAATTATTTGGAATTCGTTACTTTAAATCATCATATTGAAGTCCATACCATCCATGCATAGATCAAATCATGTATATAGTTTCTCAAGTTTAAAATCATTAAAGAATTTGAATTACATAATTATCAACATACTGGGTAATCATTAAATAACAATTATTAACATCATTACATAAACTAGGTTACTTAGGAAAACCATCCTAATATAGCACTAAGATGAGACATTTAATAAATCATATCCATATGCCTCAAGAAGTGGGAAATGGAATGAAGATAAAATAATAAATTTGAACATAATCCCTTAATATGATTCCTAACTGATAATCCCCACTCTATGAATCACATAAATGGGTAATCCCAGCTACATCCTTCTCAATTATCTCTAGTTCCATCCCCAACACCCACATGCATATCCCAATGCATTTCTCCATCACAACTATCCTATTTTGAACAACATTAAGGCCTCCCCACCCATATCACATCACCCATACCATGATCATATCACTAATGGGCCTCCCCTCCCAATATAAAATCACATAGTGAATCTCACATCCAAATAACGTCACAAAATAATAAGGAAACAAACAAGAATATCCAACTGGTGAATCTATGCCCTAAAAACAAGGCATCCATCAGACACACATAAATGAGCTCTCATGACTCCAATATAAAGATTCCATCCTTCATAAAAAGATAATAAAATCACACCCTAGAAATTCTATTTATCAAAAATAATGTTTTTAGTACATCTGTAATTAATAGATTCAATATTCACAGGTTCCACATCTAGGAAACCAAAGGTATCAAACTATAAAAATCTATAAATAGTTAAACCTACAATTATCATTAAAACCAGTATTGTTTCCATTATTTATATTTATTATTAAAATTATCACGATAAACTATAATTCTTTACATTCATTATCAATTCCATTATCATTGAAGAACATATTTAATTAAGCATGAAAATTACATCAATATTATTACTAGAAAATTAGAAGAAACACTAGATTCAAACATGCCTCTTATTTAATTATTAATCTAATTAATTATTATTTAATTAAAACATTACATTCATTCCCATTTTCAATCAAGAAAACAAGATAAATAGTATCATAATATGGCCGGATAACCAACATAGTGTAGATATCACATTATATAGAAAATCAATAGGTAAACACTACCAAGGTATAAAGAACATCAACTTGAGATCGCTAAAATTATTATTTAATAATCTAAGTAAAATAATTAGTATGTTAATTTCATTTCCATCTAAATGGATAAACCATTATAAATTTACAAATTTATATAAATAAAATAATATAATAAATTAATCTTCTAATTCAAAGGCATCAACATTCTTCAAACAAAAACTAGAAAACATTGTGAATACATATGACCTCTCCAAAAAGAATATTCATTCCACTATGTATTCTACAGAACAACCACACTATAAATAAACAAACAATATTCATTATGATATCAGAGATAAAGAACCATATAATGGGGAGAATATATAGAAAGAAATAATACCAATCTGAGAGAAACCTATAGAAAATGAAGTAATAATGAATTGTGGATCACCATAGAATAAAGAAGGATTCCCATGATAAATCCCCATTGAATGGATTCCAAAACACTAGAAATGATATTTTTTTCATCACCTATAATATAGAGAAGGGGTGTAGGGTTTGTGAACTCTTCACCCACTACAGATTATATACTTTCACTAGACCATGAATTTATGTGATGTGTAAATCTTACAAGTCATTTCAATATAGATTTTTCCACTACTGTTGAAAAAAACATCACCTAGAGAAGCTTTAACTTGAATTAATGCACGTCTTGAAAAGACAAAAAAATCTATGAAACTCACTTACATGGCTTTTTATGATGACATGGTGTGTAATCCCCCTGTTTTGATATTTTTTTAGTTCAACCCTCAAGAATCACACTAGAACCAACTCCAAGAACCATGATTATTGAAAAGATGAAAAGGGTTGAACTATGTGGATCAGGAACCTTACATTAGATTCCACTCAAATAATTCTCAACAATAATAATCCAAAACCGAAAGAATATAGAAAACAAAAAGTGGTCTTCTAAAAAATTACCCAATGATATACCTCTCAAGGATCACACCATCTTAGGAGCTCATCCATCACCACTGAGGATCTGCACAAATATAGGAAATAAAAAATCTCATAAACACTCTCATAGTTTTCATAAATCTCAAATTATAGAAATTCCACGAAATGTAACAAATATATTACCATGTGATAAAGAATAAAGTTCAACATTCAACAGATTAAAAGGTTACATGATAATATAAAACATCAAAAAACTCAAGGAAATGAGTGTGCATCTAAGACTCATGTTCCTAGGTATTCAAGTCCACACCACCATGCATCCACATGTCATGATCCAATCGAATGTGAATCCTACCTAATATGTTATCCTAGTAGTCTTGGATATCTATATGAAACTCCTCAAAAGTTTCATCATTTTCATCATCAACCATTCCCCAATCAATTACATGATAGTTTTTATGAATATACAAATTGATATATAACACAAGAAAAACATCTTCTACCCCAATCATATGCAGGGGAAGTTCTATCTTATATTCCATGATTCAAACATGATTTAAAACCTTAAAAGGAAAAAATCACTAGGGATACAGGTTACTCTGACAACCAAACCATTGATACCCATGACTAGGAGTCACCTTTAGGAATTCACGATCTCCAACATCAACCTCCATACATCTCATCCTATGAACATCATATGATTTATGATGAAGATGTTCTCAATCTATCCTACCATAAATTAAATAAACCATCTATATCATATTCTATATTATTTTTGGTCTAATAATTACTTCCTCTCTGACCCTAGTCCAGCAAAATGGATAGTGGAGAATTTAGTCGAAGAAATCATAAAACAAATCTATACTAATGGTGTAGTGGAATATTTTATTATAATAAAACTCAACCAAGAAAGGTTTCTTCATCCATTAACCTCCAAATTCTAGGTCATTAAATTACAAAATGTATTCATGATTTGGGAAGGTCCTATCTATTTGACCATCCAACTTTGGAAGAAAATAAGTGATAATGCATTTGGAGAGCCAAAACTATGTTGGAGACCTCTCCACACACTAGAGGTAAAATGAAGATCATGATCATAGATGAACATCCTCATGACTCCATGTATTCACACCAAAACCTCCGTATACTACCTCAAAAAAAACCTACATGGATATCAAATCCATGGTCATAGTAATGTGGGTTTATTTCTTCAAACAATCCCTTATCACCCATATAACATCATAGTCTCCCTGAGAACGAGGTAAAATAATAATGAAGTACATATAAATTTCCTCTTACATTAATTGGGGAGAATCTAATGGCTAGGGAAAACCCTGAGGAACATGGTTTTTGGCCTTCACCTTCTTGAAGACCAAACATCAATAAATTGACTCTACAACTGCATGCTTTAACCTAAACCACCAAAACTAATCTCTCGAAGGTTGGTAGAACTTTCTCACATCAAGATTTATCACTGATGGTGAACTATAGAAATCATGTAGAACATTCACATGTATCATTGAACGAAATTAAATATTTTCCTTGTTCAGAACATGGTGTGGTCTATCCTATGATCAACTATATAGGGAATAAACATAAACTATTCTTTCCCTCTAAACATCTACCTCAAAATCTACCAACTAAGAAAACCCCCCATATTACACCCAAGAATACTTCAACATCATCTAGAAAATACAACCTCTCCCTTGAACCTCTACCAATCTTGATTCATTATAGATAGTTTATTCATCCCTCCCTAATAATCTACATATTCTTGAACGATGTCACTACGTGACTTCCTTCCTAGCTCACCGGTCCCATATTTCAATTTCATTAATTATATGAAATCTAAAAGTCATTATGAAATAATAATTCTTTCCACTGATGTTGAAGTATTTTCATGTAATATAGGGAGAAGACATACCACATACTCTTATAGTAAGGGAAAACCATCATGTTCTTGCTGATGCAGAAGTTTCTCTAAAACATCAATGAAAACACAACATCCATCAACTCAAGATCATGGGTGGCATATTTATTCTCATGAGTACATAAGTATAAAGGAACATAATAAACACCATATCTTGGATAAAACATATTGTATCCTAACCCGAGATTTTAATTATCACAAGAAACCCCAAATAGAACTCATTTTGTTGGAAAAAATGAATGACGCACTGGACAACTTCTCATTCAGATAATAAAAATCTACTTGACCTTGGTTAGTCAACATGAACACCAGATCCTTCTAGGTCACAGATTTAAAAGGAGTCACAAGCTCAAATAAACAATATACAAACATCATATAATATCCTACAATACCAAGGAAACTTAAATCCGTTTCCATTGTATTGGGGGATACATAATACACAACTTCCTCTATCTTAGAATGATACATAACTACTCCACGATAAGACAAAACTTACCCCATGAAATGGATTCACGATCGCTAAAATGAAACATCGATCACATGGAAATAGATTCTAAAAAAACTCCAAACATGGTATATAGATTTTGATTAGGCTCCTCCTCTGATACTGAGTACATTAGAATGTCAACAATGATATCCACCAGAGAAATATCTAGAATCATCTAAATATTTCATTATTGAGTTCAATTAACACAACTGTAGCATTCATCACAACAAAATGTTTTACAATGGATGTATAATTCTCATGAAAACAACATAATTTATACTTCGGGATATGTCACGACATGACCCTACCCGTGCTCGAGCCGCAACTACCCAAAGCCTGCCTCCATCGTCCATGGCCTGGCGACAAGCGCTGAAGGCTAAACAACTCGAGGAGGCCTTTTCGTGAGTACTCGTGCTCTCCCAGTCTCTGCATGAGGGTAAAATCTAAGCGGTCATCGGGTAACCCACTACCCAGTCTCTGCTGGAGGGTAAACCCTAAGAGTTCGTCAGGTAACCCACTATCCAGTCTCTTATAGAGGGTAAACCCTAAGAGGTCATCGGGTAACCCAATGCCCAGTCTCTATGGGACGGTAAACCCTAAGAGGTTGTCGGGTAATCCACTGCCCAGTCTCTGCTGGAGGGTAAACCCTTAGATGTCGTTGGGTAACCCACTACCCAGTCTCTGCAAGAGGGTAAACCCTGAGAGGTGGTCGGGTAACCCACTGCCCAGTCCTTGCTGGAGGGTAAACCAGAAGAATTCGATGAGCAAACCACTACCCGGCCCCGCTGGAGGGTAAACCCGGAACTGCTTTGTCCATCCCTACTTGATGGTACAACACTGGCCAACAGAACACAGAGTGGGTATCGCAAAACCACCCAACTCCCGAACAATTTACCTTGCAGAGGATCAATGCCCGTGGAGGGTGGGTCATGCTGATACCTGGAGTTCTTACTAGGGAAACATGTCACGGTAGATCGTAGAAGTAGGATATGATCTCGATACTCAGCTAGGGAATCTGTACCCAGGCTCACTGAGGCTTCGTACCCTACTGGAAACAACTTACTGGGTAGAGGATCAGTGCCCGCATAATGTATTAGTCACACTAGTTCCACAAGAATACTACCAGGGTACACAAAGGGACGTGACACTAAAACCCCTCACAGTTGAAGAAACATGAAAACTCAAACAACTTTTCTAGTCAAACCATCGAGAAACAGGACCCGGGGGACCCACTCAACCCTGCTGGTCTAAACGTCGCTAACGGAAGGACCCTTTACATCACGAGAGGTAAAAGGTACATAAAGTAGAAAACAGATCACACATGGGGCCCAAATGACGTGTGGCTCTAACTCATCTCTGAACCAAGAGCAAAAACATTCTCAGGTAAAAACTACAACATGTACCTGCAATCATTCCCATATACTCCTAGAGTATAACACATTTCCAGCTCAAAGTCTACCATGCAAACAACACCCAACCTCAACGTGAATGGCGAAAACGCAATTTCGCCAACCTGCTTCCTCTATAGCCCTACCACGACCTACCACATCTCTTTAAAAATCTACTTCACTCACACGGGAGTGAACACAATTACACGCCAAGGGTTCCCTACAAACACCACAGGAAGAACCACCACCGGTACACCTTTCATGCTTCCATGTTTAATGAGATCATGAATGATGCTCTGGACATCCAAACGGATAGAACTGTTGTAATCCTAGAAGAAAAACATGCGAGATAGACTATCCACTCGCTCAAATGGATATCCGACAGAGATGTTTTCCAACACCGCTTTACGCCTGAACGACGTCTCGTGGTTCGAATCCTCGATCCCAAAAACAGTCGGGCGCGTCACACCATTATGATCCCCTCCAAAAGACATGTCAAATTGACTAATTAATTGAGTGGAATGGATGTCCAGAAAAAAGCTGCATTTCTCTGTACCACACACAAGCGGTGCTTTGTGGGACCCACATCCCGATCTCGAAGCATTGCGAACAGATCGAACTATTGGGATCCTCTCAAAAAAGCACACAAGATTGACAAAACACTTGTCCAAAATGGATACCTAGTGAAGAAGTTGAAATTCACCATCAACACCCAAAGCAACCCTCGGGGGACCCGCACCACCATGCAGAATTAAATCTGGCAGATTGCGCCATTACAATTCCCTCAGAAAAACACCCAGAATTGACTACTCGGACACCCCGAATGGACATCCGATGAAAAAGGTTTCAAAAAGCTGCATGTAACTCAAACGGCGGGTTGTGGGGCCGACACCTCAACTCCATTTTCAATGCCCATAATCCCCTTGGAATGCTCCGCCTCGGTGCCAGGGTTCTGTTGCCACTGACGACACTCAAAACGAACTCCAGATCTGTCCACGACGCCCAAAACAAGAACCCCCAGAATAACGCCAAACCACTTAACATGCGTGTCACGCCACCGAGGCCCCCGTATCAAGAATTAAAACCCCCGAAACAATCTGAAAATTATTTTCTCTAGATGAGGATTACACTGCTGTAGATGACCCACAAAATAGACACCCGTAGTGAATATTATGGGTGTCCAACGTCGATGGGATGAATCCCCTTGGGCTGTACTGGCCTAGGCCGGCCGATCTGCCCGGATCGCAGTGCCGGCACGCGGCTCGGCGGTGTGGCCCAGCCATGGATCCTAGGTCCACGCGGTGTCGACCAGTCCTCATGGCCGGTCATAGTCGTGCACGAAGACCTGCTGAATTTGGGTCTCTGTTCCCGTATGGGGTCGTGCGCCGCGACCCCGGAGAGCTCACCTGGCTGCTCGCCGCCTCGGCCGGACAACATCACCCCACCCAGCCGAAGACCGCTGCCATCTGGGAGCCCCCGCGCCACCGCCGCTAAAGACCACTACCACCCGGAGAGTCGTCGGAAAAACCCCCAAACACACCCAGGCCTTCGTCGGACAGCTGAGGACATCTCGGGACTCGAAATTCAAATCTGAAATATGCGTCAGAAATCTCGGAACATATACTACACATTCATGGTAGTTTCTCAAAAATTTGACGACAGTTCAATGCTATCAATCAAGATCAAATAAGGTTCATAACTTTAAAAATAAAAATGCACGATCCTACCATGTTGGGCGTAGCCCGAGGCTTCGCAAGCGATCGGCCTTCATCAGATCTGCAAACTCCTGGAAGAGGAGGGGAGGAGAGCTTGATGAAGGGAGTAGATATTTTCGGGGATTCTTCTTCCATAGGAAGAACAAGGTAAGGGGAGGGTTGAGTTCAGGTTTAAATAAAGAAAACTTAATTAAAAAGTTTAATTAATTTAAACCCCCAAATTGACGTGCATCTGAAACTCTCGACGGGGTCAAGGTTAAGACTACCCTAGGGTAAAACCCACCTCTTGAGAACAATGGAGGTCTCAGAATTATATTCCGATCTTCTGTCTGAAGGTTATAAAATTTAACCCCCGAGGTTACTAAATTACGAAAATTCCCCAAGTGACATTTTTCACAAGAGGCCCGCGCCCGTGAAAGTTACACCCCTCCTAGGGTAAATGGAACACTCTGGACTCAACGGTGCCCTCGGTTTCCCCATTTGAGCTACCGTCTAGGAGTTATTCCATTTGTTTGGCATGCTTAGTGTGAACGCACATAAAATTTAATTCCAGCCACACTAGGGCTCATAATCGCCCGCCGTCTGAAGGCGCTACTCTAACATAACATCAAGAATATTTCAAAGACTTTTATAGAAAAAAATGGGTTCTTACTAGATATCCTCATCCATTATTAATCTGATGATATCCAATATGAAAATAAAACATTGAATACCATAATTATTCTTTTAGTTGATAGAATAAATAATTAATCGAAATAAGAGAAAAATATTTCCTCAAAGTCCCTTAGTTGATGTGATAATTATTTACACAATGTCACAAAGTACCATCAACCTTCTTAACGAAAAAAATAGGGTCACCCCAAATAGACATAATCATAAGATAAAATCACATCAAAACAAATCATAAAGATGTATTTGTATCTCTCAAAACTCAAAAGGCACCATCGTATATGGAGATATTTGGATAGGATACATGCCTAGTTGTATCATAATACCAAAATTGATCTCCAATTCAAAGGGTAACACTAACACCTCCTCAAGAAATAAATCAGGGTATTCATACACATACCCAGGAAACACCGACTATTAAAACTCTATCAATATCAACATCATATTAGTCATTGAAACCAATCAAGACCATTGGATCTCTATAAACATCATAAAATACAACCTAACTCCTGAATCAATCCATAAAAGACTACATTGAATACAACCAATCCATGACTAGGATGATGTAATATGGTTATATCAGTAATCATAGGGAATCTTACCAAGATTTATGCTAATCAAGCATTGTTTTATAGTCTATATATACTTCATACATATGTTCTTACCTCAAACATGTGTACACAATGCCAATAGAACTAGGGGACTCTTTACCTATAGTCCAAAAGAATCAATGAGGGAAGGTGATATAAAGGACTATGTCACTCATGAATCAAACAAATCATATAACTATGTAGAATACAAGAAAATGATACATCCAACAACATACAAATCACCTAGTGATGGAAACACTAAATCATGAACCTAACCATGACCTAATTTCTCACCGCCTTTACCTGATGGGCCCCTAGGTCATTCTCTATCCTTTTAGGTAATGGATTATCTCAAGGTTGCACTTTTCTACCCCATATCATCTATACTAATCCATAACTGGAATACCCTACTAATGATTCCTTAGTTAAAACTTCCTTAAAAGAAGAACCTGAATCGGAAAACCTTTTGTACACCAACTGCTCCAGAATGTTGGCCACTCTCACTAATGTTGACCTCATCCTCTAAAAGGTAAACATCTATATGACCTATTAGTATAAGTATACGAGCCTCCTCCCTTGTATTAGTGATATAATTATGTTTAGGACCTACCCCTAGCTAACTAAAAATTTTGATTTCATGAAAACTGTGAACCACATACCATAGATCTGGTATTTGAGGAATCTCGACAACTCCCCTATTATGATGACCCAGTTCTAGACAACTTATTTCAAATAACATATTCTCTTAGCAACACATCTATATAAGTTCTCAACATAAATAGGGTGACTGATGCTTGATCTCTAAATAAAAATCCTACATGAAATTCACCACTCTAGACTCTTAATCAAGAAACTATCCTCAATAAAATCATAGAAGTGTACTAAAACATATGTCAAAATCATTAATGCTAGATTTCATCCACTGGAGGGTAAGTTTCTTTGAGAAACTAGAATCCTTTACAACCGAAGAAAGTAAATCTACTTAGACTTGGTCTCAGAACATCTCGCACAAGAATACTTCAAAATCACCATGAAATAAAAACCAACACACACATTCTTATTCATTCATCATTAACCCAAACAATGAATCTTAGTTCTCAATTTGGGAAATGATTTAACTTAAAGCTATCTCAACCTCCTACAACAAGCCTTTTGTGACTAAATATGAAACTTAGATAGAATTCATATTTAGAATATAGAATTGGAACAATCATAGTGTCCTCTTATATATATCATCATCATCAACCTCCACTCTATGATGATTTCTCAGAACATCCTTCTTAACATAATTAATTTTAAAATTAAGAGGATGTCAACCTGGAGCGATGATGAAAACAATAACAAAATTTTAGATCTCTTCAACATGGAATATAGAATATTTACCATTAATTAATTAATTAATTATATTACTATATTTTATGTTTTTAATATATATCAAGGTCTATCCATTTTAAACATAGAGTAAAAGAAGATTGATGCACGATCCTTTCCTAGGATTATAACCTATAACCAATATCACTTCACTTAATTGGATTCATAAACTTAATGTTCTGTTAATCAGATCACAAGTTGTCATAAATACTAGTGTCCTAGCCAGTCTCCCTTGTTTATGTCACTTAAAAAACAAAAATAAAATTGTTTCCCTACCAACCCATGAAATACTATCTATTCATAAATCCAAACGTCATTTTATCCCTCAACCAAAACCTCTCATACCACTCTATCAATAAATCCTCCTAAAAAAGATATTGAAATGTGGGGAGAGAGATATTTACTATTGGAATCTCATCTCTAGCAGGCCATAGGTTTGTGAGTAACACTTATTTTATACTAATCATGCATGTGGGAGGCATTATTCTATAAGAGAACATAAAAAATAGACAGATAAGACAGATACAACAATCAAAACCTACTCAGACACATAAACACACACCCACACCCACACACATATATATAAATAAATCCAAATTTAAAACATGAAGTTACATATAGTACTATAATAACTAGAAGAAAAACTATAAGTATTAAAAAGTAAAATAAAACAAAGACCATGGAACCCAAAAAGCTCCAAAAAAATCTCGAGATTGTAATATCTCGCTACAAATCCAACCTACTCCAGATGACTAGAAAACCAGTTTATATATACATAGGGTGAGGATATATGTAAGATACCAGTTCTTATTCTTGAGGTACAAGTTTCTTCATTTCATTTTCCTTAAGCGTTTTTGAGAAAACAAAGGAAATGGGGGAAAACAATCCTGAATTTATTGGTACACGTCGTTTACTTTGGTACACACGTCGTGTACTTCAGATGTGTGGGATGAGAATACAAGGCGTGTAGGATTTTTGGCAATTAAGGGTATAAAAACTAACTTCACACCATGTACTTTTATACACACTCCATGTACATTGGCTGTGTGGGATGAGAATACATGGTGTGTAGGCTTGTCAGCGATTTAGGGTGTAAAAACATACTAAGCGTCATGTACTTTTGTATACACGTCATGTACTTTGGTAGTGTGGGATGAGAATACGGGGTGTGAAGGCTTGTCAGAGATTAAGGGTTTAAAATCTAACTACATGCCATGTACTTAGTAATATAGGTCGTGTAATCCATCGTTGATGAACAGTGAGGCAGTGCAAAGTAGCCACCAGAGAAACAGTTAAAAAAATAGTACACGCCGTGTATATGAGATTACATGCCGTTTAGTTATTTTTTTTCGTTAAAAAAGGAATTATCCTCCACAGTTGACAGAGGAGGTAGAGGGATCACCAGGAGAAGTGGGAGAGGAGGTCGGGGCTTGGAGGATATCCCGATCGCTCACCAGGACTCCGATTCTTCTGCTGTCGGTCTCGTTTGAACCGCACAAGTAAGGTCTTACCATTTATTGAATCTTTATGTCCCTTTCTTTTGCTAAGGGGAGTTATTTAGGTTGGAATGGTTAATCGTTTATCTCAAATATACGTCATTATTGGTTGTTTTGGGAGGTTCCTTTCAAGTATATTGATTAGAAGAGATCGAGGTAGGTGGTCTTGTGTTTAATTCCAATTGTAGAGTTGATTTCGTGTACTGTTGTGCCACATTGTATGTTTATGGTGTCGTATGGCAGATAATTTGAATGTGGAGATACCTATAATTGCATAGGTAGTCTAATGAATAATTATAAACTGCTGTTTGGGTCATCGCTTTGATCCAGAGCCACCCTGAGGGTGTGTTTCCCTTGTTTAGCTGTTTGGCCATGATACCCTTGGGTATGCCATTATTATAGAAAGTTTTGATTTTTCGTAATAGGAAACATGTATATATTTCTTTCTTATGCTTTGGGCTCATCCTGGTTGCTTGGTTTTTCTATGGAATGCATGAGGGTAAGGTTTTGTTATCCAGAGGGAAGGTTTTGTTTAGCATGATGGAAACATTTCATTAGCCTGAGGGCAGTAGCTTCTGTACCTGAGGGCGATATCCCGTATGCCTGAGGGAAATATTCGTTATACCAGAGGGTAGTCACCTAAGGGTTTAATTTATGTTTTCCTAAGGGTAAGGGCTTACATGTTTGAGGATAATTTGTACTTTGAATATTCATTGTGGTGATTTCTTATGTTGTACCTACCAAGATTAAGCATAGGAATGGTATTATTATTATCTTTTACTTGTTAGATAGCCTGTTGTGGTTTCTATTGTGGCACTCATATAGGAGATTTTCGGTCGATGCAGAGTCTTGGAAAACTCATAATTTAATTATATTGAATTTTTAAATAATTCTTATAATGGAAATGTAACTAGTATGAATAGTTACTTTGATTACTTTATAGTTTACTACATCTCATTATTCCACACTGTTGTTGCACATTTTCAATGACAGTTGGGCATGGGACTTTGGTAGTTGCCTACTGGGATTTATTTCTCACACCCTGTTTCGGTCATGTGTTGGGCCCAAAAATATTTTACTGATGCAGGTGTCGATAAGGGAAATGGTCCCTACATAGGTACATGATTGTTGTAGTGGATTACGAGAGCATGTGATAGAGTTTAGGATTGCGATGCTGTTGCGTTCCTATTTCACTACATTGGTTTTGTTTTGCTATACAATTTACCTTGTGATGTATTGTATCAGATTGTAGTGTATCCTATTTTGGATGATTTCTTAGAATTAGAGACATGTTGCATTATCATATATATGAAAGTTGGTTATCTTTTACTTCAGTTCTGTTGTCTATTTTAGGTCTATATTGTTTACTGCTTCAGCTTTTGTATATTTATATTTGTTCCACAGAGTTACACTTTGACAAACAAGGGAATTATTTCCCCACTATCAGTTCTAGGCTCTTGCTGCTAGTCAGTAGCCTCTGGCGTTTGGGGAAATGCGCTTGAGGTCATGTGACCAACCGGGTTTAGGGCACCTGTTGTGTGGAACCAGGATCCAGGACGTTACATAGTGGTATTAATGGAATTTTATTTCTTTGGAATACTACATGGAGCCAATATCTAGGGATATGATGGAATTGGTACTTCATAATAATCTGTGCCCGGGAGTAGCTAACCCGTGTACATGGAAAATCCAATCTACCTCGTTTAATTGAAATTTTTCTTGTTTTTCAATTTTACAGTTGATTTGATATTCACAGTGGGGTGACACACTTTTGGTTTGATATTTATATTTTTATATACATGGGTTCTATTTAGTTTCAACCCAATGAGATGAGGGTATTCCATCTCAGGAAACATTTAGGCACATGATAGAATCACATTTCATGCATAGTTTCCATGCCATATAGGTGTATTAGAAATTGCATGTTGTTATGACAGCTGTTGCACTAGAAAAATGCATACTATTTGTGATTGTTGCCTTGATAAAAATACCTGTTGTTTGATAAGTTATTGTTTGTATGAGGTTTTGTTTGAATAAATGCCAAACTTTGGTCATTTGGTGTTATGGGACCTCATTGACCAGAATTTGGTGGATCATTGAATTTTTACCTTGTTTATAACATGTATAAGATGAAATGATGTGATTCGCGAGGAGTATGGGCCCTCAAAGATTGGAATTTATCACTTTGGTGTTCATTTCAATGTTTTTCTGGGATCTGGAGTAGATTCTGAGTCTTACTGTCTGGAAAAACCCAGAATACACACTGTGTAGTTTTGATTATACGCCATGTGTTCTTCTATTTTGGAAGAAATGAAAATTTCCAAGTACATTCCATGTACTTATAAGTACATGCCGTGTAGTATGAGGATGTGTTACCCACCATGTGGGAGGGAACACGAGTCTTCCAGATTTTTACCAATGACATATCGTGTAACTGTGGGACACACTGTTTAATCGGGACCGGTGGGAGACCGTGTGGACTTGGCCGTGTGGCAAGGGAAATAGGGTGGTGTACATGCAGTGTGATGGTGTTTCATGTCGTTTACCTAGGGTTGAGACACACCAAGCCCAGCATCAGAACACGACCATGTAAGGGCTTAAGGGTACACGCTGTGTAGACCATACACACACTATGTAGTCTCATTTTTCATGTTCTTGTGGATCTTTCCCCTTTTCATTGGCACTCTTAATTAGAAAAAAGAAACCATGACAGTAAATTAAACTAAGGCGTGTGTTTGATCTTGTAGAGTCATGCCATCGAGATGACCATGAGTTGTTCTCCAAGAGAGTGGTGATGATTATACTCTAGAGATGGTAGGTCATGGGCTACCTATGGATCCTCCAGCAGTGCGAGATGTGGTGCTTGCTATTATACCATAAGAAGGCGCATATGCACAGTTATGTGAAGGATTCCTATGGTTCATGCAGACCTTCCATGGAGTATTTCCGGTTTCCACATCTATGGCAGAGCTGACATGTATATTTCAGCAACAGCATCTGCCTACATTTTTAGGGGATAGTGGACCACAGGATGCAGACTAATGGATGGGTTCTATACAGATGATCTTCAAGCATCTGGAGACGCCTCCTGGGATGAGAGTTAGGCTCCCTACTTACATGCTGCATGATTCCTCCAAGAGATGGTGGGATGTTACCACCCAGACATTGCATCATCGAGACATGGCATGGGAGGATTTTCAGGTAGTCTTCTATGACTTTTTTATTCCGGAATCACTAAGGGTAGATCGAGCTTGAGTGTTCATGAATCTGCAAGAGGGTGCCATGTTAGTGGTGGACTATTTTTTCAGATTCACTGAGCTACAATGTTATTCACCTGTTCTTGTGGGTGATGAGACGTTGAGGTCTAGACACTTTAAAGATGGTCTTCAATATGACATCTGAGAACTGGTGAATGTATTTAGGTTTTGTACAGTGCATGCAATTGTGAACCAGACATTTATTACTGTGAGGAACCTGTGGGAAGCTAGTGGTGTAGACCAGGGTGGCTCGGTACCAGTCTCTGGTACTATTTCTACTAGCAAGAGGAAGAGGAAGATGGATTTCTCTCATGATGGTAGTACTAGCTAGAATAATTCTCCAGGTGGCCCAGTAATGTGCTACCAGTGTGGTAAAGAGGAAAACAAGAGACCTCAGTGTCCACGTGACTGAGTGGAGTGTAGATCTTTCAGAAAGAGGGGTAATCTTCAGCGTTTTATAGGGAATTTTCACTAGTGACTAGTGAGAGAGGTTCTATGCAGACTCCGAATGCAGGAGAAAGAACAAAAGATTCTTACCAGTCAGAGAATTGGAATATGTTAGGATGTTCATGCTGAGGGGGTGGTCATGGTCGTGGTAGCCAGACACTATTATCTCAAAGATAGTAGGGAATGTCATCTCAGGGTAGCCAGGTTGGGTCGCAGGGCCGCGACACTGGGCAGACATATGCACTGCAACAGAGCCAACTGTAACACGATCCCAGACCTTCCACTGTTAGAGGTACTATTCTAGTTGCTTCTTTTTTATCTTCTGTACTTTTTGATACTGGTTCTACACATAGATTTATATCTATGCCCATTTTGGAGAGCCTTGGACTCTTTGTTTCTTCTTCTGATATCACGACGCCAGACACTCCATTAAGAATTAGAACGGTAGGTGTGTGTCAGTGAAAGGAGTTCCCCCTAGAGGTTGGGGGTTTCACTTTCCATGGTACCTCTATGTCTTACAGATGCCAACCTATGATGTCATTTTTCGGATGGACTGGTTGGTACCCTTTCAAGCCTTTTTAGATTGATATCATCGCAGGGTGAGTTTCATGTCACCAGAGGGAAGAGAGTTTCTATACAAGGGATAATGGGATGTGCTGGTGAGCCGAGCTGGACCTGAGCATCATGGGCGAGGTGGAGTGACAACCCAGATTGTGAGTTCATATCTGGATGACTAGGGAACTTGTCAAAAGGATTTACCTCCAGTGGTTAATCTTTTCAGGGATGTCTTTCCAGTCAACTTTATAGGTCTACCTCTAGAGTGATAGGTGGAATTCTCTATTGAGATTGTTCCAGGAGTGGCACTATTGTCCATTCATCCGTATAGGATTGCTACGCCATAATTGTAGGAGCTCAAGAGGCATTTAGAGGAATTACTAGACAAGGGTTTTATCTATCCCGGTATTTCTCCTTGGGGTTTTCCTCTCCTCTTCGCTAAGAAGGCAGATAGTACCCTTAGAATCTGCATGGATTATAAAAAACTGAACTAGTTGATAGTTAAGAACTGATATCCCTTAACGCAGATACATGATATTTTTTATTAACTTTGAGGAGCACGAGTGTTCTCAAAAATTGACTTGAGATCCAGATATCATCAGTTGCTCATCAGACCAATAAACATATCGCTTACATCATTTCAAAGTAGATATGGTCTATATGAGTAATTGGTCATGTAACAATCCGATATTTTATGATAAGTATTATATTTAATTTATTTGATGTCATGTGTTTTATGCTACAACAAGAATATCTTGTGCTATACGCAACACTGTATTAGCTTGAAGTATACACAACACTATTCTTAAATTGTGATACACACAATTTCAAGTTCGTTTTATAGTAGTCATTCTACGAAACATTGAGTGTATATATATATATATATATATTCAATGTATAAATGAAATATGGTTGGATTCTGTTATACGAAATAATAAAGGATTCTTGCACAACATGCAACCTTGACTTGGCTTGCATTACACGCAATCACGACCTTCCTCGATATCATGTGTTGTACGCAATACCAGGTTTTACTAAACAACGATATATTATTATTATATTATTATGAACTAGACGTTATGAATAGTATTAACTAAATTTTGAATTTTATAACATTATTAACAATCTTACACATTTTATAGAACATGGTATAAGAATAAAATAATTTTTTCGGGTAAAATAAGTATTTTTAAAAAAATGCAGTTTTGCGGCCTTTTGATGGCGCACCCAATTTAAATCTAGTTTTTGACATTTTTATAAGTTCTATTTTACAAAATAAAAATATTATTTGGAATCAGGATATAAAATTTTACCTTGGATAAATTTTTCATATTATTCTGATAACTTTCATATTTTAATGAATAGTAAAAACACGCAATATGTTAATTAGAAAAAACTTTTTTCATCGTAATAACTTATGTGATTAAATTATAATATTGAATGGTCTAAAAGTATAAATAGAATATATTTTTATAATATAATATAATTTATGTCATTATCCTTGATTTTACATTGAATTCGTAGGTTAAATAAATTCAATCTTTTGCAATGTTTTAAACAAAAACCTGTTTTCATACGACAACGGGATTAATTTTAATTTAATTTATACAACTTCCATGTATTGAATTTGGAAAAATGCATTCAATATTTGGAATCAGTGGGTGAAAATTATATTAATAGACAACTTTTTATTTTTGGGCTTTATGAATAGTAACAACAGTAAATTTTATTTACCATAGTAAAAGGTAAATTGGGTAATTAAGGGTAAATATAGTATTATAAAATTATCCTAATACTTGTATTAATACAATTGGATGATTATTATTTGTCCTAAGTCATATTTGGGTCGAAATGGAATCGATTAGAACCCACTTGGAGGTGATTAAGACTTTTAGTTTATTTTATTTAAAGGAAAGTGAAATATGTCTCACTCAACTTTAATAATTAATGAATTTTTAATATTAGTTTATAAAGAATATAAATTCGGTTATAAATATTCATTTGAAAGATAAAATGTTTTTCTTTTTCATGGTAATTGATTTGTAATTTTTAAGAGTTATTTAATTACCTTATTATCTTATACATTAATTATGCAGAAATTATTTATTTAGTGAAAAATCAATAATATATTTTTTATTGAAATAGTAATACATATCAAAAGGCCCAAAAATCTGCAAAAAACTTATTATTAATGTATATATAAACCCTAATCATCCACTGGCCGACGTTTTGACCATTTGAATCCTTATTAAGGAGATTATGACACTTATATTATTTTATTTTAAATGATTCCAAAGTTGTCACCTTCATAATGTAATAAATATAACAATTTAAATATATTGATTTTAAGATGATAAATTCGATTAAAAGTATTATTGTGAAAGTTATTAGATTTATCTTCATCATAGGATTTTATTTTTAATTTTTATGCAACAAATAAGTATATTAAATAATTATACAAAAATGTTGTAGTAATTATTTTATTAGGAGATAAACCAAATAAATGGTTTTAAAAATAATAAAATAAATATTATATGAACTATTTAATGTGATCCACTAATTTTCTAGATACATATGACCTTTTATAAATCTATTAAAGCTTTTATTTCTAACATATATTCTGTATATATTTTATTTAAATTCAAATAAGTGAATATTGTCAAAATTGACACTATTCTTATTTTATAAAAATGACATATTATAAAATTGTTTAAAAATCACAAAAATATTCAAAAATTATCAATTTAAATTTATATACTCTAAAATATTATGAAGTCTCCAATTACGGACAATTCACAACAAATAAGTCATTATTTGTTATAATTTAAAATTTAGAATATTATTACCACAAATAAAATTAAATTGATTAAATACGGATAAATCAAGTTGATAATGTTTAAAATAAATTCCTAACATGTCTATATTTTATTGGTTGATTATATTACAACCCTATCGCATCTAATCATTGGATATGAGTCATTTTGTATGTTTTTAGGTGGGGTTGGGATTTTATATAAACTAATATTTCTTATATTTTCAAAGGTTCCCCTCTCCTCCCTTATAAAAGGGCACCTCATCCCTCTCTTCCTCACACCACTTTGAGCCTTAAAGCTCGGCCAAACCCTACCAAATTATCTTCTCCACTTCCCTAGAAACATCCTAGAGGTCTTGGTAATCTTCAAAGACCAATTTTAGTGCCCTAAGAGGAGGTCTCAAAGAGGCGCTTCAAAGAAGAGGAGGTTCAGATATGTACGAAGCATATCAGACCTATGGTAAGGGATAGCTTTTCTAATCTCGTTCTTATCCGAGATTTTTTATTCGTAAGTATTTACTAGGGTTATTGTTCTCATCCATGTCCTTGTTTCCTAAAAATGGTTTCATATATGTTTAAAGTCCTTTTTACCCATTTTGACATTTACCCCATGGTATGGAAGGAATCTTTCTTTTATTTACCCTACAAGGTACTTTTTAACTTTTCCGACAAAAGTACGAGAGGAATGTTTTTTAACGTATACGACATGGAAGGATTTTTACGGTTTTATAAAGCCTTATTTTTATGATGCTTCCTCTAAAATATTTCATCACTATTATCAACAAAATCCTTTTCTTTTAAAATTGCCCGACATTTTGTGAAAAGAAAATGATTTTGAAGAAAAAAGGATATTTTCCTCAAGAATTCATTTCAATCATTTTATCAAAACCATTTTTCATTTAAGATGACATTATTTCACATGTGCATGTATCAAGTATAATGTCTCTATGATTTACATGGTTTCACTTTCCTTATTATGAAATGATATCTATTTATTTTATATGGATTATGTAATGATGGGATGATGTTTATGAAACCCATTTTATTTATTGGGTTAATATGAATGATGTATGTTTATTTTGTGGAACAAGTAAGAATTATTTCAATATGAGATGGGTGGGACCTATATCTCCCTCCAATGCATTGGGTAAAGATTTATATCTCATGAGATAGACGTGGCTGGAATGGTAAGTTTATCTGCTTCAGTATTACATGACTGAAATGAGCAGTGAACTCGATTAAGAAAGGGACTTTGTCCACTAAGATGGTATTGGAAAAACTGCCTTGGCTAATATGGAAATCATTACATGTGCTTAATGGATTCCACAATTTCATGTTTTATTCCCATGCTATTTTATCATGATTTATGTTCCATTATGATCTATGCCTTATGTACTTCTATGTTTTATGTCGTTGCTCAAAATTTTGATGTTTAAACATTATGTTCATGTTTTTAAGTTCAAATGTATATGGTATGTTTTATTTTATCCATGCTTACCCTTACTTAGAATTTGAGCTCACCTTTTTTATGTTTTATTTTCCCCTAGGATTAAAAGAAGGATTTTAGGTATGGAAACAAAAAGTGGAAGATCATTATGGGAGATGTTGAAGATCTTTCACCACGAATGGAAGATTACGTTCCAAGTTTCCAAAGACACAACACTATTATGGTCCTTGTGTGTCTATTTTTGTTATGTATTAAATATTCCTAAAAAGTAATGTAATTTCTATGTACGCCAAGCTTCGGGTCTTTACAGTTGGCATCAGAGAAAAGGTTTAGTTAACCTTTGGAAACTAGGACGTGAAAACTTTAGTGAGATCCCTAGAGATATTTCTAAGGTATGTCATGGGATGTCCCAAGGGTTAAGTACAAGTATAGGTTATAGTCCTAGAATTATGTTAACAATATTATATTAAACATAAGATGTTATATATTGAAGTTACTCCCCCTTGATTATGATTTTTGTCTCTCACACTATTCTTTTTGGGTTTTAGAAAATGGCTGGAAACAAGATGATTCATGATAATGGAGGATATAATGGACAATGGAATGATATTCTTCATGAGAAACCAAATGAAATGGGATTTGGAAGTCCAAACATCATTATTATGCCGAATCAGCAATCTCATAAAATGATCAATAAACCCAAATTTGGTAAGTTTCCTGACTCGGCTAATAAGAGAAAGATGGAGTTTCATGATGGCCATAGAGGAAATAAAGTTCAATTTCCCCTATTTAAATCAAGTGGGAAGAGGCATCAAGGAGACTATTTCAAAGGAACCGGAAGATTCTTTGGGTGTGGGAAAGAAGGACACAAATCCAGTAAGTGCAAAGGAAAAGGTTCAGTTAACACCATGGATGAGGATAATGGTATTGCTATGACATCAAAAATGGTTAAATGTTTTAAATGTGTAATGTACGGGCATTATGCAAACCAATTCCCTAAGGGAAGGTCTCATGATAAGAATTAGTATGGTCGTATGGGTAGTATTTATATTGATGATGATGAAGAGACTACAAACGATATATGAGATGAAAGAATTGTTGAATCTCAGTCAATGTTTTAAGAAGGTAGTGGAATGATTACATGTTTATCAAGTGTAATGTTGTATAAGTAATCTCATGGTACTATGCAATAAAGAGACATATAATGATTGTTACACTGTTGTCATTCCTTATGTTTTGAAAGTATATGTTGAATGGTACCAGTAACCATGGAAGGTAATTCAGATATTTTTGTAAAGTAGATGATATCCACACAATGAAGGAATAATAATATAATGAGATGTTTGATTGTATTCATGATCTCATGACCGATATAAGAACTAAGTGATATTATGGTTTGATTATATAGATTTTTTTGGGATTTTGGTATGTGGAAAGTGTTACCTTTTGACAGTATTCATGTTTTCACTAAGATTCTATGGTAATTTAAGTTTCAAGAGAATATATGACTAAGGTATTCATGTGTTTGGAATTCAACCAACCAGATATATCTTATGATATATGTGGGATAAATTCTTGTAATCACATTCTTGGTAGATAACCTTTATAGTAATTCTTTTTTTTATACTATGAGCTTGGACCAAAGTATTTTAGATAAGCCTAAAGATTGGAATGGATTATGTTGGACATAATTTAGTATTGTTTAAGGATAGAATTTTTTCGATATTATTGATTGGATGTTATAGTATTGTAGTTTTAGAAAAAGGAAAACCTTCCGGATGGGAAATAGCCCATCGCATCGGATAGGGCAGTGGGAATCGAACCCACAACTGAAGTGCGACTGGCCTTTATCGCCTACCACTAGCTTACAGGAAGTCCCTGGTTAATAGAAACTAGTTTTATTTTATTAAGCGGTATGATATACGATGTATAAGTTCATTTTTGTAATCATATATGATTAAACTCACCATAGATGGACTTATGTATATTTGATAACTTTTTCTAACCTTTTGTTTGAAACAGATGGAACGACCCATCATTATATCACATGACCTATTAACACTTCACGAATAACAAATTCAACTTCATTTCATTAAGAGGTGAAGTGGAAAATGTTCAAAGCACGAACAATAGTGAGATTGTACCAAAATAAAGCAAGTATTTATTCTAATTCAAAATTTGAAACTTTAGGGGAGTGATATTGAAAACCAAAAATGTTGTCCTAGTGCTCTTATATCCGATGAATCAGATGGTACCTTAGATCATCACAAATTTATGGCTTTGTGATTGATGGATTTTTCATAGCCATGTTCTCTTCCACTCTCCATCATAACTTGATGGTGATATTTTTCATCTATATCCATATTTTCACCTATGTTCTCCTACATGGAAGCCCAGTGATGAGTTAATTTGGGTAACCGTTATGTTTCATACCTTAGTTTTTAAATCCAAGTTTTGGTATTCTTTTTTACTATGTGGGTTTCTATTAATGAAACTTTCGAGTAGTAAACCATTTATAACCCCGATACATTTCGAGGGCGAAATTCATTTTAAGGGGGGTAGAATGTAACAACCCGATATTTTATGATAAGTATTCTTTTTAATTTATTTGACGTCATGTGTTTTATGCTACAAAAATATTATCTTGTTCTATACGCCACACTATATTAGCTTGAAGTGTACACATCACTATTCTTAGATTGTGTTATAAAAAATTTCACGTTTGTTTTATAATAGTCATTCTACGCAACATTGAGTATATATATATATATTCAATGTATAAATGAAATATGGTTGGATTATGTTATATGAAATAAAAAAGGATTCTTGCACAACATGTAACCATGACTTGGCTTGCATTACACGCAATCGCGACCTTCCTCGATAGCGTGTGTTGTACGTAATACCGCGTTTTACTAAACAAAGATATATTATTATAATATTATTATGAACTAGCCGTTATGAATAGTATTAACTAAAATTTTAATTTTATAACATTATTATTCATCTTACACATTTTCTAGAACATGGTATAAGAACAAAATAATTTTTTCGGGTAAAATTAGTATTTTTTAAAAAAATGCAGTTTTTCCGCCTTTTGATGGAGAACCTAATTTAAATATATTTTGTGACATGTTTATAAGTTATATTTTAAAAAATAAAATTATTATTTAGAATCAGGATATAAAATTTTACCTTGGATAAATGTTTCATATTATTCTGATAACTTTAATATTTTAATGATTAGTAAAAACACGTTATATTTTAATTAAAAAAAACTTTTTCATCGTAATAAATTATGTTATTAAATTATAATATTGAATGGTTTAAAAGTATAAATAGAATATCTTTTTATCATTTAATATAATGTATGTAATTAGCCTTGATTTTACATTGAATTCTTATGTTAAATAAATTCAATATTTTGCAATGTTTTAAACAAAAACTCGTTTTCTTTCGACAATGGGATTAGTTTTAATTTAATTTTTGCAACTTCTATGTATTTAATTTGGAAAAAATGATTCCATATTTGGAATCAGTGGGTCCAAATTATATTAATAGACTACTTTTTATTTTTGGGCTTTATGAATAGTAACAACAGTAAATTTTATTTACCATTGTAAAAGGTAAATTTGGTAATTAAGGGTAAATATAATATTATAAAATTATCCTAATACTTGTCTTAATAAAATTGGATGATTATAATTTTTACTAAGTCAGATTTGGGTCGAAATGGAATCCATTAGAACCCACTTGGAGGTGATTAAGACCTTTATTTTATTTTATTTAAAGGAAAGTGAAATATGTCTCACTCAACTTTAATAATTAAAGTATTTTTAATATAAGTTTATACAGAATATAAATTCAGTTATAAATACTCATTTGAATGATAAAATGATTTTCTTTATCATGGTAATTTATTTGTAATTTTTAAGAGTTATTTAATTACCTTATTATCTTATATATTAATGATGCAGAAATTATTTATTTAGTGAAAAATCAATAATATAGTTTTTATTGAAATAGTAATACATATCAAAAAGCCCCAAAATCTGAAAAAAAACTTATTATTGATGTATATATAAACCCTAATCATCCACTAGCCGATTTGTTGACCATTTGTATCCTTATTAAGGCGATTATGCACTTATATTATTTTATTTTAAATAATGCCAATGTTGTCACCTTCATAATATATTAAATATAACAATTTAAATATTTTGATTTTAAGTTGATAAATTCGATTAAAAGTATTATTGTGAACTTTAATAGATTTATCTTTATCATAGAATTTTATTTTTAATTTCTATTCAACAAATAAGTATATTAAAATATTATACAAAAATGTTGTAGTAATTATTTTATTAAGAGATAAACCAAATAAATGGTTTTAAAAATAATAAAATAAATATTATATGAACTATATAATGTGATCCACTAATTTTATAGATACCTATGATATTTTATGAATCTATTAAATCTTTTATTTTGAAAATATCTTCTGTATATATTTTAATTAAATTCAAATAAATGAATAGTGTCAAAATTGACACTATTGTTATTTTATAAAAATGACATATTATAAAATTGTTTAAAAATCACAAAAAAATTTATAAATTATAAATTTATATTTATATAGTATAAAATATTATAAAGGATCAAATTATGGACAATTCACAACAAATAATGAATTATTTGTTTTAATTTAAAATTTAGAATGTTATTACCACAAATAAAATTAAATTGATTAAATAAGGATAAATCAAGTTGATAATGTTTAAAATAAATTTATAACATGTCTAAATTTTATTTTTTGATGATATTACAACCCTATCGCATCTAATCTTCAGATATGAGTCATTTTGGAAGTTTTTAAGTGGGGTTTAGATTTAATATAAACTAATATTTCTTATATTTCCAAAGGTTCCCCTCTCCTACCTTATAAAAGGGCACCTCCTCCCTCTCTTCCTCACACCACTTTGAGCCTTCATGCTCGGTCAAACCCTGACAAATTCTCTTCTCCACTTCACTAGAAACATCCTATAGGTCCTGATATTCTACAAAGACCAATTTTAGTACTCTAAGAGGAGGTCTCAAAGAGGCTTTTCAAAGATGAGGAGATTCGGATACGTATGAAGCATATCGGACCTAAGGTAAGGGATAAATTTTACAATATCATTCTTATCCGAGATTATTTATTCATTAGTATTTACTGGGGTTATTGTTCTCATCCATGTCCATGTTTCCTAAAAATGGTTTCATATATGTTTAAATTCCTTTTTACCCATTTTGACTTTTACCCCATGGTATGGAAGGAATATTTCTTTTATTTACCCTATAGGGTACTTTTTGAATTTTCCAACAAAAGTACCTGAAGAATGTTTTTTAACGTATACGGCATGAAAGGATTTTTATGGTTTTATAAAGACATATTTTTATGAAGCTTCCTCCAAAATATTTCATGACTATTTTCAACAAAATCCTTTTCTTTTAAAATTGCACGACTTTTTGTGAAAAGAAAATGAATTTGAAGAAAAAATGATATTTTCCTCAATAATTCATTTCAAGTGTTTTATCAAAACCATTTTTCATTTAAGATGACATTATTTCATATGTGTATGTTTCAAGTATAATGTAACTATGATTTACATGGTTTCACTTTCCTTATTATGAAATGATATCAATTTCTCTTATATGGATTATGTACTGATGGGATGATGTTTATCAAACCCATTTTATTTATTGGGTTACTGTGAATGATGTATGTTTATTTTCTGGAACAAGTAAGAATGATTTCAATATGAGATGGGTGTGACCTATATCTCCCTCCAATGCATTGGGTAAATATTTATATCTCATGAGATAGACATGGCTAGAACAGTAAGTTAATCTGGTTTAGTATTACAGGACAGAAATGAGGAGTGAACTCAATTCAGAAAGGGACTTTGTCCACTACGATGGTCTTGGCAGCAATGCCTTGGATCCTATGGAGATCATTACATGTGCTTAATGGATTTCACAATTACATGTTTTATTCACATGCTATTATATCATTATTTATGTTCTATTATGATCTATGCCTTATGTACTTCCATGTTTTATGTCGTTGCTCAAAATTTTGATTTTTAAACATTATGTTCATGTTTTTATGTTCAAATGTATATGGTATGTTTTATTTTATCCATTCTTACCCTTACTGATCATTTGGGCTCACCCTTTTTATGTTTTATTTTCCACGGGATTAATAGAAAGATTTTAGGTAAGGAAACAAAAAGTGGAAGATCTTTATGGGAGATGTTGAAGATCTTTCACCATGATTAGAAGATTACGTTCCATGTTTCCAAAGACCCTAAACTATTACGGTCCTTGTGTGTCTGTTTTTTTATGTATTAAGTATCCCGAAAAAGTAATGTAATATCTATGTACGTCAAGCTTCGGGTCTCTACAAGTCATGCCATTCAGACTCACAAACGCTCCAGCAGTTTTCATAGCTCTGATTAATCGTGTGTTCCACCCATATCTGAATTCTTTTGTGGTAGTCTTCATGGAAAATATCTTGGTGTACTCTCACACTCGAGACAACCATGCCACACACATTTAGATCATTTTGAGCACACTAAGAGAGCATCAATTATATGATAAGCTCTCAAAGAACCACTTTTGGATGATCCATATTCACTTCCTGGGTCGTATTATCTCAGAGGCACGAGTTGTGGTAGACCTAGAGAATGCGAGAGCAATAGTTTTCTGGGAGCAGCCTAAGAAAATGTTTGAAATAAAGTGTTTTTTGGGTCTGTTTTGTTACTAAAGGCACTTTAAACAGGACTTAACCAGCTTAGCAGCGCCTTTGAAGGGTTTGACTAAGAAGTGTATGGAGTTAGTTTGGTCAGAAGCTTGTGAGACAGCCTTTCAAGTTGAAGGGAATGTTGACATCAACACCAATCCTGATACTTATAAATGAAGGTAAGAGCTATACAGTTTAGTGTGATGCATGAATTATTGGTCTTAGTGCAGTGTTGATGTAGGGTGATCGAGTGGTTTCATATGGGTCTCGATAGTTGAGGCCACATGAGATGAATTACCCAACACATGATATCGAGTTGGCAGTAGTTGTTCATGTGTTATGCTATTGGAGACATTATCCCATGGGAGAACACTTTATGGTGTTTAAGGACCAAAAAACACTTAAATACATCTTCACCCAGTGGGACTTGAATTTGAGACGGTGGAGGTGGGTTGAATACCTTCAGTCCTTTGACTTTGAGGTTGCCTAGACACATGGTAAGGGTAACGCAGTAGCTGATGCACTGAGTAGGAGGACATAGATATAAGTAGTGGATGAGTCCAGTGGTGAGTGGAGGCTTATGGATTTGTTTTTCGGAGATGCATTTGGAGGTTTACGACAGTCGAGGTTGAACCTATCTTTCATCCTTAGCTAAGGATTCTACCCTCCTCGATAGAGTTAGGATGAGACAAATATCAGATTCAGAAGGCCTAGTTCTACGAGAGTGGGTGGAAAGTGGGGACCCTCTTCTTGGTTGGACGATAGGCGATGAAAAGGTACTATGTATCCCTGGTTGAGTGTGGGTTCCAAGGGATATAAGCGAGTAGTTGATGCAGGAATTTCATGATTCAGCTTGGGCACTGCATCCTGGAGTTACAAAAATGTATCTTGACTTGAGACGTCAGTATTAGTGGCTAGGTATGAAAAGAGATGTAGTTGGTTTTGTTATGAAATGTTCCACCTGTCAGTAGGTGAATGTGGAGAATCAGAGGCTAGCCGGACTATTACAATAGTTACCCATTCCAAAGTGGAAATGGGATGATTTTGCGATGGACTTCAAGACTGGGTTATGTTACGGGTTACCCAGCCGTTTGGGTTGTTGTTGACAGACATACAAAGGTAGCTCACTTTTTGATGATCATGGAGACCTTCAGTGTTGAAGAGCTTATGAAGTTGTATATCCGAGAGGTGGTACATCTTCATTGGGTCCCTCATTCTATAATTTCGTATAGGGATTCCCATTACATGTCTCATTTCTGGCAGGGTTTTTAGAGGGAACTAGGTACACAGGTGCTTCTGAGCACAACTTACCACCCTCAGACTGATGGCTAGTCATAGCGTACAATACAGGTTCTAGAGGACATACTTCTTGCATGCGTCCAGGACTTTGGGGGCTCTTGGGAGAATCACATAACCCTAGTCAAATTTTCCCACAATAATAGTTTTCAGGTAGCTATAGAGATGGCACCTTACGAGTATTTATATGGAAGGCCTTTCCGATCACCCTTGTGCTAGTTGGAGGCAAGTGAGGCAGATTTAATGGGACTACATCTCATGTAGGAGACTTCAGAGTAGGTCCTGTTGATTCAGAAGTGGATGACTACTGCACAGTCTCATCAGAAACCTTATGTTGATCGCCGTAGACGACCCTTGGAGGTCATGGTTGGGGATCAGGTTTCCTTGTGTGTATCACCGAGGTTAGGACACAGGCGGATCAAGAGATAGGGTAAACTTTCACCGAGGTATGTAGGACTGATTGAGATTCTAGAGAGAGTCGGGATGGTTTCCTATCGGTTGCAGTTACCACAAAGGTAAAATTCCATGCATGACATCTTCCACGTATCTCACCTGCACCATTATCACTCAGACCTATCTCATGTTTTTCATTCCGAGGTGTCCAAACATCAGGTTGATGCATCCTTTAAGAAGCATCAGATTCACATTTTTGATATGAGCATGAACGTTCTCTGAGGCTGGTCAGTTCCTATAGTACTGGTGCTATAGCAACATTGCCGAGTGCAGGACGAAACCTGGTAGCGGGAGACCAACATACATGATCAGTGGCTAGAATTGTTCCCAAATTTATCTTCACCACCAATCGACGAAAAATTAAGGGACGAATTTCTTTTAGGGGGGATGTTTGTGAGAACCCAGTTCTTATTTTTGAGGTACATGTTTCTTCTTTTCATTTTACTTAAGTGTTTTTGAGGAAATACGAGAAATGGGGGAAAAACAAAATCCCAAATTTATGGGTACACACTGTGTACTTTTGTACACATGCCATTTACTTTGGCTATGTGGGATGAGAATACAGAGCATGTAGTCTTGTAAGTGACTAAGGGTGTAAAAACTGACTACACACTGTGTACATTGGCAGTGTGGGAGGAGAATATAGGGCTTTTAGGCTTGTCAGCAATTCAGGGTGTAAAAACTAACTATACTCTGTGTACTTTGGCTATGTGGGATGAGAGTACTGGGCATGAAGGATTTTTGGTGATTAAGGGTGTAAAATAAAACTACACATCATGTACTCAGTAATACACATTCTGTAATCCGTTGGCAGATGATCAATGAGGTGGTGCAAAGTAGTTGCCATATGAACAGTTTAAAAAATATTACACACCATGTACTTAATATTACACACAATGTAGTTATTTTTTTCATTAAAAATAGGCAGTAGCCTCTTCATTCGACAGAGGAGGCAGAGGGCTCACCAGGAGCAACGAGAGAGGAGGCTGAGACTTGGAGGAGCTCATGATCGCTCACCGGGACACTGATTCTTCCGTCGTTAGTCTCGTTTGAACCACATAGGTGAGGTCTTTCCTCTTATTGAATATTTCCTTCCAATTATTTTCCTATGTGAAGCTATATAAGTTATAATGGGTAATCCTTTAACTTAGATCTACGTTGTTCATGTTGGTTTTAAGAGGCTCCTTTCACGTATATCGATTAGAGGAGATCAAGGTAGGTGGTCGTATGTTTAATTCCAACATTCAAGTTGATTTCGTGTACCGTTGTGCCACACTCCATGTTTGAGGTGTCGTATGGAGGAGACATTGACTGTGGAGATTCCTAGAATGGAATAGGTTATCTAATGAATAAGTATAAACTGCTCTTTGGGATCATTGATTTTATCCAGGGACACCCCGATGGCAAATTTACCTTGTTTAGCTATTTGGCCAGGATACCCGTGGGAATGCTGTGATTATAGCATGTTTTAAATTTTCTTGAGAGGAAAAATATATAAATTTCTTTCTTATGCTTTTGGATCAGTTCAGTTACTTGATTTTCCTCTAGAATTCCTGAGGGAAAGGTTCTTTTTAACCTGAGAGAAAAGTTTTTTTTATCTTGAGGGAAACGTTTCTTATGCCTGAGGGTAGTAGCTTTTGTGCCTGAGGGAGATATCTCGCATGCCTAAGGGAAATATTCGTTATGATTGAGGGAAGTCACCTGAGGGGTTCTTTTCTATTTTCCTGAGGGTAAGGACTTACATGTCTGAGGAAAATGTTTACATTGAATATTCACTTTGGTGATTTCTTATATTATACCTTCCAATCTAAATCACATGCTTGGTATTATTATTATATTTGACTGGTTAGATAGACTACTGTGGTTTTTGTTGTGGAATTGGTATAGGAGATTTCTGGTCGAGGCCTTGTCTCAAAAAAATCAGAATTTAATTATATTAAATAGTTAAATAATTATTAGAATGGCAATGTAACTGGTATAAATGGTTACTTTGAGTATTTCCAATTTACTACATCTCATTTCATACACTGATGTTGAACATTTTCAATGACAGTTGGGCAAGGGACTTTGGTGGTTTCCTACAGGGATTTACTTCTCACAACATATTTGGATAATGTCTTGGGCCCAAACAGATTATAGTACTGGAGGTGTCGATAAGGGCAAGGGTCCCTACATAGGTACATGATTGTTGCAGAGGAGTAGGAGAGCATGGGACTGATCTTAGGCTCGCAATGCTGCTATATTCATGTTGCACTACTTTGGTTTTTTTGTACTTTGTACCTTGTATGGTATTGTATCAGATTGTAGGGTATCCTATTTTGGCTAAATTCATAGAATTAGAGACATGTTGCATCATCATATATATGACTGTTGGTTATATTTTAATTCAGTTCCATTGTCCATTTCAGGTCTATATTGTTTTCTGCTTCCAATTTTTTATGTTTAAATTTTTTCTGTTGCGTTACACATTGAAAAATGAGGGCATAGTTTCCCCACTATCAGTCTTATGCCCTCGCTGCTAGTCGGCATCCTCTGGCATATGAGGAAATTCCCTTGAGGTCGTGTGACCAACCGGGTTTGGGAAACTCGTTTTGTGGATCCCATATCCAGGATGTTACAATATCATTATACTCTATTGGATCCTCCATGGAGCCTTTCACGTAAAATATAATGAAACCATGATAAAATATAGTGATCAACATTGAAACCAACGTATCATCTAAATAGGTAAACTATGTTTTCACCCCATCTTGGTTAACTATCCCCATGTATTGTAAATATAAAGCAAATGGTATAATATTGAATCATCAAGGGAATACGTATATCACTTACCCATTGGTTTCTAACTCCTCCCTAATGTCGTACATCTAGAGCCATCTCCCTAAACAGTAATCCAACCCGAATACACTTGGGAAATGAACCAAAACATACACCTCGTGCATCACATCATCCCATCGTCGCTTCCACATATATTTATATAGTCACCACATTGTTTTTTGGATCCACAATATCTTGTATGAAATGTATCATACATCTGGTATTATATCTAAATCTATTATATCCTATAAAATAAGTAAGGGACCACAATCCATTATAGATATACACGTCATACCTGTAATAATCCTTTAGATACTATATCAAGTAATACGTGAGTGTGAAATAACCACAATCCATTACAACCCTCTTCACACATATATGGGAAAACTAACTACCATGCATACCAGTATAAGTAACTAACAACAAAACAGA
The DNA here is from genome assembly GCA_963277665.1 of Viscum album. NCBI lineage: Eukaryota > Viridiplantae > Streptophyta > Magnoliopsida > Santalales > Viscaceae > Viscum > Viscum album. The sequence goes on along the minus strand of OY728119.1, from coordinate 1,053,989,647 downwards.
GCGGGGAAACATGGGGTAGTCTACCATTCATCCTCCCATGATGATATTAGGGGAAACACCCAACTAGAGTCCCCTAGTGGTCAGGTTCCCCAAACTATTAGGAGGGATAGTGTATAAAAACACATAATATACCTGATATAATATATATAACAACCACACTATGAGAATAACATAGTATTAGAATCCATTATATCTAACATCACATAGACTCCAGGAATCCACTTATAAGTCTATATAAACTATATGAAATTTAGAATAAGAGAGCTACATTAAATTCAATATTTTATTTAATCAATTAACTTTTCATTAATTGATTCATTAGAAAATATTTAACAAAAACATATATTCAGAATTCATTACTTTATATCACGAGAGTAAAGACCATTCCCAATAGGCATAATTATTCCTAAAGATTAACATCCTTATAGTATTTTAATTCCATCATTACCAACCAAATGGATTGAGGATTAGCCAAACATTATTAGCATCAATCCATATTCCACGAACTCTAGGAAAACTATCCTGAGCTCCACCAAGAGAAAACATGAAAAAAAGCACATCAATCTACATCACTATGTGGGTAAAGGAATGAAGATAAAAAAGAAACACAACCATAGATAATTAAACTGATTCATAAATTACCATCCCATCTATCAAAATTACATTAATGGGAATGCTCAACTTCAACCCATTCAATCAAATCCGATGTCATACCCAAAACCCATATGCATATCCCAATGCATGACTTCATTATAGGAATCATCTTCTTCCATATTATCCCGGCCTCCCAACCCACATCACATTAGCCATAACAAGTTCATATCACATTCGGGCATACCCGACCCATATCCCATAACGTTGAAAATATTACATCCAATTATGATCACAAAATCAGTAGGAAAAAAACAATCATAGCTGACATGGAAATTTAAAATATAGAATATAGGCATCAAAGCATCACATATAAATGATATCACGTGATCCAAAACATGGTTGTATACATTTTTAAATAGAAATGACACTCAATACCTATAAATTATCTTCTTTAGACAACCTATTTTTATTCCATATTGAATTAAATAAATAATTATTTAGAGATTAAAACTAGAGACAACATAAGAGATCATCCTATAACTAGATATCAAAAGATAAAAATACTCGTAACATTAAAACCATTATCTTTGTCATGGATTTTATTTATTTTGACATTCTCTATAAGAATTGTCATGAGTCAAATTCTCTATCAATTCTATTATTATAGAAGAACAAATTTATGTATGAATGACTATTACAAAAGTGTTAATACCTTCAAATTATAGATGAAACAAGATTCAAACATGCCACTAATTTAATCCTTAATCCAATTAAGGATAATTTATATAATAGTATAAAGGACATCAATATTTGATCACTATAAAAATATTATTTATTAATCCAAATTTTAAATAATTATTAAGATGGTTTAATTTCCTTCTAATGTTCTAAACCATAACCATATTATTATTTCTCCTAAATAAAATAATAGAAGTAATGAATCATATTCCTCAAATGTGGAATGATCATCGTAGAAGAACGAACAAACATTGTGGATCCTGATCATGTCTCTCACAAGAAGTTGTATCACTTGAATGATATTGCAACACAACCAATCAAACAAACAACAAATAAAAATCACAACGGTATAAATTATAATGTTCCACAACATGGAGATAAGAAACCAGATGAAATGAGACTGATTAGTGAGAAAAAGGTAGAGAATGAACAAATGATGCTCCATGGATCACCACATATCATAGATGGAAGTGAAGGATGCATCACTATTGAAGGATCCAAAATTATGGAAATAATGGGCTTTGAATCAACTTGAATTAAGAGAAGGAGTATAGTTTTTGAGAAATCCTCTTCCACTACAAATTTTATAATTTCGATGAATCAAAAATTTATACTATGTGCAATACATACACATTATGTAAATTTCATGTTTTTTACTACCACCGAAGAATGTATCATATCAATGAATATAAACTTTAATTAATAAAAGACATGACATTCCTCACACATGTCAGGAAACTCACTTAAAGAATGTGTAAAGATTACAAGACATGTAATCTCAATGTCTGCAAAATTTAGCATATAATCCCATGAAGAGTCCCTCCATGATCTTCTATGAGAAGCATGATCTTTGGAAACACACAACAAGTTGGGAAAATCCAATCTATTCCCTTACAGATTAAAAATTATTTTTAAAAAAGTCTATTAATATATTTTTCCAATGAAATGTTATTTATTATTTAAAAATATTAAAAAAGGTTTTTATAAATTAAATATAGTAGTTTTTTAAATGATTTATTTTACATTATATATAAAAATATTCAAACATATTTATTTCAATATTGTATTATGATGATGCCATAAAAATGATGGTTTTAGAAAATTTTGTATTTTTCAATCTTCTCATAATAATTAATTTTTTCATAAATATAAATAAAATCCTTAGATAATATTTCTATTATATATCCAAAAATTTAAAACAATTTTTCAAATTAAAATTGTAAATTTTGATAATATGACGTTTAAATAAAATCATGAAATTTTCATTACATATAAAAATAACATATCTATGTATATACATCTTTGTAAAAATAATAATAAAATTATTGTTAATATATTATTAATATAAAATTATAAATTATTAAAAACGAAAATATAACTTATTTATAATACATTTATTTTCTTGAAATAATTCTTTGAAAAATAATATTAGAAAAAAATTGAGTATAACATGATATTATTTGTTATACAGATACACTATTTGAGTTAAATTAGTATAAAGGTGAACATTTGTGTACATATTTCTAATAAGGTGGCCTCCTTTATTTATACATACCAACATAATGGGTACATTTTAATTGTTATATAATGCTCTATTGTGTATTTTCTTTCGGCGTTTCCTCTGAAGAAAGTAATTAATCATAATATATAATTAAGTAAAAAATATATATTAATATATCAATGTGTTACATACAAAAATCATGGGGTTGTTTGTTAAATTCAATGAAATTATAATAAAGAATATTATATTATTTGGATTCTAGAAATATATTTTATATTTAAATTACATTGAAATAAAAATTATTTCACAAAAACACATAAATCCTTAATATTATTCTATTACATATACAAGGATATTCCATTCAATTATATATTTTTTCCTAGGGAAATGTGGGAAAAAACATAAGGGGCGGCTCCCAACACTTGATAAAGGGTGGTATAAAATGGAATGTAACATATAATTAGAATTAAATATATAATATGGAAGTAATATATTAAAAATGCATGAAATATGATAGAATAAAAAATTACAATATCTAAAACCATGGAAATTGATGATCCCAATAATAATGATAATATATAAAATAATGATAAATTTTTTAATTTCATTCCATTAAGGAATTGGGCCAAGACATTATAATAAATTAAAAAGACACTCCCATTTTCATATTCAAATTTATCTTAATAGATATATATATGTATCGATTGGATAAAAAAAATTACGTCCCACACATCACTTAATAAGTCTAATTCATTCATTATAAGAAAGTAATTTATAAAAAAAAATATGTAATGTTACTAAACGAAATACATAAACCAAAATGGGTACATAATTAATATTTATCAATATTTAAATAACATATATACATATTGATATCACGTTGCTATAAAATAAATATAATAACATTCTAGGTATACACTATCAATTTTAGTTATGAAATGTAGTTAATTCACACAATATAGAGTTATGGGTAGATGGTCATGTAAATATTAAATAAATCATTGAAATAGTATAAATTTTATGACACAGAAATATGAGATAATGACCTTGTAAATTGAGTAGAAGGATAAATTCCAAATTGAGAGATAGGAATTGATTAATAACATAATCATAAGAAAGAGAAAATGAGTGGGGTAGACCCATTAAGACTCTATAAGGTTTAAATTATAATTCAATAAAAGTTATAATGTGAAAATAATACCTCAATGATAAAGGTAAAATTTTTATGGTATAAATTTCAGAAACTGTCATTGAAATGACATGGAATCATACATAGATAATTGGGAAACATTTTACAGAAGTATCAATATTTAGAATAGAAACCAATACATTTAGTCTTAAATCATTTCAGATGCTCGTCCAACATCCAAAATTATAAAACAATTTGTAGTAAAACATTTACATATAATATTTTAATTATTATTTTATTATTATTAATCCATTTAATTCATTTATAATATTTCATTGTCCATATAACATATTAATTTTTTATTCTGGCAATTATTTTGAGGATGTTTAGTTTACTGTTCAAACATTACTTCACCATAATCATAATGTCCAATCGTCACAATGAAATGGATACCTATTCTCAAAAGGTTTTGAGTTATAGTTCTCATGGAATTAGAAATATGAGGTATTTAATACTATAATAGGGGTTTAGAGAATCTTCCCAAGTTAGTTTGTTTAGAATAATAAAATGACCTCAATTTGTCAATTATACTATCAGAAATATCATTATTCTTAAAAATATTGAATCATGATCAACATTTTATTTTATTAAAAATTTTAAATGAAATATTTAAATCAATTTCTATGAATATATATATAATATATACGTGAAAATAGAGTATGAATGTTCAAAGGCTGCATAAAACCACAAGGAAAGATGAAAATTATTTAGGAAATCTAAATGAAGGAAAAACAATTTAATGTTTAAGTATTATAAACACCATAGTGTATAATTTAGGTATTATTTAAAATTAAAATGTAATGATTGATTATATTTTAGAATGGGTAAAAGGGATTTATAAATGAGAAGGAACAGGTTTTGAAACACATATTTTGACATAGAAACAACTTATAGAAAATAATTTAATGAGAGGAAATGGGTAATATCTCATAGATAAAGGGTAAAATGGATATTAATACTATATAAATATAATAATTATAGTAATATATGTGTTTTATGGGAGTTTTAATACATGATAATCTAAAATAAGAATGGAATGGGAGACTTGTTAACCCTTACATTTGACTTCATGTTGCATCCTTTGGTTTGTGTCGATGGAATCCGATGGGGGGGGGGGGTTAGTTAGAACATAGACATATGAAAGTGTATAGGATAGTTTATAGAGGGTTTCAGGTAAATAGTTTTCAATGGAATTTTTTTTTGTTGGAGGATAAAATGGGTGTAGGAGGGATGATTATATAGAAAAGGAGAGAAGTATCTTAAAATAAAGTACCGATTAATTAATTATTTAGGCTGAAGATGAAGAATATTGTTGATTATAATTACTTCTATTAGATTATGATTAAAAAATATAGGTTTCTTTGAACTTATAGAAAACCCCAAATAGAAATTTTTATTGTAAATATTTCATATTGAGTAAGGAATAAATTATAATTTTATATACAAACAATATATCACTTAGGATTTGAATATTTATTTATAGATTTAAAAATTTAATATATTATATTTAAATATGTTATTTTAATCATTAAAAATATTTTCAATTATAAAAACTATTTTTAACTTTTTAATTGAAATATTTATCCTGATGATGTAATAATAAAAATTAGTGTATAAAAAAGATGTATTTTTCATTACTCCCCTAAAAACCAAATTATTCCTAAAAATACCGAAATAATCACCCTTGTGTAAATTTTTCATAAGGATTATAATTTGTTTAAATTTTCTCATATTCTTAACTATAAACAATTTAAATTTAATTATTTTTAATTATGAACACATTATACCTAAAAATAAAATATAAATAAATACTATTTATTTTTTTGTAATTGAATATATATCTATATGATATTTTTATTGATTCTTATTTTATTGATAACTAATTAAAATAATTTAATTAAAAAAGTCTCAAAATTATGTAATTATAATAATTCAATTTTATAATAAAAATTATTTATTTACTAAATGCATTAAAACTCACCAGACAATAATGTGTACTTGTTTATGTATAATGTGAAATGAATTAAAAAATATATTATATGGTTTTGATTTTTATAATTAATTATTTTAATCAATTAAAATATCAATATATAATAATTTTACTTCTTTAAATGGCCAATTTTCAATTTCAGTGGCCAGTTATTAATTTTAGGGGTTAGTTATTATTTCAATGGTCATATTTTTATTATACATTATAGCTTATGGTGAAGATGGTCTTTAGGAAGAGGCATGGTTGGTCGTAGCTAGAGGGGCTCTCCAACATCTAGTCCCTATGTTGTTAAAACCAACTTTAGGTTATTCAAAGTAAAGATCCAATGTATAAATAATTTATCAATGTTGATCCCATGGGGATTTATTTTACTTCAATGATGGAGTATTATATAATATATTTATGAAAAGCTATGAAGGAGGCATATAGATCCTTTGGAATGACATGAAATTATTGAAATATTGGCATGAATCATGATAAAAATAGCCAAGCATAAAAGACTTCAAACTATGAAAAATAGATCCAAGGGAAGAAGATAGACGAAAGAGGATAATCTCATACACATAGTAATAAGTGAACACTTATATGTTATTACTCCAATATCATGCCAATAATGAGAACTAGAGAAAATCCTTTGGAAAATAATGTGAATAATTTCGTTGTGTTCAACCCATTGAGTCAATAAACTAATTGGTATTATTATCAGGATGATTTTCAAGGAAGTTATGAATTTTATTTTTTGATATTATATTCTTTGTTTCCGGTTTTTGGTTTTGGTTGAGGCATATATATCATGTTAGACTCATCCTGTAATGCCCCGACCCCAGCTACCCAGAGCCGGTGCATTACTTCATAACATTGGCATGATCACAAAAGATCAAGTCTCGAAAGACCGATTAGTTTAGTAGCCCTGGAAACACTAGATACATTCGTAAACGTTACATTACATCATAAAGTGAAAAACTACAATAACAAAGTCTCCATAGTCCACTCTCATATCCTCTTCTGACAATCCCTGCAGGTCATTCATAAAATACTTCTTCACATCCTGGAAAATATTAAAACATTGAAAGGGGTGAGCTCAGATGCTCAGTAAGGATAACAACATTGCGGAAGCTTTAATCAATAAACATAAACATTTAAGGCAATGTATAACTAAAACAAAAGACTATTAAACTTGAACTTCAACATAATATGGCAAAATTAAAATGAGATAATGTCATTCACTTCTTCACATGGATATTCTACTGGTCGAATAATCACATGCAGTATCAATAACCACTTTCATAATGATGGAATGCATAATGCCAGACTATGATAACCACGTAGTCAAAGCCTCGTGCCAAGACCACAAATAAGATTTTTTCAAGGCCTCGTGCCAAGACACTAGTTTGTCTCATGAGACCTTCCGATGCATCGAGGAGCTATAGCGGGCTCCACCAGTCACTTATTAAGTCCAATGCATTCCTCATATGAATAGGTTTAAACATATCATAAACCATAACATAATCGTATCACATAAAAAATGCATAAAGGAAACATAACATTTCCACATTTCAATCACAAGATATCAATACAACACATTGATATAATAAAAACACTTTCAAAACCATTTTCAATACCAAAAAAAAAAGAACGTTAAAACTTTGTATTTATTTTTCATTAACAAAAATGATGGCTTGTAGAGGAAGCTGAAACTCAAATAATGGTCACGGCGGCAGAGAAGTCATTGTTGCCGCATAAGTACGGAAAGAAAAACATTCCCTTTTTGTCATTTAGTAAAACGCTTCATATAAGAAGACTCCTTTTGAATAAACGTAAAAGTCAAAGGGGTTTATACACCGTATAAAAGAAAGTTGTGTATAAAACCAAATATGCCTCAATGAAAGGAGATTGAGACGAAGTCCTTAAAAATATAATTTTTAAAATAAAATTGATCTATTATGTGTATTCACTAGAGGTACACATAAAGAAAGTAAATATACAAAATAATACATAATAATATCATGACATAATTTGAAAGTAGGAGATTAACCCAAAGAATGGAAATTGGGTTAAGAAGTTCCCTTACCTCGTGTCTGACTTGACTCATCCATTCTTTAACCTCCTGAATAATAAACTAGAGTTAATATATACCTTATTAAGAACCATTTTCAATCTCATTATCCTTTTTATATAACTTATTACAATGTTATGAACATTATGTAATTATTTAAGTTAATAACGGTCGTTTTGTCGATCTTTGGTACTTGAGTCAACAATAAACTTCTTATAATTACAATTTGTTTATGTGGTAGAATATCCATTATCTCCATAATTATATTCATGATTTAGATGTCATATATATCATATATATCCAGTATATACATTCATTTATAATATTACGTAACATTTAGAGGTAAGAAATGAAATGCACCGTTCATGGAGACGGTAAGCCGTACGTACGCATGAATGCTACTTTCATTTCAATTTCATATTTAATGGAATGAAATCATAATGATATAAATGTATAATATAATTACAGTATAATATAGTGTATAATACCATTTACTCCATCCTTTATACATCCCACATATGGCATTAACGATTCAAATCACTTTGAGGGGGCGGTAGTCCGCACTTCCTAAAATGAAATTATCGCGTTTTACCCATAATGGAAATCATAAAGTATTCCATAAATGAGAAATAAAGAAGCATAAGTAAAACATAAACATATTATATATCATATATAAATATAGTGACATCTTAATGTCCACCTTTGAAGGTGTTATATGAGTGTTGAACAATCATCGTTTCGTGAGGCAGAAATTCGCCGTCCACAGAAACCGTATGTTCTTTAACCATTAGATGTAGGTGTGTGTAAGTGTAGCTCGAATACTTCTTTTAACAACATACTAGTATATTGAGGATATTGGTGTTGTTACAAAAGAAATGAATAAAAAGAGTTTAGGGGGTTTGAGAAGAAAAATAAAACAAAACAACATTAGAGAAGACATTACCTCAAAATCCGGTAACTCTTTTTTGATTTGAGCCAAAGTCTTTCTTGGGAAGAGTTCTGCCCAAAGTGAGGCTTCTAGGAGTAAGAGGGGGGTAGTTGGGAGAGTATTTGGGCAGAGGTTGGCCGAGCCAAATGGCTTGAAGGTGTGAATAAGGTGGGAGTGGTGGGGGCCTTTTATAAGTGGAGAGGAGGGGCTCTTTTGGAAAGATTGAAATGTTACATTATTATACAATGCTTTTCGGATTCTAAAGGTCCAACACTTATATAATTAGTGGATAAGGTGATAAGGGTTCGAAATATCCTCTTACAACAGGCTTTGGACAAGTGTAAGCCTTGGATTTTATATTATCTTCTCATTTTATTTAAATTGTTAAATAATGAGGTCATCGCTGCCTCATAATGATGTCATAAATAATTTAATTTATTTAATGTCTAAAAATTATAAAAAAATGCTATGATGTAGGAAATATTTTTATATTTCTAATGAATATTTATAATCAAAATTTGGACTTGTGTAAGCCCACTTAAAAACTGTTTTAGTAAAACAACTCATGTTTGTGTCAATTTAATTTTAACATTAAATATATATATATTAATGTCATTTTCCAACCAAAGTGGCTCCATGGAGGCCCCAAGTTGACCCATGGGTTGTCGTGGTCGGCCATGACTCATCCAATAGGAGTATGACAAGTGTCAAGCTCATCTCATTTTATTTAAACATTATTTTTACCTAAAACTACACTAATTACCTCTAATCACGATTAAGAACTTAAAAGTTACTATTCACCAAAAAATTATTTTGATCTCATTGAACCACATTTTACTTCTTAATGACAACCATGTATGTCAGATTTTTGAAAATCAAATTACAGAAGTGGTAATATTTTATTTAAACGAAAAATTAGTTATTTAACTACCACTTAGTGGTTTCACTATTCATCAAAAATTGAAGTTTTTCAGAACAATGCCAAAATTTCACCCTAAGCTATAATTGATATTCCGAATTCAAAAATGATGTCTATTTTATGAAATTACAAACATATAATTTTCATTAATTAATTTTATAATTAATTCCCGTTGTCACAACAAATAGCGTGTTTTTAAGAAATAATTTATATCAAAAGATTGACAATTGTTTATGTCCAATTTCAAAGTGAAATTAATTCTAATGACCACCATTGGATAAAATGGTAAAAATATATTATAATTATACTTTTAAACCACTAAATAGTATAACTTATCACTATAAATTATTTTGATTAAAAAAGTTGTTTTTAAGTAATTTTCACTATTCATAAAAAATTGGAAGTTCTTAGAAAATTACAAAAAATTCAACTTTGGATAATTTCGATATTACGAATACAAAAATGAAGTCCCTTTTGAAATATAAAATTTCTATAATTTTAAAAAGTGGTTATTACTATTCATAACGGCTACTTTGATTAGTCGCGGTGTTTTAGAACTCGAAGTTGCGTACAATGCAAGCTATTGTATTATTGAATGAGAAGTGTATCGTGGAAGCTCGAGGTGTTACATTCTCCCCTCCTTCAATAAATTGCATCCTCGCAATTTGAAATTTTTTTCATTGAAAATAAAAGGTTGAAAAGAGAAAATACCTTTGTGGAAAACCCACATCGGAAATAAGATTAATAAAATTTAGCCTTAATAAGAGGGAAAGGGAAATGAAAAAGTCACCACCCAATTATGATCTCGATTAAGAGAACATTGGTGGAAATTAAAGACATATAATTAGAGGAAAATGTAAATATTTATAGGGAGTTATTGAGGTCATCATTCACAATCAACTATCAAATTGAGGGCCTCAAAGCCTTCAATCTATGTTGATTTAAAATATCATCAGTTCAACAAGACATAAGGTATTAGGATAACACATTTTTTTGTTTTAATATCCCTTTAATAAAGTTTAAGAATTAATTTATTCATTGAATAAGAGATAGGTATATATATATTTATGCTTGACAATTAGAGTTTCAACCTTCAACTCATCTTTCACTCAAAAAGATAATAGAACTCAAAAATATTATACTTATCCTAATTGTATATGGTTCTAAATGTTAACACATTCCATTTAGATTAGAAAAACTATTTTGTAATAACCAGGGACTTCACGTAGTCCAGTGGTAGGCGATTAATCCCAATCGCACTATGGTTGTGGGTTCGATTCCCACAGCTTTGTCCGATGCGATGGGTTGTCACTCGGTCTGCGTGTTGTCCTTTTTATAAATATCCAAAAATAACCTTAACAATAGTATCCAATGTATAATATAATCCATTCCAAACATTATAGTTATCCAAAATACTTCTGTCCAACTCACAGTCCAGATTTTATGAGGAAGGTAAACACAATGAAGCTCTTTTTTTTCTGCGTAACAACATGTGAACACCTTCATCATGTATTCTTTTAAAACACTACAACATACTGAATTACCATAAATCCTTATTGATTACATTCATGATCCCTTATTCCTTATAGAAAACTAGATATACTCCTTCTATCCAAAAATGTATACAAATCATTAATCAGTTTCAAGGATGTTAAGAATATCCAACATAATTTATCCGAATCAATCATGTCTTATTCCAAAATCACTATCTCGGTATCAGAACCATATTATGGTTTATCTTTCTCTCAACCATATATTTTCAAAAAAATTAACCTACTGTGGAGTCACTTTTCTTGGTTCCACACAATCTCAAGTCCTAGATGAAATAGTACTGCAGTACAATCCTTATATACTCCATAATTATTATAACCAGTACATCATTGATACAACACTCAAATTACAAAATTCTTTAATAACAACATAAGAACTCTAATCATTCCTCCTCATCTGTGGTAGTATCATAACTTGATTATTATCCAATAACATCATTTGGGGCATACTCTGATGATTTGAACATTGGTCTGTGTAGTTTCCCCACTCCTTGCAGATGAAACATTGTACATTTGAAACCTTTTTCTTACCCTTGAAGTCACGCACTTGGTGTCCTTTTTCTTAACACTTATAACAAACTCCCATTCCCTTCAGGAAAATTCCAAGGTGTTTCTTCCCACAGTTATCACATATTGAAAAATTCTTCTTTTCCCTCGTCCCTTTATCCATCATTCTCTCTTCCATCCTTTTCTTCTCTTTCATCCCTTCAAATCCATAAGACTCAGAGAATTCTCTACTTATCTTATTAACACATGATACTATTTCTTCATATGTTGATAACACATGGGAGAATATTTCCCTTCTAAATGTTGGCTTAATACCCTGAAAGATATGATCCTTATTACTCTTTGGATCATACGTATTGATGGAGTTCACATTCCTTCTACTGGGCGCCATTTCTATACAATACCATAAACTAGGTTAGTTTATGAATCGAAATACATAATTCCATACTTATAAAATACTTAACATAAATTGAACTATTTATGGATATAATCCATAATCATAAAAATAAATGTTTTCTTTGAGGAAGTATATACTCATAACCATTCATAGTGGTTTGTAAATAAAATGAGAATTATCCTAAGCATATCCCCCGGGAGTGTCGTAAACAAGAGTGTTGCAAGGCCCGTTGTCGTGCACCAGTTCCCGTTCGAGTCTAGCTCAAAGCGGTGTTTTCGGGTTTTACCCCTAGGTACATCTGTGCCAGAGCCGCCTCTACCTGCTCGTATCCAGACAGGGATGTATTGCTCGGAAAACTCACAAAATCTCTACAATAACGAAATTATAGGAAGTTCTTCTGTACTAATCCTCAAAGTCTATCTTTGGGCTATGTGCTCTAATCAGAGTTTATCTACATCTAGCTTCCAAGGTTAGTACTAAACTGCCTCTGATACCAACTGTAACGCCCCGACCCCAGCTACCTAGAGCCGGTGCGTTACTTCATAACATTGGCATGATCACAAAAGATCAAGTCTCCAAATAACGATTAGTTTAGTAGCCTTGGAAACACTAGATACATTCGTAAACGTTACATTACATCATAAAGTGAAAAACTACAATAACAAAGTCTCCATAGTCCACTCTCATATCCTCTTCTGACAATCCCTGCAGGTCATTCATAAAATACTTCTTCACATCCTGGAAAATATTAAAACATTGAAAGGGGTGAGCTCAGATGCTCAGTAAGGATAACAACATTGCGGAATCTTTCATCAATAAACATAAACATTTAAGGCAATGTATAACTAAAACAAAATACTTTTAAACTTGAACTTCAACATAATATGGAAAAAGTAAAATGAGATAATGCCATTCACTTCTTCAAATGGATATTCTACTGGTCAAATAATCACATGCAATATCAATAACCACTTTCATAATGATGGAATGCATAATGCCAGACTATCATAACCACGTAGTCAAAGACTCGTGCAAAGACCAAAAATAAGATTTTGTCAAGGCCTTGTGCCAAGACACTAGTTTGTCTCATGAGACCTGCCGATGCATCGAGGAGCTATAGCGGGCTCCACCCATCACTTATTATGTCCAATGCATTCCTCATATGAATAGGTTTAAACATATCATAAACCATAACATAATCGTATCACATAAAACATGCATAATGGAAACATAACATTTCCACATTTCAATCACAAGATATCAATACAACACATTGATATAATAAAAACACTTTCAAAACCATTTTCAATACCAAAATAAAAGAAAGTTAAAACGTTGTATTTATTTTTCATTAACAAAAATGATGGCTTGTAGAGGAAGCTGAAACTCAAATAATGGTCACGGCGGCGGAGAAGTCGTTGTCGCCGCATAAGTACGGAAAGAAAAACATTCCCTTTTTTCATTTAGTAAAACACTTCATATAAAAAGATTCCTTTTTAATAAACGTAAAAGTCAAAGGGGTTTATACACCATATAAAAGAAAGTTGTGTATAAAACCAAATATGCCTCAATGAAAGGAGATTGAGACGAAGTCCTTAAAAATAACATTTTTAAAATAAAATTGATCTATTATGTGTATTCACTAGAGTTACACATAATGAAAGTAAAAATACAAAATAATACATAATAATATCATGACATAATTTGAAAGTAGGAGATTAACCCAAAGAATGGAAATTGGGTTAAGAAGTTCCCTTACCTCGTGTCTGACTTGACTCATCCGTTCTTTAACCTCCTGAATAATAAACTAGAGTTAATATATACCTTATTAAGAACCATTTTAAATTTTATTATCCTTTTTATATCACTTATTACAATGTTATGAACATTATTTAATTATTTAAGTTAATAACGGTCGTTTTGTCGATCTTTGGTACTTGAGTCAACAATAAACTTCTTATAATTAAAATTTGTTTATGTGGTAGAATATCCATTATCTACAGAATTATATTCATGATTTAGATGTCATATATATCATATATATCCAGTATATACATTCATTTATAATATTACGTAACATTTAGAGGTAAGAAATGAAATGCACCATTCATGGAGACGGTAAGCCGTACGTACACATGAACGCTACTTTCATTTCAATTTCATATTTAATGGAATGAAATCATAATGATATAAATGTATAATATAATTCCAGTATAATATAGTGTATAATACCATTTACTCCATCCTTTATACATCCCACATATGGCATTAACGATTCAAATCACTTTGAGGGGGCGGTAGTCCGCACTTCCTAAAATGAAATTATCGCGTTTTACCCATAATGGAAATCATAAAGTATGCCATAAATGAGAAATACAGAAGCATAAGTAAAACATAAACATATTATATATCATATATAAAAATAGTGACATGTTAATGGCCACCTTTGAAGGTGTTATATGAGTGTTGAACAATCATCGTTTCGTGAGGCAGAAATTCGCCATCCACAGAAACCGTATGTTCATTAACCATTACATGTAGGTGTGTGTAAGTGTAGCTCGAATACTTCTTTTAAAAACATACTAGTATATTGAGGATACTGGTTTTGTTACAAAAGAAATGAATAAAAAGAGTTTAGGGGGTTTGAGAAGAAAAATAAAACAAAACAACATTAGAGAAAACATTACCTCAAAATCGGGTAACTCTTTTTTGATTTGAGCCAAAGGGTTCTTTGGGAAGAGTTCTGCCCAAAGTGAGGCTTCTAGGAGTAAGACGGGGAAGTTGGGAGAGTATTTGGGCAGAGGTTGGCCGAGCCAAATGGCTTTAAGGTGTGAATAAGGTGGGAGTGGTGGGGGCCTTTTATAAGTGGAGAGGAGGGGCTCTTTTGGAAAGATTGAAATGTTACATTATTATACAATGATTTTCGGATTCTAAAGGTCCCACACTTATATAATTCGTGGATAAGGTGATAAGGGTTCGAAATCTCCTCATACAATAGGCTTTGGACAAGTGTAAGCCTTGGATTTTGCATTATCTTCTCATTTTATTTAAATCGTTAAATAATGAGGTCATCGCTGCATCATAATGATGTCATAAGTAATTTAATTTATTTAATGTCTAAAAATTATAAAAAAATACTATGAAGTAGGAAATCGTTTTATATTTTTAATGAATATTTATAATCAAAATTTGGACTTGTGTAACCCCACTTAAAAACTGTTTTAGTAAAACAACTCATGTTTGTGTCAATTTAATTTTAACATTAAATATATATATATTAATGTCATTTTACAACCAAAGTGGCTCCATGGGGTCCCAAAGTTGACCCATGGGTTTTCTTGGTCAGCCATGACTCATCCAATAGGAGTAGGACAAGTGTCAAGCTCATCTCATTTTATTAAAACATTATTTTTACCTTAAACTACACTAATTACCTCTAATCGCGATTAAGAACTTAAAAGTTACTATTCACCAAAAAATTATTTTGATCTCATTGAACCAAATTTTACTTCTTAATGACAACCATGTATGTCATAATTTTGAAAATCAAAACACAGAAGTGATAATATTTTATTTAAATGAAAAATTAGTTATTTAACTACCACTTAGTGGGTTCACTATTCATCAAAAATTGAAGTTTTTCAGAACAATTCCAAAATTTCACCCTATGCTATAATTGATATTCCGAATTCAAAAATTATTTCTATTTTATTAAATTCCAAACATATAACTTTCATTAATTAATTTTATAATTAATTTCTGCTGTCACAACAAATAGCGTGTTTTTAAGAAACAATTTATATCAAAAGATTGACAATTGTTTATGTCCAATTTCAAAGTGAAGTTAATTGTAATGACCACCATTGGATAAAATGGTAAAAATATATTCTAATTATACTTTAAAACCACTCAATATTATAACTTATCACTATAAATTATTTTGATTAAAAAAGTTGTTTTTAAGTAATTTTCACTATTCATAAAAAATTGGAAGTTCTCAGAAAATTACAAAAAATTCAACTTTGGATAATTTCGATATTACGAATACAAAAATGAAGTCCCTTTTGAAATATAAAATTTCTATAATTTTAAAAAGTGGTTATTACTATTCATAACGTCTACTTTGATTAGTCGCGGTGTTTTAGAACTCAATGTTGCGTACAATGCAAGCTATTGCATTATTGAATGAGAAGTGTATCGTGGAAGCTCGGGTTGTTGCACATCCATCCCTTTTCTCATCATTAATATTTCCTTTATCTTTTAATAAAATCAAATATGATGCCAAACTGTTTCAAAAAAATATCGGTTATATAAATGTATTAAAAAATTCAGTATTAATATAAATATGTTTGTATCATTTATATATATATATTATTTTAAAAATTTAAAAAATATTTTTTTACAGTGTTAATTATGGTTGTGATAATTCATAGAGACAATGACACACTAGTCATTAAAATTCTAGTTCTATTTTCACTTATATTTGTTATAAAATTATATTATTTTCAATTTTATGGAAGATATTTATATATTTTATTTAATGACTTACAAAAACATTTATAGTCATTATACTGAATATAACATAGTAGTTATGTAGTAATACTATGATAAAGTAAAAATGAAAATGTTTCAATGAAATAATTATGGTCGAGTATAATGTCATTAATTAAATATGAATAATATCAAAGGAAATTATGTTAAACATCCCGAGATTTTAAAATATGACATTCTTTAAAATAACAAAATTTATTCTATAACTATCCCCATTAGAAACAATGAAGTAACATGAATCTAGGATATAATTTTAGTAAATATATAAATAATAAGAAATATATTTATAAATTAGTGGAAAAATTAGAAAAAATAAATATAAGTTCCCAATTTATAAAATATTTATATAATGTAATATAATGGTTACATTAAATAACTATGAAATTTAATTCATTTAGATAAATAAACTAAAACAATATTTGTATGCATAGAAACATATTATATATAATATTTCCTTTTTAGTAAATATAAATTTTCAATAAAACGTTGATTAATGATGATTAAATTTATTTGATATGAATTATTAGTTAATACCGATTAATACAGTAATTGATAATAAACTAGAATAAGAATCGTTAATATATTTTTAAAGTTATTTTCTATTAAAACATCTTTTATAATATTTTTGTGTTCTTATTCAAATTTTTTTACAATTTTTTATAATTGAATCATAAAATATGATTTGTATATTTTTAATCATTAAGATAAAATTAAGTAATGGGTTCAATTTCCCTTTTAGGAATAAAATTAATTTTACATGGTAAATATTAGTTACCATGGAAAAACATTTACCTTTTCCAATAATGATACCCTTATGAATACTATATAGTTTTAAATTACATTGATCTATTTTAAAATAAATAATGTAATCTGATATATATATATATATATATATTATAATTAACAATCATTTATTTACAAATCATTGTTTAATTATAAAAGTAAGTAATAAAAAGTATATTTTTTCAGAAAAAAAGTATATTTTTCAACACATTACATGTCATTATATATTTTATAAATACATAATTATTCATTTAATCACATAATTTGCATCAAAATTATATTCTTATATCTCACGTAACATTATTTTTGGATGATTTTCCCTCTATCTACCATTTAAAGAGGCTCACTTCCACCATTTTCTATCCATAATCCTAGTTGAAGATTATTATTTTAATCTACCCCAATTTTCTTCTTAAATAACCCCTCTATATGTTTATTAGACTATAGACTCATCAAATTCTCTCAAGTTTGTTATTTCAAAATGATACTTTAATATAAGTTCTAAATTCTCAATGTAAGTATTACAAATAATTTTATATTATTTCTATGTTTTTCCAATAAACCATCCTCCAAAACATTTGAACTATATTTATATTATGATATAATTATATGTAATACACTTATTTTTTATTAATTTTTTTGTATGAATGTTATCTACTCCCCTGTTATTCAATAAAAAAATGAAAATCCTTACTATTCTTTTGTGCGTACTACATCCTCTAAGAAAAGAGCAATTTTGTTTTCATCAACACCATTAAAGGATGGTTCCATAAATTTCTTGAGTGATTAAATATATTTTTTAATTAATAAAATATATATTAAATATAAATTAGGTATTGCATTATTAATATTGAAAATAAGAAATAATTGTAAAACTAACAACCTTAAATGAACATACCCAGTAGAAAAGTAATTTTTTATAAGTGAAAATATCATTTTATATACCTTATTATTATAAATGAACCCAATACTGATTCCTCACTATATTAAAATTTAAATAACGTAATTTTAATTTTTTGATAATGATATTATAACAAAATAATAAATTCTATGGAATTTCTCACATATTGATTTTTGTAAGTTTTTATTGGGTATGTATATCTGCCTACATTAAAGATATTATATATTTATATTAATAATTACATTATAAAAATAATAATTAATATAAATTAATAATGAATTATTATTTTTCCTACACTACTAATATAAACATTTAACTTAATAATTAAATAAACACTTTATTTTTTAAACATATTACTTGATAAATTTTTTCTCAAAATTATTGATCATGAATATAAAATTTAATACATATGAAATGAAATTATAAAATTAAAAATTACTAAAATTATTGTATTATATTTCCTTTTATAATTTATTAATGATGAAATTAGGAAAAATAATGAATAAAAAACTGTGATTATGAAACTAGATCAAGATTACTCACACCAACTAATAAAATTAGATAATTACTGAATAATATGAATATATAGACTAATTATAATTTATTTTTATAAGAATTTATTTATATAAAAAAATTTTAAAATAAATTTTCAAAATATTTATTATTCTTATATTGGATCTTAGAGAGCACTGAACTGGGGAAACAAGTTAAGTGGTTTTTGGTCTCATATTTAGTTTTCTAAACAATATTTCTTATTTTTTTCATGTTAACTTTAATATGCTAAGATTACATCCCTATTAATGTATTTTAATATGACCATGAGTTTTTAAGAGACATATAATTTACTTCCTTCAAATGTATATACAAGTAAATGACAACACTGTTGAAAGGGTTTTAATTGAAATTTTACTCAAACCATTAGGGTTTCAATTAGTAATATTATTTTCAATTATTTATTATATAACAAATATAATAAATTATGGGAATATTTAATCTTTATAAAAACCATCATCGCTTTAATTTTATATTTAAGGGGTTTTAATTTTCCTCATAATGTTTTATTTCTATTTGAGTCATATTATTTCAAATGTGTTTCTTGTATGTGAAATGGACCTCATCTCTTCTCTATTAGGAAACTATATGTTCTATATCATCATTCATTGGGTGATTTAGAATGTATCAATATACATGTTTAAATAAATAAATAAATTTATTTTCAATTAATTTACCATATTTCAATTTTTTTAAATAAATTTTAATGCATTTGGATTTTTTTGTTTTCATTAAATGTAAAAATATTCTATTTATAATTTTTATATGAGGGAATTTCATTATATAAACATTTATCACTTTCTATGAAGATTTATCTTCAATATTTTATGGATTATAATGAAATTATTTTTCATCTAGTTTTGTAAAATATTTCTTTTGAAATGTATTAAACATGACATGAATGATTCTTATTTTTGATGTGGGATTTATAAAACATCAAAAAAAATGTTTCTCATATAACTCATTATTCGTTGAAATATCTGATACATGATTAAGAACATTAATCGAATGATACAATACACCATATGTTTCTGGATGTATTATGTAATTTCCATCTCTTGTGGAGAAATGACTAATCAATGCATTTGTATTTTCTAGTCATTTTTGGTGCATAACTGTAATTTTTATTCTAATTCCATTCCTCTATAAATACCTTATTTTATTTCTTTTTCTCATGGGTGTTAACCAAGGATCCGTAAATCAATTCATTTGGGAAATTTTTATCTTTACAATATAATCATCATTTTAATGGTGTCGATACAAAATTCATTATTATATAAATTTTATTTTATTTATTTCTTATTATACTTGACATAATTATATATCCACTTATTTTTAAGATTTTATCATGTCACGATTATTTATGGAATTGTAAATGATTTCTTTATCTAAATCCATTATAAAAGGATATAAAACCCATTGTATTTCTAGGGGTTATTTTTGATATAAATGTTATAGATTTTTATAACAATGTTTCATGAAACCCATTCTTATTCATGTGTTTTAATGATGTTATGGTTATATGTTTTCTTATTGAAAAAATGTAATTTCATCGATCTAGGATCCACTAAGTCGATGCCCCGAGCCAGGTCACAACATGACCTTAAGCATGCCTCCCCATATGCCATGAATTCCTAACTTTTAGTGAGGGTCAAATAGATCGTGGGGTATACTATATCATCTTTATGGTTATAATACACGATAGATAACATACGAAATAAAGAATCTATAAATAGTAAAATAGAAATATGAATTACCAATCATTTCCCAAATGGTGTTCAAACCACCACGAAATAATATATATGTCATAGAATGCTAATAGTTAGAAAAGTGAAGGAAACCCAAAATAAAGGCTAACAGAAATATCACCAAATGTGTCCTGACTTTGACTCTAGATCCCTCATCCATGCACATCCCATTTCCAACCTAACCGTTTAGTATAGGGTCATTTACCCTGTTCGTACCATCAACAACAAAAGATTCTTGGGTGCACAATGGAGGACTAAGCATGGTTTTAGTAGAACTATGTAGGCCACCACCTACGTTGTCTAAAAAAATATCATATCTAATATAAATTTCATTTATTTTCTAAATAAATTAAAGGTTAAAACATTTTAGGTTATATTCATTAACAATATTCACATTAAGCCTTTTTAGTCACTATAATAATTTTCATCACAAGTTCCATGGGTCAAGCATTTACATCATTTCCACAATGGCCTAATTATGTCAATTACCATGAAAAATGGGTTAATTCAAGTTCACTATCTCACTATGGGAAACAATTTCATAAAGAAATAAATTACAATAACCTTGGAGCCTCAATCTTGGTAGTCCCATGAAATGAAACTGTTAGATGTATAGAGCATCAGTCACCTTCCCTGACCTGTGTATTATATGGTTGGGTTTTAGAACCACAGTCGAACCTGGCCCGTGGTAATAGATCCTAAAGTAAAATACCCCACAACCACCTATCCATTTTCACATTCTTATTTATCCAATTACAAAATATACCATATCAGAAAATATTCTCAAACAACGAACATAACCTTTTTATTTAAAATTTAATTCATTATGTGAATCATCATAAAGCCTTAACCCATTATCACATTTACCATTTACATATCCTATCCCATTTAACCCATTTCCCTTTTCATACCTTAACCCATTTTTCATTCTAAAAAATTTTCTTACTTTAAATCATTTCACATGGTTCACCAATTCACATCCATTATCACATATTCACAATTATATTACAAACTCATAAGTCAATTGACACATTGTATTTAATCCATTTAACACTATTCAAATTTATCATAACAATCCATTATTCAAATTACAACAACTAGACACAACTACCACACATGCCTCTTTATAATTTTTACTGGAATTTTAACACATTTTCCATGATCTTTATTTCAATACAAGTAAACTTTAAGCTTAACATTACAATTATCTTCTTTAAAAATATCACCACACCCCACGGGTGGAACTAAATGGTCTAATAAGTATCAATGTATCCCACAAGGATAATTAGGGGTCTAAATAATCATTTAAAAATCCAATTTACCAAATCATACTAAAGGAATAAAATTATAATCTTGTGGTATGAAATATCAAAACTAAACATGCACAAATATAAAATATAAAATTGGGATGTCACTTATAGACCACCTACATAAAATACAAAGATTAAGACAACCTTAACCTTTTCCATAGATCCATATTAGATAACCCTTTTTAATTTTCAACCTTAGATCAACCTAGAAAATAGGAGTTTAGGTTTTTTTAATAAGAAGAACAAATTAAAAATACCAAATATTGAAAAGAGAAGCAATACGATTATTAGACTTACATAGTGCTTTGAAACTCTACCAAAAACTCTCTAAATGGCCTAGAGTCAATGGAGATTGATCATTGTGAGGTCTTGGGTGTTTTGGGTCATTACTAGGCCTGGAGGAGGAAGATTTATGAAGAATATCATGTGATGAACATAAATCTCAGAGGGTAAAAAATGAAAATTCCACACATTTTATGTTGGCACATCATTTAGCAGCACTGTTTTCCAAACCGTGCACCAACCTTGTGCTATCCTATATCCCAAAGGGGTCCAAGTAACAATGTTACCTAGGTATCATTCATAGTCTTTAAAATCCATGCACCAACCATGTGGAATTCCTATTTCCCTACGGTTTGGATTCACCCATTGGACGGTTTACTCTAATCGTGTATGAACGATGCAACATGCACCCGATCGACATTTTTTCCTTTTTCAAAATGTTTAAAAAACATAGAAGTCCCATAAGCCTCATCATTGAATTATTAAAAAATTACTTAACTGCTTATATGGTATTTAATACAAAATTTAAATAGGGGAATACCTCTATGAATTGTAGGATCTTACAACCTCCCAACTGTTCAATGAATCATCATTGAGTATCTCTTCACAAGCAACACTGGGATCCCAAGTTATAGATATTAGGCCACTGGGCCCACACATCTATCTCCCTTTCCCAATTATCACCATGTACATTACTATATTTACACTACACTCGAACCAAATTAATTATCTTTCCTCTCATGACTTCCTCACTACGATCCATAATACAAACTAGATACTCCTGAGAGGACACATAAACCTTAAGACAAACATCAACCATAAGAACTTCATAAGGAGGCCTCGGTACACTACATAAACAGTGACACACATTATAATTTTACATAAAATCATATCATTAAGGAAGATCAAATTAAAACTTTACCATCTTTCCCCCCTCCACCAATCATGGCCCAGTTCACATGGAGCCATCTTACCCACTTTTCAAAAATTAAAACATCATCCAATATTGGACATACCCAAAGAATACACAATTTTCTCACCACATATACAGACCCACTTCGATCCATAACTTGAGGAAAAATGGCCTCACTCCATAATTAAATATTTAAAGCATAATCAAAGCACAACCTTCATCTCAAGGTACTCATCTAGGTAAAACTAGATCCAATGCATATCACCAAAAATGAATCACCAATATGGTTCTTTCATGATTCCGTCAACCCTAATCACTAGTCATGTAATCAACTTACCAATTTACACAATAGTTCTCCCCACCATATGTTTTAGCTTACCACTCCATCTTTTAGTGGTTAGAACCTACACTATGAAAAAAACCACTAGAACCACAGTTCAAATTTTATAACATACCTTATGTATTTCCCAACTCACTGCTCCCAAAAAACCCCAAGAACATCATTCTACATTGGCATCCAACCTTTCCATTGAAACCAACCATATTGGACATGCATCCACCACCCGATTTTGCAACTAAGAACAAATTGACCTCCTTTTTTGATCACCTTCATCTTTAAATCATACTTGTCACTAAGAACATAAAATCTATGGTGGGTCATAATTTATCCAATATATTCCTTTTACTAATTCATGTTATACCATCCCATACTATATTTTCTCAAAACCCCCATCTTCAACTGTTGACACACTACCCCTTCACCTTCCCATGGTAATTTCTCACTTAAATCCTATTAGTAGCATCTGACACACCTACCAGGGTCATTCCACGACATCTAGAAAACCCTGCCATCATGGAATCCACTACCTTACAAATAATATTCATGATTCATCACACCCACCAACATTCCAAACACAGTCACTTACTCTGTCCATACATTGACTAAATACAACTATGTCTTTAATAAAACTCATTTCCAGCCAATGAAACATAATTTTCAATCCAAAATCATTCAACAAAGGTGGTTTTAATTTCACCTTATTCATTACCTATTCATTACAAAGTTGATATATCCCCCAGCTGGCTAATACTATAAATGGTCACCTTCACTAATGGAACATCACTACCTCACTTATACAAGATTCCTTTATACCTAAGGAAACACTATGTTCACCCAATCACATATAACCGAGTGAATGACTGATCACTGATTAGGTTCTAGAACCCAACATCACTTCTATGAATCATTTTCATTTATCACCACACCCTTTATCAACTATAACACATGCTTCTTGAAATTCATTTGGAACCACCCTAATCCGAATCAAATTATTGTCTTCTTGAAAAACCACATCCAAGGACCACCTGTCATTTTCTAAGGAACCAAATGTGAACCTCATTGGTTTCCCCTTGGAATCACGTTCCCACTGCATCAAATATACACTCTACTCTACACATCCAGGACCGAATTATCTATCCACACCTTTGTAGTGTCGTTATATCCTTCATCCATAAGAAATTAAAAATACCTCAAATCATGATTTGATCATTAGTTGAACCCTAAAACTTGGATGTTATCATCTAGAATTTCCCAGAATAACAAAATAAATATAACCTGATACCTGTTCCCGACCCTTAAAAATGGAACCCATTACATTCATCAACAACCAATCCATCCTAATGACCCCATCCATTGATGATTTATTGTGTACATCCCACCATCTATATCCACATACACCACAATGTGATTGTAACATCCATGATGTCCTACATCCATCCATAACCCATTTTAGTTACTATACATAAAGCTAAAGCATTCCTAGAATACTCGGTTCGATGTCAAGATGTTGGGAATGATGATGTATAGCTATAAGTACAATATGAATTCATTTATGACCACCACAAAAAAGTATCCATCATTAATGTCACTTACCACTATAGGGACACATTCACCTATTGAAGGTCTCAGTATTCCTTTCTTGTAACATCTGATCAAAACCTCACCACCAAAATTCATGTGGGTTTACCAAAAAAACTCACCATTTCTTCATAAATCACTAATAAGTAGTAGTGAACCAACATTTTCTTTGTATATACCACTTCCACTACATTCAGTTTCATTTAGAACACCATCATGGATTCAAAATGAAAACAAAAAGAACCAAAACACAAATCATAAAACTAAATGGCCTCTCACATAACCAACACTTTCCATTGAGTTCATGAAATTTGATAGGCACATACTTCCAAGAAACCTATGTACACATCCCAACTATAGTCATGCCTTCCCAACATGTGACCAGATCTGGACCTCCTCAGATCCCTCGACATATTGAACATTCTTATGACCACACATTGAAACTGACATCAGATCACATGATCTAAACATCATCAGAACCTATCCAAAATGTCCACTTAATCACCTGACTATGCCTCCTAATCCTCCAACCTCATCGGCATCAAGGAATTAACTATATATCGCCCAACAACCAAACCATTTGTTCAAAAAGCAAAACAACGGGACCTCCCTCACCTCAGGAGCCACCATCCTAAAAACGAATCATTCCAAGATTCATTCATCTATGCATCTTCCACCCCAAATCAATGTCAAGGAATCCATTAATCATCTTAATAAAACATAAGAGAGACCCCCAAATGATCCAATCCTTTGTATCCAACAACACAACATCTACCAGCACTTAGATACATCCCTAATAAGGAAAATGTGGCCTAAAAATGAATTTTGACCAAAAATATGATGATATTAATCATTCTTATAGTCCATAATTTAAGAAATCACTCATGCTTTTAATCATTAAAAACTTTCATTGATGGGACATCCTCCCTCAAGGATACCCTTAATTGCCCAAAAGCATTCAATGTGTAACCACCACATGAGTCACACCACCAATACCTTCAACCTTCTATCTAAACACTTTAGGACAAAAAAACACTAGGAAGAACTCCTTGTGTTCGACTTCCAAAGTCCAAGACATACACCTATGTGATACACACCCAAAAGAACTGGAGTCCTCATCCGACTTCTCTCATCGGTTATCTCAAAGGTCGAACAAAACTAACTCTCTAAACTAGAGTCATGATAAGGAAAATAAATTAGCCCACACATTATTTTGTACACAACAAGCCATAAACAAATCATTGATCACGAGAACCACTCTTACCCCCATTCTAATACACATGACAACTACTGCACCAAGAGACCATTTACTCTATCTTCTTCATCATTAAAATAGAAACACTACCCATGAAACCATGAACTATAACATCTATTTCAAACCCAACACAAAATATCTTGTCATAACCCTATAAGGGTTAACTGATCCATGTTATCATACGATACCTTTCATCTTCAAGGCTGAATGTCCCTGGAACACCCTGAGAGGGGAGATGTGAATCAGGGTGTCAGATTTTTCTTCTCATGTGGTGCATCGTCTTCCCACTTTAGTAGTAACCTATGATACATTTTATAATGGTAATGTGCTGTAATTAAGACATTAACACACTGAAATATTACACAACAAACTTACTTGGTTCACCACTAATGGCTAGTAAAATGAGCATACACAGACTATGTTTCATTTATTCCTAAATCCACTAATCTTCAGTATATTTGGAATGAAGTCATTCATAAAAATTCACACTATTCTAGTTACACCACCTTTACAAGATTTTAGGGATAGCACACTACATCCATCAAATCACTTCAGTCAACTTCCTCTAGTTCACTACTTTGAGGGAAGTCGAATTAAGTTTATGAACATGATGGTTGCTTCAATTAATTGACATTAAATTATTTTACTCTATCTAGAACAAGACTCTGAATACACCACATACATGTATTGAGGCACTCGATAAGAATTTTTCTCTTTAAAAATGAAGTTCAAAAACTCCATTTCACAAAGCTGCATCTTGAAAATCAACCCTTCGTGAAGATGCCTGCCTTCGCAGAACAAATTACCTTCACGAATCACTCCTTCCTTCGTGTACCAAACTCCATCACAATGCTCACATATTCAATTTGGAATACCCCATCATCATGAAGTTCCATTTAATCTAATGAATTGAAATCGACCATTACTAATAATAATTTTTTTCAAGATGCTCAAGATGGTATGAAAATACCTATTTGAAAATCACCCTTATCTTCACAAAATCAGAGTCTTTCTATATTTGTTTTTCAAAAAATAATTTCAAGTAAAGGGAGGTAGCGTCATATTTTGTATGCGTGACTATTCATGGTGCACCACCGAATCTTCTAATATTTTTTACGATCATTAAAAACAGTATTTTCTTAGCTCCTTCTGTCATGAAGAACTTTGGAAAATCACTTTTCATGATGCTCCTCAAAACCTCAGAGCTTTTCATTAAAACCCATCACAACTCTGGTCGTAATCACGGAGCTATCCAACACCAACTGTGATGCTCCAATTCTTCATTATTTGTGATTCTCATAATTTTCATGTAGATCACGATCATTAGTATTTGATCCTTTGCAAACACAATTTGTGAATCCTGTCTCTATGAATCTCTTTCCTTTTCCATATTTTGATAAATCCTTCAAGAAAAAAAAACATACTCCATATCAAAAAATGATCATTATTGGTTCCATCAAAGGCTAAAACCTAACCAAGGGTACACTAATAGAAACCCCTATATCAATTACAACACAATCACTATGGTCTTCAAACTAAGGCACTCTCATAGCTAAAACTATATGTATATTGAATCTTCTCATAATGATAAGGATTCTCATATCTAGTGTCCCTTTATATTCCATCCTACCGTATGCTCAAAATTCAATCCCACCCTTTTAGACAATCATGGTAGGATCATATAAGAAAAACAGTATAGTCAAATCAATCCAAATTAGCATGACCCACCCTAGGCCCCATTACATCATTTATATAAACGAGTGAAGTTCTCATGCAATTTCACCCCTCCTCGCTCCCAATAAACCTCCAGAACCTCTTTCCCCATATCAGTGGAAGCATTCTTAGTGATTTACTTTGGTCTCACAACCTATACCCATCATCATAGTGAAAATTCTCAATAATTACAAACACACATATCAGGACACATTAGACGAAATATCCAAAATTTAGATAGTAAAAGGTTCTCTGATATCCATAAACAACCCATTTCACATTCACTATCCTAACAGACTAATTAATGTCAAGAAAACTACCCTCAACCATCCATTTCCCCAGTCATGGATAATATGGGGTAAAAAAATTACAAGGTTATAATTCTTTCACTATGAACCTTTTAAAAACCATTTCCACACATGCAAAATAAATCTTTCCTCTTAGGAGCATTTTTTATTTCACAACATGTTACAACTAAAATTCTTAACTCATTTGAAACCATTCATTAAGCATGATTCTTTAACCATTCATTCAAACTATTTTCATTTAATCATTTACATCATCTTTATCAAACACCATATTCTTTATTTTTCTCAATAAAGTGTAATGAATTCCCCCTTCATATCTCACACACCCATACCAGGTGTTTCTAAACTGATGAATGTCACATATACCCCTTGGTTCATATAATGACACATGAATACACATCCTCATACCATTTAGGCCATGAGTAAAATTTAATAAAACAATCACATTAGACAAAAATAAAATCACATAATAGTGAAATATCATTCCGCTATAACAACCCATAAAAGAACATAAATTCCACCCCATGGTTACATGGGGTTTACCTCTTAAAAGTGTTATCTACTTCCAAGTAAAAGCCCATTTATGAGCCCTAAATCTTTTTAATCTCCCATATACCACTCCCAAATACTAATGCAGAGAATATAATGCCCTATTACTAGATTGTAACACCCCCAACCTGGGAGTGACTAATCCAATGCACCAAGCATGGTCGATTCATGACCTCAAGAGTGCCTCCCCATATTCTAGAGGTAGATGAAAATAAGTGAGGGTCTAATTGATCCCCTAGGGAGACTATAACCTATTTATCAGAGTAATCCACATAATATTACATATGGGATAATGAATAAAAATAAACAATAAACCTAAAATATGAATTACCAATCATTTCCCAAATAGTTTACAAACCAAAAACAAATAATAATTACGCCATACCATTCTCAAAATGGTAAAAGTAAAGAAAACATGATTAAATCCTAATAGAAGCATCCCCATATGGTTCAGGAACCCATGTCTATATCCCTCATCCACACCCATCCCATGTCCAACTCAAACCTCTAGTATATTGTCTTTTCACTTCTCTATACTGACAACAATTAAATATTGTTTGGTACCCAATGGCATGCTGACCAGGGTCTGAGTTCCACACAGTAGGCTACCCTCCACAGTGTATAAAAAATATCCAGTTTAATAGAAAGTTCATTCATGTACTAAATAAATTAAAATATAAGAAATACCTCTCATTTTCCATTAGTTAAAATCCTTCACATTATCCCATTATAATCACTAAAACCATTTTCATCACTTGTTCCACGGGTTAGGAATTTACATCATTTATACAATAGCCCAATCCAATAAATTACCATGCCTTATTCGTTAATTCATGTTACCTATATCAATAAGGGTAAACATTTTATATAAAAATACATCAAACTTACCTAGGATCATCTGTCCATGTAGTCTCATCAAATGAAACCATTAGAGGCATTGAGCCTTAGTCCCCTTCCCTCACCCATGTATTCTAGGGGTTTGGTTTATAGCCTTAGTCTAACCCACTATATGGGTGTAGATCCTCATGTAAAATACACCAAAACTAATAAGTCTTGAGAATATTATTATTTATCCATTAACCACATATACCATGTCAATAACCATGCTCAAAAAACACTAATAAAATTTAAAACTGGACTTTAATTAAACACTTGAATCGTTAATAAGCCACAACCCATTAACAAAATTACCATTTACTAAATATATAACATTTAACCCATTTTCATTTTCATACCTTAAACCATTTGTCATATTCAACATTTTTCATACATTAAATAATTTTATATGTTTCATCAATTCACATTCATTATCCCATTTACACAATTACATTATAAAATCATAAGTCATTTGACACATTTACATTATTCAATTTAACCCTTTTTCACATTTTTTCGAACAATGTCGTATTCCATTGCAGAACACTAGAGACTACTACCATTAGTCCCTCATTATAAATTGAAATGACATGCCAACACATTTATCAAGGAATCTATTTCAATATAATTGAACTTTAGGATGAACATTACAATTTTCCATTTTAGGGAATATTGGAACACCCCATGGGTGTCTTCAAAAGGTCTAATTAGTATCATTATATCCTAAGAGGATCATGAAGGGTCTAAATCATCATTGAAAAAATAATATTACCAAATATTACTATATTCATCAAATGAAAATCAAGGGGAAATAAATATAACAACTACACATGTAATAATTGATAATAAAACTATTGGATATAACATGTAGCCACCTACCTCAAATATGAAGTTGAAAGAACACCTAACAAGATAATTATATTGATATTAAAGAATCTTTTGAAGCCTTATCCTAGGATCCATTAAAAAATTAGTGGTTTGTTCTTTCGAATAAGAATAAAAAAATCCCCAAGGCATAATCTAGAAAAGAGAAGTAAGAGGGGGATTATACATTCCTAGAGATTCAATACACAACCAACAATACTCCAAATATACTATAGTCAAAGGGAATTGATCCTTGGGAGGTATTCAGAATTTTATATCATGCCTATGAATGGAGTTGGAAAAATGAGAAAGAAAATAGTGTAAAGAACTTAAAATACGGGGGGGGGGGATAGAAATTCCTCAATTTTTAATGGGGTGCTTAGTTTTCCAAACTGTGAGCCAGACTCTATCCAATAGGGTTTTAGGTCACATGGTTACCTAGGGATCCAATACGGTTTCAAAAAAAGATGTGTCATACATGAAACATTCCTCTATCAAAAGTTGCATGGGTTCAATTTCACCCCTTGAATGGTTTTCTATAATCATACACAAATCATGGAACATCTAACATATGGCCATATTTATTTTTTATCTGATGTAAAAAACCACAATAACACCCAAATCCCCCTTTTACTATGAGTAAGAATTTCTTTAACAAAATTTAAGTGAGTTAAGCAAAAAGTTAAATAGGTACATACCTCCACTAGGTTTGGGATCTTATGAAAAAGGAATATGGTTAATCATTTAGTGATTAGTGTGGCCTAAAAATCCCAATAATTCATTGGGTAATTCATTAAATATCATGAAATAATGGTTAAAAGTTGTGATTATCTATACAAAATGAGAAACAAGTGATTGAATACTAAACCGCTAAGGGAAGCTGTTTGGGAGACCTGGTCCACTATTTTATGATTTCTTTATTTATGGATGTTCCATAATTCCTAAGTATTTATTTTGTCTATGAAATGAATCATTACATAATGTATTCTTCTATAATACTATTATTTAATATCTATTCATACTTTGGTATATATTTATTATGTATCATGATTATACTCTTCTCATATAATTTCCTCTTATGATATTTGGTTTTTCTCACTTATGTTTATCCTTTATAAGCATATGAACTCACCTATTTCTTATGTTTTCATTTTCCATTGTTATGAAGATTTTATAAGTATGAATTATATAGATTAATTTCATATATAGATTATTTTTGGAATATTTTGATGATTCATTATATATTTTGTTATTCCATATTTCATGGAAGAAAATTTCAATTGATATAAGAAACATGGGTTATGTTAAATACATTTTGATCCAATTATATAAGGATATATAATAAAACATTATTTTTAATGTATTTAAATTAAATATATATTTTTATCCAGGTAATTTCGACAGTCACCTCCATGGGATGTTATAGATTGAATCTTGGTTGGGTTTGGATAACTTTAGTGACGAGGATGATAACAGTTGATGATACGATGAGATTCAAAAAATTTACGAATGGTTGATATGTTAATGTTTATTATTGTATCAACGGTATAGATAACCATTTAATCAAGTTACAGAAATATTTATGGGATTATTATATGAGAATAATATTGAAAAATATATGTATAAGTCCAAGAGATTTTTCTAAATATTAGATAACAAAATACAATTTTGGTAATGTAGATATTTTACTGTTTTCCTATAAATAAAACATATTTCAAGATACTACAAGTGGGTATAGGATATATAGCATATGTTTCTAGGGATAATATAAACAAAAAAAATGGTGTATTGGGTATTATATCAATCATCACTTAGGGAATCAAAAAGATACCAAACTGCACACCTATATTAACACACTATATATTTATGATTAAATAAATCACATCCAATATATGAATAATTTAAAAGAACATAATCCTAATTAAATTAATGGATTAGCATATCAAGTAATATAGAAAGTAAATTAAATCAACGTAGGTTGAAATTATTTAATCAAATGATGAAATGAATGTGTAATTTGATAAGACATATTATTATTGATTTTAAATATTTATATGATCATTTACACTGATTTTATTGATAACGATTTTGGTTTTTTTATTAGTAGGGAATATGATCATGAAATTAATTTGTTAAAGGTATGTATCTAGAAACTACTATGTCTATTAACAAAAAATGGGAGCACACATAAAGTATTGATGATCTTGGTATATTTCAATTATGAAGAAAAATATGAGTTACCTAGTATTTCCTATGGAGTTGATGTTGATATTATAATAGTACTAAATTATTAATACTCCTTTATTTTTTCATTGGTGAGTGATATTTTTCAATGATATACTAGTATATTCAATATTTTTAAGAATTATATAAAATATATGGGGATTTCTATATAATAATTTGTCATTGAGGGATTGGAAGCTTATATTAAATTGTGTCAATAAACATTAAAATTAGTTTAATGACAAGTTTTTATTTTTTGGATAAAAATAGCAGAAAAAATAATTGAGGTATGAAAAACTATTAGTTTTAATTTATGTTTGATGTTGATGTAAAAATGGTATATACATTTTTATAAATGTGAGTTAGATAGAATTGAAATACTAAGAATTGATTATTAATTTAATGAAAAAGTGAACAATGATATTTTTAAGGAATATCTCATTTTTGGGGTAGTTATATATATTAACTAGTGATTTTACTTATGAATGAGTTATTAATAACATTTAATGGTAAAATATAGTGTTCATTTTTGGAAGAATATCGTGTTTTATTATGGTTTAATTTCATAGAGATAAATATGGTTTTAATAAATCTATTTTATAGATAATATATGATTAGGGTATGCACTTACATGGTTATATTATATTATGAATGAGTAATTTTGTTTTCAGAAATATAAGTAACTTATTATGGACTAAGAGAGTAAGGTATATTTCATATTAGATATTATACATTGAATGAAAAATATTTTATGAATATACTCACCAATATTCTTCAATGATTAGAAAAATACATTTTATGTATACAATTTCTTTAGAGATGGGATAGTGTAATACCCCAATATTTTAATATATGACTTCATTAAAATGATCCAAAGGTCCTTGATAGCTTTCTCAATGCAATACACCATACTAAAAAAGGACTATGATATTATTTTTATAAAAATGTAAATATTATGTATTGACATTAAAACCTAGATATAAATTTTAGACAATAAATAGAAGTATAAACCAAAACGGAATTTAATGGTTACATTTTAAAGCTGTGAAATTCAATAGATGTATTTAAAAATTAATAAGATCATTTTATTCATAGACTTTTATTTTTCTAAATATTAACATTTTAATACATAGGAGTATATATTTCTGGAAAATTCTGTTTAATGATGATATAATAATTTTGATATGAATTATTAGTTAATAATAATTGAATTAGTAGTTAACGTGAAATAAGAAAAATATTATTTTTTATTTTAAAAGATTTATTATCTAATGAGACTAGTTTTCATTGTATATTTTTATTGTATATATAAATTATCAAATAATATTATAAAAATTTAACTGAAAAATATGATTTTAATATTTTTAATATTCTTGATAAAATTATTTAATGGGTTAAATTTAATTTTTATGCATAAAATTTAGCTACCAAGGTAAATATTTAATTTCATGGTAAACATTTATTTTTTTTAAAAATGGTACATTTCTAAATATTTTTCATTTTTTTATTATATGAATCTATTTTAAGACAAATTATATTTTATTATTTGAAGAAAAATATAAACAATTGTAAACACTAATTTAATTAGTAAAAATGTTTAATAAGATTATCAAGACATAATTATTAAAACATTATTTTTCTAAAAAAATAGTTTTTTAACACATTATATGTTTAAATTTAAAATTTAATTTTGGCAGACATAGAAATTGAATTAGTTTAAATAGAGACAGAATTCATATTTATAACATTGAAATTTAATAAAACTTTTCATATTAATTTTTTAGTAATAAAATAATTAATGTGGTTATATTTTTATCAATAATATGAAGTGTCAAAATTGGTAATCAACTATAAAATTTGACAATAAAAAATTATAGAAATTTTTTAGGTTATATATTCATACCTAAACATCTCAGTAAAATAGTCCCACCTAACACTCATGAAATATTATTCTTAATGCTTACATGATTTTTTAATTCAATATTTATCCCCCTTTTTACATAAAATGTAGCTCACTTCCACTATTTTCATGAAACACCCATATTAATAAATTATTTTAAAAACATAACCTATTAAGTCATTATAGGTTCCCTATTAATTTTAGCTATCCTCTATCTTCAATAATGTATCTTAAATACTTCGTTTCTACGGGATAGTTCAAGTGAAGTTCTATATTCACAGTTTATGTATTTCTGATCCTTTACTTTCATTCATTATCCAACCCACCCAACATCCACCAAAAAGATATAACCGTATTTATAGGATGGTATAAAAAATATTGATAATTTTTATTATATTATTCGTTTAACCATTATTTATTCCCCATTCATTTAGTTGAAATATTGAAAATTTTACCAATTCGTGTATACAGACTACTGTATCCAAGAACAATGTGTTTCATTGTTCATCACCACTATTCATGGTTTATTTTAGAAATTGGTTTAGTCAAAATATTTGTTATTTATTTAATTATTTTTATTCTATAAATAAAAACAAGTCAATAAATTGCTTAAATTTGATATAATATGTTATTGTAAAACATTACTCTAAAAAGGAACATTCTATGGGGAAAATAATTTATAAGTTACAACATATTTTTCAATTACCACATTCTTATAACTCATTCAAAATCTTATTCATAACCTTAATAAAAGGTAAATAATTTTATTATACATTTTTTATAATGATATTATGATAAAAGAGTATATTTTGTAGCCATACTCAAACATAGATCTTAGCATGTTCTTTTTTTGGTTGATTCAACCAACTATAAGAAGATGTAATATCTTTCTACTAAGGATGGCTCTTAAAGCACATTATTTGATTTTAATTAGTAAATAATTATTTTAGTTGGTCATTTCATGGTAAAATATATATTTAACATATTAATTTAGGAATTATTTTTAATTCAGTATAGATTACCAAAACAAGAATGTTACAAACTTCATCATAATGAAAAATGACTAAAATACTCATGAAATGAAATTATAACATTATAAATATTAAAAAAAATTAAATTAATAGACAAATTAATATTTATTAATGATGAACTTATGGTTAATAATGAATAAAAACATTGGGACTAGTTCCAAACTATCAATATTACTCACACTCGATATTGAAAATAGATAATATACAAATAATATATGTGTTTGGAATAAATATAAATGACTTTATAAAATTTTATGTATTAGAAAATGGTTCTTTAATTTAGTTAATATGTTTTTCATGACTTTTTATACGTGATCATAGTGTGCATTAGACGAAGTGGGGAAACAAGTTAATGATATTTTGTCTCAAAATCAATTTATTGAGACAAATTTCTTGATTTCCACCATGACACCATTACTATGGTTTAATTAAAATCTAATAAATTTTTCCTAACATAATCATTAGTTTTGTCGATCAATATTCACTACTTTCTTTAAATATAATTTTATTCAAATGATTTGAATGTTGGAATTGGTTTTGAATAAAAATTACTAAAACTATATGGGTTTTAGTTTGCAATACTATTTTCAAATTAAAATATCCTCAAAAAAACAATCCATCAAGGAAATTATTATTATTTATAAAAACCTTCATCATTTTCATTGTATATTCATTGTGTTTTATATGTCCCGTCAAAATTTCATTTCCCCATTACTCTTGTTTTACCTGAAGTGTTTCTTATAAGTGAAACTGGCTCCATCTCTTCTTCTCTATCATGAACCAGCCTTCTTATATATTCATATTCATTGGATTATTTTTCAAGTGTCTATATCTAAGATTCATTAATTTATTAATGTAATTTTATACTTTATGAACACATTCTAAATATTGTAAATAAATTTTAATGTATTTTTCATGGGTTATTTTTTTCAGATATGAAAAAATATCTTTTAATGTTTATGAGAAAACCATTCATTTCATCAAATTTTTCATTTTTAAAAAATATTTCATTAAAAATTATCATTTATATTAAAAGAGTTATTTTTATACAAGTTTAGTTCTATTTATTAATGGGTTTTTACCGTGGTTCCAAACATAAAATGATTGGGAAATTACTATCTTAACCATATACACTTTATTTGTACTGTGTAAATACCATATAATTTATTATCTTGTTTGAATTTTATTTACCTATATAGTTACATGATTTGATTATATAAAAATTTATTTTCCATGGGGTTATCAGATTATCATTACTAATGGAATTATTTTTTGTTTTCTTATATGAATCCATTTAAAAAGATTGTGAATCCTATTTTCTTTCCATGGGTTCATAATGAAAAATAATAAGTGATTTTCATTGTAACGTGACAAAGACCCAATTATTATACCTTCATATTAATGCTGTGATGGTACTACATTCATTTATGGTATACGTATGTATGGTTAGTCATTAAGTTATGGATCTAACCTATTTAAACCTACGACCAACTCAGTAAATCATTAAATCTTATGGGATAATGGTGAAATGAGTAGTAAGGCTTGACCCAAAATGTGAAATAATTGAGTGAAGCATTGTCCACTAAGATAAATTGGTTATGATACCAAATCCACAATGTTATTAGTTTTATTCTTATGAATGTTCCAAAATTATAATATATTCCTTTTTTATATGATATACATCCTTTTCATGATGTATTAGTACGTTATTTCTTAATTTAAGATATATTAATTTACGTGTATATTTTTCATTGATTATACCTATATTCTCATTTATACTCACTTATAATCTTTAATTTTATCTCTTATGTTTACCCTTACTGAGCCACTGAGCTCTCCTCTTTCTAATGTTTCAATTATCACGAGTTATGAAAAAAGAAATATTATGAAGCATATATAATAATTTCATACGTGGAGGATTTTTGGGTGACATTGAAGACTCTTTATAGATTATATAGTTTCAAGTATAATAGAAAATTTTATAATTCAAATAATGAACAATGATTTTGTTAATTATTATTTTAATACTATAAATCTATAAAATTAAATAGTCTCCAGAATTTTTTAAAATGAAATATTTTATTTATGACATGTAATTTATATTTTCACATCCACTAGATACCATAAAATGTTAATAAAGTAAAGTTATTTTAATATGACAAAAATATTTTAAATATGTTCTTTCTTACACTTCATGTGTGACTAAATAATATTTAGGTGATTTTAGATGTATCAAAAAATAATATTAAGAAAATAGTTGTTGGAATTAAAAAGTATTAGTTATTTATTTAATATAAACTTCCACTTATTATAGTAAAGGAGGTATTCAGAAAAAACAATTACATATCTATTATAGGAATAAAGAAAATAAGTGGCAACATTATTCCCTGTATTTTTTTATATTAAATATTTATCAGTATATTAGGCATTTACAATGCAAATTTTTAGAGCGCATGGGTTTATTAAGGTGGTGAGAGACCCACGTTAATATCAATGGTATATGTAATAAATAATATAAAATTTTGTTCCTCAAAAAATCATAAACTAAATAATTGTTTGTTTTAATAATATTAATGTGTTAATGCTATCTAGAATGAGATTATTTGATCAAAATAAATTTTTATTGGTAATTTTTTGTGACATTAAATGTTTAATCTGATTTTTATTGACTGTTGGCCTAATATATCAATTCATGGAAGGAAAATACTTCCAATATTACGGTGTAATATATAAATTTGATGATAATTATTTTGAGTTCTAGTATAGTGAGAAAATGAATATATGAATGAATTTATATTTATTTAATATATTTAAAAACATATAATAATTCAATGGATACTGTAAAAAGAGTTTTCATTTTGAATAAAATTTTCTATTACATCATCAAAACATTTAATATAATATTTTTATGAATGAAGTCCAAAAAATACAAGGAGGTAAAAATGAAGGGAATAAAGTTAGTTCACCATGGGTTATATGAAAAATATAGTCTTTAAAATTTTAAATAAACAAATTTTATAATGATGATTCACCAAAAATAGATTGGTATTTCTTATATTATATATGAAATGGACACATAATGTATCCTTAGAAAAGTAAAGGACAATTTTTTAAATGGAATTAATCTGAAAAAAGGATAATCAATCCATGATAAATACTAAAGGATTATTCTAGTGAAAAACATATATGAGAAGTATGGGTGTCCTAAATTTAAATTAAAGTAAATATTACCAGTAATGATATCTCAAATATTCCCATGAAATTATTGAAATGATGCATATATTCAATAATTTGTAATGAGAATTTATTTAAATTATACCAACATTTGAGGATATTTTGAAAAAGGTAATTAAAAGATGAAGAAATCCATATGGAAAACCGGTATAGGTAAAAAAATAAATGAACCATATATAAGAAACAAAAAAGTGTAAGATAAACATGATTCCAAAGGATATTAGTTTCCTGATAATTAAATGATAATGTAAAAAGAGTTCTAAAAAATAGAGTTGAAATGAATGGTGTTTTTTGTAGATAAAATTATCAACCTTGGTACTATTTCTATGAAGCATAGAAGTTTCCACCATATATAAATACATTTACGTTTCATTTATATGAGTTGGGAATTGAAGGGTAAGTATTCACGCGGAGAGTAGGAGTATATTGATGTTATTATAGGAATAGAGATATTTTCATCATGGAGTGATATATCAGAAAATTAATTTGTTCTTAAATGATGCTTAAGGATGTCATTACTCATTTTAATCCAAAAAGGAGAATATGCATGATGAATAGATGTTATAAATTACTAATTATGGGCTAGAATAATTGAGAATATTCTTTATATTTATATGATAATCAAATAAATTATTATGTGATACCATGATGAATAATGTATTGAAAAATGTCAATGTTGATGTATGTTTTTTAAATAGTTCCATCAATTTATTAATAGAATTATTTTTTATTTTAAAGGGGTTAAATTTTATTTTTCTGTGAAATAAAATGTGATATGATTCTGAGGAATGAATTCTTGTTGAAGGTAATGTTAGGAAAATGATTGTGGAATTTTTTTTATTACACTTCTCATTTATCAAGTAAACATAAAGATGATTTATTCATTACTAAAAAGTTGGATTTTACTATATATATATTATCTATAAGAGAGATAAAATAAAGTTTTTTGGACTATATTTAAGTGTATTAATTTTAGGGTACATAAAAAATACCAAGGTGTAGATTGGGGAGTCCAAAAAATTGAACGGAATAATTAAATATTTATTATAAATAGTGATTGACATTAATATATAAAGAGATTAGTTAAATGGGGAGTCTAAAAACCCCATTGGTTTAATATATGAAATATATTATTTAGTTTTCAAGTGTTTATTTGTGAATAGATTGTTATTTATTATTCTGTGATCATAATTATCATTATTTATTAATTTGTTAATGATTTGTAAAGGGTGTACTATTTTTGGTATATGATTAAATTTCACTTCATATTATCATAAATAAATTTTACTAGTTAAAAATATAAGTGTAACTTTAATCCTTGTATAAAAAAATAAATTAATATTTTTTTTCTATGATATGGGGAGGGAAATAAATTTAGGTTATTTTCTTGGAATATTAATACCTGACTAAAATTTATAAATCTATGATTAAAAATATATTTAGTTGAGAATAATCATTAGAATTAATCCTTCTATTTTTTACATAATTAATTCTAAATTGTATACATGTTTTTGTTCAATGATGAATATTGATATTTGCATTTTTGTTTATCGGAATAATGTTATTCATGAATTAATGATTGATGAATGAATCTTAAATTGAATATACTTGATAAATATGAAGTTAATTCTATTAAGTGAGCATAAGATGTATTGAAATACATACAAGAGTTATTATAAAATTAGAAATATTTAATAATCCTTATATTATGTTATTATATGGTTTAGATATATTCTAAATGGTTTTATAATTATATTATATTGAAGAATACGATTTCAAAAGATTTACTGATGTTTAGAGGGGTTTAGTGGTACAGTGTAAATGAATCGAAATTTTTTACAACTATATACATGTAAACAGTATTATCTATTGTCTATGTATGTTTAAAAAAAGAAATTATATTACTCAATTATGAATATATTTTTAACATTTGTCGATTTTTATGAATACCTTTGAATATCAAATGTATTTGTAAAAATTACTCTAATGTTTTAAAAATTTCATATGAGTAATACAAAATCTGTGTAAGATTCATCTAAATTTATCTTTGGGAGCCTATTTTTTCGAAGTTTGTATGAGTAATTTGGGGAATATAATTAAATAGAAAAATATAATTTCAAAATATATGTACTAATTTGTTTTCAAATTCGATAAAAAATCATTTGAATGTCATATATGAATAAAATGGAGTTCACATTTGATTAATCTGATGATTTGAAGGCTCGTGAATGGGGAACAATTTCTACTGTACGAGTAACCTAAGCTAACATATGTGTTAGTTGATTTAATTATTCATTAAAAATAATTCTATGTAAATTTTTTATTATAGATGTTTTATTTTTAAATGGAATTAATAAATGGGATTTTTAAGAGAATAAAATTTTAATTGGTTTCTTGAGATAATTAGAATTCTATTTTTGTTGATATTTTGAGAGGATTAATGAATGATAATTATAAATTATAAAGAGAATAATATTTCTATATTTTATAGTATAAAGCTATATTTATTTCTTATTTGAATATTTAACAAGATTTACATATTAATAACCATGATGCATATTTTAAAAGGTGTATCAAAATTAAAAATGGTATCATATCCATGTGGTCATGAAATGTTTTTCAGAGTAATTG
This sequence comes from Viscum album, assembly GCA_963277665.1. NCBI lineage: Eukaryota > Viridiplantae > Streptophyta > Magnoliopsida > Santalales > Viscaceae > Viscum > Viscum album. The sequence continues at coordinate 1,053,947,736 of OY728119.1, read as the reverse complement.
ATTCAAAAAATAAATTGAGAGAGAGTGGGGAATATTTAAAGAGGATTATAAAGTTCTATAACTTGTTCTTTTACTTTGAGGTTAATGAAGAATAAATGGGGTGATATTTTTACTATTGATGATACTAAAGTCTTTTAGGGAATAAAATATTACATGGGAAAGACCAATATGATGTTATTGATAATAAATATTATCTATCCATTTACGTTTTTTAAATAATAGGAACATTATATTCACACTGAATATTCTAAAGGCTTGAAAAATAGATTTTTGTAAATGAGGAAACATTTTATAGTTTACTGAATATCTTTTCATACTTGGTTGAAAAACAATTCACAAATAGTAAATATCTTTTATGAATAATATGTATTGTTATAGTAAATTAATTTGAAAATATAATGTCTGAAGGATGATACCTTCACCTATTTTCTTCACTTGATGATATTAGTGGAACACCCATGTTTCAAATTTTAGGGAACAGAGAAATGATATGGTCAGTCACATTTGGGGTGAAACATTTAAAAACATCACATGTTTCTTTATTTTTCATATTTTTCATTTCATATCAGGTGTTAATTTCTAGAATCCCATATTAGGTCCATTCAACCAAATATGTGACAGTTATTAAATAATAGTCTATGAAGGAATTTAGAAAAAATATTTCCACGCCAATTCCCTACCCCCACCCCCTTAGTGAGGTAGAACCAATTTACCATGCACTACACCTTTCATTATAATTTGACTATCTTCCAAAAATATCGACCTGACACCCTATAATAATAACTTTTACAGGTAGAAACTATGAAATCTTGATATAGTGTTAGATTGTACCCATAATTTTTTTTAATTCATTCAATACAAACACATTTATATAATCATTATGAGTGTGGGAATAATCAAACTATTTTATATACACTTAAAATTTATGGTCTCCTTTTAGAAACACTAATTCAACATCAATTTAGCAAACCATGGACATATTTTTCACTAAAATGGGAATTAATAAACAAGTCATTTTTAATCTCCTAGTGGTATAAAGTTTATCATCCACACCAATCGCATAAATTTTTATGTATGATTTCAACACATGAAATTATTATTTTTTGAATCTCAATTCATTCATAATTAAAATTAGCCAGAAAAACCCACAAAATTATAATAATGTTTTTTCTTTATGCTTGAATATAATGATCAAATCTTGATTCACCTCAATTTGGTAAATATTTTTATTAAAAAACGTTATCTAATTATAATATATAGTATCCTCATAAAAATATTTCGAATCTACTTGAGATAAGAGTGTTATTTTCAATAGGGACTACTCATTTAATTTATAATTAAGTATAAGTATCTATGATGTTATAATGTTCATAAATATCTGCCCTTCTACTTGAATTTAGTAACATTAAATAACTTATCATTGAATCTTAATTTTTCTTTGTGTCATTTAAATCATCAATGATGCTTTTACTCCCCATTGAGTTTCTCAACTAAAAAACCCTTTCATCCAAAATATCACTACCACTTTATTGAAAATTAATCTTCTTTTCCAAAATTTTGGAATATTTACTTTAATAAAAATTCACCCAAAGATCTCAAATACATATCTATTTGTCGAATGGACATACAAAATTACTTTATCTAAACAAGATTAAAAATTATGGTTGTTCTTCTCTTCATTTGGTATAAAATGATATACATCTAGAGACACTAAATTACTTCAATTGTGGATTATTATGATGTCCCACATCATATGGGGTCTTCATATCACAAAAACATAAGGAATTATTTTATATACAGACATATTTTAAGAACACTTCCTTCCAAAAATTATTTATTAGGTAATTCACAAGGAGAACAATCCATGCCATGTTATTAATAATCAAATTTCATCTCAAAATGACAATTTTTTGTTAATGAGTTCTCACAAATGATTCCTAATGATTTATCCCATGTGTTTTATAATAAAAATTTACTTATTTATTTTTAAACTAATATTTTTTACCAAAATATGTAATAATTTTCACTTCATGAATAATTTACACCAATATTTAAAATGACATAATATAGTTGCGTAATTCAGAATTCAGAACATTTCCTTCAACCATTATATCTCGTTATAGTAATCAATAAGAGTACATATGTTGATGATTAGAAAATTACATCATTACATTAAAAATAATTTAGAGGGAAACTATTGTGGAATATAATCCACTATAAAGAAAATTGGACTCCTATATATTAATCAATGGGTATGGTGACATATATTGTTGTATGGGTTATGTTCCGTTAAGAGAACATAGAATACTTATATCCTATTATCATTTTTATACTATGTTAAAGAATCTAGGTGGTAGGGAACTTCTTAGAAGGATGAAGATCTCTATATACAAGGCTATAAATTATGTTCATTACCTATATATAGAAACCCATTATATATTTCATGTATGGGTAATTTTCTATGATCCTAAGAAAAATCACATTATTTGAGAGATACTCATTTATGAAATATTTTAGATAATTGGTTTAGGTAAATTATTAATCCAAGGATTGGAGAGGGGGAATTAATTATTATAGATTCTATTTGGGTATTCCAACATGATATAATATTTTTCATTACATGCCATGTTAGATAATTTGTGAATTAACCCTTTGAAATTCTTTTATAGAAGGCCTCCCAAAGTGTAAATCTTATGTGCTATCCATCCTTAATAACCATTCCTTTGGGGGGCCCACCCAGTCATATATAACCTCAAAAATATTTATGATTCATTCAAACTAAATTAATTCTTAGCCTATTTTAAATGGTTTATAACCATGAACCATTTGGCCTAAGGAAATATACTTCATGATGTATCAATGTTTTTTTATATGTCATACCCATTAATGGCCCCTATTTTCCTATATAACTGTTATAGGATGAATTAATCACTTAAATAACCTTATTCTCCCATTTTAGCCAGGTATAAAACTATAGAAATCATATTCCATCATGTCTTCCATGAATGATATTATATTTAGATTATCAGAATCCCTCGTACGCCATTTTCCACCTTCTTATCAAGTGATTCATAGATATTGGGAGTAAAAAAATTAAAAGACGCCCCTTGGATTTTCTCCCTAATTGATAAGACAATTATGGTATTAATTATCATGTATTACCCTAAAAATTATGGTTTTTATCCTTAAGAAACTAATTTCATATTTCCTACCATACCACACTCTTTATAGATTGTTAATATCGGTCTTCATTGTTGTGAACCATTCAGTCCACCTCCTTGTGTTCAATAAATGGTCTAGAGAATAGGATTCCAATTTAGAGTAATTCCTAAAATTTCATTACAATATCATGTAACTCCCGAGTATATATTTCCATCCATTAGTGAATACTAACATATGGGAGATGAATTAGTATATGAAGGCTTCAAACTAGGTAAAATCTCACACCATGTTCACATTAAGGATCTCATACATTTTCCAAATGAATGAGAAATAAGTAACATGGGCCTGCATCTACGACCAATATACAACTATACCCTCGTCTATTCTGTTTCTAACAGACTAGATTACCTATAAAGGGATTCTCATAATTAATTTCCACACCAAACATTTCTAGGTTACGTTTCAATAATATTCCATTCATCATGCCATTAAACTTCATCGAAATCAGACTATGAATTTAACTAGAAACAAAAATACACTATTGTCCTAGTAGAATGGACATAAAAGTAATATAATTTGATCCTTGATGATTAATATTAAATATCACAACATTTTTTAATATATTCATCATCTTAAAAGGAACATCATTTGGTCATGGCCACATTACCCTAAAAGGAAGCCAATATTTCCATATAATATAACATTAAATGTTAAATTTTTTCCATTAAATGTAACCAAACTATGTGGGTTTTAATTTTCATTGTGGGGTATGTCAGAATTCCCTATAATGCGATTGGTCTATAATCTACAAAACCTGCTTCTAATCTAGATAGTGATAATCTCTTGAGTTCCTAGTTAGGTTTCTTTAAAAAATAGTACAATCATTCAGTATAGGAGAAGATAGAGATCCTCTCATATATATATATATATGTATAACTTATCATATATATATTTATATAGAGAACCTATAATATATAAATATGTTTTCATAGATTAATGATGTTTATTGATAATATTATATTTACCTTATTAGAAAATCATGATACATTATGTAACCATTACATCCAACATTTCATATATATTATCTTAAGGGATTAAGTATCGTCTTCATTACTTTTTCCTAATGGGTTTTCCATGGATATGATACATTATCCTTTATAGGCTCTGATATATATTCAAATTTACCATATTAATTATCTCTCAAATGATATAGTACTTGAGAATAATATATTGAGTCCTTTTGTGTGGTTGGGATATCTTATCTATAAAAATAATATAATTTTTTTCAATTAAATCTTGTTTTCCAACATAATTTTAAAAACCATCCTGTGTTTAGAAATGACCATATTCATCCAAATATCGTACTTTGTAATATATATGGTTAGGATGTACTCTATTTTTTTGACCAGTTTTTAATAGTTGATTTTTTATCCCATCAAACTAATAGATTCAATGTTTAAACAAAATAAATAACCATATTGAGACATGATATCATAATTATTGAATTGGAAAATTGAATTAGTGTAACCACATACACTATGTTCATCCTCAAATCCAATGAATAAGAACATATCTTTATTTCTTCATATATAATTAAGTATATTATTGAAATCAATCTAGTGACTCTCACAAATATTGGATTGGTGTGTGGTTATAATGCTAAATGTATAATAATAATTGGATAAAATAAATAACATGGAATAAATGATATATATAATGGATGATGCATAAATAATTTTATCAATACTTATAAAATTATAGATTGATAATGAATATTCCTGAAATTTTCTCAAGGAAATAGTGGTAATGAATAAATTTGGATTAATATATGCAATGATGCTTTAACAGTATACGTATATATATATTCTAAGGCATTTAAAGAAACCAATTATATCTATATCTTTATATCTTCATTCCATGTATGTTTTGTTCTTCACCTAAGGATTTCATTGAGAATCATTCATTAAAAAAATCATTACAGAGTGTAAATTCCCAAAAGCATTTATGATAAGTTGAATGTCATGTACATACATTATTAATAATATCATCACATGCCCACAAATATTTTTAATAAACAAGAATAATCCATGATTTTATTTATTCCAAACTCTTTGATTTAATTATCCAACTAGACATTATAAAATAGAGAGACTTCAATCTCTCCTAAAAAAATAGGTGTAATGTATAAACTTTAGTATACTCATTTAAAACGTTGAAATATTTGGTTTATATAATCTATAAATCGTTGACTAAATATATGTTAAAGAAATTGGTTTTGATATCCCCTTGATTTATCATATAATCATAATGAGCTATTATAGAATAAAATATTTTAATGGGATTTTTCACAAAATCTAGTGAAAAATGTCTCTTAATTAATAATTCATATAATATTTTTGTTACCCTTCCCACTAATAGTACTTTATAGGTTGAAACTATATTATCTAGGTAATTATTCGTGAAAAAAATCTATTTCACCCTGTGTGTGTCACCCCTTTGGGTGCATCATCCAAATTATAAACATCATTTGTCTTTATAGAGGCTATCTGGGTTTCCATGGATTTTAACCTATTAATGGAACCAATACACTCTACGACCTCATATTATGAAAAATATTTGTAACCTATGAACAATAATTCATCATTATCTTCCATAATAAATACATTTAGTTCAATATTTTTAAGAATCTTATTAAACATTTGTGGTTATTATGTAACATGAGTTAGTTCTTCATCTAAAAGACTTTTTAAGTCTAGATTATCTTGTATATTAGAAACATTTCATATATTTTGGTCCCAAACATATTCAAGTTCATCTTTACTCTCACTCACTCCCCAACTTATGTGTTTCCTTCCAGGTAAAAAACTATATAATTCCGTAATGAAATTCTGTTCAATATGATTATAAAAATATTATTCCTTAAATTCTTTTGGATAATAAAGAATAAGTATTTTTTATACATCATGTTATATCTATCTAATCACAATCATTATATTCGTGTTTTTTCAGCTCAAAACATCATACTAAAAAATCTAAGGTGATTCCCCTATCATATGTCATATGGTTTCTTTATAACTACTTAATAAATAACATAGTTAATTAGGAACGAAAAATTGTACAAAATATACACCCAAAATGAAATAAGAATGTTTCAATTACTCATAAATGATCATACATTATCCAATAGGGTATGATTCCTCTTCTCAGACACACAATTCCATTATGATTTTCTAGTACCAGTGAATTGTGGAAAACCTCCATAATCACGCTGATGATAAGTGAATTCCATTCTCAACTACTGACCAATTATATTATAGAGAAGAATCTTAAATCATTGTCATATTGAGTATATACTTTGTTTTAAAAATCATATAATATTTAAAATGTTTAATACCCTTGTGTCACAAAAAACACATAACCATACTGATTAAAGTAAACATTAAATGTTACAACATACCTAAAACCACTAATTTCACATGTACTAACTATTCTATATAAATAACTATAATTAGGATCTAGTTGTTCTATATCTATTTCACTTTTTACTCTAAAATATTATTTTTCCATTATTCTTAAAAAAATTATATTTTTCATTATGAAATGATTAAAAAAATCTATATAATTGGCGTCTTTGATTTTTTAACAGCTATTTTTTCAAGGTGAGAATTGAAATCGTATGTGGGGTTAGAATAAAAATTAAACTTATTATTTAAAATTTTTATATATTGAATGATATATATATAGAATACATAAAACATTTACCATATTATGGATTCCATATATCATTTTAGACAAATATATAGAACAAATTATTTATCAATGTTGAATAAAACCCCCATTTAATAAAAAAATACACAGAAATAAAATTTCAATATACAATGGGAACATAATAACAATTCCCCATTCCCATAACTAATCCACTTAGTAGACTTATGTTATAAGTTTCAAAATCTAATTTAAAAATTATAACTCTATTTCTTACATGTAAATCTAAATTACCTTTCTAAAATTCCCTCCCATATTTGAGTATATGTTTAATAGGACATATATGGGATTCACACCAAGTACCTAACACCCACGTGTCAAAGATGGAAAAATGAATTTCTATAACATTCACACTCATATCCTTAGAATGCTTAACTTTTTTAAAATTTTTAAAATATAAAAACCAGTAAATAATTATATTATATATCATACTAATAAGAGATCTCAAAATGATAAACATGATGCACGGAATAATAAAAATCAAACACATATCTATGTGGGATTATCATGTATTATATATTTTTCTCATATAATTTAATAAAATTATACCAATTAAAAATTATGACTCAATAAATCCTATCCATTTAGTTCTCACTAATGTAAATTTCATAAGATAATTTTTAAATTATAAAATTAATCAAACCACAAATTTATTTAGGAAGTAAATCATACCAAATATATCATATTGGACTCATTGATCGTCGAGTTGATAACTCTTTAACAAAATATATAATTCAGATATAATCAACTCCATTCACCTAGTAACCTAATCTGATTAGGGTTTTCTAGCTATGTATAACCAGAATAAAACACCATGAACGTACATCTAATATAATTTGGGTCACTTATTATATTATTTAATTATAGAATATAATCCATGGTCACCATATTATGAAATTAAACTCTCCAGTTGGATGATTTATTTATTAACAATTCGTACTCTGTAAGGAATATAAAACTTATTATTTTGATGTTATTTCTTTTTAGGTCTCTAAAATTTAGTGTACATTTCCTTGATATAAAATTAATAACTATTGGATCACATTTAATAATTATTGTATAGTGTTTTCATTCCTTTATATATTCTTGCATCTAATAATTTTGTTTTAGAGTACGTATTATATGAGTAAAATTAACATGGTCAAAACTTATTAATTTTTAACTGTTTACATATCTCATTGTTACAATTATTCATACAAAATATACATTTCATATATTCTACCATATAAAAATTTGTCTTATGAAAAATCTATATGAAGTTATTATAAAATAAATTTTAATTATATGAAATTTATAATCATGATATTATTATTCTAGAATCGAAATATAATCAGACTCTCACCTTACTAGAACAAGTCAACAACATCCAATCCAGTGGAATGTCCTACCTAAAGTCCCTCTACTCTGTGATAATTTTCTCTAGAGATATTATAAGTCAAAAAATATGAAACCTAATATGTATAATCTATATTCAACAACTCAATTAAAATCAACTATGTTAATGAAAAATCAATTTAGTAGGATCACGTTTCTGTGTATAAAAATTTTTAATTAAGATTTTTATTTAAATGGTTGAATTGTGATGGAATTAAAATGTAAAGAATATTTTGATCCTGTTTAAAAATTGGTAAATGAAACATTGTTTGGATGACATACTTAAGGATCTGTTAAAATAATGATGGTAGTTTATTATTTATGTCATGAAAATTAAAATTCAATCACATGGTTAGTATTTTTCAATATTCTTATTTTTATAAAACTATTTGTTTTGTTTTAAAAAAGATATTATTATTATTATATTGAAGTTATATGGTTGTGTTTAAAAATGTATAATTTAAGAAATTAAATGAAAAGTAATAGGAAATAAGTAATTTTGTAATAAAAAGGGAGAGATTATAAATAAAATTAAAAAATTGAGGGGAGATGGGAACCAATAATTGGGTAAGATAGATGGAATATAATGTAAATAAGATAAATAAAAATAATAAAACGATTAAAATAAAAAAAAGAGTATCAAAATCGAATGTTGGATGAAACCCCTCTCATGTAGAGCACAAAAATGGGGTGTGGATGAAACCACTCTCACTTCGCTCTCTATCTCTCATCTCCCTCTCTTATATATTATCCTTTTTTCCAAAAATAATATATTATCACTATTGACACATATAATGATCAGAAATGTGAATTGAAGGTTTAAACCATAGAGAGAGGGAGATAGGATACAAAATATGCCTCTACCTGGTTTTTGAACCTGGGTCATGTGGATTCACTTAAGGATACCTCACCAACTGGGTTGAGGATCATGTGCTTTAAAATCAATATTATTTTCCACCATGTAATTTTTCTATTTATTATGTGGTTAGCTTATTTAGATAATATTTAAATTGGTTTATTGTCAGTATAAAAATTAATTTATATTCATTTAAAAAAGAAATATTTTAAATATTATTTAAAATTAACAATTACATGTTTATATATAAAGAATTATTTTTGGTGTTAATAAAATATTAATGAGATTTCTATGATATATTATCCATTATAAATGATAAAAATTACTTGTAATTAATGTATTTCAAATTTGTATTTCTATATTATATTGATTAAAATTAAATTAATTGACTATCTGCTAAAAACCATATAAGATATTTGGGTTCACGCCCAACATTTTTCACTCAATATTAGTAGACTCGAGTTCTTATTATAGGATTAGGTTTACCATTTTTGGAATATATGTCATTATAGACTTCTTCTATCGATTAATTATTGGAGTGGATCGTGTTTAACATAGTATAATGAAATTGGGTCATGAGGGGATTACCAGGTTGGTACTGGTTTTTAAATTGATAGTCTCATTATTTTAGATTAATTAAAATGTAATGATTATTTGGTAAAGCTAATTTTAATCTAGAGATTAAAATTTGGAAAATCATGGAGTTAAAATTATGATGGAATTATTTTGAAATATGTATACTTTTTAATGTTCTGTGAGGTGTCATTTGAAATCCCTAAAAAATTGTAAATTTTGATAAATGGTTTTTAACAGGAAATATTTATTACTTAATTTGAATTTCCTTCATGGTTTGTTTTGAAAATATTAAATTCATAATTTATGGATGATGTATATAAAATATAATTCAGTTTACCTTAAATTAATTGTCACTAAATATGTTGTATAACTAAGAATAAATAACATATCTCCGTGTTAACAAAGTTTTAAAAGGCGTTTTCATTCATTTAATGTATATAATCATATAAAACATTATGTTTTCTAGTAAAAACGTCAATTTTTGGTATGTTATGGAAAAATAAAAACAAAATTTTTTTTTCATTTAATTTTATTTTCTAATAAAATTGAGTCATGTTTTTAAAAATAATGTGGTTTGGTTTATATAACAATAAATGTTGATTTTTGTGATTTTAGGTGGATATTAAATATCATGGTTTAAATTTCTGTTATTCAGGTTATACAATGCATGAATTTTAAAAAACTCTAATTTTTTTTTAATTATCTGATTGACAATTTATAATTTTCTTATACCCATACGTAGTTATGATATTTTTCATATTACTAATAATGTATTTTTTATTTTCAAGGGAAAACAACATCATATTTTTTTAAAAAATTATAATATAATTTGTTTATTAAATTTAATTACTTTATAAGTGAATTTTGTTCACTATTAGTGAGACTTTATTTTTTTACATATTAATGAAAATTTATTTTGTAGTAATGAAATGTTTTTATGGTTTGTAGAATCGCACAAATGTGTAATTTTTTCTGATATGTTTTATGTTATTTTTTTGTGAGTCACTATTTTATAAAAATAATCACTTATCATATAAGTTATATCATACAAATAATGTCTAAAGAATAGTTCCATGATAGAATGGTTTTATAGTGGGAGATTATAAATTATCATTTTTGTCAATTATATTTTTTTAATAGTTTTATTACAACAAATAGAAATTTAATTCCATTAAAATTTATATAATATTTTGATATTTAGTAAATATTGATAAAATAAATATTTTTGGGTTTAAAAATATTTTGGTTGGTTAAAAAGACTAATAGTAATATTATTATTTCTGTAAGAAAAATTGAAATATAAACATGTAGCCATTATTATTCTTTATTTAATGAATGGTGTTGTTTTTTTTCATTATGATATTATTATTATTATATATAATTTAATTAGATGTCCTTTGAAAAAAATTAATTGAATAAATTAATGAAAATGACTGTGTTTTAGGGTATTATATCAGAAAATGGGTGAATTAGAAAAAAATGGTGCGACATAGTTGGTTGTAGATCATGACATATCAAGAGTATAAAATATATTATAAAATAATAATATAATGATTAGAAAATAAATAAAAAATGTGATTGAAATAAATAAAAAATACTATGGAAATATTAGTAAAAAATATATAATAAGATGTGGGAGAAAATGAATTATAAAAAATAATGAATTGGTTAAATGAAATAAAATAAAAAACCTAAAATGGGATGAAACTGCTATCATATAGAGGAAAATGGGGGATGGGGTATAAAAAAATCCAATTCCCCAATATTCATCTCTAACCCCCTCCCACCGACTCTCATATTATCTATTTTTCCTAAAAAATTCTTTCATATATTAATTTATACAGATTTGAATGACGGGCCATTAATGTAATTGGATTTTTCTCAATGAGTGGAAGGTAAGCCCAACATTTGATTTTATAATAAATTATTTTATTTTTATATTTTTTATTAAATAGAAAATTTTCATTTTATTTATTAAATATGGATTTATTATTATCGAATTTGTGATTTACATAACCATATTGGTGTAATAACACCCCAAAATAAGAGTTTATCTTCTAATAGTTGGTGATTCCATTTTTTCTTCTATTTATTTATAATCTTGGAAATAATTGGATATTATCATATCATTTTTATTATTTTTATTAGTTTTTAGTCATCTATTCAAAATCAAAAGAGTTTCTTAATGGAAGTGGTTATAAGGTAGATACCTCAACATTTACTTGATTTAGCATAGACAACACTTGGGTTTTAGGGGTTATTTTTTGGGGTATCCTTATCAATAGAATTATATTAATATTGTGATTTTATTCTCATGTATTCAATTGATTATATATATTAATGATATTTATTTCATTTTATTGTCATTCTCGACATTGTGTTTTTATGGTTTATTTGAATTAATAATTTTAAGGTTGAATTTTCCCCTTTTTAAAAGATATTTTCAAACAAAATTAATTTTCAAAATGGGTTTCAAAATAGATTCTATTTTTTAATTTCTTATGTAGAATATATACCCATTTGGTACGTTGAAAAAGGAATTTATGAATAATTATAGTGTTTAAATGATTTTTTAAAGATGATTTTGATATAGAAACACTAGTTTGAAAATCCCATGACTGCTTGATAATTTATATAATTTTTACCTTTCCTAAATTAGGGTCACCCTTACCTTAATACCCATAGATTTATACGAAAATAAAATTAATGATTTAATGTGATTTATATTGATGTTATGTTATTTATATGGGGATTTAGTTATAGTGGTGTATGGAGGTCGGTTGAGGTCCATTAATGGCATGATATTCTTTATGTTTTTTATTATTCTCTTTATAATACGACATTCAACTCTAAAAAGCCTCTATTATCTATATCATTAATATCTAAGTAATTTTATAATGATGTTGTGAGATGATATATATGCATGTTATTTTTATGCTGTAACTAAAACCACTTGTGGTGTGTTATGAACCACACTTGTGTATTTACACTGGTGAGGATGGGTAAATAATAATGAGTGGTTATTGTCCATGGATGCATCAACAAGCTAGAAGTTGGGTCCAATCAAGTGCCTCGGTGATCATATCACTATAATATTTCGGCATCCCCATGATTATAGATACATTATAGAATATTTGTTATTCTTTTATTCAAGTTATGTTTCAAAAATAATCTAGTTTACTACCTTTCAATATATGACCTACCTGGCCTTTACTTTTATATGTTGATTTAAATGTATTTGTTGAAGAATTACACTCTTTTTATTGATCTTTTTTTATAACTACATGTAACACAAGATGTTATTTGATATATTTATACACAGTTACACTTGTTTTATTTATTCATTAACATCCTTATTTTTTTTATTATTTTGTTCTCTTTCTGGATTTTATAAAATAAAATATTAAAAGGTGGTTTTATAACGTAAAATTTTAATTAATTTCTCAGAAAAAAGCTAAATGATTTAATATGAATATTTTGTGTTTTAAAGGAATATTTAAAACAATTATGAGTTTTGTATATAAAATATTAAAACCATACCATGATGTATTATACTTAAAACTAGAATTTTTAGATTATCTTGTTCAAAAGAAAATTCAAGAAATCTCTTGGGATAAATGTTGTGCTCTATTGGCTCACATGCTACCTATACCAATCCATTTTTTCGGAATCAAGTTCTTTATGTTGGTTTTGTTTCATGTTTTTGGAATCATTAGCATTATGAAATTTTTCTTTTGGATAACTCATGGTGTGGATTGTATTTGATTATAGACTATCAACTTGGTTAATGAGGTAATATTTGATTTGGTATTTTTTCTTATGTTTTTTAATTTCATTTGGATAAAATTTAGATATTCCATTAATGTATTCTTAATTATATCTCAGCATTGTTTACTTAGAGTTAGTTTTAAATTTATTTTTAGTCATTCTGTGTTTTATTTGTTTCATTTTGAAATTAGTTATTTGGTTTTGTATAGAATATCACCTTATCGATAAATCATTATGTATTTATGGAATGATTTCTACTATAATATATTAATTATTTATTGGGACCAATAATTCTCAATTTGTATTTTATGATTAAATTGAAATTGTTTCTAAGCCATGGGGTTTAGAAACCCCCTTTCAGCAATTCAAGGGGATAGTTTTGGTGCTTGGTTCAAGGGAGATATTGGTTGTTTCATTATGCTATTCTTGGTAGATGAACATTAACTCTTACGCTTTCATACCTACAGTGATGTCTCAAACCAATTTCACTCATAATTAATTGAATCTAGTTAGCCACATGACCTCAAGGATGCCTCCTCATATACTAGAGGTCATCGACTTGCAGTGAGGTTCCATTATAGAATAGTGGGTAGAATACACCATCATAGTCAGAGTGTATCATAGTGGTATAATCATATACATTAATAGTGGATTTATAAAATTTAACCGAGTAGTGGAAGAGTAAAAAACCCTCCTAAAAAAGCCGAGTAAAACATATCCACGAATTTCATTTACAAAAAATAATCATCATGGAATGAAAAAATGGAATAAAGGGGGATTCATGAAAAATTAATATACAACATGTTATAAAAAATGAAAAAATACCCGAGTCCATCTCTATTAAAAACATAAGAATATTCTCATTCATCTACCCCTTGTACACTATCCTAGAATGGTAATCCTGAATCTAAATAAGGTATCATTACCTTGTCCTTAATTACATCCATGAGGTGTATTTGGTACCCTATGTTAGCCCAAACAGTTTGTGAGGTATACTCAGTAGGCCACCACCAATGGTTTCTAACACCATTCAATCCATGAGTACAGAATAAGTAGGGAGATATTAACACTAATAGATTAAAATTTATTGTGGTAAATAAATAACTTACATAGGTCTAGGTTACCAATGAACACCCTTACTCTACTACCTACATTGGCATATATTGGAATATATCTGAGAAAATTGTCAGTATGGATATTATTTATAACAATTTCTTTGGATATGACTCATATCCCAAGAATCCTCATGAATCATATCTAGGAAATATATGTATAATAAGTCCATCATGAAATATAATTCTCTAATAGAATCCATGAATTTTTTTCTTCTTCAAATTATCATCATGTAATTAATTTCTTACATAATTTTAAGTAAACTTAATACAATATTTTGAATTTATAATTTTGAACATATGTATCACTCTAGGAATAACATGAATCCAACATCTCACAATTCCATCCTAAGAATTCGACATATGAACCCCTCTTTCTTTTAAGGTGTGGTATAATCTCAACTCCCTCTATGTTTATCCTTGGTATTCCACAAAGTAATTCCTCATATAACTTGTGGAATATATAATAATATTCCCCCCAAGTCATTCTTTTTCACTCCACATAGAGATTATGAGTGTCACTCATCGACTATAAAATGGTCTTCCATATGAGTTCTTCCACAGATTCTATATGATAACCCTTTTATCACACACGGTTCCTAACAATTTCATTTACAGTTCATTTAATTGAATAATCCCAATGAGTCCATTTGTGGTGTTTAGTGTTGGAACCCATGTATCACTCTCAACATAGAAATATGAATGTTCATAGGCCTAAAGTCTAAAAAATTTATGTTTATATTCTATTCAACTCGACATCACATTTATATATATAATTAACGCACCTACGAAGGTGGATCAAATCATAGACTATGATTAAAAGGAATATCCTCAAATTAATCATCCCATTAATATTAATTTTTCATTTTGGTTTTAAATATCATATCAAGCCTAAGAGAGGATGGATGATGGAAAATGGACTAGGGACATGGTCTTCCATTCCCTCTTCCATTTAATTAAACTTAAATTTTAATTACCTTTTCTAAATTCCCAAAATAAAGGGCTAAAATAACACACCGTTAGAGGTGAATACAACCCATAAGATACCCATTGTGGTCTTATTTAATTTAACAACACACTATAGGGAGGGTTAAATTAAATGCCCTTATAATCCATTATTACATAATGGGTATCATGAATTATATAGGGAAAAACCATTCATTTAATTTATGAAAACTTTCATTTATTAAGTGTTACTAAAAAATATGGGGTTTGACACAATTTCTTAATACATAAACATAATTACATTAAGTGAAAATCATGATACCACCTACCTCATCTTACTAGTCAACTCCACACCTATTGTTGGTCTCTAATCTGAGCTATAATGGAATCAATTGAGAAAATAGGCAAATTACATAAAAATAAGGCATATTATCTAACACCATAATAACTATGATGATGGTATGATAAATTCATAAAGGAACTAATGGAATGAGGAGCTTATCGGTCTCTATCCAACATTATAGATAGTGGACCGATTGGATTCCTAATGGAAGAGATTCATTATAGCCTAAGTGGTTTCACTAGAAGAGATCCAAAAAATGGGGCCTTAGGTTCATGGAAGGGAAACAAAAAAAATAAGTTGTTGAAATAATATTAAAGAAGGGAAAAATATTTAATTCAACCACATTAATTGGTTTTATAGTTTGAACACATGGTTGGCCAATCCATGAGAAAACCGTTAACCTTACACTACCCCATGACACCCCTCCCATATTTTAGGAACATGGTTTAAGAAACCTTTTGTAGACCATGAAAAATTTCATTCCAATGAGGTATAATGCATAGACATAGCTATGTTGCCTGCTTTATAGGGTTGGGACCAATGGCGCTTCCCTAGGAAGAGCACTGACAACCTTGCAAGGTTTAACAAATCTATGTGGACTAGGAAGCCTGATTTCTACTAACCATGTACCCCATTGGTTCCGTTCAAATTATGGGTATATAAGATACTTATAATCCCCATAAACGCCTCAAACATCCATGGTATCATGAAAAACATCCATTAGGATAAAATTGACTAATTTATATTGAAATTAAGAGGTTCTGTTACTCAAAAAAAATCGATGTCTTATAGTCTTCCCGCTATAAAGAACACATCCCAGAATTTCCCTTCAAATGGTGGTAATACATCATATGATAATAACTCTATCCAAAAGGCACATAAGTCGGCCACCCACATGAAACTCTCATCCTATATACAGTCATGCTACGCGAAACCCATACTCAAGGAATCGATCTTCTTCGGAGAACCTTTAATCCCTAATAAATAATATAGATAGGATTCTCCTGAAAGGATGCATGAAACTATAATTAAACCTCCTCAAGATGAATAATATGATATAGATTTGAATGAAATCCGCAAAGCTAAGATACATATAAAATTACACCCATATCATTTTACATCAAAGTGAACAAAAACTGATATACTATTGGGATGATTCTTTCTTCAATGTCTAGTGTTTTATGTTGAGGTGGAATTCAGTATAAATTTTAATTTTGGCGATTACTGGATGGTTTTCTTTTAAATATATGATTCATTATTTCTTACATGGGTTGTATCTCTTTTATGTGTTGTTCTTTTGGACATAGGTGAAGGTAAGTGGGTCCCTTTAAGGTCTCTTTGAGTTCCTTGAGTGTTACGGTCCAGAAATCACATGTTTGGAAGGTATGCAGAGGGCGAATGCTCGGTTTAAAACCATGAGGCCTCAAGAGAAACCATGTAGAGTGTTTTAAAAAAACATTAATTATATTAAATAAAAATAAAAAATGGAAATAAATTAAATTGTAGTAAAAGGAAAATAGTAATAATAACGAAATGTTTTAATAATAGTAATAATAATAAAATTATTATTATTATTATTATTATTTCTATTATTGTTGTTATTATTATTTTTATTATATGAGTTTTACATTATTGATTTATTGATTTGTTGAATATTTTTTTGACCCAATGGGTCTCTCCACCTCTTCCCCTTACTTGAAGTGCAAGGCACCCTTATCCCCCTCCCAGTCCATCTTGCCTGAGAATAATCCACATCCATTGGGATCATCTTTGAACTATGTTACCTCCCTCGGCTGAATCTCCCTAGATCTCCTGACACACATCAGTTGAACCTCCCGGGGTCATGTGAACCCCCTCGGTCGAACAACCCCGTGGTGCATGAACCCCTCAACCTAACCTCCTTATGTGACGATTTCTTCCTAGGTTTTTTGTCCATTATCCTTCAAATATTAATGGTAAGGCCTCCAGTACCCTTATCCTCCCCAAAATTGTATAATTTATCCTCTCTCATCACTCAATATGATTTCTACAAACCCCCAGGGGGAGGATAACCTAATTTTTTGGGTTTCATCTAGTGTTATGGTATACGAAATATCTATCAGGATTTCCTGGTTCATATTCTTAAATCATCCACTGAAGTCGAAGAGGATTGTGTGGATTTAGTCTTCCACAACCATCCGAGATGATTTTATTTGTCACTGCTTGGTTTTTCACCTTCTATTTTTGGGTCTTTATGAGATCTTGGCCCCGTTTCATTGGCGTGGGTTTCGAACATCTTCAAAGGTGTGAAGACACATACATATGTAAATATATATTTATATATCTATTCCACATATATATTACCCAATTTCAATGGGAATACATGCTTTGGGTATATATATATATATATGGAAATGATTGTATATGTGTGTTAGTTTGAGGCAGTTTTAGGTGGGTGCCTCCAAATTTGTCAAGAGCCTAGTGACAGATTGGTCTAATGCCTGTGGTATGATCGTTATCCTAAGCCTTTAAAATGAAAAATGCATCTTATTTATTTTATTTTCCTATAGTTTATTCTTATATATTTTCTTTGATAAATTTAATGTAATTATTATGAAGTTAAATGATTCTATTGATAAATAAATTCATTGTTTTTACATTAAAAACCCTTCTACAGAAGTGTGCTTTCTACAAGATGTTATAGTTCTATTTAATTTTTATTTATCTTTCTTGAAATTGTTTCTTATGTTCAATTCATTGTAAATTATTTTATAGATTTATGGATTGATTTTAAATGGCCTTTTTTTATTATTTATAAATGATGTTTCTTCCTTTGAAAAATTATATATGATGAAGGCACCTCCAATGTGTGTGGCCCAATTTTTTTTAGAATTTCAAATTTAGGGCATCTACCCTCTTCCCCATTTACTTCTTCACTTATTTCATCATGCTATGGTCTTTCCTGCCAAAACCTTCTGACGATTATTAGTTATTACATATTATTTTTTTTGTTATTATTTCTATTTTTTATGTGACTTTTACTGATGGATAAACCTATTTTGGGTGTTCTCCACACCTTTTGGACACCGATTTGGGTGTGCCACACATTTTAGTTGAAGTTTCCCAATTCCTTGGGAATTCATGAAGCCCCCTTGTTAATGCTTCATGTTTATATTAAATTAATTAGGGATGTGTTGATATCATTTTT
The DNA here is from genome assembly GCA_963277665.1 of Viscum album. Lineage (NCBI taxonomy): Eukaryota > Viridiplantae > Streptophyta > Magnoliopsida > Santalales > Viscaceae > Viscum > Viscum album. Next base: position 1,053,928,648 of record OY728119.1, on the reverse strand, counting down.
CCACATGTTAATATCCTTGAAAATTGAATTACATGATTTCCTTCTTTTCCATATTCCATTGCATGCTTTATTCCATTACTGGTGCATTGTGTGTATCACAAACTTTTGTTCTTATTGCATTGTTTTTTAATTGAATGGATTAGATGGAATGGTATTGTTTGATCCAGAAATGTCTCTTGATATCTTGACATGTCATTAATGAAATATGTTGTAAAAGAATAATTTTTCTATGTGATATTTCTTCTATATTATAATTTTATACTTATTTTTTTGGATAGTGATCTTACGTAGATATTGAGTTACATTTGTGCTAAATTTCATATTCCATGTTGATTGCACTGTTTTTTTATGTCACCATGTTAGCTTGTATAGAAAGTGGCAGAAGGTGTTTATTTGACGATATGATATATATATATATATATATATATATATATATATAATTCTTTAATGTATATCCCTTTATTTTGACATGCTAAGGATATTGATCACTTGGTGTGGGTTGGGTGAGAACATGGTTCCAATATTAAGGACTCATGGATGGACTCCCATGCATGGGTGGTTGTACCACGACATATTGAGTGAGATGCGTTGGATTTCAAATAAAGCGGTTATTGGGTGATTTTATTATAATATTGATTGATATCAGTTCCCTAGGGGAGAAACTATGGATAGTCTTACTAGAAATATGGTTTCACCATGCCTTGGGAGATACTCGGTCCTCTAGTGAGACACCTGAGATAGAATCAGAGTAACCATGCCTCATCTGCTACTTGGGATTCATAAAGGATCTCCTTGGAAAGACTTTGTGGTATTTAATTACATTGGAGATACCATATAAATACGTAGTATTTTTATTAGATCATTTTGGATGGGCTCATACTTCACCATTGGAATTGACATACAATATTAAATTTCATGAATTGCTTGAGATGCATTAATTAGTATTCCATAGATATTTCTCATTCTTTTTTATACCTCTCTATTAATTTTCAGCCCACTCGAATAATGACAATAGAAATAGAACCAATCACAAAGAACAATCTTGGGGGGGGGGGCTCCTTCATGGATTTCCGTGTTTACCATGGCCCTTGTATACATATTCTTTCTTACGTATGTACTTTATTCAGACATTCAGATTAGGATAAATCAATTTATAAGGGAAGAGTATCTATTTGGGAACCCTAACCATTTTATTATTTAATTTATTAATGATTAGGATTTATTATATGTGGAACACTACTTAATTTATATTTCACTGAATGGATTGGGATAGTAACCAAGGGTTCCGGCCTACTAATATTATTATATCACACTATGTTCATGATGCCATTGCACTGGGCTACGTGGAGCTGAATTTCTTACTTTTAAGACCTTGGATTCCTACTAATGTTATTTTTCATTGTACCGAGAAGTTAGGAGTATAACACTGAGTGAGAGAATAAGATGCCCACAAATATCGCCTTTGGGATTTTTAGTTTTTTCTTTTCTCATGTATTTTATTGTACTATTTGTATGAATGTTGTATGTTACTATTTTATATTATGTATCATCAATATTACATGAATGAATGTTTTTTATAAACTTGCATTGAGAACTAATTTTTTGATATTATATTCATCTTTTACTATACTTTTATTTATTATTATATACTTCCACTACTTTCTCTTGTTTATTATCGGGTATAACATTGTGAAAACTATGATCTATGAGGTCATAGTCTCCCCACAGACACATCTTAGTCTCTCACTACTAGGAAGATGTCTCTACAATATGGGGATATATACTTGAGGTCATGTGAACCACTGGTCTGCATACTAGTTTTGATGGTAAGATGGGTCGGGACGATACCAAGTATTATCAGAGCTATTTATTTTCCATTTTCATACTGTTTTGGGTTGGTAGGAGGAGACTATAAATGTCACTGTTCTTGGTAAATAGATATGTCTGGCACTGATCACCCCCTGTATATGGAAATGACAAAGTAGCCCGAGATGGGATTATTGTTCTTTCTGTTCAAGGTAACAATTGATTTTATTTCACAATGAGTGACTCATGTACTTTCCACTGGTTATGGATTTAAGAGAATTATGGGATATTCCCTTTAGCCTGGTATAATAAGTAGCGTTACATCAATCACAATAGACATATATAAATTCACATTCCATGCATATTCCATTCCATGTAGTGGCCTTATAGGGTGCTTTCTTATTCAGATTGTGTGCCTTGAGTGTTATTCCATGATTTTGTTTTCTTTAGCATTCCTAATTGTATAACATGATTTGTTTTTTATTTTGAATGTTAGTATTTTCATGTTTATATAATCATATTCCATACTTTCTTTTTTTTATAGAATTTCATTCCCGTGTACAATGTTTTTGTCCTAATATCATGTTTTTTTGTTAACTGATTATAATTACATGATTAATTACAATTTTATTATATTATTTTTTGCGATTAAAAAAGAGATAGTTTTAAAATATATGGTGCATGAGTGATTTATATTTTGTAATAGGTAACCCATATACTAAAAAAACCTTGGGATTTAAACATCGTTAAAGACCATTGTGAAAATGTAAACGAATATTGTAGTTTAGAATCTTAATGTTACTTGGTTTTGATTAATGGGAATCTCATAGGTCACCTTATGTGTATAACATAAAGATGAAATTATTTATTAAATTCCCTAATTTATGAAGGGATGTTAATAAAATTTTTACAGATCAAAAGGAAGTTTAATGAGACCTTATTTTTTTCTTTAAGATGTTCGTTGAAAATCTAGTACCTAGTGCATTCATTTTAAAATGGGTTGATGATGTTTTTTTAAATCTTGAAATTTGAAAATGTTAAATTTGAAAAAATTTAATGGGATTTTAAATGGAATTCTATGAGGTTTATTTTATTTAAAACCCTCACAAAATGGTTGATTATGTAACATCCCAGGTAAATAAAGAATATAGCATTTTCATATATATTAATATTTGTGAATAAAATGTTAATATTACTTTAAAGGGAATGTTATGTTCGACGATGTACCCAATACGTAACAATGAGTTTTTTTGAAAAATTATGATGCACACTAATAATATAGTAATATTATTTTAAATGGTAGTTAACACCTAGCCGTTGTAATGGCAGGAATGAACAGAACTAACTAAAAAAGGATTATATATGTTTGTTAAATATTATTACATTTATAAAATAAATTTTAGAGGATTAAAATGCGAATGAATCCAATTTTAAGCATAAATATTCTAATATTCTTTAAAAGGTAGATTAAACGCCTTTTGATGGAGAACCCTTTTTAAAACTGATTTTTGTCAATTTTATATGTTAAATTAAAAAAAACATCCTTTATTAGAATCGGGACATAAAAATTTACATTGTGTAAATTTCTGTTATTTTTCCGATAAAGTCCATTTTTTAATGAATAGTGAAAATGCTGTATTTTAATTCAAAGAATCCTTTTAATATAATTTATTTATATGGTTAGATTATCTTTTTAATTGGATTTAAAGTGTAGTTAAAATATATTTTTACCATTTAATCCAAAGGTGGTCATTGGAATTAATTTCACTTTGAAATTGGACATAAACAAGTGTCAATCTTTTAATAGATATTGTTTTTTAAAAACACGCTATTTTTTTACGGTGGAAATTAATCATAAAATTAATTAATGAAACTTCTATGTTTTTATTTGGGTAAAATAGACATCATTTTTGATCTTGGAATCTCAAATGTACTTTGGATAAATTTTAGGTATTTTTCTGACAAATGTTCATTTTTAATGAATAGTGAAAAATACTATATTTTACTTAAAAACTACTTTTTCATGTAATTTATTTATATAGTTATATTTATCTTTTAATTGGGTTTAAAGTGTATTTGTAATAATTTTTTATCACTTAATTCAAATTTTTTTCATTTTATGTAAATTCTCTTTTCAATTGGATGTAAGAACAAGTCAATCTTTTGATAAATTTTACTTCTTAAAAAACTCGTCTTTGGTTTTGACAACGGGAATTATTTTTAAATTAATTACTGAAATTTTAGAGTTTTTAGTTTGGTTAAATGGATTCCATATTTGGAATTATAAGCTCCAAATTATGTAATTAAGACTCATTTATTTTTAGACATTATGAATAGTAATGACGTTAATTATCTTTAATTATCATGATTAATTAGTAATCGGGTAGTTAAGGGTAATAAAATAATATCATAATAATATAAAATGACCCCAACATGTGTCCAAGTCTTCATGGTTGTGTCAGGGGCGACCATGGGATTCCTTGTGCCAACTTAGGGACCCCATGGAATCACTTTTGTGTGATATTGACCTTTTATCATATTATTTTTAAAGAAAAGAAAATATAACCAAACTATGTAACACCTAAGTAAAAAAAATTAATTTTTTTACATAAATGATATCTTGGACTATAAATACTAATTGGAAAGATGAATCAATTTCCTACATCATGGTATTTATTTTCTAATTTTTATACATTAAATAAATAAATTGATTTATGACACCATGATGATTCAGTGATTACCTTATTAATGAACGCTTTAAATAAAATGAAAATATAAGGTAAAATATAAGACATAAACTTGTCAAAAACCTATTGGATGGGTGGATTTCTAACCCTTAACAACTTATCCTCAAAGTATATCATTTTGGGACCTTTAAAATCCCAAAATCATTTACTAATAAAGTAACATTTCAAGACTATCCAAAAGTGACCCTCCTCCCTCTTATAAAAGGCACCCACCTCTGCCCCCTTACCCACATATCTAAAGCCCTTGGCTCTTCCAAACTATTCTCTTAATATCTATCCACATCCCTCTATTACTCTTATAAGCCTCACATTGGGCATAAGTCTTTCCAAGGAATCCTTTGGTTCAAATCAATAAGAGTTACCCGATTGAGAGGTAATGTCTTCTCTCGAGTTTCTTCCTTTTATTTTCCTTATTTACTCACCACTATTTTCTTATTATTTTATCCCATAATAAATCCAGTATACTCAATATAATAGTATGTTTTTATGATAATTATTCTACCTACACTTACACACACCTCTGTGTAATGGTTAAAGAACATACTGTTTCTATGGGCGGAGAAATACTGCCTCACGAAATGATGATTGTTCAATCTTCCATTAACAACTTTCTTGGTGGCCATTATGATGTCATTGTATTTATATATGATATATATGGTATGTAGTTTTTCTATATGCTTCTGAATTTTATATTTAAATCACATCGTTATGCTTTTCATGTCGTGGAAATGCGATAATTTATCTGAGGAAGTGTGGACTACCGCCCCCTTAAGTGATGTGACTCATTCATTCCAAACATGGAATTTATAAATAATGTAATTAATGAACATATGTTACCTATATAACATATATATTGTACTGTAATTAATATATATATATGTCTCATTTAGTTTTAATTCTTTTAATATGACAACGAAATGAAAGTAGTGTTCATGCGTACGTACGACCTACCATCTCCATAAATGGTGCATTTAATTTTTTATCTCCAAATGTTATGGAATAGTATAAAATGAATATATAATGGATATATATGAAATTTAAATCATTAATATTATTTTGGGGATGATTTAATTATAACTACATGGGAAATTTTTTTCAAACAAGTTTATTTTTGACTCATGTACCGAACATCGACAAAACGTATGATATGAACTCACATAATTAACTAATTATTATAACATGATAATATGTGATGTGAATTGAATAACAATCTTTTAAGGAAATCCTTAAGAAATTATAAATTGAACATGGTTTATTATTCAGAAATATAAAGAAATGATCAAGACAAGTCAGACTTGAGGTAAGGGGATTTCTTATCTCACTTTTAATTCAAGAGATTTCCATTTTTCACCAATTATTTATTGAATGTGGTGTATTTTTTACTTGAATTTGAAATGTATTATCATGATTCAATTTATATTCATGGTATTATGTGATTCATTTGGTTCTTATTATCTTTTCGCCATATGACTCGATTTATTACAACAAGGTACGGGATTTTTATCTCACTATTTATTCCCGTGAGATTCATGCTATATTTGTCACTATCTCCATTAAGTGGTGTATGTACTGCCAATTATTATAATCTTTGTGTAATATACATCCATTTATGGGTATTTATATCAACATTGTATGGTCCTTCTTTCATGGGGTGTATGTTTCGTAGGTTACCAAATCGGTAAGGGAACCTTTCACCCTCTTATTTTTAAAAGGCTACTTTTTGTTATGTGTTTTTATTCACATCTTATTATGTTGGGATATGTTCTTATATATCATTATTTATGTAAATATTATATCCAAGTGATGATATACCCTTTTTGATCTCATCAACTCATTTTCTGGAATTTGATGTGACGCTGTTAGGCTCACGAATTTTTGTAAGGAAACTTCTTATTCTAATTTAAATTATTTGGGATAAACCTATACTTCTTGATTACGTAGTGATATGAATATGTGTGAATTACCTATGACTATTTTACACTTAATATCCAATTATATTGAGTTTATTTATTTTTTTCACACATAATTATGTCATTGATTTATCCTTAATCTAAGGATACCATCTTTATATGGGACTTCGTCTCAATCTCCTTTCATTGAGGAATCCTTTGATTTATACACAACATTATTTTATATGGTGTATAAAACCCTTTTGACTTTTCATTGCATTCAAAGGGAATCCTTTCTCTACAAAGTGTTTTACTAAATGACAAAAATGAATGTTTATTTTTTATGTAAGCAGTGACAATGACCTTTTCCGCCGCCGTGATTATTATTTGATCTTTGACTTCCATAACAAGCTGTAATGTTTTTAAAAAGAAAATAAATAACATATAATCTTTTTATGTTTTTTGGTAATGAAAATGGTTTTTAGAGTGGATTAATTATTTCAATATCATATAATGTTATATAGTTATTGCAATGTGGGAACATTATCTTTCCTTTATTCTTAAGTTATGTGTTATGATTATGTTATGGTACATGGCCATTATTACATATACGGGTGGTTCCTTGATAAACCTAGGGCCGATGAGCCTGAGATAGCTCTCCAATGCATTGGGTAACACAAAGGAGTTAAAAGCTATGTTTTCTCCAAATATATTTAGGGAATATACTGCGATGGGTATTTCTAATGGAACCATGAGGGTTAATCCCTACACAAGAATGTTATGAATGCCTCAAGTTACCTTTATGTCTTATAAATTCTATTAGTTATTCGTAAATCTTATGATTTCATGAGGTATGTTAAAGTTATTATGTTTTATGAGTAAATTATGATTTCATTGATTCATATGTATACATGGACAAATATTTACTTTCCGTATTTTTATATCCATTACTGAGCTTTTTATGCTCATCCCATGTTTTTTAAATGTTTTCCACATGACTTAAATATGAATAGGGTCAAGGATGGGATCATGGAAAGACATGCTATCTAAAACAAGGAACTAGTCATGTTTCTTTTTTCAGAGTATTTATTTTATAAAAAAATGGAAACAGAGTAGAAGTGTCTAATTTATAATCTTTTGATATGTAATAGTTATGTCTAAATTCTCTAAAACTCTAAACCTGAAAACATCATCAATGTGAATTATTATTTTAATTCAAGATTATGTAATTTTTTAAGGTCAGGGCCTTATTGTTGGTATCAGAGGTCAGTTTAGACAACTTTAGAGGTTAGGGTATTCTTTAAGCTTATGTGACATTACCCAAATGGTTAGGATTTCAGAAAGAGTCATATTTTTTTAGATAAAGTGAATGAGTTGAAGATAACAAGAATAATTATACTTAGCATTATATGATTTTTTTACTGATATACTCACACTTACCTTTTTGGTTTTAGTAAAAGGCTGGATCTAGCATGCACCAATGTAACAGTGGATGTGAAGAAAACTATGACGGTTTTCAGAACGAGAAACTGAATGATATGAGAGCTTCAATGAGAGCTCTTGTGGTTATTCTCAACCAACTATCTGGAGTCATGACTGACCCCCTTAATCTTAGTGATTTTTATAATGCATCATATATGCGAGAAACAAATCCCTACGGAAGTTCAGGTAATAATCATAAAGGTAAGTATGTTCAAAAACCTATGTGTTAGAGATGTAGAAAGAAACACATAAAAAATGTTTCAAAGGTACATAAAGATGCTATAGATGTGGAAATGAACGTCATAAAGCAAGAACCTACCATGGAAAAAGGAAGCATTTAGTTGTCTTTAGGAAAGGGAAATAAGTTCTTTCTGAAGGATCAATTGAATGTTTTAAATGTGGTGTGCATAGTCATTATGCAAACACATGTACTACGAAGAAGTTTCAAGAAAGGGATCACAAAGATCGTACAAATATTTGTTTACCAATACCTAATGTCATTCCAATTGAGGATGAAGAAGCTGACAATGAACAATGAAATGTATGGATTATTTCTTAACATATGTTTTCCTATTATTGAAATCATAGGATACGATTCATGATTTTTTTAGGAATTATGTATTTCAGAATAAGATGGAAAGGAATGGTTAATGGATCATGAAGATTGTTGAATAAGTAAGAAGTCAAAATATAAGTGATTCAAGAGTTATGGTAGATTTTAGGATGGTGAAATACTTAAAAGTATTAAGGCTCTTTTGATGATGTGATTACATTACCAGACTTTTTTTAGTATGTGTAACCCTGATGTTTGATATATGAAAATTTTATTCAAGGAATAATTATCTTTTCTATTTTGTATATAGTTATAAAGAACCATTTTGGTTTATATGATCCTTGAATTTGAGGTAATTACCGGTTAATACATTTCGGGATGCAAATTGAATGTTATTAGATAACCTTTGTGGTTAAAATATGTTATTGTTATTTTGATGAATTTATCTCTTTTTTGGGAATGTTATAAAATTATGTATTTTTTAAAAGGGATAACAGGAAAACCATGTGGCAACCCGTTGCGTCGGACAATGCTGCGAGATTCGAACCCACAACCAAAGTGCGACTGGTATTTATCACCTACCACTAGACTACATGAAGTCCCTGGTTAGTATGAATAATTCTTTTTAGTTAGATGATCATATGAATCAGGAATAAGTTGATTTTGGGTTATATATGGAAATGATTAATCTTTAATGGAGGATATGTGATTAGGTTAATTACTTTTCAATATGAGACTTTAAGATTAACTGATGTTATTTAGAGATAAATGTTAAGATTTACCTTGGAAGAATATGTGATTAAATCCTTCAAAGATATGGGTTTCAATCTTAGTTTGGATTACTTTGAAGAATTTTATGGATAACTGTTTATTGAATGGTCTTTGTTAAACATTGGGTATTGTTGGGAAAATTTTGGAGATTAAGAATATCTTTTTTTATAAAGGATTATCCTTTTTTGGGATTATATGATCTCGTACTAACCATTTTGGTTTTAGTTGACGTATAAATACAAAAGGAATATATAGTTATCCTTTTGTGGATTATGCGATTCTCTAAAAGATGATTCTTATGCTTTTGATGTGACCAGGTCTTTTTGAAAGGTCATCATTTGGAGAAAAGATTAGTTTTGGTTGAAACTTATTGAAGGATGAAACTCTACTTGAATGTATGTATATTTCCTTATGTGTTTATTCTATGTAGTAAATGAATTCCTAAAAATTATTAAAAGTAATGTAAAACAAAAATGTTGTTGTTTTACGTTTCCTACTGGGTAATCAATGATAGTTTACACACATCATAAGTTTGTGATTTTCTTGTGGTTAAATTTCTCCCAATAATGTTTTATATCACTCTCCATCAGAACATGACCCTTTGTTTTCTCTTCCATATCCATGTATTCCTACATGGAATCCTAGTATGGGTTAACTATGGTGACCTTTGTACTTATCGTTCATTCCTTTAAAGTGATAGTTTTACTGACTATTTTTCCGATGTGGGACTTTCAATGAAGTTTCCAAGCCTAATTTTAAAATTATGAGGAAACATTTCCCAAAAGGGGGGAAGGATTTAATGTCCCAGGGAAATAAAGAATATGAAATTTTCATATTTATTAATATTTGTGAATAAAATGTTAATATTACTTTAAATGGAATGCTATGTTCTATGGAATACCCAATACACAACAATGAGTTTCGTTGAAATCTTACGTTGCACACTAATAATATTATAATATTATTTTAAAAGGTAGTTAACGCCTAGACATTGTAATGATGGGAATGAACAGAACTAACTTAAAAATGATTATATATGCTTGTTAAATTTTTTTAAATTAATTCAATAAATTTTAGAGGCATAAAATGTGAATGAATCCAATTTTACGCATAAATTTTCAAATATTCTTTAAAAGGTGGATTAAATTCTTTTTGATGGAGAAACCTTTTTAAAAATACTTTTTGTACATTTTATATGTAATATTTGGAAAACTAAAATCCTTCTTTTGAATCGGGACATCAAAATTTACTTTGTGTAAATTTTTGTTATTTTTCTGATAAGGTTCATTTTTTAATGAATAATGAAAATGTTGTATTTTAATTAAAAACATCCTTTTAATATAATTTATTTATGTGGTTAGATTATCTTTTTCATTGTGTTTAATGTGTAGTAAAAATATATTTTTACCATTTAATCCAATGGTGGTCATTCGAATTAATTTCACTTTGTGATTGGACATAAACAATGTCAATCTTTTGGTAGATACTGTTTCTTAAAAGCATGCTATTTGTTTGCCAGCGGGAATTAATCATAAAATTAATTAATGAAACTTTTATGTTTTGAATTTGGTAAAATGGAAATAATTTTTTAATTTGGAATATCAAATTTACTTTGGATAAATTTTTGGTATTTTTCTGACAAATGTTCATTTATAATGAATATTAAAAAATACTGCATTTTACTTCAAAACCGCATTTTCATCTAATTTAATTATATAGTTAGATTTTCCTTTTTATTTTTTTAAAGTGTAATTTAATTATATTTTTATCAATTAATTAAATTTTGTTCATTAGATGTAATTTCACTTTTCAATTTGATGTAAGAACAAGTCAATCTTTTGATAAATTTTACTTCATAAAAAAACTCGTCTTTGGTTTGGAAAACGAGAATTATTTTTAAATAAATTTCTGCAATTTATGTGTTTGTAGTTTGGTAAAATGTATTCCATATTTTGAATCATAAGGTATAAATTATGAAATTAAGACTCTTTTGTTTTGGGACATTATGAATAGTAACAACGACAATTATCTTTAATTATCCTGATTAATTTGTAATCGGGTAGTTAAAGGTAATAAAATAATATCATAATAATATAAAATGACCCCAAAATGTGTCAAAATACTCTTTGTTGTGTAATTTCAGACCATTGGATGCCTTGTACCAACTTAGGGACCCCATGGAATCACTTTTGTGTGAAAGTGACCTTTTATCATAATATTTTTAAAGAAAGGAAAATATAACCATACTATGTAACACCGAAGTAAAACAATTTTAATTTTGTTTACGTAAATGATCTCTTAGAATATAAATAGTCATTGGTAAGTTAAAAAGATTTCCTACATCATGGTATTTTATTTTATAATTTTTGACATTAAATAAATAAATTTATTTATGACACCATGATAATGCAGTGATTACCTCATTAATGAACGATTTAAATAAAATGAAAAGATAAGGTAAAATCTAAGACATATACTTGTCGAAAACCTATTTTATGGGTGGATTTCGAACCCTTATCACCTTATCCTCAAAATATATCAGTGTGGGACCTTTAAAATCCGAAAATCATTTTATAATGAAGTAACATTTCAAGACTTTTCCAAAGTGTCCCTCTTCCCTCTTATAAAAGGATCCCACCTCTACCCACTTACCCACACATCTCAAGCCCTTGGCACATCCAACCTTTATTCATAATATCTTTCAACATTTTTCTTTTACTCCTAGAAGCCTCACTTTTGGTAGAAGTCTTTCCAAGGAAGTCTTTGAGTCAAATCAAAAATAGTTACCCGATTTAGAGGTAATGTCTTCTCTCGAGTTTCTTCCTTTTATTTTCCTTCTTCACTCACCACTATCTTCTAATTATTTTTTCCCATAAAAACACCAGTATAATCAATATAGTAGGATTTTTTTATGTTAAGGATTTTACCTACACTTACACACACCTCCATCTAATGTTTAAAAAACATACTGTTTCTGTGGGTTCCGAATTACTGCCTCACAAAAGGATGATTGTTAAATCTTCTTTTAACACCTTTCATGGTGTCCATTATGATTTAATTGTATTTATATATGATATATATGGTATTTAGTTTTTCTACATGCTTCTGAATGTTATATTTAAATCAGATCGTTATGCTTTTCATGTTGTGGAACTACGATAATTTCATCTGAGGATGTGTGGACTACTGCCCCCTCAAGTGATGTGACTCATTCATGCCAAACATGGAATTTATAAATAATGTAATTAATGCACATGTGTTACCTATATAACATATATATTATACTGGAATTATAAAATAAATATGTCTCATTTAGTTTTAATTCCATTAATATGACAAACAAATGAACGTAGCGTTCATGCGTCCGTACAACCCACCATCTCCATGAATGGTGCATTTCATTTTTTATCTCCAAATGTTATGGAATTTTATAAAACGAATATATACTGGATATATATGATATTTATGTCATTAATATCATTCTGGGGATGATGTAATTATAACGACATAGGCAATTCTTTTCAAACAAGTCTTTTTTTGACTGGTGTACCGAACATCGACAAAACGTATGATATGAACTCACATAATTAAATAATTATTATAACATGATAATATGTGATAACATTATAGTAAGTACTTAAGAAATTAAAAATTGAACAAGGTTTATTATTCAGGAATATAAATAAATGAACAAGACAAGTCGGACTTCAGATAATAGGATTTCTCATCTCAATTTTAATTCCATGAGATTTCCATTGTTTGCCAATTATTTATTATAGGTGGTGTATTTTGTACTTACATTTGATATATATTATCATGATTCTGTTTATATTCATGGTATTATGTGATTAATTTGAGAATTATTATCTTTTGGTCATATGACTCGATTTATTACAACGAGGTAAGAGGTTTTTATCTCACTATTTAGTCTTGTGAGATTCTTGCTATATTTGACACTGTATCCTTTGACTGGTGTATGTACAACCCATTATTCTAATCTTTGAGTAATATACATCCATTTATGGGTATTTACATAAATATTGTATGTTCCTTCTTTCATGGGGTGTGTGTTTTGTAGGATACCAAATCGGTAAGGGAACCATTCACCCTCTTCTTTTTAAAAGGCTTATTTTGGTTATGTCTTTTAATTCACACCTTATTCTGTTGGTATATGATCTTATATAACCTTATTGCTGTAAATATCATGTCCAAGTGATGAGATACCCTTTATTCTCTCATCAACTGGTTTTCTGGAAGTTTATGTGACGTCGTTAGGCTACCGAAGTTTTGTAAGGGAACTTCTTAATCCAATTTCAATTATTTGGGTTAAACCAATACTTCTTGATTATGTCGTGCTATGGATATGTGTGAATGACCTATTATTTTTTACACATAATATCCAATTATATTGGGTGTGTTTAAAATTTTCACACATAATTATGTCATTGATTTATCTTTAATCTAAGGATACCATCTTTATAAGGGACATCATCTCAATCTCCTTTCATTGAGGCGTCCTTTGATTTATACACGAAATTATTATATACTGTGTATAAAACCCTTTTGACATTTCATTTCATTCAAAGGGAATATTTTCTCTGTGATTCATTTTACTAAATGACAAAAAGGAATGTTTATTTTTTTACGTAAGCGGTTACAACGACCTTTTCCGCCGTCTTGTGTATTATTTGATCGTTGGCTTCCATAACAAGCCGTAATGTTTTTAAAAGGAAAATAAATACCATATACTCTTTTTATCAATTTTGGTATTGAAAATGGTTCTTATAATGGATTTATTATTTCAATATCATAAAATTTTATATTGTTATTGCAATGTGGGAATGTTATCTTTCCTTTATTCATAAGTTATGTGTTATGATTATGTTACGGTTATTGGAAATTGTTAAGTATACAGGTGGTTCCATGATAAACCTAGGGCGGGTGAGCCTGATATATTTCTCCAATGAATTGGGTAACACGACGGAGTTAAACGCTATGGTTTCTTCAAATAGATTTAGGGTATATACTATGATGGGTATTCCAAACGTAACCATGTGGGTTACTCCCTATGTAAGAATGTTATAAATGCATGAAGTTACCTTTATGTCTTATGATTTTTATGAGTTATTCATAAATATTACGATTTCATGAGGTATGTTAAAGTGCTTATGTTTTATGAGTAAAGAATGATTTCATTGATTCATATGTATAGATGGACTAATGTTTTTTTTCCGTATTTTTATATCCCTTACTGTTCTTTTTATGCACATCCAATGTTTTTGAAATGTTTTCCACAGGACTTAAAGATGAATAGGGTCAAGGATGTGATCAAGGAAAGAAATGATGTCTGAAACATGGAACTAGTTATGTTTCTTTTTTAAGAGTTTTTATTTTTTGAAAAAATGGAAATACAGTAGAAGTGTCAACATTATAATATTTTGAGATGTAATAGTTATGTCCTAATTCTCTAAAAATATAAACTTGAAAAGATACAAAATGTGTATTATTCATCTAATTCAAGATTATGTAAAGTTTTATGGCCAGGGCCTTATAGATTAAGTGTCTCCTATATGTTTCCTTAGGACAGAAGAGATAGAATTTTCCTTAGGTATTATTTAATTTTTCATGGATTATATGATCATATTTTGAGCCTATGTACTTGTTTTTGAGTGAACTAATGGTAGGTTAAATTCCTTCTTCTCTTATAAGGGGATAGATCATGGTAGGTAGCATGCTTATAGTGTTAATGTCTTTCTTTTCCTTAGAAATTTCTAATATTTTCTGTCGTTCGAGTTTCCTTTTTCCTAGTTGGACTATTACTTTTATAAATTAATCCCCTATTTGGATGGGTGGTCATTGTGTCTTTTAGCCATGTTATGGGATTTATCATTGATCAATTCTAGGTTTTAGCAGGTTAAACATTGGATGGCCATTTCATTGGTCATGTGACCCTATTCTGTATTTTTGGGAAGCTTGGTAAGTCGTCGCTTTGTTTAATTGACCTAGTTTTCTTTGTGGTATACCCAATACATGAATTCATATGGCTGATAAGACTATATGAAGTATCTTGGATGTGTCGTTTTTCTTCTAACATTGGGTTATTATGCGTTCATGTATGGGGTGTCATCAAGTGCTAAGTAGTCTAACGAACGAGTTGAGTTTGGTGAAATCATTGAACCTTGTACAATTTTGTACATTCTCAGGTCATCTCCATAGTTGAATGAACTAGGTGTTAATGAAAATATGTTCTTCCCAATGCTCGAGATTAATTTCACAGTACTTGGGAGTTATGAAATGTCTATATATTTGGTTTTTGGTTTCTCATTCAAAATCCTTGGTGTTTGGGACTATGGCTCAGAGGATCATCACACCAGTTCCATTAAATATGTTTCCTTCTAGTTAGAAGGAGAAAAACCAAATAAAATCATTTGGAAATGGTCATTTTTACTTGAATTCCTTTTTGGACTGGTGATTTTGGTTAATGTTGGTGCTTTCTTGACATGAAGACATAGCTGTGGTTGATAGTGCAAAAAATTTGGAGTTTTTTTGGTCTTGGTGGAACTCAGTGGGTAAATCTTGAATGACCAGGGAACACCTCATGTGGTAAATTCTAATGATTAGTTAGTGGTGGTACATTGATAGGTGAAGTTGGGTTTATTTAAATAAAATTTAACCATTACTAGTTAGATTGTGATCTTCTTTGTAATATTCTAAACCTTATTAGTGTACTCATGTTTAGCGGTGTGCATGTCCCCTTTATTGACACCATTTTTGATTCACTAAGAGAGTGTCAGTATTACACCATGATAAATCATTAATATTATTTTGAGCATGATGTGTGGTTATCTTTGGATGTTACATGCTGGATGTGTGGTTCTTATCGAGGAATGATGCTTTTGATCGGAGGTCACCAAGAGTCAGGATGGGGTCCGTTAACAATCGGATGTGGGCATCTGGTCCTTGCACCATTTTCATGCATGTAATCATGGAGTTTAAACTACACTGGTTAGTTTCTTATAATATAATTCCATTATTATGAGGTTACCATAGTTTTTTTGTAAGGTTCGATGATTCTTGTGATCAGAAATGTCACTGGAATTCAGGTAGAGCCTGTGATGAACATGTTCATTGTAAATACTCGATGCTGTAGGACAATTTGACACAATTAGGTTTATAATATTCCAACCTAAAAAGACGATCTTCTTTATGATAAGTTGTCTAGAGGTGGACTGAATTTTTTCCCTATGGTTGATGATGGAACCATTTTTAATCTCTCAGTTGGGTTAAGGAAGGTGTGGAGTAAAAAGGATTGGATGTGTTATTAAAGGAAATAATGAGGGACTAGTATCAGTTTTATTGATCGAGATTCAATGGTTTAATTATAATATTTTATGTTATGGCCTTGGGGATAGTTTGGTTCACTCGGTTGAATACATCACAAGATATCTCATTAGATTTAATAGGGGCATGCTTAGTTGGAATTTTCTCTAGTGGGGTGCACCATGGCATGGAACTTTCTTTTTCGATGCTAAAGACCAAAGGTGGGGAGAACCATTGGCCATTTTTTGATGATACGATGACATGATGACATATATTTTTGAATGGGATTGAGTTAGCGAAATCTTTTTTTTAGTTGGATAATGTGCATTGAATTAGATGTAAATGTTTGTAGTGTTTTACGCAAACTAAATTCTTGTAGGTGTGTTAGGTGGGTTCGGTGTTTGGAAATACAACGCAACCATTTGAATGAGACTTCAAAAACCTAATAGGTTCAACGATGATTTTTATTCATTAAGGATTATTGGGGTTGAGATTTTATAGGGGTGGGAGGTTTTAATATCAATTTGTTTAAGCCGAGGTGAAATTTAGGGGAAATTTTAATTTTAGTGGTTATTGGACTGACTATTTATAAAGATGAGCTTCAGAATTTTTTTCTACAATATGGATCAAATGTTGTTTTATTTGGACTTGGGTGAAGGCTCGGAGGTTCAATTAATGCCTCCCCATGTTCCATGAGTGCTGGGGTACAAAAATAAAAAAGGTTGAGGGTCTATAGAGGGCACATGGTTTTTTTGAAACCATATGGCCCCAAAATAAACCTTGTAGTGTTTTTGAAAAAGAATTAAATTAAATTAAATTTAAATTTAAATAGAAATAAATTAAATGGGGGTAAATGGAAAATAATTATAAATAAATGATTTAATAATATTAATAATAATAAAAATAGTATTATTATTATTATAGTTTTTATAATGTTTTTTTATTTTATTTTATTCATTTATTTTTTTGACCCAATGTGTATTTCTCTCTCTTCTACCTTACTTAAATCATGCATCACCCCTCTCCCCATACCTTTTCATCCATCGAGTAGAATCATTATCTATTAGGCTCCCCTTTGAGTTGTGTGACTTCCCTTGGTCGAACATCCCTGTTGCGTGTGACCCCCCCTATGTCGAACATCCCTACGCACGATCTTCCCTCAACCAAAACACCTTATGAAATGATTTATCCCTAGTTTCATGTTGATTCTCTTTTAAATCATCATGGTAAGGACTCTTCTAACCTTGTTCTCCCTATATTTGGCCGATTTACCCCCTCCCTTAACTCAATTTGAGTTCTGCAAAACCCTAGGTACAGGCTAACCAGATTTTTCAGTTTCCGTGTGAAGTCAGTTCATGAGAATCATCTATTGGGACTCCCTTGTTCATATTCCAACATCCACCACCAAAGGTGAAGCATATTAGGTCGATTTGGTCTTTTTCCACAATCTGTGGTCAGGTAATTTTCCACTATGTGGTTCTAGACTTTTTATTTTAGGGTCTTTATGTGTTTTGAGTCCCATTTTTTAGTTGTTTTTGAACATCATCAAAGGCACAAAAACACATACATAGGTATATATATATGTCTTCCTCATAATTATTCCATAAATTCGTGGGGAATATGTTATTTGGATTACTATATATATATATATATATATATATATATATGAGTATATGTTTGTGCAATTGTGAGGTAGATTTAGGTGGGTGCCTCCGAATATATCAACATCCAAGTTCCTGCTTGGGAAAATGTCTGAGGTTGGATCCATATCCTATGAATTTATATTGAAAATTAATCTTATTTACTTGATTCACATATAGTCTATTCTTAAATTTTTTCTTAAATAAATTAAATCAAATGATTATGATTCTAAATGATTTTCCCGATAAATAAAGTCATGGTTTTATAATAAAACCCATCCAACAGAAGATTCATGTATGTGAATACTCATAATAATTGTTTATTTTTAATTATCATTTTTGACATTGTTGCTTAAGTTATTCATTATTGTTTAATTCCTTATCTATATTTATGAAATTCTTATACACAGACATTTTTGGTTATTTTAAATTAATTTTCTTCCCTTGAAAAAGGATAGATGATCCAAGTCACATCCAACACATGTGTCCCAACTTTAAATTAGAATTACTAGTGTAGGGAATCTACCATATTCCCCTTTTACTTTGTCGCTTATTTCATGTCGTGTTGTTGTGTGGCCCACTGAAACCATATGTCGATGCCTTGTCATTGCGTATTAAATTGTATGGGTTGTCCATCCAGGTATGTTGTGACATTAACTATTGTGGAAACTCGTTTTGGGTGTTCTCCTTGCCTCTTTTACATCCCATTGGTTGTTCCACATTTTTTGGCATTTGTTTTCTTTTCCCTTTGGCATACTTGAAGTCCCATTATAAATAATTCATGATGTATATTAAATTACATAGGAATGTGTTGATATCATTTTTCTCCATGTTAAGTTCATGAGATAGTTTAATTACATTATTACCTTATTTTCCATATATCATTTCACGCATTATTCCATTACTTGTACCTTGTGTGTATCACAAACTTTTAATGTTATTTAATTATGCCATAAGTGAATGGCTTCATCTAAATGGTAATACTTGTTCAATCATGATCTATCGATATATTGATATTTCATTAATGTCATATGCAGTCATGGAATGAATATTCCATGTGATATTTCTTGTATATAATTTTTATACTAATTTCATATTGTGTAGTGATCATTCTTAGAGATTGAGTTAATTTTTTTTTTCCAAATGTAATATTTGATGTTGATGGATTGATTTTTTATATCGCTTTGTTAGATTTATCGATAGTGTTTCATGGTGTTTATTTGATCACTATATATATATATATACATTTTTATTCTTTTATGTATATGCCTTTCTTATGAAATTCGTGGGTTATTGCACGCATTTTATGGGTGAGGTGAAAAAATGGGTTCCCTATTAAGGACTAATGGATGGACTTTCATTATCTAGAGGTTATACCATCACGTGTCAGGGGAAATGATTTGGGTTTCTAGGAAAGGGCTTCCCAAGATGTTTTGTATACTCCTTAGTGATACCGGTTCCCTATGAACGAAACTAGGAGTGGAACAATTGAAAAGATGTGTACGCCATGACTTGGGTGATACTCGGTCCTCAAGTGAGATACCTACGATAGAATCGGATTCATCGTTCCTTGAGTGATACATGGTATTAAAAAAGGATCCAATTAGATGGAGTCAGTGGTATTGGATTACATTAGATGTACAATAGAATTTTTTGATATTTTTCTTATATTGTCGGGGACGGGCTCAGACTCTACCACTATAATTGACAGAAATGATTATATTCTAGGAATTTAATGAGATGGATTTATTATTATTGAAAAGATATTGCTCATGATTTTGTGATACCTCTCTTTTTCTTGTTATCACACATGAATAATCACATGATATATAGACCCTAAGCTGATGAAAAAGCATGGTGGCATGCCTTCTTAGCTTGCAGTGTTCACCTTCTCCCTTGTATACATATTCTTCCTTGCACTGGTACATTATTAAGACTTCATAATTATGCTGAAGAAGGTTATATGGGAAGAGTGTCCATTTGCGAATCCATACCATGTTATTATTTATTTTTTTATAATAATTTATTATATGTAGAACACATCTAAATTTATATTTCAATATCTCGATTGGTCTAGACACCATAGGTGTTAGTCTACTCAGGCTATTATCTCATACCCTACTCAAACCAACATCACTTTAGGGTTCCCATATAAATTTTCTTGTTTCTAGGGACATGGATTCATGCTTATTTTGTTTTAAATTGTACCTCAGAGTTATGAGAAAAATACTAAATTTGAACTAAGGATGCTCACGTAGATTGCCTTTGGGATTTTTATTTAGTTTTTTTTCTCAAGTCATGTATTGTACTATATTGTAAGCATGTTGAATGTCAATTTTTTATATTATGTATCATCACTATGACATGAATTCATGTACTGTATAAATAGGAATTGGCCACTATAATTTAGTTTATATTATTCTTCCACTACACTTTCATTTATTATTTACTACTTCCACTGTGATCTATTATTTGTTAACTATTATAATGTTGTTCACACTATGATCTATGAGGGAATAGTCTCCCCACTGACACACTGTAGGCCCACAAAACTAGATAGAAGCCTCTATTGTTCAGGGAAATGCGCTTGAGGTCATGTGACCCACTGGTCCGACAACTGGTTTTGATAGTAAACCAGGTCGGTATGTTACACTCTCTAAAATATCTACAATACTAACATAATGAAGTGATTACATACCTTATTTCTAAATCTGTTTATTCCCATGTCTAGGATAGATTCATAAAAGAACCCAACTCCAATGCTTCAACTCTATTGTTGGAGGATGAAAATTGGCAAAAGACTTATACCTAGACCGAGATGAAGAGATATTCTTCATAATAATATAATCCTACACCATGGACTCTTAAAAGAGGCGAGGACCAAGTAACATTACCTATACTACCTCTTTCCATCATAGAGGTGAATGGAATGGAAAAAAATATAGGTCCTCATAAGGATCAATATGTAAAGTCTCTTGAAAGATAATATTATAATAAAACATATTGGGAGATAACTGTTTCTATTAATAAAATACCCAATCAAGGACACACTTGTGGATAATATAATCTAAAACACATATCGTACACATGGAATTTCAAATGGTTTACGAGTGATAGGTTGTAGTCAGTAGTACCTATTAACCATGTTCCATCTTCCACCACTTCTAGAACTGCGACATGAAGAAATATTCTCCATATGATATGATAGAACATGGAACTCCATGGATTCGTATGATCTCAGGAATCTAAATCATCCTGAGACCATCCATTGAAAAGGCCTCCACAAATTGGAATGAAAGAAGAGACCTTTTATAATCACTTTACAATAACTTATATTAATTCACTACTCTTAGGTGATTTAGTAACTACATTCCTGAAATCCATAATGACATCTGACCACTTCATCTTAGGAATTGTTAACCACTATAAAAGCCTCACTGGTCACTAGTTCCCTTCTTCAACCTGTGGATATGTGGATTATCAATTAATAAACCCATCTATATCCCTTTTCATCCTCGACCACCAACATTGGTGGTGTAAGTAATGATTATATTGATAAGACTAGGATATCATATTCTTATAGAGGCATGTGAATCTCTCATTCACTCTTCTCAGAATTCCATAGAAACAAATTCATTTCAATGAATGTTCATGATCTCATCCTCATAGAAGACCCAACCAATAGATTGTTAATTAACTGTAACGGTCTCTTGAAGGACCAATCCCTTGGAATTTGATAGATGAATCACCTTCACAATCTCTATAAGTGAATACGTCACCGATAAAGATGTATTTATAGACTATCCTTGATAGTCATGAACATATATATGCATCTTAGAAAATAGGACTATAAGTACCCCCTAAATAATAGCCTCTGGAACAAGCTGTGTATGATTATTCCATCTTATAGAATCGATATTTGTACTACCTTTACCAGGAATAAAAAAACCAAATTAAAAATAATGTAGGATTTTTACCCAGGATCATTTCTAGAGATTCCAATAACACTCTAAAAATGTGTACCTGAGGATTTTTTTAGTCAGTATACACTATAACACAGTCTCCTGGAATTTAATTCATCAAACTACATAAGGTGTGAACACCATCAACTAACTAGAGATTGTGAATTGGTTAATTCAATTCATGGGGCCCCAAATGAAGAGTCTCATATTCCATTACTCACTCATGTTACATAAAAACTACTCCTAACCCAATTCCTGATGCATTAAAATAAATATTATAACCATGGATAAGCTACTATTGGATCAAAATTTGCACTAAATTCAATCTAAAGTCTATCTCTTCAAAGGCATCCTTGCACACAAAAGACCACATAAACATGATATTTTTCTTTTTCAAAAAAATTATTAATGATTCTAGATGTGATTAATCTTTAATGAAGTAATTGTAATGATTATAATTCTCCAAGAAACATCATATATCAAATTAATTATTAGGATTCTTCTAGGAAACATCATCTATCACATTTTTTGGGTCAAATTACCATCGTGTCTCAATGAAAACGTGACATAGTATGAAAACCTTATGAATCCAAAAATTTATCTTCATCATATTATTATATAACATATCCTCTGTCACTATATTCAACATGATGACAAGTGGGTTTTCATGGTCATATTGAATATGAGAATACAACAACATATCAGTCATAAAGACCACCACAAATGAATCCAAATATTGTTGGAAAACATGTTTCATCAGTTCCCCAAAAATTGCTATCATGTTAATTAAATTGGATGACATTACCAAATCCTTTTCAAATAAATATCATCAATGGAATTTTTGAGGTTGTATATCTGAAGGTAAAACACACACTTGATGATAACCAGGCCTCACATCAATCTCGGAGAAAACCCTTGCTCCCCGGATCTGGTTGAAGTGGTTGTTTATACAAGGAAATGGATATATATTCTTAATAGTAATCCTATTTAACCAATAATAATCCATGAAAATCTTGAGGGTACCACATTTTTTAAAAATGGACATGAGCACCGCGAGGTGAAAATATGGATCATATAAAACCCTTAGGTTATAAATCATATAACTTACTCTAGAGGTACTACAACTTAGTGGTACTTATTCTGTAAGGAGGAATGAATATTGTTTAATATCCAGGTACTATATCAATAGAAAACTCTAACTTTATATCAAGAGGTTTCCTAAAAATTTCATTAGGGGATATACCCCTAAAACTATCTACCACTAGAGGTAAATATTCCGGATGAAATCCCAAAGAAACTATAGAAGTGCTAGATATCGGGGCTATTGTCGTGACCAACCCGTAATGATTGAGTTTAACTCAGCCTTTCGGGAAATCCCATTCACTCTAGTGAATAAAATTTCTATACTCTAGTGATGTAAAAGACTCTAATTGGTGTATGAAATAAACATAATCATAATAGGGAACCAAGCATTCCATCATGAGAATGATCTCAAACCCCACAATCTCAAGGAGAAAGCGATGCTATACAAAGATAAATCCACATATCTCAATGAGGAACTCTATAAAATAGTGTAAACTCTATGAAATAATTTGAAATAGAGTATTGGGTTTGATCACACCACAGAAAAACTGAACATTGAGACCAAGTCTCTCCAATATAGGAACAAATAAAAATGAATTTGAAGAGCATGTATTGAAAAGTGTAAATTCTAAAGTAGATGTTGGTAGAATATTGAATCTTACCATAGACGATATGGCACTCTACACCTCTATTAAAAACTACAGAACATATATCTGACATGATTTGTGAGTCTAATATATAACCTGGCTACCCGGAGTTGGCCCACTCTCTAGGTACTATATATATAGTGTATAACATCACATACCATGACCATAACCTCATCCTGATTAGCTGGTTCCACTCTATCTCCACGCCTAATGAGAATCTTCTAATCCTTCTCCTTAATTTAGAGTCAGTATAGACCATGTCTCACTATATATTAGAGGAAATTAGGAAAAAAAGTGATGAATATATCCCATATTTTCCTACACCATTTTTCAATACGGTCTCTAGTACATTTGGGTTTTGTATGTCATATCCTACTACACTGATAGAACCTCACCTGGGTACATGATTATACACCCTAGCATCTAATATCACCACATGGAAGCTCAAAATGATTATTACTTCTATTTATTGTTGTAGTACATGATCTAGGTGGTAAACCACTCTAGATCGAGCCACCACCCTACCTTAGGTTACACTTAGTGACAACCAGCTGATTCACTATCCTAAATATGGTAGTATTCAAAAAAATAAATTCACCTACAATCACATTTAATACATGTGACCATCCACAGGTCTCTTATATTTGTATTACTTATCTACTAAGAGAATACATTCCATGTGTTAGAGCTCTATAAAATGGGTAACATAGTCCATGACTGATAATGTTTAATACTCCATGTGAATAAACTCTCTAGCACTATTGAACCTCAATATAATAGGATAAAAATCATCATATAAGGCTATCTAAAAATCCATACATGATATATCCTGATGATTATCCATCTGGGAAATAACATCCAACAATATATTGGAAAAATACAAAATCGTATATAGATATATCTACTCTCTATACATTGGATGTGTCTTTATATGCCTAAAATTAAACTACATGATATCTTCTAATGAATTTATAGCCTATAGACTAACATCCTCAGAAAATGTGGGAGGATGCTGATACAAATACTCAGACATCAAATCTACCGTATTAGGGGGAGGTTTCAGGGCTTTGTAAATTGTCTTCATGAAGCATAGGTAACCCTGTCGAAACGTGGAATAATCACCCATATAAGGTACAACAGGAGGTTCAACAAGTGGCAATATTGGAGGTTATACTAGAGGCCTAGGAACCCCACCTCCAGAGAAAGTTTTTTACCACTCTCATGACATGGGATTCAACTTTATCACAGTGAAATGTCTCTATAAATTATAAAAACAAGATTTGGTACATGATTATATAACCAATTATGTCACAGATGTAAGAATACGATAGGTACTAGCCTTCCTATCTTAGAGACACACCCCCTACCTGCTCATAATGCTAGGTCTGGGAGACATACACATCATACAAAGTTCAAATAGTACTGAAGAATACTCACTACTGAGTTTGGGTAAGTGTGAATTTCAATGTTTTTTTATCGAAATCCATGTATATAGGGTTCTGGTTCCTTGTTAGGGAGCTAACACACTCTTAAATTACACTTTCCATCACTATTTATAGGAAAAGATTCCATTTTAAGAATATTTAAACACACCAGTTGGTAATAATCCACACACATATATATATATATATTTCAAGGACTAATTAGATAGATTTAAATTAAAAAATTTATAAAGGCCCATACACATTTAAAATTTCAATTAGAATCCATTAAATTGTAACCCATTATTCATACAGTCCCCCTTGAAATGTTAGAAAATTTCATGGAAATAAAAATCAATGCCCCAAAAACTATATTGGAAATGCACACAGTAATATAACCATGGCCTAGAATATGCATGACTTATAAATCATCGAGTGCCTATAATGATTCACGAACCAATGCTTCCATTCCATATCTGGCCAAGAGTAGAAATCTATATTCCTAAGTATCATCAAACAACATGTGTGTCACCCAATGGTGATGTTGGGACAACTTCAATAATTATAATCTATAACATTTCCCATCCCATATAAGTTCTATTAACGCTATAAATGGGTTAGCTACACTCTATAACATCATTTTGAAAAAATATTGACACATACTATTTCTCCTTTTTATCGTCCAAATTATTATTTCAAGGAAAATGGAAGAAAAAAATACTACTGATAATTTTGTTTTTGATTTATCAGACCCAGTTTACTCTAAATTAATCAAACTTGATTGGCCTCATGACCTCAAACATGCCTCCCCATAAGCTGAAAGCAACCAACTTGTAGTGAGGGTCCATGGTGGAATAGTGGGTAGACTATACCCTCATGACTAGTGTTTATAAAATTATTATAATCAAATCAATAAATAGTGGAATCATAAAAAAACCAAAGATCCGAATAGTAATCATCCATCACTTAGATAACCAAGTAAATTGCATCAATAATTTTCATAAATAAAAATTATGGTCATGTAATTATGTAAAATAAAGGTAGTACGAGTGTATTTTTAAATCAGACACATACAAGAATCTATAAAAAAAATGAAAAAAAGACCCATGATTTTCTCCTATAGCATCTAGACCATATGTATGGTCCAATTCCCCCCGTACACCATCCCATAAGGAAAATAATGTATCTATATCTGGTATCATCCCTTATCCTTAACTATAACCATGGTTGATATCCAAGTACCTAAAAATTTTCCTTAATAAAGAGTGATATATACTCAATAGGTTACCACCAATGTTTTCTAATGGAATCTAGTCCATCAGTACATAATAACATGTTTCCAAGTATAAATAATAGATTTAATAGGGGTGTGATAAATAAATATACCACTTAGGTTAGGAATACCATAGAACTCCCATCATCTTCTACCTAATTCATACTAAGATGAAATATCTATGAGAAAATAGTCCTTGCAAAATTTGTATAATAATTAAATCAAAATATGTAAGGATCTGACTGAATCTGTGATTGTACCATATCTTGGACATCATATCATGTAATTATTTTATTAAATAATTACAAGGAAACGTGAACCCATTCTTGGTGGTCCTAGTTTGGATCATAGGTATCGCTCCAGGAATAACATGAACCCCTCAACATAAATCCAATTCTACAAATTCCTTATAGAAACCCTGGTATCACAATTGTTTTGGTATAAAGTCACTTCCCTCTTAGTCTATCCTTGGTAGTCTACATAGGCAGTTAAATTATACCTCATGGTGTTCACAATGATATTACATATAATTCCACAACTAGAATTCCACATAGGGAGTCTATGTATCACTCTAGTAATTTGTAATGATACAACCTGTAATTCCATCAATGGAGTTCATATGAGAACTCATCTGTCACCCTAATCGCATGATAATTTCATTGGAAATTCATTTAAATGAATGATCATGATTATTTAGTTCATTTATTTCCCAATATGAAACCATATATCACTCTAGATATGGAAATATGAATTTTCATAGGCCCAAATTAAAGACCATATCAAGCCCAATAAAGAAGGGATGATAGCCCTGGGAAAAAGGACATGGTCTTACATTACCTCTTCCATTTTATTTAATTTCTATGTAAATAACTTCCTTAAATATCCCATAATGAAGGGTTAAAAGAAAACACCTTAAGAGGTGAATCAAACTCATAGGCCACCCATGGTTTCTTTTTTTAATGTTGGAAACACATGAAAGGGGTGGTTCAATTCATGTTCCTTATCCTCAATTATAATGTAAGAGGTTCTAGAGATTATAAAGTTCATACCTAATAATTTAATTTAAGATAAATTCCCTATAAAAATGTCATTTGGAAAATTGAAAAAAATGATATAATAAATAAACCAAAATATATTAATGGAAAAGCATTAGACCACCCACCTCAACTTGGTAGTAGACTTCTCATCCTTTTTATGCCTCTAATATGTGATAGAACGGAAGATATCGAGAAAATAAATAAACGACCAAAAAATAAGGCATATTATATCAAATAAATTAAAACCATAGAAGGGAACATAAATGATTAAAGGATATAATTTAATGGATATATTACTAATTCATTTAAAACACGATAGACATCAATCTGATTTGAGTTTAGATAGAAGAGAATCCTTAATTCCTATGTAGGTTCTATGGGAGAGAACCAAAATGAGGGGCCTGTTTTTGGTAGAAAGAAAACAAAAAATGACGGGAGGAATTAATATCAACGTAGGGTAAAAATCATTATTTGAACACTTTTAATAGGTTATGAGGTTAGGATTCATAGTATCCCAACCCGTGCTCCAACCACGTGCTAAGAACTATCCCATGACACCCCTCACAAGGGCTAGGAACAAGGTTTAACTAACCGTTCCAAACCCATAAAAACACCTCTTAAATAATTGTTGAATACCTCACACACCCGTTTATCATGGAATACATGGTAAGGAAAACCATGTATTCCTAGGAAGATCACTGAACCACAAAAAAAATTTTAACCAAACTATATGGATTGGTTTTTACGGTTTCTACTAATTGTGTGGCCCAATTGTTCATCCCAAAATATGGAGAATTGGGCTCCATACCATCCACAAAACCCCCCAATACTCCCACCGCCTCATTAGGATATTCCGTTAGGATAAAACCAAATAATTTAAATGTAAATTAAATGTGTTAGTACCAGATAGTATAACTAGGTTCTTATACATACCATTTAATAAATTTAATGGAAATTTACAAGAATAATTTTATCATATAAATTAAATCAAATATATTATCTATATTTCCTTAACATTTTATAAACATGAATATTAAAATTCAAAAAACAAATAAATATTTATTTATTTTCTTTACCAAATATAAAATATTAATTTGGAACATTAAAATTTAACTTAGGGATAAAAATCTCTTATTTTCAAAGCCTAACACATAAAACTTTTAAAGCATTTATAAAGAGTTAGTAATTTAATACAAAATATTAATTTTCATCATTTGATAATATATCATATTTTTTTGAATGATATGAAAGATTAGAAATAATAATTCATTGTTCATTATTGAGAACCATTGTTCATAAATTTAAGGGTGGAAGGAGAAATATTACATATTGTGTAACCCATACATAAGATTATCAAAGAAATGATACATTACATTTTTTACTCCTATGAAAAAAAGAAAAACTGAACATATGAGGTATCAAAAATGTAAATTTATCTTATACATAGATGAAATAACACTAAATATATGATAAACCATGTAAAAGAGTTTTTATCACAAAATGAAAAAAAACATTACATAAGGGAAAATTTTTAGCTATTTTCTAGTCATTATATGTGATAAATACTATATAGTGACTATGACTGAATTCCTTATTTTAGAAAAACTATATTTTCAGTCATAAAATATGATTTATTCTATATCACATGTTATATATTACATAAGAACCAACTTTTTTTATTATATAATATCTTTTGATGCACACCAATCATATAATAAATCTAAAAATGCACTTTATGTTATCCAATAACATAAGGTCAAGTAAAGTGGTCTTGTGATATGACATATAATATTCATCCATGCCATATATTATGCTATTATATTGATAAATAATATTATGATATTAATATTATTATTGAAAATAGTAAAAAAACATCTTAACTCATTAATGAACATGGATCTAACCCCACTTATGTGATTTAGGGGAAGATCATATAATAATGGAATTAAGTGAAAACCATACTGTTTTGTTAACACATCATCATGAACCAACATATATAATGAAAAAAATAAATAAATAGGGGTAAATCTGTAATTGATATCTATATATCTATTGAACGCTATGGTTTTTTCAGAAAGGAGATACCGATAAATAGTTTTCAGACTATTTCCTCCCTTGGGTTAATATTGACCACTAAGATCATTATTTATTTGGACAGGACCCATGATCATCAAATGTGTTTGGGGACCATCTCCATGAAGAATATTTATGGATAAGTAGGAAGTAAAAAAAATTATTAATTTTGAGTATTGTTTCACTATAATTGGGGGATTATATCCCTTCATATAAGACCCCCTTTTTCAATAACGGGAGTCATGATTTGGATACCATCACATGGAGGAGAATGTGAGTTACCCATTGTTTGTGACTATTGAGAATAATATATTTTGGATAAATCATATATTTTTATATTCTATTAATAAATTTCTTAATTGATTCATTATTTAAGGAAACCATGCTGAAGATATGGATGAATCCATGAACCCACATCCAAAATAGTTATCTCATCGTACTCTATGATGATAGAACACTCTAGTATCACCATTACAATTATGATATGTATTTATTAAAAATTTTATGTGAATCACATTTATATAATATGCGTTATTTTTTTGGATATCTTATACTAGGGTTTCTCGATTTTAGTTTATATCATAAAATATTTTCCATAACCAACAACACCCAGATACTATCACAAGAGTGAAGCAACACCTATGTCACTTATCTTAAGTATATAAAAAATGTTGTTAATTTTATCCCTGTGGAAACCTTGGATCCACCAAGAAGGATTCCCCCCAACAATAGAATCCTTAATAATGTATTGATGATGATTCCATTGTAGTTCATAGGGGATGTTATAGTTGACATCGAAACATTAGACGTCTATATTGGGAAACCAGGAAAGAAGTCATGTTAAGGGATATATATTGTCTTATCCCTAGAGAAAAACACTATTTATGAGGAAACCTATGATAATGTAACCCATCGAAATATCTCAAAGGTAACTTTAGGGGGATTCAAGAATACCATTAGTAGGGTCACTTGGATCATTCCATTGAAGGAACCAATGGGTGTTTCAGAAACAACCTTACTAACGATAGAAGATAAAAACTATTTAAGATATCATACCTAAAGAACCTATAACTAATATCTTCTACATATTTTTCTAAATTAAAGTGATTTAGTTCTTCTACATGATATCATGAGACATAAAAAAACCATACACTCGAATATTTTATAAATAAATGTCAATCACATTCTTGATTTTGGATATACTAATGAGAACCAATTTTATCCCAACAATATTTAAAATTCAAATATCCTATGTTGGTTCAATTACATACATGATACTGTTAATTTTTAGAGTTTTATAAAATTTGTAAAAACCCTTTACAAAATAAAATCCACTTCTCCCCAATAATATGGGTATTTTTACCATTATTCAAATATTTTATTATTTTATTAGAAGACTTCAACATCTCATACAAATTTCTCCAAATGTGATACCCTTCTTGACATATATTCCAAAATATCATTGTTTATAACCTAGGGAAATGGAAACATAATAAAACATTGAGATCATATGGCCAGTATGGGAAAACGCATGTGATATCAATTGGTGAACATAATTGAGCATAAGATATGAATTAATTTATGAGAAAATGATCATTACATTAAAAAATACCTAATAAATATTATCCCATAAATTATTAGCTATGGAATTTGGATTTTTATTAAAAAGTACTTGAGTTATAACTGTAAAAAATCTTCAATAATCAATCATGATCCCTAAGAGAATGTCATAATCATAATATATAGTTATATGTATTACACATGAGAATATCAAATTATTTCCTTATTCATTACTAAATAAAAATGACTATCATAGTATATATATTTCAATATTATATTTTTATTACTACCATTTCCAACATACCCCTAATTAATGACCACTTCTAAGATTAGTGGAAATTCCCCCTTTGTATTGGGATCAACCCTCATTGTAGTTTTTATTACCACATGAGACATAAATATTTTCCAAATTCATTGGAGGGATATTTAATTATGGGACCACACATCAAATATTAAGTATTGTACTCAAGTGTTCCAAAAAATCATAAAATCATTCCACATTTCCATATCATGTTGTTGACCATTGAGGAAGACAAAAGTTTTATGAAATCAACATTAAAACATGATCATCATAACAAAAATATTTAAGGAAATTGGATGGAATAATTAGAGAATATCCCAAATGAATAATAATTATCCATAAAAGTTTTTTACATAGTTTAAAAATATATTTTATAAAACCATTTAAAATACT
Source organism: Viscum album (assembly GCA_963277665.1). Lineage (NCBI taxonomy): Eukaryota > Viridiplantae > Streptophyta > Magnoliopsida > Santalales > Viscaceae > Viscum > Viscum album. The sequence goes on along the minus strand of OY728119.1, from coordinate 1,053,896,690 downwards.
CAATTAAAATTATGGTAAAACATCCATAATATTTTAATAAAACTGTAAATCTAAATTTTGTCAAAAAATATGAAAAATATTTTCTTTGTAAAGCCTATAAAAAATTTATATTAATATTCTTTATGGAATAAGTACATAGATATCTAAAATTTCATTCATGTCATATACATTGAAAGAGAACATTCTTGTTACAATTTTGTAAAAACCCAGAAAGTGATCCACATAAAAAACATTTATAAAGATTATGTTTATTAATTTTAAAGAAACTAAAATGTATTGAAAATTACCTTTTAAAAATATTAAATTATTTTTAAAATCCGTTATAAAACATTTTGAATAAATTAACATGGAATAAAAACCCCATCAAGAAAAGAGGAAATACGGTATGATTTTCTTAAAAATACTTCCACTATTATTTAATGTACCAAAGAGAGAATAATAGGTGGGAACATGAAAAAACTATAATTATGTAGATGATAATAAAATGGATACATGATTATAGAAAATGATCATTTTCACATCTTGATATTTTAAAAGAATGTTATGCATGATAGCATTAATAACATGCAACACTGAGCATAAAGGGAATTGCGATATTCTATAAAAAATAAAATGATTTAAATGTGATCTTTATAACATAGCTATTCATTTTTTTGGTATAAAATGGTGTGACCATATTATTAAATTTATATATTATGGTATTACTAAATAATAATTTATCGACAAATTCATAGAATATTCAAACTTAATTTTTTTGTAGTATGTTTTTATTCATCAAAAGTATTTTTTAATCAAATATATATATATATATATATATATTTGATCATTGTTAAAATTTATTTATAAATATTTAAGAAAATGTAAATTTTAATAGTGTATCATTTTTAAAATAAAAATATCAAAATTACCATAGGTATTTTTTATGTGTATTTTGAAAAGTATGATTTTTTATTTACTATTAAAAAACACATTCATGTAAAAAAAGAATAAATTATCTCTTAAAAATTATCATTATGCTTTAAAATTGATCTTAAATAAATATAATTCTCTTTTAGTTAAGAATAATATAATAATTTATTTGTTATTTATCTTGATATTTGTTTTATATCTTCATTTTATGCATAAAAACGCATTTTTCTAATCAATATTTTACAAGAATTTTTTTCATTTATGTTGAAATTTATTTCTGCACTTATTGAAATTAATTATTAAAAAATGTTTGTATATTTTAATTTTATTGGGCAAATTGTTTTAAACTGGTCATCTTTTTTTCATAATGAATAGTAATAGTGGTAATTATTTGTTACCTCGGTAAGGTTAAATCATGTAATTAAGGTAAAAGAATATTATAAGGATTTAAAAATCTATCTCAAATCTAAATTATTTCTATTAGATGAATATATTATGAACACCCCTTCATATATATGGAAATATTGAATTTATTTTTATTTTATTTTGATAAATATCATTCTATTATTTTAAATAAGTAAAATAATTATATATCACTCTATTGTTTTTATTTATCTTATATGTTAACAAATGGATAATATTATTTTCCAAATGAATCTAAATGTTTATTTTGAATTTAATTTATTAATTTTTATAATTGAAATTTATTTTTTATTTTTAATGATCGTATAATTACCATAACTTCTTACACAATGTTGACACAATTCTTATGACAATGTAATAAAAATAAAAGTAAATTATATTAAAAATATTAAATTATTATAATTTGGATTAATTATTACGATACATGATTTTTTTAAATAAAAAATACTAGAGATGTTTTAAATATTATATTGTAATTACATTACTATGTTGACATTTTTAAAAATCCAATCATCTGATTAGTATTTAAAATGAATTTAATGGTATATAATGCTAAATAATATTGTATTAAAAGTTATAAAATTCACAAAACTGTTATATTTGGACAAAGGAAATGTATATGGGGGATAATTTCAACCATTTTCAACTTATAGAAGAGATTTTATTTATGTACAACTTTCTTGACACTTCAAGCGAAAAAAATTATTATCATGGTAATCATTTAAATGGTTAACATGGGTGTGAGGGGGTCCAAAATACTAAATAAGGGTTAGAAAAATACCTATAAATATATAAATTTTATTTTAAATTAATATTTAAAATTATAACTAAAATATCATATAATATATCAAATTTTGTCAATATGAACCACAAAATTTCTTTATAGAAATTTATTACTTTATGTACATTCAATTTTCACTCCCGAAACTTATAAAAGGGAACCTCAAATACTCTATTCTTAAAAATGAATTATAATTATAGATTTTAATATATCAAACGTAATTTTGAAAAACATTTTGATACATAATCTAGAGGTTGGGGTCACTTTAAAAGACCAACCTAAAAGGTGTGAGGTGTAATCCAAGTTGGGTTTTCCAAAGAAATAGGTATAACTCTGATGTGAGTGGTTTTACTTATTCATGTACAAAAATAAAAAACTATTATGTAATAATGAAATAATAACATAATTATATTCACTTTACATATCTGTTTTTGTTAATTTGGCATATCCATTTTCATCTTCTTATCCATCCTATAGGGAATAAAATTATTATTTGTAAATTTTGGGGGATTACCACCTCCAAGAAGATATGTGTTCGGTTTTCCATGACCACATCACAAGGATTGTTATTATGATGGATTTAATGCATGTATATATATATATATATGATATTCATGAGATAATTATGATTATGTAAATATAATATATCATTTATTTTCTTATCCTTCCAACTGTTGTAAAATGAAAGCATCATGTATGCATATGGGTGGATTACCACCTCCATAATGAAATGTTGTCAATTTTTTATGTATGACTTCTGTGTATTATTATAATTTTTTTAATTAATAAAAATATATAGATATATATCATGATTATTGTTTTTTATGTGATGTGATAACTACATTTTGGAAATGATAGACATAGAGAAGTCATTTTGTGACCATGAACCAGACATCCTAAAAACACACATCATGGATTAAAAAAATTATTTTCAGAAATATTTCATTGAAATAAATGTTTTAGTGATAATGAAATAAATAATTAAATAATTCATAAATATTTAAATAATCAATATGTATTTTTATAAATGTTTCAATGAATTCGTATAGCGATTTAGGACTAGAGGTGAGGGGTTTTTTAACTCAATTTAAATTCATTAGGTTATAACTATACTTGATTAACTATGTTATTTTTTATCATATCTTGATTCCACAATTTTTATAATTTATGTTTGAATTTGATTCTAAAAAATTATCACATTTATGTTACTATTTAATTTTATTATGAGTCAGATTTAGGAAATTAAAATTCATTATGTTTATTTTGGGATTATATTCAAGTAATTGATTCACTGAAAATATTTATTTAATTATTCAGGATGTGTTTAAAATTATTATATTAACTCTATACACACAATATGTTAGTAATCATAACATATGGATCAAAAACCCTATGATCAAAACAACATGTATAGATTATGTATCCTATGCTAGTGGGAAATTATGGAGAAAAAACCCTACATTTATATGGAACCATGAGTTTGAGAAAAAAATGGTATAGTACATCAAACCTACTTTTTTTTATCAACCATACATTTAAGATCTAGGTTTAGATTTTTTTCATCATATGAAGGAATCCCCTGTTTGAATATTCAATGATGGAGTTTCATATATGTGATACTATATATGTTTTATGGAACATTCATGATAGAAGTAAAGATATATTAAAAGCTATTTTATGACCAATTCAAAGGCCCATTATGATGGTTTTAAAGGATCATGTTCAATGGAGTAAATCATTTCTATTCATTTGGGAAGTTATGACTCTCTTTCTGGTTTTTAAATTAAAAAATTTACGATTTTTTATGTGATATTCCGGGTGTTGGTTAGACCTTTAGCTACTTGTCCTATTGTATAATTATTGAGACACACTTCACCGAGATGTGTGAATCTAATACAAGGAAAGGATATATGTCATTGCCTTCAGAAAAACACATTCAATACATACATTTTTTGACCTATCCAATCGACTCACTATTGTTTCTAAAATTACCACTACATTTTATTATTACATCTTCTTCTACATGAATGATGAATAATTGTTCAAAGATACCCTTTGTATATATCCATGTTTAAACATCTATATAATTTTTTCTCTATAATTATTTGAAGAAATAATTTGTGATGTTGAAAATCTATTTTTTATTGTGAATTATTGATGATCAATTATATCCAATATTTGATATTGCCACTATAAATCTTGAAATTTTTTCTCAACATAATCAATATCTATTTATTTAGTGGAGTTTTGACTACTCAGAATTAGTCATGTTAATGTTTCACATTTTTATACTAAGCTCTGGATTTTTAGTTCCTTATAAAAGAACCATAAATTCTAGTAAATCCATGTACAGTGGCAACTATCTACACTTAGTTTTTAAGGTCTTTGGATAAGAGAACATGTATGGGAAAATCACTTTGCTTATAAAGTTTAGCGTTGGGTGAGTGGAATAAGGGATCATTTTTTTCAAAACCATTATACATCGTTGAGTTTTACTCCTTAATTTATTTTCACTATTCACTAATACATTGGAGAAAAGGAAATGTTTTCTACACAATAAGAGTGATATTGTGAATCTGTAAATATTTTTTAAAAACACAATTCACCCCTCCCCCTCTTGTTTCTTTTCCTTTTCCATCATAGTATTGACCTAATAATTGGTTTCAAAGGGGTAGTGGACTTCTCAAATATTTTATTGTAGTTTTTTTATATCATATGGTGACATCATAAGGAACTACTAAAAATTTAGTAGCTCTAAAAAGCATGATTTAAAAGATTCAAATGAATACATATTGAAATTGTTGATTCTTGAGAAGGTATGTCAATGATATGTGCTCCTTAGTTTAATGGTGACAATTATGGATGCTATAAAGCACGTATTGTTAATTATTTAACAAAATCATGTAATAGGGGTTTAATTGAAAGTTATTAAGCCTCAAAATATTCCTAATGAAGATTTGTAAGCTTATAATAATGATTAAGAGAACAAATATGATCACAATTAAAAATCTGTGAATGTTATTGTGTGTGTGTTAGGAACTGGCGAATTCAATCGAGTATAACAATGTCTTACACTATATGAGATGTTGATAATGATTTATATTTCTTATGAATGAACTAAAAATATCATAAAACTATGGAAAACCAATGTAAATATAATGTTTCATACGTTTAGAATTTATTCGAATGAAACTATCACCCAAATGAATAAGATGTTATCAGAGAATGTCAATGATGTTTTTTTATTAAGATATATGATTTCCCAATCAGATAAAGCATTAAAAGTTATTAGAGTAACACTCTCTAAGTGTAATGCAATATCTGATGATATACATCAATCTACATGAGTGAAAACATAGCTATGAAGGAATTGATCAGAACTCTATTGATGTATGAAGTTTAGAAGTATGACGAAGCTGAAAATAATTTGAAACAAGATGAAGATGCTATCCAAATTACCTTGGATGAATCGTCAACATGATTCATTAATATTTGGTTCACATGATGAGTATTTTACAGAATATGAGGCTGAGCATAAAGAAAAATGGTATGCCTTAAGGATCATAGTAATGAGGTACAATCTTCATACTCTAAAAACTCAATTTTTGAGAGTAAACTCTTATAATGAATTAAATTAATATTTGTTTATTATCCAAGATAAAAATTAAACCTTAAAGAAATATCATAGATAAATTAAGAAATATCATGACACCACTCTCTTTAATCATGAAAATTTGTTAAAATAAATTATAGAATTAATCATTAATTCTTATTTTTTTTACTTTCATGACACTAATAATAATGTGTTATTTGTGGAAATATTTAATTTATGAAAATATTATATCTTTTTGTTAAAAGGAATAAAATATTTAATTCAAATCCTTGGAAAAAATAAAACACTGAAATAAAAAATTGAAATATAAAGAAACGGTGAAAGACCAAAACAGTATTAAAATTATTTTATTCTGTGATTAAATATAAAAACCATGGAAATTGTTAAATTTATTTTTTTGGTATTAATCATTATTAGAAAAATTATTACTGGTTTAAACCAAAAAAAAGTCTGTTGTTAAAATTTTCTACTGCTCAAAATAATAATTTAACTTATGTAGTGGAATTACATCTCAATATAATTATGTTTGGTAACATAGAAATTTAATTTATAAAATTTATAGACCGAGAAACATATTATTAAAAAAAATAACTAGCATTTAATTTTTTATAGGACTACACTAAAATGTTTTATTGTTAAATATTTATGTGGTTGGTTTATTAATATAAGAAAGTCTCTACTAAAAGAGTAAACTTCAATGGATTACTTTGTTTTCAAAAAAATATCTATTTTATAATCATTGATCCATTTATTATTTAATTTTTATAATTATATGCTTCTAGTTCATTAAATGTTTTTTTATGGTGAGAAATATATTTAGAAATTTATTATAATAACACTCTTTCTCTATTTTAATCAATGTTTTAAGCTAATTTTATAATTAATTTTCTAGAAAAATGTGAATATCTCTCAAAACCTTTTATGATATAAAACATATTTAATGAAATATTTTAGAGTTTCTATATTTGAAACCTCTTTTAAATCCTCATATATCATTTGTTTATTAAATTATAACTTCATTCTTACAAAAAATGTATATTGAAATGTAAAAATATGTAATGATTATTCTATATTTTCTACAAAATAATACGACAATACATTTGTATTATATAAGAATCTAATGTATCTTATTATTCTTAAAATTAATAATTTATACATATTCTTATTTACAATAAAATTTTCAAAAGTATCTAGAAAACTAGTCACTAGAATATGAAACGTTCGTGTTATTCACAATCCGAAAAAAAACATTTCTTACAAAAGGAAAAAAGAAAATCCTTTTGATGTATTGAGATAATAGTCCATTTCATAAGTAGAATAATCATTTGAGAAATATTCTTAAAGGAATAAGGATGTTCAAAGACATTCTAAACAATAAGTCCCTTCTTCGTAAATGTTTTGTAAAAGGATTCTTATCGACGTCCACATCTTCAATGATTAAAATTTAAAACTAGATAATAATTTGGATGAGTCTATAATGTTATATAAGGAAATAAATAAATAATATTTATCCAAAATAGTTTTTGTTTTGTAATGAAATAAATATTAGAATATGAAGGATAGATCGATCTCTAAGGAAAACGTTCAATCTTTCAAAATGAAAATGCTTAATGATATGGAGTTTCTCAGAGGATATGCTATTACCAAGATAGATCTTAATAAGATAAAATTGTTTCTTGTTGAATAGTGTCCATATTTTTCATATCAAGGATAAAATATGGTGAAAATTTATTATAAGAACTATTAAAAGTTTTAGGAACTATAAGTTAAAAAGTTAACGATTTGGAAATATCAGATGAACTGCCTACAAATTTTTAACCCTTAATTTTTATTTTCTTTTTATTTAAGGTCAACATGATATTTTTTAATGAAAATTGGTTATCAAAGTTAGTTATTAATATCTTTTATTTTTATTAAATGAACATGTACTTAATATTTAATTAATTAATTGCTGTAAAAATAAACTTAATTTTTTTTATTTTCAATGTTACTTTTATAAAAAATTGTTATATGATTTTTTATAAATATTTTATTTCTTTGGATATCCTATATAATATGATTCAAGGGGATTTTAATGAAAATAATCATATTATTCACTAAAATATTCTATTTTATTATACTCCTTTCCCAATTTTATATATCTTTTAAAAGCATGAATATATGGTATATTTATTTCAAATATTATTTACTCTTATATTTTTGATATCAAAAAAGGGGGAAATGTTTATTGTTTTAATTTTTTCATCATCATGGAATATTAAAGAGGTTTATAATAATAGTTTTCATATTTATTTTTCATGTAACAATTTACATATTTTTTCTTCATCTTGAGGAAGTTTGAAAACATTATCCATAACATCATTGACATAGGGGAGAATATTTGATTCTAATAAATGGGAAAACATCTCAACAAAAGAAAAATTTATAAAAACAGTAATACGACATACATTTCTTTTATTAATTAAATATTATAAAAAATGAAAAATGGGGGAGAAAATTATTTTATAATTTTAAAAAAATTGCTTTTATGTATTTTTATCTTGGCTGTTGTGATAGCCAAAAAGATGAAGATTATTTAGAATATATTAATTTATAAATTGTGTTAATTTATTTTTTATTTTGATGCTTAGAATCACCCACATTTATTTTATTAGTGAGTTTTTATTTATGTGAATTTTGAGAAATTAATATCGGGTTGAATAATTATTTTGTAATTCTATTCAAGTAATTTATCCCCTATGAATATTTGTTGAAGTAGTTCATGGAGGGTATAAACATATTCTTGTAATACTGTTTCTACCCTACATTAGTAAGTGTAACATACGGATCAACAACCCTACATTTGAAACAACACGTATAAATCATCTAACCTACTCTATTTGGAATGTTTGGATAAATAACCCTATGTTTATATAGAACCCTACATTGGAGGAACAAACTATATGGTACATCAACCCTATTGTCATGATCAACTATACATTATCAACCCTATGTTATGAGTTTTTTCTTCACATGAAGGAACCCTACTTTGGACTATTCAAAAATGTAGTTTTAGATCCATGATATTATCTGAGATTTATGAAATGGCTCATATATAAGTGATGATTTATTCAAATAATTTTTTTGAATGATTCAATTGATCATTATGATTGTTTTTAAGGATCGTATTAAATGGATTAATATTTTTCTATTATTATGGAATGTTATGAAACTTTTTTAATTCAAATATTCATAGATTTTTTGTATGTCTAGAGTTTTCTGACCTCGAGTTGTAAAACCTAATGTATAAAAAACAAGACACTATTCATTGAGATATTGGAATATATTACAAGGAAAGTTTGTGTGTCATTGCCTTCAGAACCACACTTTGAAGACATACATGTTTTGATCAATCTAATTGACTCAATTTTGTTCTTTTTATTTCTAATACATTTTATCCTTGTATATTCTTATGAAGGAATGACTAAAAGGTATTCAAAGATAATATTTGGATCCAAACATGTTTAAAAATTTGTCTGGTGTTTTATCAATCATTATTTTATAAAATACTATGAAATATTGAAGATATATTTTCTATTTTGAATTATTGAAGATCAATTACATATTTTAGTTTCTACTAAAACTCTGATTTTTATCCTTTTTTCTAAATAGAATAAATCACTATTGATTTGGGAGGTTTTTGACTACTCAAAATCATCCATAGTGAACTGTCATCCCATTATACTAAGTTATGGATTTTTGTTACCTTATAAACTAACTAAAGGGCCCTATAAAATGTATCATATATATGAAGTTAGTATTCTTAAATGAAGTGATTATGAATAGTAATAAAAAAAAACATGTTTAAATATTATATGATGGGTGAGCCTGATATAGCTCTCTAGTGTATTGGATAATGATCCTTGTCTTTAATGGATAAAGGAGGGTTTTGACCAAAGAGATTTCTCCTATAATTTTAATAGACTCTAATTATTTATAACATGGGTGGATATGGTCAATGATGAAGATTTTATAAGATACCAACATGGTTTATCCATGCTTTATATGAGTTTTCAATGGCTCCTTTAATCAATATTAACATCATATGGTACATTATTATTGATTATTATTATTAAATACATTTTTATAGAATTTCATCATGTAACATGTTAAATTAAAAATATTTTTATGCATATGAATTCTTTTATTGTATGAAAATTCAATTTGATTATGATATAATATCCCTATGCTGATCATATTATTTCTAATGGTGTTAAATTGTGGACACTTATGTTTTCCATAAAAATGATTTCTATATCACCCTTTTTTGTTTTCCAATTAATTATATTATGAAGAATTATGTCAAATGAATTATATCTAGAAAGGATTCATGTTTAAATAATTTTATGGGGGATTTTGATGAGTTTTTTTGAAATAAGTAATTTTGGGTATAATTGGAAATATGATCACTTAAAGATATGGATGTTCTTATGTAATAATTTTTCTTAATTTTGTAAAAATAAAAACCTAATAATAAAATGGGCGTGTATCTTATCCAATATTTCCCTTTGATATTTTATTTTTTGGGTGGATAAAATTTGGTCCCACTTACCTATATCAAAGTTAAATGTGTAAGGATTGTGTTTTTAACACTAGATTTGGGAGTGTGGGTTCTACGCAGTTATAGTAGGTATTAGAGTAGGGTTTAAATGACATCATATATATTTATTTGTCCCAATGAGGTTATTTTATTAATTATATATTCCATCATTGGTTTCTATGTTTAAGTATGATCATATGTTTAAAGGTATATACAATCCTTACAAGGGTTTAACTGACTTGATATTTTAGTGATTAATGGTATTCTAGGAGTTGTGTTTTTGGTATAATTATAAGTATCCCATAGTTGTATCATTATATATAAAATGAAGGATTCTTTGGGAATAATTATATATTATTTAGGATATCTAGAAGAAATTTTATAACATAATCCTTAAGGATAATATGTTCTTATTGAGGTCAAATGCGATATAGGGTTATTTATTTATGGAATGATTTAATTTGAACCATGGGTATTAGTGTTGAATTTTAGAGATTACTGTGTTATTTATTCTTATGAATATTTTTTCATATTTTTTCATAATCCCTTATACTAAGAATTTTTGTTTTGGTTAATTTCTAAAGAGAGGAATAATTGACTTATTATCCTTCTCTTTATCATTACATCTGTTATAATTTTCAAAAGTTGAAAAATTGACTTTAACAACAACATTTTAATGTTAGTTATTTGATATCGGTGTTAAAAGTGTTTCATGGGGGATTAGAAATTTTTATTCCTAAACCGATTTAAAATATCACTTTTGATGTCAGTTTGAGAAAAATTTTAATTTAAAGTCCTCATCAAAGACTTTTGACATAAGTTTGTTTTCAAGAATAGATGTTAAAAGTCATTTTTTGACATTGGTTATTTAAATAACTGATATTAATTATAATTTCCAAGCTGTATGTCATTTTACAATAATTTATTTGACTAGACTTGGATCTAAAATGGAATTACTGATCAAAGGTTATGGCCTTGTAATATTGGACATCTCTAAGACTTCTCTGAGAGAAGTTAAACATCAAAAATCATTAACTATTGATCTGTAAGTCCATTTTAGATCCAAGAATAATTAAAACAAATCCTGGTAAATGATTTAAAACATCATAATGATTTTTAAGGAAATTTATTTTAAAAATAATTTCAAAAGTTTACTTTTAACATTTTCTCCTAGAAAACACCAATGTTAAAAATATTCTATGAGGACTTTTAAGGTCAGGTTTTCTAGAACAGATGGTAAAAGTGAAATTTTAATATTAGTTTCTAAATACCCTAGGTTAAAAGTGTTGTATATATCCTTTAACATTGTTTTTTAAAAAAACTAATGATTAAACCCCTATACATTATGATTTTTATCATCAGGAATATATTTAACTGATCTTAAAAGTAAAATTTCAAGTACGTGGGATCGATGTTTAAATTTTTTTTTTCACAACCTGAATTTCATTTTCTTAAATCATGTACAAATATAAATAAAATTCCATTGAAAATATTTTCATTTAATATATAAATCTATATTATCTTTATTTCATCAATTTTTACTTCTTCGATTCTATCAAAATTTCACTCGTCTTCATTCAATGATTTGAATAGGGTATCTATTCAAATCATGAAATTTCAATATTATTTTTTTCATTCATTTCTACACATCATGATAATATTCCTCGTAATTATTAATTATTCTTATGATCAATTTGTGAAGATAGAAAATTTAGATTAGATTTTCCAACCTTGGAGAAACATTCATTGTCGGTCACTATTTTCATTATGGCATTAGTTCTAACCTAGAATGAAGAGAAATAATGAGAAAAATATATCAATTTGAAGGAAACTATTGGAATCATTGAAATATGTTTGAATAATAAAGTTTATTTCTTTTTCATTTTGTATATGTAATTATCATTCAGTTTTCTCATGTTTTCTTTGAAATGATTTGTATTGATCAAAACACAAAGAATTCCAAATTTCAAATGTGATAACTTTTGATTCATAACACCATTTTAGCTCCACGATTTATCAAATTGAAGATTAATAAATAAATTAAAACATTTTTTACTTTTTCAAGATTAATTAATTGAAAATAAAATATAAAAAAATGAATTTTTTATTTGGTTCTTCAAAAAATGACATTAAAAGTCTTCTATGAATGCGTTTTGGATGGGTTTTTAATGAACTTACATTAAAATAAGTCTTTTAATGTGTTTTAAATAATGTACAATGTCAAAAAAAGTTTTTTATGTCAGTTAATGAATAAATAATATAACAATACATCCATTAGGAAATATAATTTAAGTTTATATAAAAATTGATTATAAAAAACATATGTAATTATCCTTTCAATGTCATTTCAAAAAACATATATCAAAAGGTAGAAATATTGATTTTTGAGGTTAATTTATAAAAACCAATGTCAAAATTCCCAATATTAAATTCGGATGCTTGAACATCAATTAAAAACAATTGTTAAATTTATAAAAACATTAAATTAAAGACTATTTTTATTTTATTGTTTATTATAGGGGTTGAGGAATTAAATACTCATTTTAATAATTTATAGTAAAAGACGAAATAATGGTGAAAATATATTGAAACATGTTATAAAAGGATAAAATTTAATTTATGGACATGATGAAAATCAATTAAGTGTATTTTTATATTATCTAGTTTTATATGGTAAAAGAAATACTCAACGTTAAGAAAATAATATTAAAAAAACATGTTATCATGTTATATGGATTTATAATGAATTTATGGTCCTTTTGGAACCTCCTAGATTTATGGTTTTCTGGTCATTGAATTTCCCATTATCATCCACATTCATGTGATCAATTTTATTTATCACTCTTCGGAATTTTTTAGAATTTTTTTTCATGCCTAAATTTTCACTTCCAACTTTTTTATCCTATTTTAATGTTTAGTTATGTTTTTTATAGATGTTATTGATTATTCCATTTCCCTATTTTCCAAATGATTTTTTATATAGAATTTTTATAATGTGGGTTTTAAAAAAATTATTTTAAATTGAAAATGAATAGATTAATGATATCAAGATAAAACTATGAGGAAATAACCTATTAATGTTGATGGATAATTTGACACCACATTAATTTATAAGTACAATATTCTTTATATCTTGTTTAACGTATAACATAGAGCATTATGAAAATTGTGATATTCTAGAAATAGTTAAATTTTTAGATGTGACCATTATAACATATTCATTGAATTCGAGATTATTAATATGAGTAACAATATTATAATATATACACACATATGTATATAATGGTATCAATCAATAGAAATTTATTCAGAAATTCTTATGAAAGAAGAACTCAACTTTTAGTAGTCATTTTTTTCATTAAAAATATATTTTCCCCAAAAATGTTTTTATGGATTTTTGTTATTGTATGCACTAAATAATTGTTTACTCAATTATAAATTTTATTTGATAAAATGGGTATTTCTTTTGATATTATCACATCAATGTTATCATAGGCTGAAATTTTTTAATTTTTCGTTAAGGAATAATTTTTTTATTTAATAATGAAAATTATCACATAATGTAAAAAGTCATTCGTATTCATTAAAAAGTCTCACTATCATTTGAATTTGAACTTAAATTAATATATGTATACATTATTTTGTAATAATTTTATTAATTAAAAATTAATCAGTTTTATAATTGAATTTGGTATAATATCTTATTTCGACTTATAACTTATTTCTCTAAAATTTATTATTTATATTGAATTTTAGGCATCTATATTAAAATAATTATCTTCCACTACTAAGAATTTAATATTTAAAAATACATTCAATATATGATATTATGAGGTTCAAAATTTATAATTATAAGTTTTAAAAGAAAATTAATTGTAACCTTTGTAAATATATGTCACATCGGAAAGGGTAAATCGGGTAATTAAAGTAAAATATTTTGTGTTGTTATTCAAAAAATATAAAAAACCTACCTTATTTATTTTGGATGAGTTTATTTTGAAAAAAAAACATTATATATTTAAAAATATGTAATTTTAATGACAGTTTTATTTCATAAGGAAATTTATAAAGTTTTAAGTAATGTAAAATTTTAAACATTGATCCTCCTTCTTTAAATTTAACTTATATGTTAACATTTTGATATGAACTAATTATGGATGAATATAACATTTTATTCTGAATATAGTTAATTTATTTTGGTATTTTTTTTAATTTTAACCATGGTGTTATTACCTTAAATGAGAAACAATTCTAACAAAATTCCAGTCCATGTAATAGGTAAATAAAATTAAATGATTTTAAAATGATAAATGTATTATATTATGCATGAATTATTATCTTCCCCAAAGTTTTCTGATATATAAAATAAATTTTTTGTGTTTTAGAAGTTTATATTTTAATTTCATATCTATATATATTTTTTAAAAAGTAAAATTTTTCAAATTAACCCACAAACGACATAAAAAATATGTTATGTTAAATAATATTTTATTAAATAATTTAATGTTATAAAAATCATACATTAAGAAATGTGAATTTGATATGGTAGATAATATCAACCAATTTACACATATGTGGCCCTTTTTGTTTTATTATAACTTCATTCACCCTTATGATGTAAAAACATTATTATCATGGTAAATGGTAAATTGGTAAATTGTGTTGAAACTAAGAGATAAGGGTTAGAAAATCACTTAAAATTTAATAAATTTTATTTGATTATAATATCTCTACTTATATACAAAATATATTATAATATATTAATTTGTATCCACTTGTACATGGAAAGTAATTTATATTTATTGAATATATTAACTAATTACATGCTTACACCTCCCCAACATATAAATGGTATCCCCCTCTTCTATCTTACTCATACATTTTGAGCACACCAGATCAGAAAATCCATATTAAAATCCATTATAAATATTAATCTACAAGACCTATATTTTTTGGTCTCATCAAAATACAATCCCATAAGGCTTTTGGTGTTATCTAAAATCGGTTTTCAGAAGAAGGGGTATAACTCATAATTGAGATTTTTCATTTTACATATTCATAAAAATCTATAAAATATTTTTAAAACATGATTCTAAAATAGCATCAGTATCTACATTACATTGAAATTTTATTTTTTCTTTTTTAAAAACTTATTCATCCTTTTTTCATCCAATTGTGAGTGAAATCATCATTTATGCGTATATATGAATTACCAACTCCATTGAGTGATGTATTTCATTTTACATCACCACCTGAAAATTATAATTATTATAATTGATTTTATGTATATATATTATATTGTAAAAATAGTTATCATTTTAAAATATAATATATCACATATTTTCATACCCTTCTATCCTGTAGAAAGTGATAGTGTCATTCCTCTATACATGTGGATTACTGCGTCCACAATGTGATATGGTTTTTCCATGTATATCATTCATGGATGGTTATAAAATTGTATATAATATATATAAATAAAAATTATGTTATGATTATTATTCTTTAGAGGTTGGAATAATTAAATTTGTTAATGTTTTCAACAGAATGAAGTCATCTTGAAACTATTAACCAAACATCCTCAAAAATCAAGATGTGGACTTAAATGATTGTGTAAGTAAATATTTCATGAAATTATTTGGTATAAATGGATTAATGAAAATTTAATAGACATATTAAAGGTTTTAAAATAATTTGATAATAAATATAATTTTATTATATATGATTTTAAGAACTGACGTAGAACACCGGGTTTGAGGTAATGGGTCTCTTAACCAAACTTCCATTAATTGTGTTATACTTATACTTCATTGACAATATTATAACAAGACTATGTTTGAAATGTCCACTGATTTTGTTATTTTTTATTTCTATTAGTTGGTTTTTATATAATTTGATACCCATAATCACTTAATTGAATAATTCTTACCTTAATGATACGATATTTGTAAGAATTATTCATCTCAATGTTGTTTCCTTGATACATGTCCTGTAATATGAACATAATTCATCTTATAAGGTTTATATACTACCTATTGAGATATTTGTTCATGAATGAGTCATTTGAATGACATTTAAATTTTATTTTACTTTATATATTTCACAATATTTTGATCGAAGTTTTATTAAAGTGGAAAGGGTTTTCCCAGTCTCAATTTCAATTCTTTGAGAAATAATTCATGTTAAGCATTTTGTTTTATTTTTTAGGGTGTACTTAATAACCTATTAATGTTTTTTCACATATTATTTCATGTAAATTTTTATTTTTATAAAATAATTTTATCTTCATTATTTAAATGTATTATAGATTCAAATAGTACCGTAGTTGCGAAGAATTCTCATCTCCAAAATCATTCTTTGAGACATGTTTTTTTATAAACATATATTAATTTATATTATATATATAGTGACACTATAAATATAATATCATTATTATTTTTTATTCATGTTATTTTATGTTTATTTTAATTTTCATTCCTTCAATAGGTTTTTTGTTCTAACGGGACACAAAGGGTGTTTCTTTTAAAATTATGGTTTAATGTGTTGAGATAATACCAACCTAACTATTCCTCCATTATATATATCTTAATTATAGAATATTATTTTATAAATATAATTTATTTTTTATAATTTTTATACATGGTCATTCAGCCTTCTATTAAAAGTGTTTCATGGGATATTTACTAACATTTTCTACATAGGTCACTTTTGACTTCATTTTCAAATTTTTTTAATGAATATTTTTTTTACCATTTATGTCCCAAATTTATTTTATAGCCATCATGAACATTATTTTATTTTAAAATTCCTTGATAATTTTCCATGTTTATTTTCAGTGAATTTTTTTTCACAATATTGATGAAATTTTTAGAAAATACCACCAAAATTAAATCATATTTTCCATTATATTCTAGAAAATACTTTTAACATTATTTTAATGGTATTTTCTTATTTTTAATAATAATTTAATTATTTCAATATGTTAATAAGATTTTAATATTTTGATTCCATCCATTTTCATTCTTTGGATGACTTATTTAGATTGTTTTAAAGATATTTTCAGGAAAAAATTTTCTTTTCGATACATAAATTATGTTATAATGGAATGAAATATGTGGTTAGAAGACTGATGATGATAATTTAAGTTTCCTTGTTTTATATTCATGAAAAGTTCTTGGAAAAAATTAATAATTATGGGTGTTCATGATATATATCATGATGATGGGTGAGCATATAAAGCATATACGATCGGTGATCCTAATATATCTAACACAATCGGTGAGCTCAGTGTTGATCTCCAATGAATTAAGAAATGTTTCTTTCCATTAAATAAGAATATAGGTAGATAAATGGGAATGATTATCCTATATATCTAAATAGGATCCAATTATTTGTGATACAATTAAACACAGTTTAAGAAGATAATATTCCAAGATTAAAAATTGCTTTCTATTTTCTTTCTATGAGATTTTAATGGATCTTAAGATAAATATTAACATCACATGGATCATATTTAAGGAATTTTACAACTTTTTCCTTTATTAAAGCATTATTATGTATCAAATGATTAATTAAAAATATTTTTATGCCCTTCAATTCTATTAAGTTATGATCATGAACATTTATTATGTAATTATAACCTTATTCTCATTATATGATCACTAGTGAAATTTAATTCTCAATGCTTATATTTACTCTTACTGAGAAGTTCAGCTCACCCTTACATTTTTTTCCATTTCCCTTTGATATGTAGAATGATTATAAATAAATAGTTTCTATAAATAATTCAGGTGTGAATTATTTTATGGGCGATGATGAATACTTTTTGTGAATTAATAACATTGGGGTACTATATGAAAATAAGTCACATGAATATATTGTTATTGTATTAAATATTTTCCCATAATTCTAAAAAATTGTATACCAAAAATTTCATTTGGTATGTAAGAGTCCAAATATTTCTATTTCATTTTTACTATTTTGGATTTCTAAAATTTGGTCACGTTTATCAATATCAATGATAGAAATTTAATGACTATTTTTACCACCATATCTAAGAGTGTGGGTTCTATGTTGTTAAAATCATATAATTTCCCACATTGGAAATTTAACATTGAAAATATTATAAATAAATGAGATCGTGACATAGTAAAATACCCATTTGGAACCATTTGAATCATAAAACCCTTAACATAAATAACATCATGTGAAATATTATATTTTAATAAGACATATGGGATTGTATCATAAAGGATGAAGTAGTTTAGTACCCTTGGTGAAATTGATACAAACATGAGTCTTATAGTACATTTGAAAAAAATTCAAAATAGTTTATTTTCAATAATAAAATTATTCCCACTATAATATCTTAGAAAATAAAACATTTTATACATAATGAGATCATGGGGTATGTAGACAACATAATTCAGTGATTAAACTATCTATAAGTGTTTACTGTAGTGTAATATTTCAAGAATCTATATGAATAATCAACAATGAAGGGTATGAAACTAAAATACATTCTATTTAAAAAATAAGATGAAAATAATATGGAAAAAATAAATAATGGTCAATTAATTCCTTATAAATAATCCCTTAAACGTTAAAATATAACAATTGACAGTATACCTAATCACATAATCACATGGAATATAAATAATTAAATTAATAATGATGGAATGCATAATTCCATATTTCTGAACTGTAATGTTATATCCTAAACTGATTTATAGTAAGTATCTATCCTTACTAAATTTTATATATATTTGTAGAAACTAATTTGATTCATCAAACTAATTTTACTCTTGAGACATGTCGATGCAACGAGGGAAAATTGATAACTGAGCTTCATCCATCACATACTATGTTCATTTCATTATTCATATTAAGGGGAGAATAATAGGGAATATAAAAGTTCATATTAAAAAAACTATAATATGAAATTTTAATACATTCCCTGATCAACAAACCTTACCATAAACCATCTAGACTAATATAGATATTAATATAAAAATATCATATCCAAAATAAAATTAATCATATACCATCCAATGAATGAATAATGATGATATCAATAAAACATGTCCCCATCGGATCATAATTACAATAAAGGTTTGATTTCATTGGTGAATAAAAATACCATAAAAATATCTTTAAAAAAATTATTGATGAAAATAACCTTTTTATTTTCAAGAATACATTGAAAATACTTCTCTATAAAAATAATTTTTTTTTAAACAATCTTTAAAATTTTCACTATAATGATTAAAATAAAGATTAAAATAAATAACGGTCATGTTGGTGGGTAATTCTATACATTTCATACAAAGGAAAAAATATATTTGTTTTTCACTATTAGTATGTTCGTAAAGTGATCTTTTAGGAAAATGTTAAGAATATTTCTTTCACATTTTCAGTATCAGCCAAACAATATTTATTTTGAAAATGACATAATATTCCCTTGTAAAAAAATTATAGAATATAAAATCGGTGATAATGACTTTAATAAATTATTTTCAAATGGTTAAGAACATTTTTGAAAATATTTTTACGAAATTTTTGATGAAATAAAATAAATTTCTCGCGACATAGAGAAATGATGTAATACTTTCCAAAAAAAATTTCTCAATTAATTCAAGTAACATAGAGTAAGAAATTGGTAATATAAATTGAAAATATCATGAATAACAAAAGGATACCAAATTAAAATTTCTTTATTAGGAAATGGTCTTTTAATTTTCTTCAACTGATATTTATGAGTAAATAATCTCGATTAGAATGATATTTTGTAATAAACTCTTAAAATGATCCTAATGATAAAGTGAGAATAACTCAATAAATTCATTTTGTGTATAAATATTAAATCCTCATAAAATTAAAATAAATAAAAGATAAGATAATTAATTTAAATTAGACACATAATCTTGGAAAGCCATAATCAATGAAGTAGATGTTTAACCAAGTTTGTGGAAATATAGTTAAGAAATCCTTTACCACACACTTCCTTATGGTTAAACTCTATTTAAACTCATTTATATTAGTATTAATCTTTTAATTAACTTATAAAATAACCATATTATTATTTATAATGTCATATATGATCCTTTTATAACAACTTATCACCCATTCATTTATAATCCTTCATTATTTTCATTGTCTAGGGTGTTAATTGCCTTGTTTTCTCATGCGTGTTTACCTAAGAAAGATCCTGTTCTTACACAAATTATATAGTTATTTCTTACTCAGAATAATAATTATGCAATAATAATTATTTTATTAAATTGATTATACTTTTAAGACTGGTCATGAAATGTGGATAAAAAAATAATGTATGTTACGATTGTGGGGAAGTTATATCACAAGTACGCATGAGTAACATTTATATTTTTCAATGACCATTATGAAAAGGGGGTATGTAATATTTTATCATTATTTAAGAGAAACAATATCATATATATCTTATTATTTCTTTAAATACACTTATATATATCATCCACATGGTGTATTGATGAACAAGATAATCATTGCTTCATGAAGGTGGTTGTCCCCGCAAAGATGAATGATGCTATTATATTTTGGTGTGTAAAAAGTTATGAAATATAATGATATATATTATATTTCAAAATTTATAATTATTTCATGAGTAAAATATTTATTTCATTTATATCACATTATTTCTGACTCTTTCGCTGGGGGGCACACATCCGTCTTCTTGAAGATGAAAGGCACGGTTTTGTTGCCCCGCATTCCCACTCTCCAAAGGTGGGCGACATCCATCGCTTGTTCAGGGACATTAGCTCCTTGATCAAAACGGGATGATGGGATGTCGGTTCGTCCATCCGTGTAATCCTCCTCATAAGTCGTCACCAAGTCCGTGTCTCCCTTATAGACATAATACGTTGTTCGTGACACTATTCCTAGCACCATATGTTCATAGACACTAGTTAATTACACTGCTTCTGTAGGGACATTCGAAAGGGTCCTGTCAGGGATGCAAACATCGGTCAGCGGAGTAGTCATGTTGGACATCATTAGGATGTCTGGACGATGGAACACTGGCACATCTAGGTTTCTTCCACTTATTATAAGGCTTCCTGAGGGCACGGAAGCTTGAGGCATCCCGCGCCAAATTCGATAAATTACATGCCAAGGAATCTCTCTAAGGTTATCCCCAGCTTCCCATCTTTAACATAGGGTATGAATCATGTTTAACATCCAGTGGAGATGGTTCATACTGATCAGAACACTGACTGGAGTGGATCAGATGAGTGTAACCCTTGGAGGACACACTGATGTAGGTGGGTTGACATGACCTCATCGTGATGTGGCAGCCTGATTAATAATAAATATGGATGATGGGGTGCTGAGTGAAATGGGTGTTGAATGGGACGGAACCACCGTGAGGATGAAGGTAACATTGAGCTTGAGTCTCGGTGAGGCTTTCTATGTATCCCCATGGAAGGGAATCCATGTCCGTGTAGTTCAGGATGGTGATTCTAGCTTACACTCTAGGTTTCCCGAGGTGTTGGTGAACCGACATGAAAGAGGTCGGAATGACTGGGGTGGTGGGATTGAACCTCAGGGAGGCTTCCTTTGTACCTTTCCTTGGAACGGATCAAAGACCATGTAGTTTTGGTATAGGTGTGGGGCTTACACTCTGGGCTTCCCCAAGGTGTTGGTGAACTGACGTGAAGGAGGACTGAACGATTGGGGTGGTGGGCTTGAACCTCAGGGAGGTTTCCTATGTACCTTGACATGGAAACGATCAAATACCACATAGTTCAATTATGGGTGTAGGGATTACACTCTAGGCTACCCACGGTGCTGGTGAACTGATGTGAAAGAGGTCAGAATGACTGGGGTGGTGGGCTTGAAGCTCAAAAAGGATTCTTATGTAACGTACCTTGGCAAGGATCAAAGACCACATAGCACAATATGGTGTTTGAGGATTACACTCTAGGATATCCAAAGTGGATTTCATGGCCGATGATTACTCTAAGACTACGTTTGTCGTGCTCGGTTTGAGAAAGAAGAGGCAGCAGAGACCTAAGGATCACCTTGTGAAAGGTGCATCCATGGGAAGTGAAGTGGGGCTCATGCGTTGTTAGTAGCCCAAAGAGGAAACGGGGCTAACTCCAGGGTGGAGGCCTGCTTGGTGACAAAGCCCCATGGGAGAGGGATTCAGCACAAAAGAGAGTACGTGCACCATTCCCCATCACGCCCTTTTCTAGCCTTGGGCACTGGAAAATAAAGGAGGAGGAGCGGTGCAACCTCCTACAAGAAGGGATAGGGGCTTACACCAAGGTGGTTTCCCTTTCCTGTGGATAGGAGCTGCCTCAACCAAGAGAATATCATTCCTTGTGAGGAAGATGTCACTCCTGTTGAGACACACGAACGTGTGAAATGTCCATGGTGGGGGACCTCCCATAGGATGCATGGGGTGAGGTCACAGTTTAACGTCATGTGCTGAGGACGAAGGTGCTTGGCAGTTTAACGTCCTCTAGCTCGGATGAGGGAGGGTTCACTCCGCACCCCTAGAACATACATAACCGTTACCTTATACACATTTTAAGAGAAGGGACAGGGACCGCCGTGACTGAGGGGTGTCGTGAGGTGATCCCATTTGGGGTCTACGTTAGCGTGGCTCAGCGAAGAAGAAATAGCCATTTTCATGGATATGAGAAGAAGCATGAGGCGAAGAAACACAATGTGAAATACCACCCAAGGGTCATTGAAGTTACTTCATATGAACCTAGAGGGTCGTACTAGAAAAGGTTGTGTGACAGAGATGTTTAGGGCCTAAGAGGCACCCGAAAATGATGTCTGGAATAGGGACATCAAACATATGAGAAAGAGCATGGCCCAGGAGGATGGGTTGAACCCAAATGGAATAGTAGTGGGGAAAAGGCTGGGGTGAGGGGTCCTTGTGTATTGCTCCCAATCGTGGAGGTTTTCGTGCAATTGGCGCACAGTAGGCACGATTGCACATAAAAGACCTGGTTGGATCAAAATAAAGGGATATTGGTGCGTAAAGTATAGTAGAAGTTTTGCGCGCAACTAGAAGGAATTGCGTACAAGGATTATGGGTTTCATGCAACTAGAAAAAATTGTGTGCAAGGAATGGGATTGTTTTCAATTACAGTGGATTGCACGCAAGGACTGGGGGTTGCACACAATTTGCAGGGAGGAGGCGCGCAATTGGCACAGATTGTATAAAAGAAATTTGGGACGTGTGAAATTGTTTTGTTTTTCACGATAATGTAAGGGAATCACACAAATGGAAACGATTGAATATAGGGGATATGACCCAAAGGGAATTGGACGCAGGTTAAGCTAGAGGGATCTCGTGTGATGGTGGACCTTCGAGAGACCTGGCGCAAAAATTATTGTACCTGAAAGCCATGTTTTTCTCACATGAGAGGTGGATTTCGTAAAGGGGAGATGGTCCAGATTCTTTAGACCCAGAACTTGAAGATCCTCCCATCTATTTATAGGCTATCGTGTTCATTGGATCAGCGTGGAAACTGGACCACGAGAAATTTTGTGCACTGGTTGCGAAAGCGCAAAAATTCAACCACGCGGGGTGGTAGCGCACAATGTTCCATGCATGTGGTCTATGGCGTGGAAATTTCCACACATTCAAGGAAAACATTCATGGATCTCAGAGTTTTCTATGAAAGATATTTTTTTCGCACAACAATGATTTGTTTTTCACATGTCCCCTCCGGTCCCCACGGAATGGATCACCGAGTCCAAATATGGATTCCCTTTGTTTAACCAAAATCTCCTTCATCCCTTGAGCATTTTTCGGCGTCTGCAAATGCCCCCCTTGGAATCAGATCTGTGAGGGGACAAAAACGTTGAATTCCAGGGGAAATTCCGAAATGAAAAACTCCATGGGGCCTGCACGCAGTAAAACTTGGAGCGGCGCGTAAAACTGAGAAGGTGCGTGAAATTTCCCCTTTTTACATGCATGCTAAAACCCAGATCCATGCTTATAAAAGCCCTTATGGGTCCCTCATTCCATATGGATTTTCTCACGTGATAAGTCATGAGCTCCCAGTCTCGAAAAATCCTCCTTGATTGCGTGAAAAATCTTCTCGGTTGCATGTAATTCCCCGATTTCAGCTAACATTTTACGCACATACCCGAGGATTTCCATGCCACCTCCTTCTTTTTCATGTTGCCTCCAAATTTTCGCGCCACCTCCTGCTTTCTCAAGTAGACTCCCCCCTTTTTTGCGTAGACTCCTTGATACCTTACTAGAAGAAGATGGATACTAATCATGATGACGTCGAGAAAGAGGTCGTGTTCGCCGCTCGAAGGGCTGAGATGGTTGCCAACCCTAAGGTACATGGCTCCTGAAGGATCATATCCATCAACCATAATATTTTCAACATGTTCACCCCAGCCCATAAGGTGTATGAACTTTCTGAAAAATTTCTGATATGGGACTTCAGTATCTTGGAGGAGGTACATGTTCCTGGATTTGATGTCGACACACCACGGTCATGGGTGACTCGAGAGGATAACCTAACATGGTATTATATCTCCAAAAATGGCCATCATGCTAGAGAAACCATACATATGGATGTTTATCTCCCGAATCCCAGGCCCAGGACCATTTTAGGGAGTGACCCAGTTGCAGTGGATTCTACGACCCTTGCCGCAAGTACCTTCGGCCAGAGTGATACCGATGAGAATAAAGGACAAATGTAGGATTTGAACCTACTATCTGTAGGCAATTTCATAAGTGAATGGGCCCGGGCGTATTGGGTATGCCAGACGTGTGATCAGTTTGGGGCTGAACTGCAACACATCAGTTTGATCGAGGCGGTCTGGACGTCACTATTTCATTTCTATCTAGAGTTGTTTACCCAATGGTCCCTCGACACCAATACCATCCATCTTCACCATGGATAAGTTAGAATAATCCTCTGGGACATTCATTGCATTGGGTGAATCCCTTTGGATGGGCACCGTTACAATGAATTCTTCCCGACGTTGAACATCTGGGGGGACAGATCACGAATTCCTATGCTAACATGGCATCTGTTGGAGCTGGCTAAGGAGAGTCGGGTGGGCAAAGATTTTTTTGAAGGAAATTGCCTATAATAAATGGATTTTCTTGTTCTTGCAAAGGGATCTAGATGTCAAGATGTCGGGGTGAGAAAGATGGTATCTGTCCATGGCACATAGAAGCAGAAGCAGATCGTACTGGCCGATTCTGGAGGTGGGGGAATATTAGTCATGGGGCCTCACTATAAATGAGAGTCAGGACCCGAATGACTGTTACATCAAATATATTGCAACCTACTTGAGTGGGTGGCTCCTACCAGTGAGGGATGGAAGGATTGGGGTTCTTCCACCGACATTTTTTATGGCTAGAATTATAGCTATGAATCAGAGGTTCAACCTGGGGGGTCCCCATATTAGCCTGTTTGTATGAAATTCTGGGGCGCATCTCGAGAGGGGGCTCACCGAGTAGGATCTGTGATCCCTTCCAGATATTTCATGGCTTGATCATAGATTATTGCAGAAAATATACCCTTTCAAATTCCATTTGTCCTCTGGGTAATGACCTGCGACCTTCTTCGTTGAACATTGTCGGGGTTATTCTGTTGACGCTCAATGAGGAGGGAGTAGGGATCAGAACTGGGAATCATGCCAATTTCACTTTTACCCCATTCCAAACTCTGACCAGCCAAATTATAGAAAATGGGAAAGTCTCATTGAAGAAAAGTGAATACTTATAGGGCATCAGAGATGGGGTACATGTGTCCTGGATTGATGGGAAGATCCTTTGTGAGCCTTACATGCCATCGAGATTCACTAGGTAGTTTGGATGCCTTTAGAGGATGATGAAGAATGTGTACACAGATGTCCGAGAGGAAAGGCACCCCTACATTCTTTTCCAAATGTGGCGGATTTTACAACTAATGCCTCGGTCAATGTCATTACCTTTCCCCACACGAGAGTTGATGTAGGCATCTCAAAAGAATATGCCGAACATTGGGCCATAACATACCTACAGTACTTTTGTGGAAGCGAGTTCAATGACTCAATATAGCCAGTGTAGAACCTGGGTTACGAGAGAACATACATGGTGTTGTTGGGGAAGAATGGTTGGAAGCATATCAGGAAACTGGGCCCACATAGGTTGAGACTTCAATAGTAGGGATGTCGCACGGCATGACCGTGCCCTCATCACTAAGATGGATATGAGCTTATGGAGCGGCTAGGGAACTTCCCAAGAAGCATATAAGGTAGCTTCTTCAACCTTCTGATTACGCTGTCTTCCCGGATCTATTGTCGGTCTGGATAACCCTACGACAGTCGATGGGTACTGAAGCCCTATGGAAAAATATAATACGAGATGGGCTCTAGTTTCTAGAGTTTGGGATCATTGGTATTGAAGAAAATGTGAGCTTCCATCGTTGGCACACATACATGATGGCCATGGAAGCGTATGCATGCCAGTAGGGTCGGCATGAGAAACCATCCCTCTTAGTGAAGGTAATGCTCAGTCAGGGGAATGATCCTGACATGATGACGTCTGAGGATGATGACATTGATGAGGAGTCAGAGGGTGTTGAGAGGGAAGGGGAGGAGGCAAAAGGAGAAGGTGAAGGAGTGGGTGAAAGAGAAGAGGAGGATGGAGGGGGAGGGTCTTAGATGGTGTCCCACAAAGGGATTCTTTGAGAGAGTGGAGATATCATTAACTCTAAAATAGATATAAATGAGCTACTTGAGGTATGTCTCAACACTTATCTATTCTTTCCCCCTTCATTTTTTTGTAAACCTCAATCTGATCTCTTTATCCTGTTGCGGGGAATATTGTCAGCGACCAAGAGTCTTCGTCCGAAAGGGGGATGAGTCGTCAATAGAACAACGTGGGGAGATGACACCCATTATTGAGCTAATGAGTGATGAGGTATCTCATACAAGGACAACTCCTGTAGTGGCTAGAACACTAGAGGTTGATGCTTTGGTCTCTTGTATGTTCATTACTTTAACACTGATATTTACTGTCGTAGATCTTAGTTGATCAAGGTGTTCATTGTTTGTACAGTAATCACAACCTTGGAGGCTCGTCAGGCTTTCTAATTCAGGCCATCCACAATTGATTCAAGACAAAATGTGCCATCCCATTCAGGGCACCCTTCCGAAACTGAGCTGGCCCCGACACTTGGTGAAGAATGAGTTGTGGATGTCAGCGGTACTAATGTTGGGGTAGGGCCAGAAGTTGGTAAAGAAGCTACCAAGACCGAGGCGATAGGGGAAGGTTTCCCGAGTGTTGAAGAGGCTAACCCCTTGGGAGGAATACCTGAAGATGACACCACTACTGGTCTCTTGGCTATGTTACCTGACTATTGGCCTGCAGATCCCGATGAGATAGATGATTCTGACTCAGAGTTGGCCGAGGAGAGCAGGATGACATGGCACAAAAGAAGGAAGTTTATCAAGAACATTCTCGGTCAGTCTCAGACATAATTTATAATATGGATGGGATCACATCACACCCGGTTGTGCTTTCTCTGTGCTGGAGGGGTGGATGCTCATCTTCTCCATTTGATAGTCTGTGACTATATGGTCGAGAAGCTATGTGAGGGCAGTCGTTGCTCCGACATGGCCGAGTGTCAGAAAGATTCGGAGAGTATCCAATCATTCCAGAAGGTGGAAGAAGAGGCTCACTGCCTTGAAGAACATATGAATGAAAAGTAATTATTCAATGAAAATTGTTCCGAGATTGTGGAGCTTTTGAGGGACCAGCTAGCAAACGCCGAAGAGAAGCTAGTGGAAGCGGGTCACCAAATGACTGAACATTAAACTGAACAGGCGTAGGCACAGTCTTGGGAAAGTGCACTATGCTATGTGGCCACTAATGATGATATGGTTCTCATGGGGCTGGAAGCAATCCTGGAGGCATGAATCCAAAAGGTAGCGACACTGGAACGGTCAATCCAAGATGATGATCTTTAAGGACCCTGTTTTTGTCAAACTCATAAACCCATTTCTCCTTACTGTCTATTGTTCTGAACTTCATGTATGGATAGATTCATTTACTTGTTTGTTTGGTTTAATGTGTTCAACCAAAATCCTAAAATAAATAGTAATGCATTCCTAAGCTCACATGGGTTGTACCTAGTTTGATAAATAAGGGATGTTCGCAATATTACTTTATTTTTTTATGCAGGAGTTCCAACCAGGATTTGGGCACCCGAGGGTCGAACAAACAATTTGAATTCCAAGGAAGATAAGGGAGAGAACAGTCTGGAGAATGAATCACTCAGAATAACCAAATTACCATTTTCCCAGTGTGCTCTTATTGATTAACGGGGTAACCCCAGGGGCACTGGAATAAATCTGAACAGGGTGGGATGGAAGGTTTGAATTACAATACCCAAGATTCAAAACACTGTAGTGATGGAAAGATAATTAAGTATGATTGTTGACCATGTAGAAAACATGGTATTATTATTTTTTTATCTTAATATGGGTATAAAAAACGAGCGTCGACCACTGACCATGTTCGAATCCCGGGGCCTGACTCGAAATGTCATCCATTAGTCTTTCGGAATGTTGGCCCAGGATAGTAGGCAGGCAATAGGCCGAGCATCCATACTGTTTTTGGGTCACTTTACATGTGAAATATGATGAGAGACTGATTAAAGGGCATGAAAATCATGAAAGGTGGAGTGGTGGTTTGTTCGAACAGAATCCAACACTCTTGAAATTACCCCACACTAGTGGAATGATCAGTCTGATCGGGGATCATTCCTTCTTTTAGACAGGACCTCTCTGGTGGAGAAATTGTTTCTTCCTAATGTTATCATGGGGCATCTTGGACTTTTTCAGGGTAAAGGTGTAGGGTTCCCTAAAAGAACACGGTCCAAGGGGCCCAAAAAGAGAGGGGGGCACCAGATTTGTGATTCTTGGGGATGGACCCGAAGGTAAGATGCTTGGGTGTTCCTACGTATCCCATAAGGATGGGAGTCAAGCCATACATAGTTTTGGAAGATGTTGTGCAGTTTAACGTCTTATGGAAAGGACACAGAGTTATCTTAGTTTATGGTCATAGAGCTCGAACCATGGATTGATAAGGAATACGGGGGACACAAGGTGAGGTAATTTTGAACCCCGACATGAATGAGGGCTCAGAGTCGAGATTACCATGTGTTCCTTGGGGAAGTGTTTAGGTCAAGGGACCAAACATGAAAGGTAGGATGGCCCCATAGAAAAGTGTCTAGGAGTTCCTACATATCTCATGAGATTGATAATTAAGCAGAACGTAGTTCTGAGAGGTGGAACGGTATGGTACTTGTTCCAGGGATAAAAGGGGAGTGCGCGTTTGGCCCTCACACCTAATAAAGCGGCATTTAATAGGTCTCGTTTGTCCTTTAGGGTGAATAGAGGTGTTTTTTGTGAAGTGATGGGCCTAGAATAGAGACTCCAGGCATCACAACAAGAATCAATACAAATGAAGGCATTGGAAAATGGTATGGTGTTTGACCGATACCAAACAAGATGTCCCTTGAGCGATGACATCACAATGAAATTCCGTTTTTCATCGTACGACCCTGAGGATATAGTCACAGTTTAGTGTCATGTGATGGGACCAACCATTCATTATAACATCGTTCGGTATAGAAGTAGTAGAGATGAGGCTAAATGGGTAATGTGAATAGTGTGATAAAGCATACCTCACATGAATGAGGACAAGGTCCACATCCCACAATGCATGATTTCAAGAAAGCAACCTCAAGCCGAAGGTCCTGGAGAGGATTAGGGGATATGGGATAGGAGAGGCTAACTCTCAGTTGAGCTGGACCTGAAAATAAGATGTCCGTGTGTTCCTACATATCCCATGAGGATGTGAATCAAGGTGTACAATGTTCATACAATGGGAAATTACAAATAGATCTTATATTAAGGTCTTAGAACATGGACCGTGGAAAAAGCGAAACTATTCCAAGTATGTCCATACCTCAATCTGATCCCTGATCCAAGGTGATTCAAACTCATTGTAGGAAACAAGGGAGGATAAGGTATTTGCAATATGTGAAATACATGCAAAGGGGAATTAATTTTGGAGCCCCGAATGATTTCCTTATCGTAGATTTTTCCTCTTAACGCGCAGATGTGAACTAAAGAATATTACCAAGAGTTTCGAGGTTCAACATGGGCATGATGAGTTGGAGAGGGATGTGAGTCATGTAACCAACATTCTGTGTTAATGGTGTTGGCATGACGATGGATTATAACTAATGACTGTGTTCGAAACACAACATCCATATCATGTGACTTGAGATGGGAACAACAAACGAGCATTGACTGCTGACCAAATTTGCAACACGGGACTTTTATCAATTTTTTGCTCGATAACCTTAAGGATGTTGGCCCGTAATGTTAAGAGGGCCCATGGGCCGAGCATCCATTCCATTCAGGGGTCCCTTTGGATGTGAAAGGTGATGGATTCCCTAATGAAGGGGAACACAGAACCTGAGAAATGGGTGAATGCATGTCTGAGTAGAATCTGAAATTCTAGGAGCTAAACCATTGTACCCTTGGGCACATTGGTTAATCACTGAAGAGGATCGAGGGGCTCATCATGAGAGTGGCCAATTTGGAAAGACGAGTATAGAACAAGGGGATGGAGAACTCTTGGGAGAAGGAGGTAAATGGAATGGTTGTTACAAAACCTGACGTGAATGAGGACATAATCCCATACCACACCATATACTCCTCTCCCTAGGGGGATGTAGTCCAAGGGGCCAAGATGTGGCCAGACCTGAAGACTAAACGTCTGAGCAGTCCTATGTATCCTATAAAGATGGGAATCAAGCCATACGTCGTTCTAGAAGAGAAAAAGATAGGGGGAGGATACCACAATGAGGGGGGGGGGGGGTGTACGGAAAAACCAGTAACCTGATGTGAATGAGGACGTAATCCCATAACACACCATACAACCCCTAATGAGAACATGGCCCAATGACCCGAGAAGGCCGGGGAACCAGAGTTTTTTCCATGGACATGATGTCGCGGCCAAATTTCAGTTTAACATCTTGTAGTGAGGACGAAAAAGGGTATGGTTCACCAACGAGGGGGGTGTACGTCATGGCTAGTAACCCAACGAGAATGAGTATCTAATCCCATACCACACCGTACACCCCCAAGTGAGAATTTGGGCTAGAGACCCGAGAAGGTCAAGGGATATGGGGTTGGGTGTTCCAACCAACTTTTGTCATATGACCTCTTAAACGGGTGATGCCTCCTCATAGCTCCTATAACCACATGAGCAATGCAAAGTGTGAGAAACAAGGAGTATTAATTTTATCTCGACATTATATAAGGGTTAGATAGATGGCATCACCCGAGGGAGACCGCAACATGAAGGTCCAACGAGGTAGGATGTACCACAACACTCATTATTTGGGACTTATGGAATGGAGATAAAAAAAGGATAGCTATTGACCATGTTCAAAACACATCGTCCATATCGTGTGACCTGGAATGGGAACAACAAATGAGGATCGACCGCTGACCATATTCACAATGTGGGACTTTTATTAAATTGTTTCTCGAAATCCTCGAGGATTTTGGCCTGTAACAGAAGGGGGCCCTTGGGCCAAGAATCCTTGCCATTCGGGGGTCCATTCAGACATGAAAAATGATGCAGTCCTAAGTAAAGTGTGTGAGTGAAGCATAAGTGTGCCTATACATTTCAACGTCAAGAACGATGGTGAAATAGGTGGAAGTCTCCGGGGAATGGGATGCACAATGGGACCATGATGAACTCAACATGGATTAAGGAAAAATATTGGGCCACAATGTATTCTTTGACCCGTGGGGAGACTCTAGAGTTTGGGTTGGGCCAACAGAAAAAATTTCCCGGCATTCCTACATTTCCCATGAGGATAGGAATCATGCCATACATAGTTCTTGAAGGCCATGCAGTTTAGCGTCAGGCGGTGAGGACGTGGGAGAATAGATGAATGATGAGGAAGCACATAGTGCGGTCATCACAATTCTGACATGAGTGGGGCCAAATAAGTGTTCAATGCACCATTTAAGGACCCTCCGATAGAACTACACCCAAGGGTGGATAGTCAAAGAGAAGAGTTTGGGGTTGGACTCAAGACGAGGTGTCTGAGCATTCTTACGTATCCCATGCGGATGGGAATCAATACTTATGTTGTTCTATGGGTGTAGTTTAGCATATTATGGGATGATATATAGTTTAACGTCGTGCCGAATGTAGTAGTTTTAGGTTTCCAGGACCCATTACAGTTTAAGTTCCTGTGGGACCTAAGCGATTGAAGGTCATACAAGACCCAATAGTTAAGGGACGTGCAGGACCGGTAGGCTCACGCAAAGTATTGTTTGAGGAACTTGGCATTATTGGGATGAGTTATATGCTCACCATCCATTGTTACCAATGAGTATGCACCATTGGGATAAACCTTGTGGACTACGTAAGGTCCTTCCCATTTGGGCTCCAACTTGGGTGGTTTCCTACCAGGTATCATTGGTGTCCAGAGGGAAAATACCAAGTCACCTTCCATGAAGGAACAAAGGTGAACTTTCTTGTGGAAAGATCTAGACATATTATTTAGATGCCTTTCCATATTATGTTGGGCACAAAGCCTGTTCTCTTCAAGTGATTACAATTCATTTAGATGAATTTCATCTACTTTATCTGGCACCTACTGATCATAGACCGTTATTCATAATGAAGGAAACTGAATCTCGATAGACAGGATGACCTCTACCCCGTACACCAGGGTGTATGGGGTCACCTTTGTGGAATTAAGAGACGTCGTCTGATAAGCCCAGAGGGAATTGGGGTGCTTGTCTGGCCAACTCTTCTTGTTATAATCAACAGTTTTCTGCAAAATCCTAGATAGGGTTTTGTTGAATGCCTCAATCTGCCCATTTTCTTAAGTCTGGTAGCCGGAGGTATGGTTAGAATGGATGTTGTGCTTGGAGTAAAATTTCTCCAATTTGGCTGCCCGAAAGTTAGTGCTGTTATCGGTGAGGATGGAATGAGGGGATCCAATATGGTAGATTATTTTGGAACTCACGAAGTCGACAATAGAACAGGATTTGACTTCCTTGAGAGGGACTGCGTCTTCTCACTTGGAAAACTATTCTGTGTCTGTCAGGTTGTACTGACACTGGTGAGCTTTCGCTGGTGGATATGGTCTCATGATATCCAGTCCCCAGACATTGAAGGGCCAAGATTACTTGTTAGTGTGGAGAGGATCTGGTGGCCAATGCATGAAGTTGGCATGAACCTGGAACACATGACATCTCATGGAAAACGCGATGCAATCATGGATCACGGAAGGCCAAATGTACCCCAGTCTCTAGATCTGGTGAGATTACTTCGGCCCGATCTGATGAGCCCCACCGGAACCGGCATGAACTTCCTTCATGACCTGAGAAATCTCGACTCCTTGGATGAAAAAGAGGATAACACCATCAACCTCGTGCTTGTAGAGAATATTCTCATGACTAGGACCACTATGGAGGGTAAACTGTAGTTCATGGTGTCAAATTTCCACGTTCTCGGCCCAATTAGTCGAGAGGTAACCATTATGGAGATACCCGACAAAGGGGCTCTCCAATCGGGATCCAGGTCAACCAATGCATTTGAGGGACCTGTGGGTCCTCACATCGAGGCTCTGATGGTAATATGGCTCACCTGCAGGCTGTCGTCATCACCTGTGGTGATGGGAGAAATGACTCTCTGATGTGCCACATGGATAATTAGATCATCCTGCTCAGGTTCTGCATGTGATGTAGCTACGCCAGCTAGCATGTCAGCTCGATCATTCTAAGATTGAGGGACATGAGTAACTTCCGAGCAAGATGAGAACTAGGCCATTAACTGGAAAGTAACCTCCAGCAATGGTAAAAGCTCCGAATTTCTGACAACGTAGTCACCATTGATCTGCTTGAGGACTAGTTAGGAATCCCCTTTCACATAGAAATGGGGCACATCAATCTTGAGGGCTAGCTCAAGGCCCGTAATAAGAGCCTGATACTCTACCTCATTGTTGGTGCAGCTTTCTGACAACTGGATTGAGTACGAAAGAATAGCTTGTGCTGGGGTAATAATGATGATAACCAAGTCTACCCTGTTGAGCATGCGATCATTGATCCTCCGACCGGTGGGACTCTAGGAAGCACCATCGAAGTGCATCGGCTAGCATGGCCTGGCATGATCTACTGAGAGGATTTCATCATTAGGAATATCGAGATCCAAGGACTGGTTAGCAGCTGCTGGATGGGTAGCAAGGAAGTCATTCAATGATTTCCCCTTAATAGATATCTGAGGTACAAACCTGATATCGAACTGGTGAAGAATCACTGCCCACCAAGAAAGAGAGCCTGTCAACATAGGGCGGTTCAGAATGTACTTCAGTGGGTCTACCTGAGACACCAACCATACCTCGTGGTGGTGCATGTAATTCCAAAATTTATGTACTGTGAATACCAGCGCAAGGTATCTCTTTTCGATGGGTGAGTATCTGGTCTCCATATCCATGAGAATACGACTGGGGTAGTAGAGGTAGTTTTATGTCCCCTCTTTGTTCTTATGGGCGAGAAGGGTGCCTAGATATCATTCCAGGGTGGTCACATAGAGGACCAAAGGATTTCCAGAGATAGGTGTCATCAAGACTAGATGCTGGAGTAGATACAACTTTATTTCCTTGAATGCGGTCTAGCACTCTTTTCCCCATTTGTAAGCAGTTATTTTATTCATGATCCGAGAAAAGGGGTTAAACTTGCCGGCCAGATTCTCAATGAATCGGCGTATGTAGGTAAAGTGGATTGAAAACCTCTATGTTACCGAATATTTCTCGAGGGAGGCATCTGGATGATGTCCTTGATCTTCTCAGGGTAAATCTAGATACCTTGGTACCTGACAACAAAGCCGATGAACTTCACAAAGGCGTCCATGAAGGCACATTTCAATGGTTCATCTTCCGGTGGTGAAAATGGAGGAATCTGAACACTTTGTCAAGGTCATTGAGATGGTCCCAACATTGGTGAGATTTGACAACCAGGTCATCTGCATAACATTCCAACAGTTCCCAAGGATTGGCTTGAATATGGGATGAATGGCCAATTTATAGGTGGCACCTGCATTCTTTAAGATGAAGGGAATGACCTGGAAACAAAACATACCTTGTGGCACCCTGAAGGCTGTGGACTCCCCATCCTCAGGGGATATCTGGATATGATTATACCCTCAGTACCCATCCATGAAGGAATGGTCTTGGAACCCCTCCATAGCGTTGATCAGAAAGTCCTTCACTGGGTGGGAAAAATCATCCTTCGGGCATTGATAGTTGAGATCTCAGAAGTTGATTTAGAGTCTAATATGCCCGTTCTTCTTCCTGATTGGAACTATATTGGCTACACACTTGGGGCACTAGACCTCCATGATTAATTTGGCTCTGATGAGATTGTTATCTTCTTCTGTGACCATGGCACTGTGAGAAGGGTGCATATTTCTGGGAGGCTTCTTGAACCCGCGATGATTTTCTGGGAGACCGAGGTGATGTATGACTACCTGAGGGTCTAGTCCCGGCATCTCACCATAGATCCATGAAAATATATCATGACATTGTTTAAAGAATTTATGTATCATTTCTTCTCCTCGAGATGCATGGCGGCACTGATCAATGTGGGTCTCAGATCTGCCTCGATATCGAGGTTTACCTATAACAATTCATTAACCGTGGTGGAGACGACCTCTTCAAAGGCAGGTGGAGCACCCTCCAAATACTCTTCTTCGCTTGCGGAGGAGGGATCCCCAATGGGAGGAGCTTCCAATGGGTTGGTAAATTCTAACGGGAGGCTCATACCAGCCTGAAAAACAGTGGTCACTACATCGAGATATTCTGGTATTTCTAAAACCATAGCAATAAAGCTTGTCAACCTGATCCCATATGGTCTTCAGACCAAGGGGCCACACATGATGATTTCAAAGCAATAGTGGCATGTTCGCTTGATTCGGTTGATTCCATCCCAGCAAAATAGGAAAGTATAACATATCACCATTTCAATGGGAAGGAAATATCGCTACCTTATGGGAGTAGGGGGCTCAGGGATCACCGAGGAATGATTTGTATAAGAATACAAAGTGATCTCCCAACGTCTCTTGGACCTGAGAATATGCTCCCCCCCAGTGCCAGAAAAAACAAACCAATGGCACATATTATGGGTCGTGACCTCCAATCGATGGATCTGGAAGATGTAGGCATCATCCATACCTGCCCAGGGGTTGGGTGCAACCACAGAATGCTTGAACTCGCTAGCCTTAATCTTCTTGTCATAGATATTATAATAGTCGGCATCTAGGTAGCGGGATTCATAGGAGGAAAATGGAGACATCTCACCTTGGAACATGCCCAATCGACCATTGATTAAGTACTTAAGGCACTGGTGATATGATGAGGGAACTACCGCGTCCAGGTGGTGCCATGGTTTGACCATCAATGCATTGTACGCAGTGCCTTGTGAGACAACCATAAACTCAGTACTCAAATCTAGGCCACCGAACTGGGTCTTCCAAAGGATCATGACGACCGGGGTTTGCTATGTCTTGTTTTATCCCTGGATCATTAGGTTGGAGGGTGTCAAGTTATCTTCGGATAACCCCAACTTCTGCAATGTCCGTCTCAGGATAAGGTTAATCCCAGAGTCGGTGTCAATAAGACAACAACGAACCTCCCTGCCATTGAATTGGTCGGTGATGATCTGTGGGGGAATGTGCCCCTATTTGGGAGAACCTTCATCTTATCTAGATAATGAGATAATTTCCTCGAATTCAGAATTCTCTATCAGTTCTGTATGAAATGCCTCTATAGCTGCTACCTCCATCTCAAGATGGAGGGGGATTTTTAAAGCCTCAACGAGGGCCTCATGCATATCTTCCAAAAGGTGAAGTGACTCGAGGATGGAAAGCCTTGCTGGTATGCGGAAAGGTTCTTAAAAACATCATAATTCCATGGTAGGAGTGAACTTCTTCTTGCAGAAGGTCTCTCTTTGACAGACGATATGGTGGGCCCTACCGTCAGGGCCGAAAACTGAATGGTGCTGGGCATACCTCATTTCCCACTAGTCAGAGTCTGTAGTGTGGCTACCGGATGACGACCGAACGACTGAGACTGGCATGTAGTAGGGCGTGGCTGGTCGCGACATGGTCGTTGTGTCTCTTCCTAATCTAGAAGAACATAAGACATTAAAGGAGGTCCTGATGACACCGGATAAGGAGGCTATGTGTGATGAGCTCATGATTGTACCTATTGTCTAGTCTCTGTGGCGTGCCCGGCCTAGCTAAAAGTGCTGGCTGATGTTCCTCGATGACCCATATGGTCGCGACTCCATCGACATTGGCATCAGTTGGGGACATTGGGGAGATCCTCCTGGCACTCCCCATCGTCAGGAGTCATGTAGGGGTTTAACAACTCTATGATCTTAACTAAAGCGTACCCTTGATTGTCACTAAAAGAGTTTTCCACTATTGGGTAGATCCTGGGAGGAATCCCCATCTTTGGGGGCATGAAGTCGTCGATAGTATGAGATGGAGATGTAATTAGTGGGGCGCGTTTCATTCCCTTGTGCCACCGGTGTTTGCTCTTATGGGAAAAAGGTGACTGAGATGACATTGCAGAAGTGGTGGCCGCAGCTTTTGAAGGCTTTGGATAATTTAGGCATGCACGGATGATACCATGGGCATGAGAGACCACTTTGGGAGCCACCAAGTCATCATAATCTTGAGACCTGCAGTTACAAACCTGCTGCCACTCGCCCTCACTGTCGCTACTGTAGTCTGGCCTTATGACGACGCACGCCACTTGTGCCGGGGCCGGACCCAACCTGACTATGTTATTATCGACCTAGTCTTGAGTACAGTCTTTGAACACATAACACTACTTGAGAGTTTTCCCCATGATCTGGTGATAGGTGTGGTAGTTGGGGTGATTTGTGAGGTTTTCCTCTTCGGGCCTTTGGCAATCAGGAAAACGCACAATCCCCTATTCCAAGGCACATTTGAAATAACTGGGAACCTGATTCTCATTAAACGAGTAGGTTTTGTTTCTTCTTTCCAGAAAAGGGGGCCTTGGATCCTATCCTTGACGAGGGGATAGGGGATCCAATCAATCAGGTGGAGCCTTGTTACCCCGCTTGGGTGGTGGCTACGTTTTTTGTGGGGGAACATTCCAATTCTAAGGCGATCGCTACTAGGATGGAGGCTATGCCTGTGGTGACGGGCCTCTACAAGGTTGTTGATGCAGCTCCACTAGTAATAACTCCAGCTATCTTGGGGACTCTATTTGGGCCACTACAGCAGGCTCGGCTC
The DNA here is from genome assembly GCA_963277665.1 of Viscum album. Lineage (NCBI taxonomy): Eukaryota > Viridiplantae > Streptophyta > Magnoliopsida > Santalales > Viscaceae > Viscum > Viscum album. Next base: position 1,053,858,004 of record OY728119.1, on the reverse strand, counting down.
TGGAAAGTCTCCTTGTGGGAATTACTGGGGGGCCAAAGACGTGCCTGGATGGCATGTTACAGGGCTTCTTCCAGGCACTAGGCCTTATTAGAGAAGTCTCAAAATCCTCCAGGGTAGTTCTGGGTGATCAGAGAGGGAAGAAATTCCATCTTAACATTTCCCACACACATATTTAGTACGTTCTCCTGAGTAATTGTCATTCCAAATGAGTATGTAAGACCAATCCACCAGGTGATAAAGTCCACGACACGCTCACCAGGCCTCAATTTGCAATTGAAGTGGTCTGTGATTCTCGTTTTCCATGTGGTGGAGCTAAACTGGTAGAGAAATATCCTATAGAGGTCCTCCCATCTGGTCACTGATCTGATGGGGAGCTGGTTGTACCAAAAAAATGAATTCCCCTCTAATGTCTGCACAAAACATCGGATCTTGGTAGCCTCTTGCTATACTGGAGTCCCTAACATGGGACCAAAACGTGAGGTGAAGTGGGCCAGATGTTGTGGCAGATCCCCCGTCCCATTGAAGGGGAAAAGGTCAGATTCCTGAAACCTGTAGGTGCCAGCATATCATCCACCCATTCTATATATGTCTTGAAATCTGGTGGGAGTTCCACTTTTCACGTTTACAGCGCCTCAAGGTAAGATGTGAGTACCGCCATTGGATGATCTGGGAGGGGGTCCCTGTCGTGATGGGGATCACTAACCACAAGCACATTGGCAGGTTCATCAACATGGTAAGGTTGATTAGCGGCTCGTGGAGCGGCTGTTGGAGTGACCTACGGGGTAGCTGGGGGAACCTGAGATGAGTTCCTTTGATTTCCACGCTGTTCTGGATGGTTTGGCGAGACATAATGAGCCCTCTTTCTATAATTTCCGACCTCAACCCTGTCTGTGGGCGCAGGATGGTCAGGTTCAGCTAGAGGCAGCTCACCGCGATAAAGTTATTCCTGCCCCTACTGCCCTAGCCTAGGATTTTGGTAGTCTGGTCATCACTCTACAACATGTTTAGTCAGGAGGTCATCAGCTAAATTATGTAGTTTTCCATGTTGTTTCACAACGCGGCCTTCTCAGGGTCCTCCTCTATCTTCATCACTAAGGCAGACATGTCAGAGTGTTTGGAATCTCCGAGGTGTTGTTTACCCTTGTCGTTATTTCGGCTAAGGACCAATGCCTCAGTGGGTGTAGTGAGATCTAGAATATTCCTTTGTTGGTGAGTAACTCTTCCCGATGGATCTAGTAGTGGTGGCATGTAATCGAGGGGTATATACCCATCAAGATGCTCCAGCTAGTTCTCCTCATCCAATATGTCATCCATGTTGATCGTGACCCTTCCTTGGGGTATGTCCTCAAATAGTCCCTAGCGAGTCGGGCTATCGTTGGATGGGAATAAAGAGGAGGGCATCATATTTCCCCCAGCAATGGATTTTCATGTGGGGGGAAGCCTCCTTGATAACCTTACAGAGTACATTGAGACTATGAAAACATTGTTATTGAAGGGCCTTACCACGGCCTAGTGACTCAGGGCGTTCGGCTAGAGAGAGTGCGGACATATCAACTAGACGACATCGCTCGCCAATGTCTTCAAAATGAACTTGGATCATGGGATAGACCACTCACTGATTAAGTAGACGGAAGTGCGTCACCCAAAGAGTTCGATAGAAACAATCAACTTTCTCTGCAGTGAGGGATTCCGGCACACTGAAATTCGGCACTACAAATGGCCAGAACATCTCGAGGAGGTGGTTAGATGCGAGGATATAACATAAGCTCCTTGACTCAGATTCAGGGTATGGCTCTTCATTACCCCAATCGTCAATTATGGGAGGTTGAGGAACTGGAAGCGGTACTGCGACAGACTGCCGGGACGACAGGTTGGCCGGTGGAGAATACGACGAACGGGCTGACTGGCCACCGAATCTCGGGCTGTCTTCTGAAGAGTGTTGCGACATAGCCGCTAAGTTGTGATAAGATAGGAGGATGACCGCAGTTCCTAGTGCATGGGCTAGGGTTACTTGTGATAATTTGTGCTACTACTCGCCCACCATTGGTCCCCAGAACAGCTCTTTGTGATCTCTAGTATAGGTAGAGAGTGCTTATTGTGACGACAGTGGTGATTGCACGACCGTAACCTATAGGGTTTCCAAATTTTCATCCTCCTGTATATACTTTTGGAGGGAGGTAGGAATATGATGGACCTCACATTCTAGGAGTACTAGGCTCATGCACCTCATTCATACCCTATCCCTTTACTTGGATGAGCAAGGGGAGGGTTCCTGAGCTAAGTCGTATTCCTCTTCGGTGTCTGAGAAGCGGAGTAGTTTGATCTATATCCCGACCTTCCCAAAATCCTTTTTATAGTGGTGATGAACTAACTTCCTGCCCTTGGATGGATCTTCTGGACATGGCATATTTCTGGCACGAGGAGGTCCTTCGGTCATACTGGCGCTGGGGCGGGGAGGACTTCCACTTTAGAAATATAGGGATTGAGGAGAACCAGAGAAGATATCAAAATGGATGTGGAGAGGACCTCTGTGGGAAGTGATGGAGTGGGTAGGACCTCCGTTCGAGCCCTTAGGAGCACAGGTGGGACCCCATTACTTGTTCCCCCTAATGACATCAGTATTAGGAGGGGCCTCGTACTGGTCGATCTGAACATGGTTAGGACCTCCATGCTGGGCATTTTTGAGACAAATCTGTCCCTCAATCATCAGATTTCTAGGGCGAGGAGGACAATCGCCAGCTTCTCTGAGGACATGGGGAGGGTCCCCACACCGAAGAGTGTCCGGATGTGCAATGTACCCATACCAACAGTCAGTGGCGGGAGGAATGACTCCATATCTGGTGTAGTGGGAACATGAGAGAGTTCTGTAGCGAGCATCACTTCTGCGGGGAGGACCCTCATTTGGAATGATGGTGGCATGGGGCAGACCACCATGATGATCCTGGATGCGGTTAAGGACCATGTTCTCCATGGTAGCATTACTGGGAGGACCTCCGTACAGGGTGTCGTTGCCACGGGTTAGTCTGCGGCGGCCACTGCCTCTGCCGACGACCAAGAGAGTCGACCCAGCTTTCCCATGGGGCGGTTGGGGCCTTAATCCAGGTCCAGCGTATGAATGTCCCTATTCAGCATACACAGGGAGTGGCTGGTATGCATCAACAACGGATCAAGATACAGTAGTCAATGACGTTGACACCCCTTGGCAGGCGTCCTCTTCGGCTTGCGCCCAATAATGGCGTCATGTTAGATGAACCAGAGCCAGTGGTGCAGGTGCATGGATTACCTGCAAGTAGTCCAGTATGATCAGGTGGTGGCGTTGACAAAGCCGGATGGGATCCCTCACTGGGAGGCCCCGAAATGGGACTCTAACCGGGGTGGCCCAGACATCCCCTACCTCATCGGCGTAGGTCAGGGAGTTGTCAAGGCGTTTCAGAGACATTCTCCCGAAACAAACATATGTTGGGGTGGGGAGTAGGGGCAACCTGTGTGGCCCATCGGGGTAGTGTTGATGATGTGGCGGAAATTCATATGAATCCAGGTGGGTCATATCCCTATTAGGGATGATCTAATCCTCCTCATAATGGTGCACGTGGTCATTGATTACCCTCCGCGGAATAACCTCGGAAGGGGAGATGGGGTGTGGGCACCCCATATCCATGGGTGTAGAGGCTGTTGTAGATGAGTAGGCACAGCGCGGGACTACCACATTGGTACCGCCCCTGCCCCTACGTCGGTGTGTGGGTGGTGATCGAGTTACGGATGCAAAAACCTGATTCCAGAAAGCTGGGATATTAACTCATCATTGTTTAAGGGAAAAGCAATCAATTACCAGTTCCCTAACATATTCCTGTCATTAATGGCTGGTAAGATGGATCCATGTTGACAACGTCACAGACCGGGACATCCAACATTCTACTTCCCCAACTTATGGTGAGTTTCATGCCATGCCTAATATTTTCTTGACGGGACCCGACACCGGATAGCTGGATCTGGTGACACGATAATCCACTGATGTCACCAATGCTACTAATCTTATGTCGGGTTCACCATTTCAGTTTACGAAGCTTTAACTGGGGTTCATGCATCTGTCAGCTTGAGGACGAAAGGTGCGGTTTTGTTGCCCCGCATTCCCGCTTTCCAAAGGTGGGAGGCATATGTCGCTTGTTCAGGGACGTTTTCTCATTGATCGAAACAGGATGATGGGATGTTAGTTCTTTCTTCCGTGGATTCCTCCTTGGAAATCATCACCTAGTCCGGGTCTCCCTTATAGAATTAAGACATTGTTCATGGAACTATTCCCAATGCCATATCTTCATGGACACTAGTTAATTGCACTGCTTCTGTCGGGACATTCCAAAGGGTCCGTCCAGGGCAGAAACTTTGAGTAAGGGGAGTAGTGATGTTGGACATCGCTGGCGTGTTTGGACGCTGGAACACTAGTACGTCTGGCCTTCTTAGCCTTATTATAGGGCTTCTCAAGGGCCCATAAGCCCGATGAATCCCTCGTAGAATGTGAGGAATTATATTCCATAGGAATGTCTATAAGGTTTTCCTCATCTTCCCAAGTTTAACATAGGGTATGCCGCAAGCTTATCGTCTATCAGAGATGGATCAGACTAATCAGAAAACTGACTAGAGTGTATCAGATGAGTGTAACCACTGGAGGACACAATGATGTAGGTGGGTTGATATGACCTCCCTGGGATGTGGCAGCCCGAGTAATAATAAAGATTTATAATGAGATGCAGAGTGAAATGGGCGGTGAATGGGATGGAACCTCTATGAGGATGACGGAAAAGTTGGGCTTGAGTCTCAGGGAGGTTTCCTACATTTCCCCGTGGTCGGGAATCAAAGTCCGCGTAGTTTAGGATGGTGTTTGGGGAATACACTCTAGGATGCCTGAGGTGTTGGTGAACCGACGTGAAGGAGGTTAGAATGACCGGGGTGGTGGGCTTGATCCTCAGGGAGGCATCCTACGTACCTTTCCTTGGTAAGGATCAAAGAACACATAGTTCAGGTATGGGTGTGGGGCTTACACTCTAGGCTACCCAAGGTGTTGATGAACTGACGTGAAAGAGGTCAGAATAACCAGGGTGGTGGGATTGAACCTTATGGAGGCTTCCAACGTACCTTGCCTTGGTAAGGATCAAAGACCACTGAGTTCAAGTTTGGGTGTGGCGATTAAACTCTAGGCTGCTCAAGTTGTTTGTGAACCAACGTGAAGGAGGTCGGAACGACTAGGGTGGTGGGCTTAAACCTCATAGAGGCTTCCTACATACCTTGCCATGGAAAAGATCAAAGACCATGTAGTTCAAGATGGTGTTTGGGTCTTACACTCTAGGATACCCAGAGAGGATTTCATGGCCAATGATTATTCTAAGACCATGTGAGTCATGTTCAGTGATAGAAACAAGAGGCAACAGAGACCTGATGATCACATTGTGAAAGGTTCGTCCGTGGGAAGTGAATTGGGGCTCATGTGTGGTTAGCGGCCCAAATATAAAACAAGGGATTACTACAGGGTGGAAGACTAGGTGGTGATAAAGCCCAGTGGGAGAGGGATTCAGCACGAAATAGAGGAGGAGCACCGTTCCCCATCACACCCTTTGCTGGACTTCGGCACCGGAAAAGAAAGGATGAGCAACAGTGCAACCTCCTATAATAAAAGATAATGTCTTACACCAAGGTGGTTTCCATTACTCATGGAAAGGTGCCGCCTCAACAAAGAGGATCTCATTCCATCTGAGGAATATTTCACTCTCGTTGAGACAAGTAGACATTCAGAATGTCCAAGTTGGGGGACCCTACATAGGATGCATGGGGTGAGGTCACAGTTTAATGTCATGTGCTGAGGACGAAGGTGTGTGGCAGTTTAACGTCCTCCAGCTCAAAGGAGGGAGGGTTCACTCTGCACCCCTAGGACATACATAATAGGTACCCTCTGCACCTTGGTGAAGATAAGGGACAGACAACACCGTGACTGAGGGCTGTCGTGAGGTGATCCCATTGTGGGTCTCCATTAGCATGGACAAGGGAAGAAACAATAGCTGTTAGTGTGCCTATGAGAAGAAGCAAGGGGCGAAGCAACACAATGTGAAATACCACCCAAGGGACTTTGGTTTTACTTCGTACGATCCTAGAGGTTCGTACAAGAATAGGGTGTGTGACATAGATGTTTAGGGTGAAAGAGGCACCTAAAAATGATGTTTAGAAGAGAGACATAGAACCCATATGAAAGATCATGCCCTAGGAGGATAGGTTACATGAAAATGGAGAAGTAGTGGTGAAACAGATGGAGTGTGGGGTCCCGACAGATTGTATGCAATCAGGGAGGTTTTCACGAAAATGGCGCGCAATAGGCACGATTGTGCGAAAAAGATGGGGTTGGCACAAAATCGAGGTAGATTGGCCCGTAAAGTGGAGCTGAGGTTTTGTGCGCCACTAGAAGGGATTAGGTGCAAGGAGTATGGTTTTCGTGCAATCAGAATAGATTGTGTTCAACGAATGGGATTGCGTGCATTTACAGGGGATTGCGCACAAGGAATTGGGGTTGAGCGCAATTGGTAGAGAGGAGGCACGCAATTGACACGGATTGCATGCATGGAATCCGGGACTCAAAAAACTGGCCAGTTTTTCATTAAAATGGAAGTGAAGCGCGCAAATGGAAAGGATTGTGTGAAGGGGATGAGACCCGAATGGATTTGGATGTGGGTTAAGCTAGAGGGGTCCCGCGTGAAGATGGACCTTTGCGTGACCGGGCACGAAAAATCCCGTACATGAAAGCCATATTTTGCGCACAAGAGAGGTGGATTTTACATACAAGAGACGGTCTAGATTCTTCATCCCAGGAAGTCGATGAGGCACCCTTCTATTTATAGGTGTTAGGGGTCATTGGATCTGCGTGGAAACTAGCCCGCGTGAAATTTGGCGCACCAGTGGAGGCAACGTGAAACTTCAACCGCATGGGGTGGATGCGCGCAAATTTCCGCACCAGAGGATGGTGGAACGGAAATTTCCACGCATGTTTGGAAAACATTCATAGATCCGGAAGTTTTCTTTGAGAGAGATTTTTTTGAGAAACACTAGTTTTTTATTTCAAGTGGCCCCTCCGGGCCCCCTGAAATGGATCATTATGTCCAAATATGGATTCGCTTAGTGGTGCCAAAACCTCCTTCAGGCCCTGATGGTTTTTTGGTGTCTAAACACATATAACCATTTTATTTCTTGTAACTAATTATTGAAAGAAAAATAACCTCACATCGTGAGGCGACAGTCCGTCGTACATAAGGGAGACATTATTGTATCCCTCTGGAATGGATTGTAAAAAAAGAAATATATTTTATAATGATCCATAGGTATATATATTTAATAAATATAATCTATATAGTTTACTTCCATTATCGTAACCACCAATAAAATGTGGTACTGTAAAAACAAATGACATTGGTTCGTGAGGTGGTACTCTACCATACACACGAATTGTGATTTTGTAACCCATTTGACTGAAGTGAAGATGGTTGTAAATCATGAATTTATTATAAAAAAATTTTAGTATATTTATGATAATTTTCTATTATATCATAATTTTTTAGAATAATTTATGAATGTGGAGAAAGAAAAAAATAGAAGACACTCATTGAAAAATATTAACTATTTTTTGAGTATCCTCCTTAGGTTTTCACTAAATCCTTCTTAGGTTGGCTTTCATAAAACAATATGAAGTCTAGAATGATGGCAGTTAATTTGGGATGTTTTTTTGTGTATTTATTTATCAAACTAATTTATTTAATGTTTTTAATATGTATTAGAGTGGGTTACCTTTTATAAGTGGTGTAGAGGACACACTAGGTTTTTTGAAAATAATTGAGTTCTCCCAATTTTTTCATATGCTTCAGGTGTCCAAAATGGATCATTGTCAAAACTTATAAGTATAAAGGTAAATTTATATCTATGAAATAGTATTTATAAAATTTTATAGATTATTTTGACCCTTATATATTTATCTTAACCCCCAAGTAAACCATGTTTTACCTTAACCATTATAATTAATTTTTAGTGTTTTCAGGAATCTTTTGTTCAATAAATGAGTTCTCCATTTTATAAATTATGATTTATACATATTATAAATATTGAACCCATTTATCTAAATAAAATTCTTATAAGTGGAAAATTTAAATTTAAATTTATTCCTATAGATGTTATGAGAAAAAGGTCTTTTAATGTGAAAATATTAAAAAACATATAAGGTTTTTCTATCTAAATTAAAGTTATAAAGGAATAAAATGAACTAAATTTGAATAAGGATATAAACTTAAACTAATTTTACATTTAATAAATTTAAAAAATATAATTTAATATTTTATATTATGAAATGAAAACGTGTTTTTCATATAAAAGTCATTATTTTTCACTATTAATTAAAAAAATAAATATTTTAAAAAATACAAAAACTAAATGGGGAGATAAATTTGGTGTCATGATTTCAAAATTTATTATTTTTTTTAATATAAATTTTCCATATTTATTAAAATATAATTTTGAATTATTTTTGCAAGGTGTCATTAAACTGCCTTTTTGAAAATATATAGTTTTTCCCAAATGAATTAAAATTTTCATTTAAAAGACTCTTATATTATTTATAACAAATATATAACTTATACACATGTGTAAAATATATATTCACAAAATTTATTTAATCCTATTCATACCCTAAATTACATCATCATGTCGATAAATATCATATTAAATAATATTATTAATAGTATATTGTTGTTCCATAAAACATGGTCTTGTGTGTAAAACAATCTTTTTAAGAGATTCATTATTGCGTGTATTGTAAGTTATCGAATAAATTAATTCACTATAAAAGAGATATATATTATAAATTATATGGTTGTTTAATTATTTTCTATGTTTGTATTTTATGTGACATATGTTATTAAATAAAATTATCTTCTTATATAATTTTGAGGAGTTACATTATCCCAACCATAAATAAATTGACCCCTCACAATTTAAACTTGATCTCAGAAATGAAGGGTTTGTTATTTGAAAATTCATTTATTTAAAACATACATCATAATGATGGTTAATAAAATATAATATTAATAAGAGATAAAATTAATTTCAATGGTCATAGAGAATAACATATAACTAGGTTTCTAAGGTGGAAAACATTAATGTAATGTGGAGATATCGACATAAAGAAAAATAATAAATAATAATAGATAGTGATTAAGGTAATTGATCTGAGGAATTTGAATGTTTAATGAAAATTTCAGGGCATCAGAAATCATTAATGATTTAAAATATCATTTTATCCATTAGATATGAATTTAATAGAATGCCAATTTTTCATGTATTTTTCTTAATGTTGAGAAATTATTTTACTAACTAAGGATATAAATAAATATACTTACATGATAAATTTATATTTCATAAGAACAATTTCATCATTTGTTAGTTATTAGTTACATGTTCAATTCCTCTCTTACTCCAATAGATGAATATATATAAATTAATTCTTTATGCATGAATGACTAAAATACAATTTTAAAAAATTTTATGATATGAAAAAGAGTCAGAAGTATTTCCTTCCTTCTCTAACTAATTTAAAAAACCAATATGGTGAGCACAAGTTATCTAATATTCATAATAATCCATATAGTAAAGTGATAATTTAATATTTGAATCCTCATCCAATGTTTAACATAACCCATTACATAAAAATATTACAGTAATACCCTTACAAAAGAAAAAGATCCAAACATTATAAGGAATGTCACTAGATTTCCAAAATGAACGTACAATTAAGTCCAATAACGACATGATCTATATCTTATTAATAACATAACAAACACCTGAATACTTCATAATTTATTCACTTGAAAATGGAAATAACTTTAATTAGCATAGTACATTTTTTAAAACGTGAATGCTTATTTATCCCTTAAATAACACTCAGATTTTTAATATATTTCTTAAATCAAAAAATAATGTTAACTCTATAAACAATATCAAAAACCAATTTTTCAACATATCATTAATCTGTTCCATGGTTTTCTATAATATCTAATTTACTATATCCTCATCAATCATATCTTTATCAGAACATCATTATCTAAACATTAGGAAATTATTAAGGGTTTTCTTTCCATATATCTTTTGTTTTCTATAAGTTTGTACTTTCCACTGAATCAATTTTTTGGGTACCATTAAACATATGATTTCGTATCCTTAGTGAAATAATACTAAAATACAATCATTCTAAATTTTATTTTTCTTATAACTAGGATAACATTTATAAAATACTCAAATGATATATTTCTTGAATCCAAATATAGACACAATATTCATTCATATTCATTTGGGGTTGTAGAATAAGCTTTACCATGGTCCACTAAATTATTTTGAGTCATATTATATTTTCTATTGGGAATTTGATTTTTATAGTGCCATATCTCCTTAAAATTGAGTAATTGATCATTGGAAAGTTATTTATTTCCCTTTCTCTCATGAGCATGATGAAATTTTTTATGCACTTGAAGAAAAATCCCTTTCCGCTTAAGAATATAGAAAGTTTTGTTGTTCTACAATTGTCACATGTGTGAAAATACTTCTTCCTCTTCATCCCTTTATCCATGTTATTCCCTTTCATCCTCTACTTATCTTTCTTCCACTTATATCTATAATACTTTTCTAATTTTTTCACTTTTTTTTTTCACTTGATACATTGTTTCCATGTGTTGATAATGTTTTAGAGATTGATTCCCATTGAAATATTACCTCAATCCTATAAAACAAATGATGATTATTACTATTTGGATTACATGCACTGATGTGGTTCCCATTCATTATGATATCCTTCATTTCAAAATGAATGAGTACACTAGATTAGGTTCTATAATTATAAAAAATAATGTTCAATCCCAAATCTTTTTAATGATTAAGATAAAATGAAGAAATTATGTACATCTAACATCATAATCATAATCACAGTTTCCATGTGGATATATCATTTAATAAAATCATTCATAATGGATTATAAAGAACATGTGAATTATCCTAATCATATTCCTCCAGATAGTTAAAAATGGTGCACTGTAAGGATTATTTTCATGAACAATGTAATGATTGGGTCCTTCCCAATGCACCCTTTTTAGGGTTATTACCCCTTGGTATATGTTTTATAGAACTACATCCAATTTTAGTATACACAATGATAGGTATTTACAAAAAAAACACCTAATATTTACCTTACCCAAACATAATGATGTTATTATATACAAATCTTCAAAGTATATCATATTGATATGATTCATAATCTATGGTTCTTCATAAAAATAGTTCCCAAGGATTCTGATAAATTTCCTCTAATACCAATATTAATAACCATGGCCCCAATTTCCCAAATCTAGTGCCTGCTTTATTTCATTATCGTAATATATAAGGAATCACAGCACAAAAGACCAAATAGTTTAGTAGAACTGGTGAAATATATACACAATTGATTAATAGATTAAATTTTCAAGGAAAAATTAGATTTTTTTGAGAGTATCATTATTCTCTCTAGAGTATCAATTCATATCAAATATAGTATACTTCATGGGTCATTAAGGAAAGGAACCAAAATAAGGATGAGCTACAAATGTTTATTAAGGGTTAAGTACAATAGAAACTATCATGAATCATTAATCATAGTAAAAATAAAATGTTTTAAAATGAAACACATGAAATTTAAATAATAACATGAGAATAATATATTATGTTGAAATTATGATCCAGTAATGACATATAAATAATCACATTTTCTAGAAAACCTATCTACAGATATTAAAAAAATTGAATAATCATGTGGAATATCAATTATAGAATTTCTACTAATGGAATACAAAATTTCAATGTCAGAACAATCATGATCAATAGTCAAAATAATTACTGTCAATATCTATCATAAATTTGGTTTAAATATGTTGGAAGAAACCTATCTAGTTTAGAAAATAATTTTCTCATGAGACCTATCGATGAATCGAAGGTATATTATTATCTATCCCCACCGATAAAAAACTAATTCCATCAAATTATTCATATTATGCTGTCAAACATAAATAACATAAATATTCATAGTGGAAACCAATCAAACCAAATGTGAGTAATTTTCCTAATCAATAAAAAAAATCATGGACCATCCAGAGTAACATGTAGAATCGTATCAAAATACAAGATCCATAGTCAAAATGTTAATAAACAATCCAAACAATGAATAAGGATCATATTAATATAAAATTTTGTAGTTGATCATAGGTATAATAAATGGTTGATGTCATTGATTAGTAGAAATACCATAAAAATATCTTTATAGAAATTATTTTGGAAATTATACTTTTCATTTAGATTTTTTGAAATAAAATTATTTGAAAATCACTTTTAAAAACATTTTGTTTAAAAATATTCTCATAAACGTGAAAAGGTTGATTTAAAGAAATGACCATAATGAATAAAAGTATATATGTACCTTACCTAAAATCAGAAAATAACATTCTGTTATCCCTATAAAATGGAATGGAATGCGACTTGTACTAAAAACAACCTAAAGATACCTTTCACATTATTGGTAAAAGCTAAATGGGATTTAAAAAAAATAAGATTCATTTAATCTTTTTTTAAATGTAAAAATGGGTGAAAGATACTTTAATAAATAAATTTTAAATGTTTTAAATAATAAGTTTTTTATATAACATGGTTCTGTAATAAAATATGTTTCCGACAGAAAAGGGAAATTAAGTCTCATTTTTATAAAAAAAATTTCCCACTTAATTAAATACAAAATAGTAGAAACATGGTAATATTAATTAAAATATCTATAATAATCATAAGAGAATAAAATTAAATGGTTCTATTAGGAAATGGTTCATTAGTATCATTCAACTGATACTTTTGAATAAACAATATCGATTAAAATAGGATTTTGAAATAAATCCTTAAAATGGTCATTACATTAGTGTAGGAATTAAGCCTTGAATTTATTATGTCTGTAAACTATAAATACGCATAGAAAAACTAGAACTAATATATTATATAATAAAAAAAATAATTACAAACATAATCATATCATGAAATAATATACAAAATAGGAGTTTAAACCAATGAGTGGAAACTGTGTTATGAAATCCCTAACCTCTTGATTGATTTTGGTTAAACGCGATTTAACATATTATATAGTGGTTTTAAAAAATTAATTAAATTTTACAAAAACCATATAAATATTTATATTATCCTATGTGATTGTTTTATTACATCTTATCTTATGTTCGTCAATAATCTTTCATTATTTTTATTTTATCAGGTATTAATTTCCTTTTTTGGGAAGCATGTTTCATCATGAAAGATTTATTTCTTGTATATATTATATATTATTTTCATCTACATAATTATAATTTTGAAATAATTATCATATTTTTAAATAAATTATTCTTTTAAAACCAATCATGAAACATGGTTATGAAAAATTATGTATGTTTCGACCAGGGTGATGTTAGGCCATATGTATGCATGAGTAATGTTTCAATTTTTCAATGATCACTATAGAAAGGGGTTAAGAAATAAATTATACTTTAATAATACTAATTATATAATAAAAATCATATTAATTACTTGAATGTACCTGTATATAACTTACATGCATTGTGTTGATGAAAAGAGAGTCACAAAACTTCGTGAAGGCAGTAGTCGACACGTATAAGAACGATGTAATCATTGTTAAGTGAGTGAAAATGTATGAAAGAAAATGATATATATTAATTATATGAATTGACTAATATTTCATTAATATCATATTTATATAATATATATCTCAAATAATAATTATCTATATATTTATTATATTCTATGGAAATTCTTACTGAAAGACGAATCACATCACTTCGCGAGGCTGTAGCATGTCGTACACATGGGCGGTGATATCACATACCTGGTGGAATAGAAAGTAAAAAAGTATTTATGATATAATGAACTAATTTTTTTATATATTTTATAAATATCAGATATTTTCTTTAAATACATCACCATTACCAACCATGAAAGGTCATAATGGAAAAATAAATGACATTGGTTCCAGAGGTGGAATTCTGTCATACACATGAATCTTGGTTTTTAACACATTTTATAGGCGTGGATACAGTTGTATGTCCTGAAATGTTTATAAAAAAACCTATTATATGTAATATAATGAATTTAATATATAATCATGTTTTAATAATAATTTATGGATGTAAAATCCCAGGTAAATAAAGAATAAAGAATTTTCATATTTATTAATATTTACGAATTAAATATTAATTTTATTTTAAAGGGGTGGCTATGTTCGATAGCGTACCCGATACGCAACGATGAGTTTCTTTGAGACTTACGTAGCACAATAGTAATAAAATAATATTATTGTAAATGTTAGTTAACGAGTAGCCGTTGTACTGGAGGGAATGGATAGAAATAACTAATATATGATTAGATATGTTTTTAAATGTTTATACATTTACCCAATAAAAGATAAAGGCTTAAAATACGGAAAGAGTTCAATTTTAGGGCATATATACTCTAATTTTCACTAAAGGTTCACTTATCACCTTTTAATGGTGAACCGTCATTAAATATAGTTTTGATCACTCTTATACTTTATTTTGGACCAAATATAACTCTTCTTTAGAATCGGGACATCAAAATTTACTTTGTGTAAATTTTTGGTACCTTTCTGATAAAGTTCATTTTTTTATGAATAGTGTAAAATGTTGTATTTTAATTCAAAAACTCTTTTTAATCTAAATTATTTATATTATTAGATTATTATTTTAATTGGTTTTAAAGTGAAACTAGAAAATACTTTTACCAGTTAATCCAATGGTGGTCATTGGAATCAATTTCACTTTGAAATTGGACTTAAACTGGTGTCAATCTTTTGATACTTATTGTTTCACAAAAACACGCTATTTGTCATGACATCGGGAATTAATTATTAAATTAATTAATTTGACTTATATGTTTTTAATTTTGTAAAATGGACTTCATTTTTGAATTCGGAATATCAAATATAGCTTAGGGTGAATTTTTGGTAATTTTCTGAAAAACTTCAATTTTTGATGAATAGTGAAACCACTAAGTGGTAATCAAGCAAACTGATTTTTCAGTTAAATGAAAGTTTACCACTAATGTGTATTTAATTTTGAAAATCCGACATAAATGGTTGTCATTAAGAAGTAAAATTTGGTTCAATGAGATTATAATAATTTTTTGGTGAATAGTAACTTATTAAGTTCTTAATCGCGATTAGTGGTAATTAGTGTAGTTTAAGGTAGAAATAATGCTTTAATAATATGAAATGACATAGAAACATGTCCTACCCTCATTGGGTGAGTCATGGCCGACCAAGACAAGCCATGGGCCAACTTGGGGACCACATGGAGCCACTTTAGTTGGAAAATGACATTAATATATTTTTATTTAATGTTAATGTGAAAATGACACTAACATAAATTGTTTTACTAAAATAATTTTTGAGTGGGGTTATACAAGTCCAAATTTTGATTATAAATAGTCATTGGAAATATAAAAATATTTCCTACATCATAGTATTTTTTTTATAATTGTTCTACATTAAATAAATTAAATTATATATGAAATAATAATGATGCAGCGGTGACATCATTATTTGACGATTTAAATAAAATGGAAAGATAATGGAAAATCTAAAACCTAAACATGTCCAAAACCAATTGTATGAGTGGATTTCGAACCCTTATCACCTTATCCACGAATTATATCAATGTGGGACCTTTTAAAACCGAAACACATTTTCAAATAATGTAATATTTCTTTACTTTCCAAAAGTGCCCCTCCTCTCCTCTTATAAAAGGCCCCCACCTCTACCTCATTACACACACTCCTCAAGCCATTGGCTCGGCAAAACCCTGCCCAATTACTCTCTCCACATCCCTCTCCTCATCCTAGATGATTCCCTTTGGGCAGATTCCTTTCAAAGGAAGCCTTTAGGCTCAAATAAAAAGGGAGTTACACTTTTAAAGGTAATTCATTCTCTCTTGTTCATTTGTTTTATTTTGCTTCTCCAACCCTCTAAACTATTTTTATTTACTTCTTTTGTAACAACACCAGTATCTTCAATATACTAGGATGTTGTTATAAGATTTATTTTAGCTACACTCTCACACAACTACATCAAATGGTTAAAGAACATACGGTTTCCGTGGATGGCGAAATTCTGCCTCCCGAAACGATGATTGTTCAATACTCATTTAACACCTTCAAGGGTGGCCATTATGATGTCAATATTTTTATATATGATATATAATATGTTTTTGTTTTCTTTATGCTTCTGTATTTTTCATTTTTGGCATACCTTTATGGTTTCCATTATGGGTAAACAGGATATCTTCATTTAAGGAAGTGCGGACTACCGCCCCCTAAAAGTGATGTGATCCGTTAATGCCATATGTGGGACGTGTAAAGGATGGATTTAAAGTTATTATATATGATGTTATACTGGAATTATAATATACCTATATATAATTATTATTTCTATCCATTAAAGTATGAGATAGAAATGAAAGTAGCGTTCATTCGTACATACGGTTTACCGTCTCCATGAACGGTGCATTTCATTTCTTATCCCCAAATGTAATGTACTATTAAAATTACATGTATATAATGTATATATATAATTATTGATATATCTAAATTATGAATATAATTCTGGAAGTAATATATACATACCCCTCATTTAGTTTTAATTCCACTAATATGACAAAGAAATGAAAGTAGCGTTCATGCGTACGTACGGCTTACCGTCTCCATGAACGGTGCATTTCATTTCTTACCTCTAAATTATTATGTAATATTATAAATACATGTATATGCTGGATATATATGATATATATGATATCCAAATCAGGAATTTCATTCTGTATATAAAGAACTTTTGACCACACGAACAACATGTAATTGTAAGAAGTCAACTTTCAACTTAAGAACCAAATATTGACAAAACAAACATTATTAACTTAAATGGTTACATAATGTTTATAACATATCAATAAGTGATATAAAAGGAATAATGAACTTTAAAAAGGTTCTTAATCAAGTATAAATTAACTCAAGTTTATTATTCAGGACGTTAAAGAACGATCGAGTCAAGTTGGACCCGAGGTAAGGGACTTCGTCTCAATCTCCTTTCATTGAGGCATATTTCGTTTTATACACAACTTTCTTTTATACGGTGTATAAACTCCTTTTAATTTTACTTTTATACAAAAGGAATCTTTTTCTACGAAGGGTTTTACTAAACGACAAAAAGGAATGTTTTTTTAAACGTACGCGGTGACAATGACCTTTTTTCCGCCGCCGTGAGAATTATTTGATCATTGGATTTCTCAACAAGCCGTAATGTTTTTAGAATAAAATAAATACCATATACTCTTTTATGTATTTTGGTATTGAAAATGGTTTTGAAAAAGGATTCTATTATGTCAATATATTTATGATATATTGTAATTGAAATGTGGAAGTTTTATCATTCCTTTATATTGGTTTTATGTTTTATGATTTTATACTGGTACTTGGACATTTTAATGGTTGGTTACGTTATAAACCATATTACGGGTGGTGCCGTGAATACCAGGATGGGTGGTTACGTTATAACCTCCAATGCATTGGGTATGGAAGTCGGCCGTATGGCTATTCCATTAAGTATGTATGTAAATTGACCGTATGGCTATTCCATTAGGTGATATGTGTGGAAGTCGACCGTTTGGTTATTCCACTTAAGTAAGTTTATGTCCCAAGTTACCTTTATATATGTTATGTGTTCTTTATATGGGTTTTATGGTAATCCTTTGGTTACAAAAAGGTAAGTAATGATACTTTTTTTTCAGTGAAAATGTTTTACTACTTCATGAAGGTGAAAAGTATTACATTGATAAAGTATTCATGGTTTACTTGTTGTTTTGAAAATCTTACAGTTTTCATTCTTTTTGTATCCCTTACTGAGCTTTTTATGCTCACCCAAAGATTTTAGAAATGTTTTTCACAGGAATTAAAGTGGAATAAGGTCAAGGATGGGATCAAGGGAATTTCATGCTATCTAAAACATGGAATATAGACATCTTTCTTTTTAAGAGTTTTTATTTTATGGAGACTTAGTAGAAGTGTCTACTTTGTAATCTTTTAAGATGTAATAGTTATGTTCTAATTCTCTAAAACTCTAAACCTGAAAATATCCTCAATTGAATTATTCATTTAATTCAATATTAAGTAAGGTTTAAGGCTGGGGCCTTATAGTTGGTATCAGAGGTCGGTTTAGACATCTTTAGGAGTTAGAAAAGTATTAAATTATAATATGATTGAA
The DNA here is from genome assembly GCA_963277665.1 of Viscum album. Classification (NCBI taxonomy): domain Eukaryota; kingdom Viridiplantae; phylum Streptophyta; class Magnoliopsida; order Santalales; family Viscaceae; genus Viscum; species Viscum album. Next base: position 1,053,839,595 of record OY728119.1, on the reverse strand, counting down.
ATGATATAGCATTTACGGATTACCATGTTGCTTCGCCTAAGATATTTCTGTGTTCAGAATGGTTTTCCACAGAGGAAACAAAGCAGCTATGTTGGGACGACGTCAGGAGGAAGATAACCTTCCAAATCAGCAACCTGAGATGGTCAGAATCGGAACTGAATAGTTTGTTGCAGTGATGGCATAGTTGACTCAGGCTATAAATGGTGGTGGTATCCATGCACGAGATCAGCCAGATCAACCGCAGAGGAACATGTCAGTGGTGGAACATTTCATGAGGCAACATCCCCCATCATTCAGAGGATCATCTGACCCTGTGCAAGCTGAAGGGTGGATTAAAGCACTGGATAAGATTTTTGATGTCATGGGGTGTTCAGAACATCAAAAGGTTAGTCTTGCTGTTTAACGTTTTGAAGGTGAAGCTGATCAGTGGTGGTCGATGGTGAAAAATATAAGGGATAGTGATGAGATTGAGGATCTTCACTGGGATGAATTAAAAGGTATGTTTCTTGAGAAATATTTTCCTAAGGTGGTTCGTCTTAGGATGGAAAAACAGTTCCTAGAATTGAGGCAGGAGGATGATTCAGTGGCTGCTTATGAAGAAAAGTTCACTCGATTGGAAAGGTATGCTCCAAACTTCATACGAGATCTTGATAGTAAAATAAACCGTTTTTACTCAGGGTTAAAGCCAATGTATCAAAGGGATTTAGCTTCTCGTGAGTTCAAAAGTTATGAAAAACTTGTTCGATGTACGGAGAAGGTAGAAATGGAGTTTTCCGATGATCAGGTGTTCTATGACAAACAACAAAATAAGAGGTCTAGTTGGCAGGAAAAGGGGAAGAATTCATCAAAGAAGCAAGGAGGTAAGAAAACCAAATATCCATCCTGTGAGAAGTGTGGTAAAATGCATCCTGGAGAATGTTTATCCAAGTCTGGTAAGTGCTTTTGGTGTGGTAAGTCTGGTCATATTTCTCGTAACTATAAGGAAGATGATCAAGCAGGAAATGAAAAGCCAACGGTAAGATGTTTTAAGTGTAATGAAATGGGTCATTATGCAGACGAGTGTCCGACAAGGAGCTTGAGTGATGGGAAGCAGTTAGACTACAAGCAGAAAGGGGTGGTAAAATCCATTGCAACAACTTCAGCAGATGTTGGGCCATCGAATGAAGTGGTATCAGATCCAGGGAGCTCAGTATTTTTCGAAGATTGACTTGAGGTCAGGGTACCATCAGTTGAAATTAAAAGAAGCAGACGTTCTGAAGACTACGTTCCGTACTAGATATGGCCATTATGAATTTGTAGTTATGTCTTTTGGGTTAACTAATGCACCTGCTGTATTCATGGACCTTATGAATAAAATTTTCCATGAGTTCTTGGTTAAGTTTGTGTTTGTGTTTTGAGGTTTGTGAAGATGGTTATGTGTACCTTGTGATTCACAGTTGAAGAATGAGTTGTTTTTTCATCCTGGCAGTACTAAGATGTACAGAGGTCTGCGGGAGTATTACTGGTGGGATGGAATGAAAAGAGACATTGCTGATTTTACTATGAAGTGTTTGACATGTCAATAGGTTTAATCAGAGCAGCAGTTACCGAAAGGGATGCTTCAGCCTTTACCAGTGCCAGAGTGGAAATGAGAAAACATATCCATGGACTTTGTTGTGGGATTACCGAGGACATCTCGAGGTAATAATGCAATCTGGGTTATTGTTGATCGCTTGACCAAATCTGCTCATTTCCTTTCTATACGAGATAATTTCTCTCTTGATCAGCTTTCCCGTTTGTATCTTAAAGAGATAGTCAGGTTACATGGAGTTACTCTCTCCATTGTATCGGATCGTGATCCCAGGTTTACTTCTAACTTTTGGAAAGGCTTTCAGAAGTCGTTGGGTACTGAATTAAATTTTAGTACAGATTTTCATCCTCAATCAGATGGGAAGTCAGAACGAACAATCCAGACATTGGAGGATATTCTACGAGCTTCTTCTATGGATATCAGGGAAGTTGGGACCAACATCTTTCTTTGGTTGAGTTTTCTTATAATAACAGTTTTCATTACAGTATACAGATGTCACCATTTTAGGAATTATATGGGAAGCGGTGTCGAACTCCTGCTTTATGGGATGAAGTTGGTGAAAGGAAGTTGATGGGACGAGAATTGGTAGAAGAGTTGGCAGAAAAAGTTCAGCTGATTCAGAAGCACATGAGAACAGCTTAGAGCAGGCAGAAGAGTTATGCGGATAACCGGAGGAAGGATCTATCTTTCGAGGTAGGTGATCATGTTTTTCTCAAGGTTTCTCTTTGGAAAAGTGTGATGTGATTTGGTAAGAAAGGAAAGTTGAGTCCAAGGTTCATTGGACCATACGAAATTCTGGAAAGAGTTGGATCAGTTGCATACCGAGTGGCTTTACCTCCGAGTTTATCTCAGGTACACAATGTTTTTCATGTTTCGATGTTGAGAAAGTATATGCCAGATCCATCTCATGTTTTGAGTCTAGAGGTAGTTCAGCTGGAAGAGAACCTATCTTATGAGGAACAACCGGTCCAGATTCTTGACCACAGGGAGCAAGTGTTACGGAATAAGGTGATTCATCAGGTAAAGGTTTTGTGGAAAAACCATGTGATTGAAGAGGCAACGTGGGAATCTGAAAATGCTATGAGGGATAAATACCCCCACTTATTTTGATAAGTGAATAAAATTGCGAGGACGCAATTCCCAAAAGGGGGGAAGGATGTAACATCCCAGGTAAATAAAGAATAAAGAATTTTCATATTTATTAATATTTACGAATTAAATATTAATTTTATTTTAAAGGGGTTTCTATGTTCGATAGTGTACCCGATACGCAACGATGAGTTTCTTTGAAACTTACGTAGAACACTAGTAATAAAATAATATTATTGTAAATTTTAGTTAACGAGTAGCCGTTGTACTGGCGGGAATGGATAGAAATAACTAAAATATGATTATATATGTTTTTAAATGTTTATACATTTACCCAATAAAAGATAAAGGCTTAAAATACGGAAAGAGTTCAATTTTAGGGCATATATACTCTAATTTTCACTAAAGGTTCACTTATCACCTTTTAATGGTGAACCGTCATTAAATATAGTTTTGAACACTCTTATACTTTATTTTGGACCAAATATAACTCTTCTTTAGAATCGGGACATCAAAATTTACTTTGTGTAAATTTTTGGTACCTTTCTGATAAAGTTCAATTTTTTTATGAATAGTGTAAAATGTTGTATTTTAATTCAAAACCTCTTTTTAATCTAAATTATTTATATGATTAGATTATTATTTTAATTGGTTTTAAAGTGAAACTAGAAAATATTTTTACCAGTTAATCCAATGGTGGTCATTGGAATCAATTTCACTTTGAAATTGGACTTAAACTGGTGTCAATCTTTTGATACTTACTGTTTCACAAAAAACACGCTATTTGTCATGACAGCGGGAATTAATTATTAAATTAATTAATTGGACTTATATGTTCTGAATTTTGTAAAATGGACTTCATTTTTGAATTCGGAATATCAAATATAGCTTAGGGTGAATTTTTGGTAATTTTCTGAAAAACTTCAATTTTTGATGAATAGTGAAACCACTAAGTGGTAATCAAGCAAACTGATTTTTCAGTTAATTGAAAGTTTACCACTAATGTGTATTGAATTTTGAAAATCCGACATACATGGTTGTCATTAAGAAGTAAAATGTGGTTCAATTAGATTATAATAATTTTTTGGTGAATAGTAACTTATTAAGTTCTTAATCGCGATTAGTGGTAATTAGTGTAGTTTAAGGTAAAAATAATGCTTTAATAATATGAAATGACATAGACACATGTCCTACCCTGATTGGGTGAGTCATGGCCGACCAGGACAATCCATGGGCCAACTTGGGGACCCCATGGAGCCACATTAGTTGGAAAATGACATTAATATATTTTTATTTAATGTTAATGTGAAAATGACACTAACATAAATTGTTTTACTAAAATAATTTTTGAGTTGGGTTATACAAGTCCAAATTTTGATTATAAATAGTCATTGGAAAGATAAAAAGATTTCCTACAGCATAGTAGTTTTTTTATAATTTATCTACATTAACTAAATTAAATTATATATGAAATAATAATGATGCAGCGATGACATCATTATTTGACGATTTAAATAAAATGGAAAGATAATGGAAAATCTAAAACCTACACATGTCCAAAACCAATTGGATGAGTGGATTTAGAACCCTTATCACCTTATCCACGAATTATATCAATTTGGGACCTTTTAAAACCGAATTTGTTTTTTCAAATAATGCAATATTTCTTTACTTTCCAAAAGTGCCCCTCCTCTCCTCTTATAAAAGGCCCACACCTCTACCTCATTACACACACTCCTCAAGCCTTTGGCTCAGCCAACCCCTGCCCCATTATTCTCTCCACATCCCTCTACTCATCCTAGAGGATTCCCTTTGGGCAGAAACCTTTCAAAGGAAGCCTTTAGGCTCAAATCAAAAGGGAGTTACACTTTTAAAGGTAATTCATTCTCTCTTGTTCATTTGTTTTATTTTGCTTCTCCAACCCTCTAAACTATTTTTATTTACATCTTTTGTAATAACACCAGTATCGTCAATATACTAGGATGTTGTTATAAGATTTATTTGAGCTACACTCTCACACAACTACATCAAATGGTTAAAGAACATCCGGTTTCCGTGGATGGCGAAATTCTGCCTCCCGAAACGATGATTGTTCAATACTCATTTAACACCCTCAAGGGTGGCCATTATGATGTCAATATTTTTATATATGATATGTAATATGTTTATGTTTTCTTTATTCTTCTGTATTTTTCATTTTTGGCATACCTTTATGGTTTCCATTATGGGTAAACACGATATCTTCATTTAAGGAAGTGCGGACTACCGCCCCCTAAAAGTGATGTGATCCGTTAATGCCATATGTGGGACGTGTAAAGGATGGATTTAAAGTTATTATATATGATGTTATACTGGAATTATAATATACCTCTATATAATTATTATTTCTTTCCATTAAAGTATGAGATAGAAATGAAAGTAGCGTTGATGAGTACGTACGGCTTACCGTCTCCATGAACGGTGCATTTCATTTCTTATCCCCAAATGTAATGTACTATTAAAATTACATGTATATAATTTATATATATAATTAATGATATATCTAAATGATGAATATAATTCTGGAATTAAAATATACATACCTCTCATTTAGTTTTAATTCCACTAATATGACAAAGAAACGAAAGTAGCGTTCATGCGTACGTACGGCTTACCGTCTCCATGAACGGTGCATTTCATTTCTTTCCTATAAATGATTATGTAATATTATAAATACATGTATATGCTGGATATATATGATATATATGATATCCAAATCAGGAATTTCATTCTGGATATAAAGAACTTTTGACCACACGAACAACATGTAATTGTAAGAAGTCAACATTCGACTTACGAACCAAATATTGACAAAACAAACATTATTAACTTAAATGGTTACATAATGTTTATAACATGTCAATAAGTGATATAAAAGGAATAATGAACTTTAAAAAGGTTCTAAATAAAGTATAAATTAACTCAAGTTTATTATTCAGGACGTTAAAGAACGATCGAGTCAAGTCGGACCCGAGGTAAGGGACTTCGTCTCAATCTCCTTTCATTGAGGCATATTTCGTTTTATACACAACTTTCTTTTATACGTTGTATAAACTCCTTTGACTTTTACTTTTATACAAAAGGAATCTTTTACTACGAAGCGTTTTACTAAACGACAAAAAGGAATGTTTTTTTAACGTACGCGGTGACAACGACCTTTTTCCGCCGCCGCGAGAATTATTTGATCTTTGGCTTTATCAACAAGCCGTAATGTTTTTAGAATAAAATAAATACCATATACTCTTTTATGTATTTTGGTATTGAAAATGGTTTTGAAAAAGGATTCTATTATGTCAATATATTTATGATATATTTTAATTGAAATGTGGAAAATGTTATCATTCCTTTATATTGGTTTTATGTTTTATGATTTTATACTGGTACTTGGACATTTTAACGGGTGGTTACGTTATAAACCATATGACGGGTGGTTCCGTGAATACCAGGATGGGTGGTTACGTTATAACCTCCAATGCATTGGGTATGGAAGTCGGCCGTATGGCTATTCCATTAAGTATGTAATGAAATTGGCCGTATGGCTATTCTATTAAGTGATATGTATGGAAGTCGACCGTTTGGTTATTCCACTTAAGTAAGTTTATGTCCCAAGATACCTTTATATATGTTATGTGTTCTTTATATGGGTTTTATGGTAATCCTTTGGTTACAAAAAGGTAAGTAATGATACTTTTTTTTCAGTGAAAAGTTTTTACTACTTCATGAAGGTGAAAAGTATTACATTGATAAAGTATTCATGGTTTACTTGTTGTTTTGAAAATCTTACAGTTTTCATTCTTTTTGTATCCCTTACTGAGATTTTTATGCTCACCCCACGTTTTTCGAAATGTTTTTCACAGGACATAAAGTGGAATAAGGTCAAGGATGGGATCAAGGGAATTTCATGCTATCTAAAACATGGAATCTAGACATCTTTCTTTTTAAGAGTTTTTATTTTATGGAGACTTAGTAGAAGTGTCTACTTTGTAATATTTTAAGATGTAATAGTTATGTTATAATTCTCTAAAACTCTAAACCTGAAAAGATCCTCAATGTGAATTATTCATTTAATTCAATATTAAGTAAGTTTTAAGGCTGGGGCCTTATAATGGAGGTGGAGAAAGAAATAAATTAAAGGCGATCATTTAAAAACATTACCACTTCATCATGCATCCAATTTTGATTTATACTAAATCCAAAAAAGGATGGATTTAATTTCCAAAAAAATGGCTTGAAGTATGAGTTTATAGAAGTTTAAAATTCATTAGGATAGGTTTTGGGCAAAAAGGTGGTTTCAAGGTGTGAATAAGACATGAGAGAGTGTGATATTTTAGAAGTGAGGGAGAGAACACACTTGGTATTTTTGAAAATAAGTTTGTTCTCCCACATTATTCATATGTTATATGGGTCAAAAATTTTTATTATTTAAAAAAATAGTTACTATACCTTTTTAAAGGTCATTTTCCATTTATATTTTTAGATTAACCACCATTTAATCCCATTTTTACCTAAGTCATAGTAGTCAGTTTTTACTGTTTTCACTATTCATTTTGTGTAAAAAATTATGTCTTCCATTTTAAAAATTATGAATTACTATGATTAAAAATATGTAATCCATTTTTCAAAATTATAGTCCTATTAGTGGAAAATTTAATTTTAAATTAATCCCACAATTGATACGAGAAAGCAAGGTTTTAAAATAAAAATATCTTAAAGTTTATAATGTTTTTATAACTAAATTAAATTTAAAAAGTATTAAATTAAAAAAAATTAGATTAATGGATATAAATTTAACTAATTTTTCTTTAAAAATAATTCAATATTTAATTTTACATTATAAATGATTCAAATTAAAATATGGATTTCAATTAAAATTGATCATTTTTTTCAATTGATAAAAGAACTAATATTATTTGAAAACCAAAACTAATTAAACCAAAGATAATGTGGGTGTAATAATATAAGAAATGATGTTAATTATTTGTGTAAATTTTCAAAAATTGTTAAAAATAATTTTAAATCATGTGTTCTAGGTGATACTAAATTGTCCTTTTGTAGAAATATTATTTTTAGAAAAAATTTCTCTTTTTCATTTCAATGATTCCTATATTATTTATAAACATTATATCAGTAATAAAAATTTGTAAACTATATAATTTATTTATTTTTTTAATCCAATTCACACCATCAATTTTAATAGTTTGGAAATAAATTTCATGTGAAATGATATTAGTAATAATATATTGTTTTTTGATAAAACTCAGTCTTGAATATAACATAATCTATTGATGAAACTCATTGTTATGTGTATTTTAACATATAGAATAAATTAAATTTATTCTAAATTAAATAAATTATAAATTATTGGCATTTTATATTCACTTCTATGTTGGGTATTTCATGTAACATACACCATTTAATAAAATGTTATTATTTTATAATTTTAGGTTGTTACATTCCCCCCACATCAATGAATTTCCTTGAAATAATTTAAACTTGATCTCAGAAATAAAGGGTTTTATATTTGAAAATAATATTTGTAGTCCTACATCATAAAGAGAGTTAATAAAATTTCCTCATAATAATTGATAAAAACATGTACAAATGTTCTATTGAATAGAAAATAACTTGGATTATAAGGTGGAGAAATTTTTTGGAATGTGGTTAAATAGACAAGGATAAAAAGAATAAATAATTATAAGGAGGGACTGAGTTCATTGATTAAAATATGGTTAGTTATCAATTGAAATATCTTGACCTCATAAATATTTAATGATTAAAAATATTGTTTAATCCACCAGATATGAATGTATTAGGATTATTATTTTTGCCTTGTGACCTTTTTCAAAAAGTTGAGGAATTATTTTACTTACTAAGGATATAAGGAAATATAATAAATTGATAAATATCTATTTAATATTAATATTTTCATGAATTTTTTATTCGTAGATAATTTTTTAATTAATAAATTACTCCAAGATAAGAATATATATAAATTAATTTTTTATGCATAAAGAAATATAATTCAATTTTAAGGGATCTTAAGATCCACAAAAGAGTGACAATTATTTCCTTTTTTCTCTATAAATCATTAAATACCAATATGGTTCGTATAAGTTTCCCAATATGAATAATCCTCCATATACTAACTTTATGCTATAATCTCTAAAACATCATCCATATTTAAACATAAACCATTCCATAAATGGTTAATCTTTTAACCCTTCCAAATTATCAAGATCCAAAACATTAGAAAGAAGGTCACTAGATTTCCAAAATTATCCAAAATTTAATACCCCTAACAACATGATGTATCTCTATATCATCATATACCAAAATGGTGAATACATTATCATTTATGCATTTGAAAAATTATAATAACATGAATTTCCATAAAAACATATCGAAATTATGTATTCTTCTTTATTCCTTAATAACACTAAGATTATTGAATATTTTAATTAAATACAAAAAAATTGTTACCTCCATAAATTATTGCATAAAAAACTATGTCAATGAATCATTAATTGGTTCCATGTTTTTTTAGTAATTTCAAATTTAATTAATCCATAACAATCATATCTTTATCCCAACATCATTTTTTCAACATAAGGAACATGTTAAGGGATATCTTTCCCTCATGTCAAGAAAATAAAGATTGTCATAGTTTACAATATATGAAATGAAATATTGAAATTAAATAAACAAATTAGATTTATGAATTTAGTTTTTTATTTTAAACATATCTCTTAGGTGAGCCCATATTTTAGGGCTTTTCACTCATTCTATAGAAACAAGATTCTTAGTATTTATGTAATTCCCCAACTTCAATTACCCAGAGTAAGTGAATTATTTTAATACATTGGAATGATTACAAGGAATCATTTCTTGAAGGACCAATCGGTTTATTAGTCATAGAAATAGGATACATACATAAGTTCAACATTTTAACTTGAAAATAAAAACAACAGTTATTTATTCCATTAAAAACATCCAAGCCTCCTAGATTATGCCTGCAAGTCACTCATAACTAACTCATTAATATCTTGGGAAAATGAATCATAAGAAAGGGGTGAGCTCAAATACTCAGTAAGGGTAAGAAATACATCGGAAGATAACATAAACATTAGGTATGGTGAATAATTGAAAACACAAGCCTTAACCAATAATATACATGAGCACTTTATGGCAGGAATATGAGTTAAGTAAATAATACCATAATAAAACATAGTCATGGTTATTCTACTAGTCTAATAACACATGAAATATCAATATCTAATCTCATAATGATGGAATGCATAATGCTGGACATTGTAACCACATAGTCAGGGCCTTGTGCCAAGACTACAAATAAGATTTTTTCAAGGCCTTGTGCCAAGACACTTATTTGGATCATGAGACCTACAGACCCATCGAGGAGCTATAAAGTTATCCACCCACTACATAATAAGTCCAATTCATTCCTCATATGAAAATGTTTAAACATAACATAAACATTCATATTAAAACTAGCATACGAAATGTCAATACAGTATCTATAAACCATGTATGATATAAAAATAACACATCCATAGTCAAACATATCACAAAACCTTGAATACAACATGGAAGATTTTAATCTTAATAAATAAACATCTATCATGAATAATACCCTGTAATGGATCTTGACATAGTTGAAAATGATCAGTAAAAATATTTGAGAGAAATCTCCCTTTTTATAAAAACATTTAAAAGTCTCACTATTTATGAAGATGGAGTTTAAAATAGTTTTTTGAATCAAAATGTCCCATACCACTTTGAAACTTTTAAAATGAATTTTAATTTGAAAACATTAATGTACATATAAATAAATCCTTACAACCATTTTTAAAACATTGAAATTAATGAAAAATATTTTGAAGAATAAATCTTTAAATCATTTAAAATGATATTTTTGTTAGAGTTCCTAACCAAATGAGAGATGCTTGAATACAAATAATTGAGATAATTAAAACTTTATAAAATCATGAGAATAAATGATTTCATGATATACTATGTCAAAGGATAGTATATAAACCATATAACAGTGAATTGGTGCATAACAACAAAGAATTCTCAATGGAATGTAAATTGAGATAAAGTCCCTTATAAAAACTGTATCCTTAGGTTAAGGATAAATCAATGACATAATTATGTGTGAAAAATATAAATATACTCAATATGATTAGATATTTAGTGTAAATCAATCAGAGGACATTGAAAAATATTCTTGTAAAAACCACAACAATGACTTGGATGTTTAACTCAATGAATGGAAATTTAGTTAAGAGTAATCGTATCAAGTTCATATCAATGAATTGAGAAATTATCAATGGAGTGATCATGTGTATCAAGAGTATATCCAGAAAAATGAGAGTGGAACATACAACATCAATAATAAACATTTATTCCTCACATAACCTAGGGATTAAAATAATCAATGAAGTATGCGTAAATCTGAATGAGTGGAAATTGCAATTTGAAATTCCCTTACCGATTTGGTAACTTACGAAAAAACACCCCTTGAAATAAGGATAATAAAATGATGATGTAAATACCCATTAATTAATGTATATTACACAATTAATACAATCATGGAGAGTATATACTCCACAAAAAATGTAATAGTGGCCAATATAGCGTGAATCCCACCTGAATAAAAAGTGAGATGAAAAACCCTTACTTCATTGTAATTAATCAAGTTGTATGACAAAAATTTAATAACCACAAAATGAATCATATAATTCCATTAATATAAATATAATCATGATAATATATATCAAATATTAGTACATAATACCCCACATGTAATAAATAAGTGGCGAACAATGGAAATCTCACAGAATTACAAGTGAGATAAGAAACCCCTTACTTTGTACTTCTAATTGGACGAGGGTAGGTTAAAATCCTGTATAGTTGTGAAATAATTATTATTAATTTATAAAAAAATCATATACATTAATATGACATCATATATTATCTTCTAATACTGCATTCTTAATGATATTTTAGTAGTATCATCGTTTCAGGTGTTAATTGATTCGTTTTCCTTTATATCCTTTGCTACATAAGTATTGTTTTTTATGTATAGGATTTATATTATTCATATTAATAATTATATTAATTATTTAAATATTATTTTTAATCATCAAATTAAATTTAGTCTTGAATGGATACGATGGTGAATGAATCTCATCGCTTTCATGGAGACGTTAATCTGTACGTATGGACATGTGATAAAATCATTCTTTTGATATAAAAGTCATATATAATTGGATGGTATATCATATAAAAATAATAATTATCTTGTTATATTTATTATTTACATCATTTATACTCATTATTATACCATCCAAATGATAAAGTATTTGAATAAGAAACCACACCACGACGTGGAGAACGTAATCCGTGCTTAGGCACATATGGTGACATTTAAATTTATTGGATGGATAGAATAAAGATTATGGTTGTACCATTTTTATAAAAACATAAAAGTATATAAAATATATTGGATTATTATTTTATAATGTAAATAACAAGGAATGAAGATTTGGAAGAAGAAAAAACATGAAAGAGGTGGTGAGATATTTACCTCTTCTTCAGGTTCTTCCTTTTGATTTGATCAAAAGGGTTCCTTAAGTTTGATTTATGACTAAATTATGGCCTCTAGGATGAATGTAGGATAGTGTAGTGGTTATTTGGGAAGCTTTTGGCCGACCAAAATGGATTTTAAGGAGTGAATTTGAGAGAACGGGAAGTGACCTTATATAAGAGGGGTGAGGGGCACCTTATGAAAAGATTGAAATATTATTTTATAATAATTTTTTTTTTCAAAAGGCTCCAAAATGAATTATTTAAAGGATAAGGTGGGGATGGATTTAAAAACACTAAAAAATAGGTTTTATACAGGTTTGGGTTACGATAATAACCTTATTGTTTAGATTTAAGTCTAAGCTAAATAGTTTTACATTTACCATGTATCTTTGTATTTTTATATTGTATGGTTAATAAAGATACAATAAACTTCCAGGATAACCCTAAGTGGTTCATTAATGATAAAAATATCATTATATAAGTTTTATTTATGAATCTTATATTTTTAGGATTATAAAATCAACCAATTATATTGTATTTTTTTTAGAAACGCATTTATGTCAATTTTGAGATTATTTAATAATTGATTATTGTTAAAGTCCTAAAAAATTATTAAATATAAGTAAATAAATTTAATCAACTATAAAATGTCATAGTAAACTATAAAATTTCTTTATAGCATCAAAACTTTCAAATTAAATTTATTTTGGTATTTAAAATATCATTTATTTGATTGTTTCATTAATAAGGAAAATACTACATCAGTATTATGTCATATACATATATATATTATGTCTAAAAATTATAAATAAAATATTTAGAGGTAGGAAATATTTTTATATTTCTAATGAATAATTATAGTCGAATAGATCAATTAAATAACCTCATATACAAATTGTTTTACGAAGCATAATTACTTATGTTATTTTTGTCTTTATATTAAATTATTTAATATAAAATGACATTATCACTCCCAAGTGGTACTATGGGATCCCAAAATAGACCCTGTAATTCCCATGGTCAGCCATGTAACCTCCAACATCATTTGGACATGTTTTAGGGTAATTTAATATTATTATAATATTATTTTTAACCTTATTTACTGGATTTATCCCATTAACCATGGTAAATAAAATATTTTATGAAGTAAATATTCCCACTGTATAAAAATAAAAGTTACCTATTTACACAATTTGGACCTCCTGATTCCAAATATGGAATCCTTTTTTCCATATTCAAAACCCATAAGTGGTTGAAATTAATTTAAAATTAATTCTCATTGTCAAAACAAAAATTGTGTTTTTATGAAATAATAACTATCAAAAGATTGACACTTGTTTATGTCCATTTTACTTTTGAGATTAAATCCAATGACCTAAATTATATTAAATAATAAGAATATAATCTAATTATACTTAAAAATCATTAAAATTTATAATTTATCAATATAAATTATTTCAAATTAACAAAGTTGTTTTTAATTAAAATTTAGTATTTTCACTATTCTTCCAAAATGGAAGGTTTTTAGAAAAATAAAAAAAATTATCCTAAGCTAATTTCGATATTCCGAATCCAAAAATGAAGTCCATTTTGAATGATAAAATTTAAATAATTTTAAAAAGTGGGTATTACTATTAATAAGGGCTAGTTTTATTAGTTACGGTGTGTTAGAATATCGAAGTTGCATGCAATGCATTCTATTACATTATTCAAAGGGAAAAATACCAAAGAAACTTGGGGAGTTACATTGTTTACCAATTTTAGAAATTGCATCCTTAAAATTTTTAAAATTGGTCTTGGGAACATAATTGAAAGTCCCACATCGGAAAAAGAGTACATAAAACTATCACTTTAAAAGAAATAAAGATAAGTACAAAGGTCACCTGAGATAACCCATACTAGGATTCCATGTAAAAAACATGGATATGAGAGATAAAATAAGTGTCATGTTTTTATAGAGAGGGATAGAAAACATGATCAGGATAATGTTAACAACATGAAAACCACAAAACTTGTCACGCGACAAATGATCATTAGTTTCCTAGAAGGAAAAGTAAATGGACAACGTTTGTTTTTGTTTTAAGTTACATTTCATAAAGATGGGGAATTTATTGATGAGATTGACTAAAGACATTAAGAGATATACTTAATTTTTAAGTAGAGTTTTATTCGTTAATAAATTTTTACCACTAAGTTATTTTTTTTCAAACGATGAGTATTCAAGACGACTTGGTCACACCAGAAGAGCTAGAATCAACTTCTAGATAATCACATTATCAACAAAGGATAAACTATATATTTAACTTGTCCTCAGAGATTCATCAAATCCAAAATGGTTTGTATAAGATTAGATGATCCCCCAAAAGGAAAAATCTTTGGAAAAAGAAACACTAATCTTTATTTCTAAAATTAAACCAACAATACCCCAAAGTTAAATAAATACCATTCAATAAACATTTGTACTTAAAATCCATCAATATAATCCAAACTAATATTGAAACCCAAAACATAGAAGATTTTGGTTATGTAGTCATCCACGTTAAATTATACCTCTAAATGACATTGACTACTCTTAAAGTCACATACTTACAAGTAATTAACCTAATCAAATATTCTCTATTATAGGTTAACCATTTCCATAAATAACCCAAATCACTATAAATCCACAATAAAAACATAGATTAAAATCCACTCTTAGTCTTCAAATGAATTACCATAGTATTCTATTTTACTTAGGCATATAGTGTTCCTAACAGAGTGAACTTCTTCCAAAATAACATTTATCTTTTAATCACCAAATCATTTTCTTATACTAAGGGTATTCATTGGATAAGACATAAGATTACAAATCTAATTATTATTGATAAATAAAATAATTTAACTAAAAATAATTAGTCAGACTAACCAGGGACTTCATGTAGTCCAGTTTTAGGTGATAAATCCCAATCGGACTCTGGTTTTTGGTTTTATTCCCAAATCTTTGTCCAATGCGACAGGTTGTCACACAGTCTGCATGTTGTCCTTTTTAAAAAACTATATTTTTTAACATTCCAAAAATGAGATAAATTTCTCAAAATGATCATAACATAATATAACCACAAATTTTATCTCATACCTTTCATTTTCATCCCTAAATATAAAAACATGTAATTTCCTCAAACTCAATGATCATATAAAACCAAGTGGTTATTTATAACTATATCCACAAGTGAAAAGATAGTTATTCCTCAAATAACATTTTCACATAACAAACTACAGGGTTAAAAATACAATAGAAAATTATTACAAATTAATCTCATCAACAAAGAGAACTAATACTTTTAAACATTTATCCAACCATTTATTTCCACATAGCTTCTTCTTTGACAAAGAAAATATCCTATAGAATAGGTAATTCACTTAGGAAATTTCCAGGTCCCCTATATTTATGGAAAATGACTATATATGGATTCTTGGGACCATTTTTATTTTCTTCTATAATAATCTTCATTTTTCCTCGGCAATTCTTTACTTTATTTCATTCTTTCCCACATGTAAATCATTTCTTTATTCTATTGGGACACTTCCCTAGGTGTCTCCTTCCATATTTCCTGCATGATGGAAATTGGGGATTCTTTTCTCCATGGTCTCCATTGCTGGAGCTCTTATCATTCATCAACTTTCTTGTCTTTTTTAAGTATGGGAGTTGGTTAATATATATGTTGTTGATTATATTTTTTGAAAACTGATTTGGCATGAAAACGATATATTTTATGCCTATCAACATTCCATTTTGTTTCTCATTTTCACCGATGTTCCCACCTTGTACATAATTCTCAAAGTTGCTATGACTTCCTTTGAATCCATCCATTTACTAAAACTAGAAAGCATTGTGTGAGTAACAATAGTCATAAAATCATTTAGAGAATACCATGACCCCATATTTTCAATTTTAAACACTATAGGATTAACCAAGGTTATTTATTCTCATCTTATATTAAAATCCATCAAATCAGTTTTAAATGAAAATGAAAATTATCCTAAGAATATCCCCATGGTGTGTTGTAACTAATAGTACAACAAGGACCATTGTCGTGCACCAGTTCCCGTTTGAGTCTAGCTCAAAGTTGTGTTTTCAAGTTTTCCCCTAGATACATCAGTACCAGATCTGCATTTAGCTGCTCGTATCTAGACATGGATGTATTACTAAGAAAACTTAAAAAATATCTATAATACGAAAATTCAAGGATGTTCTTCTATACTAATCCTCAAAGTCTATATTAGGGATATGTGCTCCAATTAGAGTTTATCAAAATCTAGTTTCCAAGGTATGTACTAAACTTTCTCTGATACCAACAATAATTCCCCGACCCCAGTTACCCTGAGTCGGTGCATTATTTTAATACATTTCCATTATTATAAAGAATCAAATCTAGAAGGACCAATCAGTTTAGTTGTCTTGGAAACAAGATACATACATAAGTTCAACATTACAACTTGAAAATAAGAACAACCCTAATTTATTACATTAGAAACATCCAAGCCCCCAAGACTATGCATGAAAGTCACTTATAACAAACTCCATCATATCCTGGGAAAATTAAACATAAGAAAGGGGTGAGATCAAACGCTCAGTAAGGGTAAGAAATATAGCGGAAGATAACATAAACATTAGGATTGGTCAATAATTGAAAACACATGCCTTAACAAATAATAAACATGATAACTCTATGGAAGGAATATGAGCTGAGTAAATTATTCCATAATAAAACATAATCATGGGTATTATACTAGTTAAATAACCAAATTAAATATCAAGAGTTAATCTCATAATGATGGAATGCATAATTCCAGATATCATAACCACATAGTCAAGGCTTCACGCCAAGACTACAAATAATATTTTGTCAAGGTCTTGTGCCAAGACACTAATTTTTCTCATTAGACCTACTGATGCATCGAGGAGCTATAGCAGGATCCACCCTCAGTTACTAAGTCCAATTCATTCCTCATATGAAAAGGTTTAAAGATAACATAAACATTCGTATTAAAACTAGCATATGAAATGTCAATACTTTATCGATAATCCATGATTGGTATAAAAATAACACATCTATAGTCAAACATATCACAAATCCTTCTATACAGTATGGAAGATTTGAATAATAATAAATCATCCCTAATCAAGAATAATACCTCGTAAAGGATGTTAACATAGTTTATAATGATGAGTAAAAATATTTGTGAGAAATATCCCTTTTTATAAAAACATTTAAAACTATCACTATTTATCAAGAAGCTGTTTAAAATAGATTTTTTAATCAAAGTGTCCCATACCACTTTGAAACTTTTAAAAGGAATTTTAATTTTAAAACATTGAAGTCGATATAAATAAATCCTTAAAACCATTTTTAATACCTTGACATTAATGAGAATGATTTAGAAGAATAAATATTTAAAACATTTAAAATGATATTTTTGTTAGAGTTCCTTACCAAATGAGATACGCATGAATACAAATAATTGAGATAATAAAAATTTTATAATATCATGAGAAAAAATGATTCCATGATATACTATGTGAAAATATAGTATATAGACCATATAAAAGAGAATTGGTGCATAACAGCAAAGAAGTCTCAATAGAATGAAAATTGAGATAATGTCCATTATAAAAATTATATCTTTAGGTTAAGGATAAATCAATGACATAATTATATGTGAAAAATATAAATACCCTTAATATGGTTGGAAATTCAGTGTAAATAAATCATAGGACATTCACACATATTCTTGTACAAACAACACCAATGACTTGGATGTTTAACTCAATGAATGGAAATTGAGTTAAGATTGTGCTTATAAAGTTCAAATGAATGACTTGAGAAATTATAAATGGAGTGATTATGTGTATCAAGTATATATCCACATAAAGGGGAGTGGAAATTACTAAATAAATTATAAATAGTGATTCCCCACATAATCTTTGATTAAAATAACCAGTGAAGTATATGTAAATCTGAATAAGTGGAAATTGAAATTTGAAATTCCCTTACCGATTTGGTAACTTACAAAACATAAAACCCATGAATTAAGGGTCATAAAATGATGATGTAAATACCCATAATAATGTATATTACACAATGAATACAATCATGGACAATAAATACTCAACAAAAAAGGTAATAATGGACAAATAAAACGAATCTCACATGAATAAAAAGTGAGATGAAAAACCCTTAGTTTGTTGTAATCAATCTAGTAATATGAAAAAAATTTAATAACCACCAAATTAATCACATAATACAATGAATATAAAGAGAATCATGATAATATATATCAAATGGCAGTACACAATACACCACATGCAATAAATAAGTGGTGAACAATGGAAATCTCACAGAATTAAAAGTGATATAAGAGACCCCTTACTTTGTACTTTTCCATTGTCGATGTTAAATTAAGCACTTATATAATGGTGAAATAATAATTATTTAATTATAAATGAACCATATACATTAATATGATATCATATATTATCTTCTAATATTTCTTTTTTAATACTATTTTAGTAGTATCATCGTATCAGGTGTTAACTAATTCGTTTTCATTTATATGCTTTGTTACATAAGTATTGTTTGTTATGGATAGGATGTATATTATTCATATTATGAATGATATTAAGTCTTTTAAAATTATTTTTAATCATCAAATTAAAATTAGTTTTGAATGGATAAGATGGGGAATTAATCTCATCACGTTCGTGGAGACGGTAATCCGTACGTACGCACGACCGACAATATCATTATTTTGATATTAAAATCATATATAACTGAATGGTATATCATATAAACTGAATCATTATCATGTTATATTTATTATTTACATCATTTATACTCATTATTATAACCATCCAAATGATGAAGTATTTGAATAACAAACCACACCACGACATGGAGACGGTAATCCGTACGTTTGCATGTATGGTGGATTTATCATTTATAGGATGGATATAATAATGAATTTTGTTATAAAATTATTATAATAACATAAAATTATATATGATATACTCTATTGATTATTTTAGAGTTGAAAAAACAAGGAAAGAAGAAGTGGATGAAGAAAAAACATGAAAGAGGTGGTGAGATATTTACCTCTTCTTCGGGTTCTTCCTTTTGATTTGATCTAAAGAGCTCCATAGGTTGGTTTTATAACTAAAGGATGGCCTCTAAGATTAAGGGAGGAAAGTGGAGAGGATATTTGGTCAAGTTATGGCCTATATACATGGATTTGAAGGTGTGAATTTGAGAGAAGGAGAAATGCCCTTTTATAAGAGGGGTGAGGGGAACCTTAAGAAAAGACTAAAAAATTATTTTATAATAAACTTTTTTTCGTTTTCTAAAGGCTCAAAAAAATTATTTAAAGGTTAAGGTGGGGTTGGGTCGAAAACCACTCAACCAATAGGTATTAGATAGGTTTGTGTCACTATATTAACCTTATCTTTTAGATTTTACTCTAAGTTTAATAGTTTGACATTTAATATGCATATTTTTATTTCTATATTATATAGTTAATAAACTAACTATAAACTTTCAATAGAACACCTAGAGGTTCATTAGTAATTCAAATATCATTATATAAGTCTTTTTGTAGAACCCTATATTTTTAGGATTATTATATCAACCAATATTATTGTATTTTTTTAGAAACTCATTTATGTCAATTTTGACATTATTTAATAATTTATTTTTGTTAAAGTACTAAAAACTTTCGTAATTTGAACTAAATACATTTAATCAACCGTAACATGTCATAGTCACCTAGAATGTTAATTTATGGAATCAAAACATTCAATTTATATTTCTATTAGAATTTATAATATCATTTATTAGATTGGTTCACTAATAAGGAAAATAATGCATCATTATTGTATCATATATAAAAATATTTATTTTATGTATAAAAATTATAAATAAAATATCCTGAGGTATGAAATATTTTTTGATTTCTAATGAATATTTATAGTCTAATAGATCAATTATATAATCTCATATAAAAATTGTTTTACTAAAAGATAATTGCTTTTGTTATTTTTGCCTTTACTTTAGATTATTTAATATAAAATGTGATTATCACTTCCATGTGTCTCTATGGGGTCCCCAAATAGACCCCAAGATGCCCATGGTCGGACATGTATCAGCCAATAGTGTTAGGACACATGTTAGTGTAATTTTATATTATTATAATATTATTTTTTAACCTTATTTACTGGATTTTCCCCTTTAAGCATGGTAAATATTATATTTACTGAAGTAAATCTTCATAATGACTAAATATAAAAATTACTTATTTACACAATTTGGATATCATGATTCCAAATATGTAATCCATTTTTCCAAATTACAAACACAGTGGTGGTTGAAATTAATTTAAAATTAATTTCCTGTTGTCAAAACAAAAAGCGTGTTTTGATAAAATAATAATTATACATAGATCGACACTTGTTTATGTCGTGTTTAATCGTGAGATTACATCCAATTAATTAAATTATATTAAATGATAAAAATATAATCTAATTATACTTAAAAGCCATTGAAATTTATAATTTAACACTAAATTATTTTGATAGAAAAGTGGTTTTTAATTAAAATTTAGTATTTTCACTATTCATAAAAAATTGAATGTTTTCAGAAAAAATACAAAACATTAACCCTAAGCTAATATAGATATTCTTAATCCAAAAAATGAAGTCCATTTTGAAAGATAAAATTTATAAAATTTTAAAAAGTGGGTATTACTATTCATAACAGATAGTTTTATTGGTCGCGGTGTGTTAGAATCTCGAAGTTGCGTACAATGCAAGCTATTACATTATTCAAAGGGAAATGTACCGTGGAAGCTTGGGGTGTTAAACATTAAGTGTCAATGATGTCATTATAATAGGGATAGTATATCATAAGTAGAAAATTGATCATATTATAGACCATGTACTATTCAACTAAAAAGATTAATATTTTTATTATTTTTAAATAAATCAATTAAATTTTTTATGATAAAATATCATTAAAGTATTTTTTGTATAAATTAAAATAATTTTAATTTAAGAGCTTCAATATTAACATGAATTTTTTATTTTAGTACATAAAAAATTAAAAAACTTTCATTTGGACTTATTATATTCATGAAAAACATTAACTTATATAAAAATCAACACTTTTAAAAATTTAAAACGATTTACATTGTTTTTAATGCCCATGCATATGCACTCCATTAGAAAACTATAAAAACTGAGGTAATTACAAGACTGAATATAACTAAAAATTAATTAATATCATAAAAATTGACCTATATTTAAAATAACCATTTCTACGCATTCTAACAAATTTTTATTCCTATGAAAACATATTATAGATATTAAATGAAATAGAGTGGGATTTTTTACTTATTCATTACTTAAAAAATAAAAGGGTTAGCCTCAAAATAAAATATAACATAATTTCCATGTTTTTGAAGTTAAGATTATTATTTTTAACTATAATAATAAAAATTATTAATGTAATGTGTTTGGGAGATGTTGATATACAATCCCAAAGTTTCAACTATATTTAACCAATTATTCCATTTATGGAGTGCATAAAACATTATCATGGTTGTAATTCATTATTAATAACGTTCTTAACAAATGATAAAATATTATTCTAAAATATATAATATTTTAATAATATTACATCTCCATAATATGTAAGAATTTATTTTA
The DNA here is from genome assembly GCA_963277665.1 of Viscum album. Classification (NCBI taxonomy): domain Eukaryota; kingdom Viridiplantae; phylum Streptophyta; class Magnoliopsida; order Santalales; family Viscaceae; genus Viscum; species Viscum album. Next base: position 1,053,817,552 of record OY728119.1, on the reverse strand, counting down.
ATATAAGGTCACAAAATGTAATGAAAACTTTTTTTTAGAAATAACACATATTTTTAGCTTAAAAGAGATTTTATATCAAAATATTGTATAGTCTTGATACCCATAGAGTTAATTAAATTATTATGATTAACATAAGACATAATTTACATTCAAAAAAATAAATAATAAAAGAAACATTGTTAAAACTTTATTAAAATAGAACTCGCAAAAATACTTTTTAATGGAATAAAATCATTTATTAGATTTTTAAAATGCTAGACATATATTTATATTTTAACCACTATATTTATAAATTAAGTAAATAAATCATTAAATTTTTATTTTATTTCTCAAGAAAAATAAAAAACATTGTATTCATTCTTATATATTAAGAATTTCATAAAAGTTACATTATTTGAAAAATTGATATTTTCACTGTTCAGAAAAAACACATATTTCTGAAAAAATCAAAAATACTCACCCTATGATTATTTTGACCTAAGAAATAAACAAACTAAACTCATTTAATTATATTTAAATTATAAAATTCAAATATATTAATAAAAAATAAAAAAAAAATATAAGGATAACCAAATTTTAAAGAAAAATTATCCTTTAAAACATTAGTATTTTTAAAAATATACTATTTTAGTGTAGTCATTCAAAGTTTAGTAAATATTTTCTTATCTCTAATTAAAAAATTTGAATAAGGAGAAAATTGTGATATATATATATATATATCATAATGTGGCTACTCATCTTTAAAATTTTCAAAAAAACATGGTTTTAAGAATCAAATTTAAATAATAAAACACTCATAGAATATCATGGTTTATTTAAGCTCATATATTTTTTCTTTATATTATATGAAAATTTGTGTTTATGTTTCAAAAATAATTCTAAAATATCATGTATTTTCATTCTACTAAATCAAATAAATTTCATCCTCACGATTTTTATCTCATGTTTAATGACAAATGATTTAAAACATTTTCAAAATTAATTCTATGTAATGGACGATAAATATAAACAAGTGAAAATAAATAAATTTTAACATATATGTATTTATATATTATATTTCCTTTTTAAAAGGACATAAATTTTTACTTTTGGACTTTAAAGTCTTACATTTTCAAAGTATTTCAGAATATATGCATTTATGATTGTGTGAATCATAATTGTGATTGAATTTAATAAAGAATACCATCATAGTTGAGAAAACATTTTCACATAATGCTCTGTATATTTGTCTTCCTCTTTATTGAGTATGGGTAATTAATTTTCCATAGATTTAGATAATGAGAGATAATATATATATATGTGATTTCATTATATGACATCATTCTTTGGTAATGTTTTAAGAAGTTATCCACCACTTCCTCAAGTAATAACATAATTATACTTTATGGATCTTTTGTTTGTGAATAACTAAAATTATATTTTTATGGATAATAAGAACAATAAATGGAGAAAAATTATTGTTCCCATTTTTAACCATTAACCAAATCCAAAATGGTTAGCACATGTTAATATAAATGTAATATTGAATCCTAGGCTTCTCATACATAGATATAAAATTTTCTAGATGAATATTAAATAAATTACACAAATATAGATATAAGGACCGTAATAATTGAGTGTCTTTGGAGACAAGGTATGTAAGGTCCCCAGCTAAATGTACATGGACATTACATTTAATTTTCATAATACATAATACATTAAGCAAAAATATGTATTGTTATCAAATTAGTTTACATCATTTGAAATCATTAAAAATATTATTATACCTTTTTGAAATATCATCATCAAATCACATAAATATATTCAGATTTAGTTTTCCAACCTAAAACCATTACATAAATCCTGCTGGAAAAAACATTTGAAAATTTTGAACTCAAATTATTAGTAATGGTGAAAATGGAAAATATCAAGAAAAATATAAACATAAGAATGTAAAAACATGAACATAAATTTTTAAAATCATACTATGTAAAACTAATAACAAAATATTGATTCATGAAATAAATCTTGGCAGTTTGTAAGGAATAAATTATAGAAGAACACAAACCATGATAAAATTTGATTGACATAAAACATGGAATTGCGGTGAAAATAAAATAATAGAAAATAATTTTTATATTATGTAAGGTTCATTTCCAAGACCATCATTGTGGGCAAAGTCCATTATAGAACTCAGTTCACTCCTCATTTGAACCCTGTATTATGGAATCTGATTTAAATTTCATTCCAGCACAATCAATCCCATGAGATATAATTATATACACAATGAATTATACGGATATATACGTCCCATACATCTCATAAGAAAATTAGTCTTATATGTTCCACACAAACATAAAAAACTCATCACACCCCAAAGAATAAAATGGGTTTTTTTAAACATCATTCCACCATAACATAATCCATGTAAAACAAATGGATTTCATATATAGAATTAAATCATAAACACAATAAAACCATAGTAAAAATAGGAATAATATAATTGAAACATAACCCAATTAAAAAATTCTATCTTAGATGGAAATTAATTTTGATAGAACAATTGAAATTAATTTTGGAGTAAAATATACTTGATTCTTCAAAAATGTTTTCTTTTCTTAAAATTCAACAAAATTTTAAAAGAAAATATTTTATAAGAAAATAAATGTGAAATTTTGTAAAATAATGTACATGGTAATAAAGAATGATGAAAATTTAAAATACCATTCATGCTGTATAAGTTAAAGGGAAACACTTTTCATGTTCTTATTCCAGAAATTCAAAAAGATCCTCGTAATAAAAGAGACAAGATATTTGATTCATACCATTTTTTAAAAATACACAAAAGTGTAAAATTGGAATTAAAAAATAGTATAAGTATATTATTAATATTTTATAACAAATATATAAAAAACCTGGACATGTATTATTTATATTCATCAGTAAATACTTACGTATAAACAATCTCAGATAAAAATGATACTCTGAAATTATATGTAACCTTAGGTCTTATAACTTTTGTATGTATTAAAACCTCCTGTATAAAAATTTAACTTATTTAATTTAATTATTATAGAATCATATTAGTTTTTATGATTTCTTATATTATCATACAATAATAAATTGTTTAATAACATTTCATTATTAAGTGTTACTCGGGTACTAACTGCTGCATTTTCTTATGCATGTTTTGTCGAATAAGTTTATATTATCCATCTTAGGTCATAGTTATATCATTAAAAATTGGTATTAAGTTAATATATATCATATTTATTCATTATATACATTTATATATTAAATATTTAATGGTTATCATGTTGAATGAATGAAATCTCATCATGGAGACGGTACGCCGTGCATAAGCATGAGTGACGATATCATACCATAATTTATTAAGTGGTGTAGAATTATATATTATATATATTTTTATAATATTTAAAAATAGTAATTATTTCCATCCTTTTACCCATAAAAGTAAATTTTTAGGGAAAAAAATTACACCACAGCGTGGAGACGGTAAGTCGTACGTACGCATGTGTGGTGATTTTGTTTTTAATTGGATGGATAGAAGGAGGAATACAGATGCTACAGAACCATAATAACATCTTATAATATAATTTATACTGTATTTATTACTTTTCAATGAATCAACTAATGAAGAGGAAATAGAAGAAAAAATAATTTGAAAGAATCTACATAAGATTTTATCTCTTCTTTGGTGAACTCACTCTAGATATTTCACTTAAAGGTAATAGAGTTTGTCTTTTGAGACGAAAAGAACAAATAGAAAGTAAACAGGGAAGTTGATAAGGTAAATGGTCAAGTTATGGAAGATCTTGAAGGCTCAATGATATGTGAATAAATGACTAAGGATATACTATTTTTTAATTGTGGGTGGGGAGCACCATTGTAATTTATGAAAAATATTATACAATAATATATTCAAAACACATATAAAACCACCCAAACTTTATAGTATAAAATATGAATTGAGATATGGTTTCCACATCAACAAACAATATTGTTTAGATAAGTTTCTCTATCAATTTAAACCTTATCATTTCAATTAACCCTTAGTTATTCTATTTTAATTTTAAATATGGTAACAAATTATTTAATATTAAAAGAGTGTAATTTTTACTCATATGATGTCAATTATAACATAAATGAATAAATTATAAAATTTTATACCATATTATAATTATTATATATATTTAAAACTGTTTTATAGTTTTGAAATAAATTAATAATACATAATTTTGATAAAAAATCGATGGTGTCAATTTTGACACTCTTTATTTTATTTATTTTTAAAAATATCCAGATAATATTTTATCGTTAAAAAATATTATTTAATCCCTAAGTGGTAAAGGTAATCTATAAAATTATTTGGATATATTAATTATCCCAAATTATATTTATTTTAATATTTTTACTAAAATTAATTTGGTATTTTGATTAATGAAATAATTATTACATATGTACTGTATAATTATTTATTATAAGTACTTGTTGAATAAAAATTAAAAATAAAATTCCATATACATTATACATCTTTTAGACATTGGATGAATGATTTTAGTATAATATATCTTCTTAGAAATCCTATTTTTAAAATGTTATATTTATTAAAGCATGAATGTGACAACTTTAACATAACTTTAAATAAAATAATATAAGTGTCATAATCTCTTTTATAAGGCACAAAATGGTTAATAAATCAACACTTGGATGACTAAGGTTGATATATATATGAAAAATATTATTTTTTAGAGTGTTTGTATATTTTATTGGTTATTATCTTTTTAATAAAAATTAGTTTATTAATTTTTCTTCAATTAAATATTTTTTTCATCATCAATATATAAAACATAAAGGTAAATATTTATTTCCAAAAAAATTACAAAAAAATTACCATTAAAATTAAAAAAAAATTATATTTCAAATTAGTATTTATAATATAATTTATCTTATGTATAACCTTCTATTAAAGATGATTTAGTTATTAACATTTGAGTAATATATATTTAACTATTCATTATATAAAACATATTATATGTCCAAATCTCATCCAATAGATTTAAAAGGATATAATTTCGACCCAAGGATTGTTTAGGTTGAACATAACCCATCCAATCATATTATGACATGTTTTATAGTAATTTTACAATGTTATATTTTCCCTTAATTACCAAATCTACCATTTCACTATATTAATAAAAATTATTGAAGCTACTCTTAATTATGCCCCAAAATAATTCTATTAACATAATTTGGACCGAATGATTCAAAATATAGAATCCATTTTTAAAAATTAAGAACACATAATTTGTAGTAATTAATTTAAATTTAACCCTGTTTTCAGAATGAAAAATGGTTTTTAAAATATAAAACATTGCAAAATATTGAAATGGTTTCACATGAAATTTTATGTTAAATTTAATTCCAATGAACAACATTATATTAACATATAAAAATTTATTTTATTTATAATTTAAAACCAATAAATAATACAATTTATCCACATAAATGTTTTTCTTTTCAAATTGTTGATTTTAATTAAAATTTATTATATTTTTTATATTAATCAAAACATAAAAAATATCCAAAAGTTATTATAAATTCATAAAAAAATTTATTTTTATATCCTACATAAAAATAATATTTTTATTTTATAAAATAAAATCTATAAATGTGTCAAAGGGTGGAGAAAATTCATTTTTTTAAAATACTTCTCAAATTCAAAAAATTAAATTTCCTCTTATATCAAATCTTGAAAACATATAATGCGAATTTTAAACATTATAATTAATATATTATATATATATTACATTAATAAAATCCTTTGATAGTGATTTTATTGTTTTATAAAATCACTTATTTGTACTAAAATTGTTTTTTCGTAAGAAATTTAATATTGATCAAACCCGCAATTATAAAGACTAGGTTATAAGGTAACATAGTAATATTTAGTTTTTTACATAAACCTGGTATTATATGAAATGAATTATACTAACATAAATGGAATTTGTGTGGAACATAATCAAATAATAGTGTTTCATATATGGATAGGTAAGTCAGTGTTCCCTACAGCGTAATCTTGTCTTGGTGTAGCAGACATCCCAAGAGATTACATAATTCTAAAAAATCTATCGCATAAAAGTCTCGTTGTGTTATATTATACCCCCTTAAACTAATTTTATCTTTTTAAATTTGTCGAGGTTATAAAAGGTTTAATACTTGAATGATTATTTCATAGAAATACACATGGTAAAAAATAATTATAAGAATTCATTTTAAAAAGGAATGTTAGAAACATTATGATTATCCAAAGTAACTCATCATTGAGTTTTGACATAGAAGATCATATGTGGGAAGAAAAAACATGGACATAGAAGTGAAATAAAATTATTAGGTTCTAATGGGGAGTAATATAGTATAAGATCAAGAAAAATCTAACAATCACAAAACCACAAATCATTGATGATCTAAGGGACCATATGATTCATTTAATATGAAGGTAGTAGGAAAAAAATTCATTCAATATCCTTTTTCAAAAGATGATGTTTTTTATTTTTTTTTATGAATTGAAATACTTACTTGATTTTGGTATAATCTCACCATTGGTCATTCCTTGAACAATTTTCAAATCATCTATCATTAAAAGTAATGAATTTGATTTTATCATTCCTGAAGCGTTAGTAGATCATGATATCAATAAATAAAATTATAGTTCATTACATCTATTTTACCACAACAAAATGGTTAGCACAATTTTCAAATATTCATATGTCCACCTATGGCGAGATAATACTTTAATCAAACAAAATTCATTCAGAGTTTTAATTATACTACACCAAAATTGATTACCTTATAATCCATTATAAATATGTTATTAAAAAACATTAGAAAGGGGTACCCTAACTCAACATAACATTTATCCCATATATATCATAAGGTATCTCTTTTTTGGTTGCATTCCAAAAATGTGAACACCTAATCATGCATTCTCTTGAATCATGGTAATAAATTGAATTTCCCAATATCCTTATTGAAAACATTCATGTTTACTTTTTCCTAAATATATTGGATATATTTCATATGTCCCAAATATTATTATACTTTATCCATGATAACATAACCCATATGTCAACAAAACTTTAATTAGTTTCATCCAATTAAACATATCCAACTTAACTTTATCCCAGATAAACATAATTTTCTCCACATCGTGAACACATTATGGTTTACCCACCCCTAATGAACATATTATCTTTCCCTAAAATCACTTTTCTATATCTTCATAACTGGTAAACATATCCTTTTCAATCCTTATTGAAAATATTATTCTGAAAATACTTATACATAATCGTTGAATTAAAAAATATATACAATTCTATCATCCATGTTTATTATTAACCTAGCACTCATGCTTCATTTTTTTATTCATTATAAGAATATGATATTTTAATTTTTCTATGCTTCCTCAATCTTAATCTAATTTTCCTTCATCTGTTTAACATAAAAAACACTTGAAGTGGATTAAATAAATTTCATATATCATTTATAATCTCATTATCCCTAGTAGTATAACTAAATCTCGTACCACCTTTATGACACCCTTAATTATATTTAAAATTAAGAAATATATTTTAATAATTTTTATTAATTCAATATAAAAAACAATAAATGCTAAACATGTTTTATTTATTTCATGATATTGGTTAAGAACAAAAATAAATTTTTGAGAAACAGTTATCATAGATGACAAACACATAACCAAGGGGAATTACTGATAATATTTTAACATCTGATTTCTTAGGTTTAATCCTAGGTTATTGTTTATTGATTACAAAATTCTAAGATTGTAAAAAATAATTATACTTATCTTCAGGACATCCCTAGACATATCCTTCAAAATATATATAGGGATCTCAATAATGTTTTCTCATACCAATTTCTGATGGTTGAATAAACCTTCGATCTAATACCAATTGTAAATACCCAAGATTTAATTACATGTAAATTAAATTTATTTTGTGATAGAATTAATACTCAAATCCAATAGATGTCCAAAGACGATATTATTTTAGTTTCATTGGAAACAGAAAACACATTCTTCAAATTTTGTGAAGTATCTTTAGCATCTCGCATAAAGATAAAATCATTTTGTTTTCCTACTTAAAACCTTTCTTTATATCCTAGTAAAAATAACAGATATGTAAAGTTATGATAAAATGTTCTGTAAAGGTAAACATGGAAAATATCAAAAAAAACATAAAAATAATAATGCTAAACCGTAAAAATAACATTTAAAAATCATACCATGTATATCAAATAACTTAATATCGAGTCATGAAATAAATCTTGGCAGTTCAAAAGGCATTATCCATAACAGAACACAAACCTTGATAAAATTGAATTTTTTATAAAACATATAATTTTGGAAGACATATTATCATAAAAAAATAATTTCCATATTATTCATGGTTCATTATGAAGACCATCATAGTATACAATGTCTATTATGAAACCGAGTTCACTTCTTGTTCTTTCTCTATATTACTGAAACATATTAACTTTACATTATAGTATTTTCCATCTCATGAGATATAAATATTTACCCAATGAATTAGATGGAGATATTAGTCCCACCCATATCATAATGAAATAATTCATTCATGTTCCACAAAACATAAATAATTCATCATAACCTAATGAATAAAATGGGTTTCTTTAAACATCATTCCACCATAACATAATACATATAAATCATCAAGATTTTATAAATAGAATTCCTTCATAAAAAGTGAAATAATTAGAATAATAGGGATAATATAATTGAATCATATTCTATTTAAAAAATTCCATATTATATGAAAAACAATTTTTATCAAACACTGGAAATTATTTTTAAGAAAATATCAATTATCAGTCAATAAAATATTAATTTCAAAAAATGCGGTGCATTTTTAAAATAAAATAATTTACAAGAAAATAAAATTGAATCATGTAAAGGAAGGTTCATAGAAATAAGGAATTATGAAATTTTTAAATAATGTTCATGTTCAATAAGTTAATTTAAAACATTCTTCTCATACTTATGTCAAAAAGTCAAAAAGTTCTATGTAATGAAAGTGACAAAACATTCATTTCATAACATTTCATAAGAATTCATCCATGTGTAAAATTTTCATTAATAAATAGTACAAGGATATGAATTATATTTTAAAATAAATTTGTATAAATCATGGTCATGGATGATAGATATACCTCAGTAAACTCATACGTATAATGAATCTTAGATAAAAATGAGATTGCAAAATTATCCCATACCCTAGGTCTGATATTAATTGTATATATCCAAACATACTGTATAATAATTTAAATTATTTTATTAACTTAATACATAGTTGTATTAATTTTTTTGAAATCATATATGACCGTATTATCATTCATTGGTTAATAATATTTAATTATTACCTATTATTTCTGTATTAACTACTTCATTTTATTATGCTTTTTTATTGAATAAGTACATGTTATCATTTTTATATCATAATTATATCATTAAAAAATGATATTGAAATAATATATATCATATTTATTCATTATAAACATTTATATAATCATTTGAAAATTGATATCATTCAGAATAAATCGCATCACATTGTAGAGATAGAAGGTTGTATGTTCGAACGAGAAACAATACCATTCCTTTATTTATATAATAGTATGTAAGTATATGGTATATATATTATTAAAGTATAAATATCTTATTATAATAATCTTATATGGTTATTATTTCTATGATGATACCCATCCATGTAAAGTGGTAGTGAACAACTGATTACACCACTGTGTGGAGACAGAAAGCCATCTGTATGCATGCATAGTGAATTCGTAATTTGTATGATGGATAGAAGGTGGAATATGGTTATTATATAACCATAATAACATATAATAATTTAATTTTATTTGTATTTATTACTCTATAATGGAATCAAACCACGAAGTTAAACTAGAATAAGAAATAATTTGAAATAATCAGTTGAAGAGAATACTTCTTCTTTGGTGAGGTTCCTCTAAACATACTCTTAAAGGCACTAGAGTTAGTATTTTGAGAGGGCCAAAATCTCTAGAATTTCACTAGATAACTTGATAAGGGAACCAAGTATTAGATGAATGACCTTTAAGGATAAATGATTTTTTATGAAATGAGTAAGGAGGCACCATTTTATAATTATGATTTACGCACCATTTGAATTTCAGAAATTATTAAATTATAATAAAATAAAATAAACATACAAAACCAAAAAAATCATAGTTTTGAAGATGATATGAGATAATGTTGTAATATTATCAACCAAAATATTTTATAAATATTTTCTTATAAATTTTATCTTTATCTTTTCAATTAACACTTAGTTATTCTTTTTTAATTTTAACTATGTTAACAAATACTTAATTATTCAAATAGTGTAATTTTTACTTATTTGATATTAATTAGACCATAAATGAATAAATTAGAACATTTTTTATATATCATAATTATTAAATATTTTTTAAAAAAATTATTATTTTTAAATAATTTAATAATACATAATTTTGGGAAAAATCAATAGTATCAATTTTAAAAAAATTAAATCATTTTTTCTAATAATATCTAGTTAAAATGGTATCCTAGAAAAAAATATTTTATTATATCACTAAAGGGTAAAGATAATATCAAAAATAAATTATATATATTAATTATCCCAAATTATATTTATTTTAAAAATTTTAATAACATTTATTTGGTATTTCTATTAATAAAAAAAATTACTACATCTTTATTGTATCATTATTTAATATGATTTTTTTGAATAAAAATTAATAATAAAATACTATAAAAATATAATTCTTTTAGATTTCAGATTAATATTTATAGTATATTATATCTTCTGGAAAATCATATATTAAAAATATTATATTTATTAAATCATGAAGGTGACAACATTAACATCACTTTAAATAAAATAACATAATTTTAATAATCTCTTCTGTAAGGCCCCAAATGTTCAATAACTCGACCCTTGGATGATTATGGACGTTATATACTCAACCTATAAGATTTGGTAAAGTATTTTTGTCTTTTAATAGTTATTATCATTTTAGTAAAAATTAGTTTATTGATATTTTTTCAATTAAATAATTTTTTCATCATCAATATAGAATCCTTTAAGGTAATTTATTATTTTATAAAAATTAAAAAAAATTAAAATTGATGATATTATAGAACATGTACCATTCATCTAAAAAGAATAAATTTATAATTTTTAAATAAATAGATTAAATTTTTAGGAAAAAATATCATTAAAGTAATTTATAGGGAAATTCATTTAATTTTAATTTAAGAGCATCAATATTATTTTTTTTATTTTAGTATTTTTAACATTATATAACATTCATTTGGATATATAAAAATCATTAAAAACACTAAATTTTCAAAAAAACAACTATTTAAAAACTATTTACAGTTTTTTACCCACATAAACATTCACTCCATTAGAAATATGTAATAACATAAGATATTATATCATTGAAAAAAACTAAAAATGAATTAATATATTATAAAGTAACAATATTTTAAATAAATATTTATATTGATTCATAAAAAAATTCATTCTTATCAAAACATAATATATATATTAAAATTAATAGAGTGGTATTTTTTACTTATTCATTACACAAAATAAGACTTAATTAACAGTTAAAAAAATAAAAGAAACCTTGTTAAAAATTGACTAAAATAGAAGTATAAACAATAGTTTCTAACGTATGAAAACATTAATTAGATTTCCAAAATGATAAACATATATTTATATTTTCAACACAATATTTATACATTAATTATATAATTTAATACATTTGTATTTTATTGCTCAAAAAAATTCATAAACATTTTATTCATTCATATATTGTAATAATTTCATAAAAGTGTCCTTATTTATAAATTCGATATGTTTTACTATTCCCCAAAAAACAATTATTTCTGAAAAATTCATAAAAAATCTTCTGAAGATAATTTTGATTTCTGGAATCTAGAAACTAAACTCATTTAATTATATTGATTTTCTAAAATTCAAATATTTTTTATTTAAATAAAGATTAAAAAATTTAAAGAATACCCACTTTTGTAAAAAAATGATCATTTAAAACATTAGTTACTCTTAATATTTTATTATTTAATTATTATCAATCAAAATTTAGAAAATATTTTATTATCTCAAATAAAAAAAATCGAATAAGGAAACGTTTCATATATATATATATATATATCATTATGTGGCTACTCATATTCAAAACTTTCAAACCAACATGTTGGTTTTAACCGTCAAATTTAAATAATATATCACTCATAGAATATCATGGTTCATTTAAGCTCGTTGGTATTTTTTTACATTTTATCAAAAATTTTATTTATTTTTTAAAATTAATTTTAAAATATCATGTGGTTTCTTTCAACCCACTTAAATAAATTGCATCCTCATAATTTTTATCTCATTTTTGATGAGCAAGGGTTTAAAACATTTTAAAAATTTATTATGAGTAATGGAAGATAAATATAAATAAGTGGAAATAAATAAATTTTTATCTATATATATTATTTTTCATTTTAAAACGGATATAAATGTTTATTTGTGGACATGGAAATATAGAAATTTTAAAATATTTAATAATTTATGAATTTTACTTTGTGTGACTCAAACATGTGATTGAATTTAATAAATCATACCATCATACTTGAGAAATATTTTTCACATAATTATAAATATATTTTTCTTCCCATTCTTGAGTATGAGTAATTATTTTTCCATATGTGTAGATAAAGAAAAATCTTACACATTCATGATTTATTCCCATGATTCCATTATTTGGTTATGTTTGAAGCAATTATCCACCTATTCCTCAATTAATAATAAAATCATCATTGAAAATTGTTTTCTACCTAAATAACTTTAATTATATTATAATTGATTATAAGAACTATAAATAGATAAAAAATTAGATCCACCATTTTTACCTATTAAGCAAAACCGAAATTGGTAGCACATTTTAATATAAATGTAATATATCAACCTAATCTTATCATACATATATATAAAATTTTTAGATGAATATTAAATACATTAAAAAAACATATGTATAAGGATCGTAACAATTTAGAGTCTTTGGAGACTAGGTATGTAAAGACCCAACATTGACGTACATATAAATTACATTACATTTTTGGAATACGTAATAAATTAAACAAAAATATGCCTAATGAATGTATTATTTTAGCCCCTTTTAAATTTCGAATTATATTATTATAACATTGTGAAAGATCTTCAACATCTCCCATAAAGACATTCCCAATTAGTTTTCCTTCCTAAAACGTTTATTTATATCATGGAGGAAAGAAAAACATTTAAAAAGGGCGGGATCAAATTCTCAGGAAGGGTAAATATGGAAAATATCAAAAAAACATAATCATAAGACTCTAAAAATGATGAACAAAACATATGAAAATTATACCATGTATAACCAATATATAAATATTGATTCATGAAATAAATCTTGGTAGTTGATATTACATTAATTATAAAGGTATAAGAACCATGGTAAAATAGGATTGGCAATAAATATGGAATTTTTGTAAAAAAATAATCATATAAAATTATTTCTATATTATAGAAGGCTCATTGCCAAGATAATCACAGCGGACAAAATCAATTACGAAATTGAGTTCACACCTTGTTCCATCCTTGTATTACTAAATCTGAATTACTTTTCATTCCATTAGTATCTATCTCATGATATATAAAACATTACACAATTAATTAGAGGGGGATATAGGTCCCAACCATCTCAAAATGTAATCATTTTTATGTGTTGCACAATAACATAAACCGTTCATCATAAACCAAAGAATAAAATGGGTTTCTTTAAAAATAATTCCACTATAACATTCTCCATGTAAAACTAATGGATTTCATAAATATAATTACAACATAAACAAATAACACCACATGAATAATATGTATAATATACTTGAAACAAAATCCTATTAAATTATTCTATCTTAGATGAAAAATAATTTTCATTGAACCCATGAAATTATTATTTGATGAAAATATCCTTTCTTCTTCAAAATAATTTCATTTCTAAAATTACCACACAATTTTAAAAGGAAAAAATTTATAAGAAAATAAACATGAAATATTTATATTAATATTCATGTAAATAATGAATTAGGAAAATCTAAAAATCCATTAAATCTATTTAAGTTAAAGGCAAACATTCCTCATGTACATTTGTCTAAAAGACAAAAAGTACCTCGTAATGAAAGAAAACAATGATTCCTTTCATACAATTTTTTTAAAAATTATACAATGGGTAAAATTGAATTTAAATAATAGTGTAAAGACATGAAGAATATTTTATAATAAATATGGGTAAAACATGGACATGGATTATAGGTATACCCTAGTAAGTACTTGGGTATAAATAATCTTAGATAAAAATGGGATTGCGAAATTACCCCAAAAATTAACTCTGATATACTTTGTATGCATCTGAACCACCATTATAATAATTTAAATGATGTAATTTAATTATTATAGAATCATATACATTTTTATGATATCATGTATGATTATATTTTCCTCTTTTTGGTAATGACATTTCATTATTACTCGTTATTCGGGTACTTGCATCTTCATTTTTTATACATGTTTTGTCAAATAAGTTCCAATTATCCGAATTAGGTCATAGTTATATCATTAAAAATTATATTTACATAATATATATTATATTTATCCATTCTATACATTTGTATAATAATTAGTTAATAGTTATATGTATAATGAATCACATCGCACCGTGGAGAATATAGATCGTACGTACTCACGAACTACAATATCATTCCTTTATTTGTGAAATTGAATGGAATTATATGGTATATATATTACTATAAAATAAATATATAATAATAATAATTATATATAGTTATTATTTCATGTATTTTATGTATCCTTGAAAATTTTTAGTGAAAACAAAATACACCACGACAAAGAGACAATAAGTTGTACGAACACACATGTGGTGATTTTTATTTTCATAGGATGGATAGAAGGTGGAATATGGTTGTTACATTACCATAATAAAATTTGATAATATAAATTATAATGTATATATTACATTAAAATGAATAAACTAATGAAGATGATGTAGAAGAAGAAATAATTTTAAGGAATCAGTAGAAGGGATAAGCTCTTCTTTTCTGAGATCCCTCAAGATATCCTCATAAAAGAACTATAGTTAGTATTTTGAGAAGAAAAGAACCTCCAAATTTGAATAGGGAAGTTTATATGATAAATGGGTAGGTGATGGATGTCCTCGAAGGATTTATGTGTTTTTAATAAATGAAGAAGGAGGTTCGCTTTTATACTTGTGGTTGGGATCACCATTGGAATTTAGACCAAGATTAAATTATAATAAATTCGAAACACATAAAAAACCTCCAAAATTTATTATTACAAAAGATTATATGAGATAATTTTGGAATAAAATCATCCAATACATTTTATATAAGTTTTTATTTCAATTTAAACATTACCATTTCAATTAATCTTTAGTTATTCTCTTTTAATTTCAATTATGGTAACAAAATATAAAATATTAAAATACTGAAATTTTAACTTATATAATATCAATTAGACAATAAATGGATAAATTATAAATTTTTAGACCATATAATACTAATTATTTATTTTTTAAAGTTTTATGGTTTTTAAATAATTTAATAATAAATTATTTTGGTAGACAATAAAAATTTTCAATTTTGAGACATCATTTTATTGATTTTTTAAAATATCTAAATACACATTAATACATGATTTTTTTATTATAACAATAAGGGGTCAAGGTCATCTATAAAAATATATTAATTATACCAAATTATATTTATTTTAATATTTTAATAATTATAATTTCGTATTTCTATAAATAAAATAATTACAACATCTGTAATTTATAATCATTTAATCTAAATAATTTTTATATAAAAATTAAAAATAAAATTTCATAATAATGACACATCTTCTAGAAATTAGCTGAATATTTTTTATAGCATATAACTTCTGAAAAAAACAAATTTTAAAATTTTTATATTTATTAAAACATGAATGTGACAACTTTAATATCACTTTTCAAAAAGTAATATAACTGTCATAATAACTTTTATAAGGCTCCAAATGGTTAATAAATAGACCATTAGTTGACTCTAGTTGAGATATAATTGGATGATAATATTTGTCCAAGTGTTTTTTCCTTTTAATGGGTATTTTAATTTTAATAAAAATTAGTTTAATGATTTTTAGTAATTAAATAATTTATGCATCATCAATATATAAACATTTAAGGTAATTATTTATTTCCAAAAAATTAAAAATAAATTACCATGATAAATAAAAACATTTTATCTTTCAAATATGCATTTATAATATAATTTACCTTATGTTTAACCATATAATAAAGATGATTTAGTTATTAACATATGATTAAGACATATTTAACTTTTTTTATAGAAAATATAATGATTTATTAATGTTTTACATATGGAATAAAAAGGGTATCAGTTAAAGCCAATAAGGGTATAGGTTGAAAAGAAATCATCCAATCATATTAGGATAAGTGTGATGGTAATTTTATAATATTATATTTACCCTTAATTACCCGATTTCCCCTTTTACCATATTAATAAAAATTAGTGATGCTTCTATTTATAGTGCCCAAAAGTAAAATAATTAGATTAACATAATTTGGACAAACTAATTTAAAATACACAATCTATTTAAAAAAATTCAAAAGACGGAATTTAAAATAATTAATTTAAAATTATTCTTATTATTGGAATGAAAAAAGTGTTTTAAAATATAAAACAATGCAAAAGATTTAATTTTTTATCAATATTCATGGTTAAATTAATTCTAATGAAAAAAGTTATATTAACTGATAAAAATATATTATTATTATTCTTTAAAATTATTCAATAATATAATTTATCCCTATTAATTATTTTGATGCAAAAAATTGTTTAATTAAAATTGAGTATATTTTTACTATTCATGTAAACATAAAACATATCAGAAAAACATAAAATATTAATCTAATGTAAATTTTTATTTCCCTCTAACAAGGAAGAAGTTTATTTTTTTAAAAGATAATATATAAATATATCATAAAATAGATTTAATATGGGTGCACCATCAAAAGGTGGCAAAACAGAATTTTTTGAAAAAATACATTTTTTTCTGAAAATAGGATTTGTTTTTCTTATATGATAACTATACAACTTATATGATGAATTATAAACATGTTATATAATAAATTTAAAATATATTAAATTAATAAAATCCATCAAGAGTGATTTTATTATTTTATAAACTCACATATCTACATTTAAATTGTTTTTCAAAAGAAAATTGATACTGTTGATACCAACCATTATAATGACTTAGTTATAAAGTAACATAACAATAATTATTTTTTCACTTAATCTCGATCTTGAGTGAACTGAATTCTATCAAAATAACTTAATTTTTTTGTAACATAATCCAAGAATATTGTTGTGTATACCAGAAGCTAGGTCAGTGTTGCGTATAGAGCAAGATTATCTTGGTGTAGCGTACCAAACAAGACATAAAAGAAATTTAAAAAATATATATCATAAAAATATAAAGGTGTTACAAGGTACAAAATCTTATAATTTTGTGAAATATCTTCAACACATCGAATAAATATCTCCCCCTTAAGTGCTCTTCACAAATATTGCCTACTTAAAACCATTTTTCACAGCATGGGGAATAGAAACATAAGAAAGGGTTATCTTAGATTCTCAATAAGGTTAAAAGGAGATTTATATATGAATAACATGAACATAAGGGTGTTAGAAAATGATAATAGCATTTGAAACCCACTCCCTAGATATCAATGATCATAATATCAAGTAATGTAATTAATATAAGAATTTCATTAGTCATGAATCATAGGGGAATCAAATTACATGATCCATGAGAGAATAGTATATGATTATATAATCGATTTATTGCATAAACATCATAATATAACATTTAGAACATGTATAAATATGTATAAGATCACTCATTATGTTAATAACTTTAAATAAGGCCCTCGTATGAACTTATAGACATGAATCTAGGTCTACACATAACATTATGGCCATGAAAGTCATGTACACTCATAATATAGTGAACATGTAATAAGTTACATGTATAACATTGTGAACTTGTAAAAATTATCAAACATAACATTATGAACATATAATTTGGTACATGCATAATAATTTTAACATGAAATTTGGTTCACATATAACATATTTATTTTTATGTTATCTATGTTAACACAATGTCTTTGTTTGAGATATAGGTCACACCCTTCACAAAATGAAAATTATATTTAGGTGTTCGGAAATATAATAAAAAAGTCATCATATCATAACCCATGAAATTAAATGTGTTTCACAAACATATTTTACAGCATAGACTTTGTAAAAGAGATAGGATTTATAATCATTTCATCGTATGACCATATCAAAACCTTGAAAAAAAGAATTAGATTTTCTAAGATTTTTATTATGGTGTAACCCATGAAAGAGAAATGGGTTCCATGAAAATATTTCCATGATAAAAAATTTAGTGAAAGAATAAAAATTTTATTTTGGATTCATATCTCCATTATAACATGAGTTACATTGAAGGATGTTATCATATATGGAATTTTTTTTGAAAGATTACATAGAAACTTTCTTGATGAAAATAAGTTCTCTTGGAAAATATTTTTTAAAAAATAAAAATAAATTTTGAAGATACTTTTTTTTAAAATAAACTTCAATAAAGTAATCTAATATTAAAATCAAATAATGGTAATTATAGATTAAAATTATGGCCATGATGTACATAATAAAAAATATTAATTTTTTATTTTTGTTAAAATCCAAAAGGGCATTGGTTGGAAAATGAAATGAATTCCCCATTGAATAAAAATTAAAAATTTCAAACATGGGTAAATAATTATTTAAAAAATGATATTAAGAGTGTTAAAAAATTTGAAAACATTTATAAAAAACAATGATTTGGATGAAATGTATGTTTTTGACCGAAGTGATAAATGAAGATAATTTTTCATAAAAACAAATTTTTAAATATTTTAAGTACCAATGAGTGGTAAAATGGTAATATTACTTCTACATATCATGAAAAACTATATTAAAGAAAAATAATCAGATGTATTTAGAGTTATATCATATTATTTCAACATTGGAGTTTAGATATAAACAATCTCGATAAATGATGATATTTTAACATAAAACCATTACAACTTTATTAACATTTGAAAAATAATTCCCATGAAAAAGAGATCATAAAATGGATATATAATAATAATTATTTTCAAAATAATAATAATAAAATAAATTCATGGTATGTATATAAAAAACATCAAAATAAATTGTGCTGAATATGACTTGTGTGTCAGAAAAAATAAAGGTGAGATGGGAATCCCTTACCACTTTAGTAATCTTTTGAATCATAAGAACTAATAAATAATGAAATGAAATGAAACATTTAATATACATAATATAAGTATATTCATGATATAATATTTCAAATGAGTAGTATGTTCACTACATAAAATAAATGATTGGTGAATTTGAATATGCCGTCAAAAAATAAAAGAGAGACTAGAAATCCTTTACCATTTGAGACACAACTTTATTGAAACACGTTTGAACCCCATATATAATAAATTTATGTTCATTATAAATCTAATTTATAATCATAAAAATAATTATAATACCATATTTGATCCAATTATAATATTTTAACACCAATTTATTAGTAATTCCTTCATAAAATCACCATTTATGTGTGTCAATTGTTTCTTTTTTTAATGAGAGTTTTAGTTCAATTGTTCAAGTTCATGTACATTGATAATAATTACATAATATATAGATTGTCAAATTTGATATTAAAATGATATATGATCAATTTATACATATATATATATATATTCATTAAAAACAATTATAGATTGATGTTTGAAATGCACCATTCACAGAGACGGTAGGTCGTACGTGTGTATAATTTTTCCTCTCTTTAAAAGAATGTACAAAAGAAAAGTTACTAATTATTAAACCCTAATTAATAATAATTATTTAATTTATATCACATAGATTAATTAATATAATATTTATTACCTTAAATTTAAATTCTTAGTGATAATGAATTACATCTCTTCGTGAGGCAGTAGTATACCATAAAGACAATTGACATTAACATATCCCACATGAAATGGAAGGTAAAAATGATAAATGTTATATTATATTTACAAAAGTTATATTATGATACAAATATATTATAAATATTCCAAATAAATCATTACACCCAATTTTTTTGTTGTGGGGATATAAAATGATCTACGTTCCTTCGTTAGGCGATAGACTGTCGTAAACACGATCAACAGTTTTGTTCCCATCTTATGGAAGTAGAGAACGATAAAAATTATCAAACGAAACATATAAACTATAATTAAATATAATATAAAGAAATTATTATATTATAATTTTCAATACATAATTAATGGTTGAAAAATCCGAATAAAAACGAGTGTATTGAAGAAAATTACTTTCTCTTAGAAGCTTCTCCTTTAGATCTAATATTTAGTACCTCAATGTTGGTATTTGTGGAGGATAATTAGTAACATAACATGGATAGTGATTGGGGAGAGGTATTATGTATTGTTTTATCTGAATTAAATGTGTTGATATTTGTGAATACGTGAAGGGTGGTTGTGGGATTTTATAAGTGAGGAAAAGGAACCCACTTGGAAAATACATGGATGTTTTCTAAAAGAATCCAAAATGATAAAAAATTTCACATTCCAAAATCATCCACATTTTACTATATATGAATATGTAAATTATATTATATAAATATTCCTAGAAAATATATTTTATACAAGTTTTAGGTCATTTTATCCGTTAGGTTTTTAGTTTCACCCCTAGTAAGCCCAGTTTTACCCAAACCGTGGTAAATAATTTTAACTATTTTTACGATTAATTATAGGAAAAAATTAAGTTCAATATATTAGATAATTAAATTTTTTTATAATTCCAAATATTTAATATATTTTTTCCAAATTGATTCACAGAAGTCAACAAATTTAATTTAAAATTATTCCCATAGATACGATGAGAAAGCTGGTTTTCAAATAAATATCATTCGGAAGTTTATATAGTTTTTCTATCCTAATTCAGCATCCTCCTCCAATTGCCAAAAGGCCTTCGTTTTTTATTTATTTTGATCATCCAAATTTCAAGGAGTGAGGTGGAGCCCTTATAATGCACATAGGGGTAAGTATGACATGGCCAGTAGGACTTAGAGGAATTCATTTCCCATATGATTCAAACATTAAATACAAAACAGAATAACTACATGGAACTACTTCTCTCCAGAATCTTCATCATGAAATCAGCTCTGTACCTTGGCATAGTTGTTCAACTATGCTTTCCTATTCATGCACAGGCTTCTCCCGATAGCAGGTTCCATACCCTCCCATTCTTGCAATCTGTTTAGCTTCTACTATGATGAACGCTCATTGCTTATTATCCTTCTAGTGCTTGTTCATTTTAGGTTGTCTGGTTTGCATCTGCACTTAATGTGGGTCAAAGGCCTTGAGGTGGACTGAAGTCCTTACTGACATGAAGGATTGGATGGCCTGAATTCCTTGTGGGACTCAGGTACTGAATCGGTGGCCCGAAGGCCTTACTGACCCAACGTCCTAGGTGGACCGAATTCATTAAAGGACTCGGGCACCAAATCAGGACCTAAAGGCACAAACAAGGGAATATTCTCGGCTATAACACTACCAAATAGTACCTGCTATAATACATGCTACATAACTATTACTGCCCCTGCTCTTGTGTTACTATAGTAACCTAGAAATATGACATCACTTGGATTTGATCCCGGGTCGCCTGGATGCACCTAAGGAGTCCTCAACAACTGGGATGAGGCTAATGTGCTTTCACAATTGAACATAACAAATATTAAAATGACCTAAAATTGATTAATAGAAATATAATTCAAAAATATTAATTTTAAAAAAATTTAAAATATACTAAAACATTATAAATAATTTAAATGAAAATGTATTTTTCAATTGATATTCAGCATTTTTAATATTCATTAAATAATTAACCTTTTGTAAAAATTCAAAAAAAATCACCGTAGGATAATTTTCGAAATACAAATTTCAAAAATTTAAATTATTTTATAAATGAAATTTTATAAATTTATCAAATAGTAGTTTTAAAATAATAGTGAAAAAAGGTGACAAAACTACCTTTTATGAAATCATAGTTTTTAAGCCTAAAATTGGATGTATTCTTATATTTTTTATATAAAACATTGAATATAACTATTAAATAGTTTATAGAATATATATTATTCAGATCACATTAATATCATTTAGAAAAAGAGGTTTTTTATTTTATTAAGTTAAAACATGTTTTTTTCAGCAATGTATTTTCCTTCAGGCAATGATTTCATTCATTTTGAAAGAATTTTTTGTTTAATTTTTAATTAATTATTATAAAATGAATTGTTTTTATATACATGTTTAAGCCATATATTATCATATTTTACTTAATCTTATTCATACCCTCTATCCCAATGTCTTGGTGATAACTATCATATTAAATAATAAATTCTTAATAGTAAGTCATGTTTTATTTAAACATATTAATTCATGTAATGAAAACTAGACACAATGAATTATATAACATAAGATTCAATCTGTGTTACATGTAATTAAACATAAAATTAGTGTTATATGTAATGAAAAACACATAAATGATTATGTAATTTAAAAAATATCTCACAAATTCTCAGGTTGTTACATTCTACCAACTTTAAAATGACATTATCCATCGAAATTTATAACTTTGGAACCAACATCCAAGTAAAATTCTACCTAATTACATAATAAGATTGGAATATATCTTCCTTAATCTAGTGTTTTTCACAAAAAATTAACAATGTGAGTGGTCTTATTTAACAAAAGTTTCAAAAATCCAAAATCACTTATGATTATTCATAATAAATAATATCTCGCCATGTGGTATGATATCTTAGTTCATAAGATGTGATGTATCGAGTAGGTATGACCTCTAGAAATGTGGAAGAAAAACATATTGAAAATGAGAGGTTTTTTTGGATACACTAACTAATATTCTACCATCCTGATATAATCAGGAAATTTTATGGTATTAATATCATGGAGGTTTAGATATACTTTTTATAATAAACATAATTTCGTCCTTTTTTTCCCATCATCTAATTTCCACTTAATCACATACTCCATGAAATGAAGATATTTTTATATTCATGAAGCACTAAACGATCAATATATCCATAAAAGTGTGATATTTCAATCATTCTTTCTCATGTTAACAATAAGGTTATCATTGGTTTTGTAAAAAATTTATATGGTGGTATAATAGATTATACTATAAAACATCATGTAAAGTTCAACTAAAACCATTAAATAAATGTTTAACATTATAACACATCTAAAAGATAAAAATAAAAAATATTAGAATGATTTCACTAGATTTCTATAAGTCAACATTTTATTATTCTTTCGAAAAATATGAATTATCTCTTAATTTTAATTTACCAAACCTGTGAATAAAATTATAATATATTCCCTTGAACTATGGTAACAATGAGAATTACCAAAAAAATTATTGGAAACATAAATTATTCCGTATTCCATAAATTGAACATAGATTATTGTATAATTTTTTATATCGAAATTTGCTGTAAACTTCATCAATGATATAACAAACCACATTATCAATAATAATTATTCAGTACCAAGAAAATTAGCACTATAAAATTTAATTTATCCATATCAATCACCTATTTATTCAAACTAAACAAAATTTTCTTAACATTAGGAACATATTAAGGGTAACATTCCCTTATTCATGTGTTTTTTTTATAAAATATAACCATCACTTTTAATGAATTTCCTATGTCATTAGTACCATTCATAATATTCCTTTATATCCATTGTAAATAACTTTTATAGAAAACTCTTTCTATAATTTAGGATTCATATAAAATAATTCTTTAACAACTATACCCAAACACATTAACAATTCCACCGCATCCTTAATTAATTATCTAGTCTTTATCATTTTATTCATTAATACATGTTTATAAAAATATGAAATATATATAATTTCGGGAAATAAATTAACCAAAATTTAATCATTTTTATAATTTTTAACATAAAAAATTATTTGAATATACCATAACATACATATTTCATATGTGTTCTCTTTACAATCAACATTATAACCATTAATCATACTGTCATATTTTTCAGTTCACAGGAATTCCCCATATTATATTGATTCATATAATTACCATATATTCCACATTTATAACATTCACCAATCAATCATGCCTAAGGGACACCATTATTCCTATCCATTGTGTTATCTTAACATTTTAATTCCCGGTGGAATTACATGATTTGTGTTCTTCTGTTACATACTCAAAACATCTTCTCATCCCTTTGAGACATTCTTTTCAGTCCCTATATCAACATTCTTAACATATTGGAAATTTATTCTTCATTATTACATGGACTTCACTACAAAAACTCTTAAAGAGCTTTATCTTCTAAAAGTTTATGAGTCCAAGGGTTTGTTACTGTTTATATTGTTAATCATGTTCCATGATAACTGATTTGGTATGATCTTCATATCCTTTTCTCTATTTATAAGCCCATTTGAAATATTATAAAAAAAATCTCATCACATTCAATGATAACCTTGTTCCTTCTTGTTACTTCCTTTGACTAAAAAACAATAGTGTGAGAAACACTATTCATAATGAAAAACCATATAATCATGAAAAAAACTTATAAGACTATTAAATCATGACTCAATATTATTTTATAAATGACACCTTATATTTATCCTATATCATTAATATTCATCATATATTTAAATCCTTCATGAGGGTTTGAAAATATTTTGTCATTTTTCAAAACATATCTCATGCAAGTGTGCATCTAGATGTGTAAAAAGGCCCATTTTCATGCCCTAGGTGAAGATCTAGTCTAACTCAATGCACCCTTTTTTATTTATTACCATTGGGTACCTCTGTTCTAGAAACACATTCACTTTTAGTATTTATATTGGTATATAATTTCTTATAAAATACTTTCTCTATCCATTATCAAAATTTTATAACATTTTTTATACATTGACACACCCTTAGGCTTATCCTTAGAGACATTCCTATACAAATCCTTAGAAATATACCTAGGGATCTCACTAAATGTTTTTAATCCTAGTTTCCAAAGGTTAGCTAAACAATCCCCTGAATAAAAACTATATCACTATATACTTCGTATATATAGATATTAAATGTTCTTAGGTGATTATTCGATACTCTACAAAAACAAACGCATGAGGGCCATAATAGTTTATATTATTTGGAGGAAAGGTAGACAATGTTTTAATGTGGTGAACTATTTTCAATATCTCTCATAAATATATTCCTCTTTAGTATCAACAAAAACATTCCCTTCACAAAACAACTATTCATAAACTTTGAAAATTAAACTTAATAAAGGTATATATCATAAGATTAGTAATTATAAATAAGCGGTGATGCATAAGTGTAACATGAACATTCGTTATGAGAAAATGAGAAAAAAATTAAAACCATAACCTTCATATCAAAGATCATAATATCTGGTAATGTAATATATTTTAGATTTTTACATGACATCAATCCCAATGTAATAAAAGAAAATGAGCAATTATTGTATAACTATAAGGACAAAACCTTAATAATTTATATTATATTGAATTTATTATATATTTTTTTTAATAAAATCAAAATAATATTTTCAGTTTTTATTTTTATATAATTTGGAAAAAATCATTTATATTAAAATTATATACTACAAGTGAAAAAATATACAAAAGATTCATTTTTCCATAAAAAAATATAAAAATAAACATGACATCTTTTCATGATAAGTATTCATGAAATTTATCTGAACCTCATCCTTTTCCCTAATCATCAATAATTCCATGTGAAATTTTTATAAAATTTATAGAGAGAAAAAATATTCTCACTAAGGTACATAAAATAAGAAATAATTTAATCCAATGAAAAATATAAAAACCCATTTAAACCATTTCCATTAAAAAATAATGTTTCTTTTGAAAATAAAATCAACTATATTTAAATACAATAATTACCATTAATTTTGAGATCAAAATATTTCAATAAAAACTCTTTAGAAAAATTGAAAAGTTATGTAGGTGCATTGGGACATCATCATCATATAACCATGACAGAACCCATACATGTTTTGTTATAAATTAGAATAACCATACTGAACACATCCAATATAATTCACCAGATAATAAAATCATTTCTAAATTCAATGAAGAACTATTTGGGTGCCCCCATCATATAAGTTATAACGATATCACCCAAGATATATAATGGGGCTCAAACCGTCAAAAATACATTCCAAAACCATATCATTGATAAAAACAAGAACAAAACTTTTAAACCCATTTTTAAAACACTTTCAAATGTCAAGATACAATTTTTTTTTAAAAAAATAATTTTGAAAATATAAAAATGTTAACATAATAATGAAATTATTTTATTTGAAATGAAAATTAAAAACATATAAATTAATTTTCCAAATAATATAAAATCGTTAAGGAAGAAACATTTATTCTTTCCATACAAGATAAAATATATCCCTTAAATATTTTTATAGGAAAAGTCATGATGTAACTCATTTTTAAATTGAGAAAAATATTCCTATGAATCCATTTTGTAAAAGTGAATCATGAGTAAAAATGACCATAAAAAATAATATCATAACAATAAACTGCGTAGAATTTTTTTGAAAAAAACTATATGTAAATGGATGAAAAATGGAGTTGTAGGGGAAACATTAAAAATAAATTTTTTAAAAGAATATTCCATACATTTAGTCTTCTTATTTGTGTATTTCATTTATATTCATTGAATAATAACTATATCATAAATTTATAATTTCTTTAAATCATTTTACATGTTCATTATTCTATTTTTATTAGTTATCTACATGTTATATACAATTTCATAATTAATTAATTTCAAATCAATTGTTTTAAATATATTTAGTACTTAAGTACAAAATGACATTGATATATAACAATGGTCAAAGTGGTAATTATCACATCATATCTACAAAAATAATCATGAAATAATAATTATTTTTATATATCAATTAGACTTTTAATTCAATCTATTGTATGGGGTTAAAAAATAAACTACATTACAATCATGGAGATGATAGGTTGTATGTATGAATGATTGATATTTCTTTATTTCAACGATCATTATGGAAAAAATTTAATCATTATTTTACCTTATAATAATGATAACAATTTCATTAATATCATATTAATTATTTAAACATTATTATATGTCATCCATGTGACGTAGTGATTAAAAATGAATTACACTAATTTGTGGATGTGATAGTTCCGATTTACGTAGGAATGACATTTTCATTTTTTGGTGCATGGAAAGGTGAGAATGTAAATTATATATTACTCTTCCATAATGAAAAATAGTTAAGGAATATCATATATAAACCATAATTTCATCATTATAATTAGACATGAGAGATGGCGATGTAAAACTAATTACATTGGTTCACAAGGTGGTTTTCAATCGTAAATATAAATGATGAATTATTTTCCTATTTGATGAAAATATAGATATATATTAGTCATTAAAATAATATTATAACTTCCCTATATATAGAGAATATTTTTTATAAATTTATCAAGGTTTAATAATATTTTATAGATTTTTATAAAAAAATAAATCATAAATTGTTGATTAAAAATGATATATCTTTCAAACAATCTCAATTTTCATAACACCATAAGATAACTAAGGTTGGTGTTATGAAAAATCAAAAAACAATAGATTTTTATGATGGATTATGGTAAATTTTTTTGTTAGGTTTATTCGTATCTGATAGGGGGTTTTTTGTGTTAATTATTATGAATCATAGGCTCCCTTTTATAAGAGAGGAGATGGCCACTCTTATAATTTCATAAAATATTTAAATTAAAATAATTTCATTTCATTTTACTGATAATACAAATTAATTTATTTCAAATAACATATTATTAATTGTTAAAATATCCTCATATAATAATAATTAAATAATTTTTTACCCTATTTATACCATGGTTTTTTGGGTTTTAACCCCTATTTAACGCCTTCGTCTCTTATGAGGAAATCATTGATTTTCATATTTTGAGGGTAAATATATTTTCTATAAAATGAATCAAGATACATAAATGGAAAATGATTTATATTTTAAATCATATACTAATAAATAATTAAAATTTAATATTTTTATGAATTTTATATTATTTTGTAAAATATTGATTATTATAAATTATCTATAATGTCAATTTCAAGAACTATTCATTACATTGACTTTACTGAATTCAAGGTTACAATTATAATTCAAAAAATTTATTTTATCACCTATATAAAATTTCAAGTTTATATATGAACTTTTTTTATTAATTATTTATAGAAAATTATATTTATTTCATTATTTTTAATATCGTTTATTTGATTTTTCCATTAATAAAATAATTACTACATCAACCATGTATATGAATTTAAGGTAATTATTTACAAACATAAAATTTTAAAAAAATTCCTTGATGATGATAAATAGTTTATATTTAAATATAATTTTATTAATTCATTTTATCCTCTAAATAATACCATATAAAAAATTAAACTTATTAAAAACAATAGTGCAACTTGTTTGATTATTCATTAAATAAAATATTATAGAGGTCATAATCACATCCAACTGGCCCCAAAAGGCCATAAGTAAATTTATTTCATAAATTTTTGTTTATTATTATAAAAACATCTATTTTTATTCCTAAAATATTTATTTTAACACACATATATATAATTGAAACACATTTAATGTGTTATTTATTTGTTTTTTCCTTAAATAAACATTACATAAGAATTTGTATAAGAAACATTTAAAAATACTCAAAAATAATTATTACCATACAAATAATAAATAGTTTGAGATATATAATATAAATGTATATAAAGGACTTATATCTACCGTATTATTATTTTTATGATACCAAATTGGAATTTTTATGTGACGCGAAGACTACTTGTTTACATTGGAAAAATATTTCATATTAATTATGGAATAAATTAAATTCACTATATTTTTAATTTTTTTGCATGATACTTATATTATATTATAATAATTGAGTTTTTAATTAATTTTAATAAATTATTATATTATATCTATGTCATGGAGATATCACAAAAGATACTGTAATTCTTAAAATAGTAATTTTTTACTATTCACTAAAAATTTAACATCCTTAGAAAAAATGTAAAAACCCCATCGAAAAGTGAATTTGTGTTTATGAATCCTATAAAAATTTAATTTCATTAAATTTTATTACTATTATTAATATAAACTAATTATCAAATAAGTGTGCACAAAACACGACTAAAATTGCTATTTGGTAAAATACAGTTTTTCATAAAAATGTTAATTTATGTTTAAAAATGATTTTATACCAAATTCAATTATAAAATTGATTCCAATAAACCTAATTATGTAATTAATAATATAATATAAAAAAATCCTTGAAATAAATTTAAAATAATATTTACCTTTACAAATTAATGAAACAAAAATATAGTTTTCAACAAAAATCACTATTTTTTATTCTTCACAAGAAAATAAATTATTTCAGAAAAATATGAAAATTTACCCCTATTTAATTTTTTTTAGCATTTTCAAAAATTATATTATTTTCATAAAATAAAATTTATATAAGTTCCATAAATTGATTATAATATTAACTCATAAATATTAATAAAATGGATTTTTGAAGAAACAATATTTTTTTAGAATAAAATAAATTTAAAAAAATCATTATTTATTCTAATATATTAAAAATAAATTGATATGGAGTTTTCCTTATATATATATTAAATAAATCAAATTTTTATTTTCATACCTTTATATTTGATATGTAGGGTATAACTATACCGTTTTAATACTTTTTAGGTGCTTTATTAAGCTCTATGTGGCTTATATTATGCACTATCGATCATAGGGTTTCCTTTTAAAAATATTTTGATGTTGCATTCTATGTTCCCTTTAATAAATTTCATCATCAAGTTTGGAACTCCAGATTGGTAACTAGGTATTGACAAACAAAAATATGTTTTTTAAATCTCCCAATAGAAAAAATGATTAACAAATCTTATTCTTGAAAAGAGAGAAAAGGGATGCACAACAGTTATATGGAGTAACCCATACTAGGTTTCCAAGTTGGAGAAAAATGTGGGAAGTTAAAACATAGATATAGATGAGAAAAATAACACCCAAGGATTGATAGAGATTTATAGATAGCGTGGTCATGATAAAGTGAACCATAAGAAAATGTAAATTTTTTACTGATTAAAACAAAATTTATTTCTTGATAAGAATAGTAAACAAACAATTTTTTTTATTAAAAATAATTTTCTTATAGTTGAGAAATTATGTTACAATATATTCTAAGTGCATAATAAAATTACTAAGAAAGTATAATTTAATCATTTAATAAAATTTCCACCAAAATGTCATCATTTACCCTAAATAATTAAACTTCAAGATGAATTTTTCATTCCTCCAGAAATAAAATCAACTTCTATAGATAAAAAACCACAAAATAATAACTATATAATCATATTTTCATTATAAATTATACAAAAAATTTGATATTATAAGATATAATATTTCACTAAAAATAACAAACATTAATATAATGACACGCTACTCTAATCACCAAAATTCAGTAATAACTCTGAAAGTTCAATATATATCTTTCATAATATACTTATTATGAATATGCATCACAAATATTATAGAATAATATTGAAACCGAAAAATAATAAGGACTTTTTCTCATACTTTTTGCAAGATAAATTTAATATCTATATCTAAATAACATTAATGAACCTTAATATCTCATATGAAAAAAATCAATTCTATAAATCACATAATCACCAAGATATAATAAACATTTCAATAAATGACCCAAATAAACATAAATCCACCATAATGTCATATGTATTTTTAGTACACATCAAACTTTATTGGTTAAACATAATCCCATAGTATTCTACTTAATTTAATCATATTGGGTTCCTAAAATAGAGAACGTCTTCTATAATGACATTAATCACTTAATACACAAATTATTTCCAATTCATTAGAGAAAATATGTGTTCTTTAAATGATCATAAATTCTATCAATTATTTGTTACGAATAAAGAAAAAAATCATACTAAATATCACATTATGTTGGGAAGTGGAAGGATATGAAACCTTATAACCCAAGGGTTGTCATTTGAATCTTCAAAGCCTTTTCAGATGTTACTTCATGTCACTATCCTTAAGGTTTCCTTTTCAAAAAACTATATTAATGAAATCCTTATAAAATTACAAAAATGTGACAAACACAAACTAAAATAACCTTATTATATTCAATTTTGATGTATCTTTTTAACTAGAGTGTTTATATCATACCATTCATTTTGTATCCAATAACATAATAACCCATAGTTTCCTCAATAAAATTAATGTATCTAAAAATATCATTTGTGGACTTAAATTTTCTTAAAACAAATCGTAGAAAATGGTTTTGATAAAATTTAACTTAAGACCAAAATAAATGTTATAATACTTTGATGGTATACATAACTCTTAAAATATACTAACCTAAAAACATCCAAATCTCTACCTTTATTTAAACCCCCTTCTGATACCAATTATCAAAACATGTGTTTAATCATTACGTATTCTAAATAATTTATAAAATAATTATTTTTTCATATAATTTTTAAGATCTTATTGGTTTTGGTTTTTATATAATTTTGAAAAACTCTTACCCAATAAACCCTTTCTTTACAAATGAAAAAATATATTTTGTATACAATTCCCATAAAATAAAACATTTAAAAACAAATATGTTTTCATTTCATTAGAGATCATCACAAATTTTATCTTAAACGCATCCATGTACCTAATCATTAATAAATACATGTGAAAGAAATTTCAAAATTCGTAAAGAGAAAAAAATACTCAAAAAAATACCTAAAATAATAAATAATTTATCCTAGTGAAGGACAGGAAAACCCATTGAAAACAATTTCGTAATAATACACATTTACTTCGAAAAATGGAATACTTTTATATTAAAAGAATCTTCATATTTCCTTTTGATATCAAAATGATTCCATTAAAAATAAATAGAAATAATATAAAAGTCATTTATACTTTTTAAGACATAATAATAATAAATCACATAAATAACTATTGTAACAACCCTTATAGTAACTATACATCTTACTTCCAAAATAATTCTTTGGAAAATAAATTCATTACCCAATGCATTGGAGCACTCTCTTGCTAATCCTGTAAAAAAATATATAAATAGATCACATGTAAGATATAATGGGACTCAATCCTATTTAAATAATTTCCAAAGTCCATTTAAAGAATAAACACCATAGAAAAATCTCCTAAACCAGTTTGAAAACACATTCAGATATCAAAATACCCATTTTTATTCCAATCATATTATAAAATATAAAAATTGCACACAAAATAAAGAAAAAATTTTATTTTAAAAGTACATTGACCAATTTTAAAGGAAAAAACAACTAATTAAGGTGTAATGATGGCAAGAATGTCCAAAACTATTATATAACTTTTGTAAAACATTCCATCCATATTTTTTTCAGAAAAATTGAAAAGTAACTCATTCAGAAAATGAAAAATATTAATTTCAAAATATTTTATTTGACTAAAAAATGAAAAAAAATTAAACATAATAAATAATAAGAGAATAATAAAATACATCTTTTAATGTTTTTTATAAAGCAATCATATGGATATGGAAGAAAGTGATTTTTAAGGGAAACATTAAAAATATTTTTGTGAAAAAAATGTTCGTCATCTTGAGTCTCATTCTCCATGTATGTCCTTTAAAATACCAAATAATAGATAAATTTAATTTTTATACTTTATTATCAACCTTTTTTTAAAGATAATGATTCCCATTATATAACTTATTATCATGTTATATTCAATTACATAATCATTTATGTTCATGTGGGTGGTTTTGACGATATTCCATACTTAAATCCAAAATGAATTTCGTATGTTGAAAATGGTAAAATTGATCATGAATCCTTCATATCAACAGTATTAATCATGGAATAATTATAATTTTTATAAATCAATTATTATTTTACTCCCATCATTAAATATGGCTATGAAAAATGAACTATGTAAGAATAATATGGCGGTAGGTCATACGTATGCATGAGTAACATTCCCATTTTTTAAATATCATTATAGAAAAAAGATATGTATTATTTTATATTTCCATAATGATAAAAATATCATTAATATTATATTAATTATTTAAATATACATATAAATATATTCCATTTGATGTGGGGATGTAAACTAAATCAC
The DNA here is from genome assembly GCA_963277665.1 of Viscum album. Taxonomy (NCBI): domain Eukaryota; kingdom Viridiplantae; phylum Streptophyta; class Magnoliopsida; order Santalales; family Viscaceae; genus Viscum; species Viscum album. The sequence goes on along the minus strand of OY728119.1, from coordinate 1,053,783,808 downwards.
ATTTCCTTATTGAGGTGATAATTCACACATACGAACGAACATCGTTTCCATTTTTATGTGCATGGAAAGTTAAGAACCAAAATGATATATTATATTTTATTAGTTATAAATATTTCCTGAATATAATATAAAAATATTAATTCCTACATTACAACCAGTCTGGAGAGATGGCAATGGAAACCAAATTACCTCGATTCGTGAGGCGAGAGTCCGCCAAACACAAAAAAATGAATAAGTTTAAAATATGATGGAAATAGTGGTGGATATAAGTCATAAATCAAACACAATAAAATATTTATATATTTAGTATTCTGTAAATATTATTTTATCATCGTTGAATTAGGGTCAATGACTGTGGAAAAATAAAAAAATAGAAATGCATGTTTAAAAATGATGCATGTTCTTCAAACAGTATCCTTTTCTAAACACGTTAAGGCTACTAAGGTTAGATTTATGAATCTATGAATGACTCTAAAATAGAGTTAGGTATTTTAGTAAATTATTTGGTAGGTATTGAATGAAAAATATGGATTTTTATTTGTAAAGGATTGTGAATAATAGTATCCCTTTTAAAGTGTGGGGAGGGACATGCTTGAAATTTCATAAATTATTTAAATTAATATAAATTAATTAAGATTTTAAATAGGATAGAAAGGGATATATTTATAATATAAGATGTATATGGATCTAAATACATTAATACAATAAAAATTAGATTATTTTTTCAATATTTATATCCCAAGCATTCGATCTTTACTCCAATTTACCCCTTTTAACTCTTACCGTGACAAAAGGATTTTTACTAATAGAGGGTGTAAAGACCACAAAATTCTATGGAAAGTTTTTTCTTAAATTTATGGATTTTTTACAAGTCCACAGTTTCTGAAGTTGCGTGATTCTGAGGACCGAAGTGCTCGGAATGATCTGTCGAATTTTTGTTATGTTTAAATTAACGCAGGTATGCAGTTTTTTTGAAAAAGTTGAAAAACACTAAAACGGTTACTCAAATCAGAAATATGAGGCCACCATTGCACTCAGGATGGTGGGTTTACACAAGGAAGGACTTAATTTTAGTCAACGCGGTCCTCCTGTGAGAAAACCCAAAAATGACATAACCGTAAATAAAGTAATTAAATAACATTATGTTATTTTTCAAATGCTTATAACTCACAAATGGTAACTCAGATTAAAAATCCATGACCACCGCTGAACTCGTGAGTGTAGTCTTTATTTAAGAAGATACTATCATGGGTCGTTGAGGGCCACTAGAGAAAGTTAGTTTTCGGCCGCAAATAAAATAATTAAGTGATAATTATTTTATTGAAAAATTCATTAGATTTAAAAGGTAACTTAGATTTGAAATCCGAGAGTACCGTTGGGTTTCTTCGGGCATGATTCACCTATGTAGATCCTAACCTCAACTGGCGTGGGTTGAGGGTGGCTGATATTAATTTTTCCAAAAAAAAATCATGTACGTTCAATAAACGTGCGATCGACATTTTATATCATTTGAACCGGTGCTCAGAATTGAAATCCGAGGGCACCGTTGAACTCGCAATGGCGGTATTCACTTAAGGAGACCTTCACCGCAGTTGCGTTCTAATGAGAGTGGAAGTTAGATTTCGAGGTTTTTAATTAAGTTGAATAAAAATTAAGTGTTAACTTTATTTTTATTGGTGGTAGTTAATGCTCCAAGAAGAGGAAATGGTGGGGGCCACCACACCATAATCTCCCATGAGAGGTTATGGATGTGGGGACCACCCCCACGTAACCTCCCTTGGGAGGATAATCTTTGGTGGGGACCACCCGAGTGATGAAACCCTCAGAACCCCCACTTAAGTGTGAAACCCTTGAACTTCTCCACCATTTATTTTGGCTTACTCTCCACCCATTCATTAAGTGAATGGTTTTATTTAATTAAAAACCTTTTGAATACATTATGCCAATAATTTAATATGGTGTGATGATTTATTATTCTTTTTTGGGTTGGCATAATCTTTTGGGAGGGCATGGAAAGGAGATTTGAGGGGGAGAAGAGCTCACCACCGAAGAACGCAAAGAACACCTCTTCATAATCAACAAAGGAAAAAGAACACCATTCTTGATCTTAGACTGAATCTAAGGAGAATGATCCCACCACAAAGAACGCCAACGACGATTCTTCCTTGGTCTCCTACCCCAGATGCTTCCCGACATCAATGAGACGATGCCGCCTTTTCCCGCGACTTCGTCAACGAACAATCATCAAGAAAGGTACGGGTTATTTTATGATTGAATATTACCCTATGTACCCCATTGTATGATGTGTGCTTTGAGAACCGAATGATATCACCATATTGAGGAGGGTTCATACCACATGAACACAGCCCGACCCTGCCCTTTGATTGATATTATTTCTTGACGACAGAGGAATGGACCCCAGCGAACAATGGTGGTCGGCGATAGGCCGACTGTCAAAGAAACCAGTGGCGCAAAGGCTTCTAGGTCTCCAAGAGGGAGTGACACCATCTCGCTAAACAGAGGATAGTCGCGTCCATGATGGGCCGTGATGGAGGTGCGTTGTGCTGTTGCGCTATGTGGAGGCCGCAAGCAAGGTGGGTCGTGGCAGAGGGGCTCGGTGCCATCGCGCCACTCCAGAGAAGACCCACGAACTAAGACCACGATGGACTGGGGAGGGCGTCCGTCTGAGCCAGCCGCATGTGCTTGCTACACAGGCGGGACCCTTCAGGTCCCACATTAACAAGGGCCGGCTACATACCCCGGCCATTACGAACAAGGGTGAACCCCTCTCCCCACCGTGTGGCTAGCCAGACCACGTGGCCAGCCCACCACGACCAGCCCCGCGACCAGCAGGCCAGGCCCGATGACTCGCCACCGGGCCACGCGGCCAGCTTGGCCCGGCCCCACGGTGAGTTGGGCCTGGCCGACCACTTGTGACGGGCCCACCAATCGGGTCGGCCCAACCTCTCAGTCTGGGTCGGACCCACAGACCAGTTCAGGCCCTGGGTCGGTCCAACTGGGTCAGACCCACAGATCGGGTTAGACCCGGGGTCGGTCTGACAGGGTCAGATAGGACCCAGACCCGCTATGGCCCTATTACACCTTTTAGCCCGCATTTTGGGATATGGGTGTCTGAACGAGGAACCTTCTACGGTTAAGAAGTCTTAGAGCAGTACGGTTCATTTGGCATACCCCACATTAGGTTTGGATGCAGTTGGGGTATGGCCGGGTTGGTTTGAACCTAAAAACCAATCAGGCCCCTAGAACGAAAAATCCTCTAACTCACAGATCGGGTGTCCGATTGATGCGCCGTCTATCGCGTTGGGTTCCTTATGATGAGACAGAACTATGGGATACATCAACTTGAGACTTCATGGTATTTGATATATCGACACTTGGCTCGAGTAGAAGACCCTCCCGGAATCGAGCGTACTGGACCTGGATCCTCTATGGGTTCGACAGTGAGAAGACTGGACCTGGATCCTCCGTGGGTTTGATAGTGACGTGACTAGACCTGGATCCTCCGTGGCTTCGAGAGTGACGATACTGGACCTGTATCCTCTGTGGGTTAGACAGTGATGATACTGGACCTAGATCCTCTGTGGGTTCGACAATGATGAGACTGGACCTGGATCCTCCATGGGTTTGACTTTGATGAGACTGGACCTCAATTCTTCGTGGGTTCGACAGTGATCAGATTGGACCTGGATCCTCTGTGGGTTTGACAGTGACGAGACTAGACCTAGAACCTCTGTGGGTTCGACAGTGATGAGACTGGACCTGGATCCTCTATGGGTTTGATAGTGAAGAGACTGGAACTGGATCCTCCGTGGGTTCGATAGTGATGAGACTGGACCCGGATCCTATGTGGGTACGACAACGACGACTTTTGTACATAGATCCCACGTAGGATCGACAACATTGACAGGCTGCTATTTTAGGTTTCTACGGATATCTGTCATTTGGTAGTGAAATATAATTCAGTGGATACAACTAATCATCTCTTACTCTCTTTTAAGTTGTGTATACCAGGTGTGAGCTGAGTGATTACCTTTGTGTTTACCTCATATATGAGATGTGTACTCTTGATGACATAGGTATATGTTTGGGCATATACCTAAGTAAGGGTGGAAATTTCTTTGTGGATGTTTCTTCATGGATGTGTTGTGGTGAAGCCCATGTGGCTTTCTTCTGTGAGATGTACCTATGGGATACACCTTGTGTTGTACTTTCTTAGTGGAGTGTTTTTACACTTGTGGAACGGAATGTGGTTGGTCTAAAGAGTTGGAGCCGGTTTTCGATTGATAACTTAGGTATATGTATGGGCATATATCTAAGTTTTATTGACCTGAAAATTTTATGGAAATTTTTTTATTAAATTCTTTGGAATTTTATGAGTCCGTAGTTTCTGACGGCGCTAGATTCCGGGGCCTGGTGTGCCCGGAATCAATTTCTGATGTTTTGTTCGGGTACATTCAGTAAAGGTACGTGCGAGTGTTTCTATCTCTTAAAAATGTTCTTATAATTTAAATATAAGGGCACAGATGAACTCGTATCGCCGGTATTCTCTTAAGGAGACCATTACCACAGTTGCGTTTGCTTGGTAAGAGAAGTTAATTTTTGGAGATTCGTTAAAATAATAATAATTATGTGCACATAATTTTTATATGATGGTGGTTATTTCCACCAAAGAGGAGTTGGATGTGGGGCCCACACCCCACATAACCTCCCATCGGAGGATAATGGTGGTGGGGCCGACACGAACCCTATCCCCATAAAATCTCCACTTTAACTCCCTTTAACCCCTCTATTAACTCTCCACCTCCCTAGTTTAATTCTAACTCTCCACCTCCCACCATTAATTTTGCCAAAACCCTTTAATTAATTAATTGATCCACAATTAACTAATTAATTTAAGTGTTGTAATTTTTAAAATTCATGTTTAGAATCAAATAATATCTTAGGCTATTATTTTTGGGGTTGGCTTTTTTTGATTTGAGGAGGCACTGGAGAATTGGAAAGATATTGTTTCTCTCTCGACGAAGAACGGCGACGACCATGAAGAATGAAGCCCTCTTTGATGGAGAACACAAATTCCACCGAAGAATGATGACGTTTCTTCCTTCCTCTTCCTCCACAACAAGGGAGAAGATGCCGCTTCCTCTTCGGACGCACCCCGACGTCAATGGAATCGACATCTGTAATATGGGCTACCCGTTCTCCGTGATGCTAGTCTTTTGCAGCTAGTCGATGACCGAAACTCAATTAAGAGGTATGGGTTTTGTATAATTCTACGTGAATAAATTATCTCATTCATTTGAATCTGTTTGAAGGACTTCATCCAACTGCAACATCCTAACGCGGAGGGTGCAGGCCAAACTAACACGACCCGAAGACCCTCTAATGTTTCTTATTTTTATTCGCGATGGAGGCGTGTTAGAAGAGGCGGCGACGAGTGAAGGCGATAGCCACGCGCTGGCCGCGTGCGGAAGAACCGCAGCCTGCAACCGCGTTCCACTCGGCCGAAGAAGAACTAGTCGGACGTAGCCAGTCGGTCTGGTTGAACTGCGGCTCCACATGGCGCCGTGCTACGGAGGACTGCGGCCCGCGCTCCATGGGCCGCTTCGGCGGGAGGACCGGCCGGCTCGTCGGTAAGCTGGGTTGGAGGAGACCGCGACACCAATAGGTGCCGCACGGGGGGACAGTGGCCCGCCCATGCAGGCCACTCACGATGGGAAGACCGGACGACTTCAGCCAGCTAGATAGGAGGGCGACGCCGCTCGGTGCCGCTGGTTCGGGAAGTCATGTGGTTGCGCCCTCCCGCATCGCTCGGCTAGTCAGGTCGATCCGCACCTCGTAGGGTTGGGCCGCATCGTGTCGGGCCATGCTGCGCCAGGCCGTACCGCGCCGTGCCAGGTCGCGCCCCACTGGGTCGGGCCGCATGCTTCACCAGGCCGGTCTGACACCAGTAGGGTCGGACTCGCCAAAAACGGGTCAACCCAACCCGCCAGCCCACTAGGCTTTATGGGCTGGGCCCATTTCTCTTAAATGAGAATAATATCACGACCGTTCGTCTGACTGATGCACCATCTGTGACACTGGGATCCTCTTGATGGTGTGTTCCTTTTCCGATACACTTACTGAGTTTTGGACAAAATTATAAAACAACCGGGTTTGGATCGAGCATAAATCCAACCAGGCCCCTGGAACAGAAAACCCAGTATCTCCCAGACTGGATGTCCGTTTGATGAACCGTCAACAGTATTGGTAATTTCATTCAGAAACGGTCCCTTTGAGTTTATCCTAAGCGATTTTGGGGTATATTTGAGATACGGTCGGGTTGGTTCGTACACAAAACCAAGCGGGCCCTAGGACAAAAAGGCTAATAACTCAATGATGTGGAGGTCTGATTAACGCGCCATCTATTGCGTTGATACCCCTTTGATGTGGTAGTCCTTTGAGATACTTCTTCATGGGACTTTGTGACACTTGGAGTATCGACCAGTAGCTCATGGAGAAGATGCTCCCGGAGACAAGAATACGGAGTATGGAGACCCAGTAGCTGGCTGAGACCTAATAACTATTTGTATGGTTCATTTCAGAGTGACTTGACTAGCCTAGTGGAGAGAAATAATGTGTGAGGTGGCAGACCCATGGCGGAGGAGTGCTACTTTGTGAGGCAGAAGACCCATAGTACTCAACATGAGTACCTCTGTAGGCTATCAGGGGTAGTGCTACTGTGTGAGGCGGAAGATCCATGGCGGGGAGAGCTACTGTGCGAGGCGACAGACTCATGGGGGGGAGCGCTGCTGTGTGAGGTGGAAGATCCTCGGTACTCGATAGGAGGAGTACCTCAGCAGTATAAGGTTAATTATTAGCACCCTTGAGTCGCGATAGGACTACTATGCTCGATAGAGGAAGAGTTCTCCAGCAGCCATGGTTTCGACATCATGATTAAAATCCTGGTTTGAGTTGAGTCTTTGACCTTTGTGTTTTCCACAATATTGAGATGGGTTACTTGATTACATAGGTATATATATGGGAATATAACTAAGTAATGGTTATCTGTTGAAATCCTACTTTTTGATTTATCCTTGTTGGATTTTGTGAGACATAGAGGGTCTCAGGGTCCTAACTGAGTATTTTTATACTCACCCCTGGACGGGTTGTGTCCGCACCTCGTTGTGTTGGATGAAGATGACAGATAGCACTGACAGAGGTCAAGGGTTCCATGACTAAATGGTAATCAGAGGTGGACCACTCAACGTGACGGCACACGGAGTGGACTGATTGACACTGAGTGTTGTGGAGGACATTTTTACCTACCCTTCAGGTAGGAACACTGAGGACGATCCAGGATATGCTTTCACTATTCAGCTATTTTTCTTTTACAGGTGTATTTTCTTTCAGTTGTAGTTGTACCTTCTTGTTGGCTTGTATTTCTAGCCCCTTTTTGTATTTTCAGCACACTTCTTATATTGCTTTACTTAGTGTTTGATTCCACTTGTACTCTTGTTGTGTGTGTTTAAGATTTACAAAGTCAACACCTTCACAGTTTTAGGGAATTACGCCTTTGGTGCTAGTCGCTAGCCCCTGGCCTATGGAAGGCGGGCCTGAGGTTGTCACGATGCGGGTCCTGGGGGACGGGTCATGAAAAATTGGTATCAGAGGACGTTGGTTCTACCGTAGAACTATGACTCTGATATCTTCATTCTGTGAATCAATAATGTTAAGGGTACTAAGTGTGGTTTTCAGTTTAGGGAGTCTAGAGTTGGTGCGGGCAGCCGACGTATCCATAAATCAAGACCCTGACTTCTGATTTTCGACTCAGTGCACGAAAACACTGATTGCATGTGTGCATTCAAAAGTTTTCTTTAATTCATCTCAAATCTGGTTAGCTCACCAGGTTTAGTCTTTTAACTACGTCACATCAGTTTCATTCCAGATGCTTCCCCACAGATGTCCAGCTAGGGGCCTGAGAGTTGTACGTACTGACAGCCCACCGAGCGACGAGGCCACAATACATTTTCCTCTTCCAATTGAGGCACCAGAGGAGGCACCAACAGTACTATCACCCATTGGGCCACCGATGCCACCAGCCCCAACAGCAGGTGATGCACGCCACTTGAGCGCGCTGCATGAGTTTCAGTGCCAGAGGCCACCTAGGTTCTGGGGAGATATGGAAACACATGCGTCTGAGGATTGGATGGAGGCTATGGTGAGAGTTTTCTGGCTAGTAGGGACACCAACAGACTTCATGGTGATCCTTCCTCCAGCTTCCTTCAGGTAGCAGTAGACAGATGTTGGAGCCTGATGCTCCAGATGCATGACGAGGAGACACTTTTTTGGAAGACTTCGAGAGCCTGTTCTGAGTGGAGTTTGTACCATCCACCCTTCGAGCGGTGCAGATACATGAGCTAATGCATCTACAGCCGGGTAGCATGATGGTGGTGCAGTACTCAACGAAGTTCACTGACCTCTCGTACTACTCCAATGATATGGTATGAGATCCATTCTTCGGGGCCCTGACCTTTGTGAAGGGACTCAGGTGAGAGATCATAGATTCAGTTATCTCTCATAGCATCCTGACGTAGACATGGGTGTTTGAGTGAGTCCTCTTAGTAGAGAGTTTCCTTGCTGAGAAGTCTCCAGCAGTGGGACCCACCACTAGCCTACATGAAACAGAGTCTTCTACGGGTGGTAGTAGATAGATAATGCAGAGTTCCATGAGGACTAGACCTACAGGTGGTCGACCGCACGACTCATGGTCGGTAGTGAGAGGCACCCAGGGTAGAGACATATCCAGAACTACCAGGCAGTGTTACTCATGTGGCGGACAGGGTCACATGGCTCGTGACTCTCCGACCCACCGCTCGGACGATCAGAATACAGATGAAGGACCTACAAGATAGAGTAAGATGTTCAATCGTGATAGACCGCATGTAGAAGGTGAATGTGGTAGAGGAGATGTCTATATAGATGGTGGTGGACGACGCTTTGAGGTGTTGCCACCACCACCACCAAAAGGTCCACCCCGACCGCAGGGAACGGGTGGGCAGGGGAGAGCACAGCTTCAGGAAGCTGAAGCATACGACTATGGAACTCCAGAAGCAGGTGGACAGGAGCGAGACTAGTTCCAAGAATGGAGGCCTTTGTTCATGATGCTTCTAGTTTGTTAATGTCATTGTTTGTGGTTTCTTTGTGTCTTTGTACCTTGAGCTGCGGTAATAAAATACACTTATCCTTGTGATTTTTTAATTCCTTTCTTTTTGTGTGGTTAATACTAAGAGGTTTTGGTTTAAACTATTGACTGGACCCTCACTTTTGAGATTTCTACAAGATGAGACCCAGTAACCACACACTGATGCCGACAGTGTGACTCAACCCTTGGAGGTTAGATTAACTGTTGGATCTCATAGTAGTAGCGTCGTGGTCTTACGACGTCATCCATGACATGAATTAGTATCATTCATTTCAGGATTTACTGTATTAGGAAAAGGATGTATTTCATCTAGGGGATGAGGCTGGATTTCTCTTTTCAGCAGAGAAGAAATCATAGCAGCTCTTGTAGATTTTAGGCAAAGAAGGTTGAAGTATAGTTCTTAAAATTGGCTAGTCTCACTCACTGTTCGTTGAGCGTTCAGGTTATGGTTCACTCCAATCTCAATAGTGTCATGTGGGTCTTCTTTTAGAATAATCTGAACCTGAGACAGCGGTGATGTCTTGAGTTCATTCGAGATTATGACTTTGATATAGTCTATACTCCTGGGAAGGGGAACGTTGTTGGGGATGCACTCAGCAGGAGGAATGGTATTCAGCTGTTAGGAGAGGCGACATAGCAGCTGGATGCCTTACATATATCCTTTGTGGATAGAGATGGTGAATCCTATTTACAGTCTCTTACAATCACTACTCCACTTCTTCAGCAGAGTAGGCATGGTGGCTTACCGCCTGTCCCTTCCATCTCAGTTGCACCAGGTGCACGAAGTCTTCCAGGTATCTCACCTAAGGAGATGCGTGCACGATCTGTCCCACAACATCTACCATGGGGAGTTGGAAATCGATGATGGGGAGACTTTCACAGAGGTTCCAGTGGATATTGGTCATCGACATGAGCAGGTCCTCCATGGATGGTCGATTTCTTCGGTGTGCATTCACTGGTAGCATGGGAACCTCCAGGAGAGCTCATGGGAGTGGGAGGCTCAAATGGGTGCTCCGTACCTCTTTTGTTTTCCCTAGGGTGTGTTGTAGATTTACGAGGATGTAAATCCCGGAGGTGGGAGTAATTTAATGACCCAGAAATTTCATTGGAATTTTTTTCTCAAATTATTTGGAATTTTATGAGTCCGCAGTTTCTGACGGCGCCTGATTCTGAGGCCCGGTGTGCCCGAAATCAATTTCTGAAGTTTTGTTCGTCTTTGTTCAGTAAACATACGTGCATATTTTTCTATCTTTTAAACTGGTGATCGGAATTGAAATCTGAGGGCACCGATGAACTCGTAGCACTGATATTCACTTGAGGAGACCATTACCGCAGTTGTGTTTGCTCGGGAGGAGAAGTTAATTTTTAGAGATTCATTAAAAATAATAATAATAAATATGTGTACATAATTTTTATTTGATGAGGCTAATTTGTTCCAAAGAGGAGTTGGATGTGGGGCCCACACCCCACAAAACCTCCAATGGGAGGATAATTGTGGTGGGGCCCATACGAGCCCTAAACCCTTCAACTCTCCTCTTTAACTCCCTTTAACCCCTCTCTTAACTCTCCACCTCCCTAGATTAATTCTAACTCTCCACCTCCCTCCCTTAATTTCGCCAACACCCTTTAATTAATTAATTGATCCACAATTAATTAATTAATTTAAGTGTTTTTATTTTGATAATTCATTTTGAGAATAAAAAATTTTCTTAGGCTATTATTTTTGGGGTTGACTTTTTGTTGTGTTGGGGAGGCTCTAGAGAATTTGAAGGATAGTGTTTCTCTCTCGATGAAGAACGGTGAAGACCATGAAGAATGATGCACTCTTCGACAGAGAATGCCAATTCCATCTAAGAATGATGAAATGCCTGCCTTCCTCTTCTTCCACGATAAGGGAGAATACACCTCTTTCTCTTCGGACGCACCCCGACGTCAACGGAATCGACTTCTAAAATCCGCGACACCCAACCTCCGCGACACTCATCTTCTTTGGCTCGTCGATGAGAGAACCTCAATTACAAGGTAGGGGTTTTGTATAATTCTACGTGAATAAATTACCTCGTTAACGATGAATCTGTTGTAATATATTCAACCAACTGCTACCACCTAAGGCGGAGGGCGTGGCCCAAACGAACACAGCCCGAAGACCCTCCGATGTTTCCTTATTTTTATTCGCGATGGGGGAATGTTGGAAGAGTTGGCGATGAGCGAAGGCGGCGGCCGCACGATGGCCACGTGCGGAAGAACTGAGGCCCGCAATCGTAGGCCGCTCGGCCGATAAAGAACTGGCCGGCTATAGCTGGCTTGGCTGGTGGAACCACGACGCCCTATGGCACTGCGTTGCGGAGGGCTGCAGCCCGCACTCTGTAGGCCGCTTCGGTAGGCAAACCAGCGATCTCGTCGGCCGACCGGGTTGGAGGAGGTCATGGAACCTGCAGGTGCGGCGCGGGAGGACAGTAGACCACCCATGCGGGCCGCTCGTGCCGGGAAGACCGGCCGACTTCGGCCGACCGAACAGGAGGGCGGCACCGCTCAGCGCCCCTGGTTCGGGAAGTCAGGGGGCCGCACCCCCCTACATCACTCAACCACCCTGGCCGAGCCGCTCGGCTACCAGGGCTGAGCCGCGCCCTACCGGGGTGGGCCGCGCCGCGCCACGCCACACCAGGCCGGGCCACGCCCCTCGGGCCGAGCCGCATTCTTCATTAGGCCGGTCTGACACCAGCCAGATCAGACCCTCCAAAACCAGGTTGACCCGACCCGCCAGCCCACTAGGCTTAACGGGCCGGGCCCGTTTCACTTAAATGCGAATAACTTCACGACCGTCTGTCAGAACGATGTGCCGTCTACGGTACTGGGATCCTCGCAACGAGGCGACACTTTTGCAATACTCTTAGTGAGTTTTGGATGAATTTATAAAATGGCCAGGTTTGGATCGAGTGTTAATCCAACCGAGCCCCTGGAACGGAAAAGCCAGTATCTCTCAGATCGGACGTCCGTTTGACGAAACGTCAGTGGCTTGGGTAATTTCACTGAGAAACAGTCCCTTTTAGTATACCCCATCGGATTTCGGGGTATAGTTGAGATATGCATAGGTTGGTTCGTACACAAAACTAACCGGTCCCCTGAGACAAAAAGGCTAATAACTCATAGACTGAGCGTCCGATTAACGGACCATCTATTGCGTTGAGAACCCTATGACGTGGTGGTCCATTGAGATACTTCTTCATCGGACATTATGAAACTTGGAGTATCGACCAGTGGCTCATGGAGCTGATCCTCCTGGAGATGAGAATAAGGAGTACAAAGACCCAATAGCTGGCTGAGACTTGATGACTGTTTGTCTGATTCGTTTCGGAGTGACTTGACTAGCCCAGTGGGGAGGACTACTGTGTGATGTGGAAGACACATGGCAGAGGAGCACTACATTGAGAGGTGGTATACCCTTAGTACTCGACAGAAGGAGTACCTCTATAGGCTATCATGGGTAGTGCTATTGTGTGAGGCAGCAGACCCATGGCGGGAAGCGCTACTGTGTGAGGAAGCAGACCCGAGGTACTCGGAAGGAGGAGTACCTCAACAGTCTAAGGTAAGTGAGTAGCACCATGGAGTCATGACATGAATATTGTGCTTGAAAGAGGAGGTGTTCTTCAGCAGTCGTGGTTTCGACATCATGAATAAAATCTTGGTTTGAGCTGAGTCTTTGACCTTTGTGTTTTCCTCATGATTAATATGAGTTACTCGATAACTTAGTTATATGTATGGGAATATAACTAAGTAATGGTTATCTATTGAATCCTACTTTTTGGTTTATCCTTGTTTGATTTTGTAATACCTAGAGGGTCTCGGGGTCCCTACTGAGTATTGTTATACTCACCCTTGCATGGGCTATGCCCACACCTCGTTCTGTTGGATTCAGATGACAGACAACGCTGACAGAGGACGATAGTGCCAAGACTGGATGGTACCTGAAGGTGGACCACTCAGCGTGACGGCACACAGAGTAGAATGATTGACGTAGTGTGCTGAGGAGGACATATGTACCTACCCTTAAGGTAGGAACCCAGAGGAAGATCCAGGAGCTTCTTTCATCATTTAACTATTTGTCTTTTATATTTGTACTTTCCTTCAGTTGTAGCTGTACCTTTTTGTTGGCTTGTATTTCTGGCCCCTTTCTGTACTTTCAGAACACTTCTTATACAACTTTACTTAGTGTTTGTATCCTATTGTACTCTAGTTGTGTGTGTTCACGATTTATAAAGGCAACACCTTCATAGTTTTAGGGAATTACACCTTCGGTGCTAGTTTCTAGCCCCTGACCTATGGAAGGAGGGCCTGGGTTAGTCACGATGCGGGCCCTGGGGGACGGGTCGTGACATAAGTAGGGATGTTTGATACTTCATGGTTGTATCTTACTACTGTGGTTTATCCTTAGGGGATTCTGGGAGACCTTTGGGGTCTTGGGGTCCCCTACTTAGTATTGTTATACTCACCCCAACACGGGCTTCGCCCGCACCTTTTTGTGTTCTGTGCAGATGACGGTCAGCATTGATCGAGGCTCAGGGTGATGGACGGGAGGCTGATCAATGCTGGACTAGATGGGACGTACCTCAGGGATGAGTTGTTCCAGATTTGTAGCTACCCTTCAGGTAGGATTCCCCAATGGACGATCCAGGAGCTATATTCCCTTTTTACTAGTACTTGTTCTTATTGTTCAGTTGGGTTTGTATACAGGCCCACTTACTTTGAGCACTACCTTTGTATTATGTTTTACTTAGTGTTTTGCTTCCAGTTGTGTACTCTGATTATGTTTGACTAATTTTTATAAAGGCAATGCCTTTCCAGCATAGGGATTTATGCCTTTGGTGCTAGTTGTCGGCCCCTCGCCTATGGAAGGCGGGCTTGGGTTAGTCAGGACATGGGTCCCGAGGACGGGTCGTGACAGAGGGTTTATATAGTAACTATAAAATGAAAAATAACACATAAATGGTTCATTTTTTATATTTTAAACTTTACCATAATCAATTGACAGAATATATTAATTTGTCTAATTTTATATCTTTTAATAAAATATTGATTACTATAAAGCATTATAATCCAGATTTCAAGAACTATCAATAAAATATTTATAATTAATAAAAATTATTATAGCGCAAAAAGTTATGTTAATATTGAAATTATGTTTAACAAATTAGGTATCTCAGAATATATTTAATTTAGTACTTTTAAGATCATTTATATGATCACTACATTAATTTATTATATCATATGATGTCTTTGTATAAGGGTTTATGGTTACAAATAATTAACTAAAAATTAAAAATAAACTACCTTGATTAAGATAAACATTTTCAATCTAAAAAAATATATATTTATAGTTGAAAATGTCCTCCTAATGAAAAAATATTACAAATATTTTACTTATTAAATAAAGGAGTGTCACATGTTTGAAATTTCAATAAAAAATACTATAAAGGTAGTAATATTATAAAATTGGAACAAAAATGACATAAATAAATTTATATCAGGAAATAAGGATTATTATGATTTTTCATTCCCAGCTAAAGCATTAGGAAAAATAAATTTTTATATAACTCTACAATTAATTTATAGCCATAAAAAATAATCAAAAATATATAATATTTAATATAATAGTATTAAAATTAGTTATATAATCCCAATTATTATTTTTAGGATACCAAATGTAAATTTTCCTGTGATGTGGAGGATCTTCATCACCACTAAAGTAGATTTTCATATTTATTATGGAATAAATTATGATCATTAAGTTTTAATTTTTTTTGAAATATATATATTATATTATCATAATTTTTTCATTACATATGTTTCATAAATGTTTATATTATTTTTATATATTTGCGATATGATCAAACAAATCCTATTTAAAAAAACATAATTTTTTACTATTCAATAAAAATTTAACATCCTCAATAAAATGTAAAATCAACATACTATGATATATTTGGATTAATAAATTTAAAAATATATTACTATTCATGAAAATAAATTCCAAAAATTTATATAAATTTATATTAAGACATGTTCAAAAAATGTGAATAATACAACTTTATAGAAAAATACAGGTTTTCTTAAAAAAATTTATTCGATTAGAAAAGTGATTTGATAAAAGATTAAATTATCAAATTCATTCCAATTAACATAAATAAATTATTCATAATATATTATAACTAATTTTTTATTGCAACGATTTGAAAATAAAATATAACATTGAAATAGTTTGAAAAAAAATAAAGTTTTCAATAAAAATGGTTATTTCTCAATATTAAATGGACAATCAATATTTAAAAAAAAATATGAAATTCATCCAAAGATAAATTTTTAATGATTATTTCAAAAATAATATTATTATGATATCCAACATTTGATTATAATTTTCACTCATAAAAGCCTGAAATACATTTAAAAAAAATTAAAATATAAAACCTTATTACTAAAAATTGTATAATTATTTTCTAATAACATATGAATACATTCATAATGAGTTGGATATTTATAATTAATTATTTATTTATTTATTATTGTTCATAGGATTCAGTTTAATATCTAGGTGATAATGGCCACATTTACATAATACCAAGTTGTTTTCTTAAACA
Organism: Viscum album; assembly: GCA_963277665.1. Lineage (NCBI taxonomy): Eukaryota > Viridiplantae > Streptophyta > Magnoliopsida > Santalales > Viscaceae > Viscum > Viscum album. Next base: position 1,053,767,974 of record OY728119.1, on the reverse strand, counting down.
TAATGTGGTTTATCCTGTATGCTATCAAACATAGTGTTATCTTTTAAATATTTCAAGATATTATAATAAAATTTATTCAATAAATAAATAAATAAATAAATGTAATTAAAATCATATTATAAAATTGTGAACATTTATAAATAGATATATGTTCACTCATTATGTTAAGGACATGAAATTAGGACCTTAAATAAACTTATCGACACAGATCCAGGTCCATGCATAAAAATCTGGACAATATTTAAAAGACCATGACAAACATTGTTAACCTATAATCAGGATCATACACAACATTTTTAATAAGTAATTAGGTTCACAAATAACATTTTTAACATGTAATCATGTTCTCCCATAACATTGTGGACATATAATTGGGTTCACACATAACAAATTTTCTAAAGAGTTATCTATCTTTACCTAATGAATTTTAGGAAGATATAGTTAACACCCATCACATAATATAAATCATATGTATACATGAAAAAAGAATAATAAAATATTAATTATATCATAACTGATGAAATTAAATGGGTTTCATAAATATTTTACTTTATCATAACTTGTGTAAAAGAGAAGGGATTCATAATCAGTTCATCATAGCATAACCCGTGGAAATAGAAGTGGGTTTCATTATAATTTTATCATGGTAAAACATGTGGATGTAAAAGTGGTTTCATAAGAATATTTTCACTATATAAAATTAAAATATATAATAGGAATGGTATCCTTGGTTCATGTCCACAGTAGAGTATAAATTACATCAAAGGATATCATCTTAGATGGTGAAATATTTTGAAAGATTTTTTGGAACATTTCTGGAGGAAAATAACTTTCTATTAGAAAATAATATTTTTAAAGCATAATAATTTTTTAAAATACTTTTCTTTAAAATAATATATTTAAAATAGAAACCAAACATCAATGAAAATAATGTACATGAAGATGGAAAATTCTATTCATGTCATACACATTAAAAATAAATATTCTTTTCACATTTTTGGGAAAATAGAAACAGTCATTGTTGGAAAAAAACAAGAATATTACTTTTAAAAAATATAAAATTTTATACATGTGAAAATTTTAATTTAATAAATCATTTAAATATTTTTTGAAATATTTTTGAAAATATTTTTTGAATTCATTGTTTTGGAGGAAAATGAGTTTTCGATTGAACAGAGAAATCAAGATGATTTTTATTAAAACAATTCACGATTATTTTAAGTAACATAAAGCAGAAGCATGGTAATATTACTTTGAAATATCTTGAATTACAATAGTATAAAAAATTACTTAAAATTATTGCAAGGGAGATCATAATAGTACATCATTGGAGACATATTCATAAACAATTCCGATAAAAGATGATGTTGTAACATAAAGCGAATACCAATTTGGTATCTTTTGAAACAAAATTACAATGCAATAAAGATCATGAAATAGATATGTAATTCTATTAAACATTAGGGTAATAATCATAAAATACATTCGTGGACATTATATATAGCACAATAAATAAATATTTGGGGAATATGACTCTGTCTCCCAAAAAAAGTTTAGATGAAAATATCACAAAACTTTAGTAATATTTTGAATTATAAGACAAAATAGTGATTATAATCAAATAAAACATTAAATATAATTAAAATAACAAAATTTAATTTATTACATTTAAAAGGTGAAATATGGAAACCACATAAAATAAACTTGTGGTGAATTTACTTAAGTATCCTAGAAAAAAAATAGATATTCTAAATTCCTTACCACATGAGTCTTTACTTTCTTCAAAAACGTTAAAAAATAAAGTATAATATATATACCATTTTTATACATATATTAAAATATACTAAAGATTATTATAAAATCATATATGATCCACTAATAACATTTCAACACCACTTTATTAATAATTTTTTTATAAAACTGTTATTTATGGGTGTTAACTATTGAATTTTTTATGAGAGTATTTGTATAATAGTTCTTGTCATTTTACACTTATAATCATTTAATCATATCCATAATGTTAAGTGTGATTTTAATATAATATATATTCATTACATTCATATTTATATTTATTTAAAAAAAATTAGATACGGAAAGATGAAATGCACCGTTTATATAAACGGTAGGTCGTAAAAATGCTTGATTGTTGTTTCAATCTTTCGATGAATGGAAAAAATGAATATTAAATATATATAAACTGTTAAATATACCTTAGGATTTAATATATATGAAATATGTTCAATAACATAATATTTATTATCTTCCATGAAAAGCGTTTTTCAGAATTAATCGCATCGCTTCGCGAGGGGACAGCCTTCCGTTCACACATGTGTGCATACTATATCCCTCATTGAAAGGAAAGTAATAAAAGGGTACATGTGAGATTATATTTCTATAATTTAAATAATTTTAAAAATATCATGATAATATACTGAATATACTATTACTTCAAACCATGAGTGGTGGTGATTGAAAAATAATTTTGTTGGTTCTTGAGGTGGTAGTTCGTCGTACACAAGATCAGTGGTTCTGATTCTCATTTGATGGAAGTAGATATGAATATTTTATATTACAGTAAAATAATAATATATAACTATAAATTTTATATTTTTATTATATTATAATTTTCAATACCAAATTAATTGTGGAAAAATTATAAATAAAAAGAATGTGCTAAATGAATGTAATTATCATCGCTTAGAAGAACCTACATTGGATCTTTTAATAAGGACCATAGTGTTGGTCTTTTTGGAGGACCAGTAGATCTAAAAAATGGATAATTATTAATAGGAGATATTTTATCATGTTTTAGATGAAATATATGCCCTAAGAGGTTTTCATAAGTGATGTATGGTGGTTCCAATTTATATGTTAGGTAAATGAACCCACATAGAAACTACTTCCAAATTTCCCACATGAAACCAATATAATATTATCATTCACATGAAAAGATATTAAAAATAACCCTATTTTCGAAAATGTGAAGTTGAGAATGTAAAAATGTTTAAAAAAATTATTTTAGAAAAAATATTGGAATTTTTAATCTTTATCATTTTATTTCAACCGCCAGTAATCCCATTTTTACAATAACTACTCTAAATAATTTAATTTTTTTAGTATTCATTATGGAAAAAATAAATTTTAACTTATTATATAATATAAATTATAATGATTAAAAATATTTAATTATTTTTTATAAATTCTATTTACATTGTTGGAATGATTTACTTTAATATTAATATTACAGATGTACTGAGAAAGGGGGTTTTAAAGAGAAAATGTTCAAAAGTTTACAAGATTTTATATAAATATTAAATATGAAAATTATTGAAAAATAATAAATTATAATAATAGACATATAATGGAAATAATCTTAATTAAAAAAAATGAAAATATAATTTATTTTTATACAAAATTTAACTGAAAATGTAATTTTTACATAAAATTAATTTTTTCATTATTCATCAAAGAATTTATCTTTAGAAGATATTCCCAAAAAATATTACTAACATAGTATTTACATTTCGACATAAAAAATTAACTTTATTTTATCAAATTAATTTTCTATATTTTTAAAAAAATTATTTTTTTAATAAGTGTAAAAAATGTGACAGAACTATTTTTTAGATATACATAGTTTTAAAGTGTAAAAGTTTATTAATAATTATCCCTTGTCTAGAAAATACATAGTTGAATATAAAATATCTTACTGAATATATTATATTTAAATTTGATTAAAATAATTCAATAAAGTAATTTGTTTAATTTATTTCGGTAAGACATGATTTTTTCAAAAATATTTATATTTTAAAAACATTTCACTTTATTTTATAGTTGTTTTTATTTAAAAATTTTATTAATATGTCACGTAATAATTAATTTTATATAAATTAATAACCTGTATATTTTTATAATATTTTCAATCTTATTAATACACACCATTCCAAAGAAAATGTCATAACTACCATATTAAATTATATTTTCTTAAATTTAATTAATTTTTCATTTAATTGGTATTCCATATAACATAAAAAAATTATTCCATGTAATTCCATATAAACTCATCGTCTTGTGTAATGTGTTATATAGTTAGTATTTTGCGTAACAAAAACTATCAAAAAGATCAAATTTATTTAAAAAATTACAAAATCTGAGGGTGTTACAAGTAACGTCCTCAATTTTTAAATCAATTTGTTTTGTAGTGTTTTAACAGGTCAAGAAAGGTTTTGGAATAATTAGATGTTATTTGATACATAAATAGGTGTTCTGAAAATTTTAGGGAACACCGTTCTATAGCCTATGCCTATGTGTTGGCAGTTTTTCACTCGGAAGCCTCTATTGTGAAACTAGATGGACCAACCTGCCCATTGTTGGGAGAGGTCTAAGGAATGTAGTTTCATGAGACATACTCTGAGTCAGGACTACATTTTTCTAAAAATGTCCTTGAGGAGGGTGTAGTGATTTCAAATTGGGAAAACTCTTGAACAGACATCGTGGTGGGTTGCCTTGTTGGAATACTATGCCTATAATGTTCGATGTCACTATAACCAAGTGGGAATTACCACTAAATGGTTTCAAATATTACTGAAATTAAAACAAATTAATCATAAACTATTCTTTCTAGGTTTCAATTGTTCCAAACAGATAATGAATGTGTTCTTAACGAGGGGTAATTAAATTCATTTTAACAAATACATGACTCTATTAATGGATTCTACATTCTCCTTTAATGGTTTCCTTCATTCAAGATGATTTTCTAGATAATCCTATAGGGAAACTATGGATGAAAGTTATTCTCTAAAGATAATCCTTGGAAAATTCCATCTTTTAGGTGGTTATTCATATTGATCTATACTCATATAGATCTAATTCTCCCTTATCAATTCATCAATCCTTGAGTGATGGGTTCTCTTGGGATATATAACCTAGATATACCAATATTTGTGGTTGTTTTTATATAATTTGACATGATTCTAACCTCTTGTCTTGATACCCTTCATAGAACACATTTTAGAACCCTTTCCATATTGGATTGAAATCAGTTCTAGTATAGTTTCTATATGTGGTTAAACAGATTTTATTGTAGACATAACATGAGAATAATCTCTAGGATTATTATGACAAAAATGTCGATGTGTCTGTGATATGACAATTGTTTTTATATAAAATCCATGTATATTATTTTTGGCTTGGCACGATTTTATGTGAATTATTTCTTTGGGAAATATTTTTGATTATCATCTGAAGTGTGTCCTTGGGTAGTAGTGCGACCCCTAATTGGTTTTTATCACAATTTTTAGTTTAATAATAGTAATATTATTTATTGAATTAATCTGTTTTTAATTTGCAATTACTTATTATATGAGATTTATGAACATCAGTGGTTTTCCTTCTAGTAAAAAAGGACTTATATAGAATTATATCATGATTTCCCCTTATATGGGGATCATGTCTGTGATAAAATGATGAATATGATGAATAAAGACATATGGTAGGCATATAATGACATTGTTGACCGACCTGAATCAAATCTAGAATACAACATCCATGAGGCCTGACTCGAGGTAGATCTAAGATTTTATGGTCATGTGGAATTCCCTGAGGTATATTTGCCAGGTGATGGATTTATGGCCTGACCTGTGATGGGTATGGGGCTTGACAACCTTTTCGCTAAATATGAGACTCATTGGACTTATGATTATTCAATGATATAAGTAATGACGCAACCCACCGAGGCCTACCTGGCTAAGGGATGACCAGGCTGCCACAACACCTAGATTTCCTCTATAGGTTAGCTGAAGGAGGAAAGAGTTGAGAAGATATAACTAAAATGGGAGGCCTTTACCTAATTCACCTAAACACACATACCCAACAATATCTATATATAAGTACAAAAGAATAATAATAAAATATCTTAACAAATAGAGTAAAAAACATGAAGTTAATAACATCTAGGGAATAAAAAAGAGTGAAAAGTTGTATTCTAAAATATAAAATCGAGAAACATATGGCCACTAAGAAATGATATCCCAACCTTAACAAACTATAATTGAAAAAAACTGAGAGATCTTAAGTCGTTATCTCTAAGCATGACCACAGTATGAAGTCAATGCATCGGAGTATCCCTATTCTCATCAAATATAATTGTAAATCTATTCATCATATTTACAAGACATGATTCATGTTTGAAAATCCCATACATGGATGAGTATATAAAAACATAGTCGGCCATCTTGAAAATGAAAGAGGGAGCAACAGATAGACCAATCTAAGTAGTCATCTCAACCCAAATAAATAAGGTTAAAATAAAAACAATTAATATATATATATATAATAATAAAAGAAACCCATATTAGGGATAAATGGGGTCTTCATCTCATAAACCTACCCATGATGATGTGTTTTTCTGTATCTCCAAAACTAAATCATTGAGGTCCAACATTTCGTGTGTCATTTTAAATATGTCATGAGAAGGACCCATCCCTCACCACTTATCTTCAACATGAGGTGGTTCAATATCCAACATAAATATTACACTATCACTAATGTGATAGGGGATAACACTCATTCGAGGGATAGAGGACCCATAACCTACTACGATTTCAGGAGGCCACCCAATTTTTGGACGAGCCAAGAACTATCATGATAGGGGGTTCCAATTGGTAGGTAATACTACAGGAACCATACCCTTATGTCTTAGGGGATGAAACTCATTGTAAAATAGACACACAACTTAGTATGGTAGGGGTTTCTACTCAGTACGTATAAATATTAGACCCAGGACCATGTATGGTTGGTGGATTCTAGTCAATTCATGGAAGAATAATTCCTTATTGCTAAAGGGGGTGAAACCTTGCGGACAGAGGAACTTCACCCTAGTTTAACAAGGGGGAACTCAAAATTGTGCAAGGTGTATGTGGTACCCACACCCTGATTTAATTAGGGTTTTCCAACCCCAATCTCCCTCTAATGATCATTCTAGATTACATACATTTTCAAGCATCACCTGAATAAAAACCAGACATAGAATATTTCAAATTATATAAAGAATTAAAGATTCATGGAAACCATCATGTTCTATGTGGAAAACATATCAGGATATGATACTCATGGATCAAAATCTATGTTTAAATGAATGGGATACAAAATATGGAAGTTTCTCAAAAGGAGTTAAATTATGTGAAAGGGGTCTAATTGAAGTCGTGTCCTACTCTTCTTCATGGAAAGGTTCTTATATAGGAATAGATAATAAGCCATGTCACCATACATTTTGTGTAAGGATCCTTCATGGTGTTTCGTGGCTAACCATGGCCTTCTCATGTGCTTTTAGACATGAACTTCTTTTTCATGAAATGTATTGTACATGGCTACTTCTAGGTACTAGAATATTCTTGTGTACTGATAGAGTACCTGGTGTGTCCTCCCACATGGTTTCATGACCTTCTCTAGTTGGTACACAACTCATCCACATATGGAGGAACTCAAGTCATGCGGGTCCATACATAGGGTTTGTGATCCTCATCTTCCATGAATCCTTAGTGGTCACAAGAGGGTGAGTATACACAGTGTGTGTTCCTGGACTACACTCCACACATTTATGTTGTTAATATAAACATAGTTCCATTCATGTGTTGTCTTAAAGAAACCTCCACAACTATAGTTTTCTTGTAAATGCACTGGGGGTAACTGATATATGGTTTTACATACTTGATCTGTTAATGCTGGCCTGATTCCAACCACTTGAACGCCACATAGCCACACTAGTCACTCCAAAAATATTTTTGTTGTTTCTCATTATCCTTGATCCATAATGATATCACCCAAAACTCACAAATCATCACGATACATCTTAAAATTACCTATATATTCATTATTTTTGAAACCACAGTCAATCTAGGGGTTCTATCATGCTTAAAACCTCCCCCAAAAATGTCAAACTATAAACCTATAGTCTGAAACTAAATAACATGATGAACATAGAGGTAAATTCACATAAACGTGGTGAAAAATTATTGTCCAAGTACTCTGGGAAAAATATTTCAAAATCACAAATTCTAGGGGTGAGATTAAAGAAATTAGGATTTCAATAGAATAAAATAAAATCAAATAAATTATGGGGATCATGAGATGGTTAAAAAATTATAGATATCAATGAGGTTTAAATAGAAATGATTTATTAAAAAAAGCATTATGGAAATTGACAAATAATATTACCTTCCACAATTATGGAAATATTTTTCATGAAGAACTCTTTATACAATGATATGGATATACCACTACATTCACATCCTATCAATCAATATTGATCCAGTCATCTATTGTCTCCCAATTCGAGTTCTCCAAATAAAAACACTCTTAATATCATCTCAAATATCTGAAGGTAATATGGAAAACCACGAGAAATTTATATATAATCAATTATATAATTCATATCTCGGTCTAAGTATTAAATAATTTAATTTAGTTAATTAATTAATTGGTCTAAATAACATATATTCTAATGGTTTCCACATTCTAATGTTTAGCAATGACCATATTTTGTTCATGTGTTGGGTAAAATCCACTTCTCAGATTCATCCATGGTCTTAGACGTCCAATCCATAAACACTTTTTAGAGATAACCCAGTATTTCTAAAAAACAATTTATGTGTGATATTAATAGAATTTATATATTTAAAATATATATTTTAGGATCACTAGGATTTATAATCATGAATATTCCCATCACATTGCTATGAAAATAGTTGATAATACATTTCAATATATTATAAGGAAAGAATAAGGTCATAAAATTATCCAACTCTTCAGGGCTTTTCAAACACCAAATTCAAAAACAATGTAAAGATGTGTGGATAAAAATCTTATATATATCTCAA